>OZ010787.1:582426709-585369427 GCA_963932465.1 Maratus speciosus | reverse complement strand
TCAAAAAATTTCTGGTTCGAAACGGATTAAACCAGGGTCAAATTACCTCACGCATTACGGAAGATTAGTTTGAGGTTGGCACCTATGCATACCTTGGACCTGAAAATCGTCTTAATAAAACGTGTCTCGTTTCTATGTGGTATTTATTTGCTTTCATTTTTTAATACTTTCTGTGACAAAATAATCCTTCTGATGAAATGGCACCAGAATTTTCAAATATTTTCTTTTAAATGAATAAGTTCGTTACTCTTGACAAAGAAATATTTTATTTGAAACTTTGGGGTGCCATTTCACAGTTTGATACAAAACTGAAGCAGTGTAAATAATAAACCGCTGACTTTCAGACATTTATCAAATATTTCTAGTTCAGAAAACGTGTAATAGACTCGATAAAAAACTCGAGGAAAGGCAACAATGTAAGAATTAAAAAAATACAAACATCTGTTAACCAAACACCACATGAACAGCACCACACAGATCATACTGTCTTCCAGATCTTAAATAAATAAACGTAAACAACAGACCTGGAAATGTTATCTCCAAGTATATTGTCAATTTAAAATATGTCGAAATTGGTGAAGCTCTTAAAATTAACTAAATATCATTTCTCTTAAAATTTATAATAAATTCTTGTATTATTTCTAGAAGCACATCTATAAAAGCGAGCTAAATTTGCGAATAGAAGCAAAGGAAAAATTGAATTTTAAAACTCCCTACACAAATATCCCATACACACATAAATACATTGCGCTTTATTCAGAAATAAAATATTAAACTAATTTACAGAATATCATTTCAGCCACCTCAGAATTATAACAATATTTAATATGGAAAATTGCTACGAAGAATATATACTCACTAACAATTTATAAGCCCCACCTAATACGCTCAAAATGACATCAGTTATAAACCATACCAAAGAGGAAAACGCACTTCCAGAAATTATCGATCTTAGCCAGTATTTTTACCTACTTATTTTGTGTGTCTCTCTAACTGAACGATAAATGCTATGCACTCTATATATAGAAAACAAGAAATGCACTTCAGTGATTTATTATGTTAAAATAATCATAACATCATTAAATGGCATTTCAAATGGTTTTTACTCGTACATAATTTGACAGAAAAGTTTTCTGCGTCCCTGTAAAAGGACTATAAATGCTACTTGTTCTGTCTCCGAAGAAAGAATCTTCTTAACCATCTCAATGAGGCATGTGAATCTCATAATGTTTGAAATATTGTAACATCAATAACATGCACCAAAAACGTGCATTCCACTCATAGACAGTAATTTAACGGAATTTTTGTGTCTCTGTAAACGAGCTCTAAAGTCTACAGACTTCGGTTTCAATACCGAACATTCTATAGTAAATCTCAAAAACATATAAATATTTCATGGTAATCCGAGTATATTTACGAGTGTTAGATGACGGAAGACAGACAGATAAACTGAATTCAAAACTACTTTTCAACTATGTTTGAATGTGTTAAAAACGCCCAACTCAAAACAATGCTGGCGCGCCAGTCGCCGAACCGGTCTCAATACGGTAGAGTATAAGCATGAAGTCCGCTTTTCTTTTATATAACCAACCCACAACCAGCATAATTCAGGTCTAAAGGTTTCCTTGGTGATACAGCTTTCTTTGCACTCAAGTAGAACCACGCTTGACAATTTAGAAGTATGTATTCAATTAAATTTTTGTAAAAACTGGTGGTAATTTAAAATTAACTGATTGTTATTTTTCGAGTTTCCATGAACGAGTACATGTTAAAAAGGTCAGAAAAACTTACGGAAAGAAATAAATAAAAAATTGAACATCGCAATTCCAAAATCGAATGACCACATTAATATGTAATTTCTTTGAGATTATTACAGAAATACAATATAAATATATATCTATATATATATTTTTTTTATTGTCCCTGAAAAGAGAGAACTTGAAAACAATCATAACTAGTCGGATGTGGCAATCCCAAAACTTTTTTCTATCTCATACATGTTAATCCTTTAATACGCGATTTTTTATTTAGTTTCAAAAAAAATTTATATATGATTCTCTGAAAGGTTTATTACACTGGAAAAATAATGAAAAAAATCAGAGATACATTTTTCCTATAATACATCAATCTTTTCTTCTGTTGCAAATCTGCAATATAAGTAAAAACTACTGTCGCGTGGGCTGTTTTAAGCCAAGATATTGCAAATTAGTAAATATTTCAATAAGTATGTCTCCTAATGCCTTATTTTATATAATTATTTATTTTATAAAACTTCACCTTTAATCCTTTAATTCCCATGACAGTATACGTTCCAGAAATTACATAGTACAGTAAATCCGGTTTTAGACAAGAAAGTTACAATGGTTAATTTCGCTTTATTTAAATACGGAATGTCTGTTATTAATTAAAGGAAATATTGCAATTTTAATTTTCTGGTGTGAATTTGGTATATACGAATAAAAAAGTACATTAAATTCAAAACACTGTTGTTTGCATATATGCAAAGCTGCGCACTAAAGGATTAATACTGTCTGAAAAATGCAGCGTAGCAGTGCCACGGGATAGCTGATATACAACAAATCTAATGAGCAACAACTTATGTCAACTTTTAATTGAATGTGAAGTTTGAGTTAAATCCGTGCATTAGTTTTTGATAGTTAAACATATAGAAATTGATACACATCACTGAGATGGTGGATAAACATCGCAATGTTCTTACAATGGAATATGGTGTGCATAAAATATATCGTTTACTTACAGGGACACACAAAAGAATTTGGCTATAGAAAATAATGAGCAATAATTGAATTATTGAAGCCTACGAACAGTGCATGCTTGTAGTCAGCCTTTAGTTGTTGTATGCGTTTTTAAATTTATCTGTTTTTTTTTTAATATTACTTGGTGCATATAAATTCTATAGATGATACAGAATCGCACAGAATCCTTTTATTGGCTGAAGTTTTTATCCAAACATCATATTGTAACACTAAACTTTTGTGCGTTCCTGGAATGATACTTGTTCTATCTCCAAAGAAAGCATGTTGTTGTCTTTCTCAATGAGGTACATGAATCTCTTTATATTTGAAATAGTTTAACATCCACAAAATGCCCCAATAACGATCCTCCCCCCACCATAGTCTGTTATGTAACGAAATATTTTTTTTGTCCCTGTAAACAAACTCCAAACGCTACATATTTTATTTTTAATACCGAACATTTTAGAGTAAACCTTAAAAACATCTAAAATTTCAGGGCAATCCGAGTACATTTACAAGTATTAGATGGCGAAAGACAGACGGCAGACAGACAAATTGATTTCATAACTACTTTTGAACTATGTTGGGAAAGTGTTAAAAATACCCAACTTGCAAAACCGCTGGCGCTCCAATCTCGTAACCAATATTAGAGCGACAGCGTCAGTGATTCATTTGAACCCAGCTTTGCGCTTAAATAATCACCACATGACCAGCATAACTCAGGTTTCGTGGTCTTCTGGATCCATTAGACATACCACTCACAGACACAATTTCTTGTGCCACAATTTAGAAATAATTACAAAAAAAAATGCATTTTAACAAACTGCAATGACCATTTGGAAAAATGATTTTTTCAAAGACTAAAATTTAAGACATAAAAAATCGCACGGAGTTGATCAAACATTGCGTGCGCCATGGATTACATCTTTCGGTAAAATAAATTTTTAAACTTCTACGGAGCTGGTCATATATTACGTACACCATGGATTAAACATTAATATTCCTGGACCAATTTCAAATGAAATTTCATTCTTAAACTTCCAAACGTCCCACAATATTGTTTTCACCTTAATTAATAAGTCATTAAATAAGGTGAATTATACAATTAAAAAAAAAAGTGGTGCCAATGACGAAATCGGAATTTTTAAAAATTAGGCTTGAAATAATATTATCTTACAGAACTTTCCGATAGACATAATATTTATAATGATATTTAGCTATCATATTTTACGATTTAAAACAAAATTTAAATTGATTTAAATTGTTTCAATATCAAAAATAAGTCTGACTGAGCACTGTTGATTTGATTTTGTTGCTATGGAAACAACGAGTTCTTCGATATCGGAATGTATACTGGCAGAATTCGTCATGTGGACATTATTTTTGAACAGACGTTTAATTTTTAACAATCTTGGATTGGTGGATAAAGAAATTGCAACATTTCATTCAAATATGTAATAAAAAGAAAAAAAGAATGAAATATTTATTACTCTATAGAATATTTTAAATTAACATTTCTGCAAATGAAATAAATAAATAGTATTTGCAACTTAAAAAATATAAAAGAAACAAATAAATAATTAAAAATTAAATGTAAGCTTATTTTAACTAAAAAAAAAATTTGCATCTTGGAAACATAGAAATTATTTTTCCAGTGGTTAAATTAAATAACTAAAGCAACAAGCATTATGTATGTTTAGTAAATAAATATATTAAATAAACTCTTTCATTGATTAAGTTTAAAGTCATTAAATACCGCGCATTCTAAAAAACAATTAAAGACCAATTTTCAGATTCATTAACCCCTTGAAGGGCGGTGATGTCGTGACGGCATCAGATATTTTTAATCCCTTATTGCCATATTGACACCGGAATTTTATATTGAAAATTTCACTGGTATTAAATACGGGAAAATATACTTTTACTTGTTTACAAATAAATTCTCTTGTAAATACTAGTGTCATTCAATTATTTTATCATTTTATGAATACAAGTACCTTGCCCTTGAAAGGGTTAACAGGGCTCTTACGGTTCCTGGAATTTCAAAAACAAAAATTCTTCTATACCAATACTTTTTTAGAGATAATCTTTCCTGAAATAAGGCGAAATTTGGCGCGTTTATTTTTTATAAGAAGATACTGATATTCTGTGTTTCTAAGAACGGTATCCTTATTAACAGTGATTAAAATCTTTTGCTTTTCGCGAGGAAAAAACCTGTTTTTTTCGTATTTTTACGATAAATATCCGAAAGTATTTTATTGTTTACATACTTTCTACTGGAGTTCCACCGCTAAATTTAACAGATCCTTTATTACATACATGAGTAGTTTCACTTCCATTTTTTTCAACATACTGTGAGTACAGCAAGGAAACTTCCTTGTTAGTACGGCAGTTTCAGTGATTCTCTTAACCCTCCGCCTACCAGACGGGTCCAATGGACCCGATGGGTACATTCGAAATATTTATTCTAACCAGAAATTTCTTTAAAATAAACTAAATATGTAAACCAGACAATAATGAGTTAAGTAAATAAGTTCAATAGTTTTAAATAAGAATTCTGATGTGTAATATTTTTATAAAACTTCAGTAAAATTTTCGGTAGTTCTAGGGTTAAACTCAGCTTCTCTCTTAAACAATCACCAAATAACCAGCATAATACAGGTCTATTGGCCTTCTAGATTTGAAAGACAGTCCTTTATGAATGTTAGGACCAACAGCGACAGTTTAGAAATATGTATTCAATTAAATTTTTGCAAAAACTGGTGGTAAACTAATTGATAATTTTTCTCAGTTTTCATTTACAACGTTTTCTTAAGTATATTATATCCCTTTCCGGCACAGTGATCTCACTGTGGGACCACCTAATTTTAATTGCAAACTTACAAATGGTACCAACAATATTTTAATAAAATTTTGCTTTTTTAATGAAAGCTTAAAAGTACAAGTTTTTAATGTCTAAGAAGTTTGTCTGTAAATTCTGGTGTCAGTCAATCGTTTCATCATTTTATGAACAGAATTTGTGTGTGTTGGAAAGGGTTAAAAAGCCCAGAAAAACTTGAGAAAATAAATAAGTAAAATAATAAATAGGACAATTCCTAAAACGAATGACCTCATACATATGCAAATTCTTTGACAATTTGACTGAAACACAATATTAAAATATATCTATATAAAATATTTTTATTGGCCCTGAAAAGAAAGAGCTCGAAAACGATGATAAAAATGATGATGTGCCTTAATGTTAAACAATACATCCAAAAGCTATTGGTTTAATATTATAATGTGATATCTAGTGGCCCTGAATCACAACCTCACATACACCACAGAAGATATTTATTATTTTTTCATTATTTTCCATCCATTAAATGCCATAGCCTGTTAATATGTTATGCTAAAGATGCTGTAAACCTCTTTAGCTCAAGATGCTATTTTTTGTGCAATTTTTACAGCTAAGTTTCCAAAGTCTCTAAATAAAATCCAAAACTTTAAATCCATTTGCGCATTCATATGGAATTAAAATTATTCTCTCATACGCTACGGGGACCACCTAGAAATGATCACTGGTTTAATACATGTATCTGAGGCCGCGATTATAAATTCTAGGTATTCAACAAATAAGGATCTCAGCAACGGCGTGCTGTCGAAAGAAGAGAGCATTCACCGCCCATACCTGCCAAGGGTCCCTTTTTTACCCGACTGCGAAGAAGGGTTATGTATTTTACGCGTATCTGGGTATGTGGATTTCTTTATAACCTCGAAACATCCCAACGGCTGGATGGATTTTAGTGAACGGGGTCTCAATCGATTCGTCTTAACCGTCCGATTGTAATAGGCTAGGTTTTGTTTTAATAAATTCTAAATGGAGGTAGAGACGATGTTTTTACGCACCATATTGAGTGGCATATCATTGGATAGGTCTTTCAAAATGAAGACGATGTTACATTGACTATTATACAGTCAAAAGCTCCGTTTAAATATTACACAACCTGGAAGTTGTGTAGATAGGGTGTCTAGCTTTACTGCAACTCTAAACTTCATACACATCTATGGGCCTCATCAAAACAGTGTTTATAGATAAGAACTAACAATTAAATACAACTTAATAGTCATCAATACATGTAAATAAAAAAAATAGGTAAGTATTATAAAGAATAGTTTCACGTTGATGAGAAAAAATTATTTAGTTCGTTTTTACGCAGTCTGGTTTGTTTTATTTTTTAAATTTATTATCCAATCACGTTGTAGTAAAAATTTTATTTAATAAAATGAAATTCTAATTAACGAAACAGACAGAAGAATCTTTTAATTAAATATATTTCCTCACTCAAAATACATTTTTGACTTAACCCATTAACCGCTGACGTTGCGTTCACGCAACAGTCAAAATAATTGCTCATCCAATGAATTAATTACATTGGCACCACTATTTTAGAATTTATAAAAATGTCTTATTTATTGGCAGGAATTTTGCTATTTTAGTAAAGCGAAATTTACCTTACTGAATTTGTGGTGGGAAACTACTTTCAACAAGAAATTTGAAAATTTCTATCGTAATAGTTTTGGCGGTTAATGGGTTAAAAGAAAAAAATCTGAAATTTAGAAGACATGGACAAGAAATGTTTATGCCTATTTCCACAAGCACTTGTCGTGAATAGTCACATATAATGATTTTTGACTACCAGTATTTCAGAACGGAAAAATGTGACTTATTTTATTGGAGATATCTCATTAATTGAAAAAGGCAAAGCAAACTGTTTTAAAAAATCGGTGGCCAACAAGCATAGTATGCAACTTACACGACAAGTGCTCGAGGAAATACCATTATATTAATTCTATGGACCCCAAACCACTGGAACTCACTATATTTTATATAAAATTGTATACCGTATATACAGTATATTGCCATTAATGACCGGCAAGTTTCAATTTTAGACATTTTGTCGAATATTTAGAAATATACTTGACAGATTCTTCTGAAATTTCAGGATTACAAAGAACAGATACAACCTCATATTTAGCAACGTCGATTTGTTGAGGGGGCAATTAGGGGGCCAACAAAAAAGCAAAGAAAAAAAAATAATACTTGGGATCACCCTGTAAAATAAAATACACGAGATGATCTACCGCTGCCGAATATAAATAGACAGACATTGTGCAATATGTGTATTCTTTTGTGTAAGAATAGTACATATATTAATAGGAATATAGCGATTTATTTAAAAAATTAAAAAATTCTTGCATGCTTTTTGCTTATAACATGCAGAGTTTTCAACCAAATTTAATGCCGGATTCAGAAAAATTGACAAAATATAGTAGAAACAATATAGTGCAATTGGAATATAAATATATTAAATATTTTAGTAAAAAATGAGCAGTTGTATGAAACAATTTTTTTCTGCGCATGCGCGAACGAGAACAAGGCTCATTTTACATAATATAATAGTCAACTCTGTGGCGAAACTTATTAAAAAAAACTTAGTCAAATATCGTAAAAATTCAGAAAGGTATCGGTGTTAAAGTGCACATATTTTTAGTTGTTCTCTAAAAGCAACTGAATGATAATGAATTTTACACAAATTGTCATTTTTTATTAACTGACTTTCAGATAAAAGTTAGTATTTAGTGAGTATCAACGAGTAGATTTGGAGAAAATGCTTTGATTTTGATACTTCTTTTGATCATGGTATGGCTCGTTCTGGTGTTTATCCAACAAGAACTAAAGCACAGGGAGGAGATTTCCGTTTTTTTGCACACCAGTATTTTGTTAGAGAAAATGTTGTTCTGTTAAATCACGTAAATGTCCCGATTAAATAATATAACATTTTCTCTAACAAAATACTGGTGTGCAAAAAAGCGGAAATCTCATCCCTGCTAAAGCATCAATAAAAAATTAAAATTAAAAAAAAATAAAAATTGAAAATTAAAAATTACAATTTGTGGAAAATCCCTTATTATTCAGCTGCTTTTAGAGAACAACTAAAAATTTGCTCACTCTAACGCCGATACCTTTTTGAATTTTTGCGATATTTGACTAGATTTTTTTTTAATAAGTTGCTCTATAGAGTTGACTATTAAATTATATAAAACGATCCTTGTTATCATTCGCGCATGCGCAGATAAAAATTATTTCATACAGCTGCTCATATTTCCTAAAATATTTAATAAATTTATATTATAATTACATTATATTGTTTCTACTATATTTTGTAAATTTTTCTGAAACCGGCGTTAAATTTTAAATTTTATTAATTTTTTTTAAATAAATCGCTATATCTCTATTAATATACATGATATTCTTACACAAAAGAATACACATATTGCACAATGTCTGTTTATTTATATTCGGTAGCGATAGATCATTTCGTGCATTTTATTTTACAGGGTGATCCCACGTAATATTTTTTTCTTTGATTTTTTGTTGGTCCCCTAATTGCCCCCCTTATCAAATGGACATTGCTAAATATGAGGTCACACCTCTTCTTTTCAATCCTGAAATTCCAGAAGAGTCTGTCAAGTATATTTCTAAATATTCGACAAAATGTCTGAAATTGAAAGTTGCCGGTCATTAATGGCAATATAGTGTACTCGCGTATAAGCCAACCACTAAATTCGTGATAAAAATACGTTGCGTACCAGTAATTTTGATTAGCCATCTTCGCCTTACTGGTATTCAGTCTGTTATGCCTCTCGAATTTGGGGACTGTTTAGAGCTGTGTATATAAGGTAATTAAATTTTTTTCTAAAGAAAATTGTACAAGGTAGACTACGTAACTGTGTGTAAGAGACGTTGAAAACAAAATGAACAAAACTGAATTGTTAATTTTCTGAAGATAACAGCATACTGTTATTTTTCAAGTTTAAAAACTTACTGTTAACTAGCAATTCCTTTTAATAAAATGTATCTCGTTTCTATATAGTATTTAACTTTTTTCATTTATTAACCCTTAAATGCGGGACTTTTTATTTTGTTTCGAAAATATATCTTATACTATAATGCGAGCAAAAATTGTGTGTGTGTGTGTGTGTGTATGTAAATTTTATCTGGAGAACGGATCGAACAATTTTAATTAAATTTTGCACCCTACCGTTTTCGGGCACATAAAGACCATTGGGATGGGTCTCGTGTTCGAGAAAATCGATTAGTGGGTGATTTTGGGTCATAATGGGTCAGGGTCTAGCTAATTATATCTAAAGAACCGCTCAATCGACTTTGACCAAATTTTGTATCCAACCATTTTCAGGCACGAGAAGACTATTGGGCTAGGTCACGTGTTCGAGAAATTTCGATTTGTGGGTCACTTTTGGGTCAGTGTGGGTCTAGCTATTTTAATCTAAAAAACGGCTCTAACGATTTTCACTAAACTCGATATTCTACAGTTTTGGATTACGAGAAGGCCATTGGGCTAAGTCACATGTTCGAGAAAATTCGATTAGGGGTCATTTTTGGGTCACCGTGGGTCAAGCTAAGTTTATTTAGATAACGGCTCTAACGATTTTGACGAAATTTTGCACCCTACTGTTTTCGGGCACGAAAAGACGATTGCCATGGGTCATGTGTTCGAGAAAATTCGATTAGTGGGTAATTCTGGGTCATAATGTGTCAGGGTCAAGCTAATTATATCTAGAGAACGGCTCAATCGGTTTTGACTGAATTTTGTATCTAACCATTTTCGGGCACGAAAAGACCATTGGGATGGGTCACGTGTTCGAGAAAATTCGACTAGTGGGTCAATTATATTTATCTAAAAAACGGCTCTAACTATTTTCACTAAACTCTATATTCTACAGTTTTGGATTACGAGAAGACCATTGGGCTAAGTCACATGTTCGAGAAAATTCGATTAGTGGGTGATTTTGGGGTCACCGTGGTCATCTAATTTATCTAGATAACGGCTCTAACGATTTTGACGAAATTTTCCACCCTACTGTTTTCGGGCACGAAAAGACCATTGGGATGAGTCTCGTGTTCGAGAAAATTAGATTAGTGGGTCATTTTTGGTCATAATGGGTCAGGGTCAAGCTAATTATATCTAGAGAACGGCTCAATCGATTGTGACTAAATTTTGTGTCTAACAATTTTCGGGCACGAAAAGACCATTGGGATGGATAACGTGTTCAAGAAAATACGATTAGTGGGTCATTTTTGGGTCACCGTGGGTCCAGCTAAGTTTATCTAGATAACGGCTTTACTATTTTGACGAAATTCTGTAAGCTATTGTTTTCGGGCACAAAAAGACCATTGGGATGGGTCACGTGTTTGAGAAAATTCGATTGGTGGCTCATTATGAGTCAGTAATTACATCTAAAAACGGCTCAAGACATTTTCGCAATTTTTTTAATATACGGCCGTTTCTGGTCATGATATGACGTTTGGGCTAAGTCACATGTTCGAGAAAATTCAATTAGTGGGTCATTTTGAGTCACAATGGGCCAGAGTCAAGCTAATTGAATCTAAAAACATGCTCAAAACATTTTGACCAAATTTTATATTATACCATTTCTGGGAATGAGAAGAGAATTGGGGTAAGTCACATGTTCGAGAAAATTCGATTAGTGGGTCATTTTAGGTCACAATGGGCCAGGGTCCAGCTAATTTTATCTAAAAAACGGCTTAAACGATTTTGACTAAATTTTGTATTCTATCATTTTCGAGCTCGAGAAGACCATTGGGCTAGGTCGCATGTTCAAGGAAATTCGATTAGTGGGTCATTTTGGCTCACAATGGGTCAGGGTCAAGCTAATTGTATATAAAAAGCGCTTCAAAACATTTTGAAAACATTTTGTATAATACCGTTTCCGAGCATGATAAGACCATTGGGCAGGGTCGCATGTACGAGAAAATTCAATGAATGGGTCATTTTGGGTCCTAATGGATCAGGATCAAGCTAACTTTATCTAAAAAACGGCTCAAAAGATTTTGACAAAACTGTGTACTACACCGTTTCTGGACAATATAAAACCAGTGGGCTGCGTCGCATGCTCAAGAAAATTCTATTAGTGGGTCATTTTGGTGATAATGGGTCGGGGTCAAGCTAACGGCATCCATCTCAAAAAATTTCAACAATTTTGGCAATTTTTTTTTGTTATACCGTTTCATAGAACAAAAATACCATTGAAATAGCTCACACTTTCGATAAATTTCGGTTAGTGGTTTTTCGAATCAACGTGGGTCAAGCTTATTTTATCTAGAATATGACTAACGATTTTCACTAAATTTTGTATTCCATCGTTTTCAGGATCGAGAAGAGCATTGTATTAGGTCGCATGTTCGAAAAAATTCGATTAGTGAGTCATTTTGGGTCACTATGTCTCAGGGTCAAGCTAATTGTATCTAAAACAGCAAGAATGATTTAGTGGGAATAATATATCGAGATAAACACAAAGCTCATTTTGACCGAGCTTAGCTCGGTCATTCCAAATAGTATATGTGATTCAAGTTTTATTACACATGAAAAATAATGAAAACAATCAGAGACACTCGTATATTTTTAGTATAGTACGTCAACCTTTTCTTATGTCACATCTGCAATGCAAGTAAAAACTACTGTCTTAACTAAAATATTGCACATTACTAAATATCTTATTAAGTGTGATACTAAGTGTGAATCTAAGTACCTTATTTTATATAAATTTTATTTTGTAAATCTTAACCCTTAAATGCATGTATGCTTTTAGAATTGTATTTTTTATTCTTATATTAAGTATTAGACACCAGAAATTTTAAGATAGATTTTAACTTTATTTAGTAGCGTATTTTTGTAACTTTTACAGGATTAATATTTCGATATATATATATGTAATGGTTACTAAGCGTTAAATAAAAAGTTATACCTATATGCATCACTATGCATTTAAAGGAAAAACTGTTAATAATCTCGTTTAACCCTAATGAAACTGTCGCTTAAAATTAATACTTGTATGTTAATTGTTTCAGTGGCAAAATAAATTTGTTGCTGAAATTTTGAAGTGATTCAATAATGCCCGAATTTATTAACAAATTCGTTTAAAAATTAATAAATTCTTCTTTCCACTAACATTATAATGAAAAAAAATGATGAAAACGTCCGTCTTAAATTTGGCTGCTTGAAATAAAACTGAAGTGGTATAAAAGATATACCGCAGCCTTTTAAATTACTAATGAAAATTCCTGGTTCAGAATACATTTAACCCTTTCAGGGGCAAAATGATTGACATCGGTATTTGAAAACAAATTTATTTTTAAATAAGAAAAAGCAATATTTCACACATATAACAAACCGCAAACATTTTTATCGGAATTCTGGTGCCAATGCGGCATTTGGGAATTAAAATTAAGTGTTTTCTTAAGCATACCACCGCCCATCAATGGGTTAATATACGCGTGAAAAAAAATCTCGAAGACTTGCAAGAATGTACAAAAAAAAAGAAAAAAAAAAAAGACCAACCACCATCTGAGCCACATAACACATTCACAAGGTCTGCATGAACGAAAACTTTATCATGAAAGCACCAGCGGCAGAAATATTATTTCCAAGTATCTATTTACTTAAAAATATAAAAAGTGGTTCAAATCTAAAATTATCTGAAAATCATTTTTCATAAAACGATTTATATATTCTAATATTTTTAATGGTATTTTAGAAGCATATCTTTAAAATTTAAAGAAATTTGAGAAGACAACCTAATGAAAATGTTAACAGGAAACTCCCTAAATTTTTTTTTTCACATACACACATAAATACGTAGCGATTTATTCAGAAATACAACATTAAGATATTTTTACTTAAAATCTTTATAGCCACTGCAATGTTTCTACAACATTTGCAATTTAAATTTGACACGGAGATTCTGTGAACACGAAGAATGTCTACAAACCTCATAATACGCTCAAAATTAGATCAGTTTAAAAACTCATACCACAGAGAAAAACTCATTTCCAGCAATTATCGTTCTTAGTCATTACTTGAACCAGATACTTTTGTGCGACTAACTGGAAGGTAAATGCTACGCGGTCTATATATAGAAAACATAAAGTTCAGTTCAGTGATTTTGTTATATTGGAATCATCGTAATATCATTAAATTGACAACAAATCAGTTTTCTAAGCCTCATAATGTCGCGGAAAAATTTTGCGATTTCCTGTAAAAGAACTGTAAATGCTACTTATTCTATACTCCAAAAGAAATCATGATGAATCTCATTATTAAAATAACTAAACATTGTTTAACGTCTGATATACAAAATTTAAAAATTAAAAAATATATTACAGTTCATCAGACATGCAATTAAAAAATTACATAAATACATATAGAATTAAAAATACAAATGTTTTGGGCTAAATGTTAGACCCTCATCAGTGCAATAACATTCAAATGACCAGAAAACTACATGTCATGTTTACAGTTAATAACTACTAACACTTAAAATCAAAGAGAATATAAAAAAAACTTATCAAAGACATACTGTGTATTCAGATGGAACTGCACTGGATTTATTAATCGGCGAAATTTGCTTACGAGTGAACACGCCTTCAAGAAAAACTGTACTTTTAATGTTATTGCAATTGGATCTGTATATACATGATATGTATTTTTCAGGTCATTTAATGTATTGCACTGATAAGGGTCTAAAACTTAGCCCAAAACGTTTGCATTTCTAATTCTGTATGTATTTATCGAATTTTTTACTTGTTTGTCTGATGAACTGTAATATATATTTTTTATTGTTGAATCTCATTATGTTTGAAATATTATAACATTAATAAAATTTACCGAGAACAATTTTTCAGTATAGACCGTAATGTAACAGAAAGAGTATTGTGTACACTTTTGTGTGTCCGGTAAACAAACAATAAATGCTATGCTCATTATTTTCGATGCTTAAATTATATAGTAAACCTCAAAAACATTTAAAATTTCTATCACAATCCGAATATATTTACTGGTTAGAACAAGGGTTGGCATATAGCAGACAGACCGAATCCATAATCTTTTTTCAACTATGTTGAAAAGTGTTAAAAACGCCCATTTGGCAACACTGCTCGCACTCCAATGTCTCGACCTGTATTTCCATGGTAGCAGGTTTACCACTTTGGCCTCAATTTTCATTTAGCAATTTCAAGTTTATACCAGAAATAAAGAATAGTGTTTTTCGTTGTATTTAATAAGAGACATTCAACGAATTCATATGAAGCAGTTTTGCCAGTGGGCTACCTTTTTAAAATTGAGATTTCTTAAATGACACGAGCTTTTGTAAAAGTAAAATTCGCCTTATTTAATGACATATTAATTACGGCTAAAACAAGGGGCAGTTTACCATTTCAGAAAAGTGGTGCCGATCAAGAAATCTGAATTTAAAAAAAAGTAGCCCATTGGCAACACTGATATGAACATAAGATTTCTTTTAAATAATCACCATGCGACCAGCATAACATAGGTCATCTGGATATCTTGAACTCAATATGACGAAGACCCGAATGAAATTAACATATAGGTCGACTATTTACAACTATGTATTCTATTACATGTTTGTAAAAAGTGGTAACAATTAAAAATATATATATTTGATCGTTATTTTCCTTTTTTTCATTTATGACATTTTCTCAAGTGTGCATAGCTGCCAACCTTTACGCTTTTTTCATACCACTAAAATATTATAGAAAACGTTATCTCATTCAATCGTCGAAATCTCATGATTAAACAAGGCGAAAATCGCCTTAAAATTTTAGTGGTAGCCAAAAAGCGTAAAAGTTGGCAGTTATGAGTATGTGATAAAAATATCTCTTTATAATTTCTTTGGCGGCCCAGAAAAAGAATGAGCTCAAAAAAGAGGATAAAAATGATGATGTGTCTTAATGTTAAAACAATATATTAGAAAGTTAATGGTTTATTTCAGATTTTCAAATTTCTAATAGAAATGTTATAAAAGCTTTCATTTATCTCTTATGAAAGTATCGTCAGATTGAAAGGTTACTTTTTTAAAGAAATACAGTGATTTGCCCAATCATAATCTAGATTTTTCTTAATTAAAACATATTTGTAATTATAAAAATTCAGCTACTTTCTGTATTATGAAATTTTATCTTAGACTTTAGTTACCAACATTTTCTAACATTAATGGTGCATCCTTTTTTTTTTTTGGTTTCTGTGGGCTTGATTCCTACGAGGTTTGGCTCACTCAACGTGGTTTTCGATTGTCTCCGGCACATGCGGGCACTTCCGGGAAATGTTGCCATATGTAGTGGGGATCTAGATTACAGGTTCGTTCGGAAAGAAGTTTGATGGGAACACATTAGATGCTGCGGAAGGCAATGGGGCCTCCAAAACGAGGTTCATTTAAAAGAATTTCCAAAGATATAAAATCATAGAAACTTAAGTTTTGTTTAAGGTTATTATTTACAAACACCGGGCGGGTCTGCTAGTATACAATAAAATTTTTTGCCCTGCTCTTAGACAAGGAACTTCTAATTTTCATAAAAGAACAAAATATTTCAGGAAAAATTTTCAAAAATAAGTTTTACCAATTAAAATTAAGAAAACTTCTCCAATTTTTATTGTATTGAAGATCTCTAATTTAAAAATTGAATTCATTTTCGGAAAGAAGACATAATTCTTAGAGGAAAACAATCTTTTTCGTCTGTTAGGGAAAAGTTCGTTAAAAAAAAAAAAAAAAAAAAAAAAATCATGGTTTTGTATGTTTTGATTCCAGCGACTATAGAATACGTAGTACACGCGCTCGTGCACACAAAAGACTATTTTTCGAAGAATTACACAAAATATTAAATTACATTATCGTTTATGATTTTTTTAATGGTTTTATTAATACATGGTGATCTTAAAACTCAATGAAATTTACAAAGTTTGAAAAGCCTTTATTTCTCCTGATTTATTTATGTTACTGTAAATGTGACTATTTTGCTTGTGACCGCTCAAATTGAGAGTCATTATACAGGGTGATTAAAAAAAGATGGGAAAAATTTTAAGAGGTGATAGTACACACCCAAACAAACATTTTGTATCAAAGAATGCATGGTCGAAAACTAAACGTAAAAAAGTTAGACGGCGCCAAAAGTTATGTTCTTATACGAGGCAAAAACGCACAATGAACGATTAAGTTAAGTTACGAAAACAAATTTAATGGTATTTGATTACAATAAGTGCTCAAAACATTGACTGGCAGCTGTTATGCACGCAGTACAACGGCGAAGAACAGATTGACGAATTTTCTGAAACACACCAGGCATATCGCGAACTTCCCCTACAGCAGCCGAAAGCTTGGCGACAAGTTCTTCTGCGGATTCAATGGGAGTCTCATACACAAGAGCCTTTAGCTGTCCCCACAAAAAAATCGAGACATGAAAGATCTGGTGAGCGCGGTGGTGCCTGTTGTGTTTCAGAAAATTCGCCAATCTGTTCTTCGCCGTTGTACTGCGTGCATAACAGCTGCCGGTCAATGTTTTGAGCACTTATTGTAATCAAATGCCATTAAATTTGTTTTCGTAACTTAATCGTTCATTGTGTGTTTTTGTCTCGTATAAGAAAATAACTTTTGTCGCCCTCTAACTTTTTTACGTTTAGTTTTCGACCATGCATTCTTTGATACAAAATGTTTGTATCACCTCTTAAAATTTTCCTCATCTTTTTTGAATCACCCTGTATTTAATATGTTCTTTCTGTATTCAGACCAGAACGGCCAGAGCTGTCATTTTAACTAGAACCACAAAATATATTTTCTGGCCATAATATTATGGCCGAAATTTTCGAGCCATAAATTTCTTAGTAAAATATATATCTATATATATACAAATATATTGCACAGTAGGAAAAAAAATATTTTAATTAAGCAATATTAAATTATAGTTCTGGTGATAAGTATGTTTATAATGACTTGAGTTAAATTTCCGGAAGTTATATTACCCATGGCATGTGTTTTTGTGAAATCTTATTTTTAAAACAGTAGAAGCTACGCCTTCTTCTGAAAGTCTTCCGTAAATTGGTATACTAGATATGTTTCCAAGTTTAAAAATTGATAAAAATGTTTATTAACAATAGATTATTTACAATTTTATTTAAGGGAACAGTGGATTTTAAAATCCTTAAAAATAATTTTGTTTATTTTTGTAAATTTCACCTTTAAATGTTATTCAAGGGTACATTATATGCATTATGGTATGCATTTATCACAAAAAAATAAAAAATAAATTTATTTTTGAGAAAAAAATGGAAATTTACGCGTCCTCTTAGAAATGTTCGAAATGCCCCCTGCGCATTCCATATCAATGAAAATCCCCAATATTTTTTTTTATAAAGGTTTGGTTTATATATAGAAATAAAATAGAGCATCAAATTTTATATATTTGAATTTTAAAAAATGAAAAATTTTGAAATTTTTTCGAAAATTTTTCAAAATTTCAAAATGTTACTTTTTTTTGTAAATTTCATCTTAATTTTATTCAAGGGTGCATTATATGCATTATGTCATGCATTTATCACAAAAAAAAATTATTTTTGAGAAAAAAATGGAATTTTACGGGTCGTCTTAGAAATCTTCGAAGTGCCCCCTGTGCGTTCCATATCAATGAAAATCCCAGTATTTTTTATAAAAGTTTAGTTTATATATAGAAATAAAAGACAGCATCGAATTTTTTATGTTTGAATTTAAAAGTTTAAAAAAAACTTTGAAAAATTTTGAAATTTTGATTTTTTTCCTTTTACCTTTAAATTAAAATATATAAAATTTGATGCTCTACTTTATTTATTTATATAAACCAAACTTTTATATAAAATATTGGGGATTTTCATTGATATGGGATGCGCAAGGGGCATTTCGAAGATTTCTGAGACGACGCGTAAAATTCCATTTTTTTTTCTTTTTGTGATAAATGCATGCCATAATGTACCCTTGATTAATATTTAAAGTAAAATTTGCAAAAAAAAAAAAAAAAAAAAAAAAAAAAAAAAAAAAAAATTAAGGATTTTAAACTCCACTGTCCCCTTAAAGAAACTGTTAGCCATATTTAAAACGCGTGTACACGATTAAACTATCATATATGTTCTGAGTTATTCTCTTTTTGTGGTGAGATTTCTAAATAAGTCAAACTTTTCTATAGTTTTATCCATTCCAGCAGATTTCTTTGCAACAGTTATTAGAAAAAAAAACATTCGAGATTTCCCTTTATCAGCCGAGACTTTCAGTGGCGCAATCATGGAGGGGATCCGGATGCTATGGACAGTAAATTAGTAAGGTAGTTTTCACATTGATAAGAAGAATTCTGCAATTAGAAAACCCAAAGAATATTTCTTTAAAATGTCATATCTAGCGGCCCTGAAGCCAAACCTCAGCTACACCATTGCAGGTTTGTATTTTTTTTCATTATTTTCCTTCGATTAAATGCCATAACAAGTAAATGTGTTAAGTTAAAGAGGCTCAAAACATTTTTAGCGGTTTTAACATTTAACAGTAGAAAACCCGCGAGCAGTCATTTTGACAGCTACCAAATGAATATTTCTCTGTTCGAACCAGAATTTTTTTTTTATAAAACTAGTTTAAAGGATACAAAGAAAAAAACTAGTTAAATGGATAAGTTATTAGTTTAAAATAAAAATTCTGGTGTGAAATATTTTTCTAAAATTTGAGTCAAATTCCCGGTCTTTCTAGTGTTAATTGCATGAATTATTCTTTTAGAATTGTGTTTTTTTATTTTTCTATTAAGGATTAGACACCAGAAATCATAAGATAGATTTTTAACTTTATTTAGTAGCATATTTTTGTAATTTTTGGAGGATTAATATTTCTATATAAATATAGTGGTTGTAAGAACTTAATTTATGTATTAAAAATTAAATAAAAAGGTGATGGAAATTTACATCGCTATGCAATTAAGGGTTAAATTATATTAATTCATCAAATAAGGATGTGATCAATGGCGTGCGGTCAAAAGAAGAAAGCATTGCCTGCCCATATCTTCAAATTTTCCGTTTTTTTATAAAGTCAAGTTGTAGCAGAAATTTCATTTAATAAAATGAATTTTCAATAAACGACGCAGAAACAAGTAATTAAATAATAATATTTGATATTAATATTTCAGTAATTATATTTTCTGCCTGAAACTGCATTTTTGCCTTAAAAAAAACAGATATGGACAAGCAATGTTTATATTAATTCTATGGACCGCACGCTACTGTATTTGAGTATATTTTATGTAAAAGTGTATATTTAAAAAAAAAATTCAAATATTGTACCAGGTAGTCTAAGTAATTGTGTGAAAGGCAGAAGAAAAACAGAAGGAAGCAAAACTGCGGTGTGCATTTTTGAAGACAATAGAATACCTCCAAGCTTCCGTTACATTTCAAGTCAAAAAACGTAGTTTAACTAGAAATTCTTTTTTAAAAATATATTTAGTTTCTACGTAGCATTTAACAGTTTTCATTTATTAACGCTTTCAGCGAAGATTTCTTGTTGCAAAAATATTGAAGTGATTGAATAGTTTATAATTAACGAACAAATTCGTGTGAAAATTAATAAATTATTTTCTCCACGAGCAATATAATGAAAAAATTATTAGGAACTTCTGTGTGAAATTTGGCAGTTTGAAATAAAACTTAAGTGGTATAAATGATATACCGCTGCTGTCAGTGTAGCCAGTGGGCTACGCCTTTTTGTAATTCAGATTTCTTGATTGACACCACTTCTTTGAAATGGTAAAAATTCAGTTCTTTTCGCATTAATTATCATGTCATTAAATAAGGCGAATTTTAACATTTTAAAAAAATGGTGCCAATTAAGAAATTTGAATTAAAAAGAGTAGCCCACTGGGAAAACTTGCTACCTTTTAAATTGTTAAGACATTTTTCTGGTTCATAACAAGTTTAATAGACATATGAAAAATACTCTAATATGTTCAACAATGCTTAAATAATAAAACACAACCATGTATTTACCAACCACCAACGAACTGTACAACTCAGCTCATAATGTTTATTTTGATCGAAATTCTTTAGATGCAAACCACGGGTATCGAATCATCTTTTCCAAGTATTTATTTAGTTAAAAATATGTAAAATGTGGTGCAAATATAAAATTAAATACAGGTCATTTTTCGCAGAACTCGTAGATCTTTCGTAGAAACATAACGATCAGAAAAAAATCTTTTTAGGCAGCACTGGATTTCTACAAAATTCGCATTAGAAATTTACCATGAAGATTTTATACACAAGAAGAATTTGTACGATCAGTCTAATACGCTCAAAATTAGATTAGTTTTAAAACTTACACTAAAGAGAAAAACGCATTTCCAGCAGTTATATTCCAGCAGTTACTATAACCGAATACTTTGGTGTGTCTCACTAACTGGACGGTAAGGTACATGCTATGACCCTATATATAGAAAACATGAAGTTCACTTGAGTGATTTTGTTACGTTAGAATCAACATAATACCATTAACCCCTTAACGGTCGCATAAAATTATAGCTTAAAAATTAAAATTGCTTATTGGCACCACTTTTTTTTGAAAAAGAATGACAGGTTTACTGTCATATATACTTATATAATGACAGGTAAAATGATACCATAATAATGCCAATTACATTATTTTATAAAACTGGTACAACGTGTGTGAATCAAACAATATGAATAAAACACACAGCCAGTGAATATAACGAGAGCAAGAATTAAGGGGTTAAATTGCACCGCTAATGATTTTTTCAAACCTCACAATGTCACGGAATAATTTTGTGAGTGCCTGTAAAAGAACTACAAATGTGTCTACTCCGAAAATAGCATGTTGTAGTTCATTTCAATAAGGTATATGTTAACATATGTAACATAATTTCATTATGTTTGAAATTTTGTAACCTCAAGAAATGCATTGTAAATGATTTTTTCTTATAGACAGTGATGTAACGGAATACTTTTGTGTGTCCCGGTAGACGAACTATAAATGCCACATAATTGATTTTCTGTATCTGGTATTCTATAATTAACTTCAAAATCATATAAAATTTCCAAGGCGATCTAAGTATACATAACCCTTTCAGGGGCAAAGCATTTTCAATACTAAAGTGTTGAAATAAATGAGTGGCACCGGAATTTATCAACAAATTTAATTGGAAATAAGAATAACTCTATAATTCACTGTCACATTAAATTAAAAATATTTTGTCAAAATTCTGGTGCTATTGTACCATTTGAGAATTAAAATTAAGTACTATCTTTATGAAACAACCGCCTCTGAATGGGTTAAGAGGGTTAGAGTAAGTTCAGGAATGCGCCAGACAGACAAACCGAATTCATAAAACCTTTTCAACTGTATTGAAATGTGTTAAAAACGTCCAACTGGCAACATTCCTTGCTCTCCAATCTCGCGACCAACGTTTGCATGGCGGCATAATCAATAAATGCGAACTCAACATCTCTTTTAAATAATCACCATATGACCAGCACAAAACAAGTCAAGTGGACGTCTTGAATGAAGCAAGTTAAATTGAATATCAGTGTAAGTTGGAGTACAACAATTTACAATTATGTATTCTATTAAATGTTTGTAAAATGTGGTCCAAATTTTATAATTAATTGATTTTTATATTTCTTTTTTTTTCATTTATGGCATTTTCTCAAGTATGAGTTAAAAATTCAGCGAAACTTGCGAAAAGAACTAGCGGAAAAATAAATAGGAAAATTCGTCAATCCAATTGCCTAATACATATGTAAATACATTAAGAGTTTTATAGAAACACAACATCAAAATACAAACTATAACTATATGAAATCCTAATGTTAAAACAATATATCGAAAATTTAATGGTTTATTCCCGATTTTCAAATTTCTAATACAAATGCAGGGATCCTACTCGGTCGGTTTTCTGACCACCACTTTTATTACAAGAAAGATCTTTATAAATTTCGTAGACACATACCGGGGATTGCATTTTTCATGCAATTGTTGTAGAAACCTACCACGAGTTTTTCTAAAAGATTACTGGTTTTCACAAAACGGATCAGTGGGAGCACTGCAAATATTATAAAAGCTTTAGTTTATTTTTTGTGAAAATATCGTCAGATATTTTTTTTTTAAAGAAATAAAGTGACTTGCCCCAAACGAATCTAAATATGCTTCTTAATTAAAACATATTTGTAGCTATAAAAATTATTACCGTAATTTCCGGTGTATAGCCCGCAGATCAAACAATCGTGTTTAGACACAGAAATTTTTAAAAATAAAATGCAACTTTTTATATCACGGTAAATATTGGTCTTCAAATACTGAATAAAATGTCAGTGTCGAAACTGAATTGTTTGATCTGCGGGCTATACACCGGAAATTACGGTAATTGTTAATTAACTCTTGAACAAAGAAAAGCTATGAATTAGATTACGTTTTTTACATAAAAATGCATCAACATCGTCGAAAACATGGTAAAGTTCTTTAGGACATCTTTCTTACAATTACTTTTTGAGGTATAGAGAAATTTTACCTTTCAAATATCAAACAGGGTTGCCAATTTGGGCTTTATTTAAAATCAGAAATTCTGAATTCATAGCGAAATTTCCGAATTGTAGGGTTTTTTTTTTATTTAATGGCAGCATAGACACAATGAGCCCTCTCAGGGCAAAGTACTTCTGTTTCTAAAATGTTGAAATGATTGAAAGACACTATTAAATACGAACAAATTTACTTGAAAATATGTAAAAGCTTTTTTCGCGTATATTATAAAAGCAAAATTTTATACAAAGTTTCTGACGCCATTGTGGCATTTTGGGGATTAAAATTAAGTGAGATACATATCCCCGATCTTCCAGGAGTTAAACTTTTTCGAAGCAGTGGTCCCACGTCCGGAGCACCAAATTTTAATTCCACACTTACAAGCGGCACCAAGAAAACTTTAATAAGATTTGGCTTTTACAAAGAAAGTTTAAAGGAACGAGTTTTTAATTTCTAAGAAAGTCGTTATTAAATTCCGGTGTCAGTCAATCATTTCACGAACAGTATTGTTCTGTGCCGGAAAGGGTTAATTGGTTTCATTAAAAATAATTTTTAACCCCTTAACGCTCGAATTAAATTACGGTCTAAAAATACAAATCGCTTATTGGCACCACTTTCTTGGAAAAGAAATATTCACCTTATTTAATTACACGTAAAATGATACCATGATAAAGTCAACTACACTATTTTATAAAACTGGTGGGAATCAAATAATCTGAATAAAAGACACAGCCCGTGAATATCACGGGAGCGAGAATTAAGGGGTTAAAACATAATTCAACCAGAAAAATAAAATTGCAATATGGGAATAAATTCGAACATCTTTATATCCGTAGCGTTCGGTTGATCTCATGTGTTGTAATTCTAGACAAAATTCAGTCATTATGGGCGGATTGCTGAATAAAACACTTTTTTCTTAAATGCGTTATTTTTTGTTTTATTTCAAAAAAAATTATGTATGATTCTCTGAAAGTTTTTTAACACAGGAAAAATAATAAAAGAAATATCAGAAATACATTTTCCGTATGCTGCACATCTGCAATACAAGAGAACGTCTTCGGGAATCAACGTTTAGGAAGAAGTGAGCGATCGAATTGATGTGTGCCGTGAGACGAAAGATGCTCACATTGACCATTTTATGCATTAACCCCTTAATCGGCGCGCCTGATAAATGTCGAATACTCTTTAAAAATTCAGATTGTTTGATTGCCACCACTTTTTTCAAGTTGAAAAAATGTCTTCATTTAATGGCAGATAAATTGTCGAGAGAATAAAGCCAATTGCATTATTTAAAAAAACTGGTGGGAATAAGACAATCTGAATAAAAGAAAAAAAGCTTACACTGCCCGTGACAGTCACGGGCGGGACGATTAAGGGGTTAATTATAATTTTAAGTTTTATGTAATAAGTACTACCAAGCGTTAAAACCCCGATATTCATTTAGAAATATAGTATTGCAAGTTAGTAAATATTTTAATAAGTATGAATCTAAATACCTTATTTTATATAATTTTTTATTTTGTAAAACCCCTTAAATATGTGAATTATTAGCATATTTTTGTACTTTTTACAGGATTAATATTTCTATATAAGTATACTGGTAGCTAATAATTAAATAAAATGTGATGCAGATATGCATCACTATGCATTTAACCCATTCAAGGGCTATGTTTCATTTTTGAAACACCTAATTTTAATTTATAAACGCCACATTGGCACCAGAATAATGGAATAAAAATTTTCTTTTTATTAAATATGTGAACAAAAGCTTTTGCATATTTTTAAATAAATTTGTTTTTAAATTCCGGTGTAGATCACTAATTTCGGCATTTTACGAATAGTAGTACCTTGCCCCTGAAAGGGTAAAGCATGAAAATGAGAATTTAGAAAATAGATTCTTCCATATTATGATAGATAAATTATGGGTAAAATTGATCTATCGTATTGAGTATGTTATTTAAAAAATTGTCTATATATTCTTTAAGTACAATTGAAACCGGATGGCCGGATAAGCGGACATTGGATTGGAAACATGCCTTTCAATCAAATTTCTTGATATTTTTCCCAAATGTGGCTGCCTATCTGACAATATATTTCCCATATTATCACCTTATATATAAATATTGATATTTTATGAGATAAAAATGATTGTTCTATTTTTATAAAAACCAATTTTCTCAAAAACTACTGCACCGAATTTGATACCATTTACTGAGGTTATATAAATTCCAAAGATGCACAACTGCGAATTTTTGTATAATTTTCCGCTTATAAAAATTGTGCGAAATAGCGATAAAAAATTTACAAATATATAAATCATATCTTATGGTTATATGAAAATTACCATTTTCTTGTAAAAAATTCCTTTGTATGTACACGTATATTGTCGATAAATGCCGAGAGTCCGAACCCGTCTTATAGTACGGCAGAGTGAGAGATTCATATGAACTCCGCTTTTCGCTTATATAGTCACCGCATGACCAGCATAACTCAGATCTAGAGGTCTTCTGGATCTCAAATACAGTCCACCTATTTAAAAGGGTTGGTACGTGTCCTTGAATTTCCAGACTAAAACAATTTTCGGTACCAGAATTTTCTTATGGAAAATATTTCTTTAAATAAACTTCGCACGTTTAAACTAGCAAAATTTCGGGCGTTGGAACAAGATTTATTTTCTTTAAAAAAAAATTATGATATTTGGCCTTAAAAATATATGCTGCCATCGAAATACTCAAAGCCAGACACGAGTGTGACGTCATCACTAATCGACCGACTTCTCACTAGTGCTGGAATTTACACCGGAAAATTTCGAATACCAATTTTCTATTATTTTATTCTTCTTAAAGAACAATATCAACAAATTTGAACTTACTGGGGAGAATTTGTAATCCCTAGATAAAAAATCAGCCAGATGCGGCGACACTGTGGCATTCGACATCTGGCTCAATTTTTATTTAGTTCATTATCATTTATGAATTATTTAATGGTTTTACTAATACACAGTCATCATAAAATTGAATGAATTTTAGATAATTTGGAAATTCTTTATTTCTCCTTATTTAAATATATTACTAGAAATGAGACAGTTTTGTTTCTGATGTAATTTGCGCTCATTATCTTTATTATTACTTTTTATATATGGACCAGTATGGCTATAGCGGTCTTTTTGAGTGTGACCAATTAAATATATTTCGATTCGAATCATAATTTTTTTCCATAAAATAAAACAAATATGTACCTCAGAAAGAAAGTTAAATAATTTAATTAAGCATTATTAAATAAAAGTTCGAGTGTCAAATATGTTCATATGGTTTGAGTTAAATATCCAGCTATTCTACTGTTAATTAAACGCTTAATTATTTATTCATATTACCGCTGGCATGTTTTTTTTCTTCTGAGAACTGGTATTTAACACTTTCCAACATAGTAGAAAACTGTTTATGAATTCGGTTTATTAGCTTGACTGTCCGACTCTCACTCTGTCTGCCCGTCACTGTGTACGTTTATGTCTCTGTTCGTCTGTCCGTGCTCTAACGCTAGTAAATATAGTCCGATTGCCATAAAATGTATATATGTTATTGGAGTTTAGTATGGAATGTTCGATATTGAAAATGAAGTGTGTAGCATTTTCGGTTCATTTACAGTGTCACTCAAATGAATTCCATTACACTACGGTCTAGGGGTAAAAATCGTTTGCCGTATATTTTAATATATATTACAGTATTTTAAACATATTGAAATTGATATACATCACTGACATGGTCGATAAAATCACAAGGTTCTTACTACGGAATATGAGGTGCACAGAACTTATCGTTTATTTTCAGGGACACACAAATGAATTTGGCTATCGGAAAAAGAAAGAGCAATAATTGAACTATTGAAACCTACGAACAATAAATGCTGGAAATCCGCTTTTAGGTGTGGTATGCGTTTTTAAATTTAATATATTTTTTAATATTATTTGGTGTACATAATTTCTATAGATGATACAGAGTCGCACAAAAGTTCTCAACAATATCCATTTATTGGCTGAAATTTTTAGCCAAACATAAAAATGTAACAGAAAATATTTGTGCATCCCTGTAAAAGAACTATATATGATACTTGTTCTATATCCAAAGAAAGCATGTTGTTGTTTATCTCAATGAGGCACACGAATCTCTTTATGTTTGAAATATTGTAACATCAATAAATTGCACCATCCCTCCATAAACCGTAATGTAACGGAATATTTTGTGTGTCCCTTCAAACGAACTCTAAACGCTACACACTTTATTTTCAATACCGAACATTCTAAAGTAAACCTCAAAAACATCTAAAAATATCATGGAAATCCGAGTATATTTACAAGTATTAGACGGTACAATACAGACGGCAGTCAGACAAACTAAATTCATAAATACTTTTCATACTGTTCGATGTTGAGGAAATTTTAAAAACGGCGAAATTGTACGATGCTGGAGCTCCAATCTCGTAACCAGTATTTGAACGACAGCGTCAGTGATTGAACCCAGCTTTGCTCTTAACATGTTCACGCCGGCGTGCATCACCGGGTCACGCTTGACTGTCTCATTGGGCGGCGTGCATCACCGGTGGGTCACGCTTGACTGTCTCATTGGGGGGCGGGCATCACCGGTGGGTCACGCTTGACTGTCTCATCAGGCGGCGTGCATCACCGGTGGGTCACACTCCACTGTTAAACCTTTTGTGCGCAGCTTTGAATATATGCTAACAACGGTGTCTTGAACTGAATAGAATTTTTTATTCGTATATACCTAATTCACACCAGAAAATTAAAATAGCAATATTTGCTTTAATTATTATCAGACATTTCGTTTTTAAATAAAGCGAAAATAACCATTGACACTTTCTTGTATAAAGACAGATTGTCTGAAATATGTAATTTCTAGAACTTATTATATCATAGGAATTAATGGGTTAAAGGTTAAATTTTATAAAATAAATAGTAATATAAAAAGGGGTATTTGGAGACATACTTATGAAAATATTTACTAATTTGCATTCTTTTAGCGTAAAACAGCCACACGACAATAGTTTTTACTTGTATTGCAGATGTGCAATGGAAGAAAAGATTGACGTATTATATGAAAAATGCATCTCTGATTTTTTTCATTATTTTCCCTGTGTAATAAACCTTTCAGAGAATCATATATAATTTTTTCGAAACAAAATAAAAAATCGCGCATTTAAGGGTTAAACATATTCTGTAACTGTCAAACTGACTGATAATAAATGAAAGCAAATAAATACTACACAGATACACGATACATTTTATGAAAAAGAATTTCTGTTTCAAAGTATGTTTTTGACTTAAAAAATAACTGAATATTGGCAGGCATGTCAGCATTCGTTTTTCTTTAAAGATACACAACGTTGTTTTGTTCCCTTTGTTTTCTTTTCATGATGCCTTCTCATCAATGACCCACTCATCAATTTTCATATTTAAAAGAATTTCGGAGTTTTATAGGTGTCAAACAAAGTTACTGGAATTCTCAAACAACAGTCTTCGTTTCATAGAGATAATCGAAATAGGTGTGGAAAAAATCAATTGTGAGGGTTTTCAACATAAAAGTTTTGCTTTTTAGAAATATTTTGTAAGCTATTTTCAGACAAATTATTTCATAGGCATTTAAGTAAGTAGATTTAAATTAATGCAGAAATATAAAACTTTCATTCCAGGTATAAAAACTGCACAGTAAGTTAGACTTAACAATGTACTATTCTTTAGAAAAGGTCTATGAAGGGAGACTTGACCCAGTCAATGTGAGGGAGGGTTGACCAGATGCTCATGGCTCCCTTAAATAAGTGGTTTTTGAAATATTTTTATCATATACTGTGCATAATCAAAAGTTAATGGTTATATATATAAAAGATTGTAAATTTATTCTGTAAAGCTACAGTAAAATGGTGTGATGGAAAAGAAAATGTTTAAAACTGACTAAAGAAAGATCTGAAAAATTCCTAAAAATCGGGAAAGTTGATAGGAACTTTTTTCATTTAAATATTACTTAAAATAGGCGAATAGAAACATTGGGCAAAACTAGAAAAAATGAAAGCAGCAGTCTTAACCTTTTCAGGGGCGGTGACAGGTTTATAAAACCACTTAATTTTAATTCCGAAACGTCACAATGGCACCAGAAGTTTGTTAAAATCTTTTCCATTTACCATGTATGTGAAATATAGCCTTTTTCTTATTTCCAAATAAATTTGATCGTAAATTCCAGTGCAAGTAATTTATTTTAACATTTTAGTACTGAAAGTACTTTGCTCCTTAAAGTTTAAATAATGTTAATGATATTTTAACTGCTCATGCGGCTGGAAAGGAACATAGCATCGATCGAAAAACTTTAGGAAGGTATGTAGACAAATTTCCTCAGTGTGAATACAGTGAGATGAAGCCAAACTATGTGACAGCTAGAGTTGTCAGGTCGAGTGTCACAAAAAATAGGACAAGGAGACAAAAAAAGGTACAGTGGCTCCTACACCCGGACATAATAACACAAAACACCATGAAAATGGAACCTGTCTCTAACGGAATACTACCTTACATGTTTAAATTTCATTTTCCCTGCCTTACAATTATACCTGCTCAGACAAAATCCTGTTTAAAGCAAAATTTGTCTCCTATGACTTGCGATTGCATCTCAACAGGTTTGTTTAAGCATCATATTTTTTAAAAAATATTTTTTTTATAATAAATAGAGCATGTAGCATAAAGTTGTTTTGCTTTTTTTAAAGTGATTTTATTTCTCTTCACAAATATTTCAGTACAAAACAAAGTGGGTTAAGCCTCCCATATAGTGGGTCAACCCTACCTTATGTGGGGAGCATTGACCCATTATTTTCTCATGATTAAAATCAATATTCAAATTTCTTATATGTTACACTTATGTAGCAATTTTATTTTTATAACTGATTGTATAAAGAATAAAACGTTGTATAAAACTTTATTCTATGTTCAATATTTAAAATATAAAAAAATATTTTGTATAAAGTGGTTCAACCCTCCCTAGTCTCCCCTACAATTTTCGTATAAAACGTCAACCTTTTCATATGTTGCATATCTGCAATACAAGTATAAACTACTCTCATAAGTAAAATATTGCAAATTTGTAAATATTATAATAAGTATGAAACTAAATACGTTATTTTAGATAAATTTTTATTTTGTAAACAACTAACTTACAGTTTATAACTAACTTACAGTTTACAACTAACTTAAGTTAGTTGTTTTCTCTTACATGCATGTAAATTCTATTATAATTGTGTTTTTTTATTCTTATATTAAGGATTACACTCCAGAAATTTTAAGATAGATTTTTCACTTTATTTTGTAGCATATTTTTGCAATTTTTACTTGATTAATATTTCTGTATAAATATAGTGGTTGCCAAGATTTAACTAAAAGATGATGTAGATTATGCACCACTTTGCATTTAAGGGCTAAAAAGAAAACGCGTTAGTTGTTAACCTATAAAAAAAAAAAAAAAAAAAAAAAAAAAATTGAGAGGAAAAAAATAACCGTGAATACTTAATTAGTAATAAGAAAAAAATATATAAAAATTTTGTAAATAAAATAATATAAATTCACATAAAAGTTAATTTTGCATAATTATTCTGTTCAGTTTCGAAGGTTTTCTTTTCTACGAATAGAAACGATAACAAGAGATTATGGTCCTATTCGACCCGCAGTATTGCCAATTTAGACTTTTTGTTTTCGGAAATTCTGAAAGAAAATATTTTACTGTATGTAGTCAGAAAAAAGTTTGTCATTAGATATGAAAAATTATTATTCGGATTTTTGCTATATATTTAGGACTAAAAATGAAAAACACTGAAAGTACCAAAAAATCGAAAATCTATTTCTTTTACTGAAAAAAATGTCTTAACCCCTTCGGGACGAGCGTCTTTTACAGATTTTTTAATCTATAATCACTTTTTTTTTTAAACAGAAATTTTTGTCTAATAGAATCGGGAAAATGCTCGGATTAAATAAGGCTAAATTTACAATAAAATTCTACTGGTGAGAATAATTCCCGATTCTGAGCACGAATACTGGTCGCTCGTCTCCAAGGGGTTAAATGTCAAGCTTAACAAACAGGAGAACCCTCGAAGTGCCAACCCTAGTAGAAAATTTTCAAAAAGTGTAGAAAATTGTCTCTGGTTCAATGTACTACGCGAAGCAATGTGAAAAACTCTGAATGTGCCACGCGAAGTAAAGTGGAACACGCTGAAAATGACAGTGATAAGATGCGCGGCAACTGGTGGCCATTACACAGCTTGATCGTCTTGTTATCTTTTACGTCAATGCAAGGGTCGTGTGCGTCGTGAAATTACAAGAACAGGAAATTTTTCGGTATCAGTATTGTCTTATATAAAATCTCTTCTTAAATAAGGCACATTTTCGTATGTTTAACCTAGATTTATTTTTCTATTAAAAAATACTGATATATGTCCTGAAAAATTCCGTAAAACGTACGACCCCTGTTAATGGGATATTTTTTAAGCAAGTGTGTAAATATTAAATATATAAATAAAAGAAATGCTTACAAATGGTAATATTAGGTACTTAAACACTAAACGAAAGGAATCTAGGTACCTGCATTTTAAATTGTTAAACTAAGAGCCCAAAAGGAATGAAGTAGAAAACGCTGTAAGTACCGTAGTTTACCGTGTATAAGCCGCGGCTTTGTTAAGTCTTTTTCATGCCGGAAATTTTATTTAAAAAATGAAGTCAAATAAATTTTTAAGCAAAAACAAGTCGAATTTAATTTAATACAAATTCTGGTAGTAAATCGAATTATCCGAGCTGCGGCGTATACGCGGGAAGTTACGGTACTAAATGTAAAGGTTTTTCTTTCTTGCGCTATGTTGAAAAAAAAATTCCTCTTTTGGACTTTCTACGTTAAACATTTTTAGTCACTAATTCATAAATTTTTTATTTAAAAACGCCGAAATTGACAACCTTGTTCCACAGTCGAAGGTAAAATTTCTCTCTACCTCAAAAAGTAATGGTATGAATGATGTATGAAACCATATTTTCATGTTTTAGACAATGTTACTTTCTTTTTATGTAAAAACCAACACAGGTCCTAATTCATAGCACTTTTTTAAAGCATTTCTTAATAATTACTCATTTTCCTAATTTTAATATGTTTTAAATTAAAAAATACATAGATTACGTTTCGGCGATTCGCCGTACTTCATTAAAAAAGAAACATTTCACTCTGACTATAACTTAAGACGAGATAAACTAAAGTTTTTATCACATGCTTATTATAAATTTGAAAATGCGAAATATACCATTAACTTTTGGACATATTGTTTTTAACTGTCAGGGACATCATCATTTTGATCATCATCTTCGCGCTCATTCTTTTCAGGGCCAATAAAGAAGATTTTATATAGATCATGGAAGACGGTAGTATTCCGAGTGACGCAGCCTTAAGCCTAAAATTGTATCGTATCGTATCGTTAAAATCGTATCGTATCGTATCGTAGAATTCGTAGATGGCGGAACTCATATATACAGCTAACTCGACATCAAAGAAAACGCGAAAAGCCGCTTTTTAATAACTCAGCAGATATAGGTCCTATTGTTCTGAATTTTCTAGAACAGTCTTATATCTGCAGTCTAATCCTATACTGAAATTTTTACATTTCTGCGTGCAGTATATTTTGAGATCTAAATAGCCATTTTTAAAGCGAAAACGTTAATATGGTACGGAAGAAGTTTCTAATTTGAAAATCTCGAAAACGGTTCTAACGATTTCCTTTAAATTGATATGGAATATTTATCTGATTAAGATGAGTTGAATAAGACATATCTTTTATCTGGTAAAACTCATTTTATTTTTGACATTTTCGTTTCCGTTAATGCCCAGTCAACCATTAATCTCTGGTAATTTTCTCGTCTGTGATTAGTTAGTACGAGGCTAACATTAGCCTCGTAATGAGTAGGTTTGACGTCATCGCATCGCGCCAATGAGCGCGAAGGGCTGTGACTTTCAGTAGATAGATAAAGATAATCCATGTTTATTTGTGTACCGAGCAGAAATTACAAATTACGCTATAACGATGGATTTAGTGTTTTAAGTCGTTGTTTCCTTTCGGATTTGAAGTTAATTATTTTATATTTCCTTATTTACATTTAGTTATTCGCGTTTGTAACAAAAAACTCGCCCTCTAGCGATCTAAGGGGTACCACTGCTTCTTTCATCGCGTTAGCATTACCGGCATTACTTACCGTGAGTCAAATATCATTTGGGATTTTTAATTCTTAATTATGAATAAAACCGCAAAAAAAAAAAAAAAAAAAAAAAAAAAAAAAAAAAAAAGATAATACATGCTGTTATGTGCCCCAATGCAACTCTAGATAATCGAAAATTCCCGATTTAAGCTTTCATTTATTTCCAAATGAAAAAATTAAAATACCTGTCGTCTCTAAAAACGGCAACAAAACTTTGATCAGCAGAAAATCCGATGTCTCGTTGAGGCTGACAGTTTGTTCAAATTTAATCGTGATTTAAATCAGATCATTAAAAAAAATAATGGATTAAAATTTTTTTTAATGATGTGAAAATATATTAAAATAGATGTTACCAGGTTTAAAAAGCATTTCATTTAAAACTTTAATTAAATCTGGTCATCGTCATAAAAACTTTCTTTGAATAATCAAATTATTCACTCTTTTATAGAAAATAAGCACAACAAATAAAATATTTTTTTCTAGATTAAATAAAATAAATAAATAAAAGATTCTTATTTGTTTTTCATAAATAAATACATAATAAATTTCAGGTAAAAGAAAATTTCAGAATGATAACATCTGTTATACAGCTATAGTAAGAGAATGGAAAAAAGTAAAAAAAAATCTAATTAGTATAAAAATGTTTAAGAAGAACTACTTCAGTAAAAGGTTATAAAATATTTTCTACTTTTGGATTAGCACAACATATCAAAGAAAGCAATTGATAAAAGATGAAAAGTAACAATTTTTTTTGCTTTTTAATTGGAAGAGCTACGTTCCAATTGAAGGTTAATAAATATCACAATAATTTCAAAATGGTCAACTTATCGATGATTATAAATATTTTCGGAGTCCATACAAATTAGAAATTGAAACATAATGCACTTAGCATGAAAACTAATATATTCTAAATGTCTTTCTTCTTCTTTTTTTCTTTAATATTTTGGGTAGTTAATGTTGATAGAAAGTATGACTAAACATTAATATGATTATATTTAGTCTCTGTATATGTATGAATTAACAGATATTATTATTATTTTTCTTGTTAATGCACATATATCTGCATCAGCTTAGAATTATGCAACTGCAATAATTTTACAAATTACAAATATATAAAGAACTGCCATGAAATTTCTTTTATTTGTTATATTCTAAGAATTCTATTAATTTCATGCATTAAATTACCTAATGAAATTATTTATTTATCATTTTTATTATTTATCCAATTACCATCTATTATTTTAATAATTAACGATAAAAATATTCTTTAATATCCTAATTACCGGTTTGGTTGTTTTAAAAACCTACAATTTTGACGGTGATTAACCCTTTATGTCCCAAATTATGAATTCATGAAAATTTCATCTTCTAAAGCATTTTTCGTGAATTTTTTAAACTATATTAGAAGATTTACATAATCATTTAATAAATTTTAAAAGAATTTTGCCAAATAAAATTAATTAAATTTGAATTTATTGAGATTTTGTGCAATATTTATAACTCCACTCAAATCTTTTATTTTAAAAATATTTTTTAGTATTTTGTCGAATTAGGAAATGTACAAATATAATGTTCTTACGATAGAAATATTTCCGAACTGAACCCCCCCCCCCCCCTCCCTAATCTTTTAACGTTAAGAAAACTAAAAAGATGCAAAGGCAAAAGAAATCATTTTTTAAAAATATTTTTGTTTTGTGCAACCAATAATGATTTTGAAACAAGATAAAATAATGTATCTATAGCTGATTCTAAACTGTATTACTACTAATCGATGTATTAAATGAATTTTATGAAAAGTAATTTCAATGGTACTTTAAAATATCGTCGGCACAAAAAAGGTTAACACAGAAAAACAATCATAAAAATCCATTTTTAATAATAATAATAATACTTGTTTTTTTACACACTACATTACAAACATACTAAAGTAAGCTGATTTTCCATTAAGAGACTTAAAAAAGCAAAAAAATTATTCCACAAGTAACCAATTCACATGAGGCAAACACAAGACACAAGCGAAAGCCAGCAGTGATAACCGTGTTCACGTGGAACTGTTTACAAACATTAGCAGGTCTAAAAGCGCCACCTATCTTTGATTACAAACGTGAATTCCTGAGTGCGAAGTGCTGTCACTTTCAAGTGATATATAATCTATATTTATTTGTGTACTTCTTGCGAGGAGATGGATTTGAAATTAATTATTTACATTTCCTTATTTACATTTGGTTATTCCTAATACTCAGAAATTTTGTCAGTCTTCGCTTGGATGAACTTCTTGCACCATGAAAATATATTAGCATAACTTGACCAGGTTGAAAGCTTAATCCAATTTGCTATGCTGTCAGATTTACATATGTCTCAGCAGGGCTGTACGAATGGTGCAGGCACGGAGGGGGCGCCAAAATTATACTACAAACCTCGTCTTTTTCTTCCTTAAAAAAAAAAAAAAAAAAAAAAAAAAAAAATGCAGGGGTGCAGAATATGTCCGATCCGGCGATCTAGGATCGGAGGAAATTTTAAACACCTGGGGAAATTTTGCAGAAACATATACAATTGATTTCGGTTTTAACAACAAATTCCATAATTTCCTGAGATAGAAAAATTTCACTATAAATAAAAAGATCCGTATGGTGACCTTCACAAAATCAATCTCAGAATAATATGTACAGTGTATCGGGTGATTCTGTTCCCAATTTTCCAAAAAATTAAGGCATTCGGTTCCGAAAATTTAAAAAATCTTTCATCAATCCGAAAATTCGGACATAAAAATACCACGAATTTTGTCCAAGAATTACGGAAAAAATGCGAATTTCGTCATAAGATCGCAAAATAACCGCAAATTTTGTCAAAAGATCGCGAAATAACCACAAATTTCGTCAAACGATCGCAAAACAACCGAGTTTCGTCAAAAGAGCGTGAAACAACCACAAATTTCGTCCAAATGGGAGAAATGACCACGATTTTCGTCAAAACGTGGCGAAATAACAGCGAATTTAGTCAAAGGAACGCGAAAAAAACCCGGAAATTTCGTCAAATGTTCACGGAATGAACGCAAATTTCGTCAAAAGATCGCGAAAGAGCAAATTTCGCCAAACAATCACAAAACAACCGCGAATTTCGTCAAAAGAGCGCGAAGGGAACGGAAATTTCGTCAAACGATCGCAAAACAATTGAGTTTCGTCAAAAGAGCGTGAAACAACCGCGAATTTCGTCTAAAAGGGCAAAATGACCACGATTTTCGTCAAAGGAACGCGAAAACACTAGGAAATTTCGTCAAATGTTCGGAAAATGAAAGCAAATTTCGTCAAAAGATCGCCAAAAGAACCGCATATTTGGTCAAAAGATCGCGAAAGAAGAGCAAATTTCGTCAAACAATCACAAAACAACCGCGAATTTCGTCAAAGAGCGCGAAATGAACGCAAATTTCGTCAAAAGATCGCGAAACAACCACGTATTTCGTAAAAGGGCGAAATAAGCGCAAATTTTGTCAGAAGAGGGCGAAATAACCGCTAAACTCGTCAAAAGGAAGGCGAAATAAACGCATATTTCGTCAAAAGAGCGCAAAAAAACTGCAAATTTCGACAAAAGATCGCAAAATAACCGCAATTTCGTCAAAAGATCCCGAAAAAAATCGCAAATTTTGTCGAACGATCGCAAAACAACTGCGAATTTGTCAAAAGATCGCGAAAAAACTGCAAATTTTGTCAAAAGGGACAAAATAACCATGATTTTCGTCAAAACATAGCTAAATAATCGCGAATTTCGTCAAAAGAACGTGAAAAAACTCGCATATTTCGTCAAAAGATCGCGAAACAACCGTTTATTTCGTCAAAAGGGGCGAAATAACCACAAAACTCGTCGAAAAAAACATAGATTTTGTCAAAAGATCGCGAAAAAACTGCAAATTTTGTCAAAAGATCGCGAAACAACAGCAATTTTGTCAAAAGATCGCGAAACAAACGCAATTTTGTCAAAGGATCGCAAAACAACCGCGAATTTCGTCAAAAGAGGGCAAAACAACAGCCAATTTCGTCAAAAGAAAGGCGAAATAACCGCAAATTTCGTCAAAAGATCGCTACAAAACGCAAATTTCGTCAAAGGGCCGCGAAAAAAACATAGTGCTGGGAGTGGATCCCCCCCCCCCATTTTCTTCCACCGTGCTGTAATCTTTCAGAAAATTTGCTGTTAATTTCAGAATTTTTGCTTTTCACTCAAAATCACCTCTGCTATATATACTCGCGCATAAGTTGAGAAATATTGGAACCTACGATAATAACAGCATTTACCTACAACATACCGTAAAATTTTGGGGAAATTTTCATGTGGATTGGGGGAAATGTTGGGAGTAGAAACATTTTCTGCACCCCTGAAAAAATGTATATTTACATGTTGTTAATTTTTTTTTCAGTGAAAGTACAAACATCTTTCGTTTCAAAGTTATTGCATTCTCCTTTACTTCACACCGACAGAGGCGTCCCTACGAGTGTGCGACAGGTGCGGCCGCAAAGGGCCTCGCACCCGAAAAACCTTCAACCAATATTTTATGAATATTAGGCAGTTTTTGTTTTTCTCTTGAAAAAAAATATTTTGTCCTTGTAGGAAGGTAGCCACTGACAATTTCTTAATAGTCACTTTTTACCATTTAGTGTCCCTATGGCAGGTGCGAATCCAGCAGGTCCCTATGGTAGGTGCAGGGGGGGATAATCACGCTGATCCCCCCCCCCCTCCAAAAAAATATATAAATCCAACTTTTTTATGGCAGTTTTTGTGGAAAATACAAACAATCGGAAACCCGAAAGTTTTCGGGTACAGAAGTGGGCGGGGGGCAAATGGCCCCGATCATCCTGCCTACCAAATAAATATATATATTGGAAAAACGCGAATTTCACCAAGGGATAACGAAAAAAACGCGAAGTTCGTCAAAGGACTCAGAAAAAACATGAATTTAGTCACTGCATCGTGGAAAACACGCGAATTTCATCAAAGAATCGCAGAAAAAAATGAATTTCTTTAAAGGATCGTGAAAAACGCGAATTTCGCCAAAAGATAAAAAAGAAAACATGAATTTCGTCAAATGATCAAGAAAAAACGTAAATTTCGTCAGATTATTGCGAAAAAATGCGAATTTTGTCACAAGATCGAGGAAAAAGCGCGAATTTCACCACAGAATCGAGGATAAAACACTAATGTCGTTAAAAATGCAAAATTCGCCAAAGGATGACGAAATAAACACTAATTTCGTCAAAGGATCGCGAAAAAACGCTTGTCACAGGATGGCGGAAAAACCCTTTTTGTCACATTATTGCAGAAAAAGTGCGAATTTTAGCCTCAGGATCGTGGATAAAACAATAATTTCACCAAAGGATCATACAAAAATGCGAATTTCGCCAAAGGATCACGAAATAAATGCAAATTTCATCACAGGATCGCTGAAAAACACGAATTTTGTCAAAGGAATGCCGAAAAACATGAATTTTGTCAATGCATTGGTTAAAAACGTGAATTTCGCCAAAGGATTGATTAAAAACACGGGAAAAAACGCAAATTTAGCCAAAGGCCGCAAAAAAACTGGAATTTCGTCAATGGATTGCGGAAATAACACAAATTTTGTCAGATAATTGCGAAAAAACACAAATTTTGTTACAGCATGTTGAAAAAAGCACAAATTTTGACACAAGATCGCAGATAAAACACTAACTTCGTTAAAGGATTGTAAAAAAACACGAATTTCATCAAAGGATCACGAGATAAATGTGAATTTCGTCAAAGGACCGCATTGTAGTAAAAGCATTGTTGCAGTAAAAGATCTTTTTAATGCAATTCTCTGTATAACAGACAGCTTCTTTAATGTAAACAGTGAATTTTACTCTTAAAAAGAGCCTGCATCCATTTTGTAGAAATATTGCTACCCTCTAGAGCAGGGGTTCCCGAACTTTTAGGTCGACGTACCACTGAATAGAAGTTCATACTTCCGCATACCACCAAGTTACAAACTCCATGCTATTACAGAAAAACCTGTGTAAATGGAATATGTCTAAAACAAGGTATTTGTGCAGTCTTTTGTGCTCCGTCTAAGCAGATTTTACTGTATTTAATTGGATGATTACTTTATTAAATTGGTATACTTAGATTGACTGCTTTATATTAACATTCAAGTAAAAAGTACTAGTATCATTATTACTATATTATTAATATGTACATTATCAAAATATAGTGTTTTGATTTTTAAAAAACGCTACAATACTTAAAGGCATATTGGTGTAGATTGATACATATGCACTAGGATGACTATTAATTCTGTTGTATTGCTAATGATAAGGGTGATGCTTGCTTTACCAAACACATCTTCCTCATATCTGATTCAATCTTAGTTTTAGGCATAAATCAGATTCGATTTTTATGTTTATTCCTGTATTTGTTTTTCATATAAAGAAGTGACGAGAAAGCATTTAAAACAAATATATGTTGTGCTAAAAACAAGCAATAATTTTCAGGGTTGTAGTGGGTATCTGCCCGGGTACCCAACCAGCTACCAGCGTTAAATCTGCACATCATCACAGATGTAAACAATGAAACTTTCAGTTCAGATGTAAGGGCAAAATTACAGATTTTTTTAATTTTATATCATTCCCATAGGTGCCAAGTTGCCACTAATCCTCCGTAATATGTCGGTTAATTTAACCCTGGTTTAATACATTTCGCACCAGAATTTTTTTTCAGAGATGAAATTAAATAAATTCCTCGTAGAAAACTGGAATTAAATAAATAAAGATTCATCAAATAATTTTTCTGGTTCGAAACGTTGTTAAACTGGGTTAAATTAATCCACGCATTACGGAAGATTAGTGCGAACTTGGCACCTCTGCATTCCGTTTGTATTTCAGTATGTAATTAATTCTGTATAATATGACTGAACTCATGATTTTTTAGGAAGAAAGTACAATTTATTTCTGATTTAAAAAAAAATAATAAAAAAAAAATAAAAAAAAATTGGTAATCACAATCTTTTTATCAAATCTTTTTATGTATTTTAATCCAGATTTTTTGACTATTAAGACTGGCTAAACCTGAATTAAAACTTCCTTACTTTATAATTTTGATGCAAATTAATAGGTACCATTAGGAAGGAGGTAAGTTTCATTCAATAATTCAAGGAAAATGATTCTTATCTTTATAATGCAGATTTAATTATACATTATTATTTACTTGATCTTTTCTTTTAATAATTTAATCATTTTTTAAATTAACTTACATCTTATCATTTTAGTTTATTACTGTAATTAATTATTTTATTATTTTACTATATTGCAAGGATATTTTATAACTTTGATTGCATAAATACATTCAAATGACTGTTTAAAAACTGTAAACAAAGCAAGGACCAGAAATCTGCAAAATTCTAAAATCTGCACAACCTCTGGTCCCAAGTTGAGCGGATTTGAGGGCGTCTACTGTATAATGATTTTGTTCAGAGGTACTGTTTGTTTTCGTAAAGCGAAACCTTCTGTGCTTTTGTGCATGCATCAGATCTGTTTTGATTTTATCAAAATAAGGATGATCGGAGGCTGTTTAGGTGAGTGACAACATACAACTGGAACTTCGGCAAATACCCATCTCAGCATTACCCCTTTGGATCGTAAAATTGTCTCAGAGTGTCAGGCACAGCTTTCGAAAACGAACTGTATTTTTGATGTGTTTATAAGGCATCATTTTGTTTACATTTTAAAACTTCATCTAAATAGTTGTAATTTTTCTAATAAATATGTTACATATAATGTATGGTAGTAATAATCAGTATATCTGATGAAAATTCAATTAATTTTTTTAAAATAAACTATATTTATTTAATGATTTTTTTCCCTCCCTATTACTGTATTTCATCAATAGTAGTTCGAGAGCCATAATTTTATATTGTAAAATTATTAAAGTATTCTGCAAGCAGTCCTTGTTCAATCACAAAAGCCTGCCACTAAAAAATTTTAATACAGAAGATGCATATAATGTTTTTCTCAGATGTAAACAATAAATTTTGCAGTTAAGAAGCACATGTGTTTCACAAATATTGCTAATTTCTTGAAACACTAAATTTGGTACATTGTCTTCTTTAACGCATTATTTTGGAGCAATGAAAACAATATATTAAATTTTTTTGTAAATGAGTGTTATAATCGGTGGCAGCTCTTGACGGGGTCTTTTTTTTTTTAGGCACTAAATTCATGCCTTCCAAAAGTAATATTTAAAAAAAAAGAAATTATTGCCTTCTTTAATATAAGAAACTTCTGCCAAAAATAAGGCAAAGATTTCATTATTAAAAATAGTGAAAAAGGAATAAATTTGCCAGCCATGCATTTAGTGCCCCCAAACTGTCAGTCACGAGCTAAAGGTAATTTAATAATGTGTGACATGATCTATCAGGGCCAAAACTAAGGGGCCGTGTACCCCGGCGCCAAATGAAGGATTATACTTTTGGAATGGATCATTTTCTTCTGATGGATTGATGGCTTCCATTATTATGAAACAGTCATTATAAATGAAGTGTTAGGTGAAGATGAAAGAGCAGTCATAAAAAGTTAGAACTCTGATTTTCTTGTCAGAATGGGGGGGGGGGGGTGGAGGGAAATGGCTTTTTTTTTACGGCTGCTTTTTCATCTTTACCCAACACTTCATTTATAATGGCTGTTTCATAAAAATGGTAGCCATCAATCCATCAGAAGAAAATAACTCAGTTAAGCAGGACTTGGATAATTGGGACTCTACTGTATATTTCATTTTAAAAATGCTCTTTAGAAAATTTTTGTTGGTGTTCAGAGGGGAATCATGACCCCCGTGATGAACTCCCCTTTGGACCCGCCATTGCAGATTACGTAGTTCAGAATAACATGTCTTATGATTACATACTTTAAATTTTAAAATAAGTCGGCTATTAGAAAATTAATAAAATTATCTTTGTAAATATACTTTACAGAAGAGGGTGGGGGAGCGCCAAAATCCATGTTTGCCCCGGGTACAAAAAAGGCTAGTATTGGGCCTGTGATCAATTTATGTATAGGCGCAGATTCACAGTCGCCATGTGACGACTAAATTTTTTGCTTCGGCTGATAACTTTCATAGTCTCAGTCGCCATACGCTATACAGGGATGCTCCTTTTCTGCTAATGGTGGATTTCTACCTTTTAAAAAAAAATGAAATCAGTGTATTTTCCTTCCTACAGTCCTGAATGATCTGCTTAACACAGAAAACTATTGTATTGTATAGAAAAACAAACGTCTGAAGTGTGTTTTGATTTTTATAGCGCTAAATAATTTTTCACATTCACAAATTTTTTAATGTAATGTTATACGATAAAATCAAAATTAGAAATATTGTTATCCTAATATTTCCCACTACCATGATTGCATAGCTTTACATTTTTTAAAAATGTATCTTGTCCAACTATATCTTCTGAATGAACATAGTTTAAGATTTGTATTAGACTTAATAATTAAAGAATTTTGTGATTAAATTAAGCAAACCCATTTGATGTAATTAGTGTGTGTTTTCTTGTACATAGACATATGTATATATAAAATAAATTATTTTCCACTTTGAATTCAGTCCCTTACAAACACTAAATTCTTTTTATGTGTTTGTTTCACAATGAGGCCACTTGACTTTTTGGGTTTAGGAGCCACTTTCTCCTTCCAGATATTGGGAATCTGCACCTATACTTTTATGTAAAATTTTATAATTTTCACTATTTCTAGTTCCAAGGAATGTAATTTAAAGCACGTTTACAAGGCAAATTTAATGATGAATGAAATATGATCTATATAATGCAAAATTCTGTAGTATGCAGAACTTCTCATCCCAAGGTGTGTTATAAAGATCTATCGTATTTATCTTCATATGTAATTCACTCACCAAAAACCCTAAAGATTTAATATCTGCGAGTGCTTTTTTATTTATTTTTTTTTATGCTGTGCAGTAGGGGGGGGGGAGAGGAGAGGAGAAATGTACATTTGGGGAGTTAGGGCTTTATTTATTTATGTTAGTGAGCAACAAATATTGCAGATTATTTTTTTTTTTTTTCAAACTAAAGTTTGAAAGATTTTAATTATTTAGGTAAGCTGGAGAGATGGGTGAGAAGGGAGAAGTGAAATTTTTGGGGCTCAGGAGATTATTTTATATGATTTACTATTATTGCCAATAAAGAGCTTTAAAGAAGGATGGTGGAAATATATATATATATATATATATATATATATATATATGTATGTTTAAAGAGCAATATTTCTTGTTATTTTTCTTAAGACAGTAAATTTTTTATTTGGTAAAATTTAACATAGCTTTTTATATCTCTGAAACAAACCAACAGAAATACCATCTAAACATGCATGTTGTGAATTACTTCCATATTTACCAATGAGTGGTTTAAAAAAATCTCATTGCACAGTGCTCTTTAAAATTGAAATATGAGGTATCTTTTTCTGCGGGGAGGGAGGGGGAGAGATTGAAGGTGAATAGAAATCCTGACTATGAATTCTTTGTCTGGTCTTTAATTTTTGTTGTTGTTGTTGTTGTTTTTTTTTATCATTAACTTAAAAAGAGTACTGATATCAATACAAAAACCCTTAACGGGTTAAAAGTTTGTGACGCAGCGCTTTATCTTATGCTCTAAGAAAATTAAATATGGAACTTAAAAATAATCATATAAAATTTTGAGTGACACTATGCTACTAATTATAATATCTATATACATTTATTTCATCATTTTATTTTTTTTTTATAATTGCATGTGCAAAAATTATGTTCATTTTAAAAAGATGTATAAAAGTATATTCATTGATGCATTATCATCCGTATCTCTAATAAATTCAAAATATGAGTTTTAAAAGATATGATATCAAAATTTAAGTGACGCCTTGATGTTGCTTAAAACGATTAGTTTTAACATTCAATTTAAATTTTCTTTTGGCTAAATACATTTACACATCTAAACAATACTTTTCATTTTCCAATGCACTGTTGAATATATTACTTTCACTGAATCTATATAATGCACTGAAATGTATTCATTTGAATAAATTGATTTATTTTTTGTGCCACGCTATCCAAAAATCAAAAGTAAAATTTATGTAAATAGTTTTTGCGTCATTGTATCCAAACTAATAGACCGGGCGGCGGCGACACGAATGACTACGTCATCGAGTTACGGGATGAAATTATGATGCAGGACAAGATTTTTAGGAGTAGATAAAGGAATGACTGGTCTGCCTCGACATTTCTTTGTACGATAGGCGCAGCAGAGGGCGCCAACTCGTGTACAAATGAAAACCCTATAAACATAGTATTTTACATTACATTGCCATATATACTACTTCGTATCGACTTTCAAGATGAATTAAGGGTTTAGGAAAAACTTATTAAGAGTACGGGAGGAAAAGACTGATTCGGCATAAATTGGTACAAAGCGCGAAGAACGGGGCGCCAATTCGTTATTTTCACAGTGTTATTACGTCATCGAGTTACGGCTTGAAATTTTGGCAAATGAAACATACCGATTATTACAATACGAATATTTCAGTCTTCCTCGACATATCTTGGTAGGAGATAAGCAGAGCGGTGCGCCAATTGTTAATTTTGGCGATATAATCACCTCATCGAGCTACGACTTTAAAATTTTGCACATTAAAGGAACATATCAGTACAATGAGAATATTTCAGTCTGCCTCGTTATATCTTGGTACGAGACGAGCAGAGCGGGGCGCCAATTTTTAATTTTTGCGATATAATCACGTCATCGAGTTACGGGATGAAATCATGATGCAGGACAAGATTTTTAGGCGTACATTAAGGAATGACCGGTCTCCCTCGACATTTCTTGGTACGATAGGCGCAGCAGCGGGCGCCAACTCGTCATTTTGGCGTCACTATCACGTCATCGAGTTACGGGATGAAACCGGTGCCAAATTAAAGGTGAAAAAAGTCTTTTAAGAATATTTTGGTCTGCCTGCGCATATCCTGGTAGAAACCCCCGACAGACTAAAATCTATAACAAAAAAATACGTCATAATTTACAAATGAAAACCCAACAAACATTGTATTTTACATTAAACATTAAACATTCCGATTAGTACGATGCGAATATTTTAGTCTGCCTCGTCATATCTTGGTAGGAGATGAGCAGAGCGGGGCGTCAATTTTTAATTTTGGCGGTATAATCACATCGTCGAGCTACGACTTTCAAATTTTGCACATTAAAGGAACATATCAGTACAATAAGAATATTTCAGTCTGCCTCGTCATATCTTGGTACAAGACGAGCAGAGCGGGGCGCCAATTTTTAATTTTTGCGGCATAATCACGTCATCGAGTTACGGGATGAAATCATGATGCAGGACAAGATTTTTAGGCGCACATTAAGGAATGACCGGTCTGCCTCGACATTTCTTGGTACGATAGGCGCAGTAGCGGGCGCCAACTCGTCATTTTGGCGTCACTATCACGTCATCGAGTTACGGGATGAAACCGGTGCCAAATTAAAGGTGAAAAAAAGTCTTTTAAGAATATTTTGGTCTGCTTGCGCATATCCTGGTAGAAACACCCGGCAGCTTTTTCAAGAAGGCTCACGTTTTCAGCACCAGCCTTGGCGAGTTGGCGAAAGCGAGAGCGTTCAGCCAGCTCTAACGCCAATCGTCGTCTTGTGTTTTGTTTTGAACCTAAATGGCGGAAGACGAACTAGCATATTTTAGTCCTACCTAAATTAAAGAAATATTTTCAGTTATGTGTTCTAGATGAAAAGAAATCTTCTTCGAAAGAAATTGTATTACGAATTCTTATACTCTGTTTTATCGAAGGCCTTTATTACTTTTGATGATATAGACTAAAATTTTGTTTATTTGATCCCCTCAAAAACCTAAATTTTCATTCAGTTGAGCATTATTAATTCCATATTTCTTAAACAAAAACTCATTACCTTCATATATTTAGATATTTGATTACATATAAAGATGGATTTATGGGGATCATGAATTAATGAAGTTTCAGTGCATTTTGATGTATATAAACGCAGATTTTAAAAAATACCTGTGGCAGAAAATTACTATATTTTCTGCGATGAACTTATATAATTAATTTAATACCAAATCATTCTGCAGAAACAGCCCCCAAAGTCGAGTGAAAATAGGCCAAACCAAGTAAGAAAAAAAAAACCTTTCACACCCCCAAACAGGATGTTTATAAATTGCCTTTTTAATGTGAGATGAAATTCTTAAGGGGAGGTGGGATAGAAGGAAGATTGAATGACTATCTTTTGTTAGTTCAAAGTAACAAATAAAATCATTAGAGAAATTTTTTAACTGTATATGATAGTGAGGGGCTATAGATTTAAATAGTTAAATTTATCAATTAACAAATAGAAAAAACAAACCAAAAAATTAAAAACTTGGAATATTTAACTTTGGGGGGGGGGGGGTGTTCATTTCGTCCAACTCGTCATTTTGGCGTCAGTATCACGTCATCGATTTACGGGATGAAACCGGTGCCAAATTAAAGGTGAAAAAAAGTCTTTTAAGAATATTTTGGTCTGCCTGCGCATATCCTGGTAGAAGCCCCGGCAGACTAAAATCTATAACAAAAAAAAATACGTCATAATGTACAAATGAAAACCCTGTAGACACAGTATTTTACATTACATTGCCATATAGATTACTTCGTATCGACTTTTAAGATAAATTAAGGGTTTAGGAAAAGCTTAATCTAGATTAAAAATCTTAATTAGATTAATCATTATTAGCTAATTCTTATGAATAGTAGCAGAAAATAGGACTACATGCACTGATACTCTCAGAATATTTATTTTCTGCGAAAACTTATTATATAAAGGGGGATCTGTGCCTCCCCCTCATCTTCCAACTATCTCATAATTTGATGATCATATCTCTCTATGATGTATAATATGTTAAATTAAATCTTTTACCTAAACTGATTAAATTAAAGATTTTGTGATAATGGTATTGATGATTAATTATTCTCAGGATCTGTCCGGATTTTTCTCTCAGGGTCCTGCTTTTGTGAAATTGTAAAATTTCTTTTACATTTTTGCGAAAAATTTAGTCCTAATTTTGTGAACTAAAAATTATCGTTATATTCAGGCTCTTTATTATATGTTTTTAAGAAGATATATATTTATGTAAAATACATATATTTTCTTTATATATGTAAAACTGACAGGCCAGATTTCACTTTTAAATGATTAAATTTGTGAAAGGTTTAGTTTTCAGCTGAAAAATTTTGTAAAAGGCCTATTTTTAAGACAAAGAATTTTGTGAAGGGTCCTTTTTTAAGGTGAAACGTTTTGTGAAGGATCCTATTTTGATTTGAAAAATTTTGTGAAGGGTTTTGTTTTGATTTGAAAAATTTTGTGAAGGGGCTGGTTTTGAAATGAAAAGTTTTGTGAAGGGTCCTGTTTTGAAATGAAAATTTTTGTGAAGGGTCATTTAAAGGACCCAATTTCTTCCTAAACAGATCTTTGATTCTAATTGACATTTCGTTCATTGCTGATAATATTAATTGTGCGATTTATTTTTAAATAGCTACTTGAGCCCCTCCCATAATTTTTGAATAGCTATGTCACAGCATTAGGAATTCGTTAGACATAACAGAGAAGGACCTTTTACAGCTAGCATTGCTAAGAGATTATCATTTTCAAAATTGATATTAATGAAGAAAAAAAATGAAATTATGCATTTACATGATATATTTTTCTAATATAATACAGTTTTTCATTCATAATTCATAGTAAATCTACTTTTGCATCATGGCCTATTAAAAATACATTAGACTGCTATATATTAGCTATATATTATCTATATATTAGTTCTGCTTCTACCGGTCATTATTAGAGACTAATAATGCGCTCGAAGTAGCTAGGAGTCGTTCGGTAGCTTCATCGCCCCGAGCCCAACCCTTCCCGCTTTACAGTGTCTTTAATTTGTGTAATTTCCCTTTTAAATTTGTCCGGTTTCAATTTTTGATTTTTTTTTTCAACGTTGCTTTCGCTTAGAGAGTCTTTCACTCAGGACGTGGCCAGGGACGTACGAATCTTGCTTCCGCAAAAGAGTCGGGCTAGAGTAAAAGAATGAAGGGCTGCGGACGAAGATGGGCCGCTCGCCGCGGCGGTATAGATAATATATAGCTAATAGTAGTATAGATAGTATAATAGTAGTATAGATAATATATAGCAGAACTAATAGCAGAACTAATAGAAGCAGACCGGTCATTCCTTAATGTACGCCTAAAAATCTTATCCTGCATCATGATTTCATCCCGTAACTCGATGACGTGATTATACCGCAAAAATTAAAAATTGGCGCCCCGCTCTTCTCGTCTCGTACCAAGATATGACGAGGCACACTGAAATATTCGTATCGTACTAATCGGAATGTTTAATGTAAAATACTATGTTTGTAGGGTTTTCATTTGTACATTATGACGTATTTTTTTGTTATAGATTTTAGTCTGCCGGGGGTTTCTACCAGGATATGCGCAGGCAGACCAAAATATTCTTAAAAGACTCTTTTCACCTTTAATTTGGCACCGGTTTCATCCCGTAACTCGATGACGTGATAGTGACGCCAAAATGACGAGTTGGCGCCCGCTGCTGCGCCTATCGTATTTAGAAATGTCGAGGCAAACCGGTCATTCCTTAATGTACGCCTAAAAATCTTGTCCTGCATCATGATTTCATCCCGTAACTCGATGACGTGATTATACCGCAAAAATTAAAAATTGGCGCCCCGATCTTCTCGTCTCGTACCAAGATATGACGAGGCAGACTGAAATATTCTTATTGAACTGATATGTTCCTTTAATGTGTAAAATTTGAAAGTCGTAGCTCGATGATGTGATTATGCCGCCAAAATTAAAAATTGGCGCCCCACTCTGCTCATCTCCTACCAAGATATGACGAGGCAGACTAAAATATTCGTATCGTACTAATCGGAATGTTTAATGTTTAATGTAAAATACTATGTTTGTAGGGTTTTCATTTGTACATTATGACGTATTTTTTTGTTATAGATTTTAGCCTGCCGGGGGTTTCTACCAGGATATGCGCAGGCTGACCAAAATATTCTTAAAGACTTTTTTTCACCTTTAACTTGGCACCGGTTTCATCCCGTAACTCGATGACGTGATAATGACGCCAAAATGACGAGTTGGCGCCCGCTGCTGCGCCTATCTTACCAAGAAATGTCGAGACAGACCGGTCATTCCTTAATGTACACCTAAAAATCTTGTCCTGCATCATGATTTCATCTCGTAACTCGATGACGTGATTATGCCGCAAAAATTAAAAATTGGCGCCCCGCTCTTTTCGTCTCGTACCAAGATATGACGAGGCAGACTGAAATATTCTTACTGTACTGATATGTTCCTTTAATGTGCAAAATTTGAAAGTCGTAGCTCGACGATGTGATTATACCGCCAAAATTAAAAATTGGCGTCCCGCTCTGCTCATCTCCTACCAAGATATGACGAGGCAGACTAAAATATTCGTATCGTACTAATCGGAATGTTAAATGTTTAATGTAAAATACTATGTTTGTAGGGTTTTCATTTGTACATTATGACGTATTTTTTTGTTATAGATTTTAGTCTGCCGGGGGTTTCTACCAGGATATGCGCAGGCAGACCAAAATATTCTTAAAAGACATTTTTTCACCTTTAATTTGGCTCCGGTTTCATCCCGTAACTCGATGACGTGATAGTGACGCCAAAATGACGAGTTGGCGCCCGCTGCTGCGCCTATTTTACCAAGAAATGTCGAGGCAGGCCGGTCATTCCTTAATGTACGCCTTAAAATCTTGTCCTGCATCATGATTTCATCCCGTAACTCGATGACGTGATTATACCGCAAAAATTAAAAATTGGCGCCCCGCTCTGCTCGTCTCGTTCCAAGATATGACGAGGCAGACAGAAATATTCTCATTGTACTGATAAGTTCCTTTAATGTGCAAAATTTTAAAGTCGTAGCTCGATGAGGTGATTATACAGCCAAAATTAACTATTGGCGCACCGCTCTGCTCATCTCCTACCAAGATATGACGAGGCAGACTGAAATATTCGTATTGTAATAATCGGTATGTTTCATTTGCCAAAATTTCAAGCCGTAACTCGATGACGTAATAACACTGTGAAAATAACGAATTGGCGCCCCGTTCTTCGCGCTTTGTACCAATTTATGCCGAATCAGTCTTTTCTTCACGTACTCTTAATAAGCTTTTCCTAAACCCTTAATTCATCTTGAAAGTCGATTCGAAGTAGTATATATGGCAATGTAATGTAAAATACTATGTTTATAGGATTTTCATTTGTACACGAGTTGGCGCCCACTGCAGCGCCTATCGTACCAAGAAATGTCGAGGCAGACCAGTCATTCCTTTATCTACTCCTAAAAATCTTGTCCTGCATCATGATTTCATCCCGTAACTCGATGACATAGTCTTTCGTGTCGCCGCCGCCCGCTCTATAAGTTAAATGTATGCAAATGGATAATATGACGAAAAAAACTATTTACATAAATTTTACTTTTGATTTTTGGATAGAGTGGCACAAAAGATAAATCAATTTATTCAAATGAATACATTTCAGTGCATTATATAGATTCAGTGAAAGTAATATATTCAACAGTGTATTGGAAATGAAAAGTATTGTTTAGATGTGTAAATGTATTTAGCCAAAAGAAAATTTAAATTGAATGTTAAAACTAATCGTTTTAAGCAACATCAAGGCGTCACTTAAATTTTGATATCATATCTTTTAAAACTCATATTTTGAATTTATGAGAGATACGGATGATAATGCATCAATGAATAAACTTTTATACATCTTTTTAAAATGAACATAATTTTTGCACATGCAATTATAAAAAAATAAAATGATGAAATAAATTTATATAGATATTATAATTAATAGCATAGTGTCACTCAAAATTTGATCTCATTATTTTTAAGTTCCATATTTAAAATTCTTAGAGCATAAGATAAAGTGCTGCGTCACAAACTTTTAACCCGTTAAGGGTTTTTGTATTGATATATATTACTATTGCATTTTTGTAAAATAGCCAAAGAATTTACATAGAAAAGAGGTCTTTAAATTTGAGATTTGTACTAATCTTTATTTCATTTACAAGTTTTTCTGGCCTTTTTAACATATACCGTAATTTCCGGCGTTTAATCCGTGGACCAACCAATCATGTTTCAACCCAGAAATTTTTTAAAATAAAATGTAAATTTTAGATCACAGCAAATATTTGTCTTTAATTACTGAATAAAATTTCTGGGTCCAAACAGAATTGTTTGATCTGCGTATTATACGTCGGAAATTATGGCACTTGCGAAAATCTCCCAAATGAAAACTGAAAAAAAAAAAAAAAAAAAAAAAAAAAAAAAAAAAAAAATCAGTTTTCAACCAGTTTTTACAAAAATGTAATTGAACACATGCTTCCACATTATCTCACGAATTATTGTTCTAACGACCTCCGTATTCTGAGATCACAAAGGTCATCTGTGTTATGATGGTCACTTGGTGATTGTTTATGAGATTAGCTGAGTTCGTACGAATCAGTGACGCTGCCATTGTAAGACTATTGCCGAGATTGGAGCAACGAAGTGTTGCAAGTTGGGTGATTTTAAACTCTAACTCCTTGAAGAGCGGTCACGCTGCTATGGCATCACATAATTTTAATCCCTTATTGAAACATTGGCACCGGAATTTTTTAATTAAAATTTCACTTTTATTAAGGGGGTCTCAGGACTTGAAATTAGAAAAAAAGAAAAAAAAAACATTTTCAACATTTAATATCTTAAAATATGTATGATTTTAAAACATAATTTTTAATTGAGATGAAAGATATAAGTGTGCTCTTGAATTTTATGAATTTAAAAAATTGAAAGATGCAGAATTAGTATTTACAGGCTGTTCCAAACTGTCCAAAATTTGTCGAGCAAAAAATTGGTATAAGAGTTTACGCTCAGGATTACAAAACAGATTTTGCATATAGAAACAATATTTTGATGCCTTCTTAAACTTCAGATTGTATTAATGACCCTGAATTTAAATAAAAATTTTTAAATCTTATTTTTAATGCAAAGTTGTATTCAGCTAATCCAAAATCTGATAATTTCAAAAGTGTAATCACCTAAAAAATATAATTTTTTCAACAATAAAAAAGAAAATTTTAGGTTCAGTTTATACAGACGTACATGAAAAATATATTTTGAAAATTTCTTAAAAAAATAGTCCGAAGTTTTTCAGATATCGTGCGCGTTATGCCCAAAAACGTCATTTGGAGAAAAATGACTTCAAAATTTCGGAAACAGCACTTCAGCTATTGAGCGAGTATAATTCTAAAAGCTATAACTTCTGTTCTAATGGGAATTTCAAGGAAACTATTACATCAAAGTGTTCGGAAAAGATAGGACTTTAACGTCTAAAAAGATTAAAATTTCGAAAAATTTGAAGCTTTAAAAGTCCTAAGATCCATAAAGTCGGCACAAATTTATTTGAATTGTTTACAAATAAATTTTCTTGTAGATACTGGTGTCATTCAATTATTTCAGCATTTTACGAATACAAGTACCTTGCCCCTGATAGTGTTAACCCTTTCAGGGGCAAGGCATTCTTGCTCTAAAAATGTTCAAATATTTAATTCATACCGCAATTTAAGAACAAATTTATTTGAAAATAATCAAAAGCCTTTTTTTCACGTATAGAGATTGAAAGTGTACTAAAAAATGTCTGGTCTCATTGGTTAATTTCGGCATTAAAATTAACCGTTTGCAGACTGCAAACGGCGCCCCTCAAGGGGTTAAATAGAAAGCGTGCAATCCACGTGGGTCACACTCGACTATGCCATAGGCGGCGTGCACTACAGTTGGGTCACACTTGAATATTCGAAAATCGGGTAATAAAAATAATTCAGTACTATAAACGTAATACATTAACGATGGGTAACGAGAATTCTCGTTTTCATTCAAAAAATATCATTGACTAAGGGTGTGGCTTTCTACCTTACAGAAAATGCAATTAAATTATGTTGTCCACATTTCTTTAGATTGTAAGACATTTTATATTAAATTCATACATATGTATTCAATAAAATCATGTCTCTAAGTAATTTGTTCACTCCATAAGAACTTTCAGACATTCACAATCAATTTTGCTTGTTATATTCGAGTTCAATTTAATAAATACGAGAGGGGCGTGTCATTACAGAAAGAGTCTGAATAAGCGAAAGAACAGCGTGGCTAGATATAGCAAAACATGAATTCGATTGCCGCCTCATAGCGAAAGACACGAATATTGACGCCGGAGTGAACGTATTAAATAACCACCCCATGGCCATCATAACACAGGTCTAGGGGATTCCTTGATCCGACAGACAATCTGGGGAATATTGATACTTCTTGCTCCACAATTTAGAAGTATGTACCAAAATACATTTTTGTAAAAACTGGTGGTTTTGTAAAAATTTATAATAAAAATGTGATAAAAACTTTAATTTAACCCTTCTTAAAATATCATGAGATTGAAATGTTTCTGTTTTAATGAAATACAGAGAATTGTAGAAATAAAATTTACGTGTTTATTAAGCGCGTCAGGGGCTAAAAATTCTCGAATAATGCATTTGAAATGTTTCTTTTATAATGAAATACAGAGAGTTCTCAAAATATAAAAAAAGTTTTTTTTTTTTTTAATTATAAAAATGATTGTTTATGAATAAGTTCTTATACAAAGTACTATGAATATGACCTACTTCGGTTTTTACGTAAAAAGATATCAACATTATCGAAAACATTACAGTGTGCTTTCACACCTCATTTTTAACATTAATTTTGAGGTGTAGGGAATTTTACCTTTAGTTTGTCGAACAAGGTTGCGAATTTCATATTTTTTAAATAAAAAAAATATAAATTCATACCTAAATTCATTTCCCCACGAACATTATAAAGTAATATTGTATTACAAACTTCGGTGTGCACTGCTTATGTAGTGTAAATAATATACCTCTGCTTTTCAGAAGGTTCTTAAAAAATTCTCATTCGGAATACGTTTAATGGACAAAAAAAATGTAAGACAAGAATCAATGTAAAAATAAAAAATAACAAATTACAATGACCATAAGGAAAATGATTTTTTCAAAGACTAAAATTTAAGACATGAAAAATCGCACGGAGTTGATCATACATTACGTACGCCATGAATTAAACATTAATAGTGTTATTACACGTAAAAATTGCAAGCGACAAAAATCGCCTGCGACTCGTACGTATTATCCACCTGAAACTTACGTATTATCCAAACATTTCATTGGCTGTTCAGGAAAAGGCTTTTCCATCGTCAGATTTCTAAGAAATCTGACGACCAATTTTAAATGATATTTCATTCTTAAACTTCTAAACATCCCAAGATATTAATTTTTACAGCGTCGTATACAGAAAAAAATGTACTTTTAAATGCAATTTGTATGAAAGCTGTATCTCAATTTGTTTCTCAGTTATTAAATTTTTTTGTAGTTTTTATTACTTTTTTGTCATAGTGGCAACAGAAGTATCCATCTCTGTTGAAAGAAAAGGGAAATAAAGATTACTGTATAGACCAATCAGAAAATGAATAAAATGCGGATTCAAAAAATAAAAACCTTCAGATATGCTTTTGATTTCCTACCCTGACGAGGACAATAACAATTTTTCCAAATGGTTAAAAAAAAGTAAAACATTTGTTAATCCTTTCAGGGATGTCGATGCGTTTTTGAAACCACTTAATTTTAATTCACAAATGCCTCAATGGCATGAGAATTTTTGTAAAATAAATTTCAGATTATTATTTATGAGAAATGTAATTTAAAAAAACTTTTGCCTTGAGAAGCGACGCATCAGCTGCCCCCTGAGGAGAGCTTTAACTTCATTTATCACAGAATGAATTTTTTTCACGGTCTGTCAACTTTAAGAAAATATATCTAATATTCCTTGTAAGACACATGTATGAAAATTTTAACAGAGATTTTATGCGATATTTCCAACAAATTGTCTTCAGGATTTTTAATTTTGAGAGATATTTGTGAAAATATGCTAATTAATGCAAAACTCTCTCATAAAAAAACTTTCTTAGAATTCTTTTATAAAATTCATGATCAATACTTTAAGAAATCCTGAAGACAAATTAAAATTACACAATTTCTGTACACAAAAGTGTAAAAAAATTTTAATCGAGTAAGTACTTCCAGAGTTATATCAAAGATTAAATATGTTTAAAATTTTAAAATTTAAATAAAAAAAATTAAAATTTTTCAGATTTTTTTAACATGCCATTTTCTTATTATATTAAAAAATATTAGAAAAAATTTCATACAAAAATCTCTATAAATAAAAAAATAGAATTTTGAGAAAAGAATCCATTTAAAATTATAAAAATGATTATTTAAAATAATTTATTATACAAAATACTATGAATTATGACCTATATCGGAAAACATGACAATGTGCTTTTACACTTCATTTTTACCATTAATTTTCGAGGGAATTTTACCTTTAGACTGTCGAACAAGGTTGCAAATTTCGCATTTTTTAAATAAAAAAATCATAAACACATACCTAAATTCATTTCTCCTCGACTATTATAAAGAATTATTTTATTAAAAACTTCCGAGTGCACTTCTTATGTTGTGTAAAAAATGTACCGCTGCCTTTCAGACGGTTAATAAAACGTTTAAAAGACTCAAAAAATTGAAGATGGGAATCAATGTAAAAAAAAAAGAAAGAAAAAATGCAAACATCTGCTAACACCTTAACGGTTGCATTAAATTACGGTTTAAAAATTCAAATTGCTTATTGGCACCACTTTTTTGAAAAACAAATATTCGCCTTATATAATGACAGGTAAAATGATACCATAATAAAGCCAATTCCACTATTTTAATCAAATAATCTAAACAAAACACACAGCCCGTGAATATCACGGGAGCGAGAATTAAGGGGTTAAGCCTTTCAGCGACGGCGGTGCGTTGAAACCACTTAATTTTAATTCTCAAATGCCACAAAGGTACGAGAATTTTGGTAAAAATAAATTCGGTTTACTATGTATGTGTAATGTAGCGTATTTTTATTTGCAATTAAAATTGTTTCTAAATTGTGGTGTTAATCATTCATTTCAACATATTAGGAATAAAAGTACTTTGCCCTTGAAAAGGTTAGCCAACACCACACATACAGCACAACACAGATCATACTATCTTCTGGATCGGAAATTATTATACGTAAACAAGAGACATAGCTACATTATATCCAAGTTTATAGTCACTTTAAAACATGTAAAAGTGGTGAAAATCTAAAGTTAGATAAATACCATTTTTCCTAATAATCATTATATATTATTATATTATTTTTAGAAGCATATCTTGAAAAGGGAACGAAATTTGCGAATGGAAGCAAATGAAAATGTGAATTGTAAATCTGCCTAAACAATAATCCAGCACTCATTTTTTATTGAAAAATGCTACTAAGTATTTATACACACGAAGAATTTGCATGCACCGCCTAATACACTCAAAATTATACCAGATAAAAAAATCAAATTACAGACGAAAAAGTACTTGCATCAATTATCGATCTTAGTCAGTATTTTAACCTAATTCTTTTGTGTGTCTGCCTAACTGAAAGATAAATGCTATGCACTCTCTATATAGAAAACATAAAGAGTATTTCATTGATTTTAATATGTTAAAATCATCATAACATCATTTAATTTCACCGCAAATGGTTTTCACCCATACATCATAATGAGACTTAAAACATTTGGCGGCCCTGAAAAAGGACTATAAATTATACTTGTTCTATCTCCGATGAAAGTATGTTGTTGTCCATTACGAAGAAGCATATGAATCTCATAATACTTGATATATTGTAACATTAATAGAATGCATCGAAAACGACTTCCCACCCACATAAACCGTAATGGAATGGGATTTTTTGTGTGTCCATGTAAACGAGCTCTAAACGCTACAAATATCATTTTCAATACCGAACGTTTATAGCAAACCTTAAAAACATATAAAAATTTCATGGCAATCCGTGTGTATTTACAAGTGTTAGATGCCGGAAGACAGGCGGCAGACAGAGAATCTGAATTCATAACTACTTTTCAATTATGTTGGAAAGTGTTAAAATTTCCAAATTTTAACAATGCTAGCGCTCCAATCTCGTAAGCGCTCCAGTCGTAGTAATGCAGTTATGAATAAAGGGGAGCAGACATGGAGTGTAGAGTATACCAGTTGTAAGTGAAGTAACAGAGGAGGTTGTAACAAGATGGAGGCTAATATTTTTATCGGATCAACAGTTTCTGATTACTGCCGAAGCAAACTTCCGCCGGTAAATTTTGAAGAGAAAATGTCTTCTTCTTTTAGCGGTTTTTCCTGCAAAATTTCTCTCACAAAAATGGTAAAAATTTCAGTTCGTTTTTACTGGCAGAAGTTTGCGTAGACATTATAATCTCTTACACTGACACAGACAAAGGTTGTTTTGGTTGCCAAAATATGGCTGAAACTCAGGTCCTAACTACAGCTGGATTAAAGTTGCACCGGTAAATATAAATATCTGTTTTTGGCCACAATTATGATTGAAATTCTGCAATTATGAGGCGCATAAATAGGGAGAAAATTTCGATTTATATTTACTGGTGTAAGTTTGACCAGACGGTAATGAGCCACTGCGAAAACGGTTCCAGTTGAAGCTTCATCATTTTAATGTTATGCCAATTCCTCTTTTTTCATTGTTCTATGTCATTAGTACGCAGTGTCACAGACTTAAATAAACTCTGCTTTGTTCTTAAATACTCACCACATAATCAGCATAGTACAGGTTAGAGGTTTTCTTAATCGAAAAACCTGTCCAGTTTCGAAAGTAATTCATTTTGCGACTATTTAAAAATATGTATTCAATTTAATTTTTGTACAAACTGGTGGAAAACTTACTTTTATATTTCTCAGATTTATTTACAATATTTTCGCAAGTATATGTTTGAAAGTCCAGAAAAACCATAGGTGGTAATCTCAAACTACACTGTTAAAAATTTTGCAGCATTTTGGCAGGTAATTTGACCGTTTTTTGAAAAAAACGGTTTCATAACCATAATTTAACAATATTCTGACCATAAAATGGCCAATTATATGGTCAAAATAGTGTTAAATTTCGGTTGAGTAAGCGTTTTCGGAAAAAAAAACGGTCAAATGACCTGCCAGAATGCTGCAAATTTTTAACAGTGTAATCTTCCGTAATACGCGAGTTAATTTGACCCTGGTTTAATACGTTTCGAACCAGAAATTTTACGAAGACATGAACTTAAGTATGTTCCACGTAGAAACCTTGAATTAAATATATAAAGATTCAAGAAATAAATTTTCTGGTTCGAAAGTGGTTAACCTGGGTTAACCCATTAAGCGCCGCTATATTAAGCGCGTTAACTAAGTAAAGTTTATATATATATTTTATATACAAAAGATGCCAATATGATAAAGCAGTTGAAATTTTTTTAATAACTGTAACCGTTTAGAATATATAACATGTTCCCGTAGCGGGAGCGTTGGCATCTAATGGGGGTTGAACCTCTCTCCGAATCGTAAGGAGCCGCACGTTATTTTCTCCTGCCCCAATGCAATTGCGGTTAGAAAAAATTACTAAAAACATCATTTTTTGGCAATCTGCAAACAATTTTATACAAACATATAAATAATTACTAAAAATACATACATTAAAAATTTAATATTAATATCTGAAAAACACTTTTATTAAATTTTTTTGAACGAGTAGTCAAAGTATCAGAAATATAAAGCCACTCTTACTACTTTTTTATTATTTCCCGATACGTTTTCTACAGACCTTCCAGGAAAACTCTGATGTGACATTATATTGCATTACACACTACATAGACACACACGCACGCACACACACACACACACACACACACATATATATATGTTTAAATTTAGGTTTACTCTATGTACTTATATTGAGATAGTTTATTACATCGACTCGTTGCCTGTTAATTATAATTATATATTAAATCTAAATGATGTATTTCAAATAAAGCAATTGTTTTAGAAATGGAAATTAAGACATCTTTCATTAAAAAAAAAAAAAAAAAAAAAAAAAAAAAAAAAAAAAAAAAAAAAATGTTTTCACGCTACTATTACCGCACTATGCTATTCAAATTATTTAATAAAATACATTATTTTTATTACTTCTGCAATAAGAGGCATGCGGGTATTGAAAAAATTATCTACAAAATTATCACCGTTAGTAAAATTAATATAAAATGAAACAAATCGGAATTTTCGGAATTTTTCTTTTTGTATTTCGTATATGAATCTGCCTATGGAAGTCTATTTCAAAATTAGCTGCTATGTTCTACTTTATTATACCTATATTTATGCTCAAATTTCTTGTTACATGTAATTGGAAAAAAATTCTTTTTTTTAATGTTTTAGTAATAATTTACAATCACTCATAACGCAATCCTGTATATTTTTCTCTTTTTTATTTTACATCTTTTTTTTTTTCTAAAACGGATAAACATTATAAATATAACTTTTATTGTTTTAAGATGTTAGTGATGCTTTTTATTAAATCTAATCTGATTCAAAGGGGCTCTGTATTTTTTTTTTTTTCATATAATATTACACGTCCATACACAAGCAAACTGAAATATATTGCTGTTCATAAGAATGAATGCAAAATGCCCTTGAACAAAATTTATAATCAGTATACCTAATAGTCATATGGTCTATAAATCACCTTTTTTTCTTAGAACAGTTAACAGATTTCTTTTCACTTACTGCCTAGAAACACATTCTTTCTTTACGGAAGCGCGCTTGCAGATAAAGGGGGAAGTGTAAGCACAAGCCGCCAAAGCTCCCTTTGTGGGAACATTCCAAATAAACCTGTCTAATATAACTTTAAATGGGTATATTTACTTTGGGTTAGAAATGGATTATTAGTTGAAATGTTGACTTTAAATATTCACTGTACTTGTAAAAAATAAAGAATTTTTTTTATTTCCTTTCACTGCTTTTACTTGAGATAGTCGAAAACCTAAAAATTCTCTTTTTTTTTAAATCTGCAAAAAATTGAAAAAATATATATATCATCCTGAAAAATATATATATTAGACTCCATACTATTAACTTTTAAATACAAAATGTATTTTTTAAATAGTTTAAAAATATTTTGAGGAAAAAATTAATAAAAAGTTGTTCCCGCAACGGGAGCGTTGGCGTTTAACGGGTTAAATTAACCCAGATATTACGGAAGATTAGTGGAAGGTTGGCAGCTATGAAAAACTTGCGAAAAGAAATAAACAAAAAAGTGAATTGGCCAATTCCTAAATAGAAATGACCTCAGTCATATGTAAATTCTTTGAAAATTTTACGGAAACATAACATTAAAATATATCTATCTAAAATGTTTTCTATTGGCAGCGAAAAGAATGAGCTCTAAATCGAGATAACAAGAAAGAAAAATCCTGCGCCAACCATGGATTATGAAACACTTTCTACACTACCAGAATACTTAAGCAAATAATCATCGTTTAATAAGGTAAAGAGATACTTAACTAAACATTTTAGAAAACGTATGGTATATTTGAAAACGAGATTTCAACAATTAAGCCCTTTATCCGGGAAGGTATTCCATTATTTTTTTGTGCAGCTCTGTATATGATACATATATTTGTACAGATTCTACATCCTATGTTAGAATATTTTTTGTAAGAAAATGCATAAAGTAGTTGAAAATTCACCCTTAGCAATTTCTACCAATAGACGGAAACTTACAGGAATTCTATTATACAGCCTTGTATACTGCATACAGATTTTAGTACACGTCACATATTAAGCTGAAATGCAAAAACATGCTTAAAATTAGAGACATCACACTTCCAGGAATTACATTGCATAGTATCCTGTTCTTTGCATAGCCCCTTCTTTGAGAATTTTACAGAAATACAATATTAAAATATATCTATATAAAATCTTCTTTATGGTCCCTGAAAATAATGAGCTTAAAAACAATCATAACTAATCGAACGTGGCAATCCCAAAACTTTCTTCTATCTCATACATGTTAATACTTTCTGAAAAATTCAGCATAGCAGCGCCACCAGTTAAGTGATTTATGCTGAAATCTAATAAGTAACAACTTATGTCAACTTCTAATTGAATTTGAAGTTGATGAAAATCCGTGCATTAGTTTTTGAGATAGAGCTACTGCGGAAATCGGGAAAAGTTCTGCATAGCATTGGCACCTGATGGGCAATTTACACCATCAGGATCAATTTATATCAGAAACTAACATAATCTAAAGTTCGCCAAAAATTCATACATTAGTTCTTGAGACACAGCTATTTTGGAAATCATAAAAAATGCAGCATAGTAGAGCCACATGTTGGGCGATTTACACCAAAAACTAAACAACACTAATTTATATGAGGGACTAAATGAAACTGAAGTTTGATGAAAATTCGTGCATTAGATCTTGACACAGAGCTGTTGCGATAATCATGAATAATGCAGCATAGAAGCACCAGCTGTTGTGCGATATACACCAAAAAGGTATCAGTACCAATATATATCAAGGACAAACAGAAACAGAAGTTTTCTGAAAATCCGTGCTTTAATCCTTGAGATATAGCTTTGTGGAAATCATGAATAATGCAGTATATCAGCGCCACCTGCTGGACGAGTTACACCAAAACGTAATCAACAACATTTTATATTAGGATCAGTGGCGTGGCGTCCGGTCATCGCTGGATGCGGCGATGACCAAGCAATATTTTAAAACTCTTAATAAGCTTTTAAAACTCTACGATCCAGTTTTAGCAGAACATTTGGAGTTCATGTATAAGTGAAGGTAAGATTTAAAGTTTCTTTTATGAACATTCAACCATTGAATTTTAGAGTTAATAATTTTTCACCACAAACTTAAATAATTGCGATGACCACCGAAAATTTTCACGCCACGCCACTGATTAGGATCTAACTGAATCTAAAGTTTTATTAAATTCCGATCATTAGTTCTTGAGATAGAGCGTCCACGAAATTTGTGTCACATACAAGCACACAGACAGACAGACAGACAGACTCACAGACAGACATTTTGTATAAACATATTTTACAGGCTGTCTGATCCCTAAAACCTATAAATCCGTCGAAAACCGGAATTCGAAAAATTTCACGTGTTATAGTGTGTTTGAAGAGGTGTAGGGATATTAGAATATTTACACTGGGAAAGTAAGACAACTGCAATATCTGCTACATTCTCTTTTTGAGGGTCCATGTTTAGACAAAGAGAGGGGTCTGAGTTTTCTGTTTTTCTCATTGCGGAGAAAGAGCGGTGGTTAGATATCTGTTTACAGTTGGGTATAGGACGGATGAAAATATTGAATTTCAACGGATGTGAGAGATATTTCCGCACTTCTCGGCTCGGCTTTGATCCGAGCAGCAATAAACTCAAGAAAAGAGATCTAGGTTTGACGTTCGTTAATCCTTCCAAAAGCTATAAATTTGGCGGCGAATGTCAGGAATGTTTGCGCAGCTTAGCGGGGTTAAAAGAGGTTAGCGCTGCTTAAAAATTAAAGCGTTCTCATGGCGTCAGAGAGGGTGTAGAAAATTTTAGCCAATTAAAAGTTAAGTAGTGCCATGGTACCTCCCGTCTTAAATAATAATAACAAAAAAATTTAGAAAGGGAGGTTTTGGATTTTCGAGATGTAAGGAAAAGAAGGACAAAAAAAAAGGCACTTGTTTGGAGACCAGTGATATATCTAAGATGGGGTTGCGTATCCCGAAGGAATTCAGCTCCTGACTCTAGCTGATCTTGGGGGAAACAGCGGCTAATGCTCAATGGCAGGAATGAGTAGTCGAAATATTGGAAAATGATACTTTCATCTCTAAGAAGATGTTGATACTGAGATTTACCTGACTGTACACACAGTAAAAGAATATTAGATCTGCGCGGTGGTCTTACAGTAGGACATTTGGATTAACTGGAATCCGCAAAACTGATGTAGTATTAAACTCTGATTAGGTAAAATATTTTTGGCTTCTATGGATGTATGTTGCTCAACTCCTGGTAAGTGCCTGACTTTATATTTAAGTATTTCTAAATCAAATAGCGGTTTTAAGTTTTGAAATATAAAATAATTTAAAAGAACCACTCGAGTTCTTATTTATTGGGTTGGCAACTAAGTTCCCGCAGTTTGTTTAAATACATTTTTTCTACCAGAATCTATATTCTGTTTTTTTGATGGAGTTAATTTATGTTAAATTTCAGATCATTGAAATATAATATCAACTATAGAATTCAGCGTGGGTTGGTAAGTGTATTCCCGCCGTTTTTCTACGTACATATTTGTTCACGTTTCTATGTTATGTTTTTTTTTGATCGGGGTAAATTTCATATCATTAAAATGGAATGTCAACTATAGAATGACAACTGAATTGGCAACTACGTTCCCGCCTTTTTAAAAATACATTTTTCCTGTCGTAATTTGTTTTTTAATCGAGTTAATTTATGCTAAATTTCAGATCATTAATTCTTTTCACTCGTATGTCCAGCCTCATTGGACATCATCTTTCTTTGCAAAATTTGATATTAGCACCAGTGATAAAGGAAAATAAAATTTGCCTTATTCAATTAGAGCATTTTTGAAATTGTGTACTTGAAGGAAACTTCTTTTTAAAAAGTGGTGTAAAGCGAATAAAATTTGTATAAGAGACTCCCGAGTCGAAAAGGTTAAAATGGAATGTCAACTATGGACTGCCAACAGGGTTGGTAACTAAGTTCTCGCCCTTTTTTCTAAATTTTTTAAAAGTTTAGTTTTCAATAAAATTTAACAACTAATTAATCAACAATGTATTCTTCTTTGTTGCTTGCAACTTCTTCACAACGTTCAATAAGATTTTCAATACTTCGTTGGTAGAAATCCCTCAGTTTCGACTCGAAAAATTCATCCAATCAAGCTCTCAATTCTGCATTTGTATTGAACGAATCTCCGTTCATAGCATTTGCAAGAGATCTAAAAAGGTGGAAATCTGTTCGTGCCAAATCGGGATAGTACGGCGGGTACGGCAGCACTCCCCAGCTATGCGTTTGATTGGCTTCCTTGGTCATATTGACGATATGAGGGCGGGCATTGTCGTGCAGCAAAAGAACGCCATGTTGCGATTAGGTCTTTTCTCTTGAATAGCCGTGTTGAGTCGTTCCATCTGTTGAACACAGAGTTCTAAGTTAACCGTTTGATTCCGTTCAAGAAATTCGTAATGGATAATCCCTTCTCAGTCCCACCATACACACAACATCGTTTTACGTGGATGAAGATCTTATTTCACGCGCGGTGTTGGTAATTTACCGGGTCTAAGACATTCCTTGCGCTGCTTCATATTAATGTGCAGGCACCATTTTTCATCGCTAGTAACGATTCTTTAAAGAAATCGTTGCTTGTGTCCATGAGTTGAGGGGTGAGGAGCAAGCAAACCAGCGGAGATTGTGGCTCGCTGATTTTTGTTGTTGTCACTTAACCCCTTGAGGGGCGGTGATGCCGTCACGGGATCACATAATTTTAATACCTAATTGCCACATTGGCACCAGATTATTTGAATGAAAACTTCTTTTTTATTAAATAAGAGAAAATATACCTTTTCTTCTTTACAAATAAATTTTCTTGTAAATACTGGTGTTATTCAATTATTACATCAGTTTACAAATACAATTACCTTGCCCCTGAAAGGGTTAAAGCATGCGGAACCCATGCTCCACACTTCTGAACATTTCCCATTGAGTGAAGATGCTTCTCTATAGCAGTGTGGGAGAATTTCATTTTGTCTGCGAGTTTCCTTGTCATTTGATGCGAATTTTCCTGCAAAACTTGGTTTAATCGCTCTTCATCGAACTCAACTGGACGGCCAGAACGAGGTGCGTCGTTGATGTCAAAATTTCCATTTTTGAACTTGACATACCAATCATGAGCGGTTCTTTCAGCTATGGCCATACACAGCACAAATGCTGCGAACAGCTTTTGCGGCCAACAACCTTGATTAAAAGTAAAGAGGAGGAGGTGTCGAAGATGCCCCTTTTTCCCAACTTGACACTGCATTTTACGATCGGAATTTTAACACAAATTAACTCTATCCAAAAAACAATATATAGATTCCGGTAGAAAACTTCTATTTAAAAAAACTGCGGGAACTTAGTTGCCAACCTAATAATATGGATGGCTTTATTATAGTTTCATTATGTTAGTCATTTTCATTGCTGATTTGTGAAATGTTACCTTTTACTAAACCTCTTAACCCTGATGTTAATCGCTTAAATAAAATATTCTAAATAATATATGATTTAGTACTTTAATTAGAAGTCTTTGTAAGTTTTCTTAAAAAAAATAAAAGAAACTCTTGACTAATTAACTTCCGACTAGCCTTTTCAAGTCTTTTAAGTTAAAAACAATAATTATTATAAGATTGCATTTGAGCACCGTTAGGAACACAGCGCTGTGGACATATTTAGTTTATAATATAATAAAAGGTTGAATCTATATTGGAATTTAATAGGAGTTTTAGACATTCACAGAGTTAAGTATTAATAAGTTGTAAGGCTAAAATATTTCTATATTATTTGATTAATGTATTTATTTATTAAAGATCCAAGGACGAAACTTATCATTTAACTTTAAGAATTTAATATACAAAATTTATATACAAAGTTTAGATAACAATATAAACACAACATAACACACGAATCCAATACTTTTTTTCTTGTAAAGATAGAAGAAAGTAAAAATGATAATGCGCATTAATATTATAACCATATATCCGGAAGTTAATTGTTTATTACACATTTTAAAATTTATAAAAAAAAATGCAATACAAAATTTAGTTTATCTATTGTTAAAATATAGCCAGATTGAAATGTTTCTTTTTTAACTCCTTGAGGGGCAAGCAATTACGTTTGTGAAATGCTGAATTTCCACCGGAATCTTTGAAAAATTCTATTTCAAAATAAATAAAAGCAATTTTACGACCTTTTTTCCACCAAAGTTAGAAAAGTAAAATTTAATAAAATTTTTCTGGTGTAAAACTTCATTAATCATAGGTGGTATATAATATATACCGGTGCCCCTCAAGGGGTTAATGAAATACAGTGAATTATCAAAACGTAATCTAAGTTACTTCTTAATTAAAAGGAATTTATGATTATAAAAATGAGTAAATTTGTAATAATTTTTTATTCAAAAGTGCTACGCATTAGGACCTATGTCGGTTTTTACCTAAAATGAAATCTACTTCGTTACACGTGGAATGTTTTATGAAACATCATTCTTAACATTAATTTTAGAGATACAGAGAAATATTATCTTTCGACTGCCGAAGATAGTTGAAATGTTGCCAAGTCTTCGGCTTTTTGCATACCACTATTTTCTTAGAGAAAATATTATTCTTTTAAATCGCCAAAATGTTCCAATTAAATAAAACCAAATTTTATGTATTAGAATACTGGTATCCGAAAGCGGGAGACTTGGCATCTCTGTGATATCCAATTTGGCGTTTTTGAATTGAAATTTTTAATTCATACCGAAAATTCCGAATAGTATTTTTTTATTATTTAATGACAGAAATTTCATGATAACAAAGACAAAAATACTTACTTTCAGAAATTACGGTTTGAATGCGGAATTTCAAAAAAAAAAAAAAAAAAAAAGGACATACTGACAACACATCGTATTGAATGGAGCCGTCTTCTCTTGTTATCGTTGTCATGCCTAGAAAAGAAAACCTTCGAAAATGAATGGGAAAATTCTGTAAAATTTTCTTTTATATAAATTTATATTATTTTTTTTTTTTTATCAAATTTACATATTTTTTTCCTGTTGCTTAATCAGTGTTCCTGGTTATTTTTTCCTCTAAAACATTAATTTTATTTTTCTAAAATTGTAGATAAACCACTAAAAAAGATTTATTTTAAAATTCTATTAATATATATTTTTAAGTGTACAAACTATAAATTTTTTCGCACTGCTTTTATGCAAGAAACTGCAAAAAATTGTCAAAATAAAGTACTACAAATTTAAAAAAATGGGGTCTAATTTTTATTTTGTAGATGAGCTCGAATTCATATTTTGTATTCTCACTCGGAAATAAGAAATAATTCTTTGTCGAATGGTACCTTTTACGTTTCTCAGTGACAATTTTGTTTAACCTTTCAGGGGCAAAGTACTTCTATAGGTAAAATGTTAAAATGATTGAATAACACCGAGATTGATGAACAAACTTTTATGAAAGTAAGAAAAAGCTGTTCTTAGCGTACATTATAAAAAAATTTATTTGTAAAATCTGGTGCCAATGTGGCATTCAGGAATTAAAATTAAGTGGAATATATAATATACAAATGCCTTTCAAGAGGTTAAAAAAAGGATGGGATTTTATAGCGGCCAACTTGTACTGATTTATCTTACCACTAAAATTTTATAGAAAATTTTGACTTACTAAAATGTTAAAATTACTTGAATTTCGGTTATTCAATTAGCTAAAATTATCCATTAAATTTTAGTGATATGAAAAATCCGTACAAATTGGCAGGTATGGGGTTTATACTTTCTAATTTCCTGCGACAGTATAATACGTAAGTACAGACGCTCACTCTCACAAACACACTCTTACATACAAAAGACTTATTAACTAGTTTTAAAGAAATGCCAGAAAAAATTTAAGTTCATTTATGAATTGTTATGAATGTTATGAATGTTGAGTTAATTTATGAATTTAAGTTAATTTATGAATTTGGTTATTTTTATTAACACACTCTCATCACAAAATTGAATGAATTTTAGATAGTTTGGACATTATTTATTCCTCCTTATTTAAATATTATTACTGTAAATGAAACAATTTTGTTTGTGACCTCTGTAATTGGTACTCATTATCTTTATTATGTCCTTTTAATATATGCACCAGATTAGCCATAGCGGTCTCTTTGACTGTGACCAAATAAATATATTTCGATTCAAATCATATTTTTTTTTTATATAATAAAACAAATATATACCACAGAAAGTAATTTAAATAATTTAATTATGCAATAAAAATGCTAGTCTCATGTTTATATGATTTGAGTTAAATATCTGGCTGTTCTACTGTTAATTAGACGCTTAATTATTTATTCATATTATCGATGGCATGTATTCTTGTGAGAACTGGTTTTTCATTGGAACACTTTCCGACATAGTTGAAAAGTGTTTATGAATTCGGTTTGTTTGTTTGACAGTTCGTCTCTCTCTGTGCCTGTCCGTCAGTGTGTACGTCTATCCCTCTGTCCGTCTGTCCGTGCTCTAACTCTAGTAAATATAGTCCAATTGCCATAAAATGTAAATACGTATGCTATTCGGGTTTAATATGGAATGATCGATATTGAAAACTATGTGTGTAGCATTTCCGTTTCTTTTAAAGGGCCGCTCAAAGGAATTGCGTTACATTACGGTCTAGCGAAAAAATCGTTTGCCGTGTATTTTAATGATATTACAGTACATTAACACTAGAACGCCCGGAAATTTTACTCAAGTCTCATAAAAATATTTCAACCCAGAACTTTTATTTAAAATTATTTAACTGGTTTATTTAACGTAATTCTGCGTCGTTTAATTTTAACTTATTTTATGAAAAAAATTCTGGTTCCAGTGGACACTTAATCATGTGGTCGGAGTCGAATCGACTCCTTCCGGGCGTTCTAGTGTTAAACATATTTGAATTGATACACATCACTGATATGGTGAATAAAATCATAAGGTTCTTACTATGGAATGTAGGGTACACAGAACTTATCGTTTATTTTCAGGGACACACTAAAGAATTTGGCTATAGAAAAAAAATGAGCAATATTTGAACTATTGAAACCTACGAACTATAAATGCTGGAAAACTGCTTTCAGTTGTGGTGTGTGTTTTTAAATTTAATAAATTTTTAAATATTATTTGGTGTACATAAACTCTATAGATAATACAGAGTCGCACAAAAGTTCTCAACAATATCCATTTATTGGCTGAAATTTTTAGCCAAACATCATAATGTAACAGAAAACCTTTCTGCGTTCCTGTAAAACAACTATAAATGATAAATGTTTTATCTCCAAAGAATGCATGTTGTTGTGTATCTCAATGAGGTACATAAATCTCTTTATGTTTGGAATCGTGTAACATCAATAAAATGCACCGAAAACGACCCCCCCCCCAAATAGACCTTAATGTAACGGAATATTTTGTGCGTCCTTGTAAACGAACTCTAAACGCTACACATATTATTATCAATACCGTACACCTCAAAAACTTCTAAAAATTTCATGGCAATCCGAGTATATTTACAAGTGTTAGATGGCGGAATACAGACGGCAGACAGACAATCTGAATTCCAAACTGCCGCTGAAATCACGTAACCTGTGTTAGAAGGAGAGCGTCAGTGATTCGTATGAACCCAGCTTTAATCTTAATTAATCACCACATAACCAGCATAACACAGGTCAAGTGGTCTTCTTGATAAGACTGACATAGGGAAACAAGCACTAATTACTAACACCACAATTTAGAAATATGTACTCAAATAATTTTTTGTAAAATCTGGTGCATTTAAAAAAAATTATAATAAAAATTTAATAAAAACTTTAATTTAACCCTCCTTAAAATATAAGATTGAAATGTTTCTGTTTTAATGAAATACAGAGAATTGTCGAAATAAAATCTCCGTGTTTATTAAGGGAGTCAGGGGCTAAAACGAATAATGCATTTTTTTATTGGCTTAAAAAAATACTGATTTTTTAGCATTAAATACCGCAAGCCGCATGCTTTTGTCTTCATTCGATCCAGAGATATAAAACCTTTTGCTTTGAGAAGCGATGCATCAGCTGCCCTCTGTCGAGAACTTAAATTTCATTTATCTCAGAATGAATTTTTCCACGATTTGTCAGCTTTGAAAGAATATATCTAAAGTTTCTTCCAAGATACATGTATGAAATTTTCAATACAGATTTTATGCTATATTTTCAACAAATTGTCTTCAGGATTTTTAAGTTTGAGTGATATTTGTGAAAATATGCTAATTAAACCAAAGCGCATAAAGAACTTTATTTTTTTACTTAAATTGTTTTACTTATTTTTTTTTTATATATAAAATTCATAATCGATATTTTAAGAAATCCTGAAGACAAATTGAAATGACACATTTTCTGTCCACAAAAGTGTAAAAATTTTTAAATCGAGTAAGTACTTCTAGAGTTATAGCAAAAAATAAATATGTTTATAATTTTAAAATATAGATTTTTTTAAATATTTAAAAATTTTCAGATTTTTTTACACGCAATATTCTTATTATATAAAAACATATTTCAGAAAAAAAATTCATAACAAAATCGCTATAAATAAAAAAAAAAAAGATTTTTGAGCTCCGGACCCCCTTCAAATTATAAAAAGGATTATTTATGAATCAATTCTTATACAAAATACTATGAATTATGACCTACGTCGGTCTTTACGTAAAAAGAAATCAACATTATCGAAAACATGGCAATGTGCTTTCACCCTCATTTTTACCATTAATTTTGAGTTGTGGGGAATTTTACCTTTAGACTGTCGAAAAGGGTTGAGAATTTCGCATTTTTTAAATAAAAAAATGATAATTTCATACCTAAATTCATTTCTCCACGAACATTATAAAGACATATTTTATTAAAAACTTCGGGGTGCAATTCTTAGGTATTGTAAATAATATACCACTGCCTTTCAGACGGTTAATAAAAATTTCTGATTCAGAATACTTTTAATAGACTAAAGTAAATAGAAGATAGAAATCAACGCAAAAAAATACAAACATCTGTCAATCCCTTCACGGACGGCGCACAGTGGAGTATTTGACCCAAAATCCAGGCCAAAAATATTTTTCTATGTAAATATAGTCCGATTGCCTTGAAATTCTTAGATGTTATTAGGTATCACTGTGGCATGTTTGGTTTTGTAAATGAAGTCTATAGCATTTGCTGTTCACTTAAATAGACATCCAAAATAATTCCCTTACATTATGGTCTAAAGGAAAAAATCGTTTGCTCTGTATTTTAATGATATGACATTATTTTAAAGGTGCAGAAATTTATTTACCTAAGTAACTTATTGGACAATACAGTGTGCTTAGAATACATCGTTCATTTACAGGGACACGCAAAAGAATTTGGCTGAAGTATAAATTTAACTATTGAAGTTGGCATGAAATTGGCAGTGAAATGGTAGTGAAATTGGCATTCGAAAATATAAACAATGCGTTTATAGTTCAAAAATGGCCCTGCAAAGCCCAGCACACTTTTAAAAAGCTTTCGATATGTTTAAACTAGAGTCAAAAACGTTTTAAAATTACCTCTTTTACAAATTTAATGGTTTTTTTTATTATATTAAAATCTAAACTATTTAATTTAACACATAGTTTAACACAAAGCTCTGATCTTTCTTAAACACGTAAGCGTTATTCCATTTCTGTTCAACAATTCATTCAGCCACACAAAAAAATTACATTTAAAGGTAACAAAAATGCCAAAAATCAACACAAAATCATGTCATGTCTTCTTTCAAAGAAGTTTTGTCTTCAACTGAGGGCTGGAGCCACCGCATATGGCTCCGGTTCCTGAATTAGACATTGATCGACGCACCAATTTGTCAGCTGTTAAAAAAATATGATTCTTACAATTGTTGATGAAATTTAAATTTTGCATTTTTGGTCAGGTTTTTGGATCAAATACTCCACTGTCCGAAGGTACATCTATGAAACCATTTAACCTCTCGCTGCGCAATACGAGATTTACTCGGGCATGCACTTTTCCGTCTAATTAATACCATTTGGTTATTTCCACCAATTATTTTTTAGCGAAAACTTTGTCTGATTTAATCAGGAAATTTTCCCCAATTTCGATAGTCAAAAATTTCTGCTTTAAAGAACCGGTGACAAAAGAAAAAAAATTCTGTAAAAGACGCTCATTTCCAAGAATTACTTACGCAGAGATAGGGTTAATTTTAATTCCCAAATAGCACGGGAATTTTGGTAAAGAAAAAAAAAAATGGTGTATCATGGATGTGAAATATAACTTTTTCTTACTTCCAATTAAATTTGTTTCTAAATTCTGGTGCCAGTCATTTATTTCAACGGTTTTTGAATAGAAGTGCTTTGACTGTATAAAGGTTAACTAACCACCATACGAACAGTACAACACAGACCATACAGTCTTCTAGATCGGAAATTATTATACGTAAACAAAATACTTAGATATACCATTTCCAAGTTTATAGTCACTTAAAAACATGTAAAAGATGTGAAAACCTAAAGTTAGATAACTACCAATTTTCTTAATTCTCGTTATACATTCTTATATTATTTTTAGAAGCATATCTTGAAAAGGTAGCGAAATTTGCGAAGAGAAGTAAAGGAAAATGTGATTTGTAAAACTCCCTAAACAAGAATAATACACAGATAAATACATTTCGCTTTATTCAGAAATAAAATATTTATCTTTTTTCATAGAATGCCATTTCAGTCACCTCTGTATTACTGCAAAATTTGATATGGAAAATTACTACGAAGTATTTATACACACGGAAATATGCATGCACCACCTAATACGCTCAAAATTAGACCATATAAAAAAAATCAAAATACAGAGGAAAAAGCACTTCCATCAATTATCGATCTTAGTCTGTATTTTAACCTAATTCATTTGTGTGTCTGTCTAACAGAACGATAAATGCTATGCACTCTATATATAGAAAATATAAAGTGTAGTTCATTGATTTTAGTATGTTAAAATCATCATAACGTCATCGAATTGCACCGCAAATGGTTTTTTCATATCACCATAATGTAACGGTAAACTTTGAGCGGACCTGTAAAAGAACTATAAATTCTACTTGTTCTATCTCCGAAGAAAGTATTTTGTTGACCATCTCGATGAAGCATATGAATCTCATTATGCTTGCTAATAGAATTTACCGAAAACGACCCCCCCCCCCCCCCAATAGAACTTAATGTAACATAATTTTTTTGTGTCCTTGAAAAACGAACTCTAAACGCCACAAAATTCATTTTCAATACAGAACGTTTTATAGTAAACCTTAAAAACATATAAAAATTTCATGGCAATCCGGGTATATTTACGATTGTTTGATGACGGAGGACAGACGGGAGACAGAGAATCTGAATTCATAACTACATTTCAATTATGTTACAAAGTGTTAAAAATGCCCAACTTCCAACAATGCTGATGTTCCAATCTTGCAACCAGTCTTAATAATGTAGTTATGAATAAAGAGAGGCAGACATATAGTGTAGAGTCTACCAGTAACTGAGGAGGTTGTCACAGGTTGGCGGCTGATTGTAACAGGTCCTCCCTTTTCTGAAAGTATTTCGTAAATTGGTATCTTACATAGGTTTCTCAAGTTTATGAATAAGTAATTTTTTTTCAATTTACGGACTTCATATAAAATATCTTACAACCTAAGAAAATATGGATTACATGATCTAAATATACACATGGAAACTTTTATTTAAATACGTTTCCTTGCTGAATTTATATTTTGATTTCGAAAAGAAAAAAATAACCACTCTCTGGCAGACATGGACAAATAATGTTAATTCTACGGACAACTACGGACCACACGTCACTTGATTTAAGTATATTTTGTATAAAATGTGTATATTTAGAATTGTTTGAACAGTTTGTAAAAGAAGTCTACGTAATTCTGGAAAGGCATCATGGAAAGGAAGACAAAAATGAACGAACAACATTCTGGATTTTTTGAAGAAAACAGAATTCTAACATAGCTGCCAATCTTCCATTATTTTTCAAGTCAAAACATATACTTTGAACCAGAAATTCTTTTTAATAAAATGTATCTCGTTCTTGTATAGAATTTATTAGCTTGCTTTTTTATCCTTTCTGTGACAATGTAATCCTGCTACTTAACTCTTTCAGGGGCAAGGTTTGTCTATTCGCAAAATGCTGAAATGAGAAAGCGACACCGGAAGTTGCAACAAAAAAAAATTATTTCATAGAAAGAAAAAGCTTTTGTTCGCGTACTTAATAAAAGGAAAATTTTGATTCCAATTTTCTGCTCCCAATTTAAGAATTAAAATTAAGTAGCCCAAAAATAAACCACCGCCCGTCAAGGGGTTAAATAGCACCAGAGTTCTCAAACTAACTATTTAAAAAATGAATAAATTCATTTCTCCACGAACACTATAAAGAAAAATATTATTAAAAACTTCGGGGTGCCATTTCGCAGTTCGAGAGAACCCTTACGTAGTGTGAACAGAACACCTCTACCTTTCAGACGGTTAATAAAATTTTCTGGTTCAGAATACGTTTAAGGGGGTTCGGGACACATTTTCAAAAAAATTTTATTTATTGAGTTAAAATTTTGAAACTTTTGTGATGGTTAACTATATCATTTGTAAACAAAATCGCATGATAAAACTCCTCATAATTTTTTTTTTAATTTAAATTTTAAATTTTGTTAAAAAATGGGGTAGTTTAAAATCGTTATAACTCGAAATATTATTTATAGAATTTCAATTTTTTTCATTTAAATAAACATAAATATATAAATTTTATTTTGAGAAAAATTCATTTAAAAAAACACTAATTAAAAAAAAAAAATTAAAAATATATAAAGAAAAAATTACAAAAAAAGTGGTGCCCCTTTTTTAAAAAAAAATCATATTTTCAAAAGTAAATATTTTTTTCAAATATGCTGGCTCAAAAGTAAAGTAAAATAATTGAAAAACATATTTTCCGAGTTTCAACCCTGTATCGTTAACGGTTCTCGAGTTATAAGAATTTAAATATGAGAAATGGTGAAAAAGCCTATCATGAAGAAAAACGCAATTTCACAAGAACTCGTTTCCTTGACAACCATAGCTTGAAAGGCAGATTTTGAAAACAGGCCAAAACGAAAAATATAATATTTTTTGTTCTAATTAAGATAGAAACAGGATTTAAACATCATTTTAAGCAGAAAACGACAGAGAAATTTTTAGTCCAATTTGAAAAAAAAAAATGAAAATTTGAAGATTTTTGTGTCCCGGACCCCTTTAACACTAAAACGCCCTGAAATTTTACTCAAGTTTCATGAAAATATTTCACACCAGAATTTTTATTTAAAATTATTTCATTGATTTATTTTACGTAAATCTGCGTGGTTTACATTTAACTTATTTTATGAAAGAATTTCTAGTTCCAGTTGACATTTAGTCATATGGTCGGAGTCGGATCGACTCCTTCCGGGCGTTCCAGTGTTACTATACTTGGATAAAACTTGAAGATAAACAACAGTGTAACAATAAAAAAAAGGCAAACATCTGTTAACCCTTTCTTGCGCGGAGTAATTCTGTTTATAAACTGATGAAATGATGGACGGACACCAGAACTTTTAAACGAATTTATTAGAAAATACTAATTTTCTTATTTTCAAGTACGTTAAAACAGGAAAATTTTAATTAAATATTCTGGGTGCCAGTAAAATAAAAATTAGGTGTCCTTTCTTTAGTACGCCACCTTCGGAAGGGTTAAACAGCCAGTACACGAACAACACATATCTGACATTTTCCCAGAACGGAATTTATTAGACGGAAACAACAGACCTACAAATATTATTACCAAGTATGTAGTCACTTCAAAATATATAAAAACTTGTGAAAATCTAAAGTTAACTAAATACCATTCTTCTTCAATCACATTATACCGTAATTTCAGGCGTATAAGTCGTAGCACAGATAACTTTGTTTCCTAACAGATTTTTTTAAATAAAGTGCAACTTGCTTCTGCTTAGCATTTACTTAACTTCCTTTTTTAAATAAGATTTCTGGTTTGAAACACACTTTAATTAACCGCGGCTTATACGCAGGACATTACGGTATATTCTTATATTATTTTTAGAGGCACATCTTGAAATGTGAATAAAATTTGTGAAGATTAAAAATGAATTGCGAATTGTAAAACTCCATAAAGAAATATCCCATACAAAAAATATACATTGATCTTTATTCAGAAATAAATTATTATTCTATTTTTATAGAATATGTTTTCAGCCACCTGTGGATTACTATAACATTTGGTATAAAAAATTCCTGCGAAGTATTTAAACACACGAGCAATATATAAGCACAAACTGTGCTCTGAAAATTAGATCAGTTAAAAAACTCATACAACAGAGAAAAATGCACTTCCACCAATTACCGATCTTAGTCAGTATTTTTACCTAATTATTTTGTGTGTCTGTATAACTGAATGATAAATGTTATGCGCCCTAGATATAGAAACCTTGAAGTGCGATTCATTTGTTTGCTTATGTTAAAATCATCATAGCATCATTTAATTGCAACGCAAATGGTTTTTACCCATAAATCATAAAGTAATAGAAAACTTTTGTGCCTCCCTGCAAAAGAACTATAAATGCTACCTGTTCTATCTCCGAAGAAAGCATGTTATTTTGCATCTCAAAGAGGCATATCAATCTAATTATATTTGATATAGTATCACATCGATGAAATGCACGGTAAACGATCCCCACCCCTACCCTCCTACCGATAAACCGTAATGTTAATGTATATTTTGTGTGTCTCTGTAACAAAATTCAACACGATAAACACTTCATTTTCAATACGAAATATTCAATTGTACACCTCAAAAACATATAAATATTTCATTGCAATCCTAGCATATTTACGAGGGTAAATGACGGAAGACAGACAGCAGGCAGACAAACTGAATTCATAACTACTTTTCACATATAAAGGAAAGTGTTAAAAACGCCCAACTTGCAAAAATGATGACGCTCCAATCTCTGAGCTAGTCTTAGTACGACAGAGTCAGTGATTTATATGAACTCACCTTTGCTCTTAAAAAAGTACCACATGACCTGCATCACACAAGTCAAGAGGCCTTCTTGATCTAAAGACAATAGTGCACCACTCAAGTAACTTGTACAACAATTTAGAAGTATGTATTCAATTAATTTTTTTCAAAAACTGGTGGAAATTTAAAATTAACTGAGTGTTATTTTAATCAGTTTAAATTTATAAAATATTAGCAAGTATTTGGTAAAAAGTCCAGTAAAACTTGCGAAAAGAAATAAATAAATAGAACTGCATTCTTTCAGATTTTTGATAGGAGTTGAGTAAATGCAGAGAAATTAAGTCAAACAATTATTCTCTAAAACAAATTTTTATAACAGACGATATTATTGGCATAGTACGTAATTTTAAATACATTTTTTTCAGTTGTTATGAGAAAATGGGAATAAATGACATAGTAATCTACTAAGTTCCCTATACTTTCTACAGAAATGGAGTACTTCAGTTGTTACCATTCCTAAAAATGGCAAAAAAAAAAAAAAAAAAAAAAAAAAAAAAAAAAAAAATGTCTGAAAAATAAACTGTGATGCAGTTTTAAAACAAATTGCATTTAAATGCACTTTTTTTCCTATATGACGGTGTACAAAATGAAAATGTGCGATGTTTAGAAGTTAAAAAAACAGCAGTAGATTATCAGTATTTAACCGTACAAAGATACTACCTGCTTTGTTTTATGGGTTGACTTATGGTTAGATGTAAGGCTATTTTTTTAGTGACGACATTTCAATTGTTCTCTTAAATCCTCGAAGGGAATCATATAACTTTAATTCCAAGTTGTCACAGTGGAAATTGAATGTTTTAATAAATACATAACAAATATTAAGTGCACGAAAATATACTTTTACTTGTTTACAAATAAATGTTCTTCTAAATACTGGTGTCTTCAATTATTTGAACATTTTACGAATGCAAGTACCTTGCCCCTGCAAGTGTTAAAGAAATAACATATCGTGAGCTAAAAAATGAATAGGACAATTCGTAAACCGAATGAGCTCATTCATATGTAAAATCTTTGACAATTTTACTGAAATACAATATTAATATATGAATATATATATAATATTTTTATCGGCCCTAAAAAGAATGAGCTGAAAAATGATGTAAAAAATTATGTTGTGCCTTAATGTTAATACAATATATCTAAAAGTTAATGGCTTATTGCATATTTTCAAATTTATAATAAAGATAAAGACCTTAGTTTATCACACTTATTAAACTTTAGTAACCTTTATCTTTTCTAAAAATGTAGTAAGATTTAAATGTTTCTTTCTGAATTAAATACAGTGAATTACCGGAAGGTAATTTGGACTTTTTTCAATTAAAACATATTAAAATTATGAAAATGAGTAATTATTAATACAAGATTATACAAAAGAGCTATGAAATATGACCCATGTCGGTTTTTACGTAAAAAGAAATCAAGATTGTCAAAAACATGACGATGTGCTTTCACACATCATTCTTACTACAGGGCTCGCAGCGTTCCTGAAATTTTCACACTTTCCTACCACGATTTTAAAACGATATTATATATTGTAGAATTCTATTGTTTTCAGTTGTTCAGAAAGTCGTGTCCATTTGGGAAAATCTATTCGTACCGGAAAATCCTATAATTTAATTATTAGAGATTTATTCCGATATCTGATATCTAAGAATTACAGGGAAGAATTTTCCGGTGCGAATTGATTTTCCCAAACGGACACGACTTTCCGAACGACACGATATATGTTAAACCTTGGGGACGAGCGTTTAACGAGTTTTTTATCGTTTGCCACCGATTTTTGTGTACAGAAATTTTCTCCCAGTTGAACCGCACTGAGGCGCGAACTGTGCACGGCAAAGTTTACAATAATAAAAAAAAAAAAACAGGTGAGAAAAATCGAGGACTCTGAGCATCTTACGGGGCACATATATTGTTCGCTCGTCGTCAAGTGGTTAAAGGAATCTGCCCCGGAGATTATTGACTTAAAATACTGGTAGCCAAGTGAGAAAATTTTAGGAACGCTGCGTGCCCTGTTACCGTTAATTTTTGAGGTATACAGAATTTTTACCGTCGACTGCCGAACAGAGTTTCCAATTTGGGCTTTTTAATAAAAGAAAATATGAATTCATACCGAAATTTTCGAATAATAATTCTTCATTATTTAATGACAGACTTTACATTATTACATAGAGTAAAATATTTTCTTTCGGTATTTCCGAAAAAGGGAGATCAAACTGGCAACCCTGCGTATCGAAAAAAACTGTGATCTCTTAGTTTCGTTTCCATTTATAGAAAAGAAAATCTTCGAAAATGAACAAAAAAAATTCTGTAAAATTTCCTTTTACATGTATTTATATTATTTTTCATTTATTTGTTTATATTTTCTTCCTTTTACTAATTAAATGTTCGCGTTACTTTTTCCCTCAAAAATATTAATTGTAGTTTTCTAGTTAGTTTTTTTTGTTTGTTTTCTGATTATTTTTATTTTTTATAGTTTTCTAAATTCATAGGCAGACAACTAACACACGTTTTCCTTTTAAATTCTATTAATAATCTTTTTTAAGTGCATAAAGTATATACTTTTTCACGCAGCTTTTACACATGTAACTGCAAAATAGTCTCAAAAATGAGTGTTGCCATTTAAAACAAGCGAGCTTGTCCGATTATTTAAATGTAGACGGCTCTCTAATTCAAAAATTCATTCATAGTCGTAAACACGACATAATACCTTGTGGAATGGTGCCTTTTGCGTCTCAGTGACAATTTGGTTAAACAGGGTTCGTACGTGCCCCGTTGTTTTGCAAGTGACATATCATAGGGTTTGTACGCCTCCTGGAATTTTGCAGACCATAAAATTCTTCGACACCAGTATTTTCTTTTGGGAAAGCTCTCCTTAAAAAAAGCGAAAGTTCGTGCTTTTAGCCAGATTTTTTTTTTTTTTTGAGCAAAAAAAATCCTCGTAGTTCTCCTAGAAATATCCTCTATGCCGTATGAACATCAGTGTTTATATATATATACATATATAACAATTGGGAGAAAAATTTTTAACTACAATACATTTTCAAAAAATACATCTGCTGCAAGTACTTTTCCGTGTAACTGCAAAGACCCCACTCTAAAAATATACATAAATAATGATCATGGACATATAATCACTGGAAATCTTGATATTGTTCATGATTTTAAATTGAAACAACTAATGGGTTATGGTACTAAATATAGACTTCCATCTAAATTTAATGTTAAATCTATTATCAAACAGTTTACATATGATATTGATATTTTTATTTATAAAATTTCTATCTCTTATAATAAGCCTATTAATATTTTAATCAATGGAAGATATTAGTAATTGAAAAATTAACTATGGCTTTAAAAAATAATATTGCTGATTTGGTTTCTATTAATACAAAGCATTATTTCCAACAAATTACTAAATTACAAAAAAACTTCGTTATTACATATGTAGACAAATCTCCTAACAATTATGCTATTATATGTAAATCATATTATCACCAACTTCTTACAAATTCTATTTCTTCTAATAAGTCTTTTCAAAAAACTAATGAAAATGTAATTGTAAATAATCGTAAAATTCGAAGTTATTATAAACTATTAAATATTTTATCTACTAATTTTAATTATCCATATTTAGTTCTTATTCCCAAATTTCATAAAACTCCTATTAAATTTAGAACTGTTACTATTGGTTGCAATGCATATAATAATAAAGCCAATACACTTCTCTTAAAAATTCTTAATCAATTATATGAACTTACTACAAACAATGATAATACACATTGTATAAAAAATAGCTATCAACTTGTTAATATTTTAAAAAATCTTCATTCTGTTTGTAATATAACGACATATGACTTCAAAGATCTTTTTAATGATATAGACCTATTAGATTTACATAAATTTATAAATGCATCATTTAAAAAGTATTATAAAAAACTGGAATTACCATCTAATATAGATATTGCATATTTTAAATCTTTAACTAACTTCATTATCTATAATAATTATATATTGCAAGATAATACTTTATATTTACAGCATGTCGGTATACCACAAGGCGGTTGTACTTCCAGTTTACTCTCAGACTTATACTTATCTCATTATGTACGCAATTTTACTAATAATAATCTACATTTATATCGTTATATTGATGACATCATTTTAATTGAAACTGATCAATCTGCAATTACTCGATTTCCAGTTGATTATCCCACTAATTTGGAATTAACGGAAAACCTTTTATCTAACAATACAATTAACTTCTTAGATCTTAAAATTACAATAAAAGACAATAAAACAATCACAGATTTGTATGACAAACGTAAAGAATTTAAATTCACAGTTAATACATTTACAAATTTTAAATCTTGTCTACATCATTCTGTATTTCGTAATATAATACTTAATCATTTATATAGAATAAAATGTTTATGTTCTTCTCCTCTAATTAACAATAATATTAAGAAACTAGTTTATGATGCATTAAATCATGGTTTTCCAAACAAATTCATATATTCATTAATATACAATTAGTACTTATCTTACATGATCTATAAACACAAATTAACACATGCGTAAACAAAATTACAAAAAAATTATAAAATAAAAAAATATCTATAAAAAATTAAAAATTGTAAAATAATATAAAAAAAATATTATAGGTTGGTTGGGTGGGTAGATGTTAGAGTACGGAGGAGGGTGGTGTTGTCTGGATAATACGCAATGGTTAATTATTTTAAAAAAAAAGAAAAAAAAGGGGGGCTCTTGTATTATTACTATATTTTTGTTATGTATTTTATATGGATGTTGATTTGATATTTTATATGTAAATTGGAGAATTTCATTAATATTATAATTAGCTTAATTATTCATTAATCTAATTTACAATTATTTGTTATTAAATTTTAATTTACTAAGGACAATATCATATTGATTACTAATAGTATGTCATTCTTATAGTGAATAATATACATATAAGTATGTTTAATATAAATATAGTTATACTGTATGCATTAAAATTGGGTAATTATTTTTATTATTATTCCTCTATTCTTTTTAATATTTATTATCGGTTTAATGTTTTTGAATGTCCCACATTCATACTTAATGGATTTTTATGGATGTCTGAAAATAATCCACATTCTATATTTGTGCTTTTTAAGTAATGGGAATTTAAGTATCATTTAACCTTCTATATACTTCCACATGTTTTTATTTCCTGTTCATTTTATAAATATCTTATATATAATTCATTAAAAAATAATTTTTATATTATTTTTAATAATTATTTATATTAATTATTACTGAATTTATTTTGTTTTATAGCATATAGCTATATGCTATATATTATCAATGTTCTAGAATTATTTAAACTCTTAGTTTAGTTTAAATAAGTTAGCTAATAGAATATATTGTATGCTTTTAAATTTTATTAACAATAGTTTTTAAATACGTTGTGTGATTTATATTAGGTTTATAATTCTCTATATATAATGATTTGTTTGTTTTGCTGTTTAAACAGTTATTTACATTCAAATGCTTACAAATATTTATCTTGCGATAGATGTTTAATATAAGTAATAATAGATGGCAGCACCAAATTTGTCTCTTTCAGATTGCTCTAATTTTTAATTTTTCTAGCTCCATTTCAGTTATAATTTATACAGCAGGGGGTATTTTTAGCTAAATTTTGACGATATTGTTAAACTGTTACCTATTAATTTAATAGTGCATTTTAAATAATGTAATTAATATCTATTTATTTTATATTAGATTAAATGTGTTTTACAAGGTATTTCAAATTTTATTTCAAAATGTATTAACTGCATCATTTGGTATCATTTACTGTGATTTCTTAACTGTTTTATTCACCTTAATCTTTTTGATATACTGGTAGACATGTGCACATGGATTTTTGTAAAATACTGAAATATTAATCGGTATGGTGTTTATTATTTATATTTTATATCCTATAAATATTTAAATACGTTTTATTGATTCTTCCATTTCATATTATTTGTTTCTATTCTGATTTCATTTTTAATCAATTCACTTGAATTTAGTGGTTGTTCGGGCACAGGGGAAAATAATTTTTAGCTTTAGCTTATTTTTCCCACAGAAAACAACCATTTTGCTTATATCATTGAATTCTGTGCCCTTGATAACGTAATTCAATGTATAAGCTTTTCAATTTTTGTCGGTGTCCACTTTTTTCTTTTTTCTTCCATAATAATTCTTATAATATATTTTTTTTAATACTTACAGCTTTAATTCATAATAATTGACGGTGGTAGGTTATGTTTAATTAATGGTAATATATATATATATATATATAGAGAGAGAGAGAGAGAGAAATAAATGTAGTTTAAACTCGCGAAACTTCGCCCATTTATGGAGAGATGTTCTAAAAGAAGATGCTGATAACGAAGAATTTCCTCGATTGGAAGTTCCAGGACCCATGCGAACCCTGTTAAAAAAACATGGGATGGCACTTTTTTTGTTCCTGCGACTAGACAGTTAGTACACGCGTGAGCAAGCGCCCGTACGCACATACACATGTTAAATATATTGCCTTGTTCAATATATAATTTTGTTTCGAAAAACAACCCCACTAAAATTTGGCATAATGGACAAGAAAAGCATATATTAATTCTATGAATCACGCACCGCGAAATTTATGTACATTTTATAAAAGAATTGTATATTTACAATTTTTTTAGCAAGTTTGTACGAAGAAGTCTACATAATTCTGTGAAAGGCATCGTGGAAAGTAAAACAAGGGGAACAAAACAATAGCGTATATTTTTTTACGAAATCATAATGCTAAAATACCTGTCAATCTTTTGCTATTTTTTAAATCAAAAAACATACTGTGGGCCAGAAATTATTTTTAATAAAACTTATCTTCTTTCTAGGTAGTTTTTTCTTTGATTTATTTACACTAGAAGCACCGAGCGCGGTCAATTTGGCGGATTCCAAATAAGTATAATATGATTTGAACCAGAAATTTCTTTAAAAAAAGAGATAAATATATATATATCACAAGCGAAAATGAGGTAAATAGAAAAGTTCAAAATCTTTAAATAAAAATTCTGGTGTGCATTTTTTTAAAAATAAAACGTGAGTGAAATTTCCTTCACTTCTAGTGTTAAACCTTTGTACAAAATAGTAATACTGCTGCTAAAATGACTCCAGAATTTACAGATAAATTCGTTTAAAAAAAAAAAATATTTCTCCACAAACATTATACGGAAATATTTTTTTTACAAAATTTGGGGTTGCATTTGGCAGTTTGAAACAAAACTTAGATAGTGTAAATAATATAACGTTGCCTTTCAGGCAGTTAATAAACAGTTTTGGTTTAGAATATGTTTAATAGACTCGAAAGAAACTCATAGATTGCCAACAAGGTAAAAATTAAAAAATACAAACATCTGTAAAACAATATTAGAGTAACGAATAAAGAGGAGAAGACATGTGGTGCAGATTCCACCAGTTGCGAGTGAAGCAACTGAAGAGGTTGTCACAAAATAGTGGCTGATGTTTTACATCGGATTAACAGTTACTGAAAACCGCCGGAGGAAACTTGAACCACTAACTTTGAATAGAAAATTTTCATTTATTTAGCGGCTTATTTATGCAGAAAGTCTCACAAATATAATGGGGATTTATTTTCGATTTTACGTATGGAATTTCGGTAGGGTATTATAATTTCTTTCACACACGCCGACAAGAGGTTGTTTAGGGTGGAAACTCAAGGCCTGACTACCGCCGAAATAAGCTTCCACCAGTAAAAATAAATATGTGCTTTTAACAATAAGTATGACTGAAACCCTGCTTTAATAAGGTGTTAAACACTCTCGGGGACAAGCAATTGCGTTTCTGTAATGTTGAATACGCACCAGAATTTTGGAAAAAATTCAACTGAAAATAAGGAAAAGCGATTTTTGAACTCTTTCCCAACAAAGTTCAAAAAGTAAAATTTAATTAAGAGTTTCTGGTGTAAATCATGATTAATATTAGGTGGGATATGATATCTCCCCCCCCCCCCCGAAGGCGTTAAATAAGCATAAAATGTTTTTTCAAATTTACTGGTGGAATTTTGCTCCGGCAGTAGCGGGCCGTTTCGTAACCGCTTACAGTTGAAGCTTCACAATTTTCCGCCTATGCCAATTCCTCTTTTTCCATTGTTCCTTGAAATTAGCCACCACACTATCCGCACAAAACAAATCATGTGGCCTTCTGGTTCGGAAATTATTAGATGGAAACAACAGATCTACAAATATTATTTCCAAGTATGTAGTCACTTTAAAAATTGTAAAAAAGTGGTGAAAACATGAAATTAACTAAACACTATTTTTCTTAAAGCTCATTAGATATACTTATATTATTTTTAGAAGCATATTTTGAAATGTGAGCGAAATTTGCGAAAAGAAGCAAATGAAACTGTGAATTGTAAAACTCCCTAAAGAAATATCCCATGCACAGTTAAATACATTGTCCTTTATTAAAAAATAAAGTATTAAAATACTTTTATAGAATATTTTTTCAGCCGCAACTGGATTACTACAATATTTGACATAGAAAATTCCGACGAAGTATTTACACACGAACAATTTATAAACACCACCTAAAACACTCAAAATTAGATAAAATAAAAAATTCATACCACAGAGAAAAAAGCACTTCCACCAATTATGGATCTTAGTCTGTGTTTTATCCTCATTATTTATGTGTCTCTCTAACTGAACGAAAAATGTTATGCATTCTATATATAGAAAACCTAAAGTATACTTCAGTGAATTTATTATGTCGAAATCATTATAACATAATTAAATTGTACCACAAATGGATTTGACTCATACATCATATTAAAATGCGAAACTTTTGTGTGTCCGTGTAAAAGAACTATAAATATTACTAGTTCCATCTCGAAGAAAACATGTTGCTGTCCATGCACAATGAGGCATATAAATCTCATTATGTTTGAAATATTGCGACATCAGTAAAATCCATCGGAGACGATTTCCCCCAATAGACCGTAAGGTAACGGTATTTTTGAGTGTTCCTATAAATGAACTCTAAACGCTACACACTTCATTTGCAATACCGAACATTCTATACTTAACCCCAAAATCAATTAAAAATTTCATAGCAATCTGTGTGTATTTACAAGTGTTAGTGATGGAAGGCAGACGAACTGAATTCATAGCTACTTTTCTATTATACTGGAAAGTGTTAACCGGTAATGGAACGTAGCTCTAAATAATTCTATTTTTACAATCTATTTGCACCAATTATTTTAATAGTAAGTTTTTCAGTAACTATCTGTTGCACATGTTGTCAAAGAACAAGTAAATGTATTTCTTTTTAAAAAAAAATGTGCCAAGCGAATAAATTGGTTAACAGCGCTAATGCTTCTAATTCGGCAGCATTGGCCCGTTAACAATTTCAGCGGCAAGGTACTTATATTCGTAAAATGTTGAGATAATTTAATTACACCAGTATCTACAACTACAAGAAAATTTATCTGTAAACAATTAAAATAAATTTGTGTTTACTTTATAGATCTCAGGACTTTTAAACTTCAATTTTTCGAAATATTAATCTTTTTAGATGTTAAACTCCTACCTTTTCGGAACAATTTGATGTAATAGTTTCCTTGAAATTCCCATCAGAACAGAAGTTATAGTTTTTAGAACTATACCGACTCAATAGCTGAAGCGACGTTTCCGAAATTTTGAAGTAATTTTTCTCCGAATGACGTTTTTGGGTATAACGCGCACGATATCTCAAAAACTTTTGACTATTTTTTCATGAAATTTTCAGAACACATTTTCCATGTTAATTTGTCTAAATTGAACCTAAAAGTTTCTTTTTTATTGTTGAAAAAATACATTTTTTAGGTGATTATACTTTTGAAATTATCAGATTTTGGATTAGCAAAATATAACTTTGTATTAAAAATATAAAAAAGGTTTAAATACAAAGCTATTTAGGTTCAGCGTCATTATTACAATCTGCAGTTTAAGCAGGCCTCAAAATATTTTTTTCTTGTTGCAAAATCTGTTTTGTAATCCTGCGCGTAAGATCTTATACCAAGATTGCTCGACAAATTTCATTTATTTCTGCTCGACAAATTTCAGAGAGTTTGGAGCCGCCTGTAAATACTAGTTCTACACCTTTCAAATTTTAAATTCATGAAATTAAAGATCATAATTATATCTTTCATCTGAATGAAAAATTATGTTTTAAAATCACATAGATTTTAAGATATTAAATGTTGAAAATGGTCTTTTTTTTTTCAATTCCAAGAGTCCTGAGACCCCTTAAAAAAAGATAAAATTTCCTTAAAAAACTCTGGTGCCAATGTTGCAATAAGGGATTAAAATTTTGTGATGCCACAGTGGCATCACCGCCCTTCAAGGAGTTAAAGGTTAAAATCACCCAATTTGCAACAATTGTGGCGCTCTAATCTCGGAACAAGTATTTCAAATGCAGCTTAACTCATAACAATCACCACATGACCAGCATAACACAGGTCTAGCGGGTTCGTGATATGAAAACACGCCGGTCCAGGGAGTAATATCCTACGCGACAATTTAGAAGCATGTGTTCAATTAAATTTTTGTAAAAACTGGTGGAAAACTGATTGTTATTTTTTTTTTTTTCAGTTTTTATTTACGACATTTTCGCAAGTATATGTTGAAAAGGCCAGAAAAAATTGGAAATGAAAAAAAGAATAGGACAAATACTAAATTTAATCACTTGTCTTATATGTAAATTCTTTGGCAATTTTACAGAAATACAATATTAATATATATCTATATAAAATATTCTTTATTGGCTCTGAAAAGAATGAGCTCGAAGATGGTGATAAAAATGATTACGTCCCTAACAGTTAAAACAATATGTTCAAAAGTTAATGGTATATTACACATTTTCAAATTTATAATAAAGAAGTAATAAAAACTTTAGTTTATCTCTTCTTAAGTTATAGTCAGATTGAAATGTTTCTTTTTTAATGAAGTATGGCGAATCGCCGAAACGTAATCTAGGATTTTTTTTTCCTTTAAAATATATTAAAATTGGGAAAATTAGTAATTATTAATAAATGCTTCAAAAAAAAGTGCTATGAATTAGGACCTGTGTCGGTTTTTACTTAAAAAGAAATCAACACTGTCTTCAACATGAAAATGTGGTTTCACACATACCATTACTTTTCGAGCGATAGAGAAATTTTACCTTCGACTGTCGAACAAGATTGTCAATTTCGCCGTTTTTTAAATAAAAAATTATGAATTAGTGACTAAAAATGGATAACGATGTATGTCCAAAATAGGAATTTTTTTTCAAAAAAGAAAAACTCCTACTTCTAGTACTTACAGCGTTTTCTACTACACGCCTTTTGTGCTCTTATTTTAACACTTTGAAATGTAGGTACTTAGATTCCTTTCGTTTAGTATTTAAGTTCCTAATATTACCGTTTGTAAGCATTTCTTTTATTTATATATTTAATATTTTCCCATTTGCTTAAAAATATCCTATTGACAGGGATCATACGCTTCACGGAATTTTTCAGGACAAATACCAATATTTTTTAACCTTCCAACCCTGAATGGGTCTAATGGACCCATTTCTATAATTCATTTCATTCGATTCGAACCAGAAATATTTTCGTAAAGTAAGATAAATAACATGCACTGAAAACTAACATAAATAAATACATTAAATAATTTTTAAAGAATATTCTGGTTTGAAATGTTTTTATTAAGGTTGAGTAAAATTTCAACAGTGTAGGAAGGTTAATAGAAAAATAAATCTAGGTTAAACGCACTAAAATGTGCCTTATTTGAGAAGAAATTTTGTATAAGAAAATACTGATACCGAAGAATTTCCTGTTCTTGAAATTTCAGCACGCGTACGAACCCTTCATTGATGTAAAAGATAACACCACGATCAAGTTGTGTAATGGCCAACAGTCGCCTCGCATCTTATCACTGTCACTTTCAGCGCCCTACACTTCACTTCGTGTGGCACATTCAGAGTTTTTCACTTTACTTCGTGTAGTACATTCAACCAGAGACAATTTCTTACCCTTTTTGAACTATTTGCACTAGTGTTGGCACTTCAAGGGTTCACCTATTTGATAAGCTTGACATTTAATAAATGTCTTCGTAAAAGAAAAAAAAAAACGATTTTTTTGGTAATTTCAGTGTTTTCCATTTTCAGCCCTCAATTCATAGCGAAAATTCCGAATAGTAATTTTTCATATCTAATGACAACGTTTTCATGACTACATACAGTAAAATTTTTCCTTTCAGAATTTCCGTAAAAATGAAGTCTAAACTAGAAACACAGCGACCGTAATCTCTTGTTATCGTTTCCATTCATAGAAAGTAAAACCTTCGAAAATGAGCAGAAAAATTATGCAAAATTTTCTTTTATATGAATTTATATTATTTTATTTACAAAACTTTTATAATTTTTTCTAATTAGGAATTAGGTGTTCGCGGATATTTTTTCCTCTTAAATTTTTATTTTTTTAATCTATAGGTAAACAACTAACTCGTTTTCTTTTTAACACTTAAATGCATAGTGATGCATAATCTACATCACTTTTTATTTAACTCTTAGCAACATCTATATTTATATAAAAATATTAATCATGTAAAAATTACGTAATTTGCTACTAAATAAAGTGAAAAAGCTATCTTAAAATTTCTGGTGTCTAATAAAGAAAAAAGAACACAATTCTAAGAGAATAATTCGTGCATTAACGAGCAAATGTTTGCAAAATAAAAATTTATGTAGAATAGGGTATTTAGATTCATACTTATTAAAATATTTACTAATTTGCAACAGTTTAGTTATGACAGTAGTTTTTACTTGTATTGCAGATATGCAACATAAGAAAATGTTGACGTTTTATACGAAAAATGTGTCCCTGATGTTTTTAATTATTTTACCCGTGTATTAATCCTTTCTGAGAATCATATATAATTTTTGGAAACAACATAAAAAATCATGCATTTAAGAGTTATACTCTAATAACATTCTTTTTAAATGCATAAACTATATAATTTTTTGAGCAGTTTTTACACAAGTAACTGCAAAATATTGTAAATGAGTATTTTAGCATCTACAATAATCGCGTCGATCCAATTTTTTATATGTACACGATCTCTCTCTCTTTTTTATTTTTTATTTATTTTTTTTTTTTAATTGTTTTCATATTCGGAAAGAAGACACAACTCCTAGTCGAATGGTGGTTTTCGCGTCACAGTGACAATTTGGTGGATAAAAAAAAGCGGGACCTTTTTGTTTCCCGCGACTGAACAACACGTAGTGAACGCGCGAGCGTGCGCCAGCACGTACACAGACACACAAACATTAAATTTCTTTCCTTGCTCAATATATATTTTTGTTCGAAAGAAAAAACCCACTTAACTTTGGTAAAAGCTTTTGAAATAGGGGAGCTAGGGGATGAATGGGACAAGGGATGGAAGGGACATTCTTATTATTTCAGGCAATAAACATTTATTTTAAATTGCTTCCTGTCCCCATATAAGGCTCTAGCACAGTGTGCTTCAGAACTAAAAGTAGGACCACATTGCTGTTTTCATTTTCCTTCAAAAATGCATTTTCTGAAATCTCTGCTTAAAAGTAAGTTTTTTTTACATTTGAAGATGTGAAATATCTTTTACAATATAAAAAAATTAAGCTATGTCGCAGTTATTTATTTTAAGGTTCAATATCGATAATTAAAATGAATGAATAGTAACCATTGTGACAAAATAATTTTTGAGGCAAAATGGCTGAGAAGGGAATATATGTTCCATGGGGATGATTGGGACATTTCAAATGGGGATGTATGAGACATTCTCATTCATCCCTCGAGATGTTGAAAATTTTATTTATTAAGTAAATTGTGTTACATAGGTTGATAAATTAATAATTTACGTTAATAGTATTAAATAGTATTATACGAGTTGTTATTGTTTAAAATTTCTGAGTGTTATTTATTGTATTGTAATAATTATTAATGGAATATCAAAAAATTGGTACTAAATCTTAAATAGATAAAATTGTAAAATATAGTATATGTTTATTGATCAAATGGGAGAAATTGTATTGAATTTTGAAATGTTGCACGAATAAATCTCCACCCCTAACATATTGGGTCGATCGGAGAGTAGAGTCGTGTCGTGTTGGGAAAATCAATTCGTACCGGAAAATTCTATCATTTAGCTGTTAGACATTAATTCCTATATCTAACATCCACTAATTACCGGACAGAATTTTCCGGTACGAATGATTTTCCCAACACGACCCGACTTTCCGATCGACCCAATAATTTGCGTTCTGCATGTTTCTAAGATACATTTAATTAATATTAATTAATATGTTATGATTGAAAATTATTAGCTATGCCATATTTAAAAGACATTTTGCACTTTCATTTCAAATCTAAAATGTCTCATAAGTGGGAAAAAAGAACAGATTGATAGCCGAAGTCTGCATTAAAAGTTAAAACTGCAATAAAAGAAGTTATTGAAAAAAAAAATATATATCGATTCGTGCTGTAAAATCATATATTACAAACATAATTACATATAAGTTTATAATTATAAATTTTAATTTGGTAAAATTGAATACAAGGAGGAAAATCTTTGTGTCCCATCCATCCCCATTAGTGTCACATTCATCCCTGGTGTGGGGATGATTGGGACGTGGAGGAACGTTTTTTTGATTTCATAATATTTTTCTGAATAAATCATAATCTAGAATAAATATTGTTCATATATATTGTCAAATACCTAATGTATGAAATGTGATATATAATATTGATAATAACTTAAATAAAAAAATAAAAAAAAATATTTTTTGAAAGTGTCCCATCCATCCCCCATCTCCCCTACCACTGAAAACAGAAAAACCAGTGAAGTTTGGCAGAGATGGACAAGAAATGCATATATTAATTCTATGGACCACAAACCACTTGATTTAATTATATTTTATAAAAAAAGTTTATATTTACAACATTTTGAACAAATTTGTACATAGAAGTCTACGTATTTCTGTGAAAGTCATCATGAAAAGAAGAACAAAGCGAACAAAACAATGGTGTGTATATTTTGAAGAAAATCGAATGCTAACATACCTGCCAATCGTCCGTTATTGTTCAAGTCAAAAAAATACTTTGAACCAGAAATTCTTTTTCAAAAAATGTATCTTGTTTCTATGTAGTATTTATTTGCTTTCGTTTATTATCAGTCAATTTGACACTTACAGAATATGTTTAAGCCTTAACACTAGAACCGCCGGAAATTTTATTCAAGTGTTATAAAATTATTTTACACCTTAATTTTTATTTAAAATTATTTAACTAATTTATTTAACTTATTTCTCCGTGGTACATATTTAACTTATTTTTGAAAAAAAAAAAATCTGATTCGGATCGAAATATTTTCACTTTTTACCTTTCAAAATGACCGCTGTGGGGGTTCTAGTGTTAAATGAGCAATTTTTTATTTTGTTTCGAAAAAATTTTGTATGATTCTCTGAAATGTTTATTACACAGGAAAAATAATGAAAAAAATCAGAGATGCATTTTTCATATAACACGTCGATCGTTTCTTCTGTTGCATATCTGCAATACAAGTAAAAACTATTCTCGTGTGGCTGTTTTACGCTAAAATATTGCAAATTAGTTATTTATTTTAATAAGTATGTCTCCAAATAACTTTTTTATATTATTTATTTTATAAAACTTAACCTTTAACCCTTAAATTACCATGAAAGAATAAGTTCCAGAAATGACATATTTCAGGGAATCTGACTTTTGACCACAAAATGTCATTGGTTATTTTCTCTTTATTTAAAAACAAAATGTCTGTTATTAATTAAAGCACATATTGCTATTTTAATTTTCGGGTGTGAATTAGGTAGATACGAATAAAAAATTCTATTCAATTCAAGACACTATTGTTTGCATATATGCAAAGTTGCGCACTAATGGGTTAATGCGATTTGAAACAGAAATTCCTTTACAAAATTGAGTTAAATAAATATCATAGAAAAATAAGTTAAATAGATAAGTTAAAAAGGTTTAACCCCTTGAAGGGCGGTGATGCTGCTACGGCATCACATAGTTTTAATCCCTAATTGCCGTATTGGCACTCGAATTTTTTTTTATCAAAATTTCACTTTTATTAAGTACGCGATATATTCTTTTACTTGTTTGCAAAAACATTTCCTTGTAAATACTGGTGCCACTCAAATAACTCAACATTTTAAGAATGCCTTGCCCCAGAAATGGTTAAATAAAAATTCCCTTGTGCATTTTTTTTAATAAAACTTGAGGGAAACATACGGTGCACAGCGGAGTAATTGACCCGAAATCCTGGCCAAAAATATTTTTATATGTAAATATAGCTCTATTGCCTTGAAATTGTCAAATGTTATTGGGTATCACTATGGCATGTTTGGTATTGTAAATGAAGTCTATTGCATTTACGGTTCATTTACAGGGACGCCCAAAATAATTCCCTTACATTAGGGTCTATGGGGAAAAATTGTTTGCTCTGTATTTTAATGATATCACACTATTTTAAATGTACTGAAATTTATATACATCAATGAGGTGTACTAATGTACTTATTTTAAAATATGGAATATATGGCATAGAATATATCGTTCATTTACAGGGACACACAAAGGAATTTGGCTGAAGAATAAATTTAACTATTGAAGTCTACGACCAATAACTGCTGGAAGTGCGTTTGTAGTTGTTATATGCGTTTTTAAATTGAATTTTTTTTTTGTAATATTGTTTGGTGTAGATACATTCTATAAATCATATACAGGGCTGCACAAAAGTTCTCAAGTACAGTTCCGTTTATTCACTGGAATGGCTGAATGGAAATGTTTAACTGTGCTATGCGTTTCACTGAACTAACATTTAGCATACTATGAATATACATACAAATCCATAGCTTAGTTTAATATTTTATATCCTAAAAGCTTACGAAGTATAGGTAAGATTTTAACGCTTCACACAATAATAAGTATACATTTTATAAATATTTTGACAACTAAGAAAAAAAAAAGAGACATCATTTATGAAGAGCACAAAGAAAAAAGAAGTTAACATATTAATTTATTAAGTAGATATTTTAAAAATACGAATATATCACATGCCCATTGACTTATCATTACCGAAGGGAGTTTGGCAGTTGAGCGACCAGCAGCCTTAAATAATTACTGTTTATACGAGAAAAGTAATTGTTGATAGAATTTTTCATTTACTAGTATTGTTTAATTAAATGTATTTAATTGTACTGTCTATAAAATTCAATATTTATTTTTAATTTATTTTAATAATAATTATTACATTTAATTTATATTTAATAATGATTATTTACATTTTATAAAGTTACATTTAATAATACATTTAATAAAGTGGAGTCTCTACAGTATAGAGATGCTGGTTTTTCAGTGTATTTAATAGATTACCAGTTTCAGTCTGATTCTTCAGAATTCTGTTTTTCATCTTCTTCATCACATTCTTCTTGTATTTTATCAGGACTGCAATCAGACCTAGCTGGAGGAAAAAGTTGTAGGGTCTCGCTACAGCATGGTTTGCTCTTTCTCCTTGGTCTTTGTTAAGAGCAGTTTATAAAAGGATCACTGCTTAACAGAAGCCAATTTGGAACATCTGTATTGCAAACGTCTCTATTGCTAATAATAAGCTTGGAAAAGCAAGGAGTCGTCGGGTAGCTTCATCGCCCCGAGCCCAACCCTTCCCGCTTTTCGGTGTCTTTAATTTGTGTAATTTCCCTTTTAAATTTGTCCGGTTTCAATTTTTGATTTTTTTTTTTTTTTTTTCGATCTGGCTTTCGCTAGAGAGTCTCTTACTCGGGACGTGGCTGGGGACCTAAGAATCTTGCTTCCGCAAAAGAGTCGGAATAAGTGGAAGAATAAAGGGTTGCGGACGAAGATGGGCCGCTCGCCGCGGCGGTTGAAATAATAAGCTAGAAAAAGCAGGAGTCTTTCGGTAGCTTCATCGCCCCGAGCCCTCCCTTCCCGCTTTTCGGTGTCTTTAATTTGTGTAATTTCCCTTTTAAATTTGTCCGGTTTCAATTTTCGATTTTTTTTTTTTTTCAATCTGGCTTTCGCTAGAGAGTCTTTCATTCGGGACGTGGCTGGGCTCCTGGGAATCTTGCTTCCGCAAAAGAGTCGGAGTAGAGTAGAAGAGCAAAGGGTTGCGGACGAAGATGGGCCGCTCGCCGCGGCTTATTATTATTATATAGCTTATAAATAGCTTATTATTAACCGCCGCGGCGAGCGGCCCATCTTCGTCCGCAGCCCTTTATTCATCTGCTGTAGTCCCACTCTTTTGCGGAAGCAAGATTCTTAGGTCCCCAGCCACGTCCCGAATGAAAGACTCTCTAGCGAAAGCCAGATTGAAAAAAAAAAAAAAAATCGAAAATTGAAACCGGACAAATTTAAAAGAGAAATTACACAAATTAAAGACACCGAAAAGCGGGAAGGGAGTGCTCGGGGCGATGAAGCTACCCGACGACCCCTGGCTGCTTCTAGCTTATTATTAGTCTATTGCACATTCTTGAGTACTGTGTACTGTACTGTCAAGGGTGTTTGTTTCCGGCCTCGGCAGCTTCTTCTGACTTGGGCTAATGGGTACGACTGCTATCTTAATTATAATGCCACCTTGAATCAAAGCCTTGTGCATTGTTGGAATCATGGGGTACCAATTATAAAGGTTCACATAGAGTCTCACTGTTTCATCAGCTGATGTTTGGAACTTTTTTCGTCAATGCGATACCCACTTGTTATGACGTCCAATATTACTTACAACCATTTAATCATTTCTGCGTATACTCCAGACTTCTTTAATTTTCTCCTTTCTCCCCTTATGTTCTATCTGGTAGACCCCGAAACTAATTGGAGAAACTTTTTTCAGAAAATAAGTATTTACAATTTGAAGCCGATCTGATATTTTTATAAAGAGGTTTCGAGTTGCGAACGTATGTAGTACTTACATACGCATGTAAATGCATACACACAGAATCTGTAGGGGCAAATTCTGTAAGGTAAAAACCTGCAATACGAGAGTAAAAATTTAGTTTTTATCTCTTCTATTCGGTGTTCGCAATAAATGGGATTAAGTAGTCCCCCCGAAAACAAAATAATATAAAAAAATGGCAACAATATGCGGAAGATTTTTTCGCAGAAATTGGCACTCAAGACAACTAATGCGATTACAATTCAAACATGGTCCAGCAAAGCCCGGCACATATTTAAAAAGCTTTCGATAAGTTTAAATTAGAGCCAAAAAAGCTTTAAAAATAACCCTTTTATACATTTAATGTTTTTTTTTGTTACATTAAAAACTAAACAATTTAAATTAACACATAGCTTAACACTAAGCTCTGACCTTTGTTAAACACGTAAGCCCTGTTTAGTTTCAATTCAAGAAATCATTGAACCACAAAAAAATGTATTTAAACACAACAACAATGACGAAAAGCAACAAAAAACCATGTCTTCTCACAAAGAAAATTCCCCTTCAACTGAGGCCAGGAGCCATCGGATATAACTCAGGTTCCTACAATAGACACAGATCGAGGCAACAGTTAGCTATTAAAAAATATGATTTTTACAATTGTTTATGAAATTTTAATTTTTGAATTTTTGTCCAGGAATTTCGATCAAATACTCCACTGTGCGGCGGTTCGTTTATGAAACCACTTAATTTTAATTCCCAAATGCCACAATGGCACTAGAATTTTGGTTAAAAAAAATTCGGTTTATAATGTGTGTGAAATATAACTTATTCTTATTTCCAATTAAATTTGTAATTATTTTAGCGGCTTTTCCTGCAAAATTTCACTCACAAATATGGCAAACATTTCTGTCCGTTTTTACTGGTGGAAATTCGCGCAGGCATTATAATCTCTTTCACTGACACTGACAGGAGATTTTTTTCTTCTGCCAAAATATAGCTTAAACTCAGGTCTTAACTACGGCTGTAGTAAAGTTCCACCAGTAAAAATAAATATGTGTTTTTAACCATAATTGTGACAGAAATTCTGCAATTATAAGGCGTTTAAAATAAATGGGAAAAATTTCTGAGCAGGAATTTCTATTTCAATTTACCGGTGTAAGCTTGCTCCGGCGGTTATGAGCCACAGAGAAAGAAATTACAGGTGAAACTTTGCCATTTTGATCAAGGCTAACGAAAAAGACAGTCTGCCACGGTGCTTCCCAAGTGCCTTTTTCTACAGACCGCTAGATTGACGTGCTGCTCTTTTCGTACACCTGCATTGCCGCATTCGAGCATAAATTTACTCCAGCGGTTTGTAAAAAAAAAAAATAAAAAAAATAAAAAAAAATACGTGGAATGCACAGCGGTAGCCTGTCTTTTTCGTTAGCCTCGGTTTTGAAGATATTAACTCAGCTTTGCTCTTAAGTAATCACCACATAACCCTCATAAGACAGGTTTAGTGGCTTTCTTGATACGAAATATAGAAAAGCCCTCAAGAGGTGTTCCTTATCTAACAATTTAGAAATATGTATTCAATTAAGTTTTTGTGCAAACTGGTGGTAAACTTATTTTTATATTTCTCAGTTTTACTTTAGAATATTTTTGTAAGTATATGTTAAAAAGGCCAGAAAAACTTGCGAAAAGAAATAAATAAAAAAATGAATAGATCAATTCCTAAATCGAAATAACCTCATTCATGTGTAAATTATTTGACAATTTTACAGAAATATAACATTAAAATATATCTATATAAAATATTTTTTATTGGCCCTGAAAAGAATGAGCTCGAAAACGAGGTAACAAGAAAGAAAAATCATGTATCAAGCATAGATTATGAAACTCTTTTCAACACTACCAGAATACTTTAGCAAAACATCGCCGTTGAATAATTTAAAGGCGATACTTAACTAAACAAGTCATAAAACGTATGATACGTTTGAGAACGAGATTTCGACAATTACGCCAGTGGTGGAAAATTGGCGCAGAAGTGGAGCCTATTGACACCACTAAACTTGAGTAGTATTTTGCGGCATATCTGCTGACAGAAATTCTGAGTTTTTATTAAGGTGAACAATACTATAAAAAATTAGTGGTGTCAATAGGCACCTCCTCTGCGCCAATTTTCCACCACTGTCTAAACTAAACGCTTTGTGATACCACTTAATTTTAACTGTAATCTTTGGTTTGTTAAATGGGATATCTTTTTCGATTGTACAAAGCCAAATATATTAGTAGAAAAAAGGTGGTGCCGGACCCTTATTAGCCAACGGTACGCTATTTCTTTCTCCCACCTATTAATTTGTCGCCCCCTAAAAATAACATTACGTTGTATAAGCCAGCCGTGAAACAAAGCCGATGTATTATTGTACGGAATTATCTCTACTGTATTTTTTTTTAAACTTCTAAGCATCGCACATTTTTAATTTTTATACCATCGTATTGGAAAAAAAGTACTTCTAAATGCAATTTGTTTGAAAACTGCATCTTCATTTATTTTTGAGATATTATTTTGTTTGTTTGTTTGTTTTTAGCGACACTTGTTTAATTTTGGTAACTCCAGTATTCCATTTCTATAGAAAGTAAAGGGAAAATAGTTGAAAAATACAAATTATATATTTTTGTTACCATTTCCTCATAAAAACAGAAAAAAAAAATGTAATTAAAATACACGCTATTTTGAAAAAAATATAAATGAATGATTTCTGATAAAACATGGAGCTATTATAAACCGATTTTGCCTAGTTTTTTGAAGGAAGAAATCTCTTTTTTTTTAATTTGTGTATTATTCAGTGATAGTCACGTCCTATGCATATTTTACTGTAGATGTTGTTTAAGACTGGATCGTAAAAGAGGAATTCCAAGACTTCCAATCATAATCTGAAAATTGCTGCTCTTTAACCCCTTAAAAAGAGTTTGTTATCTTCTATACTCAGTGGAGGAAAATTGTCGCAGAGGTGGAGCCTATTGACACCACTAAACTTTAGTAGTATTTTTCGCCTTATATACTGACAGAAATTCCGAGTTTTTATAAAGATGATGAATACCATAAAAAATTATTGGTATCAACAGTCTCCACCTCTGTCACCATTGCCTGTCCACCATTTAAGCCCATAGCTGGGAAGGTATTCCGAAATTTTTATGCAGCTATGTATATGATACACATATTTCTAAAGATTCTATATCCTATGTTAAAATATAGTTTTGTTAGAGAATGAATAAAATAGTTGGAAATTCACCCTTAGCAATTTCTATAACTTACTCGAATTCTGTTATACGGCCCTGTATACTGCATACAGACTCTCATACACGTCACATATTAAGCTGAAGTTTAATTCAGACAAAAAAGGGCTTAAAATTACTGAAATCACACTTCCTGGAACTACAATCCATAGGCGGGCATTTATCCTATTCTCTCTTTCTAAATTCATGTATGCATTCCTGAAATCCAATTATCGACTCGAGGTGAAGTGAAAGCAGGTATCGTGAACTATATTATGCAGGAATTCAAGAACTCTGCATTGCATGGTTGCCAGCTTTGGCCTTTTTTTAGATTCTGAAATTTTACATTCACACCAGAAAATATATATAGTATTATCTTCTGTATTTAATGACAGACATTTAGTGATTACCTAAAGTAAAAATTCTTGTTTCATAATTTCCGATGTGAATTCGAAGTTTTAAAAATAAAAGCAGAGGACAAACTGGCATCCCAGCTGCATTGTTTATTGGTCATTTATGTGACCAGTGTTGCCAGATGGGCTACTTTTTTTAATTCAGATTTCTTGATTGCCACCACTTTTTTGAAATAGTAAAATGCGCCTTGATTAATGACATATTAATTAAAGCAAAAACAAAGGGAATTTTACGGTTTCAAAAAAGTGGTGCCAGATATGAAATCTGAATTTAAAAAAAGTAGCCCACTGGCAAAACTGTATGTGACCCTGAAGCAAAGCGTTATAAGTAAGCGAACAAACTTAATGCTGGAATCAGGCGTAAATTAACACGGTTGCGCCACCTTGTGGACGGAGTGATAATTCATGTATGCGGGCTTTTAGTGTGGCGCGTATTTTCTAAATCTTTAGCCACTCAAGAAAATGATTTGTGTTTGCCACATTTATTGCAAAATAATAGCGTAGCGAGAGGGGCATCCAGATGCACTTGGCATCACGAAGTTTTCTTCGTCTTATCAAAGGCACTTCAGTTATTAATCAAGCTGACAAAAACTTTACAATTTTAGTGGTGTGAGTATTGAAACAGTTAGGTAGTTCCTGTAGTTCACACTCCATCCGCTACGTGGCGCATGACCTTGATTGATGTGACCTCGCTTTTAATCTTGCGGTTATTTCTCCCATTTAAGATAGGACGCTTACTTATATCGCTTTGCCCTGAAGATTGTCAATTGCTCATATTCTACAGTAAGTAGGTTTAGAACATCTCAGAAATACATATTAATTTTTATTATCTTTGTGACATAGTTATAGCACTAAAATTCGACGCAAACGCTATTTCTTCATAGTCTGTAATATAACGGAATACTTTTGAGTTCCCCTATACGAGTATTGTAAACTTTAAAAACAACATATTCTATAGTAACCATCATCTAGTAAACCATTATAATGAAAAAAAGCTAACATTTTTAACAACGATTTTCCACACAAATAACGTACAGACACGATAAAAAAAAATCCCATACGATCGTTTCGAGGATTCCTGGATCAGTGAGAAAAAAAAAGAGAATTAAAATGGGTTCGAAGAACCCATTTTAATGTTTTTGTCGTGTCTGTACGTTATTTGTGCATAAAAACGTTGTTAAAAATTTTAGCTTTTGAATTAAAATTCGCATTAAGTTTGATCTATGTTCATAATAATGTACATAAATTTCCATATGTTTCAGACTGTGTAATACTATTGAAATATACACTAAAGGATATTTCCCCATAGACCATAATGTTACCGAATACTTTGATTGCCCCTGTAATTCAACCATGAATGGTGCAAACTTCATTATGAATACCGAACATGCCATGATGGTTCTCAATATGGTATAACAATTAAATGGAAATACGACTATATTTAAGCGAGTTAGAACATGGATAGACTGACAGACCCAATTCTTAAACACTTTTCAACTTTTATGCTAAGTAGGGAAAGTGATGATGTACCTTAATGTTAAAAAAAAAATAGATCCAAAAATTAATTGTTTTTTACACATTTTAAAATTTATAATAAGAATGTGATAAAAACTTTAGTTAATTTCTTCTTAAAATACAGTCAGATTGTAATATTTCCTTTTTAATGAAATAGCGTGTATTGTCGAAACTTAATCTAGGTATATTTTTAAAATTAAAACATGTGAAAATTATAAAAATCATTAATTATGAATAAATTCTGATGCAAAAGTGCTATGAGCTATGACCTATATCGGTTTTACATAAAAAATAACTCAATATCGTCGCAAAACATGACACTTACCAATACTTTTCTAGATATCGAGAAATATTATTTTCGAATCTCGATTAGGGTTATCAATTTGGACTTTTTTTAAATTTAAAAATTATGAATTCATACCAAAAATTCCAAATAGTATTTTTTCATTTTATCATGACAGTCTGTTCATGATTACATAAAGTAAAATATTACTTTTCAGAATTAAAATATACAGTAAAATATTATAATTATAAGGCGTTTAAATGCGGAGAAATTTTTATTTAAATTTACGGGTCTAAGTTTGCTCAGGCGGTTATGAGCTACTGTTAAAACAATTACAGTTGAAGCCAGTGTTGCCAGTGGGCTACTTTTTTTTTTTATTCACATTTCTAGATTGACACCACTTTTTTGAAACGGGAAAACTCCCTTTGTTTTCTCCTTATGTAATATGTCATTTAAGAAGTCGCATTTTACTATTTCAAAAAAGTGGTGCCAACCAAGAATCTTAATTTTTAAAAAAAGTAGTCCATCTGGCAACACTGGTTGAAACTTCGCAATTCTGATGAAGTTAACTCAGCTTTCCTGTTAAACAATCACCACAAAACCATCATTACACAGGTTTAATGGCTTCCTTGATATGAAAGATCGGTGCTCCTTCTACAGTTTCACCTTAACCTATAATTTAGAGATATTTATTCAATTAAATTTTTGTACAAACTGGTGGTAAAATTATTTTTATATTTCTCAATTTTCATTTACAAAATTTTGCAAGTATATGTTAAACAGGCTAGAAAAACTTGCGAAAAGAAATAAATAAAAAAATGAATAGATCAATTCCTAAATCGAAATAACCTCAGTTATGTGTAAATTATTTGACAATTTTACAGAAATATAACATTAAAATATATCTATATAAAATGAATTTTATTGGCCCTGAAAAGAATGAGCTCGAAACGAGATAACAAGAAAGAAAAATGATGCGTCAAGCATAGATTATGAAACACTTTTCAACACCACCAGAATAAGTTAGAAAAAATCGCCGTTTAAGGGGGTCCGGGACACATTTTAAAATAATTTTTATTTATTGAGATAAAATTCTGAATTTTTTTGTGATGGTTCACTTTATCATTTGTAAACAAAATCACATGGTAAAACTTCTTAGAATTTTTTTTTAATTTAAATTTAAAATTTATTCAAAAAGTGGGGTAATTTAAAATCGTTATAACTGGAAATAATACTTACAAAATTTCAATTTTTTTTCATTTAAATAAACATAAATATATAAGTTTTAATTTTGATTCATAATTTTTAAAAATATTGATCTGTAAAAAAATTAAAAATATTTAACAAAAAAATTTCAAAAAAGTGGTGCAGCGTTTTTAAAAAAAATCATATTTTCAAAAGTAAATATTTTTTTTCAAATATGCTGAATCAAAATTAAAGTAAAATAATTGAAAAAGATATGTACCAAGTTTTAACCCTGTATCTTTAACGGTTCTCGAGTTATAAGAATTTAAATATGAGAAATGGGGAAAAAACCTATGATGAAGAAAAACGCCTTTTTACAAGAAGTCGTTTCCATGACAGCCATTGCTTCAAAGCAAGATTTTGAAAACAAACCAAAACGAAAAAATTAATATTTTTTGTTCTAATTAAGATAGAAACATGATTTAAATGTCATTTTAAGCAGGAAAATACAGAGAAATTTTTTTATGAAATAAAATCTTTTTGCAAACTTTGAAGATTTTTGTGTCCCGGACACCCTTAAAGAGGATACTTAATTGAACATATTAGAAAACGTATGATACATTTGAAAACGAGATTCAACAATTACACCCATAGCAGGGAAGTTATTCCAAATTTTTTGTGCAGCTCTGTATATGATACACATATTTTTACAGATTATACATCTTATGTTAAAATTTAGTTTCGTTAGAAAATGTATAAAACAGTTGAAAATTCACCCTTAGCAATTTCTACCAATAGACGGAAACTTATTTGAATTATTTTATACAGCCCTGTATACTGCATAAACGTCACATATTAAGCTGAAATTTAATTCAGGGGAAAAATGCTTAAAATTACGGAAATCACACTTCCTGGAACTACATTCCATCGGCGGCCATTTATTTCTTTGTATATGATTTTATTTATATCCTACAAACATCTCTTAGTATAATAAATGTAGTTGAGCTTGAAAATGGAGGACTCAAATTTTAAAAAGCAACTTTAAATAATTCATACTCATTATCAGTACTTTTTACTAATAATTTTGTGTAGCCCGTATACGGTCTAAATATTTATGCATACCACGTAGTATGCAAAAGTTTAGTTAAACTTAAAAACGTATTCTGTAACTGAAAACGCTCTTTCAGCAATTAAATTTAATAGATAACAGGTCGGTTACAATATTGTATCCAAATATTTTTTATGCGTCACTATAAATGAAAGATAAATGCAATGCAAATCACGTTCTAATGCAATCATCTTGTAGTAAATATCAGTAATGTATTTCTATTTTGCCATGTTTGTAATAGTGCAACATAATTGAAATAATCTACGAACAGTTTTTCCTGGTAGATCATTTATATAACCGAACTCTTTTGTGTCGGCTTTTACCCCTTTCCTGAGTGTTTGCTCTAAATATCAACCATTGCCACTGTAAGAACTTTGTTAGCAAAGTTCTCTCTTGCTAAATTCATCTGTGAAATCCTAAAATCGACTCATCAACTCCAATATGAGGAGAACGCAAGCATCGCGATTTGCGTAGGAAGTCTAGAACTCTGCATTGCATGGTTGCTAGATTTGCCATCCTCTTAATTTCTAAAATTTTACATTCAGCACAGAAAATCTGTATAGTATTATTTTCTTTGTTTAATGACAGACATTTCGAAATTAGCCAAAGTGAAAATTCTTCTTTCGTAATTTCCGATGTGACTTCGAAGTTTTTAAACTAAAAGCAGAGGCCAAACTGTCAACCAACCTGCATTGGTCATTGGTCTTTTGTGTGAGCTGAAAATTATTGCTATAATTATTGCTGAAAATTATTATAATTTTCCCCTGTACGAGTACTGAAAACGTTAAAAATAACATATTCTGTAGTACCCATCTTCTAGTGTACCTCAATAATGTGCATAAATTTCATTATGTTTAAGATTGTGTACACTGTAAAAAAATTTCGGAACGTTTCAGGAAATTATCCTGAAACGTTTTGCATATTTTACCGGAATTTCGAATTTCTATATGCCCCACGTCAATTACGGCAATAATTCGTGTAATATTTTTGAGAGGTTTCAACTTTTCCGTAAACTACTTTCTGCGCATGCGTACTTCATGTTTTATCTTCCATTAGCCATTTTTATAAATAAAGAAGAATGAAAAACTACTACCTAGGTACTTAAAGGCAAATGTATTCTGAACAAATGCCATTCTTTGTTTGGATATCATCCCCAAAGTAAGTAGCTGATTTAGACCTTTTTGAATTATATTGATTCTTTTTTATAATGTCTGATTATGAAATAATTATTCTTCGTAATAAAAAGTGAATGTATCTCCTAATTGAGAAAATGCTTTTTTATTAAAATGTATAGATAAGTAATATTTTTCAATTTTCTTTTGAAATAAGCTTCCTAATATTTAATACGAGTAATGCATTAATAAGTTTAAAATATTATGAAATTCATTTTTTAAGATAAACATCATATTTTATTTAAAATCTTTCACAGAATTGCAGTATAATCAAATTCAATTATGGTGTTAAAAATGAATATTTATAATAATTTATGAAATAAAGCATATTTAAATATTCCACAAACGGTTTTTATAATGTTTGTATTGCTTCATGAAATTTAGCTTTTTTAACCCTTTAATGGGTGCCGTTTGCGCGGCGAAAACCCCAAAAATTCACAAATTTGCCACAAGTAGTTTTGAATAGAAAATTTTGTTTTTATATTTTTGAGATTTTACACGTAAAAATTATTGTAGTAAAATACTGGTTGTAAAACATCGTAATTTTGGCGTATTTCAGTGCCCTTCAAAGGATTTTTGAAATCATAGAGCAGATGCTACAAGTGTTTTTATTTATTTATGTATTTTTCAAATGAGTAAAAAAATCAAGTCAATGTTCATCTTTTGTTATCTTTGAAAAATTTATATATTTTATTAATCAGCTTTTGTACTTCCTTAATTTATAAATTTGTTAAAATGTCCTTTAAATACACCATTAAGACTATGTTATATGTAAATAGTTTTCAAAAATCTTATCCGTTGATAGACTCATATATTGCATTTTTTTTTCGTTTTATTAACCCCTTAACCTATGATTTACGTCTCAACAGCTCCACGGTTTGGCTAATCCATAGCTACCACTAAAATTTAATAGAGATTTTCGCCTTGTTTAATCATGGAATTTCGACGATTAAATTAAACTATATTTACTGTGGAATTTTAGTGGTAAGAAGAATTTACGTTTGGCTCGATCGTCGTACGCGGGCTATGCCCGTTATTGTATGTTAAGGGGTTAATTATAAACAAAATTATTTTAATAAATTTGTGCCGTAGGGACAGTTGAAATAATTTTAGGATTTTTAATGTACCGCCTTCCTATTTATAAAATATGATATATTTGAAATAAGTGTAATGTACTATTTCTCTCATTTTATTATGTAAAATTTAGAAAAAAAATTAACACATAAAAGTTGTTTTTGCACGTTTTATACTTATCTTTTGTATTGCTTATCGAATCTTCTAGCAAGGATGTAAATTATTAACCCGAAAAAAAATGATTCAAAGGAAATTTTATATTTTCTAAAAACTTATGATTTTAATAAAGGAATAAAAATAATATTTGCTTTTTTTGAAAATATAATTAGCAGTTTTACACTTTACTTACTCGCGCAAATCCGAGCTCGGAACTCATTTTTAGAAAATATGTTTTAGCTCACAGGCTATCAAAGCCGTAGAGCTAATGTGCCCACAGGTTCTGTATGTACGTACGTATGTAACGCGGTAACTCTTGATAGAAATATCCGATTTGCTTCAATTTTTTTTCTAGGATCTTTCTGATAATGTGTTTCCCTGATTAGTTTTGGGGGTTCTTTGGTTAAGTATAAAGATTGGGTACGGGTGGGGAGTTCTAATCCCCCTTTAACTTAGATAAATGGTTTTTTCATGCAGAATTATCAGATTTTCTTCAACTTTGGTATACCGGTTAATTCAGATAAGGTACTTCCCTGCTTAAATTTGGAGGTTCATTGTTTAGGTATAAAGAGGGGGGAATGGGGCTAATACCCCTTAATTTAGATAAATGTGTTTTCTATCCGATTTGCTTCAAATTTGGTATACCGGTTCATTTTGATAAGGTGAGATTTGGAGGCTCATTGGTTAAGTATAAAGATTTGAAACAGGGGGAGGGGATAATCCGCCCTTAATTTATTTTTCGAGGGGCATTATTCTATGAAATAAGAGTATACTACACAATTAGTGTGAATAACCTGTGAGCTGAATGCCGTCGGTTTAACTGGGTACATTTTTTTACTACCGTAATTTCTTGTGTATAGCCCGCAGATCAAATAATTCAGTTTGGACCCAGAAATTTTATTCAGTATTTGAAGACCAATATTTACTGTGATCTAAAAAACTTCATTTTATTTTTAAAAATTTCTGGGTCGAAACACGATTGTTTGATCCGCGGGCTATACACCGTAAATTACGGTATATGTTTAGTCGTGAGTTTTGATTAATATATTTTTGTTGCACTGCTTAGATTTTGTTATCTGATAAATAAAAAAATAATATTTTCAGAATTAATGCGCTTTCAGATTGATTCTAACAACACATTTAAAAACTAACACTAAAGTTTAATTTTGTACGATGTATGAGAATTACATAAAGCAAAATATGTTAAAACTATATGAAGCGAAAAATATTACTTCAGAAAGGCAACCAAGAAAGCTAATAGCATGTAAAACTGAATTATTAACATTAATTAGCTATAGTGATAAGCAGTTTTAGAAATTTTAAAATCACGCTGTCTCGCTCCGCCGCCGACGAGTAATTTTACCCGGCACACACCTGTAGTTTCTGCCCATAGCAAAGCTGCAAATGCAAGGCAGGAAAAATAAATTCTCATCCATTTTTTAAAGATGTTTCCCAGAGGTTGAATTCTTAAATAAATAATAGTTTATCACTATGAAATTAAAATAAACAAGTTGAAAATTGCACGTCAAACTTGGCAAATGAGTTGCGTTCGTACTGTAACTAGTTTTATAAATATTTTCGCACTGCATATTGTACTGAATGTATATTTTAGTGCACTTCATAAGTGCATATCCATTTCATTCTGTTCGAAAAGCTGTAACATCATTAAAATGCACTTGAAATATTTTTTTCCCATTGGCCGTCATGTAACGGAAAACTTTTGACTGTCCCTGTAATTAAACTATGCATCCGATTATCATAAAATTTGAAATGACTCGACAAAATTTTGCAACAATTATATATTTAAAATTTCAGACCATTCGGTTGGGTAGTTTATTGCTCTGTTATATGCGGACGGACGAACAGGCAGATATACGGACCGTTGACGATTATAGGTGCTACGTATATATGTAATTACGAACGCACCTAAAATGGTATTTGGAATTTATTTGCCATATGTAATGCTGAAATAAGCGACTAGATTTGAAAATAGTGTTTCCTTTTATTTTTTCACATTTTATGTAATACTTTAACGTTTCATAACATGATATTTTTTTTTATATTGAAAAAATTCTTTTTATCCAATGAGCTTGTATTTATGAACAAACATAATACACTTATTCGTTTGTTAACCTTGACTGTAAAAAATTTTCCGGAGGGTTCTGGTCAAAAGTGGTGGCATTAAGATGCCACGCCTTCTTGCTGTTACGTTTCACAACAAAATAGTGAAACATTCCATTTTTTTCAGAAACATTCCGTAATATATACTCCGAAACCTTTCCTAACTGTTATGAAAGGTTTCGAAGTATATATTAGGGAATGTTTCTGAAAAACTGAAACATTTCACTACTTTGTTATGAAAGGTTTCGGAGTATATATTACGGAATGTTTCTGAAAAATTGCAATGTTTCACTACTTTGTTGTGAAACATAACAGTAAAAAGTCGTGGCATCTAATTGCCACCACTTTTTTCCGGAATCTTCTGGAACATTTTTTACAGTGTAACACTACTAAAATAAAACCTAAGTGATCTTTCCCCTTAGACCATAATGTAAAGGAATCCTTTTCATTGCCCCTGTAAATGAACCATGAATGGTACACACTTCGTTTTGAAGAAAGAACATGCCATGATGATTCTCAATATGGTATATCGATTACATGGCAATCCGACTATATTTACGCGAGTTAGAGCATGGATAGACAAACAGACGGGCAAACAAACCCAATTCATAAACACTTTTCAGCTTTTCTGGAAAGTGGTAAAAATGATGATGTGCCTTAATGTTAAAAAAATGCATCCAAAAGTTAATGGTTTTTTTACACTTTTTCAAATTTATAACAAAAATGTGATAAAAACTTTAGTTTATCTCTTCTTAAAATACAGTCAGATTGAAATATTTCTTTTTAATAAAATACAGTTAATTCCCGAAACGTAATCTAGGTATATTTTTCAAATTAAAACATATAAAAATCATAAAAATCATTAATTATGAAAAAAATCTTATACAAAAGAGCTATGAATTATGACATATCGGTTTTACATAAAAAGAAGTCAACATTGTCGCAAAACATGACAATGTGCTTCATGACATCATTCTTACCAATACTTTTCGAGGTATCGAGAAATATAATTTTCGACTGTCGAATAGGCTTTTTAACCCATTAAGCCCGAATTATTTTCTTCCTTAAAATTCAAATTTTGGATTTCCCACCGCTTTTAAGAGAAGAGTAATTTTTATCTCATTTTATCAAGGAGTTTGTCTCGTGAAAGAACGTATATATTTATCTTCATATTTACTGGTGTGGTAAGTGCTTACTTGCCACTAAGACTAGCAATGTAAAAATATGCTACTGGGCGTTAATGGGTTAATGAAATTCAGTGCATTGCTAAAACGTAATCTAAATATATTTTTTTAATTAAACCATATAAAAATTATAAAAATCATTAATCATGTATACATTTTAATACAAAATAGCTTTGAATTATGGCCTATACCGGTTTTACATAAAAAGAAACCAATATTATCGCAAAACATGACAATATGCTTTAAGACATCATTCTTAGGAATACTTTTCGATGTATAGAAAAATTTTATTTTCGACTGTCGAATGGGATTATCAATTTGGATTTTTTTTATTTAAAAATTATTTAATTCATACCGAAAATTCCAAATAGTATTTTTTTTATTATTTCATGACAGTCTGTTCATAATTACATACAGTAAAATATTATGTATCAGAATTTCCGGAAAAAAGAAGGCCAAATTGGCATCCCCACACGTCGATCCGGACGGTAATCTTCTGTTATCTTTTCCATTCATAGAAATAAAAACCTTCGAAAATCAACAGAAAAATTCTGTAAAAGTTTCTTTTATAAAAGTTTATATTATTTTATTTATAAAATTTTTAAAATATTTTCCTATTACTAATTCAATTCCCGGTTATTTTTCCGTATAAAATATTAATTTTAATTTCCCAAATTTACAGGCAAACAACAAAAATATTTTTGATTTAAAACATGTTTAATGTATTTTTTAAATGCATAAACTGTATAATTTTTCGCCCATCTTTCATACAAGGTACTGGAAAATTTTTTTCAAAAATGAGTATTACCATTTATAAGGAGCTGGTCCAAGTTTTTATATGTAAATTATCTCTAATTCAAAAATTGCATTCATAATCAGAGAAGACGACATAATTCTAGTCGAATGAAACCTTTCTCGTCCTCAGTGACAATGTGGTTCAATCACCGGCTAATACTTTTTTGTTTCCCACCACTGAACAATAAATAGTATATGCGCGAGTACGCGCGAAACACACACACACATGACATTAAATATACATAGCTGCCAACTTTTACGCTTTTCTGCTATCACTAAAATTTATAAAGGTTTTCGTAATTATTATTATTATTTATTTTTTAGGAGCTATGAATTAAAACCTATGTCGGTTTTTACATAAAAAGAAATTTGCTTCGTCGAAAACATGCCAATGTGCTTTTAAACATCACTCTTACCATTAATTTTAGAGGTATAAAAAATTATTACCTTTCGATTGCCGAAGTTGCTTGCACTGTTGCCAAATCTTCGGATTTTTTCATACCAGTATTATCTTAAAGGAAATATTGTTCTTTTAAATCGCCAAAATGTTCCAATGAAATAAAACGACATTTTCTGTATTTAAATACTGGTATCCCAAATGCCGAAGGCATGGGATAGTGCTTGTCAATTTGGCCTTTTATAAATTGAGAAATTCTGAATTCATACCGAAAATTCCGAATAGTACTTTTTATTATTTAATGATAGATATTTTATGATTACTAATACTAAAATACTTAGTTTCAGAATTTCCGGTCTGAATTCGAAATTTCGAAGAAAAAAAAGGACATACTGGCAACATATTGTATTGAATTGGATCGTCATCCCCTGTTAGTGTTTTCATGCCTAGAAAAGAGTATACCATTGAAAATGAGAGGACAAAATCTGTAAAATTTTCTTTTATATGAATTTATATTATTTTATTTATCAATTTACAATTTTTTTCTTTTACTAATTCAGTGTTCTTGGTTATTTTTTCCTCCAAAATATTAATTTTGTTTTTCTAAATTTATAGATAAACCACTAAAACAGATTTATTTTAAAATTCTATTAATATTTTTTTTTTTATAAAGTGCATAAACTATAAATTTTTTTGCACTGCTTTGATCCAAGAAACTGGAAAAAATTGTCAAAAGTGAGTATTACAATTTAAAAAAAAAGTGGTCCAATTTTTATTATGTAGGTGAGCTGTAATTAAAAAATTGCATCCACGTTCGGAAAGAAGATACAATTCTTTGTCGAATGGTACCTTTCGCGTCGCTCAGTGACAATTTGGTTTAGAAAAAAAGAATGGGGTTTCATAGTTGACAACTTCTTATTCTGATTTTCCTTATCGCTAAAATTTTATAGAAATTTTTCACTTGTTTGAATGTTAAAATTACTTGAATTTCGGCGTTTCAATTAGTTAAAAATTTCCCTTAAATTTTAGTGGTATGAAAAATCCGTACAAGTTGGCAGCTACGGTGTTTGTACGTGCTTGTTTCTCGCGACAATACAATACGTAAGTACAGACACACATTTACATACAAAAGACTTATTAACTATTTTTCATTGAATTGCAAAAAAAAAAAAAAAAAAAAAAAAAAAAAAAAATATTTAATTCATCATTATTTTTGAAAATTTTAATGGTTTTATTAATACACTGTCATCATAAAATTGAATGAATTTTAGATAGTTTAGACATTCTTTATTCCTCCTTATTTAAATATAATGCTGTAGATGAGACAGATTTGTTTGTGATCGCTGTAATTGGGACTTATTATTTTTATTATATGCTTTTTACATGTGTACCAGAATGGCCATAGCGGTCTTTTTGACTGTGACCAAATAAATATATTTAGCTTCGAATCATAACTTTTTTAATAAAATAAAACAAATATATACCACAGAAAGTAAATTAAATAATTTAATTAAGCAATATTAAAACAAAGTTCTAATGTGAAATATGTTTACATGATTTGAGTTAAATATCTGGCTGTTCAACTGTTAATTAGATGCATAATTATTTTTTCACCTTACCGATGGCATGTTTTTTGTGAGAACTGGTTTTTAACACTTTCCAAAATAGTTGAAAAGTGTTTATGAATTCGGTCTGTCTATCTGACTGTTCGTCTCTACGTCTGGCTGTCCGTCTATCTCTCTGTCCGTCTGTCCGTACTCTATCTCTAGTAAATATAGTCCGATTTTCATGAAATGTATATATGTTATTGGGGTTTAGTATGGAATTTTCGATATTGAAAACGAAGTGTGTAGCATTTTCGGTTCATTTACACGGCCACTCAAAAGAATTTCTTTACAATAAGGTCTATAGGTAAAAATCGTTTGCCGCGTATTTTAATGATATTATAGTATTTTAAACAAATTGAAATTTACACACATCACTGATATGGTGGATTAACATCACAAGGTTCTTACTATGGAATATGGGGTATTAGAACTTATCGTTTATTTACATGGTCACACAAAATAATTTGGCTATGGAAAAAAATGCGCAATAATTGAACCATTAAAACCTACGAACAATAATAGCGGGAAGTCCGTTTTCAGTTGAGGTATTGGTTTTTAAATTTAAATATTTTTTAAATATTACTTGGTGTATATAAATTCTATAGATGATACAGAGTCGCACAAAAGTTCTGAACAACATACTTTTACTGGCGGAAATTTTTAGATAAAGATCATAATGAAACGGAAAATTTTTTTGCGCCCCTGTAAAAGAACTATAAATGATAATTTTCTAGCTCCAAAGAAAGCAAGTTTTTGTCTATCTCAATGAGGCACATGAATCTGTTTATGTTTCAAATATTGTAAGATCAATAAAAGGCACCGTTAACGACCCACCCGCATAGACCGTAATGTCTCGGAATATTTTGAGTGTTCCTATAAATGAGCTCTAAACACTACACACTTGATTTTCCACACCGAAAATTCTAAATTAAACCTCAAAAACATCTAAAAATTTCATGGCAATCCGAGTAAATTTATAAGCGTTAGATGGCGCAAGACAAACGGCAGACAGACAAACCAAATTCATAACTACTTTTCCACTATGTGGAGGAATTGTTAAAAACGCCCAACTTAAACAATGCTGTCTCTCCAATTTCGCAACCAGTATTAGAACGACACCGTCAGTGATTCATACAGTGCGGAGCAAAATTTTAGACAATGATCGATTATGCTTCTGAACCGAGTATGTAACGAATTGTTGTAACTTAACTGTCATATATTACTGGTGACGTATCTTTCATTCATAAACAATAAATTTTAATTTATACACTTTATTTTAATATATAATGACAAAAAAATAAATTTAACATTGTGGCAAATGTACAGACAATCTGTCTGTTAACAGAAAAATATCCATAAATTAAAATCAAACTGCACCTACATTGACTATTAGAGCAAAAATGGGACTTTCCATCGAATAAACTAAATCCAGCATCACTTGGGGGTCTATTACGTATTACACGTTCAACAGCAGATCAAAGTTCATTTATAGAGGAGTATTATCAAAAAATTGCATAAACTGTATGAGATATGATGCCACAAAAGTTTTCGATTGGGTTCAGATTAGCGCTACACTTGGGCCAGTCGAGAACTGTAATATTTTGAGAGCTTAACCAATTTGTTTATTTGTATTCAACATGAATAGACGCATTATCTTGCTCTAATACATTCTTTGGAAGAGTTAAAAGTTCACCACCAAATGGCTTTAAATTGTTTTTCAATGTGTGTATGTAGTCTTACGCTGCTTGGCGACCATTGAGAAACTTCAGAGATACTTTAGAATTAAAACAAAAAGAATCCCAAATTATTAACTCTTTCGAGGGCCGTGTCCTTAAAAAAGGACACCTAATTTTAATTATAAAACTGACAAACGGCGCCAAGAATATTTAATTAAAATTTTCCTTTCATAATGTACGTGAAAATAAGAAAGTTCATATTTCCTAATAAATTCGTTTATAAATTCTGGTGTCAGTCCATTATTTCATCAGTTTATAAACTGAATTACTAAGCGACGGAAAGCGTTAACCCTCTCGCTGCTTAATTGTTTTATCAAAATAACTTCATAAATTGTGCATTTAAGAATTTTTATTCTCTTGTCATCGGTTTTCCAAAACAAAAAGTTTTGTCTAATTTATTCGGGAAAATGCTCCGATTAAAAAAGGCAAAATTTACAATAAAAAAATCACTGGTGGGAATGATCAAGGAGGTTTAATTAGACGGAAAAATGTATCCCCGAGAAAATCTTGGGTTCCGCAGCGAGAGGGTTAAAGAGTCACATCCTTGATGTCGACTGGTATTTTATCTTTTTCATGTAAACTAATTGATATCTTTCTTTAATTAATCTACGAAAGTATCCGTGAACACAGAAAGCTCTTACTCACTTTTAATGTGACTAGAAATCATCATTTGTCTAGATGCAAATTTATGGAACCTTCTATAATCACGTTTAACAGCCACATGAGGCTTCCCAGATCTATGTTTTGCTTCGAAAGATTCACCTTTAGACAGTACTTAACAGGCAGACTTCTCTGGACGATTCTAAGTAGCTGAAATTTCTGAAACAATCTTCCGTTTGGATTTCAGCTCCCATGCTTTAATTCCTTCATCTGACTGACATTTTCTAGCTCGCGGCATTTTCACTAACCGATACTATCGCAATGTGCATTTAAATACTTCATGCATGTGACGTCATAAGTTTGAAATTTGCGTTTATCCGTGAAAAATTGCCAAACATCACGAAAGTGTCTAAACTTTTGCAATATGCAAATTTCACTTTTTTCAGTTAAATTAAATAACATCCTACATTAAAACCGTTATTTTTGTCCTAAAAGGTCTAAAATATATTTAAAACTAAGTACAGCCATTTGTACAACCTAAGTGTTCCTATTTTTTTATTTAAAGATTAAATATCACCAGTGTCCAAACTTTTAATCAGGACCGTATCAACTCAGCTTCGCACTTAAATAATCACCACATGACCAGCTGTACACTGGCCCAGAGGTCTTCTTGATCCGCTCATCATATAATAATAGTAGCAATATCTTGCGCCACAATTTAGAAGTATGTACTAAAATATTTTTTTGTAAAAATTGGTGGCCATGAAAAAAATAATAGTAAAAATGTGATAAAAACTTTTATTTATATCTTCATAAAATATCGTCAGATTGAAATGTTTCTTTTTTAATAAAATACAGAGTATTGTCGAAATATAATCTAGGTGTTTTTTCAATTATAAAAATTATTATTTACAAATGAATTTGTATACAAAATACTATGAATTATGGTCTACGTCGGTTTTTATATAAAAAGAAATCAATATATCCAAAATATGACAATGTGCTGTCACAAATCATTTTTTTCCATAAATTTTGAGGTGTAGAGAATTTTACCTTTAGACTGTCGAACGAGTTTTCCAATTTCTTATTTTTTAAATAAAACATTATAAATTTATCATGGAACTATGAATAAAGAGGAATTGACAGAACCTCAAAATCGTGAAGCTTCAAATGTAATCGTTTTCGCAATGTCTCATTACCGCCGAGGAAAACATCCACCAGTAAATTTGAATAGAATTTTTTGCAATATTTATACGCCTTATGAATGTAGAATTTTACTCATAGTTATGGCCAAAAACGGAAATTTACTTGTACTGGTGGAACTTTACTTTGGCGGTAGTCATAGTCTACATTTCCGCCATATTGTAATAGTCTAAACAACCTCCTATCGGTGTCTGCGAAATAGATTATATTAACCGGGGCAATTTCCACCAGTAAAAACGAATAGAAATTTTTACCATATTTGTGACGGAAATTCTGCATAAATAAGGCGCTAAAATAAGTCTAAAATTTCTGTTCAATATTTACTGGTGGAAGTTTGTTTCGGCGGTAATGATATACTGTTGACCCGATGTAAAAGCAGCCGCCATCTTGTGACAACCTCCTCAGTTACTTCACTCGCAACAGGTGGTCTCTACATACTATGTCTCCTTCTCTTTATTCATCAGTCTATAAAATTTATACCTAAGTTCATTTCCCCACTAACATTATATAGAAATATTTTATTAAAAACTTCGGAGTGCTAATCTTATGTAAATAATATAATATACTGTCTTAGGAATAAATGTAAAAATAAAAAAATAGAAACATCTTTTAACGGGACGGCGGTACGTTTATAAAACCACTTAATTATAATTCCTAAATGCCACAATGGCACGAGAATTTTGGTAAAAAAATTCTGATTTAGTATGTATGAGAAATATGGCTTATTCTAATTTCCAATTAAATTTGTTTCTAAATTTCAGAGTTATTCATTTATTTCAACATTTTACTAATAGAAGTGCCCTTGAAAGTGTTAACCAACATCACCCGAACATACCATACAGTATTATAGATCGAAAATTATTAGACGGAAACAAGAGACCTAGATATATTATTTCCAAGTTTATAGTCACATTAAAACATGCGAAATTTGTTAAAACCTAAAATTAGATAAATACTATTTTAAGTAATACTAATTATATATTCTTATATATTATTTTTAGAACCATATTTTGAAAAGCGAGCGAAATTTACGAAGAGAAGCAAATGAAAATGTGAATAGGAAAACTCCCGAAACAAATATCGCTATACACAGATAAATACATTTCACTTTATTCCGAAACAAAATATTTAACTGTTTTAAGAATGTTATTTTAGTCACCTCTAGATTACTACAACATTTGATATGGAAAGTTTCTACTAAGTATTTATACACACAAACAACTTGTATGCACAACCTAATTCGCTCAAAAATAGAACTGTTAAAAATATCAGAATACAGAGAAAAAAGCATTTCCATCAGTTATCGATCTCAGTCACCATTTTAACCTAATTCTTTTGTGTGTCTGTCTAAATGAACGATAAATTATATGCACTCTATATATAGAAAACATAAAGTGCATTTCAGTGATTTTATTATGTTAAAATCATCATAACATCATTAAATTGCACCTTAAAGGATTTTTCCCCATACACCATAATGTAACCGAAAACTTTTTTGCGCCCCTATAAATTAACTATAAATTCTACTTGTTCTATCTCCGAATAAAGCATGTTGTTGTCCATCTCAATGAGTCGTATGAATCTCATTATGTTTCAAATAGTGTAACATGACTAGAAGGTACGACGACCTATCACCCATAAACCGGAACCATAGCGGAATTTCTTGTGTGTTCCGCTAAACGAACTCTAAACGTTTCAGTCTTTATTTTCAATACCGAACGTTTTATACTCAACCTCAAAAACATAAAAATTTTCATGAAAATCCGCGTTTGTTTACGAGTGTTAGATGACTGAAGACAGACGGCAGACAGAGAACCTGAATTTATAACTACTTTCAAACTATGTTGGAAAATAAATGCCTGACTTGCAACAATGCTTGCGTTCCAAACTCGCAACCAGTCTTAGTAATGCAGTTATGAATAAAGAGGAGGAAACATATAGTGTAGAGCATGGAACTATTAAGAAAAAGGAACTGACATATTCTTAAAACAGTGAAGCTTCAACTGTAACCGCTTACGCAGCGTTTGATTACCGCCGACAGACACTTCCACCACTAAATTTACATAGAAATTTTCTCCTTATTTGAAGAGGTTAATATTTCAAAATTTCAGTCATAAATAATAGTAGAAAAAGATATTATTTTTTACTGGTGGACACTTACTTTGGCGGTAGTCAGGCCCTGTGTTTCCGCCATATTGTGACACCCTAGACAACCTCCTATTACTGTCAGTGAGAAATATTATAATACCTTTGGAAATTGACACCAGTAAAAACAAATAGAAAATTTTACCATGTTTGTAAGAATATATTTACATAAATAAGACGCTTAAATGAAACGAAATTTTCTATTCAAATTTACTGGTGAGAAGTTTGACCTTGGCAGTAATCAGAATCTATCGATGCGATTAAAACAACAGCTACAAACTTGTGACACCCTCCTCAGTTGCTTCACTCGCAATTGGTTGATAGTGCACTATATGTCTCCTCCTCTTTATTCACAACTCCATTGTGTAGAGTCGTTGCCGTCGAAATACTCAAGGCCTGCGGACACAAGTTGTGACGTCATTACTAATCGACCGACTGCTCACTAGTGTTGGAATTCACACCGGGAAATTTTGAATAGAAATTCCCTTTATTTCATTTGTGGAATATCTATCATCTTGTAAAATAATAGTAACTACTTAAACTTAGTGGTGAGAATTCGGAAAAACTAAATAAAAATTTAGGAATGCCACCAGTGTTGCCGCATCTGGCTGAATTTTTATTAGGGGATTCCAAATTCTCACCAGTAAGTTTAAATAGTTACTATTGTTTAATAAGATGATAGATATTCCACAAATAAAATGAAAGGAAATTGCTATTCAAAGTTTCCCGGTGTGAATTCCAACACTATTGAGAAGTCGGTCGATTAGTGATGACGTCACAACTTGTGTCCTCAGGCCTTGACTATTTCGATGGCAGCGGTAGAGTCTATCTGTTGCGAGTGAAGTAACTGAGGAGGTTTTCACAAAATGGTGGAGGATTTTTAACATCGGATCACCTGCTCCTGATTACTGCCGAACCAAACTTCCATAAGTAAATTTTGAAGAGAAAAATTCTTCTTATATTAGTGGCTATTCTTGCAAAATTTCTTTCACAAATATGGTAACTATTCTGATAGTTTTTACTTGTGAAAGTTGTCTCAGGTATTATAATCTCTTTCACTGACACTGACAGGAAGTTGTTTAGGTTGTTAAAATATGGCTGAAACGCAGGTCCTTACTATCGCTAAAGTAAAAATAGATACCACCATTGTGATAAACGCTTTTTCCACCATTTTGTGATAGTTGTTTAATGACACCAGTAAAAATAGATATGCCTTTGGCCATAATTATGACAGAAATTCTTCAATTATAAGGTGTTTTAATAAGGAGAAAATTTCAATAAAAATTGACTGGTATGGCTTTGACCCGGCGGTAATGATCTACAATTAAACAGGTTACAGTTGAAGCTTCAACATTTTTATCCATCAAGGACCAGCATGTTTTACAGGAATTTTATTCAATTTACACCACTTTTTTTAAACACTTACTTGTACTATATGAATTACTGAAATGTGTTAATTAAACAAGGCAAGTTTTACTTTTGTCTTTTACTGGTATCAAAACAGTGCAAATATCATAAATACAGAATGTTGCGAAAACGCAACGTTAGTCTTTAATAGGTTAAAGATATGCTTTTGCTTTATTCATCGTCCTAAGTTCTTAGTACGGCAGTTTCAGTGTTTCATATCAACCCAGATTTGCTCACAAAAAATCACCACATAACCAGCATAACACTGGTCTAGCAGCTTTCTTGATCTAAGAAAAGTTCAAGCTATGAAATAGTACCATGTGCGACAATTTATAAATATGTATTCAATAAAATATTTGTAAAAACTGGTGAAAAACTTACTGTTACATTCCTCAGTTTTCATTTACGAAATTTTCGGAAATATATGTCAATATGACCAGAAGGACTTCTGAAAAGAAATAAATTAAAAAATAAATAGGACAATTTCTCAATCGAATGACCTCTATTTACAGAAATTTAATACTAAGATGTATCTACATAAAATGTTTTTTATTGGCCCTGAAAAGAATGAGCTCGAAAACGATAAAAGTGATGATGTACCCTGATGTAAAAAAATTATATCCAAAGTTTAATGATTTTTTTATATATTTTCAAATTTATAATAAACATGTCATAAATTCTTTAATCTACCTCTGCTTAAAATACAGTCAGATTCAAATGTTTCCTTTTTAACGACATACAGTGAATTGCCGAAATGTAGTCTAGGTATATTATAACTAGGTATATATATACTAGGTACATATAAAAATTATAAAAATCATTAATTAAGAACAAATTCTTATACAAAAGGGATATGGATTATGACCTATATCGGATTTACATAAAAAGAAATCAACATTGTCGCAAAACTTGACAATGTGCTTTATGGCATCATTCTTACCAATACTTTTCGAGGTATAGAAACATTTTATTTTCGACTTTCGAATAGGGTTACAATTTGGACATTTTATTTAAAAATTATGAATTCAGACCGAAAATTCCAAATAGTAATTTTCCATTATTTAATGACAGTCTTTTCATTATTACAAACAGTAAAATATTTTCTTTCATAATTTCCGAAAACAGGAGGCAAAACAGGGAACCCGAGGTGTCGATTGGGACCGTAATCTCCTGTTATCTTTTCCATTTATAGAAACGAAAACTTTCGAAAATCAACAGAAAAATTCTGTAAAATTATCTTTTATAAAAGTTTATACAAAAGAAAATTTTAAAATTTTCTTTTGTATAGTTATATATTTCTTTATTTTATATATTTCTTTATTTTAATATATTTCTTTTGTATGTTTTACAATTATTTATATATATATATATATATATATATATATATATATATATATGTACTGAAAAAATGGGAAAAATGAGTACTACCCAAATTACCAAAAATTTCGTTTTGTTTATATTCCGATACCGATAGACGACATAATTCCTTGTCAAATGGCAACTTGCGCGTCTCTCAGTGACAATTTGGTTTAAAAAACACCAGTTGGTACTTTTTGTGCCCCGTCACTGAACAATACGTAGTACATGCGCGCGGACACACACACAAACACATTAAATATATTTCCTTACAAAATTTATATTTTGTCTCAGAAAAAAAAATAGTCGCCCGTGGCAGCCCTGTAATTACACTTTCCTGAAAATAAAATCCTCACCATTCAATTAAAAAAAACCTCAAAGCTTCTAATTAAAAGTCTGAAGTAATCCATAAAATATAGAAAGTAGCATTGAACATAATCCACTATTCTTTTAGGACTTAAAATTTCAACAAATAAGAAATACCAGAATTTCAAAGCACGACCAAAAAAAAAAAAAAAAAAAAAAAAAATGCAATTTAACAAATTACAACGGCCATTTGGAAAATGATTTTTTCAAAGACTAAAATTTAAGACATAAAAAATCGCACGGTGTTGATCATACATTACGTACGCAATGAATTAAACCTTAATAGTGTTATTACACGTAAAAATTGCAAGCGACAAAAATCGCCTGCGATTCGTCATATTTCCTGAAACTTACGTATTATCCACCTGAAACTTAGGTATTATCCAAGCATTCCATTGGCTGTTCGGGATCCGAGTCGAACTTCACACCAACCTTGTTGCAGCACCTTTCGTAGCTCCTATGTTTGGCGGCTAAAACTCCGTAACCAGGTAAGCTAGAAGCATGATTCCGGTCTCATTCTCTTCCTCTTCATAAAACGAAATTTTTGATATATTGTGGGCTTATGTTCATGAATTTATTCAAAAGATATGGTTTTTTAAATTTTTTGTTAATCTCGCCCCAGCGATTTTCGCTTTTCTGACTTCTCGAGCGTTTAGTACTACATACACTTGTGTTAATATTTTTATGTTGTTTTATTATTGTTCTATACTTAAATACGAGCATTTTAAGCTATTATACATGTCTCTACGACTGTAATTAACCAAGATACAAATATTTGAATTTTTGCAGTTGTAGTGCAAAATAGCGCCATTTTCAAAAAGCCACTTTTTCATGTACCGGGTGTCCCAAAAAGGACTGACTGATTTTAAAATTCAATAACTTGCAAACGGTGACAGATATTTAAAAAATTCTTGCAGGAGGGTTATGCATAAGGTCAAAAGTTTTATTACAGTGATTTTCAATTTTAGTTCGAATTAGAAACAATAGATGGCGCTGCGATCAACAGACGCTCAATTCAGGCTCGATTTTTGGTACTTCGTGGCCCGGATAATACATTTCCATCTCCTTTTTCAGCATGGAACAAGAAAAAGGACCAGAAATCGAGCCTGTATTTAGCGACTATTGCTTACAGCGCCATCTATTGTTTGTAATTCGAACTAAAATCGAAAATCACTGTAATAAAACTTTTGACCTTATGCATAACCCTCCTGCAAGAATTTTTTAAATATCTGTCACCGTTTGCAAGTTATTGAATTTTAAAATCAGTCAGTCCTTTTTGGGACACCCGGTACTTATTGTGTATATATAACGTATTGTTAACTGTTTTTTGTTGCATGATTTGTGTTCATTAAAGCTTTGTCTTTCATTTAGTACTTATTTCATCAAATTATCTGCAGTATTAATTTTTGTATGAGCATTTGATTAAGCATAACTTTTTTACTTTGGCAATTTTTTTTTCCCATGGTGGCGTCACCTCTTTTGCTAAGTCTGTAAAGTTGTCATATCTAAATATATTTGACAAACAAATGCCACGGCACTAAACTTTGAAATGTATTCTTTCTTCCGTGACCACTTTTGTATAGTTTTGAGCACCCTAAGTATTTTAAATAAATTTTTCAAAAAATGCTGTTTTGACACCTGTCACGTTGGCGTTTCCTATACAAATACATGGGAAACGGCCGTTTGTTTACCTTTTTATAATAGCTTAAAAGTTATCAAGATTAACTTTTTTTGTCTAACAAATGCCATCTCTGATAACTCTAGACCTTCTAGTTTGCTCCGCCGTCACTTACGTTATTCTAAGTTAACTATTAATATTTTTAAAAATTCTTTGAAATTGTGCCGTTTTGCTATCTCAACATTTTGATAGGAGTGACCTTTTTTCAAAAAATCAAATAAAATACTTAAAATTGAGTTATCGTTTAGTGTAGTGGTTTTTCGGAAAGATAAGGCTCTATTTTTTGCTCCGCCTCCATCCTCGTATTTTTAAATTGACTAGAAGTTTTTTTAATTAGCTCTTATATTTTCTGAAATCTCAAGATTGATGCAAATACCTGGATTTATATCCCATATCTGAAAGGAGTTTTATTCGATGGAGTGGAGCATACGCAACTTAATTATTTTAACGAATAAGAGTATATTCACGAATACTAAGTGTCACATTTAAAATATAAAAAAAAAAAAAAAAAAAAAAAAAAAAAAATTCATAGTTGCGGTTACCACTCATTAAGACAGTTTTACAGTAAAACTGAGCATTTATAGTCTATTTTTACGGAGTCTCAATCTAAATACCTTCCCACCCTTTGAAGGTCTGCGGGTTTCAGAGCAACACGTCATTTATTTATTAATTATTCTGGTTTATCATTAAATTTTTAAGATTGTTTTTTTACCCTTAAATAATGACTTTAGAGGCTCGTCTTCCCTGTTCGGACTAATTTGGGCACGCCGCATCGAATGGCATACATTGTTTTTCTCTATCTTTGTCGGAGGGGGGAGGGGGGGGGCTTATTCTTTATTTTATTTTATTTTATTTTTTAGGCACTTGTAATAACTTGTTGGAAAGATCTGGTCTAAGCTTCTCGTAACAGTTATCAATTTTAAGTTTAATTCACTTTTGTGCCGTTAGGGGAACCCTCTGAGGGATTGCGGGCTCCAGTGCAGTCGTACATTTAATTCACATTTATTTTGCTTTTTTATTAAAATTTTAAAATTGTTTTTTCACCCTTAAATATAGTGTTTAGAGGGTCGTCTTCCCTATTCGGACTATTTCGGGCACGCCGCATCGATTGGCATGCATTGTTTTTCTCTAGCTATGTCCGGGGGGGCGGAGTTAGGGGGGGGAATGGGGAATTTTCTTTAAATTTATTTTTATAGGCACTTGTAATACCTTGTTGGAAAGGTCTTGGTCTAAGCTTCTCGTAACAGTTAACTTTTTTTTAAGTTTAACTCAATTTTGCGCCGATAGGGTGCGCCATAAGCCTTCAATTCTCCCCTTATTACTCTTCCACCACATGTGCAGGGATTAATAGTTTTTTTTTTCTTCATTTATTAGCCTTCTAGGATCCCTTGTTTTGCCTTTCCACTCTTAATTCCCTTCCCCTTTGAAGGCCCGCAGGTATTAGCGCAGCTTCAGTTTTTTTAGACTTATTCTTTATTATTTATTTTTTTATTGTTTTTTCACCCCATTTATTGTGATTAGAGGCTCATCTTCCCTATTCGGACTATTTGAGCACGCCGCTCGATTGGCGTATCTAGTCTTACTCTAGCTTAGGGAAGGGGGGCTAATTCTTTAATTGTTATCCAAATTTGCACTTGTAGTACCTTGACGGAAAGGTCTTGGTCTAAGCTTCTCGTATCCGCATTCTATTCTATGATTACCTCACTTTTATGCCAATAGAGGGCACTTTCTGCTTAATTTTCGACTCTCTTGTTCCCCCATCACTGGCATTACCTGGCAGGAAAGGACTAGGACTAAGCTTCCCGTTTCTTGAGTCATTGCTAAGCTAACTTCATTTTAGTGACAATGGAGGGCGCCATAAGCCTTAAATTTCCCATTTTTATACTTTCTTACTACCCCATTGGGGATTACAGCTTACTCAAGCGCAGCAAGGAACACAGACTTCAGTGGTGAGTCCTAATTTTACTATAATTTCCCGTATCTATTATAGCTTTAGATTAGATTATTACTTCTTTATATAGGCTATTACTACCTTCAAAATTCTTCTCACTGGCTCAGAAACCCACTCACCAGGTCCACCCAATGTCATTAACTTACCACAGTGATTGTTTAAAGACTAATGTCAGTCAAAGTGTTATAATAACATTTCACATGAAAGCATAGTTGCAATTGATTTGATCTAATCACCATATGGTTTTTTGTAAATATTATTGTAAAATTTATGTAAATTTCTTTGAGAGTACACATTTAAGTGTACATATTATTAAAGCATTAACAGTGCTTCCAAGCTCGGGAAGCCAAGCCCACAATATATCCTGCCCCTTTAACTTTAAGTGTATCCCCCCGTAACTTATTATGTATTCCAAACTTCTGTACTCACTCTCCACATTAAAATAAGTCTCACTCCTTTCTCTTCCATAATATCCATCCACTCTAAGTAATATCAATAACTTTAATTTTTTTTCTCCCTCTCAAAAGTTTAATAATTCAGTTTCGGCAATCATCTTTTTTCTTAGTCATTTCGATGATCTAGTTCACTGGTTTTAGCTATTCCCTTTACTATCTTTCCTTTCTTTCAACTAGACCGGAATGTGCTCTAGCAATGCCTGGTATCTAATATTAGATAGCATTATCTCCAAATTTCTAAAAGCTAGTAAACAATTGTTATTTAAATAATCATTTCGAAGGAAAGAAGAATAGGCACAAACGCTGAGAAAAAGTATCTGTGGCCACTATTTCTGTACTCAGCTTGAGCTTATACAGTAAAAATGAGTATGTCCTCAGAAAATGAAAATGAATTAAATATGTCTAATATTCAATCACTGACCCCAAAACGCCTCAGAAATCGCAAAGGAAGATTATCAAGATCTTACCCCTCCTCCTCAGTGGAGGATCTAACAAAAAGTATAAAACCACCTTCACAGTCAGTCATTAAAAGGAGATCGAGAAAACCGCCTACACCTATACAAAGCAACAAATTACAAAATTTTGACACAGCAATGCAAAAAATCATGAGCATTGAGGAGAAGATAGAAATGATGGACAGATTACTACGAAAACATGATGGAAAGTGCGAGATAGAGGCAGCAAAATATCGAGAAAACCTCCTCCAAGAGTTAAAAGAAAACAACATTAAGTATGAAAAAGTAAAAACAAATTTAGAAAATGAAACATTCGAAGCAAATGAAGACCTAGAAAAGGAGAAAAATTTGACACTTAAACTACAATATTTAATAATGGAGAAAGAAACAGAAGTAAATCACTTGAGGGAATATAGTGAAACCTTGAAAGGAGAAATGGAAGAAAAAATAAACAAAATAAAAGGAGAGCTCCATCAGCAAATAACAGAAAATCAAGATACCATAAGAATGAAGGACCAGGAAGTGCAAATGCTAAAAGAAAAAGCACAAAACTATATTAAATCCACAATAGAAGAAAACTTTGAAATATTGGAAACCGTAGAAACAATACTGCAAGAAAAGAATATAACCATGGAAAAATCAAACATTAAATTTATACAAGATGAAATAAAAAAGCTCTTGTATACGTTAGAAATGCAAACAGAGAAAATAGAAGAAAAAGAAAACCAAATTAAACAGCAGCAAGTATATATAGAAACGACTCTCCACTCCCTGGCGAGAGAGGAAGAACTAAAGCATGAAATACAAACAAACTTTCAACAGCAGGAATTAAAAATCCAACCGATATTAACGTTGATAGGAAATCAGAAAAGTGATGAAATCTCAAATCAACAAACACCATCAATAATCTCCTAGGATGATACTGACGCTGCCAACTCAACCTCCTACTCAAAAATAGCACAAAAATCAATTCCCCAACATAATCAAGCCCATCAACAAATTTCAAGGAAAATGCCACAAATGTCTAAATCGGCAATATTATTAACGAGGATGAAAGAAACAAAAATGTCAATTATATATATAAAAGCATATTAAGGGGGATTGTGGATAGAGAACTAAAAGGAGAAGCAAAACTACCAAAGCTCTCCTGTACAATCTCAAGAGATAAAAACTCCTTTATAATAAAAGCAACAACATCAAAAGAGGTAGATGACACACTAAATATCTTGCAGAAAAACGAAAAATTACAGAGCTTATTAGAAATGAAATTCTTAGGGGAAAAAAGGAAAAAGATAATCATACTTGGTATTCCACAATATGTACAACATGAAGAAATGCAAGATATACTGAAATCGGAATTAAACCACGACGTAAAAGATAATACTCAAAAGGTAATTTCACGACCAAAAAACAAATTCTATCAATTAATGATAGAACTAGAAGAACGAGAAGCATTTCAGTTACTAACACAAGGTAGAATCTTTATCGGCTTAGCATCTCGTAGAACACTCCACTCCACTCATAAGATGTAGTAACTGCCAGCTTTTCGGACACCCAATAGAAAGATGTCGAAGAAAACAGACATGCGAATATTGCATGCATAACCACAAATCAGATTACTGTCCTAAAAAGCGTACCCCAGAACAGCACCAGTGCGTAAATTGTTTCAACTCAGTGGACAATTCTGGTAACCGCTTTGAATACAGGCATAGTGCGTCGTCGAGCCAATGTCAAGTTTTTCAAAACCTTTATTATAATAGAAACCAACGTCTAAACCTTTCACAGGCGCAATATTCAACATAGAGAACATTTTCGATATCTCCAAACCCTCTTCTTCAGCATCATCATCAAATATCAACAATGACACCAAACAGCCAATTTCCATAAATACTTTAACAATAGCCCAGATTAATCTGCAAAACAGCAAAACGGCGACAGCAGATTACATACGTCATGCAATAAAGGAAAAAATAGATATATCCTGCCTCCAAGACTACTATATCTCAGATAATCGCCCTTTAGGACTACCACTTTCAACACCGTATTACATCTCAGTAGCAAAAAATTGCTGCATTATAATACTAAACCCTTCAATTAGCCATATTCAAATTAAGAAAAACAACCACTCAGTCTTCATCAACATTCAATTAATAAATAATTTATTAACAATAGGATCACAATATTCACCCCCGTCAATAGATTTACAAAATGATCTTAATGATTGGCTAGAAGTAAAAGGCTCCAGCAGTTTATTCTTATTGGCTGGAGACCTAAACGCACACAGTGCCTTGTGGGGTTACAAAAAAGATGATGACAAAGGGCAAAAATTAATATCGCATATGGCAACAAAAAGACTCTTGTTACTAAACGATCCCCATAGTTTACCAACGTATGAATTAATTAATAAAAAGGACAATACAACTTTAAGAAAAGGCTGGCCCGATGTTACACTATCATCAATGTCACTGTTCCCTTTACTGGACAACTGGATGGTACACCCAGATATGGACTTTGGAGATCATAGACTGATCACATCGAGCTTTAATATTGAAATCCCGCAGTTACCAAACAGAAGATATCGAACAAAACAAACATCATTTAAAAAATTCAACGATAAAATTAAAAAAGAATTAAACCAGCAAAATTTCAACTTCAAAAATATAAAAACCGCTGAGGAATTTGAAGAAAAATATGAAGAATTTTACCAACTACTTAAAAGTACATGTGATCAGACACTCAAGAAAAGAAAAAGCACTCACCAACCGAAGATAACATGGTGGAACGATGAGCTACGCACAAAACGTAATTTAGTTAGGGCACTAAGAAGAAAAACAAAGCTCCCGACAGCTACAGTACAATATATAATTAAATTTAAATCACAAAGAGCCATGTATAAAAAAGCAATTTTGAACGCGAAAAAACAGGCATGGACAAGATTTTGTACACAATCCAAAAACCCTTATGGAAAAATAAAAAAAGTAGCTTTTAAAAATTATCATAATCGTGAACTCTATTCATTATAAGAACAAGAGGAAGAAACGGAAACAGCAGAAGGATTCTACGAAACTCTAACCACAGAAATATTTGGCCAATCAGAAATGCCAGCGGACTCAATATTTAACCAGCAGAAGGCAGAGGCAATTGAAAATTTTACTTTAAAAGAACTTAAAAATGCCATCTACTCATTCAACAGGAACAAAGCCCCGGGGCCCGATGAAATTGATCATAACATAGTACGACAATTATTCAAGCATCATAAGTTTCTCTTACTAGAAATGTACAATGTTCTGCTATATTTAAATTACTTCCCCAAAACATGGAAGATTGGAGAATTGGTTTATTTCATAAAGCCCTCTAAAAAACCAAACATCGCATCTTCGTATCGGCCAATCTCCTTACTGCCAATCTTCGGTAAAATATATGAAATACTATTATTAAAAAGGATAAACTTTAACTTATGTAGCCAAAAAGAACTACAAAAATCACAACATGGCTTCCAAGAAGGTCGTTCGACGGAGTCAGCGATAGCCGAACTTTTCTCGTTTATAAATCTGCTCAAAGAGAAAAATAATTATATTTCCCTAATATCCCTAGATTTCAAGAATGCATTTGACCGGCTACCCTGGCCAGAGACCTTAGAAGAATTAAAATTCCTAAAACTAAAACAAGCATTAATAAACATAGCAGCATCATTTCTTTCAACAAGAGGTGCATTGCCGAATTGGCTGTCAAAAAAGATCCACTGGTTTAGAAGAGGTTGCCCACAGGGGTCCTGTTTTGGACCTTTTTTTTTGGAGAATATTCCTGAATAAATTACTGAGAATATTAAAGAAACATGGCTTTAAGATAATAGCATATGCCGATGATCTTCTTCTAATTATTTTTGGCCAAACAAGAAGACAGTTGGAGCAGATGGGAAGAGAGGTACTACAAATAATAAGTGATTGGGCGAAACAAACGGATATGAAGTTCTCATATGACAAATGTGTAGTGTTAAATCTTAGAAGACCACGTTTCCTGAAGAGAGGGCCAATATATAAATTGGATGGGTACTCCCTTAAATCTGAAAATACAATAGACTACTTGGGCTTAACATTGGATAAAACACTGTCTTTTCTTCCGCACCTGAATAAAAAACGTATAGAAATTAATCAAATATCACAAAATCTTCTAAAATTCGCCGCTGCATATGGAGGCCTTTCGAAGCAAATTTTAAAAATCTGGTACTTACAAATATTAGAAAAAAAATATCCTATGCCGCTTCATGTTGGTTTCCACACCTACCAGTCTCACATGGCTACAGGCTACTATCGGCAATTCAGACACAATGCCTTTTGCTTCTGTCGAGAGCTTATAGAAAATCATCAACGGCAGCTTTGAATGTATTGTGCGGCATTCAACCATTGGCGATCCAATTAAATACATTAGCAATTTCAGGACAGGTACTACGTCTGGGGATTCCAATAGAGGACAACTTTCCAGTCTTCTATCAACCGAAAATATCCTCATCCATACCTTCCCCACATCAAGATTATCTTTTACTACAAGAAGGAGTTCCATCCACTTCAACAATAAATATGTACACTGACGGCTCAAAATCAGATGCTGGCACAGCGTATGCTTTCTGTGTTTATAAAGAAGGGAAATGCATCCATACTCATCAAATAAAGTTACAAATATCAAATTCAATCTTTCAAGCTGAACAACTCGCCATATTAGATGCAATATTATGGGCAAACTCCTCAGGGGACGGGAACTTCGTCATTTACACAGATAACCAGTCAAGTCTTGCATTATTGGAGAACGTTTTTAGTACAGATTTTATCACATCAAAAATTATAATAGCCTTACAGAAAACATCTAAATCAATTAAATTTCAATGGGTTCGGGGACACACAGGTGTTAAAGGAAATGAACATGCAGATCAACTAGCCAAAGATGCAATAACAAATATTAACACTAGAACGGCGGGAGGGGTCATTTTGACACCTGAGTACTTTCGCCCGTTGATTACTTTTGTTTTCTTGGGCGAAATCATTTGAAATTTTTTGACTTTTCCTAAATAGATAACACATATTTCTAAAAATAAAATCAGCTTTCTAGATTTGTTAGTTTTTGAAATACTGACTTGTATTCCTAGAACGGCGGACGGGGGTCATTTTGACCCTTTTAGTAAAATACTCTTTCTACTCGAAGCTCCTTTTGTTGCTATACTATATGTTCGAGGAGCAATAAAAAAAAGGGTTTAGATTTTTATTCATTGTCGTCCAAGGCATGTGGAATACTATTTTGCAAAGAAACTATCTCAAGAGATAGATTCAAAGAAAGAAAAAGATTTTTTAGGTTTGATGAAAAGACAACGAGATCTAGTAGACTACAGTCTGTTAAATTTGCTCTTGCATCTGAAATATGGAATAAAATTATTGAAAATTGCACAACATGTTATCGACCAGGACAAAATATTACAGTTGATGAACCATGTTCCCATCTCAGGATAGATATAAATTTACGCAATATATGTCAAATAAATCGGATAAATTTGGAATAAAATTTTGGTGATCTGTTGACGTTGATACTAAATTCTTCTTGAATGAATTTATTTATCTAGAAAAAGATGAAACAGACAATCCTTAATTACGTTTATCGAAAAATTTTGTCATGAAATTAACAGATCCCCATGTAAACGAAGGGAGGATTATTACGACAGATAGCTATTTTACTAGCATCAAATTAGCAAAAATGTTAAAAGCTAAAAATACAAGTTTGGTTGCAGAATGAAAAAGAACAGAAGAGAAATTCCTATATCATTGAAACATATGCGCAGTACTCTTTATTCATCGAAGATACTGGAATACGACAATATGATACTTACCATGTATCAAGCCAAAAGAAAAAAAAGTGTTTTTCTACTGAGCTCATTACATTCTACTATAAAAACTGAAGACGGTCTCAAGAAGTTGCCCGATTCAATAAAATATTACAACGCAACGAAGTATGGTGTGAATATCTATGATCAGATGTGCCGAAAATACTCCGTGAAATCGGCTTCTAGACGATGGCCTGTACATATAGTTTTCAATATTTTGGATCATGCAGCTTTAAACACCTGGATAATTTATAAACGTGTAACAGGCAAACCTGTCAGTAGAAGAGATTTTCTATTAAATTTAGGGGATGTGTTCAGAATGGATCTTATGGTTTTAAAACTCCCAAAGATCTTTTCTGAGTCTTCAGAAAAAGAAAGAAAACACGAAAATAAGATAGATATGAAGCGAAAAAATGCCAAGTACAGACATGCAATGGAAACAAATCTCAAGAATTTTGCGGGCCATGTTTCAAAGTTGTGTGCAGAAAATGTACTGGAAAAATTACTTTTTTTTGTTACAAATGAATTCATTCCTAATACGTGTGCACAATTTGGAGTATTATGAGCATTAAATAAAATTGAAACAGAAGGCTTAACATATTAACCATTCAGCTACACTTATAATGAAATAACGGAAACAACAGATCAAATTTCTCATTTATGGATTTAAAGAGTAAATCATTCGGCGAATAAGTTAGATGAATATATATATATATATATATATATATACATTATTTTATAAATTGTGTTTTATTTTAGTTAAAATTAGTTTTAATTTGTCAAAACATTAATTTTAAATCAATTTTTATATCAAATTAATGATTGTTTTGAGTAGTTGTAGTATGATCCAATTAATCGCCATGTAGGCGTTACATATACAGTACTTCTAAAATTCAATAAATTATCGAGTAATATTAAATATAAATTATGAAATACACGGAAATTACATATTTTTGCCAATGTATGCATTTAAAATTGTTTTAGCGTTGTTATTTCAGTAATTTCATCGAGGGGTCAAAATGACCCCTTCCCGCCGTTCCAGTAGGTAAGTTTTTCCCGCCGTTCTAGTGTTAAAGTACGAGAAATATTTCATCCATACCCAGCTTCACACCTTAAAAAGAAATTGAAAAAAGAAGCCATAGACAAATGGCAGCAACAATGGGATTATGGTACCACTGGCAGATTTACTTACAAATTATGTCCAAAAGTATCAACAGACTTCATGTTAGTACATAGAAATCTGTATATCTTCTCAACTAATCATGGACCCTTCCCGTCCTACCTATTCAAAATAAATAAAGCTCCGTCGCCACTGTGTACATGTGGTGAAATTGGTAACTCTCTTCACTATGTGCTCAGCTGTCCATTAACATCAACCCTCCATATCCGTAAATCAGCCACAATAGAACATCACCATTGGTTCAAATTTGTGCTGAAAACACCAATGCTATATACTAAAATAATAGATTGTGTGCGGTTACTAGAAAACAATCAACAAATTTTTCAAAACCCACAAATGCCAATAGATGAACAAGATTAGCACTAATGAACAGAAACATGAACTTCAGGCCAAACAGTGCCTAACTAAATCGAGAATATAAAATTTAGAAAACTCTTGTACATAGAACAGCCATACACTCAGGTTATCCATAACCTTAAAGTTATCTCACAACAAAACACTTGAACTCATGATAATAACTATTAAACTAATGCACCTGAGAATATGTAGAGCTTAAGAACATCTTATTCATCTGCTGCTATTTGTAATTAATCAATCATATTCGTGTTGATAATAATACACATTTTCGTCTGTAAAGCGCTCAGCTCATCTGTTCTATTATTACTTTTATTATTATATTTATAATTACTATTATTATTATTTGTACTATTACCTTTATTTCTTATTGTTAAAACTATTGTTAAATATTGTAATTATATATATATTTTTTTAATAAACTTGAAACGCGGGATCTGGAAGCCTATGCCAATGGTGGGTTATCGCGCGTTGTAGAAAATGTAAAAATGGCTGTTCGGGAAAAGGCTTTTCCATCGTCAGATTTCCAAGAAATCTGACGACCAATTTTAAATGAAATGTTATTCTTAAACTTCTAAACATCCCACAATATTACTTTTTACACCGTCGTATAGAGAAAAAAAATGTACTTTTAACTGCAATTTGTTTGAAAGCTGTATCTCAATTTGTTTCTGAGTTATTAATTTTTTTTTGTAGTTTTTACTACTTTTTTGTCATAGTGGCAACAAAAGTATCCATCTCTGTTGAAAGTAAATGTTAGTGTATAGACCAATCAAAAATGAATAAAATACGGATTAAACCAATAAAACGCTTCAGATATGCTTTTAATTTCCTACCCTGACGAGGACAATAACCATTTTTCCAAATGGTTAAAAAAAAAAAAAAAAAAAACCACTGAAGTTTGAACGACATGGAAAAGCACTGCATATATTAATTCTATGGATTACACAACACTGGATTTAAGCAAATTTTATATATAATTGTATAAGTATTTACAACTTTTGAACAAATTTGTATAAAGAAGTCTACATAATTCTGTGCATTACGTAATAAAGATCGTTACATAGTAACATCATATAAAGAAAATCAACGGGAACAAAACAACGGTGTGTATTTCTTGAACAAAACGGATTGCTAACATACTTGTCATTCTTCTGTTATTTTTCTAGTCAAAAAACATACTTTGATCGAGAAATTCTTTTTAATAAAATGTATCTTGTTTCTACGTAGTATTTATTTGCTTTTATTTATTAACCTTTTCAGAGTCGAAGTACTCTTGCTGCTAAAATGACACCTGAATTTTCAAAAAATTCGTTAATAAATAAATAAATTCTTTTCTCTACGAGCATTTTAAAGAAATGATTTATTAAAAATTTTAGGTGCCATTTCACAGTTTCAAACAAAACTTAGGTAGTGCAAATAATACTTCGCTGCCTACCAGGCGATTAATAAAAATTTCTGGTTTAGAAAATGTTTAATAGACTAGAAAAATTCTCGAAAAATGGCAACAACGTAAAAATAAATAAAAATCAAACATCCGTAAACCCACCACCACACGAACTGCACAACACAGATCATACAGTCTTCTTGATCGGAATTTCTTGGACAGTGTCAACAGTCCTAGAAGTATTATTTCCAAGTATGTAGTCACTTTAATATATGTAAAAACTGGTGAAAATCTAAAATTATCACAATACCATTTTTCTTAAAACTTATTATATATTCTTATATTATTTTTTAGAAGCATATCTTGAAAAGTGAGCAAAATTTGCGAAGAGAAGCAAATGAAAACGTGAATTGTAAAACTCCCTAAGATTATCCCATACAAGATAAATACATGGCGCTTTATTCGAAATAAAACATTAAACTATATTTATTGAATATCTTTTCATCCACTTTGGATTGCTACAACATGTGATATAGAAAATTACTACAAAGGATTAATGCACATGGACAATTTATAAGCACAACCATTTACGCTCAAATTTAGATGAGTGATAAAAAAAACATTCCACTGAGAAAAACGCAATTCCAGGAATTATCGATCTTAGTCAGTATTTTAATCGTAATTCTCTTGTGTGTCTGTCTAACTTAACGATAAATGTTGTGAACTCTATATATAGAAAACGAGAAGTGCACTTCACTAATTTATTATGTTAAAATAATCATAGCATCATTAAATTTCACCTAAAAGGGATTTTACTCATGCATCATAATATAGTGTGAAATTTAAGCGTCCCTGTAAAAAAAAAAAAAAAAAAAAAAAAAAAAAAAAAAAAAAAAAAAAAACTATAAATAATACTTGTTCTATCTCAGAAGAAACCATGTTATTGTCCATCTCAATGAGGCATAGGAATCTCATTATTGTTGAAATTTTGTTACATCAATAAAATGTACCGAAAACGATTTCTCCCCCCCCCCCTAATAGACCGTAATGTAACTGAATATTCTTGTGTGTCCGTCTAACTTAACGATAAATACTGTGAAGTGAAATTTGTGCGTTCGTATTAAAAAAAAAAATCTATAAATAATACTTGCTCTATCTCAGAAGAAATCATGTTATTGTCCACCTAAATTAGGCATATGAATTTCATAATTCTTGAAATTTTGTTATATCAATAAAATGTACCGAAAACGATTTCTCCCCTCCCCCCCCCCCCCAATAGACCGCAATGTACCGGAATTTTCTTGTGTGTCTGTCTAACTTAACGATAAATGCTGTGAACTCTATATATAGAAAACGAGAAGTGCACTTCACTGATTTATTATGTTAAAATCATCATAGCATCATTAAATTTCACCTAAAATGGTTTTTACTCATACATCATAAAGTATCGGGAAATTTGTGCGTCCCTGTAAAAAAAAACTATAAATAATACTTGTTCTATCTCAGAAGAAATCATGTTATTGTACATCTCACTGAGGCATATGAATCTCATAATCCTTGAAATTTTGTTACATCAATAAAATGTACCGAAAACGATCCCCCCCCCCCCCCAATAGATTGTAATGTAACGGAATTTTCTTGTGTGTCCCTGAACGCTACACACTTCATTTTCAATACCGAACAATCTACAGTAAACCTCAAAGACAAATAAAAATATTATGGCAATCCGAGTATATTTAGAAGTCTTAGATGACTTTAGACATTCAAACTGAATTTTTAACTACATTTCAACTATATTGGAAAGTGTTAAAAAGGCCACCGTTTTAACAATGCTGGTGCAGAAATCGCGGACACCGTCTTAGTATGACAGCGTCAGCTATTCGTATACACTCAGCTTTGCCCTTACAAAAGCACCACACGACCAGTACAACTCAGGTCTAGGGGCCTTCTTGATCCCAATCACCAGTAGATCATCAGATTTTTAATCTATTATGCAATCATTTAAAAGTATGTATTCAATTAAATTTTTGTAAAAACAGGCGGAAATATGACTGTTAATATTTGACAGTTTTCGTTTAAAACGTTTTGGTAAGTAAAAAAGGCCAGAAAATATTGTGAAATGAAATAAATAAAATAATGAACAGGACAATTCCTAAATCGAACGACCTCATTCATATGCAAATTCTTTACAATTTGACTGAAATGCCATATTAAATTATATCTATATAAAATATTTTTATTGAACCTGAAATGAATGAACTTGAAAACGATGATGAAAATAATTATGTGCATTAATTATAAAATAATACATCCAAAAGCTACTTGGTTTATTACAAATTTTCAATTTTATAATAAAAATATGATAAAAACGTTAGCTCTTCATAAAATATAGACAGATTGAAATGTGTCCTTTTTAATAAAATACAGCGAACTGCTGAAACGTAATCTAGGTATTTTTTAAAATTAAAGCATAAAAATTATGAAAATGAGTAATTATTATTAAAATCTAACACAAAAGATTTATGAATTATGGCCATCAAATATATGAATCTCATTATGTTTGAAATATTGTAACATCAATAAGATGCATAGAGAACGATTTTTTACCATAGACCGTAATATAACAGAAAGAGCATTGTGTACAATTTTTAAGTCCCGGTAAACAAACATTAAATGCGACACTCTTCATTTTCGATGCCTAATTTCTATAGTAAACCTAAAAAACATTTAAAATATCTATTGCAATCCGAATGTATTTTCCAGGGTTAGAACAAGGGTAGGCATACGGTAGACAGACCGAATTCATAAACTTTCGTCAACTATGACGAAAAGTGTTAAAAAAGACACACTGGCAACACTGGTCGTGCTCCCATTTCTCGACCAGTGTTTCTAAAGCAGGATTGCCAGTTTGGTCTCAATTTCCCTTCAGAAATTTCAAGTTCCGCCCAGAAATAAATAATAGTATCTTTTTTTATTTAATAAGAGACATTTAACGATCATTTAAAGTAAAAATTCTTCTTTTGAAATTCCCGGTGTCTGTTTGAAATTTCACATTAAAATTGGAGGCCAAACTGGCAATCCTGCACGGTAACGTAATCGATTTATTCGAACTCAATATTTTTTTATTTGATAATCACAATACGACCAGAACAACACTGGCCAAGTGGTTATCTTGAACTCGATTTGACGAGTGACAATAATGACAACATGAGGGTCGGTTATTTACAAGTGTATATTCTATTAAATGTTTGTAAAAATTGGTGCAAATAAAAAAAATATTTGATCGTTATTTTTCATTTTTTTCATTTATGATATTTCCTCAAGTATGTGTTAACCCATAAATGCTCGATTTCTTATTTTGTTTAAATATATATATATATATATATATATATATATATATGATTCTCTGAAAGGTTAATAACTCAGGAAAAATAATGAAAAAATTCGAGATATATTTTTCGTATAATATGACAATATTATACGAATAACGAATAATGAGAATAAGTCAACCTTTTCTTATGTTGCACATGTACAATATGTAAAAACTAAAATATTGCAAATTAGTTAATATTTTAATAAGTATAAACCTAAATACATTATTTTATATAATTTTTCATTTTGTAAAACTTAACACATAAATGCATGAATTATTTTTTTAGAATTATGTTTTTTAGTCTTTTATTATAGATTAGACACCAGAAACTTTAAAATAGATTTTTAACTTTAAGATTTTGTAATTTTCACAGGATTAATATCTCTATATAAATATACTTTATTGCTAAGAATTAATTAAAAAAGATGTAAAAATGCATCAATACGCATTTAATGGTTGACAATTCAGCAATACTTGCGAAAAGAACTAGAAGGAAAAATAAATAGGAAAATTCATCTATCCAATACTAGGCTACTTAGATCGAAAATTATTAGACGGAAACAAGAGACCTAAATGTATTATTTCTGCGTTTATAGTCACTTTAAAACATGTAAAAGTGGTGAAAACCTAAAGTTAGATAAATACCATTTTTTCTTAATACTAATCAAACATTCATACACTATTTTTAGAAGCATACTTTGAAAAGCGAGCGAAATTTGCGAAGAGAAGGAAATGAAAATGTGAATTGTAAAACTCCCGAAACAAAAATCCAATAACATATAAATACATTTCGTTTTATTCAGAAATAAAATATTTAATACTTTTTATAGAATATTATTTCAGTCACCTCTGGATTGCTGCAAAATTTGATATGGAAAATTACTACGAAGTATTTATACACACGAAAAATTTGTATACACCACCAAATACGTTCAAAAATAGACGAGGTAAAGAAAATCAAAATACAAAGGAAAAAACACTTCCATCAATTATGGATGGATCTTAGCCAGTATTTAAATCAAATTTTTTTGTGTGTCTGTCTAACTGAAGGATAAATGCTATGCACTCTAAATATAAAAAACATAAAGTGTATTTCATTGATTTTATTGTGTTAAAATCACCATAATATCATGAAATTGCACCTTTAACCCTCCGTCTACCAGACGGGTCCATTGGACCCGACAGGTACATACAAAATATTCATTCAAACCCGAAATTTCTTTAAAATAAACTAAGTATATAAACCAGACAAAAATAAGGTAAATAAATAAGTTAAATAGTTTTAAATAAAAATTCTGGTGTAGAACGTTTTATTAAAACTTGAATAAAATTCCCGGTAGATCTCGGGTTAATGGTTTTTACTCATACATCATAATGTAACCGAAAACTTTTGTATGTCCCCGTAAAAGAACTATAAATTCTACTTGTTCTATCTCCGAAAAACGTATGTTGTTGACCATCTCGATGAAGCATATGAATCTCATTATGCTTGATATATTCTAACATGTACAGAATACACCGAAAACGACCCCCCCCCCATAAAACGTAATGTAACGGTATTTTTCTGTGTCCCTGTAAACGAACTCTAAACGCCACAAGCTTCATTTTTAATACCGAACGTTTTATAGCAAACCTTAAAAACACATAAAAATTTCATTGCAATACGGGTATGTTTACGAGTGTTAGATGATAGAAGACAGGCGGCAGACAGAGAATCTGAATTCATAACAACAGTTCAATTATGTTGGAAAGTGTTAAAAATGCCCAACATCGAACAATTCTGGCGCTCCAATATCGCAACGAGTTTTAGTAATGCAGTTAAGAATAAAGATGTGAAGACATATAGTGCTGAGTGTACCAGTTGCAAGTGAAGTAACTGAGGTGGCTGTCACATGTTGGCGGCTAATTTTTTACATCGCAGCAAAATTCCGCCAGTAAATCTGGAAGAGAAAATATCCTCTTATTTTAGCGGAATTTCCAACAAAATATCTCTCAAAAAATGTAAAATTTTTCTGTTCGTTTTTACTGGTGGAAGTTGGCGCAGGCATTATAATCTTTTTCACTGACATTGATAGGAGGTTGTTTAGGTTTCCAAAATATGGCTGAAACGCACGACCTAACTACCGTTGTAGTAAAGTTGCACCGGTAAATATATATATCTGTTTTTGGCCATAATTATGACTAAAATTCTGCAATTAGAAGGCGCATAAATAAGGAGAATATTTCGATTTAAATTTACTGGTGTAAGATTGGCCAGGCGGTAATGAGCCACTGCGATAACGATTTTGGTTGAAGCCTCGCAATTTTGATGATGTACCAATACCTCTTTATTCATAGTTCCACGGTATCGGCACGACAGTTTCAAAACGCATATAAAAACAGCTTTGTTCTAAATTAATCACCACATAACACAGGTTACGCGTTTCTCGATCTCAAACCAGTCACAGCTTCCACAGAAGCTCATTGTATGACTATTTGGAAATGTGTATTCAATTAAATTTTTGCACAAACTGGTGGAAAACTAATTTTTATATTTCTCAATTTTTATTTAAGGCATTTTTGCGAGTATAGGTTAAAAAGGCCAGAAAATCTTGCGAAAAGAAACAAATAAAAGAATGAATATGTCATTCCTATATCGAAATGACCTCAGTCATCTGTAAATTCTTTGACAATTTTACAGAAATATAACATTAAAATATATATATACAGAGTTGCCAAGTCTCTTGCTTTTTGCACACCACTATCATCTTAGAGAAAATGTTGTTATTTTAAATCGCGCAAATGTTCCAATTAAATAAAATAACATTTTCTGTATAAAAATACTGGTATCCAAAAAGCCGGAGACTTGGCAGCTCTGTATATATAATTTTTTTTTTTATTGGCCTTGAAAATAATGAGCTCGAAAACGGGGTAACAAGAAAGAAAAATCATGCGTCAAGCACAGCTTATGATACATTTTTCAACACCATCAGAATACTTTAGCAAAAAATCGCCGTTTAATAATCTAAAGAAGACACCTAACTAAACATTTTAGAAAACATAAGATTAATTTGAAAACCAGATTTCAACAATTATGCCAAAAGTCGTGAGGGTATTAATTTTTTTTTGTTCTGCTCAGATATATATGATACGCATATTTGTACAGATTCTACGTCCTATGTTAAAATTTCGTTTTGTTAGAAAATGCATAAAGCAGTTGAAAACTCGCCCGTGGCAATTTCTACCCTAACTAACGCGAAAGCTTTCTTGAATTCTTCTATACAGCCCTCTATATTTCGTACAGATTTTTATGCACGTCACGTATTAAGTTGAAATTTAATACAGGCTCAAATTTAAAAAAAAAAAGCATATTTAAATAATTCATGCTCATTATCAGTAATGGTTACGAATAATTTTGTGTAGCCCTGTATATGGTCTATAAAATTTATGCACGCTTTGTAATAGGCAAAAGTTTAGTTAAACTTAAAAACGCATTCTCTAACTGAAAACCCTCTTTCAGCAATTATCTTTAATAGTCGGATACAGTATTATATCCAAATATATTTTATGCGTGTCTGTAAATTAAAGATAAATGCAATGCAAATCACATTCTAATGCAAACATCTTGTAGTAAATCTCAGTAATGTGTTTTTATTTCGACATGTTTGCAATAGTGCAACATAATTGAAATAAACAACGGACAGTTTTTCCCCGTAGACCATTTTAACCGAACTCTTTTATGTCGGATTTTCCCCCTTTCCCGGGTGTTTGCTTGATATATCAGCCATTGTCTTTGTAAGTACTTAGTTTAGCAAAGTTTTCTCTTGCTAAATTCATCTATGCAATCCTTAAATCTACTCATCAAAACCGATGTGAAGAGAACGCAGATACCGCGACCCGCGTAGGAATTCAAGAATATTGCATTGTATGGTTGCCAGATTTAGCTTTTTTAAATTCTGAAATTTTATATTCGCCCCAGAAAATTTGTATAGTATTATTTTCTTTATTTAATGACAGACATTTCGTGAATACTTAATGTAAAAATTCTTCTTTCATTATTTCCGATGTGAATTTGAATTTTTTATACTAAAAGAAGAGGCGAAACTGGCAACCCAGATACATTGGTCATTGGTCTTTACGGAATTATGAAGAAAGAGGGACAGACATATACCGTAACTTCTGGTGTATATCCGGCGGATCAAACAATCGTGTTTCGACCATGGAACTATTAATAAAGAGGAACTGACATATCCTTAAAATAGTGAAGCTTCAACTGTAACCGCTAGCAAAGGGATTGTTCATCGACGGTGGAAACTCCCACCAGTAGGTTTATATAGATATTTTAAACTTATTTAAACGCCTTATTTTTACAAAATTTCAGTCATAAATAGTGGAAGAAACAATTTTTCATTTTTACTGGTAGGAGTTTTCTTTGGTGATAGTTAGGCCCTGAGTTTCCGCCATATTGTGACAACCATGGATACAAACCGACAGTTTTATAAGGCATACTGACACCGGTGAAAACAAATAGAAATTTTTATGACATTTTTGAAAAAAAATTCCATGAATAAGACGCTTCTTTAAGACGAAATCTTCTATTCAATTTTACTGGTGGGATGCTTGACCTATCGGTAGTCAGAAACTGAAGAACCGATTTCAAAATAGCAGCCGCCATATTGTGACAACCTCCTCAGTTACTTCACTCGCAACTCGAAGACAATACACTTAATGTCTCCTCCTTTTTATTCATAACTCCATTGTTTCGACCCAGAATTAAAAAAAAAAAAAAAAAAACAAAAAAAAACGTAACATTTTAGATCACGGTAAAAATTGGTCTTCAAATACTGAATAAAATTTCTGGGTCCAAACTGAATTGTTGGATCTGCGGGTTATACACCGGAAGTTACGGTACTTAATATAGTGAAGCTTCAACTGTAACTGCTTTCGCAGGGATTCTTTACTGCCGGGGAAGACTTTCACAAGTAAATTTAAGTAGAAATTTTCTCTTTAGTCAAACGCCTTAATAATGGAAAATTTCAGTCAAAAATAATAGCAAAAAGAGATATTCATTTTCACCAGTAGATGTTTACTTCAGCGATAGTAGTTGCGCAATTGTGACAACCTCCTGTATGTGTCAGTGCAAAGCAATACCTGGCGAACTGACACCAGTAAAAAGAAATAGTACTTTTAGGATATTTCTGAGAAAACTTTTCCATGAATAAAAACACGTTAATAAGATAAACTTTTCTATACAACTATACTGGTGGAATTTTTCACCTGCGGTAATAAAAAACTGTAGATTACTGTTAACTGTAGAAACTGATTTAAAAAAAAAGTGTCATCATGTGACAACCTCCTCTGTTACTTCACTTGCAACTACTAGGCAACACACTATATGTCTCCTCCTTTGTTCATAACTCCATTTTGGTCTTTTATGTGAGCCTGAAAATGATTGTTAATTGCTAATATTCTACCGAAAGTAGGTTTAGAAAATCTCTGAAATTCATATCAATTTCATTATCTTTAAGAGAGAGTTATGTCACTAAAATTCGCCGCAAGCGATATTTTTTATAGGCAGTAATATAACGGAATACTCTTGAGTTCGCCTATACGCATAATGTAATCTTTAAAAATAACATATTCTGTAGTAACCATCTTAAAGTGTCCTGAATAATGTGCATGAAATTCATTATGTTTAAGATTGTGTAACGCTATTAAAATACACTCTAAGTGATTTTTCCCCCTAGACCATAATGTAACGGAAAACTTTTAATTGCCCTTGTAAATGAACCATGAACGGTACACACTTCATTTTGAATAAAGAATGTGCCATGAGGATTCTCAATAAGGTATTTCGATTACATGGCAATCCGACGATATTTAAGCGATTTAGTGCACGGACAGTCAAACAGACGGGCAAACAAACCCAATTCATAAACACTTTTCAACATTTCTGAAAAGATGTAAAAATGATGATGTGCATTAATGTTAAAAATACATCCGAAAGTTAATGGTTTTTTACACAATTTCAAATTTATAACAAAAATGTTATAAAAAATTTAGTTTACCTCTTCTTAAAATACAGTCAGATTAAAATATTTCCTTTGTAATGAAATATAGCGAATTGCCGTAACGAAATCTAGGTATATTTTTTAAATTCAAACATATAAAAATTATAAAAATAATTAATTATGAATAACTTCTTATACAAAGAGGTATGAAGTATGACCTATATCGGTTTTACATAAAAAGAAATCACCATTGTCGTAGTGCTTTATGACATCATTCTTACTAATACTTTTCGAGGTATAGGGAAATATAATTTTTGACTGTCAAATAGGGTTATCAATTTGGACTTTTTTTCAATTTAAAAATTATGAGGTAATACTGAAAATTTAAAATAGTATTTTTTCATTATTTCATGACAGTCTATTCAAGAATACCTACAGTAAAATATTATCTTTCAGAATATCCGGAGGCCAAATTGGTATCCCTACACGTCGATTGGGACTGTAGTCTCTTGTTATCTTTTCCTTTATAGAAATGAAAAACTCTGAAAATCAACAGAAAAATTCTGTAAATTGTTCTTTTATAAAATGTTATATTATTTTATTTATAAACTTTTTGTAATATTTTCTTATTACTAATTCAATTTCCGATTATTTTTCCTTATAACATATTAATTTTAATTTCCCAAATTTGTTGGTAAACAACGAAAACACTTTAGTTTAAAAACTTCTATTAATTTATTTTTTACGTGCATAAACTGTATAATCCCCCCCCCCATCTTGATACATGGTACTGCACAAAATGTCAAAAATGAGTATTACCATTTATAAGAAGCGAGCTTGTCCAACTTTTTATACGTAAATAATCTCTGATTCAAAAATGGTATTCAAATTCAGAGAAGACGACATAATTTTAGTAGAATGATACCTTTCGCGTCTCTCAGTGACAATTTGGTTTAAAAAAAATAAGATTATACTTTTTTGTGTCCCGCCACTGAACAATATGTAGTGAATGCGCGAGCACACGTGCGCACACACACACATACACATTAAATAGATTTACTTGCTCAATAATATTTTTGTCTTGCAAAAAAAAAAAAAAAAAATGAAGTTTGGCTGACATGGACAAGCAATGCATATATTAATTCTACGGCCCACACAACACTTGATTTAAAAATATTTTATAAAAATGTGCACCGTAATTTCCGGTGTATAGCCCGCAGGACAAACAATTCAGTTTGGACCCAGAAATTTTATTCAGTATTTGAACACCAATAGTTACCGTGATCTAAAAAGTTACATTTTATTTTTAAAAATTTCTGGGTCAAAAAACGATTGTTTGATCCGCGGGCTATACACCCGAAATTACGGTATACGTATTTACAATATTATAAACAAATTTGTATAAAGAAGTCTACGTAGTTCTCTGAAAGGCATCATGAAAAGAAAAACAAAGGGAACAACATCGGTGTTTGTTTTTTGAAGAAAACCGAATGTTAAGATACTTGCCAATCTTTTGTTATTTTTCAATTAAAAAAACATACCCAAATCTGCCAACCTTCCACTAATCTTCCGTAATATCTGGAATAATTTGACCCACGTTAACCACTTTCGAACCAGAAAATTTATTTCTTGAATCTTTATTTATTTATTTCATGGTTTCTGCGTGAAACATATCTAATTTCATTTCTTCAAAAAATTTCTGGTTCGAAACGGATTAAACCAGGGTCAAATTACCTCACGCATTACGGAAGATTAGTTTGAGGTTGGCACCTATGCATACCTTGGACCTGAAAATCTTCTTAATAAAATGTGTCTCGTTTCTATGTGGTATTTATTTGCTTTCATTTTTTAATACTTTCTGCGACAAAATAATCCTTCTGATGAAATGGCACCAGAATTTTCAAATACTTTCTTTTAAATTAACAAGTTCGTTACTCTTGACAAAGAAATATTTTATTTGAAACTTCGGGGTGCCAGTTCACAGTTTGATACAAAACTGAAGAGGTGTAAATAATAAACCGCTGACTTTCAGACTTTTATCAAATATTTCTAGTTCAGAAAACGTGTAATAGACTCGATGAAAAACTCGAGGAAAGGCAACAATGTAAGAATTAAAAAAATACAAACATCTGTTAACCAAACACCACATGAACAGCACCACACAGATCATACTGACTTCTAGATCTTAAATCAATAGACGTAAACAACAGTCCTGGAAATGTTATCTCCAAGTATATTGTCAATTTAAAATATGTCGAAATTGGTGAAGCTCTTAAAATTAACTAAATATCATTTCTCTTAAAACTTATAATAAATTATTGTATTATTTCTAGAAGCACATCTATAAAAGCGAGCTAAATTTGCGAATAGAAGCAAAGGAAAATTTGAATTTTAAAACTCCCTACACAAATATCCCATACACAGATAACTACATTGCGCTTTATTCAGAAATAAAATATTAAACTATTTTTACAGAATATCATTTCAGCCACCTCAGAATTATAACAATATTTGATATGGAAAATTGCTACGAAGAATATATACTCACTAACAATTTATAAGCCCCACCTAATACGCTCAAAATGACATCAGTTAAAAAAACATACCAAAGAGGAAAACGCACATCCAGAAATTATCGATCTCAGCCAGTATTTTTACCTACTTATTTTGTGTGTCTCTCCAACTGAACGATAAATGCTATGCACTCTACATATAGAAAACAAGAAATGCACTTCAGTGATTTATTACGTTAAAATAATCATAACATCATTAAATGGCATTTCAAATGGTTTTTACTTTTACATAATTTGACAGAAAAGTTTTCTGCGTCCCTGTAAAAGGACTATATATGCTACTTGTTCTGTCTCCGAAGAAAGAATCTTCTTAACCATCTCAATGAGGCATGTGAATCTCATAATGTTTGAAATATTGTAACATCAATAACATGCACCAAAAACGTGCATTCCACTCATAGACAGTAATTTAACGGAATTTTTGTGTCTCTGTAAACGAGCTCTAAAGTCTACAGACTTCGTTTTCAGTACCGAACATTCTATAGTAAATCTCAAAAACATATAAATATTTCATGGTCTTCCGAGTATATTTACGAGTGTTAGATGACGGAAGACAGACAAACTGAATTCAAAACTACTTTTCAACTATGCTTGAATGTGTTAAAAACGCCCAACTCAAAACAATGCTGGCGCGCCAGTCGCCGAACCGGTTTCAATACGGTAGAGTATAAGCATGAAGTCCGCTTTTCTTTTATATAACCAACCCACAACCAGCATAATTCATGTCTACAGGTTTCCTTGATGATACAGTTTTCTTTGCACTCAAGTAGAACCACGCTTGACAATTTAGAAGTATGTATTCAATTAAATTTTTGTAATAACTGGTGGTAATTTAAAATTAACTGATTGTTATTTTTCAAGTTTCCATGAACGAGTACATGTTAAAAAGGTCAGAAAAACTTACGGAAATAAATAAATAAAAAATTGAACATCGCAATTCCAAAATAGAATGACCACATTAATATGTAATTTCTTTGAGATTTTTACAGAAATACGATGTCAATATATATCTATATATATATATTTTTATTGTCCCTGAAAAGAGTGAACTTGAGAACAATCATAACTAGTCGGATGTGGCAATCCCAAAACTTTTTTCTATCTCATACATGTTAATCCTTTAATGCGCGATTTTTTATTTAGTTTCAAAAAATTTTTTATATGATTCTCTGAAAGGTTTATTACACTGGAATACATCAATCTTTTCTTCTGTTGCAAATCTGCAATATAAGTAAAAACTACTGTCGTGTACGCTGTTTTACGCCAAGATATTGCAAATTAGTAAATATTTCAATAAGTATGTCTCCTAATGCCTTATTTTATATAATTATTTATTTTATAAAACTTAACCTTTAATCCTTTAATTCCCATGATAGTATACGTTCTAGAAATTACATAGTCCAGTAAATCCGGTTTTAGAAAAGAAAGTTACAATGGTTAATTTCGCTTTATTTAAATACGGAATGTCTGTTATTAATTAAAGGAAATATTGCAATTTTAATTTTCTGGTGTGAATTTGGTATATACGAATAAAAAAGTACATTAAATTCAAAACACTGTTGTTTGCATATATGCAAAGCTGCGCACTAAAGGATTAATACTTTCTGAAAAATGCAGCATAGCAGTGCCACAGGATAGCTGATATACACCAAATCTAATGAGAATCAACTTATGTCAACTTTTAATTGAATGTGAAGTTTGAGTTAAATCCGTGCATTAGTTTTTGATAGTTAAACATATAGAAATTGATACACATCACTGAGATGGTGGATAAACATCGCAATGTTACTTTGGAATATGGTGTGCATAGAATATATCGTTTACTTACAGGGACACACAAAAGAGTTTGGCTATAGAAAATAATGAGCAATAATTGAACTATTGAAGCCTACGCTTGTAGTCCGCTTTTAGGTGTTGTATGCGGTTTAAAATTAAACTGTTTTTTAAATATTACTTGGTGTATATAAATTCTATATATGATACAGAGTCGCGCAAAAGTTCTCAACAATATCCATTTATTGGCTGAAATTTTTGTCCAAACATCATACTGTAACACTAAAATTTTGTGCGTTCCTGGTAAAGCACTATAAATGCTACTTGTTCTATCTCCAAAGAAAGCATTTTGTTGTCTTTTTCAATGAGGTACATGAATCTCTTTATATTTGAAATAGTGTAACATCAACAAAATGCACCGATAACGACCCCCCCCCCTCCTCATAGTCTGTTATGTAACGGAATATTTTTTGTGTCCCTGTAAACAACTCCAAACGCTACACATTTTATTTTTAATACCGAACATTTTAGAGTAAACCTCAAAAACATCTAAAATGTCATGGCAATCCGAGTACATTTACAAGTGTTACATGGCGAAAGACAGACGGAAAACAGACAAACTGGTTTCATAACTACTTTTGAACTATGTTGGGGAAGTGTTAAAAATACCCAACTAGCAAAACCGCTGGCGCTCCAATCTCGTAACCAGTATTAGAGCGACAGCGTCAGTGATTCATTTGAACCCAGCTTTGCGCTTAAATAATCACCACATGACCAGCATAACTCAGGTTTAGTGGTGTTCTTGATACATTAGACATACGACTTACAGACACAATTTCTTGTGCCTCAATTTAGAAGTAAGTACTAAAAAAAAAAAAAAAATGCAATTTAACAAACTACAATGACCATTTGGAAAATGATTTTTTCAAAGACTAAAATTTAAGACATAAAAATTCACACGGAGTTGATCATAGATTACATGTGCCATGGATTACATCTTTCGGTACTGTAAATCTTTAAACTTCTACGAAGATGGTCATACATTACGTACACCGTGGATTAAACATTAATATTCCTGGACCAATTTTAAATGAAATTTCATTCTTAAACTTCCAAACATCCCACAATATTACTTTAAACACCGTCGTATAGAGAAAAAGATGTACCTTTAAATGCAATTTGTTTAAAATCTGTATCTCAATTTGATTCTGAGTTATTAATTTTTTTTTGCAGTTTTTATTACTTTTTTGTCATAGTGGCAACAGAAGTATTCATCTCTGTTGAAATATAAGGGAAAATACAGATTACTGTATAGAGATGAGTTCGGGCTTGTTTTTTGGAGCCCGGGCCCGAACGACTTTTTGTCATCAGAGCCCGAGCCCGATACCAAAAAAATATATAAAAAAATTGCATGATACTTAAAAATTGTTTCGAAAGTGATATCTCATTTTTTAAAACTTCTTAGATAGAAATAACTGTTAAATGGAAATTTAAATTCAATCTTATCAAAAGAGCAGGTCGGTTTCAAATAAAAATATACTTTATACTTAAAAGGATTCTCATTTTTTTTTTTCTTTAATACGCAAATTTGATGGACACGTTAAAAAAATGTGTTTAATGAAGAAAGGCATGAAGTTTTCAGAAATTACTATTTGTATGCTGAAGATTCAAACAAAGTGTTTCTGTTGCCTATAAAAGATGCACATATTTAACTATAATCGATTCCTTTCTCATAACAGTCTTCCGTGATTGACTTGAACTGGAAAATCAACGTAAATTGAGACCGTTATCTTAAAGGTCCGATGCTTTTATGTTAAAAAAGGAAACACTGACTGATTGCTTTCAATGGGAATAACAGGGTAATTATATTTACTTACGAAGGAAAATGACTTCGTAAATCTACTACAGAGTTCTCAACATAAGCAGAGTTAAATAATTTGTAAACCTTACGCTAATTCTGGTCTACTAAAAATCCAAGAAAACATTCTCTTCGCGTTAGATAACTAAATAAAAAATAAATAAACGATCGGATTAAAAAAATATCTTCTGTCACAAACGAAAATACTACTAAAAACAAATTCATTGTTTGTGCTTGTTTGGATTGGCGCCATATTAATTGATCGTCATCTGAAATGCCGTAGACATAGATCTGAAAACATCACAAATTTTCTTTTGAAACAGCAATCAAATACTTAAAATAAATAAACACAAATTTTGTTCACCCTTCATTTTGATCAAAATAACATTGAAAAAACTTGGTACAGTAATTTTAAGCGGGGAAAAAAGTTCTTTGAATCTTTTCTATACATAAATAAATAAAGATTTCCGATTTCAGAAAGAACGAGTCCGAGCCTTCCCGAGCCCGAAGACTAGAATGAAAATAGAGCCCGAGCCCGTGCTCGGGCACGGGCTTTCAGGCTCGGGCTGAGCCCTTCTCATCTCTAGTATAGACCAATCAGAAAACGAATAAAATGCGGATACAACTAATAAAAAGCTTCAGATATGTTTTTGATTTCCTACCCTGACGAGGACAATAACAATTTTTTCCAAATGGTTAATAAATTTTTGTAAAAAATGGTGGTTTTGTAAAAATTTATAATAAAAATGTAATAAAAACTTTTATTTATCTCTTCATAAAATATCGTCAGATTGAAATGTTTCTTTTTCAAATAAATACAGAGAATTGTCGAAATATAATCCAGGTGTTTTTTTTTTTTTATTATAAAAATGTTTATTTACGAACAAATTCTTACACAAAATACTATGAATAATGACCTACGTCGTTTTAAAATAAAAAGAAATCAATATTATGGAAAACACGACAATGTGCATTTTTTCCATAAATTTTGAGATGTGGAGAATTTTACCTTTAGACTGTTAAATGTTTCCAATTTCTAATTTTTTAAATTAAAAAAAATATAAATTTATGATGGAACTATGAATAAAGAGGATTTGACACAAACGCAAAATGGTGAAGCTTCAATTGTAATCGCTTTCGCAATGTCTTATTACCACCGAGGAAAACTTCCACCAGTAAATTTGAATATGAGTTCTTGCAATATTTAAACGCTTTAAGAATGTAGAATTTCTCTCATAATTATGGCCAAAAACGGAAATTTATTTTTACTGATAGAATTTTACTTTGGCGGTAGTCATATCCTACATTTCCGTCATATTGAGATAACTTAAACAACCTCCTATCAGTGTCTGTGATGTAGATTATAATACCCGACTCAATTTCCACCAGTAAAACGAATAGAAATTTTCATCATATTTGTGACGGAAATTTTGCATAAATAAGCTGCTAAAATAAGTCGAAACTTTCTGTTTAAAATTTACTCGTGGAAGTTTGCAGTAATGAGATATTGTTGACCGGTGTAAAAGCAGCCGCCATCTTGTGACAATCTCCTGAGTTACTTCAATCGCAACGGGTAGACTCTACACCATATGTCTCCATCTCTTTCTTCATCACTACATAAAATTTATACCTAAATTCATTTCCCCACGAACATTATATAGAAATATTTTATTAAAAACTTAGGCGTGCAAAACTTATGTAGTGTAAATAATATACTACTGTCTTAGGAATTAATGTAAAAATAAAAAAAAAAATAAAAACGTCTGTTAACTTTTTCAGGGACCGCGGTACGATTATAAAAACACGTAATTACAATTCCTAAATGCCATAATGGCACGAAAATTTTGTTAAAGAAAATTTCGGTTTAGAATGTACCGGGTGTCCCAAAAAATACTGATGGAATTTAAAATTCAATAACTTTCAAACGGTGACAGATATTTAAAAAAGTTATTACAGGGGGGTTAGGTATGATGTCAGGAGATTTTTTACTGTGATTCTTGATTTTATTTCGAATTTCAAACATTAGATGGCGCTGAGAGCAATAGGTGCTCAGGTTTGGTACATCGTGGTCCTTTCAATATATTTTAATCTCTTTTTTTTTTTCGCATGGAAGAAGATAGAAGGCGAAAAATCGAGCCTGTATTTAGCGGTTATTGCTTGCAGTGCCAGCTATCGACGCTATTTGTAACTAAAATTGAGAATCGCAGCATAACAACTCCTGACATTTTACACAACACTCCTTCAAGAATTTTTTTGATATCAGTCACCGTTTGCAAGTTATTGAATTTTAAAATCCATCAGTCGTTTTTGGGACACCCGGTACGCGAAATATAGCTTATTCTTATTTCCTATTAAATTTGTTTCTAAATTCTGGTGTCAATCATTTATTTCAACATATTAGGAATAAAAGTGCTTTGCCCTTGAAAGGGCTAACCAGCATCACACGAACATATTATACAGTCTTATAGATCGGAAATTATTAGACGGAAACAAGAGATCTAGATATAGTCACTTTAGTCACTTTAAAACATGTAAAATTGGTGAAAACCTAAAGATAGATAAATACCATTTTTCAGAATACTCATTATACATTCTTATATTATTTTTAGAAGCATATTCTGAAAAGGGACCGAAAATTGCGAAGAGAAGCAAATGAAAATGTGAATTGTAAAACTCCCTAAACAAAAATCCCATACGCAGATAAATACATTTCACTTTATTCAGAAATAAAATATTTAACTGTTTTTAAAGTATATTATTTTAGTCATCTCCGGATTACTAAAACATTTGATATGGAAAATTAATACTAAGAATTTATACCCGCGAACAATTTGTATGCACCACCTAATTCACTCAAAAATAGACCTATTAAAAAAATCAGAATACAGAGAAAAAAGCACTTCCATGAGTTATCGATCTCAGTCAGCATTTTAACCTAATTATTTTGTGTGCCTGTCTAACTGAACGATAAATGCTATGCACTGTCTATATAGAAAACATAAAGTGCATTTCAGTGATTTTATTATGTTAAAATCATCATAAAATCATTAAATTGCACCTCAAATGGTTATTACCCATACATAATACTGTAACGGAAAACTTTTGTGCGTCAAAAATATACATGTTTCATGGCAATCCAGGTATATTTATGAGTGTTAGATGACGGAATACAAACGGCCGACAGAAATTATTAAATCATAAATACATTCAAACTATTTGGAAAGTGTTAAAAATGCCCAACTTGCAACAATGCTTGCCCGCCAATCTCGCAACCAGTCTTAGTAACGCAGTTATGAATAAAGAGGGGGAGACATATAGTGTATAGTCTTCTATATGTGAGTAAAATAACTGAGGATGTTGTCACAAGTTGGCGGCAATTTTTTTACATCGGATCAACAGTTTCTGATTACTGCCGAAGCAATTTATCGCCAGTAAATTTTGAAAGGAAAATTTCTTCTTATTTTTGCGGCTTTTCCACAAAATTTCTCTCACAAATATGGTAAAAATTTCCGTTCGTTATTACTGGTGAAAATTGGCGCAGGTATTATAATCTCTTTCAGTGATACTGACAAGAGATTGTTTAGGTTGTCAAAATATGGCTGAAATGCTGGTCCTGACAATGGAGTTATGAATAAAGAAGAGGAGACATATAGTGTATTGTCTTACAGTTGCGAGCGAAGTAACCGAGGAGGTTTTCACAAGATGATTGAGGGTCTTAGAGACACAGTTTCTGATTACAGCCGAAGCAATTTATCGCCAGTAAATTTTGAAAGGAAAATGTCTTCTTATTTTTGCGGCTTTTCCACCAAATTTCTCTCACAAATATTATAAAAATTTCCGTTCGTTATTACTGGTGGAAATTGGTGCAGGCATTATAACCTCTTTCAGTGATACTGACAAGAGGTTGTTTAGGTTGTCAAAATATGGCTGAAATGCTGGTCCTGACAATGGAGTTATGAATAAAGAAGAGGAGACATATAGTGTATTGTCTTACAGTTGCGAGCGAAGTAACCGAGGAGGTTTTCACAAGATGATTGAGGGTCTTAGAGACACAGTTTCTGATTACTTACAGTGAAAACTTTGACCATTGAACTTGAATAGAAAATTTCGTTTCGTTTAAACGCCTTAATGACGGGAAATTTCTCTCACAAATGTGGTAAAAAATTTCTATTTATTTTTACTGGTGTCAGTTTGCCCAAGTATTATAATTTATTCCCTGACACAGGCAGTAGGATGTCTTGGTTGTCACAATATGGCGAAACTACTACCTCCAAAGTAAACTTCAACCAGTAAAAATGTATATCAGTTTTTCCCATTACTTTTGATTGAAATTTTCCATTAATGAGGCTTTTAAATAAATCGAAATTTTCTACTTAAATTTACTGGTGGAACTTTTCCGCGGATGTAATGAACCCCTGCGAAAGCGGTTGCAGTTGAAGCTTCACTGTTTTAAGGATATGTCAGTTCCTCCTGCTTAACCCTCTCGCTGCGTAATTGTTTTATCAAAATGTTTTCAAAATTTGCGTACTTAACCACTTCGGGATGAGCGTCTTTTAAAAATTTTTATTCTTTTGTCACCGGTTTTTCAAAACAAAATTTTTTGTCTATTTTAACCGGGAAAATGCTTCGATTAAATAAGGCAAAATTTACAATAAAAAAGTAACAGATGGGAATAAGCAAGGAGGGTTATTTAGGCGAAAAAAAAAATGCAACCCCGAGGAAATTTCGGGTTCCGGTAATTTTGCTACTTTTGCGTTGCCCGACGAAATCTCGGGTTGCGAAGGGAGAGGGTTAGTAGTTCCATGGTCCTGACTATGTCCTTTTTTTACTAAAATTATGACTGAAATTCTGAATTTTTAAGGCGTTTAAATAAGAAGAAATTTTCTATTCAAATTTACTGGTGCAACTTTGTCTGGCGGTAATGAACAACTGCGAAACCGATTACAGATCATGCTTTACCATTTTGATGATATGTCAATTCCTCTATTTCATAGTACCATGGTCTTACAAATATGGCCTTCATACCGGCTTTCTCAGAAAAATCTGAAAAACTTACAAAATGTTCTAATCATGTGGATGTGCATGTTTATAAAAAAAATTTCGGCGGAACCTCGACAGAGCGTCCGTAAAAGATAATAAATTTTCGTTTATTTGGCCATTTATCACCGGTTGGGGATGAAATAAAACTAAAAAAAAATACACTTTTATGTCGACGAAATGAGCACTTTAACACTAGAACGGCGGCGAGGGGTCATTTTGACCCTTGCCGAATGAATACATTTCGATTCTAACCAGAATTTTTTTTATAATATAAGATTAATATATGCTGCACAAAAATAACTTAAATAAATAAGTTAAATAGTTCTAAATAAAAATTCTGATGTGAAATATTTTCTTAAAACTTGAGCAAAATTTCCCGCCGTTCTAGTGTTAAGGAAAAACCTTTTTATGTTGAATTTGAAAAATAAGTTTAATTTAACTGACTTAACTTTTGTCATTTTTAGATTTTTAACTATAGTTTTTTTCATATATATTTATATGCATTAGGTAAACCGGTCTATCCGATAATGTTATTTCACGCCCACTTTTTAAAAATTCAGATTTCATCAATGGCACCACTTTTTTGAAATGGTAAAATTGTCATTGTTTTCACCTTAATTAATAAGGTCATTAAATAAGGTGAATTATACAATTTAAAAAAAAAAGTGGTGCCAATGACGAAATCTGAATTTTTAAAAATTAGGCTTGAAATAATATTATCTTACAGAACTTTCCGATAGACCTAATATTTATAATGATATTTAGCTATCATATTTTACGATTTAAAACAAAATTTAAATTGATTTAAATTGTTTCAATATCAAAAATATGTCGGACTGAGCACTGTTCATTTGATTTTGTTGCTATGGAAACGAGTTCTTCGATATCGGAATGTATACTGGCAGAATTCGTCATGTGGACATTATTTTTGAACAGACATTTAATTTTTAACAATCTTGGATTGGTGGATAAAGAAATTGCAACATTTCATTCAAATATGTAATAAAAAGAAAAAAGAATGAAATATTTATTACTCTATAGAACATTTTAAATTAACATTTCTGCAAATGAAATAAATAAATAGTATTTGCAACTTAAAAAATATAAAAGAAACAAATAAATAATTAAAAATTAAAAGTAAGCTTATTTTAACTTAAAAAAAAAAATATTTGCATCTTGGAAACATAGAAATTGTTTTTCCAGTGGTTAAATTAAATAACTAAAGCAACAAGCATTATGTATGTTTAGTAAATAAATATATTAAATAAACTCTTTCATTGATTAAGTTTAAAGTCATTAAATACCGCGCATTCTAAAAAACAATTAAAGACCAATTTTCAGATTCATTAACCCCTTGAAGGGCGGTGATGTCGTGACGGCATCAGATATTTTTAATCCCTTATTGCCATATTGACACCGGAATTTTATATTGAAAATTTCACTGGTATTAAATACGGGAAAATATACTTTTACTTCTTTACAAATAAATTCTCTTGTAAATACTAGTGTCATTCAATTATTTAATCATTTTATGAATACAAGTACCTTGCCCTTGAAAGGGTTAACAGGGCTCTTACGGTTCCTGGAATTTCAAAAACAAAAATTCTTCTATACCAATATTTTGTTAGAGATAATCTTTCCTGAAATAAGGCGAAATTTGGCGCGTTTATTTTTTATAAGAAGATACTGATATTCTGTGTTTCTAAGAACGGTATCCTTATGAACAGTGATTAAAATCTTTTGCTTTTCGCGAGGAAAAAACCTGTTTTTTTCGTATTTTTACGATAAATATCCGAAAGTATTTTATTGTTTACATACTTTCTACTGGAGTTCCACCGCTAAATTTAACAGATCCTTTATTACATACATGAGTAGTTTCACTTCCATTTTTTTCAACATACTGTGAGTACAGCAAGGAAACTTCCTTGTTAGTACGGCGGTTTCAGTGATTCTCTTAACCCTAGAACTACCGGAAATTTTACTCAAGTTTTATAAAAACATTCTACACCAGAATTTTTACTTAAAACTATTTAATTTGTTTATTTAACTTATTATTGTCTGATTTATACATTTAGTTTGTTTTGAAGAAATTTCTGGTTTGAATAAATATTTTGAATGTACATGTCGGGTCCAATGGACCCGTCTGGTAGACGGAAGGTTAAACTCAGCTTCTCTCTTAAACAATCACCAAATAACCAGCATAATACAGGTCTATTGGCCTTCTAGATTTGAAAGACAGTCCTTTATGAATGTTAGGACCAACAGCGACAGTTTAGAAATATGTATTCAATTAAATTTTTGCAAAAACTGGTGGTAAACTAATTGCTAATTTTTCTCAGTTTTCATTTACAACGTTTTCTTAAGTATATTATATCCCTTTCCGGCACAGTGATCCCACTGTGGGACCACCTAATTTTAATTGCAAACTTACAAATGGTACCAACAATATTTTAATAAAATTTTGCTTTTTTAATGAAAGCTTAAAAATACAAGTTTTTAATGTCTAAGAAGTTCGTCTGTAAATTCTGGTGTCAGTCAATCGTTTCATCATTTTATGAACAGAATTTGTGTGTGTTGGAAAGGCTTAAAAAGCCCAGAAAAACTTGAGAAAATAAATATGTAAAATAATAAATAGGACAATTCCTAAAACGAATGACCTCATACATATGCAAATTCTTTGACAATTTGACTGAAACACAATATTAAAATATATCTATATAAAATATTTTTATTGGCCCTGAAAAGAAGGAGCTCGAAAACGATGATAAAAATGATGATGTGCCTTAATGTTAAACAATACATCCAAAAGCTATTGGTTTAATATTATAATGTGATATCTAGTGGCCCTGAATCACAACCTCACATACACCACAGAAGATATTTATTATTTTTTCATTATTTTCCATCCATTAAATGCCATAGCCTGTTAATATGTTATGCTAAAGATGCTGTAAACCTCTTTAGCTCAAGATGCTATTTTTTGTGCAATTTTTACAGCTAAGTTTCCAAAGTCTCTAAATAAAATCCAAAACTTTAAATCCATTTGCGCATTCATATGGAATTAAAATTATTCTCTCATACGGTACGGGGACCACCTAGAAATGATCACTGGTTTAATACATGTATCTGAGGCCGCGATTATAAATTCTAGGTATTCAACAAATAAGGATCTCAGCAACGGCGTGCTGTCGAAAGAAGAGAGCATTCACCGCCCATACCTGCCAAGGGTCCCTTTTTTACCCGACTGCGAAGAAGGGTTAGGTATTTTACGCGTATCTGGGTATGTGGATTTCTTTATAACCTCGAAACATCCCAACGGCTGGATGGATTTTAGTGAACGGGGTCTCAATCGATTCGTCTTAACCGTCCGATTGTAATAGGCTAGGCTTTGTTTTAATAAATTCTAAATGGAGGTAGAGACGATGTTTTTACGCACCATATTGAGTGGCATATCATTGGATAGGTCTTTCAAAATGAAGACGATGTTACATTGACTATTATACAGTCAAAAGCTCCGTTTAAATATTACACAACCTGGAAGTTGTGTAGATAGGGTGTCCAGCTTTACTGCAACTCTAAACTTCATAGACATCTATGGGCCTCATCAAAACAGTGTTTATAGATAAGAACTAACAATTAAATACAACTTAATAGTCATCAATACACGTAAATAAAAAAAATAGGTAAGTATTATAAAGAATAGTTTCGCGTTGATGAGAAAAAATTATTTAGTTCGTTTTTACGCAGTCTGGTTTTTTTTATTTTTTAAATTTATTATCCAATCACGTTGTAGTAAAAATTTTATTTAATAAGTTGAAATTCTAATTAACGAAACAGACAGAAGAATCTTTTAATTAAATATATTTCCTCGCTCAAAATACATTTTTGACTTAACCCATTAACCGCTGACGTTGCGTTCACGCAACAGTCAAAATAATTGCTCATCCAATGAATTAATTACATTGGCACCACTATTTTAGAATTTATAAAAATATCTTATTTATTGGCAGGAATTTTGCTATTTTCGTAAAGTGAAATTTACCTTACTGAATTTGTGGTGGGAAACTACTTTCAACAAGAAATTTGAAATTTTCTATCGTAATAGTTTTGGCGGTTAATGGGTTAAAAGAAAAAATCTGAAATTTAGAAGACATGGACAAGAAATGCTTATGCCTATTTCCACAAGCACTTGTCGTGAAAAGTCACATATAATGATTTTTGACTACCAGTATTTCAGAACGGAAAAATGTGACTTATTTTATTGGAGATATCTCATTAATTGAAAAAGGCGAAACAAACTGTTTTAAAAAATCGGTGGCCAACAAGCATAGTATGCAACTTACACGACAAGTGCTCGAGGAAATACCATTATATTAATTCTATGGACCCCAAACCACTGGAACTCACTATATTTTATATAAAATTGTATACCGTATATACAGTATATTGCCATTAATGACCGGCAAGTTTCAATTTTAGACATTTTGTCGAATATTTAGAAATATACTTGACAGATTCTTCTGAAATTTCAGGATTAAAAAGAACAGATACGACCTCATATTTAGCAATGGCGATTTGTTGAGGGGGCAATTAGGGGGCCAACAAAAAAGCAAAGAAAAAAAATAATACTTGGGATCACCCTGTAAAATAAAATGCACGAGATGATCTACCGCTGCCGAATATAAATAGACAGACATTGTGCAATATGTGTATTCTTTTGTGTAAGAATAGTACATATATTAATAGGGATATAGCGATTTATTTAAAAAATTAAAAAAATCTTGCATGCTTTTTGCTTATAACATGCAGAGTTTTCAACCAAATTTAATGCCGGTTTCAGAAAAATTGACAAAATATATTAGAAACAAAATAGTGCAATTGGAATATAAATATATTAAATATTTTAGGAAAAAATGAGCAGTTGTATGAAACAATTTTTTCTGTGCACGCGCGAACGAGAACAAGGCTCATTTTACATAATATAATAGTCAACTCTGTGGAGAAACTTATTAAAAAAACTTAGTCAAATATCGTAAAAATTCAGAAAGGTATCGGTGTTAAAGTGCGCATATTTTTAGTTTTTCTCTGAAAGCAACTGAATGATAATGAATTTTACACAAATTGTCATTTTTTTATTAACTGACTTTCAGATAAAAGTTAGTATTTAGTGAGTATCAACGAGTAGATTTGGAGAAAATGCTTTGATTTTGATACTTCTTTTGATCATGGTATGGCTCGTTCTGGTGATTATCCAACAAGAACTAAAGCATCAATAAAAAATTAAAATTAAAAAAATAATAAAAATTACAATTTGTGGAAAATCCCTTATTATTTAGCTGCTTTTAGAGAACAACTAAAAATTTGGTCACTCTAACGCCGATACCTTTCTGAATTTTTACGATATTTGACTAGATTTTTTTTAATAAGTTGCTCTATAGAGTTGACTATTAAATTATATAAAACGATCCTTGTTATCATTCGCGCATGCGCAGATAAAAATTATTTCATACAGCTGCTCATATTTCCTAAAATATTTAATAAATTTATATTATAATTACATTATATTGTTTCTACTATATTTTGTCAATTTTTCTGAAACCGGCGTTAAATTTAAAATTTTATTATTTTTTAAAAAATAAATCGCTATATCACTATTAATATACATGATATTCTTACACAAAAGAATACACATATTGCACAATGTCTGTTTATTTATATTCGGTATCGATAGATCATTTCGTGCATTTTATTTTACAGGGTGATCCCAAGTAATATTTTTTTTCTTTGATTTTTTGTTGGTTCCCTAATTGCCCCCCTATCAAATGGACATTGCTAAATATGAGGTCACACCTGTTCTTTTCAATCCTGAAATTCCAGAAGAATCTGTCAAGTATATTTCTAAATATTCGACAAAATGTCTGAAATTGAAAGTTGCCGGTCATTAATGGCAATATAGTGTACTCGCGTATAAGCCAACCACTAAATTCGTGATAAAAATACGTTGCGTACCAGTAATTTTGATTAGCCATCTTCGCCTTATTTAGTATAAGCAAATTCCGAATTTAGATAAGACGAATATAACACTTTTAAAATACTGGTATTCAGACTGTTATTCCTCTCGAATTTGTGGACTGTTTAGAGCTGTGTAGATAAGGTAATTAATTTTTTTCTAAAGAAAATTGTACAATGTAGACTACGTAACTGTGTGTAAGACACGTTGAAAACAAAATGAACAAAATTGAATTATTAATTTTCTGAAGATAACAGCATACAGGCAATTTTCTGTTATTTTTCAAGTTTAATAACTTACTGTTAACTAGCAATTATTTTTAATAAAATGTATCTCGTTTCTATATGGTATTTAACTTTTTTCATTTATCAACCCTTAAATGCGGGACTTTTTATTTTGTTTTGAAAATATATATATATGCTTCAAGTTTTATAACACATGAAAAATAATGAAAACAATCAGAGGCACTCGTATATTTTTAGTATAATACGTCAACCTTTTCTTATGTCACATCTGCAATGCAACTAAAAACTACTGTCTTAACTAAAATATTGCACATTACTAAATATCTTATTAAGTGTGATACTAAGTGTGAATCTAAGTACCTTATTTTATATAAATTTTATTTTGTAGATCTTAACCCTTAAATGCATGTATTATTCTTTTAGAATTGTATTTTTTATTCTTATATTAAGTATTAGACACCAGAAATTTTAAGATAGATTTTAACTTTATTTAGTAGCATATTTTTGTAACTTTTACAGGATTAATATTTCGATATATATATGTAGTGGTTACTAAGCGTTAAATAAAAAGTTATACCTATATGCATCACTATGCATTTAAAGGATAAACTATTAATAATCTCGTTTAACCCTAATGAAACTGTCGCTTAAAATTAATACTTGTATGTTAATTGTTTCAGTGGCAAAATAAATTTGTTGCTGAAATTTTGAAGTGATTCAATAATGCCAGAATTTATGGACAAATTCGTTTAAAAATTAATAAATTCATCTTTCCACTAACATTATAATGAAAAAAAGTTGATGAAAACGTCAGTCTTAAATTTGGCTGTTTGAAATAAAATTGATGTGGTATAAAAGATATACCGCAGCCTTTTAAATTACTAATGAAAATTCCTGGTTCAGAATACATTTAACCCTTTCAAAGCAATTCCATTGCTAAAGTGTTAAAATTAATGACTGACATCGGTATTTGAAAACAAATTTATTTTTAAATAAGAAAAAGCAACATTTCACACATATAAAAAAACGAAAACATTTTTATCGAAATTCTGGTGCCAATGTGGCATTTCTGAATTAAAATTAAGTGTTTTCAAAAACATACCACCGCCCATCAAGGGGTTAATATACGTGCGAAAAAAAATCTCGAAGACTTGCAAGAATGTCCAAAAAAAAAAAAAAAAAAAAAAAAAAAAAAAAAAAAAAAAAAAAAAAAAAAACACCATCTGAGCTACATTACACATTCAAAAGGTCTGCATGACCGAAAACTTTATCATGAAAGCACCAGCAACAGAAATATTATTTCCAAGTATGTATTTAGTTAAAAATATAAAACGTGGTGCAAATTTAAAATTAACTGAAAATCATTTTTCATAAAGCGATTTATATATTCTAATATTTTTAATGGTATTTTAGAAGCATATCTTTAAAATTTAAAGAAATTTGAGAAGACAAGCTAATGAAAATGTTAATAGAAAACTCCCTAAAAATTTTTTTCACATACACACATAAATACGTAGCGATTTATTCAGAAATACGACATTAAGATATTTTTACTTAAAATTTTTATAGCCACTGCAATGTTTCTACAACATTTACAATTTAAATTTGCCACGGAGATTCTGTAAACACGAAGAATGTCTACAAACACCCTAATACGCTCAAAATTAGATCAGTTTAAAAACTCATACCACAGAGAAAAACTCATTTCCAGCAATTATCGTTCTTAGTCATTACTTGAACCATATATTTTTGTGCGACTAACTGGAAGGTAAATGCTACTCGGTCTATATATAGAAAACATAAAGTTCACTTCAGTGATTTTGTTATATTGGAATCATCGTAATATCATTAAATTGACAACAAATCAGTTTTCTAAGCCTCATAATGTCGCGGAAAATTTTTGCGATTTCCTGTAAAAGAACTGTAAATGCTACTTATTCTATACTCCAAAAGTCATGATGAATCTCATTATTAAAATAACTAAACATTGTTTAACGTCTGATATACAAAATTTAAAAATTAAAAAATATATTACAGTTCATCAGACATGCAATTAAAAAATTACATAAATACATATAGAATTAAAAATACAAACGTTTTGGGCTAAGTGTTAGACCCTCATCAGTGCAATAACATTCAAGTGACCAGAAAACTACATGTCATGTTTACAGTTAATAACTACTAACACTTAAAATCAAAGAGAATATAAAAAAAAATTATCAAAGACATACTGTGTATTCAGATGGAACTGCACTGGATTTATTAATCGGCGAAATTTGCTTACGAGTGAACACGCCTTCAAGAAAAACTCTACTTTTAATGTTATTGCAATTGAATCTGTATATACATGATATGTATTTGTCTGGTCATTTAATGTATTGCACTGATAAGGGTCTAAAACTTAGCCCAAAACGTTTGGATTTCTAATTCTATATGTATTTATCGAATTTTTTACTTTTTTGTCTGATGAACTGTAATATATATTTTTTATTGTTGAATCTCATTATGTTTGAAATATTGTAACATTAATAAAATTTACCGAGAACGATTTTTCAGTATAGACCGTAATGTAACAGAAAGAGTATTGTGTACACTTTTGTGTGTCCCGGTAAACAAACAATAAATGCTATGCTCATTATTTTCGATGCTTAAATTATATAGTAAACCTCAAAAACATTTAAAATTTCTATCACAATCCGAATATATTTACTGGTTAGAACAAGGGTAGGCATATAGCAAATCCATAATCTTTTTTCCGAATCCATAATCTTTTTTCAACTATGTTGAAAAGTGTTAAAAACGCCCATTTGGCAACACTACTCGCACTCCAATGTCTCGACCAGTATTTCCATGGTAGCAGGTTTACCAGTTTGGTCTCAATTTTCATTTAGAAATTTCAAGTTTATACCAGAAATAAAGAATAGTGCTTTTCGTTGTACTTAATAAGAGACATTCAACGAATTCATATGAACCAGTTTTGCCAGTGGGCTACCTTTCTAAATGGAGATTTCTTAAATGACACGAGCTTTTGTAAAAGTAAAATTCGCATTATTTAATGACATATTAATTACGGCGAAAACAAGGGACACTTTACCATTTCAGAAAAGTGGTGCCGATCAGGAAATCTGAATTTTAAAAAAAAGTAGCCCACTAGAAACAATGGAGTTATGAATAAAAAGGAGGAGACATTAAGTGTATTGTCTTCGAGTTGCGAGTGAAGTAACTGAGGAGGTTGTCACAATATGGCGGCTGCTATTTTGAAATCGGTTCTTCAGTTTCTGACTACCGATAGGTCAAGCATCCCACCAGTAAAATTGAATAGAAGATTTCGTCTTAAAGAAGCGTCTTATTCATGGAATTTTTTTTCAAAAATGTCATAAAAATTTCTATTTGTTTTCACCGGTGTCAGTATGCCTTATAAAACTGTCGGTTTGTATCCATGGTTGTCACAATATGGCGGAAACTCAGGCCCTAACTATCACCAAAGAAAACTCCTACCAGTAAAAATGAAAAATTGTTTCTTCCACTATTTATGACTGAAATTTTGTAAAAATAAGGCGTTTAAATAAGTTTAAAATATCTATATAAACCTACTGGTGGGAGTTTCCACCGTCGATGAACAATCCCTTTGCTAGCGGTCACAGTTGAAGCTTCACTATTTTAAGGATATGTCAGTTCCTCTTTATTAATAGTTCCATGCTAGAAACACTGATATGAACAACATAACATAGGTCAATTGGATATCTCGAGCTCAATATGACGAAGACCCATCTGAAATTAACATACAGATCGACTATTTACAACTATGTATTCTATTAAATGTTTGTAAAAAGTGGTAAAAATTACAAATATATATATTTGATCGTTATTTTCCTTTTTTTCATTTATGATATTTTCTCAATTATGCATAGCTGCCAAGCTTTACGCTTTTTTCATACCACTAAAATTTTATAGAAAATGTTATCTCATTCAATCGTCGAAATCTCATGATTAAACAAGGTGAAAATCTCCTTAAAATTTTAGTGGTAGCCAAAAAGCATAAAAGTTGGCAGTTATGAGTATGTGATGAAAATATGTCTTTATAATTTCTTTGGCGGCCCTGAAAAAGAATGAGCTCAAAAAAGAGGATAAAAATGATGATGTGTCTTAATGTTAAAACAATATATTCGAAAGTTAATGGTTTATTTCAGATTTTCAAATTTCTAATAGAAGTATTATAAAAGCTTTCATTTATCTCTTATGAAAGTATCGTCAGATTGAAAGGTTACTTTTTTAAAGAAATACTGTGATTTGCCCAATCATAATCTAGATTTTTCTTAATTAAAACATATTTGTAATTATAAAAATTATTAATTATTAATAAAATCTTAAACAAATAAGAGCTATAAATTAGGCCACGTTTTTTGCATAAGATGATAACATTATCGAAAACACGGCAAAGTGGTTTCATACATCATTCTTCCAAATACTTTTTGAGGTATGGAAAATTTCACCTTTCGACTTTGTTGAATTCAGAAACTTTGAATTCATACATAAAATTTTGAATAGTACTTTTTCATTATTTAATGACAGATTTATTGACAGACATTACTTAATAACTTGATTACATATAGTAAACTATTTTCTTTCTGAATTTCCTGCTTGAACTTGGAATTCTCGAAAACAAAAAAGGAGTTCAAGCTAGCAACCTTGCGTGTCGAACGGGACCATCAATTCCTGTTACAGTTTCCATGTATAGAAATGTACATTTTCAGAAATGAGCAGAAAAATTCTGTAAATTTTACTTTGTTTATTAATTTTGTTTAAATTATTTTGTTTATAAAATTTGTATTATTTTCCCGGTTATTAATTCAATGTCCTCTGTTATTTTACCCTCTAAAATATTGATTTTATTTTCCAAAATTTACAAATAAACAACTAACACATTTATTTAAAAATTCTATTAATATTTTTAAAAGAAGTGTATCTATATTAACCCCTTAACCTACATTGACGAGCATAGCCCGCGTACGATGATCGAGCCAAATGTAAATTCTTCTTACCACTAAAATTTCACAGTAAATATAGTTTAATTTAATAGTCGAAATTTCATGATTAAACATGGCGAAAATCTCTATTAAATTTTAGTGGTAGCTATGGATTTGCCAAACCGTGGAGCTGTTAAAAGTAAATCGTAGGTTAAGGGGTTAATAAAAGAACAAACCGCTCTGTGTGTGTGTGTCTTTTTGCGATGGCTAGCGAAAACTACCGCACGCAGAAGTCTGAAAATTCAGGTGTGGTTAGTCCAAGACAGATCCTGATGCACCTGAGGCTCAGATTTTTATTTTTTTAAGGGCCGGGGCCCCTGGACCCCTTTCAGTTTTAATGCACTAAAACGTTAATAACATGCCTCTTTTCTATCCGATCTTCTTCGTTTTAGGCGTAAATTCTCCTTTCACTTTTTGAACCATTTCTACATTTCACTTAAGACCCTAGCACCTTTGAAAGGGGCCCAGTACAGGACCCCTTGAAGTTTTAGTGCACTAAATTGTTAATAACATGCCTCTTTTTTATCCGAACTTCTTCGTTTTTGGGGTGAATTCTCCTTTTAGTTTCTGCCCCATTTCTACATTTCAGTTAAGACACTGGAACCCTGTCAACTGGCCCGGTACAGGGCCCCTTGAAGTTTTAGTGTACTTAATTGTTAATAACATGCCTCTTTTCTATCCGATCTTCTTCGTTTTTGGGGTGAATTCTCCTTTCAGTTTCTGCCCCATTTCTACATTTCAGTTAAGACAATGGAACCCTGCCAATGGGCCCAGTACAGGGTCCCTTGAAGTTTTAATGCATTAAATTGTTAATGGCATGCCTCTTTTCTATCCGATCTTCTTAGTTTTAGGTCTAAATTCTCCTTTCAGTTTCTGACCCATTTCTACAATTCAGTTAAGACACTGGCACCCTTGCAAAGGGCCCTGTACAGGGCCCCTTGAAATTTTGGTGCTCTAAATTGTTAATAACATGCCTCTTTTCTATCCGATCTTCTTCGTTTTTGGGGTGAATTCTCCTTTCAGTTTCTGCCCCATTTCTAAATTTCAGTTAAGAACCTGGAACCCTGCCAAGGGGCACAGTACAGGGCCCCTTGAAGTTTTAGTGCACTAAATTGTTAATAACAGGCCTCTTCTCTATCCGATCTTCATCTTTTTTGGGGTGAATTCTCCTTTCAGTTTTCTATCCCATTTCTACATTTCAGTTAAGAACCTGGCACCCTTGCAAGGGGCCAGGTACAGGGCCCCTCTAAGTTTTAGTGCACTAAATTGTTAATAAATTGCTTCCTTTTTATCCGATCTTCATTTTTGGGATACTTTCTCCATTTAGTTACTCTCCCGTATCCACATTCCAGTTAAGACCTTGGGCCCGTCTAGTGTCCTGTAGGGCCCGGTCCAGGGCCCCTTAAATTTTTCGTGTGCCATGCGTTTTTCACACCCTAATTTTCTCCCCTTCGCAATGCGTAATTTTAAAGTTAAGTCTTGAACTCTTCTGTTTAGACCAACACTCACATAGGGCACTAGGACCCTTTTTTAAGCATTTCCCTAATTTTTTCACATTTATTTTAAAATCGTCTTCTTAGGGCCCTTGGTTCATCTTCTTTAAAAATGATCTGAATTCCTTGCAATTTTCTTTACCATAGTTCTAGAGTCCTCAGATTACATTGAAAACTACTAAAAAGTGTATTTATACCAAACTACATGCCACTTAAGTCCCTTCCCCCTTGGGCACGGTACAAGGCCCCCTTGAAGCTTTTGCACCTTAAATTATTAATAAATTGCCCCTCTTAATCCGATCTTCATTTTTGGAAACATTTTTCCATTTAGTTATTCTCCAGTTTCTATATTCCAGTTAAAATCCTGTGACACCTTAGGGTCGTGTAGGGCCCGATCCGGGGCCCCTTGAACTTTTTGTGTGCCATGCATTTTTTACACCATAAATTTCTCACCTTCTCATCACATAATTTTAAAATTGAGTCTTGAACTCTTTAGACCAACACCCTCATATTTTTATTGGAGCTCTAGGGCCCCTTTTTTAAGCATTTACCCCATTTTTGCGCATTTCTTTAAAATATTATTCTAATGATTATTTCATACCCTATGATTAATTTTGACTAATTGTAGATCTAAAATGCTAAGTACTAAAACAATTAAACATGTTTTCATGTTTGGGCCCTTCTCTTAACTATCAGTTGGGCCCTTTTGGGCCCCCTGTTATAGCTCCCTTAAAAATGATCCGATTCACGAACTTTCTTTTCTAACAAATTCTTACGTACTCCAGCTACTACATGAACGAAAAAAAAAAAAAAAAAAACAGACTTCAACTACCACCAATTTTAAATATTAATCGTCTTCATGGGGCCTTTGTTGCAGCTTCTTTAAAAACTATCCTATTCTAATGCAATTTTCTTTAACATAGTTTTAGCTTCTTCCAGCTACTTTAAAACCTCTAAAAAATTTTGTTATACCCAACTACATTCCAGTTAAGACCCTGGCTCCCCAGGGCCCGGTCTTTCTTTATACCTCAGCTACCACCTTTTTCTAACATTAATCTCCTTTTTCAGCATTAACTTACGTCTACTCACTACAGCCGTAAATTAAAAATCGCGTTACTTTAAAGGTAACTTTAGATAAGGGATTTCATCCGTTTATTAAATATCGTGTTAATGCTAACAGTAATTCATGAAATTTACTAGGTTGAAGAGGCAACTTCCACCGCTTGGTGGCGAGTTATTTCCTCGGGTTTAAGGGCCCAATTTCCACGGGATTTACTTCCTTCAACTTAGATTACAATTCAGCTACTTTCTGTATTATGAAATTTTATCTTAGACATTAGTTACCAACATTTTCTAACATTAATGAAGCATCCTTTTTTTTTTCTTGGCTTCTGTGGGCTTGATTTCTACGATGTTTGGCTCACTCAACGTGGTTTTCGATTGTTTCCGGCACATGCGGGCACTTCCGGGAAATGTTGCCATATGTAGTGGTGATCTAGGTTACAGGTTCGTTCGGAAAGAAGTTTGATGGTAACACATTAGACGCTGCGGAAGGCAATGGGGCCTCCAAAACGAGGTTCATTTAAAAGAATTTCCACAGATATAAAATCATACAAACTTAAATTTTGTTTAATGTTATTATTTACAAACCTCTAGCGGGTCTGCTAGTATACAATAAAATTTTTTGCCCTGCTCTTAGACAAGGAACTTCTAATTTTAAAAAAAGAATAAAATATTTCAGGAAAAATTTTCAATAATAAATTTTACCATTTAAAATTAAGAAAGCTTCTCCAATTTTTATTGTATTGAAGATCTCTAATTTAAAAATTGAATTCATTTTCGGAAAGAAGACACAATTCCTAGAGGAAAACAATCTTTTTCGTCTCTTAGGGAAAAATTTGTAAAAAAAAAAAAAAAAAAAAAAAAAAAAAAAAAAAAAAAATCACGGTTTTGTATGTTTTGATTCCAGGGACTGTAGAATACGTAGTACACGCGCTCGCGCACTCAAAAGACTATTTTTTGAAGAATTACACAAAATATTAAATTGCATTATCATTTATAATTTTTTTAATGGTTTAATTAATACATGGTGATCTTAAAACTCAATGAAATTTACAAAGTTTGAAAAGCCTTTATATCTCCTGATTTATTTATGTTACTGTAAATGTGACTATTTTGCTTGTGACCGCTCTAATTGAGAGCCATTATACAGGGTGATTCAAAAAAGATGGGAAAAAATTTAAGAGGTGATAGTACACACCCAAACAAACATTTCGTATCAAAGAATGCATGGTCGAAAACTAAACGTAAAAAAGTTAGAGGGCGCCAAAAGTTATGTTCTTATACGAGGCAAAAACACACAATGAACGATTAAGTTAAGTTACGAAAACAAATTTAATGGTATTTGATTACAATAAGTGCTCAAAACATTGACCGGCAGCTGTTATGCACGCAGTACAACGGCGAAGAACAGATTGGCGAATTTTCTGAAACACACCAGGCATATCGCGAACTTCCCCTACAGCAGCCGAAAGCTTGGCGACAAGTTCTTCTGCGGATTCAATGGGAGTCTCATACACAAGAGCCTTTAGCTGTCCCCACAAAAAAATCGAGACATGAAAGATCTGGTGAGCGCGGTGGTGCCTGTTGTGTTTCAGAAAATTCGCCAATCTGTTCTTCGCCGTTGTACTGCGTGCATAACAGCTGCCGGTCAATGTTTTGAGCACTTATTGTAATCAAATGCCATTAAATTTGTTTTCGTAACTTAACTTAATCGTTCATTGTGTGTTTTTGCCTCGTATAAGAAAATAACGTTTGTCGCCCTCTAACTTTTTTACGTTTAGTTTTCGACCATGCATTCTTTGATACAAAATGTTTGTTTGGGTGTGTACTATCACCTCTTAAAATTTTCCCCATCTTTTTTGAATCACCCTGTATTTAATATGTTCTTTCTGTATTCTGACCAGAACGGCCAGAGCTGTCATTTTAACTAGAACCACAAAATATATTTTCTGGCCATAATATTATGGCCGAAATTTTCGAGCCATAAATTTCTTAGTAAAATATATATCTATATATATACAAATATATTGCGCAGAAGGAAGAAAAATATTTTAATTAAGCAATATTAAATTATTGTTCTGGTGATAAGTATGTTTATAATGACTTGAGTTAAATTTCCGGAAGTTATATTACCCATGGCATGTGTTTTTGTGAAATCTTATTTTTAAAACAGTAGAAGCTACGCCTTCTTCTGAAAGTCTTCCGTAAATTGGTATACTAGATATGTTTCCAAGTTTAAAAATTGGTAAAAATGATTATTAACAATAGATTATTTACAATTTTATTTAAGGGGACAGTGGATTTTAAAATCCTTAAAAATAATTTTGTTTATTTTTGTAAATTTCACCTTAAATGTTATTCAAGGGTACATTATATGCATTATGGTATGCATTTATCACAAAAAAAATAAAAAAATAAATTTATTTTTGAGAAAAAAATGGAAATTTACTCGTCGTCTTAGAAATGTTCGAAATGCCTTCTGCGCATTCCATATCAATGAAAATCCCCATTTTTTTTTTTTTATAAAAGTTTGGTTTATATATAGAAATAAAATAGAGCATCAAATTTTATATATTTGAATTTTAAAAAAACGAAAAATTTTGAAATTTTTTCGAAAAATTTTCAAAATTTCAAAATGTTACTTTTTTTTTTTTTTGTAAATTTCATCTTAAATATTATTCAAGGGTGCATTATATGCATTATGGCATGCATTTATCACAAAAAAAATTTTTTTCGAGAAAAAATGGAATTTTACGGGTCGTCTTAGAAATCTTCGAAGTGCGCTCTGTGCGTTCCATATCAATGAAAATCCCCAGTATTTTTTATAAAAGTTTGGTTTATATATAGAAATAAAATACAGCATCGAATTTTTTATATTTGAATTTAAAAGTTTAAAAAAATTTTGAATAATTTTGAAATTTTGATTTTTTTTCCTTTTACCTTTAAATTAAAATATATAAAATTTGATGCTCTACTTTATTTATTTATATAAACCAAACTTTTATATAAAATATTGGGGATTTTCATTGATATGGGATGCGCAAGGGGCATTTCGAAGATTTCTGAGACGACGCGTAAAATTCCATTTTTTTTCTCAAAAATATTTTTTTCTTTTTGTGATAAATGCATGTCATAATGCATATAATGTACCCTTGATTAATATTTAAAGTAAAGTTTTCAAAAAAAAAAATATTTTTAAGGATTTTAAACTTCATAAATTATTCTTTTAGAATTGTGTTTTTTTATTTTTCTATTAAGGACTAGACACCAGAAATCTTAAGATAGATTTTTAACTTTATTTAGTAGCACATTTTTGTAATTTTTAGAGGATTAATATTTCTATATAAATATAGTGGTTGTAATAACTTAATTTATGTATTAAAAATTAAATAAAAAGGTGTTGGAAATTTACATCACTATGCAATTAAGGGTTAAATTATATTAATTCATCAATTAAGAATGCGATCAATGTTGTGCGGTCAAAAGAAGAAAGCATTGCCTGCCCATACCTTCAAATTTTCCGTTTTTTTTATAAAATCAAGTTGTAGCAGAAATTTCATTTAATAAAATGAATTTTCAATAAACGACACAGAAACAAGAAAATAAATAATAATATTTGATATTAATATTTCAGTAATTATATTTTCTCCCTGAAACTGCATTTTTGACTTTAAAAAAACAGATATGGACAACCAATGCTTATATTAATTCTATGGACCGCACGCCACTGTATTTGAGTATATTTTATGTAAAAGTGTATATTTAAAAAAAAATTTCAAAAATTGTACCAGGTAGTCTAAGTAATTGTGTGAAAGCGAGAAGAGAAACAGAAGGAAGCAAAACTGCGGTGTGCATTTTTGAAGAGAATAGAATACTGCCAAGCTTCCGTTACATTTCATGTCAAAAAACATAGTTTGAACTAGAAATTCTTTAAAAAATATATATATCTAGTTTCTACGTAGCATTTAACTGTTTTCATTTTTTAACCCTTTCAGCGAAGATTTCTTGTTGCAAAAATAGTAAAGTGATCGAGTAGTACCATAATTAACGAACAGATTCGTGTGAAAATTAATAAATTCTTTTCTCCACGAACAATATAATGAAAAATTTATTAAAAACTTCTGTGTGAAATTTGGCAGTTTGAAATAAAACTTAAGTGGTATAAATGATATACCGCTGCTGTCAGTGTTGCCAGTGGGCTACGTCTTTTTTAATTCAGATTTCTTGATTGACACCACTTCTTTGAAATGGTAAAAATTCAGTTCTTTTCGCATTAATTATCATGTCATTAAATAAGGCGAATTTAACATTTCAAAAAAAGTGGTGCCAATTAATAAATTTGAATTAAAAATAGTAGCCCACTGGGAAAACTGGCTACCTTTTAAATTGTTAAGAAATTTTTCTGGTTCATAACAAGTTTAATAGACATCTGAAAAATACTCTAATCTGTTCAACAATGCTTAAATAATAAAACACAGCCATGTGTTTACCAACCACCAACGATCTGTACAACTCAGCTCATAATGTTTCTTTTGATCGAAATTCTTAAGATACAAACCACGGGTATCGAATCATCTATTCCAAGTATTTATTTAGTTAAAAATATGTAAAATGTGGTGCAAATATAAAATTAAATACGGGTCATTTTTCGTAGAACTCGTAGATTTTTCGTAGAAACATAACTATCAGAAAAAAAAAAATCTTTTTAGGCAGCAATGGATTTCTACAAAATTCGCATTAGAAATTTACCATGAAGATTTTATACACAAGAAGAATTTGTACAAACAGTCTAATACGCTCAAAATTAGATTAGTTTTAAAACTTACACTAAAGAGAAGCAGCAGTTATCGATCTCAGTCAGTACTATAACCGACTACTTTGGTGTGTCTCACTAACTGGACGGTAAGGTACATGCTATGACCCTATATATAGAAAACATGAAGTTCACTTGAGTGATTTTGTTACGTTAGAATCAACATAATACCATTAACCCCTTAACGGTCGCATAAAATTATGGCTTAAAAATTAAAATTGCTTATTGGCACCACTTTTTTTTTGAAAAAGAAATATTCACCTTATTTAATGACAGGTAAAGGTGATACCATAATAATGCCAATTACAATATTTTATAAAACTGGTAAAAAGTGTGTGAATCAAACAATATGAATAAAACACACAGCCAGTGAATATAACGAGAGCAAGAATTAAGGGGTTAAATTGCACCGCTAATGATTTTTTCAAACCTCACAATGTCACGGAATAATTTTTTGAGTGCCTGTAAAAGAACTACAAATGTGTCTACTCCAAAAATAGCATGTTGTAGTTCATTTCAATAAGGTATATGTTAACATATGTAACATAATTTCATTATGTTTGAAATTTTGTAACCTCAAGAAATGCATTGTAAATGATTTTTTCTTATAGACAGTGATGTAACGGAATACTTTTGTGTGTCCCGGTAGACGAACTATAAATGCCACATAATTGATTTTCTGTATCTGGTATTCTATAATTAACTTCAAAATCATATAAAATTTCCAAGGCGATCTAAGTATATATAACCCTTTCAGGGGCAAAGCATTTTCAATACTAAAGTGTTGAAATAAATGAGTGGCACCGGAATTTATCAACAAATTTAATTGGAAATAAGAATAACTCTATAATTCACTTTCACATTAAATTAAAAATATTTTGTAAAAATTCTGGTGCTATTGTACCGTTTGAGAATTAAAATTAAGTAATATCTTTATGAAACAACCGCCCCTGAATGGGTTAAGAGGGTTAGAGTAAGTTCAGGAATGCGCCAGACAGACAAACCGAATTCATAAAACCTTTTCAACTATATTGAAATGTGTTAAAAACGTCCTACTGGCAACACTCCTTGCTCTCCAATCTCGCGACCAACGTTTGCATAGCGGCATAATCAATAAATGCGAACTCAACACCTCTTTTAAATAATCACCATTTGACCAGCATAAAACAAGTCAAGTGGACGTCTTGAATGAAACAAGTTAAATCAGGTATCAATGTAACTTGGAGTTCAACAATTTACAATTATGTATTCTACTAAATGTTTGTAAAATGTGGTGCAAATTTTATAATTAATTGATTGTTATATTTCTTTTTTTTCATTTATGGCATTTTCTCAAGTATGAGTTAAAAATTCAGCGAAACTTGCGAAAAGAACTAGCGGAAAAATAAATAGGAAAATTCGTCAATCCAATTGCCTCATACATATGTAAATAAATTAAGAGTTTTATAGAAACACAACATGAAAATACTAACTATAACTATATGAAATCTTAATGTTAAAAACAATATATCGAAAATTTAATAGTTTATTCCCGATTTTCAAATTTCTAATACAAATGCAGGGAACCTACTCGGTCGGTTTTCTGAACACCATTTTTATTACAAGAAAGATCTTCATAAATTTCGTAGAAACGTACTGGGAATTGCATTTCTCATGCAATTGTTGTAGAAACCTACCACGAGTTTTTCTAAATTATTACTGGTTTTCACAAAACGAATCAGTGGGATCACTGCAAATATTATAAAAGCTTTAGTTTATTTTTTGTGAAAATATCGTCAGACATTTCTTTTTTAAAGAAATAAAGTGACTTGCCCCAAAAGAATCTAAATATGCTTCTTAATTAAAACATATTTGTAGCTATAAAAATTATTACCGTAATTTCCGGTGTATAGCCCGCAGATCAAACAATCGTGTTTAGACCCAGAAATTTTTAAAAATAAAATGCAACTTTTTATATCACGGTAAATATTGGTCTTCAAATACTGAATAAAATTTCAGGGTCAAAACTGAATTGTTTGATCTGCGGGCTATACACCGGAAATTACGGTAATTGTTAATTAAATCTTGAACAAAGAAAAGCTATGAATTAGATTACGTTTTTTACTTAAAAATGCATCAACATCGTGGAAAACATGGCAAAGTTCTTTAGGACATCTTTCTTACAATTACTTTTTGAGGTATAGAGAAATTTTACCTTTCAAATATCAAACAGGGTTGCCAATTTGGGCTTTATTTAAATTCAGAAATTCTGAATTCATACCGAAATTTCCGAATTGTAGGGGTTTTTTTAATTTAATGGCAGCATAGACACAATGAGCCCTCTCAGGGCAAAGTACTTCTGTTTCTAAAATGTTGAAATGATTGAAAGACACTATTAAATACGAACAAATTTACTTGAAAATATGTAAAAGCTTTTTTCGCGTATATTATAAAAGCAAAATTTTATACAAAGTTTCTGACACCATTGTGGCATTTTGGGGATTAAAATTAAGTGAGATACATATCCCCGATCTTCCAGGAGTTAAACTTTTTCGAAGCAGTGGTCCCACGTCCGGAGCACCTAATTTTAATTCCACACTTACAAACGGCACCAAGAAAACTTTAATAAGATTTTGCTTTTACAATGAAAGTTTAAAGGAACGAGTTTTTAATTTCTAAGAAAGTCGTTATTAAATTCCGGTGTCAGTCAATCATTTCACGAACAGTATTGTTCTGTGCCGGAAAGGGTTAATTGGTTTCATTAAAAATAATGTTTAACCCCTTAACGCTCGAATTAAATTACGGTCTAAAAATACAAATCGCTTATTGGCACCACTTTCTTGAAAAAGAAATATTCACCTTATTTAATTACACGTAAAATGATACCATGATAAAGTCAACTACACTATTTTATAAAACTGGTGGGAATCAAATAATCTGAATAAAAGACACAGCCCGTGAATATCACGGGAGTGACAATTAAGGGGTTAAAACATTATGCAACCAGAAAAATAAAATTGCAATATGGGAATAAATTCGAACATCTTTATATCCGCAGCGTTTGGTTGACCTCATGTGTTGTAATTCTAGACAAAATTCAGTCATTATGGGGGGGATTGCTAAATAAAACACTTTTTTCTTAAATGCGTTATTTTTTGTTTTATTTCAAAAAAATTATGTATGATTCTCTGAAAGTTTTTTAACACAGGAAAAATAATGAAAAAATATCAGAAATACATTTTTCGTATGCTGCACATCTGCAATACAAGAGAACGTCTTTGGGAATCAACGTTTAGGAAGAACTGAGCAATCGAATTGATGTGTGCCGTGAGACGAAAGATGCTCACATTGACCATTTTATGCATTAACCCCTTAATCGTCGCGCCTGATAAATGTCGAATACTCTTTAAAAATTCAGATTGTTTGATTGCCACTAATTTTTTCAAGTTGGAAAAATGTCTTCATTTAATGGCAGATAAATTGTCGAGAGAATAAAGCCAATTGCATTATTTAAAAAAACTGGTGGGAATAAAAGAAAAGAAGATTACACTGACCGTGACAGTCACGGGCGGGACGATTAAGGGGTTAATTATAATTTTAAGTTTTATGTAATAAGTACTACCAAGCGTTAAAACCCCGATATTCATTTAGAAATATAGTATTGCAAGTTAGTAAATATTTTAATAAGTATGAATCTAAATACCTTATTTTATATAATTTTTTATTTTGTAAAACCCCTTAAATATGTGAATTATTAGCATATTTTTGTACTTTTTACAGGTTTAATATTTCTATATAAGTATACTGGTAGCTAATAATTAAATAAAATGTGATGCAGATATGCATCACTATGCATTTAACCCATTCGAGGGCTATGTTTCATTTTTGAAACACCTAATTTTAATTTATAAACGCCACATTGGCACCAGAATAATGGAATAAAAATTTTCTTTTTATTAAATATGTGAACAAAAGCTTTTGCATATTTTTAAATAAATTTGTTTTTAAATTCCGGTGTCGATCACTAATTTCGGCATTTTATGAATAGTAGTACCTTGCCCCTGAAAGGGTGAAGCATGAAAATGATAATTTAGAAAATAGATTTTTCCATATTATGATAGATAGATTATGGGTAAAATTGATCTATCGTATTGAGTATGTTATTTAAAAATTAGGCTATATATTCTTTAAGTACAATTCAAACGGCATGGCCGGATAAGCGGACATTGGATTGGAAACATGCCTTTCAATCAAATTTCTTGATATTTTTCTCAAATGTGACTGCCTATCTGACAATATATTTCCCATATTATCACCTTATTTATAAATATTGATATTTTATGAGATAAAAATGATTGTTCTATTTTTATAAAAACCGATTTTCTCAAAAACTACTATACCGAATTTGATACCATTTACTGAGGTTATATAAATTCCAAAGATGCAAAACTGCGAATTTTTGTATAATTTTCCGCTTATAAAAATTGTGCGAAATAGCGATAAAAAAATTTACAAATATAAAAATCATATCTTATGGTTATACGAAAATTACCATTTTCTTGTAAAAAATTCCTTTATATGTACACGTATATTGTCGATAAATGCCGAGAGTCCGAACCCGTCTTATAGTACGGCAGAGTGAGAGATTCATATGAACTCCGCTTTTCGCTTATATAGTCACCGCATGACCAGCATAACTCAGATCTAGAGGTCTTCTGGATATCAGATACAGTCCACCTATTTAAAAGGGTTGGTACGGGTCCTTGAATTTCCAGACTAAAAAATTTTTCGGTAACAGAATTTTCTTATGGAAAATATTTCTTTAAATAAATTTCGCACGTTTAAACTAGCAAAATTTCGGGCGTTGGAACTAGATTTATTTTTTTTTTTAAAAAATACTGATATTTGGCCTTAAAAATATATGCTGCCATCGAAATACTCAAGGCCAGACACGAGTGTGACGTCATCAGTAATCGACCGACATCTCACTAGTGTTGGAATTTACACCGGAAAATTTCGAATACCAATTTTCTATTATTTTATTCTTTTTAAAGAACAATATCAACAAATTTGAACTTACTGGGGAGAATTTGTAATCCCTAGATAAAAAATCAGCCAGATGCGGCGACACTGTGGCATTCGGCATCTGGCTCAATTTTTATTTAGTTCATTATCATTTATGAATTATTTAATGGTTTTACTAATACACAGTCATCATAAAATTGAATGAATTTTAGATAATTTGGAAATTCTTTATTTCTCCTTATTTAAATATATTACTAGAAATGAGACAGTTTTGTTTCTGATGTAATTTGCGCTCATTATCTTTATTATTACTTTTTATATATGGACCAGTGTGGCTATAGCGGTCTTTTTGAGTGTGACCAATTAAATATATTTCGATTCGAATCATAATTTTTTTCCATAAAATAAAACAAATATGTACCTCAGAAAGAAAGTTAAATAATTTAATTAAGCAATATTAAATAAAAGTTCGAGTGTCAAATATGTTCATATGATTTGAGTTAAATATCCAGCTATTCTACTGTTAATTAAACGCTTAATTATTTATTCATATTACCGATGATATGTTTTTTTGTCTGAGAACTGGTATTTAACAATTTCCAACATAGTAGAAAACTATTTATGAATTCGGTTTGTTAGCTTGACTGTCCGACTCTCACTCTGTCTGCCCGTCACTGTGTACGTTTATGTATCTGTTCGTCTGTCGTGCTCTAACGCTAGTAGATATAGTCCGATTGCCATAAAATGTATATATGTTATTGCAGTTTAGAATGGAATGTTCGATATTGAAAATGAAGTGTGTAGCATTTTCGGTTCATTTACAGAGCCACTCAAATGAATTCCGTTACACTACGGTCTAGGGGTAAAAATCGTTTGCCGTGTATTTTAATATATATTACAGTATTTTAAACATATTGAAATTGATACACATCACTGACATGGTCGATAAAATCACAAGGTTCTTACTACGGAATGTGAGGTGCACAGAACTTATCGTTTATTTTCAGGGACACACAAATGAATTTGGCTATAGGGAAAAAAAAAGAGCAATAATTGAACTATTGAAACCTACGAACAATAAATGCTGGAAATCCGCTTTTAGGTGTGGTATGCGTTTTTAAATTTAATATATTTTTTAATATTATTTGGTGTACATAATTTCTATAGATGATACACAGTCGCACAAAAGTTCTCAACAATATCCATTTATTGGCTGAAATTTTTAGCCAAACATAAAAATGTAACAGAAGATATTTGTGCGTCCCTGTAAAAGAACTATATATGATACTTGTTCTATATCCAAAGAAAGCATGGTGTTGTTTATCTCAATGAGGCACACGAATCTCTTTATGTTTGAAATATTGTAACATCAATAAATTGCACCGATAACGATCCCTCCATAAACCGTAATGTAACGGAATATTTTGTGTGTCCCTTCAAACGAACTCTAAACGCTACACACTTTATTTTCAATACCGAACATTCTAAAGTAAACCTCAAAAACATCTAAAAATATAATGGAAATCCGAGTATATTTAAAAGTATTAGACGGTACAAGACAGACGGCAGTCAGACAAACTAAATTCATAAATACTTTTCATACTGTTCTATGTTGAGGAAGTTTTAAAAACGGCGAAATTGTACGATGCTGGAGCTCCAGTCTCGTAACCAGTATTTGAACGACAGCGTCAGTGATTGAACCCAGCTTTGCTCTTAATATGTTCACGCCGGCGTGCATCACCGGGTCACGCTTGACTGTCTCATTGGGCAGCGTGCACAACCGGTGGGTCACGCTTGACTGTCTCATTGGGGGCGTGCATCACCGGTGGGTCACACTCCACTGTTAACCCTTTTGTGCGCAGCATTGAATATATGCTAACAACGGTGTCTTGAACTGAATAGAATTTTTTATTCGTATATACCTAATTCACACCAGAAAATTAAAATAGCAATATTTGCTTTAATTATTACCAGACATTTCGTTTTTAAATAAAGCGAAAATAACCATTGACACTTTCTTGTCTAAAGACAGATTGTCTGAAATATGTAATTTCTAGAACTTATTATATCATAGGAATTAAAGGGTTAAAGGTTAAATTTTATAAAATAAATAGTACTATAAAAAGGGGTATTTGGGGACATACTTATGAAAATATTTACTAATTTGCATTATTTTAGCGTAAAACAGCCACACGACAATAGTTTTTACTTGTATTGCAGATGTGCAATGGAAGAAAAGATTGACGTATTATATGAAAAATGCATCTCTGATTTTTTTCATTATTTTTCCTGTGTAATAAACCTTTCAGAGAATCATATATAATTTTTCGAAACAAAATAAAAAATCGCGTATTTAAGGGTTAAACATATTCTGTAACTGTCAAACTAACTGATAATAAATGAAAGCAAATAAATACTACACAGATACACGATACATTTTATGAAAAAGAATTTCTGTTTCAAAGTATACTTTTGACTTGAAAAATAACTGAAGATTGGCAGGCATGTCAGCATTCGTTTTTCTTTAAAGATACACAACGTTGTTTTGTTCCCTTTGTTTTCTTTTCATGATGCCTTCTCATCAATGACCCACTCATCAATTTTCATATTTAAAATAATTTCGGAGTTTTATAGGTGTCAACCAATGTTACTGGAATTCTCAAACAACAGTCTTCGTTTCATAGAGATAATCGAAATAGGTGTGGAAAAAATCAATTGTGAGGGTTTTCAACATAAAAGTTGTGCTTTTTAGAAATATTTTGTAAGCTATTTTCAGACAAATTATTTCATAGACATTTAAGTAAGTAGGTTTAAATTAATGCAGAAATATAAAACTTTCATTCCAGGTATAAAAATTGCACAGTAAGTTAGACTTAACAATGTACTATTCTTTAGAAAAGGTCTATGAAGGGAGACTTGACCCAGTCAATGTGAGGGAGGGATGACCAGATGCTCATGGCTCCCTTAAATAAGTGGTTTTTGAAATATTTTTATCATATACTGTGCATAATCAAAAGTTAATGGTTATATATATAAAAGAATGTAAATTTATTCTGTAAAGCTACAGTAAAATGGTGTGATGGAAAAGAAAATGTTTAAAACTGACTAAAGAAAGATCTGAAAAATTCCTAAAAATCGGGAAAGTTGATAGGAACTTTTTTCATTTAAATATTACTTAAAATAGGCGAATAGAAACATTGGGCAAAACTAGAAAAAATGAAAGCAGCAGTCTTAACCTTTTCAGGGGCGGTGACAGGTTTATAAAACCACTTAATTTGAATTCCGAAACGTCACAGTGGCACCAGAAGTTTGTTAAAATCTTTTCCATTTACCATGTATGTGAAATATAGCCTTTTTCTTATTTCCAAATAAATTTGATCGTAAATTCCAGTGCAAGTAATTTATTTTAACATTTTAGTACTGAAAGTACTTTGCTCCTTAAAGTTTAAATAATGTTAATGATATTTTAACTGCTCATGCGGCTGGAAAGGAACATAGCATCGATCGAAAAACTTTAGGAAGGTATGTAGACAAATTTCCTCAGTGTGAATACAGTGAGATGAAGCCAAACTATGTGACAGCTAGAGTTGTCAGGTCGAGTGTCACAAAAAATAGGACAAGGAGACAAAAAAAGGTACAGTGGCTCCTACACCCGGACATAATAACACAAAACACCATGAAAATGGAACCTGTCTCTAACGGAATACTACCTTACATGTTTAAATTTCATTTTCCCTGCCTTACAATTATACCTGCTCAGACAAAATCCTGTTTAAAGCAAAATTTGTTTCCTATGACTTGCGATTGCATCTCAACAGGTTTGTTTAAGCATCATATTTTTTTAAAAATATTTTTTTTATAATAAATAGAGCATGTAGCATAAAGTTGTTTTGCTTTTTTTAAAGTGATTTTATTTCTCTTCACAAATATTTCAGTACAAAACAAAGTGGGTTAAGCCTCCCATATAGTGGGTCAACCCTACCCTATGTGGGGAGCATTGACCCATTATTTTCTCATGATTAAAATCAATATTCAAATTTCTTATATGTTACACTTATGTAGCAATTTTATTTCTATAACTGATTGTATAAAGAATAAAACGTTGTATAAAACTTTATTCTATGTTCAATATTTAAAATATAAAAAAATATTTTGTATAAAGTGGTTCAACCCTCCCTAGTCTCCCCTACAATTTTCGTATAAAACGTCAACCTTTTCATATGTTGCATATCTGCAATACAAGTATAAACTACTCTCATAAGTAAAATATTGCAAATTTGTAAATATTATAATAAGTATGAAACTAAATACGTTATTTTAGATAAATTTTTATTTTGTAAACAACTAACTTACAGTTTATAACTAACTTACAGTTTACAACTAACTTAAGTTAGTTGTTTTCTCTTACATGCATGTAAATTCTATTATAATTGTGTTTTTTTATTCTTATATTAAGGATTACACTCCAGAAATTTTAAGATAGATTTTTCACTTTATTTTGCAGCATATTTTTGCAATTTTTACTTGATTAATATTTCTGTATAAATATAGTGGTTGCCAAGATTTAACTAAAAGATGATGTAGATTATGCACCACTTTGCATTTAAGGGCTAAAAAGAAAACGCGTTAGTTGTTAACCTATAAATAAAAAAAAATAAAATAAAATTTGAGAGGAAAAAAATAACCGTGAATACTTAATTAGTAATAAGAAATAAATATATAAAAATTTTGTAAATAAATTAATATAAATTCACATAAAAGTTAATTTTGCATAATTATTCTGTTCAGTTTCGAAGGTTTTCTTTTCTACGAATAGAAACGATAACAAGAGATTATGGTCCTATTCGACCCGCAGTATTGCCAATTTAGACTTTTTGTTTTCGGAAATTCTGAAAGAAAATATTTTACTGTATGTAGTCAGAAAAAAGTTTGTCATTAGATATGAAAAATTATTATTCGGATTTTTGCTATATATTTAGGACTAAAAATGAAAAACACTGAAAGTACCAAAAAATCGAAAATCTATTTCTTTTACTGAAAAAAATGTCTTAACCCCTTCGGGACGAGCGTCTTTTACAGATTTTTTAATCTATAATCACTTTTTTTTAAAAAACAGAAATTTTTGTCTAATAGAATCGGGAAAATGCTCGGATTAAATAAGGCTAAATTTACAATAAAATTCTACTGGTGAGAATAATTCCCGATTCTGAGCACGAATACTGGTCGCTCGTCTCCAAGGGGTTAAATGTCAAGCTTAACAAACAGGAGAACCCTCGAAGTGCCAACCCTAGTAGAAATTTTTCAAAAATTGTAGAAAATTGTCCCTGGTTGAACGTACTACGCGAAGCAATGTGAAAAACTCTGAATGTGCCACGCGAAGTGAAGTGGAGAACGCTGAAAGTGACAGTGATAAGATGCTCGGCAACTGGTGGCCATTACACAACTTGATCGTCTTGTTATCTTTTACGTCAATGCGTCGTACGCGTCGTGAAATTACAAGAACAGGGAATTTTTCGGTATCAGTATTGCCTTATACAAAATCTCTTCTTAAATAAGGCACATTTCCGTACGTTTAACCTAGATTTATTTTTCTATTAAAAAATACAGATATTTGTCCTGAAAAATTCCGTAAAACGTTCGACCCCTGTCAATGGGATATTTTTTAAGCTAGTGTGAAAATATTAAATATATAAATAAAAGAAATGCTTACAAATGGTAATATTAGGTACTTAAACACTAAACGAAAGGAATTTAGGTAACTGCATTTTAAATTGTTAAACTAAGAGCCCAAAAGGAATGAAGTAGAAAACGCTGTAAGTACCTTAGTTTACCGTGTATACGCCGCGGCTTAGTTAAGTCTTTTTCATACCGGAAATTTTATTTAAAAAATGAAGTCAAATAAATTTTTAAGCAAAAACGAGTCACATTTAATTTAATACAAATTCTGGTAGTAAATCGAATTATCCGAGCTGCGGCGTATACGCGGGAAATTACGGTACTAAAAGTAAAGGTTTTTCTTTCTTGCGCTATGTTGGAAAAAAATTCCTCTTTTGGACCTTCTGCGTTAAACATTTTTAGTCACTAATTCATAAATTTTTAATTTAAAAAATGGCGAAATTGACAACCTTGTTCCACAGTCGAAGGTAAAATTTCTCTCTACCTCAAAAAGTAATTGTATGAATGATGTATGAAACCATATTTTCATGTTTTAGACAATGTTACTTTCTTTTTATGTAAAAACCAACACAGGTTCTAATTCATAGCACTTTTTTAAAGCATTTCTTAACAATTACTCATTTTCCTAATTTTAATATGTTTTAAATTAAAAAAATACCTAGATTAGGTTTCGGCGATTCGCCGTACTTCATTAAAAAAGAAACATTTCACTCTGACTATAACTTAAGACGAGATAAACTAAAGTTTTTATCACATGCTTATTATAACTTTGAAAATTTGTAATATACCATTAACTTTTGGACATATTGTTTTTAACTGTCAGGGACATCATCATTTTGATCATCATCTTCTCACTCATTCTTTACAGGGACAATAAAGAAGATTTTATATAGATATATATTACTATTGCATTTTTGTAAAATAGCCAAAAAATTTACACATAAAAGAGGTCTTTAAATTTGAGATTTGTACTAATATTTTTTTCATTTACAAGTTTTCCTGGCCTTTTTAACATATACCGTAATTTCCGGCGTTTAATCCGTGGACCAACCAATCATGTTTCAACCCAGAATTTTTTTAAAATAAAATGTAAATTTTAGATAACAGCAAATATTTGTCTTTAATTACTGAATAAAATTTCTGGGTCCAAACAGAATTGTTTGATCTGCGTATTATACGTCGGAAATCATGGCACTTGCGAAAATCTCGCAAATGAAAACTGAAAAAAAAAATCAGTTTTCAACCAGTTTTTACAAAAATGTAATTGAACACATGCTTCCAAATTAACTGGCGAATTGTTGTTCCAGCGACCTCCGCATTCTGAGATCACGAAGCCTTCCTGTGTTATGCTGGTCACTTGGTGATTGTTTAAGAGATTAACTGAGTTGTTACGAATCAGTGACGCTGCCATTGTAAGACTATTACCGAGATTGGAGCACCGCAAGTGTTGCAAGTTGGGTGATTTTAAACTCTAACGCCTTGAAGGGCGGTGACGCCGCTATGGCATCACATAATTTTAATCCCTTATTGAAACATTGGCACGGGAATTTTTTAATGAAAATTTCACTTTTATTAAGGGGTCTCAGGACTCTTGAAATTAGAAAAAAAGAAAAAAAAAAGACCATTTTCAACATTTAATATCAAAAAATATGTATGATTTTAAAACATAATTTTTGATTAAGATGAAAGCTATAAGTGTGCTCTTGAATTTTATGAATTTAAAAAATTGAAAGATGCAGAATTAGTATTTACAGGCTCTTCCAAACTGTCCAAAATTTGTCGAGCAAAAAATTGGTATAAGAGCTTACGCTCAGGATTACAAAACAGATTTTGCATATAGAAACAATATTTTGATGCCTGCTTAAACTTCAGATTGTATTAATGACCCTGAATGTAAATAAAAAATTTTAAATCTTTTTTATATTTTTAATGCAAAGTTGTATTCAGCTAATCCAAAATCTGATAATTTCAAAAGTATAATCACCTAAAAAATATAATTTTTTCAACAATAAAAAAGAAAATTTTAGGTTCAGTTTATACAGACGTACATGAAAAATATATTTTGAAAACTTCTTAAAAAAATAGTCCGAAGTTTTTCAGATATCGTGCGCGTTATGCCCAAAAACGTCATTTGGAGAAAAATGACTTCAAAATTTCGGAAACAGCACTTCAGCTATTGAGCGAGTATAATTCTAAAAGCTATAACTTCTGTTCTAATGGGAATTTCAAGGAAACTATTACATCAAAGTGTTCGGAAAAGATAGGAGTTTAACACCTAAAAAGATTAAAATTTCGAAAAATTTGAAGCTTTAAAAGTCCTAAGATCCATAAAGTCAGCACAAATTTATTTGAATTGTTTACAAATAAATTTTCTTCTAGATACTGGTGTCATCCAATTATTTCAGCATTTTACGAATACAAGTACCTTGCCCCTGAAAGTGTTAAGCCTTTCAGGGGCAAGGCATTCTTGCTCTAAAAATGTTCAAATATTTAATTCATACCGCAATTTAAGAACAAATTTATTTGAAAATAATCAAAAGCCTTTTTTTCACGTATAGAGATTGAAAGTGTACTAAAAAATGTCTGGTCTCATTGGTTAATTTTGGCATTAAAATTAACCGTTTGCAGACTGCAAACGGCGCCCCTCAAGGGGTTAAATAGAAAGCGTGCAATCCACGTGGGTCACACTCGACTATGCCATAGGCGGCGTGCACTACAGTTGGGTCACACTTGAATATTCGAAAATTGGGTAATAAAAATAATTCAGTACTATAAACGTAATACATTAACGACGGGTAACGAGAATTCTCGTTTTCATTCAAAAAATATCATTGACTAAGGGTGTGGCTTTCTACCTTACAGAAAATGCAATTAAATTATGTTGTCCACATTTCTTTAGATTGTAAGACATTTTATATTAAATTCATACGTATGTATTCAATAAAATCATGTCTCTAAGTAATTTGTTCACTCCATAAGAACTTTCAGACATTCACAATCAATTCTGCTTGTTATATTCGAGTTCAATTTAATAAATATGAGAGGGGCGTGTCATTACAGAAAGAGTCTGAATAAGCGAAAGTACAGCGTCGCTAGATATAGCAAAACACGAATTCGATTGCTGCCTCATAGCCAAAGACACGAATATTTACGCCGGAGTGAACGTATTAAATAATCACCCCATGGCCATCATAACACAGGTCTAGGGGATTTCTTGATCCGACAGACAATCTGTGGAATATTGATATTTCTTGCACCACAATTTAGAAGTATGTACCAAAATACATTTTTGTAAAAACTGGTGGTTTTGTAAAAATTTATAATAAACATGTGATAAAAACTTTAATTTAACCCTTCTTAAAATATCATGAGATTGAAATAATGAAATACAGAGAATTGTCGAAATAAAATCTACGTGTTTATTAAGGGCGTCAGGGGCTAAAAATTCTCGAATAATGCATTTGAAATGTTTATTTTATAATGAAATACAGAGAGTTCTCGAAATATAAAAAAGTTTTTTTTTTAATTATAAATAAGTTCTTATAATAAGTTCTTATACAAAGTACTATGAATATGACCTACTTTGGTTTTTACGTAAAAAGATATCAACATTATCGAAAACATTACAGTGTGCTTTCACACCTCATTTTTAACATTAATTTTGAGGTGTAGGGAATTTTACCTTTAGTTTGTCGAACAAGGTTGCGAATTTCATATTTTTTAAATAAAAAAAATATGAATTCGTACCTAAATTCATTTCCCCACGAACATTATAAAGTAATATTGTATTACAAACTTCGGTGTGCACTGCTTATGTAGTGTAAATAATATACCTCTGCTTTTCAGAAGGTTCTTAAAAAATTCTGATTCGGAATACGTTTAATGGACAAAAAAAAAAAATGTAAGACAAGAATCAATGTAAAAATAAAAAATAACAAATTACAATGACCATAAGGAAAATGATTTTTTCAAAGACTAAAATTTAAGACATGAAAAATCGCACGAAGTTGATCATACATTACGTACGCCATGAATTAAACATTAATAGTGTTATTACACGTAAAAATTGCAAGCGACAAAAATCGCCTGCGACTCGTACGTATTATCCACCTGAAACTTACGTATTATCCAAACATTTCATTGGCTGTTCAGGAAAAGGCTTTTCCATCGTCAGATTTCTAAGAAATCTGACGACCAATTTTAAATGATATTTCATTCTTAAACTTCTAAACATCCCAAGATATTAATTTTTACAGCGTCGTATAGAGAAAAAAATGTACTTTTAAATGCAATTTGTATGAAAGCTGTATCTCAATTTGTTTCTAAGTTATTAAATTTTTTTGTAGTTTTTATTACTTTTTTGTCATAGTGGAAACAGAAGTATCCATCTCTGTTGAAAGAAAAGGGAAATAAAGATTACTGTATAGACCAATCAGAAAATGAATAAAATGCGGATTCAAAAAATAAAAACCTTCAGATATGCTTTTGATTTCCTACCCTGACGAGGACAATAACAATTTTTCCAAATGGTTAAAAAAAAGTACAACATTTGTTAATCCTTTCAGGGATGTCGATGCGTTTTTGAAACCACTTAATTTTAATTCACAAATGCCTCAATGGCATGAGAATTTCTGTAAAATAAATTTCAGATTATTATTTATGTGAAATGTAATTTAAAAAAAACTTTTGCCTTGAGAAGCGACGCATCAGCTGCCCCCAGAGGAGAGCTTTAACTTGATTTATCACAGAATGAATTTTTTCACGGTCTGTCAACTTTAAGAAAATATATCTAATATTCCTTGTAAGACACATGTATGAAAATTTCAACAGAGATTTTATGCGATATTTCCAACAAATTGTCTTCAGGATTTTTAATTTTGAGAGATATTTGTGAAAATATGCTAATTAATGCAAAACTCTCTCATAAAAAAACTTTCTTAGAATTCTTTTATAAAATTCATGATCAATACTTTAAGAAATCCTGAAGACAAATTAAAATTACACAATTTCTGTACACAAAAGTGTAAAAAAAATTTTAATCGAGTAAGTACTTCCAGGGTTATATCAAAGATTAAATATGTTTAAAATTTTAAAATTTAATTAAAAAAAATTAAAAATTTTCAGATTTTTTTAACATGCTATTTCTTATTATATTAAAAAATATTAGAAAAAATTCCATACAATTTTGAGAAAAGAATCCATTTAAAATTATAAAAATGATTATTTAAAATAATTTATTATACAAAATACTATGAATTATGACCTATATCGGAAAACATGACAATGTGCTTTTACACTTCATTTTTACCATTAATTTTCGAGGGAATTTTACCTTTAGACTGTCGAACAAGGTTGCAAATTTCGCATTTTTTAAATAAAAAAATCATAAACACATACTTAAATTCATTTCTCCTCGACTATTATAAAGAATTATTTTATTCAAAACTTCCGGGTGCACTTCTTATGTTGTGTAAAAAATGTACCGCTGCCTTTCAGACGGTTAATAAAACGTTTAAAAGACTCAAAAAATTGAAGATGGGAATCAATGTAAAAATAAAAGAAAGAAAAAATGCAAACATCTGCTAACAACTTAACGGTTGCATTAAATTACGGTTTAAAAATTCAAATTGCTTATTGGCACCACTTTTTTGAAAAACAAATATTCACCTTATATAATGACAGGTAAAATGATACCATAATAAAGCCAATTCCACTATTTTAATCAAATAATCTAAACAAAACACACAGCCCGTGAATATCACGGGAGCGAGAATTAAGGGGTTAAGCCTTTCAGCGACGGCGGTGCGTTGAAACCACTTAATTTTAATTCTCAAATGCCACAAAGGTACGAGAATTTTGGTAAAAATAAATTCGGTTTACTATGTATGTGTAATGTAGCGTATTTTTATTTGCAATTAAAATTGTTTCTAAATTGTGGTGTTAATCATTCATTTCAACATATTAGGAATAAAAGTACTTTGCCCTTGAAAAGGTTAGCCAACACCACACAAACAGCAATACACAGATCATACTATCTTCTGGATCGGAAATTATTATACGTAAACAAGAGACATAGCTACATTATATCCAAGTTTATAGTCACTTTAAAACATGTAAAAGTGGTGAAAATCTAAAGTTAGATAAATACCATTTTTCCTAATAATCATTGTATATTATTATATTATTTTTAGAAGCATATCTTGAAAAGGGAACGAAATTTGCGAATGGAAGCAAATGAAAATGTGAATTGTAAATCTGCCTAAACAATAATCCAACACTCATTTTTTATTGAAAAATGCTACTAAGTATTTATACACACGAAGAATTTGCATGCACCGCCTAGTACACTCAAAATTATACCAGATAAAAAAATCAAATTACAGACGAAAAAGTACTTGCATCAATTATCGATCTTAGCCAGTATTTTAACCTAATTCTTTTGTGTGTCTGCCTAACTGAAAGATAAATGCTATGCACTCTATATATAGAAAACATAAAGAGTATTTCATTGATTTTAATATGTTAAAATCATCATAACATCATTGAATTTCACCGCAAATGGTTTTCAATCATACATCATAATGAGACTTAAAACATTTGGCGGCCCTTAAAAAGGACTATAAATTATACTTGTTCTATCTCAGATGAAAGTATGTTGTTGTCCATTACGAAGAAGCATATGAATCTCATAATACTTGATATATTGTAACATTAATAGAATGCATCGAAAACGACTTCCCACCCACATAAACCGTAATGGAATGGGATTTTTTGTGTGTCCATGTAAACGAGCTCTAAACGCTACAAATATCATTTTCAATACTGAACGTTTTATAGCAAACCTCAAAAACATATAACAATTTCATGGCAATCCGTGTATATTTACGAGTGTTAGATGCCGGAAGACAGGCGGCAGACAGAGAATCTGAATACATGTCTACTTTTCAATTATGTTGGAAAGTGTTAAAATTTCCAAATTTTAACAATGCTAGCGCTCCATTCTCGTAAGCGCTCCAGTCGTAGTAATGAAATTATGAATAAAGAGGAGCAGATATGAAGTGTAGAGTCTACCAGTTGTAAGTGAAGTAACAGAGGAGGTTGTCACAAGATGGAGGCTAATATTTTCATCGGATCAGCAGTTTCTCATTACTGCTGAAGCAAACTTCCGCCGGTAAATTTTGAAGAGAAAATGTCTTCTTCTTTTAGCGGTTTTTCCTGCAAAATTTCTCTCACAAAAATGGTAAAAATTTCAGTTCGTTTTTACTGGCAGAAGTTTGCGTAGACATTATAATCTCTTACACTGACACAGACAAAGGTTGTTTTGGTTGTCAAAATATGGCTGAAACTCAGGTCCTAACTGCAGCTGGATTAAAGTTGCACCGGTAAATATAAATATCTGTTTTTGGCCACAATTATGATTGAAATTCTGCAATTATGAGGCGCATAATTAGGGAGAAAATTTCGATTTATATTTACTGGTGTAAGTTTGACCAGACGGTAATGAGCCACTGCGAAAACGGTTCCAGTTGAAGCTTCATCATTTTAATGTTATGCCAATTCCTCTTTTTTCATTGTTCTATGACATTAGTACGCAGTTTCACAGACTTAAATAAACTCTGCTTTGTTCTTAAATACTCACCACATAACCAGCATAGCACAGGTTAGAGGTTTTCTTAATCGAAAAACCTGTCCAGTTTCGAAAGTAATTCATTTTGCGACTATTTAAAATATGTTTTCAATTAAATTTTTGTACAAACTGGTGGAAAACTTACTTTTATATTTCTCAGATTTATTTACAATATTTTCGCAAGTATATGTTTAAAAGTCCAGAAAAACCATAGGTGCTAATCTCAAACTACACTGTTAAAAATTTTGCAGCATTTTGGCAGGTAATTTGACCGTTTTTTGAAAAAACGGCTTCATAACCATAATTTAACTATATTCTGACCATAAAATGGCCAATAATATGGTCAAAATAGTGTTAAATTTCGGTTGAGTAAGCGTTTTCGAAAAAACAAAACGGTCAAATGACCTGCCAGAATGCTGCAAATTTTTAACAGTGTAATCTTCCGTAATACGCGAGTTAATTTGACCCTGGTTTAATACGTTTCGAACCAGAAATTTTACGAAGACATGAAGTTAAGTATGTTCCACGTAGAAAACTTGAATTAAATATATAAAGATTCAAGAAATAAATTTTCTGGTTCGAAAGTGGTTAACCTGGGTTAAATTAACCCAGATATTACGGAAGATTAGTGGAAGGTTGGCAGCTATGAAAAACTTGCGAAAAGAAATAAACAAAAAAGTGAATTGGCCAATTCCTAAATAGAAATGACCTCAGTCATATGTAAATTCTTTGAAAATTTTACGGAAACATAACATTAAAATATATCTATCTAAAATGTTTTCTATTGGCATCGAAAAGAATGAGCTCTAAATCGAGATAACAAGAAAGAAAAATCCTGAGCCAACCATGGATTATGAAACACTTTCTACACTACCAGAATATTTAAGCAAATAATCATCGTTTAATAAGGTAAAGAGATACTTAACTAAACATTTTAGAAAACGTATGGTATATTTGAAAACGACATTTCAACAATTAAGCCCTTTATCCGGGAAGGTATTCCATTATTTTTTTGTGCAGCTCTGTATACGATACATATATTTGTACAGATTCTACATCCTATGTTAGAATACTTTTTGTAAGAAAATGCATAAAGCAGTTGAAAATTCACCCTTAGCAATTTCTACCAATAGACGGAAACTTACAGGAATTCTATTATACAGCCTTGTATACTGCATACAGATTTTAGTACACATCACATATTAAGCTGAAATGCAAAAACATGCTTAAAATTAGAGACATCACACTTCCAGGAATTACATTGCATAGTATCCGGTTCTTTGCATAGCCCCTTCTTTGAGAATTTTACAGAAATACAATATTAAAATATATCTATATAAAATTTTCTTTATGGTCCCTGAAAATAATGAGCTTAAAAACAATCATCACTTATCAAACGTGGCAATCCCAAAACTTTCTTCTATCTCATACATGTTAATACTTTCTGAAAAATTCAGCATAGCAGCGCCACCGGTTAAGTGATTTATGCTGAAATCTAATAAGTAACAACTTATGTCAACTTCTAATTGAATTTGAAGTTGATGAAAATCCGTGCATTAGTTTTTGAGATAGAGCTACTGCGGAAATCGGGAAAAGTTCTGCATAGCAGTGGCACCTGATGGGCAATTTACACCATCAGGATCAATTTATATCAGAAACTAACATAATCTAAAGTTCGCCAAAAATTCATACATTTGACACAGAGCTGTTGCGATAATCATGAATAATGCAGCATAGAAGCGCCACCTGTTGTGCGATATACACCAAAAAGGTATCAGTACCAATATATATCAAGGACAAACAGAATCAGAAGTTTTCTGAAAATCCGTGCTTTAATCCTTGAGATATAGCTTTGTGGAAATCATGAATAATGCAGTATATCAGCGCCACCTGCTGGACGAGTTACACCAAAACGTAATCAACAACATTTTATATTAGGATCTAACTGAATCTAAAGTTTTATTAAATTCCGATCATTAGTTCTTGAGATAGAGCGTCTACGAAATTTGTGTTACATACAAGCACACAGACAGACAGACAGACATTTTGTATAAACATATTTTACAGGCTGTCTGATCCCTAAAACGTATAAATCCGTCGAAAACCGGAATTGGAAAAATTTCACGTGTTATAGTGTGTTTGAAGAGGTGTAGGGATATTAGAATATTTACACTGGGAAAGTAAGACAACTGCAATATCTGCTACATTCTCTTTTTGAGGGTCCATGTTTAGACAAAGAGAGGGGTCTGAGTTTTCTGTTTTTCTCATTGCGGAGAAAGAGCGGTGGTTAGATATCTGTTTACAGTTGGGTATAGGACGGATGAAAATATTGAATTTCAACGGATGTGAGAGATATTTCCGCACTTCTCGGCTCGGCTTTGATCCGAGCAGCAATAAACTCAAGAAAAGAGATCTAGGTTTGACGTTCGTTAATCCTTCCAAAAGCTATAAATTTGGCGGCGAATGTCAGGAATATTTGCGCAGCTTAGCGTGGTTAAAAGAGGTTAGCGCTGCTTAAAAATTCAAGCGTTCTCATGGCGTCAGATAGGGCGTAGAGAATTTTAGCCAATTAAAAGTTAAGTAGTGCCTTGGTACCTCCCGTCTTAAACAATAATAACAAAAAAATTTAGAGAGGGAAGTTTTGGATTTTCAAGATGTAAGGAAAAGAAGGACAAAAAAAAGGCACTTGTTTGGAGACCGGTGATATATCTAAGATGGGGTTGCGTATCCCGAAGGAATTCAGCTCCTGACTCTAGCTGATCTTGGGGGAAACAGCGGCTAATGCTCCGGCAGGAATGAGTAGTCGAAATATTGGAAAATGATACATTGATCTCTAAGAAGATGTTGATACTGAGATTTACCTGACTGTACACACAGTAAAAGAATATTAGATTTACTTTGCTGTTGACTAGAAGAGTTTGCTGTTCTCAGCTGTGGACGAGATCATTCTGGACGGATATTACTCGGCAGTGTTGATGGATTTAAAGGGCAGAGTTACGGAACGGGATTTGAGGCGATTCTTTATATCGCGTAACGGTGACTAGGATCTTCCGAGTCTACAGTGTTGGAACATTTGCACGTAGTTCGAGAAACCATTACTGGTTGATTATCATCACTTTAAAAAAAATAGATTCTGCAAATGATTATAAGTGACTGTTTCCGCGAAGAAAATTGATTTAGCGAATGATTATAAATAACTGTTTCCGCACGGCCGCCTTACCGTTCGATAGTAGAATAACCGAATGTAGTCAAAAGTGGCAACTGATGTACTGTTTGATTATTTAAGGATTAAACGGACCTGATTATAAGAGACTGTTTCTGCGCGGTGGTTTTATAGTAGGACTTTTGAATTAACTGGAATACGCAAAAGTGCTGTAGTATTGGACTCTGATTAGGTAAAATGTTTTTGGTTTCTATGGATATATGTTGCTCAACTCCTGGTAAGTGCCTGACTTTATATTTAAGTATTTCTAAATCAAATAGCGGTTTAAATTCTGAAATATAAAATAATGTAAAAGAACCACTCGAGTTCTCATTTAATATGGATGGCTTTATTATAGTTTCATTATGTTAGTCATTTTCATTGATGATTTGTGAAATGTTACCTTTTACTAAACCTCTTAACACTGATGTTAATCGCTTAAATAAAATATTCCAAATAATATATGATTTAGTACTTTAATTAGAAGTTTTTGTAAGTTTTCTTAAAAAAAATAAAAGAAACTCTTGACTAATTAACTTCCGACTAGCCTTTTCAAGTCTTTTAAGTTAAAAACCATAATTATTATAAGATTGCATTTGAGCACCGTTAGGAAAACAACGCGATGGACATATTTAGTTTATAATATAATAAAAGGTTGAATCTATATTGGAATTTAATAGGAGTTTTAGACACTCACAGAGTTAAGTATTAATAAGTTGTAAGGCTAAAATATTTGTATATTATTTGATTAATGTATTTATTTATTAAAGATCCAAGGACGAAACTTATCATTTAACTTTAAGAATTTAATATACAAAATTTATATACAAAGTTTAGATAACAAAATAAACACAACATAACACACGAATCCAATACTTTCTTCTTGTAAAGATAGAAGAAAGTAAAAATGATGATGCGCCTTAATATTATAACCATATATCCAAAAGTTAATTGTTTATTATACATTTTAAAATTTATAAAAAAAAATGCAATACAAAATTTAGTTTATCTATTCTTAAAATATAGCCAGATTGAAATGCTTCTTTTTTTAATGAAATTCAGTGAATTATCAAAACGTAATCTAAGTATATTTTTAATTAAAAGGAATTTATGATTATAAAAATGAGTAAATTTGTAATAATTTTTTATTCAAAAGAGCTACGCATTAGGACCTATGTCGGTTTTTACATAAAATGAAATCTACTTCGTTACGTGGAATGTTTTATGAAACATCATTCTTACCATTAATTTTAGAGATACAGAGAAATATTATCTTTCGACTGCCGAAGATAGTTGAAGTGTTGGCAAGTCTTCGGCTTTTTGCATACCACTATTTTCTTAGAGAAAATATTATTCTTTTAAATCGCCAAAATGTTCCAATTAAATAAAACGAAATTTTATGTGTTAAAATACTGGTATCCAAAAGCGGGAGACTTGGCATCTCTGTAATATCCAATTTGGCTTTTTTGAATTGAGAAATTTTTAATTCATACCGAAAATTCCGAGCGGTATTTTTTTAATATTTAATGACAGAAATTTCATGATAACAAAGAGAAAAATACTTACTTTCAGAAATTCCGGTTTGAATGCGGAATTAAAAAAAAAAAAAAAAAAAAAAGAAGGACAAACTGACAACACATCGTATTGAATGGGGCCGTCTTCTCCTGTTATCGTTTTCATGCCTAGAAAAGTAAACCTTCAAAAATGAGTGGGAAAAGTCTGTAAAATTGTCTTTTATATAAATTTATATTATTTTTTTTTATCAAATTTACATTTTTTTTTTCCTGTTGCTTAACACTAGAACGGCGGCGAGGGGTCATTTTGACCCTTGCCGAATGAATACATTTCGATTCGAACCAGAATTTTTTTTATACTATAAGATTAATATATGTTGCATAAAAATAACTTAAATAAATAAGTTAAATAGTTCTAAATAAAAATTCTGATGTGAAATACTTTTATAAAACTTGAGCAAAATTTCCCGCCGTTCTAGTGTTAATCAGTGTTCCTGGTTATTTTTTCCTCTAAAACATTAATTTTATTTTTCTAAAATTGTAGATAAACCGCTAAAAAAGATTTATTTTAAAATTCTATTAATGTATATTTTTAAGTGTATAAACCATATTTTTTTTCGCGCTGCTTTTATACAAGAAACTGCAAAAAATTGTCAAAATAAAGTACTACAATTTTTTTAAAATGTGGTCCAATTTTTATTATGTACATGATCTCGAATTCATAAATTGTATTCTCACTCGGAAATAAGAAATAATTCTTTGTCGAATGGTACGTTTCTCAGTGACAATTTAGTTTAACCTTTCAGGGGCAAAGTACTTCTATTGGTAAAATGTTGAAATGATTGAATAACACCGGGATTGATGAACAAACTTTTATGAAAGTAAGAAAAAGCTGTTCTTAGCGTACATTATAAAAAAAAATAATTTGTAAAATCTGGTGCCAATGTGGCTTTTAGGAATTAAAATTAAGTGGAATATATAATATACATGTGCCTTTCAAGAGGTTAAAAAAAGGATGGGATTTTATAGCGGCCAACTTGTACTGATTTTTCTTACCACTAAAGTTTTATAGAAATTTTTGACTTATTAAAATGTTAAAATTACTTGAATTTCTGTTATTCAATTAGCTAAAATTTTCCATTAAATTTTAGTGATATGAAAAATCCGTACAAATTGGCAGGTATGGGGTTTGTACTTTCTTGTTTCCTGCGACAGTATAATACGTAAGTACAGACGCTCACTCTCACAAACACACACTTACATACAAAAGAATTATTAACTAGTTTTAAAGAAATGCCAGAAAAAAAATTAAGTTCATTTATGAATTGTTATGAATGTTATGAATGTTGAATTAATTTACGAATTTAAGTTCATTTATGAATTTGGTTATTTTTATTAATATACTCTCATCACAAAATTGAATGAATTTTATATAGTTTGGACATTATTTATTCCTCCTTATTTAAATATTATTACTGTGAGTGAAACAATTTTGTTTGTGACCTCTGTAATTGGTACTCATTATCTCTATTATGTACTTTTTATTTATGCACCAGATTAGCCATAGCGGTCTTTTTCACTGTGACCAAATAAATATATTTCGATTCAAATCATATTTTTTTTCTTATATAATAAAACAAATATATACCACAGAAAGTAATTTAAATAATTTAATTATGCAATAAAAATGCTAGTCTCATCTTTATATGATTTGAGTTAAATATCTGGCTGTTCTACTGTTAATTAGACGCTTAATTATTTATTCATATTATCGATGGCATGTATTCTTGTGAGAACTGGTTTTTCACTGGAACACTTTCCGACATAGTTGAAAAGTGTTTATGAATTCGGTTTGTCTGTTTGACAGTTCGTCTCTCTCTGTGCCTGTCCGTCAGTGTGTACGTCTATCCCTCTGTCCGTCTCTCCGTGCTCTAACTCTAGTAAATATAGTCCAATTGCCATAAAATGTAAATACATATGCTATTCGAGTTTAATATGGAATGATAGATATTGAAAACGAAGTGTGTAGCATTTCCGTTTCTTTTAAAGGGCCGCTCAAAAGAATTCCGTTACATTACGGTCTAGCGAAAAAATCGTTTGCCGTGTATTTTAATGATATTACAGTACATTAAACATATTTGAATTGATACACATCACTGATATGGTGAATAAAATCATAAGGTTCTTACTATGGAATGTGGGGTGCACAGAACTTATCGTTTATTTTCAGGGACACACTAAAGAATTTGGCTATAGAAAAAAAAAAAAAAGAGCAATATTTGAACTATTGAAACCTACGAACTATAAATGCTGGAAATCTGGTTTCAGTTGTGGTGTGTATTTTTAAATTTAATAAATTTTTAAATATTATTTGGTGTACATAAACTCTATAGATAATGCAGAGTCGCACAAAAGTTCTCAACAATATCCATTTATTGGCTGAAATTTTTAGCCAAACATCATAATGTAACAGAAAACCATTCTGCGTTCCTGTAAAACAACTATAAATGATAATTGTTTTATCTCCAAAGAATGCATGTTGTTCTGTATCTCAATGAGGTACATAAATCTCTTTATGTTTGGAATCGTGTAACATCAATAAAATGCACCGAAAACGACACCCCCCCCCCCCCCCCAAATAGACCTTAATGTAACGGAATATTTTGTGTGTCCTTGTAAACGCTATATATAATTATGTGTGGCCTAAACGCTACACACATAATTATCAATACCGTACACCTCAAAAACATCTAAAAATTTCATGGCAATCCGAGTATATTTACAAGCGTTAGATGGCGGAATACAGACGGCAGACAGACAATCTGAATTCCAAACTGACGCTCAAATCACGTAACCTGTGTTAGAAGGAGAGCGTCAGTGATTCGTATGAACACAGCTTTAATCTTAATTAATCACCACATAACCAGCATTACACAGGTCTAGTGGTCTTCTTGATAAGACTGACGTAGGTAAACAAGCACTAATTACTAGCACCACAATTTAGAAATATGTACTCAAATAATTCTTTGTAAAATCTGGTGATTAAAAAAAAAAAATTATAATAAAAATGTAATAAAAACTTTAATTTAACCCTTCTTAAAATATCATAAGATTGAAATGTTTCTGTTCTAATGAAATACAGAGAATTGTCGAAATAAAATCGAAATAGAATGAATTTTTCCTATATTTGTCAGCTTTAAAAGAATATATCTAAAGTTCCTTCCAAGATACATGTATGAAATTTTCAATACAGAATTTATGCTATACTTTCAACAAATTGTCTTCAGGATTTTTAATTTTGAGTGATATTTGTGAAAATATGCTAATTAATGCAAAGCGCATAAAGAACTTCCTTTTTTTACTTAAATTTTTTTTATAAAATTCATAATCGATATTTTAAGAAATCCTGAAGACAAATTAAAATGAACCACTTTTACACAAAAGCGTAAAAATTTTTAAATCGAGTAAGTACTTCCAGAGTTATAGCAAAAATTAAATATGCTTATAATTTTAAAATATAGATTTTTAAAAATATTTTAAATTTTTCAGATTTTTTCACATGCAACATTCTTATTATATTAAAACATATTTCAGAAAATAATTCATAACAAAATCTCTATAAATAAAAAAAAAAAAGAATTTTGAGCTCCGGACCCCCTTCAAATTATAAAAATGATTATTTATGAATCAATTCTTATACAAAATACTATGAATTATGACCTAAGTCGGTTTTTACGTAAAAAGAAATCAACATTATCGAAAACATGGCAATGCGCTTTCACACCTCATTTTTACCATTTAATTTGAGTTATGGGGAATTTTACAATTAGACTGTCGAAAAGGGTTGGGAATTTCGCACTTTTTAAATAAAAAAATTATAATTTCATACCTAAATTCATTTCTCCACGAACATTATAAAGAAATATTTTATTAAAAACTTCGGGGTGCACTTCTTAGGTATTGTAATTAATATACCACTACCTTTCAGACGACTAATAAAAATTTCTGATTCAGAATACGTTTAATAGACCAAAGTAAATCGAAGATAATAATCAACGTAAAAAAAAAAAAAAAAAAAAATTACAAACATTTGTTAACCCCTTCACGGACGACGCACAGTGAAGTATTTGACCCAAAATCCTGGCCAAAAATATTTTTCTGTGTAAATATAGTCCGATTGCCTTGAAATTCTTAGATATTAATAGGTATCACTGTGGCATGTTTGGTTTTGTAAATGAAGTCTACAGCATTTACTGTTCACTTACAGAGACATCCAAAAGAATTCCCTTATATTATGGTCTAAGGGAAAAAATCGTTTGCTCTGTATTTTAATGATATCACACTATTTTAAACGTGCAGAAATTTATTTACCTCACTGAGATACTAAGGAACTTATTGTATAATACGTTGTGCTTAGAATACATCGTTCATTTACAGGGACACGTAAAAGATTTTGGCTGAAGTATAAATTTAAATATTGAAATCTATGACCAATAATTGCTGGAAGTGCGTTTCTAGTTGTGATATTACGTTTTAAAATTGAACTATTTTTTTAATATTACTTGGTGTGGATACATTCTACTGATCATATATAGGGCTTCACAAAATTTCTCACGTATATTTCGGTTTATTCACGGAAATGCCGAATGGAAATTTTTAACTGTGCTTTGCGTTTCACTGAACTAACTTTTAGCATACTATATAGTACACATACAAATCCATAGCTTAGTTTAATATTTTATATCTTAAAAGCTGACGAAGTATAAGTAAGATCTTAACACTTCACATAATAAAAAAAGCGTAAAAGTTGGCAGGAATGCGAATGGTGCTTACGCTTCTTACGCTTTTTCAGACCACAAAAATTTTATAGTAAATTTTACCTTTTTAAATCACCGTAATCTGCCGATTAAATAAGGCAAATATTTCTATTAAATTTTTGTGGTCTGAAAAAGCGGAAGAATTGGCAGCTATGCGTAGTGAACGCGAGAGCGTGCGCCCGCACACACATACACACACACAAACATTAAATATCTTTCCTTGCTCAATATATATCGAAAGAAAAAACCCACTAATCTTTGGTAAAAACTTTTGAAATGCCACTGAAAACAGAAAAATCAGTGAAGTTTGGCAGACATGGACAAGCAATGCATATATTAATTCTATGGACCACACACCACTTGATTTAATTATATTTTATATAAAATGTTTATATCTACAACTTTTTGAACAAATTTGTACAAAGAAGTCTACGTATTTCTGTGAAAAGGTATCATGAAAAGAAAAACAAGCGGAACAAAACCACGTTTATATGTTTTGAAGAAAATTCTTTTTCATAAAATGTATCTTGTTTCTATGTAGTATTTATTTGCTTTTATTTATTATTAGTCAGCTTGACAGTTACAAAATATGTTTAATGCGATTTGAAACAGAAATTCCTTTAACCTCTTCAGACCCGAGTTACACAAATTTGCACTTCTATTCTTTACCTCATAAAAAATAAACTGTTTGATTTTTTTTTTTTTTTTTACATTTTGACTTCTTTTCTACGTAGTTGAATCATTTTTGCTTTAAAATCAAACCAATAAAAAGCAGCATCGATGCTTATTTCCCTCATCTGAGTTTGCAAAATGCCTTCAAGACAGTGTGGTCGAGAAAGTAAGTAATTTTCATAATTATTTAACTTAAATACTTATCAATAAATTTTTTTGAGAATTTGTAGATCATTCGTTTGTTTAACCCTTTCCGGCACATAAAAATTTTGTTGTAAAATGATGAAATCGTCGACTGCCACCGGCATTTACATACGACTTTCTTAGAAATTAAAAACTTCTTACTTTATAGTTTTATTGTTAATGCAAGATTTTCTTGAAATATTCTTGGTGCCGATTGTAAGTTTGGAATTAAAATTAGGTATCCCGACCAGGGTACACTGTGCCGGAAAGTGTTAATGATCTTAAAGGGCATAGCGGGATAAGCATTGGAAACATGCCTTTCAATGAAATTTCCTGATTTTTTTTTCCCAAATGTGGCTACATATCTGACAATATATTTTCCCTATTATCACCCTATGAATATTGATATTTAATGAGATAAAAAAGTTTTTTCGATTTTTTAAAAAACGAATTTTCTCCAAAACTGCTGCGCGGAATTTCATGCCATTAATGGAGTATATATAGACACCAAAGATGCATAACTGGTATTTTTGTATAATTTTCTGTTTATAAAAACTGTGTGAAATAGCGAAATAAAAATTCAAAAAAATAATAATAATATCTTATGGTTATCCGAAAATTACCATTTTCACGTAAAAAATATTCCACATGTGCCCGTATATTCGGCTAAGATGTGTTATTATCCCACCCTCCGCGATGTTGAGTATTTGGCGATTTTATCGCTCTGGTAACCCCGGCGTTTGGCGTCTAGTAACTTATTATGGCAACCCCCTTTTTTACGACGCGAGAGCGTGCTTTTTGCGCGAACATTCATTTCACTGCCGGGTGTCGTTGCTGACGGTTGCTTGAGTCTTGTACCAGATACTCTTTGATATCGTGTTCTATGGCTGTCTTTTTATTTTTATGTTAAATTTATTTGATGTATTTCATTGACTATAGTTTCTGTAGTCCGTTTAAACGCTCTTGCTTAAGTAATTAAGAAATATGAGGAGATTTTGACATGAAAGAGAGGTTTGTTTATAGCGTGTCAATGCGTATTAAGCCTATTTTGGAAAATGACGGCGGTGTTATATTTTGTGCTGTAGGTTTTAAGAAAGCAGATGTCTGTTAAGGTATGTTGATAATTTTATGTATATTTTGTTGCTTTAAGAGTTTTTTACATTTTGAGATTGCTACAAAACGAGAACTACTGAATTTTGAGAATGCTATATCGCGAAAAATGCTGAATTCGGCGATGTTTTTTTTTTCGGTAAATGAGCGCAAAGCGTTCTTACAACTATTGCTGATTGCCACTTTAGCGAGTTTCGTTTTTTAGGTATATTTTGCTGTTTTAAGAGTTTTTTACATTTTGAGATTGCTACAAGACGAGAACTGCTGAATTTTGAGAATGCTATATCGCGAGAAATGCTCAATTTCTCGGCGATTGTGGCATCGGCATTTCTCGGCATGTCAAATGCTCGGCGATTTTTTTTTTCGTTAAATGTGCGCGAAGCGCTCATACAAGGATTACTGATTGCCAGTTTAGCGAATTTTGTTTATTATTTACATTTTATTTTCATTAAGCCAAACATGCGTATAAACGGGTGCTTGGCGACATTTACTACTTGGCGGAAAAGGGGTTTTCTCGCCAAAAAAAATCCAAGATGGCGGAGGGTGGGATAATAACACATCTATTCCGTATATTCTATGTAAATGCCGAAAGTTTGCGTTGGGTACTACATATAAATATTTACAAAAATGTATATTAAAATTATGTAAATTCATTTTAAGGCGTTATTTGGGGCGGAGCTATTCAACTTCCACATCCTAAGAATTTTTGGAACAAAGTCAGCAGACAATATGTCAACTGAGGTATTTTAGATTCCATTAAGTATATAAGCCATGTTTTTCAACTTCATGTTCATTTTGATATCGACAGCGTTGAGAATGTTGCTCATGTGTTTATTAAAATTTAAAATACAGCAATTCTGTAACTGTTTATTCCAAAAACTCTTCGGGTTTGAAAGTTTAGTAGCTCTGCCCCAAATAACGCCTTAACCCTTTATCTACGGCATTATGATCTACTGCAATTTTTTTCTTGTAATATTTTTTTCAGTTACTACAATGAAAAATAAAGATTAAAACGTAAAAAAAAAATGCTCACCCGACAGATATTTAATTATTTAGAGGTAATTAACTAAAGTGGTACTTTAAAGTGCCGTCAGTACACTATGACTGGATTATCGTAACAGAAAACCCACAAGTTATTTCAACTTGCACCAAAAAATATTTTCGATTTAATAAGCATATGAAATATAGGCTTTTTCTTATTTACAAATAAATCGTTTGGTAAATTCCGGTGACAATCATTTATTTCAACACTTTAGAATTGAAAATGCTTTGCTCCTAAAAGGGTTTAAAAAACTATTTTTTTAGGTTGCGATCTTGTTAGCAGTCCTTTAGTTTTGCGACGTCAATATTCCAGGGGCAACATGCTCACTGGCATCTCCACATATGCAATATATGAATTTACATATGCCTTTTTTAGCATAGCAAAAACCAGCCGGTGCCACAACTTTTTCGATTTCCTATAAAAATAAAAATGAAACAGAAAAAAAATACCAGGGAAATCACTACTGCACAACATTTTAGTAATTGCGTTTTAAATCCAATGAAAACGACAGATAACTACACAGACGAAAAGTAAGCAAGAAGTTTTTCTCAAGCACCCAGTGTACTGACGGTACTTATAAGTACCCCCGAGTAATTCAACTTTTAAATCAAATACATACACCGTTCAACTAAAATAGCTACTCAAATTGTATTCTAAGACCATAATGAACACATAAAAATAATAATATAATATACAGGTGCCTTTCAAGAGGTTAAAAAAAGGATGGGATTTTATAGTGGCCAACTTGTACTGATTTTTCTTGCCACTAAAATTTTATAGAAATTTTTGACTTATTAAAATGTTAAAATTACTTGAATTTCGGTTATTCAATTAGCTAAAATTTTCCATTAAATTTTAGTGATATGAAAAATCCGTACAAATTGACAGGTATGGGGTTTGTACTTTCTTGTTTCCTGCGATAGTATAATACGTAAGTACAGACGCACACTCTCACAAACACACACTTACATACAAAAGACTTATTAACTAGTTTTAAAGAAATGCCAGAAAAAATTTAAGTTCATTTATGAATTGCTAAGAATGTTATGAATGTTGAGTTAATTTATGAATTTAAGTTCATTTATGAATTTGGTTATTTTTATTAATACACTCTCATCACAAAATTGAATGAATTTTAGATAGTTTGGACATTATTTATTCCTCCTTATTTAAATATTATTACTGTAAATGAAACAATTTTGTTTGTGACCTCTGTAATTGGTACTCATTATCTTTATTATGTACTTCTTATATATGCACCAGATTAGCCATAGCGGTCTTTTTGACTGTGACCAAATAAATATATTTCGCTTCAAATCATATATTTTTTTTTTATAAAATAAAACAAATATATACCACAGAAAGTAATTTAAATAATTTAATTATGGAATAAAAATGCTAGTCTCATGTTTATATGATTTGAGTTAAATATCTGGCTGTTCTACTGTTAATTAGACGCTTAATTATTTATTCATATTATCGATGGAATGTATTTTTGTGAGAACTGGTTTTTCACTGGAACACTTTCCGACATAGTTGAAAAGTGTTTATGAATTCGGTTTGTCTGTTTGACTGTTCGTCTCTCTCTGTGTCTGTCCGTCACTGTGTACGTCTATCCCTCTGTCCGTCTGTCCGTGCTCTAACTCTAGTAAATATAGTCCAATTGCCAGAAAATGTAAATACGTATGCTATTCGGGTTTAATATGGAATGATCGATATTGAAAACGAAGTGTGTAGCATTTCCGTTTCTTTTAAAGGGCCGCTCAAAGAATTCCGTTTCATTACGGTCTAGCGAAAAAATCGTTTGCCGTGTATTTTAATGATATTACAGTACTTTAAACATATTTGAATTCATACACATCACTGATATGGTGAATAAAATCATAAGGTTCTTACTATGGAATGTGTGGTACACAGAACGTATCGTTTATTTTCAGGGACACACTAAAGAATTTGGCTATAGAAAAAAAATGAGCAATATTTGAATTATTGAAACCTACGAATTATAAATGCTGGAAATCTGGTTTCAGTTGTGGTGTGTATTTTTAAATTTAATAAATTTTTAAATATTATTAGGTGTACATAAACTCTATAGATAATACAGCGCCGCACAAAAATTCTCAACAATATCCATTTATTGGCTGAAATTTTTAGCCAAACATCATAATGTAACAGAAAACCTTTCTGCGTTCCTGTAAAGCAACTATAAATGATAATTGTTTTATCTCCAAAGAATGCATGTTGTTGTGTATCTCAATGAGGTACATAAATCTCTTTATGTTTGAAATCGTGTAACATCAATAAAATGCACCGAAAACGACCCCCCCCCCCCCAAATAGATCTTAATGTAACGGAATATTTTGTGTGTCCTTGTAAACGAACTCTAAACGCTACACACATTATTATCAATACCGTACACCTCAAAAACATCTAAAAATTTCATGGCAATCCGAGTATATTTACAAGTGTTATATGGCGGAATACAGACGGCAGACAGACAATCTGAATTCCAAACTGCCGCTCAAATCACGTAACCTGTGTTAGAAGGAGAGCGTCAGTGATTCATATGAACCCAGCTTTAATCTTAATTAATCACCACATAACCAGCATAACACAGGTCTAGTGGTCTCCATGACAAGGCCGATGTCGGATAGCAAGCACTAATTACTTGCACCACAATTTAGAAATATGTACTCAAATAATTTTTTGTAAAATCTGGTGATTTTTTAAAAATTTATAATAAAAATGTAATAAAAACTTTAATTTAACCCTTCTTAAAATATCATAAGATTGAAATGTTTCTGTTTTAATGAAATACAGAGAATTGTCGAAATAAAATCTACGTGTTTATTAAGGGAGTCAGGGGCTAAAAATTCTCGAATAATGCATTTTTTTATTGGCTAAAAAAATACTGATTTATTAGCGTTAAATACCGTAAGTCGCATGTTTTTATCTTCATTCGATCCAGAGATATAACACCTTTTGCTTTGAGAAGCGATGCATCAGCTGCCCTCTGTCGAGAACTTTACCTTCATTTATCTCAGAATGAATTTTTCCACGATTTGTCAGCTTTAAAAGAATATATCTAAAGTTCCTTCCAAGATACATGTATGAAATTTTCAATACATATTTAATGCTATACTTTCAACAAATTGTCTTCAGGATTTTTAATTTTGAGTGATATTTGTGAAAATAGGCTAATTAAAGCAAAGCGCATAAAAAACTTCCTTTTTTTACTTAAATTTTTTTTATAAAATTCATAATCGATATTTTAAGAAATCCTGAAGACAAATTAAAATGACACACTTTTACACAAAAGCGTAAAAATTTTTAAATCGAGTAAGTACTTCCAGAGTTATAGCAAAAATTAAATATGTTTATAATTTTAAAATATAGATTTTTTAAAAATATTTAAAAATTTTCAGATTTTTTTACATGCAACATTCTTATTATATTAAAACATATTTCAGAAAAAAATTCATAACAAAATCTCTATAAATAAAAAAAAGAGAATTTTGAGCTCCTGACCCCCTTCAAATTATAAAAATGACTATTTATGAATCAATTCTTATACAAAATACTATGAATTATTACCAAGTCGGTTTTTACGTAAAAAGAAATCAACATTATCGAAAACATGGCAATGTGCTTTCACACCTCATTTTTACCATTAATTTTGAGTTATGGGGAATTTTACCTTTAGACTGTCGAAAAGGGTTGAGAATTTCGCATTTTTTAAATAAAAAAATTATAATTTCATATCTAAATTCATTTCTCCACGAACATTATAAAGAAATATTTTATTAAAAACTTCGGGGTGCAATTCTTAGGTATTGTAAATAATATACCACTACCTTTCAGACGGTTAATAAAAATTTCTGATTCAGAATACGTTTAATAGACTAAAGTAAATCGAAGATAATAATCAACGTAAAAAAGAAAAAAAAAAAATACAAACATCTCTTAACCCCTTTACGGACGACGCACTGTGGAGTATTTGACATAAAATCCTGGCCAAAAATATTTTTCTATGTAAATATAGTCCGATTGCCTTGAAATTCTTAGATGTTAATAGGTATCACTGTGGCATGTTTGGTATTGTAAATGAAGTCTATAGCATTTACTGTTCACTTACAGAGACATCCAAAAGAATTCCCTTACATTATGGTCTAAGGGAAATAATCGTTTGCTCTGTATTTTAATGATATCACACTATTTTAAGCGTGCAAAAATTTATTTACCTCACTGAGATACTAAGGAACTTATTGTATAATACGGTGTGCTTAGAATACATCGTTCATTTACAAGGACACGCAAAAGATTTTGGCTGAAGTATAAATTTAACTATTGAAGTCTATGACCAATAATTGCTTTAAGAGCGTATCTGGTTGTGATATTACGTTTTAAAATTGAACTGTTTATTTAATATTACTTGGTGTGGATACATTCTACAGAACATATGTAGGGCTTCACAAAAGTTCTCACGTACATTTTGGTTTATTCACGGAAATGCCGAATGGAAATTTTTAACTGTGCCTTTCGTTTCACTGAACTAACTTTTAGCATACTATGTAGTACACATATAAATCCATAGCTTAGATTAATATTTTATATCTTAAAAGCTGACGAAGTATAAGTAAGATCTTAACACTTCACATAATAATGAGTATACACCTTATAAATATTTTGATAACTAAGAAAAAAAAAGAGACATCATTTAAGGAGAGCACAGAGAAAAAAGATGTTAAAACATAAATTTACTAAGCAGATATTTTAAAAATATGAATATATCACATGCCCATAGACTTAATATTACCGAAAGGAGTTTGGAAATTTAGTGACTAGCAGCCTTAAATGCTTCCTGTTTATAAGAGAAATGTAATTGTTGATAGATTGTTTTATTTACGAGCAATGTTTAATTAAATGTAATTAATTTTACTGTATAGAAAACTTTTTATTTGCATTTAATTTACTTTAATAATAATTATTACATTTAATTTAGATTTCATAAGGATTATTTACATTTGATAAAGTTACATTAAATAATACATTTAATAAAGTGGAGTCTCTACAGTATAGAGATGCTGGATTTTCAGTGTATTTAATAGATTACCAGTTTCAATCTGATTCTTTAGAACTCTGATTTTCATATTCTTCATCACACACTTCTTGGCTTTTATCAGGACTACGATCAGACCTAGCTGGAAGAAGAAGTTGTAGGGTCTTACTACTGAATGACTTGCTCTTTTCCCTTGGTCATTGTCTAGAGCAGTTTATAAAAGGATCACTGCTTGAAAGAAGCCAATTTGGAAAATCACTTTTGCAAATTTCACTATTGCACTTTCTTGAATACTTTGAACGGTACTATCTACAGTGCTTGTTTCCAGCCTTGGCAGCTTCTTCTGACCATTGGCCAATGGGTAAGACTGCTTTCTTAATTTCAGTGTCATGATGAATCAAAACCTTGCGTGCGCACTGTTGGAATCATGGGGTACCAATTGTAAAGGTTCACATACAGTCTTGCTGTTTCATCAGCGAGATGTTTGGAACTTTTTTTCGTCAATGTGATGCCCACTTGTTATGACTTCCAGTAATACTTACAACCTTTTAATCCTTTCTGCGTCTACTCCAGTCTTCTGCGTCTAATTCCCTCATTTCTCCCCTTATTTTCTACCTATGAGCCCCCGAAACTAATTGCAGAAAATTTTTTCAGTAAGTAAGTATTTACAATTTGAAGCCGATCTGATATTTCTAACAAGAATATCGAGTCGCGTACGTATGTACGTACTTACATACGTACGTACATGCATACATACAGAATTTGTAGCGGCAAAACCTCTCAAGCAATATCCTGAAAGCTTAAAAACCCGCAATACGAGAATAAAAATATAGTTTTATCTCTTCAATTCAGTTGCCGCAAAAAAATGGGATTTAAGTATTCCCCCCGTAAAAAAAATTTATAAAAAATGTCAACAATATGCGGGAATTTCTTTTGTGAAATTGGAATTTGGAAATATAAACAATAAGATTATAGTTCAAACATGGCCCTGCAAAGCCCGGCACACTTTAAAAAAGCTTTCGATATGTTTAAACTAGAGTCAAAAACTCTTTAAAATTACCTCTTTTACAAATTTAATGTTTTTTTATTATATTAAAATCTAAACTATTTAATTTAACACATACTTTATTTTAAAGATCCAAAGATTCCATCACACATTTGTGAGGTATAACGAAACTCTTCAAATCATCAAGAAATTTAATTGAGGAATTAATACTGTAAGGGGAGGAGACGGTCATGGGTTTGAGAATAACTGATAAAAATCTAAATAATTTATACAATGGGGAGTGGCTTTAATCGATAATAGGTCTAAGAGGAATATTAGGTTTGTGAGTCTTCGGTAACCCATAAAATCTTGGAACGAGACCAGTTTAACACTTAAGACTTTTAGCAAGAGTAGAACAAAATCCACCGGACCTCGTTAAATCACTCAGGAGGCCATTCATGTTTCTTTGAATACTCGGAGTTAAATCTTTATTAACAATACTGTAAGTTTGATCATCGTTCAGTAAATCAAGGGACTTATTTATATAGTCACACCTATCCATAACCACAGTAATACGGCCCTTATCCGCTCTAGTAATAACAATTCATGAATCACACGATAAATTATTTAAAAGATTTTTGTATAAAAACTGTTAGAACTTGTTACCACATAACTATTCTTTATCAATATCTTGGAAATCTCAGACCTTACCAGATGTTTCTGGGAGGAGTTTAACTTTTGTATAATCGGCTCGACAGCCGCCAGTAACCGAGGAGTATCCAAATTCGAAGCACCAACGGAAAAATTAAAACCACTGTTCAGAACCTTAAATCCATCTGGAGAGAATTTTCTGGATGACAGATTCAAAACCCAAAAATTAGTTTTGTCATTAACATTCGTAAACAGCGTAATCAGCAACATTTTACATTAGGATCTAACTGAATCTAAAGTTTTATTAAATTCCGATCATTAGTTCTTGAGATAGAGCGTCCACAAAATTTGTGTCACATACAAGCACACAGACAGACAGACACACAGACACAAAGACAGACATTTTGTATAAACATATTTTACAGGCTGTCTGATCCCTAAAACGTATAAATCCATCGAAAACCGGAATTCGAAACATTTCACGTGTTATAGTGTGTTTGAAGAGGCGTAGGAATATTAGAAAATTTACACTGGGAAAGTAAGACAACTGCAATATCTGTTATTTTTTCTTTTTGAGGGTCCATGTTTAGACAAAGAGGGGGGGTCTGAGTTTTCTGTTTTTCCCATTGCGGAGAAATAGCGGTGATTAGATATGTGTTTACAGTTGGGTATAGGATGGATGAAAATATTGAATTTCAACGGATGTGAGAGATATTTCCGCAGTTATCGGCTTCGCCTTGATCCGAGCAGCAATAAACTCAAGAAAGGAGATCTAGGTTTGACGTTCGTTAATCCTTCCAAAAGCTATAAATTTGGCGGCGAATGTCAGGAATATTTGAGCAGCGTAGCGGGGTTAAAAGAGGTTAGCGCTGCTTAAAAATTCAAGCGTTCTCATGGCGTCAGAGAGGGCGTAGAGAATTTTAGCTAATTAAAAGTTAAGTAGTGTCATGGTACCTCCCGTCTTAAATAATAATAACAAAAAAAATTAGAGAGGGAAGTTTTGGATTTTCGAGTTGTAAGGAAAAGAAGGACAAAAAAAAAGGCACTTGTTTGGAGACCGGTGATATGTCTAAGATGGGGCTGCGTATCCCGAGGGAATTCAGCTCCTGACTCTAGCTGATCTTGGGGGGAAACAGCGGCTAATGCTCCGGCAGGAATGAGTAGTCGGAATATTGGAGAATGATACTTTTATCTCTAAGAAGATATTGATACTGAGATTTACCTGACTGTACACACAGTAAAAGAATATTAGATTTACGTTGTTGTTGACTAGAAGAGTTTGATGTTCTCAGCTGTGGACAAGAGCATTCTGAACGGATATTACTCGGCAGTGTTGACTCGGCAGAGGATTTAAAGGGCAGAGTTACGGAACGGGATTTGAGGCGATCCTTTATGTCGCGTAACGGCGACTAGGATCTCCCGAGACTACAGTGTTGGAACATTTGCACGTAGTTCGAGAAACCATTACTGGTTGATTATCATCACTTTAAAAGAAAATAGATTCTGCAAATGATTATAAGTGGCTGTTTCCGCGAAGAAAATTGATTTAGCGAATGATTATAAATAACTGTTTCCGCACGGCCGCCTTACCGTTCGATAGTAGAATAACCGAATGTAGTCAAAAGTGGCAACTGATGTACTGTTTGATTATTTAAGGATTAAACAGATCTGATTATAAGAGACTGTTTCTGCGCGGTGGTTTTACAGTAGGACTTTTGGATTAACTGGAATCCACAAAAGTGATGTAGTATTGGACTCTGATTAGGTAAACTGTTTTTGGTTTCTATGGATGTATGTTGCTCAACTACTGGTAAGTGCCTGACTTTATATTTAAGTATTTCTAAATCAAATAGCGGTTTAAATTCTGAAATATAAAATAATTTAAAAGAACCACTCGAGTTCTCATTTAATATGGATGGCTTTATTATAGTTTCATTATGTTAGTCATTTTCATTGCTGATTTGTGAAATGTTACCTTTTACTAAACCTCTTAACCCTGATGTTAATCGCTTAAATAAAATATTCCAAATAATATATGATTTAGTACTTTAATTAGAAGTTTTTGTAAGTTTTCTTAAAAAAAATAAAAGAAACTCTTGACTAATTAACTTCCGACTAGCCTTTTCAAGTCTTTTAAGTTAAAAACCACAATTATTATAAGATTGCATTTGAGCACCGTTAGGAACACAACGCGATGGACATATTTAGTTTATAATATAATAAAAGGTTGAATCTATATTGGAATTTAATAGGAGTTTTAGACACTCACAGAGTTAAGAATTAATAAGTTGTAACTCTAAAATATTTGTATATTATTTGATTAATGTATTTATTTATTAAAGATCCAAGGACGAAACTTATCATTTAACTTTAAGAATTTAATATACATAATTTATATACAAAGTTTAGATAACAAAATAAACACAACATAACACACAAATCCAATACTTTCTTCTTGTAAAGATAGAAGAAAGTAAAAATGATGATGCCCCTTAATATTATAACCATATATCCAAAAGTTAATTGCTTATTACACATTTTGAAATTTATTAAAAAAAATGCAATACAGAATTTAGTTTATCTATTCTTAAAATATAGCCAGATTGAAATGTTTCTTTTTTAATGAAATACAGTGAATTATCAAAACGTAATCTAAGTATATTTTTAATTAAAAGGAATTTATGATTATAAAAATGAGTAAATTTGTAATAATTTTTTGTTCAAAAGAGCTACGCATTAGGACCTATGTCGGTTTTTACATAAAATGAAATCTACTTCGTTATGTGGAATGTTTTATGAAACATCATTCTTACCATTAATTTTAGAGATACAGTAAAATATTATCTTTCGACTGCCGGAGATAGTTGAACTGTTGGCAAGTCTTCGGCTTTTTCCATACCACTATTTTCTTAGAGAAAATATTATTCTTTTAAATCGCCAAAATGTTCCAATTAAATAAAACGAAATTTTATGTATTAAAATACTGGTATCCAAAAGCGGGAGACTTGGCATCTCTGTGATATCCAATTTGCCGTTTTTGAATTGAGAAATTTTTAATTCATACCGAAAATTCCGAGTGGTATTTTTTTTATATTTAATGACAGAAATTTCATGATAACAAAGAGAAAAATACTTACTTTCAGAAATTCCGGTTTGAATGCGGAATTAAAAAAAAAAAAAAAAAAAGAAGAAGAAGAAGAAGAAGGACATACTGACAACACATCGTATTGAGTGGGGCCGTCTTCTCCTGTTATCGTTTTCATGCCTAGAAAAGTAAACATTCGAAAATTAGTGGGAAAAGTCTGTAAAATTTTCTTTTATATAAATTTATATTATTATTTTTATCAAATTTACATATTTTTTCCTGTTGCTTAATCAGTGTTCCTGGTTATTTTTTCCTCGAAAATATTAATTTTATTTTTCTAAAATTGTAGATAAACCGCTAAAAAAGATTTATTTTGAAATTCTATTAATATATATTTTTAAGTATATAAACTATAAATTTTTTCGCGCTGCTTTTATACAAGAAACTGCAAAAAATTGTCAAAATAAAGTACTACAACTTTTAAAAAATGTGGTCCAATTTTATTTTGTAGATGAGCTCGAATTCATAAATTGTACTCTCACTCGGAAATAAAAAAGAATTCTTTGTCGAATGGTACCTTTCACGTTTCTCAGTGACAATTCGGTTTAACATTTCAGGGGCAAAGTACTTCTATTGTAAAATGTTCAAATGATTCAATAACACCGGGATTGGTGAACAAACTTTTATGAAAGTAAGAAAAAGCTGTTCTTAGCGTACATTATAAAAAAATTAATTTGTAAAATCTGGTGCCAATGTGGCTTTTAGGAATTAAAATTAAGTGGAATATATAATATACGGGTGCCTTTCAAGAGGTTGAAAAAAGGATGGGATTTTATGACGGCCAAGTTGTACTGATTTTTCTTACCACTAAAATTTTATAGAAATTTTTGACTTATTAAAAATTTAAAATTACATGAGTTTAGGTTATTCAATTAGCTAAAATTTTCCATTAAATTTTATGATACGAAAAATACGTACAAATTGGCAGGTATGGGGTATGTACTTTCTTGTTTCCTCCGACAGTATAATACGTAAGTAGAGACGCACACTCTCCCAAACACACACTTACATACAAAAGATTTATTAACTAGTTTTAAAGAAATGCCAGAAAAAAATTAAGTTCATTTATGAATTGTTATGCGTGTTATGAATGTTGGGTTAATTTATCAATTTAAGTTCATTTATGAATTTGGTTATTTTTATTAATACACTCTCATCACAAAATTGAATGAATTTTTGGTAGTTTGGACATTCTTTAATCATCCTTATTTAAATATTATTACTGTAAATGAAACAATTTTGTTTGTGACCCCTGTAATTGGTACTCATTATCTTTATTGTGTACTTTTTATATATGCACCAGACTAGCCATAGCGGTCTTTTTGACTGTGACCAAATAAATATATTTCGATTCAAATCATATTTTTTTTATAAAATAAAACAAATATATACCACAAGAAAGTAATTTAAATAATTTAATTATGCAATAAAAATGCTAGTCTCATGTTTATATGATTTGAGTTAAATATCTGGCTGCTCTACTGTTAATTAGACGCTTAATTATTTATTCATATTATCGATGCCATGTTTTTTTGTGAGAATTGGTTTTTCACTGGAACACTTTCCGACATAGTTCAAAAGTGTTTATGAATTCGGTTTGTCTGTTTGACTGTTCGTCTCTCTCTGTGTCTGTCCGTCAGTGTGTACGTCTATCCCTCTGCCCGTCTGTCCGTGCTCTAACTCTAGTAAATATAGTCCGATTGCCATAAAATGTAAATACGTATGCTATTGGGGTTTAATATGGAAAGATCGATATTGAAAACGAAGTGGGTAGCATTTTCGTTTCTTCTAAAGGTCCGCTCAAAAGAATTCCGTTACACTACGTTCTAGGAAAAAATCGTTTGCCGTGTATTTTAATGATATTACAGTACTTTAAACATATTTGAATTGATACACATCACTGATATGGTGAATAAAATCACAAGGTTCTTACTATGGAATATGGGGTACACAGAACTTATCGTTTTTTTTTTCAGGGACACGCAAAAGAATTTGGCTATAGAAAAAAAATGAGCAATGTTTGAACTATTGAAACCTACGAACAATAAATGCTGGAAATCTGCTTTCAGTTGTGGTGTGTATTTTTAAATTTAATAAATTTTTAAATATTATTTGGTGTACATAAACTCTATAGATAATACAGAGTCGCACAATAGTTCTCAACAATACCCATTTATTGGCTGAAATTTTTAGCCAAAAATCATAATGTAACAGAAAACTTTTCTGCGTCCCTGTAAAACAACTATAAATGATAATTGTTTTATCTCCAAAGAATGCATGTTGTTGTGTATCTCAATGAGGTACATGAATCTGTTTATGTTTGAAACAGTGTAACATCAATAAAATGCACCGAAAACGACCCCCCCCCCCCCAAATAGACCATAATGTAACGGAATATTTCATGTGTCCTTGTAAACGAACTCTAAACGCTACACACATTATTATCAATACCGAACATGCTAAAGTACACGTCAAAAACATCTAAAAATTTCATGGCAATCCGAGTATATTTACAAGTGTTAGATGGCGGAATGCAGTCGGCAGACAGACAATCTGAATTCCAAACTGCCGCTCAAATCACGTAACCTGTGTTAGAAAGAGAGCGTCAGTGACTCATATGAACCCAGCTTTAATCTTAATTAATCACCACATAACCAGCATGACACAGGTCTAGTGGTCTTCTGGATAAGGCCGATGTTGGTAAACAAGCACTAATTACTTGCACCACAATTTAGAAATATGTACTCAAATATTTTTTTGTAAAATCTGGTGATTTTTTAAAAATTGAGTAGAAATAAATAAATATATCTCAAAAATATTTTTTTGAGATAGAGCGTCCACAAAATTTGTGTCACATACAAGCACACAGACAGACAGACACACAGACTCACAGACAGACATTTTGTATAAACATATTTTACAGGTTGTCTGATCCCTAAAACGTATAAATCCATCGAAAACCGGAATTCGAAAAATTTCACATGTTATAGTGTGTTTGAAGAGGCGTAGGAATATTAGAAAATTTACACTGGGAAAGTAAGACAACTGCAATATCTGTTATTTTTTCTTTTTGAGGGTCCATGTTTAGACAAAGAGAGGGGTCTGAGTTTTCTGTTTTTCTCATTGCGGAGAAAGTGCGGTGACTAGATATGTGTTTACAGTTGGGTATAGGACGGATGAAAATATTGAATTTCAACGGATGTGAGAGATATTTCCGCACTTCTCGGCTTCGCTTTGATCCGAGCAGCAATAAACTCAAGAAAGGAGATCTAGGTTTGACGTTCGTTAATCCTTCCAAAAGCTATAAATTTGGCGGCGAATGTCAGGAATATTTGCGCAGCGTAGCGGGGTTAAAAGAGGTTAGCGCTGCTTAAAAATTCAAGCGTTCTCATGGCGTCAGAGAGGGCGTAGACAATTTTAGCCAATTAAAAGTTAAGTAGTGTCATGGAACCTCCCGTCTTAAATAATAATAACAAAAAAATTTAGAGAGGGAAGTTTTGGATTTTCGAGATGTAAGGAAAAGAAGGACAAAAAAAAAAGGCACTTGTTTGGAGACCGGTGATATGTCTAAGATGGGGCTGCGTATCCCGAAGAAATTCAGCTCCTGACTCTAGCTGATCTTGGGGGAAACAGCGGCTAATGCTCCGGCAGGAATGAGTAGTCGGAATATTGGAGAATGATACTTTTATCTCTAAGAAGATATTGATACTGAGATTTACCTGACTGTACACACAGTAAAAGAATATTAGATTTACTTTGTTGTTGACTAGAAGAGTTTGATGTTCTCAGCTGTGGGCGAGATCATTCTGGACGGATATTACTCGGCAGTGTTGACTCGGCAGTGGATTTAAAGGGCAGAGTTACGATACGGGATTTGAGGCGATCCTTTATGTCGCGTAACAGCTACTAGGATCTCCCGAGACTACAGTGTTGGAACATTTGCACGTAGTTCGAGAAACCATTACTGGTTGATTATCATCACTTTAAAAGAAAATAGATTCTGCAAATGATTATAAGTGGCTGTTTCCGCGAAGAAAATTGATTTAGCGAATGATTATAAATAACTGTTTCCGCACGGCCGCCTTACCGTTCGATAGTAGAATAACCGAATGTAGTCAAAAGTGGCAACTGATGTACTGTTTGATTATTTAAGGATTAAACGGACCTGATTATAAGAGACTGTTTCTGCGCGGTGGTCTTACAGTAGGACTTTTGGATTAACTGGAATCCACAAAAGTGATGTAGTATTGGACTCTGATTAGGTAAAATGTTTTTGGTTTCTATGGATGTATGTTGCTCAACTCCTGGTAAGTGCCTGACTTTATATTTAAGTATTTCTAAATCAAATAGCGGTTTAAATTCTGAAATATAAAATAATGTAAAAGAACCACTCGAGTTCTCATTTAATATGGATGGCTTTATTATAGTTTCATTATGTTAGTCATTTTTATGCTGATTTGTGAAATCTTACCTTTTACTAAACCTCTTAACCCTGATATTAATCGCTTAAATAAAATATTCCAAATAATATATGATTTAGTACTTTAATTAGAAGTTTTTGTAAGTTTTCTTAAAAAAATAAAAGAAAATCTTGACTAATTAACTTCCGACTAGCCTTTTCAATCCTTTTAAGTTAAAAACCATAATTATTATAAGATTGCATTTGAGCACCGTTAGGAACACAACGCGATGGACATATTTAGTTTATAATATAATAAAAGGTTGAATCTATATTGGAATTTAATAGGAGTTTTAGACACTCACAGAGTTAAGTATTAATAAGTTGTAAGGCTAAAATATTTGTATATTATTTGACTAATGTATTTATTTATTAAAGATCCAAGGACGAAACTTATCATTTAACTTTAAGAATTTAATATACAAAATTTATATACAAAGCTTAGATAACAAAATAAACACAACATAACACACGAATCCAATACTTTCTTCTTGTAAAGATAGAAGAAAGTAAAAATGATGATGCGCCTTAATATTATAACCATATATCCAAAAGTTAATTGTTTATTACACATTTTAAAATTTATTAAAAAAAATGCAATACAAAATTTAGTTTATCTATTCTTAAAATATAGCCAGATTGAAATGTTTCTTTTTTAATGAAATACAGTGAATTATCAAAACGTAATCTAAGTATATTTTTAATTAAAAGGAATTTATGATTATAAAAATGAGTAAATTTGAAATAATTTTTTATTCAAAAGAGCTACGCATTAGGACCTATGTCGGTTTTTACATAAAATGAAATCTACTTCGTTACGTGGAATGTTTTATGAAACATCATTCTTACCATTAATTTTAGAGATACAGAGAAATATTATCTTTCGACTGCCGAAGATAGTTGGACTGTTGGCAAGTCTTCGGCTTTTTGCATACCACTATTTTCTTAGAGAAAATATTATTTTTTTAAATCGCCAAAATGTTCCAATTAAATAAAACGAAATTTTATGTATTAAAATACTGGTATCCAAAAGCGGGAGACTTGGTATTTCTGTAATATCCAATTTGGCGTTTTTGAATTGAGAAATTTTTAATTCATACTGAAAATTCCGAGTGGTATTTTTTTAATATTTAATGACAGAAATTTCATGATAACAAAGAGAAAAATACTTACTTTCAGAAATTCCGGTTTGAATGCGGAATAAAAAAAAAATAAATAAAAATAAAATAAAAAAATAAATAAATAAAAGAAGAAAAAGAAGAAGGACAAACTGACAACACATCGTATAGAATGGGGCCGTCTTCTCCTGTTATCGTTTTCATAACTAGAAAAGTAAACCTTCGAAAATGATTGGGAAAAGTCTGTAAAATTTTCTTTTATATAAATTTATATTATTTTTTTAATCAAATTTACATTTGTTTTCCTGTTGCTTAATCAGTGTTCCTGGTTATTTTTTCCTCTAAAACGTTAATTTTATTTTTCTAAAATTGTAGATAAACCGCTAAAAAAGATTTATTTTAAAATTCTATTAATGTATATTTTTAAGTGTATAAACCATAATTTTTTTCGCGCTGCTTTTATACAAGAAACTGCAAAAAATTGTCAAAATAAAGTACTACAATTTTTAAAAAATGTGGTCCAATTTTTATTTTGTAGATGATCTCGAATGCATAAATTGTATTCTCACTCGGAAATAAGAAAAAATTCTTTGTCGAATGGTACGTTTCTCAGTGACAATTTAGTTTAACCTTTCAGGGGCAAAGTACTTCTATTGGTAAAATGTTGAAATGATTGAATAATACCGGGATTGATGAACAAACTTTTATGAAAGTAAGAAAAAGCTGTTCTTAGCGTACATTATAAAAAAAAATAATTTGTAAAATCTGGTGCCAATGTGACTTTTAGGAATTAAAATTAAGTGGAATATATAATATACAGGTGCCTTTCAAGAGGTTAAAAAAAGGATGGGATTTTATAGCGGCCAACTTGTACTGATTTTTCTTACCACTAAAATTTTATAGAAATTTTTGACTTATTAAAATGTTAAAATTACTTGAATTTCGGTTATTCAATTAGCTAAAATTTTCCATTAAATTTTAGTAATATGAAAAATACGTACAAATTGGCAGGTATGGGGTTTGTACTTTCTTGTTTCCTGCGACAGTATAATACGTAAGTACACACGCACACTCTCACAAACACACACTTACATACAAAATACTTATTAACTAGTTTTAAAGAAATGCCAGAAAAAAGTTAAGTTCATTTATGAATTCTTATGAAAGTTATGAATGTTGAATTAATTTATGAATTTAAGTTCATTTATGAATTTGGTTATTTTTATTAATACACTCTCATCACAAAATTGAATGAATTTTAGATAGTTTGGACATTATTTATTCCTCCTTATTTAAATATTATTACTGTGAATGAAACAATTTTGTTTGTGACCTCTGTAATTGGTACTCATTATCTTTATTATGTACTTTTTATATATGCACCAGATTAGCCATAGCGGTCTTTTTGACTGTGACCAAATAAATATATTTCGATTCAAATCATATTTTTTTTTAATATAACAAAACAAATATATACCACAGAAAGTAATTTAAATAATTTAATTATGCAATAAAAATGCTAGTCTCATGTTTATATGATTTGAGTTAAATATCTGGCTGTTCTACTGTTAATTAGATGCTTAATTATTTATTCATATTATCGATGGCATTAATTCTTGTGAGAACTGGTTTTTCACTTGAACACTTTCCGACATAGTTGAAAAGTGTTTATGAATTCGGTTTGTCTGTTTGACAGTTCGTCTCTCTCTGTGCCTGTCCGTCAGTGTGTACGTCTATCCCTCTGTCCGTCTGTCCGTGCTCTAACTCTAGTAAATATAGTCCAATTGCCATAAAATGTAAATACATATGCTATTCGGGTTTAATATGGAATGATAGATATTGAAAACGAAGTGTGTAGCATTTCCGTTTCTTTTAAAGGGCCGCTCAAAAGAATTCCGTTACATTACGGTCTAGCGAAAAAATCGTTTGCCGTGTATTTTAATGATATTACAGTACATTAAACATATTTGAATTGATACACATCACTGATATGGTGAATAAAATCATAAGGTTCTTACTATGGAATGTGGGGTACACAGAACTTATCGTTTATTTTCAGGGACACACTAAAGAATTTGGCTATAGAAAAAAAAATGAGCAATATTTGAACTATTGAAACCTACGAACTATAAATGCTGGAAATCTGGTTTCAGTTGTGTTGTGTATTTTTAAATTTAATAAATTTTTAAATATTATTTGGTGTACATAAACTCTATAGATAATGAAGAGTCGCACAAAAGTTCTCAACAATATCCATTTATTGGCTGAAATTTTTAGCCAAACATCATAATGTAACAGAAAACCATTCTGCGTTCCTGTAAAACAACTATAAATGATAATTGTTTTATCTCCAAAGAATGCATGTTGTTGTGTATCTCAATGAGGTACATAAATCTCTTTATGTTTGGAATCGTCTAGTATGACACAGGTCTAGTGGTCTTCTTGATAAGACTGACGTAGGTAAACAAGCACTAACTACTAGCACCACAATTTAGAAATATGTACTCAAATAATTCTTTGTAAAATCTGGTGATTTAAAAAAAAAATTATAATAAAAATGTAATAAAAACTTTAATTTAACCCTTCTTAAAATATCATAAGATTGAAATGTTTCTGTTTTAATGAAATACAGAGAATTGTCGAAATAAAATCGAAATAGAATGAATTTTTCCTATATTTGTCAGCTTTAAAAGAATATATCTAACGTTCCTTCCAAGATACATGTATGAAATTTTCAATACAGATTTTATGCTATACTTTCAACAAATTGTCTTCAGGATTTTTAATTTTGAGTGATACTTGTGAAAATATGCTAATTAATGCAAAGCGCATAAAGAACTTCCTTTTTTTACTTAAATTTTTTTTATAAAATTCATAATCGATATTTTAAGAAATCCTGAAGACAAATTAAAATGAACCACTTTTACACAAAAGCGTAAAAATTTTTAAATCGAGTAAGTACTTCCAGAGTTATAGCAAAAATTAAATATGCTTATAATTTTGAAATATAGATTTTTAAAAATATTTAAAATTTTTCAGATTTTTTTACATGCAACATTCTTATTATATTAAAACATATTTCAGAAAATAATTCATAACAAAATCTCTATAAATAAAAAAAAAAGAATTTTGAGCTTCGGACCCCCTTCAAATTATAAAAATGATTATTTATGAATCAATTCTTATACAAAATACTATGAATTATGACCTAAGTCGGTTTTTACCTAAAAAGAAATCAACATTATCGAAAACATGGCAATGCGCTTTCACACCTCATTTTTACCATTTAATTTGAGTTATGGGGAATTTTACAATTAGACTGTCGAAAAGGGTTGGGTTGGTTGGTTGGTTGTATATTGTTTAATGGCACAAAATCCCATAAGGGACATGCTGCGCCAAACAAGAGTAGACTAAAATCATAAAAATAAAGACCATCAGAAAAGCAATCTGGATGGGGGTCCCATCCAGATGCAGTCAGAATAGTGTAGATAGGGAAGAAAATTAAAAACTAATCAAACGCACTATAAAAGAATTTAGGTAAAAAGTGCAGAAGTGCAATCTGGATGGGGCTCCCATCCAGATGTCAGAAAAAATTAAAAGAACAATTCAAGTTTTTTTTAAACCAAACAAAGATGCAAAAATCATATTTCAAAGTAAAATCCAGCATGTTTTAAAAAAGTGAAGAGTGCCCCATGAGGTGTTTCCCCAATGAGGTTTGTCAAGATTGGGGATGATGAGTTAAAATAGATTCTGTATAAGTGCCGGAGACCCGGACAGTCAGTTAAAACATGATGAATGGTCAGGTAATCAAAATTGCAATGTGGACACATGGGAGCATCCTCCCGAAGTAAAAGATGTTTATGAGTGATTCTAGAATGTCCAATTCTCAGACGGGTCAGAAGAACATCGGTTTTCCTTGGATAACACGGAGGCCAGGTCATGATGGTAGGTTTGATGATGTGCAGTTTATTATTGCATTCTAAATTCCAACTTTCTTGCCATTTACAGTGAATAAAGCGTTTGATAAGTAGTTTTACGTCTGAGAATGGAACTTTATGGCACAACGGATTAAGGGCACGTTTCGCCGCCTCATCCGCTTTCTCATTACCAGGAATACCCATGTGTCCAGGTACCCAGCAAAATAAAATATTATAGCCACGTCTTTTCAATTTATTATAAAAATCAAGGATCAATGAAACATAAGGATGCTTTTTAAATGATTTAATTGCGTCAATAGAGCTATTTGAGTCGGTATAAATGATGAAGGATGAGCTATGATGATGAGAGATGTAGAACATGGCTCTCTCTATTGCAATCAGTTCGGCTGTAAAGACAGAAGTAGATGAATGAAGGCGATAGCTTAAAGAGTTGTTTTCACAAAATATCCCACACCCAACAGTATCTCCACTCTTAGAGCCATCTGTGTAAATGTCAGTGTAATCATTAAAGTTTGATCTGTGTGCAGCAAATATCTGTTGAAAAACAACAGGAGCTAAGGTGTTTCTATCGTATCCTTTAAAAGGATGGAGCGATATAATACTAGGAGGTTTCCAAGGAGGGAGTACATGCAATGGACATGGACTCACCTCGATACTACTCAGTGGGCTATTATCAGTAATGTTCCTAATTCTGACACCAAAAGGTGGGATGCAAGATGGCCGATGCTGATAAAGCATATCGTTGTCTGTATTTAGAATGTATGAATGAAGAATATGGCCTGGATGTGAAAGGATACGGTAATAAAGCTCTAAAGAAAGTTTTTCACGAATGTGGTGTAATGCTGGTTCATTGCAGTCAACATAAAGGCTTAAAACAGGAGAGGTACGAAATGCACCAGAGCAAACACGGAGTGCGCTATGGTGCACAGTGTCAAGTTTTTTAAGAACAGAATTACGTGCGGAACCATAGACCTGGCAGGCATAGTCAATTTTTGAACGGATGACGGCTCGATAAATTTTAAGGAGAGAAGTACGGTCTGCTCCCCAGGAAGTATTTGAAAGCACCTTTAGTAGGTTAAGCGATTTTTCACATTTTGTCCGTAATTGTAAAATATGTGGTAAAAAGGTTAGCTTACTATCAAATTGGAGGCCGAGAAAACGAACACTGTCCACAACAGGAATTTGAGTTGGTCCAATAAAAATTTCAGGATCTGGATGCAGATCCCTACGTCTACAGAAGTGAACACAAGAAGTTTTGTCATGATAAATTATAAATCCATTCTTATTAGTCCAATTAAGAATACGGGTGATTGCAATTTGCAACTGTCTTTCAATAAAACGAATATCCTGTCCCATACACATAATTCGGAAGTGGTCAACATATAAATCACCTTTCACAGAAGGGGGCAGTTGACTAAGAATGTCATTTATTTTTATAGCAAAGAGGGTGACACTCAGGACACTGCCCTGGGGTACACCCTCTTCTTGTACATAAAAACTAGAGAGTACCCCACCGATTCGGACTTGAAAAAGTCGAATGGCGAGGAAGTTCTTAATAAAAATAGGGAGATTCCCGCGAAAGCCTAGGTTAAAAAGATCACGAAGGATCCCGTATCGCCATGTTCTGTCGTAGGCTTTTGCCATGTCAAAAAATACTGACACCAAATGGTTGCGTTTTAGAAAGGCTGTCCGTATGTGATTTTCAAGATTGATCAGGTTATCGATAGTTGACCTACCTCGTCGAAACCCACTTTGATACGCAGCAAGGCAATTGTTATTTTCTAAAATATGCACAAGACGACAATTGATGATTTTTTCAAGTAATTTGCAAAGACTGCTAGAGAGTGCGATTGGCCTGTAATTATTGGGATTGCTAGCATCTTTCCCTGGTTTAGGAAAAGGAATGATAATAGAGTTACACCAGGCTTGAGGAAAGACCTGTTCTATCCAAATTCTGTTATAAAATGCAAGTAAATTATTGAGAGAGGTTGTGCAGAGATGTTTAAGCATGGTATAGGTGATGCCATCGTGACCTGGAGCTGATAGATGGCTATTTTGCAAACATTTTATGAGCTCTGAGAGAGTAAAAGGGAGATTATAGTCATAAAAGTTACGGGAATTAAAATTGAGGTGGGTAGTTTCTGTTTGTCTTTTGTATGATAAAAAAGGTTCCGGGTATGAGTCAGAGGCAGAGTTAGATGCAAATGTATTTGCTATGGTTTCAGCAATATTCTTAGGAGAAGCTATTGTTTGTCCGTTATGATTTAAGATTGTGATGTGGTTTTCAGAATAAAGACCCATACAATTTTTTACTTTTTTCCAGAGGACTTTACTAGAGGTATTTGGGTTAATATTAGATACATATTGAATCCAGGATTCACGTTGGCTTTTACGGCGCACTCTTCTAGCTTCAGCTTTTGCTTTTTTGTAGGCAAGATAGTTAGTGTTATTGGGATAACGCCGAAAGATGCCCCAGGCTTTCTGTTGATTTTTTTTGCAGCTTGACAGTCACTGTTCCACCATGGCTTCCGGTGTCTCATTGTAGAGGATGAGTTAGGTATGCTAATATCTGCAGCATTGATAATACACTGGGTGATATTATCAACTGCATCGTCTATGTCACCTTCTACCATATGAATTTTGATTTTAGCATGATTTGTGAATGTTGGCCAATTGGCTCTGTCATAGTTATAGCGTTTAAAATAATGATTAGAATCCCTGTCAGGAGTGGTCTGTGAAATGAAAGTGGGAAAATGGTCACTGCCGTGCAGGTCACTTGAAATCCAGAAATTCCAATACGGATAGATGGATGGAGAGCAGATAGTGAGATCTATGGCATGAAAGGTGCGTGTCGGTTCATGAAAATATGTATGATCACCATTATTGAGTAGGCATAAGCCATTGTCAGAAATTAATTTTTCAATGATATCACCACGTTGATTAGTGTCAGAATTCCCCCACAGTTGGCTATGAGCATTAAAATCCCCAACGATGATGAAAGGAGTTGGGAGTTGAAGAAGGAGATCATCAAGTAGTGCTGACTGAATAATTTGGTGGGGTGGTAAATAAATGGTACAGACTGTAATAAGACGTTTTATATGTACACGGACTGCAACAGCTTGTAAGTTTGTGTTTAGGTTAATATGAGTATGGGGTAAATTGCGAGAGATGAAAAGAGCCACTCCACCAGTGGCCCTATCACAACCAGTAAAATCTTTTCTGTATGTAGCATAGGTGCGCAGTTTTGCTTTGTCATTGGGTTTAAGATGGGTTTCTTGTAAAGCTAAACATAGTGGTTGATGGTCATGAAGAATACTTCGGATTTCGTCATATTTATTATGGTAACCTCGACAGTTCCATGAAATAATATTAGTCATGAGTGAGTTTTTTTTAATAAATTTATCTGCACCCTATTATCCGGAGATAGTAGACATACTATCTCCATCGTTAAATTCTTCACCCGGTTCTGGATGAAGAGCAACGGCATCATCCTCTTCCATTTTTTCTTCCATTTTTGGATGGATTTCATTTTTGGATGTTTTATTTTTTATCTTTTTGGCTGGATTTTCAGATGACACAGTGGTTTTAATTGTTGGTAGATTAAATTTTTCTGAATCAGATCTATGTTTTGTTTTTTGAAGTCCTCTTTTGGTGGTATTTTGAGAGCCTCTCTTAGGAATATGAGATTGGGAAGATTTTGTAGAGGAATTTTGTGATGGTTTAGGAGGAACAGAGTTTGGTGAACTAGGAGGGAGAGATTTTGGTGACTTAGGAGGAATAGATTTCAGTGGCTTGGGAAAGTCAGACTGCGTTGAACTATTTGTTTTACCAGAATAAGTAGGCAGGTTCATTTCTTTTTGTTTTGGTTGGCAATTATTATCAGTGGGGAATTCGGTTTGGGTGGCAATGCTTTGATAAGTTTTATGGGCCGTTTTGGATAAAGCAGCAGCATATGAAACACCAACTCTAGGTGTCCTGGACTCAACTATTTTTCTGGCTTCTGGGTACGAAATGTTATCTTTTGTGCGTATGGTCTGTATCTCCTTTTCTCTTTTCCACTGTTCACACGATTTGGCGTAAGATGGATGATCTTTTTTACAGTTGACACAACAAGGTGGAGCATTGCATTGCGCACTTTCGTGGCCAACTGCACTGCACCGACCACATGTTTCCTTACCACGGCAATTTTTTTTTGAATGCCCAAAGCGTTGACAATTAAAGCAACGCAGTGGGTTTGGAATGTACGGTCTGACAGAACATGACAGATATCCAGCTTTTACATATTTGGGTAAGTATGGTGAGTTAAAGGTGAGTATGATGTGCTTGGTAGGGATTTGTATTTGATTGGCTGGTATTTGTTCGTCTTTACGGTAAATTTTGATCCGTCTAGCTTCAATTACATTTTGTTCTTTTAGATTATCAACTATTTCAGTTTCTGTAACATACAGCAGGTCAGATTCAGATATCACCCCACGAGATGTGTTGAGGGTTCTATGTGGACTTACGGAGATTGGGATATTTGCAAAATTTGTACATTTTTTTAAACTAATGGCTTGTTTGCCATTGTTTACTTCAATAAGAAGTTCACCAGATCGAATTTTTTTAATGGTTTTTGGTTCACCTATCAATCCTTGGACAGATTTGTTAATCAAGAAGGGAGAGGTCTTGTCGAAGCTGCCTTCTACCCTTTTAACAAGAAAGAATCTTTCAGCACATGTATCATCAGTTCTATCAGCCCAAGATTTGGTTTGGCTCTGATTTATATCTGCTTGAAGGCCTGAGGCCGATGCAGTCAGTTTCTCCTTAGATATATTCTGAGGCGTAGCAGTCTTAAGTTGAGCATTTGATGAAATATGGGGTTGTGGGGCCTCCACATCGCTTGTCTTATTGTCTGAGATTGTAGCCATATTTGAGAGATAATGTTTAAAACGCCAGGCATCGGGCCTGGTCACCGACCCTTCTTCTTACCGTTACTTTAGGCGCAGGTCTCAAAAGGGTGAAAACTATCAACAAACTTCCACGTTTTTCGAACGTTGGATTAAACTCGATAGCATCTCCAAACTCTAGTTCTTTCACAGTGGAACTCGGTTGTCTTAGGTAAGCCTTTACAGCTCTGTCCAACCTACAACACCCTTACGTCGAAAGGACACCAGTCGCCCAGTGCATTCCTAACCACCGCCATACAAGTACGGCGCCCACCGATCACGGAACCGGAATTCGGAGATGCCCTGCACTCTGGGACTCGAGATCAGCCTAAAAAGGTAGAAACGAGGCGATGAGATTAAAAAACCTCAACACCCAGAGTGTCTCACGTGAAAATAAAAAAAACCACTATTGTAAAAAAGAAAGGTAATGTGAGAGAGAACTTAGAAAACAGGTGTATTTTTTGTCTTTTTTAAAACTTTTAAAACTTTTTTTTCCTTTTTTTTTTTTTTTTTTTTTTTTTTTTTAAACAAAAGAACAAGAACAATGTTAGTAGAACAAATAACACTTTGAACAAAATGGTCAGTAAAAAACATGAACAAGAACAAAGAGGGATAAGAAACTAAAAAAAGAAGATTAAAAAGTGTGAAACAAAGAAAAAAGGATAGACAACTAAAAAGAGAAGAAAACAGGAAAGGAGAAAGATCGCTCGGGAACCCGGGGTCGCGAAACCCGTAAATACCTAAAGAAGGTATTCCCCTGGGGGGCAGAAAAGGGTTGGGAATTTCGCACTTTTTAAATAAAAAAATTATAATTTCATACCTAAATTCATTTCTCCACGAACATTATAAAGAAATATTTTATTAAAAACTTCGGGGTGCACTTCTTAGGTATTGTAATTAATATACCACTACCTTTCAGACGACTAATAAAAATTTCTGATTCAGAATACGTTTAATAGACCAAAGTAAATCGAAGATAATAATCAACGTAAAAAAAAAAAAAAAAAATTACAAACATTTGTTAACCCCTTCACGGACGACGCACAGTGAAGTATTTGACCCAAAATCCTGGCCAAAAATATTTTTCTGTGTAAATATAGTCCGATTGCCTTGAAATTCTTAGATTTTAATAGGTATCACTGTGGCATGTTTGGTTTTGTAAATGAAGTCTACAGCATTTACTGTTCACTTACAGAGACATCCAAAAGAATTCCCTTACATTATGGTCTAAGGGAAATAATCGTTTGCTCTGTATTTTAATGATATCACACTATTTTAAACGTGCAGAAATTTATTTACCTCACTGAGATACTAAGGAACTTATTGTATAATACGTTGTGCTTAGAATACATCGTTCATTTACAGGGACACGCAAAAGATTTTGGCTGAAGTATAAATTTAAATATTGAAATCTATGACCAATAATTGCTGGAAGTGCGTTTCTAGTTGTGATATTACGTTTTAAAATTGAACTATTTTTTTAATATTACTTGGTGTGGATACATTCTACTGATCATATATAGGGCTTCACAAAATTTCTCACGTATATTTCGGTTTATTCACGGAAATGCCGAATGGAAATTTTTAACTGTGCTTTGCGTTTCACTGAACTAACTTTTAGCATACTATATAGTACACATACAAATCCATAGCTTAGTTTAATATTTTATATCTTAAAAGCTGACGAAGTATAAGTAAGATCTTAACACTTCACATAATAAAAAAAGCGTAAAAGTTGGCAGCAATGCGAATGGTGCTTACGCTTCTTACGCTTTTTCAGACCACAAAAATTTTATAGTAAATTTTACCTTTTTAAATCACCGTAATCTGCCGATTAAATAAGGCAAATATTTCTATTAAATTTTTGTGGTCTGAAAAAGCGGAAGAGTTGGCAGCTATGCGTAGTGAACGCGAGAGCGTGCGCCCGCACACACATACACACACACAAACATTAAATATCTTTCCTTGCTCAATATATATCGAAAGAAAAAACCCACTAATCTTTGGTAAAAACTTTTGAAATGCCACTGAAAACAGAAAAATCAGTGAAGTTTGGCAGACATGGACAAGCAATGCATATATTAATTCTATGGACCACACACCACTTGATTTAATTATATTTTATATAAAAAGTTTATATCTACAACTTTTTGAACAAATTTGTACAAAGAAGTCTACGTATTTCTGTGAAAGGCATCATGAAAAGAAAAACAAACGGAACAAAACCACGTTTATATGTTTTGAAGAAAATTCTTTTTCATAAAATGTATCTTGTTTCTATGTAGTATTTATTTGCTTTCATTTATTATTAGTCAGCTTGACAGTTACAAAATATGTTTAATGCGATTTGAAACAGAAATTCCTTTAACCTCTTCAGACCCGAGTTACACAAATTTGCACTTCTATTCTTTACCTCATAAAAAATAAACTGTTTGATTTTTCTTTTTTTTTTTTTTTTACATTTTGACTGCTTTTCTACGTAGTTGAATCACTTTTGTTTTAAAATCAAACCAATAAAAAGCAGCATCGATGCTTATTTCCCTCATCTGAGTTTGCAAAATGCCTTCAACACAGTGTGGTCGAGAAAGTAAGTAATTTTCATAATTATTTAACTTAAATACTTATCAATAAATTTTTTTGAGAATTTGTAGATCATTCGTTTGTTTAACCCTTTCCGGCACATACAAATTTTGTTGTAAAATGTTGAAATCGACGACTGCCACCGGCATTTACATACGACTTTCTTAGAAATTAAAAACTTCTTACTTTATAGTTTCATTGTTAATGCAAGATTTTCTTGAAATATTCTTGGTGCCGATTGTAAGTTTGGAATTAAAATTAGGTATCCCGACCAGGGTACACTGTGCCGGAAAGTGTTAATGATCTTAAAGGGCATAGCGGGATAAGCATTGGAAACATGCCTTTCAATGAAATTTCCTGATTTTTTTTTCCCAAATGTGGCTACATATCTGACAATATATTTTCCCTATTATCACCCTATGAATATTGATATTTAATGAGATAAAAAAGTTTTTTCGATTTTTTAAAAAACGAATTTTCTCCAAAACTGCTGCGCGGAATTTCATGCCATTAATGGAGGATATATAGACACCAAAGATGCATAACTGGCATTTTTGTATAATATTCTGTTTATAAAAACTGTGTGAAATAGCGAAATAAAAATTTAAAAAAAAAAATAAAAATAATATCTTATGGTTATCCGAAAATTATCATTTTCACGTAAAAAATTTTCCACATGTGCCCGTATATTCTATGTAAATGCCGAAAGTTTGCGTTGGGTACTACATATAAATATTTACAAAAATGTATATTAAAATTATGTAAATTCATTTTAAGGCGTTATTTGGGGCGGAGCTATTCAACTTCCACATCCTAAGAATTTTTGGAACAAAGTCAGCAGACAATATGTCAACTGAGGTATTTTAGAATACATTAAGTATATAAGCCATGTTTTTTAACTTCATGTTCATTTTGATATCGACAGCGTTGAGATTGTTGCTCATGTGTTTATTAAAATTTAAAATACAGTAATTCTGTAACTGTTTATTCCAAAAATTCTTCGGGTGTGAAAGTTTAGTAGCTCTGCCCCAAATAACGCCTTAACCCTTTATCTACGGCATTATGATCTACTGCAATTACTTTCATGTAATATTTTTTTTCAGTTACTACAATGAAAATTAAAGAATAAACCTAAAAAAAATGCTCACCCGACAGAAATTTAATTATTTAGAGGTAATTAACTAAAGTGGTACTTTAAAGTACCGTCAGTACACTATGACTGGATTATCGTATCAGAAAACCCACAAGTTATTTCAACTTGCACCAGAAAATATTTTCGATTTAATAAGTATATGAAATATAGGCTTTTTCTTATTTACAAATAAATCGTTTGGCAAATTCCGGTGACAATCATTTATTTCAACACTTTAGAATTGAAAATGCTTTGCTCCTAAAAGGGTTTAAAAAACTATTTTTTTTTTAGGTTGCGATCTTGTTATCAGTCCTTTAGTTTTGCGACGTCAATATTCCAGGGACAACCTGCTCACTCGCATCTCCAAATATGCAATATATGAATTTACGTATGCCTTTTATAGCATAGCAAAAACCAGCCGGTGCCACAACTTTTTCGATTCCCTATAAAAATAAAAATGAAACAGAAAAAAAAAATACCAGGGAAATCACTACTGCACTACATTTTAGTAATTGCATTTTAAATCCGATGAAAACGACAGATAACTACACAGACGAAAAGTAAGCAAGAAGTTTTTCTCCAGCACGCAGTGTACTGACGGTACTTATAAGTACCACCGAGTAATTCAACTGTTAAATCAAATACATACACCGTTCAACTAAAATAGCTACTCAAATTGTATTCTAAGACCATAATGAACACATAAAAAAATCCAACACTTATCTTATATCCTTTACTCTGTTTGCAGCAATGAAAAGACGAGCGTGGCAATCTGTACAAAAAGTCGGCACACAACACATCGACTGCTTCAAAGATAGCCTCATTCCTCTCTAAAATAACAAACCTAGAACTACCGCTGCCATGTATTCGGATAAAGTGGAGTTAAAAGAGCGATTTTTGCAAAGTACCATTATAGTATTAGTAATATTCACTATGATATAAAAGTTTAAAGTGAGTGGTACTTATAAGTACCGTCAGTAGATAAAGGGCTAAAATGAATTTCAATAATTTTAATATCCATTTTTGTAAATATTATTTTGAAATAGAAATATTTGGCATATTAAAAACGGATTTAAAATTCTGAAAAAATAATTCGTATTATATTATTTTAAAAACACTGGTGACAGTCAAATAATCTGAATTAAAAGAAACTCCCCATTCTGCCAACACTGCCTCCAATCTTGAAAACATTCTCAATGTCAATTTCAGTGATTCATATGAACTCAGCTTTCCTCTCAAATAATCACCACATGTCCAGCACAACACAAGTCAAGTGGTCTTCTTGATCTTCAAAGCAAACTACAAATTATAATAGCACTACGCGCCACAATTTAGAAACATGTATGCAATTAATTTTATGTAAAAGTGGGAAAATTTTAAAATTAGCTGATTGTTATTTTTCTCGATTTTCATTTATAACAACTTCGCAAGTATATGTTTAAAAGGTCAGAAAAAGTGCAAAAATAAATAAAGAAAGAACTAAAACAATTCCTTAATCGAATAACCTGATTCATATGCAAATTCATTGAAAATTTTACAGAAATACAACGTTAAAATATATCTATCAAAAATCTTTTTTATTGTCCCTGAAAAGAATGACCTCGAAACGATGATAAAAATGATGATGTGCTTTAATGTTAATGCAATATCTCGAAAAGTTAGTGGTTTATCGCACATTTTCAAATTTATATTAAAAATATGATAAAAACTTTAATTTATCCCTTAAAATATGGTCGGATTGAAATGTTTCTTTTTTTAATGAAAAGCAGTGAATTGCCGAAACTTAATCTAGGCATTTTTTTAAAAATTAGAACATATTAGAAATTATAATAAAATGAAAGGTGACCAGATAAACTGGTGGTATTGATCTCACAGGCTATTCACACTAATTAGGTGCGTTCGTAATATATAAATACGTAACACCTATAGTCGTCGTTCAGTCCGTCCTAGTGATGGGCGATTTCGAATTTTTTAATCGATTTAATCGATACTATGGTCAACTCGATTTAATCGATACTATGAATTTTTTAATCGATGTCTCTAAGACAAAATAAGGTAATATCATTTTCATTTTCCTTCAGAAATTTAAGATAAAGTAGTTGGATGTGCCAATCCCAAAACTTTCATCTGCCTCATAAATGTTAAAACTTCAAAATTCGCTATCGCAGTGTCAAATTTAAATGATAACCTATGCGCATCATGAGGATTCAAAAAGGATAGGTTCTTTGAAGTACGTGCATTTTAAAAGAAAATATAAGCATTGTATTTTCCTAACAAATCATTGAAATTCGGCCCACACCCTCTTAGGCTAATGTCAGACGAACGTCTTTTTGCACGCTTTTTTCACTCTTACGCCATCCCTACACCTTCGCTATCATGTGTAGGGACGGTGTAAGAGCGATAAAAAAGCGTGCAAAAAGACGTTCGTCTGTTATTAGCCTAGATGTCCGCAACGGAAAATCCCAATTCAAAGAGCATAAAAGCGGCAGCTGTTGGGCAGTATACACCCAAGTCTAATAAGGATCTATTTATCTGAAAGTGTAACAGAATATGAAGTTTGATTAAATTCCGTGCATTAGTTTTGAGATATGGCTATCACGAATATCATGCAAAAAAAAAAAAAAAAAAAAAAAAAAAGCAGTACAGCCTGTTACATGATTAACACAAAACGCTCAAGAGCAACTTATGTCAATGACACATAATATTAAGTTTGATGACATTCCGGTCATTACTTCTTGAGATATTATCGCTAATATCGTGTAAATTCTGAAAAACAGTGTTAAATTCAGGGGCTGGCACGGGTGGGCAACCCCCCCCCCGCCCCGGAACATTTAAATGTCCCTTATGAAGATTTCAGATTTTATGCTTAATGGACAAAAGACCAATTCCCACCCCCACCCCCACCCCCCGAAACTCTAGAATGTCCCTCTCCAGAACCATAGAAATCCCTCCTGGAGAAAAATGTCTGAATTCAACACTGCTAAAAAAAATCAGCATGGCAGCACAATCTGTTATATCATTTACACGAAAACCTAATCATGAACAACTTATGTCAGAATATTAAGTTTGATGAAATTCAGTTCATTAGTTCTTGAGATATGATCCCTAAAATCGTTTAAATCCAGAAAAACGTGTTGGATTCCGGGGGTAGCCCGGAGGGACATCCCCCCCCCCCGTGCAACATTCAAATGTTCCCCCAGAAGGTTTGAGATTTTATGCGTAATGTACAAAAGTCCAATCCCCTTCCCCTCTGTACTGTCCCTCTCTGGATCCGCAGAAATCCCTCCCGGAGAAAATTGTCTGAATTCAACACTGCTGATAAAATCTGCATAACAACTCCCCCTGTTGGGTGATTTACACCGAAATCCAATATGCAACAATTTATGCCAACGTCTAACTGAATGTGAAGTTTGATGAAAATCCGTGCATTAGTTCTTGAGATAGAGCTATTGCGAAAATCGGGAAAAATGCAGCATAGCAGCGCCACCTGCCGGTAGATCTACATCAAAAAGTAATCAGCACCAATTTATATGAAAGTCTAATTGAATCTAAAGTTTCAACAGATTCCATGCATTAGTTCTTGAAATAGATCGCCCACAATTTTGTTGTCACAGACAAACAAATAGACAGACTGACAGACAGACAATGTTTAAAAATAGTCAAATCGTATTCCAGACAAGATCTTCTAAAACTACAAATCCTTCGAAAACCGGAAGTCGAAAATTTTCACGAATCCAACTATTTCTTTTTCTAAAGACAAAAGAAAGCAAGAAAAAATTAACGCATCGATTCTGCCCGTAAATTAAGATCAGAAATGGCGAATCGATCCAGTTTCGATTCGATGCCGATGTCGATCTTTAGATGCGGGCAGAATCGATATTTTATGATTTACTTCAATTCTTTAGATTCGGGCGAATCGATTCAGTTCAGATTCGATGCTGATTTTTAGATGCGGGTGAAATTGTTATTTTTTGATTTACTTCAATTCAAATCGCATCGCGCATGATCCACGATTCGGGTTGAATAGATTCCTCCAATTTTACTGTTTTAGTGGCAGAATTGCTGTAAAATTTTGTTTAAGAGCACTTTTTTTTTCTTTCTAGGTTCAGTGTTGAATGGCGTGTTGATTTCTAGACTGCTCCGCTCGGGAGGGGGGGGGGTGAGATTTTAGAGTGCCGTATGGGGGGATGCACATTTGTCCATTAAAAAGCATAAAATCTCAAAACTTTCGGGAGGGACATTAAAATGTTCCCACGGGTCACCCCCTGAATTCAATACTAGGTTAAATCGTTATACTTTTGTTTAGACGCCTAGTTATTTGGGTTACTAGTTTATTATGTTGTATTTTTCAAGTTCGTCCCTTCTAATCCTTTCCGCCCCCCCCCCCTTCCTAACCAATCTTAATTTACAGGGCCGTTCAAAATATGCATGTTATTTTTTAAATGCCCAATTCTCGTTCTATTTTATTATATATCCACATTTTGAAACCTTGACCAAATATACATTTGAGGTCACCCCTCCCACCGTTTGAGACTTACCTGTCCCCCGGGGGGCATATTTATTGTTTATTCCAAACCATCTCGTGTAACATATTGTTGGAAAGCTTTTAATGTCCTCTTTTATTTTCTGCCCCCCCCCCCTAGTTACACGCTCTTGGCACTTTTTAGCTCACAGGCTATCAAAGCCTGAGATCTAATATGCCCGTCGGTTTTGTATGTATGTATGTACGTACGTAACGCGATAACTCTTGATAGAAATACCGATTTGTTTCAATTTTTTTTTGTATGTTCATTCTGCTAAGGCGCTTCCCTGATTAGGTTTGGGGACTCATTGGTTAAGTATAAAGGAGAAACGGGGACATTACCCCCCCCCCTTAGCTTAGAGAAATGGGTTTTTCATGTAGAATTATCAGATTTTCTTCAAATTTTGGTATACCGGTTAATTCTGATAACGAGTTTCTCTGATTATACTCGAAGCTTCATTGTTATAATCTAAAGGGGGAGAGGGTGACGAGGGGATAATACCCTCTCTAATTTAGATAGATGGGTTTTGCTATCCGATTTACTTCAAATTTGGTATACCGATTTATTTTGATAAGGCGCATCCCTGATGACATTTGGAGGGTCATTGGTTAAGTATAAAGAGGGGAAACGGGGAGGGGAAATTCCCCCCCCCCTTAGTTTATTTTTTGAGGGGCATTATTCTTTGAAATAAGAGCATAATATACAGTTAGTGTGAATAGCCTGTGAGCTCAATGCCATCAGTTTAACTGGGCACTTTTCTTTTTAGCTCACAGGCTATCAAAGCGTGAGAGCTAATGTGCCCGCAGTTCCTGTATGTAAGTACATACGTAACGCGATAACTCTCGATAGAAATATCCGATTTGCTTCAATTTTTTTCTAGGTTCATTCTCATAAGGCGCTTCCCTGATTAGTTTTGGGGGTTCATTGGTTAAGCATAAAGGACAGACGTACGGGGGCTATTCCCCCCCCCCACTTAGATAAATGGGTTCTTCATGCAGAATTATCAGATTTGCTTCAATTTTGGTATACCGGTTAATTCTGATAAGACGCTTCCCTGATTAAATTTGGAGGTTCATTGTTTAAGTATAAAGGGAGCAACAGGGGCTAACCCCCCTTAATTTAGATAGATGGGTTTTTCTATCTGATTTGCTTCAAATTTGGTAACCAGTTTATTCTGATAAAGCGTTTCCCTGATGAGATTTGGAGGCTTATTGTTTAAGTATAGAGATGTGACGGGGGGGGGGGGGGGGCTGATTCCCCATTAATTTATTTTTCGAAAGGCATTCTTCGAAGTAAGAGTATAAAATACACTTAGTATGAATAGACTGTGAGCTCAATGCCATCAGTTTAACTCGATACTTTTCTTTTTTATTTATTATTGTTTCAGTGAGTGCACTCTGCATGTCAGCGAATGAGTCAATAACTGTTTATAGTTTTTAAATTACTGCTGAAAAAAAAAGAAAAAGAAACATGTAATCAAGGAATATACATTTATTTATTTGTTAATCAGAGAAAAGTATGTTATTGCATTGTTAATGGCTCTAGGATGAGAACATTTTTTTTTCTTAACAGCTGAAAATTTGGTAAACATTAAAAAGAAAGATATTTATAAACTGTAAATGAGATAAGGAGATATATATTTTAATAAAAAAGAAAAGTACCCAGCTAAACTGATGGCATTGAGCTCACAGGCTATTCACACTAATTGTATGTCATACTCTTATTTTAAAGAATAATGCCCCTCAAAAAAAAAAGTGAAGGGGAATTAGCCCCCGTTTCCCCCTATATACTTAACCAGAGAACTTCCAAATCTAATCAGGGAAGCTCCTTATCATAATAAACCGGTTTACCAAATTAGGAGCAAATCGAATAATCCTGTAAAAAAACCATTTATCTAAATTAAGGGGGTGGACTAGCCCCCCCCCCACCCTTTATCCTTAACCAATGGATCCCCAAAACGAATCAGGGAAGCTCCTGAACATAATAAACCGGTATACTAAATTTGGAGCAAAGCGAATAATTCTGCATGAAAAACCCGTTTATATAAATTAAGGGGGGTGGACTAGCCCCCCTTCCCCCTTTATCCTTAACCAATGAACCCCCAAAACTAATCAGGGAAGTTCCTTAACATAATAAACCGGTATACCAAATTCGGAGCAAATCGAATGATTCTGCATAAAAAACCCATTTATCTGAATTAAGGGGGTGGACTAACACCCCTTTTCCCCCCTTTATCCTTAACCAATGAACTCCCAAAACTAATCAGGGAAGTTCCTTAACATAATAAACCGGTATACCAAATTCGGAGAAATCCAATGATTCTGCATGAAAAAACCATTTATCTGAATTAAGGGGGTGGACTAGACCCCCTTCCCCCTTTATCCTTAACCAATGAACCCCCAAAACTAATCAGGGAAGTTCCTTAACATAATAAACCGGTATACCAAATTCGGAGAAATCCAATGATTCTGCATGAAAAAAACATTTATCTGAATTAAGGGGGTGGACTAACCCCCCCTTTCCCCCTTTATCCTTAACCAATGAACCTCCAAAACTAATCAGGGAAGTTCCTTAACATAATAAACCGGTTTACCAAATTCGGAGCAAATCGAATCATTCTGCATGAAAAACCCATTTATCTGAATTAAGGGGTTGGACTAACCCCCCTTTTCCCCCCTTTATCCTTAACCAATGAACTCCCAAAACTAATCAGGGAAGTTCCTTAACATAATAAACCGGTATACCAAATTCGGAAAAATCCAATGATTCTGCATGAAAAAACCATTTATCTGAATTAAGGGGGTGGACTAACCCCCCTTTTCCCCCTTTATCCTTAACCAATGAACCTCCAAAACTAATCAGGGAAGTTCCTTAACATAATAAACCGGTATACCAAATTCGGATCAAATCGAATGATTCTGCATGAAAAACCCGTTTTTCTGAATTAAAAGGGGTGGACTAACCCCTCTTTTCCCCCTTTATCCTTAACCAATGAACCCCCAAAACTAATCAGGGAAGTTCCTTAACATAATAAACCGGTATACCAAATTCGGAGCAAATCGAATCATTCTGCATGAAAAACCCGTTTTTCTGAATTAAAAGGGGTGGACTAACCCCTCTTTTCCCCCTTTATCCTTAACCAATGAACCCCCAAAACTAATCAGGGAAGTTCCTTAACATAATAAACCGTTATACCAAATTCGGAGCAAATCGAATGATTCTGCATGAAAAACCCATTTATCTGAATTAAGGGGTTGGACTAACCCCGTTTCCCCCCCCCCGTTATCCTTAACCAATGAACTCCCAAAACTAATCAGGGAAGCGCCTTATCAAAATGAACCTAGAAATTTTTTTTGAAGCAAATCGGATGTTTCTATCAAGTGTTATCGCGTTACGTACATACATACATACATACGTACATTACATACAGAACGGGCGGGCACATTAGCTGTTAGGCTTTGATAGCCTGTGAGCTAAAAAGTGAAAGAAATTTTAGTTAAATATATTATTAAAAGGAGAATTTTGATTATTAATCGGGGGATAATTAGTATGTGATGATTGGTTAATTACATTCATCACAGCTATTTTAAAAGAAGATTTGCAATATTTGCATTTCCCCCACGCTTATAGGAGACCCTATAAAGACTGAAAAACCATTTAACTTTTTAAATAAATTTAGAGCCTTCAAAATTTCGCTCATCTGCGCATTTTTAAGAATGACGTTTATAGGAAGAAAGTCCCCATCTGTTTGGTTGAAGGAAATGAGAGTAGAAAGTACATCTTTTCTGGATGAAAAAAAAAATCATTTCTTTCTTTTTTTTATATGACCGAGATCTTTTTTAAAGATAAATTTAAATATAATATAAATTATTATCAAACTTATATGTTAAAAATAATAATTTTAAAAGTTAAATAACCTTATTGTTTGACTCAAAGGTCTGTAGTAGCTTACTTCTGTTCCGCTAACATTGTCTAGGGTCCCCATAAATGAAGGTGAGGGGTGAGAGACAGTCGTTACGGCCCTGTTGATTCCCTACGTTTTGGAATTACTATTTTTCAGCTTATCTGTGTGAATCTGTGAACATCGAAATATCGATTCAAGTATCGATTCTAGAATATGGAAATCGATTCTTGTTGCGATCGATTCTGTTTTATACGATGTCGATTTTAATCGATTCTCAAATTTTCCAGAATCGCCCATCACTAGTCCGTCCGTCTGATCGTCCGCATATAACAGAGCAAAAACTACCCAACCGAATGGTCTGAAATTTTAAATATATAATGGTTGAACAATTTTGTCGAGTCATTTCAAATTTTATGTAAATCGGATGTATAGTTTAATTACAGGGGCAGTCAAAAGTTTTCCGTTACATTACGGCTAATGGGAAAAAATTAATTCAAGTGCATTTTAATGATGTTACAGCCCTTCGAACAGAATGAAATTGGCACTCACTTATGAAGTGCACTAAAATATACATTCAGTATAACATAAGGTGCAAAAAATATTTATAAAACTTGTTATAGTACGAACGCACCACATTTGCCACGTTTGACGAGCAATTTCCAACTTGTTTTATATTATAATCTTATTTCAAAAGATAATGCCCTTTGAAAAATCAAAAACCGACAAAAAAGACCCATTTAGCTGATTAAAGGGGCGGGAGGATAGCTCCCCCACTTCCCCCCGCCTTTATACTTCACCAATGATCCTCCAAATCTAATCAGGGAAGCGCCTTATCATAATAAACCGGTATAACAAATTTGAAGCAAATCGGATAATCCTGCATGAAAAACCCATTTATCTAAATTAAGGAGGATTACCCGCGTTTCTCCCGCATTTATACTTATGCCACTAACCCCTCGCCCACCTTCGATGACATGCGTCGGTGAGCCTTATAGACAATTAGAGAAATTATAGGTAATTATAGGTTGAGTAATTATAGGTAATTAGATACGCGCATCCCGTCTGTCGATCAGTTAAACAGAGCTGTGGCATTCAGCTGTTGCATTCGGACAGGTAGTTGTATAAATTTCCTTGATCTCCACGGTAAGAGATTTTCAACGACACCACCCTTGACAAAATCTCGACCTGGTAGTTAGAGACTTACCCTAGTTAGTATGGCACCGTCAGTGATTCATGTGAATACAGCTTTGCTCTTTAATAACCACCACATGACCATCATAACACAGGTCTAGCGGACTCCTTGATCTCAAAAGAACAACTAACGCTGTTGCGGCAGCTTGTACGACAATATGGAAGTATGTATTCAATTATATCTTTTCGAAAACTGGTCGAATTTAAAATTAACCGATTGATTTTTTTTTTGTTTTTTTCTCAGTTTTAATTTACAACATTTTCGCAAGTATATTTTTGTTGAAAAGGCCAAAAATACTTGCAAAGAGAAAAAAGTAAATAAAATTGCATTCTTTTAGCTTTTTGATGGGAATTAAGGAAATGCGGTGTAATTAAAGTCACACAAATATTCTTTAAAATACATTTTTATAACAGAAAATATTCCTGGCATAGCACGTACTTGAAATTTAAAAAAAATTCCAATTGTTATAAGAAAATGGGAGCAAAAATATATAGTAATCTATTATTTTCCTTATACTTTCTACAGAAATGGAGTACTTCACTTGCCGATATTACAGAAATAGCATTAAAAACAACAAAAAAATTAATATTTCAAAAATAAATTGAGATGTAGTTTTTAAACGAATTGCATTTAAAAATACTTTTCTCCTTAACACTAGAACGGCGGCGAGGGGTCATTTTGACCCTTGCCAAATGAATACATGTCCATTTGAACCAGAAAACTTTTTATAATATAAGATTAATATAAGCTGCACAAAAATAACTTGAATAAATAAGTTAAATAGTTTCAGCAAAAATTCTGATGTGAAATATTTTTATAAAACTTTTATAAAATTTCCCGCCGTTCTAGTGTTAAACGACGGTGTAAAAATTGAAAATGTGCAATGTTTAGAAGTTTTAAAGAAATGCAGTAGATTATCAGTATTTAACCCCCTCACTGACAAGCCCGTGTTAATACGTTCACTAAGCTCCAGGTTTCACTGCAATACAAGTAATATTTAAAGTAATATAATTATATTGATTTAATGTATTTTTAATACATTGAACAATGATTAATACTTCCAAGAATTGCATTCATAATCGTTATTAAGTTTTTTTTTTTATAAAATGTTCAAAGAATCATTTTTTTCAGCATTTAAAACAAAATGCAGAAAAAAACAACATTACAATTTTGCCCTTTTCCAAGACAGTCGGAGGGTTGTAACCATACAAAGATACACCTGCTTCGTTTTACAGTTGGCTTTGGTTAGTTTGATGTAAAGTTATTTTTTAGTGACGACATTTTAATTGTTGAAATAACATATAGGGGTTAAAAAATTAAGAGGACAATTCTTAAATTGAATGACATTATTCATATGTACATTCTTTGACAACTTTAAGGAAATGCAATACTAAAACCTATCTATATATATTTTTTATTAGCTTTAAAAAAAAAAAAAAAAAGAGCTCGACAACGATGATAAAAATGATGAGGAGACTTTATATTAAAACAATATATCCAAAAGTTAATGGCTTATTACACATTTTCAAATGTATAATAAAAATGTTATAACAATATTAGTTTACGTCTTATTAACGTATAATCATATTGAAATGTTTCCTTTTTAATGAAATACAGTGAATCGCCGAAACGTAATCTAGGTATTTTCTTAAATTAAAACGTATTAACGCGTTCACGCCGGCGCGGTGGTTCACACTCGACTGTCTCAGAGTTGTCAAGTCTCCGGCTTTTTGCATACCACTATTATTTTAAAGAAAATGTTGTTCCTTTAAATAGCCCAATTGTTCTAATTAAATAAAACAACATTTTCTGTATTAAAATACTGGTATCCAAAGAGCCGGTGACTTGAGAGCTCCGAGACAGTCGAGTGTGACCCACAGCGCCGGCGTGAACGTGTTGAAATTATTAAAATGACTAATTATGACTAAAATCTGATACAACAGAGCTATGAATTATGACCTATGTCGGTTTTACATAAAAAGAAATGAACATTGTCGAAAACATGAGAATGTTCTTTACGAAATCATTCTTACAAATATTTTTTAAGGTATAGAGAAATTTTATTTTCGTCTACCGAATAGGGTTACCAGTTATTACTTTTTTTTCATTTAAAACTTATGAATTTATACCAAAAATTAGAAATGGTTTGTTTTCATTATTTCATGACAGTCTGTTCATAATAACATACAGCAAAATATTTTCTTTCAGAATTTCCGAAAAAAAGGAGGTTACACCAACAACCCTAGTTGGACCGTAGTCCCCTGTTATCATTTCTATTCATAGAAAAGGAAACATTCGAAACTGAACAGAAAAATTCTGTAACATTTTCTTTTACATAAAATTATATTATTTTATTTACATATTTTCATGATTTTCCTGTTACTAAATCTACATTCCCGGTTATTTTTCCCTGTAAAATACTAATTTTAGTATTTTAATTAGTAGTTAAACGACTAACAAATAATAAAAAAAAATTCTATTAATACCACTTTTAAAAGGGCATAAACTGTGTACGTTTTCGCGATGCTTTTATACAAGGAACCGCAAAAAATTATCGAAAATTAGTATTGCCATTTAAAAAAAAGACAGTTCGTCGTATTTTTAATATGACGAATATATTTTCAACGACACCACCCTTGACAAAATCTCGACCAGTTAGTTGGAGACCGTCAGTGATTCATATGAAATGAGCCTTGCTCTTTAATAACCACCACATGACCATCATAACACAGGTCTAGTGGACTCCTTGATCTCAAAAGAACAATTAATGCTGTATCGATATCTTGATCGACAATTTAGAAGCATGAATTCAATTAAATTTTTTCCAAACTGGTGGAATTTAAAATTAACTGATTGTTTTTTTTTTCTCAGTTTTAATGTGCAACATTTTCGCAAGTATATTTTTGTTTAAAAGACCAGAAATACTTTCAAAAATAAAAAAGTTAATAAAATTGCATTCTTTTAGCTTGTTGATGGGAATTAAGGAAAGGCGGTGTAATTAAGTCACACAAATATTCTTCAAAATACATTTTTATAGCAGACGATATTCCTTGCATAGCACGTACTTTAAATAATTTTTTTTAAATTGTTACGAGAAAATGGGACCAAAAAATATAATAATCAAGTATTTTCCTTTTACTTTCTACCGAAATGGTGTACCTCAGTTGCAGCTATTACATAAATGGCATTAAGAGCCTACACTAGTCACTCAAAGAGATCCGGATGATAAAGTTAAACCTATGGGGAAGTTATTTTCAAATATCTCGCTTGAATTTTGATATTTTCGAATGATTTTTTTTATCCATAGGATAGTTGAGGACGAACTACAACCGGGTTAGTTTTTACTTTTTTGATTTTGGTTTCATATTAATATATATATATATATATATATATATATATATATATATATATATATATATTAACTTTCGGAACATGTAGTCATCTTCTTAACATATAGTTATATTGAAAATTTTCCCTTTTAATGAAATACAGTAAATCGCCGAAAAGTAATCTAGGTATTTTTTTAATTAAAACGTATTAAAATTATTAAAATGATTAATTATGACTAAAATCTTATACAAAAAAGCTATGAATTATGACCTATGTCGGTTTTACATAAAAAGAAGCCGAAAATGAGAACTTTCCAAAATGAACAGAAAAATTCTGTAACATTTGCTTTTACATAAATTTATATTATTTTATTTACATATTTTTATATTTTTTTCCTGTTACTAATACAATATTCCCGTTTATTTTTCCCTGTGAAATACTAATTCTAGTTTTTTTTACTTATAGTTAAAACACTATAAAAAATGTATTGCTATTTAAAAAACAGACAGTGGGTTATATTTTTAATATGTAGACGATATTGAATTTATAAACTGCATTCATATTCGGTAAGACGGCACAATTCCTTGTTTAATGGTACCTTTCTTGTCTGTCAGTTGCAATTTGGTTAAAATAAAATATAGACTGATACGTTTTAGTTTCCCGTAATACTTAGTATATGCGTGCGCGAGCACACACACAAACACACACACACAGAGAAACGGCTTATGTACTGTCTTTCAAAAAATTGCACAAAATTTTTAAGTTCATTATCGTTTATGAAAAAATTTTTAATGATTTTTTTAGTTCATCAAGATCTTAATTTTTGAAAAACCCTGATGTAAATATATTACCTAATTAAATTGAATTCCGCTGAATTAGCATTTTAGTGTTTAACAGATTCACGCCGGCGTGCATCACCGGTGGGTCACGCTTGACTGCCGCATCAATCGGCGTGCATCACCGGTGGGTCAAGCTTGACTGCCGCATCGGGCGGCGTGCATCACCGGTGGGTCACACTCCACTGTTCCATAGAAGGCGTGTACTACAGGTGGGTCACACTCGACCATGCCATAGACGGCGTGCACTACAGGTGGGTCACACTTGAATATTCGAAAATTCAGTAGTAAAAACAATTCAATATTATAAATCTTATACATTCACGACGGGAAACAAGAATTCTCGTTTTCATTCAAAATATATCATTAACTAAGGGCGTGGCTTCTACCTTACAGAAAATGCATTTATATGATAATGTCCCTATTTCTTTAGATTTTAAGACATTTTATATTAAATTAGTACATATGCAGTCAATAAAATCATGTCTCTAATGCATTTGTTTACTCCTTACGAACTTTCAGACATTCACAATCAACTCTGCTTGTTATATTTGAGTTCAATATAATAAATATGAGGTGGGCGTGTCATTACATACAGTGTCTGAATAAGCGAAAGTACCGCGCCGCCAGATGAAGCAAAAGATGAATTCAAGAGCCGCCTCACAGCGAGAAACATGAATACAGGCGCCGGCGTGAACGTGTTAAATGGGAAAGTGCCGCGATTAAATAAGGCAAAAGGCGGTGTCACTCATTCATTTCAGTATTTTACTAATAGAAGCGCCTTGCCTCTGGAAGGGGTAAATAATCACTATATGTCCAGCGTAACACAAGGCAAGTGGGCTTCTTGAACACACACACAAAAAAAAGCCAACATTTAACGTACGACGGCCCTCGGCAATTTTCAAGTATGTATTCTATTAAATGTTTGTAAAATGTGGTGAAAAATAAAAAATTAATTGATCGTCCTATTTCTTTTTTTTTTCTTTATGACATGATCTGAAGTATGTGTTGAAAATTCAGCAAAACTTGCGAAAAGAACTAGTGGAAAAATAAATAGGAAATTTCGTCAAGCCAATGTATATATATATATATAAATACATTGAGAGTTTTATAGAATCACAACATCAAAATATGTCTATATAAATTCTTTTTTAAGGTTCTGAAAAAGAATGAGATCGAAAAAGATGGCAAAAATGGTGATGTGCCTTAATGTTAAGGGGGTAGGATACCTATGAACTCGTCGTAAAAGCAAAAAATATCACTATGTTCCAAGCTTCAAAAGTTATGTAATAAGTCAAAAATATAAATAAAACTTCATTCAAATATAATTCTCGTAATTATGCTTATATTTAAAAACATATACATACTTGTAAATTCATAAATAAATATTGAAATGATAAGTTTAAAAATATATGATAATAAGAGAAAAAAACCTTGTGCGCATGATAAAATCTGAAAATATGCATATAAAAAGGATATTTTGGTGTAAATAAATATATAATAGTGTTACCTTTATACTAAAATACGAATATTTGAAAAAATATATATATTGACTAAATTTAAAAAATTAACAGAAAATTAAAAATTTTCACTTTATAAAAAATATTTTCAAAGTAAAAATACAGAAAAAATAAACAAAGTATTACATTTTTCGGGTTTTGAAAATTTCTTTTGATTGCTATGCATAGATTTTTAGTAACACTGCGCGCAGTAACAAAATTCATCATTTTGAATAAACGCAACGCAAAGTTTAATTTTCCTATGTAGTCTTAATATATAATCTTAATAAAACTGCCAAAATTAGTAAAATAATGGGAATTTTTTAATGCGGTATTTTGCATATTTTTTAGAAATGATTACGGAATGAAAATATGTATTAAATAATTCGAAAATTGTGTAGGTTTAACCTTCCGTCTACCAGACGGGTCCATTGGACCCGACATGTACATTCAAAATATTTATTCAAACCAGAAATTTCTTCAAAACAAACTAAATGTATAAATCAGACAATAATAAGTTAAATAAACAAATTAAATAGTTTTAAGTAAAAATTCTGGTGTAGAATGTTTTTATAAAACTTGAGTAAAATTTCCGGTAGTTCTAGGGTTAAAGGTATCCTAACCCCTTAAAACAACACTGCGTCTTTCATAAAAGATGGCCAAAACTTTAAGAGGTGATAGTACACATCCAAAAAAAAACAACTTTCATAAAATAATGCATGGTCGGAAATAAAACGCAAAGGTGCTGGCGCATTTGGAAACTTGGTCCAATGTTGCCAGTGGGATACTTTTTTTTAAATTCAGATTTATTGATAGCCACCATTTTTTTAAATAGCGAAATTCGCCTTTTTAATGACAGATTAAACAAGATGAATAAAAGCGGTTTATCAATTTAAAAAAAAAGTGTTAGCAATAATAAATTTGAATTTAAAAAAAGTAGACCTCTTGCATCACTGACTTCATCCATGCAAACGTTAAAGCTCCATTCCTATTGCGTGTTATCGGGAGAAGAATGACACTAATACCATGCAAATGTGATATGGGGAAGAAGAAGAAACCGTATACAAAATTTCGTCTCAATTAATACATAAAAGCCGCAAGTCCGAGTGTGCAACTGTCAGTCGCAGTAGGAACGTAACGGAAGATGTTTTCCTTTACTAATAAGGAAAAGGCTGATATGCATTTTATCTACGGAACTACAAATGGAAATGGCTCAGAGAGTCAACGATTGTACGGAGAGGGGTTTCCTAACTTGTTTTTCTCACTTACTCGTTCTTTGCTTTTTTTTTTGCTTCGCATAACAACATATCCAGTGCTGCCAGTGGGGTACTATTTTTAAATTCAGACTTCTTGATTAGCCACATTTTTGAGATTGTAAAATTCGCCTTATTCAATGACATATTAATTAAGGCTAAAACAAGAGGAATTTAACATTTCAAAAAAGTGTTACCACACAATAAATCTGAATTAAATAAAGTGGTCCACTGGCAACACTGAATATCTCCTTTGGCTCCCTCTAGCACCTTTGCGTTTTACTTTCGACCATACATTCTCTGATGAAAATTGTTTGTTTTGATGTGTACTACCATCTCTAAAAGTATTACCCATCTTTTAAGAAACACCAAATATTCAAAATACCCAAAATTTAATGGTTTATTCCAGATTATCCAATTTCTAATACAAATAAAGGGCTCCCACTCGGTCCGTTTTCTGAAAACCACTTTTATTTAAAGAAGAATCTTCTTTATAAATTTCTTAGAAACATACAGGGAAGCGCATTTTGCTTGCAATTGTTCCAAAAACCTACCACGAATTTATTTCTAAAAAATTACTGGTTTTGAAAAAACGGACCAGTAGGAGCATTGCAAATGTTATAAGAGCTTTAATTTATTTCTTCTCAAAATATCGTCAGAGATTTCTTTTTTAAAGTAATGCAGTGACTTTCCCCAATACAATCTAGATATGGTTCTTAAGTAAAACATATTTGTAACTATAAAAATTATTAATTATTAATTAAAATTTGAACAAAGAAAAGCTTTGATTTAGATTACGTTTTTCACATAAAAATACATCAACATCGTCGAAAACATGTCAAAGTTCTTTTCCGCATCTTTCTTACAAATTCATTTAGAGGTATGGAAAAATTGTACCTTTCGATTGTCAAACAGGGTTGTCAGTTTGGACTTTTTAAAATTCAGAAATTCGGAGTTCATACCGAAATTTCCGAATTGTAGATATTTTTTTTTAATTTAATAACAGCATAGACACAATGAAACCTTTCAGAGGCAAAGTACTTCTGTTTCTAAAAGGTTGAAATGATTGAAAGACACCAGTAATTACGAACAAATTTATTCGAAAATAAGTAAAAGCTTTTTCACGTACATTATAAAAGCAAAATATTTTACAAATGTTCTGACGCCATTGTGGCATTTTGGGAATTAAAATTGATATATATCCCCCCGATCTTCAAGGGGTTAATTGGTTTCATTGAAAATAATTTTTCGGAATTACCGCAACCAGAAAAATATAATTGCAACATGGGAATAAATTCGAACATATTGTCATCCGAAACATTTTGTTGATCCATTGCTTGGTTTGCAGTTCAAGACGAAATCCAGTCATTATGGGTGGATTTGTAATTAAATCGTGTAACTCTTCAGTGCATTATCTTTTGTTTTGTTTAAGAAAAATTATGTGTGATTTTCTGAAAGGTTTATAACACCGGAAAAATAATGAAAAAAAGTCAGATGTACATTTTTTTTTTTTTTTTATAATATGTCAACCTTTTCTTATGCTGCACATCTGCAATACAAGTAAAAACTAAAATATTGCAAATTAGTAAATATTTCAATAAATATGTATCTAAATACCTTATTTTATATAATTTATTATTTTGTAAGAATTAACCTCAAATGCAAGAAACTTTACCGTATTATTGTACATTTTACAGGATTAATATTTTTATAAATGCACTTCTTGCTAATAGTTTAATAAAAAGTGATGCAGATATGCATTACTATGCATTTTAAGGTTAAAGTATGAAAATGAGAATTTAGAAAACAGATTCTTCCACATTACAATAGATAAATTTGTGGTAAAATTGATCTATCTTATTGGGTATAGGTGAAACAAAAAAATTATGTCCTTTTCATGTCCACAATAAAAATATTTTTTCCTGGGTAAAATGGGAAAGAACTATTTTTTAATTTTTTTGTTTTCATTAAAACAATTAGTAAGGACTTCATTAGTAAAAAAAAAAATGTTTAAAAAGATATTTTTTTTCAATTTAAGTTATCCATTTTTATTTATCTTGACTAGCAAAACCGTGGGCATAGTTTTCAATTTAGGTTTTAAACTAATAACATTTAAAATTACATTTTTAACTGGTTTTGTGTAATCACAAAACATAGTATTTTAACTAGTTAGGTCCGAAACACTAAAATATTTATTTTTTATTGTTATATTATAAGATTAAATTTTGTCCTTTTAAATTTTAACCTCTGTCACTGTAACTTTTCTTATCAAAGGAATGACTTCCATTGTCCCCTACCGACGTTAATACTGCGCTTACTTGTAGGTATAAATATTAGAAAAGATATACTACAGCCATTTGGAATTTCTTCTGCACACATAGGGTCAGTAAGCTGAAACATCTGAATTCCAGATTAGTGTGTTTTCTGTTTGTAACTTATGTTACATAAATTTTTAATATAAATATTGTTATTTTAATTAAAGTTTTATTTTTATTATATGAAATTAAGTTAACTTAATTTAAATAAATGTAAGATATACTTTTTTTTATACAACTATATAAAATAGAATATTTTTCTTTTTTAAATGTAACATCTGCTACCTGTAACTTCTGTTACTACGTATTTGTAACAGATGTAGGTAAATTAACAAAAATCTATTCATATGCATAATAAAAATTCATCAAAGTGCTTCAGTAGTCTTATTCTTTTTAGATTAATGTAAATACACTTCTACTGTCTAGTATGTGTTACTCAATGTAACTTCTGTTACAAAAATGTAACATCTGTTACAATATATAATTTCTGTTACTCGCACTTTTTTTTCATATTTTTCTTGTTGTATATGAATGGTTCTCAAAACATGAAAAGGCATCAGTTCTTTCAATATACTAAAACTATTTGACAACTTAAAAATATATTTACTGCAGGGAGTTGAAAATTTTGGCTGGAATGTTGAATACAAGTAACAGAGGTTACATATTGTTATCTAAATTAATCCCTATTATTGTTTTTTTAATATAGAACTACACATTGAAGTCTAGTACACTAATCATGATATAATATAACCAGGGACGAGATTTCTGACTTTTTGTATACCAGTGTAATCTTAGAGAAAATGTTGTTCTGTTAAATAGCAAAAATGTTCCTAACCTAAATGGACCCTAACATAAAATTTTCCATCGAAATAGAAAATAATAACCAGCTGTCATTTCTTGACGTAATGCTAATTAAAAATTTATCAAACTTAACAATTGAGCGCACAATCTACAGGAAAGTAAATAAGTCTAACAGCACCATTCCTTTTGAAAGTACATCGGCTTTTAACTACAAACTTGCTCCGTTCAACTTTTATATAAGACGAGCGTTTAGTTTTTGCTGTATTAATCACCTTGAAAATGAATTAAATACCATTAGAAACATTGCAGTTGAGAATGGTTTCCCAATACGCATTATTGATAAGATAATCAACTCGCAGAAGAACCATATGAAAATAGAGAAAACTCCACGGAGTAATGTGAGATATTGCAAAATGAAGTACATACCAGGACTTTTCGAAAAACTCAGACATGCACTTTTTCGCTTTGGCGTAAACTTGGTCGCCACTCCACCTGCAAAACTGAAAGATCTGATTAGTGCCAAAGTGGACCCGATCCCGAGGGATGAAGTTTCAGGGGTATATGTAATTCCACTGAAAACAGAAGATACTTATCTCGAATACATAGGCATGAATTCGCGTAAACTTAAAGTTCGTATTAAAGAACATTTGAGAGATTTAAAGTATAACCGACCTACAACAGCCCTATCAAGACATAACCAGTAGCAGAATATACAAGTTAATTTCGAAGACGCAAAAATTATATGTCCCTCAAAGAATTATCATGATTTAATTATCCGAGAATTGATAAAACGAGTAATTGTCCACTTCCCTATATCCATGTTTTATTTTCCCAATGTTTCCGGATCTATAAATTAACTTCCACTTTCACTCCTTTCGTCACCATCTACGTGGATTTTGAAAATTAGGCGTCAATAACTGTTGTATTTCTTATATTCCTCTGAAGAAGACTATGCTTTTATAGTTGAAAGTTCTAAGGTATTAAAATAATTTAACATTTTTTAAATACTGTGTCATCTTTTAAGTAATTTTGCACATAGTGTAAGTTTAACTTTAACTTTTAAAGATGAATTAAGCATTTCAGTTCATTTATTTTCATTTCGCTTTATTCACAAATAAAATATTTAACTATTCTTATAGGCTATCATATCAGTCACCTATGGATTACTACAACATTTGATATGGAAAACTACTACGAAGTAGTTATACACACGATCAATTTCCATCACCACCCAGTATGCTCAAAATTAGACAAGTTAAAAAACTCATAATAGAGAGGAAAAAGCACTTCAATCAATCATCGAGGTTAGTATTTTAACCTAATTCTTTTATGTGTCTATTTGAACGATAAATGCTATCTACTGTATCTATAGGAAACATGATGCAAATTTCAGCACGTTGAAGAAAAGATAATACTAACATACCTGCCAATTTTCTGTTATTTTTCAAGTCTATGAACATAACTTGAAATAGAAATTTTTTTAGTAAAATGTATTTCGCTTCTATGTAGTATTCATTTTTTAAATCTTTCTGCGGCAAAGTAATTCTTCTACTGAAATGGCACCAGAATTTTCAAACTTTTTTTTTTTTTAAGTAAATAGATTCATTACCCCACGATAAAGAAATATTTTATTAAAAACTTCCGAACAGGTTGGAACCAAACTGAATCAGAGTAAATAATAAACCGTTGATTTTCAGATGGTTATTAAATATTTCTAGTTCATAATACGTGTAACAGTCTCGGATAAAAACTACAGGAATGGCAGTAATGTAAGAATAAAAAAATTCAACATCACTTAATCCTTTCAGTGGCAAAGTACTTCTGTTGCTAAAATTTTGAAATGAGAGGTTCACACAAGGATTTAGAAAGAAAATTATTTGAAAATAAGTAAACTATCTTTTCTTTTCACGTACTTTATAAATTAAACATGTTATTTCAAAATTCTGGTGTCAATGTGATATTTAGGAATTAAAATTAGGTTGGATATATTATATACTACCAACCTTCAAGGGGTAAACCTACCGCCACACAAACAGCACATCACCGATCATACTGTTTTCAAGATGGGGAATTATTAGACGGAAACAGCAGACAAGGAAATATTATCTCCTCGTATATTGTCAATTTAAATACGTCGAAAGTCGTGAAACTCTAAAATTAACTAAATATCACTTTTCTTAAAACCTATAATAAATTCTTGTATTATTTCTAGAAGCACATCTATAAAAGGGAGCGAAATTTGTGAATAGAAGCAAACGAAAAATGAATTGTAAAACTCCCCATACAAATATCCCACACACAGATAAGTACATTGCGCTTTATTCAGGAATAAAATATTAAACTATTTTTATGGAATATCATTTCAGCCATCTCAGGATTGTAATAATTTTTCATATAGAAAATTGCTACGAAGGATTTATAAACACGAACAATTTATAAGTCCCGCCTAACACGCTCAAAATTAGATCAGTTTAAAAATTCATACCATAGAGGATAACACACTTCCAGAAATTATCGATCATAGTAAGTATTTTTACCTATTTCTTTCGCGTATTTGTCTAACTGAACGATAAATGCTATGCACTCTATATATAGAAAACAAGAATTGCGCTTCTGTGATTTTATTACGTTAAAATAATCATAACTTCATTAAATGGCATTTCAAATGGTTTTTACCCATACATAATGTGACTAAAAACTTTCGTGCGTCCCTGTAAAAGGGCTATCAATGCTACTTGTTCTGTCTCCGAAGAAAGAATCTTCTTATCCATCTCAAAGAGGCATGTGAATCTCATTACGTTTGAAATAATGTAACCTCAATGAAATGCACCGAAAACGAATTCTCCCCATAGACAGTAATTTAACGGAATTTTTGTGCGTTTCTGTAAACAAACTCTAAGTCAACACGCTTCAGTTTCAATACCCAACATTCTATAGTTAATCTCAAAAACATATAAAAATTTCATGGTAATCCGAGTGTATTTACGAGTGTTAGATGACCGGAAGACAGACAGGAAAACTGAATTTAAAACTACTTTTCAACTCTGTGGGAAAGTGTTAAAAACGCCCAACTTGCAATAATGCTGGTGCGGACATCGCCGAACCAGTCTTAGAACGGTAGGGTCAGAAATAAATATGAACTCTGCTTTTCTCTTATATAACCACCCCATGACCACCCTAACTCAGATCTAAAGGCATTCTTGATGAAAAAACGTCCAAAACTGCAATAAAACTTGACAATTTAGAAGTATGTATTCAACTACATTTTTGTAAAAACTGGTGGAAAATTAAAATTAACTGATTGTTGTTTTTCCAGTTTCCATGAACGAGTATATGTTAAAAGGCCAGAAAATCTTGCGAAAAGGAATAAATAAAAAAAAATGAATATCACAATTCCTAAATTGAATGACCACATTCATATGAAAATTCTTTGATAATTTTACAGAAATACAATATTAAAATGTATCTATATAAAAATTTTTTTATCGCACTTGAAAAGAATGAGCTTCAAACCTATCATATCTAGTCGAATGTGGCAATCCAAAAACTTTTTTCTATCTCATACATGGTAATACTTTCTGAAAAATGCAGCATAGCAGCGCCACTGGTTAGGTGATTTATATAAAATCTAATCAGTAACAACTTATGTCAACTTCTAATTGAATTTGATGTTTGATGAAAATCCGTGCATTAGATTTTGAGATAGAGCTATTGCGGAAATCGGGAAAAGTTCTGCATAGCAGTGGCACCAGATGGGTAATTTACACCATAAACTTGTCAGGATTAGTTTAAATCAGGGACTAACTGAATCTAAATTTCGCCGAAAATTCATGCATTTGTTCTTGAGATACAGCTATTGTGGAAATCGTAAAAAATGCAGCATAGTAGAGCCACTTGTTGGGTGATTTACACCAAAAACTAAACAGGAATTTTTTATGCCAGGGGCTAACTAAATCTGAAGTTTTCTGAAAATCCGTGCTTTAGTTTTTGAGATATAGCTATTGTGGAAATGATGAATAATGCAGCATAGCAGCGCCAACTGCTGGATCATTTACACCAAAACGTAATCAGCACCAATTTATTTCAGGAACAAACTGAGTCTTAAGTGTTATTAAATTCCGTTCATTAGTTCTTGAGATAGAGCGTCCACAAAAGTTTTGTCACATACAAGCACACAGACAGACAGACACACAGACTCACAGACAGACATTTTGTAAAAACATGTTTTTTGGCTCTCTGACCCCTAAAACGTGTAAATCCGTCGGAAACTGGAATTCGAAAATTTACTCGAATCCAAAACTTTCTTCTTGTAAAGATAGAAGAAAGTAAAAATGTTGATGCACCTTAATTTTAAAACCATACATCTAAAAATTATTTGTTTATTATACATTTGAAATTTAAAATAAAAATGTAATACAACATTTACAAAATCTCTTCTTAAAATATAGTCAGATATTTTATTTTATTTTTTATGAAATACAGTGAATTACCAAAACTTAATATAAGTATCTTTTTAATTAAAGGAATTTATAATTATAAAACTGATTAAATGTGTAATAATTTTTTATTCAAAAGAGGAGGACATATGTCGGACATTAGGACATATGTCGGTTTTTACTTAAAAAGAAGTCTACTTCGCCAAAAACATGCCAAAATGCTTTCAAACATTATTCTTACCAATAATTTTAGAGGTATAGAGAAATATTACCTTTCGACTTCCAAAGATGGTTGCGCTGTTGCCAAGTCTTCGGCTTTATGCATACCACTTGTTCTTTTAAATCTCTGAAATGTTCCAATTAAATAAAACGAAATTTTCTGTATTAACCCTTTGAGGGGCAAGTGATTGTTTTCCTGATATGTTGAGTTCACACCGGAAACTTTGAAAAATATTATTTCAAAATATAGAAAATCAATTTCGCAACATTTTTCGACGAAAATAATAAAAATAAAATTTAATTAAATGTTTCTGGTGAGAATCTTGATTAAACTTAGGTGGGATATAATACATCCAACCGCCCCTCGAGGGGTTAAAATACTGGTGTACTGGTATCCCAAAAGCCAGAGACTTGGCAGCTCTCTACTTGCCAATTTGGGCTTTTTTAAATTGAGATATTTTTAATTCATACCGAGAATTCCGAATATTTTTATTATTTAATGACAGAAATTTCATCATTACGAACACTAAAATACTTACTTTCAGAACTTCCGGTTTGAATTCGGAATTTTGAAAAAGAAAATAAAAGAAGGATACACTGGCAACACATCTTATTGGAAGGCACCATCATCTCCTGTTACCGTTTTCATGCCTAGAAAAGTAAACCTTCGAAAATTAGCAGAAAAAATCTGTAAAATTTTCTTTTAAATCAATTTATATTATTCTATTTATCCAATTTATTCATTTTTCCCTGTGGCTAATTCAGTGTTCCTGGTTATTTTGTCCTCTGAAATAATAATCTTATTTTTCTAAAGGGCATAGCCGGATAAGCATTGGAAAGATGCCTTTCAATCAAATTTCCTGATTTTTTCCCAGATATGGCTACATATCTGACAATATATTTCCCCTATTTTCACCCTATAAATATTGATATTTAATGAGATAAAAATGTTTTTTCGATTTTTCAAAAAACGGATTTTCTCAAAAACTGCTGCACGTTATTTCATGCCATTAACTGAGGATATATAGATACCAAAGATGCATAACTGGTAGTTTTTGTATAATTTTCTGTTTATAAAAACTGTGTGAAATAGCGAAATAAAAAAAATATATATATAAATCACATCTTATGGTTATCCGAAAATTAACATTTTCTTGTAAAAAATTCCCCATATGCGCCTGTACATTCTATATAAATTTTGAAAGTTTGCGTTGGATACTACATATAAATATTTACAAAAAATGTATATTAAAATTATTGAAATACAGTTTAAGGCGTTATTTGGGGCGGGGTACTCAACTTCGACATCCGAGTAATTTTTGGAACAAAGTCAGTAGACAATATGTCAACTGATGTATTTTAGATTCCATTAAGCATATCAGCCATGTTTTTCAACTTCATGTTTATTTTGATATCGACAGCGTTGAGAATGTTGCTCATGTGTTCATTAAAATTTAAAATCAGCAATTCTGTAACTGTTTATCCCAAAAATTCTTCGGGTATGGAAGTTGAATAGCTCCGCCCCAAATAACGCCTTAAAAAGAATTTCAATAATTTTAATATACATTTTTGTAAATATTTATATGTAGTACCCAACGCAAACTTTCGGCATTTATATAGAATATAAGGGCACATATGGGGAATTTTTTTACAAGAAAATGGTAATTTTCGCATAACCATAAGATATGATTTTTAATTTTTTTTATTTTTATTTCGCTATTTCACACAGTTTTTATAAACAGAAAATAATGCAAAAATTACCTGTTATCCATCTTTGGTATTTATATATCCTCAGTTAATGGCATGAAAATCCGTGCAGTAGCAGATTTTGAGAAAATCCATTAAAAAAAATCGAAACAACATTTTTATCTCATTAAATATCAATATTTATAGGGTGATAATAGGGGAAATATATTGCCAGATATGTAGCCACATCTGGGAAAAAAATCAGGAAATTTGATTGAAAGGCATGTTTCCAATGCTTTTTCGGCTATGCCCTTTGTAGATAAACCGCTAACACAGATTTATTTTAAAATTCTATTAGTATTTTTTTAAAGTGGATAAACTATAATTTTTTTCTCACTGCTTTTATAAAAGAAACAGTAAACATTTTTCAAAAGTAAGAATTACAATTTAAAAAAAAGAAAACTGGTCCGATTTTTTTTATATAGACGAGCTCTAATTCAGAAATTGCATCCACATTCGGGAAGAAGACATAATTCCTAGTCGAATGGTACTATTCAAGTCGCTCTGTGATAATTTGGTGTAAAGAAGAAAAAAAGAATGTGTTTAGTACATGTATGTTTACCTCGATAGTACAATACGTAAGTACAGGCGTGCGCGCGGACAAATACACACTTACACACAAAAAACTTATCAACGGTCTTTTTCACTGGGAAGATATAAATAAATTTTGCTTTGAATCATAAATTTCTTTATATATATATATATATATATATATATATATATATATATATATACCACAGAGGAGATAAATATTTTAATTATGCAACGTTAAATGAAAGTTAAAGGGCCAAATATGTTTATATGACTTGAGTTAAATTTCCGGCTATTCTACTGCTAATTAGTCTCTTAAATATTTATACGCTTCACCGATGGCATGGTTTTCTTGTGAAACCTAGTTTTTAAAACAGGGCTCCCTAATGGTCTGTCAATTAATTAACAATATTATTTTAGAAAATTTTTCTTATTAGATTTTTATTACAAACCGCCCCGGAAACACCTTTGAAAGTTAATGCTAGCGCAAACCTACCATAAAATTTTCTGTAATAATTTATTGGCATTCAGTTGGCGGTCCATTTGGCAGCCCTGTTAAAAACATAATTTACACGCCCTTGAATTTCACGCATAGAATTATTAGTAAATAGGAACTGACATATTCTTAAAATACTGAAGCTTCAACTGTAACTGCTTTCGCAAGAGTTGATTACAGCCGGGACAAACTTCCACCAGTAAATTTAAATAAAATATCTCGCTTACTTAATGGGTTTTTTAATGCAAATTTTCAGTCTTAAATAATCGCAAAATCAGGTATTAAATTTTACCGGTAGATATTTCCTTTGGCGATAGTCAGTCCCTGCGTTTCAGCCATATTGTGACAACGTAAACAGCCCCCTGTCAATGTTGGTGAAAAAGATTGCAATAGCTGGCAAACTAACACCCGAAAAATTAAATAGAAAAATCTTACCATGTTTGTGAGAAAATACTGTCATGAATAAGCCGCTTAAATAAGACGAAAATTTTTATTCAAATTTACTGATGGGAATTTTGTCCCGGCGTAATCACAAACTGTCGATCCGATTTTTTTTTAAACCGCCGCTATCTTTTGACAATCTCCTCAGTTACTTCACGCGCAACTGGAGGTGGGTTCACCACCTCTGGGCCATGATTTTACAGTGTGACTCTAGAGCTTTTGACAATTCAGCTTCAGAAAGATAATGTTCATTTGAATTAAAGTCTCAATTTCTGTATATGTGTTCAGTTAGGTTCCCTCTATCAGACAGAAAAAACTCACAATTACATTTTAATATTTAAAAATATAAAAATATGCATATTGCATCTTTCGTTCCTCATGGGTCCAGTTGCACCATAAAAATGGGGTAGGAGGACCAGGACGGTTTATGTTCCACACGCGTTTATTTTTTTCATATCGGATATCAGGTCCTGTTTACGTTGTAAAAAAGAGCGTTTAAGTTGTAAGTGTAAACTACTTAAAACTTTTAAAGCAGGCAGATCATGTAACTTATATATCAGCTAAAGATCGTTGTAAGTGAAACCTTCGCTGTCAATTTGTCTAAAAAAAGTACTAGAAGTGAAAATATTAGATTTATTCATATCAAAAACTTAAAAATTAAGTAAGTACTTATGTACTTTAGTATATGTAATAAGTATAAAAGTTGCATGAGTATTTTAAGGAAAAAATAGCAAGCTAAATCAATGAACAAACGACTACGTAAGTACTTAAGTACTTTATCTGTATCCACGGGTCGCATTACATGGGGAAATTTTTATTGATCCTACCAGAACCCTTAATGAGTTACCTTCATGATGATTTTATTTAACATATTCTAAAGAAAGGTGCGATGAAGATATAATTTTCAAAATAGTGGTAGGAACAATAAAAGATTCCCTATAGAATGCGACCCCTGTATATCGCACAATTTCAAGGTTTGACTATTTCGCTTTCATGGGCAAGGTACTTGCATTCGTAAAATGTTGAAATAATTTAATTACACCAGCATTTAAAATAGAATCTATTTGTAAAGAAATAAAAGTATATTTTCGCGTACTTGATAAAGGTGAAATTTTCATTATAAAATTCCGGTGCCAATGTGGCAATTATGGATTAAAATAATGTGATGCCATAACGGCATCACCACCTCTCAAGGGGTCTAGAAATTTTGTTCGATACCACCGAATATGATTTTTTTAAATTTTATTTCGTAATTTTAATAAGGTATTCTATAATTTTCTCTATTGTGAGCAAAAAACAATGGAGAAATTTATTTCCCGTAGTAAGAGAAACTCAAAAAATTATTTATAACTATTGGGGTAACTGGATCCAGCATAGTCCAGTTACCCCGGATACATGCCCCAGTTACCCCATTCCTGAAAAATTTATGGAGTAACTGGGACAAAAGGGCTTACATTTGAAACATGAAGTAAATATGTATAGATACCTAATAGAATTAATGTAGTTATACGTCTAATCTTTAAAAACCAAGTTTGTTCAATAAAAGTACTTACAGTATTTTAATAAAAAGCCGAGGAAGTTTAACTATATTGACGTTGTTTAAAAAAAAAGAAATGTAAAGTTTTGACTATCTATCACAGCAAAGTTAGAGTTATGATTGAGTTGACACACGTTGTTTTCGGAAGAAGGGACTAAGGTGCATTGTTCACAAAAGCTAAAACATTAAAAACATCAACTGTTTTTTATAAAATAGCCTATTGCTCAGTTACCTCTTGGGTCCACTTACCCCAACTGACCTTATTACTCCATTCTTTCACGGGCAGTGTAGGCTACTTTTTTTCACTTAGATTGTTTGGTTCCACCAGTTTTTAAAAATAGTGTAATTGACTTTATTCTCTTATCTTTTTATCGGTCATTTAATATGGTGAATATTTCTACTTCATGAAAGCGATGGCAATCAAACAAACTGAATTTAAAAAAAAAGTAGCCTACACTCGGAAACAACGCTTAAGTGGTTAATACTGTAGAAGTTCCTCCCTCTTCTGAAAGTCTTTCGTAAATTAGCATCCTACATAGGTTTCTTAAGTTTATGAATAAGTACATTTTTTTCAATATACGGATTTAATGTAAAATATCTTACAACCTAAGAAAATATGGACGACATGATTTAAATATAGATAGAGAAACTTTTAATTAACCCCTTAACGGATTCATTAAATCACGGTTTAAAAATTCAAATTGCTCATTTGCACCACTTTTTTGAAAAATAAATATTCACCTTATTTAATGACAGATAAAATGATACCACGATAAAGCCAATTACACTATTTTCTAATACTGGTGGGAATCAAACAATCTGAATAAAAGACAGAGCCCGTGAATATCACGGGAGTGAGATTTAAGGGGTTAAATACGTTTCCTAAATAAATTTATATTTTTCTCTCGAAAAGAAAAAAAATCCTACTGTTTGGCAGACATGGACAAGCAATGTTTATATTAATTCTATGGACCAAACTTCACTGGATTTAAGTATATTTTATATAAAAAGTGTATATGTACAACTTTTTGAACGAATTTTCAAAATAATTCTACGTAATTCTGGAGAGGCATCATGGAAAGGGAGACAAAATTGAAGAAACAACATTCTGTATTTTTTGAAGAAAACAGAATTCTAACATAGCTGTAAATCTTCCATTATTTTTCAAATCAAAACATATACTTTGAACAAGAAATTCTTTTTGATAAAATGTATCTCGTTCTTGTATAGAATTTATTAGCTTACTTTTTTTTATCCTTTCTGTGACAATGTAATCCTGCTGCTTAATCCTTTCAGGGGCAAGGTACTTCAATTCGTATAATGTATATATATATATATATATATATATATATATATTTCGTAGAAAGAAAAAGCTTTTGTTCACGTACTTAATAAAATGAAAATTTTGATTCCGATTTTCTGGTGCCAATGTTGCATTTAAGAATTAGATTAAGTGGTTCAAAAATGAACCACCGCCCATGAAGCGGTCAAATGGCACCAGAGTTCACAAACAAATTCTTTTAAAAATGAATAACTTCATTTCTCCACGAATATTACAAATACAAATATAATAAAAAACTTCGGGAAGCCATTTCGCAGTTTGAAAGAACACTTACGAAGCGCGAGTAAAACTCCTCTACCTTTCAGACGGTTAATAAAAGTTTCTGGTTCAGAATACGTTTAATAGACTTGAATAAAACTTGAAGATTAGCAACAGTGTAACAATAAAAAAAAGACAAACATCTGTTAACCCTTTCCTGCGCGGAGTAATTCTCTTTATAAACTGATGAAATGATGGACGGACACCAGATTTTTTAAACGAATTTTTTAGAAAATACTAATTTTCTTATTTTCAAGTACGCTATAAAAGGAAAATTTTAATTAAATATTCTGGGTGCCTGTAAAATAAAAATTAAGTGTCCTTTTTTTAGGACGCCGCCTGCGGAAGGTTTAAACAGGTAGTACACGGACAACACATATCTGACATTTTCCCAGATTGGAATTTATTAGACGGAAACAACAGCCCTAAAAACATTATTACCAAGTATGTATTCACTTCAAAATATATAAAAAGTTGTGGAAATCTAAAATTAACTAAATACCATTCTTCTTAAATCTCATTATACCGTAATTTCAAGTGTATAAGTCGTGGCACAGATAACTTTGTTTCCTAACAGATTTTTTTAAAAATAAAATTCAACTTGCTTCTGCTTAGCATTTACTTGACTTCCCTTTTTTAATAAGATTTTTGTTTTAAAACAGACTTTAATTAACTGCGGCTTATACGCAGGATATTATGGTATATTCTTATATTATTTTTAGAGGCACATCTTGAAATGTGAATAAAATTTGTGAAGATTAAAAATAAAAATGCGAATTGTAAAACTCCATAAAGAAATATCCCCTACAAAAAATATACATTGCTCTTTATTCAGAAATAAATTATTACTCTTTTTTTTATAGAATATGTTTTAAGCAACCTGTGGATTACTAGAACATTTGGTATAAAAAATTCCTACGAATTATTTAAACACATGAACAATACATAAGCACAAACTGGTACTCTGAAATTTAGATCAGTTAAAAAACTCATACAACAGAGAAAAACGCACTTCCACCAATTATCGATCTTAGTCAATATTTTTACCTAATTCTTTTGTGTGTCTGTCTAACTGAATGATAAATGTTATGCGCCCTAGATATAGAAAACTTGAAGTGCGATTCATTTGTTTGCTTATGTTAAAATCATCATAGCATCATTTAATTGCAACGCAAATGGTTTTTACCCATAAATCATAATGTAATAGAAAATTTTTGTGCGTCCCTGTAAAAGAACTATAAATGCTACCTGTTCTATCTCCGAAGAAAGCATGTTATTGTGCATGTCAAAGAGGCATATCAATCTAATTATATTTGATATAGTGTAACATCGATGAAATGCACTGAAAACGATCCCCACCCCCATCCCTCTCCCGATAGTCCGTAATGTCACTGTATATTTTGCGTGTCTCTGTAACAGAATTCAACACGCTAAACACTACATTTTAAATACGAAAGACTCTATAGTACACCCCAAAAACATATAAATATTTCAATGCACTCCTACTCAAGTAACTTGTACAAAATTTTAGAAGTATGTATTCAATTAATTTTTTTCAAAAACTGGTGGGAATTTAAAATTAACTGATTGTTATTTTACTCAGTTTAAATTTATAAAATATTCGCAAGTATATGGTAAAAAGTCCAGTAAAACTTGCGAAAAGAAATAAATAAATAGAACTGCATTCTTTCAGATTTTTGATAGGAGTTGAGTAAATGCAGAGAAATTTAGTCACACAAATATTCTCTAAAACAAATTTTTATAACAGACGATATTTTTGGCGTAGTACGTATTTTAAATACATTTTTTTTCAGTTGTTATGAGAAAATGGGAATAAATGACATAGTAATCTACTAAGTTCCCTATACTTTCTACAGAAATGGAGTACTTCAGTTGTCACAATTCCTAAAAATGGCATGAAAAACTACAAAAAAAAAATAATAATAATGTCTTAAAAATAAACTGCGATGCAGTTTTAAAACAAATTGCATTTAAATGCACTTTTTTTCCTATATGACGGTGTACAAAATGAAAATGTTGATGTTTAGAAGTTAAAAAAACAGCAGTAGGTTATCAGTATTTAACCGTAAAAAGATACACCTGCTTCGTTTTATGGGTTGGCGTTTGGTTAGATGTAATACCCTTTTTTAGTGACGACACTTTAATTTTTGTTTTAACCCCTTGAAGGATGGTGGTGCCGCTATGGCATAACATAATTTTAATCCGTAGTAGCGACGTTGGCACCTGAATTTTTTAATAAAAATATAACTTTTTTAAGTACACGAAAATATACTTTTACTTGTTTGCAAATAAATTTTCTTGTAAATATTGGTGTCAATCAATTATTTCAAAATTTTAAGAATACAAGAACCTTGCCCCTGGAAGGGTTAAACAAATAACATATCGAGAGCTAAAAAATGAATAGGACAATTCGTAAATCGAATGACCTCATTCATATGTAAAATCTTTGACAATTTTACTGAAATACAATAGTAATATATATATTACATAAACTATTTTTATTGGCCCTGAAATGAATGAGCTGAAAACCGATGATGAAAATGATGATGTGCCTTAATGTTAAAACAATATATCCAAAAGTTAATGGCTTATTGCACATTTTCAAATTTATAATAAAATGTGATAAAAACTTTAGGTTATCTTTTCTAAAAATATAGTCAGATTGAAATGTTTGTTTTATAATTAAATACAGTGAATTTCCAAAAGGTAATTTGGACATTTTTTTTTTAATTAAAAAAGTTAAAATTATGAAAATGAGTAATTATTAATACAAGCTTTTACAAAAGAGCTATGAATTATGACCCATGTCGTTGTTTACGTAAAAAGAAATCAACATTGTCGAAAACATGACAATGTGTTTTCACACAAACTGTGATTAATTTGACAGACACAAATTCGGTTGCAAAGTTAATACTAGACGGCTTTAAATATGGCAACGAGTTTTAAAAGTGTTTTATAGTTTAAAAATTACAATTACCTAAATTTACATTAATTACATAAAATTAAACATTTTTTTCTACAAACACTATATATATATATATATATATATATATATTACAAAGAAACGATTGTTGCTATGGTAACACTTAAGTATTGGCTGTCATTAAATGAAGCCAAATCCCTATAAAAAATGCCATTTCTTGAAACAGGTACTTTCTTTTCCATATTTAAAGTCGTCTGGCATTAACTTTGCAACCAAATTTGTTTCTGGCAAATTCCTTATAGGTTGTCTGCTAGCCAAATAGTAATATCTTGTTATTTTTAAGCTTGATGAAATTACGTAAAGATGACTTATGATTTTTAAACTATAAAACACTCTTGAAACAGGCACTTTCGTTGCCATATTTGAAGCCGTCTGGCATTACCGTTGCAACCGAGATTATTTCTTACAAATTATTTATAGGTTATCTGATAGCCAAAGAGTAATATGTTACGTATAAATTTGGATCTGGTAGGGTCTTAGCAACAGCTTCTGCCAATAATGGATTAATATCACAAATAGTTTGTAGAAACAGATGTTATGAACAAAACAGTCATGATAAATTACTTAATTTTGATGTTTTTTCACCTGCATAAATCCTTATCCCGCAGGAAAACGCAACATCTACCTTCAGCCAGACCGCCCGCAAAAGCACCTAACCATAAAACTGAAGAACATATAGAAAAATGAGCCTTGATAACATCAGGTGACGAAAACGTTGCTAGTTCTTAGACTATCCAGTAATTTTATGATGCTAAAACCATTATAACATCATTAAATAACACCGCAAATTGGTTTGAACCATACATCATAATATAACGGAAAAATTTTGTGCGTCCGTGTAAAAGAACTATAAATGTTACTTGTTCAATCTCGAATAAAGCACGTTGTCCATCGACAATGAAGAATATAAATCTCATTAAGTTTGAAATATTTTGACATCAGTAAAATTCACCGAAAACGATTTCCCGCCAATAGACCATAATGTAATGGTATTTTTGCGAGTTCCTGTAAATGAACTCTAAACACTAGACACTTCATTTTCAATACCGAACATTCTATACTTAACCTCAAAAACAGTTAAAAATTTAAAGGCATTCTGAGTATATTTACAAGTGTTAGATGACGGAAGACAAACGTTAGACAGGCAAACTGAATTCATAACTACTTTTCTACTATATTCGAAAGTGTTAACCCGTAATGGAAGGTAGCTTTAAATAATTCTTTTTTTATATTCTATTCGTACCATTTATTTTAATAGCAAGTTTTTAAGAAAATATCTCTTGCACATGTTGTCAAAGAACAAGTAAAAGTATTTCTTTAAAAAAAGTTGTGCTAAGCGAATAAACTGGTTAACGGTGCTAATGCTTCTATTACGGCGGCATTGGCCCGTTAACCCCTTGAGGAGCGCCGTTTGCAGTCTGCAAACGGTTAATTTTAATGCCGAAATTAACAAATGAGACCAGAAATTTTTTTGTACACTTTTAATCTCATACTATTCGTGAAAAAAAACTTTTGATTATTTTTAAATAAATTTGTTCTTAAATTGCGGTATGAATTAAATATTTGTACACTTTTAGAGCAAAAATGCCTTGCCCCTGAAAAGGTTAACACTTTCAGGGGCATGGTACATGTATTCTTAAAATGCTGAAATAATTGAATGACACCAGTATCTACAAGAAAATTTATTTGTAAACAATTAAAATAAATTTGTGCTGACTTTATGGATTTTAGGACTTTTAAAGCTTCAAATTTTTCGAAATTTTAATCTTTTTTAGATGCCCCCCCCCCACACACACACAAATATATAATTTCTCTCCTTGCTCAATATATATTTTTGTTCGAAAAAAAATCCCCACTAAACTTTGGTAAAAACTTTTGAAATACCACTGAAAACAGAAAAACCCGTGATGTTTGGCAGATATGGACAAGCAATGCATATATTAATTCAATGGACCACACACCAATTGATTTATTTGTATATTATTTTAGATATTTATATTTACAACTTTTTGAACAAATTTGCACAAAGAAGTCTACGTGTTTCTGTGAAAGGCATCATGAAAAGAAAACAAAAGGAACAAAACAACGTTGTGTATGTTTTGAAGAAAAAAGAATGCTTACATGCCTGCCAATTTTCCGTTATTTTTCAAGTCAAAAACATACTTTGAAACAGAAATTATTTTTCATAAAATATATCGTGTATCTATTTAGTATTTATTTGCTTTCATTTCTTATCAGTCAGTTTGACGGTTACAGAATATGTATAACCCTTAAATGCACGATTTTTTATTTTGTTTCGAAAAAATTATATATGATTCTCTGAAAGGTTTATTACACAGGAAAAATAATGAAAAAAAATCAGAGATACATTTTTCATATAATACGTCAATCTTTTCTTCTATTGCACCTCAGCAATACAAGAAAAAACTATTGTCGTGTGTCTGTTTTACCTTAAAATAATGCAAATGGGTTTTAATAAGTAATAAAATATTTTAAGAAGTATGTCTCCAAATATCCCTTTTTATATTACTGTTTATTTTATAAAACTTAGAATTTAACCCTTTATTTCCTATGATATAATAAGTTCTAGAAATTACATATTTCAGGAAATGTGTCTGTAGACAAGAAAGTGTCAATGGTTATTTTCGCTTTATTTAAAAACGGAATGTCTGTTATTAATTAAAGCAAATATTGCTTTTCTAATTTTCTGGTGTGAATTAGGTACATACGAACAAAAAATTCTATTCAATTCAAGATACTGTTGTTAGCATATACGCAAAGCTGCGCACAAAAGGGTTAATGCGATTTGAAACAGAAATTCCTTTACAAAATTGCGTTAAATATATATCATACACAAATAAGTTAAATAGATTAGTAACAAATCTTCAAGTCGGTTATCCCGTTATGGCATCACATAATTTTAATCCTTAATTACCACTTTTGCACCCGAATTTTTTTATGAAATTTTCAGTTTTATTAGTTTCGCAAAAATGTTCTTTTACTTGTTTGCAAATAAATTTTCTTGTAAATACTGGTATCATTCAATTAATTCAATATTTTATGAATACCTTGCCCCTGAAATGGTTAAATAAAAAACATGTTGTGCATTTTTTTTTTAAATATAAAACTTGACAAAATCTTACAGTGCTTCTAACGTTAACGCTTTTTGCGGCGAAGTAATCCTGCTCCTAAAACGGCACCAGAGTTTTCAAACAAATCCGATTAAAAAGAAATATTTTTTTTTCTTTGAACATTATAAAGAAATGTTTTATTAAAAACTTCGGGTGGCCATTTGGCAATTTGAAACAAAATTTAAATAGTGTAAATAATATACCTCTGCTTTAAAGACGATTAATCAAAATTTCTGGTTCAGAGTACGTTTAACAGACTCGAAAAATCTCGATGATTAAAAGCAATGTAAAAATAAAATAAATAAAAAAAATCTGCTAACCAACCACCACACGAACAGCACAACACAGATCATACAGCATTCTAAATCGGAAATAATTAGACGGAAACAAAAGCCATAGAAATAGTATTTCCAAGTATGTAGTTACTATAAAATATGTAAAAAGTGGTGAAACATAACATTAACAAAATACCATTTTTATTAAATCTCATTATATATTCATAACTTATTTTCAGAAGCATATTTCAAAAACTGAACAAAATTTGAGAAGAGAAGGAAATGAAAATGTTAATACGAAAACCCCGAAACAAATATCCCTATGCAGAGATAAATACATTGCGCATGTTTCGGAAATAAAATAATAAACTATTTTGATAGCATATCTCTTTAGCCATCCAAAATACCCAGTAGAATATTACCATGAATATTTTATACCTTCGAAGAATTTGTACTCATCAGCTAATGCACTTAAAATTATACTCATTTTATAAACAAATACCACAAAAAAATTCCACTTCTTGCAATTATCGATCTTAGTTAGTACTTTTACCTAATTATTTTGTGTGTCTCTCAAACTGAACGAAAAATGCTATGAATCCTATATATAGAAAATATGAATTGCAATTCAGTGATTTTGTTATGTGGAAATCATTATAACATTAATAAAGTGCACCGCAAATGATTTTTTCCCACGCACCAAAAAGTAACGGAAACATTTTTGTGCGTCCCTGTAAAGAAACTACAAATGCTACTTGTTTTACCTCCGAAGAAAGCCTGTTGTTGTCCATCTCAATGAGTTATATGAATTTGATTATGTTTGAAATATTGTAACATCAATAAAATGCACCGAAAATGATTTCCTGCTCCCTTAGACAATAATTAAACTGTATTTTTATGCGTCCCTGTAAGCGAACTCTAAACGGAATACAGTCCATTTTCAATACCGATCAGTCACCTCAAAAACATATAACATTTCATGGCAATCCCAGTATTTTTACGAGTGTTGGATGAAGGAAGACAGACAGACTGAATTCATAACTACTTTTCCACATTGTTGAGAAGTGTTAAACAGGACCACTTTGCAACAATGCTGGCGCTCCAATCTGGAAAACATTCTCAATAGTAGTTTTAGTGATTCATATGAACTCAGATTTCCTCTCAAATAATCACCACATGCCCAGCACAACACAGGCCAAGTGGTCTTCTCGATCTTGAATGTACGCATTAAATTACAATAGCGTCTCCAGCGACAGTTTAGAAATATATATGCAATTATGTAAAAAGTGGTGAGAATTAAAAATTAACTGATTGTTATTTTTCTCGATTTTCATTTATAACAGCTTCGCAAGTATATATTTAAAAGGTCAGAAAAAGTGCAAAAATAAATAAATAAACAATTAAAACAATTCTTCATTCGAATTCCCTTATTCATATGCAAAGTCATTGACAATTTCACAGAAATACAACATTAAAATATATCTATGTAAAAACTTTTTTATTGTCACTCAAAAGAATGACCTCGAAAACGATCATAAAAATGATGATGAGCTTAATGTTAAAACAATATCTCCAAAAGTTAATGGTTTATCACACGGTTTCAAATTTATATTAAAAATGTTAGAATAAAAACTTTAATTTATCCCTTAAAATATGGTCAGATTGAAATGTTTCTTTTTTTAATGAAAACAGTGAATTGACAAAACTTAATCTAGGTATTTTTTATTAAAATATAATCACAATTATAATAAAATGAAAAGTGACCAGTTAAACTGATGGTAGTGATCTCACAGGCTATTAACACTAAATTTATGTTATACTCTTATTTCGAAAGATAATGCCCTTCGAAAAATAAAGAAACCGAGAAAAATAAAACATTCAGCTAATTAACTTTTTCGTTACTTAGGCTGAAATTATACAGTTCCTTCAGGGAACCAAAACGCCCGAAATCCAGTTGAAAAATTCCATACCCCCCTTCTTAGGGTTAATGCCGACGTAGAAGACCTCAATCCTAGGAGTGGAAGAACAAGTTGGAAATTGCTCGTCAAACGTGGCAAATGAGGTGCGTTCGTACTATAACTAGTTTTATAATTATGTTTTGCACCCCATATTGTACTGAATGTATATTTTTTTTGCGCTTCATAAGTGCATAGTCTGTAACATCATTAAAATGCACTTACAATAATTTTTTCTCCATTCCCCGTAATGTAACGGAAAACTTTTGACTGTTCCTGTAATTAAACTATACATTCGATTTTCATAAAATTTGAAATGGCTCTACAAAATTTTGCAGCAATTATATATTTAAAATTTCAGACCATTCGGAAGGCTGTAAAATCATTAAAATGCATTTGCAATAATTTTTTCCCATTGGCCATAATGTATCAGAAAACTTTTGGGTGTCCCTGTAATTAAACTATACATCCGATTTTCATAAAATTGGAAATGGCTCAACAAACTTTTCAGCAATTATATATTAAAAATTTCAGACCATTCGGAAGGCTGTAAAATCATTAAAATGCATTTGCTATAATTTTTTCCCATTGGCCGTAATGTAACGGAAAACTTTTGGGTGTCCCTGTAATTAAACTATACATCCGATTTTCATAAAATTGGAAATGGCTCGACAAAATTTTGCAGCAATTATATATTAAAAATTTCAGACCATTCGGAAGTCTGTAACATCATTAAAATTCACTTGCAATAATTTTCCCCATTGGCCGTAATGTAAAGAAAAACTTTTGACTGTCCCTGTAATTAAACTATACATCCGATTTTCATAAAATTGGAAATGGCTCGACAAAATTTTGCAGCAATTATATATTAAAAATTTCAGACCATTCGGAAGTCTGTAACATCATTAAAATTCACTTGCAATAATTTTCCCCATTGGCCGTAATGTAAAGAAAAACTTTTGACTGTCCCTGTAATTAAACTATGCATCCGATTTTCATAAAATTGGAAATGGCTCGACAAAATTTTGCAGCAATTATATATTAAAAATTTCAGATCATTCGGTCGGGTAGTTTTTGCTCTGTTATATGCGGACGGACAGACAGACGGACGGACAGACGGACGGACAGACGGACGGACAGACAGACGGACTGAACGACGACTATAGGTGCTACGTATTTATATAATTACGAACGCACCTAAAAAGAACGTAGAAAAGGTTTAGCATTTTCCCCTGCATGGGGGAAAAAGGGAAGGATTCCAACTAAATTGTACCTTTTTCCAAGGGACAAAATCCCCGAGAGAGCTTTATTACAACAATGTAAACATCTATTGTTCCAATTTATATAGATAAATAGAAATACCTTTACGATATTATTGTAAAACTTATTAGTACCAGTTTGTACTGAGGGAGACTTAAATTTTATGATTTTCTAAATATTTTGGTATACAATCATTCTTTAACGTTGCCATTATAGAATGGTAAAATGGTGATGTCAATCCAGTAAGTGTTTCAAAAAATATCGGAATTTATCCGACCTAGAAACAGTGTTTCCAGATGGGCTATTTTTTTTAAAATTCAGATACTTGATTGCACCACTTTTTTGAAATGGTAAAATGCGATTTATTTAATGATATATTAATTGAGGCGAAAATGACTTGAATTTTAACGTATCAAAAAAGTGGTGCCAATCATTAAATCTGAATTTTAAAAAAAGTAGCCCACTTTAAACACTGCCTAGAAATGCAGTCACCATTGAAATAAATTTAAAACTTCGTGATTTGTCTTAAAAGTTTAAGTTGTAACGAATGCTTTCCTATTAAATTTTGAAAGACGAACTAGGTAGAGAAAATAAAAAAAAAACCGTGTTAACCTAGTATAGGTATTTGGATGAAAGATAATTTAATGTGTAATGAAAAAAAGGTACAATATAGAATATTTCTAATTTGATATAAAGCCGAATATTAATAAACATCTTACAAAAATAAATAAATAACCATATCTTTTTTTTTTCTCTGTACGGACCTTTTATTCTGCAATCATGCAACATATATTATTATTATTATTATTTAAAAGTAGTTACTGTTAACCATACATCTGGCGCGCACATAACTGCTCATAAATATTAAAAAATATTGACATTTAAAATAGTTCAGAAATTTCTTATGCTCAAGCTGTCATCTGTTTCTAATCATTTAAACAGCAAGAGCAAAAAATATCGTAATGAAATAAAAAAAATAATGAGTAGAATCGGTATTTTGGAGGAATTACAGAGAGCAGATGAATATTTAAAAGCTATTGCTGTGGCAAAAGTTTTTAAATACTAAACAGCAATAACAGTGATGAAATAAGCACTAATCAGACCTCTTACATTTATTTTCGGCGCAAAAAAAAAGGAAAGAACGAAACTGCATGACATATTCTTAAATTTATTTCCATTCCCATGTTCCTGAAAATTTCAGATATTCGCATTAAAATGCTTAAGAAATAAATAGCACTTTTTCTCTTGTGTATATCTACAGTATAATCTCGAAAATCTCGAATATGGAAATCCGGGAACTTGAAAATTTTGGTACACTCCACCCCCTCGCCGTTTCTCTTTTACACTTTCAACTTAAGGGAGAAAGGAAGATAGCAATTGTTTACGAATTAAAAATCCGATATTATAAGTAAAAGCAAATAAAATTGACACCCATATTTCAAAAATTACACGAGGAGAAACAACTTCACTGTTTATTAGATTTTTTTTTAATGTAACACAGAAAACATCAATTTAAGTGGTTTTTATTTTTATTTATTTATTTATTTATTTATTTATTTATTTTTTATTTATTTATTTTTTTTTTTCACATAATTATATCTTTGTTGTGAAATAAATCATGACTAAAGGCACCATTAAGAATATCGAAAGCACTTTTGATGTTCATTCAGAAACCCGGAATTTAAAAAAAATCTCGCTTAGTCGCGTCCCGACTTATCCTTTCGGCACGTAAATGAAATCTGCAAAAGGAAGATTTCTAATTAGTCCAGGCAATAGAGACCGTATAGGGACTCTACCTAGCAAAATTAATGGTAGTACTGGAAATCGGCTTTCTAGATGTTTTTTGGGTCGCTGAATCCGAATTTGCAACTTCCCACCAAAATTTCCCCCGGCAACACCCCCAAATTTTGCTAAAAAGCCCCCAAAAGAGGTTTTTATTAAAAAATTCCATTTTTTTATTGTTTTAGGGGATAAGTAGCTAGAAATTCAGAAAGTAGGCAAAATTTGCAACAAATTAGATATATGACATTATGACTTAGGATGAAGGGGAAGGGGGGATCTGCTTCGGAACATGCGCCGCAGTGCTGCGTGGACTAAGTTGCGCAATTCCACTTAATCACTCACACGTTTGCATTAACTCTCCCATCTTCCATCCGAACTTTCTCTATAAGGTTTTCTTTAAGGTTTTGGGGTCGCTGAATCCGAATTATTAACTTACCCCCAAAATTTTCCCCCTCCGAACCCCCCCCCAAATAGTTGTTTTTAACTTAAATTTCTTATTGTTTTAGGAGAAAAGCATTACAAAATTCAGAAACTAGACAAAATTTGCAACAAATAGGATATATGACATTATGACGTAGGATAAACGGGGAGAGAGGGGGCTGCCTCGGAACATTCCCCGCGCGCTTTTCTGAAAAACAAATTTTTTTTCAAAAAATCAATTTTTTGGGGGGTTGCCGGGTGAAATTTTGGTGGGAAGTTACAAATTCAGATTCAGCGACCCAAAAAACATAAATCGAATCGAAATTCAGAACTAGTATTAATTTTGCCAGATAAAATCCCCTATTGCGTGGACTTCATCATTCAGTGCACGTAGCACCGCAGTGCATGTTCCGAGGCAGCCCTCACCCAACCCGTTAATCCTAATTCATAATGTCATATATCCTATTTGTTGCACATTTTGTGTAGTTTCTGAATTTCGTAATGCTTTTCTCCTAAAATAATAAGAAATTTAAGTTAAATAGAAGTATTTGGTGGGGGATTCGGTGGGGAATTTTGGGGGAAAGTTAAAAATTCGGATTCAGCGATCCAAAAATCTTAAAGTAAACCTTATAGAGAAGGTTCGGAGGGGAGATGGGAGGGTGAATGTAAACGTGTGAGTGGTTAAGTGGAATTGCGCAACTTAGTTTACGCAGCACCGCGCATGTTCCAAGGCAGATCGCCCCTTCCCCTTCATCCTAAGTCATAATGTCATATATCTAATTTGTTGGAAATTTTGTCTACTTTCTGAATTTCTAGATACTTTTCCCCTAAAACAATAAAAAAGGGGAATTTTTTATTAAAAACCTTTTTGGGGGGGCTTTTTACCAAAATTTGGGGGGGGGGGTGTTGCCGGGGAAATTTTGGTGGGAAGTTGCAAATTCGGATTCAGCGACCGAAAAAACATCTAGAAAGCCGATTTCCAGTACTACCATTAATTTTGCTAGGTAAAATTCCCTATTGCCTGGACTAAATATTTCTTAGAAAATATCAGTTCTATTCATAGCTTATTGGTACTGTTTTCATTTCAGAAAAAAAATATTTTTTTTTCTAATTCAGTAGTATACATTTATTTTTCGAAAGTTCTAGCATAAAGGCATACACCAAAATGGAGAAGAAGTTTAAAGGAAGAAATTTAATTCAATTCATTTTGGAATTAATTTTATTAACAATTAATTTAATTCATTTTGGAAAAATGCAAAATATCTACAGTTTGAAATTTAAAAAAGCCGAAAGGAAATATCTTTCTCTTTTATGTTCAATTTCCATATAAAGAAGAAAAAAAAAGCATAATGTAGTTAAAAGCTTTTTAAAAAATGAAAGAGTAAGCAAACATCTATATATTAAAAAAAAAATAAGTTTTTCAGATTTTTTCTTTTCTTAAGCTATTCATAATATACAAATAGAAAAATACCTGCCGGCTCGGCCTACAGGGACATGCAGATTTCAAAGGCTAATTTCGCCTACAAAAACAAAATCAAGAACACAGATAAACCCAGTTTATTTGCCGCTTTTCATGAGTTTTAATTTCATTTTCCTGTAAAAGTTTTTTTTATTAGAATCGTATTAATACGATAATTTTTTCTTCAATTCCCTTTATTTATTTATTTATATATTTTTCTGTAAAAGATGTCAATATTAAGAACTTGCCAATTTAAAAGTTGTAGATAATATTAAGAAGATTTCTAGTAATAAATAGCAGTGGATTTGATATATCGTAAACTGACGATGTTATGAATTTTCTTCTTCGTAAAACCCTATTTTCTTCGCCCCTTGAGCCCATTTTAAATGCTATCAAAAATCTCTTACACATAATTTTTTCGCTCTTTTCCTAAAAGTTATAATAGTTTTAAAGTGATTTGATATATATAATAAATAAAATGTTATGGTTTTTTTTCTATTTTCACAAAAAAGCTCTCTATTTCCATCCCTTTGATCCGATTTTGCCCATTAACGAACGTGACCGAGATTTTCTGCCCCTTGATATTATCTATCAGTTTGGAAGAGATTTGTACAGAATTCTGAAAGTTATCGGGCCCATAAAAAAGTGATATATATATATATATATGGATAGATAGATAGATAGATAGATACATAAAGTTTTGAACTGGGGTGTTTTTGTGTTATAGGGGTCATGATCGCCGTAGATCTGCAAATATTTTTCAGAAATTTTATCATAGTGAAGAATGTAAAAGGTAGTATTTCTTACGAAATCTACCGAAAAAACGGAAATTTCATTTCAATAATAAACTCCAGCCGAAAAACTTTTAAAGAGCGTAAACACACTTATATGGCACCTAAAAAGATCCCTTTTCTGAAATCAAGTTAACAAAGAAAAGATAATCCTGTAGACACCTCCCACAACACGCCTCTTGACAGGAGCTCTAGGGACAAAAGAGGGGTAGAAAGTGTCTAGGCGGTTTCGGTATTCTGAACAGGTTTCGGTATTCGGTTTCAGGCATTTTGGAATTGAAAGAATTAAAGGGGGGAAAGCTCCCCCAGTCCCCCCCTTATACTTCACCAATGAACCTCTAAATCTAAAAAGGAATAAACCTTTCAGAATAAACTGGTATAACAAATTTGAAACAAATCGGATAATCATGCATGAAAAAAAAAGCATTTATTTAAATTATGGGGCATTACCCCCCGTCTCTTCCCAATTTATACTTAGGAGATTAAACCCTATATTAGGAACTAACCCCTCGCCCCCTTCGATGACATGCGCTGGTAAGCCTTATAGAAAATTAGAGTAATTATAGGTAATTATAGGCGGAGTAATTATAGGTAATTAGAGACACGCATCCCGTCTTTCGATCAGTTAAACAGACATGCTTTAACCCATTAAAGACGGAATCATTTTTTCTTTTATAAATACAAAAATTGCATTTCGCACCACTTTTTTGCAAAAGAAAAATTTATATAATTTTATAGCAGAATTTCTGTCACTAAACAAAATGAAATTTTTTTTTATAAATTACTGGTATTCAAACAGCAAAAAGGTTGACAGTTATGCTGTGACCATATGGTAACGCTCGTCCTTAATGGGTTAACTTAACCAATAACACATGTGACAACTGCGAAGCACCCCCTTTCATTTTGTGTCCCTGGTGTTGCAATCGCCCATGCTTCAGCCATTTCTATTCAGAAATGCACTACCATCCGTGAAGTTACTTTTTCCATAAAGCATGAACTCTCTTCTCCGTAATCTCTGTAACGCGTCAACTTTTTTTTCTAGCACACAGAGTGTCTTTCTTGCATAGCTAGCGAAATGGAGAAATCAATAAATGCCAGAAATACATCGGTCCAGTATTGCCCGTTTGGACTCCATTTTCATACAGAAAGTACGAGTTCATAACAGAAATAAAGAATCATATTTTATGCTTCATTTAATGAGAGACATTTAGCGATCACATAAAATAAAAATACTACTTTCAAAATTTGCGGTAAGAAATTGAAATTTCGGAATAAAATTAGAGGATAAACTGACAACCATGCATCGGCCTATAACGTTTCAGCTGTTGCATTCGGACGGGTAGTTGTATAAATTTCCTTGATCTCCACGGTAAGAGATTTTCAACGACACCACCCTTGACAAAATCTCGACCTGGTAGTTGGAGACCTACCCAAGATAATATGGCACCGCCAGTGATTCATGTGAATTCAGCTTTGCTCTTAAATAACCATCGCATGACTACCATAACACAGGTCTAGCGGACTCCTTCATCTCAGAAGAACGATTAATGCTGTCGGAACAGCTTGCGTAACAATTTAGAAGTATGTATTCAATTAATTTTTTTCAAAAACTGGTGGAATAAATTAACTGATTGTTTTTTTCTCAGTTTTAATTTGCAACATTTTCGCAAGTATATTTTTGTTAAAAAGGCCAGAAATACTTGCAAAAAGAAGAAAGTAAATAAAATTGCATTATTTTAGCTTTTTGACGGGAATTAAGGAAATGCGGTGTAATTAAGTCACACAAATATTCTTTAAAATACATTTTTATAACAGACGATATTCCTGGCATAGCACGTACTTTAAATACAATTTTTTTCAATTGTTATGAGAAAATGGCACCAGAAAATATAATAATCTACTATTTTTCTTTTACTTTTTACAGAAATGGAGTACTTCAGTTGCCGCTATTAAAGAAATGGCATTAAGAGCCTACACAAGTCACTCAAAAAGACCCAAATGATAATGTTAATCCTATGGGGAAGTTATTTTCAAATATCTCGCTTGAATTTTGATATTTTCGAATGATTTTTTTCCATAGGATAGTTGAGGACGATCTACAACCGGGTTAGTTTTTACTTTTTTGATTTTGGTTTCATATTTAAAAAAAAAAATATTTTAACTTTCGGAACCGCTTGGAACCGGTTCTGAATTTGAAACTATCCTAATAATAATAATAATAATATATATATATATATATATATATATATATAACCAAAATGGAAAAAGTAAAAAATAGCCCGATTGTAGATCGTCCTCAGCTATCCTATGGAAAAAAAGCATTCGAAAATATCAAAATTTAAGCGCGATATTTGAAAATAACTTCCCCATAGGATTAACATTATCATCCGGGTCTTTTTGAGTGACTAGTGTAGGCTCTTAACACTAGAACGTCCGGAAGGAGTATATTCGACTCCGAACATATGATTAAATGTCAATTTGAACAGGAAATTCTTCACAAAATAAGTTAAATTTTAAAAACGTAGATTTACGTTAAATAAATCAGTCAAATACTTTTAAATAAAAATTCTGGTGTAAAACATTTTTATGAAACTTGAGAAAAATTTGCGGGCGTTCTAGTGTTAATAACTACAAAAAATTAATATCTCAAAAATAAATTGAGATGTAGTTTTTAAACGAGTTGCATTTAAAAATACTTTTCTCCTAATAGTCCAGGCAATAGAGACCGTATAGGGACTCTACCTAGCAAAATTAATGGTTAAACTGGAAATCGGCTTTCTAGATGTTTTATGGGTCGCTGAATCCGAATTTGTAACTTCCCACCAAAATTCCCCCCAGCAACCCCCCCCCAAATTTTTGTAAAAAGCCCCCCAAAAAAGGTTTTTATTAAAAATTTCCATTTTTTTTTATTATTTTAGGGGATAAGTAGCTAGAAATTCTGAAAGTAGACAAAATTTGCAACAAATTAGATATATGACATTATGACTTAGGATGAAGGGGAAGGGGGCATCTGCTTCGGATCATGCGCCGCAGTGCTGCGTGGACTAAGTTGCGCAATTCCACTTAACCACTCGCACGTTTACATTAGCCCTCCCATCTTCCCTCCGAGCTTTCTCTATAAGGTTTACTTTAAGTTTTTTGGGTCGCTGAATCCGAATTTTTAACTTACCCCCAAAATTTTCCACCCACGAAACCCCTCCAAAATAGAAGTTATTAACTTAAATTTCTTATTGTTTTAGGGGAAAAGCATTACGAAATTCAGAAACTAGAAAAAATTTGCAACAAATAGGATATATGACATTATGACGTAGGATAAACGGGCAGAGAGGGGGCTGCCTCGGAACATTCCCCGCGCGCTTTTCTAAAAAACAAATTTTTTTCAAAAAATTAATTTTTTTGGTTGGTTGCCGGGTGAAATTTTGGTGGGAAGTTACAAATTCAGATTCAGCGACCCAAAAAACATAAATCGAATCGAAATTCAGAACTAGTATTAACTTTGCCAGATAAAATCCCCTATTGCCTGGACTTCATCATTTAGTGCACGTAGCGCCGCAGTGCATGTTCAGAGGCAGCCCTCACCCTCCCCGTTCATCCTAATTCATAATGTCATATATCCTATTTGTTGCAAATTTTGTCTAGTTTCTGAATTTCATAATGCTTTTCCCCTAAAACAATATGAAATTTAAGTTAAAAACAACTATTTCAGGGGGTTTCGGGGGGGGGGGATTTTTGGGGGAAAGTTAAAAATTCGGATTCAGCGACCCAAAAATCTTAAAGTAAACCTTATAGAGAAAGTTTGGAGGGGAGATGGGAGGGCGAATGTAAACGTGTGAGTGGTTAAGTGGAATTGCGCAACTTAGTTTACGCAGCACCGCGCGCATGTTCCGAGGCAGATTCCCCTTCCCCTTCATCCTAAGTCATAATGTCATATATCTAATTTGTTGGAAATTTTGTCTACTTTCTGAATTTCTAGAGACTTTTTCTCTAAAACAATAAAAAAATTGATTTTTTAAATAAAAACCTTCTTTGGGGGCTTTTTGCCCAAATTTGGGGAGGTTGCCGGGGGAAATTTTGGTGGGAAGTTACAAATTCAGATTCAGCGACCCAAAAAACATCTAGAAAGCCGATTTCCAGTACTACCATTAATTTTGCTAGGTAAAATTCCCTATTGTCTGGACTATAATACGACGGTGTAAAAATTGAACATGTGCTGTGTTTAGAAGGTTTAAAAATATGCAGTAGATTATCAGCATTTAACCGTACAAAGATACACCTGCTTCGTTTTACGTTTGGGTTTGGTAAGATGTAACGTTATATTTTAGTGATGACGTTTTAATTTTTGTTTGAAAGAAATAACATATCTTGGGCTAAAAAAGGAATAGGACAATTCTTAAATTGAATGACATTATTCATATGTGCATTTTTGACAACTTTAAGGAAATGCAATATTAAAACCTATCTATATAATTTTTTATTAGCTATTGAAAATAATGGGCTCGACAACGATGATAAAAATGATGATTTGCCTTAATATTAAAGCAGTATATCTAAAATTTAATTGTTTATCACACATTTTCAAATTTAAAATAAAAATTTGATACAAATATTAGTTTACCTCTTCTTAACATATAATCATATTGAAATGTTTCCTTTTTAATGAAATACAGTGAATCGCCGAAACGTAATCTAGGTATTTTTTTTCTATTAAAATTATTAAAATGACTAATTATGACTAAATCTTATACAAAATAGCTATGAATTATGATATATCCCGGTTTTACATAAAAAGAAATCAACATTGTCGAAATTATGAGAATGTGCTTTATGACATCATTCTTACAACTATTTTTTAAGGTAATGATAAATTTTAATTTCGATTGCTGAATAGATTTACCAGTTATTACTTTTTTTCCTTTAAAACTTATGAATTTACACCAGAAATTACAAATAGTATGTTTTCATAATTTCATGACAGTCTGTTCATAATAACATACAGCAAAATATTTTCTTTCAGAATTTCCGAAAAATAGGAGGCCAAACTAGAAACACTAGTCGGACCGTAGTCATCTGTTATCATTTTACTGATAGAAAAGAAAACATTCAAAAATGAACAGAAAAATTCTGTAACATTTTCTTTTACATAAATTTATATTATTTTATTTGCATATTTTTTTTGTTTTTGCCTGTTACTAAATCTATATTCCCTGTTATTTTCCCCTGTAAAATATTAGTTTTAGTTTTTAAATTAATAGTTAAACCACTAACAAATAATAATAAAAAAAAAAAATTCTATTAATATCGCTTTTAAAAGGGAATTAACTATGTACATTTTCGCGATCCTTTTATACAAGGGGCCACAAAAAATTGTCGAAAATGATTATTGCCATTTAAAAACAAGTGGGTAACTGTGATCACAGATCGCACAGAGGGTTTCGTTTAATATTTCTTTCAAAACACTATCCTTTTGCAAAATCTGTTAGCTCCACAATTCGGAACTAGGGAGTGCACTCTATTCTAAACAAACGTCTGCCCGACAAAACTCCGTTTTAGAACCTATTCGCACTTATATTAGTCGAAGAAATTTATAAAAAACATAAAATAGGAAAGCCCTCCTGGCCAAGTGAAATAAAATATGAAAGACTATTGTGCATCAAATGAAAGAGTGACTGAAGGGTCGTCAAATGATATATCAGATGAGGGGTTTGGGGAAAAATTGAACCCCCCCTCCCGGAGCCTTCAAGTGAAACTAGCTCGCTGTAGCTTAATAAACGGCTAAGTTAGAAAAAATAGTTAAAAAACACAAGTTATAGCCCAGAGGAGTCAATAATATAAGACTTTTCGAAAAATTTATCATTTGTCGTGTGATCACAAGTGTTCAGTTATAAGTATGCAAAATTTCATATCCCCAGCTTAATTAGGGCTCAGTAAGAAATAATTGCTTATAATACGGAAGTTGAAGTCCAAAGGGTTAATTATAAGGCTTTTTCAAAAATTCATATTTTGTCTTATGATCTGACGCGTTCAGCTATAAGTATGCAAAATTTCATGTATCCGATTTAAATAGGGGCTCAGTTAGAAAGAATTGATTAAAAAACACAAGCTGGAGTCCAAAGGGTTAAATATAGAACTTTTTCGAAAAAAAAAAAAAATATTTGTCGTGTGGTCTCAGGTGTTGTGCTATAAGTATGCAAAATTTCATGTCTCCAACTTAAATATGGGTCTCATTTAGAAAGAATTGCTTAACACTAGAACGGCGGCGAGGGGTCATTTTGACCCTTGCCAAAGGAATACATGTCGATTTGAACCAGAAAACATTTTATAATATAAGATTAATATATGCCGCCCAGAAATAACTTAAATAAATAAGTTAAATAGTTTAAGTAAAAATTCTGATGTCAAACATTTTTATAAAACTTGAGTAAAATTTCCCGCCGTTCTAGTGTTAAAATATGTATGTGGGAGCTCAAAGGGTTAAATGTAAGACTTTTTCAAGATTGTATGATCTTTTGCCTAGCCTCAGGTGTTCTGCTATAAGTATGCAAAATTTCAAATCTCCAATTTAATTATGGGCTCAGTTAGAAAGAATTGCTTAAAATACACAAGCTGGAGTCCAAAGGGTTAAATATGAAACTTTTTTCGAAATTTATTATCTGTCGTGCGATCTGAAGTTTTCAGCTATAAGTATGCAAAATTTCAAGTCTCCAATACAATTAGGGGCTCTGTTAAAAAGAATTGATTAAAACACACAAGCTGAAGTACAAAGGGTTAAATATAAAAAATTTTCGAAATTTATTATTTGGTGTGTGATCTGAGGCGTTCAGCTATATGTATGCAAAATTTCAAGTCCTCAATTCACTTAGGGACTCTATTAAAATGAATTGCTTAAAATACACAAGCTGGACTCCAAAGGGTTAAACATAAAACTTTTTCAAAATTTATTATTTGTCGTGCGATCTGAGGTGTTTAGCTATCAGAATACAAATTTGCATGCCTCCAATTTGATTAGGAATTCTGTTATAAAGGATTGCTGAAAATACACAAATTGGAGCCGAAAGGGTTAAATATAACACTTTTTCAAAGTTATATAATTTGCTGTGTGGGCTCATGTGTTTAACTATAATAATTCTAAATTCCATGTCTCTAACTTAATTAGGGGCTCTGTTAGAAAAAATTGCTTAAAATACACAAGTTGGAGCCCAAAGGTTAAATATAAAACTTTTTTCAAAATTTTACGATTTGTCTTGTTGTCTCAGAAATTCAGCTATAAGTATGCGGAATTTCATGGCTCCAACCTTATTAGGGGATGACTTAGAAAGAATTGTTTGAAATACACATGTGGGAGCCCAAAGGGTTAAATTTAAGACTTTTTCAAAATTTTAGGATTTTTCGTTTCATGTGAGGTGTTCAGCTATAAGTACTCTAAATTTCAAGTCTCCAACATGTATAGTTTCTGAGAACGGGCTCTGTGACGGACAGACAAACGGACAGACAGACAAAGGAGTGAGACGAATTGGGTTTCGCCAGATGAACGAAACCCTAAAAACAAACAGTTGGTCATATTTTTAATATGTAGAGGATATCTAATTCAAAAACTGCATTTAAATTCGGTAAGACGGCATAATTTATTGTCCAATGGTACGTTTCGCGTCTATCAGTTGCTATTTTGTTAAAAAAAAAACATGGGTCGGTACGTTTTTGTTTCCCACGATAGCAATCAAACGCAAACACACTTACACACAAACGACTTATACACTGTATTTCAAAAAAATTGCCCAAAATATTTAAGTTCCTTATCGTTTATGAATTTTTTTAATGGTTTTATTATTACACCAAGATCTTAATATTTGAAAAAGCCGGATCTAAATATACTACCTAATTGAAATTGAATTCCACCTCAATTAGCCTTTTAGTGTTTAACCCATTAACAGTGTGGCCCGAACTGGATTCGGCCAAGAAGACTTTGCTTGCTTCGTTATTAAAAGCATTTTGATATCACTAATTTGTAACTGTAAATTTATCTTTATTGATTGTCAGATATTTTTCGATTAAGTAAGGTAAATATTTTAGTATAGAAAAAGTGGTGTCCAGCCCCATTTTAAATTTTTTTGTAAGAAAACAAATGTCACTGTTAAGGGGTTAAATACGATTATTTAAGATTTTATCAAAGGCAAATATTAGCGCTGCCATCAAAATACTCAAGACAAGAGGACACGAGTTGTGACGTCATCAATAATCGACCGACTTCTCACTAGTGTTGGAATTCACACCGGAAAATTTTGAATAGCAATTTTCTTTCATTTTATTTGTGGAATATCTATCATCTTATAAAACAATAATAACTATTTAAACTTACAGGTGGAACTCGAAATCCCTAAATAAAAATTCAGCCAGATGCGGAATGCCACAGTGTTGCCGCATCTGGCTGATTTTTTATTGGGGGACTTCAAATTCTCACAGTAAGTTTAAATACTTATTATTGTTTGATAAGATGTTATGTAAAATAAAAGAAAATTGATATTCAAAGTTTTCCGGCGTGAATTCCAACACTAGTTAGAAGTCGGTCCATTAGCGATGACGTCACAACTCGTGTAGTCTGGTCTTGAGTATATCGATGGCAGCGATATTAGCCGTACTTAAAATGATATATATGATTTTATAAAGTTGAAACTGGCATATATGTTCTCGTTTATTTACATTTTGTGATGAGATTTCTAAATAAAAGCAACCTTTTCGTAAATTTATCCATTCCACCAGATTTCTTCGCAACAGTTATTCGAAGAAAATGTTTAACCCTTAAATGCCAAAGTTTTCAAAAAACATTTAATAAATGTTTTTCGGCTTTCTTTTTTTAAATAAATCATGGGAAAAATACTTTAAAAAATCATATTTTGTTTTAAGTATGGTGTTTATTTGAAAAAATAATTTTCCTTGATAAAATTCTACAATATTAAACACACAAGAATTTTGAGAACTATGATAAGAAACAAATTTTTCTTGCTCACTGCACAACAAAATAGGGTGTTTCGCAAGCTTCCAAAAAAAAAAAAAAAAAAAAGAACATGTATCAACAGTTGAAAGTGTTGCCACTTAAATGTTGAAAATCGATTTAATAGTATTTTCAGAATGTATTCTATTGACAACATTAGGCATTATAGCATCAATATTATTCTAATAGTATTCATAACCTTAAATTGGGTATGTTGCCGAAAAGCAAGACCCGGCATTTAAGGGTTAAGATTTAAATGTCTCAGCCGAGACTTTTAGTTGCGTAGTCATGGAGAGGATCCGATGCTCTGGGCAGCACTAAGTTCATAAGTTGATTTTCTCTCTGTTCACCGAAAATTCTGCAAATAGAAAACCCAAAGAATTTTTAAATAAAATGTGGTATCTAGCGACCCTGAAGATCAACCCCATCTACATCACTGGATATTTTTATTATTTGTTCATTTTTTTTCCATCCATTAAATGCTATAGCATGTAAATGTGTTAAACAAAAGAGGTTCAAAATCTTTTTAGCTCAAATTGCTATTTTGGGAACAAATTTTGCAGCTAAATTTCCAAACTCTCTAAATAAAATACAAACTTTGTATTCATTTGCTTATCCATATAAAATAAAATTTGGTCGCATGCGGCTCGCGGACCGCATAGAAACTAACACTGTTTAATACATGGATCTGAGGCCACGATTTTAAATTCTAGGTATTCATCAAATAAGGATGTGAGCAATGGCGTGCGGTCGCATTGTCTGCCCATACCTATAAACATTCCGTTTTTTATCCAATCAAGTTGTACTAGAAATTTTATTTAATAAAATGAACTTTTTATAAACAACACACAAAGAAGAACCTTTCCGTTAAATACATTTTTTTTTTCGCTCAAACAACATTAAAAGTCTGAAGTTTAGCAATCATGGACAAGCAATGCTTAGTTAATAAATGCTCAATTACATCTCAATAATGTATAATAAATTCTCAATCAATTATACAGATCGAAAATGACTGGACTTGAGTGTATTTTATATAAAAGTGTATGTTTAAAAGTTTTTTAAATAACAAATGTAGGACGTACTACGTAATTTTGTGAAAGGCAGAAGGAAAAGAAAACTGCCTTGTGTACTTTCTGAAGAAAACATAATACTGCCAATCTTCCGTTATTTTTCAAGTCAAAAAACATACTTTCAACTAGCAATTCTTTTTAATCAAATGCATCTCGTTTCCATGTAGTATTTAACTGTTTTCATATATTAACTCTTTCAGCGACAAAGCAAACTTGCTGCTGAAATTTTTGAAGCGATTGAATGGAGCTAAAATCGACGAACAAATTCGTTTGGAAATTAATGAAATTAATTTATCCGCGAACATTATAACGAAAAAAAAATATTAAAAACTTCTCGGTGAAATTTGGCAGTTTTAAATAAAACTTAACCCTTAAATACGCGATTTTTTATTTTGTTTCGAAAAAAATTATGTATGATTCTCTGAAAAGTTTATTACACAGGAAAAATAATGAAATAAATCAGAGTTACATTTTTCGAATAATACATCAATCTTTTCTTTTGTTGCACTTCTGCAATACAAGTAAAAACTACTGAAGTATGGCTGTTTTACTCTAAAATATTGGAAATTAGTAAATTATACATAGAATGACACAAAATGTATAACGCTTCCGGGGTTGAACTCATCCGTTTCCTGATACTCCAAACGCGGCCACGTTAGGCTTAAGCATTCCAATGCCGTATTTGCCGACTGCCTTATTTAATCTGTCTATCTATTTGTTATGTAACATATTCTTCTTCAATTTTTCTCAAACATTCAAAAAGTATACAATTATAACGCTTTAAGATCTAATTTAAAAATAACCAGATATCAACAACAGGGTTCCGATGTATACAAGCGATTACCGTTGCCATTCATAAGCACAAATTACAAATCCAAAAACAAATGAATGACTCTTTCAGCTATTCATTAAATGCTCTTAAAATATTTTGCAAAAGCATATTAATATTTTGAAATACGTTTTTCACTTTTGTTTACATTTATTTACAGTTTGAATTCAGTATACACGATTAAAAATATCGCGAAAAATTACCTCTGTTTTTCAAGGCTATCTATTTTCTGACCAATGAGAACACTTTATGGTGTTCAGTAAATATAGCTATAGGCGCGCCACACACCAGGGAGACATGCGGCAGAAAAGCGTGAGGCATGCGACAATTTCACCCTGTTAACAAAGAAAAAACCGGTTTGAACAGCAGAATTTGCCTCATGTCTCATGATTATTGTCGCATGTCTCTCTGGTGTGTGGCGCGCCATATTCGGTGATTCATTCCCGTGAATTATTTTGTAACGGATTAACGTTTCTTTTCTAAAAACAAACGTATTTCAAATTATTTAAAAGCTTTATTATGGTTTTACAAATATTTTAAGAGCAAAATCGGATGTCGACCGTATTTTTTAATGATTCGTTCAAAGAGTCATTCAATTGCTTCTGGATTTGGAATTTGTGTTGTACATGTGGCATCACGACACACGAGTGATTGTTGATTTGATTTTCAATCTTAAAACGTTGAGTAAAACGTGCTTTCTTTTCCACTATTCGCAAAAGTTACATTTTTAGACAGATTATTCAAAATAAATTAATATTTAAGAGATTACATTCAATTATCTAATATTCTGCTGCGATAACTTTAGTTTAAATTAGATTGGTAGCTTTATCTATCCCTATATGAAAGTAAACAAAGAATTGATTCATTTGTCTTGAACTTTTAAAATATTAAAACAAACGTTTATATGCTCTGTTGCACCATCTGTCGGTAGTTAAAAAAAAGAAATTTTCTTTTTAAAATGTTTTTTGAATTCTGAAGACATTGGGGGGAAAAATGAATATTTCTTATAAAATTAAATTAGAATATCAGAAACATGTAATGCCGTGTATTATATATATATATATGTATATAGTATATCAATGCATTATTATAATAAATAAAATTTTGTATTTTGTAGGGAAAATAAATTTGTAATTTAATAACAGAATTTGGGAAAATAAATTGTTAATGTAATTAATAGTTGCAATTTACTTATGTGATAAAAGATGATTTTTAATTATCAAAATTTATTACAGGTTTCTTTTATGCATGTTTAAAAAAAATCAGGATTTTCTCTGTTCAACTTTTTAAAATTTAAGTTATATAATTATTATTTTGGCAATTAATAAAAACTAATAAACTTTCTGTTGGAATTGTCTTTTATTTTACCACATACCATCAGATAAAATAGTTAATTGACAATATGTTTTAAAATAACATTATTAGTACTAATTTGAATGTTTTTGTGAAATATTTCTTCAAATTTTGTGAATGAAGTTCATTTGCATACTTTATGTCAGTATTTTACCAATTCAATTAATAATTTTCTTGCCAATTAAATTTCAATGAAAAATGGGCTGTTTTTACTTTACCCCACCTGACCCTAAATCAGACAAGACAAAATTTATTACTTCACAATTCTTTTTATAATGCAATGCTATATAATTTTTTTGAAAATGCAAACACGTCATTCTGACGGGCTATATTCTAGTATTTTAATAAGTATGTCTCCAAATACCTTACTTTATATAATTATTCATTTTATAAAACTTAACCACTTAACATTTAACCCTTTAATGGCAATGATTCAATACATTCTAGAAATTACATAGTCCAGAGAATCTGATTTTACACCAGAAATTTTCATTGGTTAATTTCGCTTTATTTAAATACGGAAAGTCTATTATTATGTAAAGTAATTGTTGCTATTTTAATTCTCTGGCGTGTAATAGGTATATACGAATAAAAAAAATCAAATATATTTAAAACACTTTGTTTTCCATATATGCAAAGCTGCGCACTAAAGGGCTAAGAGGTCTCAGGACGCTTAAAGCTGGGAAAAATGAAACAAAAAAAAAGAACATTTTCAACATTTAACATCTTAAAATGTCTATGCTTTTAAAACACAATTTTTAGAGATATGAGAGATATAAGCGTGTTTTTTCATTTCATATATATAAAAAAATTATAAGATGCAAAATTAATATTTCTAGGGGGCATCAAACTGACAGAAATTTGCCGAACAGAAAATGGGCATGACAGCTTACGCGCAGGATAACAACATTAATTTTGCAACTAGACTGACAATTTTAGTGACCGATTATACTTTATATTGTAAGTAATTACTTTGAACCTAAATAAATTTGTAATTAAAGCATTTTTGTGTCTTTAATAGACATTTGCGTTTAGCTAACACAAAATTTTGAAAATTTAAATGGTATAATCCCCTAAAAAATATTTTCTTTAACAATAAACAGGAAATTTTAGGTTCAGTTTATACAGATAGACATGAAACATATATTTTGAAAATTTCATGAAAACAATTGATAAGTGTTTGAGATATTCTGCGCGTTATGCCTAAAAACGTCATTTTGAGAAAAATGACTTCAAAGTTTCGGAACAGCCGTTTCAGCTATTGAGATACTATAAAACTGAAAATCTGTTCAAAATCTATTCTGAAAATCTGTTCTTCTGTTCTAATGAGAATTTTATGGAAACATCTATATCAAAATGTTCAGAAAAAGTAGGAGTTTAACATATTAAAAAATGTAATTTCGAAAATTTTGAATCTTCAAGAGTCCAGTGACCCCTTTAGTAGTAAAAATGATACACCGCTACCTTTCAAATTGTTAAGAAAAATTTCTCGTTCAAAATACTCTTAACCTTTTGAAAGGCACCGGTATATTATATATAGTTCTCAATTTAAATTCCTAAATGCCACATTGGCACCAGATTTTAGGAATTAAAATTTGTTTTGAATAATGCACGCGAAGAAAAGCTTTTACTTACTTTCATATAAATTTGTTCATAAATCCCGGTGTCAATGAATCATTTTAACATTTTAGAAACAGATGTACCTTGATTCTGAAAGGGTTAATAGACATGCCGAAAAAGCTGGAAGGTCTGCAAGGATGTATAAATAAAATACAATCACAACCATCTTTTTACCAACTACCATACGGTCTGCTTGATACAGATTCGTAAGATTGTAACTACGGGCACCGAATTATTTTTACCAAGTATCTAATTAGTTAAAAATATGTAAAATGTGGTACAAATCTAAAATTAAATAACGATTATTTTTCGTAGAACTCATTAAACATTCTAATATTTCTTATATTACTTTTTAGAAATATTCTATCAGAAAATTTTTTTTAGCCAACATTGGATTTCTACAACATTTCATACAGAAATTTGACATGAAGATTTTATACACACGAAGAATTTGTACAAACCCCCTAATAAAATAACTACAAATGCGACTTATTATATACTCGGTAGAAAGCATGTTGTAGTTCATTTCAATAAGGTATATGAATTTCATTATTTTGAAAAATTTGTAACCTTAAGAAATGCAATAAAAATAATTTTTCTCCACAGACCGCAATTGAAACGGAAATTCTTTTGTGTGTCCAGGTAGACGAACTTTAAATGCCACATTTGATTTTGTGTATCTGTCATTCTATAATTAACCTCAAAAACATATAAAAATTCCATGGCGATCTGAGTATATTTAACCCTTTGAGAGCCAACATGATTTTTTGAGAATTTGTCTACAAGTCTCACGCTGCTAGAGGAAAGTAAAAATTTAAAAATATATATACATACTTGCCAACATTAAGCAAAACTTCCGTAAAATACGAGTTAAATTGATCCAGGTTAAACATGTTTCTAACTAGAAAATTTACTTGATGTATCAGCATAGTAGATTTAATATCACGTTTCTCTATGAAATCAGTTTGAATTAATTTCCTTACAAATTTTTTGGTTCGAAACGTGTTTAACCTGGGTTAATTTAACTGACATTTTACGGAAGTTTAGCTCGAAGTTCGCACGTATGTATATATATTTCTTAGTTAAACCCGGAACATTTTATTTACGGAATGTATTTCAAAAACAAAAAAATGTTATAATTCCAGTAAATAATATATTTTCAACATAAGTGACAATAAACAAGGATCGACAAGTATGAAATAGAGATCGTATTTTTTTTAGATTTTTTAGTTTTTTTAGCACTCCTTGAAACTCAAAGGGTTAAGAGAGTTAGAGTAACGGCAGGCATGCGGCAAACAGACAGTCCGAATTTTTAAACCTTTTCAACTACATTGAAATGTGTTAAAAACTCCCAACTGGCAACATTGCTTGTGCTCGAATCCAGTGTTGCCAGATGGGCTACTTTTTTTAAAATCAGATTCTTGTTTGGCACCACTTTTTTGAAATGGTAAAATGTGCTTTATTTAATGATATATTAATTAAGGCAAAAACAAAGTTAATTTTACCGCTTCAAAAAAGTGGTGCCAATCAAGAAATCTTAATTAAAAAATGTAGCCCACTGGCAACACTGCTCGAATCTGGCGACCAACGTTTGTATGGTGGTACAATTAATTCATATGAACTGGAGATTTCTTTTAAATATTCACCACATGACCAGAATAACTCAAGCACCGTGGACTTCTTGAACACAAGCAAAAATGGCAAGATTTACTGTACTATAAAATTTGATAATTTACAAGTATGTATTCTATAAAACGTTTGTAAAATGGGGTGGAAATTAAAAAATTAAGTGATCGCTATATTTCTTGTCTTTTCCTGTATGACATTTTCTGAAGTATGTGTTAAAAGTTCAGTAAAACTTTCGAAAAGAACTAGTAGAAAAATAAGTAGGAAATTTCGTCAATCCAATAACCTCATATATATACAGTGTGTCCACGTATAACCTGACCGACCTTTATTTTCGCAACCGTTGGTCCTAGATGCATACTTCAAATTACAAAAATGGTCAAAATTAGGTGCAGGATTAAGATAAAAAAAGGTTGAAGCGATAAAACAATTTAGTGAAGAATTACAGAATATAAATGTTTATACCGTCCCCGGTCCTATAAGTTATATTTAGTAAAATTTCCCTGTTACACTGGCAAGTAAGGCAAAAAAGTCCCGTTATTCTATGATTACAATTGACCGAGCAATAGTTGTTTAAAGTTGGAGTATATTTTTTGCTGCATATTAGGGGTCATTCACAAATTTAGTAGACATATAATTTCGTCAGATATTTTAAAGAAATGTTTGAAAGTAAAATCAGCATTGCAATGTAAATTTGTAATCTTTAATCATTCTGACATATTACTGCAAAATGTACAATTTGTACTGAACATTATAAGAGGATAAAAATAACAGATTTTTTATTAAATAAAAGTATGAAAAACAACAGCCTCAATTATTTAAAAAATGATACATATTTTAAAATGCTGTTAGATTACACTGTCTTTCAAATTTTGGGTTGTGGCATGTTTATAGCTTTTGAAAATTGATTCTAGTGTAATTTGTAGAACTGAATCCGAAAATGACTTTCATTTTAAACCATCACGTCAGGAATTTTCTCAAATCCATAGCTGCCAACCTTTACGCTTTTTTGCTACCACTAAAATTTAGAAAAGATTTTCGCTTTGTTTAATCGGGAGATTTCTGCCATTAAATAAGGCGATAATCACAAGAAAATTTTAGTGGTAGGAAAAAAGCGTAAAAGTTGGTAGCTATGCAAATCGCAAATTTAAAAGTTAAAAAGCTCAAAGTTAAAATTGAACCCCTCTCTCCTCCCAACCTCATCAGACACACGAGCTGTTTAGCTGTAAGAAACCCAGTATAAGACAAAAAATCTAAGAAATTATTGAATTAAATGAAATTAAACTGAATAAAAAAGTCTTACATCTATTTTATAGTATCAGATTTTTCGCTATTTTTGAACCTTGAAATTTACAATTTGCAAAAAATCTTGACATGATGGTTAAAAGCAAAGTTAATTTTTTGATTCAGCGTTAAAAAATATATAAAATGTAATTGTAAAAGTTAAAAAACACAACCATCGCAGGTTTATTTTATCTAATCTAAAACTCTTTCTCAAACTTCTTGACGGTAATCTATTCGAATTTTTTTGTGTTGTCGCCTAATATAAATATGTATAAGATGGTAAGAGTTGAAAATCATAATAATATTGCATTATCATCGGATTTAACCTTTAACTGATGTTACCGGTCTCTCAGACCGGGACTTTTTTTAATTTTTATAGTTTAACTTGCAATTTTCAGTTTAACTACAAACAGTACCGAGATTTTGTTCCGTTTGAACTTTAGTACTATCACCAGAGACATTCGAATAGGTGAATTTTAATTATAACAGTCCTGTACAAAAAGATTAGTACGGAAACACCACCCTCTGAGTTGATCGCGTCTTTAATTCATCTTTCGATGGAGCGGTCTCACAGACCGCTTCACACTAGTTATGTGACAATTTGTGTGACATCAGTTAAAGGTTAAGTCAATATGTAAAATTTAGCTTCGATCGGACCTTTGAAAGTAAGTTAAAGTTCGAGTACAAACTTTAAACTGGAAAGACGATCGTTGGGAATTAAATAAAACCTTATGAAAATAACATAATTTTTGTTAAAAGAAATCATAGCCTCAAATCCTTATAAAATAAAACATATGTTTAAAATACAATTATTTTAACTGATCTGAAGGTTAACTAATAAAAGTTAATCGTAATATTTGTACAATTTCTTTCAAAGCGCAGATACCTTGAAATAAGTTTAAGTACTTTATACACGACCCCTGAATCCATGGTCGAAATCATCTGTTTTGATATGCAAAAAAAGTCGTATAAGTCATAAATTTCAAAGTTTCATAACTCGCTCAATTTTATTGTTAGTTGAATGTTAATTTTTTTGTCTTACTTGTTAGTGTTATAGTAAATTTTTAGTAAATATCACTTATAGGAGCGGGCGACCGTATAAAAATTTAAATTTCGTAATTTTTTAATAAATGTTTTTCTTAACCCAAATCGCTTTAAAAATAATTTTTTACCTTATTTAAACCATTTTTGTAATTCGAAGTATGTATCTAGGGCCAACGTTTGCGAAAATAAAGGTCGGTCAGATTATACATTGACACACTGTATAAATACATTGAGAGTTTTATAGAATCACATCGTCAAAATATTTCTATATAAAATCTTTTATACGGCTCTGAAAAAGAATGAGATAAAAAAAGATGATAAAAATGGTGGTGTGCCTTAATGTTAAAACAATACAGGGTGTTTCATAAACGATGGGAAAACTTTAAGGGGTGATAGTACACATCCAAACAAACAACTTTCATCAGAGGATGCATAGTCGAAAATAAAACGCAAAGGTGCTGGCGCATTTGGAAACTTGGTCCAGAGTTGCCATAGGGATACTTTTTTAAAATTCAGATTTATTGATTGCCACCATTTTTCTAAAATAGCGAAATTCATCTTATTTGATGACAGATTAAATAAGGTGAAAACAAAATGGATAGTGAATTTTAAAAAACTGGTGGCAATGAAAATTTGAATTTAAAAAATGTAGCCCACTCGCAACACTGACTTGCTCCATACAAACGTGAAAGCTCCATTCGTATTGGGGTTATCGGGTGAAGAATGACACTAATAGCATGTAAATGTGATATGGGGAAGAAGAAGAACGCGTATGCAAAATTTCGTCTCGATTAATACATAAAAGCTGCTGATCCGAGTGTGCAGCTGTCAATCGCAGTAGGAAAACAGCGGAAGATGTTTTCTTTTACTAATAGGGAAAAGGCTGATAAGCATTTTATGTACGTAACTGCAAATAGAAATGGCTCAGAGACTCAACAATTGTACGGAGAGGGGTTTCCCACATTGTTTATGTCAATTATTCATTCATTGCTTGTTTTTACCTGGCATAACAACATGTCCAGTGTTGCCAGTGGGCTACTATTTTTAAATTCATATTTCTTGATTAGCACCACTTTTTTGAAATTGTAAAATTCGCCTTATTTAATGACATATTAATTAAGGCTAAAACAAGTGGAATTTAGCTTTTCAAAAAAGTGGTATCAATCAATAAATCTGAATTTAAAAATGTAGCCCGCTGGCAACACTGAATATATCATTTGGCTTCCTCTAGCACCTTTAAGTTTTAATTTCGACCATACATTCTTTGATGTAGGATGTTTGTTTTGATGTGTACTATCGTCTGTAAAAGTTTTGCCCATCTTTTGATAAACACCACTTATCCAAAATATGCAAAATTTAATGGTTTATTCCAGATTTTACAATTTCTAACACAAATACAGGGCTCTCACTCGGTCCGTTTTCTGAACACCACTTTTATTCAAAGAAAAACCTTATTTCTAAATTTCATAGAAACATACCGGGAAGCCTATTTCACTTGCAATTATTCCAGAAACCTATCACGAATTTCATTCTAAAAAATTATTTATTTTCAAAAAACGGACAAGTGGGAGTAATGGAAATGTTATGAAAGCTTTAGTTTATTTCTTTTGAAAATATCGTCAAAGATTTCATTTTTAAAGAAATATAGTGACTTGCCCTAAAATAACTAGATAGGCTTCTTAATTAAAACAAATATGTAACTATAAAAATTAATAATTATTAACTAAATCTTTAACAATGAAATTTATGAATTAGATTACGTTTTTTACATAAAAGTACATCAACATCGTCGAAATCGTGTCATAGTTCTTTTCCACATCGTTTTTGCAATTACTTTTTGAGGTACAGAGAAATTTTACCTTTCGAATGTCAAACAGGGTTTCCAGTTTGGAATTTTTTTAATTTCGAAATTCTCAATTCATACCGAAATTTCCGAATTGTAGGTAATTTTTTTACTTTAATGACAGCATACACGGGCAATGTACTTCTGTTTCTAAAACGTTGAAATGATTGAAAGACGATTATGAACAAATTTATTTGAAAAAAAAGTAAAAGCTTTTTTCAGGTACATTATAAAGGCAAAATTAAGTTCTTACACCACTGTGGCATTTTGGGGATTAAAATTAAAGGGGTCCGGGACACAAAAATCTTCAAACTTAAAAAAAAAAAAAAAAAAAAAAAAAAAAAAATATTCCATTATTAATGTCTGTGTTTTTTTCTGCTTACAATGACGTTTAAATCATGTTTATATCTTATTTGGAAATCGGAAATATTTATTTTGTCGTTTTGGCTTGTTTTCAAAATCTAGCTTTCAAGCAATGGTTGTCGTGGAAACGACTTCTTGTAAAAATGCGTTTTTCTTCATGATGGTTCCCCCCCCCCCCATTTCTCGTATAAAAATAGTTATAACTCAAAAACCATTAAAGATACATCGTTCAAACTTGGAGCATGTCTTTTTCAATTCTTTTACTTTAAATTTTATTTAGAAAATTAGAAAAAAAATATTTACTTTTGAAAATAAGATTTTTTTTTTAAATTTACAGCTTTTTTTTTCATTTTTTCTTTAAATGTTTTCATTTTTATTTAAATTAATATTTTTTTTTTTAAATGCTGAATCAAAATTAAAACTTATATATTTTTCTTTATTTAAATAAAAAAATGAAATTCTACAAATAATATATCGAGTAATAACGATTTTAAGTTACGCTCCTTTTTTTAATAAATTTTAAATTTTTAATAAAAAATATGAGAAGTTTTATCACAAGATTTTATTTACAAATGATATGGTTAACCATCACAAAAAATTTCAAAATTTTAACTCAATAATTAAAAATCCTTTTAAAATGTGTCCCGGACCCCCTTAACCCTTTCGCTGCGTAAGTAATTTTTCGCGATGAGCGTCTTTTACAGAATTTTTAATCGTTTATCACCCGTTCTTTAAAGCAGAAATTTTTGACTATCGTAATAGGGAAAATGTCCTGATTAAATCAGACAAAATTTTCGCTAAAAAATAACTGGTGGGAATAGCCAAATTATATTAATTTGATGGGAAGATGTATGCCCGAGAATAGATCGGGCTCCGCAGCGAGAGGTTTAAGTGAGATATACAACATAGCATTTTTAGTTTGCAGAAAATTAGCAGAAGTTTTGCTTTGAAAACCTGCAATGTTGCAGCAAGTTCAGCATGACAAGACTGAAAGTTCATAACAAGACTGCAGCAAGATAACATAAACGCCGAAGTCACCACGCATTGAACTTGCAGCTAATTTGACTTGCAAGTTAAATTCATGCTGTATGAAACATATTGCAAATTAACGGCAAACAATTAATCAAAAATACTGCAAACTTACTGCAAAGTAATAATATTTCCATGCCACATTAACTGTTTACAACAGTTTCATCAGAAGTTTAACAATTTCGAAGGTGTCCAGACCTGATCAGGGCTATTGATGCACACGCACTGTTAACCCTTTCAGGAGCAAGGTACTTCAATTCGTAAAATACTGAAATTAATGAATGACACCAGAGTCTGTAAAAGAATTTATATCTAAATATTCAAAAGCTTTTGTTCACGTACTTAATGAAAGGCAAATTTTCATAAAAATATTCTGGTGTAAATGTGGAATTCGGGAATTAAAATTAAGTGGTCCAAAAATGAATCACCGCCATTGAAGGGATTTTATGTGCATGCATCTTTTTTAACACCATAATCACATTAGGGCAACATTCCTACTCTTCAATTCGAGCCTTTTATGGTATTTCATAAGTATAGAGTTTAAAAAAACGGTGCTATATAAAGAATAAAATTTCTGCAATTTTTGCGTATCGGCTGATTGACTATTCTCTCAACAGAGGGATTTCTTACTTTCGTCACTTTCGTGAATTAAAGTCTTGCCATCAGTTTCACAACGAATTACTCATGCAAGTGGGTGATGGTATACCTTGGGGAGATTTGCTTCGAATTTCTCAATTCAAATTTGTCACGGCAAGATAATATCAGAAAAAATAAAACTTGCTGCTAATATTCATGCTATCTGGGATATCAGTGGTGGAAAATTGGCGCAGAGGAGGAGCCTATTGACATCACTAAATTTTTGTAGTATTTCCGGCTTATCTAATGACAGAATTTCTGAGTTTTTATTAAAGGGAATAATACTATAAAATATTAGTGGTATCAATAGGCTCCTCTTCTGCGCCAATTTTCCACCACTGTGATATGTCCCTGAATTTCAAGAGGTTAATTGGTTTCAATAAAAATAATTTTTCAAAACTAATGCAACCAGAAAAATATAATTGCACTATTGGAATAAATTAGAACGTCTTTACGTTTCAAACGCTCGGCTGGATCCCGCTTGTGCTATAGTTCAAGAAAAATCTTGTTTTTAAGGGTGGATTTGTAATTAAGACACTTAACTGTTATGTGCGTTGTATTATGTCATGTTTTGAAATAATTAAACATGATTCAATGAAAGGTTATTAACACAGGAAAATTAAGGGAAAAAAACACAGATATATTTATTGCATAATACGTCAACCTTTTCTTATGTTGCACATCTGCAATACAAGTAAAAACTAAAATATTGCAAATTAGTAAATAAATATTTTAATAAGTGGGAATCTAAATACCTTATTTTATATATATATTTTTTTTTTTTGTAAAACTTAACCCTTCCCATTAATTCTCACTCCCGTGATATTCACGGGCTGTGTCTTTTAGACATATTGCTTGGTTCCCACCAGTTTTATAAAATAGTGTAATTGACTTTATTATGGTATCATTTTACCTCTCATTGAATAAGGTGAATAATTTTTTTTCATAAAAGTGGTGCCGATAAGCAATTTGAATTTTTAAACCTTATTTTAACGCGACCGTTAAGGGGTAAAATGCATGAGTTATTAGTACATATTTGTAAATTTTACAGGATTTATTTTCCATATAAATATACTGGTTGCTAATACTTAAATAAAAAGTGATGTTGATATGCATCACTATGCTTTTAAGGGTTAAAGTATGAAAAGGAGAATTTAGAAAATAGATTCTTCCATATTATAATAGATAGATTTTTGGTAAAATTGATCTATCGTATTGGGTATGTTATTTAAAATTTAGGCTATATATTTTTTACTTACAAATCAAAGAGATAAGCATAGGAAACATACCTTTGAATCAAATTTCCCGATTTTTTCCCAAATGTGGCTGGGTATCTGACAATATATTTCCCCCATTATCACCTTATATATAGGTATTGATATTGTATGAGATAAAAATGACTTTTCTATTTTTATAAAAACCGATTTTCTCAAAAACTACTGAACCGAATTTGATACCATTAACTGAGGTTATATGGATTCCAAAGATGCACAACTGCGAATTTTTGTATAATTTTCTGTTTATAAAAATTGTGTGAAATAGCGATAAAAATTTTTACAAATATAAAAAACATATCTTACGGTTATACGAAAATTACAATTTTCTTGTAAAAAATGACTTTATATGTGCACGTATATTGTAGATAAATGCCGAGAGTGTACGTTGGGTATAACATATAAATATCGACAAAATTTAAAAAAAAAAATACTTACAATTCAATTAAAGGCATTATTTGGAGCGGAGCTACTCAATTTGCATACCTGCTAATTTGTACGGATTTCTGCTACCACTAAAATTTAACAGAATTTTCTGCCTTGTTTAATTATTAACATTCTTTGCAATTCGACGATTGAATTAGGTAACATTTTCTATTAAATTTTAGAGGTAGCAAAAATCCGTACAAGTTGGCAGCTATGAATTTGACATACGAAGAACGTTTGGAATAAACACTTACTGAATTCCTGTACTTTAAATAATAACAGAATTGCTGTACTTTATATAAAGACATGGGTATCATTCTTAACGCTGTTGATACTGCTTCGATATCAAAAATGGTCGTTCGTGTTGGAGACAACGATAGAGAAAAATATATTTGGCATGGAAACAAACTACATTCTTCGATATCGAAATGTAACGACACTCATCTGAATCAATTTAAATGAAAATTTTCTTTCACGAGATTTATTGAAGAGTAATTATAGTTAGTAGTTTCAGACTTTGGAAACTAGCAATTTGCTTTGGTTACTACAATGTTAAATGCATATGTCTAACCAATATTAACCGCCGCGTTCTGAAATTGATTAATTGTAGTGAATATATTCGTTTTGTTACGATGGCATCTCAGAATCGTAATCCAAAATGCGTTTATTTTGGAAGTTTCTTAAATAAAACTTGTGGATACAAAAAAAAAAAAAAAATAATAATAATAAATTTAAAAAAAAAAAATAAAACAGACGAAGAATCCATATTTTTTTTAATGTCGACTTGCACGACGTTATTGGTTAGAAAATACTAGGTTATTACAAATGAATCATCGGGTTTTGATACGTTACTACCTGTGATTAAAAACGTATATGTTTCCATGGCAACTCAAACGAGAAGGTGTTAACTACAGTTTCGCGATGCCTATGTGTCATGCGCGTATGGTTGTCATGGCTGCTGCGCGAATGTCTTATTCAAATTGGCGACTGGACAGCAGAAATTTTCCACACAGTTGGCTGTGGAATGGAAAGTTTGCGGGTAGCGCGATTTGTTGATTTCTTGGGACAACGGATGAAACTCTCTCTAACTCGGTTCACTGTTTCTTCAGTAAAGTTTGGTCGGCCGGAACTTTTGCCTTTACATAAACAACCGGTTTCTTTGAACTGTCTATACCAGCACATAATGCTTTGTTGGGTTGGAGGTTTGCATTTGTATGCCTTCCGGAATGCCCTCTGAAATGTTATAAGCGATTCACACTTTGAAAATTCTAGTACACAAAACGCTCTCTGCTGTCCAGTCGCCATTTTGAATATGACTTTTGCACAGCGACCATGGCAACCACACGCCCATGACACATACGCAGCGCGAAACTGTAGTTAATGCTCTCCCGTTTGAGTTGTCATGGAAACATATACGTTTCTTTGTTCGCACGTAATAACGTATCAAAACCCGATGATTCATTTGTAATAGCCGTCTATAATAAACACTTTTCTCGCACTTTTACCAAACACTTTTTCTTGGAATTGAGAACTGAATCCCTGAACCCGACTATGCATTTGTATATATGTTTATACATATATTTGTAAAAAATAGTGATGTCTTTACAATGCGTTTTAATCTCGTGATGTTTGTCCCATTATTTTTTAGACTAATATTTATTTATTTATGAAATCGTTTTTAACTCACCAAAAATTAAATAGCTCAAAATTAAGGAAACATATTTTGGAAGGAAAAGAAAAATAAGGAAACCTACGCAAAGCATCATCCAGTGTTGTCGGTTTTGGATTTGTTTTTCTTTTTACTGAAATTATGTACAGTCGTGGGAAAAAAAGTAAACACCCCCTACTAACTCCTCAACAAATTATCGTAGAAGAAAATTACTGGTACCGAACGATTGAAATAAAGCCTACTTCTAAATGATGTATATAAAATTTGCTTAGGTGGCCATCTACATATTAAAACGAATCCAAACTTTATTTTTTTCAATGACAATACACAATTTTAACGAAATATTTCAAATCTTCGGTTCAAACTATGCCTAAATACCGAATTTCAAGTCATTTGAATAATAAGTTTTTGAATTATAAACATTCAAATTTTAGTGCTTCTAATGTTAAATTACATTTTCATATTTTTATTTATATCTCCTGAAATTGTGCTCCTAATGTGCTAATTTTTTATGTAGAAATAATACTAATATACCCAAACATAAATACGTTGAACTGTGACAATAATAAATAACTAAACTGTGTTCAGGAGGGGGGTTCAAATTTCAACTCATGAACACAGTTCAATTTGTGCTACTTAACCACTCCCACCGATTCAGATTTTGAGATCAAAATTTAAGTCTAAGCTTTTCAAAGCATGTAATGCGATACAAAAAATAACGGTAAAAAATATAGTTGTTCGTTACACCAAAGTGTAAAGCACCCTCTATCGGTATTTTTTAAACTTTATCTTTAAAATTTATTTTCAAGACAATACTGGCATAAAGAATAGTTTTAGTGAAAACCGCAAACGAATCGACCAATTTTTCCGTTTTTTATAATCATTTGAAATTTTAACTCCTGAACACAGTTCAGTTTGTGCTACTTAACCACGCCCAACGATTCAGATTTTGAGCTCAAAATTTAAGTTTAAGTCTAAGCTTTTGAAAGCATGTAGTGAGATACAAAAAATAACGGTAAAAAATAGTTGTTGGTTACTCCAAAGTTTAAAGCGCCCTCTATCGGCATTTTTTGAACTGTATCTTTAAAATTTATTTTCAAGAAAATACTGACATAAAGAATAGTTTTAGTGAAAACCGCAAACGAATCGACCAATTTATCCTTTTTTTATAATCATTTGAAATTTTGTACCCTAAACTGTAAAGGCGCCTATCTCCTTCAGAAGATGTTTGGGTCCCATGGTTTCCTATTTAGTATTACTCGTCTTGATGTGTTCTATCACCCCCTAGCGTATGTACCATGTGTTTAGGGACACCCTGCATATATCATGAATAACAAATTGTCTATCACTACCAGTGTTGCCAGATTGGGGACTTTTTTTTCCCAGATTTTTGATTGTCACAGCGTTCTTGAAATAGAAATATTCGGCCTATTTAAAAATATATTAAAAATCTGAAAAAAGAAGACGAATTATACTATTTAAATAAAAGTGGTGACAGTCAGACAATCTGAATTTAAAAAGTCCCATATCTGGCTACACTCATCACAACCCAAACATGATAACATGTCAGAAATAATTGGGCGTAATTGGCTCAAAATCCATTTATGAAACATTATCATTTTACTACGGAGACTCGAGCTTATAAGTAACGAAATTACTCCTCAATAAAAGTGATGACAATAATGTTTCATTAAAAGTCATTATAATAACTGTTGTTACATTTCGATATGAAAGATTGTTGCTCTTTTCCAAGCAAAAAAAACTTATTTTTTCTGTTGTTTCGATACAAAACGCTAATTTTCCATATCGAAGCAGTATCGAATGTGTTGTAAAAGATGACTTATATGCTCATTGAAATCTAAATTACAGCAGTTCACACGTTGCCTGCTGACTTTGTTCTAAAAATTCTTCTGATGACGAATTTGAGAAATTCCGCCCCAAGTAAAGCCTTTAAATGAAATTTATGTATTTTTGCACATATTTTTGTTAATATAAATATGTTATACCCAACGCACACTTCCGGTATTTATACATAATATACGTGCCCATATCAGGAATTTTTTACAAGAAAATGTAATTTTCAAATAACAGTAAGATATGACTTTTATTTTTGTAATTTTTTTTTTACCGGTATTTACCACAGTTTTTTTAAATAGAAAATTATACAAAAATTCCCAGTTATGCATCTTTGGAATCAAAAAACCCCAGTGAATGGCATGAAATTTAGGGCAGTAGTTTTTGAGAAAATCGTTTTTTTTTAATAGAAAAAAACATTTTTATATCATAAAATATTATCATTTATAATACGATAATAGGGGAAATATATTGCCACATAGGTAGCCACATCTAGGAGAAAAATGCGAAAATTTGATTGAACGACATGACTCCAATGCTTATCCGGCTATGCCCTTTATATGTAAATGTTTGAGATACAAACACACCCGTACGCATGGATTGGGCAATGCAAAATTTAAAGTATATAGTTATAGTATTTTAATATTTGCCATAATCAGTGCGTGAAGCATGTTTATAAATTTATTTCTTTTCGGTTTTGCGTATGAAAGATTTTAAGGTTTAGTGCGGATGTAGTCACTAAAATTTCTGTAAAAGCGAAAAGCTGGTAAAAAGATGAGCTCGAGAGCTGCACTTGCATTTTTCCTGTCATAAATGCAGAAGTCGCAGTATATAGGGAAAATTTTATTCGTCCTACCACAATTTTGAAAATAATATCTCTACCATACCTTTCTACAGCATATGTTAAATACTATGATCATGAAGATTACGGATTAAGGATTCTGGTAGGAACAATAAAATTTTTCCTATATAATGCGACCCCTGTAATTGTAATATAATTATTTACTAATGTATACTAATTAATAACACGCAAGTATTAATTTTAAGCGATAGAAACATTAGTGTTAAACGAGTTTATTAATATTTGTACTAAATGTTAATAATAAAATGAATGAGTATATACAATGATTTCAACAAATTTTAAACATAAATTTTTGCTTTATACATATTTTGTGGTGAAACGGTAAAAAGAAAAAAAAATTAAATGTTATCAATTTCTGCAGATTTTTTGGAAGCAGTGATTAGTGCTGCCAGGTTTCCAGCGTAAATCGGGGTTCAAAATGCTGTGGGCACTAGTATTTCTGTTTCTTTTATCTAATGGTAGAATTATCTGCGGTAAAAGATAGAGAAGTGAACTGTAAGAAATCAGTGTTGTCCGGAGCATTTGGAGCATGGAACTATTAATAATATGGAGCTGGCATGTCCTTAAAATAGTGAAGCTTCAACTCTAACCGCTTTCGCCGGTGTTGTTTACACCCGGGAGGAACTTCCACCAGTAAATTTAAATAGAAATTTTCTCCTCATTTAAACGTCTTATTACTGCAAAATTTTAGCTAAAAATAATGGCCAAAACATACACTAAATTTTACTGGCGAAAGTTTACTTTCCCGGTAATCAGGCCCTATGTTTCCGCCACATTGTGACAACCTGGACAGCCTCCTGTCAGTGACAGTGAAAAAGATTATAATACCTTGTCAAACTGACACCAGTAAAAACAAATAGATATTTTTACAATATTTATCAGAAAACATGGCTTAGATGCCGTATCTTCCCTCAGCCGTTGTTGTTATGAATTGTCTGGCGATTTTTTGTTGGCGTGTTGGCGGTGTTTACGGATATGACAAACTCGATATGTAAACCCCGTGTGACGTGTGTGTTGTGACGTGTTGTGTTCTGGGAACCCCTGAGAAGCTTAGAATTTTGTGGATGTATTTTGATATCGTGTTCTATCGTTGTCTTTTTATTTTTATGTTAAATTTATTGGATGTATTTCATTGACTATAGTTTCTGTAGTCCGTTTAAACGCTGTTGCTGAAGTAATTAAGAAATATGAGGAAATTTTGATAAGAAAGGGATGTTTGTTTAAAGCGTGTCAATGCGTATTAAGCCTATTTTGGAAAATGACGGCGATGTTATGAGAGATATTTCGTGCAGGATGTTTCAAGAAAGCAGATGTCTGTTAAGGTATGTTGATAATTTTATGTATATTTTGATGCTTTAAGAGTTTTTTGCATTTTGAGATTGCTACAAACCGAGAACTGCTGAATTTTGAGAATGCTGTACCGCGAGAAATGCTGAATTCGGCGATGTTTCTTGTCGGTAAATGTGCGCGAAGCCCTCATACAACGATTACTGATTGCCAGTTTAGCGAATTTTGTTTATTATTTACATTTTATTTTCGTTAAGCCAAACATGCGTATAAACCGATGCTTGGCGACATTTACTACTTGGCGGAAAAGGGGTTTTCACGCCAAGAACAATTACAAGATGGCGGCCGTGGGAACTTATTACATCTGTTCCGAAAGCATTTCCATGAATAAGGTGCTTAAATAAGGTGAAATTTTCTATTCAAATTTACTGGTGGGAAGTTTGCCCCGGTGGTATTCAGAAACTGTTGATCCGATTAAAAAAGACATCCGCATCTTGTGACAACCTCCTCAGTTACTTCACTCGCAACTGATAGACAGCACACTATATGTATCCGCCTCTTTATTCATAACTCCATTATCTGAAGCCCGGATTTATCCAGAACACCAGGAAACACTAGAAATGATTTCAAGATATTTTTCAAGGTTTTCATTTGTCAGGGGCGTGGGCATGGAGTGCGTCCAGATTCTGCAAATACCATTAATATCGTAAGGTTATTTTCACTTTGTTCATAGAAAATTCTGAAATTAGGTAAATCAAAGAATATGTCATCAAAATTATGGTACGTAGAGCCTCTGTCTACTAACCCTGGCTACACCACTCAAAACATGTAATACTTTTTTTTAATTTTTCACCGAATAAGTACTATCGTAAGCAAATGAGCTAAACTAAAGACTTCCAAAATCTTTTTAGCACAAGATGCTATATTCTACAGCAAATTTCCAAAAATCTCTAAATACAATCCAAAACGGATCACACGAAATGTAATGGAGGGACAATGTGTCCCGCGGACCGCATAATAACTATCGGTTGCATATTTTGCCACGATTTTAAATTAAATGTTTTTTCAAATATGGACTCGAGCAACGGCTTGCGATGACAGAAGTAAGCATTGCTTGCTCCTATCTGCCAAATTTTCGTTTTTTTTTGCTATCAAATTAAGCCATAATTTATATTTGGAAAAATGGATTTCTAAATATCTACATAGAAAAACCTCATTAAATATATTTTCTTGCACAATTTATATTTTTGTCTTGGAAAAAACTCTGAAGTATGGTAGCCATGGACAAGCAATGCATATATTATTTGTATGGACCACACTCCAGTTGATTTAAATATATTTTACATAATTAACATTTTGAGCAAATTTGTACAAAGTATATGAAACTGCGTAATTGTATGAATTATGTAATGAAAAGAAAAACAAAGAAAACAAAACAGCGTAGTGTATTTTTTAAAGAAAGCCAAATCCTGGCATACCTGCAATCTTCCGTAATTTATTAAGAAAAAAAAACTTTGAAACGGAAATTATTTTTAATAAAATATATCTCGTTTCTATGTTGTATTTATTTGCTTTCATTCTACAATGCTTTCTGCGACAAAATAAACCTGATGCTAAAATATCACCAGAATTTTCAAAAACCTCGTTTAAAAGTAAATAAAATCCTTTCTCCACGAACATTACAAAGAAATATTTTAATAAAACACTTTTTTGTTATTTTACTATATGAAACAAAACTTAAGTTGTGGAAGTATTATACTGCTGACTTTGAGACGGTTAACAAAAATTTCTGGTTCAGAATACGCTCAATAGGGTCAAAACACAACCCTGGAAGATTGGCAACAATTTAAAAATAAAAAAAAGACTAACATCTCTTAACCAATCAGCCTCGAACAGCACAACACAGATCATACACTTTATTAAAACGGAAACAACGGAACTAGGAATATTACTTCCAAGTATGCAGTCACTTTAAAATACGTAAAATGCGGTGAAAACATAAGATTAACAAAATGCCATTTTCCTTAAAACTCATTATATATACTTATATTATTTTTAGAACAATATTTTGAAAATTGAGCGAAATTTGCGAAGAGAAGCAAATTAAAATGTGAATAGGAAAACTCCCGAAACAAAAATCGCTATACGCAGATTAATACATTTCGCTTTATTCGAAAATAAAATATTTAACTACTCTTATAGGATACCATTTCAGTCACCTCTGGATTACTACAACATTTCATGTGGAAAACTGCTACGAAGTAGTTATACACACGATCAATTTCCATCACCACCTAATATGCTTAAAATTAGACAAGTTAAAATACTCATAATAGAGGGGAAAAAAGCACTTTCATCAATCATCGATCTTAGTATTTTAACCTAATTCTTTTGTGTGTCTATTTGAACGATAAATGCTATGCACTGCTATCTTCTATCTATAGGAAACATGATGCGCATTTCCGCACTTTGAAGAAAATATAATGCTAACATACCTGCCAATTTTCTGTTATTTTTCAAGTCTAAGAACATACCTTGAAATAGAAATTCTTTTTAATAAAATGTATCTCGCTTCTATGTAGCATTCATTTTTTAATTCTTTCTGCGGCAAAGTAATTCTTCTACTGAAATGGCACCAGCATTTTCAAACTTACTTTTTTTTTTTTTTTAAAGTAAATAGATTCAATACCCCACGATTAAGAAATATTTTATTAAAATCTTCCGAACAGGTTGAAACAAAACTGAAGCAGAGTAAATAATAAACCTTTGACTTTCAGATGGTTGTTAAATATTTCTAGTTCAGATTACGTGTAATAGTGTTGGAAAAAAAACAACAGGAATGGTAGTAATGTAAGAATAAAAAATACAAACATATCTTAAACCTTTTAGTGGCTAAGTACTTCTGCTGCTAAAATTTTGAAATGAGAGGTTCACACCAGGATTTAGAAAGAAAGTTATTTGGAAATAAGTAAACAGTCCCCCCCCCCGCCCCCCATGTCCTTCATAAATTGAAAATGATATTTCAAAATTCTGGTGTCAATGTGACATTTAGAAATTAAAGTTAGGTTGGATATATCATATCCTACCAACCTGCAAGGGGTAAACCTACCACCACACAAACAGCGCAACACCGATCATACTGTCTTCTAGATCGGAAATTATTAGGAGGAAACCGCAGACCTAGAAATATTACCTCCTCATATATTGTCAATTTAAATATTGCAAAAGTGGTGAAACTCTAAAATTAACTAAATAAAATTTCACTTAAAACTTATAATAAATTCTTGTACTATTTCTAGAAGAACATCTATAAAAGGGAGCGAAATTTGTGAATAGAAGCTAATGAAAAATTGAATTGTAAAACTCCCCAAACAAATATCCCACACACAGATAAATACATCGCGCTTTATTCAGGAATAAAATATTAAACTAATTTGATAAAATATTTCAGCCATCTCAGGATTATAATAATTTTTGATATAGAAAATTGCTACGAAGTATTTATAAACACGAACAATTTATAAGCCCCACCTAATACACCCAAAATTAGATCAGTTAAAAAAATCATACCATAGAGGATAACGCACTTCCAGAAATTATCAATCTTAGTCAGTATTTTTACCTATTTCTTTCGCGTGTTTGTCTAACTGAACGACAAATGTTATGCTCTCTATATATAGAAAACAAGACATGCACTACTGTGATTTTATTGCGTTAAAATAATCATAAAATCATTAAATAGCATTTCAAATGTTTTTTACCCATACATAATGTGACTAAAAAATTCCGTGCGTCCGTGTAAAAGGACTATGAATACTACTTGTCCTGTCTCCGAAAAAAGAATATTCTTATCCATCTGAATGAGGCATGTGAATCTCATTATGTTTGAAATATTGTAACATCAATAAAATGCCCCGAAAACGATTTCCCCCATAGTCAGTAACTTAACAAAATTTTTGTGTGTTTCTGTAAACGAACTCTAAATTCAACACACTTCAATGCCAATACCGAACATTCTATAGCTAATCTCAAAAACATATAAAAATTTCATGGTAATCCGAGTGTATTTACGAGTGTTAGATGATCGGAAGACAGACAGAAAAACTAAATTCAAAACTACTTTTCAACTCTTTGGGAAAGTCTTAAAAACGCCCAACTTTCAACAATGCTGGTGATGACATCGCCGAACCAGACTTAGTATGGCAGAGTCAGAAACTCACATGAACTCCGCCTTTCTCTTACATAATCACCCCATGACCAGCATAACGCAGATCTAGAGGCTTCCTTGACGAAAAACCGTACAAAATTGCAACTGCAGAAATGCATGACAATTTAGAAAAATGTACTCAATTACATTTTTGTAAAAACTGGTGGACATTTAAAATTAACTGATTGTTGTTTTTCCAGTTACCATGAACGAGTATATGTTAAAAGGCCAGAAAATCTTGCGAAAAGGAATAAATAAAAAAAATGAATATCGCAATTCCTAAATGGAATGACCACATTCATATGAAAATTCTTTGAGAATTTTACAGAAATACAATATTAAAATGTATCTATATAAATTCTTTTTTATGGCCCTTGAAAATAATGAGCTTCAAACCAATCATATTTAGTCGAATGTGGCAATCCAAAAACTTTTTTCTATCTCATACATGTTAATACTTTCTGAAAAATGCAGGATAGCAGCGCCACCGATTAGGTGATTTATATAAAATCTAATCAGTAACAACTTATGTCAACTTCTAATTGAATTTGTTGTTTGATGAAAATCCTTGCATTAGATTTTGAGATAGAGCTATTGCGGAAATCGGGAAAAGTACTGCATAGCAGTGGCACCTGATGGGTAATTTACACCATAAACTTACCAGGATCAGTTTATAACAGGGACTAACTGAATCTAAAGTTCGCCGAAAATTCATGCATTTGTTCTTGAGATTCAGCTATTGTGGAAAGCGTAAAAAATGCAGCATAGTAGAGCCACTTGTTGGGCGATTTACACCAAAAACTAAACAGCACTACTTTATACCAGGGGCTAACTAAATCTGAAGTTTTCTGAAAATCCGTGCTTTAGTTTTTGAGATATAGCTATTATGGAAATCATGAATAATGCAGCACAGCAGCGCCAACTGCTGGACGATTTACACCAAAACTTAATCAGCACAACACCTACTTGATATTCTTATAAAGCCATTTGGCGCTCATCCTGAAAACCTCTGACGTCAGTGACAGTGGACCGTCCAGTCTGTCATTGACAGTCATCCCAGTCGAACTGAACTGGTTTTGAACCACCTCCATTTCTCTTCCTCCCTTATGGCAATACGAGTAGAGCGTTGCTTGTTTGTACTTGTACTTAATATGCAAAATGTAAAGAAATCACGCATTGACTTTGTTCCAAAGCGTTGTTGGATAATTGGAAAATCAATTTATAATAAGGTAAGAGTTTTTTATCTTGATAAATCTTAAATCTTGTGTGTATTTATTTATTTATATGTTTTACTTCTAGTACTTTTTACCTGCTTTTTATATATTGAATATAAGATATAATTCACCACGTGTTCTGTAATTTAATGCGAGTGCTTTGTGATGTCTTTTTTCACACTGTTTAACATAAGTACATAATTTTTCATTACTTCAGACTGCAATTATGCTATATTAACCTTCCGTCTACCAGACGGGTCCATTGGACCCGACATGTACATTCAAAATATTTATTCAAACCAGAAAATTCTTCAAAACAAACTAAATGTATAAATCAGACAATAATAAGTTAAATAAACAAATTAAATAGTTTTAAGTAAAAATTCTGGTGTAGAATGTTTTTATAAAACTTGAGTAAAATTTCCGGTAGTTCTAGGGTTAAGTGTTTCTTATCGGCTCATTTTTTTTCAAATATTCATATATTTGTAAACATGACTGACGCATAACAGTGTATTTTCATTTAGTGGTAGAAATAATAATTATTATTAATATAAAATATTTGGTTTACATTTTATTTATAAAAAAAATATTTACTCAATGAATTTTTTAATTAATTATTCATTTGTTGGACTACCTCTTAAAGTACCGAATTATCACAATCTTAACATTTAAGCGGTGATATTAATTTCTAAAGAAAGAAAAGCAACACTATTTTGTTGCAATGTTAAAATAATTGCATGTATCAGCTTTAAACATTTATGTGCATATGATATCATCGCTCTTAAACTTTAAACTACGTTAAATAATGTTCAAATTTGTTATTGTCATGTATTTATTATTTTTATTATTAATTATTAATTTTTAGTAATTTAGTTTTTGTTTGTAAGTTAATAATTTGTAATACCCCAAAATATTTTAAACTTAACGAAATTAACTTATATTCTATATAGTATGTATAAATCGTGTATTTTTAAATATAATATATATATTCATTATTGATAGTTACCATAAAGGTATTGATTACAATATTATTTTTTACAATATTGTTTTTTAGTCCTTTTTTTACAGTGTACTATTCACGTCGCTCTGTGATAATTTGGTTTAAAGAAGAAACAAAGAAGGGGTTTTTTACGTGTTTGTTTCCCTCGACAATACAATACGTAAGTACAGACATGTGCGCGCACAAATACACACTTACACGCAAAAAACTTATCAACGGCCTATTTGATTGGGACCAAATAAATATATTTCGATTTGAATCATAAATTTCTTAATATATATATATATATATATATATACCACAGCGAAGATAAATATTTTAATTATGTAATGTTAAATGAAAGTTAAAGTGCCAAATATGTTTATAGGACTTGAGTTAAATTTCCGTCTTTTCTACTGTTAATTAGCCCAAAGCGATATAAGTAAGCGTCCTATCTTAAATGGGAAAAGTAACCGTAAGATTAAAAGCGAGGTCTCATCAATCAAGGTCATGCGCCACGTAGCGGATGGAGTGTGAACTACAAGTAGATACCTAACTGTTTTCTCACTCACACCACTAAAATTATAAAGTTTTTTTCACCTTGATTAATAAGTGAATTGTTTATGATAAGGCGAAGAAAACGTCGTGGTGTCAATTGCATCTAGATGCCCCTCTCGCTACGCCATTATTTTGCAATAAATCGTGGCAAGCAAAATTCATTTTTTATATGAGTGGCTAAAGATTTAGAAAATACGCGCCACACTAAAATCCCGCGTATGTGAATTAGCACTCCGTCCACAAGATGGCACAACTGTGTTAACTTACGCCCGATTCCAGCATTAAGATAGGACGCTTACTTATATCGCTTTGTAATTAGCCTCTTAAATATTTATACGCACCACCGATGGCATGGTTTGCTTGTGAAACCTGGTTTTTAAAATCATAATTTACACGCCCTTGAATTTCACGCATAGAATTATTAATAAATAGGTACTGACATATTCTTAAAATACTGAAGCTTTAACTGCAACTGCTTTCGCAAGAGTTGATTAAAGCCGGGACAAACTTCCACCAGTAAATTTAAATAGAATATTCTCCCTTACTTAATCGTTTTATTAATGCAAATTTTCAGTCTTAAATAATCGCAAAAACAGATATTCATTTTTACCGGTAGAAATTTCCTTTGGCGATAGTCAGTCCCCGCGTTTCAGCCATATTGTGACAACGTAAACAACCCCCTGTCAGTGTCTGTGAAAATGATTATAATACCTGGCAAACTAACACCCGAAAAATTAAATAGAAAAATCTTACCATGTTTGTGAGAAAACACTGTCATGAATAAGCCACTTAAATAAGACGATGGGAATTTTGTTTCGGCGGTAATCACAAACTGTTGATCCGATTTTTTTTTTTAAACCGCCGCCGTCTTTTGTCAATCTCCTCAGTTTCTTCACTCGCAACTGGTGGACAGTACACTATATGTAACCACCTCTTTATTTATAACTCCATTCTTTCACTGGCAGTGTAGGCTACTTTTTTCACTTAGATTGTTTTAACCCTCCAGTTTTTAAAAATAGTGTAATTGACTTTATTCTCGTATCCCTTTGTCTGTAATTTAATATGGTGAATATTTCTACTCCAAGAAAGCGATGGCAACCACACAAACTAAATTTTTAAAAAAAGGCAGCCTTACACTCATCGGGAACGACGCTTAAGTGGTTAAAACTGTAGAAGCTCCCCCCTCTTCTGAAAGTCTTTCGTAAATTAGTATCCTGCATAGGTTTCTTAAGTTTATGAATAAATAAATTTCTTTCAATTTACAGATTTAATGTAAAATATCATACAACCTAAGAAAATACGGACAACATAACTTAAATATAGAGAAACTTTTAATTAACGCCTTAACGGACGCATTAACTCACGGTTTAAACATTCAGATTGCTCATTTCCACCACTATTTTGAAAAATACATATTCACCTTGTTCAATGACAGGTAAAATGATACAATGATAAAGCCAATTACACTATTTTATAATACTGGTGGGAATCAAACAATCTGAATAAAAGACAAAGCCCGTGCATATCACGAGATTTAAGGGGTTAAATACGTTTCCTAAATGAATTTATATTTTTGTCTTCAAAAGAAAAAAAAATCCCACTGTTTGGCAGACATGAACAAGCAATGTTTCTATTAATTCTATGGACCACACTTCACTGGATTTAAGTATATTTTGTATAAAAAGTGTATATGTACAACTTTTTGAACAAATTTGTAAAATAAGTCTACGTAATTCTGGAGAGGCATCATGGAATGGAAGACAAAATGAACGAAACAATATTCTGTATTTTATGAAGAAAACAGAATTCAAACATAGCTACAAATCTTCCATTATTTTTCAAGTCAAAACATATACTTTGAACCAGAAATTCTTTTTGAAAAAATGTATCTCGTTTTTGTATAGCATTTGTTAGCTTCTTATTTTTATCCTTTCTGTGACAAAGTAACTGTGCTGCTTAACCCTTTCAGGGGCAAGGTACTTCTATTCGTAAAGTGCTGAAATGAGCGAACGACACCGGGATCTGCCAAAAAAAAAATGTTTCACAGAAAGAAAAAGGGCTTTGGTTCACGTACTTAATAAAAGGAAAATTTTCATTCCAATTTTCTGGTGCCAAAGTTGCATTTAAGAATTAAAATTAAGAGGTCCAAAAATGAACCACCGCCCGTAAAGGGGTTAAATGGCACCAAAGTTCTCAAACAAATTCTTTTAAAAATGAATAAATTTATTTTTCCACGAACATTGTACAGATAAATATTATTAAAAACTTCGGGGTGCCATTTCGCAGTTCGAAAAAAACTTACGTAATGGGAATAAAACACGTCTACCTTTCAGACGGATAATAAAAGTTTCTGGTTCAGAATACGTTTAATAGACTTGAATAAAACTTGAAGATAAGCAACATTGTAACAATAAAACCAAGACAAACATATGTTAACCCTTTCCTGCGCGGATTAATTCTGTTTATAAACTGATGAAAAGATGGACGGACACCAGAATTTTTAAACAAATTTATTAGAAAACTGGTAATCTTCTTATTTTCAAGTACGTTATAAAAGGAAAATTTTAATTAAATATTCTGGGTGCCAGTAAAATAAAAATTAGGTGTCTTTTTTTTTAGGACGCCGCCTGCGGAAGGTTTAAACAGTCAGTACACGAACAACACATATCTGACATTTTCCCAGATCGGAATTTATTAGACGGAAACAACAGACCTACAAATATTATTACAGAGTATGTACTCACTTCAAAATATATAAAAAGTTGTGAAAATCTAAAATTAACTAAATACCATTCTTCTTAAATCTCATTATACCGTAATTTCAGGCGTATAAGTCGTGGCACAGATAACTTTGTTTCCTAACAGATTTTTTTAAAAATAAAATTCAACTTGCTTCTGCTTATCATTTACTTGACTTCCTTTTTTAAATAACATTTCTGGTTCAAAACAGACTTGATTTAACCGCGGCTTATACGCAGGCGTTACGGTATATTCTAATATTATTTTTAGAGGCACATCTTGAAATGTGAATAACATTTGTGAAGATTAAAAATGAAAATGCGAATTGTAAATCTCCATAAAGAAATATCCCAAACAAAAAATATACATTGCTCTTTATTCAGAAATAAATTATTACTCTATTTTCATAGGATATGTTTTAAGCCACCTGTGGATTACTACAACATTTGGTATAAAAAATTCCTACGAAGTATTTAAACACACGAACAATATATAAGCACAAACTGGTACTCTGAAAATTAGATCAGTTAAAAAACTCATACAACAGAGAAAAACGCACTTCCACCAATTATCGATCTTAGTCAGTATTTTTACCTAATTCTTTTGTGTGTCTGTCTAACTGAATGATAAATGTTATGCGCCCTAGATATAGAAAACTTGAAGTGCGATTCATTTGTTTGCTTATGTTAAAATCATCATCGAATCATTTAATTGCAACGCAAATGGTTTTTACCCATAAATAATAAAGTAATAGAAAACTTTTGTGCGTCCCTGTAAAAAAGCTATACATGCTACCTGTTTTATCTCCAAAGAAAGCAAGTTAGTGTGCATCTCAAAGAGGCATATCAATCTAATTATATTTGATATAGTGTAACATCGATGAAATGCACTGAAAACGATCCCCAACACCCGATAGACCGTAATGTTACTGTATATTTTGTGTGTCTCTGTAACAGAATTCAACACGCTGAACACTTCAGTACTGAATATTCTATAGTACACTTCAAAAGCATATAAATATTTCATTGCAATCCTAGTATATTTACGAGTGTTAAATGACGGAAGACAGACAGCAGGCAGACAAACTGAATTCATAACTACTTTTCACCTATAAACGAAAATGTTAAAAACGCCCGACTTGCAACGATGATGACTCGTCAATCTCGGAGCTAGTCTTAGTACGACAGAGTCAGTGATTCATATGAACTCACCTTTGCTCTTAAAAAACCACCACATGGACTGCATCACACAAGTCAAGAGGCCTTCTTGATCTAAAAAAAAACCGTGTACCATTCAAGTACCTTGCACAGCAATTTAGAAGTATGTCTTCAATTAAATTTTTTCAAAAACTAGTGGAAATTTAAAATTAACTAATTGTTATTTTACTCAGATTAAATTTATAAAATATTCGCAAGTATATGGTAAAAAGTCCAGTAAAACTTGCGAAAAGAAATAAATAAATAGAACTGCATTCTTTCATATTTTTGATAGGAGTTAAGTAAATGCAGAGAAATTAAGTCACACAAATATTCTCTAAAACAAATTTTTATAACAGACTATATTCTTGGCATAGCACGTATTTTAAATACGTTTTTTTTCATCTGTTATGAGAAAATGGTAAAAAAGACATAGTAATCTACTAATTTCCCTGTACTTTATACAGAAATTGTTTATCAGTTCTCACCGTTCCAAAAACGGTATTAAAAACTACAAAAAAAAAATTAATCTATGAAAAATAATCTGTGACGCAGTTTTGAAACAAATTGCATTTAAATGCACTTTACGACGGTGCACAAAACGGTGTACCCCTATACGAAGGTGTACAAAATGAAAATGTGCGATGTTTAGAAGTTAAAAAAATCTTCAGTAGATTATCAGTATTTAACCGTACAAAGATACACCTGCTTCGTTTTATGGGTGGCTTACGGTTAGATGTAATACCATTTCTTTAGTGATGACATTTTAATTGTTGTTTTAACCTCTTGAAGGACGGTGGTGCCGCTATGGCATCACCTAATTTTACTCCCTAGTAGAGACATTGGCACCCGAATTTTTAAATACAATCATAACTTTTTTTAAGTACACGAAAATATACTTTTACTTGTTTGCAAATAAATTTTCTTGTAAATATTGGTGTCACTCAATTATTTCAACATTTTACGAATACAAGTACTTTGCCCCTGGAAGAGTTAAAGAAATGACATATCGAGAGCTAAAAAATGAATAGGACAATTCGTAAATCGGATGACCTCATTCATATGTAAAATCTTTAACAATTTTAATGAAATAAAATAGTAATATATATATATATTACATAAACTATTTTTATTGGCACTGAATAGAATGAGCTGAAAACCGAGGATGAAAATGATGATGTGCTATAATGTTAAAACAATATGTCCAAAAGTTAATGACTTATTGCACATTTTCAAATTTATAATAAAAATGTGATAAAAACTTTAGGTTATCTTTTCTAAAAATATAGTCAGATTGAAATATTTCCTTTATAATCATATACAGTGAATTGCCGAAAGGTAATTTGGACTTTTTTTCAATTAAAACATGTTAAAATTATGAAAATAAGTAATTATTAATACAAGCTTTTACAAAACACCTATGAATTATGACGCATGTCGCTGTTTACGTAAAAAAAATCAACATTGTCGAATACATGACAAAGTGTTTTCACACATCATTCTTACTACAGGGCTCGCAGCGTTCCTGAAATTTTCACACTTTCCTACCACGATTTTAAACCGACATTATATATTGTAGAATTCTATTGTATTCGGTCGCTCGGAAAGTCGTGTCCGTTTGGAACACTCGATTCGCACCAGAAAATCCTACCATTTAATTATTAGACATTGATTCCGATATCTAATAATTACCGGGAAGAATTTTCCGGTACGAATTGATTTTCCCAAACGGACACGACTTTCCGAACGACCCGATAGATGTTAACCCTTGGGGACGAGAGTTTAACGAATTTTCAATCGTTTGCCACCGATTTTTGTGTACAGAAATTTTCTCCCAATTGAATCGCAGAAAGGCGCGAATTTGATAAAGCAAAGTTTACAATAAAAATTAACAGGGGAAGTAAATCGCGGACTCTGAGCATTTTACGTGCCACATGTATTGGTTGCTTGTCCTCAGTGGTTAAAGGAATCAGCCACGGTGATTATTGATTTAAAATACTGGTAGCAAAGTGAGAAAATTTTAGGAACGCTCCGAGAACTGTTACTACTACTTTTTTAGGTACAGAGAATTTTTACGTTTGACTGTCGAGCAGGGTTGCCAATTAGGGCTTTTTTATTAAAAAATTATGAATTCATACTGAAAACTCCGATTAATAATTTTCCATTATTTAATGACAGACTTTACATTATCACATACAGTAAAATATTTTATTTCAGAATTTCCGAAAAAGGGAGAACAAATTGACAACCCTGCTTAACGAAAAGGACTGTAATCTCTTGCTGTCGTTTCCATTTGTAGAAAAGAAAATCGAACAGAAAAATTCTGTAAGATTTCGCTTTACGTGAATTTATATTATTTTGTTTATAATTTATTTATATATTTTTTTCCTTTTACTAATTAAATGTTCGCGGTTATTTTTTCCCTCTAAAATATTAATTTTAGTTATCTAGTTAGTTTTTTCTTTACTTTTCTTACTAATTTTAGTTTTCATAGTTTTCTAAATTCATAGGTACACAACTAACATGTTTTCTTTTTAAATTCTATTTATAATTTTTTTAACTGCATAAAGTATATACTTTTTCGCCCAGCTTTTATACTTGTAACTGAAAAATATTGTCAATAATATTGAGTGTTGCTAAATAAAACAAATGAGCTGGTCCAATTATTTATATGTAGATGGATCTCTAATTCAAAAATTTCATTCATATTTGTAAACACGACATAATTTCTTGTGGAAAGGTGCCTTTTGCGTCTAAACGACAATTTGGTTAAACAGGGATCGCACATGGGCTGGTACTTTTTGTTTTCTGCGACTGGACAGTGCGTAGTACACGCGTGAGCAAGCGCCTGTAAGCACACACACACATTAAATATATTTCCTTGCTCAATATATATTTTTGTTTAGAAAAAAACCCCACTGAAGTTTGACATAATGGACAAGAAAATCATATGTTAATTCTATGAACCACACATCACTTGAGTTAAGAAAATTTTATATAAAAAAATGTATATTTACAATTTTTTGAGCAAATTTGTACAAAGAAGTCTACGTAATTATGTGAAAAGCATCGTGGAAAGTAAAGCAAGGGGAACAAAACAACATTGTATATTTTTAAAGAAAACATAGCGCTAAAATACCTGCCAATCTTCTGTAATTTTTCTAGCAAGAAAACATACAGGGTGATCTGAAAATGAGTATACATTTAAAAATTGATAATTCGGGGAATAATATGGGTAGAGTGGTAAAAATTGATACACATGCTTGCAATGATATGGGGTTTTATTGTAACCACAAAAAAGTTCAAAAAATGGCCGTACGATGGCACTTCATGTGATAAGAAAAGCAATAATTAGCATAACAAATTATGAAAAAGCAAAGACAATGTTCTCCAGAAAAAATGCTGAACTTGTCCACCGTCCTCCCTCATCAACAGCTGCCGTTGAGTGACAATGTTGTGCACAGCACTATACAGCATATCTGTAGTTGAGGTGAGAAATTGGCGTTGGATGTTGTCTTTTAGCAGCCCTATTCATGCCGATTGATCGCGGTATACTTGTGACTTCATGTAACCCCAGAGCCAAAAATCAGACGGACTGAGATCTGGGGACCTGGGAGGCCACACGTGAGGACAATGGCGGATCAGCACCCGATCATCACCAAACGACGTGCACAAGAGATTTTTCATACGTCTAGCAATATTAGTCAAAGAGCTGTTAAACATTTTAGGGAAGGTATTTGAGGCACCCTGAAAATTTGTGCAACACTTCTTTTGTAATGGCTGAATACAAAATCGAATGTCTGGCTGAAGGATCGTGGCCCAAAAACTGTGCCAGACACGTGTCAAGTGCCTTTTTTTTTTACTACCCAAAAAAGGTATTTGAGGCACGCTGAGATTGAGACAGAATAATATTTATACTTAGAAAAAAATATTTTGAAAACGACAGACACTTTATTCGGCCCAAAAACTGTGCCAGACACGTGTCAAGTGCCATTTTTTGACTACCCAAAAAAGGTATTTGAGGCACGCTGAGATTGAGACAGAATAATATTTATGCTTAGAAAAAAATATTTTGAAAATGACACAGACACTTTAGTCGGCACAAAAACTGTGCTAGACACGTGTCAAGTACCATTTTTTGTCTGGCACAGTTTTTGGGCCACGATCCTTCAGCCAGACATTCGATTTTGTTTCAGGCATTACAAAAGAAGTGTTGCACAAATTTTCAGGGTGCATCAAATACCTACTCAAAAATGTTCAACAGCTCTCCTACTATATGGTGTGGAGCGCCATCCTCCATAAAAATCGTACTTTCCAACAGGTGTTTAACAGCCAGGCTAGGGATCATATGATTCTGCAACATATCGGCATACCTCTCACCCGTCACGCTAATAGTTACAAAAACAGAATCATGCATTTCCTGGAAGAGAAAAGGTCCGATAACTGTAGGTGTGGTAAATCTACACCACACCGTGACTTTCTCGACGTGCAATGGAGCTTGCACGAATGTTCTAGCATTTTCGATAGCCCAAATTCTGCAGATGTGGTTAAACAGGATACAACATGGTCTAGTACTTTTTATTTCCTGTGACTGGACAGTACGTAGTACACGCATGGCCAAGCGCCCGAACGCACACACACACACATTAAATAAATTTCCTTGCCCAATATATATTTTTGTTTAGAAAAAAACCCACTGAAGTTTGGCATATTGGACAAGAACAGCATATATTAATTCTATGAAGCACACACCACTTGAGATAAGTACATTTTATATAAAAAAAATGTATATTTACAATTTTTTTGAGTAAATTTGTACAAAGAAGCCTACGCAATTCTGTGAAAGGCATCGTGGGAGGTAAAACAAGGGGAAGAAAACAACTTTTTTTTTTTAAATTTTTTTTAAGAAGACATAACGCTAAAATACCTATCAATCTTCTGTTATTTTTCCAGTAAAAGAACAAACAGGGTGATCAGAAAAAATGAGTACCGTATATACTCGCGTATAAGTCGACCCCAAATTCGAGAGGAATAAAAGGCTCAAAACCAGTATATAAAAAATATTATATCCGTCTTATCTAAATGCAGAATTTGCTGATATGAAATTAGGCAAAGATGGCTACGAGAAAATACTGGTATGTAACATATTTTTTTCACAAATTTAGGGATCGACTTATACGCGAGTATATACGGTATACATTTAAAAAATTGCTAATTCACGGAAAGATGTGGGTAGAGAGGGAAAAATTTAGACACATGCTTGGAATGACATGGGGTTTTACTGTAACCACAAAAAAAGCTGAAAAATGGCCGACAGATGGCGCTCTATAGGAAAATGTCAGTAGCGCTGCCTGAGAATCGTATATAAAAGGAGCTGTACTCAAAGAGAGAAACAAATGCACCAGCAATCGCAGCATGCTGACTTTACCAGAAAAGGCAATGTTAGTGAAGCTCTACTCTCAAAATGGGGAATCTGCTACTGCAGCTTTGCGATCCTATCGCCATAGGAAGTGTATTCGAACGGGTAAAGAGCCTGTGACAATTGCAGTTGTGAAGAGAATGATTTCGAAGTTCGAAGCCATGGGATGTTCAGAAGATGGGCCCCATAGTGATCGACCGAGCACAAAAGCCGATGTTGCTTAGACTATTCAGGAAGAAAGGGAGATTGTAGAGGGTTCGTCTACGCATTGGGAAGTCAGCGCTCGTGAAATCGCACGTCGCACTGGCATTCCATACACTACTGCTTGGGTAGTGCAAAGGCGTACCCTCCGATGCATTCCACAGAAAATCCAGCGTCATCATAAACTGTAACCTGGCGATTTTGTGAAGCTTAGAGCATTTGCTGTGTGGGCGTTTTAAAAGATGGCGGAAGATGACTATTGGTTATCTAACGTTTTGTGGACCGACGAAGAACATTTCACACTTTGAGTCTCTGTCAACACCCACAACTGCAGAATTTGGTCTATTGAAAATGCTAGAACTTTCGTGCAAACTCCATTGCACGACGAGAAAGTCACGGTGAGGTGTGGATTTACCACATCTACCGTTATCGGGCCTTTTTTCTTCCAGGAAATGCGTGATTCTGTTTTTGTAACTGTTAGCGTGACGGGTGAGAGGTACGCCGATATGTTACAGAATCACATGATCCCTACAAATTTCTACATTAAAAAAATTTCTTATAGAGTTTTAAAAATAAAATTTATAGAAAAAGCATTATAGACTCCTATAGAATTATGGCCCATTTTTCTATAAGCTAGTTTCACCGAAAGCTAAAGAAATATACGTAGAAGTTCAATTGAAATGTTTATAGAATTTCTATAAAATATTTGAATATATTCTATAAAAATACTATAAAAGTATACGAATATTTTCTATAAAATATTCTATAAAAAAAATTCGACCATATTCTATAAAAATATTCGAATAGCGCCACGCAACTGTGTCCATGTGGGCACCCTCCCAAGTACTAACAGAGCTCGTTGCTGTTTGGCTTCCGTGATCGGACGTGAAACAGTAATTTCAACGCATTCTACGGCTGTTTATAGCGTTTGATTTCTCATTACACTATTTCAAGTTTGTTTCTTTCGTGATTTGCGTTTCCAATCATTAAATTTGTATAGAAATTATTGCATTGTATAGAAATCATATATATTTTATGAGCTGAGTTATTCTCAACTGCGTAAATTATGAAAACCAAAATCATTTGTATCTTAGAAAACCAGATTTAAGAAGAAAAAAAAAACTCCATTAAAATAAAGAATTTATTGGAACAGATGTATTATAATCCCGCATCGGACATCTTGGATTTTTTTCTTGGGGTGAATTAAAAATTGTTTTTTAATGAATAGTTATAATTATTATATTCCAGTTTTTTCAATATTATATTAATATATCAACAATGTTTAACCATTGGCAAAATTTACTACTTGGCTAAAAAGGGGTTTTCATGCAAGAAAAAAATCTAAGAGGGCGGATGCGGGATTATAATACATCTAAGCCAATTTATTTATTTAAGATTTTATTTACTTATTTATTTTGTCCGTGGTAGTGGTGCTATATTATTTACAGTTAAAAAAATGAGCTTCACAGCGTTAAGATATTCAGATTCCTGTTACAATTAATTAATCTCACGACATAGGGCGCGGGGTGATAAAAACAACTCTTATTTTAATATACACTTGAAAAAATATTTAAAAGTCTAAAATTATCATTTGTTTAACTTGAAACGTAGTTATTTAAATATCTTTATACTTCAGATTAAAATATTTCAATAAAAATTACTATTGAAGAGCTGAGTGGAAGAATGCTACATTTTCTGCTATATTTTCTTAAAAAATTATTTTATCTTTTGGATGAAGGTGTTATCATGTATTCTATCACATGGTAAAGCTAAAATACCAAAGTTCTATTTAGCCTTGAAGATTTAAGACATTATTCATTAATATTTAAATATTTAAGGATGCAAATAATATTAATATTTTTTAATATTTAAAAATTAAACATGAATAAGTTTTTTTTGATAGAGTTTCGTACCACACCTGTTAATATTTAAACACATGGTATCAAACAGAAAATAAATCATTAAAATTGACAACGAAAACTTTCACATCAAATTTCTTCAAATGTAATTTTTGTTACTTAACATCTTCTTCCACTTAGCTCTTCAATTAGTAAATAAAATTTATTAAATTAGATGAATATTACCATTAGTGAATAAAGTTTATTAAATTAGATGAATTACCATTAGTGAATAAATTTTATTAAATAAATTAATATTTTTATGAGATTAACAGCAAATTAATAAATGATTATAAAATTAAAAGATAAATAAATGAATCAGAAACAAACATAATTAAACAAAATTTTAATCAGTGTAGTTCGACTGATATATTAATACATTGACAATCGAATCACGATGTATTAGAATTATGAATTAAATGATAATGATATTAAATCTATGGAGTGCTATTATATTAAACTGATGTATTACAAAATCAATTATTATTATAATTTTTAAATATATGTATACATAAGTTGTAAAAGACCAAAGAATGTTTTTTTATCAAAAAAATCTATAGAATCATTAGTCTATATAATTTCTATAAGTTTTATAGTGCTCTATAAAAAACTTGTCTATTGAAAAAAATTCTAGCGAATTCTATAGAAACATTTTCTTTAGAAAAAAGTATTCTATAGCACTCATCAAAACTCTAAACTCATCAAAACTGTCTTTGCTTTGTCATAATTTGTTATGCTAATTATTGCTTTTCTTATAATATGAAGCGCCATCTGTCGGCCATTTTTTGAACTTTTTTGCGGTAAAAATAAACCACCATGTCATTCCAAGCATGTATGTCAATTTTTACCTCTTTACCTACATTATTCCGTGAATTATTATTTTTTCAAATGTATATACCCATCTTCTGGTCACCCTGTACTTTGAACCAGAAGTTATTTTTAATAAAATATATATTCTTTCTATGTAGTTTTTATTTGCTTTATATTATTAACACAAGAAGCGGCAAGCGCAGTTAATTTCACTAATTATAAATATACATAGTGCGATTTGAACCGTAAATTTCTTTAAAAAATAGTTAAATATAAACATAAAAAAAGTTAAATAGATAAGTTAAAAAAGCTTTAAATTAAAATTCTGGTGTGTATTTTTTTATATAAAACTTGAGTGAAATTTCCGTCGTTTCTAGTGTTACCCCATTGCGCGGCGAAGTAATACTGCTACTAAAATGGCTGCAGAATTTACAAACGAATTTGTGTTAAAAATCATTTATCCACGAACACAGAAATAATTTTTACGAAATCTAGCGTGGCATTTGGCGGTTGAAACAAAATTGAAATAGTGTAAATAATATTACGCCGCCTTTCAGACAGTTAATAAACAGTTCTGGTTTAGAATACGCTTAATAGACTCGAAAGGAGCACCAAGATTGTCAACAATGTAAAAAAAAGAAAAAGACAAACGTCTGTAAACCAACAATGGAGTAACGAATAATAAGGAGGGGACATATGGCGCAGATTCCACCAGTTGTGAGTGAAGCAACTGATGAGGTTGTTACAAAATAGTGGCTGATGTTTTATATCGGATTAACAGTTACTGAAAATCGCCGGAGGAAACTTGAACGAATAACTTTTGAATAGAAAATTTTGCCTTATTTAGCGGCTTATTCATGCATAATGTCTCAAATATAATGGTGATTTATTTTCGATTTTACGTATGGAATTTCGGTAGGGCATTATAATTTCTTTCATTGAAGCCGACAAGAGATTCTTTAGGGCGGAAACTCAAGGCTGACTACCGCCGAAGTAAACTTCCACCGGTAAAAATAAATATGTGCTGTTGACCATACGTATGCCTGAAATCCTGCTTTAGTGAGGTGTTAAACACTTTCGGGGACAAGCAATTGCGTTTCTGTAATGTTGAATTCACACCGAATTTTCGAGAAAATTCAACTGAAAATAACGAAAAGCGATTTTTCAACTCTTTTCCACCAAAGTTAAAAAAGTAAAACTTAATTAAGAGTTTCAGGTGTAAATCATGATTAAAATTAGGTGGGATATAATATATCCCCCCCCCCCCGAAGGCGTGCAATAAGCAGAAAATTTCTATTCAAATTTACTGGTGGAATTTTGTTCCGGCGGAAACGGGCCGTTTCGTAACCGCTTACAGTTGAAGCTTCACCATTTTGAGCCTACGTCAATTCCTCTTTTTCCATTGTCATATGAAATTAACCACCACATTATCCGCGCAAATCAAATCATGTGGTCTTCTGGATCGGAAATTATAAGACAGAAACAACAGATCTAGAAACATTATTTCCAAGTATGTAGTCACTTTAAAAATTGTAAAAAGTGGTGAAAACAGGGCTCCCAAATGGTCCGCCAACTGAATACCATTAATATTTTAGAAAATTTTTCTTTTTAGAATTGTCTTACAATCCACCTAGGAACCACCTATGAAAGTTAATTCTAGCGCAAACTTACCATACAATTTTCTGTTAAAATTTATTGGTGTTCAGTTGGCGGACCATTTGGGAGCCCTGTGAAAACAAAAAATTAACTAAACACTATTTTTCTTACAGCTCATTATATATTCTTATATTATTTTTAGAAGCATATTTTGAAAAGTGAATGAAATTTGTGAAAAGAAGCAAATAAAAATGTGAATTGTAAAACTACTTAGAGAAATGTCGCATACACAGTTAAATACATTGTGCTTTATTAAAAAATAAAATATTAAAATACTTTTATTGAATATCTTCTCAGCCGCATCTGGATTACTACAATATTTGGCATAGAAAATTACGACGATGGATTTATACACGAACAATTTATAAACACCAACTAAAACACTCAAAATTAGATTAAATAAAAAGTTCATACCACAGAGAAAAATGCACTTCCACCAATTATCGACCTTAGTCAGTATTTTATCCACATTCTTTATGTGTCTGTCTAACTGAACGATAAATGTTCTATATATAGAAAACCTGAAGTATACTTCAGTGATTTCATTATGTCGAAATCATTATAACATCACTAAATTGTACTACAAATGGATTTGACTCATACATCATAATGAAATGCGAAACTTTTGTGCGTCCGTGTAAAAAAACTATAAATATTACTATTTTTATCTCGAAGAAAGCATGTTGTTGCCCATACACAATGAGGCATATAAATCTCATTATGTTTGAAATATTGTGACATCAGTAAAATACACCGGAAACGATTTCCCCCAATAGACCGTAATCTAACGGTATTTTTGTGTGTTCCTGTAAATGAACTCTAAACGCTACACACTTCATTTGCAATACCAAACAGTCTATACTTAAACTCAAAAACAATTAAAAATTTCATAGCAATCTGTGTGTATTTACAAGTGTTAGTGACGGAAGACTGAATTCATAACTACTTTTCTACTATATTGGAAAGTGTTAATTCTTAATGGAACGTAGCTTTAAATAATTCTTTTTTTATATTTTATTTGTACCATTTATTTTAATTGCAAGTTTTTCAGAAAATATCTCTTGCACATGTTGTCAAAGAACAAGTAAAAATATTTCTTTAAAAAAATTGTGCCAAGCGAATAAATTGGTTAACAACGCTAATGCTTCTGTTTCGGCAGTATTAGCCCGTTAACCCTTTCAGGGGAAAATACATGTATTCTTAAAATGTTGAAATAATTGAGTGACACCAGCATCAACAGTAAAATTTATTTGTAAATAATTAAAGTAAATTTGTGCTTACTTTATGGATCTAAGGACTTTTAAAGCTTCAAATTTTTCGAAATATTAATCTTTTTAGATGTTAAATTCCTATATTTTCTGAGCTCTTTGATGCAATAGTTTCCTTGAGATTCCCATTAGAACAGAAGTTATAGTTTTTAGAATTATACCCGCTCAATAGCTGAAGCGACGTTTCCGAAATTTTGAAGTCATTTTTTTCCAAATGACGTTTTTGGGTATAACGCGCACGATATCTCAAAAACTTCTGACTATTTTCTCATGAAATTTTTAAAACACATTTTCCATGTTAGTCTGTTTAATTTTAACTGTTTTTTTATTGTTGAAAAAATACATTTTTTAAGTGATTATACTTTTGAAATTATCAGATTTTGGATTAGCTAGATACAACTTTGCATTAAAAATATAAAAAAGCTTTAAATACAAATTTATTTAGGATCAGGGTCACTATTACAATCTGTAGTTTAAGCAGGCATCAAAATATTTTTTTCTAGTTGCAAAATCTGTTTTGTAATCCTGCGCGTAAGCTCTTATACCAATTTTCTGCTCGACAAATTTAACACAGTTTGGAGCTGCCTGTAAATACTAATTTTACATCTTTTAATTTTTTTAATTCATGAAATTAAAGAGCATACTTATATCTTTAATCTCAATTAAAAATTATGTTTTAAAATCATATACATTTTAAGATATTAAATGCTGAAAATGGTCTTTTTTTTTCTTTTTTCTAATTTCAAGAGTCCTGAGACCCCTGAATAAAAGTTAAAATTTCGTTAAAAAAAACTCCGGTGCCAGTGTTGAAATAATGGATTAAAATTATGTGATGCCATAGTGGCATCACCGACCTTCAAGGAGTTACAGTTTAAAATCACTCAACTAGCAACAATTGTGGCGCTCCAATCTGTCTTACAATGGCAGCGTCACTGATTCATACGAACTCAGCTTAACTCTTAAACAATCACCACATGACACTGGTCTAGTGGCTTTCGTGATCTCGAAATACGTTGTTCCGGCGAGCAACATTCTGCGCGATAATTTAGAAGCATGTGTTCAATTAAATTTTTGTAAAAACTGGTGGAAAACTGACTGTTATTTTTTTTTCTTTTCGGTTTTCATTTATGACATTTTCGCAAGTATATGTTGAAAAGGCCAGAAAAACTTGGAAATGAAAAAAAGAATAGGACAAATACTAAATTTAATCACTTGTCTTATATGTAAATTCTTTGGCAATTTTACAGAAATACAATATTAACATATATCAATATAAAATCTTCTTTATTGGCCCTGAAAAAAATGAGCTCGAAGATGATGATAGAAATGACGTCCCTAACAGCAGGGCTCCCAAATGGTCCGCCAACTGAATACCAATATTTTTTAGAGAATTTTTTTTTTTAGATTTTTCTTACAAACTGCCCCGGAACCACTTTTGAAAGTTAATTCTAAGGCAAACCTACCATAAAATTTTCTGTTAAAATTTATTGATATTCAGTTGGCGGGCCCTGAAACAGTTAAAACAATATGTTCAAAAGTTAATGGTATATTACACATTTTCAAATTTATAATAAAGAAGTCATAAAAACTTTATCTCTTCTTAAACCCTTAATACTCGCTCCCGTGATATTCACCGGCTGTGACTTTTATTCAGATTATTCAGATTTGTTTGATTCCCACCAGTTTTATAGAATAGTGTAATTGGCGTTATTATGGTATCATTTTACCTCTCATTAAATAAGGCGAGCATTTCTTTTTTTAAAAAAGTGGTGCCAAAAAGCAATTTGAATTTTTAAACCGTAATTTAATGCGACTGTTAAGGGGTTAAGTTATAGTCAGTTTGAAATGTTTCTTTTTTAATGAAATATGGCGAATCGCCGAAACGTAATCTAGGTATTTTTTTTTCTTTAAAACATATTAAAATTGGGAAAATGCGTAATTATTAATAAATGCTTCTAAAAAAGTGCTATGAATTAGGACCTGTGTTGGTTTTTACTCAAAAAGATATCAACATTGTCTAAAACACACATACCATTACTTTTCGAGCTATACAGAAATTTTACCTTCGACTGTCGAACAAGGTGTTCAATTTCGCCGGTTTTTTTAAATAAAAAATTATGAATTAGTGACTAAAAATGGATAACGCAGAAAGTGCGAAAGAGGAAATTTTTTTCAAGAAAGCGCAAAAAAGAAAAACTCAGCGTTTTCAACTACACTCATTTCGGGCACTAAGTTTAACACTTCAAAATGTAGGTACCCAGATTCCTTTCGTTTAGTGTTTAAGTACCTAATATTAGCATTTGTAAGCATTTCTTTTATTTATATATTTAATGCTTTCCCACTTGCTTAAAAAATATCCCATTGACAGGGGTCGTATGCTTCGCGGAATTTTTCAGATAAAATATCAGTATTTTATTATAGAAAAATAAATCTAGGTTAAACGCACGAAAATGTGCCTTTTTAAGAAGAGAATTTGTATAAGAAAATACTGATATTGAAGAATTTCCTGTTCTTGAAATTTCACGACGTGTACGATCCTTGCATTGATGTAAACGATAACGACACGATCAAGTTATGTAATGGCCACCAGTTGCCGCGCATCTTATCACTGTCACTTTCAGCGTGCTCCACTTCACTTCGCGTGGCACATTCAGAGTTTTTCACATTGCTTCACGTATTACATTGAACCAGAGACAATTTTCTACACTTTTTGAAATATTTCTACTAGGGTTGGCACTTCAAGGGTTCTCCTGTTTGTTAAGCTTGACATTTAACCCCTTGGAGACGAGCGATCGGTATTCGTGCCGCGTACGTTGCTCAGAATCGGGAATTATTCTCACCAGTAGAATTTTATTGTAAATTTAGCCTTAATTAATCCGAGCATTATCCCGATTCCATTAGACAAGGATTTCTGTTTTAAAAAACCGGTGATAATAGATTAAAAAATCTGTAAAATACGCTCGTCCCGAAGGGGTTAAAACATTTTTTTTTTTTCGTAAAAGAAAAATATTTTGATTTTTTGGTACTTTCAGCGTTTTTTCATTTTTAGTCCTAAATATATAGCAAAAATTCCGAATAATAATTTTTCATATCTAATGACAAACTTTTTTTATGACTACATACAGTAAAATATTTTCTTTCAGAATTTCCGAAAACAAGAAGTCTAAACTGGCAATACTGTGTGCCGAATAGGACCGTAATCTCTTGTTATCGTTTCCATTCGTAGAAAAGAGAACCTTCGAAAATTAACAGAATAATTATGCAAAAATAACTTTTATGTGGATTTATGTTATTTTATTTACAAAATTTTTATATTGTTTTCTTATTACTAATTAAGTATTCGCGGTTATTTTTTTCCTCTCAAATTTTATTTTATTTTATTTTATTTATTTATAGGTAAACAACTAACGCGTTTTCATTTTGGGCCATTAAATGCATAGTGGTGCATAATCTACATCACCTTTTAGTTAACTCTTGGCAACCCCTATATTTACACAGAAATATTAATCAAGTAAAAATTGCAAAAATATGCTACAAAATAAAGTGAAAAATCTATCTTAAAATTTCTGGAATGTAATCCTCAATATAAGAATATAAAACACAATTATAATAGAATAATTCATGCATTTAAGAGTAAACAACTAACTTAAGTTAGTTGTAAACTGTAAGTTAGTTATAAACTGTAAATTAGTTGTTTACAAAACAAAAATTTATCTAAAATAACGTATTTAGTTTCATACTTATTAAAATATTTACAAATTTGCAATATTTTACTTATGAGAGTAGTTTTCACTTGTATTGCAGATATGCAACATATGAAAAGGTTGACGTTTTATACGAAAAATGTAGGGGAGACTAGGGAGGGTTGACCCACTTTATATAAAATATATATATTTTTTTAAATATTGAAAGTAGAATAAAGTTTTATACATCATTTTATTCGTTATACAATCAGTTATCAAAATAAAATTGCTACATAAGTGTAACATATAAGAAATTTGAAAAATTATTGATTTTAATCATGAGAGAATGATGGGTCAAGGCTCCCCACATAAGGTTGGGTTGACCCACTATATGGGAGGCTTAACCCACTTTGTTTTATATTGAAATATTTTGAAGAGAAATAAAATCAGTTTAAAAAAAGCAAGCAAAATAACTTTATGCTACATGCTTTATTTATTTATAAAAAAAAAAAAATTATTTTTTTTAAAATATGATGCTTAAACAAACCTGTTGAGATGCAATCGCAAGTAATAGGAGACAAATTTTGTTTTAAACAGGATTTTGTCTGAGGAGGTACAATTGTAATGCAGGGAAAATTAAATTTTAACATTTAAGGTAGTATTCCGTTAGAGACAGGTTCCGTTTTTATAGTGTTTTGTGTTATTATGTCCGGATGTAGGAGCCACTGTCCCTTTTTTTTTGTCTCCTTGTCCTATTTTTTGTGACACTCGACCTGACAACTCTAGTTGTCACTTTGTTTGGCTTCATCTCACTGTATTCACAGTGGGGAAATTTGTCTACATACCTTCCTAAATTTTTTCGATCGATGCTATGTTATTTTCCAGCCGCATGAGCAGTTAAAATATCATTAATATGATTTAAAGCTTTAAGGAGCAAAGTACTTTCAGTACTAAAATGTTAAAATAAATGACTGTTACCGGAATTTACGATCAAATTTATTTGGAAATAAGAAAAAGGCTATATTTCACAAACATATTAAATGGAAAAATTTTAGCAAAATTCTGGTGGCACTGTGACGTTTCGGAATTAAAATTAAGTGATTTTATAAAAATATCACCGCCCCAGAAAAGGTTAAGACTGCTGCTTTCATTTTTTCTAGTCTTGCCCAATGTTTCTATTTACCTATTGTAAGTAATATTTAAATGGAAAAAAAGTTCCTATCAACTTTCCCGACTTCTAGGAATTTTTCAAATCTTTCTTTAGTCAGTTTTAAACATTTTCTTTTCCATCACACCATTTTACTCTAGCTTTACAGAATAAATTTACATTCTTTTATATATATAACCATTAACTTTTGATTATGCACAGTGTGTGATAAAAAGATTTCCAAAACTACTTATTTAAGGGAGCCATGAGCATCTGGTCAACCCTCCCTCACATTGATTGGGTCAAGTCTCCCTGCATAGACCTTTTCTAAAGAATAGTACATTGTTATGTTAAGTCTAACTTACTGTACAATTTTTATACCTGGAATGAAAGCTCTATATTTCTGCATTACTTTAAGCCTACTTACTAAAATTTCTATGAAATTATTTGTCTGAAAAAAGCTTACAAAATATTTCTAAAAAACACAACTTTTAGGATGAAAACCCTCACAATTGATTTTCTCCATAACTACTTCGATTATCTCTATGAAACGAAGACTGTTGTTTGAGCATTCCAGTAACTTTGGTTGACACCTATAAAACTCTGAATTTCTTTTATATATGAAAATTGACGGGTGGGTCAAGCCTCCCGTATGGTCAACCGTCTCTAGTCTCCCCTATCTCAAATTTTTTTCATTATTTTACCTGTGTAATATATCTTTCTGAGAATCATATATATATTTTTTGAAATAAATTAAAAAATCATGCATTTAACACTTAAATGCCGGATTTTTCAAAAATCATTGTAATAATGTTTTTCGGCTTTCATTTTTTAAGTAAATCATGGGAAAAACACTTTAAAAAATCATATTTTGTTTTAAGTATAGTTTACGGCTAAAAAACAGTTTGTTACTAATCGACAATACTGGTCTTTAATTGTAAAAATAATTTTCCTTGAAGAAATTCTATAATATTGAACGCACAAGAATGTTAGGAACTATAATAAGAAATAAATTTTACTTGCTCACTACAGAACAAAATAGGGTATTTCGCAAGCTTCCAAACAAAACAAAAAGAACAAGTAGCAACAATTGAAACAATAAATCTATCTTTAAACTTAAACAGCACAAGTGTTGCCATCTACATGTTCAAAATCGATTTAATAATATTTTCAGAATGCATTTTATTGGCAACATTAGGCATTATAGCTTCAATATTATTCTAATTCTATTTTAGAGCCTAAATTTGGTATGTTGCCGAAAAGCAACATCCGGCATTTAAGGGTTAAAAGTTAAATTCTATTAACTTTTTTTTTTTTTTTTTTTTTTTTTTTTGCATAAACTATGTACTTTTTTTAGCAGCTTTTATACAAGTAACTGCAAAATAGGGTCAGAAATGAGTATTACAGCATTTATAATAAGCGCGCTGGTCCAATTTTTATATGTACACGATCTCTTTTTTAAAAATTGCTTTCATATTCAAAAAGACGACGTAACTCCTAGTCGAATGGTTCTTTTCGCGTCTCAGTGACAATTTGGTGGATAAAAAGACCTGGACCTTTTTGTTTCCCGTGACTGAACAATAGGTAGTGAACGCGAGAGCGTGCGCCCGCACACACACACACACACATACACACACAAATATATAATTTCTTTCCTTGCTCAATAATTATTTTTGTTCGAAAAAAAAAACCCACTAAACTTTGGTAAAAACTTTTGAAATACCACTGAAAACAGGAAAACCAGTGAAGTTTGGCAGATATGGACAAGCAATGCATATATTAATTCTATGGACCACACACCAATTGATTTATTTACATTTTATATTAAATATTTATATTTACAACTTTTTGAACAAATTTGTACAAAGAAGTCTACGTGTTTCTGTGAAAGGCATCATAAAAAGAAAACAAAGGGAACAAAACAACGTTGTGTATGTTTTGAAGAAAAACGAATGCTAACATGCCTGCCAAACTTCTGTTATTTTTCAAGTCAAAAACAAACTTTGAAACAGAAATTCTTTTTCATAAAATATATCGTGTATCTATGTAGTATCTATTTGCTTTCATTTATTATAAGTCAGTTTGACAGTTACAGAATATGTTTAATCCTTAATTGCGCGATTTTTTATTTTGTTTCGAAAAAATTATATATGATTCTCTGAAAGGTTTATTACACAGGAAAAATAATGAAAAAAGTCAGAGATGCATTTTTCATATAATACGTCAATCTTTTCTTCTATTGCACATCTGCAATACAAGTAAAAGCTATTGTCGTGTGGCTGTTTTACGCTAAAATAATGCAAATTAGTAAATATTTTAATAAGTATGTCTCCAATTACCCCTTTTTATATTACTATTTATTTTATAAAACTTAATCTTTAAACCTTTAATTCCTACGATATAATAAGTTCTAGAAATTACATATTTCAGGGAATGTGTCTTTAGAGAACAAAGTGTCAATGGTTATCTTCGTTTTATTTAAAAACGGAATGTCTGGTAAGAAAATATTGCTATTTTAATTTTCCGGTGTGAATTAGGTATATACGAATAAAAAATTCTATTCAATTCAAGACACTGATGTTAGCATATATGCAAAGCTGCGCACAAAAGTGTTAATGCAATTTGAAACAGAAATACCTTTACAAAATTGAGTTAAATATATATCATGCAAAAATAAGTTAAATAGATAAGTAACGAAGCTTGAAGTCGGTTATGCCGTTATGGTATCACATAATTTTAATCCTTAATTGCCACTTTTGCACCCGAATTTTTTTATGAAAATTTCACTTTTATTAGGTACGCAAAAATGTTCTTTTATTTGTTTGCGAATAAATTTTCTTGTAAATACTGGTATCATTCAATTAATTCAACATTTTATGAATACCTTGCCCCTGAAAGGGTTAAATGAAAATTCTATTGCGCATTTTATTTTTATATAAAACTTGAGTATAAATTACAGTGCTTCTAACGTTAACCCTTTTTGCGGCGAAGTAATCCTGCTCCTAAAACTGCACCAGAATTTACAAACAAATCAGATTAAAAATAAATATTTTTTTTTTCTATGAACATTATAAAGAAATGTTTTATTAAAAAATTCGTGTGGTCATTTGGCAATTTGAAACAAAATTTAAATAGTGTAAATAATATACCTCTGCTTTTAAGACGATTAATAAAAATTTCTGGTTCAGTGTACGTTTAACAGATTCGAAAAATCTCGATGATTAAAAGCAATGTAAAAATAAAATAAATAAAAAAAATATGCTAACCAACCACCACACGAACAGCACAACACAGATCATACAGCATTCTAAATCGGAAATAATTAGACGGAAACAAAAGACATAAAAATAATATTTCCAAGTATGTAGTTACTATAAAATATGTAAAAAGTGGTGAAAACATAACATTAACTAAATACCATTTTTATTAAAACTCATTATATATTCTTAGCTTATTTTCAGAAGCATATTTCAAAAACTGAACAAAATTTTAGAAGAGAAGGAAATGAAAATGTGAATACGAAAACCCCGAAATAAATATCCCTATGCAGAGATAAACACATTGCGAATTTTTCGGAAATAAAATAACAAACCATTTTGATAGCACATCTCTTTAGCCATCCAAAATACCGAGTAGAAGATTACCATGAATATTTTATACCTACGAAGAATTTGTAATCATCACCTAATACATTTAAAATTAGACCAGTTTATAAACAAATACCACCAAAAAATTTCACTTCCTGCAATTATCGACCTTAGTCCTTTTACCTAATTATTTTGTGTGTCTCTCAAACTGAACTAAAAATGCTATGAACACTATATATAGAAAATATGAAGTGCAATTCAGTGATTTTGTTATATGGAAATCATTATAACATTATTAAAGTGCTCCAGAAATGATTTTTCCCCCGCACTGAAAAGTAACGGAAAAGTTTTTGTGCGTTCCTGTAAAAGAACTACAAATGCTACTTGTTTTACCTCCGAAGAATGTCTATTGTTGTCCATCTCAATGAGTTATATGAATTTGATTATGTTTGAAATATTGTAAAATCAATAAAATGCACCAAAAAAGATTTCCTGCTCCATTACACAATAATTTAACAGTATTTTTATGTGCCCCTGCAAGCGAGGTCTAAGCGGAATACACTCCATTTTCAATACCGATCATTCACCTCAAAAACATATAAAAATTTCATGGCAATCCCAGTATTTTTACGAGTGTTGGATGAAGGAAGACAGACAGACTGAATTCATAACTACTTTTCCACATTGTTGAGAAGTGTTAAACAGGACAACCTTGCAACAATGCTGGCGCTCCAATCTGGAAAACATTCTCAATGGTAGTTTCAATGATTCATATGAACTCAGATTTCCTCTCAAATAACCACCACATGCCCAGCACAACACAGGTCAAGTGGTCTTCTTGATCTTCAATGCAAGATGGAAATTATAATAGCGTCACAAGCGACAGTTTAGAAATATGTATGCAATAAAATTTATGTAAAAAGTGGTGAAAATTAAATATTAATTGATTGTTATTTTTCTCGATTTTCATTTATAACAACTTCGCAAGTATATGTTTAAAAGGTCAGAAAAAGTGCAAAAATAAATAAATAAACAATTAAAACAATTCTTCAATCGAATTCCCGTATTCATATGTAAAGTCATTGACAATTTCACAGAAATACAAGATTAAAATAAATCTATGTAAAATCTTTTTAATTGTCCCTAATAAGAGTGACCTCTAAAACGATGATGAAAATGATGATGTGCCTTAATTCTAAAACAATATCTCCAAAAGTTAATGGTTTATCACACATTTGAAAATTTATATTGAAAATGTGATAAAGACTTTAATTTATCCCTTAAAATATGGTCGGATTGTAATATTTCTTTTTTAAAATAAAAACAGGGAATTGCCAATACTTAATCTAGGTATTTTTTTAATTAGAAGATATTCATAATTATAATAAAATGAAAAGGGTTCAGTTAAACTGATGGTATTGATCTCACAGGCTATTCACGATAATTTTATATTATACTCTTATTTAAAAAGATAATGCCTTCGAAAAAGAAAGAAACAGACAAAAAACCCATTTAGCTAATTAAAGGAGGGGGAATAGCTCCCCAGCTCCCCCACTATTATACTTCACCAATAACCTCCAATTCTAATCAGGTAAGCGCCTTATCAGAATAACCTGTAAAACAAATTTCCAGCAAATCGGATAATCCTGCATGAAAAAACCCATTTATCTAATTTAAGGGGGATTACCTCAGTATCTCACCCATTTATACTTAGGGGGCTAACGCCTATATTACGAACCCCTCGCCAAAATCCGATGACGAGCGCCGGTAAGCCTTATAGACAATTAGAGTAATTATAGATAATTATAGGCAGAGTAATTATAGGTAATTAGAGACACGTATCCCGTCTTTCGATCAGTTAAACAAACATGCTTTAACTTAACTAATAACACCTGTGACAACTGCGAAACACCCCCTTTTATTGTGTGTACGTGGTGTTGTAAACACTCGTGCTTTATCCATTTCTATTCATAAATGCACTACCATCTGTGCAGTTATTTTTTCCACCAAGCATAAACTGTCTTCTCCGTAATCTCTGAAACCAGTCAACTTTCTTTTCTAGCACACAGAGTGTCTTTTCTGCATAGTTAGCTATATGGAGAAATCAATAAATGCCAGAAATACATCGCTCCAGTATTGCCAGTTTGGACGCCATTTTTATTCAGAAAATACGAGTTCATAACAGAAATAAAGAATCATACTTTATGCTTTATTTAATGACAGACATTTAGCGATCACATAAAATAAAAATATTTCTTTCAAAATTTGCGGTGAGAAATTGAAATTTCGGAATAAAATTGGAGGACAAACTGACAACCCTGCATCGTTTTATAACGTTCCAGCTGTTGCATTCGGACGGGTAGTTGTATAAATTTTCTTGAACTTCACGGTAAGAGATTGTCAACGACACCATCCTTGAAAAAATCTCGAACTGGTAGTTGGAGAGCGACTCTAGATACTAGGGCACCGTCAGTGATTCATACGAACTCAGCTTTGCTCTTAAATAACCACCACATGACCATCATAACACAGGTCTAGCGGACTCCTTGATCTCAAAAGAACAATTAATGCTGTCGCGATATGTTGCGCGACAATTTAGAAGTATGTATTCAATTAATTTTTTTCAAAATCTGGTGTTATTTAAAATCAGCTGATTGTTTTTTTTTTTTTTCAGTTTTAATTTACAACATTTTCGCAAGTATATTTTGTAAAAAGAAAAAAGTAAAAAAAAAAAAAATGCATTCTTTTAGCTGTTTGATAGGAATTAAGTAAATGCAGTATAATTAAGTCACACAAATATTGTTTAAAATGCATTTTTATAACTGACGATATTCCTGGCATAGCAAGTATTTTAAATACAAATTTTTCCAACTCTTATGGGAAAATGGGACCAAAAAATATAATAATCTACTGTTTTCCTTTTACTTTCTACAGAAATGGAGTACTTCAGTTGCCGCTATTACAGAAATGGCATTAGCACTAGAACGCCCGTAAGGAGTCGATTCGAATTCGAACATATGATTAAATGTCAATTGGAGCAGGAAATTCTTTCACAAAATAAGTTAAATTTTAAAAACGTAGATTTACGTTAAATATATCAGTCAAATACTTTTAAATAAAAATTCTGGTGTAAAATATTTTATGAAACTTGAGTAAAATTTCCGGGCGTTCTAGTGTTAAAAACAACAAAAAATTAATATCTCAAAAATAAATTGAGATGTAGTTTTTAAACGAATTGCATTTAAAAATACGTTTCTCCTCATACGGCGGTGTAAAAATTGAAAATATGCTGTGTTTAGAAGTTTAAAAAAAATGCAGTAGATTATCAGCATTTAACCGTACAAAGATACAACTGCCTCGTTTTATGGTTGGCCCTGCTTAGATGTAAACGTTATTTTTAGTGACGACATTTTAATTTTTGTTTGAAATAAATAACATATCTTGGGCTAAAAAAGGAATAGATCAATTCGTAAATTGAATGGCATCATTCATATGTAAATTCTTTGACAACTTTACGGAAATGCAATTTAAAACGTATCTATATAATTTTTGTATTGGCTTTGAAAATAATTAGCTCGACAACGATGATAAAAATGATTAGGTGCCGTAACCCTTTATCCTCGGCATTATGATCTACTGAAATTTTTTTCATGTAATATTTTTTTTCAGATACTACAATGAAAATTAAATGATAAACATAAAAGAAATTCTCACCCGTGAGAAATTTAATTATTTAGAGGTAATTAATTAAAGTGGTACTTTAAAGTACCGTCAGTATACTATGACTAAAATATTGTAACAGAAAATACACAAGCTATTTCAACTGGAACCAGAAAATATTTTCAATTTAATAAGTATGTGAAATATAGGGTTTTTTTTTCTTATTTACAAATCAATCGTTTGGCCAATTCCGGTGCCAATCATTTATTTCAACCCTTTAGAATTGAAAATACTTTGCTCCTGAAAGGGTAAAAAAAAAAAAACAAAAAAAAAACTATTATTTTTAGATTTCGATCTTGTTACCAATCCTTTAGTTATGCGACGTCAATATTCCAGGGACAACATGTCCTCTCGCATCTCCACATAAGCAAAATATGAATTTACATTATGCCATTTCTAGCATAGCAAAAACGAGCCGTTGCCACAACTTTTTCGATTTCCTATAAAAAATAACAATGAAACAGAAAAGAAATACCAGAGAAATCTTTACTACACTACATTTTAGTAATTACATTTTAAAACATATGAAAACGATGGATAACGACACAGACGAAAAGTACCGTAATTTCCGGTGTATAGCCCGCGGATCAAACAATCGTGTTTCGACCCAGAAATTTTTAAAAATAAAATGTAACTTTTTAGATCACAGTAAATATTGGTCTTCAAATACTGAATAAAATTTCTGGGTCCAAACTGAATTGTTTGATCTGCGGGCTATACACCCGAAATTACGGTAAACAAGAAGTTTTCCTCCAGCACCCAGTGTACTGACGGTACTTATAAGTACCAACGAGAAATTCAACAGTTAAATGAAATACATACACCGTTCACCCCAAATAGCTAGTCATATTGTATTTTGAGAACATGATGAACACATAAAAAAAATCCAACACTTATCTTATACCCTTTACTGTGTTTGCAGCAATGAAAAGACGAGCGTGGCAATCTGTACAAAATTTCGGCACAAAACACATCGACTGGTTCAAAGACAGCCTCATTCCTCTCGAAAATATCAAACCTAGAACTACTGCTGCCATGTATTTGGATAAACTGGAGTTAAAAGATCGTTTTTTGCAAAGTACCATTAGAATATTAGTAATATCCATTATGGTATAAAAGTTTAAAGTGAGGGGTACTTATAAGTACCGTCAGTAGATAAAGGTTTAATATTAAAACAATATGACCAAAAGTTAATGCTTTATTACACATTTTTAAATTTATAAAAATGTGATAAAAATATCAGTTTACCTCTTCTCAACATATAGTCATATTCAAATGTTTCCTTTTTAATGAAATACAGTGAATCACCAAAACATAATATAGGTATTGTTTTAAATTAAAACGTATTAAAATTATTAAAATGACTAATTATGACACAAATATTATAGAAAAGAGCAATGAATTATGACCTATGTCTGTTTTACATAAAAATGAAATCAACATTGTCGAAAACAAGAGAATGTGCTTTATGACATCAATTTTACCAATATTTTTTAAAGTATAGAGAAATTTTATTTTCGGCAGCCAACTAGGGTTGCCAATTAGGACTTTTTTTATTCAAAACTTATGAATTCATTCCGAAAATTACAAATAGTGTGTTTTCATTATTTCATGGCAGTCTGTTCATAATAACATACAGCAAAACATTTTCTTTCAGAATTTCCGAAAAAAAGAAGGATAAAGTGGCAACCCTAGGTGTCGAGTTGGAGCGCAGTCCTCTGTTATCATTTCTATTCATAGAAAAGAAAACCTTCGAAAATGAGAAAAAAATTCTGTAACATTCTCTTTTACATAAATTTATATTATTTTATTTACATATTTTTATACTTTTTTCCTGTTCAATTCAGTATTGCCGGTTATTTTTCCCTGTAAAATATTAATTTTCGTTTTTAAAGTTATTATTAACCACTAACAAATTAAAAAAAAAATCTATTAATATTGCTTTTAAAAGGGTATAAACTATATACTTTTTCGCGATGCTTTTATACAAGGAACCGCAAAAAATTGTAAAAAATGAGTATTGCTATTTTAAAAAAGGCGACAGTTTGTCATATTTGTAATATGTAGACGATATCGAATTTAAAAACTGCATTCATATTCGATAAGACGGCATAATTCCTTGTCGAATGGTACCTTTCGCGTCAGACAGTTGCAATTGGGTTAAAAAAAACATGGGATGGTATGTTTTTCTTTCCCACGACGCGACGGCACAATACGTAGTATACCAGGGCGCGAGCACACACACAAAGGACTTATCAAATGTCTTTCAAAGAATTGCACAAAATATCATTATCCCGTTCGGGACCATGGGTGCATATACAGCCCTCAGCAAAATTTTAGACACTGGTGTTTAACCTTTAAATAAAAATACGAACACTTGGGTTATACAAATGGCTGTACGTATTTTTAAATATGTATTAAACGTTTTAGTACAGAAATAACGGTTTTAATGTAGGATATTATTCAATTTAACTGAAAAAAGTGAAATTTGCATATTGCAAAAGTTTAGACACTTTTGTGATTTTTGGAAACTGTTCACGGAAAAATGCAAACTTCAAACTTATGATGCCACATGCATGAAGTATTTAAGTGCGACTCGCGATAGTATCGGTTAGTGAAGATGCCGCGAGCTAGAAATTTTCAGTCAAATGAAGTAATTAAAGCATGGAAGCTGAAATTGAAAGGGAGAAATTTGCAGAAATTTCAGCTGCTTTGAATTGTCCAAAGATGTATGTCTATCAAGTACTGTCTAAGGGTGATTCTTTCAAAGCAAAACATATATCTGGAGTGGATCGTGTGGCCGGAAAACAGGGTGGTAGAATGATCCATAAACTGGCACCTAGACAAATGATGATTGCTAGTCGCATTAAAAGTGAGTCAGAGCTTTCTGTGTCAACGGATACTTTCGTGGATGAATTAAAGAAAGATGTAAAATAGTTTACGTGAAAATTATAAAACAACCCGCCTTGCAATCTCACAACAAATTAACTCCTTTTCGTCGCGGAATAATTCTGTTTATACACTGATTAAATAATGGACTGACACCAGAATTTATAAACGAATTTATTAGAAAATATGAAATTGCTTATATTCACGTACATCATAACGTGTCTACCACGTATACGTGTTATACGTGTATGTCGCGTATATTAAGGTAAATTTTAATTAAATATTTCTGGTACCATTTGTCACATTTGGAATTAAAATTAGGTGTCCTTTGCCCTCGAAAGGGTTAATGATTTGGGGATCATTTTGTTTTAATTCTCAAGTATCTCTGGAGTTTCTCAATGATCGCCAAGCAGCGTAAGACTACATATATACATTGGAAAACAATTTACAGCCATTTGGTGAACATTTAGCTCTTCCAAAGTATGTATTAAAGAAAGATAATGCGTCTATTAATGTTGCATACAAATCAAAAAATTGGTTTAACTCTCAAATATTACTGTTCTTGAGTGGCCCGCGTATAGCCCTGATCTGAACATAAATGGAAACTTATATAGTTTATGCAATTTTTTATCCCTACTCCTCTGTAAATAAATTTCGATCTGCTGTTGAACGTGTTTGGTACGAAATAGACCCCCAAGTGATGCGGGATTTAGTTTCTTCGATTGAAAGTCACATTTTTGTATTAATAGCAGACAATGTAGGTGCAGCTCGATTTTAATTTATGGATATTTTTCTGTTAAAAGACAGATTGTCTATACTTTTGCCACAATGTTAAATTTGTTTCTTTGTCATTTTATGTTATGTAAAGTGTATAAATTAAAATTTATTGTTTGTGAATGAAGGATAAGTTCCCAGTAATATATGACAGTTGAGCTACAACAATTCGTTACATACTTCTCAGTACAGAAGCATAATCGATCATTGTTGCGCTTTCGTTGCGCACTGTGTGCACCCACAAAAAAGCATACAGAATTTGTTTTAGGTACCAGTAAAAAGGAAAAGTAATATTTAGTATCTTTAATTAGAGCACTTCCGTGATTGTTTAAGTAAAGGTAGCTTTACAAAAGAAAAAGTGGTGCCAACCGAATAAAATTTCTGTAAAAGCCGCCGGTCCCGAAGGGGTTATCTTTTATTAATTTTTTTAATGTTTTTATTAGTACATCAAGATCTTAATTTTTGAAAAAGCCTGATCTAAATATATTACCTAACTGAATTGAATTCCATCTGAATTAGCTTTTTAGTGTCTAAATACGATTATTAAGGATTTTATCAAAAGTAAATATTAGCCGTATATAAAATAAATATACAGGGTGTTTATAAAGTCCCGGACCCATTTTGATGTTTAATAACTCATAAAATAATAAAGATAGATTAAAATTAATAACAGAAATGGTTAGATAGACTCAAAAATTTTCATGACCCTTGTCAATGAACTTCCACGTGTGCCCCCTTCGTCGCACGGTGAATATCAAGTCGATAGTCAATTTCACGCCAGGTAGCGGCAAGCATGTCGGCATCCACAGAGGCTATTGCGGTTGTAATTCTGGATTTTAAGTCATCAATATTCGACACTCTCCTCCTGTAAACATTTCCCTTTACAAATCCCCAAAGGAAAAAGTCCAGTGGCACTATATCAGGTGATCTGGGCGGCCAAGGAATTGGACCTCTCGCCTAATCCATCTTCCTGGAAAATGGTCATTGGAAGAAGTACGAACGATGGTACGGGCGAGGAGGTCCAAATCCTTGGCCACACAGATCACCTGATATAACGCCACTGGACTTTTTCCTTTGGGGATTTGTAAAGGACAATGTTTGCAGGAGGAGAGTGTCGAACATTGATTACTTAAAAGCCAGAATTACAACCGCATTAGCCTCTGTGGATGCCGACATGCTTGCCGCTACCTGGCTTGAAATTGACTATCGACTTGATATTCTCCGTGCGACGAAGGGGGCACACGTGGAAGTTCATTGACAAGGGTCATGAAACTTTTTGAGTCTATCTAACCATTTATGTTATTAATTTTAATCTATCTTTATTATTTTATGAGTTATTAAACATCAAATTGGGTCTGGGACTTTATAAACACCCTATATATGACATTACAAAGTTTAAAGTGGCATATACATGTATGTTTTGGTTTATTCACATTTTGTGATGAGATTTCTATATAAGTCAACGCTTTCTATAATTTTATCCATTCCAGCAGATATCTTCGCAACAGTTATTCGAAGAAAATTTCTAAGATTTTCATTTGTCAGAAGAGATTTGTAGTTGCGTAACCATGGAGGGGATCGATATGTTCTGGACACCACTAAATTTGTAAATTAATTTTCACTTTGTTCACCAAAAATTCTGCAAATAGAAAACCCAAAGAATATTTAAATAAAATGTGGTATCTAGCGGCCCTGAAAAAACCCCAGCTACATCACTGGATATTTTTATTATTTTTTCATTATATTTCATCCGTTAAACGCCATCGCAGGTAAATATGTTAAACTAAAGATACTCAAAATCTTTTTAGCTCAAACAGTTGTTTTTGGAAAAAATTTTACAGCTAAATTTCCAGTCTGTAAATAAAATCCAAAACATTGTATTCATTTACGCATCCATGTAAATAAAAATTATGGTCGGTTGTGGCACGCAGACCGCATAGAAACTAACACTGGTTTAATACATGCATCCGAGGCCGCGATTTTAAATTCAAGGTATTCGCCATATAAGGATGTGAGCAATAAGTACGGTCGAAAGATGTAAGCATTGACTGCCCATACCTGCGAACATTCCGTTTTCTATCCAATCAAGTTATACTAGAAATTTTATTTAATAAAATGAACTTTTTATAAAAGACACAGAAAGAAGAACCTTTCCATTAAATACATTTTTTTTTCGCTCAAACAACATTAAAAGTCTAAAGTTTAGTAGACATGGAAAGTAGACATGGTAGAAACAATGCTTATGTTAATTATATGAATCAAACAACACTGGAATTGAGTGTATTTTATATAAAAGTGTATGTTTAAAAATCGTACGACGTATTCTAAGTAATTTTGTGAAAAGCAGAAGGAAAAGAAAACTGCCTTGTGTATTTTCTGAAGTAAACAAATTGCTGCCAAGCTTCCGTTATTTTGTAAGTACAAAACATACTTTGAACTAGCAATTCTTTTTAATAAAATGCTTTTCTTTTCCATGTAGTATTTAGCTGTTTTCATTTATTAAATCTTTCAGCGGCAAATGCGTTGTTGAAAACTTGTTGCTGAAATTTTCAAGCTATTGAATGGTGCCAAAATTTTCGAATAAATTCGTTTGAAAATTAATGAACTCATTTATCCACGAACATTATAATGAAAAAAAAAAATATTAAAAACTTCTGGGTGAAATTTGGCAATTTGAAATAAAACTTAAGGGGTCTCAGGACGCTTAAAACTGGAAAAAAGGAAAAAAAAGAGAACATTTTCAACATTTAATATCTAAAATGTCTATTATTTTAAAGCACAATTTTTAGAGATATGAGAGATATAAGTATGTTTTTGTCATTTCATATATTTAAAAAATTATAAGATGCAAAATTAATATTTATATGGGGTTTCAAACTGACAGACATTTGCCGAACGGAAAATTGGTATGACAGATTACGCGCAGGATAACAAAATCAATTTTGCAACTAGAATGATAATTTTGGTGCCCAATTATACTTTATACTGTAAGTAATTACTCTGAGCCTAAATAAATTTGTAATTAAGGCATTTTTGTAGTTTTAATAGAAATTTGCGTATAGCTAATACAAAATTTTGAATTCAATTGTATAATCGCCTAAAAAATATTTTCTTTAACAATAGAAAGGAAATTTGAGGTTCAGTTTATACAGATAAACATGAAACACATATTTTGAAAATTTCATGAAACAATATTGGGAGTTTTTGAGATATCCTGCGCGTTATGATTAAAAACGTCGTTTTGAGAAAAGTGACTTGAAAATTTCGGAAATACCGCTTGAGCTATTGAGCGAGTATAATTCGGAAAAATAAAACTTCTGTTCTAATGAGAATTTTAAGGAAACGTCTATATCAAAAGGTTCAGACAAGGTAGGAGTTTAACATATATAATTAAAATGTAATATCGGAAATTTTGAATCTTTAAGAGTTCAGTGACCCCTTAAGTTGTATAAATGATATACCGCTCAAATTATCAAACCTTAAATTGTTAAGAAAAATTTCTTGTTCAAGATACGTTTAACATCTTGAAAGGCAACGGTATATTATATATACCACTTAATTTAAATTCCCAAATGCCACATTGGCACTAGATTTTAGGAATTAAATTTTGCTTTAAATAATGGACGCGAAGAAAATCTTTTACTTACTTTCATATAAATTTGTTCATAAATCCCGGTGTCAATCAACGCTTTTAACATTTTAGAAACAGACGTACTTTGACCCTCAAAGGGTTAATAGACATTGGGGGGGGGGGGAACTGGAAGGTCTGCAACAATGTGCAAATAAAAAACAAACACAACCATCTTTTTACCAATTACCACACGATCAGTATAACACAGTAGATGTCTGCACAGGCCGAAATTTCCAGGCACATAGAAGAAATAATTCGGCCCGGCCTTGCTCGATATAAAAATTAAATGTTCGACCTGTGTCCTGCACGGCCGTAGAAGAAAATATTGGCCCGGCCGGCCTGTTAAAAAACTTAAAAGTTCGGCCCTGACCAGAAAAAAATTTAAAATCTCTGGACGAGCCCTGTCCGGCCCGAATGAATTTCTGCAAAACATTGATTTTTACGTCGATTTGGTTAAACATTTGTCTCGTACGAGAAATTTTGACCAAAAATATCTATCTGAACTTTTTTTTCATGTTTATAATCTTCATTTTTATAGAAGTGCCGCAGGCAGCGATATTTATTTTTTTAATGAATCTCCATTTCTTGTATGTAAATGGTTCAGTTATCATTAATGTTGTTAATCAATATTCCATGTATTGAAGTGTTAAAAATCTGAAAAATGCTATACAGTAAAATCTTCTAAGACGGAACTGCATAGAGAAGAAAACAAAATGCGTTATAGACAAGTTCCCTTCTTAGCAAGTTTAAATGTATTACATATTCTTTTCTTACGTATTAGTATATTAATTTTGCATAGATCAACAAGTAGTTTAAAACAGGTTTCCGTCATAGGTAGGTTCTTTTTCACCAGATTTAAGATATTTTAACTTAGCTATATTTTAATAAGCGTAGAAATGTACTATTCTTTAATAGGAATAAATTTTAATTTTTAAACGTGGATAAATGACGATTTAAAAATGTATGCATGTTTTGTAAAAATTTTTAAGCATGGCCTAATTTTACCGACTTTTGAATGGACCAGGCCACGCTGAGACAATGATTTTCATACGGGCTGGGTCAAAACTATTGCTGAAAATTTTGCACCGTGAAGACTAGGAATGAAACCATTCCCTGCTCTGGACAGAAAAAATAAATTAGGCCCTGCCGGAGTGCCGTTAACGAAAATAGGACCGAGCCCGGCCCGTGCAGATCTGTTTAACACAGCTCATACGGCCTTCTTGATAGATACCTCGTAAGATAGAAAGTACATGTATACAATTATTTTTTTCAGAATATATAATTAGTTAAAAATATGTGAAATATGGTGCAAATCTAAAATTAAAGTACGATCATTTTTCCTAAAACTCATTATATATTCTAATATTTCTTATATTACTTTTAAGAAATATATCTATCATAAAAGAATCTTTTTAGCCAGCATTGGATTTCTACAACATTTGATACAGAAATTTGAGATGAAGATTTTATATGCACGGAAAATTTGTACAAACCTCCTAATACTGTCAAAAGTAGACCAGTTTAAAAACTCTAACTACAGAGAAAAATGCATTTTTAGCAGTTATAAATCTTAGCCAGTAACCGAATTCTTTTGTATGTATGGCTAACTGGACGACACTCTGTATATAGAAAATATGATGTTCACTTCACTTGTTTTGTTACGTTAGACTTATCTTAATATCATTAAATTGCACCCCAAATGATTTTTTCGAACTTCATAATGTCACGGAAAATATTTTGTGTACCTGTAAAAGAACTACAGGTACGACATATTACATACTCGGTAGAAAGCATGTTGTAGATCATTTCAATAAGGTATAGGGATTTCATTATGTTGGAAAATTTTTTAACCTTAAGAAATGTAATGAAAATGATTTTTCCCATAGACCGTGATGTAACTGAACTCTTTTGTGTATTCAGGTAGAAGGACTATACATGCCACACAGTCGATTTTCTGTATCTGTCATTCTATAACTTAGATAAAAATCATATAAAATTCCATTGGCGATCTGAGGATATTTAAGAGAATTAGAGTAAGGGCAAGCATGCGGCAGACAGACAAAATAAATTCATAAAACCTTTTCAACTACATTGAAAAGTGTTTAATACGCCCAGTTGGCAACACTGCTTGAGCTCGAAAATCGCGACCAACGTTTGTATGATGGTATAATCAATTCACATGAACTCAAGATTTCTTTTTAATAATCACCATATGACCAGCATAACGCAAGCACAGTGGACTTCTTGATCACAGAAAAACGGCCTACATACATATATATATATATACATTGAGAGTGTTATAGAATCACAACATCAAAATATGTCTATATAAATTATTCACGGCACTGAAAAAGAATGAGATCGAAAAAGATGGTAAAAATGATGATGTGTCTTAATGTTAAAGGGGTAGGATACCTTCGAACACGTCGAAAAAATACAAATTATCACTATGTTCCAAGCTTCAAAACTTGTGTAATAAGTCAAAAGTAAAAATCAAACTTCATTTAAATATAAAGTCGTAATTATATTTATATTTAAAAACATATATATACTTTTAAATTCATAAATAAATATTGAAATGATAAGTTAAAAAATATATGACGCGTATGATAAAATCTGAAAATATGCACATAAAGAGGAAATTTTGGTGAAAATAAATACATAAAAGTGTTACCTTTATAATAAAACTAGAATATTTTAAAAAATATCGACTAAATTAAAAAATTACCAGGAAATTAAAAATTTTACTCTATAAAAAATAGTTGCGAAGTAAAAATACAGAAAAATAAATAAAATATTGCATTTTTCTGGTTTTAAGTTGTAGATAATACAGAAATGAATACGTTTTGAAAATTTCTTTTATTGCTATGCATAATTTTTTAGTAACACTGCGCGCAGTATCAAAATACAGTATTTTGAATAAACGCAACGCAAAGTTTAATTATACTACGTAGTCTTAATATATAGTCTTAATAAAACTGCCATAATTAGTAAACTAATGGGAATTTTTTATTGCGGTTTTTTGCATATTTTCCAGAAATGATTGCGGAATCAAAATATGTGTTTAAAAAATCGAAAATTGTGTAGGTTTAAAGGTTTCCTACACCCTTAAAACAACACAAGGTGTTTCATAAAAGATGGCGAAAACTTTAAGAGGTGATATTACACATCCAAATGAACAACTTTCATCAAAGAATGCATGGTCGGAAATAATACTCAAAGGTGCTGGCATATTTGGAAAGTTGGTCCAGTGTTGCCAGTGGGATACTTCTTTAAATTCAGATTTATTAATTGCCTCCAATTTTTTGACATACCGAAATTCGCCTTTTTTAATGACAGATTATATAAGGTGAAAACAAAGCGGATTATCAATTTTAAAAAACTGGTAGCAATAAAAAAATTTGAATTTTAAAAAAGTAGTCCACTCGCAACAGTGACTTGGTCCATGCAAACGATAAAGCTCCATTCCTGTTGCGGGTTAACGGGGAATGACATTAACAGCATGCAAATGTGATATGGGGAAGAAGAAGTACCCGTATGCAAAATTTCGTCTCGTTTAATACATAAAAGACGCTGATCCGAGTGTGCAACTGTCAGTCGCAGTAGGAACGTAACGGAAGATATTTTTCTTTACTAATAGGGAAAATGCTGATATATATTTCATCTGCGGAACTACAAATGCAAATGTTTCAGAAGGTCAACGATTGTACGGAGAGGGGTTTCCCACCATGTTTTTGTCACTTATTCGTTCTTTGCTTGTTTTTGCCTGGCATAAAAATATATACAGTGTTGCCAGTGGGCTACTATTTTTAAATTCACATTTCTGGATTAGCACCACATTTTTTGAAATTGTAAAATTCACCTTATTCAATGACATATTAATTAAGGCTAAATTAAGAGGAATTTAACATTTCAAAAAAGTGGTACCACTCAATAAATCTGAATTAAACAAATTAGTCCACTGGCAACATTGAATATCTCCTTTGGCTCCCTGTTGAACCTTTGCGTTTTAATTTCGACCATGCATTCTTTGATGAAAATTGTTTGTTTTGATGTGTACTATCATCTCTAAAAGTTTTTCCCATCTTTTAACCCTTTCTTACGCGGCAATTTTCGTTGTAAAAGGATGAAATGATCGACTGACAACGGAATTTTAAAAAGATATTTTTAGAAATTAAAAACATGTTACTTTAACTATTCATTGTAAAAGCAAAACTTTGTTAAAATATACTTGGTTCCATTCGTAAGTTTGGAATTAAAATTGGGTATCCCGACCCGGACACACTGTGCCGGAAACGGTTAAGAAACACCAAGTATCCAAAATATCCAAAATTTAATGGTTTATTCCAGATTTTCCAATTTCTAATAAAAATACATTGCTCTCACTCGGCCGTTTTCTGAACACCAATTTTATTTAAAGAAAAATCTTCTATATAAATTTCTTAGAAACATACCGGGAAGCGTATTTCACTTGCAATTATTCCAGAAACCTATCACGATTTTTATTCTAAAAAGTTAAAATAAGTCCGTTTCAAAAAACGGACCAGTGGAGTTCTGGAATTGTTATGGTAGCTTTTGTTTATTTCTTTTGAAAACATCGTCAAAGATTTCTTTTTTATAGAAATACAGTGCCCCCCCAAAAATACCCCAAAATCCCTAGAATAGCTTCTTAATTAAAACATATATGTAACTATAAAAATTAATAATTATTAACTAAATCTTGAACAATTAAAAGTTATGAATTAGATTACGGTTTTTACATAAAAGTACATCAACATCGTCAAATCACGCCAAAGTTCTTTTCCACATCGTTTTTATAATTACTTTTTGAGGTACAGAGAAATTTTAGCTTTCGAATGTCAAACAGGGTTGTTAGTTGAGACTTTTTTTAATTTAGAAATTCTCAATTCATACAGAACTTTCCACAATGTAAGTACCGTAATTTCGGGTGTATAGCCCGCGGATCAAACAATCGTGTTTCGACCCAGAAAATTTTAAAAATAAAATGTAACTTTTTAGATTACGGTAAATATTGGTCTTGAAATACTGAATAAAATTTCTCAGTTCAAACTGAATTGTTTTATCTGCGGGCTATACACAGGAAATTACGGTAATTTTATTTAATTTAATGACAGCATAACCCATTTCAGGGGCAATGCACTTCTGTTTCTATAAAAGGTTGAAATGATTGAAAGACGATTACGAACAAATTTATTTTAAAATAAGTAAAAGCTTTTTTGAGGTACATTATAAAATCAAAAATAAGTTCTGACACCATTGTGGCATTTTGGGGATTAAAATTAAGGGGGTTCGGGACACAAAATTCTTCAAACTTTCTAAAAAAATTTTATTCCATTATAAATTTTTATGGGGTTTTTTTCTGATTACAATGCTGTTTAAATCATGTTTATATTTTATTTGGAAATCGAAATATTTATTTTTTCGTTTTGGTTTGTTTTCGAAGTCTAGCTTTCAAGCAATGGTTGTCGCAGAAACGACTTCTTGTGAAAATGCGTTTTTCTTCATGATGGTTTTTTTCCCCCATTTCTCGTATAAAAATAGTTATAACTCAAAAACCGTTAAAAATACAACTCTTAGACTTGGAACATGTATTTTTCAATTATTTTACTTTAAATTTGATTCAGCAAATTAGGAAAAAAATTTGAAAATAAGATTTTTTTTTTTATTTACAACATTTTTTTTCCTTTTTTCTTTAAATATTTTTAATTTTTATTTAAATTAATATTTTTTAAAATGCTGAATCAAAATTAAAACTTATATATTTCTCTTTATTTCAATTTAAAAAAATTAAATTCTACAAATAATATTTCAAGTTATAACGATTTTAAGTTACGCCCCTTTTATAATAAATTTTAAATTTTAAGTTAGAAAAATATGAGAAGTTTTATCACGTGATTTTATTTACAAATGATATGGTTAACCATCACAAAAAATTTCAAAATTTTAACTCAATAAATAAAAATTATTTTAAAATGTGTCCCGGATCCCCTTAACCCTCTCGCTGCGTAAGTAATTCTTCGCGAATTCTTTTAGAAAATTTTTAATTGTTTATCATCGGTTCTTTAAAGCAGAAATTTTTCATTATTGCAATCGGGGAAAATATCCTGATTAAATCAGACAAAATTTTCGCTAAAAATTAACTGGTGCGAATAGCCAAATTATATTAATTTGACGGGAAGATGCACGCTCGAGAATAGCTCGGGCTGCGCAGCGAGAGTGTTAAGTGAGATATCCAACGTAGCATTTTTAGTTTGCAGAATATTTGCAGAACTTTTGCTTTGAAAACCTGCAATATTGCAGCAAGCTCAGCATGACAATACTGAAAGTTCATAACAAGACTGCAGCAAGATAACGTAAACGCCGAAATCACCATGCATTGAACTTGCAGCTAATTTGTCTTGCAAGTTAAATTACTGCTGTATGAAACATATTGCAAATTAACGGCAAACAATTAATCAAAAATACTACAAACTTACTGCAAAGTTATAATATTTCCATGCCACATTAACGGTTTACAACAGTTTCGTTAGAAGTTTAACCACTTCGAAGGGGTCAATAGACCTGATCAAGTCTATTGATGCATACGAATTGTTAACCCTTTCAGGGGCAAGGTACTTCTATTTGTAAAATGCTGAAATGAATGAATGACACCAGAGTCTGTAAACAAATTTATATCTAAATATTCAAAAGCTTTTGTTCACGTACTTAATGAAAGGCAAATTTTCATTCAAATATTCTGGTGCCAATGTGGAATTCAGGAATTAAATTAAGTGGTCCAAAAATGAACCCCCGCCATTGAAGGGATTAATGTACATGTACCTCTTTTATCACCATAAACAAGTTAGGACAAAATTCCTGCTTTTCAATTCGAGATTTTTATGGTATTTCATATGTATAGAGTTTAAAAAAGTCGGTGCCAAACGAATAAAATTTCTGCAATTTCTGCGTTTCGTCTGATTGCCTATTCTCTCAACAGAGGGATTTTTTACTTTCGTCACATTCGTGAATTAAAGTCTTACCATCAGTTTCACAAGAAACTACTCATGCAAGTTAAACCACTCATGGTATACCTTGGGGAGATTTGCTGCGAATTTCAAAATTCAAATTTATCACGGCAAGAAAATATCAGAAAAAATGAAACTTGCTGCTAATTGCTGGACAGATAATTACACCTGTTTATTTTCAATTAAATATATATCCAAAATTGTTAATTGGTCCAAATCACCCGAGCGACCTCATAGCAAATTGGTATATAATTTTATATACCTTAGATAAATTCAAATAATATAAGTGATCGTATTTACCTAAATTCTAGTAGAAGAGCAACGCGAAGCATTAATAAAATTAAATTATAATTCGCGTCAAAATGTAATTATTAAATTTGAATAATTACGAATAAAATTAAGAGTTTGCGTTGTGAATTATTTAGACGAACTCTTCCACTTATGAATTAAACTAAAATTTAAGCTGTAAAAATAAATTGACACAACTTAAACGTTATCAATTAAATAATTGCAGAAACTTTTTAAAACTTGATTAAATATTTTATTTACATTGAACACAACTATATACAGAAATACATAATATTAAATCAAAAAAAAGAAAGCAATACTTTTGTTTGCTTCTCATTATTTTAAGTATATTTAATCTTTAAAAAAAAAGACAATATTTTCATATACTCTAATTATTATAATTGTTTCTTTTTGCTAAAATAATAATTCTCTTTCATTTTTAAATTAACTTAATCTTATTTAATTATTGGTTTTGTCGGATCTCAGATTACTCTCTACCATAAAATATCAGAAAAGTATTTTTTATGATTTTTCATATGATCTTAAGTGGTAAAAGAAAATGTTTAAAATAGTACCTTTTTTTTAATATACGGGATGGTGGCCCTTATTCATCAAATTCAGAGTTGTCGCGTTGCTTGGGATCATATTCTTATGTCATCCGGAATTCGCTTTGTATCAGAGCGGCAACATCGGGATGGCAGGATGCAAAGCTACGGACCTCTGTAGAATAATCCTCTTTATTTTAACATCAGGAAGACATCCTCAATTTGGCTTGCTTAGGCTCACTCCGATAAGTACATCAGGAAGACATCCTCAATTAGGCTTGATTAGGCTCGCTCCGATATGTCCATCTCGCCTGGGCATTGCTAGGGCTTTCAGGATTCATTGCACGGGCTTTCAGGAGAGCTCCTGCGTCCTCTACATCTTTTTCCAGACTCTCTTTTCCAAACCTTATTCTTCTTGCACCCCAACTCCTGCAGTGGGTGGAACTATTTTGTCTAGTCCACTGTTATTGGATGTGAGAAGATTTTTTATTATACTTCGATAGGCCTATTAGCTAACAGTCTGCAAATGGCCCCTTACATATACTTTAATATTATTATCTGCCTTAAAGTTTGGGTGGTCTGAAAAGCCATAAATTTATCCCAAAACTTTTATTGAGGCCATAAATTGATTCCAACGTTTTTATGATTTTACGACTTCTAATTATACACCACCTTCCATTGGCTTGTCATAAAACGACACCATGGCGTCTGGCTATTGTTGTTGTCTGAGATCCGAACTCTAATCAACATTATACATTCATTTTACAATACAACAATTTTTTAAAAATATATATTTAATATTTAAAATCAACTTAATAATTTTTGTATGAACTTACACTCCTATTTTACTTAAATGTATAAACATTATAATTTTACACTCATAATTATATTTTATAAAAAATATTTATACAAACAGAAATAACAAATTACGCAATTTTACTTTGATTTAACCAACATGGTGCGGGAACATATCATAGTTATATGTTGCCCAGCATCTCTCCCGGTGTCAGAAAAAAAAAATAAATAAAAACTGATTGCTGGTTTTATTTTTTTTTTGTAAAGCTTAAAAGAATGTCCGTGTCCATATGACTGTGTATCTACACAGTCTTTGAGCGAAGACTGTAAAGTTCAATTATCAATGGTTCTGGTATATTTTCTAAGAAGTTCTTCTATTTTTTCATAACAGAAAGTTCAACACATGATAGCATAGTTGTCTGTTGACATTCACATTTATAGAAGACCTCTGTACTGACAATCAGACGTCTTTCTCGAAGCCTTTTTTCTTTACCACACACATGTTTAATAATTTTGTAACTTTACAGTTTAAGTGCCCAAAATACATTCAAAGCTATAATTTTGTATGAAACTAATATGCCGAAATAAACCTAATTACAAGAAAAATAATGGCATACGCATTTGACATATTATTTCACCACATATAACCTTATGACACAGTGTTTCATTTAAAACACATTTTATTTTATACTGAATAAAAGTAAATACAATGCTTGTAATATGACATGTTATTTTTCACATAATTAATCTGGTGTATTCAAATTATAATCAGAAAAATATTGTATACAGACTTGTTACATTATTTTATTTATTTGTTACTTCTAACATGTATGATATGTCAAAATATACAAGCTATTTCATCTCCTTTAATATATCATTACGCAATGCTCTCCAATTTTACCCGATACGAGAAAGAGAGAAAAAAAAAGAAGAAGGAGGAGAGAATAATAAAACCAGTTATTTGACCGTCACCGATCCTCCCGAAAAGTGGGGGTTGGTCAAGCTACTAATCCCTTTCTGCGAGGTGATTTGTGCTGTGACAAAATTTTACGACTACCAAAAGTATGTATTTAAAACCATTTCATGCTTGTAATTACCTTATTAATTAGTATAAATTCTTGATATACTTTCTTCTTAACTCACTGTGCATGCCTGTATGTAATTTTAAACATAATCTATGCATAAACAGTGTATGTATTTGTATCGTATCTAATGTAAACCTTCTGCTTTTTTTTCATTATTTTGCAGGGGAAAAATGGCGATTCTAGCATCTGAATTCTCCTGCCTCATACTGGAACTGAAGCGAGGGTGGCTTTTCATGCTGTCAGGTTCACATCTAAACCAAATTGCCTTTCAGGATTAAAAAAAAAATGCATATAATTTTCTTTAACTGATTACATTGTATATTTTTAGACCTTTCTAACAAACACAAATTTTGATTCATGATATTGTTTACTATTAAAATGTAAACAACACGGAAATATGACTTCTACAGCCTCTCAAAATGCAAAATATGCATTACGCTGACCTTAAAAATGCACCTTCATTTAATACTGTTAAATAGTGTTGTCAGAAAATGTCATTGACGAAGAAGAGAACAATTTTTTTGTCTTAAATTATTATTTATTTAGCCAACAATTCTATCTTAAAAGATTGTTAAATTTTCATATTTATTTATTTTTTTACTGAATGAAATAAAAATTTATTTATTCAAAATTTTATTTATCATTAACATTCCGTATGTGAATTCTAATGTCTAAAATTTAATGATATGTTTAAAAAAGTAAAAGATACCAAATTATTATTATTAATCAAACATTAATAATTATTATTTAATTATAAAAAAAAATGTTATTAATACACTTGTATAATTTTAAAAATACAAAAGCAAATGATAATTACTACGTAAAATCGTATGTAGTAACCCATGAGTACTCGGCCGAACCAAAGAATTTCTGCCAGGAGAAAAGAATCTTTGTATACTCATAAATATCTACACCCAATTGTTACAGATTAAGTTTTTTAAAAATAATTACTGTATGTACTATAAAAAAATTAAGTAAATAAATTTATTAAACCATACTACCTATTTTAATAAAAATCAGGCCAATATATATAAATATATTTATTTATTTATTTTGTTTCCTTATGTTAATTTGGCCAAATTATATAAAAAAAAATTTATGAACTCACACACTCAAATTTATCAATACTATGTATATTTATATGTGTTAAATTTAGAATTGCATTTAATTCTAAGGGAAAGTAAAGAGAAAAAAAAAATGCTTAAATTCTAAAATAACATAAATTTATAAAATATTTTATTTAAAAAAAAAAATCTAATTTCTAGCTGATTTCAGCAAGATGTCATTTAATATTTATATTAAATAATTTTGCTAATACATCTTATTAATTATTAAATTTGCATATTTTTATATATACAATAAAAATATAATAGTCTTACATAAAATTTTACACTACAACAATGTTATTAATTAATTTAACTTGAATTTAAGCCTACTTTAATTCTAATTGAATACCGTTAATAAAAGTAAATTAGCTTATCAAGTTAAATATAATATAAACTATGTTTGTCTAATGTTAATTTTGCTGAAAATTCCATAAATTTTAACTGTAAATGCTAATTGCTATACCTTTTGTTATTTATTTTGAAAACAACACGAACTTATATTTTTATTTAATATTTTTTTTATTAAATCTAGGAACTATACACTGAGCTAGACACTCCATAAATGTGTAAAACCTAAAAATCAAAAGTTTTCCTAAATAAACTCAAAATGCTGCTTTTTACAATATAATATTACTAATTTTATTGTTTCTGAGCATAGCATCTAGTAATTATACCATACTTAATTTTTTCTTCGATTCCTTTTTCAGCCAAGAATCCTGAAGTTTATGACCAAGTGATGACCTTGATGAATTGATAAATAATTTTTCTACAAATATTTTGTTGGTGTTGGTGCATACCCAGCCGTAGGCCAAAATTGCACCCTATACAGAAAGCCTTTGGTGAGAAAATTTCAATTTTACTTCAATTATTTATTTGTGTATTTTTTTTTACTATAATTTTGTGTGCAATCATATTGAAATAATTTGCCTTGTCCATTGTTATACATATATATGTTTTTTTAAAAACCAATGTGCTACACCAAAATCCTTTTTTTTATTTTTTTTATAACACTTTTGTTCATAAAACTTATCCCTGCTGTCTAAATTCTAGACTTTAGCATATAAGTTGTAATTGAACTACCGGAATAAATCTTAGTACTTTTTGCATATTTTATTATATTTAGGCTTATAGCTGACCGCTATCCTAATATAGAGTGCACTAATAATTTATTCCTTGTCAACCATATATTTATATAAGAAAAAAATATATATATGAGTATGCTATAAAGCTGTTCTAACTACCCTGAACCTATAGCTTACACCTACTCATTTTAAAGAGTAATTCTGAAATTCTGTCATCTAAATTGTAAGGCTATTAGCAAAGGCTACCCTTATAGAAGACAGAAAAAATTCTCTTTTTTTTTTTTTTTTTTTTTTGAAAATTACTTTTAATGTTATTTGGCTTTGTTAAGATTTTATATTTTCTAATTCATATTCGAAAAGAAAAAAAAAAAAAAATATAACTTTTGCCTGGAGAGAAATATTTCACTGCTCCATTGAAGTTTTGTGAAGCACATTACATAATTTTATAAGTATGTTTTCGGGTGCGCCCTGCACATTTGCTCAATATTGTAACCCTGAGACAAATTGGCGTTCCCATGTTCCTATCCTTTCTTATTATTATTTTGAATTTTAAAAAGGCAAGTTATTAATTTTGTTTCAATATTTTTTTACCTAAAAGAGAAAAATTTATTTTTGAATTTTGAAATTTTTTTAAATTTTGAAATTCGATTAATTATGTATTTTGATTTATTTTTAATACCCATTCATATCCCTTACTTGTCCCTTTGATCATCCGTTTTACCCTTTTTATTATACTTTTTCGGATACTTTTGAGCATTCTCTTTTAAATTCTCATTTTTATCCTCATTTGGATAATAACTGGCATGACTCTGAGGTTGACTATTCCTATATGGCACATGCTGAGGGAAGTAATTTGGTGGGGGTGGGGGATATGGAGAATATCCATAGTAACCACCTGTGGGTGCATAAGATTGAAAATGCCACTGCTGGTTTGGGTTAACAAATCTAGGATTAAAATTCGCTCTCGGTTGATACTGTCCATTATAAGAGTACCTTTTATTAAAATGCCGAACTGCGAAATCTCTGCTATCCTTATATGTATTTTTATTATCATTTTTGTACCAGCACGTTTCTAAAGTATGCGAATTTTTTTTACATAATTCGCACCATCTGCTTGATGCAGTGTCTTTTGTTTTAACTTTCAAATTGTTTATTTCGGAAGTCAAAATTTTAATTTGCTCCGCGCTTTCCATATTTAATTTTAACAATTTGTCCAAATTTTCCTCAGTGGAGGTTTTTGTAATCGAATTAATTTCCTTTGATGCAACTTGATTGTATGCATCTTCCATTTGTTTCGCAAATTTACATGCGTCGTTGAAATTTTTCGGCGCCATTCTTCGAATGTCCAAACTTAAATCTGCCAAACTGATTCTAAAAATCTTGTGAATTTTATCATTTCAAATAAACTACCATTACCGTTGTCAATATTTTGGCCACTTTTATCTAGGTAAAGTTTTGCAGCCGCATTGAATTCACTGATAAAATCAGCGATAGCCTGCGCAGGTTTTTGCCTAAGAGAAAAAAAATTGCTTTGAGCCGCAGAAAAACTTGTTTTAGTAGAAAAAGTATCGATTAATTTTTCTTTAATATTACCATAGTCTTGTTCTGTATTAAGATTTTCTTCGTTAGCTAATTTATCTCTAGCACTACCGACTAATTTAGTTTTTAAGAGCGCAAGTTTCGAAACATTCTCTAATTCCGTTTGTTTAATTAGATTATCGAATTCGCTCACAAAAAATTTAATATTAGACTCTTTTTTACCATCAAAGACGGGGATACAATTCAACAGCGTATCAACACTAGGTTGAGTCATTGTATTCTTTTTAGTTTTTTGTAGCGAATAATTTAGAGAAATAATTTTATTTTTCTGTCCTCTGGTTTTAACTCCAGAAGTATTTAAATCTACACTTCTCCTTTTAAATTTTCGCTTATTGTTGGGCATGACCTTTTAACAGAATATTTCTGTTTATCATACTTTTTTTTTTCTATATTACCACATATGTATGAAAATATTCTAGATTGCATAAATACATAAAAACAACAACACTAAAATTTAAAAAAAATTTCTTAGGAGATGAAGTTGTTTTGTAGATTATTCTTTTACACACATAAATACCCCTAAAATATTTATAATACACGTATATATAAAAACAACAACATAATTTCATTTAACAGTAAAATATCTGTCTTTATCTACAGAAAAAACAATCTTATTTATTTTTTTTTGTAAATATTGTACTACTACTTCGTAGTACGACTCATAAATTTTCTTTTGTATCAAGGTGATACAATTTCAAAAATCATGATCTATTGACATTTCAATCATTTTTATACCAGACATATTATCAAATTTTACTTATTATTCTTATTATTATTATTTATACAGTATATAAAAAAAATATTTTTTACAAATGTGTCATCTGTGATGTGAATGCCATTATTTCTCAATGGTAACTGAGATCCAACCAAAAGAGAAAAGAGAGAAAAAAAAATTGTAATTCCTAAATTTACCTTTTATAAATCCCAGAATTATTTTTTTCATTTCCTTTTTTTTTTTTTTTGCTAACATATATTATTCATTTTATTTATATAAAATTATTATATGTGTGTCATTATTGTTACAATAATCAAATTAATTTTAATAAAATTTTAATCAATTAAACTTACATACCTACAATATCTTCAAAATTGTGACATTAAAATAATACTTAAATTTATTTTCCTTTATTATTATTATTATTATTATTTCTAATGACCTCAGATGAACGTTCCTGAGTCATAGCACCATTTTACTATGAAGGGGGGGATGCTGGACAGATAATTACACCTGTTTATTTTCAATTAAATATATATCCAAAATTGTTAATTGGTCCAAATCATCCGAGCAACCTCATAGCAAATTGGTATATAATTTTATATACCTTAGATAAATTCAAATAATATAAGTGATCGTATTTACCTAAATTCTAGTAGAAGAGCAACGCGAAGCATTAATAAAATTAAATTATAATTCGCGTCAAAATGTAATTATTAAATTTGAATAATTACGAATAAAATTAAGAGTTTGCGTTGTGAATTATTTAGACGAACTCTTCCACTTATGAATTAAACTAAAATTTAAGCTGTAAAAATAAATTGACACACCTTAAACGTTATCAATTAAATAATTGCAGAAACTTTTTAAAACTTGATTAAATATTTTATTTACATTGAACACAACTATATACAGAAATACATAATATTAAATCAAAAAAAAAGAAAGCAATACTTTTGTTTGCTTCTCATTATTTTAAGTATATTTAATCTTTAAAAAAAAAGACAATATTTTCATATACTCTAATTATTATAATTGTTTCTTTTTGCTAAAATAATAATTCTCTTTCATTTTTAAATTACCTTAATCTTATTTAATTATTGGTTTTGTCGGATCTCAGATTACTCTCTACCATAAAATATCAGAAAAGTATTTTTTATGATTTTTCATATGATCTTAAGTGGTAAAAGAAAATGTTTAAAATAGTACCTTTTTTTTAATATACGGGATGGTGGCCTTTATTCATCAAATTCAGAGTTGTCGCGTTGCTTGGGATCATATTCTTATGTCATCCGGAATTCGCTTTGTATCAGAGCGGCAACATCGGGATGGCAGGATGCAAAGCTACGGACCTCTGTAGAATAATCCTCTTTATTTTAACATCAGGAAGACATCCTCAATTTGGCTTGCTTAGGCTCACTCCGATAAGTACATCAGGAAGACATCCTCAATTAGGCTTGATTAGGCTCGCTCCGATATGTCCATCTCGCCTGGGCATTGCTAGGGCTTTCAGGATTCATTGCACGGGCTTTCAGGAGAGCTCCTGCGTCCTCTACATCTTTTTCCAGACTCTCTTTTCCAAACCTTATTATTCTTGCACCCCAACTCCTGCAGTGGGTGGAACTATTTTGTCTAGTCCACTGTTATTGGATGTGAGAAGATTTTTTATTATACTTCGATAGGCCTATTAGCTAACAGTCTGCAAATGGCCCCTTACATATACTTTAATATTATTATCTGCCTTAAAGTTTGGGTGGTCTGAAAAGCCATAAATTTATCCCAACACTTTTATTGAGGCCATAAATTGATTCCAACGTTTTTATGATTTTACGACTTCTAATTATACACTACCTTCCATTGGCTTGTCATAAAACGACACCATGGCGTCTGGCTATTGTTGTTGTCTGAGATCCGAACTCTAATCAACATTATACATTCATTTTACAATACAACAATTTTTTAAAAATATATATTTAATATTTAAAATCAACTTAATAATTTTTGTATGAACTTACACTCCTATTTTACTTAAATATATAAACATTATAATTTTACACTCATAATTATATTTTATAAAAAATATTTATACAAACAGAAATAACAAATTACGCAATTTTACTTTGATTTAACCAACATGGTGCGGGAACATATCATAGTTATATGTTGCCCAGCACTAATGTTCATGCTATGTAGGATATCTCCCCGAATTTCAAGATGTTAGTTGGTTTCAATAAAAATAATTTTTCAAAATTAATGCATCCAGAAAAATATAATTGCAATATTCGAATAAATTCGAACGTCTTTACACTTGTCGTGTTTGGCTGGGTCCCGCTTGCGATATAGTTCAAGACAAAATCTGCTCGTTATGGGTGGATTTGTAATTAAAATATTTAACAGTTGCGTGCGTTGTTTTGTGTTTTGTTTCAAAGTAATTTAATATGATTCAATGAAAGGTTTTTATCACAGGAAAATTAAGGAAAAAAACAGAGTTATATTTTTTGTGTATAATACGTCAACCCTTTCTTATGTTGCACATCTGCAATACAAGTAAAATCTAAAATATTGCAAATTAGTAAATAAATATTTTAATAAGTGGGAATCTAAATACCTTATTTTATATAATTTTTTATTTTGTAAAACTTAACCCTTAACCCTATCATTCTCACTCCCGTGATATTCACGGGCTGTGTCTTTTAGTCAGATTGCTTGATACCCACCAGTTTTATAAAATAGTGTAATTGGCTTTAATATGGTATCATTCAATAAGGTGAATATATCTTTTTCAAAAAAGTGGTGCCGAAAAGTTATTTGAATTTTTAAACCGCATTTTAACGCGACCGTTAAGGGGTTAAATGCATGAATTGTTAGTATACTTTTGTACATTTTACAGGATTAATTTTCCATGTAAATATACTGGTTGCTAATAGTTAAATAAAAAGTGGTGTTGATATGCATCACTATGCATTTAAGGGTTAAAATATGAAAAGGAGAATTTAGAAAAAAGTTTCTTCCATATTATTGTAGATAAATTTTGGGTAAAAATTATCTATCGTATTGGGTATGTTATTTAAAATTTAGGCTATATATTCTTTACTTACAAATCAAAGGGCATGGCCGGATAAGCATAGGAAACATACCTTTGAATCAAATTTCCCGATTTTTTTCAAAAATGTGGTTGCATATCTGACAATATATTTCACACATTATCACCTTATATATAAATATTGATATTTTATGAGATAAAAATAATTTTTCTATTTTTATAAAAAAACAATTTTCTCAAAACTACGGCACCGATACTATTAACTTTTAATACTATTAACTGAGGCTATCTAGATTCCAAAGATGCACAACTGCGAAATTTTGTATAATTTTCTGTTTATAAAATTTGTGTGAAATAATGATAAAAAAAATTTACAAATATAAAAAACATATCTTATGGTTATGCGAATATTACCATTTTCTCGTAAAAAATTCCTTTATAAGCGCACGTATCTATACTAATAAAAGAAGAGATCGCTCCGTGTGTGTGTCTGTCTGTGTGTGTGTGTTTGTGCGATGGCTAGCGAAAACTACTGCACGTAGAAGTCTGAAATTTTAGATTTGAATAGCCCAAGACAGGCCCTAATGCATCTGAGGCTCAGTTTTTTAATTTTGTAAGGGCCGGGGCCCCTAGGCCCATTTAAGTTTTTATGCACTAAATTATTAATAACATGCCTTTTTCTATCCGATCTTCGTCTTTTTTGGAGTGGATTCTCCTTTCAGTTTCTGCTCCATTTCTACATTTCAGTTAAGACCCTGGCACCCTTCAAGGGGCCCTGTACCGGGCTCCTTGAAGTTTAAGTTCACTAAATTGTTAATAAGACGTCTCTTTTCTATCCGATCTCCGTCGTTTTTGGGGTGAATTCTCCTTTCAGTTTCTATTCCATTTCTACATTTCAGTTAAGACCCTGGCACTTTTGCAAGGGGCCAGGTACAGGGCCGCTTGAAGTTTTAGTGCACTAAATTTTTAATAAATTTCTTCGTTTTTATCCGATCTTCATTTTTGGGATACTTTCTCCATTTAGTTATTCTCCCGTTTCTAAATTCCAATTAAGAGCTTTGGCCCCTCTAGAGTCCCATAGGGCCCGATCCAGGGCCCCTTAAAATTTTTGTGTGTTATGCGTTTTTCACACCCCAATTTTCTCACCTTCGCAGTGTGTAATTTTAAAGTTGAGTCTTGAACTCTTCTCCTTAGACCAACACTCACATATTTTTATTGGGGTGCTAGGGCCCTTTTTTAAACATTTCCCCAATTTTTTGCACATTTCTTTCAAATTATATTCTAATGATTATACCCTATGCTTAATCTTGACTAATCGAAGATCTAAAATTTTCTTTTCCATAGTTCTAGCGTCCTCAGATTACATTAACAACTACTGAAAAGTGTATTTATACCAAACTACATGTCACTTAAGTCCCTCCCCCCTTGGGGCCCCTAGAAGCTTTTGAACCATAAATTATTAATAAATTGTACCTCTTAATCCTATCTTCATTTTTGGAACCATTTTTCCATTTAGTTATTTTCCAGTTTCTATGCATTTTTTACACCCTAATTTTCTCACCTTCTCATTGCATAATTTTAAAATTGAATCTTGGTCTCTTCCCCCTAGACCAGCACCCTCATATTTTTATTGGGGCTCTAGGGTCCCCTTTTTAAGCATCTACCCCATTTTTGGGCATTTCTTTAAAATATTATTCTAATGTTTATTTCACACCCTGTGATTAATTTTGACTAATTGAAGGTCTAAAACGCTAAGTATTAAAACATTTAAACATGTTTTCATTTTAGGGCCCTGCTCTCAACTCTCAGTTGGGCCCTTTCGGGCCCCCTGTTATAGCTCCCTTAAAAACCGTCCAATTCAAGAACATTTTTTTTCTAACAATTTCTTAGGTTCTCCAGCTACTACATGGCCAACAAAAAAAATTTTGCAGACTTCAGCTACCACCAATTTTGAATATTAATCGTCTTCTTGGGGCCTTTGTTGCAGCTTTTTAAAAAACTGCCCTATTCTATTGCAATTTTCTTTAACACAGTTTTAGCGTCTTCTAGCTACTTTAAAACCCCTAAAGTTTTTTCTCATACACAACTACATTCAAGTTAAGACCAATCCCCCCAGGGTCCGGTCTTTCTTTATTGAAATTTGCAAGGTGAGGAGGCATCTTCCACCCCTTGGTGGCGTGTTATATCCTGTGGTTTAAGGACCCAATTTCAACGGGATTTGCTTCCTTTAACTTAGATAACAATTCAGCTACATTCTGTATTATGGAATTTTATCTTAGACTTTAGTTACCAACATTTTCTAACATTAATAGCGCATTCTCTCTCTCTCTCTTTTTTTTTTTTTTTTTTGATTTTGTAGCCTTGATTCCTACGAGTTCTGGCTCACTCAACTTGGTATTCGATTGTCTCCGGCACGTGCGGGCACTTCCGGTAAATGCTGCCATATGTTTTGGGGATCTAGATTACAGGTTCGTTCGGAAAGAAGTTTAATGGGAACACACTAGACGCTGCGGAGGACAATGGGACCTCCGAAATTAGGTTCATTTAAAAGAATTTCCAAACATAAAAAATCATACAAACTTAAGTTTTATTTAAGGTTATTATTTACAAACACCGGGCAACGCTGAGCGGGTCTGCTAGTATTGTATATAAATGCCGTGAATGTACGTTGAGTATAATATATAAATAATTACAAAAATGTGTTTAAAAACACTTAAAATTCATTAAAAAGCATTATTTGGGGCGGAGCTCCTCAATTTGACATCCGAAGAATGTTTGGAATAAACACTTACAGAATTGCTGTACATTAACTTTAAATCAAAATATGGGGATCATTTTTAACGCTGTCGATACTGCTTTGACATCAAAAATTGTCGTTAGTTTCGGATACAAAGATAGAGAGAAATATTTTTGAAATAGAAACAAACTACATTATTCGATATCGAATTGTAACGACACTGATCTCAATCACTTTAAATGAAAATGTTTTTTCACGAGATTTAAAGAAGAGTAAATATAGTTAGTAGTTTAAACCTTTTGAAACTAGCAACTTGCTTTGGTTGCTACCATGTTAAATTTATATGTCTAACCAATATTAATAGTCGCGCTCTGAAATTGATTTATTGCAGTGAATATATTTGTCTTGTTACGATGTCTTCTAAGAATCTTATTCCAAAATGTTTTTGTTGTGGAAGTTACTTAACCCTTTAAGACCAGGCAGCTTTTTTTAGTTTTTTTTAAAACAATGATATAGCTGAAATTTGTAACTGATAATTCACAATCTGTTAAAAAAAAATCATATAATATAGTTTCTGTTAACCCAGCACAATCACTCAATTCCAGCATTTATGGAATGGATAACCCAGGAAGATAGAATTTTAGTTATTGCCGAACTTGAGCTATCGTGCGGGTCCGACATAAAGGGTTAAATAAAACCTGTGGCTACAAAAAAATGAAAACAGACGATAAATTCATAGTTTTTTAATGTTGACTGGCACGATGTTATTAGTTAGAGAATTTAAAAAACATTTTTCTCATAACAAACACTTTTTCTTAAAATTGAGAAATGAATAGCTGAACCCAACTATGCATTTGTATGTATGTTTTAAATATATTTGTAAAAAATAGCGATGACTTTACAATACGTTTTAATCTCGTGATGTTTGTCCCATTGTTTTTTAGAATAATATTTATTTATTTAGCAAAACTTTTTTAACTCATCAAAAATTGAGTACCTCAAAATTAAGGAAACATATTTTTAAATGCAAAGCATCAACCAGTGATGTCGGCTTTGGATTTTTTTAACTGAAATTATGTACCAATTTTCCGTAATATTTATTTTCGAATTAAATAGCCACAGAAACATACAGGGTTGCAAGTTTGTATCCATTTTTATTCAGAAAATCCGAATTCGTGCCAGAACATAAAAATAATATTTTTTGCTTTATTTAATAACAGAAATTTTGTAATAATTTAAGGGAATTAGTTCTTCTATCAAAATTTCCGGTATAATTTTAAAATTTCGAAATAAAAATTTAGGCCAAACTGACAACATGCAATTAAATAAAGCAAAAATTGAGAGTGGTAAAGTTAGTTGGGGCAACTGGGCCATTATTTTTCATGTGACTCTGGAGATCCCGGCAATTCACCTTCAAAAAGTTAATGTTCATTTGAATTAAAGTCTGAACTTCTGTAAATGTGTTCAATTACACTCCCTCTATCAGACAGAAATGCTCAAAATTACATTTTAGTATTTAAAAAAAAATGCATATTTAATCTTTCTTTCCTCGTGCGTCCAGTTGCCCCATAAAAATGGGGAAAGTGGACCAGGAGGGTCTATGTTCCCCACGCGTTTACTTTTTTTTCAATATGGGATATCAGGTCCTGTTTCAAAAAGTGTAAAAAAATTAAAAAAATATAAACCAGGCAGATCATGTTTATTATGTATCAACTAAAGAGCGTTATAAGGGAAACCTTTGCGGCCAGTGTGTCTAAAAAAAACAACAAAAGCGAAAATATTAGATTTATTTATGACAAAAACATAAAAATTAAGTAAGTACACACATACTTTAGTATAGGTAATAAGTATAAAAGTCACATGGGTATTTTAAGGAAAAAAATAGCAAGGTAAATCTATGAACAAATGGCTACGTAAGTACTTACGTACATCATCTGTATCGTACGATTTCAAGATTTGACTATCTCGCTTTCAGGGATAAGGTACTTGCATTCGTAAAATGTTGAAATAATTTAGTGACACCAGTATTTACAAGAGAATCTATTTGTTAACAAGTAAAAGTATATTTTCGCGTACTTAATAAAGATGAAATTTTCATTATAAAATTCCGGTGCCAATGTGGCAATTAGGGATTAAAATTATGTGATGCAATAATGGCATCACCGCCGTTAAGAAATTTGGTCTGATACAACCCAATATGCTTTTTTTTATTTTATTACGTAATTTTAATAAGTCTTTCTATAATTTTCTTTATTGCGAGCAAAAAACAATGGAAAAATTTATTTCCCGTAGTCACAGAAACTCAAAAAAATTTTATTTTTAACTATTGGGGTAACTGGGACACCGGGCTTACATTTGAAACATGAAGTAAATATGTATGGATACCTAATAATATTAATGTAGTTATATGCCTAATCTTTAAAAAAAAGATTGTTTAATAAAAGTACTTACAACATTTTAATAAAAAGCCTAGGAAGATCAACCATACTGACGTTGTTTTTAAAAAAAGAAACGTAAGTTTTTGACACCCTAGCACAGAAAAGTGAGTTATGATTGAGTTGGCAAACGCTGTTTTAGGAAGTAAAGATTAAGGTGCATTGTTCACAAAAGCTAAAACTTATAAAAATCAACATTTTTTTTATAAAATATCCTATGGTCCAGTTACCTCGTGGGTCCAGTTATCCCAACTAACCCTATATACCTTGAATAAAAAACTGTCCATTACTACCCAAACCTGGTAACATTTCAGAAATAAATGGACATAATTGGCTCAAAATCCAGGTATGAAACATAATCATTTTACTACGGAGATTCGAGCTTATAACTAACGAAACTACTTATTCTTATTACTCTTTATTACAAGGTATGAGAATATTTCATTAAAAGTCATTATAATAACCGAATTACATTTCGATATCGAAGAATGTTGCTCTTTTCCAAGCAAAAAAAAAAAAAAAAAAAAAAAAAAAAAAAAAAAAAAAAATCTGTTGTTTCTGATACAAAACACTAATTTTCGATATCGAAGCAGTATCGACAGTGTTGTAAAAGATGGCTTATATGCTTCTTGAAATCTAAAATACAGCAGTTGACACGTTGTATTCTGACTTTGTTACAAAAATTCTTCGGATGTCGAATTTAGTAACTCCGTCCCAAATAACGCTTTTAAGTGAATTTTATGTATTTTTCAACATATTTTTGGAAATATAAATATGAACAGAAAAAAACACACTTTCAGCAATTATCCATCTTAGTACTTTAATCTTATTCTTTTGTGTGTCTCTAAGTGAACGATAAATTCTACAAAATCTATATAAAACATGAATTGCAATTCAGTGATTTTGTTATAGTAAAATCACGGAACTGATGTCATAAATTCCCGTGGCTGCCATCTTGGATTGGTTGGTTGTATTTATGTCGGTCAATTGTCCGCACGTGGGATATAGGCCCTAAGGGGGGAGTGCCTTCCGTGGAGGTCTTTCTAAGGGAACCTAACCCGTATTAACGCTTGGAGAACCAAGGTTCGAAGAAAACCACGAAAACTCTGAAAGATTAGGCCGACGGGCGCGATTGGGATCGAACCCAGCACCTCCCGTCTACCAGCTTCGAGAGCAGAACCTCTCGGCCACTGGTGGGGTGCTGCCATCTTGAAAATTTTCTTGTCGTGAAAACCCCTTTTCTGCCAAGTAATAAATGTCACCAAGCACCGATTTATATGCATGTTAGGTTTAACGAAAATAAAATGTAAATAAGAAACAAAACTCATTAAAGCGGCAACCAGTAAACGAACATATGAAAGCTACGCGTTCATAAACCGGAAAGAAAACATCACTGGATTCAGCAAACTACTTTTGCAGCAATCTGGAAAATGCACAAAACTCGTTAAAGCAGCAGTCAGTAAATGCACGTATGTTGCTGTGCACCAATCTCAAAAATGCATGTCAAATATACAATAAACGGCTAATATAAAACATTTCTATAAAACATAACAACAAAATATACATAAAATTATCAACATAACTTAACAGACATCTCCTTTCTTGAAAGCTCAAGCACAAAATACCTGCTAGCATCACCTTCATTTTCCAAACTAGGCTTATGACTACGCACTGTAAACAAACCTCCTTTATCCTTCAAAATTTCCTCATATTTCTTAAAAACACCAGCAACAGCATTTAAACGGACTACAGAAACCTTAGTCAATCAAATACATCCAATAAATTTAACATAAAAATAAAAAGACAGAAAGATACAACACAATATCAAACCACATGCACAAAATCCCATGCGAAAAACAGCTTCTCACGTACTCATATCACAATATCGCTCAAAAACGGGGTTGCCAGAACACACACGTCACATGGGTTCCATATCGATAAAGATTGCCAAGAAATCTCAAAATATCCAAGTTGACAGCCGTTGGAGTATACGGCATTCAAGCCAAAAACACTATAACATTATTAATTTGCACCGCAAATGATTTTTTCCCGCATAACATAAAGTAACGGAAAGTGTTTGTGCGTTCCTGTAAAAGAACAAGAAATGCAGCTTGTTTTATCTCCGAAGAAAGTCGGTTGTAATTCATCTCAATGAGTTAAGTAAATCTGATTATGTTTGGAATATTGTAACATCAATAAAATGCACCGAAAAGGATTATTGCTCTCTTAGACAGTAATTTAACGGTATTTTTGTGTGTCCCTGTAAGCGAAGTCTAAACGTTATACACTTCATTTTTAATTCCGATCGTTCACCTCAAAAACATATACAAATTTCATGGCAATCCCGCTATATTTAGGAGTGTTAACGGAAAGCAGACAGACGGAATTCATAACTAATTTTTTAGTATATTGGAAAGTGTTAAAAACGCCCACCTTGCAAAAATGCTGGGGCTACAATCTGAAAACCGTTCTTAACACATTGCCGACGGAAAATTTTCATCAAATCTGAATTTTAAAACAGTAGAAGCTCCTCCCTTTTCTAAACGTCTTCTGAAAATTGGTGTTCTAAATATGTTTCCCAAGTTTATGCATCGGTAAATATCTTTCAATGTGCGAATTTAATATAAATTGTCTTAAAATCTGAAAAAAATTTAGACAGCATTGATAGAAATGAATTTTCTGTAAGGTAGAAGACACGCCCACAGTCAGTGATGACTTTTGAATGAAAACAAGAATCCTCGTTTCCCATCGTGACCGTATTAATAGCAGTGTCAGCGATTAATACAAATCAGCTTTCCTCTTAAATAATCACCATATGACCAGCATGACACAGGTCAAATGGTCTTCTTGATCTGACAAGTAGATTTATAGATTTTTCCTGACACGGGACAATTCAGAAATATCTATTCAATCGTTTTTATGTAAAAAGTGGTGTACATTTAAAATTAATTGATTAATGTTTCCCTCGTTTTTTCTTTATAACATGTTCGCAAGTACATGTTAAAATGGTCAGAAAAAGAACAAAAAGAAATAAATAAACAATTTAAAAGACAAGTCCTCAATCGAATACCTTCATTCATATGCAAATTCATTGACAATTTCACAGAAATACAACATTAAAATATATCTATGTAAAATCTTTTCTATTGTTCCTGAAAAGAATGATAAAAATGACGATGTACATTATTGTTAAAACAGTATATCCAAAAGTTGATGGTTTATCACACATTTTCAAATTTATATTAAAAGTTTTATATAAATTTGATATATATAAAAAATATAAAAACTTCAATTTATCTCTTAAAATATTATCAGATTTAAATGTTTCTCTTTTTAAAGAAATACAATGAATTTCCAAAGCATAATCACTTTTTTAATTAAAACGTATTTATAATTATAATAAAAAGAAAAGTGCCCGGGTAGACTGATGGCATTGAGCTCGCAGGCTATTCACACTAATTTTATATTGTACTCTTATTTCAAAGATAATGCCCCTCAAAAAAAAAAAAAAAAAAAAAAAAAAAAAAAAAAAAAAAACATTTAGTTAATTAACCCTTTCCGGCGTGGAGTAATTTTGTTTGTGAAATGATAAAATTCTAGACTGACACCGAAATTTACAAACGAATTTATTAGAAAATAAAAACATATTTTCACGTACCTTACGAAAGGAAAAAAATAATTAAATTTTCTGGGTGTCAGTAAACTTAAAATTAAGTGTTCTTTTTTAAGGACACCGCCCGTTAAAGGGTTAAGAGGGTTAAGGGCTCCACCAATTCTACCCCCCCCCCTCCCTGTATACTTCACCAATAAACCTCCAAATCTTGTCAGGGAAGCGCCTTATCAAAATAAACCGGTGTAACAATTTTGAAGGAAATCTGATAATTCTGCAAAAAATCCCATTTATCTAAGTTAAGGGGGGATAAACTCCCCGTTTATTCATATATATTTAACCTCTGAACCCACAAAACTATTTAGGGAAGCACCTTATCAGAGTAAACCTATATAGAAAGTTTGAAGCAAATCGGATAATTCTGCTGAAAAAACACACTTATCTAAATTAAGTTCGGATTAGCCCCCGTACCCCCCTCCCCTTTATACTTAACCAAAGATCCTCCAAAATTAATCAGGAAAGCGCCTTTTCAGACTACACAGCTATACCAAATTTGAAGCAAATCGCATAATTCTGCATGAAAAATGCATTTATCTGAATTAAGCGTAGGATTGGCCATCCATTCCTCCCCCACTTATACTTAACCAATGAACCCCCAAAACTTATCAGGATTCATAATCCTACATGAAAAAACCATTTGTCTAAATTAAAGGGGGATTAGCCACTTTGATCCCCCTTTATACTTAAGAATTGAAACAGAAAAACTAATCAAGTAAGCGCCTTATCAGAATGAAACTATCGCCAAAATTTGAAGCAAATTCGAAAATTTTGCAAGAAAAACCAATTTATCTAAATTAAGGTCGATCAGTCCTCGTTCCTCCCCTTTATACTTAACCAATGCACTCCCAAAACTAATCAGGGAAGAGTCTTATCAGAATGAACCTATTTTCAAAATTTGATTTAAAAGGATATTTCTATCAAGAGATACCGCGTTACGTACGTACATACACATACATACGCGCATACGTACATATAGAACCTTTGGGTGCATTAGTTCTCAGGCTTTGACAGCCTATGAGCTATAAATGAGTATATTACTAATATTTTTTTTTCAAAAGAGCTATGAATTATGACCTATATCAGATTTTACATAAACAGCAATCTACATCGTGGAAAACATGGCAATGTGCTCTCACACATCATCATTTTCAAGGTTTAAATAATATTTTAAGGTTTAAAGAAACTTTACATTTCGGCTGTTGAACAGGGTTGCCTGTTTGGAAATTTTTAAATTCAGAAAATCTGAATTCATCCCGATAATTCCGAATAGTACTTTTACATTATTTAGTGGCAGACATTTTTCGATTACATACAGTAAAACATTTTCGTTTAGAATTTCCTGTTTGAATTCGGAATTTCCGGTTTGAATTCAGAATTTCCGATAAAAAAGAAGGCAAATTGCGTTTAAAATGGGGTAGTCATTTCCTGTTTCAGGGCTCCCAAATGATCCCGGAACTGAACACCAATATTTTTAACAGAAAATTTCATCAGGCTTCTACATTATTTGCTCTAGAAATAACCTCCGAATGTGTTTCCTTCGCAATTGGCAAGATAAGAAAAATTTTCTAAGATAATATCGGAGTTCAGTATGTGGACCATTTGGGAGTCCTGCTGTTATCGTTACCATACACAGAAAAGAAAATCTTCGAAAATGAGAAGGAAAATTCTTTAAAAAATTTCTTTCATATAAATGTATATTATTTTATTCATACATTTTATATAGCGCTCCTGTTATTAATTGAATGATATCAATTATAGTTCCTCCTAAATTATTAATTTCCTTTTTATTAATTTATAGATGAACAACTAACATGTTAATAATTAACTAACATGTTAATTCCATTAATATTGTTTTAAATGCATAAACTCATGTTTGTGAAAATTGCAGCACCGTGAAGGAATAACGCGATTGAGCTGAAAATTTCATAATAGTCCGGGAACCGGCAGCACAGACAATCACCTCATCCATGCACCAAAAGGTATGAAAACATGGATGACTGGGAGCAGGAAAACACAATGATAAACCTACGAGTCAACCACTAAAATCGGGTTTTCAGGTGTTTTCCACCAAGATATGACTTGGCAGACAGATTGCGTTTTAATATACGAATCAAGATTTAACTAATCCCAGAATTTCACCAGTGAACTCAATGAGGGGATTGTCTGTGTTGCCGGCTCCCGGTCTATAAGTATAGTGTTATATGCAAATGATTTCAAATTCAGAGTCATTACGTATGCGTGGGCTGAGAAGCGTCCTCTGGACTGCTGCTGAAACTGTATAAATAGAGGGCTGTAGTAGGACGTTGAAATTTGTTTATGGTTATCTGCTAGTGGTAAACGTTAGGTGAGACTCTATGCCTCTTCGACGAAAACAGGCGAAATTAAAACATATTGACAGAGTTATAACGGGGTAGAATCATCGGGCTTCGTGAAGAAGGATTTTCCCTATTGTGCAATAGCAGTGTGTACCGTGTAACATCTGCGGAGTGATACGAATTTGGAAGCAGTGGACTGATAAGGAACGGACAACTCGGAAAAATGAAAGTGGACAGCAAACGGGGACATCAACGCACAATGATAGCATGGCACATTGTTCAACGCACATGGTTCGGATGCCTCTGACGAACCATACAGCTTTATCTAGACACTTGGAAGCACATTCGTAAACTGCTCGAGGTGTATCACTGTCTGCTTCGTCAATTCGATGACGTCTGCTTCACCGTGGACTGCGAGCAAGAACTCTTTTATAGAGGATCCCCCTCACGCAAACCATCGACGCCTGCGCCTGCAATGCGCTCGTGAACATAGATACTGGCATTCAGATTGACAACAAATCGTATATTATGGCAAACCGCGCCTTAATTTGTGGTACCATAATGGTCGCATTTGTGTTAGACGCTATGCCGGTGAACGCTGCCTTCCGGAGTGCTTCATTGAATGTTATGGTGGACGAAGACCCAGAGTTATGGTCAGGCGTGCAATTGCGAATTATGTATGGTCGCAATTGCTACGAATTGTGGGTAGTCTGAACAGCAACTGGTACATCAGAGAAGTACTGGAGCCCGTAGTCTTTCCTTTCCTTCAAGGAATTCCCGGAGTTATTTTTCAACAGGGTAATGTTGCGAAGAATGTTCAAGACATCTCTTTAGCAGAACTATACAACTTCTTCCATGGCCTGCGTATTCACCAGATATGTACCCTGTTGAATATGTGTGGGATTTCATTGATCGGCGTCTCGATCGTGATCCTCGTCCTACAGTTTCTATAGATGAACTTAGGGTATGCTTACAAAGAATATGGAACGCACTTCCCCAGGCAGATATTAAACATCTGTTTGACTCATGCCACCTCGTATAGCAGCACTTATTGCAGCGCGTAGCTGTTACACCAAATACTGATTAAAATGCCCTTCTCCATAAGTTTCTACGAAATTTATAAGGAAGATTTTTCTTTAAAAAAAATACGGTGTTCTAAAAACGTACCGAGTGGGAACCCTGTAAAATTAACTTCTTCAAATTTTGTAGCAAAACGAAAAAAAAATTATGAACGATACCAGCGATGGTTTACTTCACACGAGTCACACTCGTGATTACATACTTGCCAACTTTCCCTTAAACTTCCGTAAAATGTAAGTTAAATTAACCCAGATTAAACAAGTTTCGAAACAAAAATTTACTAAAAATATTTAATTCAAATAGATTTCATTAAGAAACATGATTTTAAATGTATAATGATACATCAAATAAATTTTATGGTTAGTAACCGGTATAGCCTGGGTCAATTTAACTCACATTTTACGGAAGCTTAGTTGAATGTTTTCAAGTATGTGATTAATACACAAACCACCGCCCCCTGAATACTAGGCCTGCACACTGTCACAGAAATGGCGGCTTTTATAGTCGGATTTTTATAAAAGTGTGTATGGTCCTATAAATTTAGACACCAGTATTTTTTTTAAGTTTTCTTTGTCTTACTTATTCCGAGAAAAGTAAGGCGTATAAAACTTTTAGAAATTAATTGTATTCAAATTAAAGAAACCGTACGAACGCTAAAAAAAAACCCGCCTTTGACAGCCATCATGATTGTGTCAGAGCTTAGGCTTAGTACTCAGAGGGCGGTGCACCAAAGTTGATCACATAATTATTAATTTTAATTGGTTTTACCCATTTGGTGTTAAATGCGATTTTTAATAATTTTACTTAACGTAAATATAAGCCGTATTTAAAGTGAGTATGGGAGACCGGGACTAGTAGGCGCAGTTTTTAGTTATTGATTTTTATTAATTTTCTGTTTCTTTTTTTTTTAAACTTTAACTGTACTTTTAAAGAGCAGGCTATAAATGCCCGGAGTTTTGAGTTTGTAGCTTTTGTAGTTTATGTTTAGCGGAAGCCTAAAGTAAAAGGAAAATTGTGCGCCAACCTACCCCGTCACGGGGCAAGTTGCCTATAACTATGGGGTAAGTTGGCACACGCTTTATAAAAATTTAATTGAAACTTAAATAAGACACGCAGTTAAGAGAAATCTATTTCATTATTACAAGTAAATTTAAAAAAGGCGTTATCGTCGTACAATGTAAATTCTAAAGTATACAGACATAAAAATAATGAATAAAACATTAGCATTGAGTAACTTCTGTCTTACTCGATATCATCATCAGAGTTACAGTTGTCACAAATAAAAAACCGAGTGTCTCCGTTTGCGCAAGCCTCGTGTGCCCAAAATCATGCATTGCAACCACTTTTCTCGGTTTTTGCTATTTTTCAAGCTACCAGCACACACCAGACACCGAGCCAACTTGCCCCGTGTTCAATGCGCGTACTAGCCCCATAATAAATTTCTCCACAAAAGGGGCACGTTACCATGTAAGCATAAATAATCCAAGTAAATGACATATGGGATAGGTACAGTTAATCATACGCTAATAAAAACTGCACAAGTTAAATCGCTATTATTAAGATAAGTATTAGAAATTAAAAAAAGAATGAAGCAACAAAATTACTTATGAGTGCAAAAAAGAGAAAAATTGTAATAAATGTACACTGCACGTAGATAATGCTGCAAAACTACAATGAGGATTGTAAAAAGCAAGAAGAAAGGTACTCTGTGACTGGTTGCGCAATCTATCCACAAGCAGGTGATTTATGAGGACTGCGCTTAGTTACCCCTGTAGCCAACTAGCCCAGTCTCCCCTATTATGATTTTTACAAAGTTTAACCGTTAAATGCGCGATTTTTTTAATTTTGTTTCGAAAAAATTATATATGATTGTCTGAAAGGCTTATTACACAGTTAAAATAATGAAAAAAAATACATTTTCTATATAATACGTCAAACTTTTCTTCTGTTGCACATCTGTAATATAAGTAAAAACTACTGTCGTGTGGATGTTTTACGCTAAAATATTGCAAATTAGCAAATATTTCAAGAAGTATGTCTCCAAATAGCTTATTTTACATAATTATTTATTTTATAAAACTTAACCTTTAACCCTTTAATTCCCATGATAGAATACATTCTAGAAAATACGTAGTTCAGATAATCTGACTTTACACCAGAAAGTTTCAATGGTTAATTTTGCTCTATTTAAATACGAAATGTCTGTTATTAAATAAAGCAGATATTGTTATTTTAATTTTGTGTGAAAACGGTGAATTAGGAATATATGAATTAAAAATAAATCTATGAAATTCAAAACACCGTTGTTTGCGTAAATGCAAAGCAGCGCACTAAAGGGGTTAAGCTTACATAACATTTCTGGGTTATTCAGTTTTTATCGCAGTGTATCAAAACAAGTCAGACTTTCTGTAATTTTATTTATTTTTGCCGATTTCTTGGCTCAGGTGATTCGCAATAAGATTTAAAGAGATTTCTTTGTCAGGCGAGACTTCGTAAGGTTATTTTCGCTATGTTTATCGAAAATTCTGAAATTAGATAAGGCAAAGAATATTTCTTCATAATTATATTATTCAGAATTTCTGGATACTAACCATGGCTACACCACCGGAGACATACTGTTTTAAAATAAAGAGGATCGAAATCTTTGATCATGAAAGATTTTTAATTTGGATCCTTGTCCATAATTGTTCGAAAAGTCTTGAAATGTCATCCAAAGCATTGTGCTCGTTTGAGGAACCGCGTGGCAGGGCTGTCAATTTCGCCTCCATTTTTATTCAGAAAATAGTATTTTTGGCTTTAATTAATGACAGACATTTTGTAATTACATAATGTAAAGATTATACTTTCAAAATTTCCGGTATAAATTTAAAATTTCGAAATAAAAATGGAGGCCAAACTGGCAACCGTATCGCTTGGAATGAATTCTAGAATTCCTTATGATGATACTTACTATGAGGACTTCATGTGGCCCGTGGGACACGTAGTATCATTGCTTTAATTTATATAAAAAACCTAAAAAAAAATTAAAAATTATTTGAATTAGTAAATAAAATTTAGAGACTTCAAATTTTTGTCCATCTGGACATTTAAAAAAAATTGACGATTATAGAAAGTAATCTGTTTGGTTGAAGGAAGTAAAAATAGAACCGCTGTTCCGAATGAAGTCATTACTTCCTAATGATAAAAAATCCTTGCTTCCTTTTTTTTTAATCTGACTGAGATCTTCCTTAAATAAAATAAAAATTACAAAATTATTAAAATTACATTTTTCTTGTAAAATGATCAGAAATGACCTTCGGCTGTTAATTCTAGCGCAAATGTGGTAGCAACCTACCATAATATTTCCCTACCATAAAAAATATTGGTGTTCACGTTCAATTTGCGGACCATTTGGGAGACCTGAAACGCTAGCTACTTCATTTTCAATAGGGAGCATTGTATAGTAAACCTGAAAAACATATCAATATTTCAATGCAATCTGAGCATATTTACGAGTGTTAGATGACGCAAGACAGACAAACTGAATTCATAACTACTATTCAACTATATTGGAAAGTGATACAAATATCCAACTTGCAACAATGATGACGCTCCAATCTCGAAATCAGTCTTACTGGGGAAGGTCTCCAACTGCCAGATCGGGATTTCGTCGAGAGTGGTATCGTTTGAAAGCTCTTACCATGGTGATCAAGGAAAAGTACACAACTACCCGTTAGAATGCAACTCGTGAAGACTGATGCATTCGTGTCATTTTTTAATTTCTCCAGGTCGCTAGCTATGCAGGAGAGGCACTCTGTGTGGCAGAAAAGACAGCTTACAGTACAGTTATGTAACCTGTTATTAACAGTGTGATGTTGGTGAAGCTTTCATGATTCATGGAGTAAGAAACAGAAGATTGTAACCACATTTTCACAATCATATATAACTAATTCGACTGCGCTGACTTGGATAATGCTTTAAGGAACTGTAACCCTCGCCCACCTTCTGTGACAGTCATCGGTTTCCCTTTCAAAAGTTTTCATTAGAGACACGGATCCCATCTTTCGATCAGTTAAACTGGCATGCATCAACTTAACTAATATCACCTGTGAAAATTGAGAAATACCCCTTTCATTGTTTGTAACTGGTGTTGGAAACACTCGTGCTTCAGCCATTTCTATTCAGAAATGCACTACCATCCGTGAAGTTACTTTTCCATCAAGCATATACTGCCTTCTCCGTAATGTCTGTAACACGTCAACTCTCATTCCTACCACACAGAGTGTCTTTCCTGCATAGCTAGCTATCTGGAGAAATCAATAAATGACAGAAATACATTGATTCCGTATTGATTGTTTTGCCAACATTTTTATTCACAAAATACGAGATCATAACAGAAATAAATAATCATATTTTATGCTTTATTTAATGAGAGACATTTAGCGATACAATAAAAATATTTCTTGCAAAATTTGCGGTAAGGAATTGAAATTTCGGAATAAAATTGGAGGCCAAACTGGCAACCCTGCATCGGCCTATAACGTTTTACCAGTTGCATTTGGACGGGTAGTTGCATACATTTCCTTGATCCCCATGGTAAGAGATTTTTAACGAAACCAGTGTTGCCAGTGGGCTAATTTTTTTTAATTCAGTTTTCTGGATTGGCACCATTTTTCTGAAATGGTAAAATTCCCGTTTTTTTTTTTTTTTTTTTTTTTTTTACTTAAATAATATGTCATTAAATAATGCGAATTTTACTATTTTAGAAAAGTGGTGCCAATGAAGAAATCTGAATAAAAAAAAGGAACCCACTGACAACACGACAAAATCTGGCAGTTGGAGACATAACCTAGTTAGCATTGCAGCGTCAGAGATTCATATAAACTCAGCTTTGCTCATAAATAACCACCACATGACCATCATAACACAGGTCTAGCGGGCTCCTTGATCTTACTCAGATGATCGTTCTGGCAATGCTTTGCGCAACAATTTAGAATTATGTACTCAATCATTTGTTTGCCAAAACTGGTGGAATTTAAAATTAACTCATTGTTATTTTTCTCAGTTTCCATTTACAACATTTTCTATTGTATGTTTTTATTAAAAAGGACAGAAATATTTGCGAAAAGAAGAAAGTAAATAAAATTGCATTCTTTCAGCTTTTTGGTGGGAATAGAATAAAAGCGAAGTAATTAAGTCACAAAAATATTCTTTAAAATACATTTTTATAACAAACGATATTCCTGGCACAGCACGTGGTTTTACAAGTTTACACGTGGTGGTACAAGTTTTTCCAATGGTTATGAGAAAATGGGAACAAAAATATATAGTAATCTACTTTTTTCCTTTTACTTTCTACAGAAATGGAGTACTACAGTTGCCACTATTACAAAAATGGCCTTAAAAACTACAAAAAATTTAATATCTCAAAAATAAATTGAGATGATATATTTATACGAATTGCAGTTAAAAATAATTTTCTCCCAATACGACGGTGTAAAAATTGAAAATGTGCAATGTTTAAAAGTTTAAAAAATATCCTGTAGATTACACAGGCCTGCGAAATTGAAGTTTTTGAAAAATACAAGAGAAGTTTTCGCTGATTTTTATGTTATTTGGTGGGCTGATTTCGAAAATGACCTCCATTTTCCACCATCACATCAGAATATTTTGTAACATCGATATCGATATTTTTTGCTAAAATGAAAAGGACAATTTTGGACAATTTTGCATGTGCTATCTGGCAACAGTGATTTTATAAATGTACATCTATGTAAAAAAAATCGATTCTCGGTGAGGCAAATTGATTTTTCAGTAATCGATTATTTTGTTATAGGTTTAAACAGTTTAAAACAACTGGGTCAATCGGAATGTCGTGTCGTGTTGGGAAAATCAATTCGTGTCGGATAATTCTATCATTTAAATATTAGACATTGATTCCGATATCTAATGTCTTATAATTACCTGGCAGAATTTACCGGTACGAATTGATTTTTCCAACACGACAAATTTTCCAATCGACCCAATATTTAAAAAAAAAATGTGACGTGGTAGAATTTTTTCATTATTTGTTTTTTAATTAGCACCAAAAATACATAAAGTTCAGCCATCAATACCCTTGTATTTTTTTCATCGCAGGCCTGTGTTATAAGTATTTAACCGTACAAAGATACACCTGCTTCGTTTAACGGTTGGCTTTGGTTAGATGTAAAGTTATTTTTTAGTGATGACAATTTAATTGATGTTTCAAAGAAATAACATATCAGTGGCTAAAAAATGAATAGGACATTTCGTAAATTGAATGACATCATTCATATGTAAATTCTTTGACAACTTTACGGAAATGCAATATTAAAACGTATCTATATAATTTTCTTATAGGCTTTGAAAAGAATGAGCTCGACAACGATGATAAAAATGTTGATTTGCCTTATTATTAAAACAGTATATCTAAAAGTTAATTGTTTATCACACATTTTCAAATTTAAAATAAAAATGTGATACAAATATTAGTTTACCTATTCTTAACATATAATCATATTGAAATGTTTCCTTTTTAATGAAATACAGTGAATCGCCGAAACGTAATCTAGGTATTTTTTTTTATTAAAACGTATTAAAATTATTAAAATGATTAATTATGACTAAATCTTATACAAAAGAGCTTTGAATTATGACCTATGTCGGACTTTACATAAAAAGAAATCAACATTGTCGAAAACATGAGAATGTGCTTTATGGCATCATACTTACCAATTTTTTAATGTATAGAGAAATTTTATTTTCGACTGCCGAATAGGGTTACCAATTAAGTCTTTTCTTAATTTAGAACTTATTCATTCATACCGAAAATTACAAATAGTATGTTTTCATTATTTCATGACAGTCTGTTGATAGTCACATCAGGGTTGCCACGCTTCAGGGAATTTTCCAGGTGAAATATCAGTATTTGTCTGCGAAAAATAAATCTAGGTTAAACGGGCGAAATTTCGCCTTACTTAACCAGAGATTTTCTATAAGAAAGTACTGGCACTGAAGAATTTCCTGGTCTGAAAATTCCCTGAAGTGTGGCAACCCTGAACATACAGCAAAATATTTTCTTTCATAATTTCCGAAAAAAAGGAGGCCAAAGTGGCAACCCTAGGTGTCGATTGGGACCATAGTCCCTTGCTATTGTTTCTATTCATAGAAAAGAAAACCTTCGAAAATGAACAGAAAAATTCTGTAACATTTTCTTTTACATAAATTTATATTAATTTATTTACATATTTTTATATTTTTTCCCTGTTACTAATTCAATATTCCCGTTCACTTTTCCCTGTAAAATATAAATTTTAGTTTTTAAATTTATAGTTAAACCATTAAAAAATAGTAAAAATATTTCTATTAATATTGCTTTTAAAAGGGGCATAAACTATATACTTTTTCGCGATGCTTTTGTACAACAAAGCGCAACAATTTTTTAATGAGTATTGTCATTTTAAAAAAGACAGTTGGTCATATTTTTAATATGTAGACGATATCGAATTCAAAAACTGCATTTATATACGGTAAGACGGCATAATTTCTTGTCCAATGGTATATTTTGCGTCTGTCAGTTTGGTTAAAAAAACATGTGTTGGTACGACTTTGTTTTCCACGACGGCACAATACGTAGTACACGCGTGCGCGTGAACTCACGCAAGCACACTTACACACAAACGACTTATTAACAGTCTTTCAAAGAATTGCACAAAATATTTAAGTTCATTATCGCTTACAAATTTTCTAAATGATTTTATTAGTACACAGGGATCGCACCGTTCCTAAAATTTTCGCACTTTGCTACCAGTATTTAAAATCAGAATTCTTCGTGGTAAATTCCTTTAACATCTATAATAGATTCATACAACGAAGATTATCATTTTAATTTAGTGGTAGCAAAGAGCGAAAATTTTAGGAACGCTGCGAGCCCTGAGTACATCAAGATCTTAATTTTTGAAAAAGCCTGATCTAAATATATTACGTAATTGTAATTGAATTCCGACTGATTTAACCTTTTAATGTCTAAACACGATTATTAAAGATTTTATCAAAAGTAAATATTAGCCGTATTTAAAATAAACATATATAATTTTACAAAGTTTAAAGTGGCATATATGTTCTGGTTTATTCACATTTTGTGATGAGATCCCTATATAAACCAACCTTTTCTATAAATTTATCCATTCCATCAGATTTCTTCGCAACAGTTACTCGAAGAAAATTTTCAAGATTTTCATTTGTCAGCAGAGATTTGCAGTTGTGTAGCCATGAAGGGGATCCAGATACTCTGTACATCACTAAATTCGTAAGTGAACTTCGCTTTGTTCACCGAAAATTCTGCAAATTGAAAACCCAAGGAATATTTAAATAAAATGTGGTATCTAGCGGCCCTGAAGCCCAACCCCAGCTATTGTATATGTGTGCATATGAGTTTGTATTGTATATGAGTGTAATGTCAGTATATTGTAATAGCACTGTAGTTTTATTACTTTTTCGTTATGTTCCATCCAATAAATGTCATCGCATGTAAATGTGTTAAACTAAAGGGGCTCAAAATCTTTTTAGATCAAACTTCTGTTTTTGGAAGAAATTTTACAACTAAATTTCCAAAGTCTCTAAATAAAATCCAAAAATTTGTATTCATTTGCGCATCCACATAAAATAAAATTTAGTGTCGCATGCGGCAGGCGAACCACATAGAAACTAACACTGGTTTAATACATGGATCTGAGGTCACGATTTTAAATTCTAGGTATACATCAAATAAGAGTGTGAGCAATTGCGGGCTGTCGAAAAATGTAAGCATTGCCTGCCCATACCTAACAACATTCCGTTTTTTATCCAATCAAGTTGTACTAGAAATTTCATTTAATAAATGAACTTTTTATAAATGACACAGAAAGAAGAACATTTCCATTGAATACATATTTTTTCGCTCAAACAACATTAAAAGTGAGAAGTTTAGCAGACATGGAGAAGCAATGCTTATATTAATTAAATGGACCACACACCACTGGATTTAAGAGTATTTTATATAAAAGTGTATGTTTAAAAATTTTTGAATAAAAATTGTAGGACGTATTCTAACAAAGAATGTCTCCATACGGGCATACTCAGAAAAATCTGAAAAAATTACAGAAGGTTCTTCTCATATGGATATATATGTTTATAATACATTTTTTGGCGGAACACCGATACAGCGTCCGTAAAAAAATAACGAAATTTTCGTTTATTTGGCGATTTATCACCGGTTGGCGATGAAAGAAAAAAAATACGCTTTTATGTAGGAAAAAACTTTTTATGTTGAATTTGTTTATATAAGTTTAATTTAAATAACTTTAGTTTTGTAATTTTTAATTTGTTTTAACTATAGTTTTGTCATTTTTAGTTTGTTTTAGCTATAGTTTGTCATATATATTTATATGTATTTATAATTAAATTTAAATATCATATTTTACAATTTAAAACAAAATTTAAATTGATTTAAATTATTTCAAGCTCAAAAATAAGGCAGATAGAATACTGTCGATTTGATTTTGTTGCTATGGAAACGACTGCGTCTTCGATATGAAAATGTATTATGGCAATCAAATGTCAGCAGACTATAACTTATAATAGATATCTGCAACTTGCAAAGCATGGAAAATATTTTTACAGTGATAAAATTAAATAACTACAGCAACAAGCAACATATATAAGTAATATAAAAAAAAAACATATAATAACCTCTTTCATTGATTAAGTTTAAATTCATTAAAAACCGTGCATTCTAAAAAAAGAGTTAATAAACAATTTTCAGATGCATTAAAATCGTTTGCTTTGCTTTTGGCGAGGAAAAATCCTGCTCGCCAATTAGCGTGTCACTTTCGTATTTCCGCGCCAAATATTCGAAAGTATTTTATTTTTTTACAGACTTTCTACTGAAATTCCGCCGTTAAATTTCACTGATCCCTTATTACATACATGGGTAGTTTCACTAGCATTTTTTTCAACATATCCTGAGTATGCCATGTAAGGAGACCTTCCTTGAAAGTAATTTTTTGAAAGGCAGAAAGAAAACAAAATTGCCTTGTCATAGCCATAGATTAAGGACCAAGATGGGACATTTACGGCAAAATCTGTAATGGCAACAATACTAGCATCACTATCGGCAAGGGGGAAGAACTAACAAACCTCCGAAATTTACCTATGTTGAAGAAATATGTTTATCCACTATGGTTTGAATATCTATTTGTTCCTAAAACGAAGCAGGTGTCAGACGATATTCTATTCATGCTTGCTTTATTTATTTAGCTGCTTTTTTTTACCGTACTTGTATTGTTCATTTTTAACTTATAAAATGATAATTAGACTAATAATATAAAAGAAAGCCGCCAGAAAATTCTGTTAAGAATGCAAATTTATAAGTTTATAAGATTAAATTGTAAAAAATCAAATTCAGGTATTGTGTCAATTTATTCATATCGAATAAAATTTTATTGAGTGTAATGTCAGTACCTCCGTTTATTTTTAACTTTTAAATTTATACAATTCTAAAAATTTGTCGAAAGGAAATTTTCCCTATCTGTAATATTATTATTATTATTTCTTATATGTTAATATTATAAACATTATTGAATTGACTGTACGTTATTTACATTTAAAACAATGTTTTTATTTTATCTGTAAGGAAGTGAGAATGCATAAATTTTAAAAGATTATTGTAACGATTGTTTAATACGTTAAACTTCATAAGTTTATAGAACATGGGCTATAAAAATTTTCCTGCCAAAGGGGAATACTTATGAAATTTTCTGGGACTTGTAGAGTTCAAGATTTCGTATATTTTTATGTCACACCATTGCTTTTGATATATTACATTCAAGACGAAATTTTTACATAGTATTCGTTGCACTTAAAACCGTTCACTAATCATATATAAAAAAAACCCACATATATCTGTGCATGAACATAGAATATATATTATATATATACACTGCTCAAAACAATTAAAGGATATTTGAAGTTTTATATAAAATAAAGATATAAACAAATTTTTTTTGCCGAAAATAGAAGAAGAGAATCACAAATGCAAATTTTTCTGGTTTTCAAACTGTGGAGTATGCAAATTTTGAGTTCGACGTCAAAAACGTCGCTTCAGCGGCAGCGAATGAAATTTGACTTTCAATTGGATAAAAGAGAATGAAGACAAGGATGATCGGCATTCAGTGATTGCTTTGTTTCGACAAGTACGATGTCTCAGCGAAGTCATTTGACAGATTCAGAAGCTTTGAGAATTGTTGGTAGGTTAGAAGGGGGCCAAACTCAAGCCGAAGTAGCGCAAGCCATTGGAGTGTCACAAAGTGTCATTTCCAGGATCTGAACCGTTTTTTGGAGAGTGGATGTGCAGGCCGAAGACCAGGGCAACGTCGTAGACGGGCAACAACGCCCAATGAAGATCGGTATTTAGCGTTAACAGCTCGGAGACACCGAACCATGAACGCTACTCTTCTCCAACAACACCTTCGCTCGGCTACAGGCACCACGATTTCAACTCAGACTGTCCGAAACCGGCTCCATGCTGTAGGTCTGTATGCTCGCCAACCGATGGTATGTGTTAGATTAACATCAAGGCATCGTCGCGACCGCAGGGAGTGGGCAACCGAGCATGTCAACTGGAGGAGAAATGAATGGAGAAATATTCTGTTTTCTGACGAGTCCCGTTTTTCTGTGCATCCGGATAATAGGCGTATTTTCATCTGGAAGGACCGTGGCAGTAGGAATAATCCTGCGTTCGTGCACGAAAGTGTCAGATTTGGCGGTGGAGGAGTGTTGGTGTATGGTGGCATCTCTATTGACGGGCGCACTGACCTCTACATCATTCGAGATGAAGCTCTGACTGGCCGCCGATATAGGGATGAGATCCTCAGACCTATTGTAGTCCCTTACGCTGCAGCAATCGGAGATAACTTCATTTTAATGGACGATAACTGCAGGCCACATCGTGCAAACCTGGTGGAGGATTTCCTTTTCGAGGAAGGAATCGTTCGAATGGAATGGCCAGCGTGTTCTCCAGACATGAATCCAATCGAGCAATTTTGGGACGCTCTAGGAAGACGAGTTTCTGGCCGCCAACAACCCCCACAAACTCTCCAAGAACTGGAAAGAGCTCTTCTGGAAGAGTGGGGCAGAATACCCCAACTCGTCATTAATAGCCTCATTGAGTCCATGCCTCAAAGGTGTTCAACGTTGCTGGCCGCCCGTGGAAACCATACCCCCTACTGAAAATGATTTTCTTTGAAGAAAACACCTTTTCTTATTCTTTTTTTCTCATATTCACAAATTGTGTTTTTCTCCTTTAGTACACAAATGCGCAATAAAATGCATTTTTTTCTGCCAAAAATGTGTAATTTATTCTCATATAACCTACTATGTCTGGTGACCATGTATCAATCAGCTAAACAGTTTACCAGATACAAAATCCACCTAAAACTGCAATATCCTTTAATTGTTTTGAGCAGTGTATAATAGAATGTCTATTCTATGTTCATGTATCGGTGTAAGATTCTATCGAAAACGTAAACATGCAACATTAAAAAAAAGAAAGATCACAATAAGGTAGAACTCAATAATAAGCATACTACAAGGATGGGGAGTTTCTTCCCCATTGTCACTAAGGGCGCTACGATCGCAATCGCATTACCATTTCGCTCTATGGGAATGTCCGATCTTGGATCTATCCTTGGAATCTATGGTCATTGCTGCCAACTTGTACGGATTTTTGCTACCACTAAAATGTTATAGAAAATTTTGCCTAATTCAATCGCCGAATTGCAGTGAATGTTGATAATTAAATAAGGCAGAAATTTCTATTAAATTTTAGTGGTAGAAAGTCCGTGAGACTTGGAAGCTATGCCTTGTGTATTTTCTGATGAAAACAAAATACTGCCATTCTTCCATAATTTTTCAAGTCAAAAAACATACATTGAACTAGCAATTCTTTTTAATAAAATGCATCTCGTTTCCATGTAGTATTTAACTGTTTTCATTTATTAACTCTTTCAGCGGCAAAGCAAACTTATTGCTGAAATTTTCAAGCTATTGAATGGTGCCAGAATTTACGAAAAAATTCGTTTGAAAATTAATGAATTCATTTATCCACGAGCATTATAATGAAAAAAAAATATTAAAAACTTCTTGGTGAAATTTGGCAAATTGAAATAAATATTAAGGGGTCTCAGGACGCTTAGAACTGTAAAAAAAGAAGAAAAAAAGAACATTTTGAATATTTAACATCTTAAAATGTCTTCTGCCACGCTTCAGGGAATTGTCCAGGTGATATATCATTATTTGTTTGCAGAAAAATAAATGTAGGTTAAACGGACGAAATTTCGTCTTATTTAACGACAGATTTTCTATAAGAAAATACTGACACTAAAGAATTTCCTGGTCTGGAAATTCCCTGAAGTGTGAGAACCCTAAAAATACAGCAAAATATTTTCTTTCAGAATTTCCAAAAAAGGAGGCGAAAGTGGCAGCCCTAGGCGTCGAATCGGACCGTAGTCACCTGTTATCGTTTCTATTCATAGAAATGAAAACCTTCGAAAATGAACAGAAAAATTCTGTAACATTCTCTTACATAAATTTATATTAATTTATTTACATATTTATATATTTTTTCATGTTGCTAATTCAATATTCCCGTTTACTTTTCCCTGTAAAATATAAATTTTAGTTTTTAAATTTATAGTTAAACAACTAACAAATAATAAAAAATTCTATTAATATTGCTTTTAAAAGGGCATAAACTATATAAGAACTATATTCCACTAAATACATTTTTATCGTTCAAACAACATTAAAAGTCTGAAGTTTAGCAGACATGGACAAGCAATGCTTACTTAAATTATATGGACCGCACACCACTGGACATAAGTGTATTTTATATAAAATAGTATGTTTGAAATCTTTTAAATAAAAATTGTACGACGTATTTTAAGTAATTTTTTGAAAGTCAGAAAGAACAGAAAACTGCCTTGTGTATTTTCTGAAGGAAACAAATTACTGCCAATCTTCCGTTATTTTCAAGTCAAAAAACATACTTTGAACTAGTAATTCTTTTCAATAAAATGCCTCTCGTTTCCATGCAAGGTTAGTTGGGGTAACTGGGCCATGATTTTACAATGTGACTCTGGAGCTTCTGACAATTCAGCTTTAAAAATCTAATGTTCATTTGAATTAAAGTCAGAACTTCTAATAATGTGTTCAGTTAGGTTCCCTCTATCAGACAGAAATGCTCAAAATTACATTTTAATGTTTAAAAATATAAAAACATGCATATTTCATTTTTCTTTCCTCATGGGTCCAGTTGCCCCAGAAAATGGGCTAACTGGACTATGTTCCACATGCGTTTATATTTTTTCATATCGGATATAGGGTCCTGTTTGCAAAAGTGTAAACAACTTAAAAAATTTTAAACCAGGCAGATCATGTAAATTATATGCCAGAAACAGCGTTGTAAGGGAAACCTTTGCTGTCAATATGTCTAAAAAAGCACTAAAAGTGAACATAATAGATTTATTTATACCAAAAACATAAAACTTAAGTAAGTACTTATGTACTTCAGTATAGATAATAAGTATAAAAGACACATGGGCATTTTAAGGAAAAAAACAGCAAGGTAAATCTATGAACAAACGGCTACGTACCGTAATTTCGCACGTATCCGCCGCGGCTTAGTTAAGTCTTTTTTAGACCGGAAATTTTATCAAAAAAAAAAAAGAATTCAAATTTGTTCTAAGCAGAAGGAAGTCACATTTTATCTAAAATAAATTCTGGTAGGCAATCTAATTATCTGAGGTGCGGCGGATACGTGCGAAAATACGGTAAGTGCTTTATCTTTCTCCAGGAGTCGCATTACATAGGGAAAATTTTATTGTTCCTACCAGCACCCTTAAAGAAAGGTGCGACGAAGATATTAATTTAAAAAAAGTGGTAGAAACGATAAGAGTTTCCCTATAGAATGCGACCCCTGGTTATAGTACAAATTCAAAATCTGGCTATCTCACTTTCAGGGGCAAGGTACTTGCATTCGTTAGTACTTGCAATGTTGAAATAATTTACTGACACCAATATTTACAGGATAATATATTTGAAAACAAGTAAAAGTATATTTTCGCGTACTTAATAAAGGTGAAATTTTCAATATAAAATTCAGGTGCCAATGTGGCAATTAGGAATTAAAATTAAGTGGTGCCATAACGGCATCACCGCCTCTCAAGGGGTCAAGAAATTTGGTTTGATGCCACTCAATATGCTCTTTTTAAAATTCATTACGTATTTTTAATAAGGTATTCCATCATTTTCTTTATTGTGAGCAAAAAACAATGGAGAAATTTACTTCCCGTAGTAAGAGAAACACAAAAAAATATTTATAACTATTGGAGTAACTGGATCCGGCATGGTACAGTTACCCCGGATACATGACCCAGTTTCCCCATTCTTGGAAAAATTATGGGGTAACTGGAACACCGGGCTTACATTTGAAACATGAAGTAAATATGTATAGATACCTAATAATACAGTTGCGCTCAAAAGTATTTTGACAACCTTATATTCTTTCTTATTTTATTTAATATAAAAATTTAAAAGAAAATATATTCCCTATAATTGAGAACACTATGACTGCACTTATTCAAATGTATCAAGTTTCAACTTGTTTGTTTACATTCGGCGCCACCGATGAAATGTGACTCCTTCTTAGCTCAAAAGTATTTTGACAATTAGTTTCCATTTAATTGTTGAAGGTGTCAGTGACGCTATAGCTTCCATTAGTGTTTATATTGACTTATTGTGATTATTTTTAAGTGCCGAAATATAAAAAATATTGAAGTGATTCTAGAAAAGCCGCTGTCAATGCACTTAAGAATGGTAGACTGCAAGCAGAATTAGCTCGTTCTCTTAACGTGTCTCGACAACTTGTTATTACCTGGAATAAAGTTTTTAATAAACAGAAATACATCAAAAATAAGCCTGAAAGTGGACATCCGAAAAAAACAACTTGCAATGTTGACTGTATTATAAAAATGATATCTACAAGTGATTATCGTAAGACCGCTGTAATAATAAAAAATGAATTGAAAGAAAATTACGGCAGAGACATACACCTTTCCTCAGTCAAACGACGCCTAAACCTCTATGGCTTACATGTCAAAAGACCAGCAAAAACACGTTTTTTATCTACTAAGAACAGGAAGGCTAGAGTCGCATTTGTAAAACTGCATAACTCTTTCAGGGGCAAAGCAATTCCATTGCTAAAGTGTTGAAATTAATGATTGACACCGGAATTCAAAAACCAATTTATTTGTAAAAAAGAAAAAGCTATATTTCACACACATAATAAACCGAATTTTTTTAAACCAAAATTCTGGTGTCAGTCATTAATTTCAACACTTTAGCAATGAAATTGCTTTACCCCTGAAAGGGTTATGCCGTTTTACAAATGCAACTCTAGCCTTCCTATTCTCAGTAGATAACAAAAGTGTTTTTGCTGGTCTTCTGCCATGTAAACCAAAGAGGTTTAGGCGTCGTTTGACTGATGAAACGTGTATGTCTATGCCGTAATTTTCTTTCAATTCATTTTTTATTATTACAGCGGACTTACGACAATAACTTGTAGATATCATTTTTATAATAAAGCCAACATTGTAAGTTTTTTTTTTTTCGGATGGCCACTTTGAGGCTTATTTTCGATGTATTTATGTTTATTAAAAACTTTATTCCATGTAATAACAAGTTGCCGAGACACTTTAAAAGAACGAGCTAATTCTGCTTGCAGTCTACCTTTCTTAAGTGCATTTACAGCCGCTTTTCTACAGTCGTGGCCAAAAGTTTAGGACCACCGTTCAGAAACTAGTGTTTTGACAATTGAAACCACTGCTAACGTCATAAATCAAATCGATTGCGTCAGATGACATCATTCCGTCTGGCAGTGGAGTACTGTATTCTCTTTTTGTTTGATCTTTGAGTAATAAGCGTCGCAGACGAAATTGTTGCTTGTTTTACAAGTTTTGAAAACCTATGAAAATGGGTCGAAAATCATCAGTTTCTGAAGCTCAGCTTGCACAAATTGTTATTCTTCATAATGAAGGTTATTCTGAACAACTAATTAGTGAACTAGTAAGACGTAGTAAGAATGCAGTTCACAATGCGATCAAGAAAATTAAAGAAACAGGGACTTATGTTGAGGCCAAAAGGTGTGGTCGACCTCGTAAAACCACACCATGTTATTAGGAGAGTAGCAGTTCGTCCTCCAATGAGTTCCGCAAGCAAAATACGGTCAGCACTGCTTGCAAAAGGTGCGGATGTCAATCGTAGAACAATAAGTCGACGTTTGTTCCACGACTTTCATTTAAAATCCCGTAAACCTGCGAAAAAACCCAGGTTAACAGCGGCCATGAGAGCTAAGCGCTTGGACTTTGCCAAGAAACATGCCAAATGGACAATTCGTCAGTGGCACCTGGTATTTTTTCGGAAGAATCTACAATGCAGCAGTTCTCTACACACACGTACTATGTCCGTAGACCTCCCGGAAAGCGATTCGATGAACCTTACACTTTACAGACTGTTAAACACTCCCCAAGTGTCATGATTTGGGTTAGAATATAAATGAACGGAACGGCTGCATTGTTCTTCTTACCACCAGGAATCACTATGAATGAAAAAAAAACTTGGATTTGTTGAAGGAAAAGTTAGAATTACACATGACCGTTCATAAATGCACAATTTTTATGCATGATGGTGCACCATGTCATCGCTCTAAAATTGTTACTCAGTTCTTGAAGACAAAGAAAATTCAAATCATTGACTGACCTGGAAACAGTCCCGATTTGAATCCAATTGAAAACTTATAGACTCTCTTAAAGCACAAGGTCTCTGAGAAACTGCCAACAAGTGTTAAGGAACTGGAAAAAGCAATTAAGGAAGTTTGGGTGAAAGAATTACCAACTCCATACTGCCGAAGTCTGGTAGAGAGCATGCCAAAACCTTTGCATGATGTAATAAAAGCTAACGGCAGACCCACAAAATATTGATTTTTCTGTAAAATTTGTGTTTAATGAATCTAATTTATATGCGTAGAAATGTAATATTCATGTAATAAACGGAGTTTATAATTTTACTAACGAGTGAGTATTCAATTTATTGTCTGGATCATAATTTTCAGTGGTGGTCCTAAACTTATGGCCACGACTGTAGAATCACTTCAATATTTTTTACATTTTGGCATTTAAAAATAATCACAATAAGTCAATATAAACACTAATCGAAGCTATAGCGCCCCTGACACATTCAACAATTAAATGCAAACTAATTGTCAAAATACTTTTGATCTAAGGAGGTGTCATATTTCTTCGGTGGCGCCGAATGTAAACAAGAAAGTTGAAACTTGATACATTTGAATAACTGCAGTCATAGTATTCTGAATTATAGGGAATATATTTTCTTTTACATTTTTATATTAAATAAAATAAGAGAGAATATAAGGTTGGCAAAATACTTTTGAGCGCTACTGTATTAATGATGTTATATGTCTAATCTTTAAAAAAAAAAAGATTGTTTAATAAAAGTACTTACAGTATTTTAATAAAAAGCCGAGGAAGTTCAACCATATTGACGTTGATTTAAAAAAAAGAAACGTAAATTTTTGACAACCTATCACAGCAAAGTGAGATTTATGATTGAATTGATACACGTTGTTTTAGGAAGTAGAGATTAAGGGGCGTTGTTGACAAAAGCTAAAACTTACAAAACACCAACAGTTTTTTATAAAATAGCTTCTGTCTCCGTTACCTCGTGGGTCCAGTTACCCCAACTAAAATTAGTATTTAATCTCTTGCGCTGGAAATTAATTGGCAGAAGCCAGTGACTCTCTCGTCCATATTTTAGAAAAAATATTTCACACCAGAATTTTTATTTTAAATTATAAAATTATCCATTAATCTAGTTTTTTTTCTTTGTATAGGTTAAAGTAGTTTATAGAAAAATTTCTGGTTCGAGCCTAGATATATTCATTTGGTAGCAATCCAAATGACTGCTCTGGGCCTTTCTAGTGTTAATCCAAGGCGATGTACATAGCATGTCTTTCCAGAGCAAGTGGTTAACTGTTTTCATTTATTAATTCTTTCAGCGGCAAAGCAAACTTTTTGCTGAAATTTTAAAACGATTGAATGGCGCCAGAATTTTCGAACAAATTCGTTTGGAAACCAGTGAATTTATTTATCCAAGAATATTATAATGAAAAAATTTTAATAAAAACTTCTGGGTAAAATTTGGCAGTTTTAAATAAATATTAAGGGGTCTCAAGACACTTAAAATTGGAAAAAAAGGAACATTTTCAACATTTAACATCTTAAAATGTCTATGATTTTAAAACACATTTTTTAGAGATATGAGAGATATAAGTATGTTTTTACATTTCATATATTTAAAAAATTATAAGATATAAAATTAATAATTATAGGAGGCTTCAAACTGACAGACATTTGCCGAATGGAAAATTGGTATGACAGATTACGCGCAGGATAACAAAATCAATTTTGAAACTAGAATGATAATTTTGGGGCCCAATTATACTTTATACTGTAAGCAATTACTCTGAGCCTAAATAAATTTGTAATTAAGGCATTTTTGTAGTTTTAATAGAAATTTGCGTATAGCTAATACAAAATTTTGAATTCAATTGTATAATCGCCTAAAAAATATTTTCTTTAACAATAGAAAGGAAATTTTAGGTTCAGTTTATACAGATAAACATGAAACACATATTTTTAAAATTTCATAAAACAATATTGGGAGTTTTTGACAGATTACGCGCATTATAACAAAATTAATTTTGCAACTAAAATGACAATTTTTGTGCCAAATTATACTTTATATTGTAAGTAATTACTCTGAACCAAAATAAATTTGTAATTAAAGAATTTTTGAATTTTTAATAGAAATTTGCGTTTAGCTAATACAAAAATTTCAAAATTTCAATGGTATAATCACCTAAAAAATAGTATCTTTAACAATAAAAAGGAAATTGTAGGTTCAGTTTATACAGATAAACATGAAACATATTTTGGAAATTTAATTAAAAAATATTGGGAAGTTTTTGAGATATCCTGCGTGTTATGCCTAAAAACGTCATTTTGAGAAAAATGACTTCAAAGTTTCGGAAAAGCCGTTTCAGCTATTGAGCGAGTATAAATCTGAAAACCATAACTTCTGGTCTAATGAGAATTTTAAGGAAGCATATATATAAAAATGTTCAGAAAATGTATCAGTTTACCATATGCAAAATGTAATTTCGAAAATTTTGAATAGTTAAGAGTCCGGTGACCCCTTAAGTAGTATAAATGATACACCACTGACTTTCAAATTGTTAAGAAAAATTTCTCGTTCAAAATGCGTTTAACCCCTTCAAAGGCATCGTATATTATATATACAACTTAATTTAAATTCCCAAATGCCACATTGGCACCAGATTTTAGAAATTAAATTTTGCTTTGAATACTGCACTCGGAGAAAAGTTTTCATATAAATTACTTTCATATAAATTTGTTCATAAATCCCGGTGTCAATCAATCATTTTAACATTTTAGGAACAGATGTACTTTGACCTTGTAAAGGTTATTAGACATGGGTGAAGAACTGGAAGGTCTGCAACAACGTACCAATAAAAAATAAACACAGCCATCCTTCTACGAGCTACCACACGATCAGTATAACACAGCTCATACGGCCTCCTTGATAGAAATTCGTAACATTGAAACTACAGGCACAACACTATTTTTCCAAGTATGTAATTAGTTAAAAATATGTAAAATGTGGTGCAAATCTAAAATTAAATAACGATCTTTTTTCGTAGAACTCATTATGTATTCTAATATTTCTTATATTACTTTTTAGAAACAAATCTATCAGAAAAAATCTTTTTAGCCAGCATTGGATTTCTACAACATTTGATATAGAAATTTGACATGAAGATTTTATACGCACGAAGAATTTGTACAAACCTTCTAATACGGTCAAAAGTACACCAGTTAAAACTCAAACTACTCAGAAAAGGGCATTTTCAGCAGTTATACATCTTAGCTAGTACTGTAACCGTATCCTATTGTGTGTCTCGCTAACTGGACGATACTCTACATATAGAAAATGTGATGTTCACACCAGTTGTTTTGTTAAGTTAGACTTATCATAATATCATTAAATTGCAACGCAAGGGATTTTTCCAAACTTCATAATGTCTCGAGAAATTTTTGTGCCTACCTACAAAAGAACTACAAATGCGAATTATTACATACTCCCTAGAAAGTATGTTGTAGTTCATTTCAATAAGACTTATGAATTTCATTATGTTTGAAATTTTGTAACCTCAACAAATGCAACGAAAATGATGTCCCCCCTCCATACCGTGTTGTAACCTCTTGTGCATCCAGATTGAAGAACTATAAATGTCACACAGTTGATTTTCTTTTTCTGTTATTCTATAATTAACCTCAAAATCATAAAAAATTCACATGGCGATATGAGTATATTTTAGAGAGTTAGAGTAAGGGCAGACATGCGGAAGATATTCATAAAACAAATTCAACTACACTGAAAAGTGTTAAAAGCGCCCAACTGGCAACACTGCTTCAGCTCGAATCTCGCGACAACATTTGCATGGTGGTATGATCAATTCATATAAACTCAAGATTTCTTATAAACAATCACCATTTGACCAGCGTAACACAAGTCATTTGGGCTTCTTGAACACAGAAACAAGCCAGCATTTGAGGCGCTATTAAGTTCGGCAATTTACAAGTATGTATTCAATTAAATGTTTGTAAAATGTGGTGCAAATTTAAAAATTAATTGATCGTTATATTTCTCTCTTTTTTTTCATTTATGGCATTTTCTGAAGTATGTGTTAAAAGTTGAGAAAATCTTGCGAAAAAAACTAGTGAAAAAATGAGTAGGAAATTTCGTCAATCCAATATCCTCATACACATATAAATACATTGAGAGTTTTATAGAATCACAATATCAAAATATCTCCTTATAAAATCTTTTTACGACTCTGAAAACCAATGAGAACAAAAAAGATGAGAAAAATGATGATGTGCCTTAATGTAAAAACAATGCAGGGTGTTTCATAAAAGATGAGCAAAACTTTAAGTAGTGATAGTACACAACCAAGTAAACAACTTTCATCAAAGAATGAGTGGTCGGAAAAAAAAGAAAAGGCGCTGGCGCATTTGGAAACTAGGTCCAGTGTTGCCATTGGGATACTTTTTTAAAATTCAGATTTATTGATTGCCACCATTTTTTTGAAATAGAGATATTCGTCTTATTTGATGACAGATTAAATAAGGTGAAAACAAAGCCGGTTGTCAATTAAAAAAAAACTGGTAGCAATAAATATTTGAATTTAAAAAAGTAGCCCACTCGCAACACTAACTTGGTCCATTCAAACATGAAAGATCCATTCGTATTGGCATACATGCCAACCTCCCGCTTTTTTTTAAATGAAAAAGCAGAGTTTCAACCAGAAAAAATATTAAATTAATATTACTTGCTTTTATGTGGAAATCATTTGAAACATAACTGATTGAAATTTTTAAATAAAATTTCTGGTTTAAAGTATGTTTTGTTGATTTTAAAAAAGCGGGAGCTTGGCAAGTATGGTATTGGGGTTATCGCATGAAGAATGACACAAATAGCATGTAAATATGGGGAGGAAGAAGAACGCGTTTGGAAAATTTCGCCTCGAATAATACATAAAAACTACTGATCCGAGTATTCAACTGTCAATCGCAGTAGGAATGTAGCGGAAGATGTTTAACTTTACTAATATGGAAAATGCTGATAAGCATCTTATCTACGTAACTGTAAATAGATATGGCTCAGAAACTTTAACAATTGCTTGGAGATGGATTTTCCACCATGTTTTTGTCACTTATTCTTTCTTTGCTTGTTTTTGCCTGGCATAATAACATATCCAGTGTTGCCAGTGGGCTACTATTTTTAAATTCATATTTCTTGATTAGCACCACTTTTTTGAAATTGTGAAATTCGCCTTATTTAATGACATATTAATTAAGGCTAAAACAAGTGGAATTTAACTTTTCAAAAAAGTGGTACCAATCAATAAATCTTAATTTAAAAAAGTAGCCCGGTGGCAACACTGAATATCTCCTTTGGCTCCTTTGGCAACCTTTGAGTTTTAATTTCGACCATACATTCTTTGATGAAGGATGGTTGTTTTGACGTGTACTATCAGCTCTAAAAGATTTGCCCATCTTTTAAGAAACACCAAATATCCAAAATATCCAAAATTTAATGGTTTATTCCAAATTTTACAATTTCTAATACAAATACAGGGCTCCCACTCGGTCCGTTTTCTGAAAACCACTTTTATTTAAAGAATAATCTTCTTCATAAATTTCTTAGAAACATACTGGGAAGAGCATTTTACTTGCAGTTGTTCCAGTAACCTAGCACGAATGTCTTTCTAAAAAACTACTGGTTTTCAAAAAACGGACCAGTGGGAGCACTGCAAATTTTATAAAAGCTTTAATTTATTTCTTCTGTAAATATCGTGAGAGAATTCTTTTTTAAACTAATACAGTGACTTCCCCCAAAATATCTAGATATGTTTCTTAAGTAAAACATATTTGTAACTATAAAAATTATTAATTATTAATTAAATTTTGAACCAAGAAAAGCTATGAATTAGATTACTCTTTTTACATAAAAATACATCAAAATCGTCGAAAACATGTCAAAGTTCTTTTCCACATTTTTCTTACAATCACTTTTTAGGTATGGAAAAATTGTACCTTTCGAATGTCAAACAAAATTGCCAGTTTGGACTTTTTAAAGTTCAGAAATTCTGAATTCATACCGAAATTTCCGAATTGTAGATATTGATTTAAATTTACTTCTATTTTCATTAACTTCTATTTTCATTAACTTCTATTTTCATTTCTATTTTAGTATTTTTAATTACTTCTTATTTACTTTTTAGTACTTATGTTTCTAAATGTTGAAATGATTGAAAGAAACCAGTAATTACGAAGAAATTTATTTGAAAATAAGTAAAATCTTTTTTCATGTACAATATAAAAGCAAAATTTTTTACAAAAGTTCTGACGCCATTGTGGCATTTTGGGAATTAAAAAAGTGATATATATATATATATATCTCCCCGATCTTCAAGGGGTTAATTGGTTTCATTAGAAATCATTTTTCAAAAGTTCCGCAACCAGAAAAATATAACTGCAATATGGATATAAATTCGAACATCTTTTCATCCGAAACGTTCGGTATCTCTCGTTCTGTAGCTCAAGATGAAATCCAGTCATTATGGGTGGATTAGCATTTAAATCATGTAACTCTTTAGTGCGTTGTGTTTTGTTTCGTTAAAAAAAAAATATGTGTGATCTTCTGAAAGGTTTGTAACAGCAGAAAAATAATGAAAAAAGTCCGAGATACATTTTTTGTACAATACGTCAATCTTCTCTTATGCTACACATCTGCAATACAAGTAAAATCTAAAATATTGTAAATTAGTAAATATTTTAATAAGTATAATCTAAATACCTTATTTTATATAATTTATTACTTTGTAAAAATTAACCATCAAATGTAAGAAATTTTACCGTATTATTGTACTTTTTACAGGTTTCATATTTTTATAAATGCACTGCTGGCTAATAGTTAAATTAAAAGTTATGCATATATGCATCACTATGCATACAAAGGTTAAAATATGAAAATGAGAATTTAGAAAATAGATTCTTCCATATTATGATAGATAAATTTGTGGTAAAATTGATCTATCTTATTGGGTATGGGTGAAAAAAAAAGATTATGCCCTTTTCATGTCCACAATTAAAATATTTTTTTTTCCTGGGTAAAATGGGAAAGAACTTTTTTTATTTTTGCTTCAATTAAAACAATTAGTAAGGGCTTAATTAGTAAAAAAAGTTTGAAAAGATATTTTTTTTTCAATATAAGTTATCCATTTTTATTCATCTTGACTAGCAAAACAGTCTGTCCGGATAACTGTGGGCACAGATTTCAATTTCAGTTTTAAAATAATAACATTTAAAATTACATTTTAAACTCGTTTTATGTAATAATAAAACATAGTATTTCACCTAGTTAAACCCGAAACACTAAAATATTTTTTTCTTATTATTATATTATAAGATTAAATTTTGTACTTTGAATTTGTAACCTCTGTTACAGAAACATTTATTATCAAAGGAATGACTTCCATTGTCCCCTACAGACGTTAATACTGCGCTTACTTGTAGGTAAAAATATTAGAAAAGATATACTACAGCCATTTTGAATTTGTTCTGCACACATATGGTCAGTAAGCTGAAACATCTGAATTCCAGATTAGTGTGTTTTCTGTTTGTAACTTATGTTACATAAATTTTTAATAAAAATATTGTCATTTTAATTAGTTTTTTTTTATTATATGAAATTAAGTTAACTAAATTTAAATAAATGTAAGATTTACTTATTTTTATACAACTATATAAAATAGAATATTTTTCTTTGTTAAATGTTCTTTTGTTACTTCGTATTTGTAACAGATGTAGATTAATTAACAAAAATCTAGATTAAAATCCATATGCATAATAAAAATTCATCAAAATGCTTCAGTAGTGTTATTCTTTTTAGATTAATGTAAATACTCTTCTACAGTCTAATATGTGTTATTCAATGTAACTTCTGTTACAAAAATGTAACATCTGTTGCAATATATAAATTCTGTTACTCGCACTTTTTTTTTCATATTTTTCTTGTTTTATGTGAATAGCTCTCAAAAAATGTTCCCAAAACATCAAAAGGCATCAGTTATTTCACTATACTAAAACTATTTGACAACTTAAAAATACATTTATTGCAGGGAATTGAAAATTTTGGATGGAATGTTGAATAAAAGTAACAGAGGTTACGTATTGTTAGATAAATTAATCCCTATTATTGTTTTCTTTTCAATATAGAACTACATATTGATGTCTAGTACACTAATCATGATATAATATAACCAGGGATGAGATTTCCGACTTTTTCCATACCAGTATAATCTTAGAGAAAATGTTGTTCTCTTAAATCGCAAAAATGCTCCTATTGAATGAAATAAATTTTTCTCTAAGATTATATTAAAACAGTCGGAAATCTCATCTCTGTATAACAGAAATAATATTTGTATCCAGAAATTCAGAAAGTAAACAAAATTTGACACAAATTAGTTATATGACATTATGACGTAGGATGAAGGGGAAGGGGAAATCTGCCTCGGAAAATGCGCCGCGGTGCTGCGTGGACTAAGTTGCACAATTCCACTTAACCACTCACATCGTATAGATTCGCCCTCCCATCTCCCCCTCCGAACTTTTTCTATAAAGGTTTAAGTTTTTTGGGTAGCTGAATCCGAATTTTTAACTTCCCACCAAAATTTCGCCGTCCGCAACCCCCCCCCCCCCCCCAAAAAAAAAAAAAAAAAAAATAGTTGTTTTTAAATTTATTTATTTTTTTTTACGAGAAAAGTATGTAAAAATTCAGAAAGTAGACAAATTTTGCAACAAATATGATACATGACATTACGACGTAGGATGAACGGGGAGGGTGAGGGCTGCCTAGGAACATACACTACGGCGCTATGTGCACTAAGTTATGCAAGCCCAGGCAATAGGGGATTTTACCTCGCAAAATTAATGCTAGTTCTGGATTTCGACTCACTTTATATTTTTTGCATCGCTGAATCCGAATTTGTAACTTCCTAGCAAAATTTCCCCCAACAAACCTCCAAAAAATTGATTTTTTGAAAAAAATTGGTTTTTGAGAACAGCGCGCGGGGAATGATCCTAGGCAGCCCTCTACCTCCCCGTTCATCCTACGTCGTAATGTCATGTATCCTATTTGTTGCAAATTTTGTCTACTTTCTGAATTTCTACACACTTTTCCCCTAAAACAATAAAAAAAAAATAATTTAAAAACAACTATTTTGGGAGGGTTGCGGGGGGCGAAATTTTGGAAAGAAGTTAAAAATTCGGATTCAGCGACCCAAAAAACTTAAAGTAAACCTTATAGGGAAATTTCGGAGGGGAGATGGGAGGGCGAATGTAAACGATGTGAGTGGATATGTGGAATTGCGCAACGATAAAAAAACGATAAAAAATTGAATCTCAAACGATACCCTCAAACGATAAAAAATTGAATTTTTTAATAAAAAACTTTTTGGGGGCATTTTAACAAAATTTGCGGGGGTTGCCGGGGGGGAATTTTGGTGGGAAGTTAAAAATTCGGATTCAGCGATCCAAAAAACATATAGTAAGCCTTTTTTCAGAACAACCATGAATTTTTCTAGGTAGAGCCCCTACAAATCTTTATTGCCTGGACTAGTACTTTAACTTTAACCCTTAATTGCATGAATTATTCTTTTAGAATTTTGTTTTTTATTTTTATATTAAGGATTAACACCAGAAATCTTAAGATAGATTTTTAAATTTATTTAGTAACATATTTTTTGTAATTTTTAGAGGATTAATATTTCTATATAAATATAGTGGTTGCAAGAACTTAATTTATGTATTAAAAATAAAATAAAAAAGTGATGGAAATTTACATCACTATGCAATTAAGGGTTAAATAAACACATGGGGATCATTCTTAACGCTGTCGATACAACTTCGATATAAAAAAATTGTCGTTGGTTTCGGAGACAACGATAGAGAAAAATATTTTTGACATGGAAACAAGCTATATTCTTCGATATCGAATTGTGACGACAGTGATCTCAATCAATTTAAATTAAAATGTTTTGTCATGAGATTTAATGAAGAGTAATTATAGTTAGTAGTTTCAACCTTTGGAAACTAGCAATTTGCTTTGGTTGCTACCATGTTAAATGCATATACAATGTGGCTACAAAAAAAATAATAATAATAAAAATAAAAAAATAAAGGAAACAGACGAAGAATCCATACTATTTTTAATGTCGACTGGCACGATGTTATTAGTTAGAATATATAAAGAATGTTTTTCTCATACCAAAAACCTTTTCCTGAAACTGAGAACTGAATTTTTACTGAGGATTTATTGCTCTCTTAGACAGTAATTTAACGGTATATTTATGCGTCCCTGTAAGTGAAGTCTAAACGGTACACACTTCATTTTCAATACCGATCGTTCACCTCAAAAACATATAAAAATTTCATGGCAATCACAGTATTATTACGAGTGTTATATAACGGAAGACAGACAGACTGAATTCATAGCTACATTTTTGGTACATTGGAAAGTGTTAAAATTGCCCACCTTGCAACATTGGTGGCGCTCCAATCTGAAAACCGTTTTTAACACATTGCCGACGGGCAATTTTTATCAGATCTGAAATTTAAAACAAAAGAAGCTCCCCCCTATTCTAAACATCTTTTGTAAATTGGTGTTCTAGATATTTTCCCCAAGTTTATGCATCAGTAAATATCTTTCAATGTGATAATTTAATATAAATTGTCTTACAATCTAAAAAGAATATGAACAACATTAATCTAAAAGCATTTTCTGTAAGGTAGAATAAACGCCCTCAGTCAATGATGTTTTTTGAATGAAGACGAGAACCCATGTTTCCCGTCGTGAACGCACTAATAGCAGTGTCAGTGATTAATACGCAAGCAGCTTTCCTCTTAAATAATCACCACATGACCAGCACAACACGGGTCAAACGGTTTTCTTGATCTCATTGTAAATCTAGCTATAGAACAGCAGGACGGGAAAATTTAGAAATATGTATTCAATTGATTTTATGCAAAATGTGGTGTACATTTAAAATTAAATGATTATTATTTTTCCTCGTTTTTCCTTTATAACACCATCGCAAGTACGTATTAAAAAGTCAGTAAAAGTGCAAAAAGAACTAAATATACAACTAATAGGGCAATTCCTCAATAGAATACCCTCATTCATATGCAAATTCATTGATAATTTCACAGAAATACAATATTAAAACGTATCTATGTAAAATCTTTTTTAATGTCCCGAAAAAGAATGACCTCGGAAAAGATGATAAAAATAACGGTGTGCCTTATTGTTAAAACAATATGGCCAAAAGTTAATGGTTTATCACAGATTTTCAAATTTATATTAAAAATTGTGATAAAAACTTTAATATAGCTCTTAAAATATAGTTAAATTGAAATGTTTCTTTTTTTAATGAAATACAAATGAATTGCCAAAACTTAACTACTTTTTTAATTAACACGTATTTATAATTATAATAAAAAGAAAAGTGCCCTGGTAAACCGATCGGATTGAGCTCACAGGCTATTATTCACACTAATTTTATATTATACTCTTATTTCGAAGAATAATGCACCTCGAAAAATAAAGAAATCACAAAAAAACACTTATAGCTATTTAAACCTGTCCGGCACGGAGTAATATTTTATGTGAAATGATAAAATTCTAGACTGACACCGGAATTTACAAACGAATTTATTAGAAAATAAAATCTTGCTTATGTTCACGTACCTTACAAAATAAAATAAAAGTAATTAAAATTTCTGGGGCCAGTAAACTGAAAATTAGGTGTCCTCTTTTAAGGTCAGCGACCGTTAAAGGACTAAGTATCCGAAATCAGTAGTTGGTGTAGCAGACACGCCTGCCATAAGTGATGCTATGCGACGTCGCATGAATTCAAACAGATATTTAATGTCTGCCTGGAGAAGGACATTCCATATTCTTTGTAAGCGTACGCAAAGTTCATCTGTAGAAGCTGTAGGACGAGGATCGCGATCGAGACGCCGATCAATAAAATTCCACATATGTTCAATAGGGAACATATCCGGCGAATACGCAGGCCACAGAAGAAGTTGTATGTGTTCTGCAAAAAAGAAGTCTTGAACATTCCTTGCAACATGTAGGCGAGCATTATCCTATTAAAAAATAAGTCCGGGGACGTCTTGAAGGAAAGGAACGACTTCGGGCTCCCGCGCTTCACTGATCTCCATGTTGCTGTACCAGATTACCTACAATTCGTAGCAGCTGCGATCTTCCATGATGCGCAATTGCACCCAGACCAAAACTCAGGGTGTTCGTCCACTATAACTTTCGATAATGCACTCCGCAATGTAGCGTTCACCGGCATAGTGTCTATCAAAAAGTCAGCTACTATGATACCACAAATTAAAGTGGGATTCGTCATAATAAAGAACTTGTTGCTAATCTGAATAACAATCTCTATGTTCATGCGCACATTGCAGCCGCAGGAGTCGATGGTTTTGCGTGAGGGGGATCCTCTATAAAAGTTTTTTGCTCGCAGTCCGCGTTGAAGCAGACGTCGACGAATTGACGATGCAGAACAGTGATACACGTGTAGCAGTTGACAAATGTGCTGTTAACTGTCTACATGAAGCATTGCGGTTCGTCAGAGCCATTCGAATCATCTGTCCATCATCGCTCGTTGAGGACAAGGTTCGGGGACCACTTCCATTTTTTTTCGAGTTCTCCGATCCTGACAAGTCCACTGCTTCGAAATTCCTATCACTCCGCAGCTCTTACGCTGCACACGCTGTTATTGCACAATAGGAAAATCCTTTTTCACTAAGGCTGATGCTTCTCCCCTGCGTTCAAACACTGTCAATTATTTAATTGTCGCCCTCTTTCGTCGAAGAGGCATACTTATGTCTCACGTAACGTTTACCACTAGCATAGCTGCCAAATTTTACGCTTTTTTCCTACCACTAAAATTTAATAGAAAAACTTTCCTTATTAAATCATCGAAATCTGCAATTTAAATAAGCCAAAAAATTCTGTTAAATTTTAGTGGTCATAAAAAAGCGTAAAATTTGGCAGCTATGCACTACCAGATAACCATAAACAAATTTCAACGTCCCGCTACAGCCCTCTATTTATACAGTTTCAGCAGCAGCCCAGAGGGCGCTGCTCAGCCCACGCATACGTGGTAACTCTGAAATTGGATTCATTTGCATAACACACTATTCTTATGAAATTTTCAGCTAAATCGCGTCATTCCTTCATGGTGTTGCAGTTTTCACAGACATGAGTTTAGTTTATGCATTTAAAAAATATTAATGAAATTAACATTTTAGTTAATTATTAGCATGTTTGCTGTTTATCTACAAATTTAGAAAACTTAAATTAATAATTTAGAGAGAAATATAATCGAATGCATTCAATTAATAACAGGAACTCTATATAAATTTTATAAATAAAATAATATGCATTTATATGAAAGAAAATTTTTACAGAATATTTCTGCTCATTTTCGAAGATTTTCTTTTCTATGTATGGAAACGATAACAGAAGGGCTCCCAAATGGTCCTCCTACTGAAATCAAATATTGTCTTAGGAAAATTTTCTTTCTAGAATTGTCTTGCCAATTGCACAGAAAACACGTTCAAAGGCTGTTTTAAGCGCAAATAATGTAGAAGCCTAACCTGAAATTTTCTGCTATAAAATATTTGTGTTCAGTTCCGGGATCATTTGGGTGCTCTGTAACAAAAAATGACTATCCCATTCTAAACGCAGTTTGCCTTCTTTTTCATCGGAAATTCTGAATTCAAACCGGAGACTCTCAACGAAATGTTTTACTGTATGTAATCGTAAAATGTCTGTCACTAAATAATGTAAAATTGCTATTCGGAATTATCGGGATGAATTCAGAATTTCTGAATTAAAAAAAAGCCAAATAAGCAACCATGTTCACCAGCCGAAATGTAATTTTTTTTAAGCCTTAAAATATTTTTTAAACCTTGAAAATAATGATGTGTGAGAGCACATTGTCATGTTTTCTACGATGTAGATTGCTTTTTATGTAAAAACTGACGTAGGTCATAATTCGTAGCTCTATTGAATAAAAATGTATTAGTAATTTACCCATTTATAGACCGCATGCTATCAAAGGCTGAGAGCTAATGCGCCCACAGGTTCTGTATGTACGTATGCACGTATGTATGTATGTATGTACGTATGTAACGCGATAAATCTAGATAAAACATCCTATTTAAATCAAATTTTATAAATATGTTCAAGGGGGGGGGGGCTAACACCCCATTATTTTAGATAAATGTTTTTTTTTGCGCAAAATTATGCGATTTGTTTCTAATTTTATATAGTTTCATTCTCATAAGGCGCTTTCGTGATTCGTTTTGGGGTTCATTGGTTAACTATAAAGAGGTGAGGAGTGGAGGGCTAATCTCCCCTTAACCCTTTCAGGGGCAAGGTACTTCTATTCGTAAAATGCTGAAATGAATGAATGATACAAGAATCTTCGAACAAATTAATTTCAAAAGCCGCAAAAGATTTTATTCACGTACTTAATGAAAGGATAGTTTTCATTTTAATGTTCTGGTGCCAATTAGGAAATTAGGAATTAAAGTTATGTGGTCCAAAAATGAACCACCGCCCTTGAAGGAATTAATATTATTTTTTTTTTGTCTTTAAAAATGTAATCATTTGTTTGTACCAATACCAGTGGTTTGTGTAGTAAATTTCATTTAATTTTGATGATTCCTTCGTGATGTTGCAATTTTCACAAACATGAGTGTGTTTTTTGCGCAGCTTTAATATAATGAACTACAAAAATTGTCAAAAGTGAGTATTAACATTTAAAAAAAAGAAAGCTGGTCCAATTTTTAATGTGTAGACGATCTCTAATTAAAAATTGCATTCATGTACGGAAAGAAGATATAATTTCCATTCGAATGGTACGTCTCGTATATCTCAGTGGCTATTTGGTCTTAAAAGAGAATGGGTTGGTACGTTTTTGTTTCCCGCGACTGTTCTACACGTAATATATGCTTGTCCGCACACACACAGACACAATTAAACACAAAAGATTTATGAACTGCACTGATCGTCAAAATTAAAGGATAGTGACAGAAATAAAACGTACCTGATTCTTAATAAAAATTTAATATTAGAAATGTGTACAAAAGCATTAGTTAACATAAATTACAATGTTTGGCAGATAATTGTTCTCAAAATGTTGAAATTAAAAACAAATTTATGGAAATTGGAAAATGATGGAAAAACTAATTCACGTCTTGTGGATTTTTCCCCCGTAATATGGTGTATGGTCACCCCGGACAGCTACGCATACCTCACATTTTAATTTCATAGACTTTACGATAGTGATGAACAAGTCTTGTAGAATTGCACGCCACTCTTCTAACAGTGCACTTTTCAGCACCTGGAGGGCCCATAAAGCATCCCACACATGCTCAATCGTGTTTAACTCGGGTGAGTAAGATGGCTGCTATATTCGTGTAATATCTTCAGCTTGCGAGTATTCTGATACCGCATATGCTCGATGTGGTAGAATAATTCCATCCATTAGCAAAAACTCTGGGCTAACTGCACCCCTATGCAGTCTATCTTGGGATTCCAACACCTCCTTCACATATCTCCGAGTGGTTACAGAACCTCTTTGAAAGATATGCAGCTCGGTGCGGTCGTTTATAATGATTACCTACCCCCCACCCACCCGAAAAAAAAACACCATCAGTGTTGCTGCATCTGGATGATTATTTATTTATTTATTTAACCTTCCGTCTACCAGACGGGTCCATTGGACCCGACATGTACATTCAAAATATTTATTCAAACCAGAAATTTCTTCAAAACAAACTAAATGTATAAATCAGACAATAATAAGTTAAATGAACAAATTAAATAGTTTTAAGTAAAAATTCTGGTGTAGAATGTTTTTATAAAACTTGAGTAAAATTTCCGGTAGTTCTAGGGTTAAGGATAAAAAAATAGCTCTTGAAATAGTTATTTTTGTTTTAAAAGATGATGGATATTCCACAAACGTAATAAAAGAAAATTGCTATTCAAAGTTTTAAGCTGTGAATTCAATATTTCTAAATAAAAAATCAGCCAGATGCGGCAAACCTAATACGAAGTCGGTCGATTAGTGATGACTTCACACTCGTGTCAGTTGGCCTGGAGTATTACGAAGGCAGCGCTATTCCTTGTGATTGACTCACAAGGCAAAGTTTGCCCAGGTCTCCAAACTTTTCTACATTTCATTTCCCTATTTCAAGTCAAAAACATTTTTAGAACAATCTACTAACATCTGCAATAGAAGTCTATAATAAAGATTATGCTTTAAAAATAGTGGTGGAAAGAGAGAGAAATTTAGGAATGCTACGATCCATGGTTTACTTCACGCGAGTCAAGCCGGTGATCTATTCACAAAGTATATTTGAATTACTACGAGTCACACACGTGATTGATTCACAAGAGAACGTTTACTCAGGGCTTGCAGCCTTTTCTAAATTTCCTACCACTATTTCAAATCAAAAATATTCGTGGAACATTCTTGTCACGTGTACAACAATTTTACAATAAGGATTACCTTTTCAAAATAGTTGTTAAAAAGAGAACATTTTAGGAATGCTACGAGCCATGGTGTACTTCACACTTCTCACTTTCGTGACTGAATTATACAGCACATTTGTCTGAGTCACACTCGTGATTCATTCAGAAAACACAGTTTACTCAGGGTTTGCAGCTATTTCTAGATTTCCTACCATTATTTCAAATCAAAAATATTCATGGAACATTCTTTAATATTTGTAATAGAATAATATAGCATATAAAGTAAGGTATCCCACTGGTCCGTTTTTTGAAAAGCAGTATTTTTTTAGAAACATATTCGTGGTAGGTTGTCGCAGCAATTGCAAGAAAAAAGGGATTTCAAAAACCGGACCGAGTGGTAGCCCTGTAAAGATTATTTTTTTCAAATTTTCGTAGCAAAAAGAGGAAATTTTAGGAACGCTACCAGCCACGGTTTACTTCACACCAGTCACACTCGTGATTAATGCACAAAGCACCGCTCCCTGAATACTAAGCCTGCGCACTGACACAGAAATGGCAGCTTTTATAGTCGTATTTTTATAAAACTGTGCATGGTTCCCTTAATTTAGACACCAATATTTTAAAAGTTTTCTTTACCTTATTTAATATACTTTTTAATTTAATTTAAAGTATGTATTTATATTGTTTTATTATTTGCAATAAGCAGTGTGTGAAGCATGTTTTTAAATTTCTATCATTTCGATTTTTGTCTGAGACATTTCATGATTTAGTGCGGTGATAGACATTAAAATTCTGTAAGAACGGAAAGCTGGAAAAATATGCGCTCGAGGACTCATGTCATATATATAATATTATAATTATTTACATCTATATACTAACTATAAACACGCAAGTATTACTTTTAATCGACAGTAGCGTTAGAATAGAATGAGTTTATTAATAGGTTTATTAAATGTTAATAATGCCATTGCAAGCAGAGTTGCCAGATTGGGAACTTTTCTAATTCAGATTATTTCACTGTCACCACTTTTTTTAAAATAGTATAATTCGCCTTATTTTTCAGATTTTTTGATCTATTTTTAAATATGCCGAATATTTCTATTTCAAAAAAGCGGTGACAATCAACAATATGGGGCAAAAATTTCCCCAATCTCGCAACACTGATTGCAAGTAGGTGTGTTAATCTAGAGACTAAAAATATATATAGCGCAAGATGCTATTTTTTACAGCAAAGTTCCAAAAGTCTCTAAATGAAATCCAAATCTTCGAATTCATTTGCGGATCAACGTGAAATGAAATCGAGGGACCAATGTAGCCTGCGGACCGCCGGTTAACTATCACTGGTTGAATACATACATCTGAGGATAATGGAGGAGGAGACATATAGCATACTTGCCAATTTCCCCTTAAACTTCCGTAAAATGTGAGTTAAATTGACCCAGGTTAAACATGTTTCGGACCAGAAATTTGCTAAAGAAATTAATTCATATTGATTTCGAAGAGAAACATGATTTTAAATATATAATGATACGTCAAATAAATTTTCTGGTTCGTAACGCGTAGAACCTGGGTCAACGCAACTCACATTTTACAAAAGTTTAGTTGAATGTTGGCAAGTATGCATATAGTGTACTGTTTGCCAGTAGCGAGTGAAGTAAGTGAGGAGATTGAAACAAGATGGCGGATGTTTTTTTTTAAACGGATCCACAGTTTCTGATTACCGCCGGGGCTAACTTTCCACCAGTAAAATCGAATAGAAAATTTTGTCTTATTTAAGCGTCTTATTCATGACAATATTTCCACACAAATACCTTAAAAGTTTCTATTTGCTTTTACCAGCGTCATTTTGCCTGGTAAAACATTCAGTTTGTTTCTCCGTTTGTCACAATATGGCGAAAACACAGGACTTAGCTTCCGCGAAATTAAACTTCACCCAGTAAAAATGAAAATCTATTTCTGCCCTTATTTATGATTGAAATTTTGCATTAATAAAGCGTTTACATAAGGAGAAAATTTCTATATAAATTTACTGGTGAAAGTTTCCGGCGCTAATCAACCCCTGCGAATGCGGTTACAGTTGAAGCTTCACTATTTAGAGGATATGTCAGTTCCTCTTTATTAATAGTTCCATGCTAGGACATGATTTTATCTTATATGTATTCTCAAATAAGGATTTGATGAATGGTCTGCGGTCGAAAGAAATAAGCGTTGCAAGTTGATATCTGCCAAATTTCAGTATTTCCCCAATCAAATAAAATCAGAAATATTATTTAACAGAATGAATTGCTAAATATCGACATAGACGCTTTTGATTCAATATAGTTCCTTGCTCCATTTATATTTTTGACTGGTAAAAAATAAAATAAAATAAAATAAAAAATAAAAAACAAAGAAAGAGAAACATTGAAAACACTAGAGTTTGGCAGACATGGACAAGCAATTCCATGGAACACATGATATTGATTTAAGTATATTTCATATAAAAACTGTACATTTTCGAATTCATGAAGACATTTTTACAAAGAAGGGGAAAATAAAAGGAACAAAACAGCGTTGTGTATTTTTTGAAGAAATTAGAATGCTAAGATATCTGCCAATCTTCCGTTGTATTCAAGTCTAAAATCATACTTTGAACCAGGAATTCATTTTAATAAAATGTATCTCGTTTCTATTAACCCTTTCAGGGGCAAGGCATTTCTGCTCAAAAAATGTTCAAATAATTAATTCACACCGCAATTAACAAACAAATTTATTTGAAAATAATCAAAAGCCTTTTTTCACGTTTATTATGAGGTCGAAATTGTACTAAAAAATTACTGTGGCCATTTGAATGTTTAGGCATTAAAATTAACCATTTGCAGACTGCAAACGGCGCCCCTCAAGGGGTTAATTTGCTTTCTTTTTGTATCCTTTCTGTGACAAAGTAAATTTCATGCTAAAATTGCTTCGGCATTTTCAAACAAACTCGTTTAAAAAAATAAATTTATTTCTCCACCAGCATTGTAAAGAAATATTTTGTTATCCCGTTGTGGTTCAATGTTCCATTACATGGGGAACCCAATGTGATTTCAAAATGCCACAACGGCAACAGAATTTTATTACAAGTATTTTCCGTTCAATATGTATGTGAAATAAAGCTTTTTCTTATTTCAAAGTAAATTTGTATGAAAATCTCGGTGCCATTCATTCATGTAATCATTTTAGCAACGTAATAAATCGGCGCCGGAAACGGTTTAAACCTTCAGGAGGCAATTTCACATTTTGAAATAATACTTTTTCAATGCGACTAATCTACACCTGCCTTTCACGCGATCAATTAAAATTTCTGGTTCAGAATACGTTTAACAATTCCGGCGAGGAATACTCCTGTTCATAATCTGGTGAAATAATGGTCTTCACCAGAATTTATAAACAAATTTATTAGCAAATACGAACTTGCTTTTTTTCAGGTACATTATAAAAGAAAAAATTTAATTAAATATTCCTGGTGCAGCTGTCAGTTTTGGAATTAAAATTAGGTGTCCTTTTTTAAGGACACCGCCCGTGAAAGGGTACATAGACTTGAATAAAAGACTAAAGTAGAAACTAATGTAAAAACCAAAACATCTGTTAAATAGTCACCATCCGATCAGCACAACACAGATCAGACAGTTTTCTAGATCGCAACTCATTAGCCTTAAATAACAGTCGTAGAAATATTATTACAATGTATGTAGTCACTTTAATATATATAAAAACTGGTGAAAATCTAACTAAATACCATTTTAATTATATCTCATTATACCCTAACTTCCGGCATTTAAGTCTTGGCACACATAACTCATTTTCCTATCAATTGTTTTAATTAAATGTATCTTTCTTCTGCCTAGCATTTATTTGACTTCATTTTTTAAATAAAATTTCGTACGGGTCCTTGAGTTACCAGACTTCATTGGTACCAGTATTTTCTTATGGGAAATCTCTTCATCCATGGACAATTTCGTCCATGTAATCTGGATTTATTTTTCTATTAAGAAATACTTATATTTGGCCTTGAAAATAGCGGTACCCGTACGAACCCTGGAAACAGACTTAAATTATCCGCGGCTTATACTCAGGAAATTACGGTACATTTTTATATTATTTTTAGAAGCATACCTTGAAAAGTGTGTGAAATTTGCGAAGAGAAGCAAATGAAAATATGAATTGTAAAACTCCATAAACAAATATTCTCTACACTGATGAATACATTCCGCATTATTCAGAAATTAAATATTGCGCTATTTTCAAAGAATATCCGTTCAGCCACCCCTGGATTACTACAATATTTGATATACATTACTATGAAAGATTTATAATCACGAACATTTTATGAGCACTACCTAATACGCTCAAAAACTGATCAGTGAACAAACTCACACCACAGACGAAAACGCACCTGCAGCAGTTATTGATCTTAGTTGGTATTTTTACCTAATTATTTTGTGTCTCTCTAACTGGCTGTCTAATTCTTTTGTGTCTGTCTATTACCGATTATTTTTCCCTGTAAAATATTAATTTTAGTTTCTAATTTTGTAATTAAACAACTTACAAATTAAAAAAAAGAATTCTATTAATATTGCTTTTAAAAGGGAATAAACTATATACTTTTTCGCAATGCTTTTATACAAGGAACTGCAAAAATGAGTATTGCCTTTTAAAAAAAGACGCGTTGATCATATTTTTAATATGTAGAGGATATCTAATTCAAAAACTACATTTATATTCGGTAAGACGGCATAATTTCTTGTCCAATGGTACCTTAATGGAGTTATGAATAAAGAGGTGGCGACATATAGTGTATTATCTACCCGTTACGTGTGACGTAACTGAGGAGGTGGTCACAATATGGCGGTCGATTTTTTTTTTTTCATAGAAAATTTTGCCTTATTTTATCGGGCTTACCATGAAAATTTTCTCTCATAAATCTGATTAAAATTTCCATTTCTTTTTCTGGTGTCAGTAGGTAAGGTAAGGTAAGCACCCATCCTGGGAACCCGCTTTTGGCTTATGGTTAGGTTTGAACCCCGAGCTCAGGGCAGGGAAATGTTCTACTACCTACGGAACCCCAACCCAAAAAATATTCATTAGTATTATATATAAGTATGCATAGATTTAAGATTTAAAAGTTGTGACATTGATTATTTATCTTTTTACACTTTTAGATCATATTAATCTACATATTTACAACACTTTGATGGTATTTTCAGGATTCAAGATGCTAACAATGATATAATCTGTGTACAAGTATAAAAATACTCCTTTCAATGATTCATATTCAATTACATATTTACAACACTATATTGCTATTTTCAAGATTCAGGATGCAACAATATTTTTGACTTTATACTGTAATTAAAATAATGATTAATATATTTAAAACATTACACTACAATTAGAATGAAATGTGAAAAGTTACTGCCATCACCCACATATCCATAACACTTTGGTACTTTTTATAAGGTACAAGATGCAAACAGTAATGAATTCAGTAATAGATAACAGTAATAGATACGTTACACTATTATATAAATTTAAGGATTTATAGATGATAGATACTTACATATTTACAACACAATAATGCTATATTCAAGGTATTTGATGCGATCTGGTGTCTTTTAGACCATGTATTATAATAATTTTCCTTGGCACTGACAAGGAAGGTCTCTTTACTGGGCATACTCAAAATATTTTGAAAAAAAAAATACCAATTAAACTACTTATGTATGTAATAAAGGATCAATCAAATTTACCGGCGGAATTACAGTATAAAGACTGTAAAAAATAAAATACTTTCGAGTATTTGGCGAGAAAAGACGAAAGCGTCACGCGATTTGGCGAGCAGTACTTTTCCTCGCCAAAAGCAAACGATTTTGACGACACCTGAAAATTGTTTGTTAATTGATTTTTAGAATGCGTGTAAAAAGTATTTAATGATTTTAAACATAAACAATGAGAGAGTTTAATAAATACATTTTTTCGTATTACATATTTATGTTGCTTGTTATTTAATTTTATAACTTTAAATAAACAATTTCATATATAAATAATACTTTCATTTATTTAAGCGTATTCCAAAATAAAGACCAGATTCATTTACCAGTTATTCATTTCAATATCAAAAAGAATTCGTCGTTTCCATAGCAACAAAATTGGATCGATAGTGCTCAACTGGACTTAATTTTAAGATATTGAAACAATTTTAATATATTTTAATTTGTTTTAACTCATAAAATTTGATATTTAACTTTCATTATATATATATGACAAAATTATAGTTAAATCATACTAAAACTGACAAAATTAGAGTTATTTACATTAAATTTATTTAAACAAGTTCAATATCAAACATTTTATCTTAAAGAGTATTCGACATAAAAAAGTATTTTTCGAAATTTCATTTCATAGCGAACCGATGATAAATCGCCAAATAAACAAAATTTTCATTATTTTATTACGAACGTTCTATCCAGGTTCCGCCAAAATTTTTTTTTATAAACATATATATCCACATGAGAAGAACACTCGGTAATTTTTTCAAATTTTTTTGAATATCCCCGTATGGAGACCTTCCTTGTGAGAGGCGGTCGTCTAGGTTGTCACAATATGGCGAAAATGCAGGGCCTGACAATCGCCGAAGTAAACTACCAGTAAAAATGAATAACTGTTTTTACCAAAATCCAAAGAAAACACAAAGAATATGTAAATATAAAATGTAATACCTAGCGGCACTGAAGCTCAACCCCAGCTACATCACTGTACATTATTATTTTTTCTTTCATTATTTTAAATCCATTAAATGCACGGCTCTCACTCGGTCCGTTTTTTGATGGTTTTACTATTTTTATATGAAAAATCTCCTTTATAAATTTCGTAGAAACTGACATAGAAAGGCGTTTTTCTTCCAATTGTTGCCAAAACCTAACACGAAATGTTTCCTTTAATAATACTGGTGTTCACAAAACGGACCAGTTGGAGCACTGATTAAATGCCATCGCATGCAAATGTGTTAAGCTAAACAGGCTCAAAATCATTTTAGTTCATGTTGCTATTTTTGGAACAAATTTTACCACTAAATTTTCAAAGTCTCTAAATAAAATCGACAACTTATGTATTCATTTGCGCATCCACATAAAATAGAATTTAGTGCCGCATGCGGTCAGTGGACCACACAGAAACTAACAATGGTTCAATACATGGATCTAAGGCGACGATTTTAAAATCTCAAACAAATTTCATTCGTCAAATAAGGATGTGAGCAATGGAGAGCGGTCGAAAGAAGTAAGCATTGCCTGCCCATACCTATCAACAATCCGTTTTTTATCCAATGCAGTTGTAACAGAAATTTTATTTAACCCTTTATGTAATGAATTATGAATTTATGAAAATTTTATCTTCTAAAGCATTTTTCGTGAATTCTTTCAACTACATTAGAATATTTACATAATCATTTAATTAATTTTAGAGGGATTTTAGAAGGATTGAAGAATTTAGAAGGATTCATTAAATTTGAATTTATAAGCATTTTGTGCAATATTTATAACCTCACTGAAATCTTTTATTTTTAATATTTTTCATGGTACTTATAAGTACCGTCAGTAGATAAAGGGTTAATAAAATGAACTTTTTGAAAACGACAGAGAAAGAAGATCCTTTTCATTAAATAAACTTTTTTTAAACTACATTTTTGACTAGGGAAAAAAAATCTGAAGTTGGACTTGAGTATATATTGTATAAAAGTGTATACTTACAATTTTTTTAACAAAAATTGCAGGAGGTAGTCTACGTAATTGTGTGAAAAGCAGAAGGAATATAAAACTAGCTTGTGTATTTTCTGAAGAAAACAGAATTCTGCCAGTCTTCCGTTATTTTTTAAGTTAAAATCATACTTTCAACTAGCAGTTCTTTTTAATAAAATGTCTGTCGTTTCCATGTACTATTTAACAGTTTCCATCTATTAACTCTTTCAGCGGTAAAGCTTGTCTCAACTTGTTGCTGAAATTTTGAAGCAATTGATTGACGCCAGAATTGACGAACAATTTTTTTAAAATGAATTAATTCAATTAGCCACGATCATAGTAATGAAAAAAATTATTAAAAACATCTGGGTGAAATTTGGCTGTTTGAAATAAAACTTAAGGGATCTCAGGATGCTTAAAACTGTAAAAAATGGTGAAAAAAAAAAAACATTTTTAACATTTAACGCCTTAAAATGCATATGACTTTAAAAGACAATTTTTAGATATATCAGAGATATAAGTAGAGAAGAAGGTCCGAATACCGGCAAGGGTCCAAATACCGGCTACTATGTGTTCTGAGAGCTGAGCGCAGCGCAGCCTAGCGGTGAAAGGCAGAGTTTGTAACTTTAATTGAGAGAAGAAAGTTACGAAAAGTACGTCGCTGAAGTTTCCCTCATTTACAAATAGCAAATGTAAAAGTGTCGAATCGACGTAATCTGGTACATCAAAAGTTTTTCAGATGTGTGTTTCTCATTTTTTAGCTCACAGGCTATCAAAGCCTGAGAGCTAATGTGCCCGCCCGCTCTGTATGTATGTATGTATGTATGTATGTATGTATGTATGTACGTACGTACGTATGTACGTAACGCGATAACTCTTGATAGAAACATCCGATTTGCTTCAAATTTTTTTCCTAGGTTCATTGTGATAAGGCGCTTCCCTGATTAGTTTTGGGAGTTCATTGGTTAAGGATAAAGGGGGAAAAACGGGGTTAGTCCAACCCCTTAATTCAGATAAATGGGTTTTTCATGCAGAATGATTCGATTTTCTCCGAATTTGGTATACCGGTTTATTATGTTAAGGAACTTCCCTGATTAGTTTTGGAGGTTCATTGGTTAAGGATAAAGGGGGAAAAGGGGGGTTAGTCCACCCCCTTAAATCAGATAATTGGGTTTTTCATGCAGAATGATTCGATTTTCTCCGAATTTGGTATACCGATTTATTATGTTAAGGAACATCCCTGATTAGTTTTGGGAGTTCATTGGTTAAGGATAAAGGGGGAAAAACGGGGTTAGTCCACCCCCCTTAATTCAGATAAATGGGTTTTTCATGCAGAATCATTGAATTTGCTCCGAATTTGGTATACCGGTTTCGGTTTATTATGTTAAGGAACTTCCCTGATTAGTTTTGGAGGTTCATTGGTTAAGGATAAAGGGGGAAAAGGAGGGTTAGTCCACCCCCTTAATTCAGATAATTGGGTTTTTCATGCAGAATCATTCGATTTGCCCGGAATTTGGTATACTGGTTTATTATGTTAAGGAACTTCCCTGATTAGTTTTGGGAGTTCATTGGTTAAGGATAAAGGGGGAAAAACGCGGTTAGTCCACCCCCCTTAATTCAGATAAATGAGTTTTTCATGCAGAATCATTCGATTTGCTCCGAATTTGGTATACCGGTTAATTAGGTTAAGGAACTTCCCTGATTAGTTTTGGGGGTTCATTGGTTAAGAATAAAAGGGGAAAAGGGGGAATAGTCCACCCCCTTAATTCAGATATTTGGGTTTTTCATGCAGAATGATTCGATTTGCTCCGAATTTGGTATACCGGTTTATTAGGTTAAGGAACTTCCCTCATTAGTTTTGGGGGTTCATTGGTTAAGGATAAAGGGGGAAAAGGGAGGTTAGCCCGCCGCTCTTAAATTAGATAAATGGGTTTTTCATGCAGAATGATTCGATTTGCTCCGAAGTTGGTATACCGGTTTATTATGTTAAGGAACTTCCTTGATTAGTTTTTTGGGTTCATTGGTTAAGGATAAAGGGGGAAGGGTGGCTAGTCCCCCCCACTTAATTTATATAAACGGTTTTTTCATGCAGAATTATTTTCTTTGCTCCAAATTTGGTATACCTGTTTATTATGTTAAGGAGCTTCCCTCATTCGTTTTGGGGATTCATTGGTTAAGGATAAAGGGGGGGGGCTAGTCCACCCCCTTAATTTAGATAAATGGGGTTTTTTTGCTGGATTATTCGATTTGCTGCAAATTTAGTATATCGGTTTATTATGATAAGGAGCTTCCCTCATTAGATTCGGATGTTCACTGGTTAAGTATAAAGGGTGAAACCCTTCACTTATTTTTTTGAGGGGCATTATTCTTTAAAATAAGAGTATGATATACAATTAGTGTGAATAGCCTGTGAGCTCAATGCCATCAGTTTAGCTGGGCATTTTTCTTTTTTATTTTAAATATACTGACCGTATATTGGCTTGAATTATTGATTAAGTTACTTTCTAGACATATTTAGCTCCCAATTGCCACGCGCAAATTATTGGTATTTTATTATATGAATGAATAATAGCGGTTTTAACTTAAACATAGCAGTGGTCCAAATACCGGCTGCCTAGAGTGGTCTAAATACCGCCTAACCGGTATTTGGACCTCTCTCGGTTTCTCTGCTTGATGGGAAGGAAAATAAATTAATTTAAATATTTCCATAATTAATAAATTTATTTAAATGGTTCAGAAGTAGTTCCAGTTTCATTTCGCAATATGAAAAAAGCAACTGTGGTCGTAATTCTGTGGACCGACACTGGTTACCGGATCACTTCCCCAAAAACGCTGTTGGACACTCCAAAATTGACTGTAATAAATGTGAAGAGAAAGAAAAAAATGACGGAGTAAACCAGAAGAAAGAGACAGAAATTGGATTTTAACCCTCTCGCTGCGCAACCCGGGATTTCCTGGGACAACGTAAAAGTAGCAAAATTTGCGCAACCTGAGATTTCCTCGGGGATACATTTTTTCCGTCTAATTAGGCCTCTTTATTATTCCCACCTGTTATTTTTTACTGTAAATTTTGCCTTATTTGATCGGAGCATTTTCCCGATTACATTATAAAAAAAGTTTTGTTTTGAAAATCCGACGACAAAAGAATAAAAACTCCTAAAAACGCTCATCGCGAAGGGGTTAAATACGCATTTTTTGAAGCTATTTTGATAAAACAATTACGCAGCGAGAGGGTTAAAAAAGGGAGAAAAGAAAATATCCAACAGAGGAAGATGATGCAATTTGTGTCTTCTGCATGGGTGCTTTCTCTGTGGTCCAGTGTTGCCAGTGGGCTACTTTTTAAAAATTCAGATTTCTTGATTGGCACCAATTTTTTGATACGTTAAAATTTCCTTTGCTTTCATCTTAATTTATATGTCATTAAATATGTGATATTTTATCATTTCAAAAAAGTGGTGCCAATCAAGAATCTGAATTTAAAAAAAAGTAGCCCATCTAGCAACACTGCTGTGGACAAGCATGGGGGAGGGGATTCTGGGTTTAATATTAAGAATGCGATATGTGAGCTGATAGGTACTGCACCGACGCAGAGAGTGATATTATGTTTGTGATTCTTTCAGATAAAAAATTTCTCATTTCACTCAGCAACCTTTTTTTCTTTTTTCTTCTTTTACACGTTAAACAACAAAACTAGAAACATAATGGGAAGAAGACTGTGAGAGACAGTATTAAAGAATTTTATAAATTTGAGAAAAATACTTGTTTATTAAAAGTTGGGTATTTTTTCTGTGCATAAGAAATGTTATTAATCAAAAAAATTTATTAAAATAATATTCTTATTGCTTAATAATTGTCATTAGCTCTATTTGTGTGATCTTTTGGAAAAAAAAAAAATAGGTAGCTGGTATTTAGACCCCATTTTAAAAACTGAAAATTTGAAGACCTTTCGGAATTTTGCTTTTTATAAACAGGAAACGCCTTTGAAACTGAATTTTTTCTCTAAATATGTGTACAACATGCCAAGGTACCCTGCTGTCAATTTTTATTTTATTAATTTTGAAAATTGTATGATCTAGATTGAAAACAAAAGTGGTAGCCGGTATTTGGACCCTTTCCTCTGTGTTTTTTCATCTCATATATTTAAAAAATTACAAAATGCAAAATTAATATTTATAGGCGGCTTCAAACTGACAGACATTTGCCGAATAGAAAATTGGTATGACATCTTTCGCGCAAGAAAACAAAACTAATTTTGCACCTAGAATGGCAATTTTGGTGCCCAATTATACTTTATATTCAAAGTAATTACTCTGAACCAAAATAAATTTGTAATTAAAGCATTTTTGTATTTGTAAAAGAAATTTGCGATTAGCTAATACAATTTTTTTTAGTTTTCAACGGTATAATCACCTAAAAAATATTTTCTTTAACAATAAAAATGAAATTTTAGTCTCAGTTTATACAGTTAAACATGAAACATATATTTTGAAAATTTCAATTTGAAAAAATTTTGGGAAGTTCTTGAGATATCCTGCGCATTATGCCTAAAAACTTCATTTTTAGAAAAAATGACTTCAAAGTTTCGGAAAAGCCGCTTCAGCTATTGCACGAGTATAATTCTGAAAACCATAACTTCTGTTTAATGAGAATTTTAAGAAAACGTCTATATCAAAATGTTCAGAAAAGATAAGAGTTTAACCTATTAAAAATAAAATTTCGAAAATTTTGAATATTTAAGAGTCCGGTGAACCCTTAAGTGGTATAAATGATATACCGCTGCCTTTCAAAATTGTTAAGAAAAATTTCTCGTTCAAAATACGTTTAACCCCTTGAAAGGCAACGGTATGTTATACGTAAAGCTTAATTTCAATTCCCAAATTCCACATTTGCACTAGATTTTAGGGATTAAATTTTGCTTTTAATAACTCACGCGAAGAAAAGCTTCTACTTACTTACATATAAATTTTTTTCATAAATCCCGGTGTCAATCCCCGGTGTTTTAACATTTTAGAAACAGATGTACCTTGAATTTGAAAGGGATAATAGAAATGGGGGTGGGGGGACTGGAAGGTCTGCAACAATGTACAAACAAAAAACAAATACAACCATCTTTTTACCAACTACCACACGAACAGTATAACATAGCTCATACGGCCTTCTTGATACAGCTTCGTAAGATTGAAACTGTGGGTATAGAGGTATTTTTACAAGTATGTAATTAGTTAAAGATATGTAAAATGTGGTGCAAATCTAAAATTAAATAACGATCTTTTTTCGTAGAACTCATTATATATTCTAATATTTCTTATATTACTTTTTAAAAACATATCTCTAAGAAAAAAACTTTTTAGCCATTACTGGATTTCTACAACATTTGATACAGAAATTTAACATGAAGATTTTATACGCACGAAAAATTTGTGCAAACTTCCTAATACAGTCAAAATTAGACCAGTTTTAACACTCAAACTACAGAGAAAAATGGATTTTCAGCAGTTATAAATCTTAGCCATTACTGTAAGTGAATTCTTTTGTGTGTCTCGCTAACTGTACGATACTCTATATATAGAAAATTTGATGTTCATTTCCGTTGTTTTGTTACGTTAGAATCATCATAATTTCATTAAATTGCACCGCTAATGAATTTTCAAACTTCTGTCCTGTACCTGTAAAAGAACTACAAATGCGACTCATTATATACTCCGTAGAAAGTATGATGGAGTTCATTGCAATAAGGTATATGAATGTCATTATGTTAGAAAATTTGTAACCTTAAGAAATGCAATGAAAATTATTTTTCCCACAGACCATGATGAAACGGACTTACATTGTGTGTCCAGGTAGACGAACTATAAATGCGCACAATTGATTTTGTGTATCTGTCATTCTATAATTAACCTCAAAAACATATAAAAATTCCTTGGAGATCTGAGTATATTTAACCCTTTGAGTGCCAACATGATTTTTAGAGAAATAGCTACAAGTGCCACGGTGCTAGAGGAAAGTAGAAATTTAAAAATATATATACATACTTGCCAACATTCAGCTAAACTTCCGTAAAATTTGAGTTAAATTGATCCTGGTTAAACATGTTTCTAACCAGAATATTTACTTGATGTATCACTATAGATTTAATATCACGTTTCTCTTTGAAATCTATTTGAATTAATTTCCTTAAAAAATTTTCGTTCGAAACTTGTTTAACCTGTGTTAATTTAACTGAAATTTTACGGAAGTTTAGTTCGAAGTTGGGAAGTATGTATATATATTTCTTAGTTAAATTCGGAACATTTTATTTACGAAACGTATTCAAAAACAAAAAAATAAATGTTATAATTCTAATGAATAATATAATTACTTGCAATTGTTCCAGAAATCTAGCACGAATTTCTTTCTAAAAAATTACTTGTTTTCAAAAAACGGACGAGTGCGAGCACTGCAAATGTTATAAAAGCTTTAGTTTATTTCTTCTGAAAATATCGCCAGAGATTTCTTTTTTAAAGTAATACAGTGGTTTTCCGAAAAATTATCTAGATATGCTTCTTAGTAAAACAGGCAATTAAGGTAACAGGCAATTAAGGAGGTAGTTAAGTGCAGCACTAAGTAACTAAGGAGTGGAACAAATATTGGTAGCCCGAAAAACAAAAGTATTGAAATCAGCGAATTTCTGGTTAGGGGGATCAGAAAAATACCTCTGAGGTGGGAGACTGAGAGCGAATGGTTTACGAAAGACGGTAGTCTAAAAGCCATTTTCACAACGAATAACAAGGACATCCAAGAAAGAAAGACAGTTATTGGTCGCAATTTCAGAGGTAAATTGAATGCAGGGTACAATGGAATTCATAATAGAGATAATATGATTAATATCCGAATTCATTTCAACCAGGACATAAACATTATCAACATAACGAACACAGAACGGAAATTTTAAAATTTCAAAAGTTTACCTTAAAATAGTGCCTATAAATATTGCATAATATTGGAGTAAGAGGTTTACCCATAGCCAAACCGTCAATCTTACGGAAGAAATTACCATTGAAAACAAAAGTATTTTGCGATAAGCAAGCGCGAGTGAGAAGGAGATGCTTCTCGATTTCAAAATTAGAGAAATGGAATTCACAAAGCCTTTTCTAAAGGCAATCTAAAGCCCCCTCAACCGGAACGTATGTAAATAAGGATTTAACATCAAAAGAAAACATCATGTGACCCTGCGGCTTAAAATTATGAAGTTTTTTAACAAAATCAAAAGAATTCTCAACAGTGAAACAGTTACTGCTCAAAAGTGGGGAAAAAACAGAAACTAAATATTTGGCAAGCTTATAAGAAGCTGTACCGATACTAGAGACACTATGTCTAAAAGGATTGTCAGGTTTATGGACCTTATATAAAGCATAGAACCTGGCACAATGCGCAATATACGAAATAAGAGACTTCTTAAAGTCAGCAGGAATAATGGAAGAAGACTTGATGGCAGACTATATAGAGTTAATTTCACTAGTGGAAGGGACTTTGCGGATATCCACGTACGGACCATCATTAATTAATTTATGGGATTTTTCAGCTCGATGCTCTCAGATTGAATAACAATTTTTCTGTCTCTGCTATTCCTTCTTTACCTAATCTTATTGCTCCGATTGAAAGAGCCTTTAAGCATAGCGCTCTATCTTCTTCTCAAAAAGAGTGCATTTGGCATCTCGTTTCCAATACTGTTGATTTCAATTCTAATGTTTATAAGCCCAATCTTAAAAATCCTGTTAAACAATGTGTGAAAAATTTGCGTTCTGATCCAAACTTCATTATTATTAAGGGCGACAAAGGTGGTCAGAGTGTTCTTCTCGACAAATCTACTTATTTGGAAAAATCCCATAAATTAATTAATGATGGTCCGTACGTGGATATCCGCAAAGTCCCTTCCACTAGTGAAATTAACTCTATATAGTCTGCCATCAAGTCTTCTTCCATTATTCCTGCTGACTTTAAGAAGTCTCTTATTTCGTATATTGCGCATTGTGCCAGGTTCTATGCTTTACCTAAGGTCCATAAACCTGACAATCCTTTTAGACATAGTGTCTCTAGTATCGGTACAGCTTCTTATAAGCTTGCCAAATATTTAGTTTCTGTTTTTTCCCCACTTTAGTGCAGTAACTGTTTCACTGTTGAGAATTCTTTTGATTTTGTTAAAAAACTTCATAATTTTAAGCAGCAGGGTCACATGATGGTTTCTTTTGATGTTAAATCATTATTTACAAACGTTCCAGTTGAGGGGGCTTTAGAGTGCCTTAAGAACAGGTTTTGTGAATTCCATTTCTCTTATTTTGAAATCTAGGAGCTTATCCTTCTCACCCGGGATTGCTTGTCACAACATACTTTTGTTTTCAATGATAATTTCTTCCGTATGATTGATGTGGTTTGGCTATGGGTAATCCTCTTAGTCCAATTTTATGCGATATTTATATGCACTATTTTGAGGTCAAACTTTATGAAATTTTAAAATTTCCGTTCTCTGTCCGTTATGGTAATGATGTTTATGTCCTGGTTGAAATGAATTCGGATATTAATAGTATTCTCTCTATTATGAATTCCATTGATCCCTGCATTCAATTTACCTCTGAAATTGCGACCAATAACTGGGTTTCTTTCCTGGATGTCCTTGTTATTCGTTGTGTAAATGGCTTTTAGACTACCGTCTTTCGTAAACCCTTTGCTGTCAGCCTACCACCTCACAGTATTCTTCTCATCCCCCTAACCAGAAATTCGCTGCTTTCAACACTTTTGTTTTTCGGGCAACCAATATTTGTTCCACTCCTCATTTACTTAGTGCTGAACTTAATTGCCTTAAAGCTATTGCTGTTGATCGTGGTTATCCCTCTAATATTATTGATTCTATTTATAAGAAATTGACGAAATCCGCCCATTCTGAAAAGCATTCTCATTCCAACTCTAATACTTCAGTTGTGTTACCATTTTTTACTAAAATTAGTCAGCAAAATGCTAAAATCTTAAGAAGGTTTGATTTTAATGTTATTTTTTCTCCTGTTAATAAAATGACTTTTACAAATAAATCAATCACCCTGTTGATCGCCTAGATAACTGGGGTATTTACCAAATCTCTTGCCAATGTGGCCTTTCTTATATTGGGCAGAATGAACGTGGTTTTATTTTCGTTTAAAAGAGCATGAAGATTATGTTAAAAATCAGGAGCTTAAACGTTCTTCTATTGCTCAACATTCTTGGTCTTCTCAACATAGGTTCGATTTTTCCTCAGATATTATTATGCAAAAATGTTCTTCTAACCTTGATCTAGATTTTTGGGAAGCTTACCACATCATCAAAAATTCTCACTTTTTAGTCAATGACTTATCTAGTACTGCTGATTTTCCAAGTATTTGGAAACAATTAATTTAATTTCCCCCCTTTTTTTGTTTCTTTTTCTCTCCTCCTCCGGTACATGTCGCTACATGTCCACCCAGTCGTTTCCACTGCTTTTCTCTCATTGGTTGTGTTTGGCGCCTTCGCTACCCGCATCGGGTATATAAGCCAGCGCGTCTCTAACTATCATTTTGCTTAGACTTGCTTTTTCTAGCACGCTGTTCCTTTCTGCCTATCTTGCACTGAAGAAGAATCTCGCTAGTAGATTCGAAACAGCTGATTGCTGCTTTTCATGTATTATTTGTGCATTTTTAAACGTTGATTTTTCTGCTTTTTAATATTGTTGCACAATGGCGTTATTTGCTATTTTTACAGAAAAATATAATTGTAATATGGGTATAAATTCGAACATCTTTTCATCCGAAAATTTCGGTTTGTCCCCTGCTTGTTCTGTAGTTCAAGACAAAATCCAGTCATTATGGGTGGATTGTAATTAAATCACATAACTCTTAAGTGCATTATCTTTTGTTTTGCTTCAAAAAATTATGTATGATTTTCTGAAAGGTTTATAACACTGGAAAAATAATGAAAAAATAGTCAGAGATAGATTTCTTGTATAAAACGTCAACCATTTCTTATGCTGCACATCTGCAATACATGTAAAATCTAAAATATTGCAAATTAGTAAATATTTTAATAAGTATGAATCTAAATACCTTATTTTATATGATTTACTATTTTGTAAAAATTAACTCTCAAATGGAAGAAACTTTACCGTATTATTGTACTTTTTTCAGGATTAATATTTTTATAAATGCACTGCTGGCTAATAGTTAAATAAAAAGTGATGCAGATATGTATCACTGTGAATATAAAGGTTAAAATATGAAAATGAGAAATTAGAAAATAGATTCTTCCATATTATGATCGATAAATTTGGGGTAAAATGTATCTATCGTATTGGGTATGGATGAAACAAAAAAAATTATGTACTTTTCAGGTCCACAATTGAAATATTTTTTTCCCTCGGTAAAATTGGAAAGATCTATTTAAATTTTTTTGTTTCCATTAAAACAATTAGTAATTACTTCATTAGTAAAAAAATGTTTAAAAAAATAGTAAGTTATCTATTTTTATTCATTTTGACTAGCAAAACAGTCTGTCCGGATAACCGTGGGCATAGTTTTCAATTTAGATTTTAAAATAATAACATTTAAAATTACATTTTTAACTGGTTTTCTGTAATCATAAAACATAGTATTTTAACTAGTTAGGCCCTAAACACTAAAATATTTATTTCTTATTATTATATTATAAAGTTAAATTTTGTACTTTGAAATTGTAACCACTCTTACTGTAACTTTTCTTATCAAAGGAACGACTTCCATAGTCCCTAATAGATGTCACTACTGCGCTTACTTGTAGGTAAAAATATTAGAAAAAATGCTACAGCCATTTTCAATTGGTTCTGCCCACATATGGTCAGTAAGCTGAAACATCTGAATTCCAGATTAGTGTGTTTTCTGTTTGTAACCTATGTTACATAAAGTTTAAATTTAAATATAGTCATTTTAATATAAGGTTTATTTTTGTTATATGAAATTAAGTTAACTTAATTTAAATAAATGTAAGATATACTTATATTTATACAACTATAGAAAATTTAATATTATTCTTTGTTAAATATAACATCTGTTACCTGTAACTTCTGTTACTACGTATTTGTAACAGATGTAGATAAATTAACCCATTAAAGACGGAATTATTTTTCTTTTTAAAATACAAAAAAATGCCTTTCGTACCACTTTTTCAGAAAAGCAATATTTATCTTATTTTATAGCAGAGTGTCTGCTATTAAAGAAAGTGGAAATTTTTGTTCTATATTACTGATAATCAAGCAACAAAGGCGTTGACAGCTATGCTGTGACCATATAGTAACGCTAGTCCTTAATGCGTTTACAAAAATCTAGATTAAAATTCATATGCATAATAAAAATCCATCAAAGTGCTTCAGTAGTGTCATCCTTTTTAGATTTATGTAAATACGCTTCTACTGTCTAATATGTGTTACTCAACGTAATTTCTGTTACAAAAATGTAACCTCTGTTACAATGTATTATTTCTGCTACTTGCATTTTTTTTTCATATTTTTATTGCTGTATATGAATAGCTCTCGAAAAATATTCCCAAAATATCAAAAGGCATCAGTTCTTTCAATATACTAAAATTTTTCGACAACTTAGAAATATATTTACTAAAGGGAAATGAAAATTTTGGCTGGTATGTTGAATACAAGTAACAGAGGTTACATACTGTTATATAAATTAATCCCTATTATTGTTTTTTTTTTAATATAGAACTAAATATTGAAGTCTAGTATACTAATCATGATATAATATAACCAGGGATGAGATTTCGGACTTTTTCCATACCAGCATAATCTTAAAGAAAATGTTGTTCTGCTAAATCGCAAAAATGTTCCGATTGAATCAAATAAAATATTCTCTAAGATAATACTGGTATTCAAAAAGTCGGAAATCTCATCTTTGTACAACAGAAATAATATTTTGATATGGCTGAAAATGTTGCAAATTGAGTGGATATTGTCCAGTACAATATTCATTTTCAACACTTTCAGGGACAAGGTACTTCTATTCATAAAATGCAGAAATGAATAAAAGACACCAGAAATTACAAGCAAATTTATTTCAAAATAAGCAAAAGCTTTTTTTTTTTTTCCACGTACACAATAAAAAGAAAACTTTCATTCCAATATTCTGATGCATATGTGCCATTTAGGAATTAAATTTAAGTTAGTGGTTGAGGCATTTTCAGGTGACTGTATTTTTATCCAAACTATGCATGTTGCTATGCTGGAACAGATTTTATATGAGTTGTATGCATATAAACATGAAAAAATTATATTTGGCGAAAACTGAATAATTAAAAAATATATATCGGGAAAAGGACATAATTTTTTTTTATCAGTATGCTGTTTAAAATTTAGGTTATATATTATTTATGTGCAAATCAAAGGGCGTGGCCGGATAAGATTTGGAAACATGTCTTTCAATCAAATTTCCTGATTTCTGTTCCCCAAATGTAGCTGCCTATGTGACAATATATTTCCCCTATTATCATCTTATGTATAAATATTGATATTTTATGAGATAAAAATGATTTTTCTATTTTTATAAAAACCGATTATCTCAAAAACCACTGCACCGAATATGATACCATTAAATGAGGTTATATAAATTCTAAAGATGCACAACTGTGAATTTTTGGATAAGTTTCTATTTATAAAAATTGTGTGAAATAGTAATATAAACATTTACAAATATAAAAATTATATCTTATGGTTATGCGAAAATTACCATTTTCTTGAAAAAATTCTTTTATAAGTGCAGGTATATTGTAGATAAATGCCGAGAGTAAACGTTGGGTATAACATATAAATATTGACAAAAATTTGTTAAATATACTTGGAATTCATATAAAAGCATTATTTGCGTTGGAGTTACATAATTTGACATCCGAAGCACGTTTGAAATAAGCAGTTATAGAATGGCTGTACTTTAACTACAAATAAACACATGGGGATCATTTTTAACGCTGTCGATACTGCTTCGATATCAAAAATTGTCGTAGGTTTCGGAGACAACGACAGAGAAAAATATTTTTGACATGGAAACAGACTACATTCTTCGATATCGAAATGTGACGAGAGTGATCTCAATCAATTTAAATGAAAATGTTTTTTCACAAGCTTTAATGAAGAGTAATTATAGTTAGTACTTTCAACCTTTGGAAACTAGCAATTTGCTTTGGTTGCTACTATGTTAAATGCATATGTCTAACCGATATTAACCGCCGCGCTCTGAGATTGATTTAATGTAATGAATATATTCGTTTTGTTACGATGTCATCTAAGAATCGTAATCCAAAATGCTTTTGTTGTGGAAATTCCTTAAATAAAACTTGTGGCTACAAAAAATAAATAAATAAATAAATAAAAAGGATACAGACGAAGAATCTATATTTTTTAATGTCGACTGGCACGATGTTATTAGTTTGAAAATATAAAAAATATTTTTCTCATACAAAAAACTTTTTATTTAAATTGAGAACTATATTTTTACTGAGGATTTATTGATCTCTTAGATTGTAATTTAACGGTATTTTTTGTGTGTCCGTGTAAGTGAAGTGTAAACGGTACACGTTTCGTTTTCATTACCGATCGTTCACCTCATGTAAACATTTCATGGCAATCCCAGTATTTTTACGAGTATTAGATAACGGAAGACAGACAGACTGAATTCATAACTACTTTTTTATTATATAAGAAAGTGTTAAAATCACCCACCTTGCAACAATGTTGGCGCTCCAATCTGAAAACAGTTCTTAACACATTGCCGACGGGAAATTTTTATCAAATCTAAATTTTAAAACAGTAGAAGCTCCTCCCTATTCTGAACAGCTTTTGTAAATCCGTGTTCTAGATATTTTTCCCAAGTTTATGCATCAGTAAATAAATTTCAATGTGCTAATTTAATATAAATTGTCTTATAATCTAAAAAGAATATGAACAATATTAATCTAAATGCATTTTCTGTAAGGTAGAATAAACGCCCTCAGTCAATGATGTTTTTTGAATGAAGGCGAGAACCCATGTTTCCCATCGTGAACGCACTAACAGCAGCTTTCCTCTTAAATAATCACCACATGACCAGCACAACACAGGTAAAATGGTTTACTTGATCTTGAAATCCAGCTATTGAACAGCAAGACGGGAAAATTTAGAAATATGTATACAATTGATTTTATGCAAAAAGTGGTGTACATTTAAAATTAATTAATTATTATTTTTCTTCGTTTTCCTTTATAACACCTTCGCAAGTACAAGTTAAAAAGTCAGTAAAAGTGCACAAAGAACTAAATATACAACTAATAGGGCAATTCCTCAATCGAATACCCTCATTCAAATGCAAATTCATTGATAATTTCACAGAAATACAATATTAAATTGTATCTATGTAAAATCTTTTTTAATGTCCCTGAAAATAATGACCTCGGAAAGGATGATGAAAATAACGATGTGCCTTATTGTTAAAACAATATATCCAAAAGTGAATGGTTTATCACACATTTTCCTATTTATATTAAAAGTGTGTTAAAAACTTCAATATATCACTTAAAATATAGTCAAATTGAAATGCTTCTTTTTTAATGAAATACAATGAATTGCCAAAACTTATCTACTTTTTTAGTTAAAATGTATTTATAATTATAATAAAAAGAAAAGTGCCCGGGTAAACTGATGGCATTGAGCTCACAGGCTATTATTCAAACTAATTTTATATTATACTCTTATTTCGAAAGATAATGCACCTCGAAAAATAATGAAATCACAAAAAAACACATATAGCTAATTAAACCTGCCCGGCACGAAGTAATTTTGTTTGTGAAATGATAAAATTCTGGACTGACACCGGAATTTACAAACGAATTTATTAGAAAATAAAATCTTGCTGATGTTCACGTACCTTACAAAAGAAAAAAAAATAACAAAATTTTCTGGAGCCAGTAAACTGAAAATTAGGTGTCCCTTTTTAAGGACAGCGACCGTTAAAGTGTTAAGTATCTGAAATCAGTAGTTGGTGTAGCAGACACGCCCTGCCGTATGTGCTGCTATGCGACGTGGCACGAATTCAAACAGATATTTGAATGTCTGCCTGGAGAAGGGCATTCCATATTCTTTGAAAGCGTACCCAAACTTCATCTGTAGAAGCTGTAGGACGAGGATCACGATCGAGACGCCGATCAATAAAATTCCACACATGTTCAATAGGGTACATATCCGGCGAATACGCAGGCCACAGAAGAAGTTGTATGTGTTCTGCAAAAAAGAAGTCTTGACCATTCCTTGCAACATGTAGGCGGGCATTATCCTGTTGAAAAATAAGTCTCGGAATGCCTTGAAGGAAAGGAACGAATTCGGGCTCCAGCGCTTCACTGATCTCGGTGTTGCTGTACCAGATTACGCACAATCCGTAGCAGCTGCGATCGTCCGTGATGCGCAATCGCTCCCAGACCAAAACTTTGGGTGTTCGTCCACTATAACTTTCGATAATGCACTCCGCAATGTAGTGTTCACCTGCATAGTGTCTAACAAACACGCAGCTACCATAACACCACAAATTAAAGCGGGATTCGTCAAAAAAAAACAACTTGTTGCCAATTTGAATATAAATCTCTATGTTCATGCGCACATTGCAGCCGCAGGCGTCGATGGTTTTGCATGAGGGGGATCCTCTATAGAAGAGTTTTTGCTTGCAGTCCGCGGTGAAGCAGACATCGACGAATTGACGAAGCAGACAATGATACACTTCTAGCAGTTGACCAATGTGATGTCAACTGTCTAGATGAAGCTATGCGGTTCGTCAGTGCCATGCGAACCATCTGTCTATCATCGCTCGTTGACGACACCGTTCGGGGTCCACTTCCATTTTTTTCAAGTTCACCGATCCTGATCAGTCCACTGCTTCCAAATTCGAATCACTCCGCAGCTCTTACTCTGTACATGCTGCTAATGCACAATAGGAAAATCCTTTTTCACAAAGGCTGATGCTTCTCCCCTCCCGTTCAAACTCTGTCAATTATTTAATTGTCGCCCTCATTCGTCGAAGAGACATACTTATGTCTCACGTAACGTTTACCACTAGCATAGCTGCCAAATTTTACGGTTTTTTCCTACCACTAAAATTTAATAGAAAAACTTCCCTTATGAAATCATCGAAATCTGCAATTTAAATAAGGCAAAAATTTCTGTTAAATTTTAGTGGTAATAAAAAAGCGTAAAATTTGGCAGCTACGCACTACCAGATAACCATAAACAAATTTCAACGTCCCGCTACAGCCCTCTTTTTATACAGTTTCAGCAGCATCACAGAGGGCGCTGCTCAGCCCACGCTTACGTGGTCACTCTGAAATTGGATTCATTTGCATAACACACTATTCTTATGAAATTTTCAGCTAAATCGCGTCATTCCTTTATGGTGTTGCAGTTTTCACAGACATGAGTTTAGTTTATGCATTTAAAAAATATTAATGAAATTAACTTTTTAGTTAATTATTTGCATGTTTGTTGATTATCTACAAATTTAGAAAACTTAAATTAATAATTTAGAGAGAAGTATAATCGAATGCATTCAATTAATAACAGGAACTCTATATAAATTTTATAAATAAAATAATATGCATTTATATGAAAGAAATTTTTTACAGAATTTTTCTGCTCATTTTCGAAGATTTTCTTTTCTATGTATGGAAACGATAACAGAAGGGCTCCCAAATGGTCCTCCTACTGAAATCAAATATTGTCTTAGGAAATTTTTCTTTTTAGAATTGTCTTGCCAATTGCACAGAAAACACGTTCAAAGCCTATTTTAAGCGCAAATAATGTAGAAGCCTAACCTGATACTTTCTGTTAAAAAATATTGGTGTTCAGTTCCGGGATCATTTGGGTGCTCTGTAACAGAAAATGACTATCCCATTTGAAACGCAGTTTGCCTTCTTTTTTATCGGAACTTCTGAATTCAAACCGGAGACTCTCAACGAAAATGTTTTACTGTATGTAATCGTAAAATGTCTGTCACTAAATAATTTAAAATTACTATTCTGAATTATCGGGATGAATTCAGAATTTCTGAATTAAAAAAAAGCCAAAAAAGCAACCATGTTCAACAGCCGAAATGTAATTTTTTTTAAGCCTTTAAATATTATTTAAACCTTGAAAATAATGATGTGTGATAGCACATTGCCATGTTTTCGACGATGTAGATTACTTTTTATGTAAAAACTGACATAGGTCGTAATTCATAGCTTGTATTGATAGCTCGTATTAGCTCGTCATAAGCTTGTATTAATAGTTCATATTGAATAAATATGTATTAGTAAGTTACCCATTTATAGCTCACAGGCTATCAAAGGTTGAGAGCTAATGCGCCCACAGGTTCTTTATGTACGTATGCACATATGTATGTATGTACGAATGTAACGCGATAACTCTTGATAAAGACATCCTATTTAAATAAATTTTACAAACATGTTCAAGGGGAGGGGGCGGGCCTAACCCCCCATTAATTTAGATAAATGTATTTTTCGGGCAAAATTATCCGATTTGCTTTTAATTGTATGTAGTTTCATTCTGATAAGAGGCTTTCCTGATTCGTTTTGGGGGTTCATTGGTTAAGTATAAAGAGGTGAGGAACAGAGGGCTAAGCTCAACTTAACCCTTTTAGGGGCAAGGTACTTCTATTCGTAAAATGCTGAAATGAGTGAATGATACCAGAATCTTCGAAAATATTAATTTCAAAAGCAGCAACAGATTTTATTCACGTACTTAATCAAAGGATAGTTTTCATTTTAATGTTCTGTTGTCAATGTGGAAATTAGGAATTAAAGTTATGTGGTCCAAAAATGAACCACCGCCCTTGAAGGGATTATTACTATTTTTTGTTTTAAAAATGTAATCATTTGCTTATACCAATACACGTTGTTTGTGTAGTAAATTTCATTTAATTTTGATGATTCCTTCGTGATGTTGAAATTTTCACAAACATGAGTGCGTTTTTCACGCAGCTTTAATATAATGAACTACAAAAATTGTCAAAAGTGAGTATAAACATTAAAAAAAAAGAATGCTCTAGTTAAAAATTGCATTCACATACGGAAAGAAGATATAATTTCCATTCGAATGGTACGCCTCGTATCTCTCAGTGGCTGTTTGGTCTTAACCTCCTCAGACCCCGTGTATCCTATAGGATACACAACTTTACAATTTTTTTTCACGTATAAAAATAATATTTAAAAAAGAGAAATTGGTGTGCATGGAACCTAACAGATGGCAGTACTAAAGCAAAATAGCAATTTCATTCTTAGAGCACTTATTTGGCGGGATATGTCTAATTTAAAAATGGCTTGCAGCAAAAATGTTAGCAATTTACGTCGGAAAACAGGTAAGCATTGTTATTTAAAAATTTATCAAACTTGTAACCTTTATATATGAAATAAATTAAAAATAGATGAATGAAGTTTGTTCTAGAACAAAATATTTTTAAATAATGTGTAATTTTAATAATATGAACTAGCTTTATAAGTGATGTATCCTATAGGATACATGGGGATTGACTCTAACACGTAATGTTAATTTTTTATGTTGTCTAAAAGATACATTGGGACTAAATAACAGTAAATTTGGCATGAATATTTACTATGATGAACATCAATTAAGGTTATTAAATAACAGGAATGTTTTTAACCAGTGTTGAATTCAGATATTTTTCTCCGGTAGGGATTTCTGCTGCTCCGGGGGGGGGGGGAGGGAGACATTGTAAAGCTCCGGGAGGTAAATTGCGCTGCACCAATGGATTTTATGTCCATTAAAAAGCACAAATTCTCAAACCTTCCGGGGAGGACATGTCAGTGTTCCGGGGGGAGAGGGGCGCCTGCCCCCCCCCCTGAATTCAACTCCGTTGAATTAAAAAAAAATTCGTCTGATGGATGGATCTTTCCAGTCTTTATGTTCTTTTTCTTTTTCCGGATGGATCTTTGCAGCTCCAGGGCGATATTTTAGAGATCCGGTATGGAAATTACAGTTTTGTCCATTAAAAAGCATAAAATCTCAAACCTTCCTTGGGGAACATTTCAATGTTCCAGGGTAGATCTCCCCCCACCTCCCGACCACAACCTGAATTCAACACTAATTTTTAATGATATTTTTACATGTATAGTAATACGGTGAAACATTATTATTTTTAAAAATGTAGGGCTTTCTGAAGCTGAAATTCTTGAATTGTTAGAAGATTCAGATTTTGGATTGTCATCAGACAGGGAGGTAGATAAAAGTGATAGCTGAGTTTGTAAGTGATGAACTGACTAGTCAGTCAGAAGATGAAGATGAAGAAACAGGCGTAAATAATGGTAATGACTCATCAAGAAGAGTGTTTTGAAAACTCCAAGAAGATTTTGATCCTCTACCTCCAGCTCCAGAATTTGAACCCGAAGCTGTAAGTTACACATGCAAACTTCCTAAAGAGTATTTTGAAAAACATTTAGACGGTAGTATATTTTCAGAAATTGCTGATCTGACTAATCGGACATACTTTTTGAAGAAATGTAAGCAACTAAACACTTCCTTGCATGAAATTAAGATTTTTTTCGTTGTATCAATTGCAATGTCCTATCTAAAGTTTCCACGAATTCGTATATACTGGGCAAGGCATACTAGAGTTGATTTAATTGCATCCCAAATGAATCGTGATCGTTATTTTTTAATTCGCCAGAATCTGAAAGTTGTCGAAGACGATTTAGTGACAAATACAGATCGAGAGAAGGATACATTTTGGAAAATACGCCCTGTAATTAATTCTGTTCGAAGGGGGTGTTTAACAAACCCACGTTCAAGAATGGTTGCATATGATGAACAAATGATACCTTTTTGGGGCATACTAATATGAGGCAATACGTTCGCGGGAAACCAAATCCATGTTGATTAAAATATTTTGTTGCAACTTCCTCTGATGGTTTACCCCTAGATTTTTTTCTTTACGAAGGAAAAGGTGATACAATCACAGCTAACGGAAGTGAAAATAATCTAGAAATTGGAGAGAAAGTGATAGTACGCTTGTCGGAAAATCTTCCTGAAGGATCGCATATATTTGCAGACCGTTATTTCATGTCAGTTCCTTTACTTGACATATTACATATTAAAGGCTTACAAGGTACAGGTATGATAAGGAAAACAAATATTCCGAAAGCTGCAGAATTTTCTTCTGATGCTTCGTTAAGAAAAACTGGAAGGGGTTCTGTGGACCAACTAGTAAGAAATGATGGTCAAATTACATTGGTAAAGTGGTTTGATAATAAACCAATAATTATTGCTTCGTCAGTCTTAGGTAAAGAACCAACAGATGTTTGTAAACGTTGGTGTAAAAAGGATAAATGCGTCATAGATGTGAATAGACCAAATATAGTAAAAGAATACAAACATGGGAGGAGTTGACCTTCTTGATATAATAATTAGTTTCTATAAAATATCTGCAAAGACAAGAAAGTGGATTGTAAGAAAAATATTTCATTTTGTAGATTTTTCATTGGCTGCTGGGTGGATAGAGTATCGACGAGAAGCACGGTATTTGCATACTGATAACAAAAATACTTTTGATTATTTGGCATTTCTAGAACGACTCGCTGAAACGTTAATCCACAGTAAGAATGACCAGATTGATTCAGTAATGAATAATGAAATTTCAGAAACAGATTCTGATACTGAATTTATGTCTCCATTGGAAAAGAAAAGAAGGAATCCCTGCCCTGAACCATCTCCTGAATTAAGAAAAATGTCTGCATCCCACCTTCCTGAAATTCCACAGCAAACAAGTACAACACGTTGCAGATATTCTGGCTGTAACTCTACAAAAGCTAGAACACGATGCACTGTTTGCAATATGTTTCTTTGTCTCACGAAGGAAAGGAACTGGTTCATGAAATATCATCAATTGAAAAGATAACACGTTTTTATAAAAAATTCTTACATTAATTATTTTTAAAAAAAATGTAAACAAAAGTAAAAAGAAAACGTAAATAACTTTTCTATATATTAATATACGATTTGCATAGTCCATTAGTAATAAAAAGTTATTAAATACATACTTATTCCTTATTTTTCATTGTTTTTTGTCATGCAAACAATTCATAGCAAATAGTCAGAAAATGCACTCATTCAGTCCCCATGTATCCTATAGGATACATCAAATTTAAGGTATAAAAAATAAATTTTAATTTTTTTCGCATTTAATTTTTTCTTAGTTAGGAGTTTGTTAATATAAATTCATAACTAAAGTAGAAAAAATATAAAAATAAAAGCTGGGGTCTGAGGAGGTTAAGATAGAATGGGTTGGTACGTTTTTGTTTCCCGCGACTGTTCTACACGTAATACATGCTTGTCCGCACACACGCAGACGCAATTAAACACAAAAGATTTATCAACTGCACTGGTCGCCAAAATAAAAGGATAATGAGAGTAATAAAACGTAACTCATACTTAATGAAAATTTATTATTAGAAATGTGTACAAAAGCATTAGTTAACATAAATTACAATGGTTTGCAGGTAATTGTTCTCAAAATGTTGAAATTATAAACAAATTTATGGTTATTGAAAAATGATGGAAAATTAATTCACCTCTTGTGGATTTTTTCCCCCTAATATGGTATATGGTCACCCCGGACAGCTATGCATACCTCACATTTTGATTTCATAGACTTTACGATAGTGATGAACAAGTCTTGTGGTATTGCACGCCACTCTTCTAACAGTGCACTTTTCAGCATCTGGAATTCGGGAATTTGGCGTGCTGAATGTCGGCACCATAGAGCATCCCACACATACTCAATCGGGTTCAACTCGAATGAGTAAGATGGTTACTATAGTCGAGTAATATCTTCAGTTTGCGAGTATTCTGATACCACATATGCTCGATGTGGTAGAATATTTCCATCCATTAGCAAAAATTCTGGGATAACAGCACCCCTAAACAGTCTATCTGGGGATTCCAACACCTCCTCCACATATCTCCGAGCGGTTACAGAACCTCTTTGAAAGATATGCTGCTCGATGCGGTCTTTTATCATGATTACCTCACCCCCCCCCCCTAAAAAAAACAAACACCATCAATGTTGCTGCATCTGGATGATTATTTATTTATTTATTTAAGGATAAAAAAATAACTCTTGAAATAGTTATTTTTGTTTTATAAGATGATGGATATTCCACAAACATAATAAAATAAAATTGCTATTCTTTGTTTTAAACTCTGAATTCAATATTTCTAAATAAAAAATCAGCCAGATGCGGCAACCCTAATACAAAGTCGGTCGATTAGTGATGACTTCACAATCGTGTCAGTTGGCCTGGAGTATTTCGAAGGCAGCGGTATTCCTTGTGATTGACTCACAAGGCAAAGTTTACCCAGGTCTCCAAACTTTTCTACAATTCCTTTCTCTATTTCAAGTCAAAAACATTTTGGGAACAATCTTTTAACATCTGCAGTAGACGTCTATAATAAAGATTACCTTTTAAAAATAGTGGTGGAATGAGAAAGAAATTCAGGAAATCTACGAGCCATGGTTTACTTCACGCGAGTTAAGCCTGTGATCTATTCACAAAGTATATTTGAATTACTACGAGTCACACACGTGATTGATTCACGAGAGAACGTTTGCTCAGGGCTTGCAGCCTTTTCTAAATTTCCTACCACTATTTCAAATCAAAAATATTCGTGGAACATTCTTTTCACATGTACAACAAATGTTTACAATAAGGATTACCGTTTCAAAATAGTTGTTAAAAAGAGAAAATTTTAGGAATGCTACGAGCCATGGTGTACTACACACCTCTCACGCTCGTGACTGAATTATACAGCACATTTGTCTGAGTCACACTCGTGATTCATTCAAAAAACACAGTTTACTTAGGGTTTGCAGCTATTTCTATATTTCCTACCATTATTTCAAATCAAAAATATTCATGGAACCTTCTTTAATATTTGTAATAGAAGCATATAGCATATAAAGAAAGTTATCCCACCAGTCCGTTTTTTTAATAGCAGTATTTTTTTAGAAACATATTCGTGGTAGGTTGTCGCAGAAATTGCAAGAAAAAAGTGATTTCAAAAACCGGATCGAGTGGGAGCCCTGTAAATATTATGTTTTTCAAATTTTCGTAGCAATAAGAGGAAATTTTAGGAACGCTACCAGCCATGGTTTACTTCACACCACTCACACTCCTCTTTAATGCACAAAGCACCGCCCCCTGAATACTAAGCCTGCACACTGACACAGAAATGGCAGCTTTTATAGTCGTATTTTTATAAAAGTGTGCATGGTTCGCTAAATTTAGACACCAATATTTTTAAAAAGTTTTCTTTACCTTATTTAATCTACTCTTTAATTTAATTTAATTTAATTTAATTTAAAGTATGTATTTATATTGTTTTATTATTTGCAATAAGCAGTGTGTGAAGCATATATTAAAATTTCTTTCATTTCGATTTTTTGTCTGAGAGACTACATCATTTAGTGCGGTCTGTCAGAACCGAAAGATGGAAAAATATGAGCTCGAGGGCTCATGTCCTATATATAATATTATAATTATTTACATCTACATACTAACTACAAACACGCAAGTATTAATTTTAATCGACAGTAGCGTTAGAATAAAATGAGATTATTAATAGTTTTATTAAATGTTAATAATGCCATTGCAATCAGAGTTGCCAGATTGGGTTCTTCTTTAATTCAGATTATTTCACTGTCAACACTTTTTTAAAATAGTATAATTCACCTTTTTTTCAGATTTTTTAATCTATTTTTTAATATTTAACCCTAGAACTACCGGAAATTTTACTCAAGTTTTATAAAAACATTCTACACCAGAATTTTTACTTAAAACTATTTAATTTGTTTATTTAACTTATTATTGTCTGATTTATACATTTAGTTTGTTTTGAAGAAATTTCTGGTTTGAATAAATATTTTGAATGTACATGTCGGGTCCAATGGACCCGTCTGGTAGACGGAAGGTTAAATATGCCGAATGTTTCTATTTCAAAAAAGCGGTGACAATTAACAATCTGGGGACAAAAAAGTCCCCAATCTCGCAACACTGATTGCAAGTAGGTGTGTTAAACTAAAGAGACTAAAAATATATATAGCGCAAGATGCTATTTTTTTACAGCAAAGTTCCAAAAGTCTCTAAATGAAATCCAAATCTTCGAATTCATTTGCGGATCCACGTGAAATGAAATCGAGGGACCAATGTGACCTGCGGACCGCAAGTTAACTACCACTGGTTGAATACCTACATCTGAGGACAATGGAGATATCAATAAAGAGGAGGAGTCATATAGCATACTTGCCAATTTTTCCTCAAATTTCCGTAAAATGCGAGTTAAATGGACCCAGGTTAAACATGTTCCGAACCAGAAATTTCCTAAAGAAATTAATTCAAATAGATTTCATAGAGAAACATGATTTTAAATATATAATGATACGTCAAATAAATTTTCTGGTTAGTAACGCGTATCTGGGTCATCTTAAGTCACATTTTACAGAAGTTTAGTTGAATGTTGGCAAGTATGCATCTAGTGTACTGTTTACCAGTAGCGAGTGAAGTAATTGAGGAGGTTGACATAAGATGGCGGATGCTTTTTTTAAAATCGGATCCACAGTTTCTGATTACCGCCGCGGCTAATTTCCCACCATTAAAATTTAATCGAAAATTTCGTCTTACTTAAGTGTCTTATGCATGACAACATTTTCTCACAAGTACCTAAAATTTTCTATTTGCTTTTATCGGTGTCATTTTGCCTGGTAAAACATTCAGTTTGTTTCAATGGTTATCACAATATGGCGAAAACACAGGACTTAGCATCCGCGAAAGTAAACTTCAAACAGTAAAAATGGAAATCTGTTTCTGCGATTATTTATGATTAAAATTTTGCATTAATCAAACATTTAAATAAGGAGAAAAATTCTATATAAATTTACTGGTGGGAGTTTCTGTCGGTGGTAATCAACCCCTGCGAAAGCGGTTACAGTTGAAGCTTCACTATTTTAAGGATATGTCAGTTCCTCATTATTAATAGTTCCATGCCGAGGAAATTATTTTAAATTATATGTATTCTCAAATAAGGATTTGATGAATGGTCTGCGGTCGAAAGAAAAAAGCATTGTTAGTTCGTATCTCCCAAATTTCAGTTTTTCCTCAATCAAATGGAACCAGAAATATTATTTAAAAGAATGAATTTTTAAATATCGACATAGAAGCTTTTGATTCAGTATAGTTCCTTGCTCAATTTATAATTTTGTATCGTAAAAAATAAAATAAAATAAAATAAAAAATAAAAAAACAAAGAAACCAGAAACAGAGAAAACACTAAAGTTTGGCAGACATGGACAAGCAATTCCATGGAAAACATGCCCATTGATTTAAGTACATTTCATATATAAAGTGTATATTTACGAATTCATGAAGAAATTTGTACAAAGAAGTCAAAGTAATTTTGAGAAAATCATCATGAAAGTAAAAACAAAGGGATCAAAAACAACGTTGTGTAATTTTTCTAGAATATAGATTGATAACATACCTGCCAATTTTCCGTTATAGTGAACACAAAATACATACTTTGAACAAGAAAATTTTTAACCCTCAAGCCACGGGCACCTTTTCAGTGGTTTACTTTTTAAAAATTAAGTTTGTTTGATTCCCATAATTTTTTTGAAGTAGAAATAGTCACTTTATTTAATTACAGATTAAATAATGTCAGATTAAGCCGAATTATACGCTTTAAAAATGGAAATCAAGCAAAATTGTGGAAATCAAGCAATCTGAATTTTACAAAGTAGCCCACTGGAACACAAAAATAACGTTTCCCGAGCTACTGGAGGCTTAATAAAATGTATCTCGTTTCTATGTAGTATTAATTTTCTTTCATTTTGTATCCTTTCTGCGACAAAGTAATCCTGCTGCTAATATGGCACCAGAATTTTCCAACAAACTCCTTTAAAAATAAATATATTTATTTATCCACCGGTATTGCACAGAAATATTTTATTATCGATTTGTGGCTCAATGTTCCATTACATGGTGCAACCAAATTGATTATCGAATGCCACAATGGCGCCAGAATTTTGGCACAAGTATTTTCCTTTCGCTATGTATTTAATGTAATGCTTTTTATTATTTGAAAGTAAATTTGTTTGTATATTCCGGTGTCATTCATTCATGTAATCATTTTAGCAACGGAATAGCTCTGCGCCGGAAAGGGTTAAAACGTTCGGGGTGCCATTTCACAGTTTGAAAAAAAACCTTACTAGTGTGAAAAATATATCTACCTTTCATATAATATAATGTGATATATCATATAATATAGTGTGAATAATATATTCACCATATCATACCTTTCACAGGTCAATTAAAATTTCTGTTTCAGAATACGTTTAATAGACTTGAATTAAACTCGAATGTGGGTAACAATGTAAAAACACAACTGTTAACTAGTAACCACACGAACACAACAACACAGAACAGGCAGTCTTCTAGATCTCAATTTATTCGACGTAAACAACAGCCCTCGAAATATTATTACCAAGTATGTAGCCACTTTAAAATATGTAAAAATTGGTCAAAATCTGAAAATAACTAAATACTATTTTTATTATATCTCATTATACCGAAATTTCTGGCATTTAAGCCAAGGCTCATATAACTCTGTTTCACACTTTTTTTTTTTTTGTTAAATGTGATTTTCTTCTGGTTAGCATTTTTTTGACTTCATTTTTTATATACAATTTCTTGTTTGAAACAGACTTAAATTAGCCGAGGCTTGTACGCAGGAAATTACTTTATATTTATATATTATTTTTAGAAGCATATCTTGAAATGTGTGCGAAATCTGAGAAAAGAAGCACATGAAAATGGGAATTGTAAAACTCCATAAACAAATATTCTCTACACCGATGCGCTACACTGCGCGTTATTCAGAAATTAAATATTAAACTATTTTTATAGAGTTGTGCTCATCCACTCCTGGATTACTCCTGGACATTTGATATAGAATATCACTGCGAAGTATTAATACTCACAAACATTTTATAAGCACTACATAATACGCTCAAAAACGGGTCAGTGAAAAAACTTATACCACAGAGGAAAACTCACTTGCAGCAATTATTGATCTTAGACAGTATTTTTACACAATTCTTTTGTGTCTGTCTAACTGACCGATAAACGATATGCACTCTATATATAGAAAACATAATGTGCATTTCAGTGATTTTATTATGTTAAATTCATCATGACATCATTAAATTGCTCCTGAAATGGTTTTTACCCATGGATCATAATGTAACGGAAAACTTTTGTGCTTCCCTATTAAAGAATGTACTTTTTCTATCACCGAAGAAAGCATGTTGTTATGGATCTCAATGAGGCATGTGAATCGCACTATGTTTGATACGTTGAAACATCAATAAATTGCACCGAAAACGATTTCACTGCCTCATCATGAACACTGCTTCATAGACCGTAATGTAACAGAATTTTGGTGTGTGTCTGTAAAAGAAGACTAAACGCAGGGCTCCTTAATGATCCGCCTACTGCATCAATACATTTCACCGAAAACGATTTCCCCCTCATAGCAGTGTTGCCAGATTGGGGACATTTCTGTCCCCAGATTGTTGATTGTCACCGCTTTTTTGAAGGAGAAATATTCGCCCTATTTAAAAATTGTTTAAAAATTCTGAAAAATAAGGCGAATCATACTATTTTAAAAAAGTGGTGGCAGTCATATAATCTGAATTAAAAAAGTCCCCAATCTAGCAACACTGCCTCATAGACCGTAATGTAAAGGATTTTGGTGTGTCTCTGTAAAAGAAGGCTAAACGCAGGGCTCCTTAATGATCCGCCTACTGCATCAATACATTTCACCGAAAACGATTTCCCCCTCATAGCAGTGTTGCCAGATTGGGGACTATTTTGTCCCCAGATTGTTGATTGACACCGCTTTTTTGAAGGAGAAATATTCGCCCTATTTAAAAATTGATTAACAATTCTGAAAAATAAGGCGAATTATACTATTTTAAAAAAGTGGTGACAGTCATATAATCTGAATTTAAAAAGTCCCCAATCTAGCAACACTGCCTCATAGACCGTAATGTAAAGGATTTTGGTGTGTCTCTGTAAAAGAAGGCTAAACGCAGGGCTCCTTAATGATCCGCCTACTGAGCACCATTTTTTTCATTCTTTTTAGATCTTTCTTGCAGATTAAACAGAAATCACCTTCGGATGTCAATTCTAGCGCAAATGCTGTAGAAACCTACCATAAAATTTCATATTAAAAATATTGGTGTTCAGTTCGCGGAGCGTCTGCGAGCCCTGAAACGCTACATAATTCATTTTCAGTACAGAGGATTGTACAGTAAACCTGAAAAACATATAAATATTTCATTGCAATCCAAGCATATTTACGAATGTTAGATGACAGAAGACAGGCAGAAGACTGACAAACGGAATTCATAACGACTATTCAACTATATTGAAAATTGTTAAAAATGCAAAACTTGCAACAATGATGACGCTCTAATCTCGGAATCGGACTTAGTAGGGAATATCTCCAATTGCCAGATCGGGATTTTGTCAAGAGCGGTGTCGTTGGAAAGCTCTTACCATGGGGATCAAAGAAATGTATACAGCTACCCGTCCGAATTCAACTGGTGAAGAGTTATAGGCCAATGTATTTCTGTTATTTATTGATTTCTCCAGATCAATAGCTATGCAAGAAAGACACTCTGTGTGGTAGAAAATACAGCTTACAGTACAGTTATATAACCTGTTGTTGCCAGTGTTCGTGAAGGTTTCATGTTTCCTCTAGTAAGAAACAGAAGATAATAATCACATTTTCAAGATCATATATAACTACCGTAATTTCGCGCGTATCCGCCGAACTCAGGTAATTCGATTTCCTACCAGAATTTATTTTAAATAAAATGTGACTTGCTTCTGGTTTGCAATTATTTGACTTATTTTTATCAATAAAATTTTCGGTATGAAAAAGACTTAGCTAAGCCACGGCGGATACGCGGGAAAGTACGGTAATAGGGTTGCACAGACTTAGAGTATGCTTTAAAGAACATCAGGAACAAACCCCATGCCCTCCTTTGATGACATGCGTCGGTATGCCTTTCAAAAGCTTTAATTAGAGACACGGTTCCCGTCTTTCGATCAGTTAAACAGGCATGCTTCAACTTAACTAATAACACCTGAGAAAACTGCGAAACACCCTCTTTAATTGTGTGTACCTGGTGTTGGAACCACTCGTGCTCCAACCATTTCTATTCAGAAATGCACTACCATCCGTGAAGTTACATTTCCCGCGAAGCATAAACTCTCTTCTCCGTAATCTCTGTAATCCGTCAAATATCTTTTCGACCACAAAGAGTGTCTTTCCTGCATAGCTAGCGATCTGGAGAAATCAAAAAATGACAGGAATACATTGGCCTATAACGTTTCACCTGTTCCATTCGAACGGGCAGTTGTATACATTTTCGTGATCCACATGGTAAGAGCTTTCCAACGACATCACATTCGACAAAATAACAATCTGGCAGTTGGAGACCTTCCCTAGTGAGTATGGCTACTTCAGGGATTCCTAAGAACTCAGGTTTGCTCTTAACACGTTCACACCGGCGACGATATTCATTTTTTTAGCTGTGAGACAGCGCTCGAATTCATATTACGCTTCATCTGGCAGCGCAGCACTTTCGTTTATTCAGACACTGCATGCAATGACCCGCCCCTCTCATATTTAATGAATTGAACTCGAATATAACAAGCAGAGTTGATTGTGGATGTCTGCAAGTTCGTAAGGAAAAAACAAATTTCTTACAGACGGGATTTTATTGACTAAATGTGTACGAATTTAACTTAAATGTCTTCCAATCTAAAGAAATATGGACAGCATGATATAAATGCATTCCTGTAAGCCACGCCCTTAATCGATGGTATTTTTTGAATGAAAACGTGAATTCTCGTTTGTCATCGTGAATGAATTTAGTTCATAATAATGAATTGTTTTTGCTACTGAATTTTCGAATATTCAAGTGTGACCGTACTTGCCAACTTTCCCTTAAACTTCCGCAAAATGTGAGTTAAATTGACCCAGGTTAAACACGTTTCGAGACAGAAATTGCTAAAGAAATTATTAGAATAATTAGAAGAATAGAGCAATATGATTTTAAATGTACGGAGATACATCCAAAAAATTTTCTGATTAGTACCGCGCATAACCTGGGTCAATTTAACTCGCATTTTAAGAAAGTTTAGTTGAATGTTGACAAGTATGAGTGTGCCCGACCTGTAGTGCACGCCGTCTATAGCTTAGTCGAGTGTGACCCACTGCAGTATGCGACTTCTGTGGAACAGACGAGTGTGGCCCACTGGTGGTACACCCTCTGATGCGACAGACAACCGTGGTTTACCTGTGATGCACGCCGGCGTGAACGTGTTAAATAACCACCACATGACCCTCACAACACAGGTCAAGCGGACTCCATGATCGCCAAACAAAATGTGTCCTGTATCAATGTCGTGCGCGACAATGTAGAAGTATGTATTCAATTAAATATTTGCAAAAGCTGGTGGGAATTTAAAATTAACTGATTGTTATTTTTTTCAGTTTCAATTTACAGCATTTTCGAAAGTATATTTTTGTTAAAAAAGACAGAAATAATTACGAAAAGAAAAAAGTAAATAAAATTGCATTCTTTCAGCTTTTTGATGGGAATTAAGTAAATGAAGAGTAATTAACCCCTTGAGGGGCAAGCAGTTGCGTTTGTATAATGCTGAATTTCCAACTGAAATTTAGAAAAATTCTATTCCAAAATAAGTAAAAGCAATTTTGCGGCTTTTTTCCATCAAACTTAGAAAAGTAAAATTTAATAAAATTTTCTGGTGTAAAACTTCATCAATCGTATATGGTATATAATATATACCGGTGCCCCTCAAGGGGTTAAGTCACACAAATATTCTTTAAAATACAATTTTATAACAGATGATATTAGTACGTACATTAAATACAAGTTTTTCCAATTGTTATGAGAAAATGGGAACAAAAATATATAGTAATATACTGTTTTTCTTTTACTTTCTACACAAAAGGGGAACTTAAATTGCCACTATCACATAAATGGCATTAAAAACTACAAAAAAAATTAATATCTCAAAAATTAATTGAGATGTAGTTTTAAATGAATTGCATTTAAAAAATACTTTTCTCTTTAAACGATGTTGTAAAAATTAAAAATGTGCGATGTTTAGAAGTTTTTTTAAAAATTCCGTAGATTATCGGTATTTAACCGTACAAAGATGCACCTGATTCGTTATACGGTTGGCTTTGGTTAGATGTAACGTTATTTTTTAGTGATGACATTTTAATTGTTGAAATAACATATCGGGGGCAAAAAATGAATAGGACAATTCGGAAATCGAATGACATCATATGTGAATTCTTTGACAACTTTACGGAAATGCAATATTAAAGCGTATCTATATAAATTTTTTATTGGCTTTGAAAATAATCAGCTCGAAAACCACTGGTGCGAGATTGTGGACTGTATAAATCAGATTATTTGGCTACCAACACTTTTTAAGAATAGTATAATTCGCCTTATTTTTCAAAAACTTTTAATCCATTTTTAAATAGGCCGAATATTTCTATTTAAAAAAAGCGGTGACAATTGTGACAGCGTTTCTGTCCCATACCTTTTTTTTAATTCAAAATTTAATTTAAAACATAACTTTCTTACTTTTAGATCATATTATCCTCCCCCCCCCCTCTTTCCTATAACGAAATAGGTGATTAAATTCATTTCTCAAAACCATCCAGAGTTTGCTAAAGCGATTTCTTTCATCTGTCTAAAATTATCTTTAATTCAAAGCGCTCGAATAATCATTTCCTTTTTTCTTTTCTTATTTTAAGCTGTAACTACCCGTTTTTGCTGCGTGTGCAATGAAATAAATAAGAATTAAATAGCACAGCTGCTAGTCTCATTTCATGTTCTTGCATTGGATATTTTTCCCCGCCGCAGTGATAAGAAATTTTTATCGCGACTTATACATGAACGTTGAATATGCATTAACAATAAAAAGTAAAAATGAACGATTCTTATGGGAAGCATGTAGCTTTCGTGTTTTGTGGGTGAGCTAAAAGCCAGATGCCTGTGATGTCCGGCATTCTTCTCTGGCGGCGGTCTACTTTGTGAAAGCTGTTGGATAAACAATTTCGGTTTGTCTGTTACTTTTCTCATCCTAATTTGAAGCGCTTACTTGCAATCCACATTTTTGCGGTAATGTTGATCGCCAAAAGCCTTTGTACGATTTCGCGCAGTCACCAAAAGTTGTAAATTGGCGATGCTGTGCCACGCCAAGATTTCTGGATTTTCGTGCAAAAAACCGCACTTCTGTTTCAGCTCTCGAGATGTAAAGTTGTCTAATAAGAGAGGGGCGCTTCGGCGTCCCATGTATTGTGGGGTCTCTCTCTCCCATTTTGGCTCCTGAACCACCTTTCTTTTATAAGATTTTTAATAAAGAAATAGTTCCTGTAATATGGTTGGAGTTTTTTTGCATTTAAACGAACCATCCCACTGAACACTGTCTTGGTGCATATTCTGTAAGTGCGAAAGTGGACAAAGGATTTTAGGTACATATAAAGCTGCAACGTACACGTTTCAGCTTTCTTCTGTTGTGGGGGTGAGTTATGTGACAGCGTTTCTGTCCCATACCTTTTTTTAATTCAAAATTTAATTTAAAACATAACTTTCTTACTTTTAGATCATATTATCCTCCCCCCCCCCCTCTTTCCTATAACGAAATAGGTGATTAAATTCATTTCTCAAAACCATCCAGAGTTTGCTAAAGCGATTTCTTTCATCTGTCTAAAATTATCTTTAATTCAAAGCGCTCGAATAATCATTTCCTTTTTTCTTTTCTTATTTTAAGCTGTAACTACCCGTTTTTGCTGCGTGTGCAATGAAATAAATAAGAATTATTAGCACAGCTGCTAGTCTCATTTCATGTTCTTGCATTGGATATTTTTCCCCGCCGCAGTGATAAGAAATTTTTATCGCGACTTATACATGAACGTTGAATATGCATTAACAATAAAAAGTAAAAATGAACGATTCTTATGGGAAGCATGTAGCTTTCGTGTTTTGTGGGTGAGCTAAAAGCCAGATGCCTGTGATGTCCGGCATTCTTCTCTGGCGGCGGTCTACTTTGTGAAAGCTGTTGGATAAACAATTTCGGTTTGTCTGTTACTTTTCTCATCCTAATTTGAAGCGCTTACTTGCAATCCACATTTTTGCGGTAATGTTGATCGCCAAAAGCCTTTGTACGCTTTCGCGCAGTCACCAAAAGTTGTAAATTGGCGAGGCTGTGCCACGCCAAGATTTCTGGATTTTCGTGCAAAAAACCGCACTTCTGTTTCAGCTCTCGAGATGTAAAGTTGTCTAATAAGAGAGGGGCGCTTCGGCGTCCCATGTATTGTGGGGTCTCTCTCTCCCATTTTGGCTCCTGAACCACCTTTCTTTTATAAGATTTTTAATAAAGAAATAGTTCCTGTAATATGGTTGGAGTTTTTTTGCATTTAAACGAACCATCCCACTGAACACTATTACAACAATCAACAATCTGGGGACAAAAAAGTCCCCAATCTGGCAACACTGTCGACAACGATGATAAAAATGATCAGGTGCCTTAATATTAAAACAATATGTGAAAAAGTTAATGGTTTATCACACATTTTCAAATTTATAATAAAATGGTGAAAAAAAATATTAGTTTACCTTGTCTTACCATATAGTCATATTGACATGTTTCCTTTTTAATGAAATATAGTGAATCGCCGAAACGTAATCTAAATATATTTTTTTATTTAAATGTATTAAAATGATTAATTATCATTAAAATCTTATGCAAAAGAGCTATAAATTATGATATAAATCGTATTTACATAAAAAGTAATCAACATTGTCGAAAACATGACTATGTACTGTCACACATCATTTTCACATTTCATTTTGATGTACACTGAAATTTTACCTTTAAAGTGTCGAACAGGGCTGCCAATTTGGGCTTTTTTAAATTAAAATATTATGAATTCATGCGAAAATTTCCGAACAATATATTTACATTATTTAACCCTTTCCGGCGCGGAGTAATTCTGTTTATAATCTCATGAAATGATGAACTGACATCAGAATTTATAAACAACTTTATAAGGAAATAAGAACTTGCTTATTTTCAAGTATGTTATAAAAGAAAAATTTTAATTAAACTTTTTGGGTGCAAATAAAAGAAAAATTCGGCCCTTTTTTTTAAAACCACCGCCGCGCAAGGGTCAATGACAGACTTTTCACCAGTGATGGAAAATTGGCGCAGAGGTGGAGCCTATTGACATCACTAAATTTTAGTAGTATTTTTCGGCTTGTCTAATGACAGAATTTCTGAGTTTTTATTAAGGTGAAGAATACTATAAAAATTCAGTGGTGTCAATAGGCTCCACCTCTGCGCCAATTTTCCTCCATTGACTTTTCACTAATACATACAATAAAATATTTTCTAAAAAAAGGATTCCGAAAAAAAGGAGGGGGTTTTGAATGGGAACGCAATCTCTTGTTGTCGTTTCCATTTAGAGAAAAAAACCCTTCAAAAATGAACAGAAAAATTCCGTAAAATTTCCTTTTATGTGAATTGATATTATTTTATTTATAAACATTTTTATAATTTTTTCCTGCCACTAGTTAAATTTTCGCGGTTTTTTTTCCCTCTAAAATATTAATTGTAGTTTTCTTAGTTTTCTAAATTTATAGATATACAACTAACATGTTTTCTATTTAAATTTTATTAATAATTTTTTTAAGTACGTAAACAATATACTTTTTCGCACAGCTTTTATACATGTACTAGAAAACAGAACTAGAAAATATTGTCAAAAATGAGTATTATCACTTAAAATAAACGAGCTGGTTCAATTTTTTATATGCAGGCGATTTCTAACTCAAAAATTGCATGCATTTTCGAATAGACGACAAAATTTCTGGTGGAATGATGCCTTCCGCATCTCAGTGACAATTTGGTTAACACTAAAACCACCGGCAATTTTACTCTCAAGTTGTATAAAAAGTTTCTACCCAGAATTTTTATTTAAATATATTTAACTCATTTAAATAGCCTATTCGTGTGCTGCATTTATTTAACATAAGAAATTTATAGAATCGGCTATTATCAATTTGGCATGCGTCAAAATGAACCCTCATGGTGGTTCTAGTGTTAAAAAAAGATTGGCTGGTACTATTTGGTTTCCCGCGACTGGACAATACCTAGTACACGCGAGAGCAAGCGCCCATGTCGCTGCCATCGAAATACTCAAGGCCGGAGGACACGAGTTCTGACGTAATCACTAATCGACCGACTTGTTACTAGTGTTGGAATTCACACCGGAAAATTTTGAATAGGAATTTTCGTTTATTTTATTTGTGGAATATCCATCATCTTATAAAACAATAACAACTATTTAAACTTACTGGTGAGAATTCTTAATCCCTAAGTAAAAATTCAGCCAGATGCGGAATGTCACAATGTTACCACATCTAGCTGATTTTTTTTTTTTTTTTTTTTTGGGGGGGGGGGATTCCGAATTCTCACCAGTAAGTTTAAATAGTTATTATTGTTTTATAAGATGATATATATTCGACAAATAAAATAAAAGAAAATTGCTATTCAAACTTTCCCGGTATGATTTCCAACACTAGTGACAAGTCGGTCGATTACGACGCTAACGAGAAAGACAGGCCACCGCGGTGGGTCCGATTCTTCTTTTTTTACAGACCGCTGGAGTCACGTGATGCTCTTTTCGCACACTTTCATTGGTGCATTCGAGCATCACGTGACTCCAGCGGTCTGTAAAAAAAGAAGAATCGGAACCACCGCGGCAGCCTGTCTTTCTCGTTAACCTCGGGTCGATTAGTGATGACGTCACAACTTAGCCTTGAGTATTTCGATAGCAGCACCCGTGCACGCATATTTATTTCCCCAACGGTATTATGCCATACGCGCTGTATCTCGTAATCTGTTTGGTCAGAGTTTCAGCGGCAAAGTGAGAATGGAAGATATTCCAAATATGGGTTTGAGGCTGAAAAAAGTCACATGACACAGGTAATTTACTTAAAGAACGTCTAACTGATAAGAGGGGAAGATAGTACTGCTTTGCCTCATGAACTGTTTCATTGGCTAGCGGGGATTTACATTCTCCGTCTACGGAGCTTTCCCTTCTTTACGCTAGAATGTTTTAGCTTGACCACGTGATCAAAACGGGGATGGAATATCCTCCATTCTTGGAGGGAATTGTGCTTTGTGAAAACCATCAGAGGGAGAGTTTCGATGGAAAAAAAAATAATCTATGTGAAAACGAATAGAAGTATATTAAATTAGCTTTCTATTTGGATTTTTTTTATCCAGTCAATAAATTCTAAGAATTAACCTGCGTTGCCTATTCTTTTAATGTGTTAAAATCGCCCCCCTCCCCTGGAACAAACAAACAAACAAAGATAATTTGTATTATCTATAGCAGGAGTGGGGAAGGGGTACAGCGTCTAGAATACATAGTGTGGAATTATGCTATCCAAACAATGATAAAAATTTGTATCTTTTAAATGTGCGACGATACTGCTGAAATCCAAAGAGTCGATAGCAGCGACATCTGCGGGATTTTTATATTACATTGGATAGACTATCAATATTCTTGCAGTTTTAGAAAATATTCTGGAGATGTCGCTGTGATCTTTATATTTCAGCAGCATCGTTGTACAATTAAGGGATACAATATTTTAGCACTTTTTTAAGTATTACAGGGATAGCCGATTTCCACACTATATATTGTAGTCGCTATAGAAGAGGGGAGAAATCTTCAGGTACAGCGCCTAGAAGATACAGTGTGGAAAACGGCTGCAAAATAGTGCTAAAAATTGAATCCCATAAATGTACAACGATGCTGAATAACAAGATGTTGATCATAGCGCCATCGTAGTGATTTATAAACGATAGTCATTCTAAAAGAGACTCTTTAACCTATTTCACGTCATTCCTTAACTAAATTAGCTTATAACAGACTAAAATATCTTATATTTATAGTTTCCGATATTTAGCATTCTATAATTTTTGAAGACACAGGGTTTATATTGAAAAGAGTTACGAGATGGCGCTCATATCAGCATATTGCCGCTGAGCATTGTTGGAGATTTATGGGATACAAGTTTTTAGCACTTTTTAAAGCATTATAGGAATAGCCGTTTTCCACACTGTATCTTCTATGCGCTGTACTTCAGGCGTTTCAATAGGCTGCTGCTGTTTTTTTTTTTTTTTTTTTTTTTTTTTTTTTTTTTTTTTTTTTTTTTTTTTAAACACCCTAAGCTGTTAGCCCGTATTTTTTCGTTTCCCAAAAACAACTTAAATCTGTTGTAGAAAAAATATTTTAAACAAAATTCTATTTTAAAGTGTATGTCAAATAATGGGGCATGAAGTGTATTGCAAAATTGAAGTATATCGAAACAAACAGGGAAAGAAAATTTAAATTAAGATTCTTTTTACCCGACTGAAAAGAATGGTTATGTGTTTCCCGCGTATCTGCGTATGTGGATTACTTTATACCATATAAACACCTCAACGGATGGATGGATTTTAATGAATGCGGTCTTTCAAAATGAAGACGATGTTTCATTGACTATTCTACAGTCAGAAGCTCCGTTAAAATATTATACAACCTGGAAGTTGTGTATGTATTGTGGATCTCTAGCATTACTGCAACTCTAACCATCATAGACAGCAATAGACTTCATCAAAACAGTGTTTATAGATACGAACTAACAATTAAACACAAATTAAAAGTCATCAATACAAGTAAATAAAAAAAATAGGTAAGTAATATAAACAAGTAATATAAATATATATATATATATTTTTTAAGCCAATTCCTACTTAGGTCAATAAGAGAATTTTTTTCCTCACATTCTTCTTTCCTTTTGATTGGTGCTAAAAATGCCTTGATCAAGAATAGGGCTCTCTCGGTCTTAAAATACCTTGATCAAGAGGAGGGCTTTCTCGAATATTGAAAATTAATTAATTTAATTTAATTAATGAATTAATATCTGAAAAAACTGGATTAACATCCAGCGTTATCCACTACAAGTTTTAAAAAAATTATTTGAGCTTGATTGGATGAATAATATGTATTTTATTAAAAGATTGAAAATTTGTACGATATATATATAGCAACAGTGTGAGCTAATAGTAGGAATGGAAAAAAAATAGTTTCACATTTATGAGAAATAATTAATTAGTTCGCTTTTTACGCAGTCGGGTTTTTTGATTTTTTAAATTTAATTGTTTATTATAAGCATTTTTGTGAAAATGCAGGGTAGCCGTCAAGACGCAGCACAAAAGGGAGAATGGAGAAGTGTTAAAATTCAGTTGGTGGTAGAGGATGGGGATGGATTTAAATAATTTTAAAATTTTTTTTTTTGTAATGGTCTTAAATTTAACAATTCTTTAATTAAAAAAGTAATTTAACTTTATTAGCTCTGTTGATTTGATTACTTGCTAGGGGAGGAGACAGTAGAAATTTCAGAGGGGTTACCCATTTAACTGTTTCTTTTTTCTTTTGACTAAAGAAATTAAAAATATGGAACCGGCACCATTTTTTTAAATTAAAATATTTGGCTTTGTACAATCGAAAAAGGTATGCCATTTAACAAACCAAACATTACATTTAATATTAACCCTCCGTCTACCAGACGGGTCCATTGGACCCGACAGGTACATACAAAATATTCATTCAAACCAGAAATTTCTTTAAAATAAACTAAGTATATAAACCCGACAAAAATAAGGTAAATAAATAAGTTAAATAGTTTTAAATAAAAATTCTGGTGTAGAACGTTTTATTAAAACTTGAATAAAATTCCCGGTAGATCTAGGGTTAAGTGGCATTCAAAAGCTTTTAGAATCAAAGATAGCAAACTCTTTTTGCCGAGAGAAACTCGGGCATGAAACTTAAGGGGTTAATGTAGAAGATTGGTTAGTTATTTATTGTACAATAAAATAAAAAGTAGGGGGGAAATGTATATATAATTTTAGACAGTATTTATTTCAGGAGCAAGAGATGAGAGAGGATAAATTTTAGGGAGAATTTAGATGGTTCGTAACTTTCTGTAACTATAAAGTAACAGCTAGCTATAAAGGCAGAGTAGAAAAATTTCCGAACATTTTGATAAAGTTACTTTTTTGTAATATTAAATTAAATATATATTTTTAAATTTACCAATATTTTATTTAATTTTAAATTTAATAAATAATTTTCCAGTATAAATTTACTGGTAGAAGTTTGCTTCCGCATCAACCAGAAACTATTGATCCGATGTAAAAAATCAGCCGCCATCTTGTAACAACCTCCTCAGTTACTTCAATCGGAACTGGTAGATCAATATGTCTCCTCCTCTTTATTTATAACTCCATTGTGGAATTTGGGCAGGCCATTATATTCTCTTTCCCCGGCACTGACAGTGGATTGTTCAGGTTGTCACAAAAGAGTGTAAACTCAGGACGTGACTACCGCCGAAGTAAACTTCCACCAGTAAAAACAGATATCTGTTTTTTCCAGATACTTATGACTGAAATTCTGCATTAATAATATGTTTAAATAAGGAGAGAATGCCTATTCAAATTTACTGTTAGAAGTTTATTCCAGCGGTAACGAGCCACTGTGAAAAAAGTTACAGTTGAAGCTTCACCATTTTGACCATATGCCAGTTACCCTATTTACACTGTTCCCTTAAGCAACCACCACACTATCAGTATAAAGCAAATCATACACTTTTCTAGGTTGGAAATTACATTTACAAATTAGTATTAGATGGAAATAACAGACCTAGAAATATTATTTCCAAATATGAAGTTACTATAAGATATGTAAAAAGTGGTGAAAACCTAACATTAACTAAATTCCATTTTTCTTAAAACTCATTTTCTATACTTATATTATTGTTACCAGCATATTTGAAAAGTGAACGAAATTTGCGAAGCTAAGGGGGTCACGGACAAGAAAATCTTAAAATTTTCTAAACAATTTTATTGCATTAAAAATTTCTCTGTTTTTTTCTGCTTAAAATCATGTTTCCATCTTAATTGAAACAGGAATTACTATTTTTTTCATTTTGGTTTGTTTTTGAAAATCTAGCTTTCAAGCAATGGTTGAAACGACTTCTTGAGAAGATGCGTTTTTCTTCAAGATGAGTTATTACACCAATTATCGTATTTGAATTGTTATAAGCCAAGAACCGTTAAAAATAAATGGTTCAAACATGGAACATGTCTTTTTCAACTGGTTTACATTAATTTTGTTTCAGCAAATTTGAAAAAAAACCTTTTCAAAATATGATTTTTTTTTAAGTTACATCATTTTTTTTATTTTTAATTTAACTATTTTTAATATTTAAATTAATATTTCTTTAAAAATGCTCAATCAAAATTTAAACTTATATAATTCTGTTTATTTAAATGAAAAAAAAAATGAAATTCTAAAAATAATATTTCAAGTTACAACGATTTTAAATTACACCACTTTTTTAATAAATTTTAAATTGTAGTTTTTTTTTAATTTGAGAAGATTTATCATGTGATTTTGTTTACAAATAATATGGTTAACCATTACAAAAAATTTCAAAATTTTAACGCAATAAATAAAAATTATTTTCAAATTTGTCCTGGAATTCAAGCGATACTAATGAAAATGTTAATACGAAAACCCGCGAAACAAACATACCTATACACAGATAAGCAAATTGCGCTTTATTCAGAAATAAAATAATACAGTAAACTATTAGGTAATAAAGTAATAAAATTATTAAGTAATAAATATTAAGTAATAAAAGTGTAAACTATTTTTATAGAATATCTTTTCAGCCGAATTAAATTACCACGCATTTTTAAACAAACACACGAAGATTTTACACTCACCACCTTATAAAGTTGAAATTAGATCAGTTTAAAAGCACACACCACAGAAAAAAAACTCACTTCCAGCAATTATCGATCTTAGTTTCTTAGTACTTTAACCTTATTCTTAATGTGTCTCTAAGTGAACGATAAATTCTATGAACTCTATAGAAAAGATGAATTGCAATTCAGTGATTTTGTTATGTTAAAATCACTATAACATCATTAAATTTCGCCATAAATGATATTTTTCCCCACACATCGTAAAGTAACGGAAAACATTTGTGCGTCCCTGTAAAGGAACTACAAATACTGTACTTGTTTTATCTCCGAAGAAATCCTGTTGTAGTTTATCTCAATGAGTTATATGAATCTCATCATTTTTTAAACATTGCAAAATCAATAAAATGCACCGAAAGAGATTTCCCACGCCAATAGAGAGTAAATTAACAGTATATTTTGCGTTTGTCCAGGAAAGCGAACTCTAAACTGCACACACTTCATTTTCAATACCGATCGTTCTACAATAAACCTCAAAAGCATATAAAAATTTCATCGCAATCCCAGAATATTTACGAGTGTTAGATAGCGGACGTCAGACAAACTGAATTCATAACTACATTTCAACTACGTTTTATAGTATTAAAAATGCCCACTTTGCAACAATGCTGGCTCTCCAATCTCGACACCAGTCTTAGTATAGTAGTGATACTGATCCATATGAACTCAGCTTTGGTCTTAACGCTTAACCGGAAACGTGCATATCCCGTGAACAAACAGAATATTTAATAATTTACCAAATAGAAAACTTAAACATTTAATCTTTAATAGTAATGCATTAACAAGACCAATTTTTTAATGTAACACAGAGGTGAAAAGCTCCCACTAATCTTCCGTAATGTGACCCAGTTTAACAACGCTTTGAACCAGAAAATGTATTTGATTAATCTTCACTTATTTAACCCTAGAACTACCGAAAATTTTACTCAAGTTTTATAAAAATATTACACATCAGAATTCTTATTTAAAACTATTGAACTTATTTACTTAACTCATTATTGTCTGGTCTACATATTTAGTTTATTTTAAAGAAATTTCTGGTTAGAATAAATATTTCGAATGTACCCATCGGGTCCATTGGACCCGTCTGGTAGACGGAGGGTTAATTCCAGTTTACTATACCGAACTCATTTAATTTCATCTCTGAAAAAAATTTCTGGTGCGAAGTGTATTAAACCAGGGTTAAATTAACTCGCATATTACGGAGGATTAGTGGCAAATCGGCAACTCCGTATAACAACATAAAAATAAGTTTGGAATGTGAAAGAGCGAAAATATTAAGTACAGATATGTAGACGCAAGCATCGCACAGACGTACGTTTCCGGTTAAGGGTTAAGTCCAGAAGTCTCCAAAGCATTGCGTTCATTTGTGGAACCGCGTAGCAGGGCTGTCAGTTTTGCTCCATCTTATTCAGAAAATCCGAATTCGTGCCAGAAATTGAAAATAGTATTTTTGGCTTTAATTAATGACAGAAATTTTATGATTACATAAAGTAGAGATTATTCTTTTAAAATTTCCAGTATGAATTTAAAATTTCGAAATAAAAATGGAGGCCAAACTGGACCGCGTGGAATGAACTCTAGTATTCCTTACGATAATACTTATTACGCGGACTTCATATGGCCCGCGGAACACATAGTAAGTATCACTGGTTCAATTTATATAAAAACTTAAAAAGGACATAAAAACTGTTTGAATTAGTAAATAAAATTTAAATCTTTCAATATTTTGTCCATCTGAGCATTTAAAAAATTGACGATTATAGAAAGTAATCCGTTTGGTTTAAGGAAGTAAAAATAGAGCCTCTGTTCCAAATGAAATCATTATTTTCTAATGATAAAAAATCCATACTTCCTTTTTTTTAAGCTGATTGAGATCTTTCTTAAATAAAATATAAATTAAAATATTATTAACATTACATCTTAAAGCTAATAATTTTTAAAGTAAAAAACATTATTATTCGACTCAAATGTCTGTAATAGCTTACGACTGGGCCCCTAATTTTGTCTACCCCCCTCCTCAAATGGGAGGTTACGGCTCTGCTGATTAGCTAAGTTTTGATATTAATATTTTTGAGCTTATATGTGTGAATCTTTGAATATCGAAATGTCGATTCAAGTATAGATTCTTAATGTGATCGTTTCTGTTTTATACGATGTCGATTTTAAGCGGTTCCCGAATTTTCCAGAATCGCCCATCACTATTTCTCATCATGGAACTATTCAGAAAGAGAAACTGACATATCCTTAAATTAAAGAAGCTTCAACTGTAACCGCTTTCGCATTTGTTGATTACCTCCGGGGCAAACATCCACCAGTAAAATTAATAAATATTTTTTCTTTATTCAAACACCTTAATAATAGAAAATTTCAGTCAAACATAATTGCAAAAAATGGTATTCATTTTAACTGGTGGTAATTTACTTAACTGGTGGTTTTTTAACTGGTGGTAATAGTTCCGCTATATTGTCAGAACAACCTCTATATTGTAAGACAACCTCTTGGAAGTGTCAGTGGAGAGATTGTAATACATTGGCAAACTGACACCAGTAAAAAGAGACAGTATTTTTTTACAATATATGTAAGAGAAATTTCACAGGTATGAGGCTCTGAAATAAAACGAAAATTTCTATTAAAGTTTACTGGTGGAAGTTGTTACTGGCAGTAATTAGAACCTGTGTCCCCCCCCCTCAAAAAAAAAACAGCAGCCGTCTTGTGACAACATCTTCAGTTACTTCACTCGCAACTACTAGACAATACAATATATGTCTCCTTCTCTTTATTCGTAAATCCATTTTTCTCATTATACCGTCATTTCTGGCATTTACGTCGCGGCTCACATAACCTTGTTTCCTACCATTTTTTTTTTAAATAAATGTAACTTTCTTCTGATTAGCATTTATTTGACTTCGTTTTTAAAATAACATTTCTGGTTTGAAACAGACTTAAATAGCCGCGTCTCATACGATAATTAAGGTATTTTCTTATATTATTTTTATAAACATGTCTTGAAAAGTGTGTGAAATTTGCGAAGAGAAGCAGATGAAAATGTGAATTGTACAACTCGATAAACAAATATTCTCTACACTGATGAATATATTGCGCGTTATTCAGAAATAAAATATTAAATTATTTTTATAGAATATCTGTTCAACCACACCTGACTTTATTACTACCTGGATTACGACCTGGATTACTACAACATTTCATATGAAATATTACTAAGAAGAATTTACACTCACGAACATTTTATAAGCACTACCTAATACGCTCAAAAACGGAGCAGTGAAAAAACTCAAACCACAGTGGAAAACGCACTTGGAGCAATTGTCGATCTTAGTCAGTAATTTTACTTAATTCTTTTGTGTGTTTGTCTAACTGAACGATAAATGCGATGCACTCTATATATTGAAAACATAATGTGCATTTCAGTGTTATTATTATTCTAAAATCATCAGAACATCATTAAATTGCACTTCAAATGAATTTTACCCATGCATCATAATGTAACGGAAAACATTTGGCGCGTCCCTGTAAAAAAAACTATACATGTAATTGTTCTATCTCCGAAAAAAGCATGCTGTTGTGCATCTCAATGAGGCATATCAATCGCATTATATTTGAAATATTGTAGCATCAATAAAATGCTCCGAAAAAGATTTTCCCTCAAAGACCGTAATGAAACGGAATTTTTGTGGGTCCCTGTAAACAAAGTTTAACGCAGGTCTCCAAACCAATATTTTCTTAGATAATTTTTTTTCTTAGATTTTTCTTGCAAATTGACAGAAATCACCTTCGGAGGTTAATTCTGTCGCAAATGCTGTAGAAAACATACCATTAAATTTTCCTATCATTAAAACCTACCATAAAAAATATTGGTGTTCAGTTTGTGGACCATTTGAGGGCAATGAAATGCTAGATACTTCATTTTCAATATTGAGCATTTATAGTAAACCTGAAAAACATATTAAATATTTCACTGCAATCAGAGCATATTCACGAGTGTTAGATGACGCAAGACAGACGAACTGAATTCATAACTACTATTCAAATATATTGGAAAGTGATAAAAATGTCCAACTTGCAACAATGATGTCGCTCTAATCTCGGAATCAGACATAGCAGGGAAGGTCTCCAACTGCCAGAATGGACTTTGTCAAGAGCGGTATCGTTTGAAAGCTCTTACCATGGGGATCAAGAAAAAGTATACAACTACCCGTCAGAATGCAACTCGTGAAGACGGATGTATTTGTGTCATTTATTAATTTCTCCAGGTCGCTAGCTATGCAGGAGAGGCACTCTGTGTGGCAGAAAAGACAGCTTATAGTACAGTTATGTAACCTGTTATTGCCAGTGTGATGCTGGTGAAGCTTCCATGTTTCATGCAGTAAGAGACAAAAGATTGTAACCACATTTTCACAATCATATATAACTAATTCAACTGCGCTGACTTGGAGAATGCTTTAAAGAACATTAGGAACTGTAGCCCTCGCCCACCGTCGGTGACATTCATCGGTTTCCCTTTCAAAAGCTTTCATTACAGACACGGATCCCGTTTTTCGATAAGTTAAACAGGCATGTTTCAACTTAACTAATAACACCTCTGACAATTACGAAATACCCCCTTTCATTGTGTGTAACTGGTGTTGGAAACACTCGTGGTTCCGCCGCTTCTATTCAGAAATGCACTACCACCCGTGAAGTTACTTTTCCACGAAGCATATACTCTCTTCTCCGTAATCTCTGTAACCCGTCAACTCTCTTTTCTAGCACACAGATTGCCTTTCCTGCATAGCTAGCAATCTGGTGAAATCAATATATGACAGAAATACATGGGCCCAGTATTGACAGTTTTGCCTCCATTTTAATTCAAAAAATACGAGTTCATAACAGAAATAAACATCATATTTTATGCTTTATTTAATGAGAGGCATCTAGCGATTACATTAAATAAAAATATTTCTCTCAAAATTTGCTGTAAGAAATAGAAATTTCGGAATAAAATTGGTGGCCAAACTGGCAAGCCTGCATCGGCATGTAACGTTTCACCAGTTGCATTTGGACGGGTAGTTTTATAAATTTCCTTGATCCCCATCAGTGTTGCCAGTGGACTACTTTTTTAAAATTAAGATTTCTTGCTTGGCCCCACTTTTCTGAAATGATAAAATTCCCCTTTCTTTCGCCTTAAATAATAGGTCTTTAAATAAGGCTAAAATTAGTTTTTCAAAAAAGTTATGCCAATCATGAAAACTGAATTTTAAAAAGTAGCCCACTGGAAACACTGATTCCCATGGTAAGAGATTTTCAACGACACCAGTGTTGCCACTGGGCTACTTTTTTTTAAATTCAGATTTCTTGATTGGCACCATTTTTCTAAAATGTAAAATTCCGCTTTCTTTTCGACTTAAATAATATGTCATTAAATAATGCGAATTTTACAATTTAAAAAAAGTGGTGCGAATCAAGAAATCTGAATTTTAAGAAAAAGTAGCCCACTGGGAAAACTGATCGACACTACTCTTGACAAAATCCCGATCTGAGAAGTTAGAATCTACCCTAGTTCGCACAGCAGCGTCAATGATTCACACGAACTCAGCCTTGTTCATAAATAACCACCACATGACCATCATAACACAGGTCTAGCGGGCTCCTTGACCTACAATAGAAAAATGCTTTGAATATATCTTGCACGACAATTTAGATGTATGTATTCAATCAAATGTTTGCAAAAACTGGTGGCATTTAAAATTAACTGATTTTTTTTTATTTCTCAGTTTTAATTTACAACATTTTTGCAAGTATATTTTTGTTAAAAAGGACAGAAATGCGAAAAGAAGAAAGTAAATAAAATTGCTTTCTTTTCGCTTTTTGGTGGAAATTAAGTAAATGTGGAGTAATTAAGTCACACAAATATTCTTTAAAATACATTTTTAAAACAGACGATATTTCTGGCATAGCACGTACATTAAATACAAGTTTTTCGAATTGTTATGAGAAAATGGGACCAAAAATATGTATTAATCTTACATTTTCTTTTTACTTTCTGCAGAAATGGAGTACTTGAGTTGCCGCTATTACAGAAATGGCATTATAAATTACAAAAATTTAAATCTCATAAATAAATTGAGATGTAGCTTTTATACGAATTGCAATTAAAAATGCTTTTCATCTTATCAGAGATGAGATTTACGACTTTTTGCATACCAGTATAATCTTAGAGAAAATGTATTTTATTTAAATGAAATATTTTTGAGATTTAACAGAGCAACATTTTCTCTAAGAATATACTGGTATGCAAAAGTCGGAAATCTCATCCCTGCCTTATACGACGGTGTAAAAATGGAAAATGTGCTATGTTTAGAAGTTTAAAAAAATGCAGTAGGTTATCAGCATTTAACCGTACAAAGATACACCTGCATCGTTTTACGGTTGGCTTTGGCTAGATGTAACGTTATTTTTTAGTGACGACATTTAAATTTTTGTTTGAAAGAAATTACATATCGGGGGCTAAAAAAGGAATAGCTGAATTCGTAAATTGAATGACATCATTGATATGTAAATTCTTTGACATCTGTAAGGAAATGCAATTTAAAACGTATCTATGTAAGTTTTTTATTGGCTTTGAAAATAATGAGCACGAAAACGATGTTAAAAATGATTAGGATCCTTTATATTAAAACAATATGTCCAAAAGTTAATGGTTTATTACTTACTAGCAGACCCGCCTGGCGTTTCCCGGGGTTTGTAAATACACTGCTTAAATCAATTAAAGGATATTTGAAGTTTTATATAAAATAAAGATATAAACGAAATTTTTTTTGCCGAAAATAGAAGAAGAGAATGACAAATGCAAATTTTTCTGGTTTTCAAACTGTGGAGTATGTAAATTTTGAGTTCGACGTCAAAAACGTCGCTTCAGCGGCCACGAATGAAATTTGACTTTCAACTGGATAAAAGAGAATGAAGACAAGGATGATCAGCATTCAGTGATTGCTTTGTTTCGATGAGTACGATGTCTCAGCGGAGTCATTTGACAGATTCAGAAGCTTTGAGAATTGTTGGTAGGTTAGAAGGGGGCCAAACTCAAGCCGAAGTAGCGCAAGCCATTGGAGTGTCACAAAGTGTCATTTCCAGGATCTGGAACCGTGTTTTGGAGAGTGGATGTGCAGGCCGAAGACCAGGGCAAGGTCGTAGACGGGCAACAACGCCCAATGAAGATCGGTATTTAGCGTTAACAGCTCGGAGACACCGAACCATGAACGCTACTCTTCTGCAACAACACCTTCGCTCGGCTACAGGCACCACAATTTCAACTCAGACTGTCCGAAACTGGATCCATGCTGTAGGTCTGTATGATCGCCGACCGATGGTATGTGTTAGATTAACATCAAGGCATCGTCGCGACCGCAGGGAGTGGGCAACCGAGCATGTCAACTGGAGGAGAAATGAATGGAGCAATATTCTGTTTTCTGACGAGTCCCGTTTTTCTGTGCATCCGGATAATAGGCGTATTTTCATCTGGAGGGACCGTGGCAGTAGGAATAATCCTGCGTTCGTGCACGAAAGTGTCAGATTTGGCGGTGGAGGAGTGTTGGTGTATGGTGGCATCTCCATTGACGGGCGCACTGACCTCTACATCATTCGAGATGGAGCTCTGACTGGTCGCCGATATAGGGATGAGATCCTCAGACCTATTGTAGTCCCTTACGCTGCAGCAATCGGAGATAACTTCATTTTAATGGACGATAACTGCAGCCCACATCGTGCAAACCTGGTGGAAGATTTCCTTTTCGAGGAAAGAATCGTTCGAATGGAATGGCCAGCGTGTTCTCCAGACATGAATCCAATCGAGCACGTTTGGGACGCTCTAGGAAGACGAGTTTCTGGCCGCCAACAACCCCTACAAACTCTCCAAGAACTGGAAAGAGCTCTTCTGGAAGAGTGGGGCAGAATACCCCAACTCGTCATTAATAGCCTCATTGAGTCCATGCCTCAAAGGTGTTCAACGTTGCTGGCCGCCCGTGGAAACCATACCCCCTACTGAAAATGATTTTCTTTGAAGAAAACACCTTTTCTTATTCTTTTTTTTCTCATATGCACAAATTGTGTTTTTTTCCTTTAGTACACAAATGCGCAATAAAATGCATTTTTTTCTGCCAAACATGTGTAATTTATTCTCATCTAACCTACTATGTCTGTCGACCATGTATCAATCAGCTAAACAGTTTACCAGATACAAAATCCACCTAAAACTGCAATATCCTTTAATTGTTTTGAGCAGTGTAATAACCTTAAATAAAACTTAAGTTTGTATGATTTTTTATCTTTGGAAATTCTTTTAAATGAACCTAATTTCGGAGGCCCCATTGCCTTCCGCAGCGTCTAGTGTGTTCCCATCAAATTTCTTCCCGAACGAACCTGTAATCTAGATCCCCACTACATATGGCAGCATTTACCGGATGTGCCCGCACGTGCCGGAGACAATCGAAAACCAAGTTGAGTGAGCCAGACCTCATTAGGAATCAAGGCTACAGAAAAAAAAATAAATAAATAAAAATAAATAAATAAATTTAAAAAAAAAGAATGCACCATTAATGTCAGAAAATGTTGGTCTAAGATAAAATTTCATAATACAGAATGTAGCTGAATTGTAATCTAAGTTGAAGGAAGCAAATCCCATTGAAATTGGGTCCTTAAACCACAGGAAATAACGCGCCACCAAGGGGTGGAATATGCCTCCCTACCTTGTAAATTTCATGAATTACTGTTAGCAATAACACGATTTTTAATAAATGTATGAAATACCTTATCTAAAGTTACCTTAAAGTAACGGGATTTTAAATTTATTGGTGTAGTGAGCAGACGTAAGTTGATGCTGAAAAAGGAGATTAATTTTCGAAAAAGTTGGTAGCTGAGGCATAAAGAAAGACCGGACTCTGGGGACCACGGTCTTAACTGGAATGTAGTTGTGTATAAGAAAATTTTTCAGGGGTTTTAAAGTAGCTAGAAGACGCTTAAACTATGTTAAAGAAAATTGCAATAGAATAGGACAGTTTTTAAAGAAGCTGCAACAAAGGCCCCAAAAAGACGATTAATATTCAAAATTGGTGGTAGCTGAAGTCTGCATTTTTTTTTTCTTTTTTTGTCGTTCATGTAGTAGCTGGAGAAACTAAGAAGTTGCTAGAAAAAAAATGTTCTTGAATTGGACGGTTTTTAAGGGAGCTATAACAGGGGGCCCAAAAGGGTCCAACTGATAGTTGAGAGCAGGGCCCTAAAATGAAAACATGTTTAAATTTTTTAGTACTTAGCGTTTTAGACCTACAATTACTCAAAATTAATCATAGGGTAGGAAATAATCATTAGAATAATATTTTAAAGAAATTCGCAAAAATGGGGTAAATGCTTAAAAAGGGGCCATTGAGCCCCAATAAAAATATGAGGGTCCTGGTCTAGGGGGAAGTGTCCAGGACTCAATTTTAAAATTATGCAATGAGAAGGTTAGAAAAATAGGGTGCAAAAAATGCACAGAAACTGGAAAAAAACTAAATGGAAAAATGGTTCCAAAAATGAAGATTGGATTAATAGGGGCAATTTATTAATAATTTATGGTGCAAAAGCTTCAAGGTTCCTTGTACCAGGCCCCAAGGGGGGAGGGACTTAAGTGACATGTAGTTTGATATAAATACACTTTTTAGTTGTTGTTAATGTAATCTGAGGACGCTAGAACTATGGTAAAGAAAATTGGAAAGAATTCGAATCAATTTTAAAGAAGATGCATCAAGGGCCCCCAAGACGATTTACATTCAAAATTGGTGGTAGTTGAAGTCTGAAATATTTTTTGTCGTTCATGTAATAGGTGGAGAACCTCTAAGAAGTTCTTAGAAAAAAAATCTAGTGAATCGGACAATTTTTACGTGAGCTATAATTGTGGGTCCAAAAGGGGCCAACTGATTGTTGAGAACAGGGAACTAACATGAAAACATGTTACAACGTTTTAGTACATAGCGTTTTAGATCTTCGATTAGTCAAGATTAAGCATAGGGTATGAATTAATGATTAGAATATAATTTGAAAGAAATGTGCAAAAAATTGTTGTAATGTTTGAAAAAGGGCCCTAGGGCCCCAATAAAAATATGTGAATGTTGGTCTAAGGAGAAGTGTTCAAGACTCAACTTTAAAATTACGCACTGCGAAGGTGAGAAAATTGGGGTGTGAAAAATGTATGGCACACAAATTTTAAGGAGCCCTGGATCGGGCCCTATGGGACCTAGACGGGCCCATGGTTTTAACTGGAATGTAGAAATAGTATAAGGAGAATAACTAAATGGAGAAAGTTTCCCGAAAATGAAGATAGGATAAAAACGAAGCAATTTATTAACAATTTAGTGCACTAAAACTTCAAGTGGCCCTGTACCGGGCCACTTGCAAGGGTGACAGGGTCTTAACTGAAATGTAGAAATGGGATAGAAACTGAAAGGAGAATTCACCCCAAAAACGACTTAGATCGGAGAGAAAAGAGGCATGTTATTAATAATTTAGTGCACTAAATCTTCAAGGGGCCCTGTACCCGGCCCCTTGAAGGGTGCTAGGGTCTTAACTGAAATGTAGAAATAACGCAGAAACTGAAACAGGAATTCACACCAAAAAACGATGAAGATCGGATAGAAAAGAAGCATGTTATTAACAATTTAGTGCATTAAAACTTCAAGGGGCCCTGTACCGGGACCCTTGAAGGGTGCCAGGGTCTTAACTGAAATATAGAAATGGGACAGAAGCTGAAAGGAAAATTCACACAAAAAACGATGAGGATCGGATAGAAAAGAGGCATATTATTAACAATTTAGTGCACTAAAAAATCAAGGGGCCCTGCACTGGGCCCCTTGCAAGGGTGCCAAGGTCTTAACTGCAATGTAGAAATGGAGCAGAAACTGAAAGGAGAATGCACCCAAAAAAAGACGAAGATCGGATTGAAAAAAGGCATGTTATTAACAATTTAGTGCATAAAAACTTAAAGGGGCACAGAGGCCCCGGCCCTTAAAAAATTAGAAAACTGAGCCTCAGGTGCATCAGGACTACTTTTGTGCTATTCACATCTAAAATTTCAGACTTCTACGTGAAGCAGTTTTTGCTAGCCATCGCACACACACACACACACACAGACAGACAGACTCACAGAGCGATCTGTTCTTTTATTAGTATAGATTTTCAAATTTATAATAAAAATGTGATAAAAATATTAGTTTACCTCTTCTTAACATATAGTCATTTTGAAATGTTTTCTTTTTAATGAAATACAGTGAATCCCCGAAACGTAATCTAGGTATTTTTTTAAATTAAAACATATTAAAATTATTAAAAGGATTAATTATGACTAAAATTTTATGCAAAAGATCAATATATTATGAGCTATGTCGGTTTTACATAAAAAAGAAATCAATATTGTTGAAAACATGAGAATATGTTTTATTACATCATATTTTTGACCGGTTGTTTATGACCAATATTTTTTGAGTATAGAAAAATTTTATTTTCAACAGCCGACAAGGGTTGCCAATTAGGACTTTTTTCATTTAAAACTTATGAATTCATACCGAAAATTACAAATAGTATGTTTTCATTATTTCAGGACAGTCTGTTCATAATAACATACAGCAAAATATTTTCTTTCAGAATTTCCGAAGAAAAGGAGGCCAAAGTGGCAACCCTAGGTGTCGAATCGGACCCTAGTCCCCTGTTATCGCTTCTATTCATATAAAAAAAAACCTTCGAAAATGAGCAGAAAAATTCTGTAATATTTTCTTTTACACAAATTTATGTTATTTTATTTACCTATTTAAATATTTTTTTCCTGTTACTAATTCAATATTCCTGGTTATTTTTCCCTGTAAAATATTAATTTTATTTTCTAAATTTATAGTTAAGCCACTAACAAATAAAAAAACCCCCTATTAATATTGCTTTTAAAAGGGCATAAACTATATACTTATTCGTGATGCTTTTATACAAGGAACCGCAAAAAATTGTCAAAATGAGTATTGCCATTTAAAAGAAGAAAGTTGGTCATATTTTTAATATGTAGACGATATCTAATTTAAAAACTGCATTCATAATCGGTAAGACGGCATAATTCCTTGTCGAATGGTACCTTTCGCGTCTGTCAGTCGCAATTTGGTTAAAAAAATATGGGTTGGTACACTTTGTTTTCCACGACGGAACAATACGTACTACACGCGCGCGCGAGCACACACGCAAACACACTAACACACAAACGACTTATTAACTGTCTTCCAATGAATTTCACAAAATATTATAGTTCACTGTCGTTTACGAATTTTTTTAAATGGCTTTATTAGTACATCAAAATCTTAATTTTTGAAAAAGACTGATCTAAATATATTACCTAATTGTAATTGACTTCCGACTGAATTAGCCTTTTAAAGTCTAAGCACGATTGTTAAAAATTTTATCAAAAGTAAATATTAGACGTATTTAAAACAAATATATATGATTTTACAAAGTTTAAAGTGGCATATATGTTCTGGTTTATTCAAATTTTGTGATGATTTTTCTATATAAGAAAACTTTTTCTATAATTTTATACATTCCAGCAGATTTCTTCACAACAGTTACTCGAAGATAATTTTCAAGATTTTCATTTGTCAGCAGAGATTTGCAGTTGCGTTTCCATGAAGGGGATCCTGATTAGTGTTGCCTGATTGGGGACTTTTTTGTCCCCAGATATTTGATTGTCACAGCTTTTTTGAAATAGAAATATTCGACCTATTTAAAAATAGATTAAAAATTCTGAAAAATAATCGAATTATACAATTTTCAAAAAGTTGTGAAAGTCAAATATTCTGAATTAAAAAAGACCCCAATCTGGCAACACTGATCCAGATGCTCTGGACACCACCAAATTCGTAAGTAAATTTTTGTTTTGTTCACCAAAAATTCTGCAAATTGAAAACCCAAAGAATATTTAAATAAAATGTGGTATCTAGCGCGCCTGAAGCCCAACCCCAGCTACATCACTGGAGTTTTATTACTTTTTCATTATTTTCCATCCTATATATGCCATCGCATGTGAATGTGCTAAACTAAAGGTGCTCAAAATCTATTTAGCTCAAATAGCTATTTTTGGAGAAAAAAATATAGCTAAATTTCCAAAGTCTTTAAATAAAATCCAAAATATTTTATTCATTTGCGCATCCATATAAAATTAAATTTAGGGTCGCATGCGGCACGCGGACCGCATAGAAACTGACCCCGGTTTAATACATGGATCTGAGGCTGCGGTTTTAAATTCTAGGTATTCATAAAATAAGGATGTGAGCAATTGCGTGCGGTCGAAAGATGTAAGCATTGCCGGCCCATACCTACCAACATTCCGCTTTTTATCCATTAAATTTGTACCAGAAATTTTATTTAATAAAATTCACTTTTTATAAACGACACAGAAAGAAGACACTTTCCACTAAATACATTTTATCGCTGAAACAACATTAAAAGTCTGAAGTTTAGCAGACATTGGCAAGCAATGCTTACATTAATTATATGGACCGCACACCACTGGACTCCAGTGTATTTCATATAAAAGAGTATGCTTAAAATTTTTTGAATAAAAATTGCACGACGTATTCTAAGTAATTTTGTGAATGGCAGAAAAAGAAGAAATCTGCCTTGTGTATTTTCTGAAGGAAACAAAATTCTGCCAATTTTCCGTTATTTTTCACGAAAAAAAAAACAAACTTTGAACTAGTAATTCTTTTTAATAAAATGCATCTCATTTTCATGTAACTCTTTCAGTGGCAAAGCAAATTTGTTGCTGAAATTTTCAAGCGATTGTATGGTGCCAGATTTTACAATGAAATTCATTTGAAAATTAATGAATTCATTTATCCACGAGCATTATAATGAAAAAAAATATTAAAAACTTCTGGATGAAATTTGGCAGTTTGAAATAAATATTAAGGGTCTCAGGATGCCTAAAACTGGAAAACAAGAAAAAAAAATTTTGAACATTTAACATCTTAAAATGTCTTATGATTTTAAAACAAAATTTTTAGAGATATGACAGATATAAGTATGTTTTTTCATTTCATATATTTAAAAAAATATATCATACAAAATTAATATTTATAGGAGGCTTCAAGTTGACACACATTTGCCGATCAGAAAATTGGTATGACAGGTTACTCTCAGGATAACAAAATTAATTTTGCAACTAGAATGACAATTTCGGTGCTCAGTTATACTTTATATATTAAATAATTACTCTGAACCTAAATAAATTTGTAATTAAAGCATTTTTGTATTTTTAATAGAAATTTCGGTCTATCTAATACAAATTTTTGAAAATTTCAATGGTATAATCACCTAAAAAAGATTTTCTTCAACAATAAAATGGAAATTTTACATTCAGTGTATACAGATAAACATGAAACATATATTTTGAAAATTTCATGAAAAAATATTGGGAAGTTTTTGAGATACCCAGCGCGTTATGCCTAAAAACGTCATTTTGAGAATAATGACTTCAAAGTTTGGGAGAAGCCGTTTCAGCTATTGAGATAGTATAAATCTGAAAACCATAGCTTCGGTTCTTATGAGAGTTTTATGGAAACATCGATATCAAAATGTTCAGAAAAGGTAGGAGTTTAACATATTAAAAAAAAATGTAATTTCGAAAATTTTGAATCTTCAAGAGTCCGGTGACCCCTTTAGTAGTATAAATCATACACCGCTACCTTTCAAATTGTTAAGAAAAATTTCTCGTTCAAAATACTCTTAACCCTTTGAAAGGCACCGGTATATTATATTTACCACTTAATTTAAATTCCCAAATGCATAGCTGCCAACTTGTACGGATTTTTCCTACCACTAAAATTTAATGGAAAAATTTGCCTAATTCAATCACCGAATTGCAGTGAATATTGATAATTAAATAAGGTAGAAATTTCTGTTATATTTTAGTGGTAGCAAAAATCCGTACAAGTTGGCAGCTATGCAAATGTCACATTGGCACCAGATTTTAGGAATCAAATTTCTTTTGAATAATGCACGCGGAGAAAAGCTTTTACTTACTTTCATATAAATTTGTTCATAAATCCCTGTGTCAATGAATCATTTTAACATTTTAGAAACAGGTGTACCTTGACTCTGAAAGGGTTAATAAACATGCGGGAAAAACTGTATGGTCTGCAACTACTTACAAACAAAAAACTATCACAACCATCTTTTTTACCAACTACCACACGATCAGTATAACACAATATACGGTCTTCTTGATACAAATTCGTAAGATTGAAACTACGGGCACCGAATTATTTTTACCAAGTGTCTAATTAGTTACAAATATGTAAAATGTGGTACAAATCTAAAATTAAATAACGATCATTTTTCGTAGAGCTCATTATACATTCTAACATTTCATTTTAGAAACATTCTATTAGAAAAAACTTTTTAGCCACCACTGGATTTCTACAACATTTCATACAGAAATTTGACATGAAGATTTTATACGCACAAAGAATTTGTACAAACCTCCTAATAAGGTCAAAAGTAGACCAGTTTTAAAACTCAAACTACAGAGAAAAACGCATTTTCAGCAGTTATAAATTTTAGCCAGTACGGTAAACGAGTTCTTTTGTGTGTCTCGCCAATTAGACGATGCTCTCTATATAGAAAATTTTATGTTCAATTCAGCTGATTGTTACGTTAGAATCATCATACCATCATTAAATTGCACCTCAAATGATTTTTTCGAACTTCATAATGTCACGGAAATTTTTTGTGCGTGCCTGTAAAAGAACTACAAATGCAACTTATTGTATACTCCGTTGAAAGCTTGTTGTAGTTCATTTCAATAAGGTATATGAATTTCATTATGTTGGAAATTTTGTAACCTTAAGAAATGCAATGAAAATTATTTTTCCCCACAGACCGTGATGAAACGGAATTCTTTTGTGTGTCCAGGTTGACGAACTATAAATGCCATATTTGATTTTCTCTATCTGTCATTCTATAATTAATCTCAAAAACATATAAAAATTCCTTGGCGATCTGAGTATATTTAACCCTTTGAGAGCCAACATGATTTTTAGAGAATTAGCTATAAGTGCTGCTAGAGGAAAGTAGAAAATTAAAAATATGTATACATACTTGCCAACATTCAGCGAAACTTCCGTAAAATACCAGTTAAATTGATCCAGGTTAAACATGTTTCTAACCGGAAAATTTACTTCATGTATCAGTATAGATTTAATATCACGTTTCTCTATGAAATCTATTTGAATTAATTTCCTTAAAAAATTTTTGGTTCGAAACATATTTAACCTGGGTTAATTTAACTGACATTTTACGGAAGTTTAATTTGAAGTTGGCAAGTATGTATATATATATTTCTTAGTTAAATTCGGAACATTTTATTTACGAAATGTATTCAAAAACAAAAAATAAATGTTATACAGCGCTCAGCAAAAGTTTAGACAATGAACAATTATGCTTCTGTAGTCAGAAGTATGTATCGAAATGTTGGAACTCAACTGTCATACATTAGTGGAGACTTATCTTTCATACACAAACAATAAATTTTAATTTATACACATTACATAATATATAATGACAGTAAAACAAATTTAACAGTGTAGCAAAAGTATAGACAATTTGTCTGTTAACAGAAAGTATCCATAAATTAAAATCTAACTGCACCTACATTGTCTGCTATTAATGCAACAATGTAAGTTCCCATCGAAAAAACTAAATCCTGCATCACTTCGGGGTCCATTTTGTACCAAACAGGTTCAACAGCAGATCGAAGTTCATTATTGAGGAGTATTGTCAAAAAAATGCATAAACCGTATGAGATATGATTCCACAAAAGTTTTAGATTGCGTTCAGATCAAGGCTACACGCGGGCCAGTCGAGAACAGTAATATTTTGAGAGTTAAACAATTTTTTTGATTTGTATGAACATGAATAGACGCATTATCTTGCTCAAATACATACATTGGAAGAGCTAAAAGTTCACCAAATGGCTTTCCAGTGTATGTATGTAGTCTTACGTTGCTTGGCGACCATTAAGAAACTCCAGAGATACTTGAGAATTAAAACAAAGTGAGGCCCAAATCATTAACTCTTTCGAGGGCGGTGTCCTTAAAAAGCACACCTAATTTTAATTCCAAAACTGACAGACGGCACCAAGAAGAATTAATTAAAATTTTCCTTTTATAATGTACGTGAAAATAAGCAAGTTCCTACTTTCTAATAAATTCATTGTTTATAAATTCTGATTTCAGTCCATTATTTCATCAGTTTTATAAACAGAATTACTCCGCGACGGAAAGGGGTAAATTTGTTTTCAGATTTCAAGGCTGGTTGTTTTATCATTTTCATGTAAACTAATGTACATCTTTCAATAATTCATCTACGAGAGTATCCGTTGACACAGAAAGTTCTGACTCAATTTTATTGCGATTAGCAGCCATCATTTGTCTAGATTCCAGTATATGGTTCCTTCTATAACCTCGTTTTCTGGCCAGACGAGGCGTTCCAGATTTATGTTTTGCTTTGTAAGAGTCACTTTAAGACAGTACTTAATAGACAGACTTCTTTGGACGATTCAAAGTAGCTGAAATTTCTGCAAAAGTCTTCCCTTTCGATTTCAGCTTCCATGCTTTAATTACTTCTGATGACTGAAAATTTCTAGCTTGCGGCATCTTCACTAACCACTATTATCGCGAGGTGCACTTAAATACTTCATTCATGTGACGTCATAAGTTTGAAATTTGCGTTTTTCCGTGAACAGTTCCCAAAAAATCATAAAAGTGTCTAAACTTTTGCAACATGCAAATTTCACTTTTTTCAGTTAAATTAAATAATATCCTGCATTTAAAACCGTTATTTTTGTCCTAAAACATTTAAAATATATTAGTAAAAATAAATTTTAAAATATATTAGTAAAAATAAATTTTCTACCCGGCAATTTTAGGTAAACGTCTGATGAAAAGCAAGCATAATTGGTTGTAAATTATAAACTTAAAATTATTTCACTTCATTGAATAGGTTAGACTGACGGCATCCCCTATCACCTTAAAGAAATAGGAATCACTTATGCAATATAGAAATTCGTCATTCAATAATTAATTTAAAAGCAACTAATTAAAAATTCAAGAATGTTTCTGATGAAACATTGAAGTTAATTACAGTCAAATCTTGACGGCACTATCTAGTTACTATAAAAATTGCTAAATATTTTTTGACAGTTTACATTTTGCATACATTTGAGCAATATTGAAAAAAAATTTTTTTTGCAATTTCATTATTTATATTTCCTTTATAAAGCAAATATTTTTTCTACTTGCTTCAAACTCCTATTTTATGTATTACAAACAAATAAAATGTGCAAAGCCTATTAACTAATGTGAAAATTTTAAACATTGGGAAAAAAATGAATATAATGCATAATTAATACAAAGTCATTTAATTATCCGTTTTGATGCTGATTTCAGCCAAACATTTTCACACTTTCACATTTATAATATTATTAGAATTAGGCAACTATAGTTATTACATCGAGATAATACTAAAAATAATTGTTTCGAAATATTCAAATTTTCATACCAGAAAAATTTACTGAGAAATACCAGAGTCGAATCTCAACCGAGTAGGTATTGTGAACTTGCATGCGCGGGCAGACAGACAAACCGAATTCTTTAAACCTTTTCAACTACATTGAAATGAGTTAAAAACGCCCAACTGGCAGAGCTGCTTGTGCTCGAATCTAGCAACCAACGTTTCTATGATAGTATAATTAATTCACATGAACTGAAGATTTCTTTTAAATAATCACCACTTGACCACAATAACTCAAGCCTCGTGGACTTCTTGAACACAAGCAAAAATGCCAAGATTTACGAAACAATATTTGATAATATACAAGTATGTACTCTATAAAATGTTTGTAAAATGCGGTGGAAATTTAAAAATTAAGTGATCGTTACATTTCTTTTTTTTTTCCTTTATGACATTTTCTGAAGTATATGTTAAAAGTCTAGTAAAACTTGCGAAAAGAACTAGTAGAAAAATAAGTAGGAAATTTCGTCAATCCAATAACCTCATACATGTATAAATACATTGAGAGCTTTATAGAATCACATCGTCAAAATATCTCTATAAAATCTTTTTTACGGCTCTGAAAAAGAATGAGATGAAAAAAGATGATAAAAATGGTGATATGCCTTAATGTTAAAACAATACAGGGCGTTTCATAAACAATGGGCAAAACTTTAAGAGGTGATAGTACACATTCAAACAAACCACTTTCATCAGAGGATGCATGGTCGGAAATGAAACGCAAAGGAGGTGGCGCATTTGGAAACTTGGTCCAGTGTTGCCATTGGGATACTTTTTTTAAATTCAGATTTATTGATTGCCACCATTTTTCTGAAATAGCGAAATTCGTCTTATTTCATGACAGATTAAGTAAGGTGAAAACAAAGCGGATTGTCAATTTTAAAATACTGGAGGCAATAAAAAATTTGAATTTAAAAAAAAGTAGTCCTCTCGTCACACTGAATTGGTCCATAAAAACATGAAAGCTCCATTCGTATTGGGGTTATCGGGTGAAGAATGACACTAATAGTACGTAAATGAGATATGAGGAAGAAGAGAACGCGTATTCAAAATTTCGTTTCTATTAATATATAAAAGCTGCTGATCCGATCGTGCAGCTGTTAATCGCAGTAGGAATGTAGCGGAAGATGTTTTCCTTTACTAATAGGGAAAATGCTGATAAGCATCTTATCTACGTAACTGCAAATAGAAATGGCTCAGCAACTCAACAATTGTGCGGAAAGGGGTTTTCCACCTTGTTTTTGTCACTTATTCGTTCTTTGCTTGTTTTTGCCTGGCATAACAACATATCAAGTGTTGTCAGTGGGCTACTACTTTTAAATTCATATTTCTTGGTTAGCACCGCTTTTTTGAAATTGTAAAATTCGCCTGATTTAATGACATATTAATTAAGGCTGAAACAAGTGGAATTTAACTTTTCAATAAAGTGGTACCAATCAATAAATCTGAATTTAAAAATGTAGCCCACTGGCAACACTGAATATCTCCTTTGGCTCCCTCTAGCACCTTTGCGTTTTAATTTTGACCATACATTCTTTGATGAAGAATGTTTGTTTTGATGTGTACTATCATCTCTAAAAGTTTTGCCCATCTTTTTAAGAAACACCAAATATCAAAATATCCAAAATTTAATGGTTTATTCCAGATTTTATAATTTCTAATACAAATACTGGGCTCCAACTCGGTCCGTTTTCTGAACACCACTTTTATTTAACACTTTCAGGGGCAAGGTACTTGTATTCATAAAATGTTGAAATAATTGACTGACACCAGTATTTACATGAAAATTTATTTGTAAACAAGTAAAAGCATATTTTGGCGTACTTAATAAGAGTGAAATATTCATTAAAAAATTCGAGTGCCGATGTGGCAAATAGAGATTGAAATTATGTGATGCCGTGACGGCATCACCGCCCTTCAAGGGGTTATAGAAAATTCTTCTAAATAAATTTCTTAGAAACATACTGGGAAGCGCAATTTACTTGGAATTGTTCCAGAAACCTAGCACGAATTTCTTTCTAAAAAATTACTGGTTTTCAAAAAACGGACGAGTGGGAGCACTGCAAATGTTATAAAAGCTTTAGTTTATTTCTTCTTAAAATATCGTGAGAGATTTCTTTTTTAAAGTAATACAGTGGCTTTCCGAAAAATTATCTAGATATGCTTCTTAGTAAAACATATTTGTAACTATAAAAATTATTAATTAAATTTTAAACCAAGAATAACGATGAATTAGATTATGTTTTTTACATAAAAAATACAACAACATCGTCGAAAACATGTAAAGTTCTTTTCCACATCTTTCTGACAATTACTTTTTGAGGCATGGTAAAATTGTACCTTTCGAATGTCAAACAAAATTGTCAGTTTGGACTTTTTAAAATTCAGAAATTCTGAATTTATACCGAAATTTCCGAATTGTAGATAATTTTTTTATTTAATGACAGCATAGACACAATGAAACCTTTCAGCGACAAGGTACTTCTTTTTCTAAATGTTGAAATGATTGAAAGAAACCAGTAATTACGAACAAATTTATTTGAAAATATGTAAAATCTTTTTTCACGTACATTATAAAAGCAAATTTTTTTTACAAAAGTTCTGTCGCGATTGTGGCATTTTGGGAATTAATATTAAGTGATATATATCTCCCCGATCTTCAAGGGGTTAATTGGTTTCATTAAAAATAATTTTTCAAAACTACCGCAACCAGAAAAATATATTAAAAAGCAGAAAAATCAACGTTTAAAAATGTACAAATAATACATGAAAAACAGCAAACAGCTGTTTCGAATCTGCTAGTGATATTCTGCTTCAGTGCAAGATAGGGAAAAAGGAACAGCGTGCTAGAAAAATCAAGGCTTAGCAAAATGATAGGCAGAGACGCGCTGGCTTACACCCGATGCGGGTTGCGAAGGCGCCAAAAACAACCAATGAGAGCGAAGCAGCGGAAACGACTGGGTGGACATGTAGCGACATCTACCGGAGGAGGAGAGAAAAAGAAACCAAAACAGGGGGGGGGAATTAAATTAATTGTTTCCAAATACTTGGAAAATCAGTAGTAATAGATAAGTCACTGATTAAAGAATGAGAATTTTTAACGATGTGGTAAGCTTCCCAAAAATCAAGATCAAGGTTTGAAGAACATTTTTGGATATGGGTGGCTGAGGAAAAATCGAACACAACCAAGAATGTTGAGCAATAGAAGAACGTTTAAGCTCCTGATTTTTAGCATAAACTTCATGCTTTTTTAAACAAAATTTAAGAGCTGCATTTAATCTGGCCTCTATAAAAAAGGCCACACTGGCAAGAGATTTGGTAAATACTCGAGTTATCTAGGCGATCAACAGGGTGTTTGAGATTTGAAAAAGTGATTTTATTAACAGGAGAAAAAATACCATTAAAATCAAAGATTCTTAAGATTTTAGCAACTTGCAGACTAATTTTAGTAAAAAATGGTAACACAACTAACGAATTAGAGTTGGAATTAAAATGTTTTTCAGAATGGACGGATTTCGTCAATTTCTTATAAATAGAATCAATAATATTAGAGGAATAACCACGATCAACAGCAATAGATTTGAGGTAATTAAGTTCAGCACTAAGTAACTGAGGAGTGGAATAAAGATTGGTAGCCCGAAAAACAAAACTATTGAAAGCAGCGAATTTCTAGTTAGGGGGATGAGAAGAATACCTCTGAGGTTGGAGACTGACAGCGAAATGTTTACGAAAGACGGTAGTCTGAAAGCCATTTTCACAACGAATAACAAGGATATCCAGGAAAGAAAGACAGTTACTGATCTCAATTTCAGAGGTAAATTGAATGCAGGGGTCAATGGAATTCATAATAGAGAGAATATGATCAATAACTCAATTCACTTCAACCAGGACATAAACATTATCAACATAACGAACACAGAACGGAAATTTTAAAATTTCAAAAAGTTTGACCTCAAAATAGTGCATATAAATATTGCATAAAATTGGACTAAGAGGTTTACCCATAGCCAAACCGTCAATATTACGGAAGAAATTACCATTGAAACCAAAAGTATTTTGCGACAAGCAAGCGCGAGTGAGAAGGAGAAGCTCCTCGATTTCAAAATAAGAGAAATGGAATTCACAAAACCTTTCTTAAGGCAATCTAAAGCCCCCTCAACCGGAACGTATATAAATAATGATTTAACATCAAAAGAAACCATCATGTGACCCTGCGGCTTAAAATTATGAAGTTTTTTAACAAAATCAAAAGAATTCTCAACAGTGAAACAGCTACTGCACAAAAGTGGGGAAAAAACAGAAACTAAATATTTGGCAAGCTTATACGAAGCTGTACCGATACTAGAGACAATAGGTCTAAAATTATTGTCATGTTTTTGGACCTTAGGTAAAGCATAGAATCTGGCACAATGCGCAATATACGGAATAAGAGACATAACGTTAGCAGGAATAATGGAAGAAGACTTTATGGCAGACTAAATAGAGTTAATTTCACTAGTGGAAGGGACTTTGCGGATATCCACGTACGGACCATCATTAATTAATTTATTTTGATATTTCAGCTCGATTCTCTCAGATTGAATAACAATTTTTCTGTCTCTGCTATTCCTTCTTTACCTAATCTTATTGCTCCTATTGAAAGAGCCTTTAAGCATATCGCTCTATCTTCTTCTCAAAAAGAGTGCATTAGGCATCTCATTGCCAATACTGTTGATTTCAATTCTAATGTTTATAAGCCCAATCTTAAAAATCCTGTTAAACAATGTCTGAAAATTTTGCGTTCTGATCCAAACTTCATTATTATTAAGGGCGACAAAGTTGGTCAGATTGTTCTTCTCGACAAATCTACTTATTTGGAAAAATCCCATTAATTAATTAATGTTGGTCCGTATGTGGATATCCGGAAAGAACCTTCCACTAGTGAAATATCTCAATTCTACCAACTACTATCAGGTCTACCATCAAGTCTTCTTCCATTATTCCTGCTAACTTTAAGAAGTCTCTTATTCCGTCTATTGCGCATTGTGCCAGGTTCTATGCTTTACCTAAGGTCCATAAACCTGACATTCCTTTTAGACCTATTGTCTCTAGTATCGGTACAGGTTCTTATAAGCTTGCCAAATATTTGATTTCTGTTTTTTTTTTTTTTTTTTTTTTTTTTTTTTTTACTTTTGAGCAGTAACTATTTCACTGTTAAGAATTCTTTTGATTTTGTTAAAAAACTTCATAATTTTAAGCCGCAGGATCACATGATGTTTTCTTTTTATGTTAAATCATTATTTACAAACGTCCCGGTTGAGGGGGCTTTAGAGTGCCTTAAGAAAAGGCTTTGTGAATTCCATTTCTCTTATTTTGAAATCGAGGAGCTTCTCCTTCTCACTCGCGCTTGCTTGTCGCAAAATACTTTGTTTTCAGTGGTAATTTCTTCCGTATGATTGACGGTTTGGCAATAGGTAATCCTCTTAGTCCAATTTTATGCGATAATTATATGCACAATTTTGAGGTCAATCATTTTGAAATTTTAAAATTTCCGTTCTGTGTTCGTTATGTTGATGATGTTTATGTCCTAGTTGCAATGAATTCGGATATTAATCATATTTTTCGTTGTGAAAATGGCTTTCAGACTACCGTGTTTCGTAAACCCTTTGCTGTCAGTCTCCCACCTCACAGTATTCTTCTCATCCCCCTAACCAGAAATTTGCTGCTTTCAATACTTTTGTTTTTCGGGCTACCAATATTTGTTCCACTCCTCATTTACTTAGTGCTGAACTTAATTGCCTTAAAGCTATTGCTGTTGATCGTGGTTATTCCGCTAATATTATTGATTCTATTTATAAGAAATTGACGAAATCCGTCAATTCTGAAAAGCATTCTAATTCCAACTCTAATACTTCAGTTGTGTTACCATTGTTTTCCTAAAATTAGTCAGCAAGTTGCTAAAATCTTTGATTTTAATGATATTTTTTCTCCTGTTAATAAAATGACTTTTACAAATCTCAAACACCCTGTTGATCGCCTAGATAACTGGGGTATTTACCAAATCTCTTGCCAATGTGGCCTTTCTTATATTGGGCAGACTAAACGTGCTCTTAGATTTTGTTTAAAAGAGCATGAAGTTTATGTTAAAAATCAGGAGCTTAAACGTTCTTCTATTGCTCAACATTCTTGGTCTTCTCAACATAGGTTCGATTTTTCCTCAGCCACCATTATCCAAAAATGTTCTTCTAACCTTGATCTTGATTTTTGGGAAGCTTACCACATCGTTAAAAATTCTTATTCTTTAATCAATGACTTATCTAATACTCCTGATTTTCCAAGTATTTTGAAACAATTAATTTAATTTCCCCCCTGTTTTGGTTTCTTTTTCTCTCCTCCTCCGGTAGATGTCGCTACATGTCCACCCAGTCGTTTCCACTGCTTCTCTCTCATTGGTTGTTTTTGGCGCCTTCGCTACCCGCATCGGGTATATAAGCCAGCGCGTCTCTGCCTATCTTTTTGCTCAGCCTTGATTTTTCTAGCACGCTGTTCCTTTTTCCCTATGTTGCACTGAAGCAGAATCTCGCTCGCAGATTCGAAACAGCTGTTTGCTGTTTTTCATGTATTATTTGTACATTTTTAAACGCTGATTTTTCTGCTTTTTAATATATTTTTCTGGTTGCGGTAGTTTTGAAAAATTATTTTTAATGAAACCAATTAACCCCTTGAAGATCGGGAAGATATATATCACTTAATTTTAATTCCCAAAATGCCACAATCGCAACAGAACTTTTGTAAAAAAAATTTGCTTTTATAATGTACGTGAAAAAAGATTTTACTTATTTTCAAATAAATTTGTTCGTAATTACTGGTTTCTTTCAATCATTTCAACATTTAGAAAAAAAAGTACTTTGCACCTGAAAGGTTTCATTGTGTCTATGCTGTCATTAAATAAAAAAATTATCTACAATTCGGAAATTTCGTTATAAATTCAGAATTTCTGAATTTTAAAAAGTCCAAACTGGCAATTTTGTTTGACATTCGAAAGGTACAATTTTACCATACCTCAATTTTGGATATTTTGATATTTGGTGTTTCTTAAAAAGATGGGCAAAACTTTTAGAGATGATAGTACACGTAAAACAAACATTCTTCATCAAAGAATGTATGGTCAAAATTAAAACGCAAAGGTGCTAGAGGGAGCCAAAGTAGATGTCGCTACATGTCCACCCAGTCGTTTCCACTGCTTTTCTCTCATTGGTTGTGTTTGGCGCCTTCGCTACCCGCATCGTGTATATAAGCCAGCGCGTCTCTGTCTATCATTTTGCTTAGACTTGCTTTTTCTAGCACGCTGTTCCTTTCTGTCTATCTTGCACTGAAGAAGAATCTCGCTGGTAGATTCGAAACAGCTGATTGCTGCTTTTCATGCATTATTTGTGCATTTTTAAACATTGATTTTTCTGCTTTTTAATATTGTTGCACAAAGGCTTTATTTGCTATTTTTACAGAAAAATATAATTGCAATATGGGTATAAATTCGAAGATCTTTTCATCCGAAAATTTCGGTTTGTCCCCTGCTTGTTCTTTAGTTCAAGACAAAATCCAGTCATTATGGGTGGATTGTAATTAAATCACATAACTCTTAAGTGCATTATCTTTTGTTTTGTTTCAAAAAAATTATGTATGGTTTTCTGAAAGGTTTATAACATCTGAAAAATAATCAGAGATAGATTTCTTGTATAAAACGTCAACATTTTCTTATGCTGCACATCTGCAATACAAGTAAAAGCTAAAATATTTCAAATTAGTAAATATTTTAATAAGTATTAATCTAAATACCTTATTTTATATGATTTATTATTATGTAAAAATTAAATCTCAAATGCAAGAAACTTTACAGTATTATTGTGCTTTTTACAGGATTAATATACTTATAAAGGCACTGCTGGCTACTAGTTAAATAAAAAGTGATGCAGATATGCATCTATGAATTTAAAGGTTAAAGTATGAAAATGAGAAATTAGAAAATAGACTCTTCCATATTATGATCGATAAATTTGTGGTAAAATATATCTATCGTATTGGATATGGGTGAAACAAAAATCTTATGTACATTTCAGGTGCACAATTGAAATACTTTTTTTCCCTGGGTAAAATTGGAAAGATCTATTTTTATTTTTTTTTTCCATTAAAACAATTAGTAAAAAAAAATTTTTTAAATAGTTTTTCAATTTAAGTTATCCATTTTTATTCATCTTGACTAGCAAAACAGTCTGTCCGGATGACCTTGCGCATAGTTTTCAATTTAGGTTTTAAACTAATAACAATTAAAATTACATTTTTAACTGGTTTTCTGTAATCATAAAACATAGTATTTTAACTAGTTAGGATCGAAATACTAAAATATTTATTTCTTCTTATTATATTATAAGATTAAATTTTGTACTTTGAAATTGTAACCTCTCTTACTGTAACTTTTCTTATCAAAGGAATGATTTCCATAGTCCCCAACAGACGTTACTACTGAAACTTACTTGTAGGTAAAAATATTAGAAAAGAATGCTACAGCAATTTTCAGTTGGTTCTGCACACATATGGTCAGTAAGCTGAAACATGTGAATCCCAGATTAGTGTGTTTTCTCTTTGTAACCTATGTTACATAAATTTTAAATTTAAATATAGTCATTTTAATATAAGTTTTATTTTTGTTATATGAAATTAAGTTAACTTAATTTAAATAAAAGTAAAATTTACTTATTTTTATACAACTATAGAAAATAGAATATTATTCTTTGTTAAATATAACATCTGTTACCTGTAACTACTGTTACTACGTATTTGTAACAGATGTAGATAAATTAACCCATTAAAGATGGAATTATTTTTTCTTTTTAAAATCCAAAAAAAAAAAAAAATGCCTTTCGTACCACTTTTTCAGAAAAGCAATATTTATCTTATTTTATAGCAGAGTTTCTGCCTTTAAAGAAAGTGGAAATTTTCCTTCTATATTACTGGTATTATAGCAGCAAAGGGGTTGACAGCTATGCTGTGACCATATAGTAACGCTAGTCCTTAATGGGTTAAGAAAAATCTAGATTAAAATTCATATGCATAATAAAAATCCATCAAAGTGCTTCAGTAGTGTCATCCTTTTTAGATTAATGTAAATACTTCTACTGTCTAATATGTGTTACTCAACGTAATTTCTGTTACAAAAATGTAACCTCTCTTACAATGTATAATTTTGCTACTCGCATTTTTTTTTCATATTTTTCTTGCTGTATATGAATAGTTCTCGAAAAATGTTCCCAAAATATCAAAAAGCATCAGTTCTTTCAATATACTAATATTATTTGACCAATTAGAAATATATTTACTGCAGGGAATTGAAAATTTTGGCTGGAATGTTGAATACAAGTAACAGAGGTTACATATTGTTATATAAATTAATCCCTACTATTGTTTTCTTTTAAATATAGAACTACATATCGAAGTCTAGTACACTAATCATGGTATAATATAACCAGGAATGAGATTTCTGACTTTTTGCATACCAGTGTAATCTTAGAGAAAATGTTATTCTGTTAACTGTGTCTGTTCTGTTTTTCTGTCGCAAAAATGTTCCGGTTGAATGAAATAAAATATTCTCTAAGATTATACTGGTATTCAAAAAGTCGGAAATCTTATATATGTACAAAAGAAATAATATTTTGATATGAATGAAAATATTGTACATTGAGTGGATGTTGTCCAGTACAGTATTCAGTGGTGGAAAATTGGCGCAGAGGAGGAGCCTATTGACAACACTAATATTTTTTAGTATTATTCCCTTTAATAAAAACTCAGAAATTCTGTCGTTAGATAAACCGAGAAATACTACTAAAATTTCATCTTCAACACTTTCAGGGACAAGGTACTTCTATTCATAAAACGCAGAAATGAATGAAATACACCAGAAATTATAAGCAAATTTATTTCAAAAAAAGCAAAAGCTTTTTTTTTTGTTCCACGTAAATAAAAAAAGAAATCTTTCATTCCAATATTCTGGTGCGTATGTGGCTTTTAGGAATTAAAATTAAGTTAGTGGTTAAGGCATTTTCAGGTGATTGTATTTTTATCCAAACTATGCATGTTGCTATGCTGGAACAGATTTTATATGGGTTGTATACATATAAACAAAAAAATTATATTTGGCGAAAACTGAATAAAAAAAATATATATGGAGAAAAGGACATAATTTTTTTTTATCAGTATGCTGTTTAAAATTTAGGTTATATATTATTTACCGGCAAATCAAAGGGCGTGGCCGTATAAGAATTGGAAACATGTCTTTCAATCAAATTTCCTGATTTTTATTCCCCAAATGTAGCTGCCTATATGACAATATATTTCCCCTATTATCATCTTATGTATAAATATTGTCATTTTATGAGATAAAAATGATTTTTCTATTTTTATAAAAACCGATTTTCTCAAAAACTACTGCACAGAATATGATACCATTATGAGGTTATATAGATTCTAAAAATGCACAAGTGTGAATTTTTGGATTGCTTTCTGTTTATAAAAATTGTGTGAAATAGCGACAGAAACATTTACAAATATAAAAATCATATCTTATGATTATACGAAAATTACCATTTTCTTGTAAAATATTCCTTTATAAGTGCACGCATATTGTAGATAAATGCCGAGAGTAAACGTTGGGTATAACATATAAATGTCGACAAAAATTTGTTTAAATATACTTGGAATTCATATAAAAGCATTATTTGCGGTGAGGCTACTTAATTTGACATCCGAAGAACGTTTGAAATAAACACTTATAGAATTGCTGTACTTTAACTTTAAATAAACACATGGGGATCATTTTTAACGCTGTCGATATTGCTTCGATATCAAAATTGTCGTTGGTTTCGGAGACAACGACAGAGAAAGATATTTTTGACATGGAAACAAACTACATTCTTCGATATCGAAATGTGACGACTGTGATCTCAATGAATGTAAATGAAAATGTTTTTTCACAAGATTTAATGAAGAGTAATTATAGTTAATAGTTTCAACCTTTGTAACTAGAAATTTGCTTTGGTTGCTGCCATGTTAAATGCATATGTCTAACCGATATTAACCGCTGCGCTCTGAGATTGATTTGATGTAATGAATATAATCGTTTTGTTACGATGTCATCTAAGAATCGTAAGCCAAAATGCTTTTGTTGTGGAAATTTCTTAAATAAAATTTATGGCTTCAGAAAAAAAAAAAAAAAAAAAAAAAAAAAAAAGGAAACAGACGAATAATCCATATTTTTTTTAATGTCGACTGGCACGATGTTATTAGTTAGAAAATATAAAATAATATTTTTCTCATGCCAAAAACTTTTTCTTGAAATTGAGAACTATATTTTTACTGAGGATTTCTTGATCTCTTAGACAGTAATTTAACGGTATTTTTGTGTGTCCATGTAAGTGAAGTCTAAACGGTGCACATTTCATTTTCAATACCGATCGTTCCCCTCAAAAACATGTAAAAATTTCACGGCAATCTCAGTATTTTTACGAGTGTTTGACAACGGAAGACAGACAGACTGAATTCATAACTACTTTTTTAGTATACTGGAAAATGTTAAAATCGCCCACCTTGCAACAATAGTGGCGCTCCAATCTGAAAACCGTTCTTAACACATTGCCAACGGGCAATTTTTATCAAATCTGAATTTTAAAACAGAAGAAGCTCCTCCCTATTCTGAACATCTTTTGTAAATTAGTGTTCTAGATATTTTTCCCAAGTTTATGCATCAGTAAATAAATTTCAATGTGCTAATTTAATATAAATTGTCTTATAATCTAAAAAGAATATGAACAATATTAATCTAAGTGCATTTTCTGTAAGGTAGAATAAACGCCCTCAGTCAATGATGTTTTTTGAATGAAAATGAGAATCCTGGATTCCCGTCGTGAACAACTAACATGGCTCCCTCTCGGTCCGTTTTTTGAACACCACTATTTTTCAAAGAAGAACCTTCTTTATAAATTTCGTAGGAACTTACCTTAAACGGCGCTTTTCTTGCAATTGTTGCAGAAACCTACCATGAATTTTTTCTGAAATTTTACTGGTTTTCAAAAAGCGGACCAGTGGGAGCCCTGCACTAACAGCAGAGTCAGTGATCAATACGCAAGCAGATTTCTTCTTAAATAATCACCACATGACCCGCACAACACAGGTCAAATGGTCTTCTTGATCTAAACGGAAAATTAAATGTTAGAACAGCAGGACTGCAAAATTTAGAAATGTGTATTCAATTGATTTTATGCAAAAAGTGGTGTATATTTAAAATTAATTTATTATTATTTTTCCTCGTTTTCCCTTTATAACACCTTCGCAAGTACATGTTAAAAAAGTCAGTAAAAGTGCAAAAAGAACTAAATATACAACTAATAGGGCAATTCCTCAATCGAAATCTCGCATTCATATGCAAATTCATTGATAATTTCACAGAAATACAATATTAAAATGTATCTATGTAAAATCTTTTTTAATATCCCTGAAAAGAATGGCCTCGGAAAGGATGATGAAAATAATAATGTGCCTTATTGTTAAAACAATATATCCAAAAGTGAATGGTTTATCACACATTTTCAAATTTATATTAAAAGTGTGATAAAAACTTCAATATATCACTTAAAATATAGTCAAAATGAAATGTTTCTTTTATCAACTTTTTTAGTTAAAACGTATTTAATATTATAATAAAAAGAAAAGTGCCCGGGTAAACTAATGGCATTTAGCTCGCAGGCTATTATTCAAACTAATTTTATATTATACTCTTATTTCGAAGGATAATGCACCTCGAAATAATGAAATAAAAAAAAAAAAAAAAAAAAAAAAAAACATTTAGCTAATTAAACCTGTCCGGCACTGAGTAATTTTGTTTGTGAAATGATAAAATTCTAGATTGACACCGGAATTTACAAACGAATTTATTAGAAAATAAAATCTTGCTTATGTTCAAGTACCTCACAAAAGAAAAAAAATTATTAAATTTTCTGGGGCAAGTAAACTGAAAATTATGTGTCCTTTTTTAAGGACAGCGATCGTTAAAGGGTTAAGTGTTCGAAATCAGTAGTTGGTGTAGCAGACACGCCCTGCCATAAGTGCTACTATGCGACGTGGCATGAATTCAAACAGATATTGAATGTCTGCCTGGAGAAGGGCATTCCATACTCTTTGTAAGCGTACCGAAAGTTCATCTGTAGAAGCTGCAGGACGAGGATCACGATCGAGACGCCGATCAATAAAATTCCACACATGTTCAATAGGGTACATATCCGGACATGTGGGCGGGCATTATCCTGTTGAAAAATAAGTCCGAGAATGCCTTGAAGGAAAGGAACGACTTCGGGCTCCAGCGCTTCACTGATCTCTATGTTGCTGTACCAGATTAACGACAATTCGTAGGAGCTGCGACCTTCCATGATTCGCAATCGCACCCAGACCAAAACTCTGGGTGGTCTTCGATAATGCACTCCGCGATGCAGCGTTCATCGGCACAGTGTCTAACAAAAATGCAGCAACTATGATACCACAAATTAAAGCGGGGGTCGTGTCATAATAAACAACTTGTTGCCAATCTGAATACCAATCTCTATGCTTATGCGCACATTGCAGCCGCAGGCGTCGAGGGTTTTGCGTGAGGGGGATCCTCTATAACCCCTTGAGGGGCAAGAAATTACGTTTGTGAAATGCTGAATTCCCACCGGAATCTTTAAAAAATACTATTTCAAAATAAGTAAAAGCAATTTTAATTTTTTCCACCAAAGTTAGAAAAGTAAAATTTAATAAAATTTTTCTGGTGTAAAACTTCATTAATCGTAGGTGGTATATAATATATACCGGTGCCCCTCAAGGGGTTAAAAGAGTTCTTGCTCGCAGTCCGCGGTGAAGCAGACGTCGACGAATTGACGAAGCAGACAATGATACACGTCTAGCAGTTGACCAATGTGCTGTCAACTGTCTAGATGAAGCTGTGCGGTTCGTCAGAGATATGCGAACCATCTGTCTATCATTGCTCGTTGACGATACCGTGCGGGGTCCACTTCCATTTTTTCGAGTTCTCCGATCTTGATCAGTCCACTTAAATCACCTTCGGATGTCAATTCTAGCGCAAATGCTGTAGAAACCTACCATAAAATTTCATGTTAAAAATATTGGTGTTCAGTTCGCGGACCGTCTGGGAGCCCTGAAACGCTACATAATTCATTTTCAATACAGAGAATTGTATAGTAAACCTGGAAAACATATAAATATTTCATTGCAATCCAAGCATATTTACGAATGTTAGATGACAGAAGACAGGCAGAAGACTGAAAAACGGAATTCATAACGACTATTCAACTATATTGAAAATTGTTAAAAATGCCCAACTTGCAACAATGATGACGCTCTAATCTCGGAATCGGACTTAGTAGGGAATATCTCCAATTGCCAGATCGGGATTTTGTCAAGGGAGGTGTCGTTGGAAAGCTCTTACCATGGGGATCAAAGAAATGTATACAGCTACACGTCCGAATGCAACTGGTGAAGAGTTATAGGCCAATGTATTTCTGTTATTTATTGATTTCTCCAGGTCAATAGCTATGCAGGAAAGACACTCTGTGTCGTAGAAAATACAGCTTACAGTACAGTTATATAACCTGTTGTTGCCAGTGTTCGTGAAGGTTCCATGTTTCCTCTAGTAAGAAACAGAAGATATTAATCACATTTTCAAGATCATATATAACTACCGTAATTTCCGCGTATCCGCCGCACCACAGATAATTCGACTTCCTACCAGAATTTATTTTAAATAAAATGTGACTTGCTTCTGCTTTGCGCTTATTTTACTTATTTTTATCAAAAAAATTTTCGGTACGAAAAAGACTTAAACAAGCCGCGGCGGATACGCGGGCAATTATCTTAACAGGACTGCACTGACTTGGAGTATGCTTTAAAGAACGTGAGGAACTAACCTCGCGACCACCTTCGATGACATGCGTCGGTATGCCTTTCAAAAGCTTTAATTAGAGACACGGATCCCGTCATTCGATGAGTTAAACAGGCATGCTTCAGCTTAACTAATATCACCTGTGACAAATGCGAAACACCCCCTTTAATTGTGTGTACTTTGTTTTGGAAACAGTCGTGCTTCAGCCATTTCCATTCAGAAATGCACTACTATCCGTGAAGTTACATTTTCCGTCAAGCATAAACTGTCTTCTCCGTAATCTCTGTAATCCGTCAAATATCTTTTCTACCACACAGGGAGTCTTTCCTGCATAGTTAGAGATCTGGAGAAATCAATAAATGACAGAAATACATTGGCCTATAACGTTTCACCTGTTGCATTCGGACGGGCAGTTGTATACATTTTCGTGATCCCCATGGTAAGAGCTTTCCAACGACATCACATTCGACAAAATAACAATGTGGCAGTTGGAGACCTTCCCTAGTGAGTATGGCTGCTTCAGGGATTCCTAAGAACTCATGTTTGCTCTTAACACGTTCACACCGGCGACGATATTCATTTTTTTCGCTGTGAGACAGCGCTCGAATTCATTTTACGCTTCATCTGTCGGCGCGGCACTTTCGTTTATTCAGACACTGCATGCAATGACCCGCCCCTCTCATATTTAATGAATTGAACTCGAATATAACAAGCAGAGTTGATTGTGGATGTCTGCAAGTTCGTAAGGAGAAAGCAAATTTCTTACAGACAGGATTTTATTGACTAAATATGTACGAATTTAACATAAAAGTCTTACAATCTAAAGAAATATGGACAGCATGATATAAATGCATTTCTGTAAGCCTCGCCCTTAATATATGGTATTTTTTGAATGAAAACGTGAATTCTCGTTTGTCATCGTGAATGTATTTAGTTCATAATAATGAATTGTTTTTGCTACTGAATTTTCGAATATTCAAGTGTGACCGTACTTGCCATCTTTCCCTTAAACTTCCGGAAAATGTGAGTTAAATTGACCCAGGTTAAACACGTTTGGAACCAGAAATTTGCTAAAGAAATTATTTCAAATAGATTTCATAGAGCAATATGAATTTAAGTGTACGGAGACAAAGCGATATAAGTAAGCGTGCCAAATTAATGCTGGAATCGGGCGTAAATTAACACAGTTGCGCCATCTTGTGGACGGAGTGATAAACCACATACGCGGACTTTTGGTGTGGCACAGATTTTCTAAATCTTTAGCCACTCACGTAAACGAATTCAGTTTGCCATATTTATTGCAATATAATGGCGTAGAGAGAGGGGGCATTCAGATGCACTTGTCGCTTTGAAGTTTTCATCGCCTTGTCAGAAACGTTTCAGTTATTAATCAAGGTGGAAAAAACTTTACAATTTTAGTGGTGTGAGTAAGAAAACAGACAGGTATCTACCTGTAATTCACACTCCATCCGCTACGTGGCGCGTGACCTTGATTGATGTGACCTCGCTTTTAATCTTGCGGTTTCTTCTGCCATTTAAGATAGGACGCTTACTTATATCGCTTTGGTACGGAGATACGTCAAAAAATTTTTCTGATTAGTACCGCGCATAACCTGGGCCAATTTAACTCGCATTTTACGGAAGTTTAGTTGAATGTTGACAAGTATGAGTGTGACCCACCTGTAGTGCACGCCGTCTACAGCTTAGTCGAGTGTCCCACTGCAGTATGCGACTTCTGTGGAACAGACGAGTGTGGCCCACTGGTGGTACACCCTCTGAAGCGACAGTCAACCGTGGCCTACCTGTGATGCACGCCGGCGTGAACGTGTTAAATAACCACCACATGACCCTCACAACACAGGTCAAGCGGACTCCTTGATTGCAAAACAAAATGTCCACTGTATAAATGTCGTGCGCGACAATGCAGAAGTATGTATTCAATTAAATATTTGCAAAAACTGGTGGGATTTTAAAATTAACTGATTGTTATTTTTTTCAGTTTCAATTTACAACATTTTCGAAAGTATATTTTTGTTAAAAAGGACAGAAATAATTACGAAAAGAAAAAAGTAAATAAAATTGCATTCTTTCAGCTTTTTGATGGGAATTAAGTAAATGAAGAGTAATTAACTCCTTGAGGGGCAAGCAGTTCCGTTTGTATAACGCTGAATTTCCAACGGAAATTTAGAAAAATTCTATTCCAAAATAAGTAAAAGCAATTTTGCGGCTTTTTTCCATCAAATTTAGAAAAGTAAATTTAATAAAATTTTCTGGTGTAAAACTTCATCAATCGTATATAGTATATAATATATACCGGTGCCCCTCGAGGGGTTAAGTCACACAAATATTCTTTAAAATACATTTTTATAACAGAGGATATTAACACGTACATTAAATACAAGTTTTTCCAATTGTTATGAGAAAATGGGAACAAAAATGTATAGTAATATACTGTTTTTCTTTTACTTTCTACACAAAAGGGGAACTTCAATTGCCACTATCACATAAATGGCATTAAAAACTACAAAAAAAATTAATATCTCAAAAATTAATTGAGATGTAGTTTTATATGAATTGCATTTAAAAATACTTTTCTCCTTAAACGATGTTGTAAAAATTAAAAATGTGCGATGTATAGAAGTTTTTTTAAAAATTCCGTAGATTATCGGTATTTAACCGTACAAAGATGCACCTGATTCGTTATACGGTTGGCTTTGGTTAGATGTAACGTTATTTTTTAGTGATGACATTTTAATTGTTGAAATAACCTATCGGGGGCTAAAAAATGAATAGGACAATTCGGAAATCGAATGACATCATATGTAAATTCTTTGACAACTTTACGGAAATGCAATATTAACCCTAGAACTACCGGAAATTTTACTCAAGTTTTATAAAAACCTTCTACACCAGAATTTTTACTTAAAACTATTTAATTTGTTTATTTAACTTATTATTGTCTGATTTATACATTTAGTTTGTTTTGAAGAAATTTCTGGTTTGAATAAATATTTTGAATGTACATGTCGGGTCCAATGGACCCGTCTGGTAGACGGAAGGTTAAAGCGTATCTATATAATTTTTTTTCGGCTTTGAAAATAATGAGCTCGAAAACCAGTGTTGCGAGATTGCGGACTGTATTAATTCATATTATTTGGCTGTCAACACTTTTAAAGATTAGAATAATTCGTCTTATTTTTCAAAAAAAATTTAATCCATTTTTAAATAGGCCGAATATTTCTATTTAAAAAAAGCGGTGACAATCAACAATCTGGGGACAAAAAAGTCCCCAATCTGGCAACACTGTTGACAAAGATGATAAAAATGATGAGGTGCCTTAATATTAATACAATATGTCAAAAGGTTAATGGTTTATTATACATCTTCAAATTTATAATAAAATGGTGATAAAAATATTAGTTTACCTCGTCTTAACATATAGTCATATTGACATGTTTCCTTTTTAATGAAATACAGTGAATCGCCGAAACGTAATCTAAATATTTTTTTTAATTTAAATGTATTAAAATTATTAAAATGATTAATTATCATTAAAATCTTATGTAAAATAGCTATAACTTACGATCTAAATCGTTTTACATAAAAAGTAATCAAGATTGTCGAAAACATGACAATGAACTGTTAGACATCGTTCTTACCGTTCATTTGGATGTAAACTAAAATTTTACCTTTAATCTGTCGAACAGGGCTGCCAATTTGGGCTTTTTTAAATTAAAATATTATGAATTCATACGAAAATTTCCGAACAATAAATTTTCATTATTTGACCCTTTCCGGTGCGGAGTAATTCTGTTTATAATCTCACGATGAACTGACATCAGAATTTATAAACAACTTTATAAGAAAAAAAGAACTTGCTTATTTTCAAGTACGTTATAAAAGAAAAATTTTAATTAAACATTTTGGGTGCTAATAAAAGAAAAAATAGGCCCTTTTTAAAAACCACCGCCCGTGAAAGGGTTAATGACAGACTTTTCAGTATTACATACAGAAAAATATTTTCTTTCAGAATTTCCGAACAAAAGAAGGGTTTTACCGTTTCGAGTGGGACCGTTATCTCTTGTTGTCGTTTCCATTTACAGAAAAAACCCTTCAAAAATGAACAGAAAAATTCTGTAAAATTTCCTTTTATGTGAATTGACATTATTTTATTTATAAACATTTTTATAATTTTTTCCTGCCACTAGTTAAATTTTCGCGGTTATTTTTCCCTCTAAAATATTAATTTTAGTTTTCTAAATTTACAGGTAAACAACTAACACGTTTTCTTTTTAAATTCTATTCATAATTTTTTTAAGTACATAAACAATATACTTTTTCGCGCAGCTTTTATACATGTACTAGAAAATAGAACTAGAAAATTTTGTCAAAAATGAGTATTATCATTTAAAATAACCGAGCTGGTTCAATTTTTTATATGCAGGTAATTTCTAATTCAAAAATTGCATGCATATTCGAATAGATGACAAAATTTCTAGTGGAATGATGCCTTCCGCATCTCAGTGACAATTTGGTAAACACTAGAACCACCGGCAATTTCACTCAAGTTGTATAAAAAGTTTCTACCCAGAATTTTTATTTAAATATATTTAACTCATTTAAATAGCCTATTTGTGTGCTGCATGCATTTAACATATGAAGAAAATTTTAGCTCGAATCGACTATTATCAATTTGGCATGGGTCAAAATGAACCCTCATGGTCATTCTAGTGTTAAAAAAACACTGGGTAGTACTTTTTTGTTTCTCGCGACTGGACAATACGTAGTACATGCGAGAGCAAGCGTCCGTGCCGCTGCCATCGAAATACTCAAGGCCAGAGGACACGAGTTCTGAAGTCATCACTAATCGACCGACTTGTCACTAGTGTTGGAATTCACACCGGAAATTTTTGAATAGGAATTTTCGATTATTTTATTTGTGGAATATCTCATCTTATAAAACAATAACAACTATTTAAACTAACTGATGAGAATTCGTAATCCCTAAGTGAAAATTCAGCCAGATGCGGAATGTCACAGTGTTACCGCATCTAGCTGTTTTTTTATTGGAGGATTCCGAATTCTCACCAGTAAGTTTAAATAGTTATTATTGTTTTATAAGATGATAGATATTCCATAAATAAAATAAACGAAAATTGCTATTCAAACTTTCCCGGTGTAAATTCCAAGAATAGTGACAAGTCGGTCGATTAGCGATGACGTCACAACTTGGCCTTGAGTATTTCGATAACAGCGCCCGCGCACGCATATTTATTTCCCCTACGGGATTATGCCATACATTCTGTATCTCGTAATCTGATTGGTCAGAGTTTCAGCGGCAAAGTAAGAATTCTTGGAGGGAATGGAGGATATTCCAAATATGGGTTCGAGGCTGAAAAAAGTCACGTGATACCGGTAATTTACCCAAGGAACTTCTAACTGATAAGAAGGGAAGATACTACTGCTTTGCCTCATGAACTGTTTCATTGGCTAGCGGGGATTTACATTACACGGCTACGGAGCCTTCCCTTCTTTACGCTAGACGTTTTTACCTTGATCATGTGATCAAAGCGCAGATGGAATATCCTCCATTGTGCTTGGTGAAAATCATCAGAGGAGAGAGTTTTGATGGAAAAAAAATAATGCATCTGAAAATTAATAGAAGTATATTAAATTAGCTTTCTATTTGGAATTTTTTTATCCAGTCAATAAATTCTAAGAATTAACCTGCGTTGCTTATTCTTTTAATGTGTGAAAATCGCCCCCCTCCCCTGGAACAAACAAACAAACAAAGATAATTTGTATTATCTATAGCAGGAGTGGGGAACGGGTACAGCGTCTAGAATACATAGTGTGGAATTATGCTATCCAAACAATGATAAAAAATTGTATTCCTTAAATGTGCGACGATACTGCTGAAATCCAAAGAGTCGATAGCAGCCACATCTGCGGGAGTTTCGTATTACATTGGATAGACTAGCAATATTCTTGCAGTTTTAGGGGCCTATATCCCACGTGCAGATAATTGGCCGACATAAATACAACCATCTTGCAGTTTTAGAAAATATCCTGCAGATGTCGCTGTGATCTTTATTTTTCAGCAGCATCGTTGCACATTTAAGGGATACAATATTTTAACACTTTTTTAAGTATTACAGGGATGGCCGATTTCCACACAACCGCCGCGGCGAGCGGCCCATCATCGTCCGCAGCCCTTTATTCTTCTACTCTAGTCCGACTCTTTTGCGGAAGCCAGAATGAAAAAAAAAATCAAAAATTGAAACCGGACAAATTTAAAAGGGAGATTACACAAATTAAAGACACCGTAAAGCGGGAAGGGAGGGCCTGGGGCGATGAAGCTACCGAAAGACTCCTGCTGATTCTAGCTTATTATTAGTCTCGGCGGTGGTTGGGGGTGGTCGGGGGGGGTCAACCGCCGCGGCGAGCGGCCCATCTTCGTCCGCAACCCTTTATTCTTCTACTCTACTCCGACTCTTTTGCGGAAGCAAGATTCCCAGGTGCCCAGCCACGTCCCGAATGAAAGACTCTCTAGCGAAAGCCAGATTGGAAAAAAAAATTGTAAATTGAAACCGGACAAATTTAAAAGGGAAATTACACAAATTAAAGACACCGAAAAGCGGGAAGGGAGGGTCCGGGGCGATGAAGCTACCGAACGACTCCTGGCTACTTCTAGCTTATTATTAGTCTAGCTTATTCTAGTCGCTATACAAGAGGGGAGAAATCTTCAGGTACAGCGTCTAGAAGATACAGTGTGGAAAACGGCTATTCCTATAATGCTTTAAAAAGTGCTAAAAACTTGTATCCCATAAATCTCCAACAATGCTCAGCGGCAATATGCTGATACAAGAGCCATCTCGTAACTCTTTTCAATATAAACCCTGTGTTTTCAAAAATTATAGAATGTTAAATATCGGAAACTATAAATATAAGATATTTTAGTCTGTTATAAGCTAATTTAGTTAAGGAATGCCATGAAATAGGTTAAAGAGTCTCTTTTAGAATGACTATCGTTTTTAAATCTCTACGATGGCGCTACGATCGACATCTTGTTATTCAGCATCGTTGTACATTTATGGGATTCAATTTTTTAGCACTATTTTGTAGCCATTTTCTACACTGTATTTTCTAGGCGCTGTACTTCAGGGGTTTCGATAGACTTCTGCTACAGCGCCTAGAATACCTAGTGTGGAAATATGCTATCCAAACAGTGCTAACAATTTGTATCCCTTAAATGTGCGACGATACAGTTAAAATTTCAAGTGTCGATCGCAGTGACATCTGCGGGATTTTCGTATTACTAGTATTGCATTATATATACTAGCAATTTCTTGCAGTTGTAGAAAATATCCTGCAGACGTCGCTGCGATCTGTATATTGCAGCAGTATCATTGCACATTTAAGGGACACAATATTTTAGCGCTTTTTTAAGTATTACAGGATAGCCGATTTCCACACTATATATTCTAGGCGCTATACTTCTGCTGTTTTTTTTTCTTGTTTTTTTTTTTTTTTTTTGTAACACCCTAAGCTGTTTTCCCGGTATTTTTCCGTTTCCCAAAAACAACTTAAATCTGTTGTAGAAAAAATATTTTAAACAGAATTCTATTTTAAAGTGTATGTCAAATAAAGGGGCATGAAGTGTATTGCAAAATTGAAGTGTATCGAAACAAACAGGGAAAGAAAATTTAAATGAAGATTCTTTTATAAGCATTTTTGTGAAAATGCAGGGTAGCCCTCAAGACGCTCGTGAAAATAAGGCGGGCGGTGCGGGTTGTAGAAGATCATTTATTTATTTTTACTGTAAAATAAAAAATAGGACAAAACATTAAAGAAAAATACTGATCCCTCAGTTGGAAAATTACGATTCGTATAAATCTTGTGTGCACGCGGAGCACACAAGGGAGAATGGGGAAGTGTTAAAATTCAGTTGGTGGTAGAGGATTGGGTGTGGATTTAAATAATTTTTTTATTTTTTATTTTTTGTAATGATCTTAAATTTAATAATTCTTTAATTAAAAACATAACTTTTTTAATTCTGTTGATTTGATTATTTTCTAGGGGAGGAGACAGTAGAAATTTCAGAGGGGTTACCCATTTAACTGTTTCTTTTTTCTTTTGACTAAAGAAATTAAAACTATGGAACCGGCACCATTTTTTAAAATAAAATATTTGGCTTTGTACAATTGAAAAAGGTATGCCATTTAACAAACCAAACATTACAGTTAAAATTAAGTGGTATCCAAAAGCTTTTAGTATCAAAGATAGAAAACTCTTTTTGACCGAGAGAAACTCGGGCATGACAGTTAAGGGGTTAATGTAGAAGATTGGTTAGTTATTTATTGTACAATAAAACACAAAGTAGGAGGGGAAATGTATATATAATTTTAGACAGTATTTATTTGAGGAGCAAAAGATGAGAGAGGATAAATTTTACGGAGAATTTAGATGGTTCGTAACTTTCTGTAACTATAAAGTAACGGTTAGCTACAAAGGCAGAGTAGAAAATTTTCCGAACTTTTTAATAAAGTTATTACTTTTTTGTAATTTTAAATTTAATATATATTTTTAAATTTCGCAATATTTTATTTAATTTTAAATTTCATAAATAATTTTCTAGTATAAATTTACTGGTGGAAGTTTGCTTTACACATTCTACATTACTTAATTCAAAACATGTTCTATCATTCTCGATATTCAACTTGTGTTTCACAAGTTTTGCTTTCATTAGTTTTATCTGTGATTTCATTTAAAAAAAACAATTGTTGAAAAAATAAACTCGAAAATATAATTTCAAACAATGTGATTTGTTTAACATATTATTTCTAACAACAAAACTAAAAATATGTCATTGAAGTTAGCCATTTACTTTTTTCTAAATTAAAACTGACTCAAAATTCATTGTTAAAAGCGATTTTTGTCACGTAGCAATCAGATTTCTCTCACTCATATGTTTGATAATTTAGTTAAAGACATCTACTTTTAGAGTATTATCTAAAATGTTTATTCTGTTTTCAAATAAACGTCTTTCTATTTCAAAGTATTTTAATAAAAACATCTGTTAGTTTGTAAACAAAATGAATGAAAACTTTCGTTAAAAAGTTGTCTTTGGATTAAAGAACAACTTAAAAATATCTATTTGTGTTTCAACCTTTTTAAGAAAATCAAGCGTTATTCTTTTGAAAACTTGAAAAATAAATACAATTTAATTTATGATAACATTAGTTTAATTTAATGAGAGACATTTATTCATACAACTGAAACGGTTAATGAACGCTTAAAACAAATCTTAGTTATGTTTGAAGCGATCTTTCTTTAACCCATTCGGAACCATGAGCGCATATGCACCCACGAAAGTACTTAAAACGTTTGAATTTGATATCAGTAAAAAAATAGAAGTAAAATTGATTGTATTCAATTACGTGATTTTTGTGATTTACAAAGTTAATTGAAATAATTAATAAAAAGTAGTGCCAAATGAATAAAATTCATGAAAAAAAAATGCTGGTTCTGAACAGGTTAAAAGCTGAGAAAAAGCAATAATACCATTCTTTTCTTTTAGCAGAAAATATCTGTTTATTTCATCAATTTTAGTAAAAACTCATTATTAAAACTTAATACAGTCTCCAGAAAATTAAAAAAATAATTTCTGTTAATTGGAATCTTGATTTTTAATGTATAAAAAGGAAAAAAGATTTATATTTGAATCGAAACATACTCTATTTTAAACTAAAAATAAAAAAGATTTATCTTCTATTCTTAATTGAACATCTTTGTTGAGATAAGAAACATGGTGATAGGAAATGTCTGAAAACTATTTTTTTCTTTTTGCCTAAAGCAATACATAGTTTTCATAGTTGAACGCTATGAGAGATTGCTTCCCACAGGAGATGCTAAAAGATAAAACACCCCTTCTAAAACTCGCCAGAGGGGTGAGCGTTTCAAAAGTTGCTTGATAACAAACATTATCTACAATTGTTATTTCAACTAACGTGTGAAACTATGGACTGGCTTCCCATTCGTTTAAAGCTTCGCTAGTTTCAGCAAATCAAAGGGTCTAAAAGTGATGTCATTGAAAACAAAATAATATCACAACATTGTAAAACTTCATTCGGAAATCATTTGCGGACTGTTATTTTCTATATTTTGCTAGCGTGTTTTCAAGACCGGGAATTCAATGAAGATTTTCAATTTTGAAGAAGTAAGTTTTTGTTTTGACATGTTGGAAAATTTTGTTTAAAAAAAAAATCCACTACTAAAAGTTAATACTTAAAAGCTTCTTTAAATAGTTATTTTACTAGTTAAAAACATTTATCTAATTGCCTACATTGTTATTTGTTAAAATATATTATCATTAACCTTTTTTGGTATGAGATTCAAACTATCAAAAGAACTTGTTCGTTCTATTTGAAAAGAGTTCAGTAGCTCGCGCATTTAAAATTATTTCTCCAAATTAGTGGATAAGATTAAACTTAAGAAAATTCATAGCTTTCACATCAATTTACTGTTAACTTGAAAAAATATACTCCTTCATTAGTAACTAATAATAAAATAAAATAAATAAATAAAGTACAAACCACTTTTTCTAAAAATAAAATAAAACTTTGCGTTATCTATCATTTAAATATCTTAGTTAAAAGCAGTAAAATACTAATTGATAGAATACCGGCAAGAAACATCGTTGATGCGCAACCGTATGGTTACACTCAGAATAACCTTTCACTATATATATAGAAACCACTTGTCTCGTAGGAGACATGAGAGAAAACTAGCGATTACAACTACTTCGCATTCTTTTAGATAAAACACTTAAGAAAATTCAAAAGCTTTCACCTAAATTTCTGTTAACTTGAATATATATATATATTATCTTTCATTAGTAACTAATAAAAAAAATATAAAGCTCATACCACTTTTTCTAAAAAACAAAACTTTACTTCCTTAGTCACTGAAAATGTCTTAGTTAAAAGTTTAAAACTAACTTGCATTCTTATAAATAAAATACATATATCTCAAAATAAGTAGTTAAAAAAACTAATATAGAAAGCATATTCATATGATGAAACAACGGGTTGCAATAATGTGTCCTCTCCGAGCGAGATTTGATAATGATCAAGTATTTCACCTGTCCAGGAAAAAAAAATTCCGGGATGTACTGATACAATCTATTTTCTTGAAAGGGAGTGTGTTGCAGTGTATGGGTTCAAAACCTGTAATTCTAAAGGTATGTTTTCTTTACAAAACCGTAATGGAATTTGTGTATATGATTCTTTGGATACTCAGAGAAATCGAATAAGCTTGCATGATGTGCCATATCATCCAAAACATTCTTAGTGTGTATATGGTAACACAATGAGTTCGTGTCGTTGAAAATTAGCTTTGCATCATCTTTATACTCTTTTTAATAAAATCATAGTTAAATTTATACATTAGAAGTTTAGGCAATTCTAAGATTGTAAATCCAACATAAATCGGTCGATTCAAAAGTATGTTATTTTTAAGCACTTAGGTCTTCATCTTATGTTAAATATGCTTTAAACTAGGTGAAGTCATTAATTTTCAACTCTTTTTCAGTGTTGCAAAGCACAATATTTCTCCTTTTTCCAAAAACAGTTGTTCATTAATTTAAAAAAGTTCTTTTCTTACTTAAAAAAAAAAAAAAAAAAAAACGTTTTTGCACTCAGCATATATTTCAGTTAACAATCACCCTTGACAATAATTAAACAAAAACATTATTGTTAAAAACTAATTCGCGTTCTTTTGATTAGTAAAAATAATTTATATTCTTTTAAATAATAATTAAATGAAAATAAATGTAAAGTTGTTTATTAAAAGCTTTATTTGAGAAAAAAACTTGTTTCGGAAATTAACAAATGACTGAAAGAAAAATTAACTAATTTATTAAAAAGTTTTATTACCAAATAACTTACTGAAAAAAAAACTTGTTCGGAAATTAACAAATAACTAAATGAAAATTAACTAATTTATTTAAAACTTTATTACAATGACTAAATGAAAAACATGTTTTGAAAATTAACAAATGACTAAAAATTATAACTTATTTCGTTAAAACTTAAAAATGTATTAACCTCTTTATGTCAGTTCAAAATAGGATGATGTCATCACAGGTGAGTTGAAAATCCTATCAAGAGAGGGCGCTCGTTTTCATGCCCTCGGGTGAAAGCGATGGTGCTGACACCTAGGTTCGACTCTCGACCAATCAGAAGCCAGCTTTTATCTAGATGAAACCGGTTTCCGAGCAAGCATTCGTTCATTAGCCCGGTGGATTTCATACTGATCGGACGTGTTTCTGCGCTGCTCCGTGGTAAGTCTTTTTAATAGTTTGCATGCGATCTTTTCTAATCACCTCATCATTATCTTTCCTTTGTTCTAATCCCTCTCTAACACTAGACTTTCATTCATTATCCTTTGTTTAATCCCTCTCTTACAGTACACTTTCATTGATTCATTAACATTATCCTTTGTTTAATTCCTCTCTAACAGTAGACTTTTCATTAACGCTTCTTTGTTTTAACCCCTCTACTATAGCATGCCGCGTGGACGCCAGTCTGTCTCGACTCCACACACCCGTCCATCACTTTCTTATCTCCCCTACCTGTCTTTGTTTAACCCCTCTACTATAGCATGCCGTGTGGGCGTCAGTCTGCCTCGACTCCTCCCACCTGTCCATCACTTTCTTATCTCCCCTCACCTGTCAATCACTTGACTCCACCCACCTGTCATTCATCTTTGGCCACGCCTCCCTCCTCACTCCTCCTGCTGGGGTAGAACCGGCTTTTTCCTTCTACTCAGGGTGTTTGAGATTTGAAAAAGTGATTTTATTAACAGGAGAAAAAATACCATTAAAATCAAAGATTCTTAAGATTTTAGCAGCTTGCAGACTAATTTTAGTAAAAAATGGTAACACAACTAACAAATTAGAGTTGGAATTAAAATGTTTTTCAGAATGGACGGATTTCGTCAATTTCTTATAAAAAGAATTAATAATATTAGAGGAATAACTACGATCAACAGCAATAGCTTTGAGGTAATTAAGTTCAGCACTAAGTAACTGAGGAGTGAAACAAATATTGGTAGCCCGAAAAACAAAACTATTGAAAGCAGCGAATTTCTAGTTAGAGGGATGAGAAGAATACCTCTGAGGTTGGAGACTGACAGCGAAATGTTTACGAAAGACGGTAGTCTGAAAGCCATTTTCGCAACGAATAACAAGGACATCCAGGAAAGAAAGACAGTTACTGATCTCAATTTCAGAGGTAAATTGAATGCAAGGGTCAATGGAATTCATAATAGAGAGAATATGATCAATAACCCAATTCATTTCAACCAGGACATAAACATTATCAACATAACGAACACAGAACGGAAATTTTAAAATTTCAAAAAGTTTGACCTCAAAATAGTGCATATAAATATTGCATAAAATTGGACTAACAGGTTTACCCATAGCCAAACCGTCAATATTACGGAAGAAATTACCATTGAAACCAAAAGTATTTTGCGACAAGCAAGCGCGAGTGAGAAGGAGAAGCTCCTCGATTTCAAAATAAGAGAAATGGAATTCACAAAACCTTTTCTTAAGGCAATCTAAAGCCCCCTCAACCGCAACGTATATAAATAATGATTTAACATCAAAAGAAACCATCATGTGACCCTGCGGCTTAAAATTATGAAGTTTTTTAACAAAATCAAACGAATTCTCAACAGTGAAACAGCTACTGCACAAAAGTGGGGAAAAAACAGAAACTAAATATTTGGCAAGCTTATACGAAGCTGTACCGATACTAGAGACAATAGGTCTAAAATTATTGTCATGTTTTTGGACCTTAGGTAAAGCATAGAACCTGGCACAATGCGCAATATACGGAATAAGAGACATAACGTTAGCAGGAATAATGGAAGAAGACTTTATGGCAGACTAAATAGAGTTAATTTCACTAGTGGAATGGACTTTGCGAATATCCACGTACGGACCATCATTAATTAATTTATTTTGATTTTTCAGCTCGATTCTCTCAGATTGAATAACAATTTTTCTGTCTCTGCTATTCCTTCTTTACCTAATCTTATTGCTCCTATTGAAAGAGCCTTTAAGCATAGCTCTCTATCTTCTTCTCAAAAAGAGTGCATTAGGCATCTCATTGCCAATACTGTTGATTTCAATTCTAATGTTTATAAGCCCAATCTTAAAAATCCTGTTAAACAATGTCTGAAAAATTTGCGTTCTGATCCAAACTTCATTATTATTAAGGGCGACAAAGGTGGTCAGATTGTTCTTCTCGACAAATCTACTTATTTGGAAAAATCCCATTAATTAATTAATGTTGGTCCGTATGTGATTATCCGGAAAGACCCTTCCACTAGTGAAATATCTCAATTAAGTCTACCATCAAGACTTCTTCCATTATTCCTGCTAACTTTAAGAAGTCTCTTATTCCGTCTATTGCGCATTGTGCCAGGTTCTATGCTTTACCTAAGGTCCATAAACCTGACATTCCTTTTAGACCTATTGTCTCTAGTATCGGTACAGCTTCTTATAAGCTTGCCAAATATTTGGTTTCTGTTTTTTTTTGTTTTTTTTTACTTTTGAGCAGTAACTATTTCACTGTTAAGAATTCTTTTGATTTTGTTAAAAAACTTCATAATTTTCAGCCGCAGGGTCACATGATGACTTCTTTTTATGTTAAATCATTATTTACAAACGTCCCGGTTGAGGGGCTTTAGAGTGCCTTAAGAAAAGGCTTTGTGAATTCCATTTCTCTTATTTTGAAATTGAGGAGCTTCTCCTTCTCACTAGCGCTTGCTTGTCGCAAAATACTTTTATTTTCCGTGGTAATTTCTTCCGTATGATTGACGGTTTGGCAATAGGTAATCCTCTTAGTCCAATTTTATGCGATATTTAAATGCACAATTTTGAGGTCAAACATTTTGAAATTTTAAAATTTCCGTTCTGTGTTCGTTATGTTGATGATGTTTATGTCCTGGTTGCAATGAATTCGGATATTAATCATATTTTCTCTATTATGAATTCCATTGATCCCTGCATTCAATTTACCTCTGAAATTGCGACCAATAACAGGGTTTCTTTCCTGGATGTTCTTGTTTTTCGTTGTGAAAATGGCTTTCAGACTACCGTCTTTCGTAAACCCTTTGCTGTCAGCATCCCACCTCACAGTATTCTTCTTATCCCCCTAACCGGAAATTCGCTGCTTTCAATACTTTTGTTTTTCGGGATACCAATATTTGTTCCACTCCTCATTTACTTAGTGCTGAACATAATTGCCTTAAAGCTATTGCTGTTGATCGTGGTTATTCCTCTAATATTATTGATTCTATTTATAAGAAATTGACGAAATCCGACCATTCTGAAAAGCATTCTAATTCCAACTCTAATACTTCAGTTGTGTTACCATTTTTTTCCTAAAATTAGTCAGCAAGTTGCTAAAATCTTAAGAATCTTCGATTTTAATGGTATTTTTTCTCCTGTTAATAAAATCACTTTTTCAAATCTCAAACACCCTGTTGATCGCCTAGATAACTGGGGTATTTACCAAATCTCTTGCCAATGTGGCCTTTCTTATATTGGGCAGACTAAACGTGCTCTTAGGTTTTGTTTAAAAGAGCATGAAGTGTATGTTAAAAATCAGGAGCTTAAACGTTCTTCTATTGCTCATAATTCTTGGTCTTCTCAACATAGGTTCGATTTTTCCTCAGCCACCGCTTACCACATCGTTAAAAATTCTCATTCTTTAATCAATGACATATCTAGTACTCCTGATTTTCTAAGTATTTGGAAACAATTAATTTAATTTCCCCCCTGTTTTGGTTTCTTTTTCTCTCCTCCTCCGGTAGATGTCGCTACATGTCCACCCAGTCGTTTTCACTGCTTCTCTCTCATTGGTTGTTTTTGGCGCTTTCGCTACCCGCATCGGGTATATAAGCCAGCGCGTCTCTGCCTATCTTTTTGCTCAGCCTTGATTTTTCTAGCACGCTGTTCCTTTTTCCCTATGTTGCACTGAAGCAGAATCTCGCTCGCAGATTCGAAACAGCTGTTTGCTGTTTTTCATGTATTATTTGTACATTTTTACACGCAGATTTTTCTGCTTTTTAATATATTTTTCTGGTTGCGGTAGTTTTGAAAAATTATTTTTAATGAAACCAATTAACCCCTTGAAGATCGGGAAGATATATATCACTTAATTTTAATTCCCAAAATGCCACAATCGCAACAGAACTTTTGTAAAAAAAATTTGCTTTTATAATGTACGTGAAAAAAGATTTTACTTATTTTCAAATAAATTTGAAGGAGAAGCTCCTTGATTTCAAAATAAGAGAAATGGAATTCACAAAACCTTTTCTTAAGGCAATCTAAAGCCCCCTCAACCGCAACGTATATAAATAATGATTTAACATAAAAGAAACCATCATGTGACCCTGCGGCTTAAAATTATGAAGTTTTTTAACAAAATCAAAAGAATTCTCAACAGTGAAACAGCTACTGCACAAAAGTGGGGAAAAAACAGAAACTAAATATTTGGCAAGCTTATACGAAGCTGTACCGATACCAGAGACAATAGGTCTAAAATTATTGTCATGTTTTTGGACCTTAGGTAAAGCATAGAACCTGGCGCAATGCGCAATATACGGAATAAGAGACATAACGTTAGCAGGAATAATGGAAGAAGTCTTTATGGCAGACTAAATAGAGTTAATTTCACTAGTGGAATGGACTTTCGGGATATCCACGTACGGACCATCATTAATTAATTTATTTTGATTTTTCAGCTCGATTCTCTCAGATTGAATAACAATTTTTCTGTCTCTGCTATTCCTTCTTTACCTAATCTTATTGCTCCTATTGAAAGAGCCTTTAAGCATAGCTCTCTATCTTCTTCTCAAAAAGAGTGCATTAGGCATCTCATTGCCAATACTGTTGATTTCAATTCTAATGTTTATAAGCCCAATCTTAAAAATCCTGTTAAACAATGTCTGAAAAATTTGCGTTCTGATCCAAACTTCATTATTATTAAGGGCGACAAAGGTGGTCAGATTGTTCTTCTCGACAAATCTACTTATTTGGAAAAATCCCATTAATTAATTAATGTTGGTCCGTATGTGATTATCCGGAAAGACCCTTCCACTAGTGAAATATCTCAATTAAGTCTACCATCAAGACTTCTTCCATTATTCCTGCTAACTTTAAGAATTCTCTTATTCCGTCTATTGCGCATTGTGCCAGGTTCTATGCTTTACCTAAGGTCCATAAACCTGACATTCCTTTTAGACCTATTGTCTCTAGTATCGGTACAGCTTCTTATAAGCTTGCCAAATATTTGGTTTCTGTTTTTTTTTGTTGTTGTTTTTTTTTACTTTTGAGCAGTAACTATTTCACTGTTAAGAATTCTTTTGATTTTGTTAAAAAACTTCATAATTTTCAGCCGCAGGGTCACATGATGTTTTCTTTTTATGTGAAATCATTATTTACAAATGTCCCGGTTGAGGGGGCTTTAGAGTGCCTTAAGAAAAGGCTTTGTGAATTCCATTTCTCTTATTTTGAAATCGAGGAGCTTCTCCTTCTCACTAGCGCTTGCTTGTCGCAAAATACTTTTATTTTCCGTGGTAATTTCTTCCGTATGATTGACGGTTTGGCAATAGGTAATCCTCTTAGTCCAATTTTATGCGATATATATATGCACAATTTTGAGGTCAAACATTTTGAAATTTTAAAATTTCCGTTCTGTGTTCATTATGTTGATGATGTTTATGTCCTGGTTGGAATGAATTCGGATATTAATCATATTTTCTCTATTATGAATTCCATTGATCCCTGCATTAAATTTACCTCTGAAATTGCGACCAATAACTGGGTTTCTTTCCTGGATGTTCTTGTTTTTCGTTGTGAAAATGGCTTTCAGACTACCGTCTTTCGTAAACCCTTTGCTGTCAGCATCCCACCTCACAGTATTCTTCTTATCCCCCTAACCGGAAATTCGCTGCTTTCAATACTTTTGTTTTTCGGGATACCAATATTTGTTCCACTCCTCATTTACTTAGTGCTGAACATAATTGCCTTAAAGCTATTGCTGTTGATCGTGGTTATTCCTCTAATATTATTGATTTTATTTATAAGAAATTGACGAAATCCGTCCATTCTGAAAAGCATTCTAATTCCAACTGTAATACTTCTGTTGTGTTACCATTTTTTTCCTAAAATTAGTCAGCAAGTTGCTAAAATCTTAAGAATCTTTGATTTTAATGGTATTTTTTCTCCTGTTAATAAAATCCCTTTTTCAAATCTCAAACACCCTGTTGATCGCCTAGATAACTGGGGTATTTACCAAATCTCTTGCCAATGTGGCCTTTCTTATATTGGGCAGACTAAACGTGCTCTTAGGTTTTGTTTAAAAGAGCATGAAGTTTATGTTAAAAATCAGGAGCTTAAACGTTCTTCTATTGCTCATCATTCTTGGTCATCTCAACATAGGTTCGATTTTTCCTCAGCCACCGCTTACCACGTCGTTAAAAATTCTCATTCTTTAATCAATGACATATCTAGTACTCCTGATTTTCCAAGTATTTGGAAACAATTAATTTAATTTCCCCCCTGTTTTGGTTTCTTTTTCTCTCCTCCTCCGGTAGATGTCGCTACATGTCCGCCCAGTCGTTTCCACTGCTTCTCTCTCATTGGTTGTTTTTGGCGCTTTCGCTACCCGCATCGGGTATATAAGCCAGCGCGTCTCTGCCTATCTTTTTGCTCAGCCTTGATTTTTCTAGCACGCTGTTCCTTTTTCCCTATGTTGCACTGAAGCAGAATCTCGCTCGCAGATTCGAAACAGCTGTTTGCTGTTTTTCATGTATTATTTGTACATTTTTAAACGCTGATTTTTCTGCTTTTTAATATATTTTTCTGGTTGCGGTAGTTTTGAAAAATTATTTTTAATGAAACCAATTAACCCCTTGAAGATCGGGAAGATATATATCACTTAATTTTAATTCCCAAAATGCCACAATCGCAACAGAACTTTTGTAAAAAAAATTTGTTTTATAATGTACGTGAAAAAAGTTTTTACTTATTTTCAAATAAATTTGTTCGTAATTACTGGTTTCTTTCAATCATTTCAACATTTAGAAAAAGAAGTACTTTGCACCTGAAAGGTTTCATTGTGTCTATGCTGTCATTAAATAAAAAAATTATCTACAATTCGGAAATTTCGGTATAAATTCAGAATTTCTGAATTTTAAAAAAGTCCAAACTGGCAATTTTCTTTGACATTCGAAAGGTACAATTTTACCATACCTCAATTTTTGATATTTTGATATTTGGTGTTTCTTAAAAAGATGGGCAAAACTTTTAGAGATGATAGTACACATAAAACAAACATTCTTCATCAAAGAATGTATGGTCAAAATTAAAACGCAAAGGTGCTAGAGGGAGCCAAAGTAGATGTCGCTACATGTCCACCCAGTCGTTTCCACTGCTTTTCTCTCATTGGTTGTGTTTGGCGCCTTCGCTACCCGCATCGTGTATATAAGCCAGCGCGTCTCTGTCTATCATTTTGCTTAGACTTGCTTTTTCTAGCACGCTGTTCCTTTCTGTCTATCTTGCACTGAAGAAGAATCTCGCTGGTAGATTCGAAACAGCTGATTGCTGCTTTCCATGCATTATTTGTGCATTTTTAAACATTGATTTTTCTGCTTTTTAATATTGTTGCACAAAGGCTTTATTTGCTATTTTTACAAAAAAATATAATTGCAATATGGGTATAAATTCGAAGATCTTTTCATCCGAAAATTTCGGTTTGTCCCCTGCTTGTTCTGTAGTTCAAGACAAAATCCAGTCATTATGGGTGGATTGAAATTAAATCACATAACTCTTAAGTGCATTATCTTTTGTTTTGTTTAAAAAAATTATGTATGATTTTCTGAAAGGTTTATAACATCGGAAAAATAATGAAAAATAATCAGAGATAGATTTCTTGTATAAAACGTCAACATTTTCTTATGCTGCACATCTGCAATACAAGTAAAAGCTAAAATATTTCAAATTAGTAAATATTTTAATAAGTATTAATCTAAATACCTTATTTTATATGATTTATTATTATGTAAAAATTAAATCTCAAATGCAAGAAACTTTACAGTATTATTGTGCTTTTTACAGGATTAATATACTTATAAAGGCACTGCTGGCTACTAGTTAAATAAAAAGTGATGCAGATATGCATCTATGAATTTAAAGGTTAAAGTATGAAAATGAGAAATTAGAAAATAGACTCTTCCATATTATGATCGATAAATTTGTGGTAAAATATATCTATCGTATTGGGTATGGGTGAAACAAAAAAATTATGTACTTTTCAGGTGCACAATTGAAATACTTTTTTTCCCTGAGTAAAATTGGAAAGATCTATTTTTATTTTTTTGTTTCCATTAAAACAATTAGTAAAAAAAATTTTTTTTTAATAGTTTTTCAATTTAAGTTATCCATTTTTATTCATCTTGACCAGCAAAACAGTCTGTCCGGATGACCTTGCGCATAGTTTTCAATTTAGGTTTTAAACTAATAACAATTAAAATTACATTTTTAACTGGATTTCTGTAATCATAAAACATAGTATTTTAACTAGTTAGGCCCGAAATACTAAAATATTTATTTCTTCTTATTATATTATAAGATTAAATTTTGTACTTTGAAATTGTAACCTCTCTTACTGTAACTTTTCTTATCAAAGGAATGATTTCCATAGTCCCCAACAGACGTTACTACTGAAACTTACTTGTAGGTAAAAATATTAGAAAAGAATGCTACAGCAATTTTCAGTTGGTTCTGCACACATATGGTCAGTAAGCTGAAACATGTGAATCCCAGATTAGTGTGTTTTCTCTTTGTAACCTATGTTACATAAATTTTAAATTTAAATATAGTCATTTTAATATAAGTTTTATTTTTGTTATATGAAATTAAGTTAACTTAATATAAATAAATGTAAAATTTACTTATTTTTATACAAATATAGAAAATAGAATATTATTCTTTGTTAAATATAACATCTGTTACCTGTAACTACTGTTACTACGTATTTGTAACAGATGTAGATAAATTAACCCATTAAAGATGGAATTATTTTTTCTTTTTAAAATCCAAAAAAAAAAAAATGCCTTTCGTACCACTTTTTCAGAAAAGCAATATTTATCTTATTTTATAGCAGAGTTTCTGCCTTTAAAGAAAGTGGAAATTTTCCTTCTATATTACTGGTATTCCTGCAGCAAAGGGTTTGACAGCTATGCTGTGACCATATAGTAACGCTAGTCCTTAATGGGTTAAGAAAAATCTAGATTAAAATTCATATGCATAATAAAAATCCATCAAAGTGCTTCAGTAGTGTCATCCTTTTTAGATTAATGTAAATACTTCTACTGTCTAATATGTGTTACTCAACGTAATTTCTGTTACAAAAATGTAACCTCTCTTACAATGTATAACTTTGCTACTCGCATTTTTTTTTCATATTTTTCTTGCTGTATATGAATAGTTCTCTAAAAATGTTCCCAAAATATCAAAAAGCATCAGTTCTTTCAATATACTAATATTATTTGACCAATTAGAAATATATTTACTGCAGGGAATTGAAAATTTTGGCTGGAATGTTGAATACAAGTAACAGAGGTTACATATTGTTATATAAATTAATCCCTACTATTATTTTCTTTTAAATATAGAACTACATATCGAAGTCTAGTACACTAATCATGATATAATATAACCAGGAATGAGATTTCTGACTTTTTGCATACCAGTGTAATCTTAGAGAAAATGTTATTCTGTTAACTGTTTCTGTTCTGTTTTTCTGTCGCAAAAATGTTCCGGTTGAATGAAATAAAATATTCTCTAAGATTATACTGGTATTCAAAAAGTCGGAAATCTTATATTTGTACAAAAGAAATAATATTTTGATATGAATGAAAATGTTGTAAATTGAGTGGATGTTGTCCAGTACAGTATTCAGTGGTGGAAAATTGGCGCAGAGGAGGAGCCTATTGACACAACTAATATTTTATAGTATTATTCCCTTTAATAAAAACTCAGAAATTCTGTCGTTAGATAAACCGAGGAATACTACTAAAATTTCATCTTCAACACTTTCAGGGACAAGGTACTTCTATTCATAAAACGCAGAAATGAATGAAATACACCAGAAATTATAAGCAAATTTATTTCAAAATAAGCAAAAGCCTTTTTTTTGTTCCACGTACATAAAAAAAGAAATCTTTCATTCCAATATTCTGGTGCGTATGTGGCTTTTATGAATTAAAATTAAGTTAGTGGTTAAGGCATTTTCAGGTGATTGTATTTTTATCCAAACTATGCATGTTGCTATGCTGGAACAGATTTTATATGGGTTGTATACATATAAACAAAAAAAATTATATTTGGCGAAAACTGAATAATTAAAAAATATATATGGAGAAAAGGACATAATTTTTTTTTATCAGTATGCTGTTTAAAATTTAGGTTATATATTATTTACCGGCAAATCAAAGGGCGTGGCCGTATAAGAATTGGAAACATGTCTTTCAATCAAATTTCCTGATTTTTATTCCCCAAATGTAGCTGCCTATATGACAATATATTTCCCCTATTATCATATTATGTATAAATATTGACATTTTATGAGATAAAAATGATTTTTCTATTTTTATAAAAACCGATTTTCTCAAAAACTACTGCACAGAATATGATACCATTATGAGGTTATATAGATTCTAAAAATGCACAAGTGTGAATTTTTGGATTGCTTTCTGTTTATAAAAATTGTGTGAAATAGCGACAGAAACATTTACAAATATAAAAATCATATCTTATGATTATACGAAAATTACCATTTTCTTGTAAAATATTCCTTTATAAGTGCACGCATATTGTAGATAAATGCCGAGAGTAAACGTTGGGTATAACATATAAATGTCGACAAAAATTTGTTTAAATATACTTGGAATTCATATAAAAGCATTATTTGCGGTGAGGCTACTTAATTTGACATCTGAAGAACGTTTGAAATAAACACTTATAGAATTGCTGTACTTTAACTTTAAATAAACACATGGGGATCATTTTTAACGCTGTCGATATTGCTTCGATATCAAAATTGTCGTTGGTTTCGGAGACAACGACAGAGAAAGATATTTTTGACATGGAAACAAACTACATTCTTCGATATCGAAATGTGACGACTGTGATCTCAATGAATGTAAATGAAAATGTTTTTTCACAAGATTTAATGAAGAGTAATTATAGTTAATAGTTTCAACCTTTGTAACTAGAAATTTGCTTTGGTTGCTGCCATGTTAAATGCATATGTCTAACCGATATTAACCGCTGCGCTCTGAGATTGATTTGATGTAATGAATATAATCGTTTTGATACGATGTCATCTAAGAATCGTAAGCCAAAATGCTTTTGTTGTGGAAATTTCTTAAATAAAATTTATGGCTTAAAAAAAAAAAAAAAAAAAAAAAAAAGGAAACAGACGAATAATCCATATTTTTTTAATGTCGACTGGCACGATGTTATTAGTTAGAAAATATAAAATAATATTTTTCTCATGCCAAAAACTTTTTCTTGAAATTGAGAACTATATTTTTACTGATGATTTCTTGATCTCTTAGACAGTAATTTAACGGAATTTTTGTGTGTCCATGTAAGTGAAGTCTAAACGGTGCACATTTCATTTTCAATACCGATCGTTCCCCTCAAAAACATGTAAAAATTTCACGGCAATCTCAGTATTTTTACGAGTGTTTGACAACGGAAGACAGACAGACTGAATTCATAACTACTTTTTTAGTATATTGGAAAATGTTAAAATCGCCCACCTTGCAACAATAGTGGCGCTCCAATCTGAAAACCGTTCTTAACACATTGCCAACGGGCAATTTTTATCAAATCTGAATTTTAAAACAGAAGAAGCTCCTCCCTATTCTGAACATCTTTTGTAAATTAGTGTTCTAGATATTATTCCCAAGTTTATGCATCAGTAAATATCTTTCAATGTGCGAATTTAATATAAATTGTCTTACAATCTAAAAAAAAAATATGAACAACATTAATATTAATGCATTTTCTGTAAGGTACAAGAAACGCCCTCAGTCAATGATGTTTTTTGAATGAAAACGAGAATCCTGGATTCCCGTCGTGAACGCACTAACATGGCTCCCTCCCGGTCCGTTTTTTGAACACCACTATTTTTCAAAGAAGAACATTCTTTATAAATTTCGTAGGAACTTACCTTAAACGGCGCTTTTCTTGCAATTGTTGCAGAAACCTACCATGAATTTTTTCTGAAATTTTACTGGTTTTCAAAAAGCGGACCAGTGGGAGCCCTGCACTAACAGCACTGTCAGTGATCAATACGCAAGCAGATTTCTTCTTAAATAATCACCACATGACCCGCACAACACAGGTCAAATGGTCTTCTTGATCTAAACGGAAAAGTAAGTGTTAGAACAGCAGAACTGCAAAATTTAGAAATGTGTATTCAATTGATTTTATGCAAAAAGTGGTGTATATTTAAAATTAATTTATTATTATTTTTCCTCGTTTTCCCTTTATAACACCTTCGCAAGTACATGTTAAAAAAGTCAGTAAAAGTGCAAAAAGAACTAAATATACAACTAATAGGGCAATTCCTCAATCGAAATCTCGCATTCATATGCAAATTCATTGATAATTTCACAGAAATACAATATTAAAATGTATCTATGTAAAATCTTTTTTAATATCCCTGAAAAGAATGGCCTCGGAAAGGATGATGAAAATAATAATGTGCCTTATTGTTAAAACAATATATCCAAAAGTGAATGGTTTATCACACATTTTCAAATTTATATTAAAAGTGTGATAAAAACTTCAATATATCACTTAAAATATAGTCAAAATGAAATGTTTCTTTTATCAACTTTTTTAGTTAAAACGTATTTAATATTATAATAAAAAGAAAAGTGCCCGGGTAAACTAATGGCATTTAGCTCGCAGGCTATTATTCAAACTAATTTTATATTATACTCTTATTTCGAAGGATAATGCACCTCGAAATAATGAAATAAAAAAAAAAAAAAAAAAAAAAAAAAAAAAACATTTAGCTAATTAAACCTGTCCGGCACTGAGTAATTTTGTTTGTGAAATGATAAAATTCTAGATTGACACCGGAATTTACAAACGAATTTATTAGAAAATAAAATCTTGCTTATGTTCAAGTACCTCACAAAAAAAAAAAAATTATTAAATTTTCTGGGGCAAGTAAACTGAAAATTATGTGTCCTTTTTTAAGGACAGCGATCGTTAAAGGGTTAAGTGTTCGAAATCAGTAGTTGGTGTAGCAGACACGCCCTGCCATAAGTGCTACTATGCGACGTGGCATGAATTCAAACAGATATTGAATGTCTGCCTGGAGAAGGGCATTCCATACTCTTTGTAAGCGTACCGAAAGTTCATCTGTAGAAGCTGCAGGACGAGGATCACGATCGAGACGCCGATCAATAAAATTCCACACATGTTCAATAGGGTACATATCCGGACATGTGGGCGGGCATTATCCTGTTGAAAAATAAGTCCGAGAATGCCTTGAAGGAAAGGAACGACTTCGGGCTCCAGCGCTTCACTGATCTCTATGTTGCTGTACCAGATTAACGACAATTCGTAGGAGCTGCGACCTTCCATGATTCGCAATCGCACCCAGACCAAAACTCTGGGTGGTCTTCGATAATGCACTCCGCGATGCAGCGTTCATCGGCACAGTGTCTAACAAAAATGCAGCAACTATGATACCACAAATTAAAGCGGGGGTCGTGTCATAATAAACAACTTGTTGCCAATCTGAATACCAATCTCTATGCTTATGCGCACATTGCAGCCGCAGGCGTCGAGGGTTTTGCGTGAGGGGGATCCTCTATAACCCCTTGAGGGGCAAGAAATTACGTTTGTGAAATGCTGAATTCCCACCGGAATCTTTAAAAAATACTATTTCAAAATAAGTAAAAGCAATTTTAATTTTTTTCCACCAAAGTTAGAAAAGTAAAATTTAATAAAATTTTTCTGGTGTAAAACTTCATTAATCGTAGGTGGTATATAATATATACCGGTGCCCCTCAAGGGGTTAAAAGAGTTCTTGCTCGCAGTCCGCGGTGAAGCAGACGTCGACGAATTGACGAAGCAGACAATGATACACGTCTAGCAGTTGACCAATGTGCTGTCAACTGTCTAGATGAAGCTGTGCGGTTCGTCAGAGCTATGCGAACCATCTGTCTATCATTACTCGTTGACGATACCGTGCGGGGTCCACTTCCATTTTTTTCGAGTTCTCCGATCTTGATCAGTCCACTTAAATCACCTTCGGATGTCAATTCTAGGGCAAATGCTGTAGAAACCTACCATAAAATTTCATGTTAAAAATATTGGTGTTCAGTTCGCGGACCGTCTGGGAGCCCTGAAACGCTACATAATTCATTTTCAATACAGAGAATTGTATAGTAAACCTGGAAAACATATAAATATTTCATTGCAATCCAAGCATATTTACGAATGTTAGATGACAGAAGACAGGCAGAAGACTGAAAAACGGAATGCATAACGACTATTCAACTATATTGAAAATTGTTAAAAATGCCCAACTTGCAACAATGATGACGCTCTAATCTCGGAATCGGACTTAGTAAGGAATATCTCCAATTGCCAGATCGGGATTTTGTCAAGAGAGGTGTCGTTGGAAAGCTCTTACCATGGGGATCAAAGAAATGTATACAGCTACCCGTCCGAATGCAACTGGTGAAGAGTTATAGGCCAATGTATTTCTGTTATTTATTGATTTCTCCAGGTCAATAGCTATGCAGGAAAGACACTCTGTGTGGTAGAAAATACAGCTTACAGTACAGTTATATAACCTGTTGTTGCCAGTGTTCGTGAAGGTTCCATGTTTCCTCTAGTAAGAAACAGAAGATATTAATCACATTTTCAAGATCATATATAACTACCGTAATTTCCGCGTATCCGCCGCACCACAGATAATTCGATTTCCTACCAGAATTTATTTTAAATAAAATGTGACTTGCTTCTGCTTTGCGCTTATTTTACTTATTTTTATCAAAAAAAATTTCGGTACGAAAAAGACTTAAACAAGCCGCGGCGGATACGCGGGCAATTACCTTAACAGGACTGCACTGACTTGGAGTATGCTTTAAAGAGCGTGAGGAACTAACCTCGCGACCACCTTCGATGACATGCGTCGGTATGCCTTTCAAAAGCTTTAATTAGAGACACGGATCCCGTCATTCGATGAGTTAAACAGGCATGCTTCAGCTTAACTAATAACACCTGTGACAAATGCGAAACACCCCCTTTAATTGTGTGTACTTTGTTTTGGAAACAGTCGTGCTTCAGCCATTTCCATTCAGAAATGCACTACTATCCGTGAAGTTATATTTTCCGTCAAGCATAAACTGTCTTCTCCGTAATCTCTGTAATCCGTCAAATATCTTTTCTACCACACAGGGAGTCTTTCCTGCATAGTTAGAGATCTGGAGAAATCAATAAATGACAGAAATACATTGGCCTATAACGTTTCACCTCTTGCATTCGGACGGGTAGTTGTATACATTTTCGTGATCCCCATGGTAAGAGCTTTCCAACGACATCACATTCGACAAAATAACAATGTGGCAGTTGGAGACCTTCCCTAGTGAGTATGGCTGCTTCAGGGATTCCTAAGAACTCATGTTTGCTCTTAACACGTTCACACCGGCGACGATATTCATTTTTTTCGCTGTGAGACAGCGCTCGAATTCATTTTACGCTTCATCTGTAGGCGCGGCACTTTCGTTTATTCAGACACTGCATGCAATGACCCGCCCCTCTCTAATTTAATGAATTGAACTCGAATATAACAAGCAGAGTTGATTGTGGATGTCTGCAAGTTCGTAAGGAGAAAGCAAATTTCTTACAGACAGGATTTTATTGACTAAATATGTACGAATTTAACATAAAAGTCTTACAATCTAAAGAAATATGGACAGCATGATATAAGTGCATTTCTGTAAGCCTCGCCCTTAATCGATGGTATTTTTTGAATGAAAACGTGAATTCTCGTTTGTCATCGTGAATGTATTTAGTTCATAATAATGAATTGTTTTTGCTACTGAATTTTCGAATATTCAAGTGTGACCGTACTTGCCATCTTTCCCTTAAACTTCCGGAAAATGTGAGTTAAATTGACCCAGGTTAAACACGTTTGGAACCAGAAATTTGCTAAAGAAATTATTTCAAATAGATTTCATAGAGCAATATGAATTTAAGTGTACGGAGACAAAGCGATATAAGTAAGCGTGCCAAATTAATGCTGGAATCGGGCGTAAATTAACACGGTTGCGCCATCTTGTGGACGGAGTGATAAACCACATACGCGGGCTTTTGGTGTGGCACAGATTTTCTAAATCTTTAGCCACTCACGTAAACGAATTCAGTTTGCCATAATTATTGCAATATAATGGCGTAGAGAGAGGGGGCATTCAGATGCATTTCACGGTTTGAAGTTTTCATCGCCTTGTCAGAAACGTTTCAGTTATTAATCAAGGTGGAAAAAACTTTACAATTTTAGTGGTGTGAGTAAGAAAACAGACAGGTATCTACCTGTAATTCACACTCCATCCGCTACGTGGCGGGTGACCTTGATTGATGTGACCTCGCTTTTAATCTTGCGGTTTCTTCTGCCATTTAAGATAGGACGCTTACTTATATCGCTTTGGTACGGAGATACGTCAAAAAATTGTTCTGATTAGTACCGCGCATAACCTGGGCCAATTTAACTCGCATTTTACGGAAGTTTAGTTGAATGTTGACAAGTATGAGTGTGACCCACCTGTAGTGCACGCCGTCTACAGCTTACGCTCGTATTCATGAATAACTTCGACCGAGGGTTAAACCGCGGGTTCAGTAACCCCAGGTTGGTATTTTCAACCGGGAGTTGAAAACTCGTATTCACCGTTTACTTCGGATGAAAAGTTACCCAACTCGGGGTTTCTCGACCTAGGTTGAACGAAATGTGTTTATTGGTTAAAAAAATCACATGCCTTGTTTCGGTTTCGCGTCGAGACTTCGTTTGTTTATGTTTTGGAAGAAAAACGCCAATTAAAAAAAGAAAGAAAGAAAGAAAAGAAATATTCAATATAGTGTTTCTTTTCTTTTTTTTTTTTAATTCCCACAAAATGTATGGACAAAATAAAAACCTGTAATCACTAAATATGGATCAACTTAATTTTTCTTGAAAGTTTTAATATTTTTTAAACAATTATTTTTTTAAAATTTATTAATGAGTTAGGTTAATGATATGAAACGTGTCAACTGCTAAAATAAATGTTAAAAGGTTCTTTTTCAAAATAAATTTTCGCATAGTTGCTAAAAAATGGAACTTTATTTGGGCCAAAACTAATAAAACTTGATTTGAATAAAAACTAAAATTTTATTTCAACAGCAATTATGATGATTTCTATTATTAATAGCTCTAGTTAGCAATTAAACAATTTCTGATAATGAAAATATTAAAATGGAGAAAAAAGGAAAAAAATTAAGGAAGTAGTCTGTTGTACTTTATATATACTATTTCTTTTATTGGTATAGATGGTAACCCAGATATATTAATTTTATTGTTTGGATTTTCAGCGAGCTAATTAAAATGTTTAATTCTAATTAAATTAGATAGTAATTAATATTCCAGGTTGACAGGAAAAAGTAGTGAAATAATATTAACAGAACTGCAGAAAAAGCGGAACAGGTGATCCTAGCGGTGCCCTGGCACCAGGTACCAAACCGCAGAGGCGCACCATAGGCGCATATAGTTATCACTTCCGAAGGATTGATAAACCTTTTTCATTTAACTAGTCGCTAAATAAAACTCTATACTTCCTTTAAGTTTAAACTGTGTGCTGTGGAGATATTTTATAAGATATTATTTTAAGGAACGCAAATATTTTAAACTTTTTAAGACTACTAGTGTATAGTGTATGAATTTCCATTCAACACATATAATCGAATAAGGCCTTTCCTAAATCATTATAAATGTATTCTGAATACTATCTGGACAAATAAATGTGAAATATTACAGAAAGTTGAATTTTTATCGACCAGCTTTTAGGACCTATCCCCACCCCTTCCGCCATTTGTATGAGAATTTTTCTATTATCACATTTATAAGATCAAAGCTATTCACTTGATTATCTTTGATTATTTTTTGATAAATTAGCCTAATAATTACGAAATATTATTACATGCACGAAGACACTTGTTTTGGGTTGCAGTGTTGCATTTGAAAAAATGTATTTATTTAGAAAATGTTATTTTATTTTCTATATTTTTTCCAGCTTCTTAATTTCATATTTTTAACTCATTTAGATATCACTTCATTAGATGTAATAAGAATCTCATTTAGAATAGAAATTGAAAGTGGGATTCTTTTTTTTTTTTTTTTTAATGATTGATTAATGATAGATTTCTAGACTAAATAGGCAGAATAATGATAGTTTGTAATCTAACAAAACAGCTCAAATTAATTATTAATAATTTCATATAATTTTACATTATCTAATAAATAAAATAGCTGTCTGTTGTTTGTGAATCAGTGGAGAAAAACAAGTTCCCATTTGTACCACCCTACCCATTCCCTCTATGTTTTTTTTCTCTTTTTTTGGTGTCATTCTTTAATTTAAGCAAATTAAACGTTATGCTGTGTAAGATATAGAAATAAAAAGAAAGTTTAAAGTACATATTACCAAAAATAGAAGAATATATGTAATCTCATACATACACATATATATATATTATCTATACATTTTTTGACTGGTTTGTTTATATTTATACATTATATCTCCTTCATTACATGTTGAATTGTTTGCTTTCATAAATACTCATGATCACGAAGAATTTATTTACCTTAAAAAGTCATCATTACTGCAAGGGCTGATAGAAATATTTTTGGTGTGGGTTATTTTAAAAAATGAAAGTTTTTTTTTTTTTTTTTTTTTTTTTTTTACCAGCGTATTTCAATCCTTTAGTAATTTATTTTAATTTAGCTGTCAATTAAGAAGCAAAACTTATAAGTGATCTCTAAAAAAAGTCACAATTTCAGTAGGTAACATTCAAAAGTTATTCATTTTAGGATTTATTATTACTATTATTATTTTCGTATAAAATAGTACTAATGCAATATTTTATATTATGTATAATTTTGAAATTAAAATACAGTTGAAAAAGAAATGCAATAAAAATAAATATTTCAAATTCCACAAAAATTGGGAAACATACGTAGAAGCTTACAAACAATCCTAAAAAAAATCAATAAAGTAATAAAACTCAAATTGTTTAAATTTTAAGTTAAAATATCTAATTTATAGATCTGATTTATACATACTCAGTTTGTACATAAACAATAATATATCTTTTACACAATAGACCCAAAATTTAATTTTAAAACATTCTATAAGTACTGATCAAAAATCTACAGAGAATCTATGGATATTCTAAGATAATCTGTGTTTTTCTTTACTTAAACAAAAATGCAAATTAGCCTGAGTCTCACATTTTAATTAGAACTTATGCAAGTATGGCGTTTATTTCGGTCCTGTTAAAATACATTTGTGAATTTTTTAACATCAAAATTGCAAAAAAAAAGACCTTAAACGCGACAGTTGTTATTTTAGAAGCAATTATTCGGCTGTTTAAGTAATATTGGCTATTTTTAAGGCAAATAAATTTTTCGCGACCACGCGTATTTATGTAAACAAACAATTCAACATGCATTCAATATATAGAGGCTATATACATAAACATAAACAAATCAGATAAAAATATTGAAGATAATTACATATATATGAGATTACATACCTTTGCATAATGTTATTCCGTTTTATTTAATAGTAGAACTTCTATATTTTACACAGCACATTCTATCAGCTTCAGCACGCCATTGTAAAATGGCGGTCCTCTCCCTCTCCTCACTCTCACAGCTTGTTTTTCGTTAAATACGCATGCTCGGTTGAAAAATCCTAGGTTGAACCCTGCTGTAGACCAAGGTTGGGTTACTGAACACGGCGTTAGATTTTAACCTCGAACCGGTTCAGTGGGGTTGACGGTGAATGCCATTTGAGTTTTCAACCCGGGTTTTCTGCATAACTCCGGGTCGAAGTTATTCGTGAATACGAGCGTTAGTCGAGTGTCCCACTGCAGTATGCGACTTCTGTGGAACAGACGAGTGTGGCCCACTGGTGGTACACACTCTGAGGCGACAGTCAACCGTGGCCTACCTGTGATGCACGCCGGCGTGATCGTGTTAAATAACCACCACATGACCCTCACAACACAGGTCAAGCGGACTCATTGATTGCAAAACAAAATGTCCACTGTATCAATGACGTGCGCGACAATGCAGAAGTATGTATTCAATTAAATATTTGCAAAAACTGGTGGGAATTTAAAATTAACTGATTGTTATTTTTTTCAGTTTCAATTTACAACATTTTCGAAAGTATATTTTTGTTAAAAAGGACAGAAATAATTACGAAAAGAAAAAAGTAAATAAAATTGCATTCTTTCAGCTTTTTGATGGGAATTAAATAAATTAAGAGTAATTAACTCCTTGAGGGGCAAGCAGTTCCGTTTGTATAACGCTGAATTTCCAACGGAAATTTAGAAAAATTCTATTCCAAAATAAGTAAAAGCAATTTTGCGGCTTTTTTCCATCTAATTTAGAAAAGTAAATTTAATAAAATTTTCTGGTGTAAAACTTCATCAATCGTATATAGTATATAATATATACCGGTGCCCCTCGAGGGGTTAAGTCACACAAATATTCTTTAAAATACATTTTTATAACAGAGGATATTAACACGTACATTAAATACAAGTTTTTCCAATTGTTATGAGAAAATGGGAACAAAAATGTATAGTAATATACTGTTTTTCTTTTACTTTCTACACAAAAGGGGAACTTCAATTGCCACTATCACATAAATGGCATTAAAACTACAAAAAAAATTAATATCTCAAAAATTAATTGAGATGTAGTTTTAAATGAATTGCATTTAAAAATACTTTTCTCTTTAAACGATGTTGTAAAAATTAAAAATGTGCGATGTATAGAAGTTTTTTAAAAAATTCCGTAGATTATCGGTATTTGACCGTACAAAGATGCACCTGATTCGTTATACGGTTGGCTTTGGTTAGATGTAACGTTATTTTTTAGTGATGACATTTTAATTGTTGAAATAACCTATCGGGGGCTAAAAAATGAATAGGACAATTCGGAAATCGAATGACATCATATGTAAATTCTTTGACAACTTTACGGAAATGCAATATTAAAGAGTATCTATATAATTTTTTTTCGGCTTTGAAAATAATGAGCTCGAAAACCAGTGTTGCGAGATTGCGGACTGTATTAATTCATATTATTTGGCTGTCAACACTTTTAAAGATTAGAATAATTCGTCTTATTTTTTAAAAAAAATTTAATCCATTTTTAAATAGGCCGAATATTTCTATTTAAAAAAAGCGGTGACAATCAACAATCTGGGGAAAAAAAGTCCCCAATCTGGCAACACTGTCGACAACGATGATAAAAATGATGAGGTGCCTTAATATTAATACAATATGTCAAAAGGTTAATGGTTTATTATACATCTTCAAATTTATAATAAAATGGTGATAAAAATATTAGTTTACCTCGTCTTAACATATAGTCATATTGACATGTTTCTTTTTTAATGAAATACAGTGAATCGCCGAAACGTAATCTAAATATTTTTTTTAATTTAAATGTATTAAAATTATTAAAATGATTAATTATCATTAAAATCTTATGTAAAAGAGCTATAACTTACGATCTAAATCGTTTTACATAAAAAGTAATCAAGATTGTCGAAAACATGACAATGAACTGTTAGACATCGTTCTTACCGTTCATTTGGATGTAAACTAAAATTTTACCTTTAATCTGTCGAACAGGGCTGCCAATTTGGGCTTTTTTAAATTAAAATATTATGAATTCATACGAAAATTTCCGAACAATAAATTTTCATTATTTGACCCTTTCCGGTGCGGAGGAATTCTGTTTATAATCTCACGATGAACTGACATCAGAATATATAAACAACTTTATAAGGAAATAAGAACTTGCTTATTTTCAAGTACGTTATAAAAGAAAAATTTTAATTAAACATTTTGGGTGCTAATAAAAGAAAAATTAGGCCCTTTTTTAAAACGACCGCCCGTGAAAGTGTTAATGACAGACTTTTCAGTATTAAATACAGAAAAATATTTTCTTTCAGAATTTCCGAACAAAAGAAGGGGGTTTCGAGTGGGACCGTAATCTCTTGTTGTCGTTTCCATTTACAGAAAAAAAACCCTTCAAAAATGAACAGAAAAATTCTGTAAAATTTCCTTTTATGTGAATTGATATTATTTTATTTATAAACATTTTTATAATTTTTTCCTGCCACTAGTTAAATTTTCGCGGTTATTTTTCCCTCTAAAATATTAATTTTAGTTTTCTAAATTTACAGGTAAACAACTAACACGTTTTCTTTTTAAATTCTATTCATAATTTTTTTAAGTACATAAACAATATACTTTTTCGCGCAGCTTTTATACATGTACTAGAAAATAGAACTAGAAAAATTTGTCAAAAATGAGTATTATCATTTAAAATAACCGAGCTGGTTCAATTTTTTATATGCAGGTAATTTCTAATTCAAAAATTGCATGCATATTCGAATAGACGACAAAATTTCTAGTGGAATGATGCCTTCCGCATCTCAGTGACAATTAGGTAAACACTAGAACCACCGGCAATTTCACTCAAGTTGTATAAAAAGTTTCTACCCAGAATTTTTATTTAAATATATTTAACTCATTTAAATAGCCTATTTGTGTGCTGCATGCATTTAACATATGAAGAAAATTTTAGCTCGAATCGACTATTATCAATTTGGCATGGGTCAAAATGAACCCTCATGGTCATTCTAGTGTTAAAAAAACACTGGGTAGTACTTTTTTGTTTCCCGCGACTGGACAATACGTAGTGCACGCGAGAGCAAGCGTCCGTGCCGCTGCCATCGAAATACTCAAGGCCAGAGGACACGAGTTCTGAAGTCATCACTAATCGACCGACTTGTCACTAGTGTTGGAATTCACACCGGAAATTTTTGAATAGGAATTTTCGATTATTTTATTTGTGGAATATCTCATCTTATAAAACAATAACAACTATTTAAACTTACTTATGAGAATTCGTAATCCCTAAGTGAAAATTCAGCCAGATGCGGAATGTCACAGTGTTACCGCATCTAGCTGTTTTTTTATTGGAGGATTCCGAATTCTCACCAGTAAGTTTAAATAGTTATTATTGTTTTATAAGATGATAGATATTCCACAAATAATATAAACGAAAATTGCTATTCAAACTTTCCCGGTGTGAATTCCAAGAATAGTGACAAGTCGGTCGATTAGCGATGACGTCACAACTTGGCCTTGAGTATTTCGATAACAGCGCCCGCGCACGCATATTTATTTCCCCTACGGGATTATGCCATACATTCTGTATCTCGTAATCTGATTGGTCAGAGTTTCAGCGGCAAAGTAAGAATTCTTGGAGCGAATGGAGGATATTCCAAATATGGGTTCGAGGCTGAAAAAAGTCACGTGATACCGGTAATTTACCCAAGGAACTTCTAACTGATAAGAAGGGAAGATACTACTGCTTTGCCTCATGAACTGTTTCATTGGCTAGCGGGGATTTACATTACACGGCTACGGAGCCTTCCCTTCTTTACTCTAGACGTTTTTACCTTGATCATGTGATCAAAGCGCAGATGGAATATCCTCCATTGTGCTTGGTGAAAATCATCAGAGGAGAGAGTTTTGATGGAAAAAAAAAATAATGTATCTGAAAATTAATAGAAGTATATTAAATTAGCTTTCTATTTGGAATTTTTTTATCCAGTCAATAAATTCTAAGAATTAACCTGCGTTGCTTATTCTTTTAATGTGTGAAAATTGCCCCCCTCCCCTGGAACAAACAAACAAACAAAGATAATTTGTATTATCTATAGCAGGAGTGGGGAACGGGTACAGCGTCTAGAATACATAGTGTGGAATTATGCTATCCAAACAATGATAAAAAATTGTATTCCTTAAATGTGCGACGATACTGCTGAAATCCAAAGAGTCGATAGCAGCCACATCTGCGGGATTTTCGTATTACATTGGATAGAATAGAAATATTCTTGCAGTTTTAGGGACCTATATCCCACGTGCAGATAATTGGCCGACATAAATACAGCCATCTTGCAGTTTTAGAAAATATCCTGCAGATGTCACTGTGATCTTTATTTTTCAGCAGCATCGTTGCACATTTAATGGATACAATATTTTAGCACTTTTTTAAGTATTACAGGGATAGCCGATTTCCACACTGTATATTCTAGTCGCTATACAAGAGGGGAGAAATCTTCAGGTACAGCGTCTAGAAGATACAGTGTGGAAAACGGCTATTCCTATAATGCTTTAAAAAGTGCTAAAAACTTGTATCCCATAAATCTCCAACAATGCTCAGCGGCAATATGCTGATACGAGAGCCATCTCGTAACTCTTTTCAATATAAACCCTGTGTTTTCAAAAATTATAGAATGTTAAATATCGGAAACTAGAAATATAAGATATTTTAGTCTGTTATAAGCTAATTTAGTTAAGGAATGCCGTGAAATAGTGTTAAAGAGTCTCTTTTAGAATGACTATCGTTTTTAAATCTCTACGATGGCGCTACGATCGACATCTTGTTATTCAGCATCGTTGTACATTTATGGGATTCAATTTTTTAGCACTATTTTGTAGCCATTTTCTACACTGTATTTTCTAGGCGCTGTACTTCAGGGGTTTCGATAGACTTCTGCTACAGCGCCTAGAATACCTAGTGTGGAAATATGCTATCCAAACAGTGCTAACAATTTGTATCCCTTAAATGTGCGACGATACAGTTAAAATTTCAAGTGTCGATCGCAGTGACATCTGCGGGATTTTCGTATTACTAGTATTGCATTATATATACTAGCAATTTCTTGCAGTTGTAGAAAATATCCTGCAGACGTCGTTGCGATCTGTCTATTGCAGCAGTATCATTGCACATTTAAGGGACACAATATTTTAGCGCTTTTTTAAGTATTACAGGATAGCCGATTTCCACACTATATATTCTAGGCGCTATACTTCTGCTGTTTTTTTTTTCTTGTTTTTTTTTTTTTTTTTTGTAACACCCTAAGCTGTTTTCCCGGTATTTTTCGTTTCCCAAAAACAACTTAAATCTGTTGTAGAAAAAATATTTTAAACAGAATTCTATTTTAAAGTGTATGTCAAATAAAGGGGCATGAAGTGTATTGCAAAATTGAAGTGTATCGAAACAAACAGGGAAAGAAAATTTAAATGAAGATTCTTTTATAAGCATTTTTGTGAAAATGCAGGGTAGCCCTCAAGACGCTCGTGAAAATAAGGCGGCGGTTGCGGGTTGTAGAAGATCATTTATTTATTTTTACTGTAAAATAAAAAATAGGACAAAACATTAAAGAAAAATGCTGATCCCTCAGTTGGAAAATTACGATTCGTATAAATCTTGTGTGCACGCGGAGCACACAAGGGAGAATGGGGAAGTGTTAAAATTCAGTTGGTGGTAGAGGATTGGGTGTGGATTTAAATAATTTTTTTAATTTTTATTTTTTGTAATGATCTTAAATTTAATAATTCTTTAATTAAAAAAATAACTTTTTTAATTCTGTTGATTTGATTATTTTCTAGGGGAGGAGACAGTAGAAATTTCAGAGGGATTACCCATTTAACTGTTTCTTTTTTCTTTTGACTAAAGAAATTAAAACTATGGAACCGGCACCATTTTTTAAAATAAAATATTTGGCTTTGTACAATTGAAAAAGGTATGCCATTTAACAAACCAAACATTACAGTTAAAATTAAGTGGTATCCAAAAGCTTTTAGTATCAAAGATAGAAAACTCTTTTTGACCGAGAGAAACTCGGGCATGACAGTTAAGGGGTTAATGTAGAAGATTGGTTAGTTATTTATTGTACAATAAAACACAAAGTAGGAGGGGAAATGTATATATAATTTTAGACAGTATTTATTTGGGGAGCAAAAGATGAGAGAGGATAAATTTTACGGAGAATTTAGATGGTTCGTAACTTTCTGTAACTATAAAGTAACGGTTAGCTACAAAGGCAGAGTAGAAAATTTTCCGAACTCTTTAATAAAGTTATTACTTTTTTGTAATTTTAAATTTAATATATATTTTTAAATTTCGCAATATTTTATTTAATTTTAAATTTCATAAATAATTTTCTAGTATAAATTTACTGGTGGAAGTTTGCTTCCGCGGCAATCAGAAACTGTTGATCCGATGTAAAAAATCAGCCGCCATCTTGTAACAACCTCCTCAGTTACTTCAATCGCAACTGGTAGATTCTACAATATGTCTCCTCCTCTTTATTTATAACTCCATTGCGGAATTTGGGCAGGCCATTATAATCTCTTTCCCTGGCACTGACAGGGGATTGTTCAGGTTGTCACAATAGAGTATAAACTCAGGGCGTGACTACCGCCGATGTAAACTTCCACCAGTAAAAACAGATATCTGTGTTTCCAGATAATTATGACTGAAATTCTGCATTAATAATATGTTAAAATAAGAAGAGAATCCCTATTCAAATTTACTGTTGGAAGTTCATTCCAGCGGTAACGAGCCACTGCGAAAAAAGTTACAGTTGAAGCTTCACCATTTTGACCATATGCCAGTTACTCTATTTACACTGTTCCCTTAAGCAACCACCACACTATCAGTATAACACAAATCATACACTCTTCTAGGTTGGAAATTACATTTACAAATTAATATTAGATGGAAATAACAGACCTAGAAATATTATTTCCAAATATGAAGTTACTATAAAATATGTAAAAAGTGGTTCAAACCTAACATTAACTAAATGCCATTTTTCTTAAAACTCATTATTTATACTTATATTATTGTTAGAAGAATATTTTGAAAAGTGAACGGAATTTGCGAAGCAAAAGGGGTGACGGACACAAAAATCTTCAAATTTTCTAAACAATTTTATTGCATTAAAAAAATTTCTGTTTTTTTCTGCTTAAAAGGATGTTTAAATCATGTTTCTATCTTAATTGAAACAGGAATTAGTAATTTTTTCATTTTGGTTTGTTTTCAAAATCTAGCTTTCAAGCAACGGTTGTCATTGAAACGACTTCTTGAGAAGATGCGTTTTTCTTCAAGATGAGTTATTACACCATTTCGCGTATTTGAATTGTATAAGTCAAGAATCGTTAAAAATAAATAGTTCAAACATGGAACATGTCTTTTTCAATTGCTTTACATTAATTTTGATTCAGCAAATTTGAAAAAAAAAAAAAAACTTTTCAAAATATGATTTTTTTAAAAGTTACATCATTTTCTTAAATTTTTAATTTAAGTATTTTTAATATTTAAATTAATATTTTTTAAAAATTCTCAATCAAAATTTAAACTTATATAATTATGTTTATTTAAATGAAAAAAAATTGAAATTCTAAAAATAATATTTCAAGATATAGCGATTTTAAATTACCCCACTTTTTTAATAAATTTTAAAGTGTAGTTTCTTTTTAAAAATGAGAAGATTTATCATGTGATTTTGTTTACAAATAATATGGTTAACCATCACAAAACATTTCAAAATTTTAATACAATAAATAAAAATTATTTTGAAATTTGTCCGGGATTCCAAGCGATACTAATGAAAATGTTAATACGAAAACCCGCGAAACAAACATCCCTATACACAGATATGAAAATTGCGCTTTATTCAGAAATAAAATAATACAGTAAACTATTAGGTGATAAAGTAATAAAATTATTATGTAATAAATATTAAGTAATAAAATATCAAGTAATAAATGTGTAAACTATTTTTATAGAATATCTTTTCAGCCAAATTAAATTATCACAGATGTTTCAACACACACGAATATTTTACACTCACCACCTTATAAAGTTGAAATTAGATCAGTTTAAAAACACACACCACAGAAAAAAACTCACTTCCAGCAATTATCGATCTCCGTGTCTTAGTACTTTATCCTTATTCTTTTGTGTGTCTCTAAGTGAACGGTAAATTCTATGAAAACATGAATTGCAATTCAGTGATTTTGTTATGTTCAAATCACTATAACATCATTAAATTTCACCGCAAATAATATTTTCCCACACATCGTTAAGTAACGGAAAACGTTTGTGCATCCTTGTAAAGGAACTGCAAATACTGTACTTGTTTTATCTCCGAAGAAACACTGTTGTAGTTCATCTGAATGAGTTATATGAATCTCATTATGTTTGAAACATTGCAACATCAATAAAATGCACCGAATTAGAATAGTGAGTAAATTAACAGTATATTTTGCGTTTGTCCCGGTAAGCGAACTCTAAACTGTACACACTTCATTTTCAATACCTATCGTTGTTTAATAAACCTCGAAAACATATAAAAATTTCATCGCAATCCCAGAATATTTACGATGTTAGGACGAAGGAAGACAGAAAAACTGAATTCATAACTACTTTTCAACTACGTTTTATAGTGTTAAAAACGCCCACTTTGCAACAATGCTGGCCCTCCAATCTCGACACCAGTCTCAGTGTTGCCAGATTGCGAACTTTTTTGTCCCCAGATAGTTGATTGTCACCGCTTTTTTGAAATAGAAATATTCGGTATATTTAAACATAAATTAAAGATTCTGAAAAATAAGGCGAATTATACTATTTTAAAAAAGTGGTGACATTCAAGTAATATGAATTAAAAGAGTCCCCAATCTGGCAGCACTGACCAGTCTTAGTACAGTAGTGTTACTGATCCATATGAACTCAGCTTTGACGTTAAATAATCACCACACGAGCGGCAAAACACATGCCTAGTGGTCTTCTTGATCCTCAACAAGATAATGGATATCAAAAAGGTTTTAGGCGACAATTTAGAAGCATTCAATAAAATTTATATAAAAAGTGGTAAAAATTTAAAAATAATTTATTGTTATTTATCTCGGTTTACCTTTATAACATCTTCGTAAGTGTATGTTTAACCCTTAAATGCCGGGTGTTGCTTTTCGGCAACATATCCAATTTAGGCTCTAAAATACTGTTAGAATAATATTGAACCTATAATGCCTAATGTTGTCAATAAAATACACTCTGAAAATATTATTAAATCGATTTTCAACATCCAGATGGCAACACTTGTGCGGTTTAAGAATAAAGATAGATTAATTTTTTCAATTGTTGCTACTTGTTCTTTTTGTTTTGTTTGGAAGCTTGCGAAATACCCTATTTTGTTCTGGAGTGAGCAGGTAAAATTTATTTCTTATTATAGTTCCTAAAATTCCTCTGTGTTTAATATTACAGAATTTTATCAAGGAAAATTATTTTTTCAATTAAAAACCAGTATTGCCGATTAGTAACAAACTGTTTTTTAGCCGTGAAGTATACTTAAAACAAAATAGGATATTTTTAAGTATTTTTCCGTGGTTTATTTAAAAAATGAAAACATTATTACAATGATTTTTGAAAAATCAGGCATAAGGGTTAAGGATGGCTCTTCACTCACTTGAAAACCCCCGTTCGCTAATGTTAAATTTATGGGCAAGTTTATTTCAAATTTCTCGTTTAAATTTTAATATTTTTTAACGATTTTTTTTGCATAGGATACCTGATGTCGATCTATTATAGGGCTATTTTTTACTTTTTCGAAATCGGTTGTAGATTTTTTAAATAAATGTACTTACACTTTCGGAACAGGTTTCGAAAGTGAACGTAACTTTGTTTAAAAAATCTGACACCAAAATCGAAAAAGTACAAAACGGCTCTATTAGAGATGGAGTAAATCTATCCTGTGAAAAAAAAAAATATTAAAATTTAAACGAGAAATTTTAAACAAACCTGCCCATAGGTTTAACATTAGCGAACGAATGTTTTCTTGCGAGTGAATAGTCGCCTTAACACTTTCAGGGGCAAGGTACGTCTATTAGTTAAATGCTGAAATGAGTGAATTACACCAAAATTAACAAAAAAAATTATTTCAAAATATGTAAAAGCTTTTGTTTACGTGTTTGATAAAAGGAATATTTTCATTCCGATATTCTGGTGCCAATGTGTTATTCAGTAATGAAAATTAAGTGGTCCAAAATTGAACCACCAGCCTTGAAGGGTTTAAAAGTTCAGGAAAAAGCAAAAATAAATAAATAAACAAGTTAAAAGGACAATTCTTCAATCGAATACCTTCATTCATATGTAAATTCATTGACAATTTTCCAGAAATACAACGTTAAAATATATCTAAATATATCTATGAAAAATCTTTTTTATTGCCCTAGAAAAAAAAAAGCTCGAAATCAATTATAAAAATTATTAATTCTCGCTCCCGTAATATTCACGATCTGTACACTGCCATCGAAATACTCAAGGCCAGAGGACACGAGATGTGACGTCATCACTAATCGACCGACTTGTCACTAGTGTTGGAATTCACACCGGAAAATTTTGAATAGCAATTTTATTTTATTTTATTTCTGGAATATCTATCATCTTATAAAACAATAACAACTATTTAAACTTACTGCTGAGAATTCGGAATCCCTAAATAAAAATTCAGCCAGATGCGGAATGCTACAGCATACTTGCCAAGCTCCCGCTTTTTAAAAGTCAACAAAACGTACTTTGAACCAGAAATTTTATTTAAAAATTTCAATCAGTTATGTTTCAAATGACTCCCACATCGGATCAAGTAATATTAATTTAATAATTTTTTTGGTTGAAAGTCAGCTTTTTAATTTTAAAAAACTGGGAGGTTGGCAAGTATGCTACAGTGTTACCGCAGCTAGCTGATTTTTTACTTTTATTCCAACATTCTCCACCAACGAGTGTCGATAGTTGAATGCGTAATGTCGTTACACATATTATCTTTTTCTAAGCTGATTTCTATGCATTCCCTCATTAAAGTGTTTTGGAGGTTTTCGTAATTAGCTATATTTACTATTTTAATTGACTGTGGTTTCAAGGGGTTTTTTTTTTACATTTGCTCTTGAAATGGCCGCAGCTTGGCTATTGTATGTTAGATCGCGAATATGTTCTTTATATCTTTCATTAAGTTTCCGCTTAGTCATCCCTATGTATGTTATTTCTTTATTTTCGTGAGTCGAAGATTTATTCTAGAGACTTATCAACTGTTTTTCAAAGAATTGCAGAAAATATTCAATTACATTGTCAATTATGAATTTTTTTAATGGTTTTATTTGTAAATCGTGATACCAAAGTTCAAGTAAATTCAGAAAGTTTGAAAAGCTTTTATCGCTCCCGAATTAAATGTATTACTGTAAATTTGACTATTTTGCTGGTGATTTCTATAATCGACAGTCATTATCTTTAAGATATGCTTTCTATATTAACACCAGAACGGCCATAGATCGTTTTGATCGGCCATTTTAACTTTGAAAAAATAAATATTTTTATACTCTAGTCATAATTGCTTAGTAAAATAAAAAAAAATCTACAGCACACAGAATTAGTAAAATATTGCAATTAAGCAATATTAAAAAGACTTTCTGGTGACAAGTATGTTTATATGACTTCAGTTCAATTTTAAGCCGTTCTACAGTTCATCAGATGTTTAATTGTTTATACATATCTTTGGTACCATTCCAAACTATACAATATGAAAACAGTGTTGACAGTGGGCTACTTTTTTTTTATTTCAGATGTCTTGATCAGCACCACTTTTTTGAAATAGTAAAAATCGCATTATTTAACCTTATTTAATGACATATTAATTAACCCCTTCACGGTCGCTTAATATTTGGGAAAACCATCAAAAAAGTACCAATTTCTTTTATTACAGAAATTCAATAATTATAAGATTTCTAAATAAAATATGCAATTACTTTTAAGGCGAAAAAAAAAGGTGTTAACCCCTTGATTCTCGCTCCCGTGATATTCACGGGGTGTGTCCTTTCTTCAGATTGTTTGATTCCCACCAGTTTTATAAAATAGTGCAATTGGATTTATTACAGTACCATTTTACCTGTCATTAAATAAGGAGAATATTTCTTTTTCAAAAAAGTGGTGCCAATGATCAATTTGAATTTTTGAACCGTAATTTAATGCGACCGTTAAGGGGTTAAAGAACAAATTCACATTTGTAGAGAAGGCATCATACATGAAGTCTGTGCAGGGCTCGCAGCGTTCCTAAAATTTTCGCAACTTGCTACCACTATTTTAAAAAGATAATCTTTATTTAAAACTTTTATTGCCGGTGTTAAAGGACTATATAATGAAGATACTTTATTTAAAATAGTGGTAGGAAATGATGAAAATTTTAGGAACGCTGCGAGCCTTATCTGTGTCTTAATGTTTGTTTTACACCATACAAATTAATGCGAATAAGAATTTTATTTTTCACATTTTAGATCTTTATTTATCATCATCACACACATTTTTACAAATAATATTTGAAATAATATATATACATTAAATTTTGATTATTAATAATTTTTTGAGTGCTACATATTTCAAAACATGCAATACAAAGTCCAACGTTACAATCACCGCAAAAGCCGAAACCGAACGGCAATATTCAAAGACTTCACCCCGAAATATCAGTTAAATTTATCTGGTTTCTTAAGTTTTACCAGCAATTAAATCTCCAGCCCGGAAATATGACGGGCACAAGAAATAACGAACAACACCTCAGCCCGTGATATTGACGGGAGCGAGAATTAAGGGATTAAGTCAAAAACAAGAGGAAATTTACCATTTCAGAAAAGTGGTGCCAATCAATAAATCTGAATTTTAAAAAAAGTAGCCCACAGTGAACACTGTTTTATTAACCCCTTTACGGTCGTATTAAATTACGGTTTAAAAATTCAAATTGCTTATTGGCACCATTTTTTCGAAAAAGAAATATTCACCTTATACAATGACAGGAAAAATGATACCATAATAAAGCCAATTACACTATTTTATAAAACTGGCGGGAAAACAAACAATCTGAATAAAAGATACAGCTCATGAATATCACGGGAGCGAGAATTAAGGGATATTGTACAATTTGAGATGGTACCGACCACATTACCGATTTTATGTTTTTTGTGAAACCTGGTGTTTAACCCCTTCAAGAGCAGCGCTTCATTTTTAAACCACTTAATTTTAATTCCTAAATGACACACTGGCACCAGAATATTGGAATGCAAATTCTCTTTTTATTAAGTACGTGCTCAAAACCTTTTGCTTATTTTGAAAAAAAAAAATTTAGTAAATTCTGGTGTCTGTCACTCATTTCAGTATTTTACGAATAGATGTACCTTGCCCCTGAAAGGGTTAAAAGAGTAGAAACTACTCTCTTTTCTGAATGTCTTTCGTAAATTAGTATAATAGATAGGTTTCCAAGTTTACGAGAGTGTAAACGTTTCCTATTTTACAGATTTAATAAGAAATATCCTAAAAAAATGCGTACAGTCGTGGAAAAAAAGAGTAGCCACCCCTACTAACTTAGCAGCTAATTATAACAGAAGAAAGTTACTGGTACAAATGTATTTGAAATAAAGTCTACTTTTAAATGATGTATATAAAATTTGCTTAGGTGGTATCTACAAAACAAACCCAGACCAAACTTTTTTTTTCAATGGCAACAACCAATTTTAAAAGATATTTTAAATCTTCGGTTCAAACTATGCCTAGAAACGAAATTTCTAGTCAGTTGCATAATAAGTTTTTGAATTATAAACATTCAAAATTTAGAGCTTCTAATGTTAAATTACATTTTCATATTTTTAATAATATCTCCTGAAATTATAATCCAAATGTGATAATTTTGTGTTTTGTTATAATACTAAAAAACCCCAAACATAAATACTCTAAATTCGTAATTTAAAAAATCTTATAATATGATTTATGAATTCCGAAATTAATATTCGAAAAAAATATGAATTGAAACCTGCAATTTTTGTGATAGATTTATATTTATTATGCCCTGCTTTATCCGAATCCTCAATTTCAAATTTATCTTACAAGTAGTTTCCGAATTATCATTAAAAATCGTCAAAATGATGGTTTAAAGGATCGTCTAAGGGTTTAAGGGATGTACATAATTTGAAAAAAACATATTTAATTCCTTTTATTATATTGGGTCTGGCAAGAGCCAAAACATAAGCGATTTAAATGGCCATGTTTGCAATAAATAATACATTAACCCCGTAATTCTCGTTCCCGTCATATTCACGGGCTTTGTCTTATTTTAGATTTAGTCAGATTTGCTTGATTTCCACCAGTTTTATAAAATAGTGCAATTAGCTTAGTATAGTATCATTTTACCTGTCATTAAATAAGGTGAATATTTCTTTTTCTAAAAAGTGGTACCAATAAAAAATTTGAATTTTTAAACCTTAATTTAATGCGACCGCTAAGGGGTTAATAGAAGTGACATCCTACCATCCTGTGGCATTTCAACAATTGAGTACCGAATCTCAATTTGATTCAGCTCCTAAAATAGGTTCATTTTAAAATAATTAATTTCTCGGAAATTAATCGTACGAATTTCATGAAAATTTCGATTTAGATTTATTGAAGGATGTAGAATTTATTTATGGTGTCAATCTTAGGACTTCTATTGGAAAAAAAAAAAAAGTTTGGGTTCGTTTTGATATGTAGATGCCCCCTAAGAAATTTTTATATACATCATTTAAAAGTAGACCACCACCCCCTTAATACAAGGCCTGAGCGCTGACACAAAAATGGCGGCTGCCGAAGGTTGATTTTTTTTTTTTTTTTTTTTTTTTTTTTTTTTTTTTTTTAACGTATGTACGATCCCTTAAATTTAGACACCAGTATCTTATTAAAGATTTCTTTGTCTTGTTTAATCTCAGAAAATTAAAGCGGAAAAATCTTTTAAAAATTATTGGTACGAATATTCAAGGGACCGTACACAAGCTGAAAAAATTTCGCCTTCGGCAGCCGCCATTTTTGTGTCAGCGCGAAGGCCTAATATTCAGAGGGCGGTTAGTAGATTTTATTTCCAATAGTTTCGTACCTGTAACTTTCTTCTACGATATTTTGTTGCAGAGTCAACCCTCTAGTGGGCGCTGTCCACAAAAAAGGACACCTAATTTTAATTCCAAAACTGAGAATGGCACCAAGAATATTTAATTAAAATTTTCCTTTTACAAATTATGGAAAAATAAGCAAGTTTTTTATTTTCCGATAAATTCGTTTTTAAATGCTCGTGTCAGTCCATCATTTCTTCGTTTTACAAACAGTTTTTACTCCATGCCGGAAAGGTTTAATAGGGGGTGTTTACTTTTTTCCTCACGAAAATACAACAAGATTTAACCCCTTCAAGGGCGGTGGTTCATTTTTGGACCACCTAATTTTAATTCCTAAATGCTACATTGGCACCAGAATATTGGATGGAAAATTTTCTATTTTTAAGTACGTGAACAAAAGCTTTTGCTTACTTAGGAAAAAAATTGTTTTTAAATTCTTGTGTTGGTCACTCATTTCAACATTTTACGAATAGAAGTACCTTGCCCCTGAAAGGGTTAACATCAGCATCTCTAAGGTAGTAGACACACCCTTTGTCAATGATTTTTGAATAAAAACGAGATATCTCTTTACCTGTCAGTAATATGTTAATAAAGAAATTTTAGCTTGCCATTTAGCACTTTCAAAGGCAAATATTTGCGTTTCTGGAATTTCAGAATTCACGTCTGAATTTTCGAAAATATGTACGTGAAAATTGTAAACTTAATCTCACAGTACTTTTCACAGTTTGTTAAAATATATTAAAAGAAAATTTAAAAGAAAAATTGTACTGAACTTTATTGAAATCAAGTGGTATATCTAATATTACACAGCACTTAAAGGCATTAAGTAGATGGAAGGAAGTTCTCTCTGAAAGTCACTGTATCCTAGATCACTAGGTTAGGTGTTGCATTGGAATAATTTCTAAATTTTATTTTTTTACGAGATAAAGTGTAATATATTTCCAAAATCTTTGGGAACTCTTTTACTAGACCCTCGTAGTAAAATTGGACTGTTTTTTTTTTTTTTTTTTTTTTTTTTTACCCCGTACTACTACGTCTTCGGCTTTTTGGATACCAGTATTTTAATATAGAAAATGTTCTTTTATTTAATTGGGACATTTGGTCGATTTAAAAGAAAAATATTTTCTCTAACATAATAATGGCATGCAAAAAGCCGGAGACTTGGCAACTCTGCCCGTATGTTTTTGGTTTTAAAATTTTTAATATTTCAAACTAGGAAAAAATAATAATTTAAACTTGATAAATAAAATAAAATAGATAGGAAGAAGCTATAATCCATACAATTAAAATTCTAGTTCAAATCATGCAAATTTAAGAACACTTATGAACAATTGAAACCTGGTACTAGGAGGGTTAAAGGGTATAAAGTTTACTGATGGAACAGTGTAACACCAGAGAATCAATTGACACCACTAAACTTTAATAGCATTCATCGTCGTGTTTCAGGACGGAATTTCTGAGATTATTTAAGGCGAAATGTGTTATTAAACTTTAGTGATGACAATCTCCCAACTGCTGCGCCACTGTTCCATCACTGATAGTTTAATCTTTTAAAAGAAATTTTTTTATTTGGCCCTAAATTAATCTACCGTAAAAATGCAGTATAAATTTTCAGAAACAATAACACTCCATATTCAAAACAGAGAATTTTCATATGCCGCAACTGAAAAGCAATATATTTTAAAGAATCAAAATGAGAATTTAGAAAATAGATGATGGTATATTACCAATAGATAAATTTTGGGTAAGCATAAAAACATTTTATTTAGAAGCGTAAGCTACATAGCCTTAATGCAAAACGCAAATATGTGTGTAAATACACTGGTTTCCAAAAAATAAGGAAAAATCACAAAAAGAGCGATAACTCGTTCAAAAATTAACCTATCCGTATGAAATTTGGGTATGTTGTTAAGTAAAAGATGCTGATTAAAATTACAAAATGCAAATTAGTGGCGCTGCAATCGGATTGTGTCATCTGTACGGAGCATAAAAATGCATGCTAGAGAGTGCGGCTGCTGGTGTCGCTGTGATTATGAGATAAGAAAACTGAGATAGCCAATTCATTAATATGAACTCGAGGTATCATTTGTCCGCATAACTGCGATATAGAGCTATTGGAAGATTGGATGTTGGCCAAAATCAGACAGAGGTGGCCAGATGGCTAAATATGAGTCCTTCTGTTTCTAATAGGCTTTGGCAACAATTTCAAACCACTGGTTCGGCCTCCAGAAGGTTCAGCAAAGGGCGAGCAAGAGCTACGACTAGCAACGATGACCGATATTTTCGGTTATGTGTAGGAAGGAATATAACAGCAACCCCCTCTCATCATAAAACCGTCCTTGCTGCAGCCACTGGAAGGTTGGTATCTACGTCTACTGTGTGTAGAAAGCTTCATGAAGGTGGTCTTTATGCTATTCGACCAGATATTTGTATGCCGCTCTCCTCAAGTCTCCGGAGGGAACGTTTCAGGTGGGCACGTCAACAGGTCTACTTGACGACTGATCAATGGAGGCGTGTTCTCGTCACAAATGAGTTCCAGTTTAGCCTCCAAAGCGATAGTAAGGATTGTTTGATTTGGAGAGAACAGGGAACACGCTATCTTCCATCAAACATTCGTAAAAGAGATTCATATGGAGGCGGCAGTACCTGTGTTGGGGATGGTATCTCTTTGGACGGACGTACAGACCTCCGTGTCGTTCCACGTGGAACTGTGAATGCTCACGCCTGTATAGAGGACATTCTCGATGATTATGTGCACCCTTATGCCAGTGTAATAGGTATTGATTCCTGTTACAGGATGATAACGCTAAACCGAACAGGATTCACATCGTAGAAAATTATCTTCAGAATCAAAGAATTCAGCGCATGGAATGGCCAGTGCGATCACTGAGCTAGAATCCCATAGAGCATCTTTGGGATGCTTTAGGAAGGATGCTTATCTGCTCTCAATCCCCTTCCTCAGACCCTCGCCACGCGTACAACTTCTTTGCAAGAGCAACGGCCCCCCACTTCCTAGCGAACTTATCGATCGCATAATTGACAGTATCACACTAGGAATAATCATACTCCATATTAAAGGTACTTTTTTCTGTACCAAACTGAGACATTTATTTTGTTAATTTTATAATTGTATTAATTTCTGAAACACCACAATCTTCTGGTAATTTCTTTTAATGTTATTTTATACCTTACTATGTGTTGTAAATTGTGTCTCAGTTTTATTAAATCTACTTGTAACATTTTGAGCAATCGCTACTTTTGTTGGTTTTCCTTCATTTTTGGAAACCAGTGTATTTCAGATACGATCACATCCGTACGCATGGATTGAGCATTATATTATTTAAAGTATATATTTATAATATTTTAATGTATACCATAATCAGCGCTTGAAACATGTTTTTAAGTTTATTTCTTTTCGATTTTGCGTATGAAAGATTTTTTGGTTTAGTACGGTGGTAGTCAATAAACTTTCTGCAAGAGCCAAAAGCTGGAAAAAAGATGAGCACGACCGCCTCACTTATATTTTTCCTTTGATAAATATATTATTATAATTATTTACTAATATAAACTAATTAATAGCAGGCAAGTATTAATTTTAAGTGATAGTAGCTTTAGTGTTAAATGAGATTATTATTATTTGTACTAAATGTTAATAACAGCTGTCTTTAAAATGAGTATATAACATGTTTACAAAGCTTAAACTTACATACATTTCTGAGTTATACATGTTTTGTAGAGGGATGTAAAAGAAAAAAAAATCAGCAATTTAAAAATTTTATCAGTTTATGCATATTTTTTGAGAGAAATGATTAGTGTTGCCAGGTATCCCGCGTAATCTCGAGCTCCAAATGCTCGAGACACCACTATTTTAAAGTAATTTTATTCGCCTTATCTAATGGTAGAATTACCTGCGACGAAAGATGGTGAAATAAAGTGTAAGAAATTAGTGGTGCCCAGAGAATTTAAAACCCTGATTTACACAGAACGCCTGGCAATACTAGCAATGATTGGAAGAAAATTTTAAAGAATTTTTTTAGCAATGATTGGAAGAAAATTTTAAATATATTTTTTTTGTCAGTGACGTGGGTAAGAGTGTCAGGTACTCTGAATACCAATAATTTCGTTAGGTTATTTTCTTTTTGTTCACCTAAAATTCTGCAATTAGACAAGGCAAGGAATATTTTTTTCAAAATTATGGTATGTACCATAACCCTGGCTACACCGCTGAAGACATGTAATCATTTTCATTATTTTCCACCGAATAAATACCATCGCATGTAAATATTTTAACTCTTTATCTACTAACGGTACTTATAAGTACCACTCACTTTAAACTTTCACTGAATATTATTAATGTTGTAATGGCACTTTGTAAAAACACTCTATTAACTCGACTTTATCCGAATACATCGCAGCAGTAGTTCTAGGTTTGTTATTTTAGCGAGGAAGGAGGCTATCTTTAAAACAGTCGATGTGTTTTGTGCCGACATTTGGACAGATTGTCACGCTCGTCTTTTTATTGCTGCAAATACAGTAAATGATATATGATAAGTGTTCACTATGATCTTAGAATACCATTTGACTAGCTATTTTAGGTGAACGGTGAATGTTTTTGATTTAACAGTTGAATTACTCGGTGGTACTTATAAATACCGTCTGGGTGTTGGAAAAAAAACTTCTTAATACATGGAAATTATTCCAGAGGGAAACATTCGCCTTGGATACAATATTTCAAATGAAAATCAAATTTCAAAGTAATTGCTTAAAAGGCGCAAAGGCCAACATAGTGAAAAAGATTCCAAGCCGGGACACGAACCCCGGACATCAGTATAGCGCACTGACGTTCTACCGACTAAACCACTTGGAACGATAACCAGCAAGGAAAATTTCTCACTATTATATTGATTTTCATTTGAAATATTGTATCCAAGGCGAATGTTTCCCTCTGGAATAATTTCCATGTATTAATATAGTTTCTATCGATGCTGGATTTAATTATATTCCGTGTTTTCCCCAGGTTGGTGGCTCACGGTAAATATTCTATCTTGTGCTGCGTTTGTAGCCTTGCCAACATATAATAGTGAGAAATTTTCCTTGCTGGTTATCGTTCCAAATGGTTTAGTCGGTAGAACGTCAGTGCGCTATACTGATGCCCCAGGTTCGTGTCCCGGCTTGGAATCTTTTTCACTATGTTGGCCTTTGCGCCTTTTAAGCAATTACTTTGAAATTTGATTTTCATTTGAAAAAAACTTCTTGTTTACTTTTCGTCTGTGTAGTTATCCATTATTTTCATCTGCTTTAAAATGTAATTACTAAAATGTAGTATAGTAATAATTTTCCTAGTATTTCTTTTCTGTTTTATTATTATTTTTTATAGAAAATCGAAAAAGTTGTGGCACCGGCTCTTTTTTGCTGTGCTAGAAATGGCATATATTGCATATGTGGAGATACGAAAGAACATGTTGTCTTGGTATATAGACGTCGCATAACTGAAGGACTGCTAACAAGATCGAAACTTAAAAAATAAAAATAAAAACGTTTTTTAAACCCATCAGGGCAAAAGATTTTCAATGCTAAAGTGTTAAAATAAATGATTGGCACCGTAATTTGCCAAAAAAAATTATTTATAAATAATAAAATGGCTATATTTCACATATGTATTAAATCAAAAAAATTTTACCACTATTAAGGTACCAATTGAAATACCTTGTAGATTGTCTGTTGTGATATTTTAGTCATAGTGTACTGACGGCATTTTAACCACTTAATTCTTGCTCTCGTTATAGTCACGGGCTGTGTATGTTATTCAGATTGTTTGATTTCCAACAGTTTTATAAAATATTGTAATTGGTTTTGTTATGGTCTCATTTTACCTGTCATTAAATAAGCTGAATATTTCTTTTTCAAAAAAGTGGTGCCAATAATCAATTTGACTCTTTAAACCGTAATTAAATGTGACCGTTAAGTCGTTAAAGTGCCACTTTAATTCATTATCTCTAAGGAATTAAATTTCTCACGGGTGAGTATATTTTTATGTTTATCCCTTAATTTCCATTGTAGTAACTGAAAAAAAAAATGCGTTAGATCATAATGCAGGAGATAAAGGGCTAAACTAAAGAGGATCAAAATCTTTTTTGCGCACTATTCTACAGCAAATTACCAAAATTCTCTATATAAAATGGAAAATTTTGTAATCATTTGCGGATCCACGTGAAATGAAATCGAGGTACACATGTGTCCCGATGACCGAATACTAACTATCACTGGTTTAATCCCTTAACGGTTGCATTAAATTACGTTTTAAAAATTCAAATTGCTTAACGGCACCACTTTTTTGAAAAAGAAAATTCTTCTTATTTAATGACAGATAAATGATACCAAAGTAAAGCCAATTACACTAATTTACAAAACTGATGGGAATCAAACAATCAGAATAAAAGACACAGCCTGTGAATAATACGGAAGCAAGGGGTTAATACATGCATCTGCATATATTATACATGCATAAATGAAGTCTATGCTCCACACACCACTTAAGTATATTTTATAGAAAAGGTGTATATTTATATGTTTTTGTACAAATTTGTACAAAGAAGTATACATAATTCTGTGAAAGGCATCATCAAAAGAAACACAACGGGAACAAAAGAACATTGTGTATTTTTTGAAAAAAAAAAAAAAAAAAAAAAAAAAAAACAGAAAGCTAACATACCTGAAAATCTTCCGTTATTTTTCAAAGGAAAAAATATTTTGAAACAGAAATTTCTTTAAATAAAATGCATCTCGTTTCTATGTGGTATTAGTCTGCTTACATTTTAAGGCCTTTCTGTAACAAAATAATCCTGCTGCTACAACGGTACCAGAATTCGAAAACAATTCGTTTAAAAATACATTAATGCAGGGGTCGGACGTGTTCTGAAATTTCAAGACCAGGAAATTCTTCGGTATCTGTATTTTATTAGGGTAACTCCGAGAGAGTCGCCGCATCCAGGATAGATGCCGCACCCTATGTATTTCTTGTAATTATCGATAGATGGTCGTTAAACGCACAGTATAGGTACTCAATGAGATTATTTTAGCCAGTGTATAACGTGAATCGAATTTCGATGTTTACTTGTAGAACTACAATTCTTATTTTGACGTAAGTGTATGATTTCACTGTCCAAACTTTTAAACACGTTATGTTTAAATACTTTTCATACACTAATTACTAAATGCATGCATCATTTCAAAGTGAAAATTAAGTGTAGCATTTGTATAGAGTACTGTGCGTATGGTTACGCCACTCCCCTTAGCATGACATGTAACTGTGATGGCCGACGTCTGCACCATGCAAAATGAGATAAATGCCGCACTGTAATTCCGGTATACATGCCGCAGTTTATTTTGTACGCGATGATTATGTGTTATTAACTTTTCCTTTTCTTTTTACACAGACTAACCATGTTAGGCATGTTATCAAGTTTACTAAAACCAAAGGAGAAAAAAAGAAAATATATATAGTAAGAAGGGCAAGAAAGATGCAAGTCAATATGATAATAATGAAAAATTGGATTACGCGTAACGCAGACGTTCTTTGCAAGGAATGTTTACAAAACTACTCCAAAAAAGAGGAAGTGTAATTGGCTTCGTTGCATCATTTGTCAAATGTACTTACATAAAGACTGTACTTTTTCTGCAGATTGTAGTCGAAAAAACAGGTCTCTTAATCCATTCGGGACCATAGGTGAATAAGCACCTTCATAAAGAGCATACAAAATTTGTTTCTGGCACCATTAAAAAAGAAAAGTAATATTTGCTTTCTTTAATTAGAGCATTTTCATGATTGTTTAAGTAAAGGCAACTTCTTTTAAAAAGATGATGCAAACCGAATAAAATTTGTGTAAAAGCCACCGGTCACGAAATTGTTAACAAATAATTTATGTAAATGGAATTTTACTTTTTTTCTTTTCCGTTTATAATACATTGATGTTACGTTGTTGCTTAAATAACAATTAAAATTTAATGTAAAAATAGAAGTCGATAATTTTAATAATGAAAGTAGGCAAACAATGATTAATTTGAATCTACTAATACGTTTCATTGTACTCATTTAGTTTCATTTTGTTATTACATCGTTAATTATAGTCCAGATATGAATATTTTTTTTATTTTTTTATTTATAATTTCTTTCTGTTCTTATTACAAGTGCGGCGTCTCAGCCTGAATGTACAAATGACACGCCGCAGTGTAATGTTTTAGAAAAAAATTGTTAAAAAATATTAAGTATTTGTTTTGAATTTTTTTGTCGCAGTACACGCGCAGACTCCACTAAAGTCAGAAAACTAAAATTTCCTAAAATTTTTCTGGTGCAAATCCTGATTAATCATGGATGGTATATAATATATAGCGCCACCGCTTAACCCCTTGAGGGGCGGTGGGATATATTTTATCCCACCTACGATTAATCAGGATTTGCACCAGAAAAAATTTTGGAAATTTTAGTTTTCTGACTTAGTTTTCTGAGTGGAGAAATGTCGTAAAACTGCTTTTCCTTATTTTGAAATAATTTTTTTCAAAATTTCCAGTGGGAATTAAGCATTACACAAACGCAATTGCTTGCCCTTCAAGGGGTTAATTTTCATTTGGTACGTCACGAAATCAGTCCGGAGGCCTTGAGTATTGAGACGGTAATGGTACGACCGATGTAATTCCTTTTCCGCTCAAACTTTATACAGAAATATTTTATTAAAAACTTTGGGATGAAATTTCACGTTTTTAAACAAACCTTAAGTAGTGTAAATAATATACCTCTGACTTTCAGATGATTACTAAACATTTCTGGTTCAAAATATGCTTAATTTACTGAAAAACTATTCCAAGAAAGGAAACATTGTAAAAAGAAGATAAATAAAATAAAACTAGCATTTCTTGTCCCTCTCGCTGCGTAACTGTTTTATCAAAATTGCTTCAAAAATTGCGGATTTAACCCCTTCGCGACGAGCGTCTTTTAAGAATATTTATTCATTTGTAACCGGTTTTTCAAAACAAAAATCTTTGTCTAATTTAGTCGTGAAAATATGGCAAAATTTAAATATGACAAAATTTACAAAACAAATAAATAAATAAATAAATGGTGGGAATAATCAAGGAGGGTTAAATAGACGGAAAAAATGTATGCCCGAGAAAACCTCTGGTTGCACAAATTTTGCTACTTTTACGTTGCCCGATGAAATCTCGGGTTGTGCAGCGAGAAGGTTAACCAACCACCACACGAACAGCACAACACAGATCATACAGTCTTTTAGATCAAATTTATTACATGGAAACAGGAGACCTAGAAATATTATTTCCAGGTATGCAGTCACTTTAACCTTCCGTCTACCAGACGGGTCCATTGGACCCGACATGTACATTCAAAATATTTATTCAAACCAGAAATTTCTTCAAAACAAACTAAATGTATAAATCAGACAATAATAAGTTAAATAAACAAATTAAATAGTTTTAAGTAAAAATTCTGGTGTAGAATGTTTTTATAAAACTTGAGTAAAATTTCCGGTAGTTCTGGGGTTAAAGTAAGTAAAAAGTATTAAAAACCTAAAATTAACTAAATACCATTTTTCTTAAAACTCGGTTTTTAAAATTATTGGGTCGATCGGAAAGTCGTGTCATGTTGTGAAAATCAATTCGTACCGAAAATTCTACCCGGTAATTATTATACATTATATATCGGAATCAATGTCTAATACTTAAATGATAGAATTTTCCGGTACTAATTGATTTTCACAAAACGACACGACTTTCCGATCGACCCAATGTTATATATTCTTAATTTTACAAGCATAGTTTGAAAATTGAATGAAATTCGCGAAAACCAGCAAATTAAAACTTGAATTGTAGTCTCTCTAAAGAAATATTACATACACAGATAACTACATTGTCTGGGTTCTTAACGCTTCCTGGAATTTTGTAAACCAGAAAAATTTTCAGCACCGTTATTTTCTGAAAGAAAATCGCTTCTTAAACGAAGGTGAAATTTCCCACGATTAATCTAGATTTCTTTTTCTATAAAAAAAATTATTGGCAGTACTCCTGTAAAAATTCCCAGATCCGTACGAACAATGATTTTTCTTTATTCAGAAATAAAATATTAAACTACTTTTACAGGACATCTTTTCAGCTACCCCTGCATTACTATAACATTTGGTATAGAAAATTACTATGAAGGATTTATACACACGAACAATTTATAAGCTATATCTAAAACGCTCAAAATTAGATTAGATAAAAAACTCATACCACAAAGAAAAAACGTACTTCCAGCACTTATCGATCTTAGTCAGCATTTTAACATCACTCTTTTATTTGCGTGTCTAACTGAACGATGAACTTTATGCACAAAATATATAAAAAACCTGATGTGAACTTCAGTGATTTTCTTATGTTAAAATCATCGTAACGTCATTAAATTGCACCTGAAATGGTATTTACACATACATCATATTGTAACGGAAAAACGTTGTGCGTCACTGTAAAAGAACTACAAATGCTACTTATTTAATCTACGAAGAAGGAATTTTGTAGTTCATCTCAATGTGTTATATGAATCTCATTATGTTTGAAATATTGTAATATCAATAAAATGCGTCGAAAACGATTTCCCCCTGCCATAGATAGTAATTTAACGGTATTTTTGTGTGTCCCTGTAAGCGAACTCTAAACGGTATACACTTCATTTTCAATACCAGAAGTTCTGTAGTAAAACTCAAAAACATAGAAAAAATTTCATGGTAATACCTGCATTTTTACAAGTGTTACATAATGGAAGACAGACAGACTAAATTCATAACTAACTTTCCATTATGTTGGAAAGTGTTAGAAACGCCAACCTTGCAACCAAGCTGGCGCTCCGATTTGGAAACCATTCTTAATGGCACTGTCAGTGATTCACACGATCACAGATTTCCTCTTAAACAATCACCATATGTCCACAGGACAAATGGTCATCTTGACCTCAAAGTCTGATTGGTTTTGATTACGGCATGATACGGGACAATTTAGAAATATGTATTCAATTAAATTTATGTAAAAAGTGGTGTAAATTTAAAATTAATTTATTATTATTTTTCTCGATTTTCCTTTATAACATCTTCAAAAGTACAGTTTAACCCTAGATCTACCGGGAATTTTATTCAAGTTTTAATAAAACGTTCTACACCAGAATTTTTATTTAAAACTATTTAACTTATTTATTTACCTTATTTTTGTCTGGTTTATATACTTAGTTTATTTTAAAGAAATTTCTGGTTTGAATGAATATTTTGTATGTACCTGTCGGGTCCAATGGACCCGTCTGGTAGACGGAGGGTTAACCCTGTAGTGCGCAGATTTGCATATATTCAAATAACAGTATTTTGAATTTAACATATTTTTTTATTCGTATATACCTAATTGTCACCAGAAAATTAAAATAGCAATATTTGATTTAATTAATAAAAGACATTCCGTATTTAAATAAAGCGAAATTAACCATTGAAACTTTCTGGTGTAAAGTCAGAATTTCTTACTTACACCAGAAATGGTTATTTCGGAACTACGTAATTTCTAGAGTGTATTCTATCATGGGAATTAAAGGGTTAAAGTTTAAGTTTTATAAAATACATAATTGTGTAAAATAAGGCATTTGGAGACATACTTATTAAAATATTTACTAATTTGCAATAATTTAGGGTAAAACAGCCACACGATAGTAGTTTTTACTTATATTGCTGATGTGCAACAGAAGAAAAGTTTGACGTAAGGTCATTGTGCATAAATGCGACGCGATTCCCCATAGTTTTGTCGCTTTTAGGGAATATTTGGGATTTTGTTAATAAATATATATTTCAATATGTAGAAAATTGCTGAATACTGTGCCTTTTGTTCAAAACTAACTTGTTTCGTAAAAATTGAACCGTTATTTTTACTAAAAGCCAACAATATACCATTGTCGTATTTAGGTCATTTTTGTCGCATTTACTGTAGTTAAATCCTAAATGAGATATTCAATGTCCTAAATGGGACAATGCGTTTTACACATGTCATTTCATCTTAAAGTATTCATTTAATTGCTATACATATTTTAATTACTTAATAAAGAGTTGAAACACCTCAAATTGAATGTTGAATAGCTTATTATTGAACAATTGAATAAACTAATAATTTACATAAAAAGTCATAACGGTTCATAATCTTGAATACATTTTACTTAAATAATGCATACTTCAAAATCCATATTTAACAGACCTTTAACTTTGACCATCGATAAAACAGGAAGTAATTAATGAATGACTGATACAACAAGTTTTACCAAATATTTTAAGTTTGCTTTTTATGCATTTTTGATTTTCACCTTCCGTTTAGGCCTTAATTTTTCTTTTTGATATCTCAATGGCATGGATCTATATACGATTAAAGTTTAAGTCTTTGAAGCTTTACTTTCAGGTTGTTTTAGGGACTGATTTCAGTTTTTTAACAATTTTGTTTTTGAAATGCTGTTTTTGATTTTTTACGCTTTAATTATTCTCTCTTTTTCATTTTTTGACGCTGCTTTTGCTTTTTCGTTGTCCTATTTTGGCTTTCGATATTATGCTACAGTTTTTAAACATGCAGCAAAGTTTGACTATACGGATTTTCACTTTTCATAGGATTTTGAATTGTCTGCGAAACTGTTTTTCATCAAACGACTTTCAAATGCAGAGGATGGATTAGTTTCCGCGAAGTACGAAAATGCAGGAACATCCCATGGTTCTATTTCAAACGAGTGTTTGGCATTAAACAAACCACTGCATGGGATGGTACCGTTTAACCCTCACTGGCGCGGAGTAATTCTGTTTATAAACTGATGAAATAATGGACTGACACCGCAATTTATAAACGAATTCATAAGAAAATACGAATCTGTTTATTTTCATGTACTTTATAATGCGAAAATTTTAATTAAATATTCTTGGTGCCGTTTGTCAGTTTTGGAATTAAAATTTGGTATCCTTTGTTAAATGCACCGCGCCGGAAAGGGTTATGTTCAAGACACACACAAGATCCTGACAAGTATGAGCCCGAACATGTTAACTAAATTTATATTTCAACGTTGCTTTTAGTGGAAACCTGTGGCAATGAAGATTTTCATAAGAAGATTAAAAACATCACGTTGTAAGCATATTATAAAGCAGATAAACATTTTAACATCTGGCGTAGCCAGGGTGGGGGTCCACCGGGTGGAGTGTACCGCTCTAAGCTAGATCCCTGCGATCTGGCGGGCCTGCTCCACTTAGGCATTCAGGGTGGGGGTCCAAATGATCTGGATACCACTAATATTCAAAAGTTTTCTTCGTATTAACAATAGCAGAAAATTCTCAGATCTATTAAGGCGAAGAAAACTTTACAAAATTATTGGTACCCAGAGCATATGGACCCCCACCCTGGCTACGTCACTGATCTTAACATTTAGACTTGAAAACAAATGATAAAGTTCCACGTATATTCCAAAGACGTTTTTCTTTTGAAATTTTTGATAGGAATTGCAGCATTTCTTAAAAATTCTTTTTTTTCCTTTTTAAAACATTATTTCCACAATTTCTGTCATTAAATAAATTGCTCTTCAGAAATAGTGATTTCAGTTTGTCCACTGGCAACGGGTTTGTCACCCCTGCTTTACAAAATACAGATTCGTTTTATGAAATTTAAAGTGTTTAACAATTTTCGAAATTGTTTACGACATAATAATATTTTTTTTTCAGGATTTGACTAACAAATAAAAATTTATGTCCCCACCAATTTACATTAAAAGCATTGTTCAGATATTTATTTCTCTCTGTGCCTCCAAATTTATACTATAAGAATAAACCGGTATACAAATTTTGAAGCAAGTCTGGTAATTCTGTATGAAAATCCATTTATCAAAATTATGGGGGTTTTCCTCCATCCCTTCCCCCTCTTTATACTTCACCAAATATTGCGCAAACCTAATCAGGAAAGCGCCTTATCAGAATGAATGCTTAGCCAAAATTTGAAGCAAATCGGATAATTCTGCATGAAATATCTATTTATCTAAATTAACAGGGGAGGGATAGCTCCCGTTCCCACCTTTATACTTAACCAATGGACTCCCAAAACTAATCAGGGAAACGCCTTATTAGAATGAACCTATTTACAAAATTGGAAACAAATACGACATTTCTATCAAGAGTTGTCGTGTTACGGACATACATATATACTTACATACAGAACTTGTGGGCACATTAGCTGTGGGCACATTGGTCGAATGCCGTTCACGAACCGGAACTTTTCAGCTAGACAGTTGGCAACACATTGGTCAACTGCTACAGGTATATCTTTGCTGCTTTGTTAATTTGTCGACGTCTGCTGCAGTGTGAACTGTGTGCAAGAACTCCTTTATAGAGGATCCCTCTCACGCAAAACCATCGACACTTGCGGTTGCAATGTACTCATGAACATAGAGACTAGTATTCTGATTGGCAACAGGTCGTTTATTCTGAAGAATCCCGCTTTAATTTGTGGTACCATTGTGACCGCATTCGAGTTAGAGGCTATGCCGATGAACGCTACCTTCCGGAGTGCATTATTGAACGTTATAGTGGACAAACAGAAGAGTTATGGTCTGAAGTGCGATTGCGCATAATGGACGATCGCAGCTGCTACGAATTGTGGGTAATTTGAACAGAAACAGATACATCAGTGAACTGCTGGAGCCCGAAGTTATTCCTTTTATTCAAGGCATTCCTGTAGCTATCTTTCAACGGGATAATGCCCGACCACGTGTTGCAAGGAATGTTCAGGACTTTTTGTTAACAGAACACATACGGCTTCTTCCGTTGCTTGTGTATTCGCCGGATATTTTGCCTAATGAACATGTGAGGGATTTCGTTGATCGGCGTCTCGTTCGTGATCCTCGTCCTAGAGCATCTACAGATAAACTTTGGGTACGCATACAAAGAATATGGAAAATTCTTCCCCGAGAGACATTAAAAATCTGTTTGACTTCATGCCATGTCGTATAACAGCACTTATTGCAGCGCGTCGCTTTTACACCAAATACTGATTTCGAAAACTTAATATTGTTCTTTTTTTCTTTGAAAATATAATCATTTGTTTGCACCAATACCAGTTGTTTCTTTGTTAACCCATCGGGGCGCGGTGTGATATATTATATCCCACCTAATTTTAATCGAGATTTGCGCCAGATACTTTTAATTGAAATTTACCTTTCTAACTTTGGTAGAAATACGTTGAAAATTGGCTCCATTCTATTTTGAAACAAAATTTTTCGAATATTCCGGTGTGAATTGTACAATGTTTGGCAGTTAATTATTCGCAAAATGTGGAAATTAAAACCAAATTTATGGAAATTGGAAAATGATGAAAAATTAATTCACCTCTTTTAATAATTGTTTATCTGTAATATGGTGTAAAATCACCTCGGACAGATATGCATACCTCACATCTTGATTTGATAGACTTTACCATAGAGTTGAACAAGTCTTGTGGAATTACACGCAACTCTTCTAAAAGTGCACTTTTAAGAGCTCCTGAAGGGTCCCAGAGGGAAGGGGGAATTGGCGCGCTGAATGTTGGCGCCATAAATCATCTCACACATGCGTAATCGGGTTCAAGTCGTGTGAGTAAAGTAGCTAATCTATTCCAGGGACATCTTTTTGCAATTATTCGGACACCACATATGATCGATGTGGTCGAGCATTGTAATCCTTTAGCATAACATCTGGGTCAACGGCACTTCTTAACTGTTTAACTTGTGGTTCCAATTCCTCCTCCATATATCTCCGAGCTTTTACAAAACTGCTTTGAAAGATATTCAGTTCGATGCGGCCATTTGTCATGATTCCCCCCCCCAAAAAAAAAAAACTACCGTTAGTGTTGCCGCATCTGGCTGAATATTTATTTAGGGATAAATAAAAAATAATTCTTTAATAGGTATTTTTGTTTTCTAAGATGTTAATATTCCTGAAATAATATAGAAGAAAATTGTATTCAAAATTTTCTGCTGTGAATTCAATATTTCTAAATAATAAATCCACCAGATGCGGCAACCCTACTGAGAAGTCGGTCAATCAGTGATAACGTCACTTTCTTGTCAGTTGACTTGGAGTATTTTGATGGCAGCGGCATTTGTCGTGATTGACTCACAAGGCAAAGTTTACCCAGGTCTAGAATTTTTTTCTACATTTATTTTCACTATTTCTAGTGAAAAACATTTTTGGAACAATCTTTTAAAATCTGCAATAGAAGTCTACAATAAAGGTTATCATTTTAAAATAGTGGTAGAAAGCGAGATAATTTTAGTAATTCTAAGAGCCATGGCTTACTTCACTAGAGTCAAGCCGGTGATTTATTCACAAAGTATATTTGAATTACAACGAGTCACACTCGTGATTGATTCACAAGACAAAATTTACTTCGGGCTTGCAGCTTTTTCTAAATTCCCTACCACTATTTGAAATCAAATATATTCGTAGAACATCTTTTTAATATATACAACAGAAGTTTATAATAAAGATTATCTATACAAAATAGTTGTGAAAAAGAGAGACAATTTTAGGAACGCTACGATCAATGGTTTACTTCAAACGAGTCACACTCGTGATCAATTTATAAAGTACGTTTGACTGATTCACACTCGTGATTAATTCACAAGGCAAAGGTTACTCAGGGCTCCCAGCTTTTTCTACATCTCCTTCCATTATTTCAAATTGAAAATATTCGTGGAACATTCTTTAATAGTTGCACAATAATCATATAAGATATAGAGACAGGGATCCCACTTGCCCGTTTCTTGAAACCGAGTATTTATTTATTTGTTTTTTTTTTTTAAATATTCATGTTAGTTTTCGCAGCATCTGCAGAGACAATGCCCTTCTAGGTACGTTTCTACGAAATTTATAAGGAAGGTTTTTCTTTGAAAAAAAGTGGTGTTTGAAAAACGTACCGAGTGGGAGCACTTTAAACATTAACTTCTTCAAATTTTGTAGCAAAACGAAAAAAATTTATGAAAGCTACAAGCCATGGTGTACTTCACACGAGTCACACCGCTGCCAGCAAAATACTCAAGGCCAGAGGACACGAGTTATGACTTCATCACTAATCGTCCGACTTCCCACTGGTGTTGGAATACCCACAGGAAAATTTTGAATAGCAATTTTATTTTTTATATTATTTTATTTTCGGAAACTCTATCATCTTATAAAACAATAATAACTATTTAAACTTACTGGTGAGAATTCGGAATCCGTAAATAAAAATTCAGCCAGCTGCGGAATGCCACAGTGTTGCCGTATCTGGCTGATTTTTTATTGGGCGATTCCAAATTATCCCCAGTAAGTTTAAATAGTTATTAATGTTTTATAAGATTATAGATATTCCAAAAATAATATAAAATAAAATTGCTATTCAAAATTTTCAGGTGTGAATTCCACCACTAGTGAGAAGTCGGTCGATTAGTGATGATGTCACAACTCGTGTACTCTGGCCTTGAGTATATCGATGGCAGTGGTCACACTCGTGAAATATTCACAACCACCGCCCCCTGAATACTAGGCCTGCGCACAGATACAGAAATGGTGGTTGTTATAGTCGGAGTTTTATAAATGTGCATGGTCCTATAAATTTAGACACCAGTATTTTTTTAAAGTTTTCTTTGTCTAACTTATTCTAAAAAATTTATAAGACGTAAAAAACTTTTAGCAATTAATTGTATTCAAATTAAACGAACCGTACAAATGCTGAAAGAAAAATCCGCCATCGACAGTCGGCATTTTTTTTTTTTTTTTTTTTTTTTTTTTTTGTCAGCGCTTAGGCTTAGTATTCAGAGGGCGGTTCACAAAAGTGTATAACGTACTTATTAATTTTAATTGGTTTTAGCCATTTAGTGTTAAATGCTATTATTAATAATTTTACTTAACGTAAATATCAGCAGTATGTAAAATCAGTATTGTGATTGTTATGAAGTTTAAACTTGCATAACAATTATGGGTTATTCAGTTTTTTGGGGGATATCAAAACAAGTCAGCCTTTCTATAATTTTATCAATTTTTGCAGATTTCTTGGCTCAGGTGATTCGCAAAAAAAAGTAAAGATTTTTCTTTATCAGGTGAGACTTCGTAAGGTTAATTTCCCTTTTTTTATCGAAAATTTTGCAAATAGATAAGGAATGGATTTATGAAAAAGATGAGGAGACATATAGTGTACTGTGTACTAGTTGCGAATGAAGTAACTGAGGAGGTTGTCACAAGATGGCGGCTGTTTTTAAAAAAAATCCGATATACAGTTCCGATTACCACCGAGAAAATCTTCTCACCAGTAAATTTGAATAAAAAAATTTGTCTTATTTAAGAATCTTATTCATGGCAATATTTTCTCGCAAATATGGTAGCAATTTATATTCGTTTTTACTGGTCTCAGTTTTCCTTTAAAAAAAGTCAAATTGTTCTACTGGTTGTCTCAATATGGAGGAAATGCAGGGCCTGACTACCATGAAATTAAAATGCTACCAGTAAAAATTAAAATCTGTTTCTGCCATTATTTATGACTGAAATGCTACATTAATGAGGCGTTTAAATAAGAAGAAAATTTCTATATAAATTAACTGGTGGAAGTTTCCACCAGTGGTAATCAACCCCTGCTAAAGCGGTTACAGTTGAAGCTTCACTATATTAAGAATGTATAATTTCCTCTTTATTAATAGTTCCATGAGATAAGGCAAATAATACTTCTTCAAAATTACATAATCTAGAGTTTCAGGACACCAACCATGGCTACACCACTGGAGACATGTATTTTTTTTTCTTATTTTAACCCGGGAGAACGCACGCATACCCAAGGTATGAATGGTTTTTACTTTATCACCGATAAATACAAATAATAATCGTCATCTTATTTAGTTTTAGACGATTGTTACAAATTCTACAATAAAATAATTTGAAGATTACTTTAAAAAAAAATAGCGGTAACAATTGTAAAAAACCTTACACCCTCTGGGTTTATCAGGCCTGGCGCGAGTCCTCCCGGTTTAAATCGATTAAGTGCCCCCTCACATAACTGTATTAAAATAAAGAGGATCAAAATCTTTGATCCTGAAAGATGTTTAATTTGGAACATTGCCCATAGCTCAGTTCCAAAAGTCTTGAAATGTAATCCAAACTATTGTGTTGATTTGTGGTGCCGCGTGGCAGGTCTCAGTTTCGCCTCCATTTTTATTCAGAAAATCCGAATTCGTGCCAGAAATTAAAAATAGTATTTTGGGCTTTAATTAATGACAGAAGTTTTGTGATTTCATAAAGTATAGATTATTCTTTCAAAATTTCCAGTATGAATTTAAAATTTCGAAATAAAAATGGAGGCCAAACTGGCAACTGTATCTCTTGGAATGAACTCTAGAATTCCTTGCGACGATACTTACAACGCGGACTTCATGTGGCCCTCGGGCCGCATAGTAAGTATCACTGGTTTAATTTATGCAGATGACGACACAAAATTAAGTTCTATGTGTTCGTCAAAGAAGGATTTTATGTCATTTCAGTGGCATGTGCTTCATAGAAGCGATGTAGCATTGCATTGCTTGACCTTACTTGTCAACTTTCCGTTTTTTCTTCCCACGTTAATTAAACAAGAAACTTAATAAAAGGAGTTATTGAACAACGAAATAGAAACAAAAACTTTCATTAAATATTTTTTCTAATTCCAATTATACTTTTAACTTGTTTAACTAATTTTTAATTTATAAAAAAACACTTAAATTTGGCAGACATGACCGAGGTATACTTGCATTGCTACTAGTTCTATATATCATTCGCCATTAGATTTAAGTGTACTTTGTATAAACACGGTATATTTAAAATTTCTTAAACCTGTACAAATCAGTTTACGTAATTCAGCGTAATTCAGCATCATTGGAATGTAAACAAAACTGAACGAAACGACGGAGAGCATTTCCAAAGGAAAACAGAATAATAACATGGCTGTTAAAAGTTCTTTTTTTTTCTAAGTCAAGAAATCTATTTTGAAACAGAAAATTTGTTTTATAAAATGCATCTATTTTTTTTATGTAGTCTTTATTTGTTTGCATTTATTACCCATTTACGGGCAAAGTATATTTGTTGCTAATGTATTAAAATCACTCAAGGACATCAGAATTTGAGAACAAATCGATTTGAAAATAAGCAAATTCATTTCTGCACGTACATTATAAAAAGAAAACATTTATTGAAAAATTCTGGAAGACACTTAACCGTTTGATATATAACTTAAGCTTTATAAAAAATATACCACTACCTTAACCCTTAAATGCCTGATTTTTCAAAAATAATTGTAATAATGTTTTTAGGCTTTCATTTTTTAAATAAATCATGGGAAAAATACTTTTAAAAAATCATATTTTGTTTTAAGTATAGTTTACGGCTAAAAAACAGTTTGTTACTAATCGGCAATACTGGTGTTTAATTGAAAAAATAATTTCCCTTGATAAAATTCTATAATATTAAACACACAAGAATTTTAGGAACTATAATAAGAAATAAATTTTACTTGCTCACTGCAGGTCAAAATAGGGTATTTCGCAAGCTTCCAAACAAAACAAAAGGAACAAGTAGCAACAATTGAAAAAATAAATCTATCTTTATTCTTAAACAGCACAAGTGTTGCCATCTACATGTTGAAAATCAATTTAATAATATCTTCAGAATGTATTTTATTGGCAACATTAGGCATTATAGCTTCAATATTATTCTAATATTATTTTAGAGCCTAAATTTGGTATGTTGCCGAAAAGCAACACCAGGCATTTAAGGGTTAATAAAGGGTTAAGATATATTTTGGTTCAGAATACGTTTAACCCTTTGCAATCGAGAGGTGACTCTTACTCACCACTTGTGTTGTGAGGTGTCTAGCGTAATTCAGGCCTTCAAATGCTCTGGACACCACTAATTTCTTACAGTTTATTTCGCCATCTTTAATCGCAGATAATTCTGCCATCGGTTTAGGCGGAGAAAATTACTTTAAAATACTGGTATCTGGAGCATTTGGAGATCCGATTTTTGCGGGACACCTGACAACACTAGTGGCAACACAGTTTGGCCTCCAATTTTTATTGGGAATTTCAAATTCATACCGGAAATTTCGAAAGAAGTGTTTTTAGTCATGTGACAGATAAATGTATCAGGGTTGCCAGTTTGGCCTCCATATTTAACCCGAAATCTTGACTTCACACGGGAACTTTTTGAAGAATAATTTGTACTTTAAGAAATCAAGAAAGTTCTGACATTAAATAAATCTGAAAATGTATTTTGCATTTTCTGGTATGAATGCGAATTTTTTAAATAAATGTGGAGGCCAAAGTGGCAACCCTGAAATGTGTGCAGGGCTCGCAGCGTTCCTAAAATTTTCGCACTTTGCTACCACTAAATTAAAACGATAATCTTTGTTGTATAGTTCTATAATAGATGTTAAAGGAATCTACCACGAAGAATTCTTATTTAAAATACTGGTGGCAAAGTGCGAAAATTTTAGGATCGGTGCTAGCCCTGTGTGTGTCATTAAATAAAGTATAAAACATTCTTCTTTTCTGTTCGGAAGTCTACATTTCTAAATAAAACAGGAGGCCAAACTGGGAACCCTGGCGAGTAAGACTAACGTCTCGTGTGGAAGGGGTTAAATAATTTCTAAGTACATTAAAAATTGGAATGTACGAAGAATTAAAAAATACAGACACTTTCTAACCAACTACCGCACGAGCACCACAATACAGCTCATACGGTCTTCTTGATCTCCAAGTCGAAGCCCTTTCCAGCCAAAGAACGATCTATTATTCCAAAGTATGTATTCAGTTAAAAAATTGTAAAAAGTGGTGGAAATCTAAATTTAACTAAATATCATTTTTCTTCAAGATCATTTTATATTCTTATTCTTCTTACATAGGTGTCACGGTTTAATAGGTCTCGTGACCAGAATTTTTTTAAAGAAATTAAATCAACTATGTTCCACGTGGAAACATGGAACAAAATAAATAAGTATTCATGAAATAAACTTTCTGGTTCGAAACGTGGTTAACCTGTGTTAAATTAATCCAGACGTTACGGAAGATTTGTAGAAAGTTGGCAGATATGCTTCTTATATTTCTTTTTAGAAGCACATGTTGAAAAGTGAGCGAAATTTGCGAAGAGAAGCAACGTAAATGTTAATAGTAAAACTCCCTAACGAAATTTCTCTCATAAACACATAAATACATTACGATTTATTCATATATGCAACATTATACATTTTTTTTATAGAAAATCCTTTTAGCTGCCTCTCGATTTGTACAACCTTTGCAATAGATATCTACTTCGAAGATTTTTTTTTTTTCAAAATGATGATATGTAAAAAGATAATTGATATGTGGACTTCCAAAATAATAAAAATATTAGAAAAGATAATTATGACAATAGAAATATATCAAAATTAATATGTGAACTAATCTTAACCACCAGTAATTTTGTATATTCTTAATCAGGCTATGAGCATAACTTTTAGAAGCCCGAGACACAGGCTTGAAATTGGTGCATAAATTTTCATGCTGTATGTAACTGTGTCTGTATATATTGGGTCGTTTAGAAAGTCGTTTCCGTTTGGTAAAATCAATTCGTACCTAAAAATCCTATCATTTAATTATTAGACATTGATTTCGATATCTAATGTCTAATAATTACCGGGCAGAATTTTCGGGTACGAATTAATTTTCTCAAACGGACACGACTTTCCGAACGACCCAATAATTTTATCAATTACAGTACATACTGGTTATTGATAGTATGTTATACTATCATTTATAATCTCTATGTAATTGATAGTCACTTTTAATTACATAAAAAAGTCATTTTTTTAAAAAATATGAGATAATAGTACAAGTATGCAACGGCAGGAACATGGCTGCCAGATTCTGCGCTTATGAAATCAAATATTATGCAATCAAAAATATTATTTAATGACTGAACCAAAATATGTACTACATTTCATTAGACAATCTCAGTACATATTATTTAAATACTTTTTTCTTACAAAATGTGTTTATATTATTTTAAAAAGTGTAGCGTTTGACAAATATGCAGGATACATCAATAGTCCCAAGGAACCGGAAAAAATACATTTTAGCATAGATGTCAACATCTCTTAATTATTCCGGAGTCTGATCCAAAATTTGCATGCTTAAACCAGAAAATATATATAAGAAAACGTGCCTTCTTTCTATGAGGTACATTTTCGATTTCATTTTGAAATTTATGGTTAAATAAAATTTCCGGTTGAAAACGTGTTCATCTTGGATCGGACACGGGAGTAATTAAGATATGTTGGCACCTATGATTTTAGGTTCCCGAAAATAGTGGTCTTTTAAAAACAGTGTTGCTAGCTCAAAACTTTTTTTAAATTTTAGATTGCTTGATTACCACCAATTTTGAGAGGCAGAGTTATTAGTCTTATTTAATAACACATTGAATGACACGGAAATAAGTTGAATAACATTATTTAAAAGAGTGGTAGTAATCTCGCACTCTGAAATAATGAAGTAGAGAACTGACAGCATTATTTAAAAAGAGTCAGATTGGACAATATAGCTAAAAATGTGAATCGCTTAGCAGTTAGCAAACAAAGATCATATTCTTAAAAAACAAGTCGGACATTGTACGTGAAACGTGGCAAATGAGGTGCGTTCGTACCTCATTTACAATCGAATCATTTACATAGAATTACAAAATATCGTATAAATATTCACATCTTAATGCAATAGCTGTTGCACTCTTGTGCAAAACAAAATTTATTACGATTATATATTTTAAATTCAGTAATACGGAAATAAAATAACTCCATCTTATATAGGACGTAATCACATAGCTGCCAACTTTTACGTTTTTTTCCTACCCCCGTTATTCAACAGAATAATTTGTCTTATTTCAATCTCAATTTTCGATGATTAAATAAGAAATATTTTTCTATGTAAAATTCGGGGTAGGAGAAATGCGTAAACGCTGGCAGCAATGTAATCACCATCGCAACCTAGAATCAATACCTATCATGGGATAGCATTGAATTCATTGCGTATGGTAGGATTTAATAGAATGAAGAAAATTTTTATTAATATCTTTTTAAGTTTTTATTCGATTTTCATAAAATTTGAAATGACGCGACAAGATTCTGCAACGATTATACGAGGGCAAATCGGAAAGTAACCTCCGTTTATGAATTAGAAAAAAACTAATGAAAGGAAACATGTTTTATTACTTACGTATGAAAGACACGTTCTTCAGCTACTTCTCAACATAATTGCCATATTAATTAAAACAAGTATCATAACGGTAAATCAGCTTTGAAATTCCATCGTCACAGACTTCTGCCGCCGGCCTATTCAACTGCGATTATTTTTAAATCCAACTCGCACCACTCTTTCAATCCAAAGAATTTTAACACTATTTTTCTATATAATTTGCTGATAAATGTACTACAAAAATGTTTTAAAAAATAGTGGGTCAAGTAAAATATTGCGAGAGCAATTCGGAAACTAATTTTCGTTTTGTTGTATAAATGAAAAACACGCCTACTTTCAACAATTTTTTTATTTACATCTCAAAGGTACAGCTGTCCTCTATTTTTCAACATAGTCACCATGCACATTCAATGGTTGCGCTCTGCCCGCTACTAATAGTGCCACGCCTCGACGGAAGTTAATTTTCGAAATGTCCTATTATTACAAAAAAAATATATATATATATATATAGTGGTTTGGATAGAATAGAACGAACAACCCTGTTGAATAGGCCGGCGGCAGAAATCTGTGACGATGGAATTTCAAAGCTGATTTACAGCTATGATAATTATTTTAAATAATACTTCGATTATGCTGAGAAAATGCTGAAGAGCGTGCCTTTCAAACGTGAGTAATAAAAAACGTATCCTTTCATTAGTTTTTTTTAATTCATAAACGGAGGTTTCTTTCCGAATTGCCATCGTTTATATGAAATTTCAAACCATTTGGTTCGGTAGATTTTGCGCTGTTATATACGGGTAGACGGGTGAACCAGACGACTACTGTAGATGTTATCTATTTATATAAACCCGAACGTACCTAAAAATGGTGAGATCGGACAATACAGTTAAAAATGTGGATCGCTTAACAGTTTGCAAGAAAAGATCATATACTTAAGATAAACTCTATCACGGTCATGTTAAAATACGCCAACTTTATGTACCTTTTTCTCAGAAATGGGGAAAGATGGAAGTCTAGATTTTTTAGAGTAGATAGAATAACATGCTTTGCGTATTTTAACAGACCATTGTCTTTCTAAGTGAAACTCAAATTAATTATTAATTATTTATTGAAAGACATTTTTAAATTAGCATTTTTGGTAAGATTTCACTGCCTAAAATAAATAATTCTCAACAAATCATTAAATCCCTGTGTTAAAGTATGCACTATAACATAAGTATTTAGAAAAATATGAGTTCTTAAGTTTAATAGATATTGAAAAAAAAGGAACAAAAACCTAAAAAATCGAAGTTTTGAGAAAAAGTCAATTGAAGCTGTGAAGCAATGTTGCTAGTGGACTACTTTTTTTAAATTCTTATTTATTGATAGGCACCACTTTTTTGAAATAGTACGCCTTATTTAATAACATATTAATTAAGGCGAAAACAATGAAAATTTTACCACTTCAGAAAAGTGGTGCCAATCAACAAATCTGAATTTTAAAAAGTAGCCAACTTCTGTGGAGTGCTCTTGGGGAGAACGAAAACATCCAGCACTTTCTTTTTATATAAACATGTGTAATAGATCGCTTAAAATATAAAAGTTTAAACTATTTAATGAAATAAAAAAGTAAAAATTCGATTTTTTGGTTGAATTTCGCTTACCCGGTTCCCTTAATTCTCGCTCCCGTGATATTCACGGGCTGTCTCTTTTATTCAGATTGTTTGATTCCCACCAGTTTTATAAATTAGTGTAATTGGCTTTAGTATGATATAATTTTACCTGCCATTAAATGAGGTGAAAATTTCTTTTTCAAAATTGCTGCTAATAAGCAATTTGTATTTTTAAACCGTCATTTAATATGACCGTTAAGGAGTTAAAAAATCTTGATCTAGTATTCATATTTTACTATCGTGATAATGAAATATTTTGAAGTATTTTTAATATTTATTCACAGATTATAGCTTCTCTAAATTTGGAGGACTTGAATTAGTGCGCCATGTGCCTATGCTTTAATTTGGCCATGTTCTTATTTATATTACTGTGTGTCATTCTTTTTCTTTTTTTTAGGACAAACATAGATGATTGTGATATCTAAGAAATTATAATCTGATATAGAAACATATCAAATACCTTAGCTCGAAGTTTTCTCTTTTTATCTGAAACGGTTTTAAATTGCAGATAACTATGCTATGTCTTTCGCAGCGGGATCATATAAAAACAGCAGCAGGATACTCGGTTAGTTGAAACAAAAAATCGGCTTTAGGAAAAGTGATAAAGTTTTCCATCTCCGCAAGCAAGCGAGTATTTTTTGCAGATAAATAATTTTACAGCCCTGCTAAACATATATAATTGACCTCAAATTGCTTTCCACACCCATGAAAGCAGTGTAGTTTCTAAGAATCAGAAAATGTTATCTTTTTTTATAACTCAAGCTAGTAAACAGTTTTACCATAAGAGGACGAACACTTTATCTGTAAATCGAAACGTGTGTTTATTCAAACAAATATATATATATATTTTTTTGAAAGAGAAATTTTAAAAAGCAACCTTTAAGGGGAGGTGCTACTTCTGTGGGTCAAAATTTTTAAATTTTATGATTTTGCATTTTTTGCATTCCTCAAGTGATGCTAACCTTGATAACTTCTGACTTAACTTCCGTAAAATGTGAGTTAATTTAAACTAGGTTAAACAAGTCTTTAATTTTTTTTTTGTTCGAAACATGTTTAACCTGGTTTAAATTAACCCACATTTTACGGAAGATAAGTCGGAAGTTGGCAAGTATGCAAGTGTGTAGATTGTTGCCCTAAACGGGTTTCGTAATATTTAAAATCCTTACAGTAATTTTTAATTTGATTTCCTCGAAAACCAGTTTTTGAAACGGAGCCACCTTTTTTACGAGAACTATTGGACCTATTTCCTTCATTCTTTATTTAACACTAAAACTACCGGAAATTTTACTCAAGTTTTATAAAAATATTTTACACCAGAATTTTTATTTAAAACTGTTTAACTTATTTATTTAACTTTTTCTTCCTTGTATTTTTTAAACTTATTGTATAAAGAAAATCCTAGTACTAAACGAAATATTTTCAATTGGTAGGGGCCAAATGATCCCTCACGATACGTTTAGTGTGAAAAGAAAGCTAATCGATTTTGCTGGAGCTGTAGAACCATGAAGTATAATTTTTAGAGCTCAGAAACGGTTAAAAAAAGGCGAAAAACTGACCCTATTTTTTAAAATGACCACCATTTTGTAAAAATTCAACTTTTGAAACTAAATGTCGTATAAGCTTCTCAAAATTTAATGCCCTTTAAGCAAAGGGTGACCTAATTTGTTTGAGATACTTGTTACCAGAAAAAAACGATCGCCCGATTGGAATTCGTACATGACAATATTCGTTTAACTTACACAAAAAAATAAATATATTATAAAAATGTCACTACATATTATGCAAAAAGTCCGGGAGGATATCTCTTTTCTTTGTAAAAAGAAAAAGAAAGAATAAATAAATGTAAAAATCACGTAACTTTTAGGCCAAAGAAATAGGACGCCCCCTTACTCTTAAATACTATAATTCATTTGTTGAAGTAATATAAAACTTTCAATCTTTAAACTATTAACCTCTTGGGTACACATTTGTTTTACACATTTTGTTTGTCACAGGCGCTTTTTTTTTTTTTTTTTTTTTTTTTCTAATTCCATCTCGCACCCCTTTCTCAAAACAAAAATCTTTCATATACACTTTGACAACATGTACAAGAGAAAAAGAGATGCTACAAATGGTTTATCCTTTAAATAGTGGTATGAACAGAATATAAAAATATATGCGCCAGTGGACAAATGCATGACGAGTCTCAGTCGTCAAATGTACCCAAAGGGGTTAAGCAAGCAATTTATTTTTATAAAGTAATATTACTGGAAGTGTACACTGTTGCTAATGGGTTACATTTTTAGATCACAGGCTATCAAAGCTTGAGAGCAACACGGCGGCATTCAGCATCAGGCTGATTTTTTTTTTTTTTTTAAGGATTCCTAGTGAGAAGCCGGTCTATTAGTGATGACGTCACAACTCGTGTCTTCTGGTCCTGAGTATTTCGATGACAGCGATTGGGGAAGAGCCCCGCATACACGTGAAGCTTAAGGTGCTTAGAATCCTTGATTATATCTACCAGTCATTTTTTATTGTAAATTTTGCCTTATTTAGTAAAAGCATTTTTTCCGATTCAATAAGAAAAAAGAAATTCTGTTCTGACAAAAGATTAAAAACTCTGAAAAGACGCTCGTCTCTAAGGGGGTTAATATAATCACTTATGCAATTTACTTAATCATAAAACTACGATAAGGATAACAGAAAATAAATTAATAACTTTTCACCGAACTCCTTGCATGACATATATAATTTCTTCAAAGGATTTTTTCATATATCATATCAAGAGATTTATTTAAATATTTATTTCCAATTTCGTATGCATTCACATTAATTCTACTTTAAAAAAAGGAAATCCTTGTGTTGTTTTATCTTATAATTCAGCATTTTTCTCGATTCAAAGTTCACACAATTTTTTTTTATTATTATCATACCTGAACTTTGCCTTGCGTATTCAATTCGTATATTATCGCGATGGGTGTTCGTCTAATAACGCATTTTTATTTGATTTCAGAATGATAATCAATATTCTGTTTCATTAAAATGTATTATGTGAAAACTAAATATATTAGTTTAGTGCATAAGAAAACAAGTCGGAAATTGTACGTCAAACGTAGCAAATGAGATGCGTTCGTACTATAACTAGTTTTATAAATATTCAGATTCTGGTGCAATGGCTATTGCACAAAATTTATTACGATTATATATATTGAATTCAGTAATACGGAAATAATAGGACTCTCTCTTATCACCATCGCAACATAGAATCATTACCTATCATGGGATATCACTGAATTAATTACCTATGATAGGATTTAATAGAATGAAGAAAACTTTTATTAATATCTTTTAAGTTTTGATTCGATTTTCACAAAATTTAAAATGACGCGCAAAAATTCTGCAACGATTATATGAATTAAATTTCAAACCATTCAAGAAGTGAAATATCGTCTTAAAAAACCATCAAAAACGTATAAATGCGCTAGGCCTTTCGAAATATCTGAGTCTTTCTTCGTCATGCGCAAAAAAGACGTGCTTCTACAATGAAAGCAGCAGCAAGACTGAAATGAGAGATAAGGGAAGTGAAACAGGCTGCAGGAACAACCAATAGGAAATTGGAAATCAACAGCCAATAGGAAAGCAAAAGACAACAGCCAATCAGAGAAGAGTATAATCAAAACAAAAGAACACAGAGTAGAAGGGGAATAAGGAAGCAAATTTGAAAAAAAAAGTAAAATCTTCTTAGAACACCATCAAAAACTTATAAATGTGATAGGCATAGGCATTTATAAGTTTAGTCCCGACGCATAAGTCCTAGCGCATTTATAAGTTTTTGATGGTGTTTTAAGAAGATATTTTAGTTCTTATTCATTCACACCAGTTTCAACTTCATTTCTTTTTAAAACCATTCGTTTGAGTGAATAGTTTTTTCGCGGTTATATTTGGACGGATATGTGGACCAGACAACGACTATCGGTGCTACGTATTTATATAATTACGAACACACCTAAAAACTGCACTAAGTGTAACATAAAATAAATTAATAACGTTTCGCGAACTCCTTGCATTACAAATGTTATTTTTTCAAAGGATTTTTTCATATATCATAACAAAATATTTCCTTTAAATATTTATTTCGAATTTCGTATGCATTCATATTAATTCTATTTTAACCCCTTGGGTACATTTGACGACTGAGACTCGTCATGCATTTGGCCAATGGCGCCTATTTTTATATTCTATTCATACTACTTAAAAGGAAAATAATCTTGTAGTATTTTTCTCTTGCACAAACTGTCAAAGTGTATATGAAAGATTTTTGTTTTGAGAAAGTGGTGCGAGATAGAATTAAAAAAAATAAAATGCCAGTGGCATCCCTGAAATAAATCCGTACCCAAGGGGATAAAAATAATACCATTCTGTTGTTTCATCTTGCAATTCATCAATTTTCTCAACTCAAAGTTCACACGATGTTTTTTTTTTTTTTTATTATTATTATCATGCCTGAACTTTGCCTTGCATATTCAATTCGTATATTATCTCAAAAAGGTGCTCATTTAATAAGGCAGTTTTATTTGATTTCGGAATGATATTCAATAATCTGTTTCATTAACCCCTTAACTGATAAGAGTTTGCTATCTTTGATACTAAAAGATTTTGGATACCACTTAATTTTAACTCTAATCTTTGGTTTGTTAAATTGCATATGCCAAATATTTTAGTAAAAAAAGTGGTGCCTGGTCCTTATTTTTAATTTATTGTGTCAAAAGAAAATGAAACAGTTAAGGGGTTTAAAATATTATGCGAAAATTAAATATAGCGTACAAGTATAATTAAATTTTCAATGAATTTTTCTCGATGAAATTACGCCCAAAATTATTGAATATTATATACCGTAATTTCTCTCGTATGCATCGCAGATCAGATAACTCGATTTCCAACCAGAACTTGTTTTAAATAAGATGTGACTTATTTTTGATAAGCATTTATTTTATTTCATTTTTTAAATGAAATTTCTGGTAAGAAAAAGACTTAACTAAGCCGCGACGCATTCGTGGGAATTTACGGGATGTAAAAGTTTTCACTTTGCTAAGAAAGCGTAATCCAACAGAGTGAAAAATTTGCAAGCAAGGAATCGAAACCGGTCCTTGAAATAACGCTCCAACGCTCTATCAATGTGAAACATTTCACGTATTTAATATTCAATAATTTCGGGCGTAATTTCACTGCTGAAATTTAATTGAAAAATTAATTATACTTATATGTGTTCATGTATGCTGGGCTTTATTTCGTCTCATACTTGCTGCAGGGTTGGGTGCTCATGAAGGTTGCGTTCCAACAGGGTTGTGTTGCGGTTGCAGCCTTACCGAGATTCAAGACTTAAATTCGCGATTTTTTAGTTTGTTTAAATATATATATACAGGGTGTTCCGTTAAAGGGGTCCAATATTAATAGGGGTAATAGAGGAGATCACACGGAGCATAAATCAGTATATAATGCCTGGCCGGATCTCAATAATTTTCAAGTTACAGCAAATAGAATGAAAAATCGGAAATTTGTAAAAAAACCCTCATTGCTAAACTATCGATAATGCTACATAAAAACGAAGCACATATTTAGAAAGAGCAGAAAAACTCCTACGAAATGACATAAGTTGTTTTAGAATATTGAGAATTAATGGCGAGTTACAAGCTCTGAAACAGTGAAAAAATACAAAATCAAATATTTAGCAAAATAGTTAATCGTTAATTCCAAAAATGCAACTCTACCTACATCAAGGAAAATGTTATAAAATTTGGTCCATTCCAAAAGCTTTCGAAGAAGCTCACAATAAACCATATCAGTTTAATTGTATGGGAGAAATCAAGCAGTTCCCTAGTTACAACTCTGTAGTGTTGCACGCTCGGAAAGGGCGAAACTCCGCCCATGACGATTGTAAACACCCCGTTTTAATATCTTTCAATTATACATTTCTGATCAACCTCTATCAATACCCTTTCATTATTCAGTCTGGTCAAGTGAATGACATATTGTGCAGCTCTCGCCTTGTCTTAAAGCAAACTCCGTGACTGCTGCGTTTCCTCCATGAACTTTCAGGATGATGAAGAAGAAGTACTTTTTATGCAAATTTTCTATGTGTATAGGAAGAAAAGTGTAATAAAACAGCAGTGATCAGTGGGCGTTATGTTAAAGGGAGGCTGTTGTAAGTGGTATTGTAGTAAGTTGATGTATAATAATTATGCCGGAATACTCTAACAAAGAATATGCGGACATGCATCTGATGTACGGGCAAGCTCATGGAAATGCATGTCTAGCACAGCGCATGTACCGTGAGCAATTTCCAAGGAGACGTTGCCCAAGTTCGAAACTCTTCATAAAAATCGATAGACGATTACGGGAGACAGGATCGTTTAATACAGCAAGCATTGATGCAGGGAAACCTCGACATGTACGAACACCTGCAATGGAAGAAGATGTACTGAATATTTTTAAAGATAACCCCTCCACGAGTACACGAGCTGCTGCGTCTGAAGTCGGTGTTTCTCACGAAAGTGTGTGGCGTGTTCTGCGTGCAGAAAACATGCACCCCTTTCATGTGCAGCGGGTACAACTGTTATCAGTAACAGATTGTGCTCAGCGGACAGAATTCGTACGCTGGTTGCTTAATGTAACAGAAAATAATCCACAATTTCTGGAAAATATTTTATTTACTGATGAAGCAACATTTACGAGAGAGGGCGTGGTAAACACGCACAATATGCACACATGGTCATATAGAAATCCGCACACTGTTTTCCCGTCGAACGCACAACAAAAGTTCAGTGTGAACATATGGGCAGGTGTCCTCGGCGATTATCTCATAGGACCATATTTACTCCCAGATGTACTCAATAGCAGTACGTACTTGGTTTTCCTACGGGATATCTTACCGCAGTTACTGCAAAATGTGCCAGCAACATTGCGCCACAATATGTGGTTTATGCACGATGGCGCACCGGCACATTTTTTCATAGGTGTTCGCAATCACCTCAATTCAACATATCCTAGGAAATGGATTGGACGCAGTGGACCTGTTGCTTGGCCTGCACGCTCTCCAGACCTCAATCCGTTAGACTTTTTTGTTTGGGGACACCTTAAATCGCTGGTGAATGAAACGCCAGTGGATACACCGGAGGATTTACTAGCGCGAATCGTTGTCGCTGCAGGAGACATTCCCAACTCCGTCGGAGTTTTTCGGCGTGTTCGCCAATCTTTACGACGTCGCTGGAGGCTGTGCGATTCTGTTAATGGGCGCAACTTGGAACACCTATTATAATAATGTCCGTTCGTCTGAATTCCGACATTGAACTGTGCAGCGCAGGCCAGAAGACTATGCTTCACATATGTCATAAAGTACGTGGAATGTAATTCTTTATTTGTCATTTTTCTTTTATTTTCAACACTTTTTGGCACAGTATTTTGTAAGTCACAGACTGTGGTGTACTCAAATTGTAAATTACAAAGTTTGTATGAATTAATTTAAAATTTAGTATCTTTTTTAAATTTATAATTAATAAAATTATTATGCTATTTGTTATTATTATTTCCTATCATAAATTATGATGCACATATACATGCAGTAATTGTCCATGTAAAACATGTACTGAAACTTCTTGCATAGTTACAAATCGCAATATTTTTAATTATTTCCGAATTTTCACCACCAGTTTAATTTTAAAGAATTTAACTTAAGCTTTATATCAATAAAAGACCACTTTAAAATGTAGACTATTATTGTAAAGTTATTTTGGTTCATTCAACTCTTGAATAATTAAAAATGTTGCATCTCAGAAGAAGTATGATCGAAAATGTATAGTTGAGAGTAATTAAAAAGGCGGTGTTTCCAATCGTGATGGGCGGAGTTTAACCTTTGCTAGTGTCAAAGAAAGCGGAGTTGTAACTAAGAAACTGATTAATTTCTCTCACACAATTAAACCGATATGGTTCATTGTAAGCTTTTTCGAAAGTTTTTGGAATGGACCAAATTTTACTACATTTTCCTTGTTGTAGCTAGAGTTGTCTTTTTGGAATTAACGATTAACTATTTTGATGTATATTGGATTTCGTACTTTTTTCACTGTTTCAGGGCTTGTAACTCGTCAATAAATATTGCTATTTTAATACAATTGATGACATTTTGTATGCTTTTTTCTGCTCTTTCTAAATATGTGCTTCGTTTTTATGTAGCATTATCGATAGTTTAGCAATGAGGGTTCTTTTACAATTTTCCGAATTTTCATTCTATTTGCTGTAACTTGAAAACTATTGAGATCCGACCAGGCTTTATATACTGATTTATGCTCCATGTGATCTCCTCTATTACCCCTATTAATATTGGACCCCTTTAACGGAACACCCTGTATATATAATTCTATGAAAGGTTTATTACACAGGAAAAATAATGAAAAAAGTCAAAGATACATTTTTCATATAATACGTCAATCTTTTCTTCTGTTGCACATCTGCAATACAAGTAAAAACTGCTGTCGTGTGGCTGTTTTACGCTAAAATATTCAGATTGGAAAATGTTTTAATAAGTATGTTTCCAAAGTCCTTATTTTATATAATTATTTATTTTATAAAACTTAAAACTTAACCTTTAATCTTTTAATTCCCATGATAGTATACGTTCTAGAAATTACGTAGTTCAGAGTATCTGACTTTAGTGGTTAATTTCGCTTTATTTAAATACGGAATGTATGTTACTAATTAAAGCATATATTTATATTTTAATTTTCTGGTTTGAATTAGGTATATACGAATAAACAAAAATTATTAAATTCAAAACACTGATGTTTGCATATATGAAAATCTTCGCGCAAAAGGATTAAGAGTGAGATGCCAGGCTGGGTTAGAGGCTGGGTATGCCTCGTAGATTATTGATAGAGCTTTGGAGTCCGTTATACCGAGGATCCGGGTTCAATTCCCGGCGTAGACATTTTTCACTCTGTTGGTTTACGCTAAGTTAGCAATGTGAAAAAATTTACGCATATGATATTGAATATATCTGGTTAGTGCATAAGAAAACAATAGATGTGTTGAAACATTTCACTAGCAAGTTAATCAAATACCACAACAGGACGGTGAATTTTAAGCTAAATTTTTTGAACCAATGTCATTTAAACATGAAATTTGTATGACTAACTACTTAAATTTGTCCATGCCAAATACCCTTAATTTTTGAACCATTTATTATTTATATTCATTAACAATATTTAGAAAAAAAATACATGTGTTCTAATACTTTAAGAAATTTGAAATCCTTATATTACTTTATTTCTAACTATATTAAGAAATATTTTAAAAGTTAATTTGTGAATTCGTCGATTTTTTTTTTTTTAAAGAAATGTTGGTATATGCAGCAGTTTCGTAACAAATGAAACTTCGTTTGATTCGAAATAATCATAAATTCCTGAAAACCCTGCCTTAAAATTAACATTAAAATTATATAGTTATTTAACAAAAAAAAAATTATATCTTCAAAAAAATTCACTAATTTTTTCAATGCTTCAGAATTGTGAAATACATTTTTATTTTCTTACTTACAACAGGGCTACCAAAATGCCCACCACCTGAATACCAATAATTTTTAGCAGACAATTTCATGGCAGATTTCTACAACATTACCGTTAGAATTAACATCCGAAGGCTGTTTCTACGGCATTTGAAAGACTAATCTAAATAGAAAACTTTCTAAGAAAATACTGGTATTCAAAAAAAGGACCATTTAGGAGACTTGTTAAGGGGACCGGGAAAGCTCTATCTCTGCCATGTTAAATTCACCAACTTTACGTACTTTTTTCTCAGAAATGGTGAAAGATAGAGGTCTAGATTTTTTAGAGTAGTTAGAATAACATGATTTACGTATTTCAACAGACCATTTTCTTTCTAAGTGAAACTCAAAATTAATTATTAATTATTTATTGAAAGACGTTTTTTAATTAGCATTTTTGGTAAGATTTCACTGCCTAAAATAAATAATTATCAACAAATCATTAAATCCCTGTGTTAAAGTATACAATAAAACATAATATAAATATAAAAAAAATCTGAGTTCTTAAGTTTAATAGATATGGGAAAAAAAGGAACATAAACATGAAAAATCCAAGTTTTGAGAAAAGTCAATTGAAGATTTAAATGGCCATTAATCTGTGAGGTACTCTTAGTAAGAAGGAATAATTTCAACACTTATATATATATATAGATATATATACAGGGTGTTCCGTTAACGGGGTCCAATATTAATAGGGGTAATAGAGGAGATCACACGGAGCATAAATCAGTATATAATGCCTGGCCGGATCTCAATAATTTTCAAGTTACAGCAAATAGAATGAAAAATCGGAAATTTGTAAAAAAACCCTCATTGCTAAACTATCGATAATGCTACATAAAAACGAAGCACATATTTAGAAAGAGCAGAAAAAATCCTACGAAATGACATAAGTTGTTTTAGAATATTGAGAATTAATGGCGAGTTACAAGCTCTGAAACAGTGAAAAAATACAAAATCAAATATTTAGCAAAATAGTTAATCGTTAATTCCAAAAATGCAACTCTACCTACATCAAGGAAAATGTTATAAAATTTGGTCCATTCCGAAAGCTTTCGAAGAAGCTGACAATAAACCATATCAGTTTAATTGTATGGGAGAAATCAAGCAGTTCCCTAGTTACAACTCTGTACTGTTGCACGCGCGGAAAGGGCGAAACTCCGCCCATGACGATTGTAAACACCCCGTTTTAATATCGTTCAATTATACATTTCTGATCAACCTCTATCAATACCCTTTCATTATTCAGTCTGGTCAAGTGAATGACATATTGTGCAGCTCTCGCCTTGTCTTAAAGCAAACTCCGTGACTGCTGCGTTTCCTCCATGAACTTTCAGGATGATGAAGAAGAAGTACTTTTTATGCAAATTTTCTATGTGTATAGGAAGAAAAGTGTAATAAAATAGCAGTCATCAGTGGGCGTTATGTTAAAGGGAGGCTGTTGTAAGTGGGATTGTAGTAAGTTGATGTATAATAATTATGCCGGAATACTCTAACGAAGAATATGCGGACATGCATCTGATCTACGGGCAAGCTCATGGAAATGCATGTCTAGCACAGCGCATGTACCGTGAGCAATTTCCAAAGAGACGTTGCCCAAGTTCGAAACTCTTCATAAAAATCGATAGACGATTACGGGAGACTGGATCGTTTAATACAGCAAGCACTGATGCAGGGAAACCTCGACATGTACGAACACCTGCAATGGAAGAAGATGTACTGAATATTTTTAAAGATAACCCCTCCACGAGTACACGAGCTGCTGCGTCTGAAGTCGGTGTTTCTCACCAAAGTGTGTGGCGTGTTCTGCGTGCAGAAAACATGCACCCCTTTCATGTGCAGCGGGTACAACTGTTATCAGTAACAGATTGTGCTCAGCGGACAGAATTCGTACGCTGGTTGCTTAATGTAACAGAAAATAATCCACAATTTCTGGAAAATATTTTATTTACTGATGAAGCAACATTTACGAGAGAGGGCGTGGTAAACACGCACAATATGCACACATAGTCATATACAAATCCGCACACTGTTTTCCCGTCGAACGTACAACAAAAGTTCAGTGTGAACATATGGGCAGGTGTCCTCGGCGATTATCTCATAGGACCATATTTACTCCCAGATGTACTCAATGGCAGTACGTACTTGGTTTTCCTACGGGATATCTTACCGCAGTTACTGCAAAATGTGCCAGCAACATTGCGCCACAATATGTGGTTTATGCACGATGGCGCACCGGCACATTTTTTCATAGGTGTTCGCAATCACCTCAATTCAACATATCCTGGGAAATGGATTGGACGCAGTGGACCTGTTGCTTGGCCTGCACGCTCTCCAGACCTCAATCCGTTAGACTTTTTTGTTTGGGGACACCTTAAATCGCTGGTGTGTGAAACGCCTGTGGATACACCGGAGGATTTACTAGCGCGAATCGTTGTCGCTGCAGGAGACATTCCCAACTCCGTCGGAGTTTTTCGGCGTGTTCGCCAATCTTTACGACGTCGCTGTAGGCTGTGCGATACTGTTAATGGGCGCAACTTGGAACACCTATTATAATAATGTCCGTTCGTCTGCCTTCCGACATTGAACTGTGCAGCGCAGGCCAGAAGACTATGCTTCACATATGTCATAAAGTACGTGGAATGTAATTCTTTATTTGTCATTTTTCTTTTATTTTCAACACTTTTTGGCACAGTATTTTGTAAGTCACAGACTGTGGTGTACTCAAATTGTAAATTACAAAGTTTGTATGAATTAATTTAAAATTTAGTGTCTTTTTTAAATTTATAATTAATAAAATTATTATGCTATTTGTTATTATTATTTCCTATCTTAAATTATGATGCACATATACATACAATAATTGTCCATGTAAAACATGTACTGAAACTTCTTGCATAGTTACAAATCGCAATATTTTAAATTATTTCCGAATTTTCACCACCAGTTTAATTTTAAAGAATTTAACTTAAGCTTTATATCAATAAAAGACCACTTTAAAATGTAGACTATTATTGTAAAGTTATTTTGGTTCATTCAACTCTTGAATAATTAAAAATATTGCATCTCAGAAGAAGCATGATCGAAAATGTATAGTTGAGAGTAATTAAAAAGGCGGTGTTTCCAATCGTGATGGGTGGAGTTTAACCTTTGCTAGTGTCAAAGAAAGCGGAGTTGTAACTAAGAAACTGATTAATTTCTCTCACACAATTAAACCGATATGGTTCATTGTAAGCTTTTTCGAAAGTTTTCGGAATGGACCAAATTTTACTACATTTTCCTTGTTGTAGCTAGAGTTGTCTTTTTGGAATTAACGATTAACTCTTTTGATGTATATTGGATTTCGTACTTTTTTCACTGTTTCAGGGCTTGTAACTCGTCAATAAATATTGCTATTTTAATACAATTGATGTCATTTTGTAGGTTTTTTTCTGTTCTTTCTAAATATGTGCTTCGTTTTTATGTAGCGTTATCGATAGTTTAGCAATGAGGGTTCTTTTACAATTTTCCGAATTTTCATTCTATTTGCTGTAACTTGAAAACTATTGAGATCCGACCAGGCTTTATATACTGATTTATGCTCCATGTGATCTCCTCTATTACCCCTATTAATATTGGACCCCTTTAACGGAACACCCTGTATATAATACATGTGTGACACATCGTTGTAAAGGTAAAAAGTAAACTATTTAATGATATAAATAAGTAAAAATCGATTTTTTGGTTGAATTTTGCTTTCCCGGGGTTCCCATCTTTTCTTTAATTACTCTGGTAAACGCCTATGGTTACAGACCAGCGTGCTAATTTTTTTTATAGAAGATCATGAAAACAACGTGGACTGATGACACAATGATGCCCGAATTTTTGAGAGTGAATGAAAAGTTTAACCCTTTCACGGGCAGTGTTGGCATTTGCCAACACCATGTTCTAATTGCGAAATGCCACATTGGCACCGGAATTTCGGAATGAAAATTTTTATTTCATTAAGTATATGAATAAAATCTCTTAACTAACGTGGAATAAACTTGTTTATTAAATCTGGTGTCAGTCATTCATTTTAGAATTTTATGAATAGAAGTACTTTGCCCCTGAAAGGGTTAACTGCAAAAGAATAACACTATCTGAATCATTGAACTATTAATAAAAAGGAACTGACATATCCTTAAAATAATGAAGTTTCAACTGTAACCGCTATGGCAGGCGTTGTTTACCGCCGGTAGAAACTTCCACCAGTAGATTTATATAGAAATTTTCTCCTTATTTAAATGCCATATTATTGCAAAAATTCAGTCATAAATATAAGTAGAAAGAGATTTTTCAATTTTACTGGTAGGACTTTACTTTGGCGGTAGCCAGGACCTGCGTTTCCACCATATCGTGGCAACCAGGGAAACAAAGTGACAGTTTTCCGAGGCAAAGTGACACCAGTAAAAACAAATAGAAATTTTTACGACATTTTTTAGAAAAATTTCCTTGAATAAAACGCTTAAATGAGATGAAATTTTCTATTTAATTTTACTTTTGGGACGCTTGCCCTGTCGGTAATCAGAAACTGAAGATCCGATTTAAAAAAAGCAGCCGCCATCTTGTGGCAACCTCCTCAGTTACTTCACTCGCAACGGGTAGACCGTACGCTATATGTCCCCTCCTCTTTATTCATAACTCCATTATCTGAATATGTAGCAGTAGATAATAATTTCGTACTCTGAGAAATTGAGTTATGAAGAAATTATTGAAACTATCGTAGGCTCGAAAATTCTATGTCAAATGATGGGTCTCCTAGACCAAAAATGGGGATCATAGCAGGGAATGTGTTAAATAAGGCAAGAAATATTATTAAAATTTATTGGTAGTAATCGGACATTTGTGTCGGAGAATTCTCATCCTTGTTGAGTGGATGACAATCATGTCAGTTTGACATAGAACTATTAAGAAAAATGAACTGACATATCCTTAAAATAGTTAAGCTTCAACTGTAACGGCTTTCGAAGTGGTTGATCAACGCCGGGGTAAAAACCACCAGTAAATTTAAATAGAAATTTTCTCCTTATTTAAACGTCTCATTAATTAAAGCTTTCAGTTGTAAATAATTTCAAAAACACATAGTCATTTTTACTGGTGGCAGTTTACTTCGGCGGTAGTCTGGCCCTGCGTTTCCGCCATATTGTGAAAACCTAGACAACCTCCTGTCAGTGTCAATGAGAAATATTATAATACCTGGCCAAACTGCCAACAGTAAAAACAAATAGAAATTTTCACCATATTTGTCAAAGACATTTCGCCATTAATAAAGCGATTAAATAAGACGAAATTTTCTTCAAAAATTCAAATTTACTGGTGGAAGTTTGCCTCGACCAAAATCAGAAACTGTTGAACCGATTTAACTAAAACAGTCGCCATCTTGTGACAACCTCTTCAGTTACTTCACTCGCAATTGTTAGACAATACACTATATGTCTCCCCTTCTTTATTCATAAATCCATTGAGTTTGAGTTGCAGTATGAAAAAAATAAAAAAGTAATCGCACTTGGCAACCCTGCAAGTTAACCTATAACGAGTATACTCGTGTTTGCATAGCTTACACTTTCTGTTGGTATTGTTTATGAATAATAATCTCTGCGTTATTTAATCGAAGAAACATTCGTTTAAAAATTTCTTACATTTTTATCCAAAAATATTAGAAACGAAAAAGCGAAATAAAAAAGCGATTTTAATTAAATTGCTGATCAATAACGTGTTAAGATACAATCTCACACAGAAAATCACACACAACAGAAATTTCTTCCCAAATATAACTGTCAAATCTACAAGCCTAAAAGCATAAACCTAGAAATAAACCGAAACCCAAGACTTATTTTAATCTATTCCCAGATTTTACGTTTCTTAGTTTAATCTTGACAATATCAATTGCCTACTTCACAATCATATTTAAGTAATATTCGATAACATTGTTTTGGAATTTGTCCTTCTTGAAAATACGATAAAAATCTGATAATATTCCGGATAAAGTCAGTAGTGAAGATCAGTTCCTACGACTTTAAACATTAAGTATCTGATCCAGAAATCCATTTATATCGCTTATTAAAGGTCTAGAGCACAGCCTTATGAATACTAGGCCTACGCGCTGACAAAAAAATGGCTGCTGTCGTAGAGGGGCTTTTTCCAGCGTTGGGCAAGATCCCTTGAATTTGAATATCAGCAATTTGTAAAAGTACACTCCGCCTTTTTTTCAGTGATTAAATTAGGTAAAGAATACTTTTAGAAAATACTGGTATTTAAATGAAAGGGACTGTACAAAGCTTAAAAAAAACATGAAACTATGAAAAAAGAAGAACTGACAAATCCTCAAAAGGTTGAAGCTTCAACTGTAACCAGCTTCGTATTGGCTCTCTACTGCTGGGTTAAACCTTCACCAGTAAATTTAAATGGAAATTTTCTCCTTATTTAAACCCCTTTTATTGCAGAATGTCAGTCATAATTATGACCAAAAACAAATATCTATTTTTACTGATGGAAGTTTACTTCGGTGTTTGTCAAGGCCTACGTTTTCGCCCTGTTGTGTACCTAAACAACCTCCACTCACTTTTTAATACTTTGACCAAATCCACCTGTAAAAACGAATAGAATTTTTTACCATATTTGTGAAAGAAATTTTTCATGAATCAGTCGCTAAAATAAGGCGAAATTTACATTGCAAGATTTACTGGTGGAAGTTTGCTCCGGGGGTAATCAGAAACTGTTCATACGTTGTAAAAAATCAGCCGCCATCTTGTGACAACCTCCTCAGTTACTTCACTTGCAACTGGTAGCCACTACACTATATTTCTCCTCCTTAATAACTCCATTTAAAAAAACCACCTGCGACAGCCGCCCTTTTTTGTCATTGCGTAGGCCAAATATTCCGTGGGCTGTGCTCTAGACTATTAGTGAGTGATATAAATGTATTTGTGGATGAGATAGTTAATATTTAAAGTCGCATTAACTGATCTTCCCTGCTGAACTTATCAGGAATGTTATCATATTTTAATCGTCTTTTCAGGAATGACAAATTTCAAAACTATGTTATCGAATTTTACTTAAATATGGTTGTGAAGTTGATATTTCCAAGCTGTAGTTAAGAGACAGAAGAACTATGCTTGTTAGAGAATTTAGTTATATACAGGGTGTTCCGTTAAAGGGGTCCAATATTAATAGGGGTAATAGAGGAGATCACACGGAGCATAAATCAGTATATAATGCCTGGCCGGATCTCAATAATTTTCAAGTTACAGCAAATAGAATGAAAAATCGGAAATTTGTAAAAAAACCCTCATTGCTAAACTATCGATAATGCTACATAAAAACGAAGCACATATTTAGAAAGAGCAGAAAAAATCCTACGAAATGACATAAGTTGTTTTAGAATATTGAGAATTAATGGCGAGTTACAAGCTCTGAAACAGTGAAAAAATACAAAATCAAATATTTAGCAAAATAGTTAATCGTTAATTCCAAAAATGCAACTCTACCTACATCAAGGAAAATGTTATAAAATTTGGTCCATTCTGAAAGCTTTCGAAGAAGCTGACAATAAACCATATCAGTTTAATTGTATGGGAGAAATCAAACAGTTCCCTAGTTACAACTCTGTACTGTTGCACGCTCGGAAAGGGTGAAACTCCGCCCATGACGATTGTAAACACCCCGTTTTAATATCTTTCAATTATACATTTCTGATCAACCTCTATCAATACCCTTTCATTATTCAGTCTGGTCAAGTGAATGACATATTGTGCAGCTCTCGCCTTGTCTTAAAGCAAACTCCGTGACTGCTGCGTTTCCTCCATGAACTTTCAGGATGATGAAGAAGAAATACTTTTTATGCAAATTTTCTATGTGTATAGGAAGAAAAGTGTAATAAAACAGCAGTCATCAGTGGGCGTTATGTTAAAGGGAGGCTGTTGTAAGTGGGATTGTAGTAAGTTGATGTATAATAATTATGCCGGAATACTCTAACGAAGAATATGCGGACATGCATCTGATGTACGGGCAAGCTCATGGAAATGCATGTCTAGCACAGCGCATGTACCGTGAGCAATTTCCAAGGAGACGTTGCCCAAGTTCGAAACTCTTCATAAAAATCGATAGACGATTACGGGAGACTGGATTGTTTAATACAGCAAGCATTGATGCAGGGAAACCTCGACATGTACGAACACCTGCAATGGAAGAAGATGTACTGAATATTTTTAAAGATAACCCCTCCACGAGTACACGAGCTGCTGCGTCTGAAGTCGGTGTTTCTCACCAAAGTGTGTGGCGTGTTCTGCGTGCAGAAAACATGCACCCCTTTCATGTGCAGCGGGTACAACTGTTATCAGTAACAGATTGTGCTCAGCGGACAGAATTCGTACGCTGGTTGCTTAATGTAACAGAAAATAATCCACAATTTCTGGAAAATATTTTATTTACTGATGAAGCAACATTTACGAGAGAGGGCGTGGTAAACACGCACAATATGCACACATGGTCATATACAAATCCGCACACTGTTTTCCCGTCGAACGCACAACAAAAGTTCAGTGTGAACATATGGGCAGGTGTCCTCGGCGATTATCTCATAGGACCATATTTACTCCCAGATGTACTCAATGGCAGTACGTACTTGGTTTTCCTACGGGATATCTTACCGCAGTTACTGCAAAATGTGCCAGCAACATTGCGCCACAATATGTGGTTTATGCACGATGGCGCACCGGCACATTTTTTCATAGGTGTTCGCAATCACCTCAATTCAACATATCCTGGGAAATGGATTGGACGCAGTGGACCTGTTGCTTGGCCTGCACGCTCTCCAGACCTCAATCCTTTAGACTTTTTTGTTTGGGGACACCTTAAATCGCTGGTGTATGAAACGCCTGTGGATACACCGGGGGATTTACTAGCGCGAATCGTTGTCGCTGCAGGAGACATTCCCAACTCCGTCGGAGTTTTTCGGCGTGTTCGCCAATCTTTACGACGTCGCTGTCGGCTGTGCGATTCTGTTAATGGGCGCAACTCGAACACCTATTATAATAATGTCCGTTCGTCTGCCTTCCGACATTGAACTGTGCAGCGCAGGCCAGAAGACTATGCTTCACATATGTCATAAAGTACGTGGGATGTAATTCTTTATTTGTCATTTTTCTTTTATTTTCAACACTTTTTGGCACAGTATTTTGTAAGTCACAGACTGTGGTGTACTCAAATTGTAAATTACAAAGTTTGTATGAATTAATTTAAAATTTAGTGTCTTTTTTAAATTTATAATTAATAAAATTATTATGCTATTTGTTATTATTATTTCCTATCATAAATTATGATGCACATATACATACAATAATTGTCCATGTAAAACATTTACTGAAACTTCTTGCATAGTTACAAATCGCAATATTTTTAATCATTTCCGAATTTTCACCACCAGTTTAATTTTAAAGAATTTAACTTAATCTTTATATCAATAAAAGACCACTTTAAAATGTAGACTATTATTGTAAAGTTATTTTGGTTCATTCAACTCTTGAATAATTAAAAATGTTGCATCTCAGAAGAAGCATGATCGAAAATGTATAGTTGAGAGTAATTAAAAAGGCGGTGTTTCCAATCGTGATGGGCGGAGTTTAACCTTTGCTAGTGTCAAAGAAAGCGGAGTTGTAACTAAGAAACTGATTAATTTCTCTCACACAATTAAACCGATATGGTTCATTGTAAGCTTTTTCGAAAGTTTTCGGAATGGACCAAATTTTACTACATTTTCCTTGTTGTAGCTAGAGTTGTCTTTTTGGAATTAACGATTAACTATTTTGATGTATATTGGATTTCGTACTTTTTTCACTGTTTCAGGGCTTGTAACTCGTCAATAAATATTGCTATTTTAATACAATTGATGTCATTTTGTAGGTTTTTTTCTGCTCTTTCTAAATATGTGCTTCGTTTTTATGTAGCATTATCGATAGTTTAGCAATGAGGGTTCTTTTACAATTTTCCGAATTTTCATTCTATTTGCTGTAACTTGAAAACTATTGAGATCCGACCAGGCTTTATATACTGATTTATGCTCCATGTGATCTCCTCTATTACCCCTATTAATATTGGACCCCTTTAACGGAACACCCTGTACTGTTATCAGTAAACCACACTATTTCACAGAGTTTCCAAGTATCCGGTTTTTTGCACACCACTATTATCTTAGAGAAAATGTTGCTCTTTTAAATCGTCCAAATGTTCAATTAAGTGAAAAAAAAGCATTTTATATATTAAAGTACTGGTATCCGAAAAGCCGGAGACTTGCCAGCTCTGATTTCATAGAAAAAACTATTTCAGGTACAAATGATTGTGTTTCTGTAATATTGGTATTCACTCCAAAATTTTCGAAAAATATTGTTTGAAAACAAGGAAATGTAATTTTACAGCTTATTTCACCAAAGTTATAAGAATAAAATTTCGTGGAAAAAGTCTGGCACGAATCTTGATTAAAATTAGGTGGGATGAAAGATATTCACCAACCTTCAATGTGTTTTTGAGAATTTGCCACAAAGTTGTACGGGGAGCTCCAATATTTTAAGCTGATTGTGAATATAATAAAAGGCATGGCAGATTACGCAATAAGCCTTTTGTTTTCAAAGAATATATTAAGCCTTCACTGCACGAAATTTTCTATTTTTATAAAAAATGATTTTTTAAATGTATACATCGGTCTAATAATGGGAAAAATAGTAAAAAAAAAAAAAAAAAAAAAAAAAAAAATCATTTTTTCAGCTAAAATTTGATATTTTATGGTGTGTGCTATATGTACACTAAAGTATTGTATGGCTATATTTTGCAACTAAATGAGCTTAAATTAATGAATTTTACCCACTTAACACGCAACATTTTTTATATTAATATTTTTAATTATTCGGTAAAAATAATGAAAATAAATCTTACCTTAATAGCTTGATCGAATTTTTGTTTTTCTTTCCGTAGAATAAATTCTAATTTTATGTCTAATGCAGCCATCTGGCATGGACAAAATAAGTGTTAATTCATTCATTTGATTGTTCTTGATCAGTTACAGTAATCATATTAGCCAAATGCACGGCACATAATGAAATATATAATGTTTTTAGGTTTGTGATATGGTATATTAGGTATAAGATATGGCACGTGTTGCAGTGAAGGGTTAATGTCAAAATTAAATTATTGGTTATGTATAAAACCATTTCAGATTTAAATATCGTGATTAGCTGGCTAACCATACGATGTGGAATTAGAAAAGTACCACCAGAAAGGGTTTTTTTTTTATTATGATCGGGTTTATACCAATGTGATATGGATAAAAATGCCCAAATTTTTTTGAAATTCGTAAATTTAATACAACTGATTATAGAAGTACTGTATCAACCGCCTAAATCTAAAAGCTACAACAAATAAAACAAATAAAAATATTTTACTTACATTTAATTAATTTATTCAGAGCTGCAGTCTCCGACTTTTTGAATACAAGTATAGCTGCCAACTTTGACGCTTTTTCCTTACCAGTAAAATCTAATCGTAAATGTTGCTTTCTTTAATCGCCAATACTCCCCGGTTAAATAAGGTAAAATTTTCTGTTAAATTTTATTGGTAGCAAAAAAGCGTAAAAGTTGGCAGCTATGATACAAGTTTTCTTTTAATAAATCTGAGAATTCTTCGATTTAAAAGAACAACATTTTCTATGAAAAGAAAAATATACTGGTATTCAAAAACCGAAGACATGGCAACTCTGATTTATTGAATAAGATTTGAATTTCAGTTTTGAGAATTTCTCCCAAAACATTAAAAAAAAAAATGCTTAAAAGAAACTATTTTAGTTTAGAATTACTCTTTTCTAATAATTTGCATCTAAAATATTTTTTCTATAGAATAAAATAAATTACTGAGATAAATGTAAGCATTATATTTCGTATAATTTTCTTTTACACCAGTTGCACACATATGAAAAAGTAAAACATTAAAATCTCATTTATTAGCACGTCTATAAGAAAGATTGATAGGATTATAGTCCTGCCCATTTGAAATTTTAAACCTTCAAATATTGCAACGTTTCCCAGACATTGTAATCACCCAATTTCTTAACAATGGCAGGTCTGGTGCAAATGCATTTTTATTTTCATCTTTTAAGAAATATATTTCTGATTTTTTTTTTAATTCACCTACTGTGCACATCAGAGAAAGGAAAGTATCATGTGGTAAATCTCATTTATTAGGCTGTCTATGAGAAAGATTGATAAGACAGTAGTTCCGCCCATCTAAAATTTCAAAACTTCATCCATCTCACACTACCCAGACACAGTGGTGGAAAATTGGCGCAGAGGAGGAGCCTATTGACACCACTAAAATTTTATAGTATTCTCCACCTTAATAAAAAACGCAGAAATTCTGTCATTAGATAAGGCGAAACGTACTACTAAAATTTAGTGGTGTCATTAGGCTCCTCCTCTGCGCCAATTTTCCACCACTGCAGACACTATAATCACCAATCTTATAAAAATGGCGAGTTTTGAGTAAGGCCATTTTTATAAAGCTTATTTATTTAAATTTAAAATGAAAACATACCAGCTGAAGACCTATTTCACTTTAGATAGACTTTTTTCAGTAAATAATAAAATACAAATAAATATTTTTTTTCGAAATATTAATATTAACACGTTGGTGGGGCCCAGATTTCGTTTTTAAAACGAAAACCTCGCCTATGAGCACTAATCTAGATAAATATTTCAATAAAAAATAATATGTAAATAAATATGTTTAGCGAAATTAATATTAGCACGTTGGTGAAGGCTAGATTTCGTTTTTAAAACAGAAAGCGCCGCTTACGGGCATTACTCTATCACGTTTCGTTATTTAACAGATATATTTTCTCTGATCGTGTTTATACATATGTTCGTCTTTTAAAATATTCCACCAACCTTCACAGTGTTTATGCGGATTTTTCCGTTATGCTGTACGCGGATTTCCAATATTTTAAGCTGATTGTGAATATAATAAATTACATTTCGGAGCGCGCAATAAGGGAGATGTTTTTTTATAAGAATATATTAATGTGAAAAATTAAATAATTGGTTATATATAAAACAATTTCAGATTTAAATATTATGAACAACTGCCTAACTATACGATGTGGATTAAAAAAAAGTATCAAAAAGGTTTTTTTTTTATTATTATGATCGGTTTCCTATCTATATGATATGAATAAAAATGCCCAAATTATTTTGAAATTCGTCAATTTAATACAACTAATTATCTAAGTACTCTAACACCCGCCAAAAAGCAAAAAGCTACAACGAATAAATTAAACAAAAATCTGTTACTTATATTTAATCAATTTATTCAGAGCTGCAAAGTCTCCGACTTTTTTAATACAAGTATTTTATTACAGAAAGTTTTGTTTTATTAAATCGGAGAATTCTTCGATTTAAAAGAAAAACATTTTCTATAAGAAAAGAAAAAAATTACTAGTATTCAAAAAGTCGGAAACTTGGCAACTCTGATTTATTGAATTTCAGTTTTGTGAATTTCTCCTAAAACATTTCAAAAACGTGCTGAAAACAAACTATGTTACTTTAGAATTATTCTTTTCTAATAATTTACATCTAAAATAATTTTTCTATAGAATAAGATAAATTACTGAGATAAATGGAAGCACTATGTTTCGTATAATTTTCTTATTCACCAGTTGCACACATATGAAAAAGTAAAATATTAAAATCACATTTATTAGCGCGTCTATAATAAAGATTGATAGGAGTATAGTCCTTACCATTTGAAATTTTAAATCTTCAAATATTTTAACGCTTCCCAGACAGTGTAATCACCAAATTTCTTTAAAATGACGGTGTCTGACGCAAAAGCATTTTTACTTTCTTCTTTTAAGCAATATCCATCAGATATTTTTTTATTCGCCAACTGTGCACACAAGAGAAAGGAAAGTATTATGGCTTAAATCTCATTTATTAGTCTGTCTATGAGAAAGATTGATAAGACTGGATTTCCGCCCATCTAAAATTTCAAACCTTCATCTATCTGACGTTACTCACACACTATAATCACCAATCTTATAAAAACGTCCAGACTGGAGTAATGGCATTTTTATAAAACTTATTTATTTAAATTTAAAATGAGAACATACCATCTAAAGAACGATATCTCTCTAGGTAGATTTTTCAATAAATAATAAAATACAAATAAATATTTTTTTATAGAAATTAATATTGGCAGGTTGATCGCGAGTTATATTTCGTTTCTAAAGCCACAAACCCCGCCTATGGGCATTACTTTTGATAAATTTTCAATACATAATAAAATGTAAATAAATATTTTTATCTAAATTAATATTAACATGTAATATTAACACGTTGATGGCGGGATATATTTCGTTTTTAAAACCGAAAAACCCGCCTATGGGCATTACTTTTGATATTTCTTTTAATAAATAATAAAATGCAAATAAGTATTTTTATCGAAATAATTACACAGGCCTGCGAAATTAAAGTTTTTGAAAAATACAAGAGAAGTTTTCGCTGATTTTTATGTTATTTGGTGGGCTGATTTCGAAAACTACCTCCATTTTCCCCCATCACATCATTTTTTTTTGTAACAACGATATCGATATTTTAGCTAAAATGAAAAGGACAATTTTGGACAATTTTGCATGTGCTATCTGGCAACAGTGATTTTATCCATGTAAATCTACGTGAAAAAATCGATTCTCGGTGAGGCAGATTGATATTTCAGTAATCGATTATTTTGTTATAGGTTTAAACGGTTTAAAACAACCGGGTCTATAGGAATGTTGTGCCGTGTTGGGAAATTCAATTCGTATCGGAAAATTCTATCATTTAATTATTAGACATTGAATCCGATATCTAATGTCTTATAATTACCTGGCAGAATTTACCGGTACAAATTGATTTTTCCAACACGACAAACTTTCCAATCTACCCAATATTTTTCAAGAAAATGTGACGTGATAGAATTTTTTCATTATTTGTTTTTTAATTAGCACCAAAAATACATAAAGTTCAGCCATCAATACCCTTGTATTTTTTTCATCGCAGGCCTTGTTATTAACATGTTGGTGGAGGCTGGATTTCGTTTTTAAAACAGAAAGCTCCGTCTATAGGCGTTACTCTAGCACGTTTCACTGTTTTATAGCTGCTAACTTTTACGCTTTCTTCCTACCACTAAAATTTTCTAGTAAATACTGTATTCTTTAATCGACGAAATCTAACGATTAAAGAAGGCGAAAATATCTGCAAAATTTTAGTGGTAACAAAAATGCGGAAAAGTTTTCAGCTATGCTGTTTAAAAAACTATTTTCTCTATTCGTGTTTACATTATAAATAAATGTGCAGATAATAATGGTACTGTTTATAATAGAAGTATTTATATGCATAGTACTCTAATTTCAAAAGTACTAATATTGTGTATGTTTTTGGAGAAATAATGTAAGACAGAATTTTCAAATGTACCACCTGTGGGCAGAATTATACATGTTTAAAAGACGTAAATTCACGTTTCCCGTCCACAATGCGTTAAAATGTTTTCATATTATTCAGAATCAACAGTGGGCGATTATATTATTAGAATGAATGAATGACCTTCAATTGTCATTTGCTACAGTGACAGACCATTTTGAGCATTTTCTGTTACATGGGTGAACACAAACATCGTTTTATTATTAAATTTATTGTTGACCCCCCCCCCCCCCCCCCCAATTCTCTTCGCGACTAAATCTTCACTAACAAATATGATTTCAAACTTGTTCTTTGTATCATCGAAGTTCAAGGACAATTCGTCAAGAATTTTGGTAGATATTCAGCAAGCCGTGTACAACCGAATGCATCCGGTCACTAGTCCTTAAATTTTTGAGGCCAGTGTTTATGGCATAGCTGCGAAATCTTATGCTTTTTTGTACCACAAAAATTTCTTAGTAAATTTCGCATTCTTAAATTGTCGTAATCTGGCTATTAAACAAGAATAACATTTCTATTAATTTTTGTGGTACAAAAAATAGTAAGATGTTGGCAGCTATGGTACATGGTGATCTACACACAATTTTTGTGAGTATTCAAATCTCTATTATTCGTAAATATTTATAGATAATAATTTACATAAAAAAGCGATATCTGTATAGTCTTGATGTTTAAGGGCATACTGTCAATTTCTCGTGACCACATCTTTTATTTAAAAAAATTGTTCCTACCACTGCGTTTTGTGAATAAAAGAAAATTATAATAGTCTTCGAATTTTATGATAGATACTGCGGCAGTTAATATATGGTGACCTACTCACAATTTGTTGTTCATATTCAAATATCTATTTGCAAATATTTATGGATAATAATATACATACAAAAGCGATATCTGTATAATCTTGACATTTAAGGACATACCGTGAATGCTTCGTGAGCACATCTTTTCTTAAATAATTTTTTTCAACCACTGTGCTATGTGAATTCGTTAAAGAAATTATGATAGTCTTCGCATTTTATGATAGATACTTCAGCAGTTAATATATGGGGACCTACACACGATTTGTTGTGCATATGCAAATCTCTATTATTCGCAAAGATTTATGGTTAACCCGTGAACATTTCGGGACGGGTGATGCATATATGCATCGTCAAAAGGTGCATGTGGAATATGTTTTTGGCACCATTAATAAATAAATGTAATATTTCTTTTTTTTTCAATTCGAGCATTTTTTTTTTTGTATTTTATCTCTAAAAGTAACTATTAAAAAAAAAAAAACGGTGCCTCCTGAATGAAATTTTTGTAAATGATGCCGTCTCGAAAGGGATGCATGATTTTCTGTTTTGTTTCGAAAAAATTATATATGATTCTCAGAAAGATTTATTACACAGGAAATATAATAAAAATTCAAAGATATATTTTTCGTATAATACGTCAACATTTTCTTATGCTGCACATCAGCAATACAAGTAAAAACTACTGTCATAACTGAAATATTGCAAATTAGTATATAGATTAATAAGTATGAATCTAAATACCTTATTTTATATAATTTTTTATTTTGTAAAACTTAATTTTTAAACTTTAAAACTTTTCATGAAATATTCTTTTAGAATTGTGTTTTTTATTCTTAAGATTAGACCCCAGAAATTTTCAGATAGATTTTTAACTTTATTTAGTAGCATATTTTTGTAATTTATAGACGATTAATATTTATATATAAATATAGTGGTTGTTAAAATTCAAATAAAAAGTGATGCAGATATGTGCCACTATGCATTTAAGGGTTAATAATCTACAGAAAAAACGATATCTGTATAATCTTGACATTTAAGGGTATACTGTCAATTTTTCCTTAGCACATCTTTTCTTACATAAAGTTTTTCGACCACTGTGCTAAGTTAATTCTTTAAAAAAATTATGATAGGCTTCGAACTTTATGATAGATACTATGGCTGTTAACGTAGGGTGACCTACACACAATTAGTTGTGCATATACAAATCACTATTATTTGCAAATTATTTATGGATAATAATTTACTAAAATTGCGTTTATCTGTATAATGGTAATATTAAAGGTCACAGTGCCAGTGTTTATTGTGAGCACACTTTTTAACCCTTTCAGGGGAAAAGTACTTCTATTCGTAAAAGGCTGAAATGATTGAATGACACCAGAATTTAAAAACAAATTTAGTTCAAAACAGGTAAGAGCTTTTCTTCACGTACTCAATAATAAAAAATAATTCATTAGAAAATTCGTGTGTCAATGTGACATTTCGCAATTAAAACTAAGTGGGATATATTATATCCACCGCCATTCAAGTGGTTAACCCCTTAACCCTTTGAGGGGCAAGGAATTGCGTTTGTGTAATGCTGAATTCCCACCGGGAATTTAGAAAAAAATCTTTCAAAATAAGGAAAAGAAATCTTTCAACTCTTTTCCCCCAAAGTTATAAAAGTAAAACTTAATTAAAATTTTCTGGTGCAAATCTTAATTAAACTTAGGTGGGATATATTATATCCCACCTAATTTAATCCAGATTTCTACCAGAAATTTTTAATTAAATTTCGCTTTTATAACTTTGGTGAAAAAAAATGTTGAAAAATCTCTGTTAGTTATTTTGAAATAAACTTTTTCGAATTTTCCGGTGAGAATTCAACATTACAGAAACACATTGCTTGCCCCTCAAAGGGTTAAGCACTCGCGCTCGATAAGTGCAGGCTACATTTTTAAAATTCAGATTGTTTGATTGCCACCAATTTTTTGATGTAGAAATATTCACCATATTTAATGGTAGACAAAATGATTCAAGAACAAAGCCAGTTACACTATTTAATGAAAACCGGTGGGATCAAACAATCTGAATATTTAAAAAAGTAGAATACGCTGCTCTTTAAAGTCAAAGGCGAAAAAATTAAAAGGGTTAGATCATTTTTTTTTTTACTACTATGCTTATTTGAATTGATTTAAAAAATCTCGATAGTCTTCGAAATTTATGATCGATACTGCAGTAGTTAATATACGGTGATCTACACAAAATTTATTGAGCGTATAGACATCTAAAGTATTCGCAAATATTTATATACAGGGTGTCAATAATTAAACGACCCTAATTTAATGTTGTCAGCAGACATAAAAAAATTTTTTCATAAAAAAATTTGTTGAAACGTCCATCAAACGATAATAAATAACATGTAAAAAACCCGGAGCTAAAACCTTTATTCCTATTCCAGAAAACAAATGCTAAAAAACACCCTTTTTTCGACCTTCTACAATCATCCCCCCCCCCCCCTTAAGAATAAAGACCGACGCTAGATATTTTGCCCTTTGAAGCATATTTTAACCCTTTCGAGTCTGGTGTACTATTAATACTACATGTCTTTTGATCGAGTATTATTTTGTCTTAACAATTACTTTTGTTACTATCTACATAAAGCAATGATAGTATCTAGCTATGCATTTCTTATTATGACTTCATTTATCTTTTGACATTTAGTAATAACAATAATAATAAAAGTTTACTTAATTCTTGCACCGTTAATTAATTGCACCGTTGGCGATTTCTTTATTTTATACGTATATTTCACTCTTTAAAAATTGTTCATAAAGTTGTGAAATTTTGTGACAGACATAAAAATGGGATGAGAATTTTTTTTAAGCTAAAAAATATATAAATAAAAACAGTTCGAAATTTGACCACCAGAGGGAGATTTTTAATAAATTACAAATTAGCATCACGATAGTTTAGAAATTTTTATTAATAACTGAACTTTATTCTAAAGACAGCATTTCACGACATGTTCCAAACATTTCCCAGAACACACTGCGATCAACTGTGGAACATGCTATCTTATGATACCAGATGGTATCTGAAAATGATGAAAGTCAAGGAGAATATGTTTGATTATAACAAAATTTGTTAAACTATCGTAAATGTATGCTAAATATGTAATTCGTTAAAAAACGGCCTCCTAATTTTTTTTCGCTCAAACAAATTCAGTACCTTTTTTATGTCCTCCAAAAAATATCACAACATTCTGAACAATAGTTTCGACTGTAGACAACTTTAAAATAGGGTCTATTAATTATGAACATCCTGTGATTAAAATTTCTAAACTATCGTAATGCTAAATGTGTAATTTATTAAAAATCGCCCTCTGGTGGCGAAATTTTGAACTGTTTTTATTTATATGCAGGGTGGTTCAAATTAAAGTATCCCTGTTTCGGATGCTCTAGTGAGAGAAGCAGTGGGTGTAACGTCTTCATATTTGGAGGATATACATATGAAACCATGGGAAACTGATTGGCTCAAAAAAAATATTTTAGTTCAAACAAAGACCGCTAGGGGAAAATGAGGCGCTGCGATCGGCTTAAGGTAAGGAAAATGTAACGAAACAAATGAGTAAAGAATACAAGGTGCCGGTAATTAACATAAAAAAAAAATTCCCACCACTAAATTTTTTAGTATTCTTTGCCGAATAAGAATACTAACAAAATTAATCGGAGCGTATACTAATAAAATTTAAATGAGTAATACTAATAAAATTTTTCATGGGAATCGGCTTATTGGAACCTAAATGCTTACACCTTTGGTCATATTACATTTTCCAAACCGATCGCAGCGCCTCATTTTCCCCTGGCGGCCTTTGTTTGAACTAAAACTTTTTTTTGTACCAATCAGTTTCCCATGGTCTGATATGTATATCCTCCAAATATGAAGACGTTACATCCACTGATTCTCTCGCTAGAGCTTCCCAAACAGGGATACATTAATTTGAAACACCCTGTATTCTTTAGCTTAAATAAATTCCCATCTCTTTATTATGTTTTTACAAAATTTAACAACATTATGAACAAATTTTTCTCTGTCCACAACTTTAAAGTAGGGTTGTTTAATTATGGACACAAAAAACTTTTAAATATTTCATAGATATAATAACATCTTCTCTAATGTCAGTGTTATGCTTACACAAATGCACACAAGCGTTGAACTGGACCCAAATAGTCATTTAACACAGTGACAAACCATTTTCAGCATTATCTGTTACATAGGTGATCGCAAATATTATTTTATCATTAAATTTATTAATAGCCCCCTAATTGTCCTCCAGACTAAATCTTCATCAAGAAATATAAAATCAAACCTGTTCTTTACATCCCAGAAGTTCAAGAGCAATTCGCCAATAATTTTGGTAGATATTCGACAAACCGTGTACAATCGAAGTCCCTGTTCCATAACATTTGGAGGTCAGTGTATTTTGTTCAAAAAATTCGGAAATTATTAACGACATTTGTTTGAAAATTGTGATACATATCTTGATTAAACTTAGGTGGGTGAAAATGTATCACACCACTCTTCGAAAGTTAACGCATGCAATTTTTCGAAAATGAGCACTAAATTTATGTTCACAAATTGCTACTGTAAATTAAAACCTGCTCACAATCAATAAGGAGCAAGTATGCTTGGATTACACCTTCTTTTTTCGTCCGTACAAAATTTCCGGTACCAGTAATAATTTCTGTCTCCAACCCACAAAAACGTACTAGTACGTGCTCCGCATACAATGTGTTAAAAGTATTTGAACTTTGTATATTTCTCTAAATACCGTTACCTCTCATTTATATGCGTAGTTCAGTATTTACTTTTTAGTCAGGGATGAAATTTCCGACTATTGCATACCAGTATAATGTTAGAGAAATTATTTTATTTAATTTTGCGATTTAAGAGAACAGCATTTTCTATAAGAACTGGTATGCAAAAAAATCGGAAATTGCATCCCTGTTTATTTTAAAAAAGTAAAAAATGACTTCTAAATTCTGCGATTAAATACGGCGAAAATTACTTTTCAAAAACACTGGTACTGTAATTATTTACCATACATTTAGTATAATTGAGAGGTCACAGTACATCCAAATTTCATATTCCAAATACATCGACATTTGATTTTACAAATATCCAGGTAAATTCAAAATTGCAAACCATGCAAAAAAAAAAAAAAAAAAAAAAAAAAAAAAATCAGAAAGCGATAACAAATTGGATTATTAAATGGAAAAATTTGACAGTTGCCAATATCAGTCGAAATACTTTTATAAGTAGAAAGAGGAGTATTAAAATAGAATCGTCAGCTTACATTTTCTAATAATCCTGTTACATCGTTCCAGTATTTGCAGTCCGTTACTTTTTTGAAAATTCAAAGTGCTTGATTGTCACCAAGCTTTCGAAATCGTACATTTCGACTTCATTCCCCTATTTTCTTCTCTATTTCAATAAATATTATATCACAATTTGAAAAAAGTGGTGCAATCAACCAATCTGAATTTCCTAAAAAGTAGTAAAATGACAATATTGAATAATTTATCGTGCTAGCAATTTTATTGAATAAACTTTCTAATAACAATGTTACACTTAATCTTAAGTGATTAAGTTTCCTATTGTATGTAGCGGATTTGTATATCAAAAACTTTATTTTATTTGCGTTTGGACATAAAATCGGATCAAATTGCATTCATCCAACGCGTTCTGTTTTACGTAAGAAATTAAGTAGTTTATAAGATTTACTTTCTTAATAGAAGGACTGTCCGAACTACGGCCCACAGTTGACAGGACAACCAAAATTACCGAACAGCATTATTTAACCCCTTGTACTCCGATGTCGCCGCTGCGGCGACATTGTAAGATAAGTTGAAAACTTCGTTGTCGCCGCCCGCTACGGCGACCCATAATAGAATACGTTCTAGAAATGACGTAGTTCAGAGAATCTGACTTTACACCAGAAAGTTTCAATGGTTAATTTCGCTTTATTTAAAAACGGAATGTCTGTTATTAATTAAAGCAAATGTTGCTATTTTAATTTTCTGGTGTGAATTATGTATATACAAATAAAAAAATCAATTAAATTCAAAACGCTGCTGTTTGCATATATGCAAAGCCGCGCACTAAAGGGTTAAACTGTGATGAACGAACAGTTTAAATCACCTGCCGGAAATTTCTGTCATACCAATTTAAACGCTTTGAGGGGCAAGCAATAATGTGTCTGTAATATTGAATTCTCACCGGAATAATTGAAACATTTTATTTTAAAATAAGGAAAAGCAATTTTTCAACATTTCACCCCCCCCCCCCCAAAGTTAAAAATATAAAATTTAGTTCTTGCGAATCTTGCTCTAGCGAATCTTGTTTAAATTAGGTGGGATATAATGTATTCTACTGCCCCTCAAGGGGTTAAGAAGGCGGACGGCGATAAAATATCACCTTTATTTTGCATAGCATTCATACCCGTGGCTTCTTTATTTCTCGTCTGGACTCTAGTCAAGTGTCGTCAAAGACGTATGGGGACATTTGACGGATTCGCGGCAGCTTGCCCCGCGAATTTCGTTTCTAATCAAGTTTTTCTGAAAGAGCACAAAATTTTCTATAAAATGCTCTAAGAGTGATCAATATCCGCCATAACGGTAAAACATTGCAGCTTTTTAACAATAATCAATTTAACCCTTTCAGGGGAGTTTACACACACATTTGTGTGTGTAAACTCTTGAAATAATTGAATGACACCAGTATTTGCAAGAAAATATTTTTGTAAACAAGTAAAGCTATATTTTTGCTTATTTAATAAAAGTGAAGATTTCATTCAATAAAACTGGAGCCAATGTGGCAAATAGGGATTAAAATTATGTGATGCCGTGACGGCCTCACCGCCCCTGAAAGGGTTATCCCTTTATAAGGCATTTTATTAATGTTGCTAAAATGTTGAAATGATACAATGCCACCAGAATTTAAGACCAATTAAATTTGAAGGTAATTAAATGCTACTCGTAAGATATACTATAAAATAAACGTTTTACTGAAATATTTTGGTACAAGTAAGGTATTTGGTGATTAGATTTAAGTGGGATAAATACTTCCCACTGCCTTTTAAAGAGTTAATTAAACACATTTTTGGCTTGTTAACCCTGTCAGGGGGCAAGGTAGTTGTATTCGTAAAATGTTCAAATAATTTTCTGACACCAGTATTAATAAGAGATTTTATTTGTAAACAAGTAAAAGTGAATTTTCCCGTACTTAATAAACATCACATTTTCATCATAAAATTCCGGTGCCAATGTGACAATTTGGGATTAAAATTATGTGATGCCGTGACGGCATCACCGCCCTTTAAGGGGTTAAACCTAGCCATACCCAGTTCATTTTATTCGTATGACTTTTTACTATCTATTTACAGAAAAAAAATTCAATTCTGCAATCACGGAGCTTTCGACTTCACCGGCTCATGGATTATAAGGAAATAATTGTGGTAAAAGTTTTGAATTAGTCTCTATAAAAAGAGACCGCTCCGACGTCTACTAGTCGGAAAAACTGATAGATATTTTGAATAAAAAAATCCCTAATCAAGCAACACTCGAACAGGTTAAAATAAAAAGAAGTTGGAAATTACACGTCAAACGTGGAAAATGAGGTGCGTTCGTACTATAACTGGATTTATAAATATTTTTTGCACCGTATATTGTACTGAATGTATATTTTGGTGCACTTGATAAGTGCATATCACTTACATTCTGTTCGAAAGGCTGTAACATCATTAAAATTCACTTGAAATAATTTTTTCACATTGGCCGTCATGTAACGGAAAATTGACTGTCCCTGTAATTAAACTATACATCCGATTTTCATAAAATTTGAAATGACCCGACAAAATTTTGCAACAATTATATATTTAAAATTTCAGAACATTCGGTTGGGTAGTTTTTGCTTTGTTATGTGCGGACAGACAGAGAGACGGACTGAACGACGAATATAGGTGCTACGTAGTAATGTAATTACGAACGCATCTAACAAACGTTGAAAAACAATTTCGTGTGTGTTTCTCTGATTTTCAAAACAAATGATATAAACACAAATACAATACATTTGAACTTGTATTAATATCCGTTCACCGAAAAAACACATGTCAAGGCCAATAAAAAGATTCTAGTGATATGATAAAACTTTTTTAACTCTTTTTTATCAAAGACTACAATAAAATTTCATGAGTGCACAGTGGCTGTGGGCAGTAAAGCAATCATATCAAAGTAATTGTCATTCAGAGGTTTGCATTGCCGATAAGCTTCTATTTGAAAAGATTCGTTGTCAGAAAACAGAGATGCGAACAAACCTTTCGTCCCCATTTTATGGATTCAATTAATCTTTTCTTTTCCTTTTATCGTCCTTAAATGTCAAGATTATACAGATATCACTTTTTTATGTAGATTATTATCTATAAATATTTGCAAATAATGGAGATTTGCATACGCACAATAAATTGTGTGTAGATCACCGTATATTTAACTGGTTCAGTATCGATAATTTGCAAAATATCGAAGACTATCTTTAATTTTTTTAAACAAATCGACATTGTGTAGAGGTCAGAAAAATTATACATATATAAAAAAATGCTCTCAAAAGACATTGAAAATGGGTCCTTAAATATCAATATTACACAGATATTGCTTTTTTATATAGATTATTATCTATAAATATTTGAGAAAAATAGAGATTTCTATACGTACGACCAATTGTGTGTAGATCTCCTTTTATTAACTGCTACATTATCGATAATTTGATACAACTTGAAGACTATCTTTAACTTTTTTAACCAATTCATATAGAATAGTTATCAGAATTTTTTTTTTTTTGAAAAAAGGTGCCCAATAAACAATAAATTTAACTGTCCTTAAATTATAACATTATGCAGATATCGCTTTTTTATGTAGTTTAATATTACCTTATCGACTTTTGCGACGTGTCCTTAACGTCTTGCGACAAGTGTCGCTTATACGTGACGCATAGAGGGCTCAGAATAAGAGATTATTCCTACCAGTAATTTTTAATTGTAAATTTTGAATTATGGAATCAAAACATTTCTGCTGTTAAATTAGGTAAAACTTTCTATTTGTAAAAACCGCGGATTAGCCCTTTCGCTGCGCAACCCGAGATATACTCGGACATGCATTTTCCCGTCAAATTAATACTATTTGGTTATACCTACTAGTTATTTTTTAGCGAAAACTTTGTCTGATTTAATCAGGATATTTTCCCCGATTACGATAGTCAAAAATTTCTGCTTTAAAGAACCGGTGATAAAAGATTAAAAATTCTGTAAAAGGCGCTCATCGCGAAGAAATACTTACGCAGCGAGAGGGTTAAAAATAGAAAATTTGGTAAAGGGTCCTCGTCGAGAAGGGGTTAAATGGATCACTATACAAATATCGTTTTATACGTACATTGTTATCCATAAATATTTGCGAATAACAGAGATTTGCATACGCACAACAAATTGTGTGTACATCGCCATATACTAATTATTGCAGTATCCATCATAAAATTCGAAGAATATCTATTTTTTTAAAACCAATTCATATAGGATAGTGGTAAGAAAAAATTACAAAAACTTCGGACAAGAAATGTTGACAGTGTATCCATAAATGTCAAAATTATACTGATATGGCTTTTTTATATAGTTTATTATATAAAAACAGCTCCCTCTAAATCAAAAATTTTAAATCTGTTTTCGATGAGCCCAGTTCTTTGTTTTTGAAATAGTTGTTTTCTAAGCATATTACAATTCTACTTAAAATTAAAGTCTGTGGCTAACTGATGGGTGTACTGTAATTCCAGCAGCTTCTCCAGTGTTCAGTTTCACTTGGCAAATATTATAAAATAGAATACGTAAACCTTGACGATTTATTGGTCTCTTACTGTCGGCTATTTGAAGAGACACGTAGTCAATTAAAAAAAAATCTTGCATTTCTGCCATCATACTGAAAGGGGGATGAATAAAAATAGATAACGCTAGTAGGTGACAAAAACAGTCTTGTAATAAGAAGAGAAATTAAGATGTTCCGTTTAAATACACTTCAACTGCAATACAAATTCAGGAGCACTTTCTTTCCAAGCACAGAGCTAGATAACTAATAATTAACTATAATTCATGAAATATTTTTAAAGTTACAAATATTGTCCAACTTCTTTTACCTTTTAACGAAAATAATAATACAAAAAAAAAAATATCAAAAGTAATCAAAATTATTCATTTGTCATTTTTCACTTCTCTTTCAAAAATGCAGAGTTTGAAGGTATGGTTCAGGAGCTGACCTGAAAAATATTAAGTGTCATTAAATATAGTTTTGTTGGGAATGAAAATTCAAGGCAACATTTGCTATGAAATAAAACAAGAATCAGGTTTCTAAGACAAATAGTTTTCACTTAATGTAAGAAAAATTACAACTTTTCTCCAAAAATCGCAATTTTTCACGAATTCAACCTCGATGAGGCACGGGTTAACTCATTTATGCCTAGCGTCCCATTTTTGGGACGTTTCAAATTTTAATGCATTTGTATAATTTTCTTCTTCTTTATAACATGAAAATTGCATGAAATCATTATTTATAAATGTATCTATAAACGAGAGATGACAGCACAAGGTGGATATTTATTTGCTTAAATTAAGGCCTTTTTCGGTGTTTATAGATTTTTAATTTTTCAAGAGGGCGAAATATAAAAATTAATTTTATTTGTATTTTTTCTACCATGGACCCAAAATCGCAAGGTATAATCTTAGTTTGTGGACTTTTTTGAAATACGTATTTTTTTTAAATTGCGAAATTAAATGTTCAAGCCTATTTTTTATGCATTTTTGTAAAGTACAAAATATAGGGTTCTAGGCACAAATGGGCGCATATTTTTGGTAGAAATTTAGGAGACATTTATGCAATCTCCTTTCGAAGATATTCATGAAATAAAGTGTTATTAAGTCTGCAATACGATTATTCTTATTTTATTATTAATAATAATTATAACGTTATTAGTATCTGCAAATAAATAAATATATTTTTTTTGTATTTCATTAAAATACTAATTATAGTACATAATATACAATTTAAAAACATTTTAAATATAAATATAGGTAAAATATATAATTATACATATTATTCTACTAGAAATACCCATATTTAGTTCTTTTACATTTTATCAAATAAATACAAAAAAAATTAAGCTTAATTTTTTTTAGTATTTTTCCAGTTCATTTTGCAACATTTTAAAGTGATTTTACCAAAAAATTTGAGACAACCAAAATTCCGGCACAAATGGGTTAATATTATTCAATTGAGCTGAAACTCTGCCAATCTTCTAACTAATTGACAACTTTTAGATGGGTCATCCAGAAGAAAAGATTAAAATATTTTTTTCCATATAGCTTGTGATCACCATAGTGTACAATCGATTGATTGATGATTGATTTTTGAAGGCCGATTATCTACTCGAGGGATATAGGCCCAAGGGTGAAGTGTCCTTCGTGGGGGTCTTTCTAAGGGAACCTAACCCGTATTTACGCATGGAAATCCAAAGTTCGAAGAAAACCACGAAAACTCCGAACAATTAGGCCGACAGGCGCGATTGGGTTCGAACCCAGCACCTCCCGTCTACCAGCTTCGAGAGCAGAACCTTTCGGCCACTGGTGGGGCAGTGTACAATCGAAAGCATCCAGTCCCTGTTCCTTAACTTTTGGAGGCCAGTTTAACATAGGTCGCAAAATCTCAAATATTGCATTTCTTCATATATGAACATTATAGAAACACAATTACTTTTCCCTGTAAAAGATTATGGGACACGGAACCCCAAACATAAAAATGATCGATTTGGGGATTTTTTAATATTTTGAATCTTATGTTTCTCTTTTCCCAACGATTCATTACTATTGTCTCAACGGCATCTGATCATACTTCTTGACCATGCTTATTTAAGAAGCAGACAAGATTTATGTATAACATGCGATGGATTTGGAAATTAGTATAAACTGGCTGTTTTGTGACAAGACAAAAGTACTATTTTGTGGCAAAATTAATCTACATAACTCACCGACAATATTTGCAAAATATAACAGAATGCTTTTGAACTGAGCGAAAAAATTATAATACAAATGAGGAATGGCTTGTTTTGCTTCTATTCGGTAGCCATTTAACCCCTTAACCCTAGAACTACCGGAAATTTTACTCAAGTTTTATAAAAATATTCTACACCAGAATTTTTACTTAAAACTATTTAATTTGTTTATTTAACTTATTATTGTCTGATTTATACATTTAGTTTGTTTTGAAGAAATTTCTGGTTTGAATAGATATTTTGAATATACATGTTGGGTCCATTGGACCCTTCTGGTAGACAGAGGGTTAACAGTGACATTTTGTTTTCTTACAAAAAAATTAAAAATGAGGTTGGACACCACTTTTTCCATACTAAAATATTTACCTTACTTAATCGAAAAATATCTGACAATCAATAAAGATAAATTTACAGTTACAAATTAGTGCTATCAAAATGCTTTTAATAACGAAGCAAGCAAATTGTTCTTGCCCGAATCCAGTTCGGGCCACACTGTTTAGGGGTTAAAAAACATTTGATTCCATTTATTAAATTAAACGTCTGGTCCAAGTACGTTGTTTTAATTTTTTTAAAAGTGGGAGGTTGGCAAATGAGTAAACAAATTAATATTTAACGAAATTTATGAATGACAAATGGAAGTTAGCCCAGCTGTTCCCAGAACAATTATTTATTTTATTCTGTATAATTTTAAAATCATACATAACTTACATGTAGATAATTTGAATTTTTAAAATAAGTCTTTGCTTAACTCCTTAACAGTCTGGCCCGAACTGGATTCGGGCAAGAACACTTTGCTTGCTTCGTTATTAAAAGCATTTTGATACCACTAATTTGTAACTGTAAATTTATCTTTATTGATTGTCAGATATTTTTCGATTAAGTAAGGTAAATATTTTAGTATGGAAAAAGTGGTGTCCAGCCCCATTTTTAATTTTTTTGTAAGAAAATAAATGTCACTGTTAAGGGGTTAAGGAAAGAATGAAATGATTGTTTTGTGAAAAATAAAATAATCGGACTTTCTTAATGAATATCTCCCCCGCAAACTGTAATTTATAACATCACTTTTCAATTCTTTTAAGTTTTCGGGAACAAAGGTGACGACATAACGGAGAAAAACTTCTGCCACTATTGTTAAAATTTCATTTTAGTTTTATATATCGAAGTGTTTAATTAGCACAAAGGACATCACACAATTAGTGGTTTAACCCTTTGCATATATGCAAAAAATAGTGTTTTGAATTTAATAGAAATATTTATTCGTATGTACATAATTCACACCAGAAAATTAAAATAGCAACATTTACTTTCATTAATAACAGATATTCCGTATTTAAATAAAGTGAAATTAACCATTGAAACTTTCTGGTGTAGAGTCTGATTCTCTGAACTTCGTAATTTCTAGAACGTATTCTATCATTGGAATTATTGGGTTAACCCTCCGTCTACCAGACGGGTCCATTGGACCCGACAGGTACATACAAAATATTCATTCAAACCAGAAATTTCTTTAAAATAAACTAAGTATATAAACCAGACAAAAATAAGGTAAATAAATAAGTTAAATAGTTTTAAATAAAAATTCTGGTGTAGAACGTTTTATTAAAACTTGAATAAAATTCCCGGTAGATCTAGAGTTAAAGGTTAAGTTTTATAAAATAAATAATTATGTAAAATAAGGTTTTCTGGAGACATACTTATTAAAATACTTACTAATTTACAATATTTTAGCGTAAAACAGCCAGACGACACTGGTTTTTAATTGTATTGCAGATGTGCAACAGAAGAAAAGGTTGACGTAATATATGAAAAATGTACCTCCGAATTTTTTCATTATTTTTCCTGTATAATAAACCTTTCAGAGAATCATATATAATTCTATGGAAACAAAATAAAAAATCGCGCATTTAAGGGTTAAGTATTCTCCATTGCCTATTTTGCGCGCGTGAAGTCGGCGCCTACAAACGGGAATCGAGAAGGGAACCAAACACTGTGCACGGAATAAACCCATTAAACGAAATTGGAGGAAAGTTTAAAACAGCCTAGGCTCATCCAATGATTTTTTTGTCTAAGTTTTGAGGTTTGGAGGTATATTTTGTAATTTTTTACCTGGTGACGCACCGAGCTAGGTAATGTCAAGAATTATTATTTATTAAGAAGATGTCATCATTAATATCCCTAATGTGGGGACTCAGAAACAGATTTATCATGTTCTGATATTGATCATAAAACAAAGTTCCTCCATGGAAGAGATGAAGTTCCGCAGGACAATTCAGGAGAAATCTAGTTCTCTACCATTTTGTATATAACGATATCGTATTTAGTAGTTCAATCTGCAGTTTCCAGTGCAAGACGCAGTCATATATGGCGAACGCAGGAAAGGAGTAGGAAAAATGGAGTTATGAATAAAGAGCAGGAGACATATGGTGTACTGTCAACCAGTAACGAGTGAAGTAACTGAGGGGGTTCTCACAAGATGGCGGATGCTTTTTATAATCGGATATACAGTTTCTGAATGCCGTTGGGGCAAATTTCCCACCAGTAAAATTGAATAGAAATGTTCGTCTTATTTAAGCGTCTTTTCATGTAAACATTTTCTCACATGTAGCTTAAAATTTTCTATTTGCTTTTATTGGGCTAATGAATGGTCTTTTCTGTATTGCTCCATGAATGGTCTTTTTTTTTTCTATTAAGATGTGCGATAACGGGATTGCTAATATTGAAAGGAGATGCCATGATGCCTCCCACACTTTTAAGTTTTGTAGACACCTAACCGAAACGTATTTTTTGTTGCAGTTGTTCTAAAATCCTAACACGATTTTTTTTTCAGATACACTGGAATTCAAAACCAGTGTTGCCAGATTGGGGAATTTTTTGTCCCCAGATTGTTGATTGTCACCGCTTTTTTAAAATAGAAATATTCGGCCTATTTAAAAATAGATTTGAAATTCTGAAAAATAAGGTGAATTATACTATTTTTAAAAAGTGGTGACCGTTAAATAATCTGAATTAAAAAGTCCCCAATCTGGCAGCACTGTTCAAAACACGAACTAATGTCTACATTCATTAAAATTAATGGAAGCAAAACTTTCTTATTATATTATTCCTAATTATTAGTTTTCTCAAGGTTCTAATTAATTACTCGTAAATTATGCACGATGTCAAAATTATGTAAAATTAAACGAAAAATTACACGGCGAATTATTTGTAAAAATTTCAAAATTTTATAATAATTGCTTTTTTTTTTGTTAGCCCGAAGGGTAATGGCGGTACCGCTTCATACTAGCGATAAGGGTTTGAAAATTTGCTATTTTCTCCTATGAACATCCAAAGATTTACAAATTTTAGAGTAGATAGCATAGCTGCCAACTTTTATGCTTTTTTGTGACCACTAAAATGGAACAAAACATTTTACCTTAGTTAATTATTAAAATCCATAGCTGTAGACATCTTAATCTTTTTTTAACACAAAATTTAATAGAATCTGCCGATTAAATAAGACAAAATTTTTTACTAAATTTTCCTGGTACAGAAAAGCATAAGAATTGACAGCTATGGAAATCTGTTCTTAAATGAGGTAACGATGTTTTTAACCCTCGCAGTAGTAAGATCAAAATATTCTGTTAATGCCAAAAAGGGGCTATTTTGACCAGAATCTTCATCAAATAACAAAGCATGTGTGCCTCCTCGATAGACAAACCTCGACGATTCATTTCGTTAAATAGCGAAATTTACACACAACCACACACAAGAACTTAATAATGAAATAAATAATGAAATTATGAAGGCGCCTACACTCGCTTGCATGGAAACGGTGTACCCACAGTGCCATCTACTGAACTACATTTAACAGGATGTCAAAAATTTCTTTTTTCTACTGAAACGTGAAAATTAAATGATAGAAAGTTTTATTTATTCCCTGATCGCGTAAGATGGGGTCAATGCGACCCAAGTTGCAATTTCTGCAAATAAACAAAAAAAAATAACTGTGCGAAACTTACTAAGTGGACAAAATTATGAAAGAGACCTCTATAGAAGAATTCCTGGAAAATAATTTTAGCATACATATTTTAAATGAAAAAAAAAGTCAAAATGTCCAGATGGGGTCAAATTCACCCCATCTTTGTATCGAGAGTTAAATGCTAGCGGTATCAAAAAAGCATAAAATTCAGCTATGCAATAATATAACAGACATGCCGGTGTTCTTTCAATCTAGAAAATAACCAGAATTTGTGTCTAAGCGTGAAGTTAGGAAAAATAAATTAATTCTACCCTTCTATACCAAACACAACACTTGCATGTGTCGTAACTTCAATAAAGTATATTTATCCCCACTTTTTTTTTTTTTAAAACCTATTCACCACTTTTGAGGGGACATGTGGCCATCAAAGTTTTGTTTCGTTGATGATTTAGATGTATCGTAAAAAAATCATATGAAATTGGAATGTCAGTAATTTAATTTCAAGGATGTAATTATGCAATGTCTCTCATTTAATTTGCATGTATCAGTTATTATAAAACAAAGCTCAGTAAAATTATAAAAATATTTGAAGACCATACCCACTGTTGAAAGGTATGAAATAGAACTCTCGAAAACAACATTTTTGAAAAAAAATAAAACCGTACTTCTGTATTTCCAAAGCAAAAATATTATAGTCACTTCTCAGATTCTTCAACGCTCTTGCTGCTTTATTCTTTTGAAGGGGAAGATCATCTGCAAACTTTTAAAAACGAACATATTTTTTGGTCTATTATTAAAGAGTAACTTGTTACCAGACTTGAAAAACAAATATGACGCTACTTCAATTAGAACCGGTTTTATAGCTGCCAACTTTTAGGCTTTTTCTCTACCACTAATTTTAATCAGAAAATTTTACCATATTTAATCGGAAGTTTTCGATGCTTAAATAAGAAAGTTTTTTCTGCTTAAATTTAGTGGTAGGAAAAAAGCGTAAAATTTGGCAGCTATGCGGTTTCATGATAAAATATGTTGAGCGATACCTACACAAATCAAGGTAAATTTGAACTTTAAAGTCATTTTTCTCAATACAGATATTTTTCACATCGCGTGCATCCTATTTCCAAAACTAAGTAACATAGAAACTTAATATTTAGTATTATATTGTATTTTATATATTTTTTAAACCTCTATCTATTTTAAAGTACATGTATTTTTTAATTTTTTTTTAATTTTTACTGAAATTTTAAAATAAATTTTGTATTTCATGGTTTAATTGCCGGAAAAAATATTTTCATCTGTAAACGTGATTTTTATTTTAAGTTGAAGTTAAATTACAATAATTTAAGAATATATGTATGTAATATTAGGTGGATATGTCGTATATATTTTTTATAATCCTGCGCGCAATACAAGTATGTCAAATCATGTTTTTGACAATATTATCTAATCTATCTTATCTGTCAAATCATAATTAATATGTCTTAATTAAACTGAATTCTAATTATTTTTCATTAAAAATATTTAAAGTATTACGTAAACAAAAAATCTGCACAATTTACTCTGAAATATTGTTTAATTTCAAGAAATATTTACAGCTCAAAATTTTTAACCCACTTATGGCTGAATTTTTGTTTTCTCTTTGTTAGTAAAATCCGTTTAACACTAGAACGCCCGGAAGGAGTCGATTCGACTCCGACCATATGATTAAATGTCAATTGGAACCAGAAATTCTTTCATAAAATATGTTAAATTTAAAACACGCAGATTTACGTTAAATAAATCAGTCAAATAATTTTAAATAAAAATTCTGGTGTCGAATATTTTATGAAACGTGAGTAAAATTTCCGGGCGTTTTAGTGTTAAAATGTTGAAAAATGAACTGGAAAAATATTTTTAAATAATGTACGCTAAAATATTTTTGTATTTATTTGATAAAATGCAAACTTATTAAATATGGGAATATAAATATGTGGAAAGAACATATTTATGTGTTTTGTCTAAATTTATATAAATTAAGTTTTTAAATTGTATATTATATACTATAATTAGTTTTCTTATGAACTATTAAAAAAAATAGATGTATTTCTTTAGAGAGACTAATTACATTATAAATATTTTTAATAATAAAATAAAAATAATCGTATTTGAGGCTAAAAAACAATTTATTTCAAAATTATCTTGAAAAGGCCTTTACATAAATAAGTGTCCCTTAACTCGTTCACGCCGGTACGGTCGGTCACACTCGACTGTCTCGGAGCCGCCAAGTCTCCGGCTTTTGGATACCAGTATTTTAATACAGAAAATGTTTTATTTAATTAGAACGATTGGGCGATTTAAAGGAACAACATTTTCTCTAAAATAATAGTGGTGTGCAAAAAGCCGAAGACTTGACAACTCCGAGACAGTCGAGTGCGACCCACCGCGCCGGCATGAACGTGTTAAATGGCTAACAGAAATATGTACCCATTTGCGCCTAGCGCCGCATATTTTGTATGTTACAAACATGCATAAAAAATAGGCTTGAACATATAATTCCGCAATTTGAAAAAATACATATTTCAAAGAAGTCTACGAGCTAAGATTATGACTTATTTATCTCAACCCTTTATATAAAAAATACAAATAAACTTACTTTTTACATTTCACTATCTTGAAAACTGGAAGATCTATAAACACTGAAAAAAGGCCTTCATTTAAATAAATAAATATCAATCTTATGTAGTCATCTCTGGGTAATAGATAAAGACATTTATAGACAATTAGTTCATACAATTTTCATGTTGTAAAGAAGCAGAGAATTATAAAAATTTTAATAAAATTCGAAGCGTCCCAAAAGTGGGACGCTAAGCATAAATGGGGTAATATTGTGTTAAAATCAAGCCATATCGAGCTGCTGAAGGTGGACTGCCTCCTTAAAGTTGTCTTTTTGAGAATAGAGGAAATACCTATTTATGAAACTTGAAAAGCACAGAAAAATACTTTTGTTGTACACATTAAGGTTGTTAGTCACTGAACTAATTAATTCTCCTCGCTAATATTAAACCTATGGGCGTAGGATTTATTCGTATATTTAAAATATCTCCTCAGGAAATCAATATTTTAAAATCAATATTGTTCTTTGTACTCTTCTTAGAAGATGTCTCTTTTTTTTCTAAGTTTTCAAAATATTTCTAAAACATACGCTTTATTTAATATTTTATCTGTTAAAATTTGACGAACCGTAAGTAAGATTTTAACACTTCACATAAAATTCTGTTAAAAATATTCATTTCCCGAGAAGATATTTAAATTTGATTTTATTTGCTAGCCAAAGAGTTTCCGCTCAGACGAGGAAACGAAGTCTGTAGAGCATAATGCATCTCCCGGTAAACGAGATATTTTAATTATACAAATACATTCCTTCCGCATCCATAGGAATGAGTTCCATTAGCGAGTGGAATTGGGAAGTTCACTCACTAACAACTTAACCCCTTGAAGGGCACCGGTATATGTTATAAACCACTTAATTTTAATTCTCAAATGCCACATTCATACCAGTATTTAGGAATTAAATTTTGTTTTCATATAATGTACGTAAAGGAAATCTTTTACTTAGTTTTATTAAAAAATTGTTTATAAATACCGGTGTCAATCAATCATTTTACCATTTTAGCAACAGAAGTGGTTTACCCCTGAAACGGTTAAAGATAATTTCAGCAACGTAAAAATTTATTTTGGAATGGCGATGTGTCAGATTTTATACTGTCATACAGAATTACAAAAAAGGTTTAATATAGATTTTAGTATTAAAACTGTCATACTTTTGGTGTGTAAATTTAGAGAGAGGAATTTAATAGATTTTAATAATGAAAAAAGATATATGGAAATCAATCTTATTTTTTAAAACTAAAATTACACAAACGTATTACACTTAAATTAGATAAATTCCAACGTATAATCAGCGGGTTTTAAAAAAAAAATAAAAGATTGGACCCAGATATTTCATTTAATAAAATGTAACTTACTCTTACGTCACACACTCAGTTGACTTCGATTATTAACCCTTAAATGCGTGATTTTTTTTTATTTTATTTCGAAAAATATCCGTATGATTCTTTGAAAGGTTTATTACATAGGAAAAATAATGAAAGAAATCAAAGATACATTTTCCATATAATACGTCAATCTTTTCTTCAGTTCCACATCTGCAATACAAATAAAAACTACTGTATTGTGACTGTTTTACGCTAAAATATAGTAAATTAGTAAATATTTTAATAAAAATGTTTCCAAATACCTTACTTTATATAATTATTTATTTATAAAACTTAACCTTTAACCCTTTAATTCCCATCATAGAATACTTTCTAGAAATTACGTATTTCAGAGAATCTGACTTTACACCAGAAAGTTTCAATGGTTAATTTCGCTTTATTTAAATACAGAATGTCTATTACTAATTAAAGCGAATATTGCTATTTTAATTTCATGGTGTGAGTTAGGTATATTTAAAAAAAATCTATTAAATTCGAAAGACTGATCTTTGAATATGAGCAAATCCACGCACTAAACGGTTAACCCCTTGAAGGGTGGTGATGCCGCTATGGCGTCACATAATTTTAATCCGTAATTGCCACATTGGCACACGATTTTTTAAATGAAAATTTCACTTTTATTAAGTATGCGAAAATATACTTTTACTTGTTTACAAATAAATTTTCATGTAAATTCTGGCATAGTCCAATTATTTCAACATTTTACGAATACAAGTACCTTGCCCCTATAAGGGTTAATTTTGAATTTTTAAGAGTATTACTTAGATTATGCAATTCCAGAAACTCTGATAATGAAAATAAAATGCGCAAATGCTACATAAGTATTTTCTAAGTCACAGAGCAAAGTATATTTTGTAAACTTATCAAGTGCTTTATATTTTGTTACGATCGAAGCTTGGTTGGGGACCACAATCCTTTCGTCAACGCACACTTCTGTGGGCTACACAAGCTCCGGGTTTGAATCAAACAAACCTTGAGTTTCGTGATTTTTGATTTCGACACAGATGGGATTTAAATTTTCAACATCGTCGTTCGCGTTGATATAGGAACCGTTTTGTCATTCTTCCGACTTGCATTTAATCACGAGACAGTAGCAAAATTTACCAAAGTGTTCTTTTTGTTTCAAAACAAAATGTCAAAAAATCGCCGCGAAAAGAGAAAAACAATAAATGACACTTAAAATATTTGCTAATAATTAAAAATTCACAGAGGACAAAAGTTACTGCATTGGAGTGAAATATTGAAATCGAATTCATTTTACAAGAGCGATAAAATTGCAGGGAATAGCGGGAAAACTCTAAAAATTGCATAAAAATTCTGCGAAAAATTCAAAATTCGCAGAGTGCAGTACTATATTTGGCTAAAATTTTGAAACAGATTTTTCTTACGAATTTCAAGAAATAGCTGCGTAACGCAAAAAGGGTAAAAATTGCTTGAAAATTTTTGGAAATTTTTGAAAAATCTCTGTATGAATTCCGTATAAAATTATTTAACCCTTTCACCGTCCGAGGGTTTTGCAGTAATTTTATAAGAATGCTTGTAAATCCCAGGATATATATTTTTTAAATCTCAGTTTGAGGCTATAATATGTTTAATATCACTTCTTTCTATATAAGGTTAAAAATAAAATTCTGTTTAAAATATTTTGGTCTACAGCCATTTTAACATGATTTCTAGGAACGGAAAAAACCGGGCCAGAAGGTTAAAGGGTTAAATGAATAAAGTATTTACTGTATTTTTGCTAAAAAAATTGAAACCGGTTCCTTATTACCAATGTGTAAAATATGCCGCAAGACAATTTTTTTTTTAGAAATCTCATAAAAAATTAAATTAAGAAAATCTAATCAACAAATCCAAAAACTGATTTTCAGGTATATAACCTCACACATGTAGGTTTCTTCCCACCTTCGCTTCTGAAAGTCGCATACAGACAAACATCAGTCATTATTATTATTATAAAATTCTATCAAACTTCTATCAAAATGCACGTGGCCCAACATTCACACAATGTGATCTAATTTAGGAATCTGCCAAAGAGATAAAAAAATGAGATACTAAGAATCGTAAAAAGGTAAAGAAAAAAAAAGCGAGCTTTGTTCAAACTTCGACATTTTAGGGCGGTCTTTTTTTTGTATGATAATAGGTGTTTGTCAAGTGTGTCGTCCAATAAAAATTACGTCAGATCACTCCAAACCCTTGGCTCCCAGTTCTGATAACGAAATAAAAAAAAAAGATTCTAGTAAATTTAGGGAGGGATTATGGGTACAAAAATTCTTATATAAACCCGTGTTGTTCATAGATTCGGCCATACTAAATCTATCCTCATGTGATGTATTCAACGAACGCGTGTTGGGCCCCTACAAAGAATAAGCACTTAGTTCGTCGTTACCGTAGACGGTTGGAAATAGGTGGTAAACGGAAATATATCTTAAATCCCAAATTTTTCATCAGAAAATATCGAAGAAGATCCGTATTTAGTTATAGTAAAATAGCTTCTCTAGACCGGCGAGTAGATAGGTATTTAAAAACTTTCGATACTGAACATTTTCGTTGATACCATGGCAGAACCGTGGCTTTTCGGAGATTTATTTCTTTCAACAAATGATTCTGGAGTAGCTTCCAACTGTTCATTTGGAAACGCGTGGCTGACTAAGAATGGTTCCTATATGTACACGGACAACAACACAGAGGTAAGAATCTTTTGATAAGTTAAATGAAATTAAAGTCAGTATTATTGAATTTTTGCTATTAACCCTTTAGTGCGCTGCTTTGCATATATGCAAACCACAGTGTTTTGAAATTAATATAATTTTTTATTCGCATATACATAATTCACACCAGACAATTAAAATAGCAATGTTTGCTTTAAGTAAAAACCAGACATTCCGTATTTAAATAAAACGAAATTAGCCATTGAAACTTTCTGGTCTAAAGTGTGATTCTCCAAACTACGTAATTTCTAGAAAGTATTCTATCATGGGAATTTTAGGGTTAAAGGTTAAGAATTTATAAAATAAATAGTTATATAAAATAAGGTATTTGGTGACGTACTTATTAAAATATTTACTAATTTGCAATATTTTAGCGTAAAACAGCCACACGACAGCAGTTTTTACTTGTATTGCAGATGTGCAACAGAAGAAAAGATTGACGTATTACATTAAAAATATATCTCTGATTTTTTTTTCATTATGTTTCCCGAATAATGAACCTTTCAAAGAATCATATATAATTTTTTCGAAACAAAATAAAAAATCGCGCATTTAAGGGTTAAGTTAAATTAAATTATTGTCAGTATTATTGAACTTTTGGTATTAACCCATTTCCATAGCTGCCAACTTGTACGGATTTTTCTCACCACTAAAATTTAACGATAAATTTTATCTAGAACAATCGCTGAAATCTAATATTTCAACTAATGATGAAACAAGACAAAAGTTTCTATTAAATTTTAGTGGTAACAAAAAAACCGTACAAGTTGGCAGCTATGCTTTTCAGTAAAATTTAATCTTTAAAGATTGTGCGAGAAAAAATTTTTTTTATTGCCATTAAACATACCAGCAATTTTATTTATGTTTTATAAACCTATTCACAACAGGTCTTTTTATTTAAAACTTTTAAACTTTTTACTTAACTCATTTTTTGGTGATTTATGTTTTATTTATTTTAAGAAGAAATTTCTGTGTCTAATCGAAATATTTAACATATAATGTACTATATATATAATGTAGCCTATAATATTTATATAAAATGATGGACCAAATGACGCGCTGTTGATATATTTAATGATAAAGAAAATAGCCTGATAACAACATGCTGCATTATATTATTCGTACATTTCTTTAATCAAATATATATTTTGTATTTGTATAGAATTGTTACTAAATTTATTTTCAGTTAAAAACTTACAAAGTTTGTGGTACTGAAAAACATTTTAAGTAATTCTAGCTTTAAGACGATTCTAGCTCGTCATTTTGCCGTTTTGCATGGAAAATTCATTACCAACTACAGTCTTCATTTTACCGTGAAGGGTTAATATAATCTAGAAGGCACACGATCCTTACTTTTGAGTACCGTTATTTCTGCTTTGTAATCTTCACCTTATTTTGGGGCCTCAGGACTCTTAAAATTGGAAAAAGGAATACATTAGAACCTCGATTATCCGAAGTAATTGGGACCAACCCTCTTTCGGAAAATCGAAATTTTCGGATAACCCAGAATGCTTCAAATTTAAGATTTTGGAGAAATATATGCCGTATTTCTTATTACTAGCAGACCCGCCCGGCGTTGCCCGGGCCTTAATAATATTCTTAAATGAATCTGAAATTTTTATCGCAAGTGCGTACAGAGGGGAGTGGGGGTGGAGACAGTGCAAATTACCAGGTCCCGACTCTTGTTCAGTTCCAAAGTTGTGTAAATTCACAGGTTAAGTTTTTTTCATTTTTATATGTCTCATGCTCTTTTTATTCCAAATTAATTGATGAATTCAATTAAAATTTAATTATATTTTCAATAATTTAATTTTTTATTTAAAACCTTTGGATGAAAAAGCAATTACAAATACAGCATAAACTGTAATAATTGAAAAAGAAGTAATAAAATTGTAAGCAAATATTACTATATAGAATGTTTTAAAAAGTACCATCCAGCAAATTTATTTTCAAATAGAGTAAAGCCTGTTTCTAATGGAATCCTGCAATAAACAAAAAAAAAAAAAAAAAAAAAAAGTTCCAGCTTCCCTCTCTCCCCAAAAATGTTATTATGCTTTGTTCAATTTAAATAACTTGTATAAAACGGAATTTATCACTGGTTGTTTCCGTCTAAGCAGATTTTATTGTATCTTACTTCTGGTGGGCCCGTAATAATATTCTTAAATGAACCTGAAATTCGTATCGCAGATCCGTACAGAGGGGGGTACATAAAATTACTTAACGTCATGGCAACATTTTTAAATTTCTTGCTGCTGATTAATTCGCAATTCCAATATAGTGCTTTGCAGAAATTGCACGTTTTACTCAAATTTCCACTGTTATGACCTCCGGAACGTTTAAATCAATAATTTGGATTTCAGAAGCAACGCGTGCACTCTGCGGTTATTAAGACTATTTTAGCGATCGCTTATGCTCTGTGTTTAACTTTATTCCCGATTCAATCTATTTCGATTTTCTGTTCTTAATTCGGCTTCTTCTTCACTTTCAAGCATTCGCCGAGATCTTCTACGGGCATTTCAAATGATATTTTGAAGCTCTATAATAGCAGCGAAAGAGGAAAACATCATGGAGCTCTTTCCTCTACGGCGAAATGTAAATAAACCCGATCGCCCTAAATCCTGCCAAAGGACTTTTCACAATAACCAATGAGATGCTTTTCTCGGGCGTTGCCATTAGACAATAACAAATAATAGCGATTTCTGTCCCACGTACGTTAGCGTAATATATATATATAGGTGGTAACAAGTGCTTAATAAAAATAAAGCAATAGAAAAATAGGAAAAAGTATAAATTACTTGAACTTTAATTTTGAAATTAAGTACCTTTTTACATATATTACAAAGTTTTGAAAAAATGTTTTGTACGCCGCAGTTTCGATTGTCTTTTCTTTGGAACTCTACCACGGAGTTTTTTAATATTAGTTCGCCAGTAACACAGATTTTCTGCTGCTCCAGCCATACCAAACCTTTTGCAAAACAGTCAGAAGCCTCAGATTAGCTAATTTGTTAGTTTTCTTTGTTCCACACCGCAGCTAACGGGAGCTCTAGTTAAATCCAAAGGAACGAAAGGCGATCGAATATATTTATATGTACTCGTAGTTCGGAAAGGACCTCTTGCACACAAGGAATATTATAGTTTTCAAAATGGATTTTGCACACAAGGAATGCGATGGTAAGAAAAAAAAAAAAAAAAAGCTTTAAAAATGGATTTCGGTTAACCGAGAGTTTCGATTAAAAGAGTTTCGGATAAAAGAGGTTCTACTGTATTTTATTTTCAATAATTGCTAAGCACACTTCAAAAGTATGTGAAAAACCGTTATCGAAGCAAAGTTTTATAAGTTCGAAATGAAAATTGTGTAATCAACTTAAGAAGTTTTTTTCAATACTATACATTTTTTCAACCCGTATTTCAAATGAATACGATATTTATTGAAAAAAAAAATATTCATGGTTCTTGGAGATATTCATAAAACATAAGCAGAACACGCACTGATTTGATTTGTACGATATGGGTATTATAAGCTTATTCTACAAATATAATAATACAATGTTTTTGTATAAGAAAATAAATTAGATTACTCGTATCGTCATTTTGAACACTGCCTATATTCTTGTGCTTTTATTGACTTACGTTATTTTTTCTCACACAAAATTAAATATAACTGATTACCTCTTGTAATGTTCAGTGGAATTTTGATCAATCAGCTATACTAATTTTCTTTAAGGGGTCTAAGGAATCTTAAAATCTTAAAAAAAGGAAAAAAAAAGACCATTTTCAACATTTAATATCTTAAAATGTATAGGATTTAAAAACACAATTTTTATTGCGAAGAAAGATATGTCTGTTCTTTCATTTCATGTATTTAAAAAATTACAAGATGCAGAATTAGTATTTATAGCGGGCTCCAAACTGTCAGAAATTTGTGGAGCAGAAAATTATTATAACAGCTTACGCGCAGGATTACAAAATAAATTTTAAATCTAGAATGAAATTTTTTGTGCTTTATCATACATCAGATTGCAATAATTACCCTGAACCTAAATAATTTTTTTATTTAAAGCAATCTTATTTTTCTATACAGAGTTGTATTAAGCTAATACATAATTTTGAAATTTTCAATAGTATAATCGCCTAAAAAATTACTTTTTTGAACAATAAAAATGAAATTTAGGTTCAGTTTATACAGACTATTATGAAATATATGTTTTTAATATTTCATGAAAAAGTACTTAGTTTTTTTTTTATATATATATATCTTGCGCGTTATGCCCAGAAACGTCATTTGGAGCGAAATGATTTCAAAGCTTCCGAAACGCCACTTCAGCTATTGAGCAAGTACAATTCTAAAAGCCATAACTTCTGTTTTAAAGGGAATTTCAAGGAAACAATTATATCAAAATGTTCAAAAAAGATAGAAGTTTAAAATCTAAAAAAAAAATATTTTTTTGGAAGTTTAAGAGTCTTGAGACCCCTTAAACGCAGAAAATTAATACAAACTTTGCAATTAAATAAGGCAAAGAGTTCTATTCGGAAATAATGATACTCAAAAGCCAGAACCGTACGCACTCTGTAGTTGCTCTTTATTTTATTAAATGGTTTGCTATTTTTTTTAGCACTTTTCGGAAATATGACGAGTCTGTCGCGTCACAAGCTTCTCTTGCGATATTGTAAAAGGACGACCTACACTCGTCACATGACTAAAATTATTTTAAATGTTTTTAATGCGACAAAATGTGCACAGTTTTTAATTGAAAATAAATTCGCGCCCTAACTAGTAATACATTACAGGATAGGTTTGAACAGGTTCCGTATTTTCCTTCAATTCTAGTATTAATATTTCTGTGTGGTAATATTTTGTAATAATTTTCTCCCATAAAGTGAATATTGCTTTTCGGAAATAGTGGTAATGAGATTCTAGGACTGTACAAAACTTGTTAAAATAAGAGATTGTAAAGCTAAATTTAGTTACAGACTTTTTAAAATATTTTAAATCTGGATGTATATTATTTTTGTAGCATATATTTATATTACATTTCATCTATTTCATTAATTTAATGTTCAAGAGGAAATTAAATCTACGTGCAGAGTTCAAAATGCGTTTTTAACTTTAAAAAATACATTTTGAACTTCTTTTTAGGAAAAAAATCCTTTATGTAATTATATAAGATTATAATTTTTGATGTTTTAATAAATTTAATAAAAAAAATATAAAGAAAATAAGAAATATGTATATTTCTTTCTAACAGTTTATCTTATTTATCTAGATAAAAAGTATAAGATTTTCGATATTGTTACTTAAAAATCGACAACGTTATCTGGTTTAATTTCCCCATGCACAATTGAATAACATATGTGCATTTTATTTCATTGCGTATTTAGAAGGAAAAAATATTTTTATTCAATTTCCACTTTGATGTTTTTTTTTTAATGTCAAATGGACTATTACATATTATACTCTGTTAGCAAGTGAGTAGAAATACATAAGACTTTTTCAATAAATAACTGGAAAAAATGAATAAAAATTATACTAATAGAAAATAATAGAAAACGTTTTATGAAAAATCACAATATTTAATTTTTTAATCTGTTTTCTGTATAAGTGATGTGGATTTTTTTATACACATTTTCTAGATATGTATTGGAAGAGCCCTGTATTTCAGTCTGTCTTTAAAATTTTGAGTTTACGCTATCATAGCAAATCCTTCCGGTTTACTCAAATCAAATAACACAAGAATCTTTATTATGTAAAGGAAGTTAAATAATAAACACATAGAATCACGGTACACTTCATTAAGGGGGCAGATCATGTTCAACAGCCAGAAAATGGCTGTATGTAACCCCTTAAATCTCGCTCCCGTGATATTCACGGGCTGTGTCTTTTATTCTTTTTTGTTCGATTCCCACCAGTTTTATAAAATAGTGTAATTGGCTTCATTATGGTGTCATTTTACCCGTCATTAAATAAGATGAATATTTCTTTTTCAAAAAAGTGGTGCCAATAACCAATTTGAATTTTTAAACCGTAATTTAATGCGACCGTTAAGGGGTTAAAGCAGTACGAAAAACTCTGTAGTTTCTTAACCTGTGAATGAAACGCAACATTTTGTTTCATTACTTTCACACATTCCTGTGGTTTGATAAAATATTCAAATGCACGTATATTTAGTAATATTAATTAATTAAATCATAACGACAAATGTGGCTTTTGAAAAATATGAAGATTGAAATATGCATTTAGCGCGCACGATTTTACAAATTCTACTGCAGATATTTGTTTATTTTTTCATATTTTGTTACTTATAATACTATATTTTACATTGAACCTAAATTTGAAAGTATATTTAATTTTTTTAGTATAATTAAAGGCTTTTCTAATCATAGTCACTAAATTTCAACAAAAAAGGTATACTTATTTTTTTTAATGCACAATTTTTTTTGTGATAAAAATCAGACTAAATTGAAGTTCAGCATAACACATGTAAGCTAAGAATATGCCTACTTTCAAGGTTCTATGACAATTAGTTTTTAAATAAGAGTGCACGCAACACCAAAAAAAAAAAAAAAAAAAAAACGTTTTTTAGAAAAACGTCTTCAAATTTGGCTCATAACATCAGTGTTGCCAGATGAGCTACTTTTTTTAATTTAGATTTCTTGATTGGCACCACTTTTTTGAAATAGTAAAATGCGCCTTGTTTAATGACGTAATAATTAAGGCAAAAAAAAGGGGGGGGGGTGAATTTTTAACAGTTTCAAAAAAGTGGTGCCAATCAAGAAATCTGAATTTTAAAAAAGTCGCCCACTGGCAACACTGTATAACATTACAGCAAATGTTTTTATGCAAGATATTTTTAGCCATAACTTTTGTTCTACGAGTAATTGATACTTTTGTAAAATACTTTTTGCAGTGGATTTGTAACTTTTGAAGGTATCCATTCCGAAATTTGTGAAAAATCATTTTTTTTTTAAATCGTCAACGTGATCTGCCCTTAAATAATTTTCCTTGTTCGAATTGTCTGTTTGACTTAAAAATTAACCTGGAAGGTTGTCGCCTGTGCAGTGTTGCCGAATCTGGCGGTTTTTTATTTAGGAATTCTGAATTCACACCAGAAGACTTTGAATGGTATTTATTTTCCCCTTTAATGGAATATCTATCATCTTGCAAAGTAAAAATAACTATTAACACTTTCTGGGGTTAATTCGGAATTTCTAATTAAAAATACAGCCAGAGGTGACAACACTGCGTGTATGTACTTTGAAGACCATTCTTTAAAGCAGGGGTGGCCAACTCTGGTACCATGGTTCGTACCGATACCGTTATTTCTCCAGGAGAACTCCCAGTATCTTTTTATAGAAAGAGAAATCTAGGTTAAACGCGCAAAATTTCGCCTTCTTTTAAGAAGAGATTTTCTATAAGATAATACTGGAGTCGAAAAATTTTCGGGTCTGCAAAATTCAAGGAGACGTAGGAACCATGGGTACGCTAGACACCACTAAAATTTTATAGTAATGATTTCCTTATAAAATCGTCGAATCTCTGCGATTCAAGAAGTCGGTTATTTCTTTAAAAAATTAGTTCTATCCGGTATGTAGGTCACGCCTACTTTAAAGTTAACCCATTAACGACGAGCCTCTTTTACATTTCTTTTAATTCTTCGACTCCAGTTTTTCCACATTGTAATTTTGAATTATTTAATCGCTCAAAATTTGAGATTAGATAATGTGAAAATTTCCGAATTAAAATACTGGTATATCAAATTTAAAAGTTTTGTTCGCCTTACACGGCAAGTTTTCTTGCCAACCGGTTTTAATGAGTTAAGAGCCTACGCTAAGAACATAAAGACACTCGCAAGCTAATGTAAATCAGTGGTAGCTTTTTTTTAATTTCTCGTTTACATTTAACTATTTTTAAACGATTTGAATGCATAAGATATCTGATATTACTGTCTCGCCGAGTACTTTCGATTTTAGCTACAGTCTTTTCCCTGGGGACTTCTCCACTTTCGGAACCGTTTCGAATATTATTACTTACTTTTATTATTAAATCCCCATGTTTTATTGTCATGTTACTTCTTTTGGAATTTCTGTATTTACAGATATATTATTTTTTGACATTGTGACAGAAAAAGAATTAATACTGTATTTTGCTGGTCGCATATAACGAGTAATATGTACTTAAAGTAACATTTTTGAGATTAACACAGAACATTTTCTTGTATGTTATCTTTCTTAATTTTTTTATTGTCCTCTGTTCTATCGTATTTATTTGTTTGTATCCCGGCAAGCGCTATATAACAAGGATTGCAATTTACGTAATCCGTGTCCTCACTTCATGTTTTAATTTTATTTAATCTTGCTCCTTTAAAATTTACTCCTTCTAGACTGGTGGAACATATACGTCCCATTATAGGGTACGAATGTTTTTTTTTTTTTTTTTTTTTTTTTTTTTTTTGTACAAGAATATTTTAGTCGAAATCTTTACCTAATTTAGGCCCCACCATTGGCCGAGAAGTTCTGCTGTCGAAGCTGGTAGACGGGAGGTGCTGGGTTCGACCCCAATCCCGCCCGTTGGCCTAATCGTTCGGAGTTTTCGTGGTTTTCTTCGAACCTTGGTTTTTCAAGCGTAAATACGGGTTAGGTTCCATTAGAAAGACCCCACGGAGGGCACTCTCCCCCCTTTTGGGCCTATATCCCTCGTGTTGATAATTGGCCGTCATAAACACTACGAACTTTACCTAATGTAAGCATAGAACTCTTGGATAACATAGTCTGAAAATAAAGCAAAAATAAAAGGAATTGCAAGTATTACCCCTTTAGTGCGCAGAATTATACATCTAATTCCATATACATCTTTCTCTGAAATCCCCTTTAAGTTTACAGATGGGACAATATCCTCATGTATTGGTATGACTAAACGTCGATTTTTTGGAATGTTAAAAGAATACAAAAATTATTTGAAGTTTTAAAATTCTACAGCTTTTCCAAGGAATTTCCTTAAAGGACTTATTTCATTTATTGACTTCGATCAAGCTAAGATTATTTCGAAAGAAGTTGTTCTGTTTAAAGCCGTCATTCGTGAAACTTTTGATATTCGTTTAAGGAACCAAGAAATTTGTAACGATAATGTTTCCTTTCTCATTCCTGAAATCTGGTTCTATATTTTGAAAGAAGAAGAAATTTACATTTTTGTTCCAGCCCTTCATTTTTATTTTTTAGTTTGAATAAGAGATGGCGCCAATGAGTTGTTTTTAAGGATTTTGAAAGTTTCCGTTGAACTTTTCCTAGTTTGAATTTAATTTTTAAGATGTACCGTATGAATTGTTTCCTGCAGATTTGTATTTTTGAATATTTTACTCCTGATGATGGTTTTAAAGATTAAACCGAATCGTTGAGATTTATTTTATATCATCTTTTAATTTGTGAATAAAGTGTACGTTGGATAGCAACATCTATTTTGTTTAGTATTAAATACTGGTGTACCGCCATATGTACTGCTTAATATAAGTGAAAATTACAGTGAAAATTAACTGAATAATCGCAATAGAAAATCTGTAAAAAAATAATAAACTATCAAGTTTTAATCGCAAAAGCGATTTGTTGAAGAAGACTGGTGCTCGCTAAATTCATGCGATTGGATTTCCAACGCTTACTGGATTTAAATAGGCGTTTTTAAAGAAAATTATGAGGCATGACTATTTTTATCTCTCTTTATTTGAATATTGTTACTTCTATAAAGCAAAAATATACATCTGACACTTTGAAATTTTTCATTGAAACAAGATCTCAGGACTTATAGCAATTATTTAATGTTGAACGTCATAATTAATTCTTCGTCAGATATATTTATTCATAATTTGATTATAAAATTCTTTCTGACAAAAGATGAAACTTCATATTTTATACGTTTCAGTTCTCTTTTCCTTTGCTTCTAATTGCAGTAAAACCTGTGTAAACGTAATCGTAGGAAACAAAGACAAATCCCTTATAGACAAGTTTATGTCTTACCAACTGTCATTGTATGGTATTCATTTCGACGGATCATAAATGTTTACAATTTAAAGTAGTTTTACGTTATATACAGGTTTTAATGTTCAAAACTTCTAGTAATCCATGAATTTTGTCCCGATAGCTCGGCTACTACGCGGTCTGTTTTTTGAACATTACTATTTTTTTTCAAAGAAAAATATTTTTTATAATTTTCGTTGAAACTTACCACAAAAGTGTTTTTGTTGCTATCGTTGCAAAAACCTACCACGAATTTTTCCCTTAAAAAATACTGGTTCTAAGAAAAAGGAGCAGTGGGATACCGATGATAGCCGTAAAGAAATTTTCTACCGAGACTTTTGTAAATATGCTATAATCACAATCACACCCTCAGACAAAAGACTCTCAAAAAGTATCAATTTTCTTTAGCAATATCACCACAATAGATTATTCTTATCAGTTTTGTTTTAAAAGACTTGCTTGCATTTGATATCTTGAATATATTTATTACTTTTGAATTAAATGCAGACATTTTATGTTTTTATGTGTCTAGACTTTATAAAGCACCGTATATACTCGTGTATAAGCCGACCAGTGCTGCCAGATTGGGGACTTTTTTGTCCCCGAATTCTTGACTGTTACCGCTTTTTTTAAATAGAAATATTCCACCTATTTAAAAACAGATTAAAAATTCTGAAAAATAATCCAAATTACACTCTTTTAAAAAAAGTGGTGCAGACAAATAATCTGAATTAAAACTGTCTCCAATCTGGAAACACTGAAGCTGACCCCAAATACGAGAGGAATAACAGAATGCATACCAGTATTTAAAAAAGGTTATCTTCGTCTTATCTAAATGCAGAATTTGATGATAAAAATAAGGCAAATATAGCTGCACGAAAATACTGGTATGCAACATATTTTTTTTTCTCGAATTTAGTGGTCAGCTTATACACGGGCATATACGGTATTTTTTTTTTTTTTTTTTCAAATTTCTCCATTGAGAATTACTATTTTACCCGGAAAGAATTTCTGAAGATTCTTTCTCAATCTTCTTATGGTATTTCGATTATTTCGGGATAAAGTCAAGGTCGAGTCGGGGTCAAGTTTGAGGATTTATTTGGAAAGAAAGTTATTCGCTAAGATTTTCAGAAAATAGTAAATTTCACTCTTATAACTTTTTCACAAGAATAAAATGTTCACAGATTTTCTTTTTTAGACCACATTACTTCTGTAAGGGGATTAGAACTATAATATAATTTGATAAGAAAAACCAAAGATGAAAATTGACATCTTTTGCGTTTCAGTACTTTTTTACTTAGGTTCTAATAGCTGTGAAGCCTGAGTAAATGGAGTCTTTAAATTCCGATTTTGACAGGTTTCCGTTTTACGAAATATAACTGCGATGGTTGTGTTTTTTTTTTACTTTTAAAAATTGATTTTTATGTATATTTTAGCGCTGAATCCGAAAAGGACCTTCATTTTTAACCATCGTGTCAGGCTTTTTTCGAAAATCGTAAATTTCAAAGGTAAAAAGTAAAAAAATAGCGAAAATCTTCTACTAAAAAATTGAGAAGATGGTTGTGTTTTTAACTTTTACAAATCGATTTTTATGTACCTTTTCAGCACTGTATCTGAATATGACCTTCAATTTTAACCATTACGTCAGAATTACGCAAATCGTAAATTTCCTAGTTAAAAAGTAGAAAAAAAGCAAAAATCTGATACTATAAAATGCATGTAAAACTTTTTTTTTTCAATTTAATGTTATGTAATTCAACATTTGATTCAATTTTTTGGCTTATACTAGGGATCATTTCAGTTAAACAGCTCAGGTGACCAAAGAGAGGGGGGGGGGGGGTCACATTTAACTATTAACATTTTAAGTTTGAAATTTTCCATTTACGAAAACTCCTGACGTAATGGTTAAAAATGAAGGTCATTTTTGGATTCAATATTGAAAAGTGCATAAAAACTAATTATCAAAAGTTAAGAAATATAACAATCACATCTATTTTATCGCATCAGATTTTCTCGATTTTGTTTACTTTTAACTTTGAAATTTACGACTTGAAAAAAGATAATTACGTGATGGTAACAAATGAAGATCATTTTCGGATTCAGCACTGAAAACTACATAAAAATCAATTATCAAAAGTAAAAAAAAAAAAAAAATAATAAAAAAAAAAAATAACAACAATCACATCTATTTTATAGCATCAGATTTTCTCATTTTTTTTTTTAGTTTTAATTTTGAAATTTACGATTAAAAAAATCTTTACATGAGGGTAACAAGGAAGGTCATTTTCGGATTCAGGGCTACAAAATACATAGGAATAAATTATCGAAAGCGAAAAAACCTGATACAACCCAAATTTTGCAGACTAGTGCGGTATTTATTTCGACGTGCCATCAGAAGTTTACGTCTAACGCATATTTATGTTATACACAGTTTTTAATGTATAAAATTCTAGTTAATCTACAAATTTCGCCTTAGTAGCCCTAAAGCAAATCGTTTTCTATAAATACTTTGGCAAATAAGCGATTAACCCAAATAAAGACGAAAGCAACTCAAGTATCAACGTTCTTTAGCAGTAACAACGAAAAGATTATTCTTATCAATTTTTTTGTCTGATATATTTGTTCTGTTTTAATTAAATGCAGACATTTTATGATTTTATGTGTTTAGACTGAATGAAAAATCTTTTTTCAAGTTTCTGTATTGAGAATTACTATATTACCCGGAAAGAATTTCTGATGATTCTTTCACAATCGTCCTGCGGTTTTTCAGTTCTCCTGGGATAAGTCCTAGTCAAGTTTACGGATTTATTTGTAAACAGAGTTCTTTGCCAAGATTCTCAGAAAATAGTAACTTTACTCTGTAATCTTTAACCCTTTAGTGCGCAGCTTTGCATATATGCAAACAACACTGTTTTGAACTTAATAGATTTTTTTTTTTTTATTCGCATATACCTAATTCACACAGGAAAATTAAAATAGCAATATCTGCTTTAATTATAAACCAGACATTCCGTATTTAAATAAAGCGAAATTAAACATTGAAATTTTCTGACACGATACCAAAGAAATTTGTTTCTTTTCCATCTTCATTTCTAAAAAGAAAATTGAAATTGCAGCTCCTTTTCAACTGGCAAACCGCATGGAACACACGCACCACGGGGAGATTCTCTTACGCACTTTGTCCAAAGGTCACAGAAGATTTCATACTTCATCACAGGAATCTATACATTTTTGCAACCGTACATGGTCCGTTTCCTTCCTATCTTTCCAAATTTGGAAAGTCAGCCTCATCGCGCTGCACATGCGGGCAGAAGGGCACGTCATTACACTATATAACAGATTGTACCTTAACATGAGCCTTTCATATAAAAAAAGCACCCTTCATTAATCTATCATCATGGTTTTAAATTATTCTTAAACAACCATGTCTACTTAACCCTAGAACTACCGGAAATTTTACTCAAGTTTTATAAAAACATTCTACACCAGAATTTTTACTTAAAACTATTTAATTTGTTTATTTAACTTATTATTGTCTGATTTATACATTTAGTTTGTTTTGAAGAAATTTCTGGTTTGAATAGATATTTTGAATATACATGTCGGGTCCATTGGACCCTTCTGGTAGACAGAGGGTTAAAAAATAATAGATTGTATATCCCTATTAGAAAAAAATCAACTCTTATTTCACTTCCTCCTTTGGACGGACTCTCTGATGAAGAAAAGTAATAAATGTTGCCACTTCAGTAGACTGATTTCACTTTGTGAACTTGCTGCTAGCAGTGTATTCTATTTTTTTCTTAATGCAGCTCATTTGACAGTTCAATTAGTTTCACTCTTGCTCAACAGCCTAAAACATCTGTTAGGCATCTTTTACCTACCTCTGTATCATTGTGTATTCTAATTCTATTTCCTTTTAATATTCTACTAAGTATTCGCATTGCTTATTGTTATTGGTACCTCTATCGTGTATTATTATTATTATTTGCATCGTGTTTGTCTTATTTGACATTCTTATTGTTGGCATCACTACAGTATTCATTAGCGCCAAATTTAATCTGCATAGAGTTAAAGTCTTCTCTTGCTTCATGTTTCACTTGTAAATAATGGTCTATTGCATCAATTTTAATTTGAAAAATATCAACTTATTATTATTTTTTTATTATTTTCTTTTTATTAGCATTTGCATGTAATTCTTGGTTCAATTCTTACTTGCATATGGGTTTTTGCATCAAAATAAGAATTAAAACTCACTTCAAAAAGAGCTCTATCATTGAAAACGAAGTATTGCTTTGAACATTGTTATTTGTTTTCTAGCATCATGCTTTTCTGTAATTAGTCTCCTGTGTCAGTTCTTATATATATTGTTTTATATTTTTTTAATGTATAACAGTGTAATCCAGCATTGTATCCTGTATCGTATCCTATATGAAAAAATGGGAAAAACTTCTTTTAACTCCCATTGTTTTTGTTGTATCTGTAAGTCCTATTAAGTGGATTTTCCACATTTGGTTCACATCTGGACTTCTTTTGTTTAGTGTATTTTTATTGTTTTCTACTTGTTCACCAATGTATAATACTGCATTATGAGTTTCTTTTTTTCCTTCAAAATCTGTAATGTACATAAGTTCAGGGGTGCCCAGAGAGGGGTTTGGTGACGCAAAATGCGTCATAAAATTAAATTTTGGGGGGGAATTTAGAGAAAAAGTACATTTTGGGGGGGATTTTTAAAATCTTAATACTATTTCCTTTTTTTTTTCACTATTAAAAAAGTTTTTGATTTTTTTTAATATCACTTTTAACTTCTTTTCAACATTCAATTTCCAGAAATGGTCATGTTTTTTATACTCTTTAAATTCTAGATAAGGGCAATAAGAACCGATTTTGCATCTTAATATATTTGAAAGTGCAGGAATAAAAAAAATACTTGGTATACAGGTGGGAAAATGTTTAACACATTCTGAAAGGCGATTAGGACCGCAAGACGTGATAAAAGGAATAGCTTTCCAGAAGCGTCTTAAGTAATTTATTATATTGTTTGACAGGGTCGAATCGTACAGTCCGAGAGCAAAAATACATTCTTGATGGGTATGATAAGAAATAACAACAAAATAAGCATTTCAGAGACAACGCTAAAATTACTTGACGATTTTCAGAAAACTAGGATTTAAGTACAGTATATTTTAGTGATGTTAGAAGAGTAGTATTGTATGTCATTAAAACAGTATAAGGTAAACAACCAGTACAGAGAAAAAGACTTCCAGCTAGTGATGGGCGAAAACGAGATGTTTTTATAGATTTTATCGATTGTATGGACGTCTCGATATTTTTTTATTCTGCAAAATTTTTCTGGATGACTCCAGTTTGCCAATTGCTTTTATAACATACACGATTCGATTTTATCAAGAATCGTCTGCGGGAAAACTGCAATGAGTCGGGTTAATAAGGACTAGTTGGCTACGCCAGCTAGTGTGCCCCTTCTTTAATTAGGGCCTCTAATTTATACGTAATCTTGTAATATGAAATCTCAAACTGGGTCCCCGCTGCATACGGCACCGTATAGAAGGCGTGGTGTGCACACACTGCAAAATCTTGCAAACAAAAAAAAATCTCGAACCGAACGAACCTCGGACCGGATCCTTGGGGGTGTCAACGGGCGGGCACAGGAGCTGCATGATATGAATATGTGGTCGCAGAGCTTTCCAACGATATATCATATGAGGGTTATAGGCAAAATTTAGAAAGTGCCACCGGGAGGGCAAAGTGGAGGAAGGGTCATCGGAGGGTATAACATCAATAATTGGTCACAAGCCTTTCCAACCAAATGTCACATGAGGGGTCTTGAGCTAAATTTATAAAAATGCACCCGGGGTGACAAAGTGGGGGGAAATCGGCGCGGGAGGTGCATAACAGGAGTAAGTGGTCACAGTCCTATCAAACAATACGTCACATGAGGGGTCTCAGCTAAATTTCGAGACGTGCTTCCCGTGGGGGCAAAGTGAGGGGAGGGACACCGGAGGTGCATAACATCAATAAGTGGTCACAGGCCTTTCCAACCAAATGTCACATGAGGAATCTCGAGCTAAATTTATAAAAATGACCACCGCACCGTGAGGGAAAAGTGGGGGGGGGGAGGGACGCGGGAGGTGCATAACAGGAGTAAGTGGTCACAGTCCTATCAAACAATACGTTACATGAGGGTTCTCAGCTAAATTTCGAGAAGTGCCTCCCGTGGAAAGTGAGGTGACACCGGAGATGCATAATATCAAAAAGTAGTCACGGACCTTTCCAACACTTTGCCACATGAGGGGTCTTGGCTAAATTTAGAAAAGTACCCCCGTGGGGGCAAAGTGGAGAGGAGCTGCATAACATGAATAAGTATCATAGTCCTTTCATACAATATGTCACATGAGGGGTCTCGGCCAAATTTAGAATACCCTGGGTGTCAAAGTGAGGAAAGGGGCACGGTAGGTGCTTAATATGAATAAGTGATCGCAGGACTTTCTAATGATATACCACATGAGGTGTGTTGGCAAAAATTAGGAAAGTGCCGCCCCCCCCGGGGGTCCAACTTTCGCAACCCCCCAGGAAATCAGCCCCCCTTTTTGAAATTTCATATATTATAAGTAATATTTTTCGGAAAACTCTTTAAAAAATTGGAATTAAAATGATGAAAACGCTAAAAAGTTCAAAAACTGCCCCCGCCGTGGGGGGCCAAATCGGGGAGGGGAGAAGAAAGTCTCATAATATCAAAGAGTGATCCGAGGGCTTTCTAATGATATATCACATGAAGGGCTTAGAAAAGGTTTAAAATCCTCCCCTTCCCTCCCGGTTTGTCCACTCTTTCAGCCCGGAATTCACGCATGCCCCACTTTTAATTTTTTATATTTAATAAATAATATTTACCGGAGGACTCCATCAAAAAAACACATCTAAAATTATATTCATTGTAGAAATCACTACGGTTTTAGAAATTTGTTCGCTTCCTCCGCACCCCCCTCTTTGAAATTTTTATATTTAATAAATGGTATCTATCAGAGGGTTCCAGGTATGTGACAGCTTGATATGGCTAAAATAAGAGAAACTTTGAAAATTAGGGCTTCATTTCACAGCTCATTGTCATGCCTCTTTCTCTATCTCGTCTCGATAAATCTTCCCATATCTCTTCCGTGCCCAGAACGAGAAATTGAATTCTCGTTCTCGGCAACCTATGAAAAGACACTAATCGAGAACAACATTTCGAGAAGAGAAGAAAATTGATTTCTCATTACGAAATGTTGAAAAGCGCGAGGGGAATAATCGAGAAGTCAAAAGTCGAGATGCCGGTGAAATCATCGAGATGAGATTTACGGAAATGCCAGAGAAAGAGAGAAATGAAGCTTTCAGAATCAAATTTAGCGCATTTCTGGTTTAATTCATAATTTCTCGAAGGAGTGCATTTGCTTATCCAATCTCTTTTGTTATTAACCGATATGGGTTAGGAGGCATAGTGGTTTATTTAGTGGTTCTGTATAGTCCTAATTTCAATAATTACTATTGAATCTAGTGTCATTTTGCCCCAAATTTTCAATGTTTCTCTTACTTTAGCTCTGTCAAGCTGTCCCATACCAGGGGCCCTCAGATACATATTATTTATCAAATATAAAAATTTCAGAAGAGGAAGGTGAGTGAATTCTGGAAGGCGCGAGAATGAACCGACGGGGGATTAATTTTCAAACTTTTACCGAACTCCTCCTGTGACATATCATCGGAAAGCCCTTTGACCACTCTTTCATATTATGAACCTTTCTCCTCCTGGAGTAAATTTCTGTGGGGGGGAAGCAGTAAGGGGGTGAATTTTTTAAATCGTTGCGATTTCTACAAGAAATATAATTTTAAGTGTGTTTTTTTTTTTTTGATGGAGCCCTCCGGTAAATATTATTTATTAAATATAAAAATTTAAAAGTGAGGGTTGTGTGATTTCCGGGTGTATTCTGGGAAGAAAGAGTGAACCCATGGGTGAGGGGTAAATTTCAATCTTTTTGGGCCCGTCATGTGATATGTCATCGGAGAGTTTTCGGCCCACTCTTTCACATTATGAATCTTTCTTCCAACCTCCCCAATTTGGCACCCCGGGTGAGGCGCTTTTCGAACTTTTTGAAATCGTAGCGTTTTTATCATTTTAGATCGGATTTTGTTACGGAACCGTCAGATGAATAATTTATAATACATTAAAATTTCAAAGAGAGGGGAGGGGAGGGTGTATGCCGGGGGCACTTTTCTATCTTTTGCCGTCACCCCGTCATATGATATGTCATTGGAAAGCTCTGTGACTATTACTTCATTTGTACATACCTCCCGCGCCCTTCTCCCATTTGACCCCGCGGGGGGTCACTTTTCTAAATTTAGCCGACACCCCTCGTGTGATATATCGTTGGAAAGCCTTATGACCACTTATTCATATTATGCATTTATTGCTCCTCCCCTACTTCCCCCCAGGGGGGTCGTTTAACGCATTCCAGTAGATGGTCTTCTAATAAAGGGGAAATCATAGAACTGATTTCAAATGACGTAAAAAAATCAATAAAAAATATTGATACCATTTACCATCCTTTTAGTTCATGTTTTTACCACTAGGGGTACTTTTTATTCTTATTTCTTTGGCCAATTTGCTGCTAATTGTCGAAAAATTCTAAATTTTTATTCTTAAACTCCCTTTACCGTTTCATACCTACTCGCGACTTTTCAACTTTTTGCAACCAAAGAACGCCGTCACATGACTTTTCCACTATTATGGCTCCATTATAGCCTCCCTTCGGTTTGTTGTTTTTTAAATCCATCTGTTTTCAGTTACCATGTATTTACTAAATACTGCTTTATAAACATATAAAACAATGATTTTAATAAACGATTGTAGAACATCTCGATTGTAGGTTCTCGGAAGTAATCGATGACTATATCGATTGTGTTTTTTACGATTACGATTTTTTTTTATTGGTAAATTTTTCGAGAATCTCCCATCACTACTTTCAGCCACAAATCGCTTTAGGGGTAAGGGAGAAATTTATGGAAAAATTAGATTTTTTTGGGAGGGAAAGGAGGATTAATTACTAGGTAATAAGACTGAAAAATTATAGTGTGAAAGAAAAACATACCTATACAGAATACAGGGGCTTATAATAGATTTAGGGCTATGTTTTAATGGTATAATGTCTGCCATTTTATAAGAATCGGTACTTGTATAAGAGTATATTGTGTGTTGTTAAAGCAGTATAAAGCAACACTTGTACTGAAATAAACGCTTCAATCCACAGTTTATTTATTTATTTATTTTTTTTTTTTTGGGGGGGGGGGAGTGATTTAGAGAATTTTTTTGGAAGGGTGAGATTAAACTGTATGACTAGATAGTATTAAAAAAATGATTGGGAAATCTTAAGCGTTAAGATTTAATCTTAAACAAGGGCGTATGTACATGCAAATGTATTTGATATGCGTTTGATAGAAACGACTCGTCTTTAATATTTTAGTTTTCTTAAAACGATATGCAATCTTTATATTTAAGATTTATTTTGTAATAATATAAAAGATTTTTATTTTGAATACTTGTAAGTAAATATTTATTTTCATAAAAAAGTAGCTTTATTTATTAAAACGTATATAGTGATGTTATTAACACGGGCTTGTCAGTCACGACTTATAAATGTGAAAACAATCAGACTGCTAATAATAAAAAATATATATTTTATTATTTATTACGCTGTTAAAACTTTTATTTTATGACAGTACGTAAGAATACTATTATTAAATAATTTAATAATAAGAATATATCTTACAATTGATGTTCTGTTTAGGGGGGGGACTCAGTGTTAATGTATGAAGATTTTTTGGGGGGGAATTTGCGTCATTGAGTTTGGGGGGGATGGTCACCACTGCATAAGTTTGTATAATGATAAGTCCAGCACGCAAATAAAGTATTTGGAGACATGCTTATTAAAGTATTTACTAATTTGCATTATTTTAGCGTAAAACAGACACACGACGGTAGTTTTGTCTTGTATTGCAGATGTACAACAGCAGAAAAGATTGACGTATTATATGAAAAATATATCTCTGATTTTTTTCATTATTTTTCCTGTGTAATAAACCTTTTAGAGATTCATGTATAATTTTTTCAAAAAAATAAATAAATAAATAAATAAAAATTCGCACATTTAAGGGTAAATAATAAAATAAAATATCGCATATGCACTTTTTTACTATACACTACTTCTATAAGTGGATTAAAATTCAAATTAAAATGTAACATAAAAAGAAAAACCAAAGATGATAATTTATATCCTTTATGTTTCAGTAGTCTTTTACGTGGCTACTAATAGCTGTTTAATATGAGTAAATGGAATCTTTAAATTCTGTTTAGGCAGGGTTCAGTCTTGCCAAATATGATTGTACAGTATTTATTTCATCCTTCTATGGAATATTTCTCTTTAAAACAGGTTTCTGTAATACACAGGTTTTAATGTATAAAATTCGAATTAATCCATTGATTTTGACTCGGTAGGCCTAAAGGAAAACGTTTTTTAGAAGGACTTTAGAAAATGTTTTATAAACACACCTAAAAACAAAACAACTTCAAAATGTATCAACTTTCTTTAGCAGTAACAACACAATGGTTATCAGTTTTATTTTGCAAGACTTACTTGCATTTGATATCTAGAATATATTTATTACTTTTGAATTATATGCATACATTTTATGCTTTTATGTGTCTAGGCTTTATAAAATATCTATTTTCAAGTTTTTCTATTGAGAATTACTATTGTGCCTGAAAAGTATTTCTGAGGATTCTTTCACAAACTTCCTGTGGTTTTTCCATTCTCTCGAGATAAAATGGTCAAGTTTGAGGATTTATTTCAAAACAAAGTTCTTTGCTAAGATTTTCAGAAAATAGGAAGTTTCATTCTTATAACTTTTTCACAAGAATAAAATGTTCACATATTCTCTTTTTCACTATATATTACTTATATAAGAGGATAAAAACTATAATGTAATTTAATAAGAAAATCCAAAGATGAAAATTCAAATATTTTACGTTTCAGTATTCTTTTCCTTCTCTTCTAATAGTTGTGAAAGCTGAGGAAATGGAGTCTTTAAATTCCATTTTGACAGATTTCTGTCTTACCCTATACAACACAAGCATGCGATGGTTGTGTTTTTTAACTTTTAATAACTGATTTTTATGTGTGTTTTAGCACTGAATCCGAAAATGACCTTCATTTTTAACCATCGCGTCAGGATGTTTCGCAAGTCCTATATTTCAAGGATAAAAAGTAAAGTAATAGCGAAAATATTGTACTAAAACTCGAGGAGATGGTTGTCTTTTATTTTTTGATAATGGATTTTTATGTACTTTTTTAGCACTGAACATGAAAATGACCTTCATTTTTAAATATCACGTCAGAATTTTTAGCAAATCAAAGATTTAAAAGTTTAAAAATTAAAAAAAAATAGCGAAAATCTGATACTATAAAACTGATGTAAAACTTTTTTTTTGTTCAATTTAATTTTATTGAATTCAACGATTTATTCAATTTTTTGCCTTATTTAGGGATCTTTCACTTAAACAGCTCGGTCGGCAGATGAGGGGGGGGGGGAGAGGTTTTTCACTTTTAACGATGAACTTTTTAAATTTCGAATTTACTTGCAAAAATTCCTGAATTGATGGCTAAAAATGAAGGTCATTTTCGGATACAGTACCGAAAAGTACATAAAAATCAATTACCAAAACTTAAAAAATATAACAATCATATCTATTTTTTAGTATCAGATTTTTTCTATTTTTATTTTAACTTTTAGCCTTGAAATTTATGATTTGAAAAAAAAACCCTTACGTGATGGTAACAAATGAAGGTCATTTTCGGATTCAGGGTTACAAAATACATAAGAATCAATTATCAAAAGTTAAAAAAACATGACACAACCCAAATTTTGCATGCTAGTGTAACAGTGTGGTATTTATTTCGAAGTACCGTAATTTCCGGCCTACAATACGCGGATCAAACAATTATGTTTTGACCCAGAAATCTTATTTTACAAATTGTAACATTAAATCGCAGTAAATATTTAACTTCAATCATTAAATAAAATTTCTGCGCCGAAACATGATTATTTAATCCGCGGATTATAGGCCATAAATTACGGGACCATGAAATGTTTACGTCTAAGGCATATTTTTGTTATAAACAGGTTTTAATATATAAAATTTGAATTAATCTACAAATTTTGACTCAACAGCCCTAAAGCAAAAAGTTTTCTATAAAGACTTTAGCAAATAAGCGATTAACCCACCTAAAGACAAAAGAAACCTAAGTGTCAACTTTCTTTAGCAGTAAAAATACACTGTAAAAAGAATCCGTCAATATACACAAACTTTTCCGTAAAATTTACGGAATAGTTTCATTTTTCTAAAAACACAGTGCAATTTCCGTAATTGGCATTTTAAGATTATAAATCCGTATAATTTCAGTAAGTTTTCTATAAATTTTACGGAATATTTGTGTATTGCTTTGAAAACAGTATAAATTCCTTAAATAATGTTCAGAAATAATTGACATGTTCGGAGAGCGAAGTAATTAATTGTTGTATGTACTTATCTTAAGGTGATATTATTTTCAATGAAATTTCCATATTAGCTATATCTCTATATTGAAAATATAGCCAATAATTTCCGAATGGTGTTGGTTTAACGTGAGATTTCAAGTAAAACCGATATAGGTTATGGCGCCAACTATGCATGTATAATTAAACTATATAGTATTTTAAAGCTATAGTATTTTTCTTTCTTTCTTTTTTTTAAATAAAAAGCTTTAAAATTGTTTTTTAAATTTTTTTACGATATTTAAAGAAAATTAAATCTTATTAATTTTTTTAAGATTGAGACAGATGAAAAGGAAATCTTACTGTTTATTTTTGATAATGATTTTAAAATAATATTTCACTTATATATAGCAAACTATTATTTTTTTTTAATAAAAGATCTATTTTTAATTTCAATATTTTTTAATCTATTTACTTTATCAGATTCGCACATAAAACTTAAAACATATATGAAACGTAATGGCGAAATAATTATAAAATTGACGTTTATCTAAGTTATAATAAGCAATAAAGGAAATTTATTTTAATACCACGTAGTAATTTCCCCTATTTGAGTTTGCAGTAGATCATCACACAAATAATTTGAAAATGTACATGTTTGAAAAAAATATGTTGTTATTCAAGCAAAAATAAATGAATATATAAATAAATAAATAAAAGTAATATTACAATTTTTTTTTAAATCTTACAAAAAAAGAAGCAATTATTACATATAATACATTCTTTCATGCATGTAATGTTTTAACACGTTCACGCCGGCTCCTATATTCATGTTTTTCGCTGTGAGGCGGCTCTTGAATTCATCATTTGCTTCATCTGGCGGCGCGGTACTTTCACTTATTCAGACACTGTATGTAATGATACGCCTACCTCATATTTATTACATTGAACTCAAATATAACAAGCAGAGTTGATTGTGAATGTCTGAAAGTTCGTAAGGAGTAAGCAAATTAATTAGAGACAGGATTTTATTGACTGCATACGTACGAATTTAATATAAAATATCTTAAAATCTAAAGAAATATGGACAACATCATATAACGGCATTTTCTGTAAGGTAGAAGCCACGCCCTTAGTTAATGATATCTTTGAATGAAAACGAGAATTGTCGTTTCCCGTCGTGAATGTATAAGATTTATAATATTAAATTGTTTTTACTACTGAATTTTCGAATATTCAAGTGTGACCCACCTGTAGTACACGCTGTCTATGGCATAGTCGAGTGTGACCCACCTGTAGTACACGCCTTCTATGGAACAGAGAAGTGTGACCCACCGGTGATGCACGCCGACTGATGCGGCAGTCAGGCGTGACCCACCGGTGATGCACGCCGGCGTGAATGTGTTAAAGACTGGTTTTTTTTTCTTTTATAAAGCATGAAATAATAAAGCTAAATATTGAAAATTATGGAAACATTCAGATTTGTATATTGAATCGAAAAATATTATATCCACGAAAATACGCTCCTTGGTTAACATCTTGCCCTTACTTCATAAAAAGCATCTGAAATAAGCAACGATATTTGAAAACGCAACTGGGGTTCCCGTGGCATAGTGGTTAAGAGCGCTAATCTGTAAGAGGACAGGTCCCTAGTTCAAACCCCACCGTATTCAAGTGTTATTTCATTACTGTTATTTGAATTAAATAGCGATATGCTGACCTTGATAAACGTGTCCGTAAAATTTGAAATTCATAAAGATGTAAGTTTCTCGAAAAGTTATATGATTTTTTTGTCTTGGAAACAAAACAAAAAATAAAATAAAATAAATAAATACGAAAACATAAAAAAGGAAAAAATTGTGAAAAAAACATAATATTTTCTGGAATTTACGGAAATTTTTTTCCGTTAAAATAGGGAACGAGTACTTGCGTTTGGATTGCCTGTACAATTTCCGTTGTTTAACGGGATTTTTTTTTTTTTTACATGCACAATAGATTATTCTTATCACTTTTGTTTTAAAAGACTTACTTACATTTGATATCTAGGATTTATTTGTACATTTTAAATTAAATGCAGACATTTTTTGCTTTTATGTGTCTAGACCGTATAAAATACCTTTTTTCCAGTTTCTCTAATGAGAATTACTATTTTATCGGGAAAGTATTTCTGGGGATTCTTTCACAATCTTTCTGTGGTTTTTCAATTCTCTCGGGATAAAATGGTCAGATTCGAGGATTTATTTGGAAACAAAGTTCTTCGCCGAGATTCTCAGAAAATAGGAAGTTTTACTCTGATAACTTTTTCAGAAAAGTAAAATTTTCGCATATACTCTTTTTTACTACAGATTACTTCTGTACGACGATTAAAACTACAATGCAATTTTTAAAGCAAAAAGTATGATTTTTTGGGAAAATAAAATTAAATTTCTGGATTGATCTTTCTTTATCCCTTTCAATGAATACAATTGTGTTTCTATAATTTTGAATTTACACCAGAATTTTCGAAAAAAATTACTCGAAAGTAAGGAAATGCAAATTTACAGCTTATTTTGATCAAATTTCTAAAACTAAAATCCTTTTTTAAAATTCTGAGCGAATCTTGATTTAAATTAATTGGGATATAATATAGCCCACCGTCTTTCAAGGGGTTAACCCTTTGAAGGGCAAGTAAAAAAGTTAATCCAATTTTGATTTCAAACCATTTTCGAAATCACTTACTTTTATATTAGGAAATGCAATTTTACGGCTTTATTTTCATAAAATTTTTAAGAGTTAAATCCTATTTAATAATTCTGGTGTGAATCTTGAATTAATTTAAGTGGGAGGTCAAGGGGCCCTTCAAGGGTCTAAAAGGACGAAATACTATTCAGGTTCACTGCTACCATAATTTTCAAATAGAATTTTTAGTCTCATTTAATAAAAAAAAATAATACGAAGAAAAAAAAAAATTAGGTAAAGATTTCTAATATGAAACAGTGGTGCCACACTCCTTGGAAATTTAACCCTTTGCACTCGATATGTGACTCGCACTCACCACTAGTACCGCCAGGTGTCCCACGTAAATCGGAGACGAAAGTACTGTGGACACCACTAATTTCTTACAGTTTATTTCACCATCTTTAATCGCATATAATTCTGCCATTCGATGACTTAAAGAAAATTACTTTAAAATACTGGTGTCCAGAGCATTTAGAACTCTGATTTATGCATGATGCCTTGCAACACTTGTGTTGTGTGACAGTCACTTCTCGAGTGCAAAGGGTTAAGGGTGTGTATTCATCTTGATACATAACAAAGTACGCACAGTCCTTAGAATTTCTAAAAAGTCTGGCGCCACTAATGGTGATTAAAAAATTTCTGTTTAATATTTAAACCACAGCAATTGCAGAATCATCGTTTCATTGCATACTTTATAATACTTTTAGATGGTTAAATAAAGCGAAATATTCAGATAAAAATGTATGTTAACATTGCACGCACTTTTGATTATTTGTTCAGAAACATATAGTGATAAGATTATTTTTTAACACTTCACAGACCGGAAACAGTGTTGCCAAATCTCGCTGTTTTGTTGTTCCGTAATTTCGAGTTCTGGATAGAAAAGTTTTAATACTTATTTTCCTTTATTTTATTCACAAAATATCTAGCCATTAGAATAACCAAAAATATTTATTCAAAATTTCTGGGGGAGAATTTAGAGTTTCTTAATGCTAGTTTTATAAATGACTTATAAACGCGTTAGCGGTTTGTACAGTGTTTATAAATATTTTAATAAGTTAAGGGGGTCCGGGGCTAAAAATTCTCAAAACAAAATGCAATTTTATTGGCTTAAAGAATATACTGAGATTTTAGCGTTAAATATCGGAAACCACAAGCTTTTATCTTCATTCGATCCAAAGATTGTTTTAGGGGAAAAGCATTACGAAATTCAGAAACTAGACAACATTTGCAACAAATAGGATATATGATAGATATTATGACGTAGGATAAACGGGGACAGAGGGGGCTGCCTCGGAACACTCCCCACGCGCTTTTCTCAAAAACCATTTTCTTTTTCAAAAAATCAATTTTTTAGAGGGTTGCCGGGTGAAATTTCGGTGGGAAGTTACAAATTCGGATTCAGCGACCCAAAAAACATAAAGTGAGTCGAAATCCAGAACTAGTATTAATTTTGCCAGATAAAATCCCCTATAGCCTGGATTTCATAATTTAGTGCACATAGCGCCGCAGTTCATGTTCAGAGGCAGCCCTCACCCTCTCCGTTCATCCTAATTCATAATGCCATATATCCTATTTGTTGCAAATTTTGTCTAGTTTTTGAATTTCGTAAATTTTTTCCCCTAAAACAATAAGAAATTTAAGTTAAAAACAACTATTTGGGGGGGGGGGGTTCGGGAGGAAAATTTTGGGGGTAAGTTAAAAATTCGGATTCAGCGACCCAAAAAACTTAAAGTAAACCTTATAGAGAAAGTTCGGAGGGTAGATGGGAGGGCTAATGTAAACGTGTGAGTGGTTAAGTGGGATTGCGCAACTTAGTCCACGCAGCACTGCGGCGCATGTTCCGAGGCAGATCCCCCCTTCCCCTTCATCCTAAGTCATAATGTCATATATCTAATTTGTTGCAAATTTTTTTACTTTCTAAATTTCCAGCTACGTTTCCCCTAAAACAATAAAAAAAATGGAATTTTTTAATAAAAACCTTTTTTGGGGGGCTTTTTACCAAAATTTGGGGAGGTTGACGGGGGAAATTTTGGTGGGAAGTTACAAATTCGGATTCAGCGACCCAAAAAACATCTAGAAAGCCGATTTCCAGTACTACCATTAATTTTGCTAGGTAAAATTCCCTATTGCCTGGACTAATAGGAAAATGTTTCGTAGGATATCAAAAGAGGTGATAATACGGCCAACTAGTTTAACTCTTAAATGCGCGATTTTTTATTTTGTTTCGAAAAAATTACATATGATTCTCTGAAAGGTTTATTACACAGGAAAAATAATGAAAAAAATCAGAGATGTATTCTTCATAGGCTAATTCCATGAAAACTTGTCATGTCTGTCACATACTACGATTTTTGGCCACCAGTATTTTAGAACGGAAAATTGTGACTAATTTTATCAAATATATCTCACTAATATAATAACGCGAAGGAATTTTTTTCGAAAATAACGGTGGCCAACAAGCATAGAAATTTTCAGCTGTGTGACAGACATGACAATTTTCATGGAATAAACCCATATAATATGTCAATCTTTTCTTCTGTTGCACATCTGGAATACAAGTAAAACTACCTGTCGTGTGGCTGTCGTGTGGTTTTACGCTAAAATAATGCAAATTAGCAAATACTTTAATAAGTATGTCTCCAAATACCTTATTATATATAATTATTTTATAAAACTTAACCTTCCCTTTAATTCCCATATAGTAGGAGAGCTGTTGAACATTTTTGAGTAGGTATTTGAGGCACCCTGAAAATTTGTGCAACACTTCTTTTGTAATGGCTGAATACAAAATCGAATGTCTGGCTGAAGTATCGCGGTCCAAAAACAGTGCCAGACACGTGTCAAGTGCAATTTGGCACTTGACACGTGTCTGGCACAGTTTTTGTGCCGACTAAAGTGTCTGTCATTTTCAAAATATTTTTTTCTAAGCATAAATATTATTCTGCCTCAATTTCAGCGTGCCTCAAATACCCTTTTTGGGTAGTCAAAAAATGGCACTTGACACGTGTCTGGCACAGTTTTTGGGCCGACTAAAGTGTCTGTCGTTTTCAAAATATTTTTTTTCTAAGTATAAATATTATTCTGTCTCAATCTCAGCGTGCCTCAAATACCTTTTTCTTTGGGTAGTCAAAAAATGACACTTGACACGTGTCTGGCACAGTTTTGGGGCCACGATCCTTCAGCCAGACATTCGATTTTGTATTCAGCCATTACAAAAGAAGTGTTGCACAAATTTTCAGGGTGCCTCAAATACCTTCCCTAAAATGTTTAACAGCTCTTGGACTAATAATAGAATACGGTCTAGAAATTACGTAGTTTAGAGAATCTGACTTTACATCAGAAAGTTTCAATGTTAATTTGGCTTTATTTAAATACGGAAAGCTTGTTTTTTAATTAAAGCAAATATTGAAATTTTAATTCTCTGGTGTGAAAAGTTGTCTAAATACGAAACCATTGGTCAGAAAGTTTTGAAATTTTGTGTCGGATATAAAGAAAGAATGAGAATTTGTTTCAGCGAAAAAAAATTAGTTCAAAATGTCGCCACCAGAGGGCGTTTTTTAATAAATTACACATCCACCGCCCACTGAATACTAGTCCTGAGATCTGAGGGAAAAAAATGACGGCTGTTGTAGGCGGATTTTTTTTTTTTTCAGAGCTTGTACGGTCCATTCAATTTGAACACCAATAATCTTTTAAAGTTATTACGCTTTTTTTTCAGGGGGCGGTGTGTATATTTGCCTTAATTATGGACCTTGTTCAAGGCATTTTGTTACCTTGCTGAAAAAATTGTTGTATTAACACTTAAATGCGCGATTTTTTTATTTTGTTTCGAAAAAATTATATATGGTTCTCTGAAAGGTTTATTACACATTAAAAATAATGAAAAAAAATCAGAGATATATTTTTCATATAATACGTCAATCTTTTCGTACGTACATTTTAATTATAATTTTAATCCACTTATAGAAGTAGTGTATAGTAAAAAAGTGTATATGCGATATTTTATTTTACTATTAACCTTAAATGCGCGAATTTTTATTTATTTATTTATTTGAAAAAATTATACATGAATCTCTAAAAGGTTTATTACACAGGAAAAATAATGAAAAAAAAATCAGAGATATATTTTTCATATAATACGTCAATCTTTTCTTCTGTTGCACATCTTCGATACAAGTAAAAACTCCTGCCGTGTGGCTGTTGTACGTTAAAATAATGCAAATTAGTAAATGCTTTAATGAGTATGTCTCCAAATGCCTTATTTTATATAATTATTTATTTTACAAAACTTAATAGAGTACGTTCTAGTAATTACGTAGTTCAGAGAATCTGACTTTACACCAGAAAGTTTCAATGGTTAATTTCGCTTTATTTAAATACGGAATGTCTATTTTTTTAACTAAAGCAAATATTGCTATTTTAAATCTCTGGTGTGAATTAGATATATGAGAATAAAAAAAAAATCTGTTAAATTCAAAACAGTGTTGTTTGCATATATGCAAAGCTGCGCACTAAAGGGTTAAGAATTGTGTAGATTTAAATTCTAGAATTCTTGATATTAAATTAATTGTAATGGCTGCAAAACAGATTGCGATGATGGTAGTTTTTTAATTATAACTCAAATGTACTTGGCAGAATGAGTTGTAATTTAAGTTTCGCATGTGTGAGGCTTTCATTTGAAAACTATTCCGAAAATGTATAGTTTTTTAAATTAATTTTTTAAAGAAATATGAATATAATAATAACAATTTTTAATTTTAAATCATTTTTATGCAGAAATCGATTTATTGAAGCTTCAAACATGCGATAAAAAATTAGAGCATATTCCGCTTAGTGCTTCTCGAGTTGTTTTTAAATAACTGCCCGCATTGCAATTTGTTTTGATACCATTAAAAATGAATTTAACATTAGGATTTCCATACTTTAACCTTTTATTTACTGACGGTACTTATAAGTACCACTCATTTTAAACTTTCATCCCATGGTGAATATTACTAATAGTGTAATGGTACTTTATCCGGATACATAACAGCAATAGTTCTAGGTTAGTTATCTTAGCGAGGAAGGAGGCTATCTTTGAAACAGTCGATGTGTTTTGTGTCGACATTTTGCACAGATTGTCACACTCGTATTTCCGTTGCTGCAAACACAGTAAAGAATATAAGATAAGTGTTGGATTATTTTTGTATGTGTGTGTGTGTGTTCATTATGATCTTAGAATACAATTGAACTAGTAATTTTAGTTGAATGGTGTATGTATTTGATTTTACAGTTGAATTACTCGGTGGTACATATAACTACCGTCACTACACTGGGTGTTGGAGAAAAGCTTCTTGTTTACTTTTCGTCTGTGTAGTTATTCATCGTTTTCATCTGTTTTAAAATGTAATTACTAAAATGTAGTGTAGTAATATTTTATCTAGTATTTCTTTTCTGTTTCATTATTATTTTTCATGGGAAATCGAAAAAGTAACGGCACCGGCACTTTTTTGCTATGCTAGAAATGGCGTATGTAAATTCATATATCGCATATGTGTAGAAGGAGAGAACATGCTGTCCCTGGAATATAGACGTCTCAAAACTAAAGGGCTGCTAACAAGATCGAAACCTAAAAAAAAAAAAAATGTTTTTGTAAACCTTTCAGGGACAAAGCATTTTCAATGCAAAGGTGTTAAATTAAATGATTGGCACCGGAATTTAATAAAAAATTCATTTGTAAATAAGAAAAAGTCTATATTTCACATACTTATTAAATCGAAAGTATTTTACCGCAATTTTGGTGCCACTTGAAATACCTTTTGGGTTTTCTGTTACGCTAATATTTTGGTCGTAGTGTACTGAAGGTACTTTAATTAATTACCACTTTAATTAATTACCTCTAAGGAATTAAATTTCTCACTGATGAGTATTTTTTTATGTTTATCCTTTAACACGTTCACGCCGGCGCGGTGGGTCACTATCTCAGAGTTGTCAAGTCTCCGGCTTTTTTCACACCACTATTATGTTAGAGAAAATGTTTTTCCTTTAAATCTCCCAATTGTTCTAATTAAATAAAGCAACATTTTCTGTATTAAAATACTGGTATCCAAAAAGCCGGAGACTTGTCAGCTCTAAGACAGTGGAGTGTGACCCACCGCGCTGGCGTGAACGTGTTAATTTGCATTGTAGTAACTGAAAAAAGAAATGAAAAAAATTGCAATAGATTATAATGCAGTAGATAAAGGGCTAAACCTGCATAGATCCTAATCTATTTAACAAAATCAATCCCTTTTTGGTATTCTAAGGTACAATCCGCGGGAACACCCAGGTATGATAACAAAATAAGGCATTCCTATTGAAATTTTCAGATTTTGTTACAATTTCTGTATGATGGCAATCCCTAAGCTTATTTTTTAACAATGATTTTAAAAAGACACAATTTCCATTGGAATGGCTATTTTCGTTTGTTAGTGGGACAATTTAATGATTAAATTGCATGGGGTGTTTTTTCTTTTTTCGTTGCCGACGGTGCGAAAAGGAATACGCAATATAAGATTTTTTTTTCTTTTTTTTGGCTTCTTTTCTTTCTGAGAAATTTCCTAATATGAAAAAAGTCTATATATTTGCTCTAACTTATGCCCTTTTCCTAGATTTTGCAATGATTACGCAGGAAAGTACACAGTTAAAGGATTATTAAATGTTTAACTATATTTTTGCATTTCCTTAGCCTTTTTTACTGCATAATTATATGTTTATTTACACGTAGGCATATATCTTTAATTCATAGACCAAGCAGGTAAATTCGAAAACGTTCCTTTATTCCTAGCTGCACACTTTTACGCTCTGTACTTACCACTTAAATTTTATAGAAATTTTTTTCGTTGTTAATCGTCCAAATGTTCTATTTAAATAAAGCAAAATATCCTATTAAATTTTAGTGGTATTAAAAAAGAGTAAATGTTGGCAGGTATGCTTTATTAACCCCTTAACGGTCGCTTAATATTTGGAAAAAAACATAAAAAAGTACCTATTTTTTTATTACAGAAATTAAATAATTATAAGGTTTCTATATAAAACATGAAATTAGTTTTTTTAAGGTGAAGAAAAAGTTGTCATAGTACAAATTCGCATTTGCGGAAAAGCCATCATGTGAGAATTCTGTGTTTTAATGGTTGTTTTACACCATACAAATTAATGCGCTTTATTTTTCACATCTTAGATCTTTATGTTTCATCATCAAACAAATTTTTACAAATAATATTTGAAATAATATAGCGTAAATTAAATTGTGATTATTATTATTTTTTTTTTTTTTTTTAGTGTGATATATTTCGAAACTTGCAATACAAAGTCCAACGTCACAATCACTGCCAAAAAACAAACCCAAACGCTAATATTCAAAGACTTCACATGGAAATGCCAGTAAATTTTTTCTGGTTTCAGAAGTTTTTCCAGCAATAAATCTCCAGCACAGAAATATGACGGGCACGAGAAATAACGGACGACACATCAGCCCGTGATATTGACGGGAGCGAGAATTAAGGGGTTAAAGTTACTTTAAAATTTATTACCTTAAAAGTAATTTTTAACCTAAAAATGGCACATATTTAATGGTTTTTTTTTATTACAAGTAAATCTGCTTTAAAAATTAAGTAAATGAGATCAAGTGTGACGTTGACAGAGCACCAAAATGTTCCGATTTTTGAATATCAGTTTTATCCAAAAATATTTCTGTAGCAGGTTTCTACAACATTTTCAACGGAAAGCAAACTTCGGGCTCTATTTCTGTAAAATTTTCAAGAAAAGTCTAAAAAGAATTTTATTCTTGGAAAATATTGATGTACAAAAAGCCATGGAACTATTAATACAGAGAAAATGACATATCCTTAACCCCTTAATTCTCGCCCCCGTCATATTCACGGGCTGTGTCTTTTACTCAGATTGTTCGATTCCCTCCAGTTTTATAAAATACTGTAATTGGCTTTATTTTAGTAACGTTTTACCTGCCATTAAATAAGGTGAATATTTCTTTTTCAAAAAAGTGGTGCCAATAAGCAATTTAAATTTTTAAACCGCAATTTAATTCCAGCGTTAAGGGGTTAAACTAGTGAAGCTCCAACTACAACTGCTTTCGGAAGGGTTGATTGCCGCCGAGAGAAACTTCATCCAGTAAATTTAAATAGAAATTTCCCCCTTATTTAAAAGCCTTGTTAATGCAGAATTTCAGTCATAAATAATGGAAGAAAGAGATATTAAATTTTATTGGTGGGAGCTTACATTTGCGGTAGTCAGGCTCTGCGTTTCCACCATATTGCGACAACATAGATAACCTCCTGTCTTTGTCAGTGAAAAATATTATAATACCAGGGCAAACTGACACCAGTAAAATAAATAGAAAATTTTACCCTATTTGTAAAAAAATATTTCTATGACATAAGACTCTTAAGAGGTCTCAGGACGCTTAAAGCTTTAAAATTTTCGAAATTTTAATTTTTTTAGATGTTAAGCTCCTATCATTTCTGAACATTTTGACATAATTTTTTCCTTGAAATTCCTATTAGAACTTATGGCTTTTAACATTTATACACGTTCAATAGCTGAAGCGTCGTTTCGGAAACTTTGAAGCCATTTTCCTCCAAATAACGTTTTTGGGCATAATGCGCACGATATCCCAAAAACTTATAAATATTTTTTCATAAAATTTTCAAAACACATGTTTCATGTTAGCCTGTATAAACTGAACCTAAAATTTCCTTTTTATTCTTCAAAACAATATTTTTTTAGGTGATTATACTGTTGAAATTTTCTTAATTTTGCATTAGCTAAATACAACTTTGTATTAAAAATATAAAAATGCTTTAAATACAAATTTATTTAGGTTCAGTGTAACTATGACAATCTGAAGTATAAGTAGGCACCAAAATTTTCATTCTAATTGCAATACTTATTTTGTAATCGTGCGCGTAAGGTGTTATGCCGATTTTTTGCTCGTCAAATATCTAACAGTTTGGAGCCCCCTGTAAATGCTAATTCTGCATCTTATAATTTTGAAATACATGAAATGAAAGAACATACTTATATATTTTATTCGAATTAAAATTGTGTCTTAAAATCAAATACATTTTAAGATATTAAATGTTGAAAATGGTCTTTTTTTTTCATTTTTTCCACTTTTAAGAGTCCTGAGACTCCTTAAATAAGACGAAATTTTCTATTTAAATTTACTGGTGGTAAGTTTGTCCCGCTGGTAATCAGAAACTGTTGACCCAATTAAAAAAAAAACAGCTTCCATCTTATGACAACCTCCTCAGTTACTTCACTCGTAACTGGCAGACAATACACTATATGTCTCCTCCTCGTTATACATAACTCCATTCAAAAAGCGGACCATGTTGGAGAAGGAAGCTATAAATGGGTTGCCAGTGAAGTAACTGCGGAGGTTGTCACAAGATGGCAACTGTTTGTTCGTTTCCATTGTGTGATGTTCTTAATAATGCCGGGACAAATTCTCACCAGCAGAAAAAATAGAAATTTCTGTCATATTTATGAAAGAAATTCCGCATGCAAGTTGTTTACATAAGGATGAGAATTTCTATACAAATTTACTAGTGGAAGTTTTCCCGGGCAGTAATCTAATTCGCTGGCATTGATATTAGGATTGATTACGTTATCAAAATATGTTGGAATCGCAATGTATGTCTATCGCAAGAACAAACTTCCACCAGTAAAAAGTAATTGATATTAATAATAATAAAGGACTTTACGTTGTAATATCGATACAAAACAAATAGGACCACCATACCATAAAGGACCATACCATAAAGCTACCATAAAGGACTCATTTCATTTATAGACTTTGACCATGCTAAATTTATTTCCAAGCAAGTTATTCCGCGCAATGCTATTATTCGTGAATCTTTAGAAATTCGTCTAAGAAACCATGAAGTGTGTAATGATAATGTTTCCTTTCACATCCCAGAAATATGGCTTTCAATTTTGAAAAGTCAATGAAAATTCCACTTTTTTCAGCATTTCTTTCTTCGTTTGCATCTTTGGTTAAAAGATGGCGCCACTGAACTGTTTATTCGGGAGTAAGAGGTTTCCGTTAAAATGTTTTGTATTTTGAATTGATTTCAAAATGTAGCATGTAAAGAGTTTGTTGTCGATTTATATTTTAGAAAATTTTTCTCCTGATGAAGGTTTTAAAGATTAAACCGAAACGTAGAGTTTTATGTTAAACTTGTGAATAAATTGTACGTTGGATAGCAGCACCTATTTGTTTTGTAATTGATATTCTTGACATAATTATGACATTTTTATTGTATTAATTAATAAGTAGGAAATTTCTATTCAAAGTTACTGGTGGAAGTTTAGTTTTGCCAAAATCAGAACATGAAGAATCGGTTACAGTTGACGCTTGACCATTTTGAGGATATGACAGTACCTCTTTATTTATAGTTCCATGTTTTGGAGCCCTACGTTGACAATTATGTAACTGGAATAAAATGCGGCGTTGACAATAATAGGGCTGTCATAGGCCCGTTTTTTGAATAGCACTATTTTCATAGAAAACTTTTTTTTTTAATTTTTCTTGAAAATTTGCCCGGAACGTTAAAATTATTGAAAATGTTGTAAAAACCTACTGCGAATTATTTTCTTCAGAAATATTGGTATTCAAAAAACTGAACAGTGGAAGCCTGCGATATGTTACTAGAACATTTACAATAGACATAGACTACGAAGTTAATCGTTTGAAAATGGTGGTATTCAAAATGGAAATCAATGACATCCCTGCACTAGTAAACAAATGTAATTAATTTAAAGTTTGCCCCAGTAGTAGGTTCACATTTCAAACATTCAATAAAAAATAACAAATTGCCATATCGGAGCGCGATTTGCACCATAAGTCTTGTGAAAATGTGGAATATTTCATGTCATTTTATCTGGTAATAAAAAAATAGTTCGATGAAACCGCTGCTATCGAAATACTCAAGGACAGAGGACACGAGATGTGACGTCATCAATAACACTAGTCTGCATGATATCAAATGATTAAAAACCAATGAGTGCCCTTAATGCATTTTTTCATGCTGATTACAAAACCGTTCTTAGGTTTCTTGTATTACGTATAGTTTGTTTGCAATCGACCCTAGTTGATTGCGAAGATTCATCGCTGAGAACAAGCATTATGTGGTAGTCACCCATAACGTAAATTTCCCTTCATCACACTCAAAAAATTAAAAGCTGGAATTTTCGTTTGTCCTCAAATCAAAAAACTGATGAAGGACAAGCATTTTGAAAAAATGATGAATGAGACTGAAAAAGACGCATGGGCCGCTTTTAAATGTGTTATCGGAAACTTTCTAAAGAATAAGAAAGATCCAAATTACAGGTATATTGTTCAAACAATGCTGAAAAATTTCAAGAAGTTGGGCTGTAATATAAGTGTAAAAATGCACTTCTGCATTCCCATATCGACTACTGTCCAGAAAATCTGGGACATTACAGTGAAGAGTACACTATGACGCAAAAGTTTAGACAATGAAGAAATTCTTACATACTTTGAAAAATATTTATTCAATTTTCAAATCACTGCTTGAAATTAATGTGCTGTACATATAAACAATATTTATAACAAAGAAAAGTGGAATTGTGCATATTGCAATAAATTAAATGGTAACAAAAATAAACTGCTGTCTCAAAAGTTTAGACACAAATTAAATAAAATCGAAATAAACAATTTTTAAAACCTGGTTGCGCATCCATGCTTATGTATTACGTCATATACACGAGATTGCATGGAAGAAACTAAATCTTGCATAGTTTGTGGATCGATATCGTACCATGCATTCTCAATAGATGTCTTAAGTTCCTTTTCAGAAGAGTATTGTCTAGCGTTGCTATAAACTTTGCGACACATGATGCTCCAAAGGTTTTCTATAGGGTTAAGATCTGGGCTACATGCTGGCCAGTCGAGAACTCTTATATTATGGGAATTAAACCAAGATTTTGAATGTTTTGCAGTGTGAATTGAAGCATTGTTTTGCTGAAATTCCCACTGAGGACCCCCTAGAAGCTCAGCAAATGGCAGTAGGTTTTCTTCTAATGTCTGTGTATAATGCTGTGAAGTTTGACGACCACTGGTGAAGGTCAGAGATACTTGTCCATTATAGCAAAAGGCTGCCCAAACCATCACCGAGCCCCCTCCTTGTCTGCGACTAAAAAAACGTCGAGGTTCCTTCCGCAAGTCATGCCAATACGATAAACAACCATCTGGACCATCCAGATTCCACTTTTATTCATCGCTAAATATGACTGACTGCCATTTCTCTCCATATGACATATGCTTTCGAGCCCACATAAGTCTTTGTAACTTATGATATGGTTTCAGAGCTGGTTTCTTCTGCATTTTGCTATAAACGATTGTTCCTTTATCCAAAATTCGTCTACGAATCGTATCCTTTGATACAGAGAGTCCGGATGAGCTTTGAACTCCACGTACGCTCATTTGTTGAGTACTCGCTAGTCTTTGTATCAGGCGATCCTCTCGTACATTTGTCACACGTGGCCTCCCAGACTGACATTTTGCTGTATATTCGGAACCACTCGATAAAACTCGATAAATAGATTTTTTTGACCTATTAATAATAGCAGAAATTTCAGAAACGCTCTTCCCTTCACCTCTCAACTGCCAAATCCTTGAAACCTCATTCACTTGAATTTCTTTAGCTCTCGGCATGTCGACTATGAAGCGCAATCGTTTGCAGAACTTAAGTACTCCAAATTTCTGACATCGTCGATTCTAAATTTGCATATGCCAGCGAATATTCAAAGAAATTTAGAATAGTGTCTAAACTTTTGCGACAAGCACATTTGAATTTTTATGAAAAAAATTAGTATTATAGCAAATAAAACGACTGTCTTTTGTACATAGCATTTTAAATCAGTTTTTGAATATATTTACAGGTTTTTGTAATTCTGACGTCATAATTCTACATTTTAAAGCTGAATGACGCCATTGTCTAAACTTTTGCGTCATAGTGTATAAGGGAAGTTGGAATGTAAATATTATGTCAGACTACTGTTGGATGTTGAAGAGGGACATAAACAATGAAGGAAGATCTGCAAGAAAGCCAGAAAGAAGAAAGTTTGTTTAATTGAACACTGTTTGCTTTTCGTTTTATTAAAGAAATTTCATGAACTTATAAGGACGTTTTTTACAGTACTTTTAACGTGTTTAATAAAATACTTTGTATGAAATCGTGATAAATTTTTGATTGCATTAATTAAAATATTGAAAACACAACTTCTTATTTTTTGTAAAGCCTGACGTGATAGACTAAAATTGTGGTTATTTCCGGAATCAGCATCAAAAATTTATTCAGAAAAACTTGTTCATAATAAATCATCTGACAAAAAGTTTAAAAATGCAGGCTAGTGTAATCGACCGACTTTTCACTAGTGTTGGAATTCACACCGGAAATTTTTGAATAGCATTTTTCTTTTATTTTATTTGTGGAATATCTATCATCTTATAAAACAATAATAATTATTTAAACTTACTGGTGAGAATTCGGAATCCCTAAATAAAAATTCAGCTAGATGCGGAATTCCACGGTGTTGCTGCATCTGACTGATAGTTTATTGGGGGGATTCCAAATTCTCACCAGTAAGTTTAAATAGTTATTATTCTTTTATAAAATGATAGATATTCCACAAATAAAATTAAAGAAAATTGCTATTCAAAATTTTCCGGTTTCAATTCCAACACTAGTGAGAAATCGGTCAATTAGTGATGACGTCACAATATGTGTCCTCCGGCCTTGAGTATTTCGATGGCAGCGATGAAACCTGTAAGAAAATTCACATTAAAAAAAGTCACAAATTTTATCAAATTGGAAACTCATAAAAAATAACAGTGTCGTATTGGAAAGTGGTTTGTACAATAAGACTTCGGAAATGTTTGAATTATGTGCAACAAACAGTAGTCGATAGAAAATTTGAACTATTTACATGGAACAGTGAATAAAGAAGAATTGACATATCATCAAAGTGGTGAAGCTTCAACTGCAACCAGTTCCGCAGCGGCAGATTACCGCCGTAGCAAATATCCACCATTTAATTTGAATCGAAATTTTCGCGTCATTTAAACTCCTTATCCATGCGGAATTTTTGTCATAATTAATTAAGGTAGAAATATCTATTCGTTTTACTTGCGGAAGTTTGTCCAGGCGGTAGTCAGGACCAGGTGTCCGCCACGTTGTGACTACGTCAACAATCCTCCTGTCAGTGTATTTGAAAGCGTTTATAATACAGTCTGATACAAACTCTTCCAATAAAAACCACTACACAAGTTTGAATTATTTGGGACAGAAATTTTTCAAGATTGAGGCGTTTAACCACTGCCATCGAAATACTAAAGGCCAGAGGACACGAGTTGTGACGTCATCACTAATTGACCGACTTATCACTAGTGTTGGAATTCACACCAGAAATTTTTGAATAGAAATTTTCTTTTATTTTATTTGTGGAATATCTATCAACTTATAAAGCAATACTAACTATTTAAACTTACTGGTTAGAATTTGGAATCCCCGATTAAAAAATCAGCCAGATGCGGCAACACTGTGGCATTCCGCATCTGGGTGAATTTTTATTTAGGGATTCTGAATTCTCACCAGTAACTTTAAATAGTTATTATTGTATTATAAGATGAAAAATATTCCACAAATAAAATAAAAAAAAATTCCTCTTCAGAATTTTCTGGTATGAATTTGCACACAAGTGATCAGTCGGTCGATTAGTGATGACGTCACAACTCGTGTCCTCTGGCCTTGAGTATTTCGATGGCAGCGGTTTAAATAAGGCAAAAATTTCTATTCTAATCCCCGGTGGCAGTCAGTCCGTGTTGATCCGATGTAATCAAAGAGCACCGGCCATCTTATGACTACAGCCTCTGTTCCTTCACTCGCAACTGGTAGACACTATATGACACTTTCTCTTTATACAAAGCTCCATATTTTATTTTTATTATTTTTTTTTGCCACAAAACATCGGACACTAATACGTCTATTAGTGTTAAGCGCATTCCAATTGGACAATTTGTTGTTGTTGCTGTATATTTTAAAAATGTGAATGGATTTATGGAACACTCTATAAGAAATAGAATTTGTCTTATAAAATTAATTTTTCTTGTTTCTTTTTCAGTGTCGGGAAGTCAACGAAGTGGCTACACAATGCCGGTGCGAATTCGTAAAAGAGTTCAAAGGGTGTTTTGAAAGTCAGAAGATGGGTTATATCAGATACACAGACCACATGTATTGTCTTTATGGACCAGAAGGAGTAACATCCGTTGTTGCCATGAGTGTAAGTTTTTCGATAAAAAATCTATAAAAATATAATTTTGTGGTATCGTTAACACATGGTTATCGATATGTATTAGTAAGATCTACAGGGGTCGTACGTTTCAGCGAATTTTCAGGATATATATCAGTATTTGTTTTATATAAAAATACATCTACATTAAACGCGCTAATTTCTGTGTTATTTAAGAAGAGATTTTCTATAAGAAAATACCGGCGTCGAAGAATTTAATTGTCTTGAAATTTCAGGTCAAGTACGACCCCTGAATCTGGGTTTTAAACCTTTCAGGGACAAAGTTGCTAAAATGTTGAAAAGATTACTTAACACCAGTATTTACAAAAAAAAATTATTTCCAAATACATAAAAGCTTCTCTTCACGTACATTATCGAAGCAAAATTTTATTTCAAAATTCTTGTGCCAGTGTGGGATTTGGTAATTAAAATTGAGTGGGATATATTATATCCCACCACACTTCAAGGGGTTAAAAAATAAGAAGATTCTTCGTCTTCTAGAAGTCTTTTGTAAGATTTCCTAGATATGTTGCCAAGATGATTCTTGCAATCATCGCTATAAGAAAAATGTAGTTTTTTATTGGTTGACGGAAGTGTTTGTTTGTGAACATGGGCTTTCTTTATCGACGAGTACTGTTCGTATTCGAAAGCCGCGCCTAGCACTCTGGGACAGTTCTACTATCCAAGGGGGTGTTAGGTTGAGCTGGGTATTTTCCGAAGTTCTTCATTTGTTGATTGTCTCTAAGATTGGCACTCAGCCAAACGCAGCTAAACGGTCACCGATTACCCCTATTTTGATAATATCAAAGAATACCTGCACATGCGCAAAATCACTGAGGGTTTTGCTATCCGAAAACAAACAGTAATGAAAAACTAAGGTGGCTAACGAAAGTAACAATATTATTTTTGGTTTATTCTTTTATTTTTTTATTGAAAGAAACAAACATTTATATTATGTAATTGCAGTTTTAAAACTGGATAATCATTAATCTTCTACATCTTTTTGCAACAACAACAACAAAAAAAAAACAACTTTCCAAAATTTCTAACATAAGTCCTTCCAGAAATAGATTCAACTATTGTTTAAATGCATTTCGTGTTCAAAGATTTAAAATGTTATTCTTCTTATCATTCTAAAATAACATATTTTTAATATTTCTGTATCGTTTTAAGACACGTTACCCTTAATACTTTTTTAGAAAATCGTACCTATCACTTCTATAGCAACAGACATTTCAGCAGAGTCAAGTAAAAATTAAGCAGTTATTCCAAATAAAATTATGCATATTACAAGCATTTTTTGTATTATATAGAAGCTAAAATATACATCTATTTTACGCTGCTTACTTCCATACTACCTTGTAAAATAATAACAAGATTATAAACTTTGCGCTAAATGTGCTCCAATCCCACTCTCAATATACCATCTGTTCCCTTAAATATTTATGTTTTATTTAGTAAAAACTTACCTTTAGAAAAATAAACTTTTCTTCTTATTCTAAGTCTTAACTTTTTATATTATTAATGATATTTTATTTTTTACAGGTGGTATGGCTTTTAGTTTTGTTCGCAGGCTTGGGAATCACAGCAAATGACTTGTAAGTACTTTATAAAATGTTATATCATTAATTATTCTTAAACAAAGTTATACAGTCTAACCAGTGTTGCCAGATTGGGGGCTTTTTTGTCCCCAGATTGTTGATTGTCACCGCTTTTTTTGAAATAGAAATATTCGGCCTGTTTAAAAATAGAATAAAAATTCTGAAAAATTAGTCGAATTATACTATTTTAAAAAAGTGGTGGTAGTCAAATAATCTGAATTAAAAAAGTCCCCAGTCTGGCAACACTGAGTCTAACTAAATAACTTTCCTGCGAAATACTTTACTGTTAATAATCCTGTATTTCACGAATCATTAAAAAATAAAAATAAAAAGAAAAGTGCCCAGTTAAACTGATGGCATTGAGCTCACAAGGTATAAACACTAATTGTATATTATACTCTTATTTCAAAGAATAATGCCCCTCAAAAAATAACTGAAGAGGTATTATTCCCCGTTTCCTCCCTTTATACTTAACTAATGAACCTCTAAATCTAATCAGGGAAGCTCCTTAACATAATAAATCGGCATACCAAATTTGAAGCAAATCTGATAATTCTGCATGAAAAAAACCATATCGCTAAACTAAGTGGTTCTAACCCCCCTTTCCCCCTTTATACTTAACTAATGAACCTCCAAATCTAATCAGGATAACTCCTTATCAGAATGAACATAGATAAAAATTTGATAAATGGATAATTGTGCATGAAAATCCATTTATCTAAATTAAAGGGAGGGGGTTTGCCCCCCTTCCCCTCTTTTATACATGACCAATGAACCTCCAAATTTAATTAAGAAAGCGCCATATCGGAATAAACCGGTATATCACATTTGAAGCAAATCGAATAATTCTGCATCAAAAACACATGTATCTAAATTAAGGCGGAGAGACTGGCACCCCCCCCCCCTTATTCTTAACCAATAAACCTCCAAATTCAATCAAGGGACCTCCTTAACATAATAAACCGGTATACCAAATTTGGAGCAAGTCTAATATCTGTGCATCAAAGACCCATTTATCTAAATTAAGGGGGTGTCTAGCCCCCTTTCCCTCCTTTATACTTAACTAATGATCCTCCAAATCTAATCAAAGCAGCTTCTTATCATAATAAACCGGTATACCAAATTTGGGGCAAATTGAATAATTCTGCATGAAAAACCTATTTATCTAAATTGTGGGGTAGCCCCCCTTCCCCCCTTTATACTTAACTAATGAACTTCCAAATTTAATCAGGGAAGTTCCTTAACAGAATAAACCGCTATACCAAATTCGGAGCAAATTGAATAATTCTGTATGAAGAACCCATTTATCTAAATTAGGGGGGGGGAGGGCAAACACCCCTTTCCCCCTTTTATACTTAACCAATGAACCCCCAAAACTAATCAGGGAAGCGCCTTATCAGAATGAACCTAAAAAAAAAATTTGAAGCAAATCGGATGTTTCTATCAAGAGTTATCGCGTTACGTACATACATACATACTTACGTACATACATACATACAGAACCGGCGGGCACATTAGCTCTCAGGCTTTGATAGCCTGTGAGCTAATAAAAGAAAAAAGTAAATATGTGTATGCACTGAAAAAAAAAAAAAAATAATAATAATAATAATAATAATAATAATAATAATAATAATAAAATAAACTGCAATTTCTAGAGAAAAAAACTGTTTTAAAGAAAATAAAAAGTGGATTTTGTAATTTTTACAGAAAAATACTGTTTTAATGAAACGTTACAGGTATTTTCTGTAAATTAAACGGTTTTCCACTGCCTCCAAAATTGTCAGCTTTATTCTGTTAGTTTCATATATATATATATATATATATATATATATATATATATATATGTATTACAATCATACAGTAAAAGGAGCAAACAGCTGACACGTTGGGAGCACGGAATTTACAAATATTTAGCTGCTGGGGATCGAAAAGGCGTCCGCTAAACACAGGTGTCCGGTATTTGGGAGTTTTATGTAATGAAGGTTTTACTGTATTTAAAATGGGGTTCTAGATTGTGTAGAATAAGAAATATTTGTTTATACGTGTTGTATTTTTCCAACACAGCAAAAAAGTGTCCAGGCCGGGAATCAAACAGAGGAACATTTTTAGCTTAAATTGACGCAGTAGAAAAAAAAAAAAAAAAATCTGTTGATTTTACAGGAAAAACTGACAGCTACGACGCAGGTAAAAACTGTTTAATTTACGGAAATAATCTGCATTTATTAGAAAATTTCTTTTATTTTAATATATTTTGCTCGTAAATTCGTATTAAATAGAGATTATTTTTGCAAAATAAGTAGTTTATTTACGGCCTCCTTTCTGGCAGTTTTTTCCCCTGTAAAATCAACAGAGTTTATTTTTAGAGTGCATTGCTGTTCCCCATGATATATCTGGACGACACACTGGTCGACACAATACCCAAAGACAACTGTTTGGCTATGCCATGTGCGCCAAGAGTTACGGATTTTGAACACCTAAATTTTTAAACTAAATAATTTACCTTGTATATTCGCATACTCTCGTTCTATTTCTGCGATTAGACAAGGCGAATAATATTGTTAAATAATAGTGGTATTGAAAATGGGTGAAAAAAAAATTATATCCTTTTCCCCATATTTATTTATTTTTATTTTTTTTTTAAGTACGCAGTTTTCATCAAATATAATTTTTTCTGTGTTTATATGTATGCAACCTATTTAAAATCCGTTCTAGCATAGAAAAATTCATAGTTAAGACAAAAATACAGTCACCTGAAAATGCCTTGAATGTAACTATTGTAACCTCTGTTACTGGACAACATTCAGTCTATTTAAAACATTTATATTCCTATCAAAATGTTATATATAGTGCATTATATCATCATTAGTGTGCTAGACTTCAATATGTAATTTTATAACCACTAACGTGGAATTCAGATGTTTCAGCTCACTGACTACATGTGTGCAGAACAAATTCCTGTAGCATATCTTTTGTAATAATTTTACTTACAAGTTAGATCACTAGTAACATCTGTTGAGGACAGTGGAAGTCATTTCTTTGGTAAGAAAAGTTACAGTAACAGAGGTTACAATTTCAGTGTACAAATTTAATCTTATAATATAACAATAAAAAATAAATATTTTAATGTTTTGTGCCTAACTAGTTGAAATTTTAGGTTTTATGATTACATAAAACCAGTTAGAAATAGGTCATTAAATATTATTAGATAAAACATTAAATTTAAAACTATGCCTACAGTTATCTGGACAGACAATGGATAATATAAATTAAAAAATAATATCTTTTCAGAATTTTTTTAATGAAGTCTTTACTGATTATTTTAATGGAAAAGAAAAATTAAAAGAATTTTTTCCCATTTTACCAAGAAAAAAAATATTCTAATTGTCGACATGAAAAGGACATAATTGTTTTGTTTCACCCAAAGCGGTAATCCTTGGCACCTAGGCTATGATATCCGGTCTGTCATTGCAGGTGTTATTAATATACAGAAGGTTGACTTTTTATTTCTTTATAACAAATCTGAACACAATTAACTTTTCAGTTTCGTGTCGTGCTCTCATTTTTTCTTTATTATTATTATTAATACAAATTTGAAACTACACATGAAATCTAAAAGCTTAATGGATGTCACTCAAAGTAAAATTTAGTTGGGAGAAACTTTCAAAAAATACTCTTCAGACTTAAATTAGGAGCATCACGTGAGCTCTATGCGGACAAGAGCATTAAGTAGTATAGCTCGGGAACCGTGAGTGAAGTGATAATCGTACAGTTTTTAACAGAAAGAAAATCATTCCAGTAATATTTTACCCTTGAAAGTGTTCTATTCTTTTCTTTTTTTTTTAAAGAAATCTGTTTTCTGAATAATAATGATCTAATATGCTTTTACCGACATATAGTTAAAGTATACTGTAAATTGCTGTAAAAAACTAGGCTTAATTACATGGTATGCAAAATCTATTGATTTTATCCTTTTTAAAAATAATTAATTTTCTTTTTCAAAGTTTCTTCTATTTGTCAAAACTAGTAAGGCAACCATACAACAGAAGAGCTTCTACAACTGTAGTAGCAGAAGAATACTAAGCCAATTATGTTTTTTTTTTTTTTTTTTTTTACTATAAGTTGCCAATATTGATTTCGCATTTTCCAGTGTATAAGTCGAACCCAAATTTTGAGAGAAAAGACCATGCTCTTCCAATTTAATATCATCATTTCCGTATAGTATCCTTCACCTTATATGATCGCAGAATTTTAGCACGAATTCTGCTATTAGAAAATATGAAGAACTATTCGAAAATAGTGGTATCCAAACTTACGTAAATGTTATTTCTCTCGCTGTTTGGGGTGGACTTATACACCAGAAAATATTTTATATCTTAGCCATTATTCGCATAATTGCCGAGATACATATTTCACCGATTATTCGCGAATATTTCTGTATTCGTGGCATTAAATTGAAAGTATTTACAATCAAATGCAAATATTGAACTAGTATTTGTATTTCATTGGAAATACTAATAGGATCAAAATGTCCGGAGACAGTGCTTATAAATGATGCCAATTTAGTGAGTTTTTTATTTAAAAAATCTACCAGAATACCCGAATAATAATTTTTGCCTTATTCAATCGGAATATGTAAGTGTAGTATTTCTGATGAGTACAATATTCTCGCAATAATGAAACTCCATATAAACCAACTTAACAAAAGTTGGTTTGCTATTTAGCATGACTTGCAGACACCTAACTTTTTAAAATATTCGTCACCACTATTTTCAAAAGATAATCTTCGTGATGTTTCCTTTTGTACATATTAAAGAAATCCGCTGCGAAGTTTTAGTTCGGAAATAGTAGTAGCAAATATGAAAAAAAAAATATATATATACAGGGTGTTCCGTTAAAGGGGTCCAATATTAATAGGGGTAATAGAGGAGATCACATGGAGCATAAATCAGTATATAAAGCCTGGTCGGATCTCAATAGTTTTCAAGTTACAGCAAATAGAATGAAAATTCGGAAAATTGTAAAAGAACCCTCATTGCTAAACTATCGATAATGCTACATAAAAACGAAGCACATACTTAGAAAGAGCAGAAGAAAACCTACAAAATGACGTCAATTGTATTAAAATAGCAATATTTATTGACGAGTTACAAGCCCTGAAACAGTGAAAAAAGTACGAAATCCAATATACATCAAAATAGTTAATCGTTAATTCCAAAAAGACAACTCTAGCTACAACAAGGAAAATGTAGTAAAATTTGGTCCATTCCGAAAACTTTCGAAAAAGCTTACAATGAACCATATCGGTTTAATTGTGTGAGATAAATTAATCAGTTTCTTAGTTACAACTCCGCTTTCTTTGACACTAGCAAAGGTTAAACTCCGCCCATCACGATTGGAAACACCGCCTTTTTAATTACTCTCAACTATACATTTTCGATCATGCTTCTTCTGAGATGCAACATTTTTAATTATTCAAGAGTTGAATGAACCAAAATAACTTTACAATAATAGTCTACATTTTAAAATGGTCTTTTATTGATATAAAGCTTAAGTTAAATTCTTTAAAATTAAACCGGTGGTGAAAATTCGGAAATAATTAAAAATATTGCGATTTGTAACTATGCAAGAAGTTTCAGTACATGTTTTACATGGACAATTATTGTATGTATATGTGCATCATAATTTATGATAGGAAATAATAATAACAAATAGCATAATAATTTTATTAATTATAAATTTAAAAAAGACACTAAATTTTAAATTAATTCCTACAAACTTTGTAATTTACAATTTGAGTACACCACAGTCTGTGACTCTTTAAAAATTATCTTTAAAAATATTCAGTACATCTTCTTCCATTGCAGGTGTTCGTACATGTCGAGGTTTCCCTGCATCAATGCTTGCTGTATGAAACGATCCAGTCTCCCGTAATCGTCTATCGATTTTTATGAAGAGTTTCGAACTTGGGCAACGTCTCCTTGGAAATTGCTCACGGTACATGCGCTGTGCTAGACATGCATTTCCATGAGCTTGCCCGTACATCAGATGCATGTCCGCATATTCTTCGTTAGAGTATTCCGGCATAATTATTATACATCAACTTACTACAATCCCACTTACAACAGCCTCCCTTTAACATAACGCCCACTGATGACTGCTGTTTTATTACACTTTTCTTCCTATACACATAGAAAATTTGCATAAAAAGTACTTCTTCTTCATCATCCTGAAAGTTCATGGAGGAAACGCAGCAGTCACGGAGTTTGCTTTAAGACAAGGCGAGAGCTGCACAATATGTCATTCACTTGACCAGACTGAATAATGAAAGGGTATTGATAGAGGTTGATCAGAAATGTATAATTGAAAGATATTAAAACGGGGTGTTTACAATCGTCATGGGCGGAGTTTCGCCCTTTCCGGGCGTGCAACAGTACAGAGTTGTAACTAGGGAACTGCTTGATTTCTCCCATACAATTAAACTGATATGGTTTATTGTCAGCTTCTTCGAAAGCTTTCGGAATGGACCAAATTTTATAACATTTTCCTTGATGTAGGTAGAGTTGCATTTTTGGAATTAACGATTAACTATTTTGCTAAATATTTGATTTTGTATTTTTTCACTGTTTCAGAGCTTGTAACTCGCCATTAATTCTCAATATTCTAAAACAACTTATGTCATTTCGTAGGATTTTTTCTGCTCTTTCTAAATATGTGCTTCGTTTTTATGTAGCATTATCGATAGTTTAGCAATGAGGGTTTTTTTACAAATTTCCGATTTTTCATTCTATTTGCTGTAACTTGAAAATTATTGAGATCCGGCCAGGCATTATATACTGATTTATGCTCCGTGTGATCTTCTCTATTACCCCTATTAATATTGGACCCCTTTAACGGAACACCCTGTATATATAGAAAGCTACGACTCCTATAATTAGGTAAGCTCAGGAGTAGTGTTGCCAGGCGTCTCGCGAAGTTGGGGCTTCAAATGCTCTGGATCGCTGCCATCGAAATACTCAAGGCAGAAGGACACGAGTGTAACGTCATCACTAATCGAACACCTTCTCACGAGTGTTGGAATTTACACCGGAAAATTTTGAATAGCAATTTTCTTTTATTCTATTTGTGGAATATCTATGCTCTTATAAAACAATAATAACAATTTAAACTTACTGGTGAGAATTTGGAATCCCCCAATAAAAAAGCAGCCAGATGCGGCAACACTGTGACATTACGAATCTGGCTGAATTTTTATTTCGGGATTCCGAATTCTCTCCAGTAATTTTAAATATTATTATTGTTTTATAAGATGATAGATATTCCACAAATATAATAAAATAAAATTGCTATTCAAAATTTTTCGGTGATTATTCCAACAATTGTAAGATGTCGGTCGATTAGTGATGTCGTCACAACTCTTCTCCTCTAGCCTTCAGTATTTGGATGGTAGCGTCTGGACACCAGTATTTGACAGTAATTTTCTTCGCCTTATCCAGTGGCAGAATTAACTGCGATTAAAGATGGTGAAATATACTGTATGAAATTAGTGGTGTCCAGAGCATTTGAATTCCCAATTTATGCGGAACATTTGGCAACACTACTCGGGAGTTACAAATAACATAGCTGGCGACTTTTACCGCTATTAATCAAAAGAAAAATGTTTAATCATTAATCGCGAAAATTTAGTAATAAATAAACCAAGTTTTTCTGTTCAATTATAGTGGGAGGAAAAAGCGCAAAAGGTGGCAAATATGGAATAATCGCAATCAAATAATCTAAAAACATTTCAAAACTTTCGTGATTAAAAGAAAATGCTTTGTTTGAGAAATTCTACAATATTTAAAATATTTTTAGAAACTTCCATCTAAAATATAGTTTTGAGAAAAATTTTAAGTAAGACATTTTAATCCATTTATTTCATTACATCGTCTTTTAAACAAGAGCTTAAAAGCTTTTGCACATTCCGCTACCCATTTCAAAACTTTCTGCGCTAGAAAATCCTCGCATATTTCTTTTATCATTAAAGATAATCTCTGAAAAATAGAAACTTGCTTTTATCTAAAGTTTTTATTTAAGTAAGTTTGGGAGTTTTATGCATTTTATAAATAACTTCATATATTTTTTTCAGCCTCTGTCCTTCCCTGTTCATCATATCCAAAACTCTAAAGATGTCACAGAATGTAGCTGTATCCTTTATGTTAAAATTATATTAAAATATTTATATTTTATTTATGTCTTTTTTATTAATTTTATATACAGGGTGTGGTCAAAAAAGCTTGAAAAGTTGCAGCAAAAAATCTAACTAAAACATTTATGCTAAAATTTTCCATTTATAATATTTAATACTCAATAAGAAAAATGTAAATTGTCTTTTTCCTATTGCTCGGAGTTTCGTAAATTTAAAAGAAAGTTCAATTTTCGATATATATTTTTCTAAAGCAAAAATATATTCGTTTAATCATAGTTTTGTTGAAAAAAACTTTTTTTATATGAGAATTATGTTTAATAATATTTATTAATATGCTTCATTATGGTGACCAAGACAGAACAAAGTTTGGAGAGAAAGAAAAAAAAAACGTTCCTAATGTATATAAAGTTGATGGTTACATACCTGCCATGTTTTACGCTTTTTTCTTACCGCTATTTTTTAACAGAAAAATTTGTGTCATACATCATCGTTAACATAGAATTGAATAATACTAATTTTTCTGATAAAAAATAGTTGTAGGAAAAAAGCGTAAAAGTTGGCAGTTATATGGTTAAGTTTTTTAAAATTGTAGGGTTAAATTGAAGTTTTGTTTCTATTTCTGTACATTTTGAGAGTTTTGTTTATTTCTCTAAAAAATTACGTGTATAAATGCATGATAGTAAAAAAAAAGCTTGTTCATGTTTAAAAATCCTTCACCTAAAAGTCTTGTTTTAAAAAAACATAAAATTCATAACAGTAAACATAATCGTCTTAGGAAGCATAACTTTATTTGTTGGAGCATTTGTTGCATAAGATTAATTTATTTACGAAGATAGGAATTTGTTCCCTCTAAAGTATATATATTAAAATATCGTCAACCTAAGGCTGAAAGAGTTAATTTTATTTTAAATCTTTTTCAGGTAGGATATATTTGAAAATATTTTTTAATTACTATAAAAATTCCAGCACTGTTCCAGTATAGCCAGTCTGCAACTTTTTATAAAATTCATATTGCTTAATCAAATCACTTTTTTCATATAGTAATATTTGCCTTATTTAATGTCTCATAAATTAAGGAGGAAAAAGGCGAATTTTCCCAGTTCAAAAAAAATGGTAGCGATTCAACAATCTTAATGCAAAAAAGGAGAGGACTCGCAACTCTGTACTGGTCCACATTCATCATATAAAAAGCCATGCAATAGTTGCAATAGCAATAGGAATTGCTTAGATTAGTATACAGTTGCTTGAATTAGAACTTTAGAACAGTGTTGCCAGACGAATACTAAAATTTAATTTTGTATACCACTATTTCCGTAGAGAGTTAGTCACCTTATAAATTTTCAAAAGAATTGCGATTAATGCAAGCGAATAATAATGTACAAAAATAGTGGTAACCAAAATAAAATTTGTATTCGTCTGGCAACACTGCTTTAGAATCACAGGGATTTGACTACAAGATGAAATTGCATACTTGCCAACATTCAACTAAACATCCGTAAAATGTGAGTTAAGTTGACCCAGGTTATGCGCGTTACTAACGAGAAAATTTATTTGATGTATCATTATATATTTAAAATCGTGTTTCTCTATGAAATCTATTTGAATTAATTTCTTTTGTAATTTTCTAGTTCGAAATGTGTTTCACCTGGGTCAATTTAACTCACAATTTACGGAAGTTTAGGGCAAAGTGGCAAGTATGAAATTGCATCATTTCACCTTAACTCATTAACGACGGTCCTCCTTTACACTTCTTTTAATTCTTTGACACCAGTTTTTGCGACCTTGTAATTTTGAATTATTTAATCGCTCAAAATCTGAGATTAGATAATGTGAAATTTTCCAAACTAAAATACTGGTATTGAAATTTTAAAATTTTGTTCGCCTCGACGGCAAATTTTCTTGCCAGCCGGCTTTAATGAGTTAAAGTGCAGGATTAGATAAAACTTTGGTGTCTGTCTCGAATTTCCTTTCTGTCCACCAGTCTGTAAGTTTGTTGAGCTGATATCAGGCAAGATTGCATAGCTGACAACCTTTAAGCTTTTTTCATACCACTAAAATTTTACAGAAAATGTTATCTCATTCAATCGCCGAAATCTCATGATTAAACAAGGCGAAAATCTCCTTAAAATTTTAGTGGTAGACAAAAAGCGTAAAAGTTGGCAGCTATGAGATTGGAAACACGGCTCTGAGATATAGCCTGTTTAACCGAAACTCTTTAATTGACACACGAGTTATTTCAAACTTTAAAGTTTTTTTTTTTTTTTTTTTTTTTTTTTTTTTTTAATAATAAAAATTATGGAATCCTGAGCTTGCAGAAACTATAAATCTGAAGCCAATTAACGTAAGTTCACGAAATTGTAACGATTTATGAAATTTTTGGACCTGCTAAATGCTAAAAATAAACTATTAAATATGTTGCGATTAACTTAAAAAAATTGCATAAAATATAAAAAAAAAAAAATAAAAAATTTCAAATAATTTTAAATAATTTTAAAATCAGGGTTTTTTTTTTTTTTTTTTTTTTTTTTTTTTTTTAAAGAAACTTTTTTAGTTGAGAAATTTTTATAAACGCACGATAAAATCTTAAATGAAATATTTGAAAAATATTTTTAAATTTAAAATTTTTCTCTCCACACAGGATAGTAGTACCGTTGAAAACTATAGTAATAAAAATGCAACACACGAAAATCGAACTATTACGCGTTTTATATGCTCTTTATTTGTGTTAAAAAGCTAAAAATTATGTTTGTATGAATATTCGGTACATTTTAGACATTTAGAGGGAATTGCTTTGATAACTACGGCTTTTGTCTCAAATGATTTTATTACATAATATTTAAACACATACAATATTTTTTACAAATTTCTTATTTTTCCATACATCGTCGCTTCAGAGCAACAGTAGGACATCTAGTAATAATAAAAAAATGAGATGTCTGACTTACTGCTATGAATAGCTGTGTTTGCATCTAGTGGATCAACTTCTGAAACACTATGTTATTTTTAATACTATATCTGAGATGTGTTTTATGAAAATTCTCTACTGTTCCAACCAGTGTTGCCAATGGGCTAATTTTTAAAAATTTAGATTTCTTGATTGGCACCACTTTTCTGAAATGGTAAAATTCCCCTTGTTTTCGCCTTAATTAATATGTCATTAAATAAGGCGAATTTCACTATTTTAAAAAAGTGGTGCCAATCAAGAAATCTGGATTTTAAAAAAGTGGCCTACTGGCAACACTGTGTTCCACTGGATGCAGACATAGTTCTTCATAGCAGTAAGTCAGACATATCATACGATTATTGCTAGGTGTCCTGCTGTTGCTTTGGGGGCGACAATATCCTCTTATTCTTTTTTTTCCGAAAATCAAACACAAGATGGCAGGCTTGTTACAGATGTTCCACATGACGACATGAATATAAGTAGGAACCCTACTGGTTGCATTTATATTGGGATTTTATCAATCCGCGACAAAAAAAAAAGTTATAAATTATTCCTCTGGCCTTTCTTTTCTTAACCCTTTCCGGCACGGGCAATTTTTGTTCTAAAATGAAGAAATGATTGACTGACACCGGAATTTTAAAACGACTTTTGTAGAAATAATAAACAGGTTATTTTAACTTTTCATAGTAAAAGCAAAATTTTACTAAAATATTCTTGGTGCAGTTCGTAAGTTTGGAATTAAAATTAGGTATCCCGACCCGGGATTAAGCACCTGTGGTCATCAAAAAAAAAAAAAAAAAAAAAAAAAAAAAGGAATCTCAACAAAAGAAAGACGTGGTGATAAACATGTGAGGGGCATTTTCCGCTGACCTCTGACCTGTAGTTAAGCTTCTGAAGTCTGATCACATGAAAGAGAGAGCTTGATCACATGAAAAGTTCAACTGAAAAAAAAATACACTTTATTTGTTAGTTCACATTATCAACTGATATAGCCCGTCTATATCAGTTGTCAGCATGGATTATGAGAAATATATTGCTTGGTTTTTTTTTTTATATATATATGTATATAAAATTACTCTAAGTGCTCGGTTGGAGATTTTATCAAGATGCATGAATTTTTTACTTTTTCAATGGCAGCACCCAATTTTGACAATATATTTTAAATCTTTGGTTCAAACTGTGCATAGAAATGAAATTTCAAGTCATTTTGATTATAAGTTTTTTAATTTTAAACATTAAAAAATAGATCTTCTAATGTTAAATTACATTTTCATATTTTTATTAATAGCTCCTGAAATTATAATCCTGTGATAATTTTTCTTGTAGTTATAATACTAAAAAAATCAAACATAAATACATTAAATTGTAATTTTTTTAAATTTTATAATCTTTTTTTTTTTTTAAATGTTCATCGATTATGTTCGCTCTGCTGTCTCTCCTACAAACTTTCCCAATAATGTTTACTTTATGTTTTTTGGGTCGCTGAATCCCAATTTTTTACTTTTAAGTAATGCTTAGGATGGACTTCACGGTAATTAACAGTAACCGCCTATTTGACAGGACTGGGGGGGGGGGACGAAGGCAGCTTCTATCTGGGAGAAATTTGGAATTTTGCCTTACTGATAAAAACTCTGAAATGTGTTAAATGGAATCCGGTTACAGAAGAACACCTTTCCGCTCTCAGCCAAGGTGGGATAAAGGGGATCTATTTGGTGCAAGTTACAAAATATTTTTGTTTGAAAACTTAGAAATATAATACTTAACAAAACTTTAGGGTGTTACTCTGCTCGCTTTTGGCAATGGTTCGCCGGATATCTTTTCTGCAATGGCTGGTATACAACAAGGAAAGAACGAAATGGTCATAGGAGGTCTCATTGGTAAGTAAGTTTTTATTGTTAAACAATATTATGCATATCCCCGAAATATATCATACATAGATCTTAAAATAAATGCTGATCATAAGATTACGCAGGTCGTAAGCTAAGATAACCTGAAACCGATCATGAGATTAAAAATGTAATCGGTAAGTAATTTTAATTCGTTATTAAGTCTGGTTTCAAAAGCAGAAAAAATTATGAGTGCTTTCGAGGTAAGTTGTAATTATATTTTTAAAAACTTATTGATACATATCTTATAATTTAAATTGATGATAAATTACTTTTATATGTAATATGTAAAGATTAAACTTTTGTAGGTCGCGCCAGTCATTATTTTAATACAGTTATTGGGTCGTTCGGAAAGTCGTGTCTGTTTGGAAAAATCAATTCGTACCGGAAAATTCTATCATTTAATTATTAGACATTCATTCCGATGTCCAATGTCGAATAAATATCGGGCAAAAATTTCCAGTTCGAAATTATTTTTCCAAACGGACACGACTTTCTGAACGACCCAATATTTCCAAAAAATAATATTCGTAGTAGATTATTTTGCAAATGTAAAAATCTACCGTCAAAATTATTGTCTAAAAATAGTGGTATTGGTAAGACCCATGATATACTTTTTTTTTATCAACTCTACTAATGGGTAATAATTAAGGAAATTAAGGAATATTTTTCCTTACTTTCGAGTTTTTATAATAAGATATTTATATGCAAAATTCTAATAATGAAAAAAATATATTTTTTTAACTCTCTAATTAGGACTAATGTTTTCAAAATATGTTTACATAATATGGTCATTTTTTCAGACAAATTCAACTTTCCAAACAGACACATATTCGAAAAAAAAAAAAAAAATCGAGTATTTTTCTTCGAATGCTATCCATTTTTGCGTAAACATTTTCATGCTCATCATACATGTTTTACAAACAAATATGATAATTTAACAACCTTTACATTTGCATTAAAATTAATATTATTATGTTACACCTGCATGTATGAATTCAGTTACGCAACTGAAAATGTTTATCACTGGCTGCCGCACCATATTTTTCAAAATCCTTCTCCAGGTGCCACCTACTTTTTTTCTTTCTACATATTTGTTACAAACAAAAATCATTGCCATGGTGTATAGAACTATGTATATATGAAAAAGTGGGGAAGGATTGTACTTTGTGCCAATATATTAAGAAAGAGAAACAACGTATAAAGACACAAATATAAATATGTTTAAAAAGCATACAGCAGTTTCGAAACCTCTAAGGTTTCATCATCAGTGCTTAAAAATCAAAGGTAAAATTAAAACTCTTGGTAAAAGGGGGGGGGGGGGAGACAGAGAGACAGAAAGGCGTACCTTACAGCTCTACTGTCAACGGCGAATTTACCCAGAGTTTTAATTTTACCTATGATTTTTAAGCACTGATGATAAAAACTTACAGGTTTCGAAACAGCTGTATGCTTTTTATACATATTTATATTTGTGTCTTTATACATTGTTTCTCTTATGTAGATATATTTTCTAATTAAATTTTAATTGGTCTGACGACAATTCGGACCTAGCACACAGCAGATCATTTTCTACCCGTGTGCCAGCTCAGAAGGTGTGTCGGAACAATTAAAAAATTAATTACCTTATATCCAACATTATAGCACAAAAGCATAGGCAATAATGAGTGCCACCCTAAAATGGAAAGAGCGTAGGCAGATGCCGGTGCCTGTGTAAACAACACTTTTTAAAAGGACGTTCTGTGTTTGTGACCTTGTAGGACGTGTTGGTATAAAGACGCTTTCTGAAGTGTGTTTGGACCCGGCACACAGAGATATCTTTAACTCCGAACATGCTTATTAGTCATGCTTATTAGTCGAACAAGTCAAATTATTAATTGGGGGGTTCGCAACCATAGCAGACCAAGTCCATTTTGAAAAAAAAATGACATAGCCCATTTAGATGATGCTTAAGATCTGTTTTATCCACTTCCACAGTGAACCAAGTCTGTTTTCACATATTTTCTCATATATGGCATCTGTTTACAGACTTGGTTTACTGTGAGACAGGATAAAACAGATTTTATGCACCTTATAAGAAGACTATCTCTTTTTTTTTTTTCTAATGGACTCGATCTCCTATGGTTGTGAGCCCCTCATTTGAGAATTGATCGCATTCTAGAAAATGATATTCCGATTTGAGAAAAACATTTAATATACTATAAAAACTGCTCGAAAACATTTCCAAAAATATGTGACAGCAAAAGAAACTTGTTTTTATAAATTCTTCTTTTAGTTTCGAAAATATATTGGTTTAACCCTTTCAGGGACAAGGTACTGCTATTCGCAAAATGTTGAATTGAGTGAATGACACCAGAATTTACAAACAAATTTATTTCAAAATATGCAAAATCTTTTGTTCACGTACTTAATAAAAAGACATTTTTCATTCTAAAATTCTGGTGCCAATGTGGAATTTAGGGATTAAAATTAGGTGGTCCAAAAACGAACCACCGCCCTTGAAGTGGTTAAGAGATTTCTAAAGATAACGCACGCTTTTAAGAATCATAAGTAACGCGGAAGATGTTGTTGTATATTTCTGTACGCGTTTATAATAGAATTACGTAGATTTAAAACTTCCTTTTTTGCGGCGTATTTCAATTTCATTTGCATTACATTCTTCTTAATTAAACGGTGAGAATTCAGTTGTTCCTAAAATTAAAATACGAATTATGCTTTTTTCAGACAAGTGAATTCTTACAAACATTTCAGAAGAACTTTAAAAAGCAAAATAACTGTATATTTTAAAATTATAATATAAAACAGAGACGGAATGTAAGCTCATACTGAAAGAAAAAGGAAACTATGCAAATGTTTTTCATTAACCTCTTTTAAGCTTGTGATTTCTTTGAAAAAATTATATTTTATGTTTTCCTTTTATTGTAATAGGCATAAAGAAATCCTTTCTCTAAAACGCATCTATTTATGAAATAAGAAATATAGTAACATAAGATAAAAAATATATTTAATTGAAAGTACTGACGAGCTACGTTGTCGTATAAAATAATTAATGAAATAAATTAATTTATTTAAAAATTTAACAATGACTGTCCTTGGAGAAATTAGAGTGAATTAAGAATAAAAAATAAAATAAATAAAAATTCAGAAACAAATGAAATAAAATATGTGTTTTTTAACACTCTAGTTCCCATGGTAGAATACGGTCTAGAAGTTCAGTAATTCAGAGTATCTAAATTCATACCAGAATATTTCAAAAATAAATTTCGCTTTTTTTAATGACGGAATGTCTGTTATTAAATAAAGCAAATATTACTATTTTAAATTTCTAGTGTGAATTCAAAATATCTTAATTAAAAAATCCACTACCTTGGAGACACTGGTGTTAGATATATGCTACAATTGGCATTAGAGGGTTAATCCAACATATCACTGTCTATTTTGACTAAATACTAATGGTTTTAAGATGTGAATTTCTAAATCTAAAAGAACACGACAATAATTCAAAATTCAATTTACTTCCTTAAATATATATTATGTGATATGAAACTTCATTATATTTTCTCGTCTAATGCCTGACTGTTAATTCTGTTTAGTTATTAATGATTAATGCGCTGCAGTATAATCTATGTGATTATTAATAATTAATTCTATGCACTTATTAATTATAAATGCGCTGTAGTATAACTTATGTGATTATTAATAATTAATTCTACGCTGTGCATACTTCAATTGAAGCAATTTTTTCAGTGACAAAAACTATAAAGAAAATCCAAATTGTCTTATTAGCGTAAACTGACAAACGTTCTATTATATCGGTTTGGGTTTTTTGGATGCATACATTTAGGAACGAGGGTTGGGCAGACTGGGACTTCGATTTAAAGTAGAATCCCACAACCTGAGTCGGGACTGGATCCCGGAACCCTCTGTCGACTACCCAGTGCCTTAACCATTAGCCGTGCTACACTTTATAGAAAGTTGTAACGTTCGAAAGCTATTTCCAACTGCTCTACACCAATTTCATCGATACTCTTGAAAGTCATATTTAACATTTTTGGTGAATTAAAAAATGAATAATGAATTTAAATTTGAAACGCTGCAACATCATATGTAGCAAAAAATTTCGTAAAGATATTTTGCATAATTTTTATTAAGGTGATGAAAAAGGTTTAAAATTAAAAGAAAAGTGCCCAGTTAAACTGATGGCATCGAGCTCACAGGTTGTTCACACTAATTGTAGATTATATTCAGATTTGAAAGAATAATGCCCCTCGAAAAATAAAGAAATCGACAAAAAAACATTTAGCTAAATTAAGAGGGATTAGCTCCCCATTTCCCCCCTTTATACTTAACCAATGATCCTCGAATTGTAGTAAAGGAAACGCCTTATCAGAATAAACCGGTATACCAAATTTGAAGCAAAGCCGATAATTCTGCATGAAAAACCCATTTATCTAAATTAAGGTGGAATTAGACCCAATTCCCCCTTTATACTTAACCAATGAACCTCCAAATCTAATCAGGGAAGCTCCTTATCAGAATAAACTGGTATACCAAATTTGAAGCAAATCGGATAATTCTGCATGAAAAACCCGTTTATCTAAATTAAGGGGATCTGGGTTAGCCCTTCGTTCCACCCGCTTTATTCTTAACCAATGAACCCCAAAAACTAATCAAGGAAGCGCCTTATCAGAATGAACCTATATCCAAAATCTGAAGCAAATAGGATAATTTGCATTCAAAACTCATTTATCTAAATTAAGGGAGATTAGCACCCGCCCCCCCCCCTTTATACATAACCAATGAATCCCAAAAACAAATCAGGGAAACACCTTATCATAATGAACCTATATACAAAATGTAAAGAAAATCGGATATTTCTATCAAGAGTTATCGCGTTACGTACATACAGAACCTGCGGGCACATTAGTTCTCAGGCTTTGATAGCCTGTGAGCTAAAAAGACAATAATTTTATTTTAAAGTTAAACTTAGAGAATTTAAAGACACTTTTACCTAAATAAACAAATGTTCTTAAATATTTTTAGAGAAATGTATAGAAAAGAAACTATCTAAAAACGTTTTCTTTTTTATATTTTTGAGATTTTTAAAGTACAAAATCAGTAATTTTTTTTTTTTTTTTTGAAATGATACTTTCTTCTCATAATTTTGAGGTTAAATAAATTTAAATTTCTATTTAAAAAAAGTGGTAGCCTGAAACCCTTCCTCTTTCTGTGAGCCACTTTTATCGACTCATGAACTAACATATATTATTGCTCCCCAAACTTGTGTTTTAATTTATAGGTTTATGGTGTTTTGAGAAATTTATTGTTGGCAAAATCCTTAATATTATTGACATATTCAGGGTTTAATGGCTTTTCAAAAACTTGTTTTGAATGTTCAATCAACTTTAACGTGATAAATGCTATTATAGGTGGTGGAATATTTGTAACAACTGTTGTAGCTGGATCCATTTTCATAACTCAGAACTTCGGAATGATGAAAAGGCCTTTTCTGCGAGATGTTTTCTTTTACATGACTGCTGCTGGATCAGCGTTTTATTTGTTTTATTCCAGAAAAATCTACATTTATCACGCAGTGGGTAAGTTTTAGAGATATGTCAATGACTACTTGAATGCTTCATTTATCTTTACAATGCAACCTGATTTAAGGACTTTTAGAGTTCTTGCGTCATTTTATGGCGATATCTTTTAAGTGCTGCGATGAGAAAAACAAAAACATGAGTAATAATTCTGATTCTTATTGACGTAAAGGAAAAAAAAATATATACGCTGTTTCATTTCCGTTAGATATTTTAAAATAATGCTACGTAAGATATAGCATTAGAATTACCGTAATTTCCGGCGTATGAAACGCGGATCAAACAATTCTGTTTGGACCCAGAAATTTTATTTAGTTATTGAAGCCAATTATTTACCGCGGTTTTAAAAGTTACATTTTATTTTTAAAAAAAATTCTGGGTCGAAAAATGATTGTTTGGTTCGCAAATTACACGCCGGAAATTAAGGTAACTGCAAATCAAAATACAGAAAAAAATTGTAAAACTTACACGCAATTAGTTTACTTTAATTTTATATATAAATTCAAATTTTTGAAAAGCGAAAAAATTATGCATTTTCAATTAGTAGATAAAGAGATAAAAATTAGCAAAAAATTTGAGAATATCTGTATGACTATATCAGTATTTAATCTTACTATTCAATCGAGGCATGTTCTTTCAAACCATTTTTATGAACAGTAATCTTCCTCCTATTTAAGGGACGGCGAACCCACATATCAGTAGGCCAGTTTCCGCCAATTTTCCCTTTTTTCGCCTCATTTAATCTCGCAATTTCTTTCATGAAAGAATCCGAAGGATATTTTTCCAAAAATGTGTTTGTAATTGGCTTTCTCGCAAGGTGGTTGGCCGTATTTGGTCTATTCAATCGCAAGAATTACCAGTAAACTTCAATAACTATTATTATATGAAAAGAGTAGTGGAAAAGAGCGTGCCTAGTTTGAAAAGCCGCTGGACTATATATATTTATCTTTATAATGCAACGTTATTTATGGATTTCTTATACTCATTGCGTCATTTCATGACATAATCTTTTAAATGTGATGAAAAATAAGCAAAAATAAACTGAATTTTTTTTATTTTTATCGATTTGAAATGAGAAATATTTGATGTTTCATTATGTGGGATATATTTTACATAAAACCATATGATTAAAATTAGCTGTCGATCAGAATTAAGCCAATTTTTTAAACTTTAATAATAGTTTAATTTATTTTACATATAAATTCAGATTAAGCGGAAAGAGTTATCCATTTATAATTAATAGACGGCGAAATATAAATTAGCAAAATATGTGCAAGTATATGGGTGGCGAAAAATATGTGAGGAATGCCATTTTCATGCAATAATAAATTTAAATGTAGTAATATGCGTAAAGTTAAGACTTTTTCTGTGAAGGAAAATTTTAGTGAATTTTTGCTTCGATACACATTTTAAATTATCGGAAAACTCCAAGGAATTACATATACAGTGTCGTGCATTATGTACTTTTTTATTAATAAGAGAAGCTTTCAGGTGACAATTTCCGAAGTTTTAATAACAACTTACTATTATATGCTCTTGTGACTGTCTGATTTTTAGCGTCTCTTTTGCGCTGCAAGTAGGGATTTTTGTAGACCAAAGGGAATGCGCAAATGTAAGCAACACGTTGAACATTTTAAGAGTAATCACTGCTAAGTATTTTAAAAGTAATTTTAACTCGTGAACTGATAAAAATTATGTTCAAAGGGCTCTGATTCGTAGAATTAGAGCGTGATCGTAGTTTAATATTATTAATTTTGTCCATAGGTTTTCTTTGTTGATTAGCCAAATTACTAATGTTTGTCAAAATCCATTTTGCTACATGCTTACATTTATCACTGATACATGAAAATAATAATGTTAAATTATAATATTACATTTTTTTAAACTATTAAGAAACACGTGAAAATAAAAGTGATGCATTTTTTTTTTTTTTTTTTTTTTTTTTGCAAATTTAACACGCGCTCTCTGTACAGTACCATGCATGCAGTCCAGCTTGAAATTTTGAAAATATTGCGTCCAAGCTTGCAAACCCTTATATTCTCCATTACATCGGAAACGTTTCATACAGCGCCGCAGCAACATTGTTTGTTACAAAAATTTTATTGTAATTTTTTGTACTGATTATCGGTCAGTGATTAGGAGTGATGCTTAATTGAATTGATAAAATATGTATCCTGGAAAGCATTAAAATATCGATTCGAGCTTCTATCAAACCTATTGGGCTTGGCGCCCGGTGTCGACCCACCGCTTTCAAACGCCATTACTGCAACTCTGGGTATAATGTAGAATCATAATGTAACAACCAAAGTCAAATAAACATTAAAATAGTCTCCTTTTACAAAATATAGAAACATTGTTAAAAGTTACTTTTTATTTCTTCTTCAATTTTCTTTCTTCCTTCTTCGTCTTTTTTTTATATTTTGTAGTTTTATTAACCTTTAACTGATGTTAGATGTCTCACACAGTGTTGCCAGTGGGCTACTTTTTTTTAATTCCGATTTCTGGAATGCCATCACTTTTTTTGAAACTGTAAAATTTCCTTTGTTTTTGCCTTAATTAATATGCCATTAAATAAGGCGCCTTTTACCATTTCACAAAAGTGGTGCCAATCAAGAATCTGAATTAAAAAAAGTAGCCCATCAGGAAACACTGGTTTCACAGATCGGTGCTTTTTTCAATTTTCATAGTTTAACTTGCAAAATTTCAGTTTAACTCGAAACACTACTGAAATTTTGTTTCGTTTGGAACTTTAGTACTAACACCAGAGACTTTTGAATAGGTGAATTTTAATTATAACACTCTTGTAGAAAAAAGTTTAGTACAAAAACATCATCCTACGTGTTAATCGCGGCTTTTATTCATCTTTCGATGGAGCGGTCTCACAGACCGGTTCATACTAGTTATGTGGCAATTTCTGTGACATCAGTTAAAGGCTAAATATTTATTTTTGATGCTAATTTGCGATATTTAAACGTATCTTTTAAAGTTGTTCTCATTACATTTTTAATATTCACTTTCAGGTTTTGTTTTATTATACGTTTTGTACATTGTGGTCGTGGTTTTAAGTCGATACATTCATCAAAAGCATTTGCAAATGTCTGATAAAGCAGCAGGTAAATATATATCAGTTTCTACATTTTCATAAATTTATTAATTTTATTTAGGTACTTTAAACTTATAGATAATATATTTAGATTTTTCTAATATCTTCCATAAATTTGTCAGGTGATTTCACTATCAACATTGAATTATTTCTGTAGTGTGTATATATACAGACCATAAGTTGTAGACATATAAATTACGTTAGCAATGTCTGTTTTTCTTCTGTTTTTTGAAGTTGTAGACACATTTATTGTTTGCAAACAAAGTTTGTAGACTCATTAAATCATCTTTAGAAACAAAAAGGCTTTCTTCGAGGTGAAAGTTTCAGAGTTAGAAATTAGGTTTTAGAAAGATTTAATGTATTTAAAATCTTAATCTCTACATGAATTTGTAATTCTAAATTAGTTTTGTGAATTAGTTTGAATCAACCGAAACAAAATTAAGATAACAAACAACACATTTGCGTCTAAAATTGTTTAATGCAATGATTTGTGTAGTTATAATATAACCTTTTCTGATTAAATAGCTTGTTCAAATAATAATAATTATTAAATTAAATAATTATTTAAAAGTCATTATTTTACGACGTGAAGTTTAAAGATAAAATAATGTGAAATGTTGTATTTTTGAATTCATGCTATTTTTTAATTCCAATAATTTAAATTGTTAAAATAAATCATTAATTATGACAAGACTATCACTGGTATCCTCTTTGAAAATCTGTATCCAAACATATATATTCGATATATTTTTTTATGGCAAGTGCTATAAAAAACACAAACATGATTTTTTGAAAAAAAAGTGCTATTCAAGCGGTACGATGAGAGCCCTGTAATGAGAATCAAAATAATGCTGTTATAAAATAAAATATTATTAGGGTTCATACGGTTCAGGGGATTTAAGTACTAGAATTTTTACGAAGTCATATTTGCCTTATTTAACCCTTTCAAGGGCAACGCACTTCCATTTCTAATATGTTGAAATTAATGAATGACATCGGAATTTGCAAACAAATTTATTTGCCTATAAGCAAAAGATCTATTTCACATACATAACAAACGGAAAATTTTATACCTGAAATTATGGTGCCATTGTGCCATGTGGGAATAAAAGTAAGTGGTTTCATAAACATACCAGCGCCCCTGAATTGGTTAATGAAATCTAGGTTACGTATTTTTGAATCGTTTAATCTTCTTCACACTCCTTCTAACGTTGTTTCTGTATTATAATTAACAAAAAAGGAAATTTAAAAAATATATAAAGTGAAAAGTTTAAAATCCATAAAAAATGGTCGTATTTTTCTTATAACTTGAAAAATAAATTTTAGGTTTGTTTTTCATGTATATTTTCTCGAAAAATTAATTTCCTAAAAAAAGAAACATGTTTAATCGTTAATTTGTTCAAAAGTTTTTGTGACACATCCTCTGAAAAACAGTGTTTTGAGATAACTGGAATTAAAATTTGCCCTTCGCAGGTATCGCCCGTTTACAGCTCAACGTTTACGGTCGTACGACCATAATTTATAGCTTTTCCTACACTGTAAAAATTTGCAACATACTTCCCAGCCATTTGGTCGTTTTGATAGGAAAATGTTATATAAACGTAATTTAACTATATTCTGACCATAATATGGGCAATAAAGGGGTCTGAATACATTTATGTAATTCAGAACATCGGTCAGAATTATGTAACCGATTTCTATAAAAACGGTCAAATGACTCGACGGATTGTTGCAAATTTTTAACATTATATCGGATGAAGTGTACGACATTTTTAAGAGTTCAAATATAATAATAATAATAATAATGATAATAATAATAATAATATAATAAATAAAAGAAAGATTTCTGTGACAAATCCTCTGAAAAACAGTGTTTTGAGATAACTGAGATTAAAATTTGCCCTTCGAAGATATCGCTCGCCAGCAGCTCAACTTTTGCGGTCGTACGACCGTAATTTATAGCGTTTCCAACACTGTTAATAATTTGTGACTAACTGTCCAGCCATTTGGCCGCTTTAATGGAGAATGGTTATATAAACGTAATTTAACTATATTCTGACCATAATATGGGCAATAAAATGGTCTGAATACATTTAAATTACTGTTATGCAATCGTTTTCTATAAAAACGGTCGAACGACTCGACAGTTTGTTGCAAATTTTTAACATTATATAGGACGCAGTGTACGACATTTTTAAGACTTCAAATATAATAGTAATAATAATAATAATAATAATAATAAACACATTATTTCTTCATTTCAAACATTTCTGGTCTCATTCATTTCATTGCAAACCGAAAATGATCACTTGAGCTTTAAATTAAATACTTTTTCTTCATGCTTTAGAAATAATTGAAGAAGCTTTATACATATTGCAGACAAGTGGCACCTTTTTATTTTTTAACTGGGTTGTATCACATTTCTGCTTATTGCAGAGCTGACAAGGCTCCGGCGTTTTGGATATCAGTATTTTAAATAGAAAATGTTATTTTATTTAATTGGAACATTTGGCCGATTTAACAGAACAACGTTTTCTCTAAGATAATAGTGGTGTGCAAAAAGCCGGAGACTTGGAAACTCTGATATTGCATTTTCGTAGGCTTTATAGCATTATTATATGTACAGTGGATGGCGCCTAGCTATGCATTTCCTTACATTACATTGATTACATGCAATTATTAAAACTTCATTTAATCAATAACTTACAATTTCTAAAAAGTGATATATAAATAAATTAAGGATCATGCATAATATAAAATAGATTTCGAAAATCTAAGTCTGAAACACAGTGAGTCTAAAACGCAATAGTACTCCAGAATAAATTGTAAGAAAAAAATTAAATATATTATCATAGGGAAGCCCAGCGGTGTAGTGGTCAGCACGCCTGTCTGCCGCACCGCAGGTCGAGAGTTCGACTCCCGACTGGGCAAGGTTCACTCAGCCTTTCATCCCTTTGTGGTCGATAAAATGAGTACCAAGCTTGCTTGCGAACTAAACACCGAGGGTCTCGCGTTAGCTTGACCACTTGGCCGGGACGCATGCTGCATAGCACTTCGGGGCCCAGGGTCAAGAAAACAGAGATGGCCACTTTCGGCCCAGATCCTTCTTGGATTGTATAGCCACAGAGTTTAGTTAGTTTATATTATCATAAATAAATAAGATTTTTTAAATAAATTCTTTCCATAATTGTCTTTTGGAAATATTAGACGATTTTTCCGACTATTGTTTTGTGGTTTTCTATGCAAATTATTCTGATATTTATAATAATTTATAATAAGCCTTTTATTTAAATATTAATATGTATAACTAATTTTTTTATACATCGTGTGCTTACATTTTTTATTCTGAATACGATAAATATATCACCATTAAAAATTTAAAAAGATTATCTGTAGTATATTTATATGGCTTCAATAAGAAATTGCATCATAGAAACATTCTAAGTTAATTGCAACGTATCCATTAACAATAATATGTTTAATCCTTCTCATTTAATGTTTTCATCATGTATCACGGGATTTATGAAATCCCTGTCTGCCACTGTTGTTCGGCCTAATTATAAGCTATTTAGTAGATTACAGCTTGGATTAGAATTCATCGTTTAGATTTTGGTAATCGATAACCAATACTTTATTATGAAAATTTGACCTATAATCGGAAATTTAATTCAGTATCATACTAAATCAAAATTAAGTGCTCTGGATAATATCGGAAATTAAAGATTACGTTCAAACAAACAAACAAAATTTATGGATGTTTAAATTGCTACTTAGAATTTCCCAATTTAATAAATAAATCAGTCAGACTGATCAGATATAGTGGTTATAACACAGGATTAAGATTGAAAACAAGGTTGCCAGTTTGGCTTTCTTTTTTATTCAGAAATTCCGAATGGCAATTTTTGCTTTATTTATTGACATACATTTCGTGATTACATAAAATAAAAATTATTCTTTCGGAATTTTTGAATAAAAATTCCGAATGATTGAGATCTTAAAACTTACAATATTTATCGATATAATGTGTGTGTTAAGTCCAAGTCACCCTACTGAGTTCGTTTTTTTTTTAATACCACATTTTTCAAACAATTATCTTCTTTTATATTTGTTTTAGAGATTTCCTAGAATCATCACGTAAAATATTCTTTGGAAATACTGGTATTCAAAAAACGGAGCAGTTGGAGCCCTCTAAACAAAAATAAAATTTAACACTGAGTTTTAACTATTTAGGAAATTTTATTGGCGAAATCACTTGAAATAAAATTGAAAAAAAAATCGTTCACTATTGTTGCAAAATCAGATTCTGTTGCTTTGGTATTTTTGTAACATAAATTTATATCGTTTCTAGTGTACATTGAAAGATTTAAAAAATGCATTGTTCTCAATGCTTCACTTAACCCTTTGAGAGGCAAAGTTGGTTTGCAAAAATGTTAAAATTAATGACTGACGCCGGGATTTATGAACAAATTTATATAAAAATATGTAAAATCTTTTTTTTTTATTTTATTTTTTTTTTATACAAAGCAAAATTTAATTCCTAAATTCTGGTGCCAATGGTACATTTTGGAATTAAAATTAAGTGATATATATAATACACTGGTGCCCTTCAACAGTGGTGGAGAATTGGCGCAGAGGAGGAGCCTATTGACACCACAAACATTTTATAGTGTTCTTCAGCTTAATAAAAACGCAGAAATTATGTCATTAGATAAGCCGAAAAATACTTCTAAAATTTAGTGGTGTCAATAGGCTCCTCCTCTGCGCCAATTTTCCACCACTGCCTTCAAGGGTCTGAAGAAGAATAACAGATGTACTTTAACAAAAGCAAAAGATTTTAATAAAGAATTCAAAATAAATTAACTGATTATGAAGAGTAACTAATTATTTTAAAATTGAAAATGCATATCCGATTCTGAAAAGGCTTAGGAAAGATTTTTGGATGATTTCCAGTAACATATTTTAAATTGCAGTGATAATTTCTATCAGAAATTCAACAACAAGAAATCACCGAATTCATAAGTAATACATTGCCGAGTTTAAAACATAATTGTGATTAATAATTTATGTATGCTTAGAGATTAGTCTTGATTTGAGAAATTATTTCATTTAACTATCCATATATATTATTAATTATTTTTTAAACTTGTGTTTTCTTTCTTTTTTTTTCTAATAATAGTTTAGACGTATATTGATCTCTTTGTGTAAATATAAATTATATTGTATTTACATATTGTATGTTTAACACTAGAACTCCCGGAAATTTTACTCAAGTTTCCTAAAAATATTTCACCCCAGAATTTTTATTTAAAATTACTTAACTGATTTATTTAACTTAATTCTGCGTTGCTAAAATTTAACTTATTTTATGAAAAAAATTCTGGCTCCAATGGACATTTAATCATCGACTTGACTCCTTCCGGGCGTTCTAGTGTTAAAACAATGAAAAAACAATTGGTTAAAAAATCATATTATCATCATTGTATGTACTTTAAAATTTCGTACAAGAGACGTAATGTCAACTTACAAGGAACCAGAAATTATTTAATTCGTTAGTATTGCATTACTGAATTTTGAAAATAATTGTGAGTGATGAATTTTATAAGTTCAGAGATTAGTCTTGATTCGAGAAACTATTTCATTTTACTATTCATACAGACAGTTAAGCATTTGTTAAACTCTTGTTTTCTTTTTGCTCTTCTCTTGTTATGCAGTACACCAGTGTTTCAACAAAATGAAATGTATTGATCTCTTTATGTAAATAGATATTTTATTGCATAAATTGCAATTTCTAAATACCATATTTATTGCATAAATTACAGTTGCATAGTTTCGAAACACTATTCGTTAAAAAATCTTAATACCATCAGTGCATGTATTTTAAAATTTCGTAGAAGCGACGTAATGTCAACCTACGAAGGATACTTTTATATGTTTCTTGCCCTGATGAGCATTATCTTGCAGATTCAGATTAAACGACCCCTCCATTCAAAATTATCATTCGTAGCAGCTCCCTTGGGCGAGCCACGTGTGCTTGTCTTTGGAGCTTCAAGTATCAAGACATAATATATGTCGGGAACATTCAGCAGTATGTAACAGGTAACAGCCTGAAATCACTCATCTTATTCATTTATATTTTTACTTTGATATTTTTAAACATTATTACGATATGATAGCCATGATCTCTCTTTTAGAAGCGGCAGCTGCTGAAAAAGGTGTGAAAATCAAAGGCACAAGAGCCGCTGACTATGATAATCCTGAAGCCTATGGAGTTGTTTTAACAGGTACACATGGATAATGTATTATAATAGTTTCAAAAATCTAAGAAATTTATCCTATCCCCACAGGATTGACGAATCGCACACAGCACCCTGAATATTAGGCCGACGCGACGTGTCGATGTCGAAATGGCAGGTTTCGTAGAGGAATTTTTTTTTAGCGTTTGTCATGGTTACTTGAATTTAGACACCAGTATTTCTTAAAGTATTCTTCGCTTTTATTTATTCTTTAAAAAATTGTTGTAGTGTACTTTTAAAAATGACTGGTATTCCAACGCTAAAAAAAAATCTGCCTACGAATAACTTCCGTTATTTTTACAACATGAAGACCTAGTATTCAGAGAGCTGTGAATCGGGAGATATATTCACCGATATATACTTATTTTTAAAATCAGGATTTGACATTACTTCTATTTTGGTAGGTTGTTGAATATTTACTTTAACCCTTTGAGGGGCAAGCAATTGCGTTTGTGAAATGCCGAATTCCCACAAGGAAATTTAGAAAAATTTTGTTTCAAAATAAGGAAAAGCAATTTTACGACATTTTTCCACCAAAGTTAGAAAAGTAAAATTTCATAAAATTTTTCTGGTGCAAATTCTATTAATCGTAGGTGGGATAAAATATATCCCACTGCCCCTCAAGGGATTAACCTCTTGCGCTCTGTGGCGTAAGCAGCGTTCGTCATGCTATTTTGTTCATTTCCGGCAATGACGTACGCAGCGAATGGCATAATATCTGGTTGATTTTTTAATTAGACATTTCAAATTCTCACCAGAAAGTTGTAGCACTACCTTTTCCTTTTCAAGATGATCGATTTTCCATAAATAAAATAAAATAAAATTACCAATTATTTTTTTGTGGTGTGAATTCAAAATTTCTAAAAACAAAAATCTGCCAGATGCGGCAACACTAGTGGCTAGTGACATACATCCGCTAACAGCGCCAGAGCGCAAGGGGTTAACCCTTAAATGCGCGATTTTTTATTTTGTTTCGAAATTTTTTTATATGATTCTCTGAAAGGTTTATTACACGGGGAAAATAATGAAAAAAGCCAGAGATACATTTTTCATATAATACGTCAATATTTTCTTCTGCTTCACATCTGCAATACAAGTAAAAACTACTGTCGTGTGGCTGTTTTACGCTAAAATATTGCAAATTAGTAAATATTTTAATAAGTATGTCTCCAAATACCTTATTTTATATCATTATTTATATTATAAAACTTAACCTTTAACCCTTTAATTCCCATAATAGAATACGTTCTAGAAATTACGTAGCTCAGAGAATCTGACTTTACACCTGAAAGTTTCAGTGATTAATTTCGCTTTATTGAAATACGGAATGTCTGTAATTAATTAAAGTAAATATTGCTATTTTAATTTTCTGGTGTGAATTAGGTATCTAAAAATAAAAAAATCTATTACTTTCAAAACACTGTTGTTTGCATATATGCAAAGCTACGCACTAAAGGGTTAAGCTATTTTGAAGTTGTATTATATCGATTTTTAAATACTATTGTATCATAAAAAATTGTGATTATTATTCCTCCAAAATATTTGCTTGAATAGTACTTTATGCTAAAAAATTATAAATAATGTGCTTATTTCTCTTTTAAATAACTTAGCATACATCACGTAAGATAATGTCTATGGCAGTGGCGTAGCATCACGGGATGCTGCATTAATTTTCTACGAGTATTATTATAATACTGGCTAGTTCCATAGATTTTTGTAGTGTAAGTCACATACCTGATAACTGCTATGCTTGTTCGCCACCGTTATTTTCGAAAAGTTGGCTTGGCCTTAATCAATTAATAAGATATCTCCCATAAATTAAGTCACATTTTTCCTTTCTAAAATCATGGTAGTCAAAAATCGTAGCATGTGACTTGCACTACAATTACTCATGGAAGTAGCCATACTAAATTTGGCTTTACTTGATCTTTGAACGTTATACGTACCGAGTTGCAAAGTCTCCGGCTTTTTTGGGTACTAGTATTTTAATACAGAAAATTGTTGTTTTACTTAATTGGAACATTTTGGAGATTTAAAAGAACAAAATTTTCTCTAAAATAATAGTGGTGTACAAAAAGGCCGGAGACTTGCCAACTCTGTACATACAAACATGGCAAAATTAATATACAGAGATGAGAGAGCTCCGACCAAATTGACCTATTACTACAACTAATTTTTTATAGTATTCTTTGCTTTATTAATTCTCAGAAATTCTGTCATTAAATAATGCGAGAAATACTATTAAAATTTAGCGGTAGTAATCGGTCATTTGGATTGGGGCGCTCTCATCCCTGGTACATAATCTTTGATGGTTATACGTACAAAATAAGGCAAAGTTTTGTATATAATAATCCTGGTAGTAAAGTGATGCAACATCACCTGACGCTAACGTCACGGGTCTATAGCTAGAAGTAATGGTCTTGGTGCGTACGCTCCTTTTAATTTTAGAAGGTGCATCGCTATTGCACAACTATTTCAAATTCGAAATTTTCTATTATTTACTAATTATTTTACCTCGTTTAATCGCAGTTTGTAAAATTTTTCTGCAATTAAATAAAGGAGAAAATTGTGTTTAAATATTGTGGTAGAACTGTACATAGGCTGCATAGGTGTAAAAATAAACATTTTCTCCGCAGGGGACGTTTAACCTTTTAACAACGGAGTTGGGACACCAAAAGTACCAGAGACTATTCTTTTATTCTAGTCGTACCACTTTCCACAAAAATATTCTCTGCCATACTTATATACTAGGATATTTCAAAATAAGTCTACCACAAACAATTTTTTTTTCATATTGTGGGACGACTAAACCTTTATCGGGCGCAAGATTTTTAAACACGATTCGCCACTATGTTGTAATTGTATTCAATGAATATTCGCATGGCTGCCGCAGAAGACTATTTTTTTATTCTATTTGCGACACTATATTTTAAAATTATATTTTGTGTTATATTTTTCTTGCATATGTGGACAAAATACAGCTGAATTTTGTGCTGAAAAAAAAGCTGGTACAAACCGAATAAAATTCGTATAAGATATGCTGATTCCGAACGGGTTAAACTTTTCACCTCACACGTGCCATATGACCGATATGACAAAGTACCGATGTCACGTGGAACTGACACAGGACCTTTAAGGGTTAATACAAAGTTGCCAACCTCCTGATTTTTTTAATACCAGTAAACTCTTACAAAAATGTTCGCTTTATTTAATTCCAGAAATTCTGCGATTGTATAAAAAGGTATTTCTGAAAAAAAAACATTAGTATTAAAAAAATCGGGAGGTTGGTAACTATGGCTAATACAAAAATAGCCCCTAGTCACGGGCCTTAATCAAAAGGTTAACCATTAACTAACGAATTTCCTCATACATTATTTGCCATTGATTTGAAGCACATGTCTTTTCCTTTATTATTATTTTGTCTTAACGATTACTTTTCATACTATCTACATATAGTAATGATAGTATATGGCTATGTCTTTCCTATTATGACTTCATTTATATTTTGGCATTTAGTAATAACAATAATAATAAAAGTTTGCGTAATACGCTTTGCACCGTTGGCGATTCCTTTATTTTATACATATATTTCACACTTTAAATTTAAAATATAGGTTACATTTCTGAACGAATCATGCGTGATAAAATGCAAAAAACATTAGAAAGTTGTAATATTTGTTAAACCCTGTTTTAATACGATATTTTCCAAATGTCTGCCAACAGCTGCCAATTTTACTCTCTTTTGCTACCACTAAAATTTAATAGAGATTTTCGCCTTGTTTAATCATGAGATTTCGACGATTAAATAAGACAATATTTACTATAAAATTTTAGTGGTAAGAAGAAAGCGTAAATGTTGGCAGCTATGCAACCTATTATCATTATAAATATGAATTGAATAGTACACAAAAAAGTATTACGTCAACCATAAAGCTCTGTCCGATAAAGCTATTTCAGGCCTAACTTTTTAAAATTCAGATTTCTTCATTGGCACCACTTTTTTTAAATCGTAAAATTGTCATTGTTTTCACATTTCGCATTAAGGTGAAAACGATGGGAATTGCACTATTTTAAAAAAAGTGGTGCCAATGAAGAAATCTGAATTTTAAGAAGTAGGCGTGAAATAAGATTATTGGACAGAACTTTCCGGTAGAACTAATACATTCGTTAGATTTCAGATAATGAGATAATCATTAAACTTCAGTTACTATTTGGATAGTTATGATTAACATTACTGAAGTAAAATTAATTTTGTTCTCAAAATTGAAAAAAAAAATCGGACCCGAAAGGGTATTGATTAGTGAAACTGAAGTATTATACTAATTATAATATTGAAAAATTTAAAAATAATTTCATTTAATGTATTTTTTCTGTTACAGCATTTTTTAAATATAACTGGGAAGAGGATAAAAGACGAAACACTTTGCACCATTACTGTTATGATAATGAAGTTTTTGCCATTTCCTTACCTGGCATTGAATTACCCCCACCAAGTAAGTAATACTTTTAAGATTTTTTTTTTTTTTTTTTTTTTTTTTTAAATGAAAGTCAGTGCTAAAATAATAAAACAAAATATGATTTATACAATTACAACTAAATGAGACAATGGCAAGCTATTGTATGATGATAAGAATGCATAATTGATTTTGCTTCTATTGTTTTCTAAATTCTTAAGGGGTCTCAAGACTTTTAAAGCTTCAAAATTTTCGAAATTAAATTTTTATTTAGATGTGCAACTCCTATCTCTTCTGAACATTTTGATATAATTGTTTCAATGAAATTCCTATTAGAACAAAAGTTACGGCTTTTACAATTATATCCGCACAATAGCTGAATCGGCGTTTCTGAAACTTTGACGTCATTTTTCTCCAAATGATGTTTTCGGGCATAACGCGCAGGATATCTCAAAAACTTCTGAATATTTTTTCATGAAATTTTCAAAACATATGTCTCACGTTAGTTTGTATAAACTGAACCTAAAATTTCTTTTTTATTGTTCAAACAAATATATACATTTTTTTACAAGATTATATTGTTGAAATTTCAAAATTTTGTATTAGCTAAATACAACTTTTTATTAAAAATATAAAAATGCTTTAAATACAAATTTATTTAGTTTCAGGGTAATTACTACAGTCTGAAGTATAATTAGTCATGTTTAATTAGACAAAATTTCATTCTAGTTGCAAAACTTATACTGTAATCCTGCGCGTAAGCTATTATACCAACTTTCAGCTCGTCAAATGTGTCACAGTTTTCAGCCCTGTATAAATGCGAATTCTGCCTCTTGGAATTTTTTAAATATATGAAATGAAAGAACATACTTAGATCTTTCATCCCAAAAAAATTGTGTTTTAAAATTATATACATTTTAAGATATTAAATGTTGAACATGTTCTTTTTATTCATTTTTTCCGATTTGAAGAGACCTGTGACCCCTTAAAGAAAATTAATACAGCTGATTGATCAATTTACACTGCACATTACAAGAAGTAATCAATTTTATTTAATTTTATATGAGAAAAATTAAAGCATTATAATATAGGTAGTATTCAATATGGTGATACGAGTAATCTAATTTAATTTCTTACACAAAAACATTGCATTAAAATAAGCTTAATAATATCCATATCGTACAAATCTAATCAATGCGTGTTCTGTTTCTGTTTTATGAATATCTCCAAGAACAATGAATGAATTCTTTTCAATAAATGGCTGTATTCATTTGAAATACTGGTTCAAAAAATGTATAGTATTGAAAAAAACTTCTTAAGTTGATTACAAAATTTTCCTTTCGAACTTATAAAACTTTGCTTGGATAACGATTTATAACATACGTTTGAAGTTTTCTTAGCAGTTATTGAAAATGAAATATTCCTTCAAAATTCTTTTCATAAACATATAATTTAATTTATTTGAATTCATAAAGTTAAAAACAAATAAACAAGCAAAAAAAAAAAAAAAAAAACCCAAGATGTATTCGAATTGAATTGGAGAGATGAGAAATAATAAATTTGTGAAGTTTCCCCTATTTAATATTACTGAAAATCTTCCTTCTTAGACACTTGCTGGATGAAAATTGATTATGAACTTTGACATATTTTCATTTCATCCATATTTTATCAGAGATAAAATATATATTTAGCCATAAAAAACACTGAAAAAAAAAAATAGAAGACCATACTTGCCAACCTTGATAAAATTTTCCGTTTTTCTGATTAAAAACGGAAATTTTTCTGTAATTTATGGGTAAAAATTCCCGTAAAAAAGCGGAAATAGTACTGGTGTCTAGATTGCCAGTAGTATTTCCGTTTTTTAGTCCGTTTTTTTTTACAGTGTAAGCCTGAGCGCTTACATGAAAATGGCGGATGCCGAAGGCGGATTTTTTCAGCATGTGCACGGTCCCTTAACACTAGAACCACCATAGCGGTCATTTTGACCGGTACCAAATAAAAATATTTCGATTCGAACCAGAAATTTCCTTCTAAAATAATTTAAATATATATCACAGAGAAATAAATTAAATAAATAAGTTAAATTGTTTTGAATAAAAATTCTAGTGTGAAATATTTTTGTAACACTTGAGTAAAATTTCCGGCAGTTCTAGTGTTAAATATTCGTACCAATAATTTTTTTTAGTTTTTTCCGCTTGATTTTTCTGAGATTAAACAAGTTAGAGGACCATTTTATAAAATACTGGTGTCTCCATTTAAAGGACCGTACCTACGTTAAAAAAAATCCGCCTTCGACAGACGCCATTTTTGTGTCATCGCTCAAGCCTGTATTCAGGGGGCGGTGTTTGGAGCCCTGATTTACGCTGGGAAGCTGGGAGCACTACTGGGGAACTAAACAGTGTACTAGGGAAAATATTATAAACGGTTCTTTGAAGGGAATAAGAGGTAATATGATATCTTTTGACATTGTGGAAGCTATGACAAACAAGAAATAAATAAAATCTACGGTAAATATTACTTTAAATATATTACAATATTTTTTTTTTATTCTGCTAGAATAAAATCTCTCTAAAATTTGCTAGATCTTCTGCGTGATTTTCTTCGATCTAAGGGATATTATACCGCAGACCCCTTTAGTGGCGAATACAAGGAGGGAGGAAGAGGGTTCAGTCTATAAATATTTCTGTATAGTAATCTTCGCCTTATTAATAGCCGTAATTTTCGTTTACATAAGACGAAAATTTCTATTCTAAAATAGTGGAATAAATTGTAAATTCCCTTCCTTATCTGTGCGCCACTGGAATTGTGTAATATTCTTTAGTGAATGTGGATGTTATCGGTGTGTTATCTATGAAATATTGTTGGTGTCGTGTATATGTTCAAGTCAATTTCTGTAGAAGGTGTTTGCTAGAGCCTCGAAAGTATTTGAATAGCATCATAATGTAGACCGGGGGCAGACGGCTAACGGAACTTTTGGGTATTTAGGTACAGTCGTGGGGAAAAAAAGTAAACACCCCTAATAACTCTGTAACTAATTATAATAGAAGAAAGTTACTGGTACCAAACCGTTGGAAATAAAGTCTACTTTTAAATTATGCACTGTAAAAAAACGGACTTAAATACGGAAATACTACTGAGAATCTAGACGCCAGTACTATTTTCCGCATTTTAACGGAACTTTTTCCCGGTAAATTACAGGAAAATGTCCGTTTTTTGGAATTTAACGGACATTTTCCTGTAATTTACCGGGAAAAAGTTCCGTTAAAATGCGGAAATAGTACTGGCGTCTAGATTGTCAGTAGTATTTCCGTATTTTAGTCCGTTTTTTTTTTTTTTTTTTTTTTTTTTTTTTTTTTTTTTTTTTTTTTACAGTGTGTGTATGAAATTTGCTTAGGGAGCCATCTGCAAATCAAAACCAGGCCAAACTTTGTTTTTTTTCGATGGCAACACCCAATTTTGACACAATATTTTAAATTTTGGGTTCAAACTATGCCTAAAAACGAAATTTCAAATCATTTGGTTGATGAGTTTTTGAATTGTAAACATTCAAAATTTAGAACTTCTAATGTTAAATTAAATTTTCATATTTTTAATTATATCTCCTGAAATTATAACCCTGACGTGATAATTTTTTTCTGTGGTTATAATACTGAAACAAAAAATAAAAAAAAAAAAAAAAAAACATAAATACATTGAATTTGTAATCTAAAAATTTTACAATATGAATTATGAAGTATACTCGAAAAAAATATTAATTGCAGCCTACAATTTTTTTGATAGATTGATATTTATAATGTCCTTTTGTTCGCAAATTCTCAATTTCCAATTTTTCTTCCAAGTAGTTTTCGAATTATGCTTAAAAACCGTCAAAATGATTGTTTAAGTGGCCGTCTATGATGTGCAGTAAAGCATAATTTGAAAAAAATATATATTTTGCTCATTTTATTGAAATATTTGGACTGGCAATAGTCGAAACATATTAAGCGAATGAAATGGTCATATTGGCAAGAAATAATACATTAATAGAATGTGATACTCATTTTGTAGCGTTTCAACAATCGAGGACTGAACTTCAATTTGGATAAAACCCCTAAAATATGCGCATTTTAAAATAATTAATTTCTCTGAAACTTATCGTACGAATTTCATGAAAATTTGTATTTAGGCTAATTGAAAGGTGTAGAATTCATTTATTGTATCAAAGTATTGTATTGCTATTGAATAAAACAAAGTTTGGGTTCGTTTTGATATGTAGATGACCCTTAAGGAAATTGTATACACATCATTTAAAAGTAGACTTTACTTCCAATCGGTTGGTACCAGTGACTTTCTTCTACAATGAATTGTTGCAGAGTTAGTAGGAGGGTTTATATTTTTTTTTTCACGGATGTACCTCTGAGACTAAACTCACGCCCCAAGAACGAGAACTCATAATTCAGTGGCGAAAAATGGGCTCATATATTCACTAATCGCGCAAATGACTTAAAGTAATAAAATATTCAATATTCATTAAAATTGCGTTTCATAATAAAATATATAGGTATTTTATTCCGACTGCAAAATAAAGTTGAATTGTTGCGAAAACGACAGCGTACTCAGCTTTAACCCTCCAGCTTCGGGAAACGCTATTTTCGCGTCCCAGTGGGCTCTTCTTTAAAATTCAGATTGATTGATTCCCACAACTTTTTTAAAAGCATATAATTCGACTTATTCTCGCATTATTTAATCTGTAATTAAATAAGGTGACTATTTCTACTTCAAAAAAGTGGTGGGAATCAAACAATCTTAATTTTAAAAAAGTAACCCACTGAAAAAGTGGCCCGCGGCTGGAGGGTTAAGTGCAAAGCTACTAAAAATCAGGTTCTAGTCTAAGGAATAAATGAGACGAGAAATGGGGAAAAGCATGGTATTGATTTATAGAACTATGTACACCCTACGTAATTTTAAATGATATTAAATTTAAAAAACTAAACATAGACCTGAAATTGCATTACTTCAACTTTTGTTTCTATTTTTGATGCATATTTGTTTAAGCGGCCCCCACAATTACGATTATGCCAACGTTGCAGTTACGATTTCGCCAATTTTATCGCTATGCTTATATATTCACCCATACTGTAAACACATTACGTATATAATACTCAAAAGGTTCCCATATGCGTCATATACATCAAACGTAAAATTTACATAAAATCAATACATCATATACGTGTTAAAAACGTTTCAAATATATACGTCATATATGTGTCATATATGACTAAAACTTGAATAATAAACGTCATAAAACGCTATATACATCATATATGATTATGAAACCTTTTATCGTCTTATAATTTGGCGATAAATCTAGATCGCTTGGCAATTCATCTTCGGAGTGCCGCTAAAACAAAAAAGTACCATATTTGAATCATTAAACGTAGTGCGCAGAAGTTAACTGATATTTTATTTTAGGTTACGAAGAAACCGAACTTAAAGTCATCCAACGAAGTGGAAGCACTACTGACTGTGCACCAGGGTGCAGTTACTATCCAGATCCAAAGACTGAAGAGAAAATTCGTCCACCTGAACCCGTCAATCAATGGGCCGATTTTTTCGAGAAGGTGTGCCCAGTGAATTTACAAGAATGGTCGAAACAATCTATTATGGAAAGATGTCTCGATATATTGAAGGTAAAATTTAAACAAGACCGAAAAATCATGCATCCAGACATGCAATATGTAACATTTTCCAATACTATCGGAATATTGTTAAGAAATTTCTTTTTTGAATAAATATAATGAAACGAGGTATCTCAAAAACATTTTTAAAAGCACATAATGCAGCAAAAATCCATTTTTAGTAAGTGTTCTGTACAACCGGTAATGTGTGCGAATTCTTTAGAGCAGCCTTCTATATGATCTACACTGTCCGAAAAACTCGTCAATATACACTAAATTATTCCTCATTTTTTAACAAATAATTCCCGTACTCCTAGAAAACATGTTTTATCCGTGAATTTTCTCTGAACGTCTAAAAAAGAGGGAGAAATTCCGTCCATTCCTAGCACGCATGCGTATTGGGTCTATTAATAATAAATCCGATTTTATTTTAAAAATGAAAAATGAAAAATTCTATAAAATAGATTTTTAATTTAATTAAAAAAGACAAAAAAGTTTTCGAATATAAAAATAAATAACAATTACTTTTCTCATTCATTCAAAAGTACTCACAATTTATATTTTAAAGTTGAATAAGTTGAATAAAGTTGAATTTATAAAGTTGTTTATAAATAAATATTCGCATTTATAATGTACTTTAAATGAACACATTTATAGGATATTTTAATTAAGAAAATTAAATAGAAAAAAAAACGATATTACTAAAAAAAAAAAAAAAAAAAAATCTTATCGATTAAAAATATAATATTCGTATTTTATCTCCAGCAATCTACGTAAAAATTTTTAAAATTCATATTTTTATACTATAGGTTTTTTTACTTATATATTTTATACTTATATTTTTATACTTATATATTTTATATATATTTTTTTATACTACCTATTAATACTAAAGTATAAAAACCCCAGTCAATATTTCATTAAAGACGAAATCTTCTCGAAATGAACCTCACAATTAAAAGCACAGTGACTGACATTGAAGCTGAAAAATTTTAAATGTTTTAAGTGATTTTTAAGAAAGTATAATCTTGTAATAAATAAATGGTAAGTAAATTTTAAATAAATTTTCAGTAATTACTTAAAACAGTATATATTTTTTTAGTTTTATACCATATTTTAGACCGTCAGTCATCGGTGAATGAGGCATTCTAAACGGAAAGTTCAGTGTCAGTCACTGGTGACTGACGAGGCAATTAACACCTTAACTGATTTGCCCGAACGCCGTTCGGGAAAAAAGAGTTTGCTATCTTCGATACAAAAAAGCTTTTGGATACCACTTATTTTTAATTGTAATCTTTGGTTTCTTAAATGGCATAACTTTTTCGATTGTACAAAGTCAAATATTTTAGCAAACAAAAAGTGCCGAGTCCTTATTTTTAATTTAGTATGTCAAAATAAATAAATAAATAAATAAATAAATAAATAATAATAATAATAATAACCAGTTAAGGGGTTAACGTGTTAAAAAAAATTGATCAATCCATACTAGTAGGAGAGCTGTTGAACATTTTTGAGTAGGTATTTGAGGCACCCTGAAAATTTGTGCAGCACTTCTTTTGTAATGCCTGAATACAAAATCGAATGTCTGGCTGAAGGATCGTGGCCCAAAACCTGTGCCAGACACGTGTCAAGTGCCATTTTTTGACACTACCCGAAAAAAGTATTTGAGGCACGCTGAGATTGAAACAGAATAATATTTATACTTAGAAAAAAATATTTTGAAAATGACAGACACTTTAGTCGGCCCAAAACCTGTGCCAGACACGTGTCAAGTGCCATTTTTTGACTACCCAAAAAAGGTATTTGAGGCACGCTGAGATTGAGGCACAATAATATTTATGCTTAGAAAAAAATATTTTGAAAATGACAGACACTTTAGTTGGCACAAAAACTGTGCCAGACATGGTGTCAAGTGCCATTTTTTGTCTGGCACAGGTTTTGGGTCACGATCCTTCAGCCAGACATTCGATTTTGTATTCAGGCATTACAAAAGAAGTGCTGCACAAATTTTCAGGGTGCCTCAAATACCTTCCCTAAAATGTTTAACAGCTCTTGGACTATACCCATTTGAAGCGAACATATTTACTTCAAAGCGTTTCGCTGTTGTACAACTACAGGTCAGTGCTAACGTGCTCATCTCGTAACGGTGCGGTGACTAGTTCGAATCCAACTGCAGCCGCTTTTTACCACCTTTCTTCAATTGATGGATATTTTACCTCCTGTTACGGAGGGGGAAAAACGGATAATCGTCAATTCACGGAAATATGCCGGCGGCACTGCAGCCAGTAGAATTTCCGTGAATTGAAGAAAGTTTTTTTTAGAGTGTACGTACTTCGTAATGCACTAAAAATTAGTTAAGTTTTAAATACCATATCACCACTGAAAATGCACCTCCAGCAGTTATCGATAATAGTCAATCCTGTGGCCAAATTATTTTGAGTCTCTGGAAAGAAACGATAAATTCTAAGAACTCAATAGTCTATAGAAAACATGTTGTAGTACGCCTGTAGTGCACAGTAAATATATCGATTTCATTATGTTTAAAATAGTGTATGATTTTTAAAACACACTGCAAACGATTTTTCCCCGTAGATGACAATGTAATGGAAATATTTTGTGTGTCCCTGTAAACGAACTGCAAATACTACTTACTCAAAATTTAAAAGAAAGCATTTTACAGCCATTTATAAATTCATTTGTGTAACGCATATATATATTTTTTAGGCACCTGTTCTTTTTGTTTTCCTGATTACTACCCCAGTTGTTGATTACAAAAGTCCTCGAGATAATTGGTGTCGAGTCTTAAACTGCCTTCATTTGATTACAGGACCGCTATTCATAATTTTTGGTATCAAACGTAAGTCTTCATTTTTATTTTTTTAATATTTACAGCTCTTCTTCTTCCTGTATTTTTATTACATATGTTTCGAATAATTGTTATGCTAGTAAAATTTTGGTTTGTTCAGATATATGATTGTGACGGTAATTAAGTGACTTAACTCGTTCAGGACCGGCATCTTTTACACGAATTTTACATGCTTTTCACCATTTTTTGTTAATTATTTAAACTAAACTTTGTAAACTGCGAAAATGTCGTAATTAAATAAATCAATTTTACTTTTCTTTTTTAATGGTATCAAACTCAAGCATTTTAAGCACTTTTTGAGGGTGCATATATTCACCCGTGGTCCCGAAAGGGTTAATTAGGAAATTCCTCACCGATTTGTAAAGTCTCTGTTTTTACATAATATTTTGTAACCTACACCAGGTGCATCAATTGGCGTACCCAGAGAGGTGCGGGAGGTTGTGAGTAACACAATTCTCAAACAGAAATGCTCGTATTATTTAATCGCAGAGTCCCGCAATTAAATTAAGGGAAAATTACTATTCAGAAATTGTGGTATCCATACCCCCTGCTGCATATTTGCCATTGGGTATTTCTATAGGTCTCGCTATTGTTTTAGTTATACATGGGCAGAAAGAAAATTTATTTACAGAAACTGGTTATCTTTTCCATTACATTTTCATTTTCTTCAAAATAGGCCGATATTCAATCGAAGATTGTTTATTTGGTCAAAGTTTTTTCAGGTCAACAGATGTTCAAAGAGGCAGAGCCCCCAGACGAGGGAAGGGGGGAGAGCATTGATGAAAAATTATTAGGTTATTTTTCTATTACTCTTTACCCTATTACTGTTATCTACTGTTATCTATTACTGTTATCTACTGATGGTACTTATAAGTACCATTAAAATAACTTGTTATAAAAATCATTTAATACATCGATTAATAGTAATACAGTTTAGAATGAGTTATAGATGCATTACTTTATATTGTTCTAAAAACATTATTGGTTACACAAAGCAAAAGTATTTTTTAAAGAATGATTTCTTTTGCCTTTGCATCTTTTCAGCTTTCTTGGCGTTGTTATGGGGGGGGGGGGATTTTTCAATTTGGAAATATTTCTATATTTCTATTCTAAGAACATTACATTTGTACATTTCCTAATTCTACAAAATACTACGAAAAATATTAAAAATAAAAGATTTAAGTGGTGTTATAAATATTGCACAAAATCTCTATAAATTCAAATTTAATTAATCCTTCTAAATCCTCTAATACTTCTAAAATCCTTCTAAAATTTATTAAATGATTACTGTAAATCTTCTTATGTAGTTTCAAAAATTCACGAAAAATGCTTTAGAAGATAAAATTTTCATGAATTCATAATTCAGTAGATAAAGGGTTAAATATTTTATGTCACAGGAGAAGAATAGATATTATTAATATTTTTTTTTCAAAAGCCCATGACAGAAAAAGAACATTTAATTAATAAAATTTGAAAATCCAGGGAGAAGGAATGACTCTTTCTCTTCTTTCCTGGGCAATGATGAGAAGTTCATAGTTGTTTTTTTTTCTCTTACTGTTTAAATATTATATAAATATTATCCCCCGCCTCCCTCCCCCCCCCCAAATAAATAAATAAATAAATTATGACTTTTTTTTTTTTTTTTTTTTATAAATTTGAAAATCCAGGTAGAAGCAATGACCCTTCTCTGTCTTACCTTGGCAATTCAAATCGGAAACGTAAAAGTCGAGGTAAACGTATTAAGATATTTTTTAGGTTACCAAATTTTATTTACCATTAGTAAAAAGCGCTGTCACGTTGCCAAACCATGCAAACGAATGACAATGACATTTTTAAATTCTTTTATTTTAAATTAATTTATTTTCGATTTTTTAAAAACCTTCATGAAATGGTGATTTATTTCAGATCATTCTCTTTTGTGTAGCCGCTTATAGCTGCTTACTGCAGACGGTATCATGTGCTGCCATCTATTGGCGAAATTCTAATACATATTAAAACATAAGAGAAAATTCTTTGCACAAATATGTTATTCATTTATTTCTTTTTCTAAAGCTCGAATACTAAAGCTAGTTTCTCATAAAAAAAAGAGATACATTCTTTCACAGAAGAGATTAATCGAGAACAAAGTTACACAGTATAAGCATTTTTTTTTCTTTTTTAAGATTTGTAGTATTTATTTCGGTTGTGTCCTGATTATTAAAATCACATACAGACAGTTAATAAAAATTAAGTTATGTAGAAAGTTCATTCGGTTTGAGTTACAGATTTAATCTCCCGGGACTATTTCTATCTAAGAAAAGTGTTCCTAAAATAACATGAAAGAAAGAAAATCTGAAAAATTATACTATTATTAAAAAATAACAAACATATCACATTATTTCTCTGCATTGCTTGTCATTTAGAAAATATAATTCAACTACTTGATTGAACAGTTGATACCATTCAATTTCATTAAAAGTTCATAGATTAAAAATATTTTATTTTAAAATACTTATAATAAGATAAATCAGTGTAATTTATAGAACTAATGTGTTTTATAATAATCGTTAAATAGAATCAGAAAAACAAGATACATAAGAAAAATTTATATAAAATTTATTATTAATGCAACAAATTTTATAAGAATGATTTAATTTATATCATTTAAACTTTTCATATAAGTAACATATATATTACTTAAAAAAAAATAAATAAATAAATAAAACAACATACTTACAAAAAATATTATAATGATTAAATGTATGTATTTATTATGATTTTTTTTTCTGCATTAAATAAAAGCTTTAAAGCTAAAGTTCGTAAATAACATATTATTGTTAAGATAATTTTATAGAATATTAAAACATTTTAAGATTTTACATAACAAAATTATTATGAATTAAAAAATGAAAAGAATGTATGAAGCTCATACAAACATTTCTAAAAAAAAAAAAAAAAAAAAAAAAAAAAAAAAATCTCTTAAATTACACATAATTTTCAAATTCAAAAGAAAATAATAAAATAAAATTACCAAATACATAGAACATTTTACGTTAAACAGTGAATTTTACTGAAGAATCAGTTATGAAGAGTCGTTTTTCCTGTCATAACTATTTAAACTGAGCTGATGGCTTAGAATGTCAAATTAATGTTTGAATTGTACATACAATTGTCGTTAAAATTATGCATGGTTTATTAAATTTGGAATTGAATTGAATTAGGAAATATAATTATACGCTTGACATGATTTGAAGCGGTGTTGCCAAACTTTTACAGTAGGCTGTATTTATTTTCTCTCGAAATAATAAATACTTTAATTTAATTCCTATGATTTTTTTTTTCAAAAAAATTAGATGGCACACACTCAAATCGTTTCTGGAATTAAATATTTAATAGTTTTTAGGGTTCCGTTCATAAAAAATGAAAACAGAAAGATCACTCATGTGTCTGTCTATCCGTCTGTCACACCGTTTTTCTCGAAAACCTAGTACCTGGAAAGTTCAAACTTGGAAGAGTTGTAAAGGAGTTTGACCCACATATATATAAATTATTAGCAATTCACAAATATTTTTAGAAAAAAATTAGGGTACAAATTAAGTTACTTGAATTTTTATTTATTTATTTATTTATTTTGCATATAGTGTAGTATAATTCGAAAGATCTCGTAAAACCGAACTCTAAAATATATTTGTTGTAATTTTAAATGTTTTTGTTTTTTTTTTTTCTGAGATATCGTCGAAAATGCACCGCGAAAATATGACCCTACCCTATAGCTGCCAACTCTTACGCTTTTTTGTACCACAAAATTTTAATAGTAAATTTTACTTTTTTTAATCGCCGTAATTTGTCGATTAAATAAGACAAAAAATTCTACTAAATTTTTGTGGTACAAAAAAGCGTAAGAGTTGGCAGCTATGCCTTCCTCCTATTTCGGAATACACCGAAACTAAATTGGTGAAAAAAAAATGGGAATAGTAGAAATTTATTTAAACCTTGCAGGAAACCCATAGCGATAATCCCAGTCACATACTTTTTGAGAAAATCGCATTTTTCCATTACACGCAGACCGTTACTTTGTGTTCGCTCAGCGGGGGAGTTGAGGGGCACTAGATGTACCTATCAACTCGGAATTATCCGTCGATTGTTAAATGATTTTCGAAAAAAAAAAGTCTGTCATAAGCCGTGATATTAATTAAAAACCCATCTAGAAAAATGCGGTATTGCAACCTCCCTTTTAAGCGCGCTTGGCATAATGCCATGTTTAAGGTGCCTCAGGACTCTTAAAACTGGAAAAAAAAGACCATTTTCAATATTTAATATCTTAAAATATGTTTGATTTTAAGACAGAATTTTAATTGCATAGCTGCTAACATTTACGCTTTTTTCATACCACTAAAATTTTATAGAAAATGTTATCTCATTCAATCGTCGAAAACTCATGATTAAAGAAGGCGAAAATCTCCTTAAAATTTTAGTGGTAGCCGAAAAGCGTAAAAGTTGGCAACTATGTAATTCGGATAAAAGATGTAAGTAAGTTCTTTCATTTCATGCATTTAAAAAATTGCAAGATTCAGAATTAGTATTTACATGGGGCTCCAAACTGACAGACATTTGACGAGCAGAAAATCGACATGATAGATTGCGCGCAGGATTACACAATACATTTTCCAACTAGAATGGAAATTTTGATGCCTACTTATACTTCAGACTGTAATAATTACCCTGAACGTAAATAAATTTGTATTTAAAGCATTTTTACTTTTAATACAAAGTGGTATTCAGCTAATACAAAATTTAGAAAATTTCAACAGTATAATCACCTAAAAAAAATTTTTTTTGAACAATAAGAAGAAAATTTTAAGTTCAATTTATACAGACTAACATAAAACATATGTTTTGAAAATTTCATGAAAAAATATTCAGAAGTTTTTGAGATATCATGCACGTTATTCCGAAAAACGTCATTTGGAGAAAAATGACTTCAAAGTTTCGGAAACGCCGCTTCAGCTATTGGGCGGATGTAATTCTAAAATCCGTAACTTCTGTTCTAACGGGAATTTCAAGGAAACAGTTATATAAAAATGTTCAGTAAAGATAGGAGCTTAACATCCAAAAAAATTAAAAATTCGAAAATTTTAAAGCTTTAAGAGTCCTGAGACTCCTTAAACTTTGTTTTGGATAAGGCGAATTATAGTGAAAAATAGTCAACGTACGCCCTTTGTACTCGAGTAAAACCCGCATTTACGGATTTATTTTGTATTTTTATTATTTTTCAGGAAAATATTTATATCTGACACTGATAACACGTACTAACACACACACACACACAAAAAAAAAAAATAATAATAATAATAATATTTTTTGAAAACAAAGTAAAAATAATTGGCAGTTATGTTTGAAAGAAAATCATTTTTTAATTACATCTTATATATCGAAAAAGTTTATTTTTTCCAGTATCTTTACTCCGATCAAACTATATCAAAAGCATTGTAATCATGCACAGTCGTGGAAAAATAATTATACAAACCCTGCAATAAATTATTGTAGGAGAAAGTTACTGGTACCAAAAGATTGGAAATAAAGTCCACTTTGAAATGATGTATATAAAATTGTCTTAGAGGGTCATCTACATATCAAAACGAACACAAACTTTGTTTTTTCAGTAGCAATACCTAAGTTTGACACCATAAATGAATTCTACACCCTTCAAATAGCTGAAATCCAAATTTTTATGAAATTCGTGCGATTAGTCACAGAGAAATTAATTATTTTAAAACAAGCATATTTTATGGGTTGTATCCAAATTGAAGCTCGGTACTCAGTCGTTGAAATGTTACAGAATGACTATGACACCTTAAACCATCATTTTGATGGGGTTTTTTTTAAAAATAATTCGAAAACTATTTGGAAGAGAATTTTAAAATTGAGAGTTCGCATAAAGCAGGAAATAATAAATATAGATCTATCGAAAAATTGTAGGTTGCAATTCATATTTTTTTCGAATGTTAAATTCATAATTCATAATTCATATTACAAAATTTTTAAAATTACAAATTCAATGTATTTATGTTTGGAATTTTTAGTTGTATAACCACACAAAAAAAATTATCACATTAGGATTATAATTTCAGGAGGTAGTAATAAAAATATGAAAATGTAATTTAACATTAGAAGCTTTAAATTTTGAATGTTTGTAATTCAAAAATTTATCATCGAAATAATTTAAAATTTCGTTTCTAGGTATAGTTTGAACAGAAGATTGAAAATATATCGCGAATTTGGGTGTTGCCATTCAAAAAAACAAAGTTTGGGTTCATTTTGATATGTTGATGCCCGCCTAAGCAATATGCATCATTTAAAAGTAGACTTTATTTCCAATCGTTTGGTACCAGTAACTTTCTTCTATTATAATTTGTTTTAGAGTTTTTAGGGGGTGTCTACTTTTTTTCCACGACTGTACGTGCATGTGTGTGACTGAACATGATAACCCCCCAAACGGTACTTCTGATTTATCTCCCAGGGCACTACAGCACAGGAAATAAATAAAAAAAAAAAAACAGCTTTCCTGAAACAATAGTCGTTTATAACTCTCTATATAATTTATTTATCGGAAAATGAAAAATATGTTTTTTTTTTGTTTTTTTTTTTCAATTAACTTTAATAATAATGTCTGAAAGTATCATACTTTTATGTTATAAGTCAGAAAAATTCGCATTGTCGAGCGAAGTGCTGCCTTAATTTTCCGAAAACTGCCTTAATAAAAATAATGTCCGTTCAAAACTATAGAGATTTCCCTCTTAAGGCTGCTAGTCACTCAGCTTCCTAATTCCGCTCGGTAATGTTAAGTCTATGTGCTTTTTATGCAATTTTATATTCAAAATAATTCCTCGGGAAATTAATATTTTTAACTTCTTCTTTCAGTGTTCTCTTCTTAACCCTTTGCGACACGCTATTTTAAAATAGTACTTAAATTTCAGGAAAATGTTATAAAAAGGTTTAGATAGGCATGATTATGCAAATCATGACCAAAAAAAAACTCTGGATTTTTTTTTTTTTTTTTTTTTTTTTTTTTACCCGGGGAGGTGGGACAGAAACTGACCCACCATGCAACAAAGGTATGTCATAAGCTATGGTGAGAGCTACTTAATGTCTTAAGTAATATATTTAATAGATGAATAAAAATGATATATTTACAGAAAACTTTTTTATAAATTGAATAAAAATGAAAGTAAAAACATATAATACCATTTTACATGGTATTATATGTATAAAATGTTTAGACAATAATACAAAAACCTAGGATATAATATATGAATAATATGCGAAATACAAGAAATATATGAATAATTTCAAAAACACGAGAATAATATAAGAAATATGAGAATAATATGAGAAATATTAGAATAATATGAGAAATATGAAATTAATATGAGAAATATGAAATTAATATGAGAAACATGAAATTAATATGAGAAATATGAAATGAAATTAATATGAGAATAAATTTAGAAGTAAGAGAATAATATAAGGAATAAAAATTTATGAATAAGAATATATAAATTTAAAATTTCAACATCTTCTATAAATCTGGATATGTATATAGAAGCTTTGATGCTCATAATGTGTGAAAATATCGATAACCAACGCTAGATTATAAAGATTCATAATTTTGTTGATAAAAAAAAGCAAAAATTCTATTTTTGATGAAATTTTGTGAAACAGGATGCTTCTGATTTTTGGAGGCAAAGCGGAACTTCACTTGTTTCGCACATCCAAAATGTGCGATGCTCTTTTTTAGATGTGCTGCAATATGCACATTACCTTCTATTACTTCTTACTGGAATGTGTCCAACATTTTTCAGTCTTTTCTCAGGGGGAACGTAGGGTTTTTTGCTCTTTATTTGAACTGGAGAAAATTTCTTTGTGTTTTCCTTTTCACCGGCTATTGACCACCGGCTATTGGCTATTGCCACCGGCCTTGAATAACTGATAAACGGAAATCCTTTATATTTTTCACATCATGGTTTGGCTCTTTTATGAATTTAAATATAATAAATGCGTTCACTAAGCTTGAATTAGAATCCTCACAATTAGAATTATAACGTAAGGCTATGCAAATTATTTGGTGCTGCCATCTGTTAGCGAGAATCTCATGTGTGTGACGGGTCAAATTCTGAACCGCATACTTTAGATGAATAAAAAATAATTTGAAATGTCCACTGAAATTTCTTTTTTACTTGGAAAATACCTTGAGATAAATATAAATATAATTAATAGGCTTTCATGTACATATGTGCTTTGAAATTCGATAAAAATGACAGCTCTTTAATACCTCTTTTTAGACCTCATTTTAAATATTTTTTTAAAGAGAAACTATAATCTTTGTGATGTGCTGCCATCTACAGTTTAAAAGAGGGATTAAAAATGAAGAGATCCATGTATTTGAATTATAAAGTGTGTGAATTGAGACTGATTTTTTAAAAAAAAGTTAATTAGGTGGGACAGAAATTGACCCACCATGCCGGAAAGGGTTAAAGGATGTCACTTTTTTTCTTAATTCTCAAAATATTTCTAAAATGTATGCTTAATTTAATATTTTATGTTTTAAAAACTGACGAACTGGGAGTAAATAGTTAACATTTCATGTAACATTAAGCGTAGATTTTAGAAATATTTTGAAAACTAAGAAAAAAAGAGATATTCTTTAAGAAGAGTACACAGGAAAAAGAAGTTAAAAATATTAATTTCCTCAGGAGATATTTTGAATATAAAAATGCGTCAAACACCCATAGACTTAACATTACCAAGGGAAATTCGGAAGCTGAGTGACTAGCAGCCTTAACACGCTCCGGCTGTTCTCCTTATATTAAATCAATACAAACATTCCTACGGGATTTATAGGTAGCATAATATATTTACAGGGTGTCTAAAAGTAATTAGCACACTTCAAATTCTAATAATTACTTAACGTGTGAGTACTCGGTTTGGTCTAAAAGCTTCCAGTGCTAAAAATTTTTGTATAAAGAAATAAAATAGTTCAAAATTCTGCTGATAGATCGCCCTATGCCTGAGAAAAAGAAAAAAAACCCACCAGAAGTTAAAATGAAGCATTTTAGAGGACGCTCTCTTCCCAAAAAATTACTATACAAACATTACAGATCCTTTACAGATACATTTTACAGATACAGTCTTTTGTAATCACATTCAAACGGTACAGAATTTATATACACATGCTCGCTATCATCAAGAGACTGCATGCATGTTCATTAGCTAAAATAAGATTGTACTCGTATAATGACTGTGACTTGCACAAGATAAATGCTCTTTAAATGCTTCTGACAAAATATATGCTCTACAAAGTACATTAGAAACTCCGGCTTAGATGCCGTATATTACTTGGCCGCCATCTTGGATGTTTTGAGATTTCTTGGCGATTTTATGTTGGCGATCTTTATCGATATGGAATCCGTGTGGCGTGTGTGTTCTGGCAACCCCGTTTTTCATCAAGATTGTGTTGCACACAGATTATTATCTTACTTTCTAATTGTCTGTGGTGTTGCGAGAAGGCCGTTTTTGCTTGTGATGTGTTGTGTTTCTGTCAATAATTTTTATGTTAAATTTATTGGATGTATTTGATTGAATATGGGTCGTGTAGTCCGTTTAAACGCTCTTGCTGAAGTAATTAAGAAATGTGGGGAAATTTTGACGAATAAAGGAGGTTTGTTTACAGTTCGTCAGTGCGAATTCATAAGCCTATTTTGGAAAATGACGGTGATGCTAACAGGTATTTCATGCCTGAGCTTTCAAGAAATCAGATGTCTGTTAAGGTAAGTTGATAATTTTATGTATATTTTGTTGCCTTACGAGTTTTGTACATTTTGAGATTGCTACACAGCGAGAACTGCTGAATTTTGAGATTGCTACACAGCGAGAATTGCTGAATCCAGTGATGTTTTTTTCGACTATACAACGATTACTGATTGCCACTTTAACGAGTTTTGTTTATTATTCACATTTTATTTTCGTTAAGCCTAACATGCGTATAAATCGGTGCTTGGCGCCATTTACTATTTGGAGGAAAAGGGGTTTTCACGCCAAAAAAAATTCCAAGATGGCGGCCATGGGAATTTATGACATCTGTTGCGAAACTCCTTTTATCTAGAAAAATCCCAAGAGCTACAGTCATGCACACCTTCGCAATTTATATTATTTGAATCTGCTCTTTTATTATTGGCTCGTTTAGGTTATCTCTCATATTTTTCAAGTTACGGCGGTAACTTACAAATTTCGCCACCAGGGCGTTACTATTGGTTACATGAAGTTTCGAATTAGTCAATTTACTACACCGTTATCTCATTTAGTTCTCTCCATTTGCAAGTTTTTTCAAGATAAAGGGACTTCACTATGCACCCTGTATAAGTACTTGGTTTTTATTTTTGTAGCTTAACCCCTTCGTTTGTACATTTAATTTTTTTTCCCCTTGGTTTCCATATTTCATGCTTTTTCCGTTTGGTTTTTCTATGCATAGTGACATCTATCGGCAAAATTTGAGCAACAATTTTTATTTTGTAAAAAAAAAAAAAAAAAAAAAAAAAAAAAAAAAAAAAAAAAAAAAAAAAATCCATGTGAATGATATAACCCCTTCGTGACGAGAGTCTTTTGCTTAATTTTTAATCTTTTAACACCGGTTTTTCAAAACAGAAAATTTTCTGTAATTGAATCGCGAAAATGCTTTGATTAAATAAGGTAAATTTCACAATAAAAAATAACTGGTGAAAATAATGAAGGATTCTGAGCCGCTTAAGTAGCACGTATACCAGTCGTTAGTCCCCAAGGTGTTAACAACTAACCTCACTAATTACTTGATTTTATATAGACGTTTAAAATGCGCCAATTGATATTTGACTACCATTTCTGGAGAAATGTTAATATACTATACAAAATCTTATTTTATTTTTGTGTAAATCCAAATTTAGTGATACATTTTTTATCTTAATTTCGCAGTAGGTACAGTTATGATTGGTGGAGTACTTCCAGTAGGAGTTCTGGTTGGAATATTTGGTATAATACTAGCAGGAGTTACTTACTATTTTACTGTTCCCGAAGTTACTCCTCGATTTCATACTGTGTTTGCATACATTGGCTTTGGAGTTGCTGTTGTTTGGATTTACTGCATTGCTAACGAAATTGTTGTGCTACTTCAAGTGAGTATCATTTTACTTTTAATAACTGTAAAAGTTTATTATAGTATAACAATGGCGTTATGAATCAGACCAATAACAGACGGGCGTCTTTTTTGCTTATCTATTATCCATTTACAATGCTATAGCATTGTGAATGGATAATACATAAGCAAAAAAGCAGCACAAAAGACGCTGGTCTGACATTGGTCTTAAAGAGGAGAAGACATACAGTGTGTTGTATAGTAGCTGCAAGTGAAGTAACTGAGGAGGTTGCCACAAGATGGCTGCTGTTTATTTTTTTAAACGCAACTACAGTTTTTCATTTCAGCCGGTGAAAGCTTCCACCAGCATAGCTGCCAACTTGTATGGATTTTTCATACCACTAAACTTTAATAGAAAATTTCAGTTAATTGAATCACCGAAATTCAAGCAATTTTAACGCTTAACCCTCTCGCTGCGCAAGCCGAGAGTTCTCGGGCAACGTAAAAGTCGCAAAATTTGCGCGACCCGAGATTTCATCGGGATCCATTTTTCCGTCTAATTAACCCTCCTTGATCATTCCCACCAATTACTTTTTTATCGTAAATTTTGCCTTATCTAATCGGAGTATTTTTCCGACTAAATGAGACGAAAATTTTTGCTTTGAATAACCGGTGGCAAAAGAATGAAAATTCTTAAAAGATGCTCGTCGCGAAGGAGTCAAATACGCAATTTTTGAAGCGATTTTGTTAAAACAATTACGCAGAGAGAGGGTTAAATAAGTCAAAAATTTCTATAAAAATTCAGTGGTAAGAAAAATCTGTACAAGTTGGCAGCTATGCACCAGTAAATTTGTACAGAAATGCAGAAAAGTTCACCTTATTTAAGCGTCTTATTCATGGAAAATTTCTCTCACAAATATTGTATTAGATTTCTATTTCATTTTACTGGTGTCAGTTTTCCAGGTATTATAATCTTTTCACTGACACTGAAAAGATGTTGTCTTGGTTGTCACAATATGGAGAAACTACTACCGCTAAAGGAAACTGCTACCAGTAAAAATTAATATCAGCTCCTTCCATTATTTTTGGCTGAAATCTCCCATTAATAAGGCAATTGACTAAAGAGAAAATTTCTACTTAAATTTACTAGTGGAAGTTTTCACCGACGGTAAGGAATCCCTGCGAAAGCGGTTACAGTTGAAGCTTCACTGTTTTAAGAATATGTCAGCTTCTCTTTTTAATACTTCCATGAGTATAACAATGTATTTTTAGGGTATTCTTTTCCCAAGTAATTGGTGGATTATAAGCCACAGCTCAAATAAACACGTTTCCTACCAGAAATTTTATTTTAAAAAATATAACATTTTTCCTAATTGGTAATACTTTAACATCATTTAATAAATAAAATTTCTAGTTTGATAGAGACCTGCCTAATACGCCGTAAATTACGGTATATTATATGTTTCATTTTCAAGTTTAATTTTGAAAAACTACGAGTACATGTAATATTTATAGCGTAAAAAGAAAATATTTTTTCGTTTAGTATATACAGGGTCCGTTTTTTGAACTCCACTCTTACTTAAAAAAATTTCTTCTTTATAAATTTCGTAGCAACATACCGCGAAGGGTGTTTTTCTTGCAATTGTCGCAGAAACCTAACACGAATTTCACTCTAAAAAATTACTGGTCTTCAAAAAACGGACTAGTGGAAGCCCTGCATATATTGATATATTACTCATTTCAATAAAGTGAATTGAAATTCCTGAAAAAAAAATTGGGACGGGGTTGCCATTTTGGTCTCCATTTTTATGCAGAAATTTCATATTTTTATTTAGAAATTCATGCTGCGAATTCCGAAAGAAGATTTTTTCTACTTTATGTAATCACGAAATATTTGTCATTAAATAAAGCAAAGAATATTATTCGAAATTTTTGAATTAAAAAGGGGCAAAACTTGCATTTGTAATTTGGAGCAGTGGCACAATATTGAAAATAGAGTTATGAATAGAGAGGAGGAAACGTATAGTATAGTGTCTACCAGTTGTGAGTGAAGTAACTGAGGAGGTTGTCACAAGATGGCGGCTGCTTTTTTCAACCGGATCTATCGTTTTTGATTACCGACGGGCAAACTTCACACCAATAAAATTCAATAGAAAATTTCGTCTTATTTAAGCGGTTTATTCATGGAAATATTTTCGCACAAATATGGTAAAAATTTCCCCTCATAGCATGCATGGTCACAGTGACGTCATTGTGACGTCACTGTAAGTCACTGTGGTCACATCACATCTGTGACCAAAATGCCACCACTCAGTGATGTCACATTGTGACTGAAATGTGAACTTCTTAGAAAACTTAAAAAAATTACAAAAATTATTAAAAACATGTTATTTACTGTAAAAAATATTTTTCTGCCGGATTTAAAATTTTTTTAAACCGTGGTCCAAGTTGCCTCTGTGCCTCTAACCAAAACTTTTTATTTTCATATAACATAAAATGTAATTAATTCATCAGCGACACAAAAAGATTTCCTAATTATGCGAATTTCATACTATTAAAAAATGTTTTAGGTAAACAGACCTCGACTTATCTTTTATAAAGATTTTTGTAAATGATCATCTGTTATACTAGAAGTTTCTAAAAGAGTAGTCGAAACATTTCTGTGGTTTCAAACTAAAAACTTTCTATTACAGTTAAGTCTGCAGCTTTTAATGAGCACGCAGAAAGCGTCTTCAAAGTTTAGTCATATATGCATTCTTGCTTTATAATTTTCATTGAAGTCATTTTTTTTTCCTCTTAGTGTTTCACTATTTTAAATAACTTTTTTTTTTTTTTTTTTTTTTTTTTTAAATTCTACTTCTTTCAGACGTTTAAAATAAAATTGACATTTTCCGAATATAAAATTAATGTACAAAATTTAGGCAAAGCCCATGACATAATTAATTATTCATATTTTATTTTTTGTTCTCAAAATATATCTTTAAAAATCATTTTACAAGATGTCTTATTCTACAGAAAATTAATATTAAGATAATGACAGATTGACAAAGATAAACTCATCTCTTCTAGATAATCTTGTTGTATTTTTTAAGAAGATATTTTGTATATATTACCTGTGATACAAATTTTACTTTAAAAAAAAAGAGGGGGTGATCATTAATACCATTAAATTAATTTATACACATTTTGGAAAATTAAGCAATATTTTATCTAGTAAACTCTAATTATGGATAATATTATTATTATAATTTACGTAACTGAAACTTTACAATTCAATAAAACTGATAAAAATAAAAGGTGAAATACAATAAAACATTTTCAAACAGGAAATTGAATTAGGGACAATTTGATAAGATTATTACGCATTTAATTTCCTTCTGAAACTGTTGTATAGAAAAACAAATAAAACCGAAAAAACATCTGCTTCGAACTTCGAAACTTAAAAATCGTCTGCATCTGCACTATTTCAGTTGTTAGGACTCACCGCAGAATAACGGATAAAAGTAACAGTGAAGCTTTTTAGAATAAACGCGGGAAGTTCTGTGGACACTGGACAGCATAGACGTGTTGACACGGATTTAAAAAGTGAAACAAGAACGTTTTCAGGATCCAAGTTAGTTCAGCTAATAAAATATAAACCCGAGAAAATTACGGTAGCTTTGACTTGTTGAAGATGATTCAAGTCATTGCTATGGTACTTATTATCGGATTTAATTGGTTCCCCAAAATCAAAGTATCACGTACAACGTCAATGAAATTAGGTATGTAAAAATACTATTTTCCCTGTTTGCTTTTTTTTAACCGCAACAATTTTAGTTAGCTTCTCATAAACATGCTGTAGAGCATAAATATTTCACTACATTTATTTTTTATTTTGTTGAAATATCTAAAATATTATTTTCCCTGTTTGCTTTTTTTTTTTAATTACAATGATTTTAGTTATCTTCTAATAAACATGTTATAGAACACAACTATTTCATTACATTTATTTTTTATTTTATTAAAATAGCTAACTTCCTTTTCAACAGCTTTGATCAGATTATTATAAGTAGTGATTTAAATTGCATTTTAATCTGCTTTATTTTCTTATTTAAATATTTGGTTAAAACCACATGGTGTCATAAATATGAAACTATATGGACAAGTATTATAATCAGTCATTAATATAATTAATAAACATTTAAAGATAATTAAATTATTTAAAGAAAAAGTCTTTTTATGTAATAAAATTATTGGCAAACATAATTTTTTAATTTTGTATTAAGTGATGGTCTTAAACAATTTGCATTGCATGTTTTTATTTAAAAAAATTGCATCTGCTCAGAAGAGGAATTTAGAAAAAATAAGACACAACGGAAACGTATACTATTAAAAGAGATCGTAGATATGTAATGTTAAGAAAAAAAATGATTATTTAATGTATTATTCAACCTGAGGAATGTTTTAAAATCTATAAAGAAATAGTCATAGCGGGTGAAAGCTTTTCAGTTGTTAAACATTCTTACTGAAATGTTTTCAAAGTGAACTAGAAGTCTGTTGGCAAATGAAAATATAGAAGTTAAATACGCAATAAATAGAAGTTAAATAGTATAATAAATACGCTGATAAATCAGTAAGTGTTTAAATATGATTTTACTTTTAAAATAACGCAAATACTTGAACGGTATGAATCTAAAATGTAACAATCATCTTTTATTATTTACTTTTTTTTCTGGATAATTTTATCATTTTATCTCCTGAATGATTTTATCGAGATAAATTTCAAAGTATCGATATTATACACTCTTTATAAACAGCGTGATTAAAATGGATTTCTTATTTATAATTACCATAATCTTGTAAATAAAATATTAGTAATAATAATGAACCTATGTGTGGCTCTATTTTGTGTTTATGGGCTCAATTTTTATACTTTATTTACATTAAAAAGTAGTTAACCATTTGATACTGTGTTCATTATTTTGTTTTATTGTGTCATATAAAAATAAATATGATTATTTGTATTTCTAATATAATATATACAGTAGAGCGCCGATTGTCCGAACAAGTCGGGACCGACCCTAGTTCGGATAAACAAAAGTTCGGATAAATGGGCAGACAGTTTAAGGGATGCTCCTGACTATTCTAAAACCTTCACACTTTATCTAGGTTTAGGACTGACAGCACCAGTTAGTACTGGAGTGCTTAAAAATTGTTTTTTTTTTTTAAATTGTTTTTTGTTTACTTTTTTCTTTTTTTCTTTTTTTTTCTTTTTATCATTTTCTAAACTTCAGAGATTATAATTTAAGCAAAAAATAAATTGGAAGTTAGGTGTTTTTTTTCTTTTTTAGAGAGAGAAATATTTGGATAATTGGAAATTCGGTTAAAAAGAATTCTTTGAGAGAAATATGCTGTTCGGATAATGGAAGTTCGGTTAATTGGAGTTCCGATAATCGGCGTTCTACTGTATTTATAAAACTTTCACCGGACTTTATTCTAAAAATTTCGTTGTAGATTCTAATCTGTTTGTACTATTTATGATAATATCAGAGTTATAGATGTCATGGCAACATATATCCAGCCAGATAGATCTTTGGCAAAACATAAAAACTTTCACATTAGACGCAAAATAGAGTAGCTGCGGTGCTGTGTTTTATAAACAATAAGGTATTATTGTTTTAAAAAATCATAGGTAGTAAGAGTTATTTTTATAATATATAATTTCATAAATAAAAATGTAATTTTGGCAATCAATTATTAAAGTTATTTTTTAATAATCAAAAAGTTGTTTTATATATGGATTTTACTTCAAGCAAACCCTGATGTAAAATAAATTAACCCTTTGTATCACCGTTCTATGCATATCCAAAAGTTTTACTTACTTTTACAGTGAGCTTAAAAATACGATTTTATTTATTGCTGCTATCTTCCAACATAACGATTATTGCCGAAATTGTTCTTAGAATTCTCAACATAATGATACTGGTGATACTCAGTTAATTTTCTATGCCAAAGCTGTATTTTTCATTTGAGTAGTTTCAAATGATTATTGCTAAAATGTACTTCGGAAATTTTGTAATGCATGTATGTGGCATAAAAGACGTAAACAATACGTATATAACGACTATATTGCACATGATGAGCGTTTCGAGTGTATATATATATGTGTGTATATAACGCATGCATAAACTTCACGATGATCTTAGCAATGTCGTTACTGCAATTTTTGCATAATCAAATTTATAGGGGCCTCTATAACAAAGAAGTTTCCTATTTTCTCAGCCCCAACTTGTTTGAGTTACAATCATATATATATATATATTTTATGGTAATTAATATCATAAAACATATAAAATTTAATTACTTAATATCGGCATTTCTTTTTATCTTTCATTTTTTTTATTATAAATGTTGTGTAATCGAAAAAAATTCAACTTCACCAGTGACTTCGAGTTTGTAATGCGTATTAAATGAAATAAATTATTTTCATTCAGTATTTTCTATAGTTTAAAGAATATAAAAAGTACTGTATATATTATAAAATATTATATTTTCAACACAAATTTTATTTTGATAAAGATTTGAAAATTTAAACAAATTGTTTCTTTGGTAATTTTAATGCTTTTAACAAATAGCTAATTTTGAAAAAAAAAAATGTGATAGATCGATCATTCAGTTGTCTTCAATATTCTCATTTATTGCAATAGAAAAGAAAGGTGTAACAAAAATTGAAGTCTGCGGGGCATTGCATTTTGATTCAATAAAATTCTTTTGGTATACCCTTGTTATAGCGGCCCCCAAGTTTTAACTGCGATGTATCGCCGAAGTATATTAACGTTATAGATGTAAATGATTTTACAACATGCATAATTATGACTATGTGTGACATGCATACGTGTTTACAACTGTACAAGTATGTCATAGTGTGACTTCACAACATTGCCGCTAGTCACATATTTGTCACAACGTTAATGACAAAATTGTCACAAATCACACAATTTTCACAAAATTGTCACAATGTGACTTCAAAGCAGTGTCGCTGTCGTCACAGGATCATCACAGTGTTAAAGACAATTTCGCCACAAATGACACATATTTGACAAATTGATCTCAATGTGACTTTGAAGCATTGTCACATTCGTCACAAATTCGTCACAAAGTTAATACCAAAATAGTCACAAATGACACACTCTTCACAAATTTGTCACACCGTGACTTCACAAAGTCGTCACAATGTGACGTCACAAAAGAGCTCTAAAACGGCCATAACGACCTCACATTCTAGTCACAGTGACTTCACATCGACGTCACGTGACGTCACATCGACGGTCACAATGTCACAGCGTGACTTCACAACGACGTCGACGTGACGTCACCATGCCTTACGGGTCTGTTCACTTATGCTGGTGTCGGTATGCCTGGTAAAACAGTCAGTTTGTTCCACTGGTTGTCACAATATGGCGGAAACGCAGGGTCTGACAACCGCCAAAGTAAATATCCATCAGTAAAAATCAACCCTTAAATGCATGAATTATTCTTTTAGAATTGTGTTTTTAATTTTTATATTAAGGATTAGACACCAGAAATCTTAAGACAGATTTTTAACCTTATTTAGTAGCATATTTTTGTAATTTTTAGAGGATTAATATTTCTATATAAATATAGTGGTTGTAAGAACTTAATTTATCTATTAAAAATTAAATAAAAAGGTGATGGAAATTTACATCACTATGCAATTATGGGTTAAAATCTTTTTCTGTCATTATTTATTTCTGAAATTTTGCATTAATAAGGCGTTTAAATAAGGAGGAACTCTCTATATAAATTTAGTGGTGGAAGTTTCCACCGGTGATAATCAACACATACGAAATCGGTTTACTGTTTAAGCTTCACTATTTTAAGGATATGTCAGTTCCTATTTATTAACACATTGCCGATGGGCAATTTTTTATCGAATCTGAATTTTAAAAACAGTACAAGCTCCTCCCTGTTCTGAAAGTCTTTTGTAAATTGACGTTCTAGATAGGTTTCCTATTTTTATGGATCGGTAAATGTCTTTCAATGTACGAATTTCATATAAAATGTCTTACAGTCTAAAAAACATGGAGAATATTATATAAATGCATTTTCTGTAAGGTAGAAGCTACACCCTGAGTCAATGATGTTTTTTGAATGAATACGAGAATTCTCGTTTCCCGTCGTAAATTTGTTAATAGTTCCATGATCTTGCATGCATAAGTCACCTATAATTGTTTTAAATACACTGTAAATAAAGAAAAAGGATTTCGAATCTAGGAATACACGAATAAAATGCAATAATATCTTCCGACTTACCAAGGGGTCTGATTTTATTTTTTTTAATCTTTAGAAACCCTTATATTTTCGGGATTTTAAAGAGAATTTATAAAAACAAGCTTTCTTTTGCTGCTGCTGATATTCGAAAATGTTTCCCAGACTTTTTTATAGTGTATTAATCAGTTTTCTCAATCTGATTTTGTTGTTTGTTTGTATTTGTGATGGCCAATTATCAACACGTGGTGATATAGGCCCTGAGGGGGGGAGTGCCCTTCGTGGGGGGTCTTTCTAAGGGAACCTAACCCGTATTTACGCTTGGAAATCCAAGGTTAGAAGAAAACCACGAAAACTCCGAACGATTAGGCCGACGGGCGCGATTGGGATCGAACCCAGCACCTCCCGTCTACCAGCTTCGAGACGCAGAACCTCTCGGCCACTGGTGGGGCCACTCAATCTGTCATATAGGTTTTTCGAATGCTATAAATTTTCAAGTAAACTTTTTTATATTAAACAAACATGTTTTACAGATGAGCATTATAAATTAACAGCATTAACATTAGCATTAAAATTAATATTTTTTGTTATTATTTCCTGTATAAATTCAATTACGCAGCAGAAAATGTTTAACCCTTAAATGCTTCATTTTTCAAAAATCATTGTAATTATGTTTTTCGGTTTTCATTTTTTAAATAAATCATCGGAAAAATACTTAAAAGAATCATATTTTGTTTTAAGTATGGTTTACGGCTAAAAATCAGTTTATTACTAATCGGCAATACTGGTCTTTAATTGAAAAAATAATTTTCCTTGATTAAATTCTATAATATTAAACACACAGGAATTTTAGAACTATAATAAGATATAAATTTTACTTGCTCACTGCAAAACAAAATAGGGTATTTTGCAAGCTTCCAAACAAAACAAAAAGAACAAGTAGCAACAATTGAAAAAATAAATCTATTTTTATTCTTAAACAGTAGAAGTGTTGCCATATACATGCTGAAAATCGATTTAATAATATTTTCAGAATGTATTTTATTGGCAACATTAGGCATTATAGCTTCAATAATATTCTAATAGTATTTTAGAGTCTAAATTGGGTATGTTGCCGAAAAGCAACGCCCGGCATTTAAGGGTTAATTCAGAATTGATAGCATCATAAAAATCAATATTTTGGTTTGCAAAAAGTTATTAACGCGGTATACTACTACTCGGAAACTTTTCCGAAAATCATTAGCAGGAAAAGAAACTTTACTTTTATAAATACTTTTCTCAATCTCAAAAATATGTTGTTTTCTGAGATTTCTAAAGATAATTTATACTTTTCGGAATCATGGGTTACTAGGAAGAGAATATTGTATATTTTCATTCGTTGTTACATTAGATATTCGTAGATCAAGAAACGTTGCCTTTTTTAACCCCCTCACTGACAAGCCCGTGTTAATACGTTCACTAAGCTCCAGGTTTCACTGCAATACAAGCAATATTTAAAGTAATATAATTCTATTGATTTGTTGTATTTTTAATACATTGAACAATGATTAATATTTCCCAGGATTGCATTCATATTCGTTATTAAGTTTTTATTATAAAATGTTCAAAGAATAATTTTTTTTAAGCATTTAAAACAAAATGCAGAAAAAGCAACATTACAATTTTGCCCTTTTTCAAGACAGTCGGACGGTTAAGGTACGTTCGTAATTATATAAATACGTAGCACCTGTAGTCATCGTCTGGTCCGTCCGTCTGTCTGTCTGTCTGTCTGTTCGTCTGTCCGCATATAGCAGCGCAAAAACTACCGAAAGGAATGGTTTGATATTTAATACAAATAATCGTTGCAGAATGTTGTCGAGTCAATTAAAATTTTATGAAAATCGAATCAAAACTTAAAAAGATATTACTAAAAGGTTTCTTCATTCAATTAACCCTTACAGGGGTACAGTACTTCTGTTTGCAAAATGTTGAAATGAGAGAATGGCACCAGAATTTAAAAAAAAAATCTATTTCAAAATAAGCAAAAGCTTTTGTTCATGCACTTAATAAAAGGAAATTTTTCATTCCAATTTTCTGGTGCAAATGTGGCACTTAGGTATTAAAATTAAGTGGCCCAAAAATAAACCTCCGCCCTTGAAAGGGTTAAATCCTATCATACGTAATTAATTCAATGATATCCAGTGATATGTAATGCATCTACGTTGCCATGGCGATGACGGCCTATTTAAGATGGAGTCCTATTATTTCCGTATTACCGAATTTAATATACATATAACCGCAATAAATTTTGTATTCATGCATTTTTGCATAAGAGTTCAACAGCTATTGTATGTGCAAGGATGAGATTTCCGACTCTTTGCATACCAGTATAATCTTAGAGAAAATGTTGTTCTGTTAATTTGCAAACATGTTCCGATTAAATAAAATAACATTTTCCCTAAGATTATACTGGTATGCAAAAAGTCGGAAATCTCATCCCTGTATGTTAGGGGTGCACAACATGTGTCCCGCGGGCTACCACCTGTACCAGTATTTTTCTGACAGAAACTTTGCTATTAAATAATTTGGATGTTACTTTTAAATTTTTTGTGGTGGTAAACAATTTTCTGGCAAAAAGGTTGTGCAGCACTACTGTATGTGGTAATTCTTATTTGACTTTAACAGATAAATAAACACAGCATCAGTGAACACATATATAATTTTAATTTTTTTTTTCAATTAATTTTCAGCAGTGCAATTGCGCTTGAAATTATTGAATATTTAGTACGTGATTTTTCACATTACTAACAAAGCGTAGAACCAACTGTTGGTAATTCAATATAAATTAAATCATTAATAAATATTCAATAATTAAGTATTAAATTATTATATAATATTATGATAATTATTATATAATTAATTATTATAAATTATTATATAATAATGATAATTAAATATTCAATAATTTCAAGCGTAATTTCAATGCTGAAAATTAATTGAAAAATTAATTAAAATTATATGTGTTCACCGAGGCTGGGTTTATTTGTGTCTTATGTTACGCCGTAGGATTGTGTGAAGACTGTTCCATCTTGCGCTGCAGTTGCAGCATTACCATCATATATGAGTGAGAGATGCTAAGCTGGGCATCGTCCTCGCAGCTTAAATGGTAGAGCACTTGGAGCGCTATTCCATGGGTCCCGGGTTCGATTCCCGGCTTGGACATTTTTCACTCCGTTGGTTTTACGCTTAGTTAGCAATGTGATAAATCACGTATTAAATATTAAATAAATACTTTTGTGGAAAGCTTTATATTAGGTTAACAGAATAGTATTAGAAAATTATTGTTAAAACCTCTTTCAAAGAATAAATATTTTACGAACTGGTTAAGAAATAAAATTTCAAAACATTCTTTAGTTAAGAGCTCTGCATATGGAATCATTCGAACTGCTACAAAGTTGTTAGAATTCTGTTTTTATAAATTGCGTTTGTACAAAATACCAAGTTAAGAAATACTAAAAATTTCATTTTGAATTTTAGAATTATAAATAAAAAATACCGGCGAGAACTGAAAATAACATCTGTGCATTGTTGTCTTTTTAAACAAATGAAAATATAGCTTGTATTTTCCCCCGAAACAATTACTTATCTTTAAAATTTAGAAAACTATTTCTATGTTAATATAGAACTGGTTTTCAAAGTAGATAATAATATGAAAAACAGGCGTTTCTGAACATGTATTTTTATTGTTTTCTATGATATTCAATATTTAGTTAAACTAACTTTAAGTGAAGATGCGTTATTTTATGAAACAATTTCACTTTGAAAATATTTTATGCGTCAGTAGCACAACATAAAACAAGCTTAAAACACAACGGATACATAAATGCTTTTTTAACTCCGTGAAAGGTGGTGGTATATTTTTTATACCACTTAATTTTAAACTCAAAATGCCACAACGACACCAGAATTTCCGTCTAAAATTTTGCTTTTGCATTGTATATGAAGTAAAGATCTTAATTCTTTTCAAATAAATTGGTTTGTAAATTCAGGTGTCATTGAATCATTTCAACATTTTAGTAACACAAGTATTTTGCCACTGAAAGGGTTAATCCGGTAGAACGGACGGAAAAAATATATAAATTATTTTTATATTTACATAATTGTCTTTTTCAGTTTTCGATTGAAATAAATACGTGGAACTGAAGAACCTTTTGCTAAAATAACTCGTACTTTATTGGATCAATTTTAATTGGTGGATTTTTTTTCGAAAAAATACTTTGTCTAGACCGGTACAAAAGATTCGGCTATTTGCACAAATGCCAACTTTTATGCTTCTATCCAACAACTATTTTTGTAAAAAAATATTTTCTTATTTAATCGCCGAAAACTTGGAATTAAATAAAGAAAAAGTTTTTGTATAACAATATTGGTAGGACTTTTCCTTTACATCTCTATTACATTGTTATTCAAATATTATTCGAGCATACTTAATATTTTTTAATATTTCCAAGTCCTTTTATACAATTTAAGAATGTAAATTTATTTATACTAAATAAATTTCTGATTTAAATTTATACGTAGTAATAAAATAAAAAATGTATAACTTCTCTAATTGAAACACTATATGCACACGATCTCTAAAGAAGGTTTATTTGGGGGAAATTTATTTTATTTGTCTCTAAGGGTCTGAAAATTGTCACTCCTAGGTTTATCTTTTCAAAAAGTCTCACATTATCTAAACGGAAATGCCAATCTGTCAGGTTTTCTAAGATTTCGATTGTTTTCATTAAGGCACTGCAGTAATGAAGAGATTCTCTAACCATTCCTTTAGTACAGCAGCTGTCCGATTCCAATCATTCGGAATAATTTCCAAAGAAATTATTCTAGGGTGAAAAGGATTGTTGTTCCCTCTCGAGTTAATGTCACTTAATAGTTGAATAGCAGGTTACATGTTAGTTAAACTATCTCAAATGTTAAAATATTTGAGAACGCATTGACATAAGTTCAAGTACACTTTGACAATTTACGCATTTTCGGCTTTTTGACAATAAATTGTTTTGAGCGTTTCTTATCTTTATAGGAATATAATGATAGATGGATTACATTCTTATGATTATTTCATTCTTAAGAATTATATTTTTAGGCAGAAGAACATGTTGCACTTCAGTTGAAAAGAAAAAAAGGAACAGGTTATAAATTTGAGATTACATGAACCTTCGCACTTTGAAATCTGCGTATTTTTTAATTTTTGATAAAATATTGTTTGCGACAATTCGGTTTTTATAGGAATAAGGAATGTATTTTAAAATAAATTTATTTACATTAATAAAAATGACAAATAAATTTAAAGTGCCGATTGATTTTATACTTTTCATAAAATTGTAAATTTTTAGATAAAAGTATATATATTTATATATTTTCTTTAAAAACTTTTTTTTTTTTTTTGAGAAAATTAATTTTATTTGTCTCTTGGGTCTGAGAATTGTCACTTTTAAGTTTATCTGTTCAGAAACTCTCACGGTATCCAAAAGGAAATGTCAAACTGCCAGAGTTATTCTAAGATCTCGATTGATTTCATTAAGGTGCAGCCGTAACGAAGAGATACTCTAACCATTCCTTTAGTACCACCAGTTGTCAGATTCCAACCATTCGAAATAATTGCCAAAGAAATTATTCTGGAGTGAAAAGAATTGTTGTTCCCTCTCGAGATAATATCATTAACCTGGGAGAATGCGCGCATAACCCAGGGCATGAATGGTTTTTACTTTGTCACCAATAAATACAAATAATAATCGTTACCTTTTTTAATCGGAGACAATTTTGCGATAAAAGAATTTGAAGATTACTTTTAAAAAGTTAGTGGTGACACTTGTAAACACCGTACACACACCGGGGCTATTAGGCCCGACGCGCGTCCTCCCGGGTTAATAGTTGAATAGTAGGTTACATGTTACTTAAATTAACTGAAATGTTAAAATATTTGAGCACACATTGACATAAGTTTAAGTACAGTCGTGGAAAAAAAAATAAACACCCCTACTAACTCCTCAACAAATTATCGTAGAAGAACGTTACTGATACCGAACGATTGGAAATAAAGTCTACTTTTAAATGATGTATATAAAATTTGCTTAGGGGGCCATCTACATATTAAATCGAATCATAACTTTGTTTTTTTTTCAATGGAAATACCCAATTTTGACAGCATATTGGCTCTACACCTTAATCTAACACCTAATAACACCTTATTTAACTCTACACCTTTCAATTAGCCCAAAAAGAAATTTTTATGCAATTTGTACCATATGTTTCCGAGAAATTAATTATTTTAAAACGAGCGTATTTTAAGGGCTGTATCCAAATTAAAATTCGGTGCTCGATTGTTAACCCAGAGAGCCCCGTTCTTGATCAAGGCACCTTAAGCGCCACTCAAGGAGTCAATGAAGCCTGCTAGATTACAGGAGAGTAGAAGAAATTTCAAAATATCTAGTCACTTTTATCATAGACGGCCCCTTAAACTATCATTTTGCAATTTTTAAAGCATAATTTGGAAAATACTTGGAAGAAAAATGTGAAATTTTGGATTTCCATAAAGCAGGACTTAATAAATCTGAATCCATCAAAAAAATTGTAGGTTGCAATTCATAATTTTTTTTAATATTAATTTCATAATTCATATCCGAAAATTATAAAAACTGCAGATTAAACGTATTTATGTTTGGGCATATTATTGTTATTGCGACACAAAAAATTAGAACATTAAGACCATAAATTCAAAAGTTATAAATAAAATATGAAAATGTAATTTAACATTAGAAGCACTCAATTTTGAATGTTTATAATTCAAAACCTTATCATTCAAATGATTTGAAATTTGGTGTCTAGGCATAGTTTGAACCGAAGTTTTGAAATTTCCCGTTAAAATTGGGTATTGCCAATGAAAAAAATGAAGTTTGAATCCGTTTTAATATGTAGATGGCCCCCTAAGGAAATTTTATATACATCATTTAAGAGTAGACTTTATTTCCAATTTTTCGGTACCAGTAACATTCGTCTACGATAATTTGTTGAGGAGTTAGCAGGGGGTGTTTACTTTTTGGCTTTTTGACAATAATTTGTTTTGAACGTTTCTGTTCTTTATAAGAGTGTAACGACAAATAAATTATACTCTTATGATTATTTCATTTTTAAGAATTATATTCTTGGGAAAAATAACATGTTGCATTTCAGATAAAATGTAAAAAAGGAACAAATTATGAATTTGGGATGTACGTGAAGCTTCTCAATTTGAAAATTGCGTATTTTTGGCTTTTTGACAAAAAATTGTTTGCGACAGCTCTGTTTATAGGAATAAGGAATGTATTTAAAAATAAATTTATTCACATTCACCCTTTCCGGCATGGTGGCTCAATTTCTGTCCCGCTTAATTTTAATCTTCAATTTCCACATCAGCACCACAATTTTTAAACAAATTTTTGCCTCTTATAATATATGTGAAAGAACCTTTCGATTATTTACATAAAACTGCTTACGTAAATCTTGGTGTCACGCAATTATTTCAGCGTTTTAGTAAGGTAAGTACTTTGTGCCAGAAAGGGTTAAAAGAAACGACAAATACATTTAACTCCTTGAAGGGCACCGGTATATTATATATACCACTTACTTTTAATTCTCAAATGCGACATTGGCACGAGTTTTAGGAATTACATTTTCCTTTTTATGATGTGCGTGAAGTAAAGCTTTCAGTTACTTACATATAAATCTGTGCTTATATTCCGGTGTCACTCAATCAAGTTATCTTTCTAGCAACATAAGTACTTTGCTCCTGAAATGATTAAAGTGCAATTGACTGGATACTTTTCATAAAATTGTAGTTTTTTTAAATTTAGACAAAGGTATATTTATTTAGATATTTTCTTAGAGCATTTTTTTTCTTTCTTTTAGAAAATGAATTTTATTTGCCTCTAGGGTCTGAAAACTGTCAGTCTTTAGTTTACCTGTTCGGAATCTCTCACGTTATACAAAAGTAAATGTTAAACTCTCAGGCTTATCCTAAGATCTCGATTGTTTTCATTAAGGTACAGACGTAATGAAGAGATTCTCTAACCATTCCTTCAGTACCAGCAGCTTCAGATTTTAATCATACGAAATAATTGCCAAATAAAGTATCCTGGATTTAAAAGGATTATTGGTTCCTCTGAAGTTAATGTCATTTAACACTAGAACCGCCATAGCGATCATTTTGACCGGTAACAAATCAAAATATTTTGATTCGAACCAGAATTTTTTTTTTCTAAAATAAGTTAAATATGTACCACGGAGAAATAATTTAAATAAATATGTTAAATAGTTTTAAATAAAAATTCTGGTGTTAAACAGTTTTTTAGCAATTGAGTAAAATTTCCGGAGGTTCTAGTGTTAATAAAAGAAGAGCAAATTACATTTTAGTGAAACTAACTAAAATGTTAAAATATTTGAGCACACCTTTGGCATAAGTTAATCCTTTCACGGGCAATGTATTTCTGCACCAAAATTGTTCAAATAATTAATTCACACCGCAATTCGCGGCAAATTTATTTGAAAATAATCAAAAACTTTTTTTTTTTTCATATATATTATGAGATCGAAATTGTACTAAAAAATTACTGGTGCCATTTGTCAGTTTGGGCATTCAAATTAAGATTTTGCAGACTGCAAACGGCGCCCCTGAAAGTGTTAAATACACTTTACCCGTACACTTTGGCAATCTCATATTTTCGGCTTTTTGACAATAATTTGTTTTGAAGGTTTCTTTATAATAATATAGAGATAAATTATATTCTTAAGATTATTTCATTTTTACTTTTTTCTATCGACAAAAAGAGTATTGTAACCGAAATTTTTAAGAATTATGTTTTTAGGAAGATTGACATGGTGCATTTCAGTCGAAAAGAAAATATGAAACAGTTATAAACTTGAGATGCACATGAATGAACCTTTGCACTTTGAAAATTGAGTATTTTATTTTGCTTTTTGACAAAATATTGTTTGCAACATTTCTGTTGTTTATAGGAATAAGGAATGTATTTTAAAATAAATTTATTCATATTAAATTAAATGACAAATAAATTTAAAATGCGATTGATTATTTACTGTTCCTAAAATTATAAATTTTTGAATTTATACAAAATACGTTTACATATCGTTCACCCGCAAGAAAAGTGACACAACTCGCAAAAATTCATTTTGCGTTTTATTCCACAAATATGTCTGTCATAGATGTGTCTTGCTACACAAAAATTTTCATAAGTGTAGTTACACAGAAAAACCTTTTTATTACGCTATTTGTCCCTCCATGACCACAGAAAGGGGGGGGGGGTGGATTGTGTGAGGAGATAAATTTATCCAACCCTCCAAACCTCATCCTATGCCTTCATTCTTAGGTGTTTTATACTTGTATGCACGTTTTTATTCCTGCATGCAGAGCTAAGTGCTATAATTTCATGTCACAAAAAGATCATGCAAATTTCTTTTGCTTCTCGTGCGAAATTTACTTAGTCGAGATGTGTCAATTTTCTTGCGGGTGAGCGATATATTCCTTCGTATAACTAGCACCTAAAATTTCAGACTTCATTTGTCTATTTTTTCAAATGTATCTGTAGTAAAAAATTTAAAAGTTATATCTTCTCTTAATTGAAACAGTACATACGCACTTTTTCTAATTAATGTTTATTTGAGAAAATTCATTTTATTTGTCTCTAGGGTCCGTAAATTGTCACTCTTAGGTTTATGTGTTCGGAAACTCTCTTGTTATCTAAAAGGAAATGTCAAACTGTCAGGTTTATTCTAAGATCTCGATTGTTTTCATTAAGGCACTGCAGTAATGAAGAGATTCTCTAACCATTCCTTTAGTACCAGCAGCTGTCAGATTCCAGCCATTCGAAATAATTGCAAAAGAAATTATTCCAGAGTTAAACTGATTGTTGTTCTCCCTCGAGCTAATGTTATTTAATAGAAGGATAGCACATTGAATTTAGGTTAAACTAACAAAAACGTTAAAATATTTGAGCACACTTTAACATAAGTTTCAATACACATTACCCCGTACATTTGAAAATTGCGTATTTTCAGCTTTTAAACAAAAATTTGTTTGGAAAAGTTTTCGTTCCTTACAAAAATATAATGATAAATAAATTATATTCTTATGATTAATAAATTTTTAGGAAGAATAACATGTTGCATTTCATTTAAAAAGAAAAAAGAAAAAAGTTATAAATATGATATGTACATGGGACCTTTACCAGGGTTCGTATGGGTACCGTTATTTTCAAGGCATATGTCAATATTTTTTTATAGAAAAATAAATCTAGTTTTAAGGGACGAAATTTCGCCTTATTAAAGGAGAGATTTTCCATAAGAAAATACTGGTACCGAAGAATATCTTAGTCTGGAAATTCAAGGACCCGTACGAATCCTATTTGCTTCTTTGAAAATTACGTACACACGTTTACCCGTGCACTTTGATAATCGCGTATTTTCGGCTTTTTGACAATACTTGGTTTAGAAATTTTCTGTTCTTTATAAAAATACAATGATGTATAAATTAAATCCTTACGATTGATAGAATTTTAAGAATTATATTTTAGGAAGAATAACACGTTGCATTTCATTTAAAAATAAAAATATAAATATCATATGTACATGGATCCTCTGTACTTTGAAAATTACGTATTACTTTTTACCCGCACTCTTTCACGATCGCGTATTTTCTGCTTTTTGACAATAATCTGATTGGGACGTTTCTGTTCTTTATAATATTATAATGATAAATAAATTATATTATTATGATAATCACATTTTTAGGAATTAACATGGTGAATGTCAGTTAAAAAGAAAATAAGAAGACGATTATAAATTTGAGATATACACGAACTCTTGCAGTTTAAAAATTGTTCATTTTTTTCTTTTTGACAATAATTTGTTTCCGAAAATTCTGTTGTTCATAGAAAAAAGGAACGCATTGTGAAATAAATTTATTCACATGAAAAGAAATAATAATAAATAATGGGTGATAAATACATTTATCATCCTTCTGTTTGTGCATCAGTCACTGGAAGAAGCAATCGATGTCTTAGCATTTGTTTAGTTTTACCATGGAACTATTAATAAAGAGGATCTGACATGTCCTTAAAATAGTGAAGCTTCAACTGTAACCGCTATGGCAGGATTTGTTTACCGCCAGTGAAAACTTCCACCAGTACATTTATATTGAAATTTTCTACTTTTTTAAACGCCTTATTATTACAAAATTTCAGTCATAAATAATCGTTGAAACTGATTTTCATTTTTACTGGTAGGAGTTTACTTCGGAGGTAGTTAGGCCCAGCGTTTCCGCCATATTGTGACAACCACGGAAACAAACTGACAGTTTTACAAGGTATACTGACACCAGTAAAAACAAAAAAAAAATTTTACGACATTTTTGAGAGACATTTCCAGGAAGAAGACACTTAGTTAAGACGAAATTTTCCATTCAATTTCACTGATGGAATGTTTTCCCTGGCGGTAATCAGAAACTGGAGATCCAATTTAAAAAAAGAACAGCCGCCATCTTGTGCAGTGTTGCCAGATGGGCTACTTTTTTTTAAATCAGATTCTTGATTGGCACCACTTTTTTTGAAATGGTAAAATGTGCCTTGTTTAATGACATATTAATTGAGGCAAAAACGAAGTCAATTTTACCGTTTCAAAAAAGTGGTGGCAATCAAGAAATCTGAATTAAAAGAAAGTAGCCCACTGGCAACACTGATCTTGTGACAACCTCCTCAGTTACTTCACTCGCAAATGGTAGAATGTACACTATATGTCTCCTCCCCTTTATTCATAACTCCATTAGTTTTACTTGTTTATACATAATGTATAGTAATATTTATTGCTCATAATCTGTTTTTATTTTTATTTTTACCAGGCTGTTGGAGTTGCTTTCAATTTAAGTGAATCAATTCTTGGACTCACTATCCTCGCATGGGGCAACTGTTTACTAGGTAAGGAAACAAAAGACCATAATTTATTTCTTAACTTTCTCGATCACCTACGCCTCATATAAAGCATCGTAAAAAAAAATTCTCTAGGAGGTATATGTCTCGGCCCGTAGTCAAAGGTTTAATGGTGTATCAATACAGTCTCGCAGTAAATTAATAGTTAGGTCAAAATGCGTGTTTGATTATAGCTGCCAACTTTCACGTTTTTTTCTTACCACTAAAATTTAAAAGAAAAGTTTTACTTATTTATTTGCAGATTTCCACGATTAAACAAGGGAAAATATTCTTTTAAATTTTAGTGGTAAGGAAAAAGGTGTAAAAGTTGGCAGCTATGATGTTTGACCTGTTTTTTTTTTTTTTTTTTTTTTTTTTTTTTTTTGTAGAGTAAACTACTGACTATTCATGAATTATTATTGTGTAAGTACATTAAGGGGACCGGGTAAGCGAAATTCAACCAAAAAATCGATTTTTGCTTTTCTGTATCATTAAATAGTTTAAAATTTTATCTTTTAAACAATGTATTACACGTGTTTATATATAAAAAAAAGTGTTGGATTTTTTCATTCGTTCAAAGAGCACTTCACAGCAGTGGGCTACTTTTTTTAATTCAGATTTCTTGATTGATACCACTTTTCTGAAGTGGTAAAATTCCCATTGTTTTCGCCTTAATTAATTTCTTATTAAATAAGGTGAATTTTACTATTTCAAAATAGTCGTGCAATCAAGAAATTAGAATTTTAAAAAAGTAGTCCACTGGTAACACTGCTTCACAGCTTTAATTGACTTATTCACAAAACTTCGATTTTTCAGGTTTGTGTTTTTTTTTTTCAATATCTATTAAACTTAAGAACTCAGATTTTTCTAAATACTTATATTATGTTATAGTGCATACTTTAAAACAGGGGTATAATGATTTGTTGAGAATTATTTATTTTAGGCAGTGAAATCTTACCAAAAATGATAATTTCAAAATATCTTTCAATAAATAATTAATAATTAATTTTCAGCTTAACTTAGAAAGGAAATGGTCTGTTAAAATACGTAAGCCATGTTATTCAAACTACTCTAAAAAATCTAGACCTCTATCTTTCACCATTTCTGAGAAAAAGGTACATAAAGTTGGAGTATTTTAACATGGCCGAGATAGAGCTTACCCGGTCCCCTTAAGACATTTAGCTTCTTAACTAAAAAAATTATCATTTAACTTAACTGAAAATTATTATACAGCGAAATTTCCTAAAAACTTAAAAAAAATTTAGTATAAAAAATAGTAGATTTAGTATAAAGTTTCAGATATATAAAAATGAAACAAAATATACATTATATTAAAGGAATGAACCGAAAATTTCAGTGAAATATTTTTTCCACTATTTCCTCTAATTTTACGTATATGAAAATAAATGAGAAAAGAAGAGTAAGCTATGTCATAACTTTTTTGGGGTCCGGTTTTCTTGAAGAAATCAATTTCAGAAAAATTCTTTCTTAAAGTAACGCCCCCCCCCCCTGATTTTTTGAAACAATAGAAAGCAATAAAAAAACATTCCTTGGCTTTTCAAAGTATCTGAATATAATTGTCATGCCATTATTCCTGCAAGAAAATCATCTTTTGAAAAATATCTTTTCTCCTCAAATATTCGCAATTTTTATCCTGAGATAAGATATTGGCTTTGCATTTTCTTTCTCATAGCTTTCAAGTTTTTACCTTGTAGGGAATTTGAAAAGATACTTCTTTACAAATAATTTTCTTCATGCTGAAACAAATTATGAGATATACGATTTTCTGCCGCAAATATATCATTCAAGTCCTGTATAAGGTGGAGATGATACTATTTTTTGTTTCGTTTACGTGTTTCATCTTTTTTTCTTGATATTTTCCCATTTTTTTTACCTTTATTTCCAATCCGCATCACTGGTATCTTTCATTTTTCCACATAACTGCTTACTTCTTGCAACTGATTGCTGTTTCTTTTTTCTTGCCGTCGAAGTGGTGAAACTGAGATAATAATAAAAGGAGAATATTTTGTGTGTGTGTGTATTTTAGAAAAGTTTACAAGAATTTCAAATTAATCTCTATGCTCTACAAAATGTTTCTAATCACTTAAAAAAGAAATATTAATGGTTATTATCGTAATCCTCATTAAGTACGAGTACAATTATAAAAATATATGATATTCTTTATTTACCTAAAGGTGTTATTCAACCAGTATTTAGAAAAACATGTAACTAATGCACGTTGAATTTACTCGTTACACCAGAACCACAGTTTAAAAATTATTTATATAAGAGCTACTGAACTGAATCATGTTAATTGGGATTCCACAATTATATACAGGGCTATTACAAATGATGCACCCGATTTAAAGAAATCATATTTTCGAAACTACTGCATTTATTACAATAAGTGATACGTGAATTTAAAGATAAATATACCAAGTTTTTTTCAGTTACAAATGTCCGATGTGTGACCCTCTTGTTACATGTAACAATCATGGCTGGTGGTGCCACCTATTGAAAAGTTTAGAAGCTCTTGTATCGACAGGAGAAAAAAATAATAGCTTCGGGGTGATTCGAACTCATGATCTCCGGTGTGGGAGATGGACGCTCTAGCTATTACGCTATTGAGTCCTCGAAGGGATATGATTTTAGATGCATGTAATGGATTCTACTGTATATTTATATTTTTATAAGGTTGATTGTAATTTTATCGATGTTGTTATACTTATAATTCTTGCAAGTTTTAATTAGTAAGGCTAATTTATTATTATTATTTCCTATGGCTAATATGAATAATTATAATATGGCTCGATTAATATAATTTATTAGGAAAATTTTCTTTGCTCGATGAATGATTAAAATATGGTCTGGTTAATTTGTTGCTCAGAAATAACGAATTTTAAAGTGCATGTGGGGGAGATTTTATCAATTTGAGTATGTGGTTGAGATTTTAATACTTTACTGTTTACAGAAGAGAAGGGAGAGGGATCAATTATGCATATTTAATTTGATAGTTATATGAATATATTTCTTAAATGAAAAAGGGATCTTTGAAATTAAAAACCTTATTGAACAAATTTTCTTTTTAAACGCTTTTGTAAAACACAGGAAATTTATTCTTTTCTAATTAAACCATAGCGAGCAAAGTAAAATAATCATAATAATAATAAACATTCTTAAAAACTTTAAGAGCTAAAAAAATAACTAATGCAGAAACAATAACTACCTGTATTTCAACATTTTCTGAAAAGCGCTAAAAAGTGCAATTTTTTAAATAAAGTATGACAGGAATAACATAAACAAGGAAATATCTCAGATATTTGCTTGTTTATGTTTGCTTGTATCCTGCGACTTTAGCAAGCAGATATTATATCTGCTTGCTAAAGTCGCAGGATTTGAGGGGGTACGGTTTCCTTAAAATGCATTGAGCCTGGCCGTGAGTGAAGAAACACCTTCGTCAAATATTTGAGAGTTTACGTGTCGTGAAAAGTCACGTGATTTTGATACGAAATGATCGTCAAAAACAACGAAATATAGCTCGAGGATTGCTGAATCGTCAAAATTGAGAGTTTTATTTCTGAGAGTGTATCTATCTATCTATCTATATCTATATCTATACATATACATATATAATCGACCACAAACAAAAAGTGTGAAATTATGAATAAAATGACATTAACAAATACAGTTCCCCCCAACACACCAAACATAGGTTCCAAAATCATAGTAAAAAACAGCAGAAATTGAATAACAGAAATGGAATGATGGAAATTTGTAGAACTTAGAATCGTCAAGTCTCAAATGCCTTAAGTTCCACAAATTGTGTGGTTTCATCTTCATATTAGCCATAAATTAGCTAAATAATATGCATTTAGGACTATCACACACATAAAACCGAGAAATAAACCATTGAACACCAATTAAGTCCAAAATGAAACAAGATTAAAAAGGACAGAGGAAAAATAAAAAACAAATTACCAAATTAAAATCCATACTGTCATAGCATTAGGTATAACAAATACACTCATTGTGCATTTTAATCTCGTTTAAGATAGTATACTATTAGAAATTAATACGATATTGTCCTGAGTGGACTAAAATTTAAATACAACTTAATCATTAACTTTATTAAATATAAATGAATATGAAAAAATTTAATATGAATTGATAAATATATAAGTATAACTACACCATTATACATATAAAAGTATCGAATCAACATTATATATATATATATACATATCAAAGCAGTATATCAAACCTCCCGTATGGTCAAACATGCCCAGTTTCTCCAAAATAAAAATACTATTTCTAAGAAAGTTACCATGCAATTGATTAAAAAGAACTTTAACACACAAATATAAGCTTTTAAGAAGTATGTTACATTTCTCAAAAAAGCAGATTTATCCGCGGTACCATTACATGGGTGATGGGAGCGCACTTTCCACTTAATTTTAATTCCCCCGGGATTATAGCATAATTTTTTTTAAAAATGTTTTGCTTTTATAATGCACTTAAAGAAAAATAATTTTGTATAAAAGACAGTAGATTTAGTATAAAGATTTAGATGTATCAAAATGTAATCAAATATGCAGTATATTAACCCCTTAATTCTGGCTCCCGTGATATTCACGGGCTCTGTCTTTTATTCAGATTGTTTCATTCCAACCAGTTTTATAAAATAGTGTAATTGGCTTTATCACTATATTGGATGTATCATTTTACCTGTCATTAAATAAGATGAATATTTCTTTTTCAAAAACGTGTTGCGAATAAGCAATTTGAATTTTTAAACCGTAATTTAATGCGCCCGTTGAGGGGTTAAAGAAAATGACTGAAAGTGGCAGAAAAACATTTTTTTTCACTTTTTCGCTGATTTTACGTATATGAGAATAAATGAGCAAAGAAGAGAAAGCTATGCCATATTTTTTTTAGGGTCTGGTTTTTTTTTAACGAATCAATTTCAGAAAAAATCTTTATTAAAGTACCCCACCCCCATTGATCATTTGAAAAAATGCAAAGCTATATAAAAGAAAACATTCCTTGGCTTTTCAAAGTATCTCAATATAATTATCATGTCATTATTCCTGCAAGAAAATTATAATTTTGTAAAATAAATCCTCTTTTCGAATATTCTCATTTTTTTATCACCCAATAAGATATTGGTTTTGCATTTCCAGGGTTCTTACGCTTCCAGAACTTTCAAGCACCTTTTACCACAATTTTTGTAAAGTAATATTTGGCTTATTTAAACCTCTCGCTGCGTAATTGTTTGATCAAAATAACTTCGAAATTTGCGTATTTAACCCCCTTGCGAGGAGCGTCTTTTGAAAATTTTTATTCTTTTGTCACCGGTTTTTCAAAACAAAAATTTTTGTCTAATTTAATAGGAAAAATGCTCCGATTGAATAAGGCAAAATTTACAAAAAAAAAAAAAAAAAAAAAAAAAAAATGGTGGGAATAATCAAGGAGGGTTAATTAGACGGAAAAAATGCACCCCCAAGGAAATTTCGGATTGTGCAAATTTGCTACTTTTACGTTGCCCGAGGAAATCTCGGGTTGCGCAGCGAGAGGGTTAATGTAAAAAAATTCGACCTTCCTCGATGCCACCGAAATACTCAAGCCTGAGGACGCGAGTTTTGACGTCATCACTAGTCGATCGACTTCTCACTAGAGTTGGAATTCACACCGGAAAATTTTGAATAGCAATTTTGCTTTCTTTTATTTGTGGAATATCTATCACCTTATAAAACAATAATAACTATTTAAACTTTCTGGTGAGTATTTGGAATCGCCCAATAAAAAATCAACCAGATTCGGCAACACTGTGGCATTCCGTATCTGGCTGAATTTTTATTTAGGGTTTCCGAATTCTCACCAGTAATTTTAAATAGTTAGTACCGTTTTATATGCTGATAGATACTCGACAAATGAAATAAAGGAAAATTGCTATTCAAAATTTTCCTGTGTTGATTCCAATACTAGTGAGAAGTCGGTCGATTAGCGAAGACGTCACAATTCGTGCCCTCTGGCCTTGAGTATTTCGATGGCAACGCCTTCATATATAGCGGCGAGTACTTTACGAAATTTCTGGTACTAAAACATCTAAAATCCCTAGAATCCCTTGTTGCGTAAGAGCCTTGTTTTCCTTTCTCATAGCTTTCAACTTGCAGGGAATTTAAAAAGATACTTCTTCACAAATAATTTTTTGAAGCTGAAACAAATTAAGATGTATACGAATTTCCGCCATAAATCTTTTCATGCGAATAGATAATATTTTTATTTTCGTTTATGTGTTTTATCTTTTTTCTTGTTATTTTCCGAATTTTTACCTTTATTTCCGATCCTTATGCCCATTTTTCCATTTACTGCTTGCAACTGATTGAAGTTTCTTTTTTTCTTACCGTCAAAATGATGAAACTGAGACAAAAATAAAATGAGATTTTTTTGTTGTTGTTGATTGTATGTGTTTAAGAACTCGAAATCTCTGCAACAGAAATGATTTTGTATCGTAAAGGTTAAGCAGGGATCGCAGCGACCCTAAAATTTTCTACTTTTGATTATTTCAAAACAATAACCTTTGTGGCCGATATTATGGCTTATTTTAAAGGAATCTACCATGATGATTAACGTTTTCAAATAGTGATAGTTAATGTAAAAAAAAAAAAAAAGTTCAAGTCATTCAAAGATGAACAATAATAATAATAATTTTGATATGGCAGCATGTTCTGCGAAGATATTTTAGTTTTCAATGAGTTCCATTAACCCCTCGCTGCGTAATAAGAGATTTCCTCAGGCAACGTAAAAGTATCAAATTTTGCGTAACCCGTGATTTCCTCGGGGATGCATTTTTTCCGTTTAATTAACCCTCCTTGATTATTTCCACCAGTTATTATTATTATTATTATTGTAAATTTTGCCTTGTTTAATCGGAGCATTTTCCCGATTAAATTAGACAAAAAATTTGTTTTGAGAAACCGGTGACAAAAGAATAAAAATTCTTAAAACACGCTCCTCGCGAAGGGGTTAAATGCGCAATTTTTAAAGCTATCTTGGTAAAATAATTACGCAGCGAGAGGGTTAATCCCTTAAGGGGGATGGTCACTCAGCTTCCGATTTCCCCTCACTAATGTAAAGTCTATGGGAATTGGATGCATTCGTATGTTTAAAATATCTCCTCGGAAAATCAATATTTTTAACTTCTATTTTTTGTGTACACTTCCTAAAAGATGTCTCTTTTTTTCTTAGTTTTCAAAATATTTCTAAAGTATAGACTTATAATTTTATATGAAGTGTTAATCTCCTACTCACACTTCGCCCGCCTTTAACACATAAAATATTAAATTCAGCATAGATTTTAGAAATATTTTGAAAACTAAGAAAAAAAGAGACATCTTTTAAGATGAGTACGCAGAAAACAGATGTTAAAAATATAAATTTCCCGAGAAGATATTTTAAATATACGAATGCATCAAAAGTCCACAGACTTAACATTATGGAGGAGAATTCCGAAGTTGACTGACCAGCCCCCTTAACGGTTGCATTAAGTTGTGTGTTAAAAATTCAAATTGCTTATTGGCACCTCTTTTTGGCAAATAAATATTCAGCTTATGTAATGACAGGTAAAATGATACCATAATAAAGCCAATTACACTATTTTATAAAACTTATTGGAATCAAACAATCTGAATAAAAGACAGACCCGTGAATATCACGGGAGCGAGAATTAAGGGGTTAATTCCTACGGTAGAATACGTTCTAGAAATTCCATATTTCAGAGAATAAGAATTCATACCGGAAAATTTTAGTAATAAATTTTGCTTTATATAGCGTAAGAGTATCTCTTATTAAATAAAACAAATATTGATTTCTAAATTTCTAGTAAGAATTCGGAATATCTGAATTAAAAAATCCACTAAATTTGAAAGAGTGGTGGTAGCATATAAGCTACCATTGGCATTAGAGGGATAAATAACTTGATCTAAATGAGCTGCTAAACAATACAATTCAAAAGTGGTGCAGCAGTGAAATTAGAATTTTATATCTATTTAGTTCCTTTTGCATAACACTGATGTAACGATAATTCTCGATTTCAGTTTTTATTTATTGCTTTTATTGCTCGAGTTTCTGCGTACGATGTAAAGATAATCCTCGATTTCATTATTTGTTAATCGCTTCTATTGATTAATTATGTTTATATTGATATCGCTTACATATTTATTTTCTTTTAGATTTCTTGTCAAATCTTGCTGTTGCTCGCAAAGGTTTCCCTCGAATGGGTATTGCTGCTTGCTTCGGAGCACCCTTTTTGAGTATCCTTTTCTTCAAAAATAAACTGTGTAAATCTTTTTCGAATTGTTTTCTTGGATAATTGATTATTTTATTCAAGATAAAGTTACATGTACAAAAAATATATTGGTATATTTGTGCACTACAAAAAATATGTTGATATTACAAAAAAAAACTACTAGTCAGTAAAAAACTGTTTAATTTACGGAAATAATCTCTATTTACTAAGAACATGCTGTTACGTTAACAGTTGTTTCCCATAAGTTCATAATAAATACAGATTATTTCCATAAAATAAACATCCTTTTACTAGCAGACTTGCCAAGTCTCCGGCTTTTTGGGCACCACTATTATCTTAGAGAAAATGTTGTTCTTTTAAATCGCCCAAATGTTCCAATTAAATAAAAGAACATTTTCTGAATTAAAATACTGGTATCCAAAAAGCCGGAGACTTGGCAGCTCTGTACTAGCATCTTCGTAGCCACAGTGTGCACTGTAAAACAAATTCGTTTAAATACGGAAATTGTGCTGGGAATCGAGACGCTATTACTATTTCCGTATTTTAACGGAATTTTTTCCGTAAATTTTGTGAAAAAATGGATTTTTTCTGGAATTTACGTAAAAGAATTCCGTTAAAATACGGAAATAGTACTGGCGTCTCGATTGCCAGTACAATTTCCGTATTTTAACGGATTTATTTTTTAATGTGTTTGCTTACAAAAATTTTCAGACCATTAAAAATTTATTTTTTACTGATTGCAATAATATTTAGTTATAGATAAATAATTATTTTAATAATGATATATTTGCATTTAGCATTTTGTCACAGATCATCTATCAATTTTAACCCTATCAGTGGCAAAATAATCCATTTGCGAAAATGGTGAAATAATTGATAGACACAAGAATTTACGAACAAAAGGATTTAGAAATCATTAAGAGTTTCTCTTCGCGTATATTATCAATGGAATAAATATTTCGAAAATTCTGGTGCCATTGTGGCATTACCAGATTATATTTAATTGGTATACAAATATCGTACAGCTCTTCAAGAGGATGAGTCGCATTTCACTGTTTTTTTGTTTTCAAGCTTCCCACTCGGTCCGTTTTTTGAACACCACTTTTATTTAACCCTTTATGTACTGAATTATGAATTCAAGAAAATTTTATCTTCTAATGCCTTTTTTGTGAATTTTTGAAACTAAATTAGAAGACTTACATAATCATTTAATAAATTTTAGAAGGATTTCAGAAGGATTGAAGGATTTAAAAAGATTAATTAAATTTGAATTTATAGAGATTTTATGCAATATATAACCCGACTCAAATCTTTTATTTTAAATATTTTTCTTTGTATTTTGTAGAATTAGAAAATGTACATATATAATATCCTTACAATAGAAATAAAGAAATATTTCCGAATTGAAGAATCCCCCCCCCCACCCCCTTAACGTCAAGAAAGCTGAAAACGATGCAAAGGCAAAATAAGTCATCCTTTTATTTTATTTATTATTATTTTTTTTTTTTTTGTGTGTAACAAATAATGCTTTTGGTGCTAGATAAAATAATGCATCTATAACTCATTCTAAATTTTATTACTACTGATTGATGTATAAAATGAATTTTATAACAAGTTATTTTAATGGCACTTATAAGTACCGCCAGTAGATAAAGGGTTAAACAAAAATCTGATGTTTAACTTTCGTAGAGACATACCAAAAATAGCGTTTTTCATGCAATTTTTGCAGAAACTTACCACGAATTTATTTCTACAAAACTACTGGTTTCCAAAAAACTGACCGGTGGGAGCCCCGTGTTTTGTATGAAATTGTAAGAAACATAACGAAAGTAGACTATCTTTTCTGTACTGCATTTTTTATTAAAACATAAAACTGATAGAAGGAAAAAAGAATCACGTATTTAATCCGGACGGACGCGCGTCGGGCTTGATAGACGTAGAGTGCGTATGATTTTTAAAATTGTCACCATTATTTTTTTTAAATTAATCTTCAACTTATTTTATCGCAGAATTTCTAACAATTGTTTCCCACTAAATAAGGTGACGATTATTATTTGTATTTATTGGTGACAAAGTAAAAAACATTCATACCCTGGGTATTCGCGCGTTATCCCATGGTTACATGTAAATTCTATTTTTTTAGTCTGAATACTGACACGATACGGGCCACAAACTGTGTTTCTAAATCTGGCATGTTTTTTATTCAGAAATTTCGAGTTCAGAGACGAAAAGTTTTATTACAAATTTTACTTCATTTTATTCACGAAATATCTATCTTTTTAACAATCAAAAATAACTATTTAAACTTTCTGGGAAGAATTTAGAATTTCTTAACGACACTTTTACAAATGATGCAGAAATGCGACAGTTGTCTGTATAATGCAAAATGTTTTCTTTTAAATTAGTTTACTTGAAGCTTTTCAAAATTATGTACCTTAAATTATTTTCCAGTTTCATTTTGTGATAAAATCTTTTATAAATAAATGTCTCCTGAATTATTTTATAATATATATACTGAAGTAATTTTGATTTCATTGCTAAAATTTCTAAATTTAAATCTTTTTTAAATTCAGTAATGATCTGAAAAATATATTAAAAAATAATAGTTTAAGAAACACATATAAAGATTTTTTAAACAAATAAATTACGTATATTATGAACTAGAATATTTCTTAACAGACGTTTAGCTTTGCTTCTTGGAGTAGGTGTACCATCTATTATTAAATTAGCGGATCAAGAGGGCAATATGGAAGTGAGTATAAATTTCTTTAGTATTCAAAAATAAATTTTCATTTGTATAAATATTCTTTAAAATGTATTATGTATATAATAGTGCTAAGTGTATAACAGTTCCGGTTGAAATCCGGACACCGATAATCGCGCTCATCCTTGGAAAAAAAATATCCTGGCCATGTTAGGCTTAAGCATTCCGATCCCGTGAATAAGGTAATTGTTCGACTTATAGTAATCCACGTTGTATCACACCCATTCTTCTCCATTTTCTCTAAAAGCTTCAAAAACTATACAGTTATAATTATTTAAGTTATAATTTAAACATACCCAGCTACCAACAACAGATTATCGATATAAACAAACGTTTACCGTTGCCATTCATAAGCATAAATTCACAAGTCAAATCTAGAAACAAATGAAAGACTCTTTAATCGTTTCATTAAAAGAAATACCGTTTAACATCCGATTCTGCTCTTAAAATATTTGTAAAAGCATATTAAAGTTTAAAATGCACAAATAATATATGAAAAGCAGCAAACAGCTGTTTCGAATCTACTAGCGAGATTCTTCTTCAGTGCAAAAGGAACAGCGTGCTAGAAAAAACAAGGCTGAGCAAAATCATAGACTCAGACGCGCTGGCTTATATACCCCATGCGGGTGGCGAAGGCGCCGAAACAACCAATGAGAGAGAAGCAGTGGAAACGACTGGGTGGACAAGTAGCGACATCTACCGGAGAAGTAGAGAAAAGAAACCAAAAAAGGGGAATTAAATTAACGCTTTCCAAATACTTGGAAAAACTGGAGTACTAGATAAGTCAATGACTAAAGAGTGAGATTTTTTAATGATATGGTAAGCTTCCCAAAAATCAAGATCAAGGTTAGAAGAACATTTTTGGATAATGATGGCTGAGGAAAAATCGAACCTATGTTGAGAAGACCAAGAATGTTGAGCAATAGAAGAACGTTTGAGCTCTTGATTTTTAACATAACCTTCACGCTCTTTTAAACGAAATCTAAGAGCACGTTTAGTCTGACCAATATAAGAAAGACCACACTGACAAGAGATCTGGTAAATGCCCCAATTATCTAGGCGATCAACGGGGTGTTTGAGATTTGAAAAAGGGATTTTATTAACAGGAGAAAAAATAACTTTAAAATCAAACCTTCTTAGGATTTTAGCAACTTGCTGACTGATTTTAGGAAAAAATGGTAATACAACTGAAGTATTAGAGTTGGAATTAGAATGCTTTTCAGAATGGTCGGATTTCGTCAATTTCTTATAAATAGAATCGATAATATTAGAGGAATAACCACGATCGACAGCAATAGCTTTGAGGTAATTAAGTTCAGAGCTAAGTAACTGAGGAGTGGAACAAATATTAGTAGCCCGAAAAACAAAAGTATTGAAAGCAGCGAATTTCTGGTTAGGGGGATGAGAAGAATACCTGTTGGGTAGGAGACTGACAGCGAAAGGTTTACGGAAGACGGTAGTCTGAAAGCCATTTTCACAACGAATAACAAGGACATTCAGGAAAGACAGTTATTGGTCTCAATTTCAGAGGTAAATTGAATGCAGGGATCAATGGAATTCATAATAGAGAGAATATCATTAATATCCGAATTCATTTCAATCAGGACATAAACATCATCAACATAACGAACATGGAACGGAAATTTTAAGATTTCAAAAAGCTTGACCTCAAAATATTGCATATAAATATCGCATAAAATTGGACTAAGAGGATTACCCATAGCCAAACCGTCAATCATACGGAAGAAATTACCATTGAAAACAAAAGTATTTTGCGACAAGCAAGCGCGAGTGAGAAGTATAAGTTCCTTGATTTCAAAATAAGAGAAATGGAATTCACAAAGCCTTTTCTTGAGGCAATCTAAAGCCACCTCAACCGGAACGTTTGTAAATAATGATTTAACATCAAAAGAAACCATCATGTGACCCTGCGGCTTAAAATTATGAAGTTTTTTAACAAAATCAAAAGAATTCTTAACAGTGAAACAGTTACTGCTCAAAAGTGGGGAAAAAACAGAAACTAAATATTTGGCAAGCTTATAAGAAGCTGTACCGATACTAGAGACAATAGGTCTAAAAGGAATGTCAGGTTTATGGACCTTAGGTAAAGCATAAAACCTGGCACAATGCGCAATAGACGGAATAAGGGACTTCTTAAAGTTAGCAGGAATAATGGAAGAAGACTTAATGGCAGACTTAATAGAGTTAATTTCACTAGTGGAAGGGTCTTTGCGGATATCCACATACGGACCATCATTAATTAATTTATGGGGTTTTTCCAAATACGTAGATTTGTCGAGAAAAACAATCTGACCACCTTTGTCGGCCTTAGTAATAATTAAGTTTGGATCAGAACGCAAATTTTTCAGACATTGTTTAACAGGATGTTTAAGATTGGGATAGCCAGCGCGTCTCTGTCTATGATTTTGCTCAGCCTTGCTTTTTCTAGCACGCTGTTCCTTTTGCACTGAAGAAGAATCTCGCTGGTAGATTCGAAACAGCTGTTTGCTGCTTTTCATATATTATTTATGCATTTTAAACGTTGGTTTTTCTGCTTTTTAATATTGTTGCACAAAGGCTTTATTTGCTATTTTTACATATTAAAGTCTTTAAATATTTTGGAATGCGTTTTCCACTTTTGCATACTGACAGGGCTCCCAAATGGTCCGCCAACTGAATACCAATAAATTTTGACAGAAAATTTTATGGTAGGTTTGCGCTAGAATTAACTTTCAAAGTCGGTTCCCGGACGGTTTCTAAGAAAAATCTAAAAAGAAGTTTTTTCTAAAATAATATTGGTATTCAGTTGGCGGACCATTTGGGAGCCCTGTACTGGCTTATGTTTTGTGCATAAACAGAGTTAATTATTTTATATAAACAAGACAGCAGTTCCATGCATGAACTACGCTTTGGTTTGGCACCATCTCTCGGCAATCAGTATAAATTATGGAAAGTTTGAATGAAATTATAGTTTTTTATTTAAAATATATATATATACAGGACGTTATTATGTAATCCGAGATCATTTTTTTTAATGTTTTCGTTATGTAATTTTAAAATTTCGTTCAATATAAATGAAATGATTTTTTTTTGTTATGATACTTTTGATAGAATTTAAATTTTATTTTTTTAATTTTTTAGGAGGTTAACTTTTATCCGCTTTTTTAAGAATTTTGTTTGCATTATAGATAAAATGAGTATTTTTCCCCAGGTGTTATGAAATTTAAGATGTTATCATGATTGCATTAGTATGAGAAAATTATTTTTTCACATTCTCTTATTAAATTACAATTTTGTTTTCACTCCAATGTTATGTTCAAATTTCACAATGTTAAAAATCAAAATTTTATCAGCATTGATGCAATTAATAAATGTAGTACATGGCATCCTTACATATTAATTACATTTTAAAAGAAAAATAAATTTTATTTTTAATGCAAGCAAATTTCAAATGGATATAAGCTAAGCTCTTAAACATTGATAAAATTAAATTAAAATTTTACGAAAAAAAAAATTATTTTGCCATTTTATACAATATAAACCCTTTAACCCTCTCGCTGCGCAACACGAGATACTCTCTGGCATGCATTTTTCGGTTTAATTAATACTGTTTGGTTATTCCCACCAGTTATTATTTAGCGAAAACTTTGTCTGATTTAATGAGGACATTTTTCCCGATTACCATAGTGAAATATTTCTGCTTTAAAGAACCGGTGATAAATGATTAAAAATTTTGTAAAAGACGCTCATCGCGAAGAATTACTTACGCAGACAGAGGGTTAATAATAAAACCTTCATTCTGTTTATTTGTATGAAATCTTATGAAAATGAAACGCAGATGAACATTTCGTCATTTTTGACGGGGGTTATATACAAGTCATAAATAAATGCATATGAACTAAAAAAAAATTACTGTTTCCCTGACAAATTTTATATTTAAAAAAAATTATAGATGGTAATTTTTTAATGCATCGGAATCTCTTTATAATAATCCATTTGCTTAAGATTTATTTTTTCATATTTCTTTCATAACGCACACTCTTTTAAAAATAATTTTAATCACAGTTACTGATAATTTTTTAAGAAGAAATTTTAAATATGATGAAAATTATTCCTCCTGAAATTCAAACACAACATTGAAATTAAAGAATCTCTTCGAGAAGACGTCAAATTTAATTTTCAAACCATTTCAAAACTGTCATTCTTTTGTTCAGCCTCTTCCTCATGGATAGGAATTGTCGATTATACATGTAGAATAGACAAACACTATGAAAAAGTTTAATTTTAACGAATATTATACTCGTTTATAACTAAACGGGCAACAAAATTTAAACCTGCAAGATTAATAAAATTGAAATCTGAAGAACACATTTTTAAAGATGAAACATAAGGATTGAAATCTTTATTGATATTGATTTTGGCAGATTTTTGAAAGAATGAAATCGTAAATAAATCATGGAATGTAGGGGCCCCACCATTGGCCCAGAGGTTCTGCTCTCAAAGCTGGTAGACGGGAGGTGCTGGGTTCGAACAAAATTCGTGCCCATCGGCCTAATCGTTCGGAGTTTTCCGTGGTTTACTCCGAACCTTGGTTTTCCTTGCGTAAATACGGGTTAGGTTTCCTTAGAAAGACTCCCTACGGAGACAACCCCCCTTCCATTCGGTCCCATATCCCTGGTGTCGATAATTGGCCGTTATAAACAACATCAACACGCTGGAATATGGGAATCTGTATAGGATATTACGGTTGTCTACATCAAATATCAAGGGGAAAAAGCGATAAAATTTTAAGTTAAGTATTCCTAGCTAGGAAAGAAAAGGGAAATAAAACATATCCCATGCGCTGTGTCCTATTCCTACCCATGCAATATATTTAATATGTGGTATACTACATTAATCATGCTGGTGGTTGTCCTAGCTTAACTACAGATTTGTAAAATTTTCTCAATGGAAGTAAGTTAACAGTTGAGGTTTTACGTATATGAGATGAGAAATCATAAATGCTAGTTTTAAGGGGGAAAAAATGCATTTGGACGAGAGAAAAAGTTTATAATACCGCCAGGGAAAACTTCCACTAACTAGAAATTTTTAACTGATATATAACAGAAACTTTGCATGAATAAGGCATTTAAATTAGGCGAAAATTTCTATTCGAATTTACTAGTGGAATTTTGCCCCAGCTTTAATCACACACTATTGAACAGTTATAAACAACAATAAAAAAACACAGTCGGCATGTTGTGCTTACATCTCTAATTACACTGCATTATTACATTACACTATTTTTCTCCTGCTCTTTATTCATCACTCTATTAATTGTTCTGGCATTAAAAATTAAAGGAACCCGAATAAAAACTCACACAACTTGAATAATTTTGCTGCTAAAAAACATGGAACTTGCACAAGATGTTTATTTGTTCATGCCTGACATATCTCCAAAATATAAAATATTTTACTTTGGATAAATTTAAATTTAAATAAGAATATAGAAAAAGTGCTGTAAAACGGGGAATGCATACATGCCATCCTCCGGCTTTTTTTTAAATAACAAAATTATAATGTGAACAAGGAATTTGCAAAATGATTGGAAATAAGTATTTTTCAATTGCTTACCATATTTAATACAAGGTGCATTTAATTAAACAAAGTTTCTGGTTGAGAGTATTTAAGAAAAGCTGGAGGTTGGCAAGTATGGGAATGAAAATAATGGTTACAGTACTCAACTTCTTAAAGTACAAGCAAATTCCCGGCAATCACATGATATAATTGAAAAAGGTGCGTAGATTTAAGATCTTTTTAGATTTTAGATTTATCAGTATTAGATTTACAAATATTCAATCTTTTAATTTTGCGTGCAGAATCACATTTTTCAAATCCTTCTAATTAAAAAGATTTTAAAGATAGAAATCTTTTCAAAGGAACTTCAACTTGTTTTCTATGTTGGTTTTCAAATACAAAAGTTTGAGAGAAAAAAAGAAAAATCGTGGCAACTCCCCCCTCCCCTCCCCCAAGAAACTGAATTTGTCACAATTCTGAGGAATAACTCATAATTTTCCCTTTAATACACAAATTCTACATAATATTAATTATTCTAGTTGGTATCATGTACGTACACGTAAAAAATAAAGTAAAAAGAAATAATTCATACTCTGTTACTTTAACACTAGAACGCCCGGAAGGAGCCGAATCGACTCCGACTAAATGAGTAAATGTCAATTGGAACCAGAAAAATTTTCATAAAATAAGTTAAATTCACTGAAAAAAATTAAGTACTCAAAAATGTGTAAATCGACGTACTCATATCGAATTGAGTATGCTTGGATCAAAAATGAACCTATGATTTCTCAATTTTGATACATCACATGTTATCAAACCCAAACGAAACGATAATTTTGTACTTTATAGTGATTTATTTCATTCATGGCGGCTTAAAACATGTTCTTTAATCGGAAAACAATGTAATATACCGTGGAAATCAGAGGTATAATATTACATTTTTATTCCTCTGAAGGAACTATATCCCGTATATCTTTTATAATGAGTAAGGTTACATTGTGTTGTTGTTGTTTATCGGTGCTTCGTAAATTCGGTCTGGTCTGTGCTAAGTGAGATAGATTTGTTCGTGAAAACAAAAATTTTAAAAATGGGATTTTCAATATTTCGCCGACAACTTTGAAAGTAGGTGCTTTCTGTTAAATATTCAATATATTTTTTTTCTTGTTTAATGTAATCAGCTGTACCTTCTGTAAATATTGTATTAGTGCAAATATTAAATTACGCACAGTATTTTAAAATGATTTAAAAGTGCTTGGAAACAGTGCTCTTGTCATAAAAGTAATTGTTTAATGTATCTTGTTAATAATTTTGCTATGTTTACTTAGTAAATAATCAATTAAATGTTTCTTCTTAATAATTTTGAGCGGTAAATAAATTTCAGAACATTTTTACTTTAATCTGTAGTAAAGTGTCACGGGGAAGGGGGGGGGGGGCTTTGACAGGAAAAATATTTTTTTCCATTTAACTTACTTCAGTTTTGAAACTGTTTTATTAAATGTGTGTATTTTAGCTCAGCATTTTATTTTGGTTTCGCACGTGTTACTAATCGGCCATCTTGGACGCCATCTAGATTTACTTCATATTTTTATAACAGAAACGTTGTTTTCAAACGCTTTTAAAATACTGTGCATAATTTAATATTTGCATTAATGTAATATTTTCTGAAGATTCAGCTGATTGCATAAAATAAGATAAAAATGCATTGATTATTTAACAAAGAGCATTTACTTTCAAGTTCTTATTTGAATACATACATGGAATCAAAAATGAGTACCTAAACACTTCATATTTGAATACATACATAAGATAAAAAATGAGTACATAACGGCTCACATTTGAACACATCCATGGAATCAAAATTGAGTACGTGTGTTTGTCAATTTTGAATACATTTGGGTCGGAGCTATTACGAGTATGCGACGTATTTAAAAATGAGTATTTTTACTCAATTTCGTGTACCAATTTTTTTTCAGCGTTTAAACGACGCAGAAATGCGTTAAATGAATCAGTTAAATAATTTTAAATAAAAATTCTGGTGTGGAACATTTTTATGGAAGCTTAGGTAAAATTATCGGGCGTTCTAGTGTTAAATTTTGCCATTGGTAATTTCTTGCATTATATTACTAATGACATTTTCCCTGATTTCATAGAAACTGGGAAAATAATTTGAAAAACATCTCATTTATATGCTAAAAAGTTTATATTTTCTTTTTCCATGTAAATCACACATAACGCATCACTTTAAAAGAACTGCATTTTTGTTAAAAAAAAAACAGCTGAAATTAGTTCAATTGTTCGAAGTTCTCTCTCTATTCAATTTTGAAGATTAAAAAAGAAACCGAAAAATTTAAACTAAAAAAGTGTTATTCGACAAGTCATTTTATTTAAAAATGATATTCCCTGTAACATAACGGATAAGGCAAATGTCAGAAAATTAGTAATTTTTATAAAGATACATTTTTTCCCCTTGAAAAACGTAAAATATTTATTTCACTAATTTTAAATATAAACGTCCTTGGCAAACTAAAATTGTAAAATGGAATTTTAGACTAAACAGTAGAGCGCCGATTATCGGAACTCCAATTAAGCGAACTTCCAATTATCCGAAATGCCTATTTATCTCAATTTTTTTTTTTAACCGAACATCCAGTTTTCCGAACAGCCTATTTCCCCCCAAAAATATTTTAACCGAATTCCCAATTATATCGTTGAAGCAAGCAACAATCAAAAACTTTTTTGCTTAAATTATAATTGCTGGCGTTCAGAAAAAGAGAAAAAAAGAAAAAAAATAATGATAAAAATGTAAAAAAAAATTAATTAAAAAGACAAAAATAAACAAACAATTTTTAAACATTCCAGCACTAACTGGTGATGCCAGTACTAAGCTTAGATAACGTGTGAAAGTTTTAATATAGTCAGAAACATCCCTTAAATTGTCTGTCCATTTATCCCAACTTTTGCTTATCCGAACTAGAGTCGGTCCCGACTTGTTCGTATAATCGGCGCCCTACTGTATATTCATTTTTTTCCATCTTGAAAATTTAATAGATTATAGTGTTTTTCAAATGTCAAAGTGTATCATAACTTGCACTTCCGATATCTCAAAACCGTTTGTTATTTTTCACAGAAAATCTCATTTCGATAATTTTCCCCAATGTTGAATGTTTTAAAGCTCAAAATATTACTTTAATATAACTTTTAATGTTCCGAGATATCTACGTTGTACCGTATTTATTTGTTTTTTAAAAAGCAGCTTGCTTGATATAGATTGAAACTGTGATGAACAATCAGTTTACTGCTTTAAATGGAACAAATATCGTAGTAATACATAGCTGCCAAATTCAATTTTTTCTACCATTATTTAAGAAAAGAAAAAATGATTATTTTTAATCGCAAAAATTTAGGATTAAATAGGCAGAATGTTTCTATTTAAATATAGTGGAAGCAAAATAGCGTAAAATTTAGCAGCTATGTTAACACTTTCGAGACTTAATGGTGCCAAAAACAAATTCGCTGCCATCGAAATACTCAAGGGCAGAGGACAGAAGTTGTGACGTCATCACAATGGACCGACTTCTCACTAGTGTTGGAATTCACACCGGAAAATATTGAATAGCAATTTTCTTTTATTTTATTTGTGGAATATCAATCATCTTATCAAACAATAATAGCTATTTAAACTTACTGGTGAGATTTTGGCATCCTCTCATAAAAAATTCGCCAGATGCGACAACACTGTGGTATTCGCATCTGACTGAATTTTTATTTCGGGATTCCGAATTCTCACCAATAAGTTTAAATAGTTATTATTGTTTGATAAGATGATAGATATTCCACGTATAGCATAAAAGAAAATTGCTTTTAAATATTTCCCGGTGTGAATTCCAACACTTGTGAGAAGTCGGTCCATTAGTGATGACAACACAACTCGTGTCCTCTGGCCTTGAGTATTTCGATAGCAGCGAGAAATTCCACATGTACCATTTGACGATGCATGCATGCATCACCCTTCCCGAAAGGGTTAATAGCACAATTAGTTGATGTGTCGTCGCTGTGACCCTTCAATGTTCACACATGATCACAATCACAAAGGTGACCAAGTGGCGACCTCCTTAACCCCTTGATTCTCGCTCCCCTGATATTCAAGGGCTGTGTCTTTTACTCAGATTGTTTGATTCCTACCAGTTTTATAAAATAGTGTAAATGACTTTTTTATGGTATCATTTTATCTGCCATTAAATAAGGTGAATATTTCTTTTTCAAAAAAGTGGTGCCCATAAGCAATTCGAATTTTTAAACCGTAATTTAATGTGACCGTTAAGGGGTTAATTCGCAACATTGTGGCTTTTCCTGTGGCCAGTGTTGTAGACGTAAAAATAAACAAACAAAGTGTTTACTTAGTCTATAGACAGACGGTAAACTCAAAGAGTAGATGCTTTAGTTTTATTCGAGAAACAGGGGAATGCGGAATTTCTAGAAAATATCCAAAATGTATACGTCGCATACTACCGTATGCCCTCCAGTACACCATTACTTTTCACCGTCATTTTGAGACTCCACCGTGAAATCACTGTGATCGAATATTTAGTCATTTTTGCAACTCATCAGAAAGGAGAACATATTGATGGTGTTACATTTTGGTCTCAATGAACTCACGATTTGGTCATATTTAAATGAAATAACGTGATTTTACTTTTAAAATTTAAGAAACATGATTCAGTTATTTTTAAAAAAATCTGTATCAGATATAAGGCGTGTTCAAATGAAAGTAATTCGAAATGCGTTAGTGAATGTGTATGTACCACGTGTGCGCAAGCGTAAAGATATTTGTGATAACTTCATTCGTAAGGACTTGGCATTCAGTTAAAAATGGCTGGTGTGGATGCAACTGCGTCCAAAGCGGGTCAGTGTGCTGTAATTAAGTTTTTAACACTGGAAGGGTGTAAGCCGGGGAATATTCATCACAAAATGCTGGCAGTGTACAGTGACACTTGTGTGTCAAAGCCCACGGTGACGAGGTCACAACTTTGTGTGCCTGACCGGGCCACGGCAAATCCGTTGTCTCCTAACGACCGTCGCTAAACTTTCTCGTCCACCCCGTCTGGTTGTGACCGACGCGACCCCAAAAATCCTGCTTAAATTCTACCCGAAATCCGACTCGATATTTTAATGCAATTTTTAAAAAGTAATCTATATTTAATATCTTTAATATCAATTTTATATCTTATGCTTGAAAATGAACATATATATACACTCATTAAAATTCCATTATATAATCTTTTTAATTGATAAATATTCAAGACTTTATTCTGAAAATCGGGTCAACACAAACCCCACCCAAGAGAGTCAAGCTTAAATCGAAACCGACCCGAACCTGAAACATTTAAAGTCAACCCGATAAAAATCGGACAGATAATGAAAAAAATTAGCATCACACCAACCCGACTCAAACCGCAGATCGGGTAGTGTTCGTGTAAAATCGGGTAACGCAACCCGATGCAGTAATTCACATTGGAGCATAGAAACAACGGCTCAATATCAGCTCATTTTGTATTTTTTAATGTATCTTGTACGTACATACACGTACTCTGTTACTTTAACAGTTTCGTAACATTTTTTTAAAACGAGTCATTCTTCTAAAGCGTTTAAAATTTTGCTTGCGTCGTTGCACAATATATAAATGCATATTAAAATTTTAAAACACAACGAAATGAATTTTAGTCTTTCTACTTGAATATCGAATGTTCACAGTGGGAAAACTCATTGTTCTTTACGCTGACATTTAGTTCTATACTAATTCCAACTTGAAAGCTCCTAACAGTTGCTAGACTTAGGATTATTCTATATATACTTCACATATATCACAAAATATATTCTTCGCAGAAATACATTATTTCGGACTGTTATAATTCTTTACGATGCTTAATAATGGACATATTTATACGCTACTTTCAATAGCTAGAAATTGTTCATTATTCTACGCTCAGAAAAGGATGATTCTCCAAATAGCGATTCTAGAAAATGAATGAATTTTAGAAGCACGGAGCGTACGTCTATTATTCCTGTGTAGAGAATAGATAACCATTGAAAATATTTATGAATGATTTGTTAATCTAAATCTCTCATATTTTAAAACTCACGCAGAATTATTGTTAAAATTACTAATCAGTTTTACTTCATCTACAGTATTTGAAATGATTTTGATCAAAACATTCAGGGCTTGCAGCGTTACTAAAATTTTCACACTTTGCTACCAATATTTTAAAAGAAAGTCTTTATGGCAGACTCCTTTAACATCTACAATAGAATTCTACAATAAATATCATCGTTTTAAAATTGTGGTAGGAAAGTATGAAAGTTTTAGGAACGGTGCGAGCCCTGAACATTAATACACAATTCAAGGAGTAGTAATTTTTACATTTATTTATTTTTGGATCCGATATTGGTAAAAGAGTATATAAATTATGAATCTGAATTTAAAAAAAATAACAAATACTGAAAAATCATAAAATCAAACTTTTTTATTATTTATACACTTAAAACTACGATTGTTGCAATTCAACGTGCCGTTTTAAAAATTGTGAAAAGAACATTCGCATCAATTAATTTTTTTTTTTAATCATAAATAAAGAGAAACGCATCTGGAACTAAGAAATCAATGTATTTAGCAAATTTTATCATTTCTATTACCACAGCTGCCAACTTTTACGCTTTATGCCCACCCATAAGATAATGTTGTCTTATTTGAACGACGAAATCTGCCGATTAAAAAATGCAAAAATTTCTGTAAAATTTTAGTGGTAACAAAAAAGCGTAAAAGTTGGCAGCTACGCTATTACCTAATTAAAACAGCACAGAAAAAATACGGTAATTTACAATTAAAATAATAAAGCTTTGTATAAATGTTTGCTTTTCGTAAGTACACGTGCTTCCCCCAGGGACTGCACTAAAACTCAAAAGCATTTGCTGGGTTTCCCTGGGCGGTCATCCTCATCCTCGTAAGTACACGTGTCCGTAACGTTAGCGACCTTGTGTTCTTACGGACACGTGTTTACAGCAGCTGATGACGGGCTGTTATATTTTCCGGCTTGAAACGCTTTCTGTGTAATGTTTTGATTTTATGGTGATTTATACAAATTTTTATTATTTTAAGTATTATCTAATGTTATATGAATATTTAGATATTTAGTAACATATTAAATAATTTATTATTTTATAATTTTGCGAACTCAAATGAATTATCCAAAGTTAATGCACTATTTTTGTTTCAGCCCAGCTACACTGAGCTAATGTTAAATATAAATTCTTATTTATACTGTAGGGAATCTGATATTGACGTAGGGTTCCCACACGTCCTTACTTTTGACAACCACTGTTTTCAACTTGTTATATTCGCTTTATTTATTTAGAAAAATTTCACGATTAAGTAAGGCAAATAATACTGAACGAAATAGAGGTATTCGGAAATACGTAGCGGTGGGAAATCCGTTTCCGGACACATGTTTAGATACTGTAACTAACCTCTCGCAGCGCAATTTATTTATCAAAATGGGTTCAAAAATTGCGCTAAATCAGGTTAAATCAGGTCTGTCACTGGAGAATATTTTTATATTCTCGCACCACTATTTTAAGAAAATCAATTTTGCAGTATATTTCTCTTGTAGATGTTGTTAAACTCTATATAGAATTTTTGGTATTAAAAAAGTGGTCCAAGTTGAATTAAAAATAGTCGCCAGTGGTAAAAATGAACCCCGAGGAAATCTCAGGTTGCGCAAATTTTGCTACTTTTACGCTGCCCGAGAAAATCTCGGGTTGCGCAGCGAGAGACACTAGAAATACCGTGAGCCGTCACTTTGACGTATACCATATAAATATGTTTCAGTTTAAACCAGAAATTTGATTATGATATAAGTTAAAAAGATACAAAGAAGAAAACGTTAAATAATAAAGTTAATTTGTTTTAAATCATAATTCCAGTGTGAAATATTTTTATAAAACTTTACTCAAATTTCCGGTAGTTCTAGTGTTAATTAAGTGAATCTTTATTATTTTTTATAGAAATGATTTATCTAATATTAATGCGCTTTCTGTTTTTTCTAGCTCAAATACACTGGACTCACAACGATTTTATTTTCTTCATTGGCAATAAGTCTTATATCAACAGTTATTATAATGATTGTTTGCCGGTTCCAGACAAAGAAAGCATATGGAATCTATCTCATCTGCTTGTATCTAACCTTCCTTGTAATCGCTGTCTTGAAGGAATCAAATATTTTTTAGTTCAAAGAAGTCATATTACTCAATTTTTTATTAGACTTAGAGCTTTAACTAAGCTTTTGGATTTTAAAGTGTACATGTGTAAAATAGGAAAAAGAAGAGGGAAAATCAAGTTGAATAAATGTACATAACAATCGGCGAACATTTCACTTCAGCTTGTGCTTTCTAAGAGGACCCTGTTAAAGACATCTTGTTACATGAGGATAAAGTCAAACACTGTTTATTGATTCTGAAAGGTTTACTGTATAATTGATCAAATGTAAGATACATTATTAGTCAAATTTAATGTTTGTATAGGTGAAATACTTCATAATCTGAATTGTGAAACAAGTAATTGAAATCACTACCTTTCATGAATCAAGATAACCTTGTCGAGAGACAAAATAAAGATTTATTTTTAACTTATGCAGTCTTCTTCTTATTAAACATAAACCATAGATGCCAACATATCTTAATTATTCCGGAGTCTGATCCAAGACAAATATGTTTTCAACCAGAAATTTTAGTTAATCAGAAATCTTCAAACGAAATCTAATAAGCAGCTTATAAAAAATAGATACATTTATTTATATAAACTTCCGGTTTTAAACATGTTTGCCTTGGATGAGACTCCGGAATATTTAAGAGATGTTGTGATCTAGGCATAAACTAGTGATGGAGAACATAACTGAACATCACTGCATAAAATTTCAAGTATTCTTTACACTGTAAAAAAGGACTAAAATACGAACATTGTACTGGCAATCGAGACACCAGTACTATTTCCGTTTGTTAACGGAAGTTTTCCCCCGTAAATTCCAAAAAACGGAAAATTTGCTGTTATTTACCGGAAAAAAGTTCCGTTAAAAGACGGAAATAGTACTGGCGTCTCGATTGCAATTATCATTTCCGTATTTTAGTCCCTTTTTACAGTGGAGAGATCTCTTGTCAAAAATTTAGACACAATGTTTCTGAAAACAGAGTACGGTCCTTACTTTTGAGTATCACTGTTTCTGAATAGTAATATTTTATTTATTTAACCTACTGACAGCCCAGCAAAAGGGCAAAATTATAATGCTGCTTTCTCTGAATTCTTATTAAAAATACTAAAAATAAGATAATTGTTCCACCAACATTCCAGCAAGTGAAACAAACTTAATTACAATATAGAAATATAGACCTTGAGAGTATTAATCATTCCTCAATGTTTTGAAATTTCATTATATCTGTAGAATTATATTGATTTTAAAAGTACTTCTATTTTTGCGAAACCTACAGCTTAGTGAACGGATATATCGGTTTACGGCGGTGAGAAGGTTAATCACTGAAAATTATTACAAATTATGTGATTAAATAAGGGGGAAATTACTATTTGGAAATAGAGGCAACCGACTGTAAGAACAGTACGCATTCGGAAAAACGCAAGGCACATGAAAAACCAATCAACTGCAGCATTCATTAAAAAAATTATGAAATTAAAAAATAAAAAATCTTGTAAGTTTTAAAAAGTGGACAATTTACGTAGCGTAAATAATTTATTCAAGAATATATACGAAAATAAAGCTTATTTTAGTGCAACATAATAACTTTTGGGTACCACTGTTTCCATATAGTATCCTTTGACTTATTTAATCGAAGAAAATTATTACAAATTCTGTCATTACATAAGCGAAAATTACTGTTTGGAAAAAAGGTGGTAATCAACTTGGAACCCTTAGAAGTTTAAAACATAATGGACATAAAAATTCAATCATTTGCAACATGCATTATAAAAAATTTTAAAACCTTATAACAAAAGGGTCTATGTACCTTATGTAAGTTGCACAGTCAAGATTAATTTTTTAAAAAAATCTCATTCTTATGTAATAATTATACCACCGTATTAAAAAATAATATTACCAACGAGAGTATTCTTTTTCACAAGACTTTTTGTTCGTTAACACTCGCTGATATTTCCATGTGCTTCCAATAACTTATTTCATATTATACTGAGGAAAAACCTGCTTTTCATTTCTTCTAAAAAATAATTAGCTAAGCCACATTTTTTATTGAAATTAATACATTTAGAAAGTTTACGTAATCTGTTTTCAGTTTTAATTATTCCTTATTAGACAATACCTTTCCTAACTTCCTAAATTCCAACATATGACATTAAAAGATCAGTCAGTTTTGAAAATTCAGAAATAATTTCCATGGAAAAAACATGGAAATATGAATAAAAAGAAAAGGACAATTATTTTGTCCTTTTCCTTGACTTGTTTATGGTGGTAAAAACGATGTACGTTTTTACCGCCGTTAACTGTGCGTATGCATCAACAGACCTGACCAGGTGTATGGACACCTTCAAAGGGGTTAAAATTATAGTGTAACAGTTAATGAGGCATGGAAAGATTACAGCTTTGCAGTAAGTTTGCAGTATTTTTGATTACTCGTTTGCCCTAAATTTGCAATAAATTTGATACAGAACGAATTTAACTTGCACGACATGTTAGTTGCAAGTTCAAAGTGCAAGACTTCTGCAAATTTTCTGCAAACTAAAAATGTTATGTGGGAAGTCTTGGTTTGAAAACCTGTAAAGTTGCAGCAAGCTCAGCATGACAAGACTGAAAGTTCATAACAAGACTGCAGTAAGATAATGCAAACGCCGAAGTCACCACACTTTGAACTTGCAGCTAACATGTCGTGCAAGTTAAATTATGCTGTATCAAATTTATTTAAATTAACGGCAAACAAGTAATCAGAAATACAGCAAACTTACCGCAAAGTACTAATCATTACATGCCACATTAACCCCTTAATCGTCGCGTAATTTTGCGAATATCCCTTCAAAATTCGTCGATTTTTTTATTGCCCGATTTTATTATTTATAAAATTCTGAGTTCATTAGTACAAGAAACAGGGTATTTTCTTAATATTTAACCCTTTTAAAGTTGGTTTGACGTGTATGAAATCCCTTAATTTTAATACCCAAAAGTCCACTGATCCCAGAAATTTAATATAAAACTTTTTCTTTAGTAAATTTGCGAAATTTGACTCTTTCTTATTTGGAAATAAATCTGTACATAAATTCCGATGTCAATCCTTTATTTCTACAGTTAAGCAATGAAGGGGCCTTGTACCTAAAAGTGTTTAGGATGGATAAAATTTTTAAAAGTTACAATTTTATTTATCTTTTATTTGATTGTATCAATCAACTATACCAATCCTTCAGATGCGCACAATCAGTAGAAGCTTTATACAGTTTTGGATTAGGTGGATTTTGAGGATCGTGAGCTTCATTATTCCAAAAATGTATTTTTTATTAATTCGCTGTACCTATTGTACGTCATAATATCGCGAAAAATGGGGTTTTAACAAATAAAGTGTAGTCCAAAATATATTTTCTTTAGCTTTTACCTTTAGTATTTTTTTTTTTTTACAATTTTTTCAACAGTAGTAAGAGGAAAAACAACAGCATTTTATTTTAAGAAATAGGTTGTCTTTCAAATCTGCCTTTCTCTCTTTTTTCTCAAACAACATTTCCCCATTTCTCATCATAGCGATTAGTTTCGATTACAATATTATCCGCAAATTCATCATTTATAAAATGTTTATAGTACTGCAGAATACCCGAAATAGCTTCAAAAGATGCGTTAATCTTAGGCTCCGATTTGACTTGCAAGCATGGTGGCGCGTAATATCACTATCATCATCATTATCTTCAGTTTCCGATTTTTCGGAGTCAAAAACATCTGAAAAAATGGAATCTTCTGATTTCTTTCCAGATATCTGAACACTAAAATCTTTCTCTCCACTTGAGCTACACAACATAGAAATTTATAAAACGGTAACCCAGATTGTTTGAGATTTGAAACAAGTAAAATATTTGTTTCAACTCGTACAATTCCTTAAATTAAACATTACAATCTTAAAAACAAACTTCTCATTATAGTGTTTCCCATCTTTTAACCCTGAAATGCGCGATTTTTTTATTTTGTTTCGAAAAAATTATATATGATTCTCTGAAAGATTTATTACACAGGAACAATAATGAAAAAAAATCAGAGATACATTTTTCATATAACACGTCAATCTTTTCTTCTGTTGCACATCTGCAATACAAGTAAAAACTACTGTCGTGTGGCTATTTTACGCAAAAATATTAAAATTAGTAAATATTTTAATAAGTATGTCTCCGAATACCTTCTTTTGTATAATTATTTATTTTATAAAGCTTAACTTTTAACCCTTTAATTCCGATGATATATTGCAAATTAGTAAATATTTTAAAAAATATGTCTATAAATACCTTATATTATATAAATATTTATTTTATAAAACTTTACCTTTAACCCTTTAATTTCCATGATAGATGAAATTACGTAGTCCAGAGAATCTGACATTACACCAGAAAGTTTCAACGGTTAATTTAACTTTGTTTAAATACGGAAAGTCTGTTATTATTTAAAGTAAATATTGCTATTTTAATTTTCTGGTGTCAGTTAGGTATATACGAAAAAAAAAAACCCTATTAAATTCAAAACATTGTTCTTTGCATATATGCAAAGCTGCGCACTAAAAGTTTAAGCGTTTAAAACTTCCTTAACAGACCGATGCTGCAATATCGGCATAAGAGAATTTATTTCCTGGGCACAACTTTTTGTTTAAGGAACAATCGTACTTGATTTCCCATAGGGAGTGCAAGAGCAGTTTACTAAAAACTATACTTTAAAAATATAGTGGTGCGAACAGAATAAAAAAAATAGAATCATGTATTTATGGCTTAAAAGTATTTTCGGGAAAGAAAAATGCAAAGTAGATACCAGAAAATATTAGCTAAAGTCATGAGACGTCCAGCCCGTGAGTGTCACGGCGCGAAGAAATTTGTTCATAAAGGCTTGCCCGTGAATGTCTCGGGCACGACGATTAAGGGGTTAACTGTTTCAACTGTTACACTATCATGGTTCGCACGGATACCGTTATTTCTCCAGGAAAACTAACAGTATCTTTTTATAGAAAAAGAAATCTAGGTTAAACGCGCAAAATTTCGCCTCCTTTTAAGAAGTGATTTTCTATAAGATAATACTGGTGCCGAAAAATCTTCCGGTCCGCAAAATTCAAGGAGGCGTACGAACCATGACTATAAGTCGAATGGGTCCATACACCCGATCAGATCTATTGACGAACATGCACCGCTAAGGTGCATGCATCGCTTCTACCGCCATACACATGTTACGGAAATATTTGTGCTTTTTCAATTCGAGCCGTTTTTAGTATTTGAAAAGTACAGCGTTTAAAAAAAGCGGTGCCAACCGAATAAAATTTCTGCAATTTCTACGTATCTGCTGATTGTCTATTCTCTCAACAGAGGGGATTTTTTTCTGTCGTCACTTTCGTGAATTAAAGACAGTCTTCCTATCAGTTTCACAACAAACTACTCATGCAAGTGGGTGATGGTATACCTTGTGGGAGATTTGCTGCGAATTTCTCAATTCAAATTTTTCACGGCAAGAAAATATCAGAAAAAATCAAACTTGGTGCTAATGTTCAGGCTATCTGGGAATATTGGGAGAGTATTCTAATTTTAGTTTTTAATCCCACAAGATTTAAGTATTATACATGAGGGCGTGAGTTTCAAAACTCGCCTTATCCAAAATTTAAAAAATTGTGTTTTTTCTATCAATCTATTCTATTGGTTAACCTACACCGAGAAAAACACTACAACCTGCAACAAATTAGTTTTATTCTGTATTTCTGGCATTGTAAAATCTTGGTTTACAATGAAAACCAATGGACGCAGTTGGAGGTTTTCACGAATTCCCAAAATTTGATTTTCTGGAAAAGGTGAGTTTTGAAACTCTCGTCCTCACATCCGTGTTGCCAGATTGGAGACTTTTTTAATTCAGATTATTTGGCTGTCACCACTTTTTTAAAACAGTGTAATTCGCCTTATTTTTCAGAATTTTTAATCTATTTTTAAATAGGACGAATATTTCTATTTAAAAAAAGCAGTGACAATCAACAATCTGGGGACAAAAAAGTCCCCAATCTGGCAACACTGCCTCACATGTGTTATTTGAAGTAAACCATTTATGCAAAATAAGATTTTATGGAACTGTCTTAAATAGCATGTTCACTATCCATAAAAATATTATAATGGCACAGAAATGCGAAATTAAGCTTGTTAAAAAAATTTAAATAACATGTTTTTTCAAAGCTTATTTTTCTTTAAAAGTGAAAGTTTATGACATAAATGCAGGGATGCAATCACTGCGCCACAAATGGCTGATCTTCACCACTAAATTTTAATAGTATTCTTCGCCATATTAAATCTCAGAAACTCTGTCATTAAATAAGGTGAGGAACACTATAAAAATTTTGTGGTAGCAATCAGTCAATTGTGGCGCAGCTCTTGCATCCCTGTAAATGGGATTTGAAGCGTTAATAACCTTAATAAATCAACGGAAATAAAATGCCTCACCTATAGTGCAAACTAAAATGCAAAAAATACTCTGAAAATACCGTAATTTCCGGCGTATAATCCGCGGATCGAACAATCATTTTTCGACCCAGAAATGTTTTTAAATGAAATGTAACTTTTTAAATCACGGTAAATATTTGACTTCAATAACAAAACAAATTTCTGAATCTAAACAGAATTGCTTGATCCGCGGATTATACGCCGGAAATTACGGTAATCTCAAATATTGCAACATGAAAATGCGAAACTTATTTATTTCACACTATTCGAAATAAAATGATTTTCAAAATTTATTTTAAACGGTGATATTTATCAAGCCAAAGAAAAAAATTAACACAATTATATGTCGGGTGTATAATGCATATTTTAGTTCCACATGGAAATACGAATTCCTTTTTTTGTTTTATTCAGATCAGTATGCTTATTCAATATTTATTATTTTTTAAAGCAGACATAAATTAAATTATACAGAGTGTCCATAATTAAACGACTCTACTCAAATGTTGTCTATAGACAAAACTGTTGTTCATAAAGTTGTTAAATTTTGTGAAAGTCAATAATAAGTAAGGGAATTTGTTTGAAAGAAAAAAAAAATATCAAAAGTTCGCCATCCGAGGGCGTTTTTAACGAACTACACATTTAGCATACGATAGTTTAAAACAGTCTTGCCAGTTTTGCCTCCATTTTTATTCAGAAATTCGTACCAGAAATAAAGAATAGTATTTTATGCTTCATTTAATAGCAGACGTTTTTTCGATTACATAAATTAAAAATTTCTCTTTCGAAATTTACGGTACAAATGTGAATTTTCGGATTAAAATTGGAGGCCAAACTGCCAACCCTGATTTAAAAGTTTTGTTTATTAACTTTACCTGATCTTAAAGGAAGTATTTCGCGATATGTTCTTAGCGTTTCCCAGAACACACTATGGTTTACTGTCGAATATGCTACCTTACGATGCCAGATGGCATCTGAAAATGATGACCGTCATGCGGAAAATGTTTGTTTGTAATCGAATTTGTAAAGTATCGTAAATGAATTCTAAATGCTTAATTCGTTAAAAAACACCTTCTGGCGGCGAAATTTTGAACTATTTTTTCACTTAAACAATTTCCCGTACATTTATTATGTCGTCCACAAAATTTCAGATCATTCTGATCAATAGTTATAATTAATGTATTTTTTATGTACCTATTCTTTCTGAAGACTGGAAGTTTTTGTAATGAATCCCGCATTCCGGGGAACTTACCGGGTGGATCAAATAGGGTCTACACCAGATCCTAGCGAGCCGGTGATCTTGCTCCACTTAGGCACAAATAAATAAATAAATAAATAAATACAGGGTTACCACTCTTCAGGGAATTTCCAGACCAAGAAATTCTTTGGCATCAGTTCTTTCTTACAGAGGATCTTTCTTTAAATAATGCGAAATTTCCTGCGGTTAATCTAGAAATATTTTTCTATAAAAAAATTACTGATATGCTGACTGGAAAATTCCCTGAAGCGTGGCAATCCTGAAATAGTTTCGACTGCAAATAACTTTAAAATAGGGTCTATAAATTATGTACACCTTGTATATGTCATTAAATCTTAAAAACTAAACCAAATGAAATAAAATACTTTGGTTGGTATATTTTGTGTATTAACATTTAAAAAAAGTATTCTAAAAACACACCCACTTACTTCAATATAGAAACATGAAATTCATCGTCTTATTTTAAACCTTTTGAAGATTTCAAACTTTGAAGAATTTAAACTTTAGCTAAAAACTGCTTTGCAGTTTAAGGAGAATTCGAACTACTTTAATAAAGCATTGATTTTGGAGCCGATATTCATAACACGAGGACAAGTTTTATGACCATTGCAAGGTACTTATACATGAAGCTAACTTACAGTGGTCTCAAAAACATTTCAAGTGATGCAGAATTGTAGTTTCGTAACTACCTTAGAAAATAGAATTAATTAATTAGAGTTGCAATATTTAATACATTCTCTGATATGAATTTAAAATTATATTTACTTCCTATAAATTTATAACAATTTTTATGAAGTTTTGCGTAAAACTTATTTTATGTTATGGATATTGAAATACTTTTTAGAATGGCACGTTTTTAATTTAGTATTTAACATCTTAATTAATAAAATGCTTTTTAAATATTTATTATTTTTGTGCTATATTATTATGTTTTTTAATTTATAAAATAATAAAAATTCAATAAACATATAAAATAATATATAAATAAATATTAGATAATAAAGATATCAGGTCATCATGTATGTAACTTGCAGTTACAAAAGGGCCATATTGCCAAAGGGGCAATATTCCGTATGCGTTGTACTTTTCTAACATTGCGAAAAATGACAGGCCATGATTCGACCGGGTGAATTGGGTGCTCCAGATTCGTCCGGATAGCTCAGTTGGCAGAGCATTGGGGGCTTCAGCCAAAGACATCCCTGGTTCGAATCCTGACATGGACATTTTTCGCACAGTTGGAAAATTACATCCATATGTATTATTTACCAATTCGAATAATTGTGTTAATTTTAATCGAACATTAAACAAGAAAGAAAAATCATGAACAAAACTGCACAATTTAAAAAAATAAATATTATGTCTAATTCAACCATATGGAAACGCATAACACATTTCAAAACCCAATATCAGCTATTCCCATCTACAGTCTGAAAATTAACCGAATTTTTTAGCAGCCCTGTATAGGATATATATATTTGTATCTATATTAACTGGATGCATGCAAAACTATAGTTCACTTAAGAGATAAATATACTTCAGTTGAAAATTTCCCTTCAGCAATTTCCTCTAATAAGGAGAATGATACATCAATACTTTTGTGCAACCCTGTAAATGAGGTATAGAATTTATATATGACGAATAATATATAAAAAATTAATTAAATTTAAAAGCGCATACCGAATTTTAATCCGTACACTCCAGCAACTATTTTTCAATGACAGTACTGTAACCGATTTCTTTTCTGTGTCCCTGTAAATGAATAAAAAATGCCACGAATGCCCTGTTCTAACGTGATCGTAGTGAAATTCAGTGATTTATATCAGTTTCAATACATTTGAAATAGCGTGATGTCATTAAAATACTCTGCAAATGATTTTTCCCCATATACCATAATGTAATGGAATACATTTGAGTGCCCCTGTAATTGAACTATTAATCCTACATACTTCATATACAATACCAAACATGCTTTGATGACCCTAAATAACCTTTATCAATTTCATGAAAATCCGAGCATATTTACGGGAGTTAGAGCGTGGATAGACGGACAGACAAACCGAATGCATAAACACTTTTCAACTCTGTTGGAAAGTGTTAAAAATGACAAATATGTTAATAAACAAATTTTAACTGGATAGAAAAATAATAAAAAAAACAGTACTAACCAATGCTATGAAGACCTCATAAACTTGTATATGATACTGACAAGCGCATGGAGTGATTGTATAATTACAGTTAACAGTTACTTTTAACAAATTGTAAAATAACCAAAAAATATTTCATCAAAAATAAAATCAATTGAGAAACCATCAAAAATTAAAAATTGTATCACCTGATATTACAACCCGAAGATGAATAAAAAGAAAAAAGGATAAATAAGAATAATGTACTTACACTTCGCTAAAGCCGAAAAAATAATACTTCATTCATGGATCACATATAACATCAGTACTGCCATCTGTGAACGAAAGTGATACTAAAATCACTTTACACTGAGTTTAAGCTTAATAAAGAAACTGAAACGAAGGTCATTGGTGAGAGATTGAAATGAACTGCCATCTATAGATTAAAAATTAAATGGCAGAATATTAATAATAATTAATAAAGATTAAGAGATTATTAACTAATAATATCTAAAGATAGATTATAATTTTATTAACTATATTATATCATTTCAATATTATTATGACAAATCAAAAAATATAAAATAAAGATTAAACTATGATTGTAATTGATATAAGCACCGTAAATGTTATTATATTATAAAGGTTTTTATTTTCATTTTATACACAGTTGATATATACAGGGAAGAGATTTCCAACATTTTGCATACCAGTATAATCTTACAGAAAATGTTATTTAACACTAGAACGCCCGGAAATTTTAGTCAAGTTTCATAAAAATATTTGACACAAGAATTTTTATTTAAAACTATTTGATTGATTTATTTAACGTAAATCTGCGTGGTTTAAATATAACTTATTTTATAAAAGAATTTCTGATTACAGTTGACTTTTAATCATATGGTCGGAATCGGATCGACTCCTTCCGGGCGTTATAGTGTTAATCGGAACATTTTTGCGATTTAGCTCCTTCGGGACCGGCGGCTCTTACACAAATTTTATTCGGTTTGCACCAAAATTTTAAAAAAGTTACCTTTACTTAATCGTCGCAAAAATGCTCCAAATAAAGAAAGCAAATATTACTTTTCTTTTTTACTGGTACCAAAAACAATTTCTTTATGCGCTTTTTGAAGGTACGTATCATGGAAGTATCAATAAAAAAGTAACTGGCATATCCCTAAAATAGTGAAGCTTCAACTGTAACCGCTTCCGAATTGGCTGATTACCTCCGGTGCAAATTTCCACGAGTGAATTTACATAGAAAGTTTCTCCGTATTTAAAGGCCTTATCAAAGCAAAATTTCAGTCAAAAATAGTAGGAGAAACAGCTTTTCATATTTACTGGTGGCAGTTTATCTTCGTGATAGTCAGGCCCTGCGTTTCCGCCACATTGTGACAACCGTGAAATAAATTGACTGTTTTGCCAGGCAAACTGACACCAGTAAATATAAATAGAAGTTTTTAGCATATTTGTGAGAAAATATTTGCATGAATAAGACGCTTAGATAAGACAAAATTTTCTATTCAATAATAATGGTGGGAAGTTTGTCCCGGTGGTATTCAGAAAATGTAGATCCGATTAAAAAAAAAAAGCAGCCGCCTTCTTATGACAACCTCCTCAGTTACTCCACTGGCAACTAGTAGACAGTACTATACACTGGGTTTCATAATGATATGAACACCCAGTTTTTGAACCATAAAAAAGAAGAAAATGTTACAAAACAAACTGAAGTCTAATCAATGTTAGAAATAGAACAAATTGTTTTATTTTATAACAAAATATAATTGAAACGGCGATTTATACGTAAAATAAACTGCATTTTTCCATTTTGAGGTGTTTCATAAGGATATGAACATGGGCCAAAAATATAGATTAATAGCCAGTGTATGCACCAGATCTTTTAATTAATGTAAAAAAGCGATCAGGCATGCAGTGGACCAAGCTTTTTAATATATTTTGATCGATTTAATTCCAGTGGAAGATGTTGGCAGCTTTTAATTCTGAAATTGTGGCATATTGTTTTCCATTTGCGTAAACAGCTTTAACCAGTAGTCTCCATACATTATCCATTGGATTTAAATGAGGAGAAACAGATAGCCACGGAATTACATGTACACCATTATTAAGAAACCATTCCCCAGCGCTGTTTGCCGTTTGTATGGAGGCATTGTCTTGTTGGAACATCCAGAAATATCCTCCAATTTCATCAGAAAATGGCAGAAAGTTTTCTTCAAGTAGGTCTTGGTAGGTTAATGCACTCATTCTGCCAGAGGGAAACAAAATGTTGTTCTTACCATGAAATCCAAACGCTGCCCAAGCCATGAGTGAACTTCCACCCTGCTGTCGTTTTGAAAACGTTTCTGCTTTCTTGCGCAGAGCATGCCAATAATAAGAAAAAAAACATCCAAATTGAATTTTTTATTCATCGGAGAATATTACTCTTTCATATTCTAACTTCCAGGATATGTGTTCTTTTGCCCAATTCAGGCGATTCTGCTAATGCATTTTAGTCATACGTGGTTGAGGCTTTCTATTCTTGTACCTCATCATCTTAAAGCTCTTGACTGCTCTGGACAAGGTATTTTTTGACACTGCTATCAGTGAATCTCTGAAAGTTCGCCTAAAGTTGTTTTTCCAATGTTCATTCTTTTTATAATGGCTCTTTTTTTCAATTTTGGACAGCTTTGGCGGACATCCCGGAGATTTCTTTGCTCCATAATCCTCTTTTAATCGAAGAAAATTTAATATTGCACCTGGAGATCTTTTCAATTTTTTTTGCGATAACTCTGGCCGAAAGTCCTTGCTCTTTAAAAGCCATCACTTTCCCTTTCTCAAAACCACTTAAAGCGATTTTTAGACCCATACTTCTAGAACTCACGTTGCGATCACGTTTGGAAATTTCCTAGTCTGCGAAGTATCTTTATTTGCTAAACTAATTTGCATATTTCGGTTTCTTCTTCTCGGAGTGGCATTCAATATTCCTGTACAGTTTTCATGCTCGTTTAGTGATAATTTCGATCAATGTTCATATAATTTTGCAACACCATTTTTTTAGATAATTCATATTTTCAGTGAATTTAAAGATTGTTAATTCTTTTACAGCTATTTATTATGTAAAATTAATGTATTTGTTTCGAGAATGGAGTTTTTTGATAATTATTTATGACTTTTTGTCAGGATATAACAAAATTACTAGGTGTTCATATCACTATGAAACCCAGTGTATGTCTCATCCTCTTTATACATAACACCATTAGTGCATATATGCACCCATGGTCCCGAATGGGTTAACATAACAATATTTTCTCTAAGAGTAATCTGGTATTCAAAAAGTCGGAAATCTCATCCCTGAATAGACGAGTATATAAAATAGAATTAAGAAACAATATAATTAGTTTTATAATTATAATATGAAAATAATAATAATAGCAATTTAAAAATTATTAAGTGATATAAAATTAAAATTGATTATTTAAACAGTTATAATTAATATTATTTAAGCAATTTATTTAAACAATTATATTAAAGGCAAATGGGATTAATGAAACTTATTGAAAAAACATATATATATACACTATATGGCCAAAGGTGACCGGTCACTTGCGATTTTTGACATTTTGTTAAATATCTAGTTAAATATCAGGTTAATACCTGAGGAATTAACCTGAAATTGCAGATGTGTAAACAGTATTGTATAGGTCATATATTTCCGGGAAGATTTTTTCCCGAAACCGAATAGGGGACCGTCAAAAGTTAAAAAAGAACGAATATCTTTTGGATAACCCTGTAAAAACCAATGGAGCAAAAGCGTTTAAACTCGATATTATTAATAAGTGGCTTATTGTTATACACTGTGTTCATTGTTATGAGGATAGCATGTATACTCGTAGAGAAATTAAGGTTTTTATACAAACAGTCCCAAATTTTGCTAAGTTTCTTGCTTATGATTTGCAGAGTTCTTAATATAAAAAAAAAGTTCTTTTCAGAAAATATGACGAACAACATTGTGCACAATACTCCGCAATCGGAATGAAAAAATAATAAAAATTGGATAAAAAATGAGCAGGTTTACTAAAAAAGTTTCACTGCGCATGCGAATCAAAATATAATGTGCATAATATGTTAGCTAAATGTATAGAGCAACTTTTGTAAAAGTCTCAAAAACATAGTTTGAAAAGTCTGATAATAATCGTTTATAGAAAAAGCTCAAAATCCGTTGTTCACAAAATGAAGCAAAAACATAAGGGGTTGTATCCATATATCCATTGATTAGTGCCAATTTAGCATACACAATATTGCACGAAATACTGCATTTAGATACAATCCCTCATCTTTTTGCTTCATTTTGGGAATAACGGATTTTGAGCTTATTCTATAAAAGATTATTATCAGACATTTCAAACTATGTTTTTGAGAATTTCACAAAAGTTGCTCTATACATTTAGCTAACACATTATGTCCATTATATTTTGATTGCATTCGCTCATGCGCAGTGAAACATTTTTTAGTAAACCTGCTCATTATTACCCAATTTTTATTATTGTTTCATTCTGATTGCGGGGTATCGTGTAAAATGTTTTTCGTCATATTTTCTGAAAAGAACTTTTTTTATATTAAGAACTATGCAAATTATAAGCAAAAAACTTGGCAAAATTTGGGACTGTTTTTATAAAAACCTTAATTTCTCTACAAGTATGCATGCTATCCTCATAATAATGAACACAGTATATTACAATAAGTCTCTTATTAATAATCTCGAGTTTAAACGCTTTTGCTCCATTAGTTTTTACACGGTTATCCAAAAGATATTCGCTATTTTTCAATTTTTTGATGGTCCCCTGTGGGGTTTCGAGAAAAAAATCTCCGCGGAAATATATGACCTATACAATACTGTTTTCACACCTGCAATTTCAGGTTAATTGCTCATGTATTTTTCTAGATATTTAACAAAACGTCAAAAATCGCAAGTGACTGGTCACCTTTGGCCATATAGTGTATATAATCATTATATAATTACAAACCATCATCTATTTCCAATTACTAAAATTAAACTAATAAATGTAGCTAATATTCATAACTCGGACATTATACAAAATAAAGATGGAACCTTTAACTAGTAATACAGAATAAAGCACTATACCACTAATTCACCAGCAAATTGCGGACGATTAATCCATATAAAACATACGGAAAACCACCAAATTTTGATAAAATATCCAATTAAAGACAAAATATACAAATAACCAGCGAAATAATGTTGAACCATTAAAAGTCGTATCATAAACAAGCAATGGATCAAATGGATGGATGTAGCCGGAATCTTATATAGCATTTCACTTTATCAAGGGTACATAAAATACATATATAAGCAAAACCATAGTCGATTTCTGTAATAGAATCCAGAAATAAGCTAAAAATTGAATTCCATTATGTACCCAATCGACTAGACACCAAAAAGTATAAATTTACCATGCCATATATATATACATAAATTACTCTCTTTATAATATTTAAACAATAACATTTTAAAACAACAAAGCTTCCCAATTTTAATTAAAATATATTAATATATATAAGAAAATAAATATAAGAACTAACTTATAATGGATATTTCTATACTATAACGCAAGCATAGTTACAATTTGTTAGCATTAAAAACATAATCAACATAAAACCAATGACCGATCACTAAACTTTCCTTTCTTTCTTTTTCTTCTCTTAAAAAATAGAATAGGAATAAGGTGAGTAAAATTAACATATATAACTCCATAGAACGTGTGTCACCCTGCATAAATTGAATATACTATTTTAAAAGTAGAGCTTAAATCAATGAATCTACGTTATGTAAGCACTTAATATTCTTTTGAATAATCTTCGTCTTTCTTGAAAATAAATGCAATATCAATTTAGATTTCTTTTTTTTTTTTCATAAATCTGCCTGTGTAAATTCATCTACCTATGGCTAATCACATTAAATAAAACACATATATAAAGATGAAACTATTCTCTCAAAGCTCAATGGTATCTCGATTTTATTTTGGTTGGAAATTTCGTTTTATCCGATGCATTTAAGGGGTCTCAGGACTCTTAAAACTTTAAAATTTTCTAAATTCTATTTTTTTAGATATTAAACGCCTATCTTTTCTGAACATTTTGATATAATTGTTTCCTTTAAATTCTCATTAGAACAGAAGTTATGGCTTTTAGAATTATAACCGTTTAATAGCTGAAGTTGCGTTTCCGAGTCTTGCAAGTCATTTTTCTCCAAATAACGTTTTTGGGAATAACGCGCACGATATCTCAAAAACTTCTGAATATTTTTTCATGAAATTTTCAAAACACATGTTTCATGTTAGTCTGTATAAACTGAACCAAAAATTTCCTTTTTATTGGTAAAAAAAATATATACATATTTTTTTAGGTGATTATATCGTTGAAATTTTCGAAATTTTGCATTAGCTAAATACAACTTTGTATTAAATATACAAAAATGCTTTAAATACAAATTTATTTAGGTTATTTATTTAGGCCCAGATAATTATTATAATCTGGAGTATAAGTAGGCACCAAAATTTTCATTCTAGTTGCAAAATTTATTATGTAATCCTGCGTGTAATCTGTTATGTCGATTTTCTGCTCATCAAATGTCTAAAAGTTTGGAACATCTTATAAATGCCAATTCTGCATCTTGAAATATTTTAAATATTTGAAATGAAAGAACATACTTATATCTTTCATCCCAATTAAAATTATGTCTTAAAAACAGATACATTTTATGATATTAATAGTTGAAAATGGTCTTTTTTTTCTTTTTTTTTTCAATTTTGAAAGTCCTGAGACCCCTTAAATTATTATAATCAAAATCGTAATTATTGAGTCTTTTATTAAAAAATGAAGTGTGTATCCGGTACAGATTTTCTACTCAATATATTCTTAAAAACAGATTGTTGAAACAAAACTCTTTGGTACTTCTTTTCTCAGACTATTTAAAATCTATTCAAGTATGTTAACACTGTTTTATATTTTTGTATAAAAATAGGTTTTGTTTTCATTCTCAAAAATGAATTTATTATGGAGAGAAATATCTAACTACTTACTTATTCATGGATTTATTCATATTTCTCTTCTTCCAAATATACTCCGGGTTTTCTATGTAACTGGAGACTATGAGAAAGTACACTAGTCTTCAACAAAGATAAATCTCCTGAGGATTATGGCTTTTGTCTAGACAGCATTTTTATCGAAACAGCACATACGCCAAATCCGTTTAATACAAGAAACGAGTTATAGGTGCCCATACTAAAATGATAATATTCTAATGCATTTGTAGAGGGAAATGTTTCGCCACGGGAATATGACTTTTTACATTGCTGTGAAAAGAACATTGAGGTAACAAAGGAAATTTGTGTGTGTACAATTATTTAGTCGTACTGGAAATACAACTAAGTTTTAATAACATCAATAATTGAGAAAGTAAAAATATTATTAGTAATAAGAATATTGAATTGTTTTCAAATATTAAGTATAAATTTCAGCAGAATATTAATTATAAGACATTGATTAAATTGTATGCATATATCTTCAGTGCATAGTACTTGCACTTCATCGTACGGATTCAAGTATGAGACTTGTCCTCTAGTAAGATATATCATAGCTGCCAGCTTTTACTCTTTTTTCCTACCACTATATTTAATCAGAAAAATTTATCTAGCTTAATCCCATGTTTGCTACGCTTAAAAAGAAAAATTTCACTGATAAAAAATAACGGTAGGAAAAAAGAGTAACACTTGGCAGCTATGGATATACCCATTTCAGGTAAAATTTTGTTTAAAAAACAAATACCTTTACAAAGGGTTAAATAAAAATGTCAGTTAATATTTAAAACCTCACGATGGTGACAGTGAAACAAAGAGATTATTTTCATATACTGTATAACAGAGGAGAATTCGTTATCGCGTTGAATAAGGTAGTCTATATCTGAAGAGAAATCAAACTCCAAGTGTTTCTCCTTACATCATAACTAGAAACGAAAATTCAGCGTAATTAACATTAAAAAAAATAATAACTCTGTTTTGAAAGGAGATATATGTTTTATGTAAATATATATTACTGAGATTTATGAATAAATTCTGTATATTAAATTTGTAATATACAGGGTGATTAAAATTTTACAAAATGACATGACAAATCAGGCATAAAACAAGGATGAAAAGTCACAGAGGAACATAGGGTCCCAATCCACTTATTCCAATTATTATTATCCACTTATTTCATCCTAACTCAATTTGGGTTGACAGTAATAACTTTCAGAAAACTGAAGTATATTATAATAGAACATTTAAAAATCACTCTCACTTTTCTTGAAAATGTGATAACACCAAACAAAAGTGGAGGAAGTTTGCATTATAAACGCCAGCATTATGCACTTGACCACACATTTTGGACTGTGATTATCAATTCATGTGGTATCATCGATTTCTTGAGCAACATGTTTTTTCAGGTCTTTTCATGATGTTATCGCATTTCAAACAAAACAAGGTACATATCGTTGCATTTTCATTACAATGTTTTTATTTTTCTCGAAATTATTACCATCAACCCGGGTTCAGTTAGGATGAAACACCCTGTATTTACGAGTTAATAAGTAGTTTGCAACCCTATGTTCTTATGTGATCTTTTATCCTTGCTGTATGCCTCATTTGTCATGTCATTTTGTAAACGTTTTTTTTAATCACCCTGTATAATCAAAAGCTTATTAGTTTGTTTTATTATGAAACTAGCTCACCCTCCCGGCTTTGCACGGGGCCGTGATGAATGACCCTTAAATGAACTTCAAATTTGTATGATTTTATACCTTCAACTCCATTTTATCGGAATTTATATTTTTAAATGAAAAAATATTGAATTGAAAGTATATGCTACTTGGTATTTTATGTTCTGTGTAATTTAGTTTTTGGAGTCTATGCGTTCCGAAACAGCGACGAAACTCTCGGGTTTTTACTGATTTCGTCAAAATTTTCACTCATTTTATGTTGTAAAAAATATTTCTACCCATCCGAACGTTTCAAAATTTTTGTTGGTGATGTAAATTTGGTCTATTGAAATGCTCTAAAAAGACTGCGTTTAAATACGGACGTTCAGTTGCTTTTAGCTTAGAAAAAATGTCGTTTCCGTGAGGCGCCAAGTGACCTGAGTTCTTCTGTGTATTTGAAAGGATGAAAACTGATATTTTTCAAAACCCGATTACACCATAGATTAGAAGAAGGTTTCTGCTTTAAGAAAATTTTCTTGATTTTTCGTTACCTGTAATATTACTCCCTGGAGGGGTGGTGCAATAAGGGAGAAAAACGTTTATTCGGAAAAACGACCCCATTCGAAATTTGTTTTGAAAGTGTTAACTCAGATATTTTTTGAATTGATTGCGGTATTATAACCGTAAGGGTACGATCCTTTAGAATATGTCTTCCGTTTTTAACATTACTAAGTGGTTTGGCACATGTAAGTTAATAAAAAATGATAAAATATCCCCACCCTCCAAATTCCTTCCTTTCGATCTTCATTTTCTACCGATGCGTAAATAAGACTTCTGCACGCACGCGAGCGCTTTTTCCCTCTCGCAAGGACCGAGATGTGTTCTTAATGAGAGCGATCGGTCTCATTAAGAACACATCTCGGTCTCTGAAAATCGCAACTCGAGTTACGATTTTCAATTAATGAGTCAGCTAATAATTAGAAATTTAAAATTCTGAGTCTCAGAGGCATAAGGGGATACTTTGGGTCCCCAGAGGGCCACCCAGGGAAACCCAGCAAATGCTTTAGAGTTTCAGTGCAGTCCCTATGAAATTCTCTGAATGCAACTACATGTAAAATACTTTGGGGCCAGCAAAAAAGCTTCATCCTCATACTTCCCGTAGATTATCCTAGCCATCGATCACAGACAGACACATACACCAACACAGACAGAGCGAAACTTCCTTTCATTAGAATAGATGATTCTAAATGGCAGCTTAATGTACAAGAAGTATTATTTTATTTTCGTCGATGCCAGGAGGTAGTTTTCCAGTCACTAGACCATAATGACTTAAAACATTTTATCATTCTTCATTCTCAGCTGGGCACAGAGATCAAGAGATACAGGTTAGCACCTCCTATCTTTAGGAGAATCCCAGCTAAAAATGAACTGCAGTGAAACTTTAAAAAAAATGTAGTTGGAAGACTGCGGTGATTTGGCACAAATCCCTGCAGTGTTTTTGAAGTCGACATAACTATAAATTAACCGCAGTAAATGTGTAGTTGATAACTACACACTCACCGCAGTCAATTTATAGTTATGTCGACTTCAAAAGAACTGCAGGGATTTGTGCCAAATCACCGCAGTCTCCCAACTACATTTTTTTTGCAGTTTGACTGTAGCCTTTTAAAAATTTATTAGAAAATATGGGGAGAAATGCCGGATGTGCATAACATAAATAAGTCGTATTAGGCCTTTCCAACAAAATGCCACATAATGGGTGACTCCAAAATTTAGAAAAAGTGCCCCGTTGGGGGGGGGGGGGGGGCAAAGTGGGGGTAGGGAAACCGGATGTGCATAACATGAATAAGTGGTATTAGGCCTTTCCAACAATATGTTACATGATGGGTGACGGCAAAATTTAGAAAAGTGCCCCCCTTGGGGGGGAAGTGTGGGGAGGAAAGCCAAATGTGCATAACTTGAATAAGTACCTGTTGGCCTTTCCAGCAATGGGTCACACGAGGGGTGTCGGCAAAATTTAGAAAAGTGACCCCTCAGGGGGGAGCAAAGTGTGTGGGGGAGAGAACCGGATGTGCATAACATGAATAAGTGGTATTAGGCCTTTCCAACAATATGTCACATGATGGGTGACTGCAAACTTTAGAAAAGTGCCCCCTTGGGGGGGGGCAAAGTGGGGTGAGGGAAGCCGGATGTGCATAACATGAATAAGTGGTATTAGACCTTTCCAACAATATGTCACATAATGGGTGACTGCAAAATTTAGAAAAGTGCCCCCCTTGAGGGGGGCAAAGAAGCCGGATGTGCATAACATGAACAAGTGGTATTAGACCTTTCCAACAATATGTCACATAATGGGTGACTGCAAAATTTAGAAAAGTGCCCCCCTTGAGGGGGGCAAAGTGGGGGGAGGGAAGCCGGATGTGCATAACATGAACAAGTGGTATTAGACCTTTCCAACAATATGTCACATAATGGGTGACTGCAAAATTTAGAAAAGTGCCCCCCTTGAGTGGGGCAAAGTGGGGGGAGGGAAACCGGATATGCATAACATGAATAAGTGGTATTAGCCCTTTCCAACAATATGTCACATGATGGGTGACTGCAAACTTTAGAAAAGTGCCCCCCTTGGGGGGGGCAAAGTGGGGTGAGGGAAGCCGGATGTGCATAACATGAATAAGTGGTATTAGGCCTTTCCAACAATATGTCACATGATGGGTGACTTCAAAATTTAGAAAAGTGCCCCCTTGGGGGGGGGGGGCAAAGTGGGGTGAGGGAAGCCGGATGTGCATAACATGAATAAGTGGTATTAGACCTTTCCAACAATATGTCACATAATGGGTGACTGCAAAATTTAGAAAAGTGCCCCCCTTGAGGGGGGCAAAGTGGGGGGAGGGAAACCAGATATGCATAACATGAATAAGTGGTATTAGGCCTTTCCAACAATATGTCACATGATGGGTGACTTCAAAATTTAGAAAAGTTCCCCCTTGGAGGGGGGGGGCAAAGCGGGTGAGGAAAGCCGGATGTGCATAACATAAATAAGTGGTGATGGGGCCTTTCTAACAAGTTACATGAGGGATGTCGGCAAAATTTTGAAAAGTGGGGGGTTGCACCACCTGGAATACATCCTCACTCCTCTATGAAATTTTTATATATTATAAATGACATTTATCGGAGGGCTCTGTAAAAAAATCCAATCTAAAAGGATGAAAATATTAAAAAAGTTCAAAAAGTAAGAGAAATAATGAAATTCTTCGATCGGCCGTGGTGAAAATCTGTGAAATTCATCCATCGACAATATGAAAAAAATCGCACGAGTTTTGCAAATCAATCGCAAGGAAGCTCCCGCACATTTCCCCGATCAGTAGAAATAAAATATTGCAAAACTCGAGAATTGGTACCGTGAAAAAAATTGCAAAAATCATTACTCACTCAATGAAAATATTTATGAAATTCCCCAGTCCATTATTGAAAAGCCCCACCAGTGGCCGAGAGGTTCTGCTCTCGAAGCTGGTAGACGGGAGGTGCTGTGTTCGATCCCAATAGCGCCCGTCGGCCTAATCTTTCAGAGTTTTCTTCGGACCTTGGTTTTCCAAGCATAAATACGGGCTAGGTTCCCTTAGAAAGACCACCCACGGAGGGCACTCCCCCCCCCCGTTAGGGCCTATATCCCTCGTGCTGATAACTGGCCATCATAAACGCAACTAACAACCATTATTGAAAAAAAACAAAAACAAAAAAAAATAGAACAATTCTTCAGTCGGCTGCTTTAAAATATTGTGAAACTTGTCAACCTGTTGCAGAAATCAATCGTGAAATTCATCAATCGAGACAAAACTCACAAGATTCTTCAGTTGGTGGCATTAAAAAATGTGAAATTTGTCGACCGATTGCAGCTGAAAAACTGCTAAATAAGTCACATTAACTGATAATTGAAAAATAGTTATTGCATAATAACATTAAATGGGGGGAAAATCGCAAAATTCAATCTGTCACAGGAAAACATTGCAAAATTTTATTGATAAAAAATAGAGCTGTACTGAGTACTCGGTAAATACTGAGTATTCGGCATACTCGGCGAAATTTTGGCCGAGTACTCGGCCAATATCGAGTAGTTGTAAGAATTTCAAACTGATCAGTAAAAAGTTATTCGAATATCAATGTATAATATATGTAATAATTCATAAAACTATTTACTCAGTATTTAACAATATGTGTACAAAATATAGAAAAAGTTAAGCAAAAACCCCTCATAAAATAATTCAAGATTAAAATTTAGTTTCACACATACAAATAAAAGTAAGTTTTTCTTATTACACAACTACTCGGTATTCGGTCGAGTAGTCAGTGGCCGAGTACTCGGTACTCGGCCAAAGTACTACTCGGTACACCACTAATAAAAAAGGAGTCTAAGAAAACCAATTCAAATTATTTTTTGTGAACAAGGTACACGAATGCAAGAAAAAAATTTAGGTGCCAATGGGCAGTCTCTCACCACTAAATTTTATTTGTTATTTTTTGTCTAATATTTCACCTAAATTTTTTGTAAGAATTTAAGTGAAGAGAACTAATAAAATTTAGTGGTGAGAAACTGCCTGCTGGCGCCTAGATTTTTATACTTCTGTTCTGCGAGTGCCCTTTTTTAAAAATTCGCACACAGCAGTCCTTTTTTCTAGAATCATCACTATCCTAGTGTTGATTCTAGATAAAAAGGGCCACTGAGCGGAAATGTTTAAAAAACAGCACACTTGTACCTTGTCGCTTGCAGGGAAAATCTGAAAAAGTGGTCTGAAAGTCGAAATTCATTCATCGACCATATGATAAAAATCCCACGAGTTTCACAAATCAGTATCAAGAAAAAACTACATTTTACCAGTGGGTAGAAATATAATATTGCAAAATTTGTCAATCAGTTGCATGAAAAAAAAACTGAAAATAGTCATTAAGTCGTCAGAAAATTTGGTGAAATTTGCCAGTTGATTGTTGGACAAAAAAGAGAAATCCTTTAGTTGGGGATTTTGATCAAAAATTTACCTTAACACTTTGGCTGCCCCCATTTTTCAAAATCTGTTCCCAGGCACCGAATGCGTGACTTAGAGATCTGCACGGGCAGTCCCGTGGCCCCAGAGTTGATTTCAGGGGGTGGACGGGGGGACTCTCATTGCTTTGGAAGGAATGTGTGTGTCCCCTCCCCGGACCACCCCCTGAAATCAACTCTGGGGCCACGGGTCTGCCCATGCAGATCTCTTAAGCCACGCATTCGGTGCCTGGGAACAGATTTTGAAAAATGGGCGGCAGCCAAAGTGTTAACGTAAATTTAAGGATACTGTCATTGGTTTAACATTAGCTTGTGAGTATTGTAACATGACAGTGTACTAAGCTCACTAAATATCCTCCTATGCAAAAAAAAAAAAAAAACATTTAAAAGAAAAATTAAGGATATTGTCATTGGTTTAACATTAGCTTGTGAGTATTATAACATGACAGTGTACTAAGCTCATTCAATATCCTCCTATGCACAAAAAACATTTAAAATAATTAAGGATATTTTCAGTGGTTTAACATTAGCTTGTGTGTATTGTAACATGACGGTGTACTAAGCTCACACAAATCAGTATCAAGAAAAAACTAAATTTTACCAGTGGGTAGAAATATAATATTGCAAAATTTGTCAATCAGTTGCATGAAAAAAAACTGAAAATAGTCATTAAGTCATCAGAAAAATTCGTGAAATTTGCCAGTTGATTGTTGGACAAAAAAGAGAAATTCTTTAGTCGGGGATTTTGATCAAAAATTTACCTTAACACTTTGGCTGCCGCCCATTTTTCAAAATCTGTTCCCAGGCACCGAATGCGTGACTTAGAGATCTGCACGGGCAGACCCGTGGCCCCAGAGTTGATTTCAGGGGGTGGCCCGGGGGGGAGGGGGCTCTCATTGCTCTAGAAGGAATGTCCCCCACCCCGGACCACCCCCTGAAATCAACTCTGGGGCCACGGGTCTGCCCGTGCAGATCTCTAAGTCACGCATTCGGTGCCTGGGAACAGATTTTGAAAAAAGGGCAGCAACCAAAGTGTTAACGTAAATTTAAGGATATTGTCATTTGTTTAACATTAGCTTGTGAGTATTGTAACATGACAGTGTACTAAGCTCATTCAATGTCCTCCTATGCACAAAAAAAAAAAAAACATTTAAAATAATTAAGGATATTTTCAGTGGTTTAACATTAGCTTGTGTGTAGTGTAACATGACAGTGTACTAAGCTCATTCAATATCCTTCTTAATAAATGAAAAAATCATTTAAAAAATTTAAACGCATATGAAAACTCTGTCATGTCGAAAAAAAAACAATTCTTCGATCGCTTGCAGGGAAAATCTGAAAAAGTGCTCTGAAAGTCTAAATTCATTCATCGACAGGGTTGGCAAGTTTCTGCCAGAGTGGTTAAAACCAGCGGTTATAACCGGTTAAAACCGGCATGGCAGAAACTAGTTTCTGCCAGTAAGTGGCAAAAACTGGCAGAAACTCAGAAATAATATTAATAAGAACTTTAATGTGCAATGATTCTTAATTCATACATGTATTTGATGTGTAAACAATTAAGTTAAAAATTAAAATTAAAGATTATGAATGTTATTCAAAGTTGTAAAAAAGTTTCAAAATTATCATATAAATATACTTTGTTTATATAATAATAGGTACTAATTTTTTTTCTCTTGAAAAACAGAAATTTTCAATGGTAGTCTGATGCTGTACAAGTTTAACTATTTTATATTATTGTTTAGAGTTGAATTTTTATTTAAAAGTAAAAAAGGAAATTTACAAAAAAATCTGTGATATTTTAACAAATGTATTTTTCAGAGTATTTTTAAATAAATAATGCAATGCAATAACTTAAAGATTATGATTCTTGTGAAAATATATAAGTAAATAATTGAAGCACAATAAATAACAGAAAAAAAAATTAATAAAATATCTTGCACAATTATTTTACAATATTGAAAGAACAAAATTGTCACTCAAATATACTATTATTACTTTTTCCACAGAACATTCCATAGCATAGGACAAAATTTTGCTAATCTTTCTGAACACACTGTTTCTTTGTTTTGAATGAAATAAAAGTTTGAAAATATTCTTTCGAGACTATCATTACTTGCTGGCAATGTCATTATTGAGGATGCAAATTTGAAAAATCCTCATTTTCACCAGTATTCGTTTTTAAAGATGACCACCACATAGAAGGTAAGGGCAAGACATTTTCTAGGGCTTCCTTGGAGAAATATGTTTCTGAGGCAAGAGTCGATTTTGCTTCAAAGGATATTATATGTGGCACAAAATTGGGATTAATATCAGAAAGCAATTTCCTTGCCTTTTCTTTATGCTCATATGTCAATTTTGATCCCATATACTTAGGATGAAGTAAATAAGTTAGCATATGGTAGTCGGTTATTACTGTATCAAATCTGCTTTGAACTTTTGTAGTTGTTTGTTTTGTAAGTGCAAAATGTGGCTGGAACATTTTCAACTAACAGTCTTAATAAAAAAGCTAAAATCTTTAACAACGATTTTATGCACAAATAACATACAGACACGACAAAAATATCCCATATAATCGTTTTTTGTCGTGTCTGTATGTTATTTGTGCGTAAAATCATTGTTAAAGATTTTAGCTTTTTTACTAAAATTCGCACAAAGTTTGATCTATGCTTATAACAATCTTAAATTGGAAAAAAAAAAAAAAAAAAAAAAAAAAAAGAAGTCAGATTTGTTCCTTTGAATACTGTATTTAAATGAAATGTTTTTTAAATTCATGGAATTACAAGATCCGCATATAACTATAACATTTGTATGAGAGATAATTTATAGTGTTATTATTAAATTAATACGTTAAATTACAGAAAATTATTTTGAGCAAGTACTGAATATTTTTCTTATCTTTTCATTGTTTAATTTAAAATAAGTATTGGATAAAGTTTTGTATTTGATTTTTAAACTGAAATTTTAAAATACTCTAATAATTGTTTACATATAAAATTATATAACCATACTATAACAAAAATTTTATCTGTTACATTACTCATTTTTTCTAATACAAATCTATTTATTTTTTAATTAAAACTACCCACAATATTTCATTTGCTATTTATACGGAATAAAATGTACTTAAGGAATTTAATACTAGTAAAAAAGTCTCATATTATGTCATGAAATTTGTTTATGCCAGTTTCTGCCGGTTATAACCAGTTTCTGCCACTGGCAAGGCAGAAACCCTTTTTTGCCGGCAAATAGCCAGCCCTGTTCATCGACCATATGATAAAAATCCCACGAGTTTCACAAATCAGTATCAAGAAAAAACTAAATTTTACCAGTGGGTAGAAATATAATATTGCAAAAATTGTCAATCAGTTGCATGAAAAAAAACTGAAAATAGTCATTAAGTCATCAGAAAAATTTGTGAAATTTGCCAGTTGATTGTTGGACAAAAAAGAGAAATCCTTTAGTTGGGATTTTGATCAAAATTTTACCTTAACACTTTGGCTGCCGCCCATTTTTGAAAATCTGTTCCCAGGCACCGAATGCGTGACTTAGAGATCTGCACTGGCAGACCCGTGGCCCCAGAGTTGATTTCAGGGGATGGGCAAGGGGGGGGGGAGGGCTCTCATTGCTCTGGAAGGAATGTCCCCCCCCCCCGGACCACCCCCTGAAATCAACTCTGGGGCCACGGGTCTGCCCGTGCAGATCTCTAAGTCACGCATTCAGTGCCTGGGAACAGATTTTGAAAAATGGGCGGCAGCCAAAGTGTTAACGTAAATTTAAGGATATTGTCATTTGTTTAACATTAGCTTGTGAGTATTGTAACATGACAGTGTACTAAGCTCATTCAATGTCCTCCTATGCACAAAAAAAACATTTAAAATAATTAAGGATATTTTCAGTGGTTTAACATTAGCTTGTGTGTATTGTAACATGACGGTGTACCAAGCTCATTCAATATCCTTCTTAATAAATGAAAAAATCATTTAAAAAATTTAAACGCATATGAAAACTCTATCATGTGGAAAAAAAAATAATTCTTCGATCGCTTGCAGGGAAAATCTGAAAAAGTGCTCTGAAAGTCTAAATTCATTCATCGACCATATGATAGAAATCCCACGAGTTTCACTAATCAGTATCAAGAAAAAACTAAATTTTAACAGTGGGTAGAAATATAATATTGCAAAATATTGCCTTTATTATTTGATTCTGAGAAGTGTCATAATTGACGACAAAAACTAATTTGGCCCTATCACCATTCAGAAGTGTAAATTTTCTTTTTAAAATAACACAATTCATATGATAGTAAAAAAAGATTGCTTCATTTAAAAAATTTAATATTTTACATAATTAGTGAGTATGTACTCATTAAATAAAAATTATTATTAACACTATGTTATGTTATTAACACAATGTGTCTAACCGCTTTGTATTACATAAAACTGTTTCATTCCTAAAAAGAAAATAAGTTACTTACCTGTGAAATGTTATGCACTTATTGTAGGTATCCTAGGCAGCCATCAATTTATAATTTGAAGTTCAGTATTTATTTTTTGTGTAACTGAACATCAAAACATACTTTAATACAAAGCACAGATAAGTATCTGTGTAAGATATATAAAAATTCTGAAACTTTTAATCTAAAAGAACATACTGATTGAAGCTAAATCTGAAATAAAACATTGTTAATTACTATAAATAGATAAGTGCACTAAATCAAGTAAAATCGAACTATCTGGATAACTATCTGGATTGTCAGAAACAAAATTTTATCAAATGTTTTGGATGACATTTGAATTTAATTAATCCTGTTAATATGAAATGGACCTAATTTTTTTTTTTTTCGCATGCATTAACCGTTAATAGTACAATCTCATCTAGATTTGAAATACTAACGATGATTGTACAAAAATTGCGACGGTTTATAAATCGTTATCACTTTATTCAAATTAACTCAATCGTGTGGATCTGAAATTAATTTCTTTCGATTGAGAATGTAAAAATACCCATACAGCCACTTTATTTCAATAAACAGTGGTGATATTTTTCGCCAAACTGCAAAATAAATGAACTTCTTTTAGCAAATCAACGTGGTACTCCGCGCCGACGCCGATTTTCATAAACAAGCCGGCGTTTCCGTGAGTTGAGGTGTTTCTTTAATGCTTCTCCTGCAGTTGCAACGAAACCATGGGGTTAGACATTCAGCTGTAAGGGGTTGAAAAATAAATCATATGTCCAAATGAGAAATTTAAATAAAATAAAGGAAGAAAATTATACTATTTTTTTGTTGTTCTTCTTTGTTTTTATGAGGTAAAAGTGGAAAACTGGAAGTTATATGTATGTCCGATATGGAAGAAAGACAATTTATGCAATATGCAATGAGTAAACCCATCTGTGTTTCTAATTTCTAATCATGGGCGACATATAAAAGAATGGTTGGGCCACTGTCCCTCTCGATTTTGAAATTTATCTAATTAAATTTCCTTTTTCTTCGATTTTGAAAAACATAGTAAATTTTTTTTGAGTAATTTAAAATAAAAGAGGAACTAAAAACTAGTTATGAAGATAGTGGGGCAGTGAGCAAGGGAGACCTATTGCCCCTACCTTGATTTTAAAATTTAATTAATAAGAATTTCTTTTCTTCTGTTTTCAAAAACATTATGTAAATATTTTGAGTAACTTAAAATGAAAATAAATAAGAAATTTTCAGTTAAGGGGTGTTGTTGGTGTTGTTGGTGGTGGTGTGAGTGTGTGTGTGTGTCGGGGGGGGGGTGGGGGGGTGATACTCATTGCCCCTTCCTGGATTTTGAAATTTAATTAGCAATTTTTTTCTCCAATTTACAAAAACATAGTAAAATTTATTCTTTTCGAATAACTTAAAATAAAGGAACTAAGAACTTTCTGTTAGGGGAAGGGGGCATATGTGAGTCATTGCCCCTCCCTCGATTTTAAATTGTAACTATTTTTTTTCTCTGATTTTTGAAAAACATAGTGAAATTTGATCTTTTCTCTTATCTTAAAATAAAAGAATAACTAAGAATTTTCTCATATGGGAACGAAGTTAGAAGAGAGCTATTGCCCCTCCCTAAATTTAAAAATTTAATTAATTAAATATTCTTTTTCTTTTGTTTTCAAAAACATAGTAAAGTTTATACTTTTCGAGTAACTCTCAATAGAAAAATGAGAAATTTTACATTAAGAGGGAGGGAGGGGGGGGGGTGAGAGGTTCATTGCCCTCCCCTCCCTGGATTTTAAAATGTAACTAATAAAAATTTTTTTCCACTTTTGAAAAGTAGTAAAATTTATTCTTTTCGACTAACTAAAAATAAAGAAACTAAGAATTTCCTGTTAGGGGAAGGGGCATAGCTGAGCGATTGCCCCTCCCTTGAATTTAAATGTTAACTATTTTCTTCGCTTTTGAAAAACATACTGATTTTTTTTTTAATTATCTTAGAATAAAAGAGGAATTAAGAATTTTCAGTTAGGGATAGGGTAGGGGGTAGGAGAAAACTATTGCCCCTTCCTGGATTTCAAAAGTTAATTAAAATTTCCTTTTCTTCTATTTCAAAAACATAGTAAAATGTATACTTTTCGAGTAATTTACAATAAAAAAAATGAAGAAATTTCTCATTTCCCGCCCCCCCCCCTGGCTTTTGAAAAAAAAAAAAAAAAAAGCAAAATTTATTCGTTTAGAGTAAGTTAAAAAAAAAAACTAAGAATTTTCCGTTGTGGGCAGGGGCACAGGTGGGTTGATGCCACTGCCCCTCCCTCGATTTTGAAATTTAACTAATTTTTTTTCTCTGATTTTGAAAATCATAGTGAAATTTAATTTTTTTTCTCTGATTTTGAAAATCATAGTGAAATTTAATTTTTTTTATCGTAGCTTAAAATGAAAGAGGAACTAAAAATTTTGCGTTAGGTAGGAATGTGACTTTCAATTAAGTCCTTAAAAGTCTTGGAAAGAGTATTAATTATCATTAGTATATAAAAAGTGTGTTTCATAACATGCAACTCTCACAAAATCAAAACAATTTTAAACACTTTAGAAAATTCGGGATATATCACACAATCATACAGCATTGTGTATTGCAAAAGTATCTTACAGTAACTGCTGTTATACTGTAGTTACTATTATAATAATCATACTTACAAAATTAAGACCTGTAAAGTTCTTCAGAAACTGCAGTCAGACTGCAGATACATCACCGAAAATTTTTGTGAATTAATTGCTATAAAATCACTTGAAATTCACTGCCGTTTTACTGTAGACATAAAGTCTTACTATATTTTAAATTTTGGGTTGAAAAAATACTTGTCAATAACTGGAAAATAACTGAAGTTTTTTTACTGTTGATATTGCACTACAAAAAAAAACTACAGTTGACCGTAGAAAAACTTGAAAAATACATCATTTCTGTAAAAAAACTACAGTTCATTTTTAGCTGGGATGTGATGGGCAATTTTACCCCCCAGCACAATCCAATTCTCTTCTCTGGTTGCAAATGCTCATATAGCGTAATAAAGTGATTTTCCGTATAACTAAACTTATGAAACATTTGTGTAGCACGACGCACCTATGACAGACCTGTTAGTGGTATAAAACGTAAAATGAATTTTTGCGAGGTGTGTCACTTTTTTTGCGGGTCACCGATATTATATAAATATATTTCTTCGTGAAATAGACACTATAAAAAAACTGAAACATAACATATTTTAATTCTTTAAAAAAGAAAAATAAACTATAGTATCTCAATTGATAAAATCGCATTTGCTAAGATAACTTATTTGAAAATTATTTTTCAACCTAAAAGAGAAAAAACAACGTCTCAATTTCATACCTGTATCTTCTTTTTGAAATACCCTGTACATATGCGTGAAAAGAAATGTAAAAAAAAAGTAAATTTGGCTGTTGCGGAAGTTGCTATTTTTAACGAGACATTTATGCTACCGCCTTCATTCATTTAAAGCTTTATTTGAGTCATTTCACAATATCTAAATACATATTAATAATTTAAAAACCTAACGAAACAAATTTCCGTGGTTCTACTTGAATATGAAATATTCATAGCGGGAAAACAGGTACTCTTTTACGCTTGAGATTAAGATTTGTATTAATTCCAAACTTGAAAGTTCGTAACAAATGCCAGACTTCGGATTATTCTATACATACTTCACATATAATTCAAAATATATTCTACGCAGAAATACATTATTTCGAATTGTAATAATTCTTGACGATACTTAATAATGGACATGTTTATACGATATTTTCAATAGTTAGAAAATTTTCATTAATCTACGCTTTGTATTTGCCTCAGAAAAAGATGATTCTCCACATACCGATGCGGAAAATGAATGATTTTTAAACGCACAGAGCATATGTCTATTATTTCTGTCTAGAGAATAGATAATCATTGAAAATATTTATGAATGTTTTCTTAATCTAAAATCTCTCATATCTTAAAACTCGCGCAGCATTATTGTTGAAATTACTAATCAGTTTTAGTTCAAGCACAGTATTTGAAATTATTTTGTTTCAAACATTGATACACAACACAAGAAATACAAATTTGACATTTATTTATTATTGGTTCCGTTTTTTTTTAAAGAGTGTGTAAATTATGAATCTGAATTAAAAATAGTAATAAACACTCAAAAATCATACAACATAAACTTTTTTATTATTTATACAAATAAAACTACAATTGTCGCAGGTACAACACATTGTTTCAAAAATTGTAAAAAGAACTTTCGCATCAACTGATATTTTTTTGTAATAAATAAAGTGAAATGTTTATGCGATATTTTCAATAGCTCGGAATTGTGCATTATTCTACCCTTTTTGTTTGGCTCTAAAAATGATGATACCACTTGCAGAAATTGAACGAATTTTAAATTCACAGAGCGTGTGTCAATTATTCCTGCTTAGAGACAATAAGATCTCTGCAATATATGAATGTTTTGTTTATCAGAAATAGGGGAAGATCGGGTAGACTCGGCCACTATCAGATTTCAACCGCTACGCAGACAGAGACAAACATCGCACACCTTAAAACAATCGCAGCGCCGCGCTTATACGTATACGAATCAGTATAGAAGAAAAGTGCAGAACCTATCAGGATAGATCGAGCCGCTGCCATCGAAATACTCAAAGAGCCAGAAGACAGTAGTATGACGTTATCACTAACCGTGTTGGAATTCACACCGGAGAATTTTGAATAGCAATTTCCTTTTATTTTATTTGTGGAATATCTGTCATTTTATAAAACAATAATAACTATTTAAACTTACTGGTGAGAATTCGGAATTCCTAAATAAAAATTCATCCAGATGCGGAATGCCACAGCGTTTCCGCATCTAGCTGATGTTTTATAGGGGATTCCAAATTCTCACCAAGAAGTTTAAATAGTTATTATTATTTTTAAGATGATAGTTATTCCACAAATAAAATAAAAAAAAATTGCTATTTAGAATTTAGTGGTGTGAATTCCAACACTAGTGAGTAGGATGGAGTTATTAATAAAGATGAGGTGACATATAATGTAGTGTCTACCATTTGCCAGTGAAGTAACAGAGGAGTTTGTCACAAGGTGGCGCTGATTTTTTACACCGGAATAACAGTTTCTGATTATCGCCGAAATAAACTTCCACCAGAAAATTTTGAAAAGAAAACTTCGCCTTATTTTAGCGGCTTGTTCATTAAAATTTTCTCTCACAAATATGATTCAAATTTCTATTCATTTTTACTGGTGGGAGTTGGCCTGGGTATTTTAATCTCTTTCCCTGACACTGACAGGAAGTTCTATAGGTTCACAATATGGCGAAAACGTAGGGCCTTACTACTGCCGAAGTAGACTTCCACCAGTAAAATTAAATGTCTGCTTTTTCGCCATACTTATGTCTGACATTCTGTATTAATAAGGCGTTTAGATAAGCGTAAAATTCCAGCTCAATTTTACTGGTGGAATCTCTTTCCGGCGGAAATGTGCACTACAAAACCGGTTACAGATGAAGCTTCACCATTTAGAGGCTATGTCAATTCCTTTATATTCATAGTTCCATGGTGACTAGTTGGTCGATTACTGATGACATCACACTCGTGTCCTATGGCCTTGAGTATTTCGATGGCAACGATCTGGTTGGCAAAAAGTGAAGAACGATTATTTCCCTATTCCAAGATTTTTGTGTGCGCCGTTTACTTCTTGAATGCAGTTATTGTATATTGTATGTAAGTATAGTTCACTATTATTTATTAATCATCCTGTACGGTAATTGTAGTAGATTATAAGTCAGGTTATTTATTGTCATTGCATTTGTAGTTATTGTTGTGATAAATAAAAATAGTAAATCGAGAAAGGCGGGTGGTATCAGACACAAGTCCGTCGCGCACTATTGGACACTTTTTTGGTGCAGAGAATTGGGTGGAGTCTTGTTAGTTGTTAATGTAATAGTTACTAAAGCTACAGCCAATAAAAAGAAGGCTACAGCAAGAAAACCGATTCGGCAAAGGCATTCAAGAAAAAAAATGAAAATAAAGAAGAACTTTCAAAGTTTGACAAAGGACCAGGAAACAGAATGCATGATTTGTCGCAAAACCTTTGAAGAAGACTGGATACAACGTCATAAATATAAAGACTGGGTGCATGAAGCATGTATGGACATCGATCCTTCACAGCCATACCACTAGTGCGACGTGTGTATGTGTAATGCCAAAGAGCTGCTTTGTCACTGTTAATTATGTATCTTGACACTCGGCCTGGCAACACTAGTTCTCACATAGTTTGGCTTCATCTCACTGTATTCATCTTGGTGAAATTTGTCGAAATACCTTCCTAACTATTTTCGATCAATGCTATGTTCTTTTGCAGCGGCATGAGCAAGCCATTTATGCTATTCCCCTTCATTCATTTAAATTTTTATTTGTGGCGTTTCAAAATATCCAAATATATATTAATAATTTTAAAACATAACGAAACGAATATCCGTGGTGCAACTCGAATATAAAATATTCGTAGCTGGAAAACAGATAGTTCTTTACGCTTGAGATTAAGATCTGTATTAATTATAACTTGAAAGTTCGTAACAAATGCTAGATTTTGGATTAATTCTATATATACTTCACATATAACACAATATATGTTCTACGCAGAAATACATTATTTCGGATATATCTATTCTAATCATCTATTGTGTGCATTAAATGAAAATGTAACGAATATTACAGTTTTAAAATAGTAGAAACAAAGGTATTATTGATATTATAAGTATTTATTATTAATATTTAATGTATTATTAATATTTAGAAACACTGTGGCCCTTGATTCTCTGTAAAAATTCTCAGACAAAAGAATAATTTCAGATTTTCCTATATTTGACACATTTTAGATATATTCATAAAATATTTAAAAACATGCATTTCTGTTTATAAAAGAATGAGTTGCATGTGTTATATCGTTCAACTGCAAGAAAAGTGACATATCTCGACAAAAGTAAATTGCACAGGAGAGGCAAAAGAAAATTTGCATGATTTTACTCTAACGCGAAATTATCGCACTTAGCTCTGCATGCATAATAAAAAACGTGCATAAAAGCCTAAAACCCATAAAAATGAAGACATAGGAGGGGAGTTGGGGGTTGAGTAATTTTACCTCCCAGCACAATCCACTGCTCTTCTGCGGCCGCAAATGGCCATATAGCGTAATAAAGTGATTTTCCGTATAACTAAACTTATGAAACTTTTTGTGTAGCAAGACGCACCTATGACGGATGTATTAGTGGAATAAAACGTAAAATGAATTTTTGCGAGGTGTGTCACTTTTTTTGCGGGTGACCGATATTATATAAATATATTTCTTCGTGAAATAGACACTATAAAAAACTGAAACATAACATATATTAATTCTTTAAAAAAGAAAAATAAAGTATAGTATCTCAAATGATAAAATCGTTATTGCTAAGATAACTTATTTAAAAATTATTTTTCGAACTAAAAGAGAAAAACAACGTCTCAATTTCATATCCCTTTCTTCTTTTTGAAATACCCTGTACATACGTGTAAAAAGAAAAGTAAAATAAAAGTAAATTTAGCTGTTGCGGAAGTTGCTATTTCTAAACAGACATTTATGCTACCACCTTCATTCATTTAAAGTTTTACTTGAGTCGTTTCACAATATCTAAATACATGTTAATAATTTTAAAACATAACAAAACAAATTTCCGTGGTTCTACTTGAATATGAAATACTCATAGCGGGAAAACAGGTAGTCCTGTACGCTTGAGATTAATATTTATATTAATTCCAAACTTGAAAGTTCGTAACAAATGCCAGACTTCGGATTATTCTATATATACTTCACATATAATTCAAAATATATTCTACGCAGAAATTCATTATTTCAGATTGTAATAATTCTTGTTGATACTTAATAATGGACATGTTTATACGATATTTTCAATAGTTAGAAATTGTTCATTATTCTACGCTTTGTACTTGCATCAGAAAAAGATGATCCTCCACATACCGATTTGGAAAATGAATTAATTTTAAACTCACAGAGCGTAAGTCTATTATTTCTGTCTAGAGAATAGATAATCATTGAAAATATTTATGAATGTTTTCTTAATCTAAAATCTCTCATATCTTAAAACTCATGCAGCATTATTGTTAAAATTACTAATCAGTTTTAGTTCATGTACCATATTTGAAATTACTTTGGTTAAAACATTAATACACAATGCAAGAAATATAATTTTGACAGTTATTTATTATTGGTTCCGGTTTTTTTAAAAGAGTATGTAAATTATGAATCTGAATTAAAAATAATAATAAACACTCAAAAATGATACAACGCAAAATTTTGTATTATTTATACAAATAAAACTACAATTGTCACAGAGACAACACATTGTTTCAAAAATTGTAAAAAGAACTTTCGCAACAACTGATATATTTTTGTAATAAATAAAGAGAAAATTTTATACGATATTTTCAATACAGTGATGGAATTGTGACGCAACTGTTATGTGACTGTTACCACTAAATTTTAATAATATTCTTTGCCTTAAAAAATCTCAGAAATGTTGTTCTGAAATAAGACGAAAAATACTATTAAAATTTAGTAGTGTCAATTGATTCGCTGGTGCTACGCTGTTCTATCACTGTCAATAGCTAGGAATTGTTAATTATTGTACCCTTTGTGCTTGGCTCTGAAAATGATGATACCAATTGTAGAAAATGAATGAATTTTAAATTCACAGAGCGTATGCCTGTTATTCCTGCTTAGAGACAATAAGATCACTGCAAAGCTATATGAATGTTTTGTTTATCGGAAATAGGGGAAGAACGGGTAGCCCCGGCCGGCGGGTAGCCTCGTCCACTATAAGATTTCAACAATCACGCGCACAGAGATAAATAAAGCACACCTTAACACAACCACAGCGTATATACGTATGCGAATCAGTATAGACGAAAAGTATAAAGCGTATCAGTATAAACCGAGCTGTTTACAAGTGAAGAACGATTATTAACCTACGCCAAGATTTTTGTGTGCGCCGTTTACTTTTTGAATGCAGTTATTGTATACCATATGTAAGTACTTCACCATAATTTATTAACTCCTTAGGTACAAATTTATTTCAGGGCTGCCACTGGCGTTTTTTTTTTTTTTTTTTTTTTTTTTTTTTTTTTATTCTATCTTGCACCACTTTCTCAAAACAAAAATCTTTCATATACACTTTGACAATATGTGCAAGAGGAAAATACTACAAAAATATTTTCCTTTAAGTAGTGGTGTGAATATAATATAAAAATAGGTGCCAGTGGCCAAATGCATGACGAGTCTCAGTCGTTAAATGTACCCAAGGGGTTAATTATTTTATACGGTGCTTGTTGTAATTTATAATTCAGGTTATTTATTGTCGTTGCATTTGTAGTTTTTGTTATGATAAATAAAATACTAAATCGGATAGTATCGGACACATTTCCGTCGACCACTCCATACGTTTTTCTAGGCACAGAGAGTTGAATGGTGTCTTGTTAGTTGTTAATATAATAGCTACTAAAGCTATAACCAATAAAAAGAAGGCTACACCAAGAAAAGCGATTCGGCAACAGCATTCAAGAAAAAAAATTAAAACAAAGAAAAACATCCAATGTTTGAAAAAGGACCAGGAAACAGAATGCATCATTTGTCTCGAAACTTTTGAAGAAGACTGGATACAATGTCATAAATATAAAGACTGGGTGCATGAAGCAAGTGTGGATATCGATCCTTCGCAGCCTTACTACTATTGCGACGTCTGTAAGGCCAAAGAGCTGCTTGATCACTGTTAATTATGTACGTCTGGTGCTAGCCGCCAAAAAAATATTTGTCAAAATTAACCCTTTAACTGTTTTGCCCGAGTGTCGCTCGGGAAAAAAGAGTTTGCTATCTTCGAAACTAAAAGCTTTTGGATACCACTTAATTTTAACTGTAATCTTTGGTTTGTTACATGACATACCTTTTCCGATTGTACAAAGTTAAACAATTTGCTGAAAAAAAGTGGTGCCGTGTCCTTATTTTTAATTTATTGTGTAAAAAAATGAAACAGTTAAGAGGTTAAATGCTGCCATCGAAATACGCAATGCCAGAGGACACGGGTGTGGTGCCATCACTAATCGACAGACTTCACACTAGGGTTGGAATTCACACCGAAAATTTTGAATAGTAATTTTCTTTTCTTTTATTTGTGGAATATCTAACATCTTATAAAACTATAATAACTATTTAAACTTACTGGTGAGAATTTGGAATCCCTAAATAAAAATTCAGCCAGATGTGGAAATCCACAGTGTTGCCGCATCCGGCTGATTTTTATTGAGGGATTCCAAATCCTCACCAGTAAGTTTAAATAGTTATTATTGTTTTATAAGGTGATAGATATTCCACAAACAAAATGAAAGATAATTGCTATTCAAAATTTCCCGGTGTGAATTCCAGCACTAGTGAGAAGTCGGTCGGTCAGTAATGACGTCACACTCGTGTCCTCCGAGGCTAATGGAAAAGACAGGCTACTGCGGTGTATTCCGCGCATATTTTTTTTACAGACCGGTGGAGTCACGTGATGCTTGAATGCACCAATACAGGTGTACGAAAAGAGCCTACTGTCACTCTAGCGGTCTGTAAAAAAAGACTCTTGGGGTAGCCTGTCTTTTTCGTTAGCCTTGCGTGTCCTCTAGCCTTGAGTATTTCGATGGCAGATGGTAAGGACTTATTATAAGACTTTATTTAAGCTGAGATAAATAAACTATTTGATTTTTACTTTAATAGAATGATAACAGATATGTTGTATTTAATTTCAAGTTTCGCAATAAAAGTTTGATTCTCTTCATTTCCAAAATTTATCTGTTCGTGTTATGTGTCATATGTTCAAAATTTGTGTGTTATGTTTATGTATTCGGCGGTACCAGAACGTCTCCTATATCACGTTAATCAGAATTGTCTCATATTGTAAACCTCGCACAGAATTATTGTTAAAATTCAATATTTTTATGAAGTACTGATCAGTTTTTTTATGTACAGCATTTGAAATGCTGTTGATTAAAACATTTATACACAATGAAATAAATATTAATTTTGTATTTCTTTATCATTGGTTAGTCATTTTGCTAAAATTACAAGTAAATTGGGAATCTGAATTAAAAAAAAATAAATATTACAGAAAAAAAGCTAACTTATTTATACACTTTAAACAGTCGTTGTCGTGCTGAAAACACACTGTTTACAAACTTTCCATAAGAACATCGACTGATATTTTATCACATAATTAAAAAGATATGCAACTGGAACTAAAAAAATAATGTTTTTAGCAAATGCTATTATTACTATTATCTAATATTAGATAAATAATCTGATATGTAATAACATAATTAATAATTTTAAATTTTCATAAGGGCTTTAATTAAAATGAATTACCCACAGTTAACACACTGTTTTTGTTTCAGCTTAGTTACACTGAATTAATCTAAAATTTAAATTTTGATCTATACAGTAGAATACCTCTTATATGGACACAGGGTTCTCACAGATGCTTACTATTGAATGTCTTCAAATTGTAATTTTAGCTTTACTTATTTACAGAAATTTTGCGATTAAGTAAGACAAATAATTCTATTCGAAATAGTGGTATTAACAAATAAGTTACCATGAGAACCTTGTTTACGGATAAAGGATTATATGTTGCAATTTATAAATAGAAGCTTTATTAATTTTTATAGAAATGATTTATCTAATATTAATGCAATGCCTGTTTTTCTACACCGTTTTTCATCTACACCGGACAGGAAATGATCACTCCACCTGATAGCCAAGTAAAATTGGTAAAGACCGTATATGAAGCTATTAACCCTCTCGCCGCATAATTGTTTTATCAAAGTAGCTTTAAAAATTGCGTATTTAATTCCTTCGCGATGAACGTCTTTTAAGGATTTTTATTCTTTTGTCACCGGTTTTTCAAAACAAAAATTTTCCTCTGATTTATCGGGAAAATGCTCCGATTAGATAAGGCAAAATTTGCAAAAAAAAAGTAACTGGTGGGAATGATCAAGGAGGGTTAATTAGACGGAAAAAATGCATCCAAGATGAAATCTCGGGTTACACAAATTTTGCTACATTTAAGTTACCCGAGAAACTGTCGGGTTGAGCAGCGAGAGGGTTAATAAAGAGGAACTGACTAAAATAGTGAAACTTCGACTATAACCACTTTCTCAGAGGTTGATTTACCGCCGACGGAAACTTCCACAGGTAAATTTATATAGAATTTTTTTCCTTATTTAAACGCCTTATTAATGCAACATTTCAATCATAAATAATGGCAGAAACAGATTTTCATTTTTACTGGTTAAAGTTTACTTTCGCCGAACACAAACTCTGCGTTTTCGCCATATTGCGACAGTCAGTGAAACAAACTGAATGTTTTACCAGGCAAACTGACACCTGTAAAAGGAAATAGAAAATTTTAAGGTACTTGTAAGGAAATATTTTCATGAATACGACGCTTAAATAAGACGAAATTTTCTATTCAATTTTACTGGTGGGAAGTATGACTCGGCGGCAATGAGAAACTGTAGATTCGATTTAAAAACAAGTGGGTAAGCGTGATCACAGATCTAACAAAGGGTTTCGTTTAATATTCCTTTCAAATCACTTTATTCTTTTGCAAAATCTGTTAGTTCCACATTTCGAAACCAGGGGGCTCACTTCATTCTAAACAAACATCTATCAGAACGAAATTCCGTTTTACAGCCTATCCGTAGATATATTAGTCCAGGGAGTCGGGCCAATAGCACCAGAGATAGGCAGGCCCCACACGGTGGTAAAAAGTGGAACTAAAATATGTAAGTCTATGGTGCATAATATGAAAGAGAGGTCAAAGTGGTGTCGGCAAAAGTTAGAAAAGTGCCCCCCTCCCCGGGTGAAAAGCGGGTAGGATAAAAATTGCTTAAAATGCACAAGTTAGAGACCGGAGGGGTAAGTAATATAAGACTTTTTGAAAATCTTCTGATCTTTCGTGTGATGGAAAGTGTTCCGCTATAAATATGCAAAATTCCATGTCTCGAACTTAATTAGGGCATGAGTTAGAAAAATTGCTTAAAATACACAAGTTAGAGACCGGAGGGGTAAATACTAGACTTTTTGAAATTTTTACGATTTGTTCGGTGATCACAAGTCTTTAACTATAATTATGCAAAATTTTAAGTCTTCAACTTAAATAGGGCTGCGTTAGAAAAAAAAAAAAAGCTTAAAATACGCAAGTTAGAGCCCAGAGGTTTCAATATAAGACTTTTTCGAAATTTTATGATTTGTCGTTTTATTGCAAGTTTTTAGCTATAACTTTCCAAAATTTCAAGTCTTCAACTTAATTAGGGGCTCAGTTAGAAGAAAAAGCTTAAAATACACATGTTAGAGCACGGAGGGTTAAATATAAGATTTTTTCAAAATTTTATGATTTGTCGTTTGATGTGAGGTGTTCAGCTATAAGTATGCAAAATTTCAAATCTCCAACATACATAGCTTCTGAGAACAGGCACTGTGACAGACAGACAGAGGAGCGAGACGAATAGGGTTTCGTCAGATGAACGAAAACCTAAAAAGCATCCGTCATCTTTTGACAACCTCCTCAGTTACTTCACTCGCTACTGGTAGACAGTATACTATATGTCTCCAACTCTTTATTCATAACTCCATTCACTGGACTAAAGACGATTTTATTTTCTGCATTGGCAATAAATTTTACATCAACAGTTATTATGATTGTTTGCCGGTTCCAGACAAAGAAAGCATAGGGAATCTATCTCAACTGTTTGTAACTAGGATTCCTTATAATCGCTGTCTTGAAGGAATGAAAAATTTTTTAGCCCCAAAAAGTCATTTTACTCCATTGTTTATTAGATTTAACACTTTAAGTAAGCTTTTGGATTTTAAAATGTACATGTGTAAACAATGGAGTTTTGAATAAAAAGGAGGAGACATATTGTGTATTGTCTACCTGTTGCGAGTGAAGTAACTGAGGAGGGTGTCACAATATGGCGGTTGATATTTTTACAACGGATAAACCGTTTTTGTTAATCGCAGAATGAAACTTACACAATTATATTTTAAATTGAAAATTTTGCATTATTTTAGCGGCTTTATTAGGAAAAAAAATTATGTCACAAATATGGTTAAAATTTCTATTTCCTCGTACTGGTGGAAATTTGTCTAGGTATTACAATAATTTTTACTGACACTGACAGGAGGTTGTCTATGTTGTCACAATATGGAGGAAACGCAGGGTCTGACAACTGCAAAAGTAAACTTCCACCAGTAAAAATGAATATTTGTTTTTGCTTTTATTAATGACTGAAAGTTTGCGTTAAGAAACGTTTAAATAAGGAGAAAATTCCTATTTAAATATACTGGTGGAAGTTAACACCGGAGGTAACCTACCTATGACAGAGCGGTTACAGTTGAAGCTTCGTTGTTTTAAGCATATGCCAGTTTCTCTTTTTTAATAGTTTCCTTGTATAAACTAGGAAATAGAAAATAAAAAAATCAAGTTGAATAGATGTGCATAAGAATCGGAGAAAATTCTACTTGAGCTTGTGTTTTCTAACTTGACATAGATAAATACGTCTTGTTACATAAGGAGAAAGCCAAACAATCTGTATCGATTCTGAAAAGACAATGTGTATTGTATAATTTGTCAAATGAAAGATATATTATTGATTAATTTATAGCTTATATAAATGAAATTCTTCACATTCTTCATTCGAAAACATATGATGAATTAAAATAGTCTTCTCGACAGAAAAAATAAAGATTCATTTTTAACTTAAACTGTGTTTTTCTTATTAAACCTATAGTGCGCAGCTTTACATATGTGCAAAGAACAGTGTTTTAATTTAATAGATCTTTTTATTCGGATATACCTAATGCACAACAGAAAATTAAAATAGCAATATTTGCTTTAATTAATAACAGACATTCCGTATTTAAATAAAGGGAAATTAACCATTGAAACTTCCTGTTGTAAAGTCAGATTCTCTGAACTACGTAATTTCTAGAACGCATTCTATCATGGGAATTAAAAGGTTAAAGATTAAGTTTTATAAAATAAATAATTATATAAAATAAGGTATTTAGCAACATACTTACGAAACATACACGACAGTAGTTTTTACTTGTATTGCAGATGTGCAACAGAAGAAAAGATTGACGTATTGTATGAAAAATGTATGTGTGATTTTTTTCATTCTTTTTTCTGTGTAATAAACCTTTCAAAGAATCATATATAATTTTTTCGAAACAAAATAAAAAATAGCGCATTTAAGGGTTAAACATAAATTAATGACGGAGAACAGAACTGAACACCACTGCATAAAATATCAAGTATTCTTTAGAGAGGTTTTCGAAAATATCGATATACAAGTCTGAAAACAGAGCATGTATAATCCTTACTTTTGAGTATCCCTATGTCTGAATAGTAATTTTAGCCATCACCTTTTTTAATAACAGAAAATTACTGCAAAATTTACTTTTAAATAAGGAGAAAATTACAGTTTGAAATTTGTGGTACTCGATTATAAGTAGGGCCTTTTCCTGAAAAATTAATAGGTATAAAAGATCAATATATTCCAACATTCATAATAACAAAATTTTATATACTATGAAAATAAAAAATGTATTATTTACCTAGAGTAAATTGTACAGTAAAGATTTTATAAGAAAATACACATTTTTTTTTTTTCATTCGGTATAGTACCTTTTGAGTGCACTACTTCCAAAAAATAATATTTTCCTTATATAAATGCCGAAAATTATCACAAATTCTGCAGTTAAATAAGCTGGGAATTATTGCTTGGAGATAGTGGTATTCAAATGTAAATACCTTATGCACTCTGAAAAACATATGAGGCTTAAAAATCAACCATTTTCAACATTTTAATAAGAAATTTTTATATGTTTTGGAAATGAAACAAATGGATTATTTACATAGTGTAAACAGTACAGACAATATTACATATGGAAATAAGTTTATTTACATGTAATCTAACAGTTTTTAAGTAACACTGCCTCCCAGGAGGAATCAGTGCCTTACTTAATAGCAGAAAAGTGTTACAAATTTTGCGATTACATAAGGCGGAAATTACTGTTCAGAAATTGTAGTAATCACATGTAAGTACCTTATGCATTTTGCAAAACATAATGGAAAAAAATGAATCATTTGCAACATTCATAACAACAAATTTTATATCGTAGAAAAAAAATGCGTTTCTACTTTGTGTAATTCGTACAGACAAGATTATATGGAAAAATAAAGCTTATTTTTATGTACTTGCAGAACAAAAAATCGAATTATTACCCCGAGGATGTTTTTCTTCATTAGCCTTTTTTTTTCGTATATGATTACAGTACAGATATTAATACAAACTGCTAATATTACCACAGGCTTCCAACAGCTTATTTCATTTTATTCTATCGGCTAACTTGCTTTTTATTAGAACCGAAAAATTAATCAGTTAAACCCCATTCGTTATTGAAATTAAAATAAGTTATTCATAACGTTATCCATCTTCTTTTATATCATATGATTCTCGATTAGCCAATATTTCGAAATTGAAACATATAACGGTAAAATAATTTAGTCAATTTTGCAAGTTTAAAAATATTTTTCATATTATGAACAGAAAAATTTATCATGCGCACAAACAATCGACGTTAATCACATAATACATAATTCATTCTTGATTGGATTTCTTTACAATTTTAAGATTAATAATTTTTTACATTAATTAAAATGTTATCATACAGGGTGTTTTTAAAAGAATATCGGGGTTTTAACGCTTGGTAGTATTTATTACATAAAACTTAAAATTATAATTAATATGTAAAATGAAAGGGCAACTCAAACAGTTTTACCTACAAGCTTACAAGTGTTCAATGTCAGCACCTTTCGTCACACGGCATACATCAAGTCGATAGCTCAGTTCTTCCCGAACGTTGATTAGTGTTTGTTGTGTAATTGTTGCAAAGACAGCCGATATTTTCAAACTGATGATACCATCTAAGGATGTTATTATCACTTGGGGGATCAAATCTGAACTTAAACCGGAACGCACGTTACACAGTAACTACAGATTCGGTCTTTGCAAACTGCAGAACACAAAATGCTTTCTGTTCACTAGTCGCCATTTATGCTACTAGCGCTTTCTAACGGATGACGGAAGAAACATTGCGTGCGCATGCGCATGCACAGGTACCAACAAACTGTTTGAGTTGCTCTTTCATTTTATGTATTAAGTATATTTTTATGTTTTATATAACAAATACTACAAAGCATTAAACCCCCATATTAATTTAGAAATACCATGTATATTGCATATTATTGGTATGGAAAACTTTTACAAAAACACATCAATATACTTTCCCATAGACACAATAAATTCATATTTCTATCAAAATGCTGAAAATTAACATATTTTTCTAATTTTATTTCATTTTAAGCTACCAATATTTAAAAAAATAGCTTAACTAATCAAAATATTCTTAATTATGGTAAATGAAGAAAATCTTTATGAAACTTTCTAACACTGCATATTAATTTAGCAGCTTATCTGGAAACTGATGTTTTTGAAGATTTGAAGCTATAGAACCATCTATGGGGAATTTCTGGAACAATATATCCCACCGCACCTCAAGGGGTTAAAGACTGTAAATGAGTTATTAAAACTATGTAATTAAAATAAAAAGGTTGTTTTGGTGAAAAAGTGTTATATTGCAAATTAAATATAAAGGAAATGTTTGAATAGACACATAAATGGAAAATTAGTCTTTATTTTACTTTATTCTAAATAAAACGATTGTTTTTTTTCAAAAATTATTATCCTTTAAAGGCGAAATGTTTTACGTATATGCAATATTAATTGTAATATCAAAGCAATGTAAATTAAAGCAATATTAAATTAAATCAAGATTAACCCTTAAATGCGCTATTTTTTATTTTGTTTCGAAAAAATTACATATGATTCTTTGAAAGGTTCATTACACAGGAAAAGTAATGAAAAAAATCAGAGATACTTTTTTTCATATAATACGTCAATCTTTTCTTCTGTTGCACATCTCCAATACAAGTAAAAACTACTGTCGTGTGCAGTTTTGCCAGATGGGCTACTTTTTTTAAAATTGAGATTCTTGATCTTCACCACTTTTTTGAAATGGTAAAATACGCCTTATTTAACGACATAATAATTAAGGCGAAAACAAAGGTAATTTTGCCGTTTCAAAAAAGTGGTGGCAATCAAGAAATCTGAATTAAAAAAAGTAGCCCACTGGCAACCCTGGTCGTGTGGTTCTTTTACGCTAAAATATTGCAAATTAGTAAATATTTTAATAAGTATGTCTCCAAATACATTATTTTATATAATTATTTACTTTATAAAATTTAACCTTTAACAATTTAATTCCCATGATAGAATACGTTCTAGCAATTACGTAGTTCAGGGTATCTGACTTTACACCAGATAGTTTCAAGGGTTAATTTAACTTTATTTAAATACGGAAAGTCTGTTATTAATTAAAGCAAGTATTGCTATTTTAATTTTCTGGTGTGAATTAATCTGGTTAATTTTCTGGTGTGTATACGAATTAAAAAAAATCTATTAAATTTAACATACTGTTGTTTGCATATATGCAAAGCTGCTCACTAAAGTGTTAATAATTCGTCTCACACAGAGGTGGGCAAATCTGTAATTCCAATTATCTGCAGTATAATTATAATTTAATTGTATATAAGCGATAATAATTACATACATTCAATCACGGAAATTTTGTCAAATATTGGAATAGGGTGTGGTTTCGTCTACAATGTTGCAAGATTTTTTTTTATGGCATATGATTATAACTACACTTAATTACATACGATTAAACTGTAATTATATTGCAGATGGTTTGGCTCTTATATATGTTACATATAAAGTCTAAAAAAATATTTTGAAAATACTCTCAAATACTACCACATAAAAATGCAAAATTCATCTTGTTTAATTTTATTTAAAATGAAAGTTTTCCTAATTTTACTTTAAATGATGAGATTTATTAAAACCTATATATTATAAAAGCTTAGCAACTGAAACAAAATTATTTGTCTATGATTTTACCGATCCATACAGAAACACAAATTTCGTTCTTTGATTCTATTCAGAATTGTAAGCTTTTTCAATATGTATCATATTTTCAAGCCAGATCAATTAAATATTGAATATTATTATACTTTAAAACATAACTAAATTACATTAAAAACATAACGAAATGTAGTGCATATCAAAATGATAGAAAAATATTCTAAAAACACCCACACGTACTTCAACGTAAAAACGAGAAATGCGTCTTTCTTATTTTGATACTTAAAAGAAATTTCAAGATCCCAGGAATTTCTACTTTGGCTAAAAGCTCTTTTGCAACGGAAGGAGAATTCTAGCTACTTTAAGTGGAAGGTGGACGTTAGAAAATTTCTTTTTTAATTTTCTTCAAAAATATATGAAATTTTGTGCCAGTAGACATTTAGCCATAAGTATACAGAACACCTTAAAAGAGATTTCAAATATTATTATAATTTTAAGGTTTTAAAAATTATTTAATATTTTTAAAACGGAATTTTAAAATGCTCAATGCGTCTTAATGTTTGAGATATTTCCTCAAGTTTACATTTTAATCACTTAAAACTCTATTACAAACAAATCTGTGTATCGATTTTTTAATCCCTTGAATAGTTAATTTTTTAGAGATTTTTTTCTGAATTCCATATCGATTTTCATGAAAATTTTGCCTTTTAACAGTTTAAAAATCCAATTTAATTATCTCAATAAAGTCGAATTTTAAAATGCATACACAGTTTTTTTGTAAATAATATCAGGATTCTTTCTCAACAATTTCGTGAATGCTGATCAAAAATTAAGACGCGTAGAGTATTTAAAAAATATAAAAACGCTGAAAAATCAGTTTTGCGAAAAAGAGATTTAACGTATACTAAAGAGACAAAAAAATTGTTTATGCACAAAATTAAAACGCTTGTAACTTTGCGAAAAAATCACCGCACCTGCATCCGGTTTTTCACAAATGACCCAGTACAAATTGGAAAATATTATACACAAAAATAAATTCCGATTTTTGGGTCAATTTTAGATCAAATAAACGTCCACGATCCCTTAATAAAGCTTCATTTTTGAAGCCTAGAAGCAAAGCTGGAAAAATGTTTTTATGACGAGGGATCAGGATTCTTACGTAAAGCTTTACGTTACAGTGGAGTCAGAAATATTTTAAGTAATATAAAAATGTTATTTTACAAATATCTTCTTTAGATTTACTTGTTTAGAATTGCAAATATACTTATTTTTCCTGATATTAATTTAATATGATATTTTCTTTATCAAATATTTAATTAGTTCTTATGAGGTTTTAAGTAAAACATATTCTATGTATTGGATATTGAAATGTTTTTTGTGAATGTAAATTTTTTAAAACTCTTTGTGGCTCTTTGTGTTCTATTACACCGAACACCCAACTTGATTCCCAGATAATACAATGCAGGACTGCCACAGGCGACTATATTTGTATTCTATTCGCACCAGTATTTTTCTAATATAAATGTTGAAGTATATTTATCTTGAAAATGTTGTCAAATTGTGTGCTAAGGATTTCTTTATTGAGAAAGCGGTGTCAGAATTGAAAAATAATCGACTGTGGCAGACCTGCAACGGCACCAGAATTTTGGTACAAGTGTTTTCCTTCACTATGTGTGTGGAACAAAGCTTTTTCTTATTTCCAAATAAATTTGTTCGTAAATTCCGGTGTCATTCATTCATTCACGTAATCATTTTAGCAATGGAATTGCCCTGCGACGGAAAGGGTTAATAAGTACATACATTGGTATTGCATACGCATACTTCCCAACTTCCGACTAAACATCAGTAAAATGTGAGTTAATTTAAATCAAGTTAAACAGGTTTCTAACCTGAAAATATTTTAGATGTATCATTAGCTATTTAATTTCCCGTTTCTACGTGGAACTTGTTTGATATATCTTCTATAAAATAAAATATGGTTTGAAATTTGGTTAAACTGGTTTAAATTAACTCACATTTTACGGAAGTTACGTCGGCTTATGGCAGGAATGCATACGTTTTAATGTTGCATCGTAATATATTTTTACAGTTTAAGTATTAATTCAGAATAATATAGAAAGATATTATAATTAAGGCATTTGTCATAAACACAATTGTTCAGCATAAAACTTCGCAACAGTATCTATTTCATAGCACAGTTATTGGGCTTTAAATCATATAAGTTGAAGTATGTTATATTGCATATTAGTGAAAGTTAAAATTTGCAAAACGTAACAACATACATTCTCATCTAACTCATAAATTCAGATTTCTATCACACTATTCTAATTGTATTCTAAATTTAATTTTAAATCCAACAGAATTTAAGGATTATATATGAGTTATTTCCACAAAACATTTAATGCAGATATAGATTTCATAGAACTGTCTTATATAGAATGTTCACTATCTAAAATATGTATATATACGTGGGCAGTTCAATAATTACTGTCCCTAATGTATATAAAATATTTGTACTGCGATGGTTGATGTGGAATATCGAAGCCTAATCTCTTAAATGCCTATATGCTCAATTTCAGAACCGTAGTTGCTATATTAACATATTTTTGGAGGGAGGGGTGAAGTTTTAAAGACCTATATTGTGGGGAGATTTAAGGAGGGGAGTGCGGGTGAAATGCTGGTTTGGAGCTACGTTTGTGACAACGGATAAGATGTGGCTACATCACTATGATCCCGAGTCCAAACGACAGTAGTTACGTTTCATCCACTGTCACAAATCTAGCCCCATAAGCTAAAAATCAGCCTTTTATCCCCATTCCCCCGCCCTTTCACTCCTCCCTCCAAAACTATGCATATAGCAGCTATAGATCTGAAATTGAGCATATAGGCATCTAAGATATTATGCTTCGATATTCCACAACAACCATCGCAGTACAAATGTTTTATACACACTAGGGACAATAATTATTTAACCACCCTCGTATATAATACGGGGTCTGTCCAGAAGTAATGAGACTGATTCTATAAAATTCGTTTATTTGAAGATAATTTTACAAACTTAATATTCTTCAAAATATCCTCCCCCTGCACTAACACACCGTTGCAAACGTCTCTGTCACCCATTTTTTCCCGCCTGGAAGCCTTCAACTGGAATGCTGTTCAGAACGTGAGTGATGTTTTTCTGCAAGTTTCCCAGATTGTCAAAACGGTGACCTTTTAAGCTGGATTTTAAGTCAGGGAATAGAAAGACGTTGGCGGTGACAGATACGGGCTACGGTGCTTGGGTCTGAGTTGCAACATCTGTAAAACTGAAGTACGAATTCCTCTTTTTATTATTTTTTCCTTTTTATGAAATTAAATAAGATTTTTTTTCAAAATTTATTATATTTTAAAAGCAAAAGTTTTTGAAAAAAAGAGATTTGAAGCGCTAAAAACCAAAAGAAATAAATTGTCTCATATTGTATATTAACATGCAAAAAGATATTCTGAAATCAAACTCAAATTCTATCACATAAAAATGCAAAAGTATTTTTTTTTCAGTTGGTCCGAAATTAATCTATTTATCAAAATTTATTTTAAAACTGGAAGCGCCGGCTATTTTACACAAGTTTTATAAAAAGTGTTTCACACAAAAATGTTTATTTAAAACTACTTAATGTATTTAATTAGCCTATTTTTGTGTTGCACGCATTTAACATATCTTATAAAGAAATTTCTGGTTCGAATAGACTATTATCAATTTGGCAGCAGTCAAAATGACCCTTAATGGCGGTTCTAGTGTTAAATGGTGAGATTTATTAAAACTTGAAAACTATAAAGAAAAAAATAACAAAATTATACGTCTGTTATAGAACTCATGTTTACGTTGCACAAATAAATAAATAATTCTTTCTTTTGTTCTAACGAGAATAGTATGTTTTTTCAGTATTTATTCTTATTTAAAGCGAATATCTGTTAAATTATATGTGTTATTAAATCTTTAAAAATATATTAAATAAAATAAAAAAAAATGATTGTTCTAATATTTTGTATTAACTTTTCAGAAGCGTATACACACTAAGAAAAACTACTACATCTAATACTAAGAAAAACCAATATTAAACATATCAATAACGAATGACATCGAATTCTTCTTTCTTATTCAGACATTTTAGAATATATCAAACTTTGAAGAATTTTAACTTTAGCTGAAAGCTGCTTTACAATTTAAGGAGAATTCAAGCTACTTTAATAAAGCATTGATTTTGGAGCATAGATCCATAACTTGAATGCAGGTTTTATGATGAGTGCAAAATACTTCGAGAAGCAAATTACAGTGGCGTCCGAAACATTTCAAGTGATGCAGAATTGTAGCTTTGTAAATAGAATTAATTAATTAGAGTTCCAATACCTTTTCTAATATGAATAAAATTTCTGATTTCTTCGGAGAAAGTTATAACAATAATTATGGAGTTTTAAATGAAACATATTTTAATTATCATTCTGGAAATTACAAATTTTCAAATTAATAATTAATTTTTTAATTAATAGTCTGCTTTTTCAATATTTATTGTTTTAATGTTATATTATTTTTCATTTATAATATTATGTTTTTTTATACAATAATAAAATAATATAAAAGAATAAACATATAAATGAATAAAAATCAATAAATACAAAATAATTAAAAAAATCATGTTAAATAATAATAAAATATTACATTATTATGTATTATTATTATTTTATATCTAACAGTTATTGAATAAAGTTCAATTTAATCTCAAATTACATTTACAAAACTATAATACCAATTCAGTATTTTATGGGAAGATATTATAATTAAATTTTTGTCTTAAATCCAATAGCACCGCATAATTGTTAAAAATTAGAATTTCTACAAAATTAGAGTTAAATCCAATAATAGTTATTATTTCTTAGTGCAGTTATTTAAGTTAAAGTAATACAGAATGACAAAAAAAAAATGATTTCCTTGAAAAATTATGAATGCATAATTCTGAAAATATGTTATAGTTTGATCTTCTAACATGGTACACCCAAGTTATCTTCACTTCTTGGAACATCCAAAGAACATGGCACTACAATTTTAGATCGGAAATTTTCTATTTAATGTTTAAGTCACAGAGTTTGTGATATCCTTAGCTAATCTCAGAATTTTTCTGATATTAAATAATCGCAGATTTTTTTGTGATTAAACAAGACAAACAGTTGTATTCCAAAATTTTGAAGAACTGTACGTATATTGGGTGCATTTGAAAGAAATTATTTCTGTGTGATAAGATGGAGTGCAGAAGATAAGATTGGAAACAAACATAATGTCGGAATCACTCAGTATGGTTCCAAAAATAATTTCTGATCTAGAAAATGAACAACTACATACATTTATGTAGACCAGAGCAGTGTTGCTAGATTGGGAACTTTTTTTCCCCAGATTGTTGATTGTCACCGCTTTTTTGAGATAGCAGTATTCGACCTATTAAAAAAAATAGATTAAAAATTCTGAAAAATAAGGCCAAATATACTATTTTTAAAAAGTGGTGACAGTCAAATAATCAGAATTTAAAAACTCCCCAATCTGGCAGCATTGGACCAGAGTAGCCTTGCAAACGATGGTCGTTAAAAAATTAACAAATTAATGCATGGTGTAACTTATCAGATACCACACATGCCACTTTTATAATAGCATGCATCAAATGGAGTTTGTTTATTTTCCTTAAATGTGTATTCGTCGGTACCATGTCAAACTATCCAATGTGAAAACAGTGGGTTACTTTTTTAAAATTCAAATTTCTTGATTGGCACCACTTGTCTGAAATGGTAAAAATCCTTTTGCTTTCGCCTTAATTAATATGACTTTAAATAAGATTAAATAAGACGAATTTTACTATTTCCAAAAAGTGGTGCCAATCAAGAGATCTGAATTTTAAAAAAGTAGCCCACTGTTTTCACATTGGTTAGTTTGACATGGTACCGACGATATGTGTCCATGCGTATGTATTTATATTTTACACTTTCGCGTCCGATGTTTTACAATTTTGACGGAAAAAGTACTTTTACGTTAATAATGTTAATTGTAGCTATCCTAATAGATTTGCTTAAGTTTAACGTATAGGTCATTGTCCGAAATCTAACGAATGTAGTTATCACAGATTTTGTTTTTTACAATAGCAATATCCAAGTTTGATACCACAAATAAATTTTACACCCTTCAATTAGCATAAAAACAAATTTTCATGAAATTTGTACAATTATTTTAAGAGAAATTAATTATTTTAAAATGAGCGTATTTTATGGACTGTACCCAAAGTGATTTTTGGTACTGTTGAAATGCTACAGAATGACTATGTCACTTCTATTAATGTATTATTTCATGATTATACGTCCATTTCACTTGCTTACTATTCTTTGACTGTTGCGAGCCCAAATGGTTGAATAAAATGAGTAAAATATATTGATATCAAATTATGCTTTTCAGCACATCTTAAACCCATTTTAACGTTTTTTAATCATAATTCGAAAACTGCTTGAAAGAAAAATTTGAAATTGAGAATTCACATAAAGCAGAATATAATAAATATAAATCTATAAAAAAATTGTAAATTGCAATTCATATTTTTTCTAATATTAATTTCATAATTAATAATTCATATTATAAATAATTTAAAATTACAAATTCAATGTATTTATGTTTGGGCTTTTTGGTATTATTATCACACAGTAAACTGTCACATTAGGATTATAATTTTAGGCAATACTAATAAAAATATCAAAACGTAAATTAACATTAGAAGCTTTCAATTTTGAATGTTCATAATTCAAAAACTTATAATCCAAATGACTTAAAAAAAAAAAAAATTCTGGGCACAGTTTGAATGAAAAATGATTGAAAAGATGTTGTCAAAACTGGGTGTTGCCATTAAAAAAACGAAGTTTAGCCTAGTATGATTTGTATACGTCCCCTTAATGAAATTTTATATACATCATTTAAAGGTAGATTTTTTTCCAAAGGTTTGGTACCAGTAACTTTCTTCTATTATAATTACTTGCAGAGTTTGTAGGGTGTTTTTACTTTTTTTTCCATGACTGTAAAATTGGAATTATTGAGCTTAAACTTTTTCAGGAACAGATGTCATAAGTTCCCCCCGGCCGCCATCTTGGAATTTTCTTGGCGTGAATACCCTTTTTCCGCCAAGTAGTAAATGTCGCCAAGCACCGGTTTATACGCATGTTTGGCTTAACGAAAATAAAATGTAAATAATAAACAAATTTCGCTAAAATGGAAACCAGTAATCCTTGTATGTGCGTTTCGCGCACATTTTCCGAAAAAAAAAAAACATCACTGCATTCAACACTTCTCGAGGTGTAGCATTCTCAAAATTCAGTAGTTCTCGCTTTCTAGCAATCTCAAAATGTAAAAAAACTTTTAAAGCAAAAATACACATAAAAAAAACAAAATTCGCTAAAATGGCAACCAGTAATCGTTGTATGTGCGCTTCGCGCACATTTTCCGAAAAAAACATCACCGAATTCAGCATTTCTCGTGATATAGCATTCTCAAATTTCAGCAGTTCTCGCTTTCTAGCAATCACAAAATGTAAAAAACTCAAAAGTAGTAAAATATACATAAAATTATCAACATACCTTAACAAACATCTGCTTTTTTGAAAGATCCAGCTCGAAATATTATCGCCGACATTTTCTAAAATAGACTTATCAATACGTATTCACAAACTATAAACAAACCTTCTTTTCTTGTCAAAATTTCCTCATATTTCCTAATTATTTCAGCAACAGCGTTTAAACGGATTACTGAAAACATAGTCAATCAAATACATTCAATAAATTTCACATAAAAATAAAAAGGCAGAACTATACAATACGATATCAAAATACATTCACAATATTCCAACATTAACTTCTCGCTCTGTGCTTCTCGGTTGCCAGAACGACACGTCACAACAACACGTCATACGAGATTCAACATATCGAGGTTGCCATATCCATAACCACCGTCAACACGCCAACACGCCAACAAAAAATCGCCAAACATTTCAAAACAACAACGGCGGAGGGAAGATACGGCATCAATTCCCTTTTTCACACCACACAGTAATTTTCTGACGAAGTTAGAACGTCTTTCGCAATTTCTTTTGAAGAGAAATCTTTTATTTATCCCGATAATTAGAGATATAATTTACCGCTAATAAGCTTTCGGTAATCTGAAATGAAATTTATTTATGTGATCTTAGCCTCTTGCTGTGATCACATTTTTATAATGAATAATCATAGCAAACTCTCTAGTGCTTACCTCATAATTATTTGCAATTGTACGCCCCACTAGTAGTTAGTAATGCCAAATAATGTGAATACGTTATTTATTTTAGTTTGTATTAATGTTTTATTTATTTTATTATATTTTATTTTAGTTAGTGTTATCTGGTGTACTTATTTAAATTTATTATTATTTAAGAAAATATTTTATCAAGTATTATTGAAGAAATTCTATGATCTCAATTTTTCTGAGTTCCAGGAAGAAAAATGAATTCTATAAAGCTCGAACCACAGTGAATATTTGTTCATTATGCCTTCTCAAGTTAAAATTTCTCTTATTTTGGACAAGTAATAAATGTTTTTTAAACCCTAGATTGACGTTTGATTAGATTTACAACCCATATTGTCTTAGTTAATTCATAAATAATTCATGGCTCGTTCCAATGATGACTTAGTGCAGAAAAATAAATTAATAAAATTGAAAGGTCCAACACTACCATTGGTAGTTTTCTGAATTATGAGTTATACCCATTTGGATATAGATTGTGTTTGTGTATACTATTAAATGAAATTATTTATGAATGGATGTAGAAAATTACTAAGATGAGTTAGTATAAATAACATGATTAAAAAAAAGGGAATTTGTTTTCTGAAGGTACTTATAAATTAAATGTTGCAGATTATTACGAGCCCCTATTGAAAAATTTGTATATAAGAAAAAGCCAGCTTAATTTTATTAAACATTTTTATTGAGATATTATTATGTTATATTATAGATTATAAAATGCTCTAGAATGGTATAGATTCATACCAAGCTATCATGCCTCGAAATTCTGAACACGAAAATCAATGTAACGACATCATAAAATGAAATAAAATGAGGGAAAAAACAAAATCGAAATACAAATTTTATTTGCAATCTATTAATTAACTAAACATTTGGGAAAAAAATGAGAAAAAAAAACAACAACAACTGTAGCTTAATACATAAATATAGGTCGATACACTCTATGAACTAATTGGGCCCCATTTTTACAAATGAGATCGAAAATTCTTTTATTCATGCTGTTCGCAAGAGTTTTCATAGTGTTTTGTTTCAAATTTTCCCAAGCATTTTCAACAGGTACCTTTAATTAAGCAACTGAAATGTAGCTCAAGTTTGTATCATAAATTCTGCGTACAAGAAACCCCTAGCCATGTTCCGCAGGGTTGCAATCTACAGGCTGGCAATCCATTACACCCACTTGTTTAGTAGACAACCATTGTTTCGTGCTGTTACTGGCATGTACCTATACATTAACCTGTACGGATAATTAGGACGATTTCGTTGGAAACGACGCAAATAAGGCAGAAAATCATTTTCTACAAGAGTTTAATATGCTTTGCTGTCCAATGTCCATGATACGAAGACCAATGGAACAGTTCCTTATGCACTACCATTACCGTCTCAATACTCAAGGCCTCCGGACTGATTTGGTGACGTACCAAATGAAGATTAACCTCTTGAAGGGCAAGCAATTGCGTTTGTGTAATGCTTAATTCCCACCGGAAATTTAGAAAAATTTTATTTCAAAATAAGGAAAAGCAATTTTACGACTTTTCTTCACTAAAGTCAGAAAATTAAAATTTCCTAAAATTTTTCTGCTGCAAATCCTGATTAATCGTAGGTGGTATATAATATATACCACCGCCCCTTAATCCCCTGAGGGGCGGTGGGATATATTTTATCCCACTTACGATTAATCAGGATTTGCATCAAAAAAGTTTTAGGAAATTTTAATTTTCTGACATTAGCGGAGAAAAGTCGTAAAATTGCTTTTCCTTATTTTGAAATAATTTTTTTCTAAATTTCCGGTGGGAATTAAGCATTACACAAAAGCAATTGCTTGCCCTATAAGGGAGTAATCTTTATATGGTACGTCACGAAATCAGTCCGGAGGCCTTGAGTATTGAGACGGTAATGGCACTACTGGCTCCCCAAGCCATACAGTTACCGCCTCTGACATTTATCTTCGAGAAGTACTTCGGAGCCTCTCTCAGGTCACGAAATCTTTCATTTTTACCAGAAAATTCCTATACTATTATTTTCTTTATTTAAGACAGATATTTCATGATTAAAAAATGAAAAATTCTTCTTTGAAAATTTCCGGTATAAAATCGAAATTTTTGAATTAAAAAAAAACAAAACAAAAAAAAAAAACAAGCAAAACTGGCAAATCTGTCAAACACAGAAAATACATGAAAAGTAATAAAATTAGAAATAGAAAAATTTCGATTTCATACAGGATTTTTTTAAGAAGAAATTTTTCTTTATGTAATCATAAAATGCCACTCTTAAACAAAGAAAAGTATAGTATAAAAAATTTTTGGTATGAATGAGAAATTTTGAAATTAAAAAAAGGGCCAAGTTACCCCCCTAGTGTTTGAACATCAACGCCTCACTTGCGGCCATACATTCCCATACAATATATTACTGTTACTGTATCTTGTACAAATCCTCGACATTTGTACCATGAATTTAGAATCACCATGTATATATATTTATTTTCAGCTAGTTTTTTGCTGGCATAATTTTACTAAACCTGCTATGTGAACCTGTGGAATATGTTCAGATACTTAAGACTTACTGTGTCTCTAGAAGTACTCTCCCATATATCTATTGCTGCCTTACATTTATTTATTAAGTACTTGCTGCTGCAATTGATTATTTTATTAGGAGAAACTCTGCTGTATTTTTTTTTTTTTTTTTTTTTTTTTTTAGCCTTTGTCTTGCATAAATATACCGGCAACCGGGGCTCTAGTACTCTAGTACTTGCGTGGTTACTTTACTCCATCCCATAAAAAAATGTTTTATTATTTGTATTGAAAAAAAATTGTTTTTGCCCTTGAAAAATATTTTATACCCTACTATAAGATATTTGAATAGTTTGGGGGCAATTTAAAAATTTTTAGTGCCAACACTGGATGCGTCTGTAATCAATAGTCTTCGTGCATAAATTTTAACTCTCCAAACTTTCTATATTGAAAGAATCTGGATAAGAGCTGCAAATAAGGTAAGTATCAAAATATTACCTTTAGTAACCCGTAACACATGTCTGATCATAGATTTTCCTCTAACTTTTTATTTTGGCAGGAAATGCTAACGTTTTCATAAAGTTAACATCAAAACTAGTATTTCGAGGCTACTTTGTGCCAGGCCTTTTTTGGTCCGAAAACAATTACATAGAAATGCCTTTTATACGACCAAATCTCTTAAAACATGTGTTATGTAACGTTTTTTCCAAATGTTACTCTAGCAAAATGTTACATTAATTGTTTTTGTTCTAGTTGCTGGGGATAACATGACGAAAACTGTTTCTCGTTTCTTTAATATTAGCAATTGGTTTATTGTGTTTAAATGTATTAAAAAAAACAACAACAAAAAAAAAAAAACATTTGTTTATCAAGTTTGCAGTGTTAATTTATTAGCAGATGCTATTGCAAGGGGTTTCAGTAAAAGTATATTCATTTACATATGAAATGTATTCATTTTATAGTAAAATAAGTGAATGGACCAAAGAAGCCCCCAGCAGGGGCTACTTTGTTCCAAAATTTTAAAAATAGTTAAAAAATAAAAAAATTCCTCTTTAAAATCATACAGGTTGCTTCATTGTTTCATGTTAATTGTATACAACTTCCTTTTGACGTTCAAAAATCATATATTATATTTTTTTTAAATGGAAATGTGAGTGAAACCAGGAAAAAATGGCCCAAAGTAACCCCGGTGGGCGGTATATTACACATCAACCGCCTGTATGTTTTGACATCATACCCGGAGTTATTTTATAATATCAATGATATTCTAAATTAATAGATGTAGTTATTGATGTGTTAATATCGTAGATGGTGTATCGCCATGCATCATTATAATTAGTATACCCGTATTTATGTTATTAGCTGATCTTTTTTACACATCTAACACATAATACAGAGATGACAGTGCTGCGCTCAAAATGGCCGATTGATACCACTAAATTTAAATAGTATTTCTGTACTTACTTAATGACAGAATTTCCGAGATTTAATAAGGTGAAGAATACTATTAAAATTTATTGGCAAAAATTAACCATTTGTGGCGCAGCGCTTGTATCCCTTTATAATACCTGTATATATATATACCGGGTGCCACAAAAATGAATGATGGATTTTAAAATTCAATAACTTGCAAACGGTAAAAGATATTGAAAATATTCGTTCAGGAGTGTTATGTAAAATGTCAGGAGATTTTATGCTGTGATTTTCAGTTTTAGTTACAAATAGCATGGATAGATGGCGTAGCAAGCAATAACAGCTAAATCCAGGCTCCATTTTTCGGCCTCTGTTTTCTTCCATGCGAAAAAGGGAGATTAAAATGCATTGAATGGATCTCGAAGTACCAAAACTGGGGTCTGGACTGAGCACCTACTGCTCTCAGCGCCATCTATTGTTTGAAATTTGAACTAAAATAAAAAATCACTGTAAAAAAACTCCTGATATCATACATAGCCCTCCTGCAAATTTTTTTAAACATCTGTCACTGTTTGCAAGTTATTGAATTTTAAAATCCATCAGTCATTTTTGGGTCACCCGGTATATATATATATATATATATATATATGTAACACTTTTCAATTGCATGTTAAGACATATCGAAAATAGGCAGTAGGAAAGTACGTTCGTCATATATCGTCGGTACAGTGTTGCCAGATTGGAGACTTTTTTTAATTGAGATTATTCGACTGTCGCCACTTTTTTAAACTAGTATAATAAGTCTTATTTTTCAGAATTTTTAATCTATTTTTAAATAGGTCGAATATTTCTATTTCAAAAAGAGGTGGCAGTCAACAATCTGGTGAAAAATGTCTCCAATCTGGCAACACTGCGTCGGTACCATGTCAAACTGTCCAATGTGAAAACAGTGGGTACTTTTTTTAAAAATTGAGATTTCTTGATTGGCACCACTTTTTTGAAATAGTAAAATTCCCTTTATTTAACCTTATTTAATGAAATATTAATTCAGGCGTATACATAAAAGGAATTTTATCATTTCAGAAAAGAGGTGCCAATCAAGAAATCTCAATTTAAAAAAAGTAGCCCACTGTTTTCACGTTGGATATTTTGACATGGTATCGAAGATATCACCAACTCGAATTATTAACCCCTTGAGGGGCAAGTAATTACGTTTGTGAAATGCTGAATTCCCAGGGGAATCTCTGAAAAATTCTATTTCAAAATAAGTAAAAGCAATTTTACGGCTTTTTTCACTAAAGTTAGAAAAGTAAAATTGAATAAAATTTTTCTGGTGTAAAACTTCATTAATCGTAGGTGGTATATAATATATACCGGCGCCCCTCAAGGGGTTAATAAGTTGCAGTCGTACTCTCATGGTCAGCGTAGAAGGATACGGCGTAATTCCTTGGATGTTTTCCCATAAATAATAAAATAAGCCGTACTATGCATCAAAGAGTTTATTAGATGACAAGTAGAGGATTGCAATTCCACCAGTGCTTCAATTACCCATATTCGGGTCGTTTCGAGTTTTAAAATTAGACATAAGATGTTAATTGATTAGTAGCTACATTACGACTTGATGAAACATCTCTCCTGGTGACATAGATTTTGAAAACAAGACAGAGATCGTACAAATCTGCTCTCTAAAGTTAATGTAAGCGTATAAGTATTAAAAAAACGCGTACGGATATAAAGCTTGAGCCAATACAGAGAAGAACGGGGGGAAATGGAGGGGAGGCCGCGAAAGCGATAGAATGAAAACCCTGGAAGGAGGCGGGAAATGTGACGTAAAGGACACAACTATTTTCTGAAATGCGTAAACTTTAAAAAGTAAACAGGGTTATAGCGGCAAAATCACAAGGCACTATGAGAATCGAATAAATAAAAGATAAAATGGTATTAATAAACATTCGGAAGAAAAAAAAATTAATGTCTGAAAAATGAAAGAATAAAGTAATTTAGTGGGTTTTTACAAAGAAGTATAGCTATTAACAGATTAAGGTTTTTAGAATAAGAAATAAAGAAATGCGCTGAATTAAAGGCATGGGATTAAAATATAAAGGATATTTAAGACATTATTAAAAGACAGGTAAAATGTAGATATTATAATAAATTGGAAAAAAGTAATTAAGGTAAAAGGGTGAATTTTTTTTAATTATTATATATATATATATATGACTTTAACTGTCATATCACTCTGCATAAAATTGGAATATACAATGAAAACAGTGACTCTGCATGATATTACCACTTATTATTCTGTTCTCGAGTTTTCAGCTTTCTTAAAGTTATATAAGATATATGAATTTAGAGTTCTGTTGTTTTTATAAATCTGTGTATGTAAATTCTTCTATCTATGCGTAATCCCATTGATTAAAACACACATACAAAGAAGCAACAATCTATTCATAGATCGCTTGTATCTTCATGGGATTTTGTATGGTAATTTCGTTTTCTTAGGTGCACTTATATTATTATGATCAAAGTCGTAGTTATCGAATCTTTTATTAAAAATTAAAGTGAATATCCGAAAAAGCTTTTCTACTAAACATTATCTTATAAATATACCAAAGGTCTTTGATACTTCTTTTCTGATATTATTTAGAAACTATTAAAAAATGTTAACAATGTTATAACCTTTTTCTATAACAATACATTTTGTTTACATTCTAAAAAAGAAATTTATTAGCGATAAATATATCTATCATCTCTTATTCATGGATTTATTCATATTTCTCTTCTTCCAAATATATTTCGTTTTTTCTATAATACTAGTGTTTATGGGAAAGTACTCTATTCTTCACCAAAGCGAAATCTCTTGAGGATTATGGCTTTTGTCTAGATAGCATTTTTATCGAAACAGTACATACGCCAAATCCTTTTAATACAAGAAACGAGTTAGATGTGTTCATACTAAGGTGATAATATTCTAATGCACTTATTTTTCGTATTGGGAATTGCTATGTCATAGTATTATGTCTTTTTACACAGTCATGAAAAAAATTGTGAGGAATAAAATGAAGTTTTATGCTGTACAATTATATAGTTTTCCAGGAAATACAACTAAGAGTGATATAATAAAAATATTTTTAGTAATAAGATTAATGAAATGTTTTCAATTCTTAACCCCTTAATTCTTGCGCTCGTGATTTCTCGGGCAGTGTAGGCACCCTTTTTGATTAAGATTGTTTGATTTTCAAAAGTTTTTTTTTTTTTTAAATAGTTTAGTTTAGCTATATTCTTGTATCATTTTATCTGCCATTAAATAAGGTGAGTACTTCTACTTCAAAAAAGTGGTGCAAATCAAACAATCTAAATTGTAAAGAAATAGCCTACACTTAACGGGCGTGACGCTTAAGGGCTTAAGTATATATTTTAGCATAAAATCAATTATAGTCCAAGAGCTGTTAAACATTTTAGGGAAGGTATTTGAGGCACCCTGAAAATTTGTGCAACACTTCTTTTGTAATGGCTGAATACAAAATCGAATGTCTGGCTGAAGGATCGTGGCCCAAAAACTGTGCCAGACACGTGTCAAGTGCCATTTTTTGACTATCCAAAAAAAAAGGTATTTGAGGCACGCTGAGATTGAGACAGAATAATATTTATACTTAGAAAAAAATATTTTGAAAACAACAGACACTTTAGTCGGCCCAAAAACTGTGCCAAACACGTGTCAAGTGCCATTTTTTGACTACCCAAAAAAGGTATTTGAGGCACGCTGAGATTGAGGCAGAATAATATTTATGCTCAGAAAAAAATATTTTGAAAATGGCAGACACTTTAGTCGGCACAAAAACTGTGCCAGACACGTGTCAAGTGCCAAATGGCACTTGACACGTGTCTGGCAAAGTTTTTGGGCCACGATCCTTCAGCCAGACATTCGATTTTGTATTCAGGCATTACAAAAGAAGTGTTGCACCAATTTTCAGGGTGCCTCAAATACCTACTCAAAAATGTTCAACAGCTCTCCTACTATTATAAGATATTGACTAAATTGGTTATTTTCAGTTCATAGTACTTCACCGTATGCACACAAATATGATACTTGTTCTGTAGTAAAATATATTCATTTCGTGAAACATTTGGTTTCAAAAAATACATTTATAATTGTTTATCGAAATATGTTAGTCAATATTTAAAATAGTATGAAAGCAACGAGTGAACGAAAAGGTTATTTATATATTGGGAAGTGCTAAGTGCAGTGTTGCCAGATTGGGGACTTTTTTTATTCAGATTATTTGACTGTCACCATTTTTTTTAAATAGTATAATTCGCCTTATTTTTCAGAATTTTAAATCTGTTTTTAAATATGCCAAATATTTCTATTTCAAAAAAGCGGTGGCAATCAACAATCTGGGGACAAAAAGTCCACATTCTGGTGACACTGGTTATGTATACTTTTTTTAAAAATATGTAACGACGAGAATTCGCAATTGCATTGAATAAGTGGGAGTATTTCTGAAATGAAAAAGAACTTACAACGTTTTTCTCTGCATCACAACTGACAACGTGAAAGAGCAAGCGAAAAAAAAAAACATTTTAAGAATTAATAACTCTGCATTGATAGAAAATGCATTATTCATGTTGCTGTATTTATTGAAAATTACGAATAATATCTGTATAATAATTTTATTAATGTATGATCATATTCTTATTAGTGCATTTTAATTTAATACGTTTCTCAAGGATAGCTTAATGTATAAGAAAAAGTATTTTATTTTTTTCAGCGTTCATTTTGTTTTCTACCAACTGGAACACAGTGACTCTAAGGGGAGACATGAGTGATTTTTTTTTTTTAATAATTTTTATTTTATTGGCTTAAAAACCTCCAGGAATCCATTGGTATGCTCGTTTTTTTTTTTACCATTAGAAATAATCATAAAAATGCAAAGGAATTCAGCGACTCGCACGCCATGCCCATTCACATTAATTATACGCTAACATTTTACACTTATTTGTAATTTTAAATTCCACTCGCAGCACTATACTTTTAAAATAAATTTTGTAGCATGCACATGTTCTCAAAGTACAAGTAAAAGTCTTTTTTATAAACAATAAGGGGGTGCAAACCGAATGAAATTCGTGTGCGCGATGAGGTACGAAAGTCACGTTGGAGGTGACACCGAACCGAAAAGGATTTGTACATTACCTCGTTTAGTATATCAAGCTAAATATTATCCAAGTGTTTATACAAATTTTAATTAATTCATATGTTTGATAAAATTGTGCAAGAACGTCACACAAGTTATGAGTGTCTAAGATTTTCTCTCTCTTGAAAAACCGTACATTTCAGGTAAAAATCCCATGATCCCGTAAAGTACTCGAGCTATTTTGATAATTTGTTTGGTGGTAGAGCATAAATGTACGATCATATATGGCAGATACTTTTCAAAATATTTAATTAGTTTGAGAAAAAAAATAGAAAAAGTTGACATTGCTCTAAAATAAAACTTTTAGTCGCAGAAAAAACTATCTGCCATAAAACTCGAAATTGAAGACAGACAGACAAACACAGAGATCGGAATTTTTTTTTATGAGTTTAGATTACATTTATAAAAGATTGGTTAAATTTTGCACAAATGTCTTCACCGTATAACAAAATATATTTTAATTAAACATGATTCAAACATCTTTAGATTTCTTCGCTTTCAAAACATCTTGTATCATTTCTATAGCATTTTTCACATTTTTTGTCAGATGGTTAACGAAGCTGTCAATATTTAAAACATTTTAAATCTGATTATGAAAGCAGCATAATATTTACATATGCACACTTTGTACGGTCGTTATTTTTGAGTACACTATTTTCGAAATATAACATTCGTCTTATTTTATCGGAGAAAATTATTAAAAATACAGTAATTACAGGGACGTAATCGCTCCTTTATTGTGATTACAGTTCTACCACAGGCTTTGAATAGAATTTTTCATCCTATTTAATTGCAAAATATATTAGAAAATTGTCGATTATAAATATTAAATACAAAAAAGTATCTTGACTGAAATAGTAATGCTATACGACTTAATTGGAAATATTCCTTGGAAATCGATATTTCTCAGAAGTTCAAGTTGTATAAGCACATTGCGATTAAGTGAGGCGTTATTGTTTGGAAATAGTGGCACTGTACCCTTGAAAATAGTTTGGAATGCACGCATCAGTATCGATAATATCAAAACCGGACTTAACCTTTAAATGCGCGATTTTTTATTTTGTTTAAAAAAATTATATATTATTCTCTGAAAGGTTTATTACACATGAAAAATAATGAAAAAAAAATCAGAGATACATTTTTCATGTAATACGGCAAACTTTTCTTCTGTTGCACATCTGCAATATAAGTAAAAACTAATGTCGTGTGGTTGTTTTACGCTAAAATAATGCAAATTAGTAAATACTTTAATAAGTATGTCTGCAAATACCTTATTTTATAAAACTTAACCTTTAACCTTTAACACTAGACCTTTAATACTAGAACCGATGGAAATTTTACTGAAGTGTTATAAAAATATTTTACACCGGAAATTTTAATTGAAACTACTTAACTAATTTATTTAACTTACTTCTCCGTGGCACACTTTAAACTTATTTTAGAAAGAAAGTTCTGGTGATAATCGAAATATTTTTATGTGCTAGCGGTCAAAAAGACCGCTATGCATATGCCGACATGCATATTTAAAAATAGATTAAAAATTCTGAAAAATACAGCGAATTATACTATTTAAAAAAGTGGTGACAGTCAAATAATCTTAATTAAAAAATTTCTTAATCTAGCAAGACTGATCAGGCACTAGGTATATCAATGACTGATAAAAACTGGGTAAGTTTAAATTGTTCATGTTAGCAGGTCTGCCACAGGCGACTATTTTTGTAATCTATTCGTACCATTATTTTTCTAATATAAATTTTGAAGTCTATTTTTCTTGCAAATGTTGTCAAAGTATTTTTTTAAGGATTTCAGTTTTGAGAGATTGGTGCCAGTTAGAATTAAAAAATAGTCGCCTGTGGCAGTCATGTGTTCGGCAAACGACACACATTGATTAGAAAAGAAATACCTACTGCTTGATATGGTTGACAGTTAGAATGATATAATATTTCTTAACACGTTCACTGTCAAGCCTATAAAATAAGTATTTTCAAATTTCTTCTTGAAAGTCGTTTGCCACCACAAATTCAGAAAGGTGAATTTCGCTTTACTAATACAGCGAAATTTATGCCAATAAATAAGGCAATTTTTTTAATTCTAAAATAATGGTGACAAAGTAATTAATAAATTAAAGCCGCGAATATTAAAGCTACGAGTATACTCGTAGCTTGGCAGCGAACGTGTTAAACATATTTTTGATCAATATAATTTTGATTAAATTATTTTACAAATATTAATATTTTATTACTTTTTGTGATATTTTGTGATTGATTTGCTTGCTAGATGGTTTTGATTATGTAGAGTATGTCCAAGGTTGATGAAAGTAATTTTAAACAAGAATTTTAAAACAAAGTTGATGGATTGATAGCTCTACAAAAAATAATGGCAATCCAAACGCAGAAAATTCTACTGAGATTGGCGAATGTATACCGTAAGAAAATTCTAGAAAAATACGATAACGAGCATATTAGTTGGAAAGCATAAAAAAATATTAAGCAATAATAATCATTCCAAAAGATAAAAACATCTAATCAATCAAATGAATTCTGAGAAATCACTTTTGTAAAACTTTGGATAAAGACTCTTAATCTAAAGCATTTTTGACACCCGCCCTTATTTTTGCTTGATATGAACCAGAAATTTAATTTTAATAAATGCATATTCTTCTAACAAGAAACATATTTGATTTTAATAAATAAGCTGAAATTAATACTTCTTTCTGGTTCTAAACATAAAAAATCTTCTAAATAAAACAAACAAAGAAGAGATTAAAAAAAAATAGTACTAGGAGTGCTAAGTTATGTGGCACACATGTAACATAAAGTCCATTCCTTCCCACACTTCGGTTAGCAAGTCCGGGGGTAATGGTAGCAATAGCCTCTCTAATTCTGTGTCTCAACTCTGGCAAATGATTAGGTAGTGGCGGAAGGTAGACACGATCTTTTATAAAGCCCCAAAGGGAAAATCGCATGGATCTATCGGCTTTTAACCCTTTCAGGGACAAATTTATCCTGTTGCTAAAATGTTAAAATGAATGACACCTTGATTTAGGAACAAATTTATATGAAAGTAAGTAAAAACTTTTCTTTGCATACATTATACAAAACAAAATTTAATTCCTAAACTGTTGCGCCAATGTGGCATTTAGAAATTGAAATTAAGTGGTGTATATAACGTGCCGGTACCCTTCAAGGGGTTAGATTTTCAGTCCAGTAATAACGCTTCACGTTCAGGAGTCGCCCTTTTGCGTATGTGGCACTGCAACCAAGTAAATATCAAAGCAGTACTCCCGCATGCGCTTAACTAAAACTGTTTGACATACTCTTTATTTGTGACCTTTAAACAACACTACAACGCTTACAGTTGATATTATTAAAATTTATATCTGGGACGTTCTTTATCGACACACTGTATTATAACAGAAAGGAGCAGAACATTAAAAAAGCGCTTTTCCAAATAAACATTTTAGCATTAAAAAAAATAAAAAAATGTTTTATCACTAAAAAACATTTTAGCATTAAAATCCGGAAAGTGATTGTGAACTGGAACGAAAATCCATAAATTTTCGTTCCTTTTCAAAGTCATAATTTTCTAATGTAACCATTCTATTTCAATCTCGAATAAGCTAATTGAAATGTATTTAGTTACAATGATATTTTCCAAAGAATAAATCTTAAAGTATTCATGCACTAATGAACACAAATGGCATTTCATTGAGTATGAATATATTCTTATCCATCCTTTTCATTATTTAAAAAAACGAAAACTAAAGTATGGCTTATAACTCATTCAACCAAGCTGAAGGGAGAATGACATAGAACATTAATTTAAAGGTTCAACTTGGATTTGTGAATTAGTTTTAAACAGAAATAATTGTGGATTCTCAAGTAACGATACATTTATTAAGACATTAATTTTGAAAAGTTTCACGGTAATAATGCTGCAGGTATTATATTACTGTACATGTGTTTTCTTCTTTCTTTGTGGTTAAATTCAGTGCAACCATTTTTGAGATATAGTAATTACAAAAAAATATTAAATTTTCAGTTAATTAGTGAAACATACTTGTAAAATGAACACTTACTTCGTATTCAACTAATAATCATTAAATAATTTTAAGACTAAAGTTCAATCATTGCTTCTCAAAAAAGTGCATTATTCAAAAATCAGTGAAAAGTGATATGCATTTTTTTTCTAGAAATTAAAAAATAATCTCTAATATAAAACAGAAAGGGCAACTTTGCAGAACAATAATTTTAAGTCTAAATTTAAGGCATTGCTTTAGAAAAACGTATTTTATTTTAAATTTACGAAAAGCGATAAGCATATTTCAGTGAGAACCTTCTAAAAGATTGAAACAAACTCTAACGTTAAGCAGAAAGCGATACTTTTAGAATTTTTATATAGTGATTTTCGGAGTCATTATAAAATTTTTATTTTATTGGAATTTCTTTAAATAGTTCCAATATGTACTCAATTTCAAAATAAAAAATTTAAAAATGAATAGTTTACATGTAAGAAGTCACCCTAAAACAGAATAATAAACTAATATACATGTAAAAAATTACTCTACCTTTCTACACAGAGCAATCGCGTCAGTGGAATAGCGTTAGAAAGGAGAGATCAGTCTTTTTACTATCAGTATTATTGTATGTAGATTTTGCTTTGTTTATTCGTATAACGTTCCATCATTAAATAAAGCCAAATTTCTATATAATAATGCTGGTAGTAAAATAATTGACCACCCCCATAACGCTACGACTCTGAATCGCGTATACACGAGTGAGGTTCCTAAAATGATGCTGTATATTTAGCAAGTTTTAGGGAAGCCTGTAACATAGTGTCCTGTAACATGTATTGTAAGTTTAGTTTTCCTCAACTCCACAGATATCAAAGAACATTTATGCATGTTATCGTAGATATTAAAACACATTTAAATCTTTCTTTTTTCCTACCTAAATTTGCATTATTTTGGTTTGTTCAGTGTAAGGGTTTGCGTAAGTATTATGTCAAGCAGCAGAAATAACTTTAAGTATTTTAGCAGAAGTTTATTCAATCCCCCTTTTTTTCTACTTGACACAAATAATTTCCCGTGGATTTAGACAAAATACATTATATTGGTTATTCTTCCTGCATTCTTTTATCCTCTTTAGAGCAGCTTCTAACGATGTCATTTGTACAGACGGGGCTGTTTTATGCTGTGAATGTTTAATGAGATGCAATTCTATCAGATATATTGTCCTACTATGAATCAGACTATAGTGTTGAAAAATATATATATTACAGCTAAAATCTCTTTATATTAATGTCGTGGTGAAAATTTAGAAAAGATTCTAGATGAATATTTAATGTGTTAGATTATGTCATAAGGAAAGTTTGGATAATTTTGCAGTTGAAAGTATCATAAAATAAATTTTTACAAATGTAATTACAATAATAAACTTTAAAGCTATTTGATCATAAGACATACAATTTAATATGTAGTCATACCATGCTTTAAGTACTTGAGCATATGATGTAAAAGAAAACAGTTTAACGTTGAAAGTGTTGAGCTTGGGAGTGCAGCTTTATTTGAATATTTATTTTTACATTTTATAAAGAACTGAACATTCTACGAATAATCTAGCTGTATTTTAAATTTTAATATTAATTTCCCATACTATCTTTTATTATTAAAAGAGCTAATGCTAAAAATTCAATGCTAATGACTAAGAATGTCACTCATTCGACAAAATATATTCCTGACATTATAAGTTGTCTCAAAAATAACGGATGCATTTGCAAAAGGAAATACAGAAAAGCAGAAAGCGACCGAGATGCACCCTTTGCTGTCTTTTACTTGGAAAAGTAAAACACATTTCCGTCAGCCCTCTGTTTTATACTTCGTCGTCCTGTTACTAGTATGTGTTGCTGTGCGCGTGTAAGTTTCTGTGCGGACAGGGTTTTTTATGTTAAAACATCGGATATTTCTGGTCTTGGAATTTCAAAAAACATGCCAATAGTCTTCAAATAAGGCACAGTTTTCAGAGTAAGTTTAATGTCAAAAAGGTCCGTAAATGTATACGATAACGACAATAATGGCTCTGTTTGAAATTTCTCAACAGAATGGGAATGTTAATCATGGTCGTTTTCAAAAGGGGGGGGGGGGTACTTCCGTGCAGTAGTTACAGATGCGAATTTTGAAGCCGTTCAAGAAGAAATATCCTACAGTAGATCTGGATTTCCATTCGCTGTTTTGCAGCTCAGACGCGTGACTACGACACAAGCCATGCACCGTATCACGCCACAGCCTCCACCTGTTTCCGTACATATTTAGGATCCTCCAGCCCTTTGTGTTGCTGAAAGTATTGCATGTAGCACATTCGTGAACTGTTTGCTGCAACAGCTACATGCTGACTAAATCGACGTCTCAACTTTTTTTGTTGTTGGAGAGTGTTTTACTTTGGACATCTCCTTCAATACACAGAACTGGCGCATTTGGAGAACAGAAAGTCACCGTACCTTCATCCCTGCATCTTCCAAAAGTCATGGTCTGCCTGTAACACCAAAGAACTCTTCTGGCAATTTACCAACGCCAAACGATTATTGTAGCGCTCTATCTAGATATTCTGCATGAACTTGTTGCGGTGCAAAATGTCTTCGAGGACCGTGGGAATGCATCGTGTTTCCTGATAGATGCTGGCCATCCACATTGAACGAGTGAAATATTCTACTTCCTCAACTAACATTTCGATGACCGTATTATTGCCTCGGTTTTCTTCAAGCATACGGAAAGTGGCATGGATTGACCACGTTATTCGCCAGATTGAATGCTCTGGGATTTTTCTATGTGTGTGTTTAGAGAAGTACCTAAAAAACGATGTATACCGCCAAAATCCTCAAAGGACAACCAAATCTAAATAGTATATCTCTGATGCATGTGAGACAATTCCGGGATTAACGTTAGACATGTTTTTGAAAATCTTGTTCTCAAACTGCGCCATATTGTTGCTGCAAATGGTGGAGATATTGAAAATATCACTTTTTGTTTTGTAAACTTGTTTGCAAAATACTTATACAGTTTTCAGTTTTCACGCTTAGCAGGACCATCTGTTGGTAATCTTCGTAATCATATTTCAAATTCTTTGTCAGGGCTCGCAAGGATCCTTGAATTTGCAGACTAAGAAATTCTTTGGTAACAGTACTTTCTTACAGAAAATATCTCCTTAAATATGGCGAAATTTTGTTCGTTTAAACTAGATTTATTTTTCTGTAAAAAAAAAAAAAATCCTGATATTTGGTCTTGAAAGTAACGGTAGCCATAGGAACACTGTGTGTGCCTTAAAATTTATTGGTTTCACTGTAGAATGCAGCTGACAGTGTATTTCTACACTTTACGTTTTCTGTAATTCATTTTTCAAATTAAAGCATCATTTTTGATACGATCTTGCATTTCTGCTCCAAGCAAAAATTTAAAAATACCTCTTACGTGTAACTAAAACGAGTAAAAGTTTAACAGATAAGTGAGAAGCGCTAAAAAGATGTCATGAAACACCAGCCAGAAAGTATTAATATGAAAATATAAAACAGTGGCGTAGCATTAGTGGGGGGGGGGGGGGTTGCTCAAACATTTTACTACCAGTGTTATTGTATGGTAAATTTTGCTCTGTTTAATCACATATCCTTCAATATAATAGTGCTGGTAGTAAAATGATCGGTTGCCCCCCCCCCCCCCCCCAAACGCTACGCCACTGATATGAAAATAAATATTTAATCCTTTATTTACTGACGGTACTTATAAGTACCATTAAAATAACTTGTTATAAAATTCATTTAATAATCGATTAGTAATAATATAGTTTAGAATGAATTATAGATGCATTTCTTTATCTTGTTCCGAAAGCATTATTGGTTACACAAAACAAACATATTTTTAAAAGGATGATTTCATTTGCCTTTGCATCTTTTCAGCTTTCTTGGCGTTGAGGGGGGGGTGCAATTTTTCAAATCGGCAGTATTTCTATCTTTGTATTTTAACAACATTATACTTGTACAATTCCTACTTCTACAAAATACTAAGAAAATTATTTAAAATAAAAGATTTGAGTGGGGTTATAAATATTGCACAAAATCCCATTAAATTCAAATTTAATTAGTCCTTCTAAATCCTTCAATCCTTCTATTTTTTTTAATTTATTGAATGATTATCTGAATCTTCTAATGTAGTTTCAAAAATTCACAAAATGTTTTAGAAGATAAAATCTTCATGAATTCATATTTCAATACATAAAGGGTTAAAGCACACTTCATATGAAAAAGAAAACGCATAATAATAATTAGGGAACTTATGTTAAAAGTTTTAATATCGTATTTGTCAGCATGATGATAGTGATTTTTAACATCATGAAATAATTGAAACAAATATTTTAAAACAATATTAAAAACTTCAGAGATATGATTTGCTCACGTAAATTAATTTCAGATTCAAACAACATAAATCTAGAAAACTACAATTTCCAAGTTCATAAAATTATTTTGTTATAACTGTCCTGTCATTATTTCGACAAGTAAAATATATGACGTTATCTTGAAAAATCATTTTTAGGCAGATAAGATATTGGTTTTGCATTTCGTTTCATTCGTTTGCATTTCGTTTGATACTTTTTTGAACGAAATTCGAAGATACTATTTTCAAATAAATTGTCTCAAGCGGAACAAATTCAGGACATATATGAATTTTCGTCGTCAATCTTATCATGTCTAAGTTGGATAGCTACAATTTTCCCTTTCTTATATATTTTTTAACTTTTTGTCTAGTTATATTTTTTCACATTTTATATTTTTATTTTCCATCAACATGATTATTTGGTATACCTCTGGTTTTGGAATCTCACATCTTCCCACAGAACTGCTTAACTCTTGTAACGGTTTGCGTTTTCTTTATTTTTAGAGGCGAAATGACGAAATCGAGACCTGGAAAGAATGATTTTTTTTAAATCTGTTTTTCAAGAATTTTACAATAACTTCTATGCAATCTATTTGTTGCAGTAAAATTTAGATTATCTTAAAAGTAATTTAAATGGTATTGATTTATGCATTCACCACTCTGAAACTAATGTACTCATTTTGCGAATATTTTTCCTATACGGGGATGGCTAGTCGTTGAAACTTATCAAAATTCGCACGAATTATCAACTCCATCCTATAGATAATGCTTAAGGACTGAGTTTTGACATCAGGACAGATCGGCCGAATAATACCACTGTTGGACCGATTACATTAACAGGTTCATGCCAGCGTGCATCACCGGTGGGTCACGCTCGACTGTCCCATCAGGCGGCTTGCATCACCGGTGGGTCACACTTGACTATTCCATAGAATGCGTGCACTACTGGTGGTTCATACTCGACTATGCTGTAGACGGCGTGCACTGTAGGTGGGTCACACTTGAATATTCGAAAATTCAGTAGTAAAAAAAAAATTCAATATTATATACTTAATAGATTCACGACGGGAAACGAGAATTCTCGTTTTCATTCCAAAAATATCTTTCACTAAAGGCATGGCTTCTACCTTACAGAAATGCTTTTAAATCATTTTGTCTATATTTCTTTAGATTATAAGACATTTTTATCAAATTCGTACATATGTAGTCAATAAAATTATGTCTCTAAGTAATTTGCTTATTCATTACGAACTTTCAGACATTCACAATCTAATCTGCTTGTTATATTCGAGTTCAATTCAATAAATATGAGAGGGCAGGTCATTGCATGCAGTGTCTAAATAAAAGTCATTTCCGCGACGCCAGATGAAGCGAAACATGAATTCGAGCGCCGTCTCACTGCGAAAAACATGAATATTGGCGTCGGTGTGAACGTGTTAAAGTATTTTGCAACTGTTGCAATTGTTTACTATTGACTTAAAAATTTAAAAAGTTGCTTTGCTATTTTAAATGTAGCAATTTAAGAAGTAAGCACTTCTCGCACTGCTTACTTCTCTTTTTTATTTTTCTCTTTAAACATTATTTAATGTGACATAGGGTTGGTGCAGGACACTGTAACAATCTTTTATTGTATAGGAATGTATAGGCACAAGTGAAGCAATGAGGTACAAACACCATGGGGCCGATTTGGCCCATTTTTAAAATTACAAATTTTCTCATTCATACCAGACAATTCCTATACTATTCTTTTCTTTATTTCAGACAGACATTTTATGATTAAATGAAGAAAAAAAAATCTTCTTTGAAAATTTCCGGTATGAAATCGAAAGATTTTGAATTAAACAAAAAATGCAAATGTGTCAAATACAGGAAATAGGATAGAGTTGTACAAAACCGGGTAGGCGGGTAAAACCGGGTACCGCTGGTTCCTCCTTAATTTGAACCTTTATCTGTCAGCCAACACCAGGAATTGCTTGTCGAATGTCATTACGGCATTTGTAGCTGAACAAAGCACTATCGTGTGCGGTTATTTTTGTGGGAAGGATTGCGTTTGAATTTCTCTGAAAAAATTATTTTGTTTGTTTCTAAGTTTTACGCATATATTAACTGTTTGCCAGAATATTAAATATTGGTAAGTACTATATTTAATTCTTTGCTTTCTTGCAAGTATTTTAACAGTTTTACTTTTCTTTTACTATAGGACTGAGAGTAGTGACGTCATGTTTAAAAATCTGTGTCACGTTGGGGGTAAAACCGGGTACTTAAGAGTGGGTCAAAACCGGGTATACCCATTTTTGTTCTACACTCATGGAATGATTTTTTAGGATAGTTAATACTTTAGCATAGAGTTTTAAAATACAATTTAATGCTGTTAAGTACTGTTAACCCTTTGATATGTTATTCCAAGCACCTCTAAACTTATACTACAAACAAGAGGTGAGGAAGTGGTTACTTCCAATACTGGGCGATCTGTAACAATTTACTAAGTTAGAAAGTCATTCAAATCTGCATTTTTTAGAGTAGTAGTTATAAATACTCCAATCAGACGGTTTGAGAAAACAGGGATATTCCTTACAACAGCGATGTTTTTCCTGGATCTCTTTGCTCCCCCGGAAATGGCAGAGAAACCCATGAAAGTCAATAATAAATCACCTAAGTTTACGAAACCACAGGTTGGCATAGGTGCAGCAATAAATATTTCTGAAAATTACAGGATAATGAAGTTCATCTTTCCACATTTAAAAGTGCCGACATCACACATCCAGTAGTTGACAACATCCAGCCTCTTCTATCGAGATCTGATATTATGTAGCCAGCAATCTGCGTTTCCAATTTCAATTAAAATGTTATTACCCCTCCCCAGGAAGGCTTTAAGATTGAGAAAAGAGCTGTCAAAAGAAGTAGAAACTGTTCCTTTAACTAATTCACCCTATAAATTAGAGCTCGAAACAAATATTAAAGAGAAAGAAGCCAAACAGTCTGCAAAACGAAAAAGGAAGATTCTTAAAAAGAAAATAAGAATCAACAGGAAAAGAAACCACAAAAGGTTGATGAGGCATCCTCAGAAGATGAAGAAGATAATTAAATCTGAATGTTTTGCAATGAGCTTTACTCCAATTCTAAATCCAAAGAAAGTTGGATACAATGTGTAAAATGTCTCGGATGGGCACACGAAGCATGTAGTATGAAGGAGAATATGATAATAAATTTGTTTGTGACTTTTTGCCGTTAAAATAACTCTAAGACTTCCAGCGTAAAATAAGTAGGCATATACAATGTAGATAATTTGCTACAGATTTATTTTTGACACATGGAAGAACACATGTGCAATTTCGTTTCGTTAAATACAACAAAAAATGTATTTTTTTACTATATTAAACAAGATTTTTAAAAAAGAAAATGAGTTTTCCACGAGTTTTAAAGGGGTACCCGGTTTTACTCAACCAGTGGGGTAAAACCGGATTTTTGCATAAGTCTGAAAAAAGCTATTATTTTATATAATCAATTACATTTTTTACCGAAAAGAGTATGTTCTAATATAGCCAAAGATTCATTTGAAATGAAAAACTGTGTTCAGAGTTTCTTTTCCCATTTGATTGCATTTGAGAACAACAAACATTTATGGTACCCGATTTTGCCCCACCTTCCCCTACATGAAAAGAAATAGAATTTTTTTGACATTTTTAACGGAAAGAAGGTGTTAAAACTAATGTAGAATACTTATGTTAAGCTTTCGGTTACAGTTGCGTCAGAAACATTTTGAGTAACACACCTTTCTAGTTATGTATATATCTTATAAAATAGATTTAAATGCCATTTTCTACCCTTGAGTTGAAAGATTTCCTACTTTCTCTGATATCTGATTCAAAATTATGTTAGCTTCAGCAAAAATTGAAACAGAACTTATGAAGATTTAAGTAAAATACATTTTTGTACTGAATACCGAAATGCCGTAGCGAAGAGTAAGTTTTTATTTAATTCGCATATGGTTATTCCACACAAGCTAATTTAACACAAACATAAATTAAAAATACTTAGTATTGATTAATTATGTTTAGGGAACATATGCAGATTAGAATGTCCTTTATTAAAACCCAACAAACTAATCAAGAAATTAGCTGTTAATATTAACTCTCTGAAATGTTACTTTAAACTTTTAGCATTTACTTTTTAACACCTTAAACCTCAAAAACAGTATTTTATTTTTTGCTGCACTGAACATTCGTATTATATAATAGGGGAAATTGCGGCCCATCACATAAATATAGCTTTTTCTCATAACTGGGTTAATTCCTATAAACAAGAACGTCACAATATAGCAAAGATACTTTTTTTTACATGTGGTAATTTTTTTAAATCACCTTTATGTTCTTCTTACTTTTTAAAATAGTGTTAAAAATTCAAAACATTGGTCACATGTGCCCCACCGGCGGGGTAGTTATGAACACACGTGGGGCACATGTGAACACAGGGAAAAAATATCATTTGACATGCTTTTTATTCGGTTATTCATTTGTTATCATAATCATTAGTTATATTATCTGTTAAATACATCATAAAGATATATATATATATATATATATATATGTCTCTTGTTTCTGGGTGACATGTTTAAGCAAAAGATTATAAAATGAAAATAAGTAGATTTGGGGGTGAGTGTGGCTTAGATGACTACATAAATGTTGTTTTAATAAAATAAAAAATAAAGAAGTAAATTTGAAAAAAATAAAATAAAACTTTTAGCTTTTGCTTAGGGGTTTTGTTTGGGGAGATTTTAGGGAGGTGGCATTTAGATAATATTTATCGGAAATCTACTAAAAACGAAAGATTCTCACTCCTGTATTTGCCTTACTCACTTCTAAATTAATGATAAAGAAGGATTTTTTAATGATTTAAAAAAATCTCATTTATAAGACCTCCTCCTCAAGTTTAAGTTCTTTTGCTTTTCAAAGAATGGCTTACAATTGGGATTTTACGTCAGTTATCAATTTAAAATTTTTGCTTTTTTAATATATTACCGACACCTATCTCCATTTAAAGCACCAAATACATAGCTGTTTTAGAGATGGAAGTAAGATATCATTGCAAGTTTTGAACAAATGAAATAGAAAAATTTGCAAAGTTGTTTAACGTAATAATTTTTTTTATTAACAGTGCATACAAAATATTGTTGTAAACCGCTTAGTAAAAAAATACATAACACTTATTGCATTTAAGAAAACATTAAACTTATTTAAATTACAATGGTATGCAAACGAGCTTTATGAACTCGCTGACAGATGTGTTTGTGGAAGTTTCAAAACAAAATCCACTTTGAATGACGGAAATGTCTTCTATTTCAGGAAAATTATAGATATTGGAGCTGACATTATCTCTCATGAAGCTAACTGAAAGGAACAAAATAGAATGATAGAATGATATAGAATGATATTGGGGCACTTATGAACTGTTAATATCTGCCCCAACTAGTCTGTTCACAAGTGCCCCACATGCTGCTATTGTTAAATTGATAAATCCTTAACATTTCGCAATTTTAGAAGAAGAAAAAACCTTATCAAAAATATTTATTAGTATTATAAATACATTATGAATACTAATAAATATTTTTGATAAGGTGTTTTTCTTCTTCTAAAATTGCGAAATGTTAAGGATTTATCAATTAGCATTAAACTTCAAATAAATGAATAAATAAATAAAGTTGGAGCTGAGATTTTACTTTTGATATCTATAAAGAATGTTTGGCTACTGAGGACAAACAAAATGTCAAAGAGCTCCAAAACGATTTTACCATATGTCTCCAGGTGTTGCCATCAATGGTAATTTTTTTCAAATAAAAATCATATAATAACTATTAAAAAATTGTGATGTTTACATCTGCACCGTGTTCACATGTGCCCCCTTCTCCCCTATATGTAATATCATTTCACAAGCTAAGATATAGTCATCAAAATTCTAAGAAGGTAAGTTCTCTCAATTTCATGAACACGAAAATCAAAAGTTTCGAGATCATGTAGCTTTTTTGCCGGTGAATTGCAAAATTTTAAATGTGTCCTAAAATTAAACTCATAATTATTACAGTCAATCAGGGTACCTTTGAACCACGGTGTGTAACTTTGCACCACCTCCTATTTTTCAATATTTTTGACTCTAAAAGACTAAATAAACTCCAGAACTGTGCTCTGTTGGCAAGGTTCTAAACTGGGATTTCTACTCTGTATTTTAGAAAATAAATTAGCAACTTTATGCGCAATTAATTGCATCATCTAACTATATTTGTGAAGTACTGTTTTCAAGTTAATTTTGAATACTATTTTGAAGTTGTTGTAAATCCAATTAAATTTTCATAGTAAGTAACAATATACTCATTTATCAGACATATTATTATCTAAATGTTGTAAATGTGTTAATATTTTGTGATTATTTATTTATTAATAGTTAATAAAATGTAAAATAAGAAGGCACTAGCATTTTACCGCATTTTCATGGTAACTTTGAGCCGGCTCAAAGTTACACTGATGTTTATAATTTACTGATTATAGGTGCTACTTTCGAAAATTTCCCATTTTTGCGCGTATATTTTATATAAATGCCGAAAGTGTGCATTAGATATGACATGTAAATATTTTTACAAATATGAGTAAAATACATAAAATTCATTTAGAGGCGTGATTAGGGGCGGAACTACTCAAATTTGACATTTCATACGTTCAACGTTTTTTATTCTTGTTTGAATAATACTAGTACTTGTATGTATTACTGTAACTATGGATATATTATAGAGTTAAAACATTGAAAATTGATTTTCACTGCATTTTTATGTTTTATATGAATAATAAACAGGTTTTATTTTAATTTCTAAATGTTCATGGTTCTCTTCTTCCACTTTTCGTATGCCTGATATTTGTTGTAATATCATAAATTATACAAATCTTGTGATGTTGGGAAATGTAAATTCGCTGTCTTTACATATCTAAAAACATTTTTTGGTGTTTAAAGTTGTCCTGACTACAATGCTTTTTTTTATAATTAATTATTTTATATAAAAATTTATCATATGGTGCAAAGTTACCCTAAATGGCTGGGTAAATTTGAACCAGGCTAAAAATCCATTTTTTATTGCTTTTATTCTTATTATTCCTTAATTTTTTATAGTCAAACAATAATTTAGGATCATTTTTCTTTTTTATGCCTCTGATTGCGACAATATTCTTCAAATAAGCGTGTGGCATATGAAAATAGAGAAAAATTGCGGATCAAAGTTACGCTGATTGACTGTACCACTAATAACACTATATTTGTAAATGACTGTATTTGGAGTTTTCTTATCATAAAGAAAAGCTATGTGAAATTTAATTTCTATTTCTCGAAACTCGAACAAGGGTAGCCAAACGGAGGACATTTGTTCGACAGTCGCGATTTCTAAGCAAATCAATTTATAGTATTTTTACACTTAAAGGTCAACCTGAAGTCCTGAAAGAAAAGTTTACAAAAAATCTAAGGTCACTATTTTTCAAAGCACATATTAGTTGGAAATTCAACTGCTACAAGTAAGTGGTATTTATTTTATATAACTATTTTTAACGTTGAGCGAAAACACTTTCGTTATATTTGACCATAATGGAATTTACAATTAACACAAACAAGAATATGACGAGATTTCCCAATTACCTAACTTGGGGCATTTGCGAGATAAAACCTAAAGAATTGTTTTAGTTAAAAAAATAAAAATAAATATATATATATAATGTTTTTATGTCAAATAGAAATATAAAATTTAGTGAATCATTTTCAACAAATTAGTCAGTTTATCCAAATTTTAAAAACATAGATTCTAATCCTCCATAATCCGCTGTACTTTAAAAGTAGTTTATCTCTCAGAAATATATTAAACAATTCATTTATTCATGGATTTTTCTTATAATTTTCTTCTTCCAAACACACTCTGTTTTTTCTGAGTTATTAAAAAGGACATTTGAAAATACAGTATTTTTATCTGGAGATAAACTTCTTAATGATTATAATCCTTGTCTAGACAGCATTTTTATAAAACAGTGCATGCGCCAAATCCTTTTTTTTAAAAGAAACGATTTAGAAGTGTCCATAGTAAATTAATAACATCATTCTATTGCACTTATTTTTTTAAATGATATGTGATTCTTCACAGCAATATATCTTTTTCACAGTTGCGTAAAACGTATTTGGCTGGGAAACCGTTTTATCCTGTAGAATTTTTCTACTTTTTAACCCCTTAATGGTCGCATTAAATTACGGTTTAAAAATTCAAATTGCTTATTGGCACCACTTTTTTGAAAAAGAAATATTCATCTTATTTAATGACAGGTAAAATGATACCATAATAAAGTCAATTACACTACCCTCATAGCATGCATGGTCACGGTGACGTCACTGTAAGTCACTGTGGTCACGTCACGTCTGTGACTAAAATGCCACCACTCAGCGATGTCACATTGTGACTGAGATGTGAATTTCTTAGAAAACTTTAAAAAAATACGAAAATTCTTCAAAACATATTATTTAGTGTAAAATTAATTTTTTCTAGCTATTAAAAAAATTTGTGACGTCATTGCATGTAGTGTACCTCACGTCACATATGTGACAAAAAACAAACCACCATATTGTAATCGCAGTGTGAAAAAAATATGAACTTTTAAATTCTTTGAAACTGAAGAGAAATATTTTAAACAGTATTTTAAACAGTCCCGAGTTACAGCGACATAAGGAATGAAAATATATTAGTGCATAGAAAATGGTAAATTCTGTCACGAAAGGGCGAGGGGGGGGGGGGACATAATATATAAAGTGCACGATACAAGCATTAATAAACTAAATTTATTTTATCAATTTGATATCTAAGACAGTGAAAGTATACTTTTTTCATGATTTCAATTTTATCTAGCATTGCAATTTATTATAATAATCCTTCACTGATTGTTATTATTAGAAAAGTGTTTCTCGTAAAAAATGGTACGTGCTGGGGCAATTTGGGTAACATATTTATAATTAGGAGTATTGAATCTGTACACTTTACATATTTAGTTTGCAGGGAGGAAATTATTATTTTTTTTTTTTGCCAACCAGTGGTATTCGAAACACTTCTGTGGTTTCAAACTAAAAAATTTCTATTACATTTAAGTCTGCAGTTTTTAATGAGCACGTAGAAAGAGTCTTCAGATTTTAGTCATATATGCATTTCTTGCTTTATAATTAGCATTCAAGTCATCTTTTTTCCGGTTAGTGATTAACTATTTTAAGTAACTATTTTTTTCAAAAACTCTACTTCTTTCAGACTTTTAAAATAAAATTAACATTTTCCGAAAATAAAAGAAATACGCAAAATTTGTGCAAAACCTATGATATAATTAATTATTCGTATTTCAAATTTGTATTTTAGAGATATGACTTAAAAAAAAAAAGTTATTTTTCAAATTGTTTTATTTTACAGAAAATTAATATGAAAAGAATGAGATTCACAAAGAATTTTTTTTTAATCCTCGATAAATCCTTTTTATTTATTAGGAATATGTTTTGTATTTATTACGTGAGAAACAAACGTTACAAAAAAAGGGTGTGTGTGTGTGTGGGGGGGGGGGTCATGATTACCTATAAATTGATTTTTATTCATTTTAAAAATTTAAAAAATGTTTTATCTATTAAACTCTAATTATGAATATTATTATTATTATTATTATTTACAAAAAAAGAAACTTTACAATACATTTTAACTTGAAATATCTGGTACTGATAAAAAAAGAAAAGGTAAAATACATTGGAAAATTCTTCAAATAGAAAATTTTAAATAAGGCACTCTAATTGCGCATTTAAGTTCCAAATCTATTGTATACAAAAACAAATAAGCGGTAAAGAACCATCTGCTGAAATCGTCTGCGTGAGATTTAACCACAGAAAAATAAATAAGGGAAGACGCGGGAAGCCGTGAAGTTACTTCACTGTTTAGAACATCGCCACTTCTAGAAAAGTTTTTTTTAATATAAGAGAATGACGGCCGCCATTTTAGGATACACGGATATTTTTATTAGAACATAAACGTAAGTCTTATTTAATTTAAATATTTTATTCCTGGTTTGTATATTATGAGTTTAATAGTTTTATGTTATATTAATAAGTGACTGATCTGGATTTGTTTTCAGAAGCAAAATTTTCCTATTCGATAAGATGAAGGAAAATATCTTAATCTGTCATCGCTTGAAAAAAAAAAGCTGCGCAGAGACTGATTCGTGATTACATTCATAGGGAAATTAATGAAAACATTAATTTTCAGTTACTTGAGATTAAAAATATGTTGAGACAATGATTTGGAATTTTTTTCGGCATCTTACTATTTTCTGATTACTAACACTTATAGATTATATAGATATTCGATTATTATGATATTACGAAATTGTTTCAGAATAGAAATTAGCATTATACTGGGAAAATGTACTTTTACTTATTACAGTAGAGAAACTTTTAAAAGAGTTTTCTTTTAGTGCTAATGATATTTTAACTTATTTTTTTAAATCCTAAATCTTCATACCAATGTTTTCAGATATCACATTTGTCAAAATTGTAAAATAATAGGAATTCCTTATAATATATGGAATTTTTTTTGAGATATTGTTAAATATAATAATGCATTTAATTCATCCATTGTAGTTTGTTGTCGTTTAATAGTACAACTATAAATACTAATTATTATTTTTAGTGTTTTTCAAATTTGTATATTTATTTTTTTTAATTGTATGTAAGCATTTTTTTTCTGTTTGTGATTTTAATCAAACATTTAATTATAGACATTTTGAATCGATTATTAAATTTTCTTCTATTATAAACTCATTTTCTACGTTTATGATACACGTAATTATTGGCACTAAAAAGTAAAATATGTTTAAGCATTGAAATAAAGTGATTTTCATGCCTGATAGGATGTTGTAAATTAAACTGCTTTAGTATATATATATTTTTAAGTTCATATAATACAGGATACATAATATAGGACACAAAGTTGAAAAGTGCTTATGACTTCGGTTTGTCTCTCCGTCTGTCCGTCTAGCAGTATGTCTGCGCTCAAACTTTCGTAAATATACTCGGATTGCACAGAAATTTTTGGATGTTATTGACATTTACAATAGCATGGCCCCTATTTGTAATGAAGTTTGTAGCATATTTAGTTCATTTACAAGGACAGCCAAAATTATTCCGGTACATTACGGCCTATGGGAAAAAATCGTTTCAAATGATTTTTAATGATTTTATGAACGCTTTCAAACAGAATAAAATTGATATGCATTTATGAAGTGCGCTAAAATATGCTTTCTGTTGACTATGCCATGCAGATAATAGTTATCATTCATTTACAGGACTAAAAAGGAATTCTAATACATAATGATATAGGGGTAGAGGGAATTGTTTGCTGCGTACTTTAATTATGTTAATCTATTTCCTATATAATGAAATTGATATACGTCACTGAGGTTTAGATACTATATATTATTTCATGTATAATACGAATAATACGTATATAGCATTTACAGGGACACATTATATAAAATATTTCAGATACTACATTGTATCCGAAGTACTGTACATTAGCGATAATGGCTGGAAATGCATTTTTATTTATGGTATGCGCTTTTATGGTTCACTATATTTATGCATAGTATATGGTGTATATAAATGCTATAATTCCTATACAGGGCTACACCAAAGTATTCATAAGAGTTACTGGGTATAGGCGCAAATTGCTTAAAGGTGGTTTTCAAATGAGTTATGATTTCTTTCGCTGAACTGCATTTAATTTACTAAGAAATGTTTGTAGAATATAGATAAAATAATATACAGGCTCACGTAACGAATTGGATATATGGCCGTCTATAAATTTTAATTTCTGGAAATGTGATTTCAGCAGTTTTAAGAGTGTCTTAGTTTGAATTAAATTTTAACAAAATAGTGGCATGTAATAAAGATTCTAGGTAAACTACAGGGTTGTACAAAAGTATTCAAGTATGCTTTCATATATTAGTATAAATTGCTGAAAGAGAATTTCAACCTGTTAGGCGTTTTCTTGCTAAACTAAATTTTCCTATTATATAGTATACTAGCAGAATTACCCGGCTTTGCCCGTGGAAAACATAAGGGACTTCCAGGTAAAATAAATTAAAATGAAATAATATGGCGATCACAATAATGGTACTTTGTGCATTCTCGTCAATAAAAGATAAAATATATAATAAGAAAATATGACGTTACTATGTCGCAACCATAGTAAAATTCCTCAACTTTAAACATCAGAATGCTCATTTTCTTTGGTGGGTGTAATAGAATAATATATTATTTTAAAGGCAATACGAAAAAAGAAAAAATAATCAAATGACATAGCAGTTTTGGTTACAGATTAGTGGTAATAGTTTAGTGAAATTCTCCTTAGCATGCCACCTATCTAAATTTTAAAGCAAAAAGATGTCAGTTAGTAACGCTGAAATCATACAGATGGTGACAACGACCTAATCCATAAATTGTGCTTATACTGGAATTTTGTTTAATTTCTTAAAATTGCCCAATTTATTTTCTACATTGTCGAATAGATAAAAGTACTCTCAATTGAAATTTGTTTGAAAATTGTATCTCGTTTTTCTGAATTTTAATGGATTTTAAAGTATTTTTGAGACATGAATATTTTAAAATTTGTGTGCAACCGAATTACGAAAGATGAATCCGTTTACTCTTAACGCAGTATTATAAGGAAAAGACATGTCCATGAGTAACGCTGGGTGTCATACTTATGGTGGCAATGAATATAGTGACATCCATAAATTTTGCTTTTACTGGAACTTGTTTAACCTGTAAACATCGTACATTCAATTTTTCAAACGTCGAATGAAAAACAAAAAGTACTTTCAATGATATTTGTTTTTAAAGTGTACCTCAGTACGCTGATTTTATATGTATTTTTAAGTAATTTTAAAGCAAGAATATTTTATAAATATCTGAAACCCAATTACAAAAGATTAATCCGATTGCTCTTACAATGTAAATAATTCAGCATTTTTTTCGTGCAATATTCCATAACTACATTGGCAAACAAAATTACCCCCCCCCCCCTCCACCCCACCCAAAAAAAAGAAATTGAATATTCAAAATTATCAGATTAAAAAAAATCGCTATAAACAGTAAAAAAAAAAATCACGATTAACAGCTTGTTAATACTAAAGTACCAAAAATGCTTTTGGGCATTGTAAAATATATAGTAAATGTAAAAAAAAAAAAAAAAAAAAAAAAAAAATTAGTGTTTTAAATTAAAAGCGATTTTTTTTCTGCGTTGTGGACAGGCAGTATATGGCCCATCTTTAACCACGGATATTCCAGGGTGGATTGCCTGATTATTTTTAAGCGGAAACTTTCATTCATGAGAACTAAATCTACAGCGACTAACCTGAAAATGTCATCAAATTCTAGAAGATTTCAGTCCTGCTGTCTAATTTTGAAGCTTTCTTTTAAAAGAGAAAGACCTAACTATTAGAACCATTTGCTAAATTTCATTTTCTATATAATATAAATCTTAGAAAAATCGTATTTTATGTCATTGTAATAATATAAATCGCAGAATGCTCTCATTGCATTTAAGGTATTGAAACACTTAGTTAAATGGTGTAATTAATGATAAAGCATGCCAGCAATATAAGAAATAAAACGTAGCAACCGTTTGTATTTCAGAAAAAAATACTTCATTTTGACGTAATTTGAGAAAAGTATTTCAGCTTTTAAAATCAGAATGCTTGTTTTCTTTAGCAACTGTGAAAGAAGTATACGATACGCAGAAAAATGCAATAAATACATCCAAATGACTTAGCATTTACTGAAAGCTATGTTCGCGTGGCTTAAAAATAAAGCCTTCACTTTATGGATGATAATAATAAGACCAATGTCAGACAATGCTATAGCATTGTGAATGGATAATACTTAAGCAAAAAAGCAGCAAAAAAGACGCCCGTCTGACATTGGTGTAAGACCAATGTCAGACGGGCGTCTTTTTTGCTGCTTTTACACAATGCTATAGCATTGCGAATGGATAATACTTAAGCAAAAAAGCAGCATAAATGACGCCCGTCTGACATTGGTCTTAGAATTAATTTCGGAAGATCAAGAGTTTCCCCTCAGGATAAAACATTATTAGAAAGTGATGTCATAGCTAGCAAACGATTTTTTTTCATTATCTTTTTCCTAATTTCTTTATATTAAAAAGACTGCATTAAAATAGATTTTTTAATTTCAGAAGCAGTCAACTAAGGTACTACGTCATTTTAACATATGTTTAGTTAAAGTTTTTACATATATATAGGGAAAATGTGAATTTTCTTCTTTGAATGACGTCAATTTCAAAAACAGCAAAAATATAGTGAGACAATCCGAATTTTAATTGGCTTATAAAACAAAGTACTCGAGTTATCAATTTAAAAAAAATTACTGAGCAGTTTTTTAGATGTGTGGCAACAGGAAAGAGACTATTGAATTTGAAATTTTAAAAAGAGATATTTCTATAATGTTAAATTGTGAAAGATGGTAGGAAAAAGGCATAAATATTGGTGCGATAGTTTTTTAAAGTAGACAGTGATCTTTTCCACGGTCTAAAACGTATGTACAGCAAGTTTCGTGCAAATCGGACTAAAATTGAAGATTTGAATAAAGGACATACGTACAGAGAACGGCTTTTATATACATAGATATACACTGAAAAAAATGTGTACTCAAAATTGAGTAAAAAGTACACAATTTTAAATGCGCCACATACTCAAAATAGCTCCGATCCAAATGTACTCAAAGTTGAGAAACACATGTACTCATTTTTTATTCCATGGTTGTGATCAAATATGAATCGTTATCTACCCCCCCCCCCAAAAAAAAAAAAAAAAATAAAAAAAAAAAATAAAAAAAATAAAAAAAATAAAGGAAAAATGTACTGACATTTATTTCCCGTTCAGAGTTACTAACAAGAAATGTTTAATTGATTATTTATTAAGAAAAATAGCAAAATTCTTAACAAGATACTCAAATAAAATATTTTTATGATAAGAGCATTATTTCCAAGCACTTTTAAATTGTTTTAAAATACTGTGCATAATTTAATATTTACATTAATAAACATCATTTATGCCGTCAAAATGAAATGAAACATTACAGGGTACAAAATTATTCGTTTGTTTGGGTTTGGAAACATGTGATATTTAAAAATAGAGAAAGCATAGGTTCATTTTTTATCCAAAAATATTCAATTCGATATGAGTACATCGGTTTACTCATTTTTGAGTACTTGATTTTTTTCAGTGTTTCAACCTACAGATCAAATACAGGGCTGTTCAAAAGAATTGGAAAACATATTTGGCTATGGACGGTAACAGCTGAAATCAGTTTTTCAAATGTTTTATGCGTTTTCTAAAATGTTTAGTTAGTTATCTTATTTACGTTATTTCCCTAAATTACGATGTCTTGTTAAAGCATTCAGGAAGTGTTGGAAAGTATTTTATAATCTATGCTTAACGCATGATTTTTCTTACTTGTTTTTCCTATTTCCCAGATCAGTATTTTCCTATAAAACATACCAAATTTATTTAGCTCATATTCACAAAATACAATATATATGGGAATAGAACATTTAAATAAATATTGCTTATCATACCGTTCTATAAAGAATAGCTGTATTAATATCCGTTAGACTCAATGTTCGTATTTAATAAAGCAATGAAAAAACACAACACATAAAAAACTTACACATTCTCAATATCAAGCTTAGAACTTAATAAAAAAATATGTCAGTTGATAAGCATTGTTTTTTAAGTGGAGAAATTAAAAATGTTTTAGAAGAATAGGGCTCCAAATTAGTGATATTTTGCTAAAAAGTACGGTAAAATATAAGATTTTATATTTACAACAAATGGTTTTTTTTTTTTAATTCATCGCAGTATTAATACTCAGAAATTTTTCCAGAGAGAAACATTCGCCTTACATACAATATTTCAAATGAAAATCAAATTACAAATTAATTGCTTAAAAGTCGCAGAGGCCAACATAGTGAAAAAGATTCCATGCCGGGACTCGAACTCGGGCCATCAGTATAGCACACTAACATTCGACAGACTAAACCACATGGAACGACACCCAGTCGGTAAAATTTCTCACTATTACATGTTGGTAAGGCAACAAACGCAGCACAAGATAGAATATTTATCGTGAGCCACCGAAGTGGGGTAAACACGAAACTTAATTAAATCCAGCATCGATTGAAACTATATTAATTCTTGGAAATTTTTCCAGGGAGAAACATTCGTCTTGAATACAATATTTCAAATTAAAATAGCCTTTTAAGCAATTAATTTGAAATTTTATTTTCATTTGAAATATTGTATGCAAGGCGAATGGTTCTCTCTGGAAAAATTTCCAAGTATTAATATAGTTTCAATCGATGCTGGATTTAATTAAGTTTCGTGTTTGCCCCATTTCGATGGCTCACGATAAATATTCCATCTTGTGCTGCATTTGTAGCCTTGCCAACATGTAATAGGGAGAAATTTTCCAGGCTGTGTATAGTTCCATTAGGTTTAGTCGGTAGAATGTCAGTGCGCTATACTGATGGCCCGGGTTCGAGTCCCAGCATGGAATCTTTTTCACTATGTTCGCCTTTGCGCCTTTTAAGCAATTAATTTAAAATTTGATTTTCATTTGAAATCATCACAGTGTTTATGACAAGTTCGTCACAAATGACACATATTTTACAAATTGGTCACAGTGTGACTTCAAAGAGTTGTCGCTTTCGTCACAGGTTCGTCACAAAGTTAATGCCAAAATAGTCACAAATGACACACTTTTCACAAATTTGTCACACCGTGACTTCACAGAGTGGTCACAATGTGACGTCACAAGCGACCTCTAAAACGGCCATAACGACTTCGCATTCTAGCACCGCCCCCTGAATACTAGGCCTGAGCGCTCACACAAAAATGACAAAAAAATGGCGGCTGCCGAAGGCGGATTTTTTTTAGCGTAGGTACGGTCCCTTAAATGTATACACCAGTATTTTATAAAAGATTTCTCTACCTTGTTTATTCTCAGAAAAATGAAGCGGAAAAAACTTCAAAAAATTATTGGTAGGAATATTTAAGGGACCGTACACACGCTGAAAAAAATCCGCCTTCGGCAGCCACCATTTTTGGTCCAGCGCTCAGGCCTAGCATTCAGGGGGCGGTGATTCTAGTCACATCGACGGTAACAAAATCACAGTGTGACTTCACAACGACGTCGCCGTGACGTCACCATGCCTTACGGGTATTTTATAAAACTGTGGGAATCAAACAATCTGAATAAAAAACACAGGGATCCTTACGGGATCAGGGAATATCACGGGTGCGAGAATTAAGGGGTTAATGAAATGCGACAACTTTTGAAATATATAAGTACCATAATTTCCGGCGTATAATCCGTGGATCCTACAATTATGTCGGACCCAGAAATCTTATTTCCAGGGTTCGTACGGGTCCAGCAGAAATGTCAGTATTTTTTTTTTTTTTATAGAAAAATAAATCTAGGTTATACGCGCGAAATTTCGCCTGATTTAAACAAAGATTTTCTATAACAAAATACTGGTATAGAAGAATTTCCAGGTCTGTAAATTCCAGGAGCCGTACGCACTCTGCATTTGATAAAATGTGGCTTATTAAATCGCGGTAAATATTTAACTTAAATTATGAAATTATATTTCTGGGTCTAAACATGATTCTTTGATTCGTGGATTATAGGTCGGAAATAACGGTAATAAAATTATATTTCGTTATAATTTTAATACTTATATTTTACAGCAGTACTGCAATTATAATAAGTTGGGTAAGATGTAAAAGCTGTCTTTACTGATATATATTATTTTGTTTTGAAGTTTGAACCGAAATCGTTGTTATTCAACTGTGACACGTTGGCACATGATATTAGAGGAGTTAATACTTAACACGTTCACTGCGATAAGCATCACCGGTGGCTCTCAGAATTTTTTCATTCTGTGCCGTGAGCATCACCCGTGGGTCACAGGTAGCTTTCGATATAATATTAAATAAAACTCGTTTGCAGGTCAGCATTGACTTTATATTTGTGTGAGGCACTCTGGGATAGCTGCAACTCAAAATATTTTTGTTAACTTACTCCAAATTATGCATACTGTATTTATTTTACAACAAATAAACCTTTTAACCCTTTAGGGACGAGCGACCGGTATACGTGCCGCGCAAATTTTATTGTAAATTTTACCTTATTTAATCCGAGCAATTTCCCGATTCAATTGGGCAAAATTTTCTGTTTTGAAAAACAGGTGATAAAAGATTAAAAATTTTGTAAAAGATGCTGGTCCCGAAGGAGTTAAAAACACTTTAATTAGTCTTTTTTAAGTTTGTCACCCTGGTGATCACTTTAAATTCTTATGGGGGCAATGAACATGTTAAGGAGGAAGAAAGGCGTTAAAATGACATCGATAGTGCAAAGGAAACAGTGTTTATCAACCTTTTCATTTCGGGCCTGGGCGTCTATTCTGGTGTAATCGAGCAAATACCGCGAATCGGGATCGAGATCGCCGTCTCATAGCGACCGCCGGGTGATGAGCTATACTGGTCTCCCCTCGTTATACCACAGTGGAGGATGAAACGCAGAATATCCCCTTTGTGCGATCGGACACAGTTGTAGCCAATCAGATGAAAGCGCTCACGTGTTTTTATTTGTTTGGGAGAGGGAAACAGCTGTCTTGCTTAAAAGAATGTTTGGGTTATCTATATAAAAAAAAAGAGTTGAAGGAATGAATGCCATTGTTTTACATCAGCGTGGCGTGCCTGTAACCTGTTTAAAATTTCCTGGCCTAAGAAAAAATGTCCATTTGTATTTTTAATTATGCATAAAATACTATTTGTTATTATTATTGAATCAATTTTTTGAAAGAAACTTTGTTCTATTTTAATATCAGAAAATGATTAGTAAATGTTATGGTGAAATAGACAGATTTTTTTCAGACTTCAAAATATTTTTGAAAAATAAAGGGGGGGGGGGGTGGTGGTGTTGTTGGTTCTACCAAGCTCTACATATATATTTGAAGCCGAATATATAATGGATTAAAAAAATAAATAAACATTAAATAACTTTTTATTTATTTGTATCTTTAGACCACTTTTATTTTAAATTAATTATATTTATCACACCAGTACTGAAAAAAATATATAAATTAGGCCGAATATTTAAATATACTTTAGTCTTACCTTTATTTAAAAAAGAATCTAGGTTTGCTTATAATTGTTCTTAATCTCAAATCTACAATAAACTTAAAGAATATATGCATATATAATAAGTATATTAATTTAGCTTTGTACTTAAATGTCTCCAACCTTCCTTTTTAAATTAATTTATAAATTCACCACGATTTAATTATTTTCGTGACAGTAAAAATATTCTAAGGAAAGTCTCTCAAATTTTATTTTCCCTTAATTTTATTTATTAATATTTTAAGTACGTACAGAGATCATCAATGAGTTTTATTACTTATTAAAAAAAACAAAAAAAAACTAAATATGCTAATGAAAAATTATTGTTGTATCTTTATCAATTCACTAAAAATCTTGGTTCTTTGTGACAAATATAATTAGTATCAATTAAATCATTAAATGTAAAAACAAATAATAAAATGTTTTTTTTTTAAATTATTATTATTGTGAAACGGATCTAAAATATATTGTTTTCTCCGCTCAACAACGCAAATTTTTCGAACACAAACACAGGGGCTGATTAAAAAAACCCTTCCAACTGGGCCGTGGCACTGAACCTCTTTGATTTTAGGGGGTGCCGAACTTGGTGAACAAATTTTACAGAGATAATATTTAAAATCTAAATCGATCTTGTACAAATTATACTGAATATTTTGTGCTATTGGAGTCGGGAAAGATTAAACACAAGTAATATATTTATCTAAATATGTATTAATATATCCATATCTGTATTTTAAGACATAGAACACGTTTAATTTTTTGTGACAGCATAGGAAGGGGCATTGAATGAATACCAGGCCTTCGTCCTCTCATCTTTTGTTTCACCAGGTCTTGTACATTCACAGACTCATTTTAAAACATAAAAGCATGAAATTAGCAGATATGACAATTGAAGTGATTAGGAATTGAAAAGCGCCTTTATTTATTTTTATTTTTGAAGTATATAAATGTATTATCATCAGTTATAAGGAATTGTTGTCTTTTGACGACATTTATCGGGAGTCACTTTCGTAATGTCGGTTCAAAATGCCTACTTTGCCCGCATTTTCTGAAGAATCCTTTGCCTTTATCGAAAAATGGTATATGCTATTCGAGTTTGCAGTTTCTGAATAACAACATCGAGCAATTTTCTGCGTTTTCGAATAAAAATTATTTCAGGAATGTGTCAGAAAATAGGAAGTTTTAATTTGAGAACAGCTTTAATATTATTCAGAAAAAAATCTGAACTGTCTTGTCTTTTTGCCGAAATTTTTGGTTTGTTTAAAGGCCGAAATAAAAGCTTTTATTTCAGAAATTTTTCCATGTTTAAACTTTAAACCTTTCCATGTAAAATGAAAGTATTTTTTTCGGTCTGAATTAAATTTGTAAGTAAATTAGTTGACATTTTTTTGGAGAAAAAAAGAATACACAGATTTCCGAGCCAAAGAACTTTTAAAGAATCTGTAAAAGAGCTTTAAGTAAGAAAATAGTATTTTGTAATTAACAGGGCTCGGTGATATATATATATATATATATATATATCAGTGAGTATATATATTTATATGGGTATATTTAGAAATCGAATAACTTATCCTTGAGATATACCATGATATATATCCGATATTTCTTTCAAAATGTCAAGACGTTTGATACTTTCGATATTTTATATTTTATTTCAAAATTTGATATTTTCAGTGAAAACAAGTGTAAATGAATTTTTAGACTGTTATTAACGGTGTCGTTCTGTAGATATAGAACTTTTGCTCTGATAGTGACTTCCCCCACCCCCCACACCCCCTCTCTAAAAAGAAACTTTACGTTTGAAGCTGAATTTTTAGATAACAATAATTACGTCAGACAATATTTCTTACGACACCCATTGAAAGATAAACTATCTAATTTAGATAAGTTATTTACATCTTCATTTAAAATGATCTTTTCTAATTTTGGTTTACCTCAATTTAAAATGCACAACACATTATGAGATTGAAAAAGCAACAAAATTACAATTATGTTCATTTTTTAAAAATTAAAACAAATTATTTTGTATTTCAATTTGTGTTTTATACAAAAAAATTTTCTTAATATTAAATCTTACAGCTTTTTTTTTTTTTTTTTTTTTTTTTTTTAAGCAAATTGGGTCTGTTTTCAGTTAGTTGATCTACTATTTTGTTACTTAAGAGAAGCAAAAAAAAAAAAAAAAAAAACACACACATTTAGAATAATATTTTATTAAGTTTTCATGCTAACTGCAATATATTTTAATTTCTTATTTATATTAAATCTGAAAATATTGATAATTATCAATAAGTTGACTATTTTGAAAATATCGGATAAATATAAAAAAACATTGGATATTTTTTATATTTTTGAAGAAATCATGATATTTACGACCCCTCGTAATTGAAAAACTATGCCCTCTTTCTATTTTTTAATATTAAACAAGCGCCCAAACCCTCCAAACAGAGCAAAAATTCTCTCCGAACCCTACCCACTGCGATCTCGACCACCTGGAAGCAGTCGGTAAAAAAGCAACCGACTCCGACCGGCGAATTTTCTATTCTACTACACCAGAATAGCAAATAATCGCCAAGGTGGCTCTTCCCGACCGGTTTCAGCATTCCTACCACACCAGAATAGATCCCCTGGACTGTCAACTTTTTTTACATTGAGTCGTACCATACTTTACAAAAAAATTTCTTTTTGGCAGATGTCTATGCAGGTTTCATACTGTAAAGATATGACAGAGGTTTTTTTTCAAAAAGTGATATGAATATAGTAAAAAAAAATTGTCTCTGGGATATGCGGTGGCACAAATCCGTAATTAAAAGGTTAAATAAAAATCCACGTATAGGCTTTACAAGTCAAAGAAGGTCTCGCTGGAATTCACGTAAATTACATTTCAAATATACAAGGCCAGATGCAATTTTAAGAAGGCTCCATCATCAGTGCGAAAATTAAAAATTAAAGATTAAGAAATAGCGAGCCAGAGAGACGAACATCACAGCTCGCCGTCAACGGCGAAAAAGCGGTGAGCGTCGAAAAAAACTGCGGAGTTCTTCCCACGCAATACGAGGAGACACTGATTTAACTTTCGCACTCATGATGGAGCTTAGGAAGCTTTGAAACAGATGTATGCACATTTTGTATACATACATTTGTGCTATTTAACGCTGTTCCTTCTTTCTTGACCCTTAAATGCCAGGTATTGCTTTTCGGCAACATATCCAATTTAAGCTCTAAAATATCATTAGAATAATATTGAAGCGATAATGGCTAATGTTGCCAATAAAATACATTCTGAAAATATTATTAAATAGATTTTCAACTTGTAGATGACAACACTTGTGCTGTTTAAGAATAAAAATAGATTTATTTTTTCAATTGTTGCTACTTGTTCCTTATGTTTTGTTTGGAAGCTTGCGAAATACCCTATTTTGTTCTGCAGTGAGCAAGTAAAATTTATTTTTTATTATAGTTCCTGCCGTAAACCATATTTAAAATAAAATATGATTTTTTTAAGTATTTTTCCCATGATTTATTTAAAAAATGAAAGCCGAAAAACATTATTACAATGATTTTTGAAAAATCAGACATTTAAGGGTTAATATATTAGCAGAAATTACAATCCTCCCCCTTTTAATACAAGTGCAGTCTTCATCATTTAAACCGTATTATGGCAATAGTTGCATAATTTTCTCATAATTGCATTTATAAATCATAAAATTTTATTTCCTTAGAAGATATTGTAGCTGGAGTTCCTATCTTTCTTACACATCCATTTATGAATGGATAACAAACGTTATCAATTAATGACCAAACCTCTGTATTTTATCTGTTTAGATTATAAAGTGTTTTGTCAAATTATGTTTGTTTGGCACAGCATGTCCTTTTTTAGACCTTGTGCGAATAAAAAATCAGCCAACTGACAAACCAACCAACCATCAAGCAATGAAACATTACAAATATGCATGCGAAAACAGAATGATTATAATTACTCATATTTCATAAAAAACAATTTGGTATTGCGTTGCATAACTTATCCTAACATATTATAAAAGCCGGGATTAAAAAAAGCTTTAAAACCTACAAATTAGGTTGGAATGGAATAAAATAACTGTTAAATGTAAATTATGCGTTCAATTTTGTGTTTTTTCCCAGCTCAGTTAAAAAATACGGAAAAGTGTTAACATTGCGTAAAATATAGGGTGTCCAAGCTATACTGGGTGGTAATAAAAAAAAACTGGCCGGTCCGTTTAACCGATCGAGATGCGATTTCAGATATATTCATTCAGAGTTATGAGCTTGGGATTCGTTGAACGGAAACAAACCGGCGCTCACGGTTACAGTTATAGGTACATAAACTCGAAGTTTTTGAAAGGCAATGCCAATTTCGTTCCCGTCGCAAAATGCTCAGCGCATACGAAAACCCTAAATACCGTTGGAACGGTACAAGTATCGCAAAAAAGGACGCGTTATACACGCACAAAAAACATCTCTGCGAACGGCCAAAAAAAAAAAAAAAAAAAACAATCGCGGTGCACGGAGAAAATTTGCATATGTCAGATGCAAAGCACCAATCACAGAACGCTGTTCTCCAGATATTTAGCATAGAAAAAGTGGTGTGGGAATGTTGGTTCTTGAGACGGGAGCTCGCACATGCCGAAAAAATGGCTCTGCCAGTGAATGTTCGTAATGAATTCTTAAAGCTCTATAACCAAAATGGGATGAATGCCTCGGAAGCCTTGCGTGTGTGCCGTCGAAATCATCGCCAAATACGTGACCCATTCACTCCACATGCTCTGCGTGATTTAGTAAAGAAATTTGAAAACTTAGAGTACACCTGTGAAAGACCGCGATCCGGATGATCTAAGGACATTGTTATGGAAGTGCATCATATAGTGAATTCAGGACACATGCAAACTGCAAGAGGTGCAGTTCGTGTATTGGATGTACCCCAAAACAATGGTTATAAAGGTACTGCGCTTTGTAATCCGCATGTTTATATTCTGGTACCAGTGTGTCCAGATGTTAGACGATGGGAAACATCAACAACGTATGGATTTTGCAAATTAATTTCTTATCCGATATGATGGTGATAGCGACTGGCCTCTTCGCATGTTACGGAGGCCTATTGCACTTTAACTGGCAACGCCAACACGACTGACAGACACGAATTTGCACGCTGTAGCACCAGTACTTTTATACGACGACAAAGTTACCGTGTGGTACGGCATTGCAGGCACAATTGTTCTCGGCCCGTACCTGTTTGAGTAGGCGACAACAATAGAGTTTGTAAGGAGCTCTGCGACAGTCTCTCGCTATGAAGCCACGCTGCTAAATTACGTCATACATGAATTTCTGCAGCGAAATGCACTGAATAACATCGTTTGGATGCAAAATGTTGCACCTCCACATATAGTGAAGTGTGTTCACAGGGTCCTAGAACAATATATTGACGACCGCGTTATCTCACGCCATTTTCCATTACCTTGGCTTCCGGAATCCTCCAACCTCGCTCTTATGGATTTATGGTTCTGGGGATATCTCGAGTCTACAGTGTACATGTTCAATCCGCCACCTTTGCGGGATTTGAAACATTCTCTCAAACATGAGATTGCAAACATCCCTCATGCTATGTTGCATTCGGCTGTATTGTCCACAGTCCCCGGCATGCAATGCGTAATTGCCTGTGATAGCAATCATGTGGAAAATATATAATCAAAATAAAAGTTTTCTTTTCTCCGATCTGTGTTGTAATCAGTGATTGGAGTCTTGCCTCTGCCATATGCAAGTTTCTTCCATACGGCTCCATCGTATTTTTTGGCCGTTCGCAGAGCTGTTTTTGTGCGTGCATAGCGCATTCTTTTTTGTGATACACGCACCGTTCCAACTCTCTTTAGAGTTTTTCCATGCACTGAGCATTTTGTGACGGGAAAAAAGGTCGTTGCCATTCGAAAATTTCGAGTTTCTGTACCTATAACCAGGAGTGTAAAAATCTAGGTGTCAGTGGGCAGTCTCTCACCACTAAATTTTATTCGTTATTTTTCATCCAATATTTCGTCTAATTTTTTTGCAAGAATATTAATAAAATTTAAGCGAAAAAAACTAATAATATTTAGTGGCCAGAGACTGCCCGCTGACGCCTAGATTTTTACACCCCTGCCCATAACTGTTACCGTGAGCGCCACTTTCTTGCCGTTCACAGAATCCCGAGTTTATACCTCTGAATAACTAGCTATATTTAAAATTTCATCTCGGCAGTTGAATGGACCGGCCGCTAGAGGTCCATAATTTTTTATTATTTTTTTTTATTTATTTTTTTTTTGTGACAACCTTGAAACTTTTAATAGTATCAACTGTAAGCGTTGTAGAGTAAAAAGCGTTGAAAGTCACAAGTAAAGGGTAACTGAAACTGTTTTAGATAAGTGAATGCACGAGTACTGCTTTGTTATGTAGTTGCTTGAAGTGCCACATACGCAAAATGTCGACTCCTGAGCGTAAAGTTTTATTGTTGGGCTGAAGATTTAAAAGTCTTTAGAGCCGTTCAATTTTTTTCCCTTTGGGACTTTCTAAAAGATTGTGTCTACGTTCCACCGTTACCTAATTATTTATCAGAATTGACAAACTAAATTGAAGAGGCTATTTCTTCTATTACTCAGTACTTGTTAACCGAAGTGTGGTAAGAATTGGACTTTAGGTGAGATGTGTGCAGTATAACTAAAGATGCACATGTTGAACATTTTTAAAGAAAACTAGGTTGTTTTACCTTCAATTTGATCTATGATGTGTTGTAAATAGTCTCAATTAAACTGTTATAATATACCATTGAAACTGAGACATTATATTTTGGACACCCTATATATATGCTTTTTTTTATTTTTAAAAAGTAAGTTATTAGTGTAACATATATCCAGCTATTCGTTTATTCATGGATTTATTCACATTACTATCCTTTTAAATATACTTTTATTTTTGTGAGATACTAAAGACTTTGAGAAAATACTCTATTATACTTCAAAGACAAACCTCCTAAGGATTATGGCTCTTGTCTAACAGTTTTTTATTAAAACAGCGCATACCTCCCTTTTTCTACTAGGAAATAGTTACGAGTGCCCATAATAAAGTGATAATATTCTAATGCTCTTGTTTTTATACCGAAAAACTATCCGCCACGGCCATGTTATGTCGAAATATTACGATTTGGAAAATAAAGTTTAATTTTATACATATGTATAGTCTGCCATTAAGTGGAATTATAGTATTTAAATATTATCTGTAGTAAGAATGCTTTCCGACGAGGAACCTTTAGCACTTATATATGTTTAAAATAATATTACAAAACGGAAAAATTTGGTTAAGGTGTATAAAATGTCTTAACCAGAGTTGCCAAGTCTCCGGCTTTTTGCACACCAGTATTATTTTAGAGAAAATGTTGTACTTTTAAATCGCCTAAATGTTCCAATTAAAGAAAATAACATTTACTGTATTAAATTACTGGTATCTAAAAAACCGGAGACTTGGCAACTCTGGTCTTAACAAAACTTGGTATTTTTAAAAATTTTTATGCGTCAACAAAACACACATTTGTTTTTTTTTTTCACCTAGGGTATAGTTTTCCTTTTACATAATTTCCTTCAAAAAGACCTTTGTATATGCTTAACAAACGTTGTAATTTTTTATTGCATTTCAAACTCAGTGGAAAAACAAATTCATTCTATTATTTTTTAAAAGGAACTACGAGGATGTATCAATACGTAATGCCTCACGTATCTTAAAAGCTATATAAATCAACATATAACAGTAGAATTTACAGTAGATCATAGCTTGAATTGTCTTCTAAACAAAACTCCCGTTCAACATAGTCACCATGCATTTGCACAAATTTGCGTCATCGGTTAATCCAGTCTTCACGACCATTTTGGTAAAATTCCGGGTTTTGTCTTTTTTCAGGGTTTCACAATTATCTTGGACAGAGCATTAAGAGACATTCAATGCGTTAGCAACATTAACCCTTAACCCTTTCATTCCCATGGTAGAATACGTTCTAGAAATTACGTAGTTCAAAGAATCCGAATTTACACCAGAAAATTTCAATGTTAAATTTCGCATTATTCAAATATGGAAATGGTCTGTTATTAAATAAACCAAATATTGCTATTTTAATTTTCTGGTATGAACTTGGAATATCGGAATTAAAAAATCCACTAACATCATGATGGCATTTGGACTCACTGGGAGTGAAAGGGTTAAATGTGGGATTTTTTATTTTTCTTCGAAAAAATTATATAATGTTCTGTGAAAGGTTTATTACACAGAAAAAAATGAAAAAAATCAGAGATACATTTTTCATATAATCATCGAATTATTAATAAAAAGGAATAGACATATCATTAAAATAATGAAGCCTCAACTGTAGCCGCTTTTGTAGTGGTTGATTACCGCCGTTTCAAACTTCCACCAGTAAATTTAAATAGAAATTTTCTTCTTATTTAAACATCTTTGTAACGCAAAATTTCTGTCATAAATAACAGCAAAAACAGATATTCATTTTTACTGGTGGAAGAATACTTTGCCGGTAGTTAGGCCGTGCATTTCCGCCATATTGTGACAATCTAGACAATATCCTGTCAGTGTTAGAGAAAATTATTATAATACCTGGGAAAATTGCCACCAGTAGGGAATGCAAATAGGAGCAAATAGGAATTTTAACCACGTTTATGAAAAGATTTTTCTTGATAAAGCAAATAAAGTAACGCAAAATTTGCTATTCAAAATTTACTGGTGGTAGATTTCTTCGGCGATTATCAGAAACTGTTTATTTGATTTAAAAAAATCGGTTGCCATATTGTGACAACCTCCCCACTTACTTCACTCGCAAGTAGTAGACAATACACTATATGTCTCGTCCTCTTCATTCATAACTCCATTCATATAATACGTTAATCTTTTCTTCTGTTGCACATCTGCAATACAAGTAAAAACTACTGTCGTGTGGCTGTTTTAAGCAAAAAAATATTGCAAATAAGTAAATTTTTTAATAAGTATGCCTCCAAATGCCTTAATTTATATAATTATTTATTTTATAGAACGTAACCTTTAACCCTTTAATTCTCATTATAGAATACGTTCTAGAAATTACGTAGTTCAGAGAATCTGACTTTACACCAGAAAGTTTCAATGGTTAATTTCGCTTTATTTAAATAGAGAATGTCTGTCATTAATTAAAGCAAATATTGCTATTTTAATTTTCTGCTGTGAATTAGGTATATACGAATAATTAAAAATCTATTAAATTCAAAATACTGTTGTTTGCATATATACAAAGCTGCGCACTAAAGGGTTAAGAACTGTAACACGTCTGTCTCCTTAAATCAATTGATAAGCACGTTCTCGATTTGCATCTTTGACTGATGTTATTGACCGGCCGTTTCTGGGTTTATCTGCAATTTCAGATTCTCCGGTTTCATAATTCTTAACCCAAAGACGCACAATGCTGAAGTCCATTACAGCGTTCGCATAAGCATTCTTTAAGAAATTACTCATTTTCATACGTGCACAACCTTCTTTTGCCAAAAATTCAATCACGACTCTTTCTTTTAGCTTCAAATCCATGGTTCTAATCAGTCAGTCTGAAAAGAAAATACTATATAAGTAATGTTAATTTACCTCTCTAATATCATACATAGATAGTACAATAGCTGCCAAAGAAATAAAATTTAACGCATCCCTGATAGCATGCACATTAGCAGCAAGTTTGATTCTTTTTCTCATGTTATCTTGCTGTGACAACTTTGACTTAACAAATTCCTAGCGAATCTCTCGCCAGGTAAATCATCACCCACTTGCATGAGTAGTTTTTGTGAAACCGATGCAAGACTGATGCAAGCAAAAAAATCACTCTGTGTAGAGAATAGACAATCAGCACATGCTCAGAAATTGCAGAAATTAGGTGCTACTCAAAGGCAAGATACACATATTGTTACCGTTATGAAATCTCATTTGCATTGATTGGTTAAATAAGGAACCCAGAAAACTGTATTTAATATTTTAACTGTTCAAATGTAGTTATATTTTGAAAAGAAACCCTTTATCTTTAATCTACAACTTTTTTCATATAAAAATTCTTACAAATTCAAAAGAAATACTAATTTACTAAGTTATGTTTACGTCTTCGGCCATTTTAAATTTATATTGAAAATTTTAATTTTTAACTGCATTTTTCTAAAATATCGTTTTAATTGATATTTATTTATTTGTTTCCCGGGTCATCCCTGTCATCTCCTGCCTTTAAACCCTTAATTCTCGCTCCCGTGATATTCACGGGCTGTGTCTTTTATTGAGATTATTTGATTCCCATCAGTTTTATAAAATAATGTAATTGGCTTTATTATGGTATCATTTTACCTGTCACTAAATAAGATGAATATTTCTTTTTCAAAAAAGCAGTGGCAATAAGCAATTTGGAATTTTAAACCGTAATTTAATGCGACCGTTAAGGGGTTAACCCCATTCGAGTATATGATTTTTAACCCATTTGGGATTGCATCCTTTACACAAATTTTTTCGGTTGGCACCGCTTTTTATAAAAGTTTTACTTATCAAATACAAAAATAGATTTAAAAGTAAAAATATTATCATTATTTGTTAATGGTGGTAAAAACGATGCTGACGGTGCTTGTACATCAAGTTACCTGAGCAGTGCTGCCAGTGGGCTACTTTTTTTAAAATTTAGATTTCTTGATTGGCACCACTTTTCTGGAATGGTAAAATTCCACTTGTTTTCGCCTTAATTAATATGTCATTAAATATGTCGAATTTTGCCATTTCAAAAAAGTGGTGCCAATCGAGGAATCTGAGTTTAAAAAAAGTAGCCTACTGGCAACCCTGGACCTGAAGGGGTTAAACCGCTGCCATCGAAATACTCAAAGATATTCATACAGGAAAATTTTGAATAGCAATTTTCTTTTATTTTATTTGTAAAATACTTATCTTATAAACAATAATAACTATTTAAATATACTAGTGAGAATTCGGAATCCCTAAATAAAAATTCAGCCAGATGCCGAATGCTACAGTGTTGCCGCATATGGCTGATTTTTTATTGGGGGATTCTAAATTCTCACCAGTAAGTGAAAATAGTTATTATTGTTTTATAAGATGATAGATATTCCAGAAATAAAATAATATAAAATTGCTATTCAAAATTTTCGTGTGTGAATTCCAACACTAGTGAGAAGTCGGTCGATTAGTGATGACATCACACTCGTGTCCTCTGGCCTTGAGTATTTCGATGGCAGCGGTTAAACTTACAGTGTGGCATGACAAGATTACTACTTTGCAATAAGTTTGCAGTATGTTTCACAAGAGAATGTTAAATTTTCTACTAGCTTACAAAGAATTTGCAGTACTTATTTCATGACAGAACTAAATTTTCTACTTGTTTGCCGTTAATTTGCAACAAATTTGATATAGCAAGAGTTTAACTTGCACGACAAGTTAGCTGCTAGTTCAAAGTGTGGTGACTTCGGCGTTTGCGTCATCTTTTTGTAGTGGTGTTATGAACTTTCAGTCTCGTCATGCGGAACACGCTGCAACTTTGCAGGTTTGCAAAGCCTGACTTCTGCAAATTTTCTGAAAATTAAAATTTCTATGTGGAAATGGAGGCATTACTTTTTGATTCACCTTCGTATTTAAAAGATGTTTCTACATCAGAGTTACCCATTTTAAATGTGTGAGAACGTGCTGCAGAAAATAATTTTGTACAGAAAACAAGCGTCGCTATCCAATGTGTCACTTAAAAATATCGGATATTTCACTTCAATATGAACCGTCCATAGCTTTAATAATAATGAAGTTGCTTAGTGGATAATTCTAACAAGTTTACCTAATTTTAGAGAAAGTATCGATACATTTTGAAAATTTCTTAAATTAGAAACTGTGCTGAATTATATGCTCCTTATTTAGGAATGTAGTTGACATTACATACTGAGTCACTGGCTGAATAAATTTTTATTTCCTTTAATTGTCGCGATGTTACGCATAATTATGAAAGTTTGTGGAAAAGTTCTTAAGAATTTCTTTATTAGTTTTAAGACTACAACGAACGCAAATTTTACTCCAGTATTATAAAATTATTTTTCGCCAGAATTTTTCTTTACAATTATTTAACTCCTTTATTTAGCTTATTTCTCCGTGAACCATATTTAAGTTATTTTATAAATAAATTTGTAGTTCGAATCAAAATAGTTTTATATGGTAGCAGTCAAAATGACCGCTATGGTTATTCTCGTGTTAAAGTTGCATATAGATGCCAACCGCCCAATTTCTTGAATAACGGAAAATTTTTACAAAAAATATTCGCTTTATTTAGTTGCAGAAATTTTGCGATCGTGCAAAAGAAGTATTTCAACATAAAAAAATCATGAAGTTCGCAACTATGAAGTTGAAGAAATAGGTTTTAACGTTCAGCCGAGTTCTGATAGAAATAAGCTTCTCTGTATTTTTGATTGAAAAACTGAGTAGCAATCCTGGTTTGATATACAAAATTAAATTGCTGTAGTCTGGTCAACCATTGTTAACCCTTAAATGCCCAGGGTAGAATGCGTTCCAGAAATTGCGTAATTCAGATAATCGGAATTCTTACAAGAAAACCTAAATTTTGGTTATTTTAACAACGAAATGTCTGTTATTAAATAAAACAAAAATTTGCATTTTAAATTTCTGGTGCGAATACGGAATATGTGAATAAAAAAATCCACCGAATCGGGAACACTGATGGTATCATAAACGATACAATGGGCATTAAAGGGTTAATATTTATAACCTTGTTACCCAGACACCGTTTTCTACTATATAACACTATATAACAAAAAGAGTTCTGTTACTATTTTATATAACAAAAGTTAAACTGTACAGAAAAAATAAAAAAATCACCACAGATTTGAATAATCTTCATTAATCTAACATTCAAGCGCATAAGAAAGAATGGGAATAACGTATAAGAAAGAAAATGTACAGTTCGGATCTCGAGCATTGTTCGTGTTTGTGCAGAGTTGTGAATAATATTAGAAAGAATGACTATAAACAAACTTATACTGAGATGATACAAAGGGTGTAGAAAATTACTGAATAGATTTTAAAATTCAATATAAAATCAAGTAATTGTATTACATGATTGCGTTTTGGAATAAAATGCTTCTCAGGTTGAAAAGTTTTCTTCAAGCGAATGAAATTAATTAGTTCCAAATTTCGATCATAGATGGCAGCACTTGCCCGTATGTTTGCATCCAAAAATGCGTTTTTTGTGATTTTCAGATTAATTTTGACGCTGAGACACAGTCGTCATTTCTGTGTTGTAGCGCGTTTTTTAATCGTAGTAGTTTAAGCTGTGTTCTCGATGTGGAAAATTCAAAGGTGAAAGTATGGGTTTTGGAACAGATGTCATATATTCCCGCGGCTTCCATCTTGGATTTTTCTCGACGTGAAAACCTCTTTTACGGCAAGTAGTAAATGTTGCCAAGCAGCGATTTATGCGCATTTTAGGCTTAACGAAATAAAATGTAAATAATAAAATATAAACCTGAAAAATGCAGGAAAATCCTCAACACTAGAACCGCCGGAAATTTTACTGAAGTGTTATAAAAATATTTTATACCGGAAATTTTAATTGAAGTTACTTAAATTAATTATTTAACTTATTTCTCCGTGGCACATTTTAAACTTATTTTAGAAAGAAATTTCTGATAATAATCGAAATATTTTGATTTGCTAGCAGTCAAAATGACCGCTACGGCGGTTCAAGTGTTAATGAGGCAATAAGTAATTGGACGAATGAAGGCGTAGCTTTCATAAACCGAAAAAAAGGATCAGTGCATTCAGCAATCTATTTCTGAAGCAATTTGAATAATGCATGAAACTCGTTATAGCGGCAGTTAGTAAATGAACGTATGTTGCTATTCAGCAATCTCAAAAATGCACGAAATGCATAAGATATGTACAATAAAAGGCTAATATAAAACATTACAACAAAATATGCATAAAATTCTAACATACTTTAACAGACATCTCCTTTCTTGAAACTCAACTCTAAAAAATGTTCAACTGCCATAATTTCGAAAATTTCAAGCCGCCGCACAGTGGAGTATTTGACCCAAAAACCTGGCCAAAAATGCAAAAATTAAAATTTCGCCAACAATTGTAAAAATCATATTTTTTAATAGCTAAGTAATTGGTGCATCGATCTGTGTCTATTTTAGGAGCCTGAGTTATATCCGGTGGCTCCTGGCCTCAGCTGAAGAGGACGTTTCTTTCTGAGAAGACGTGGTTTTTTGTTGTTTTTTGGCATTGCTGTTATGTTTAAATATAATATTTTTGTGGCTCAATGAATTGTTGAATTGAAAATAAACAGGGCTTACGTGTTTAACAAAGGTCAGAGCTTAGTGTTAAACTATGTGTTAATTTAAATAGTTTCGTTTTTAATGTAATAAAAAAACATTAAATGTGTAAAAGGGTTATTTTTAAAGCGTTTTGCCTCTGATTTATACACATCGAAAGCTTTTTAAATATGTGCCGGGCTTTGCCCAGCCATGTTTGAATTATAATCGTATTATTTATAGTCTTGAGTGTCAATTTCTGCAAAAACATCTTCCGCATATTGTTGCCATTTTTTTATAATTTTTTTTTCGGGATGACTATATAATGTTCTGTTTTGCGGCCACCGAATTGAAGAGATAAGAACTATATATTTGCTGTCGTATTGCAGGTTTTTAGCACACAGGATATTACCGGAGAGCTTTTGCACCCACATATTCTGTCTTTGTGTCTATACGTACGTACATATGTACGTACGTATGTACGTAGGTACGCACATACGCACGCAACTCGATATCTTTTGATAGAAATATCCGATCGCCTTCAAATTGCACATACTTATTTATTGAAAAATGGTTCCATAATTAGTTCTTGGGGCTCTTGTGCGTAACATAAGGAGAGAAAGGAGGGAATTAACCCTTTCGACGGCGGTGTCCTTAAAACGGGACACATAATTTTAATTCCAAAACTGAAAAGCGGCACCAAGAAAATTTAACTAAAAATTTCATTTTATAATGTACGTGAAAATAAGCAACTTCATATTTTCTAATAACTCCGTTTATCAACTAAAAAGAGCAAGCAGTAGCGAGACCCTACAACTTCTTCTTCCAGCAAGGTCTGAGGGTAGTCCCGATAAAAGTCAAGAAGGGAGTGATGAAGAAGATGAAGGGATCTGAAGTGTCCTTTTGAAACTGGTAATATATTAAATACATTCAAAAACTAGCAATCTATACTACATAGACTCCAATTTACTGAACCTAATATCAAATATAACACTATTAAACATAAATCAAATGCAATGATTAAATGTAATTTAAATGTAATAAGCATTATTAAATGTAAATAATAAAGTTTTATATATAGTAAAATTAAATACATTTAATTAAACATACCTATCAACAATTACTTTCCTCTTAAAAACAGTAAATAGTTAAGGTTACAAGTCTCTCAACTTCCAAACTCCCTTCGGTAATGTTAAGACAATGGACATGTGATTTATTCGTATTTTTAAAATATCCACTTAGTAAATTAATATTTTAACTTCTTTTTTCTTTGTGCTCTTCTTAAATGATGACTCTTTCTTTTCTTAATTGTCAAAATATTTATAAAGTGTATATTTATTGTTATGTGAAGTGTTAAAATCTTACTTACACTTCGTCAGCATTTAAGATGTAAAAAATTAAACTAAGCTATGGATTTGTATGTATACTTCATAGTATGCTAAAAGTTAGTTCAGTGAAACGCATAGCACAGTTAAAAATGTCCATTTAGCCATTTCCGTAAATAAACGGAAATGTACTTGAGAACTTTTGTGCAGCCCTGTATATGATCTATAGAATGTATCCACACCAAGTATTTTTTTAAAAAAATGGTCTATTTTAAAACGTCTATCAATATTACAAACGCACTTCCAGCAATTATTGGTCATAGACTTCTATAGTTAAATTTATTCTTCAGCCATATTCTTTTGTGTGTCCCTGTAAATGAACGATATATTCTATGCACGCAATATTCTACAATAAGTGCCTTAGTACAACTTAGTGATGTATATAAATTTCAACACGTTTAAAAGCGTGATATCATTAAAATACAGAGCAAACGATTTTTCCCCATAGACCATAATGTAAGGGAATTCTTTCGGGTGTCTCTGCAAATGAACCATAAAGGCCATAGGCTTCATTTACAATACCAAACATGCCATAGTGATATCCAATGACACCTAATAATTTCAAGCCAATCGGACTATATTTGCAACGAAAAATATTTTTGACCAGGATTTCGGGTCAAATACTCCACTGTGCGTCGGTAAACTGGCATTTAAATTTAAGGCAAAAAAAAAAAAAAAAGACTAACTGACAATTTCAAACTAAATCTCACAAGAACTTTAACTTGCAATATTGAACATATAATAGCAATATAAAACTTTGCATTGCCGTAATTTTAATTTTACAATTAAAAACCAATACGAAATGTTTTTCTTCTCCATAACTTTCCTTTCTACAAATTACAAAACATGCGAAGTTGAGTTGTCAAAACACCGCTGAGCTAATTTTTCAATCTCGAATGTCTAGAAAAAAAAACGGTGTTGCCTGAACAATTCACTCGTCGTGGTTGCCATATCGATAAAGAATGCCAACATCGCCAACAAAAAATCGCCAAGAAATAAAAAATAGCAGCCGCGTGAATATACAGCCAGTGTTGCCCGATTGGGGACTTTTTTGTTCCCAGATTGTTGATTGTCACCACATTTTTTAAATAGAAATATTCGGCCTATTTAAAAATAGATTAAAAATTCCGTAAAATAAGGATAATTATACTATTTTACAAAAGTAGTGACAGACAACTATTCTCAATTAAAAAGTCCCCAATCTGGCATCACAGTATACAGCATCTAAGCCTGGGTTATTTTAGTAGAGTTCTTTTTTCTTTTTCTTTTTCTTTTTCTTTTTTCTTTTTCTTTCTTTCTTTCTTTTTTTTTGGATTTTGCAGTTTTTGGAGTAATAATAATACTTAAATTGCGTTAAGAAAAGTGAGAAAGTTAAAAGTATGCTTCACACACACACACACACACACACACACAAAAAAAAAAAAAAAAAAAAAAAAAAACCTTTTTTAAAACGAAGTGTAAACTTTACAACTGAAATGGGTATAACTAAAACTAAATAATGTATTTTTGAAAATCAATATTTATCATTCTAACGAAATGAGCTGAATGAGCTGAATGTAGCCAGAATGTAGCTATGCATTCAGAAAAGGATTGTGAATTGAATCGAAATAATTGTAAAGTTTTAAAGTCATAAGTTTGAAGTGTAACATTATCTTTCACCCGGAATAAACTCATGAAATATGCTTGGTTACAATAAGATTATCTAAAGAATGAATGCAAATGCATTCATTAGCAATAAATCAAAATGACATTTCATTGATTACGAATCGATTCTTATTCATCTTATTATTCTGAATCTTAATTTGTAAAGAAAAAACATTGCTTAATAATCATAGAAACAAACGAAATTAAAAATTACACACAACATAAATTTATATTTGTAACTCAAATTTGAGAATAAATTTCTAAAGTTTATTATACGCATAAGCTCAAGTATCATTGTATTTATTTAAATATTAATTTACAAAAGTTTCATTTTAATAATTGTGCATGAATAACATTAGGGAACATTTGTTTTGCTTCTTTCTTTTGTGTATTATTTCAGTGTTTCTATTTCTGGAATAAACCGGTTACAAATTTCATTAATGTTATTTTAGTAGCTAAAGTTAGATTTAACAATATTTTCTGAACTCTTTTGATGATAATTCAGTAATACAAAAAATTATTCTCAAGCATTATAAATAAGGAGTTCCAATCCGGGCCTTCCCGGGTTACAAAATATTGATGGAAACCATATATATATTTATTTAATTGAAAACTGCAATAGATTTTTTACATTTAATATATATTTTTTAGATTTTGCCTTAATAATACGAATTATTTTTATACGAAAAATAGCAATTATGCATTCAAATAAAATTTGAAATTTATTAATGTTTTGTGGCTGAGTTTTCTATTACATGGAGTACCCAACTTGATTCCCAATTGCCACAATGGCACCAGAATTTTGATACAAGTATTTTCCGTTCATCATGTATGTGGAATAAAGCTTTTTCTTATTTGCAAATAAATTTGTTCGTAAATTCCGGTGTCATTTGTGCATGTAATCATTTTAGAAATGGGAGTGCTCTGGGCCGGAAAGGGTTAAAACCGATACTTTCGTATTGGCCTCGTGCCAGGAATTAACAGTCGAAGAAATCGCTAAACATCGCTAGCCTTTTTAATTCTGATAATTTCAGTGTTTTAAGCGTGGTTCGGCTACATATATTAAGGGGACCGGCAAAGGAAAATTCAACCAAAAAATCGATTTTTACTTTTTTATATCATTAAATAGTTTAAACTGTTATCTTTACAACTGTGTCCCACATGTTTATATATATATAAAAAATAAGTGTTGAAATTATTCATTCGTTCTAAGAGTACTTCACAGCTTAATGTCCATTTAAATCTTTAGTTAACTTTTTCTCAAAACTTGGATTTTTCACGTATATGTTCCTTTTTTTCAATATCTATTAAACTTAAGAACTCAGATTTTTTTAAATACTTATATTATGTTATATTGTATACTTTAACACAGGGATTTAATGACTGGTTGAGAATTATTTATTTTAGGCAGTGAAATCTGACCAAAAATGCTAATTTAAAAATGACTTTCAATTAATATTTAATAATTAATTTTGAATTTCACTTAGAAAGGAAATGGTCTGTCAAAATATGTAAATCATGTTATTCTAACTAGTCTAAAAAATCTAGACCTCTATCTTTCACTATTTCTGAGAAAAAAGGTACATAGAGTTGGTGAATTTAATATGGCGGAGATAGGACTTTCCCGGTCCCCTTAAGGGAAGACAAGACTGGGTGCAATCCTAAGAAAAATATGCTAGCTTTAAGATCCGTTTCCTCGGAAACTACCGGACAGATTTTGATGAAATTTAAAATCCATATTCACTGGATTATGCTCAAGTTTTATGCCAGTCAGTTTTTTTCTGTAACTAAAACTTTTTACTAGATTAATTTTTAACGCAATTATTCTAATTGGTAAATAAATCATATTAGATGTAAATTTACAAATGGGCGAAAAATGTCCGACTTTAAGATGCCAGCTTTAAGATCCGTTTCCTCGGAAACTACCGGACCGATTTTGATGAAATTTAAAATCCATATTCACTGGATTATGCTCAAGTTTTATGCCAGTCACATATCTGCCAACTTGTACGGATTTTTGCTACCACTAAAATTTAATAGAAAATCTAACCTAATTGAATCGCCGAATTGCAGTGAATTTTGATAATTAAATAAGGCAGAAATTTCTGTTAAATTTTAGTGGCAGCAAAAATCCGTACAAGTTGGCAGCTATGCAGTCAGTTTTTTTCTGTAACTAAAACTTTTTACTAGATTAATTTTTAACGCAATTATTCTAATTGGTAAATAAATCATATTAGATGTAAATTTACAAATGGGCGAAAAATGTCCGACCAGGACTCGAACCGGGGCCCTGGGCACTGGCTGCTTCAGCTGGGGGATCCCTGGTTCGAGTCTTGGTCCGGACATTTTTCGACCAGTTGGAAATTTACATACCAATTAGAATAATTCTGTTAAAAATTAATCTAGTAGAATTTCGTTTCCAGCATTTTCTGGAGTTCCATTATTTGAGATTTATTCTGTTGAACTGAACCAGGTTTCAGACCAGATGCTATAATCATTAAGGTTAGCTGGGTGAGAAGGTTCCACCAGATTCGTCCGGGATGGTTCGGATGGCGGGGCACCGGCGGCTTCAGATGGGGGATCCCTGTTTCGAGTCCTGGTCCGGACATTTTTCGCCCAGTTGGAAATTTACATCTAATAAAACTTTTTATTTTAGAGCAATGTAAATTTTTCAGATTTTTTTTTTTCTGAAACTAATTAAAGTTTTTAAAACTGTCTGCCAATTAGTTAAAAAATCCCAAAAAGTAAAATTTTGTTTACATAATTTATTTGTTAACCCCTTCGGGACCAGTGGCTTTTACACAAATTTTTTTTCGGGTGGTACCACTTTTTAAAAAGAAGTCAGCTTTACTTAAATAATCATGAAAATGCTCCACTTAAAGAAAGCAAATATTACTTTTCTTTCTTACTGGTGCCAGAAATAAATTTTGTATGCGCTTTATGAAGGTGCTTATTTGCACCTATGGTCCCGAATGGGTTAAGAGACCTGTTTTTTTTTTTTTTTTTTTTTTTTTTTTTTTTTACTACAATCTACAGAAAATGTGTCTAAAAATTACAGTCTTTATGTTTTTATCACTATGTGTACAGTCCTTATGTTACATTTGACACATGATGCAACGACGCCAATTACACTTTACTTTTTTTGGAGTAGTTTCTAAACATTTCTTGCAAAGAACGTCTGAGTTACGCGTAATCCAATTTTTCATTATTATCATCTTGACTTGCATCTTTCTTGCCCTTCTTACTTTTTATTTCCCCTTTTTCTCCTTTGGTTTTAGTAAACTTGATAATATTCCTAACATGGTTAGTCTGTGCAAAAAGAAAAGGAAAAGTTAATAACACTTAATCATCCCGTACAATAGAAACTGCGGCATGTATACAGGAATGGCAGTGCGGCATGTATCCCATCTTGCATGGTGCAGACGTCGGCCATCGCAGTTTCCTGCCATCGCTAAGGGGAATGGCGTAACCATACACACAGTACTCTATACAAACGCTATACTCAGTTTTGACTTCGAAATTATGCATGCATCTAGTAATTAGTGTATGAAAAGTATTTAAACAAAACGTGTTTAAAAGTTTGGACAGTGAAATCATGCACTTACGTCAAAATAAGGATTATACTTTTACAAGTAAACACCGAAATGGGATTCACGCTATACACTGGTTAAAATAGTCTCATTGCGCACCGATACTGTACGTTTGACGACCATCTATCGATAATTACCAGAAATACAACGGGTGCAGCATCTATCACGGTTGCGGCGACTCTCCCGGAATTAACCTACCAAAATATGGTACTTCTTAATTTTCAAAAACTCCATTCCATGGTGTAACCTTGGAAGTTACGCTAAATTGAACCACATTTTGGTAATAAGTTGAACCAAATTTTCGCACCACTTATCAGCTAATGAGAACATTTCGTCTTTGTCTATGACGCCATTATAAGATAAGTGAAACGATTGCATTTCGTCCGCCATTTAAAGTTTAAAAGAAAGGGATATTAAAAGGAATATTTATTATGGAATGCGAAGGTAAGTCTTATTTAATTTTAATGTTTCATTCTTGTACCTAGATATTCTATAAGTGTTAAATAGTTTTCATGTTTTATAGAAAAAGATTGATTTGGTTTCCCAAATTTCACAAGCTATTGCAAGTTATATTCGTTCTTTCTGTAACGGTTTGAAATATTAATTGTTTTAACAATTAAATAATAAACAGTTCTTAGTAAAAGTAAATCACAGCTTGTATTTATAAAATACAGTGTATACGGGAATAAAATATTAAAATTATATATGGCTTAGCATTTTGTTCCAGAAGTATTAATAAGAATTATTAAGGAATATGTTTAAAGGAAAATTATATACATATTCCGTAGAATTTAAAAATTTACACTCCATGTTGATGTTCACATTTAATAAAACAATTATCAATCTCCATAGATATAAAAAGAAAAATACACATTCTTAATAATTAAATCATGCTCAGAACTTATTTAAAAAAAGATGCTAGTAGATAAGCAATGCTTTTTGCCCCTACCTCCGTTTGACATAGTTTTTTTTTTTTTTTTTAAGATGCTTTCTTGTTTCAATGCAATTTAGGATTTATATTTACTATTTCTCTGATTGAATTTTGTTTAAAAACTGCTTTCATCCGTCATACAAAATCAATTTTATAGGTTTTTTTAGCAAATTATAATGCATTTCAATTACTTCAATTTGATAAATTTATATACAGTGGTGGAAAACTGGCGCAAAGGTGGAGGCTATTGACACCAGTAAATTATAGTAGTATTTTGCCTCTTATCTAATGATCAAATTTCTGAGTTTTTACTAAACTGAATAATACCATAAAAATTTAGTGGTGTCAATAGGCTCCACCTCTGCGCCAATTTTCCACCACTGTTATATATGTTTAGAGCCCCATAACATAATCGTATCCTTTCTTATGTATTTTAATACGTAAATTATAGTGTAAGATATTTAAAATAAGAATGGTGTTATCGTATAATTAAACTATATTAAAATGTTTCTAAATAAACCTAGGTTTCTCATCTTGAAAATTATTTTCCAAAAAAAAAAAAAAAAAATTAATTTTGGAGACAGTAAATGTTTCACCTTAAATTATATTAAAACAGAATATCTTTAAAAAAAAAAAAAAAAAAGCAACTCATTTTACCTATGAAATAGGAGGGGTGGGGAGACAAAAATAATTGCTTCGTCAACATTCCACCAATTTATTGTTCAACATTTCGCCAATTTGCGGTTAAACGTTTCACCAATTTATGGTCCAAGGTTTTCACCAACGCATGTTTCAAGATTTCACCAACTTATGGTTCATCCTTAGAACCAAATATTGGAACAATCTTTCACCATCTTACGGTGGCAGCTACTGCAGCATTAACCCTTAATTGCATGAATTATTCTTTTAGAATTGTGTTTTTTATTTTTATATTAAAGATTAGACACCAGAAATCTTAAGATAGATTTTTAACTTTATTTAGTACCATATTTTTGTAATTTTTAGAGGATTACTATTTCAATATGAATATAGTGGTTGTAAGAACTTAATTTATGTATTAAAAATTTAAAAAAAGGTGATGGAAATTTGCATCACTATACAATTAAGGGCTAAAAATTGGTGCAACGTTGTACCAAATTTTTAACAGTGTAGAAAGCATTCTATCATGGGAATGAAAGCGTTAAATGTTAAGTTTTATAAAATAAATATATAAAATAAGGTATTTGGAGACATACTTTAAAATATTTACAATATTAGTATTTTAGTAAACTATTGGGTAGTCTCAAAATTGTTTGAGTAAAATAACACATATAATTGTTTTCCTTAGTGCGTGTGTGTGAAAAAAGTAGCGGTAGAGGAGCGATTGACTAAAGGTGATAATTCGAAGCCAAATTATGGTCTAAGTAAAATATTAAATTATTGTAAATTAATTATAATTAAATAAATAATTGTATTAAATTATATTCGCATAACTTTCCCCCAATAAATACATTAATATTCATTATAAATAGCATGAAACTGTTAACTATTGAAATTGTAAGAAATTAATGTAAAAAACAAACCATGCATACATACATTGTAGGCACCTAAGTGCATTATCGGTTCAAAACAGATTACAAAATATGCAGGGAAGTTTTTTTTTTTTTTTTTTTTTTTTTTTTTTTTTTTTTTTTTTTGACAGAAATTTAACTATACACACGCTGAAGGGAATTTTAGTGCTCCATTAAGCCTCATTGATGTGCCTTCAATTTTTCAAACAAAATTATTTTTTGAAAGCCATTAAGACCAGATTTTATTTCAGTGAATAAATAAATGAATAATGATATATATCAATTGAAAATAAGTGGGCATAGAGATCAAATTATTGGGTGCGCTCGCGCCCCACGTGCCCACATAATTTGGCGCCGCTGGTTAAATGGTATTAAAAAATATTTATTAGCAATATTTATGTGATATACCGCAACTGCTTTCTGTAAAGCGAAGCCGTTAATTAGTAATAATAATAAAAATGCTATTATAAAGGAAATGTAGTAATGAACACCAAGTATTTAAAGTCGGGTATAGGACTTTTTACCCGACTGCCAAGAAGGGTTATGTGTTTAACGCGTATCTGTGTATATGGATTTCTATATACCCTCAAAACATCTCAACGGCTTGATGGATTTTAATGAATGAGTTCTCTATCAATTCGTCTTAACCGTCCGATGGTTATAGGCTAGGTTTTATTTTTACAAGTTTAAAATTTCAGCTGTATAATACAAAATGGTGGTAGAGACGAAAAAAAAAAATTACGCACCCTATTGAGTGGATTATCATTGGATAGGTCTTTCAAAATGACGATGATGTTTCATTGACTATTTTACAGTCAGAAGCTCCGTTTATATATTACACAACCTGGAAGTTGTGTAGGTAGGATCTCTAGCTTTACTGATACTCTAACCTTCGTAGACATCTATACGCCTCATCAAAACAGTATTTATAGATAGGAACTAACAATTAAACACAACTTAAAAGTCATCAATACAAGTGAATAAAAAAATAGGTAAGTAATATAAAAAAAATGTTTCACATTCATGAGAAATATTTAATTAGTTTTCCCATTTTACACAGTCGGTATTTTTTTTTTTTAATTTAATTTGTATTATGCTTTACGCAACCACGTATAAGTTTTAAGTTTGAGAATATGAAAAGTATTCCGTGATCAAAATAAGAATGACATTTCAGATTTTGGGCAAAAATTGGAAAAAAAAAACCTTTGTCAATGCTCCCCCGAAGAAAATCATGGGCTGCAATGTTATAGCAATAGAATATCCAACTCTAGCATGCCTGAAGCCAGTTTGTTTTCCAAGACTAATTGAAGAGTCCGGTACAAAAATAGGACACAGCCACTTTTGGGATAATTTTAGTTGTACAATAAAAAGCAGTACAAAAAGATGATCTATTGACTGGTGTAAGAAATATACAGTTCCATTCATTTCTTTGCAGGTTTTACGAAATACATATATATCCCCTTTATCGATTCATCGCCAGATAATGGAGTTATGGATAAAGAGCAGGAGACATATGATGTACTGTCTACCAGTTGCAAGTGAGGTAACTGAGGTGGTTGTCACAAGATGAGGGCTGCTTTTTTTAACCCTCTGTCTACCAGAAGGGTCCAATGGACCCGACATGTACATTCAAAATATTTATTCAAACCAGAAATTTCTTCAAAACAAACTAAATGTATAAATCAGACAATAATAAGTTAAATAAACAAATTAAATAGTTTTAAGTAAAAATTCTGGTGTAGAATGTTTTTATAAAACTTGAGTAAAATTTCCGGTAGTTCTAGGGTTAAACAGGATCTACAGTTTCTGATTACAGCCGGGACAATCTTCCCACCAGTAAAAGTGACTAGAAAATTTCGTCTTATTTAAGCTCTTATTCATGGAAATATTTCCCCAAAAATGTGGTAAAAATTTCTATTTGTTTTTAATGGTGTCACTTTGCCTGTAAATCAGTATGTTTGTTTCAATCGTTGTCAAAATATGGCGGATACGCAGGGCCTGACTACCGCTAAAGAAATCTTCAACCAGTAAAAATTAAAATCTGTTTCTACCGATATTTATGACTGAAATATTTCAATAATAAGGCGTTTACATACGGAGAAAATTTCTATATAAATTTACCGGTACAAGTTTCCACCAACGGTAATCAAATACTGCGAAAGCGGTTACAGTTGAAGCTTCACTATATTAACACTAGAACCGCCGGAAATTGTTATAAAAATATTTTACAGCGGAAATTTTAATTGAAACTACTTAACGTGTTTAACTTATTTCTCCGAGGTACGTTTGAAACTTATTTTAGAAAGAAATTTCTGGGGATAATCAAAATATTTTTATTTGGTAGCGGTCAAAAAGACCGCTACGGCGGTTCTAGTGTTAAGGGTATGTCAGTTCCTCTTTATTAATATTTCCATGCGCCAGATGTAGGAAACTTCATAAATTTCTCGTTTTTGCACGGAATTAGATTATGTTTTTGTCACTGTGATGCAAGATATTTTTAAGGATGTCGAAGAAAAAGCTATATTTAACTGAGTATTATAAAGCCTTTCAAGAAAAAAAGAAATCTGTAGTTACCAAACGAGAAAGAATTGCGATATCTTCCTACCAAGTAACGGAATACACGGAAAAAAAGGATGAATGAAACAGCTCCGTGGGTACCAGTTATGGAAGAATTAACTCTACTAAAACCTGGGTTATATCGCACTCTATATCGTCTCGAGAATTGTCTGTACTCCGGTCAAGTACCACTCAAGCACACTAAATACAGTCAGCCAAAGTTAAAAAATACACCTCATACATTTTAATCTCTAAATTGTCACACAAAAAAATCGGAAATAGCCTTTCGACTGTAAAATAGGTCTTATTTTAGTTTACGTTTTTGAATCGTCTTCATGCTTAACTTTTTGCACTCCATTGACGCCGCTGCACCGACATCATCTTTGTTTGCAATAAAGGAAAATAAAATTTGCCCTAATTTAATCAGTGCATTTTTGAAATTGTTTATTTGAAGGAAACTACTTTTAAAAATGTGGTGCCAACCGAATAAAATTTGTGTAAGAAACGCCGAAGAGTCCAAAGAGATTAAATTGAAGATTAAAGATTAAAAGATTAAATTGTATTAAACTGCGGAATTTTAATATGGAAATTTACTTTTAAAATCATATTAGTCTTTTACTGTAAATTTTACCTTCGTATTACAAGCGAGAAGTCATCTGGATAAATAGTTACGAATTATAAAGTTTTAAAATTTCGAACACTTAATTTTAATTAACTTCTCATCACTGCAAAAAAATGTTTTAAAGGCAAAATTCCAAATCTACTTGGCGGAATAATCTGCAATTTTAGATTAGCATAACTGAAATTTCTAAAATTATATTTCTCTTAAAAAGATATAGGTTACGGTCCATTACGTTATCGAAAATTAATTTTAATAAAAGTTTTTTCGAAATAAACTTTCGAAAGAATTATGAAGTGTAACACAGGGTAGGGGAGTACACAGTGATACAGCAGCCACTTTGACATATACTTGTAACTTTTTCTTCAAGCTGGCACACACACATAACGACCTCATCTTATGCAACACGTGGATGTAGTTTCGGCACGCGTCAGTTACTCGTCCGAGAAAATAGTAAATAATTCCTTATTTTATAGTGGTTAAAGTTACATAAACGTCTAATTTAGAATTTATTTCCTTCAATATGACATATATTTACTTAACCAAACCTAGCTATATCTAATAATAGACTATTTCGGCAAAACGACATAAACTTTTTAATGCGATGAAATTGATGTAACAGATGTGGCATCTATTTTGTTACAGCGTAACGAAAGTACACAGTGAGACACACAGTTGTGGTACATAGTGAGACGCGTCTTATTGTGTACCTACTATGTGGTTCTGATGTTAAACAGTTATTTATTAACCCCTAGAGGGGCGGTGGGATATATTTTATCCCACCTACGATTAATGAAGATTTGCACCAGAAAAATTTTATGAAATTTTACTTCTCTAACTTTGGTGGAAAAAAGTCGTAGAATTGCTTTTCGTTATTTTGAAGTTCTTTTTTTCAAAATTTCCGGTGGGAATTCAGCATTAAACAAACGCAATTGCGTGCCCCTCAAGGGGTTAATAAAAGAAGGTTTCTCTCTCTTTCTCTCTCTGTGTGTGTGGGCGTGCGATGGCGAGGGAAAATTACTAAACGTAAGAGGCTGAAAATGTGCATGAAGGTAGACCACGGTCTGCCATTTTCCACCCGAGGCTCATATTTTTAATATTTTAAAAATTTAGAAATATTAATTAGAAATCATAAACTGCAGAAAATTTTTGATAGAATGTAAAAATGTATGATTTATGAAAATTTATTCATTGTCTCAATGTGTACTACTTGTGGTACATAGTGAGACAATTTTCGATACTCCGTTATGGTACTTCTGTGCTTTTATAAATAACTTTTTTTAAACCATTTATACATTAATGTGTAGCGCATTTGTGTAGCTTAAAGATGTCGCAAAATTTTTTTCAAAAGAATAAAAATCGTTGCCATTTGTTAAGTAATAATAATTTTCGTCTCACTGTGTACTACCCTCCACTATATTTTTGAAATGGAAGTAGAATTCTAGGAGCTTCAAATATGGGATCCAAAATTACAGCCCATTTCTACAAGTCGTTCTTAAATTGTGCTGAACACACTACCCGCATTACAATCGGTTGTGCAACCACTGCAAATGAATTTAACATTAGGAGCTCCAAACTTTAAATAATTATAAACTAATGACCAAGTAATTTTCAGTTTGGTATATTCCAATCTAAAGTGTACCGGAAAGTCAAATATATGGTGTAATAGGTATTAGTATTGTATATAACATGTTGTGGTTCAATGTTTGTTTGAAATTGACTCTATTTATTATTATTATTATTATTATTATTATTATTTTAACCATTTGTAAAAATGATTATTGTCCTCGGTCAAGGTAGGAAATCAAAAACATATCTGAAGCTTTTTATTAGTTTAATCCGCATTTTATTCGTTTTCTAATTGGTCTATACAGTAATCAGTATTTTCCACGGTTCGTACGGGTCCTTGAATTTCTCGGTACCAGTATTTTCTTATGGAAAATCTATCTTGAAATAAAGCGAGCTTTCGTCCGTTGAAACTAGATTTGATTTATTATAAAAAAAAATTATTCTGCCTTGAAAATAACGGTACCCGTACGAACCCTGTTTTTCCTTTACTTTTAACAGAGATGGATACTTCTGTTTCCCCTATTACAAAAAAGTAATTAATAACTCAGAAAGAAATTGAGATACAGCTTTCAAAAAAATTGCATTTAAAAGTACATTTTTTTTCTCTATACGACGGTGTAAAAAGTAATATTGTGGGATGTTTAGAACTTTGAGAATGAAATTTCATTTAAAATTGGTCCAGGAATATTAATGTTTAATCCATAGCTTACGTAATGTATGACCAGCTACGTAGAAGTTTAAAAATGTACAATACCGAAAAATGTAATCCATGGCGTACGTAATGTATGATCAACTCCGTGCGATTTTTTCTGTCTTAATTTTCAGTCTTTGAAAAAATCATTTTCCAAATGGTCGTTGTAATTTGTTAAATTGCACTTTTTTTTTTACTGAAATCGAAAAAAGACATAATTTCCAATCGAATGGTTACATTTTTACTTTCTTCTATCTTTACAAGAAGAAAGTATTGGATTCATGAAAATTTTCGAATTCCGGTTTTCGACGGATTTACAAGTTATAGGGGTCAGAGAACCCGAAAAACATGTTTTTACAAAATGTCTGTCTGTGAGTCTGTGAATCTGTTAGTCTGTGGTTCTGTCTGTCTGTCTGTATGTGACACAAATTTTGTGGGCGCTCTATTTCAAGAACTAATGCACGGAATTTAATAAATTTTTATATTCATTTCGTTCCTGAAATAAATTGGTGCTGATTAGTTTTTGGCGTAAATCGCCCAACAGGTGGCGCTGCTGTGCTGAATTTTTTGCGATTTCTGCAATAGCTCTATCTCAACAACTAATGCACATATTTTCATCAAACTTCAGATGCAGTTATTACTTGATATGAATTTGTGTTGGTAACGTTTCGGTGTAAATCGCCCAACAGATGGCGCTGCTATGCTGCATTTTGCAGGATTTACACGATTTTCGCAATAGCTCTATCTCAAGAAATAATGCACGGATTTTCATCAAACTTCAGATTCTGTTAGTCCTTGACATGAGTTGAAGTTTTGCACCTTTTGGTGTAAATCGCTCAACAGGTGGCGCTGCGATGGTGCATTTTTGTGATTTCCGCAATAGCTCTATCTCAAGAACTAATGCGTGGGTTTTAAACAAACTTCAGATTCAGGTATACCTGGATATGAATTAGTGCTGTTTATGTTTTGGTGTAAATCACTCAACAGGTGGCGCTGCTATGCAGCATTTTTCATGATTTCCACAATAGCTCAATCTCCAGAACTAATGCACGGATTTTCATCGAACTTCAGATTCAGTTAGTCCTTGACACGAATTGACGTTTTGCACCTTTTGGTGTAAATCGCTCAACAGGTGGCGCTGCTATGGTGCTTTTTTATGATTTCCGCAATAGCTGTATCTCAAAAACTAATGCTTGGGTTTTCAGCAAACTTCAGATTCCGGTATACCTCGATATGAAATAGTGCTGTTTATGTTTTGGTACAAATCGCTCAACAAGTGGCGCTGCTATGCTGCATTTTTCAGACTTTCTCCTAAAGACCTATCTCAATAACTAATGCACGAATTTTCATCAAACTTCAAATTCAGATATATTTTGATATGAATTGGTGCTAAATGGATGTAATTTCTTGTTCTATTTAATTGATTTAAAATACGTGATTTATATATAATAGAAGACAGTTTTGTGATGACCACAACATACTAGTTTTTTCTGCGATAATTTGGTGATCAAAAAGTATGGGGTCGTTTCTTGCATGTAAAAAAACGAGCACCAAATTATGTTTTTACAAGGGGCTTAATTACCAAGGAAATAAGAGAGTACAGTGAAACCTACCTGTGCGATCACCTCCCTCAACGACCGTTCATGGAACGAAATTTATTCCCCTACGCTCCATACTAATTTTACCTCCAATCAGAGACCATCCCAGTTGAACTCCCTCCATGAGCGACAAATTTCTTTGAAGAGAATGAAACAATTTCCTATTTCAATTTTTAAATTAGCATATAATAATAATAATAATAATATGTAATACTAATAATAATAATAAGCATCTTAAAAAGCAAGAGATTATACTAGTTTTTCGAGAATTAATAATAATAATAATAATAATAATAATAATAAAGCAGTAATAAGCATCTCTGAAAGCAAGAGACGTTACTAATTTTTCGAGTTTATTTATGAATAGTCATACTACGACTACTACTACTACTAATAATAATAATAATAATAACAGTAATAAGCATCTCTGAAAGCAAGAGACGTTACTAATTTTTCGAGTTTATTTATGAATAGTCATACTAGGACTACTACTACTACTAATAATAATAATAATAATAATCTCTATATAATAAAAGCCAGTGTAACGCTGGGCGGGGTGAATCCATCAATCTTACCGCAGTCTCCCATTAAGAGACTCAAGGGGAAAAGGATCCATTCTCCCATTGGTTGACAAGAAACAAGAATCGCGCGATTACTTCTCAAGGTTACAAGTCCTGATAATTGAACAGTGGTAAGCACTTCTTCCTAACAAATCAGTGCAAGGCACATCGCATTACACCACCAAAATAAATCGCCAAGTGTCACTTGAGATTATTTCAAGTATTAAGTTGCAATCATATTAAATTTTCTTTGCGACATGTAAGGAATTTTAAGTTATTTCTCATATAAAGTGATTCACGGAAAACAATGATATGGTATTTTTAAAAATATCCTTTTTTTTTTTTCCCTGCAAAAAATTGATAAAACTGTGTTTCTTTTAAAAAAGTAATCAGTTTAAATATTTTAGGCTTATTATTTTGTAACTTATTTTTAAATTACAGATTAATTATATTTTCCTTCTCTATATACAGATGTACGTAAATTTAAACTTTAAAAAAAAAAAAAAAAACATTCAATATTTTAAAAGTAAAAAATTAATATTTATACGACAAGTAAAATTTAATAATTTTTGATTTATAGCTTTGCATCAGGAGGAAAGAAGCTTAGGGGATTAGACGGTTGGGATTCAACCCGAGATACTTATTTATTAATCAGGATTATTTAAAAAATATTTGGAGGATATTAAAAAAAAATTGGAAGAAGGCGGGGGGGGGGGGGGAGGTAAACGAAAAAATACAATTTCAAAGTGTTATTTAAAAAAAAAAATAGTATTATTTCAATAGTTGCAGCAGACTGTTTTAATTACGCACTTTATTGCATATTTATTAAATTTTTGTTTTATTAAGAAATCTTAATTTTGTTATAGTATATTAGCCGGAAAACCTATTTTACCCAGAAATATTGTAAATGCTAATTGTGTGTTTATTAGAACATAAACTAGCCGAACTTTGCTCATCTAAACGCTTCCATATTGTCAACTATTTTTTTTATCAGTTTTTCAAATTTTAAGTGAAAAACACAATTTTCACCCACCGTCCTAGGACGGGCATTTACACTAGTAATAATAATAATCACCAGACGTGCTAATTTTCCTGCTTTTTTATGTTCAAACTATAAATGATAAGGGATTTCTCCATCCCATCATAATACGTTAATGGGCTGAGATGAGAAGAAATAAGAAATTGTTATTAAAGTTTAATAGTTATTATAAGTTTACACAATTCTTTCATTATTATAAGCTTTTCACATTTACTTCTTTTAATATAAAAATATTTTTATTTTTTATTTGTTTTATTTTAATTTTCAAAACTTTTCAGACTGATGCCTGAAAACATATAAATAAAAGATTTTCAATATGCAGTTACGTATAAAATCATAAATGAAAAGTTACTAAGCTATCTAATTTCATCATTTAAATTGCGTAAATATGACTGAAAGAAGTATTTTTTAAATTAATTTTGGAATCTTTAATTTTAATCAAGTAATTCTTAATCAAGACAGAAAATATATTTACAAACATTAGAATATTTGATTCAAAATATTGAATAAATTTTATGATGTCTGCTCTAAAACATGTTTAGTCCAAATGAGAAATGATTATCAATTATAGAGCCTGTTTACTCCAATATAGCATAATGTATTAAAAATACATAATTTTATGATATTTAGAGAAAAATGCTTCATTACATTAAAAACATTCCATCATACCATAATTAAAATCAGCTACGTTATTTAAATAAAAACTTTATCTAATGCACTTCAATCTTTTGTTTTATTTTAGATTTAATCATCATTGGATTAAACCAGGATAATATATAGTAACCAAGATAAATACTTATAATATCGTTACATAAATTCTTATGCATCTTGTAATGTAAACATAAAAAAATGCGTGGTAATATAATGTTTATTAATTTATTTAATTAGGAATCTTCCATTTGTACATAATGGACTATATACAGAATAATTGTGAATATTCTTATGCAAAAATGCGCGTAAGAAATTTGATTTTACAATAATGATATAATATCTGAATATCATGCCATTACATGTGTTTCACATTATTCAGGCAGAAAATTAAACAACGAGACCTCTGAATAATGCAAAAATAATCAAATATGAAAATTACTTTCTCGCATGTATTTATTATTTAATTACTATTCATTATGCACATATTTTGAAAAAAAAAAGCACAGCTATTGAAAATGAGATACGGCTTATTGAGAAATGTAGTTAGTTAATTATTCCATTGTCATTAGTTGCGTAAGTCTACAATGGGATTTTAACTACTGAACTCACTAATTATCCTTTGTTTGTAAAACTATTTTTAAATAACATTTATATTTGAAAAAAGTTACGGTGTTCGAAATTTACTTTTGAGATTATAAGGAACTTCGTTCTTTCTTTAAATCTTTAATTTTGTTTCGTGAAAGACTCATAAGTAACATAGGAAACTTTCCGGGCTAACGAAAAAGACAGTCTACCGCGGCGCATTCCACGTACCTTTTTTTTACAGACCGCTGGAGTCATGTGATGCTCAAATGCAGGTGTGCGAAAAGAGACGGTAGACTGTCTTTTTTGTTAGCCTCGAAAGTTTCCTATGCTACTTATGACTCTTTGACGAAACAAAACAGTAAAGATTTAAACAAGTAAAAATTAAATTAAAAAAATCAAAAAACCCGACTGCGTAAAAAGCTAACTAATTAATTATTTCTCATCAATGTGAAACTATTTTTATATTAGTAATTTTTTTCTTTATTTACTTGTATTGATGACCTTTAAGTTGTGTTTAATTGTTGGTTCCTATCTATAAACACTGTTTTGATGAGGCCTATAGATGTCTATGAAGATTAGAGTTCCAGTAAAGCTAGAGATCCTACTTACACAACTTCCAGGTTGTGTAATATTTAAGCGGAGCTTCTGACTGTAAAATAGTCAATGAAACATCGTCTTCATTTTTAAAGACCTATCCAATAATATGGCACTCAAAAGGGTGCGTAATATTTTTTTTTAGTTTCTACCGCCATTTTAAATTTATAAAAACAAAATCTAGCCTATAACCATCGGACGGTAAAGACGAATTGATAGAAACCTCATTCGTTAAAATCCATCAAGCCGTTGGGATGTTTCGAGGGTATAAAAAATCCACATACCCAGATACGCGTCAAACACATAACCCTTCTTTGCAGTCGGATAAAAACACTATTTATCATGTATTTTGTAATCAGATCTGACTCTGTTCGCTTTACCATAATTTAAACTTTGTTCGAAATAGTTAAGATTTTTATTCTTCCAACGAGTGCGCTGCTTAAAATTTTTCGACAAACGTGATTTTAAAATTCTCACAAAAGAAATCAAAAATAAAATTCCGTTTTAGGTGCGTTCATAATTATATAAATACGTAGCACTTATAGTCGTCCTCTGGTCCGTCCGTCTGTCCACATATAACAGCGCAAAAAATTCCCAACCGAATGGTTGGAAATTTAATATATATAATCATTGCAGAATTTTATCAACTCGTTTCAAATTTTATGAAAATAGAAACAAAACTTAAAAAGATATTAATCAAAAGTTTTCTTAATTTATTAAATCCTATCATACGTCTTTAATTCAATGATATCCCATGATAGGTCATGATTCTAGGTTGCCATGGTAAGTACGTCTTATTTAAGATGGAGTCCAATCATTTCCGTATTACGGAATTTAATATATATATAATCGTAATTAATTTTGTATTCATGCAATTGCATAGAGTGCAACAGCTATTGCACCAAGGTCTGAATATTTATAAAACTAGTTATAGTACGAAAGCACCTCATTTCCCACGTTTGACGTAGCGTTTCCGATTTGTCACTACTGATATGTATATTGCTCTTCTAATATGTATTTTCTTACAGATATGAAAAATATTGTACTTGATAGCGAAACTACTGTCCACAAAATTATGTTTAGAAGCTGCACGTGTTAATAGTTATACACTCCCGTTCAAAGACCAATCATTCAATGTTTTATTTTAGTGTCCATGAAAAGATTTTATTAGAATATATTCTTGAGGACAAACATCTAGTTATAATAAAATCTGAGTGCAGGAAACTGTCGGAACGATGCCGGTGCGAACCACTGTTGTGTGCGAATCGACCGTAGCTAAACGCCATGTTAGGCTTCATGAAAAACATATCCTAACATATGACAGCTAGATGATAATTTTTTCTACTTGAAATCATGCCTGTTAAGCATATTTTCACATAAAACATGTGTATCATATCGATTTATAATGTACTAAGTTCTAAATGAAAATTAAGCTATTATACACATAAAAATCAGATCTAAACAAACGATACTGTTGCCATTGAGATTCAAATTCCAGAAAATCTACAAACAAATCAATGACTCTTTGAACGCTTCATTAAAAAAAAATAATAATAAATAAATAAATTACAGGTTAACGCCGATGCAGGTCTTAAAATATTTGAAAAATATATTAAAACCTTTCAATATTTTAACTTTGTTTAAAACCTTCAAAAACTATCCAATTAAGTTCTAAATTTAAGGGCCAAACCAACAACAACTTCTAAATTAAAAATAACGGATAACTATTGCCATCTGCTGGAGAAAAGATGTAGGTTTCGCTCTAAGAATGCCCATGCAAGCACATTGCATGTTATCCATTCAAAAATTATGTTATCCATGCATGTTACCCATGCAATACTGCCATTCGCAGTAAAAAATCTCCTGACATCATACATAACCCTCCTGTAGGAATTTTTTTAATAACTGTCACCGTTTGGAAGTTATTGAATTTTAAAATCTATCAGTCATTTTTGGGACACCCGGTATATATATATATATGGGTTAAATAATAGCTTAATAAGTATAATAAATTTAGGTGGTATTTTTAGTATCATCACATTTATTTATACAGATAGGGGAGACTAGGGAGGGTTGACCCCCTTTTTACAAAATTATTTTTTATTTTTTTAAATATTGGACGTAGAATAAAGTTTTATATATCATTTTATTCATTATACAATTAGTTATCAAGATAAAATTGCTACATAAGTGTAACATATAAGAAATTTGAAAAAATATTGATTTTAATCATGAAAAAATAATGGGTCAAGGCTCCCCACATATGGGAGGGTTGACCAACTATATGGGAGGCTTGACCCACTTTGTTTTGTATTGCAATATTTGTGAAGAGAAACAAAATCAGTTTAAAAAAGGCAAAGCAACTTTATGCTACATGCTTTAATTATTATAAAAAAAAATATTTTTAAAAATATGATGCTTAAACAAACCTGTTTAGTTGCAATCGCAAGTCAGAGGAGACAAATTTTGTTTTAAACAGGACTTTGTCTGAGCAGGTATAATTTACAGCAGGGAAAATGAAATTTAACATTTAAGGCAGTATTCTGTTAGAGACAGGTTCCGTTTTCACAGTGTTTCATGTTACTATGTCTGGATTTAGGAGTCATTCTCCCGCATTTTTTGTCTCCTTGTCCTATTTTTGTGACGCTCGATCTGACAACTCTAGTTGTCACATAGTTTGGCTACATCTCACTGTATTCACCCTGGTGAAATTTGTCTACATACCTTCCTAAAGTTTTTTGATCGAGGATATGTTCTTTTACTGCCGGTAGAGCAATTAACTTATCATTAACATGATTTATAGCTTTAAGAAGCAAAGTACTTTCAGTACTAAAATGTTAAAATAAATGACTGGCCACGGAATTTATGAACAAATTTATTTGGAAATAAGGCAAAGACTATAATTCACATACATATTAAATGGAAAAGATTTTAGCAAAATTCTGGTGCCATTTTGACGTTTTGGATTTAATATAAAGCGGTTTTATAAACATACCACTGCCTCTGAAAGTGTTAAGACTGCTGCTTTCATACTTTCTACTCTTTCCCACTGTTTCTATTTACCTATTGAAAGTAATATTTAAAGGTAAAAAAATTCCTATCAACTTTCCCGATTTCTAGCAATTTTTCACATCTTTCTTTAGTCAGTTTTAAGCATTTTCCTTTCCATCACACCATTTTACTGTAGCTTTAGAGAATAAATTTACATTCTTTTATATATATATAACTATTAACTTTTCATTATGCACAGTGTATAATAAAATGATTTCCAAAACCACTTAATTAAGGGAGCCTTCAGCATCTGGTCAACCCTCCCTCACCTTAACTGGGTCAAGCCTCCCTGCATAGACCTTTTCTAAAGAATAGCAGATTGTTATGTTAAGCCTAACTTACAGTAAAATTTTTAGACCTGGGATGAAAGCTCTATATTTCTGCATTACTTTAAACCTAATTATATAAATTTCTATGATATAATTTATCTGAAAAAAGCTTACAAAATATTTCTAAAAAATGCAACTTTTAGGTTGAAAATCCTCACAATAGATTTTTTTCACACCTATTTCGATTACCTCTATGAAACGATGACGGTTGTTTGAGCATTCCAGTAGCTTTGTTTGACACCTATTGATAAAACTCTGAAATTCTTTTAAATATGAAAATTGAGGGGTGGGTCAAGCCTCCCGTATGGTCAACCGTCCCTAGTCTTCCCTATACATAAACATAATGGGGTAAAATTACATTTTTTAACTTTCTCCTATACAACCCGGTGTGCACAAATATGTTATGCTTTTCGATAGTTTATTTCTTTCCTTTTTCATAAGATTTTCTTATTAAATATATTTTTCAGCAATTCTGTTTTAGAGCTTAAATAAGACTCATTATAGATAAAATTGTTAGATCAATACTCTTTAAATAACTGCACCACAGCTCCAAAAAAACATCCTACTATTACTCTATTTGTACAAAAATGCGAAAAATTCGTTTGATATTTCAAATAATTTTTTTAAAGTTTAATGGTGCAAATTTAATTTTTTATTTATTAATATTTCTGTTCGAGAAAAGAATATAACTAGCATTATTATATATAATTATTTTACGTTATAATAAAATTTAACTATTTACAAACATCGATAATGAAAATTTTAATTTCGAATTTAACGCATTTTATAAATTTTGAAAACATATTAATGCTTTTTCTGTAGTGAGATTAATCGAGAGATAATTGGGTTTTTTTTCTTCATGTGAATTTGTATCTATATCTAGAACAGAACCAATTACAGAAATTTATAGTTATTGAACTTGATTTAAATTATGTTTTTCTGAACAAAGTAAACATAGTAATTATTTGATATTCTGTAATTTTTTGCATGTGATTAGAACAGAATGAATTAAATTTTAGTTCAGCTAATAAATAAATGTCAAGGTTTCAAACTCGAGAAGAGCATTGTGTTAGGTCGCATGTTCGAAAAAATTCGTCAAATGTCATTGCTATTCCATTTTATATTTTACAAATTGTTAACCAATCAACTAATAAACAATCCTGAAGTATAAACTATTTCAACTATTAGGGTGTTTCAAAAGTATTTTCGTTTTTTGAGTACCTATGCATGAAAGAATATAGATGATTCTATCTTATAATTAATGAACAATGCAAAATGTTATATTAAGGAGTACTAGCAGGAATGACCGAGGTAAGCTCGGTCAAAATTAGCTTTGTGTTAATCTCGATATATTATTCCAACTGAATCATTCTTGCTGTTTTAGATGCAATTAGCTTGACTATGAGCCATAGTGACCCAAAATGACCCCACTAACCGAATGTTTTCGAACATGCGACCTAACACAATGCTCTTCTCGAGTTTGAAAACGGTGGAATACAAAATTTAGTGAAAATTGTTAGTCGTTTTCTAGATAAAATGAGCTGGACCCATGTTGATTCAAAAATGACCCACTAACCAAAATTTATCGAACATGTGACCTATTCCAATGGTCTTTTTGTACTGTGAAACGGTATAATAAAAAAAATTGTCAAAATCGTTTGAACATTTTTGAGATACAGTTAGCTTGACCACCGACCCATTATCACCAAAACGACCCACTAATAAAATTTTCTTGAGCATGCGACCCGGCCCAATGGTTTTATCTTATCCAGAAACAGTGTAATACAAAGTTTTGTCTAAATCGTTTGAGCAGTTTTTTAGATACAATTAGCTTGATCCTGATCCATTAGGACCCAAAATGACCCAATGATTGAATTTTCTTGAACATGCAACCCTGCCCGATGGTCTTATCATGCCCGGAAATGGTATTATACAAAATTTTGTCAAAATGTTTTGAACCGCTTTTTAAATACAATTAGCTTGACCCTAACCCATTGTGAACCAAAATGACCCACTAATCGAATTTTCTTGAACATGCGACCTAGCTCAATGGTCTTCTCCAGCCCGAAAACGATAGAATACACAATTTAGTCAAAATAGTTTAAGCCGTTTTTAGATACAATTAGCTCGATCCTGACCCATTGTGAGCCAAAATGACCCACTAATCGAATTTTCTCGAACATGTGACTTTGCCCAGTTCTCTTATCATGCCCAGAAACGGTACAAAATTTGGTAAAAATATTTTGAGCATTTTTTTTAGATACAATTAGTTTGACCCTGATCCATTTGGACCCAAAATGACCCACTAATCAAATTTTCTCGAACATGTGACTTAGCCCAATGGTCATCTCATGCCCAGAAACGGTATATTTCAAAATATTGTGAAAATGTCTTGAGCCGTTTTTTAGGTTCAATGAGCTTGATCCTGACCCATTGTGACCCATAATGACCCACTAATCGAATTTTATCGAACACGTGACCCATCCCAATGGTCTTTTCGTGCCAGAAAACGACAGATTGCAAAATTTCGTCAAAATTGCTCGAGCCGTTATCTAGATAAACTTAGCTTGACCCAAGGTGACCCAAAAATGACCCACAAATCCAATTTTCTAGAACACGTGACTTAGCCCAATGGTTTTCTCGTAATACAAAACTGTAGAATATAGAGTTTAGTGAAAATCGTTAGAGCCGTTTTTTAGATAAAAATAGCTTGACCCACAGTGACCCAAAAATGACCCAAAAATCGAAATTTCTCGAACATGTTACCTAGCCCAATAGTCTTCTCGTATCCAAAAATGGTTGGATACAAAATTTAGTCAAAATCGATTGAACCGTACTTTAGATATAATTAGCTTGACCCTGACTCATTATGACCCAAAATGACCCACTAATCGAATTTTCTCGAACATGTGACCTAGCCCAATGGTTTTCTCGTGCCCGAAAACGGTAGGGTGCAAAATTTAATCAAAATCGTTAGAGCCGTTTTCAAGAAAAAATTTACATACACACACAATTTTTGCTCGCATTATAGTAAAGATATGTTCTTCCATATTAGTATTACACTAATCTATCTAAAGACAATCTATTATTTTGTCTAGTTTTAGGTTATATAATGGCTGATACAAATATTGAAATATTATCCATATTAAGATATTCTTTTAAAATGGGTCTTAAAGCTGCTGAAGCAGCTCGTAAAATTCGCAAGTTCAAGGGATGATACGATCAGGAATCGTGCAGCCCAAAACTGGTTCAAAAGTTTTAAGGGAGGTGACATGAATCTTTAAATGAAACCCAGCAGTGGGAAGCCAACACTTGTTAATCTGGAAGATTTGAAGCCAAATGAAAATGAATCCAACCACCAGCCGACGGAAACTTAGAGAGGAGCTAGGACAGCCTAAGGACACTATATGGCGAGATTTACACAAATTACAGAAAACGTACAAGGACTCAAGAGAAGTTCCTCATGAATTGACCACATAGCAAGCAGATCACAGAGTGGAAATGTGCAAAAATCTTCTGGAAAACGCACAGGTTTTGTGCTTTTCAAATGTATAGTGACATGTGATGAGAAATCGATATAGCTATGAAAACCAGATAATGAAAAAGAATGGTTGGGTGTGGGACAATGAGCCCAACCTGTTGCAAAACAACAGTGGTTTGATAAGAAGTATATGATCAGCGTCTGGTGGAATTTTGAGTAAGTCATTCATTTTGAAATCATTCCACATGGTCGAACCGTCAGCTCTGAAATTTACTGCGAACTGCCGGACAGGATGTAGCTCTTCTTCAGCAAGATAAAGCAAGACCGCACACGTTTCGCATGACTCGCAATAAGGTATAGAATCTTGAAGGAATGGAACTTTTACCTTATTCTCCATATAATCGGGACCGTTTTCTTTCGGACTATTACATATTCCTTTCTATGGCATAATTGTTTCGGCGAAGGTGCTTCTCTAATGTTGGCGATCTGGAATGAGGTTGTTTCTGCTTCCAAATCTAAATCCAAAAATTGCTATCAAAATGGTATTGCTCAACTTTCAAGAAGATGGAAAGAAACAACAGAATTTCATGGTTTATATTTTGAATTCCGATATGTTTATTTCATGTTGAAACATTACAATAAATATTTGATTCTGAAAACGAAATTACTTTTGATACGACCTAATATTTTCATCTTCTTTTAAAAATCCCATTGCTGATAGCTTAATAAAGTTATATTTTCGCTACTCCAGAATTGGGCCACTTGTGCAAAAATAGTAGATGCAAGGTCTAGTATTAGTTCTCAGCGAGAAAAACTAAATAAGTTATATACAAAGGCTTAGAATAAAAATGTAATTAATTCAACTAAATTAAAGATTAAAAAATATTGGCATATGCTTTAATTATGAACTCCCATGTCCACTTTTGGTACAATTTAAGAAATAGTGACCAAGAAGCGGGCCAACCTGCCAAAGTAATAAAAAATTCGGTTTTCAAATTTCGGAATATTTAACACCTTATTTAGAGTGTAATCATTTTTTTTACGATATAATATAGTGTCTATAACATATTCACCAACTTAGAGTTCTGTCGAACATATCATTTGGGGGTTATCGTTTTCAGTTACGCAAAATCACACGAATAATGAATATAATACATTCTTTGTACCACAGCGTGCACTCAAACTTTCTCATTTTCAACTAATAAGCAGTTTTGTCCAAATTTGAAAAACTAATTACCCACACCATACGTTATTTAAAAAGTATAATCATTTAGTCAGAGACTTTTCTAACTATTTATTTATCCAGTGATTTATCCACATTTCTTTTATTCCAAATAAATATATTTATTCTCATTTACAAACGACTGTATAAAAGATTCCATTTTTCTAGTGTGATAAACCTCATAAGGATTATAATCCTTGATTAGACAGCTTTTTTACCAAAAGAATTGCACAAGCTAACTTTTTTTTTAATAGAAGGGACGAGTTAGAAGTTCTTATAATAATATTCTAATCCACTAATTTTTTTTTTTTCATCGATAAGCGATTCGCCTTTTTTCACAGCTCCGTATTAAAACATTGGGCTGGGAAAGAAGTTTTATTCTGCAAGGTTTTTTTTATATTATGCAGCTAAATTTGAACTATATCATTAATATGAATGTTTTCTATATTTGTTTTAATTATTACATATATTTCGAAGTAATACTCTATTTATAAAAAGTTGGTTAAGATTTATATAGATGTTTTTACCAAAGTATATTATTTTGATTTGACGTATGAAACCGAAATCTTTATTGTTCAACTGTGACAAGTTGACATCTGTCACTAGACGAGTTCAATTCTTAAAAAGGTAGAAAGTTTTAACAGTGTAAATGAAACAGTGTTTAATAATAATATAAAAAATGATAGTAGGTTATAAATGTCAGACAAAAGACTCGCCTATATTCCCAAAAATTAAAGGTCAAATATACTAAGCCAGATAGTAGTTTCATTCCCTCAGAAGATATTGTAACTTGAGTTCCATATCTTTCTCAGAACTGTATTTATAAATCAGATAACTGTATTACTTTTGAGGAAACTATAGTTTAAGTATCATATTTCTAAGCCATAAATTTATAAGTGGTTAAGAAAAAGTATAAATCTATGAGCAACTTCCTGTGCGTTTGATTTTAAATTATTTTACCTGTTCATCTTTTCTGACGCAGTATGTTTATTTTTAGATCTGGTACCGAAAAAAACAGCCAACCAACAAACCATCAATCAAGGAAACATTATAAATGTGAGCGCAAAAACAGAGTGATTCTTATATTATCAAAAACTAGAATAAAAAAACAAATCTGTAGCAGCAACAAATTAGGTTGGAATGGCCTACAACGATTGTTAAATATAAATTATGTGTTGAAATTTGTTTGTTTTTTTTCGCAGATCAGTTAAAAACTACTGAAACGTGTTAACTTTGGTGCATTCACATTGGGTAAAAATATATTTGCTTATTTTTATATTTAAAAAGTAATTTATTAGTGATAAATATATCTAGCTATTCGTTTATTCATATGATTCACAATACTCTCCTTTGAAATATACCTTTATGTTTGTGAAATGGTAAATACTGTGAGAAAATACTGTATTGTACTCCGAAGATAAATCTCCTGAGGATAATGTCATTTGTGTAACGGTAGTTTTATAGAAGAAGCGCACACGTCAAATCTTTTTTCAACAAGAAATGTGTAAGAAGTGCCCATAATAAAGTGATAATATTCGAGTGTACTTATTGTTTATAACAAAAATGTATCCGTCAATGCAATATTGTGTGTTTTTCACACATACCAAAATATTATGAGCTTGGCAAATAAATTTGTTTTATACATTTTCTTACTCTTCATTATTCTTCATTATTAATTATTTTAAAGATTATAAACTATTGCAATATTATATTTAAAAGTATTGAAATATTATAAATGCTATTATATTTAAATATTATCAATTATTATCATGCAGATTATTAAATATGCTTTTCGAATAAAAATCTTCATTACAATGCATGTTTTCAAATAATATTACTAATTAAAAAAATAAGCTGCATATACCTCTCTTCAACAAAGTACAGTAAACTCCCGACTATCCGACTCGCGACTATCAGGCCCTCCGTACTCTCCGGCCAAGTAAAAAGTTGAAAGTACTACTAGCAGTTGCAAGTGGCCGAGACAGGCAGGTTCCCGTCAGTGGGAAAGTGCTGACTCATGACAGGAAGGAGCAAGATGGGAATACAAAATGCAATAACAAAGAATTCGAAACATAGTAATTGTAAGGTCATGAAACATTCATTTGGACCATAAAGGTGGACATACACCCGTATGGAAATCTGAATTAGATGATGAGAACGATAAGCTTCTTTCGTTTCTAAAAAATAGACCTGGCTCTGGCCATGTCAATGCAGAGGACATTACAGAATGGACGGCAAACGACGAAGTTAATGAATTAACTGACAACGATATTGCAGAAATGGTGACAGAGGTAGAAGTAACAGAAGAAATGCAGGAGCAGGATTGCAAAAAAAATCTCATCCCATATTCGGGAGGTTTCAAAACGATTGAGGCAGCACTGCAGTACATTAGTCAGTAGGAGGAAGCGACGTCAGCTGATATCATCTGCTTGCGTAAATGGAGGGACATTGCTTCGCGGAAGAGTGCTAACATGGAGAAGTAAAAAAACTAAACGCTTTTTCAAAAACTAAAAACTGTAAGATTTGATTTTTTTATCTTATGCTTAACATTTATCTTTTCATATTTGTGCAATTATTTATTAATACACAGTAAAATAAGATTTACTCATTTTTTACGAATTCGGCTTACGTTTTACGTTAATGTTTTGCTTATTCTGAAACTGTATGTATATATATATGAATTTATCTTAAAATGTGTAACATTTGTTTCCAATATCATGGCGGACGGAGGACAAGAAAGAGTAAACATTTATAGAACTCCGGCCTATCCGGCTTTTTTGTTATCCGGCTTACTCGTCCGCCACATTAGGCCGGATATTCGGGAGTTTACTGTATAGTTTTTTTAAATGTTTATTCAAAACAGCAAAACACACATTATATTTTTTTCCTCACATAAGATACGGCTTATATTTTGCATTTATTTCCTTCAAAAATATATTTCTATACAAGGAAATAAGTTAAAACTGGTGTGAATGACTAAGAACAAACAATCTTCTTGAAACACCATCAAAAATTTGTAATTGCGCATTTACAAATTTTTGATGGTGTTTCAAGAAGATTGTTTGTTCCTATATTTCTATACGTTTAACAAACGCTGGTAATTTTTGTTGAGTTACAAATGCATTGAAAAACAAAACTATTTTAAGATATTTTGTAAGAATCTGTTTACATGGTGTCTACGGACAAGGGTTACATATTTTAAAAGGTGTTAGAATAAAAAAAAAATGTCCAAAAACCCCGAGTCGCATTCATTTATTCCTTTATCAGTCTATGATTTTTTTTCATAGTCATTGTAATTATCATAGGCTTTACAAAAGGTTTATTGCAATATGTGCAAGGTAATGAATGTTTATGCATAATTTTAGTGTACAAAATAGGTAGCAGGGACTTAAAATACTTAAAAAAGTATAAGAAAAATGTGTTATTGACAGGTTTCATGAACCCGAGTTCGTGTCTAATGTGAGTGAATACGTAGTCTTTATTTTAAAAGTTTAATTTTACTAACATTCCGTGCATAGCTGTCAATAAAATCTGAAGAGGAGGTAGATTTTTAATGTTTTCCAGCGAATACGTTAAGAATATGACTTTCTGAATGAAAATAATTATAAAATATATGTAAGATAAATTTCTATATCAATAAAATCTACAGATGAGGCAAATGATTATTTTTTTTACAACAATACCTAGCAAAGATGGGTTGCTAATGAAAATATTTATAAAAAAAATTATAAGAAAATTGTTGCAATAATGAAATCTGCGGCAGATTTTTTATATTTTCCAAGCATGACACAGTAGAAGTTGACTTGCTGAATGAAAATAATTATAAAACATGTATAAGAAAATTATTATATCAATCGAATCTGCAGATAAGGCAGATTTTGTTTTCCCAGCATTGAAGAGAAAACGGGTTGCTTAGTGAAAATTTTTATAAAACATTTATAAGAAAATTGCTCTATAAATAAAGAGAAGAGGCATATGAGGCAGAATTTTCAATATTACCCTAGCCTAAAAATGGGTTTTTCAATAAAAATATTAAGAAAAAATTGCTGTAGCCTTAAAACCGGCTGATGAGGCAAATTGTCAATGTTTCACCAAGTTCACCAGCGTTACTCAAAAAAGATGTGCTGCTAAATGAAATTAGTCACATCAAGCAAAAATGAAAACTACCTTATTGGTAAATGCCTGATTACCTAAGATTAGTGATTACTCTAGATTAGTTTTAAGTCTTAAAACATAAATAAGCTCACAATGCGCCTGAATAGCTGAGATTATTGATTCAGAAGTACATTATATCTGAGTAATGCTATGCAAAAAAATAACATTTTATATTGCCGGCAGATTTTTGTGTACAGCTTTATAAACGGAAGGGGTAAAATTTACCTGTAGAATTGTAAAGAGTTTATCAACCTTAATAATAAAGCAGATACATAAATCGAATTTGTCCATAAAGCTATTTTCTTTTACTTTTTTACTTCTACTTTTTATTGTAATCCTTTTCATTCAGCAACCCATTTTCTCTTCGTAATGCTGGGAAAATATTAAAAAAGTCCTTCCGGCCAGTGCCGGGAGGAAGAGGTAGCTTTCATAATCCTTATTTAAAAAAAGCCAACTTATATCATGCAAACCCACGAAGCTCAATTTAGTGGAAACCGAATATAGGAGATTCAATACTAATTTTTATCAATATAATGAATGAGAATTTCGCGAAATTAGTCAGCTTTATCCAAGCTGCTTTTCTTTAAAGTAACTTATATTTGGATGCCAAATTCGGCAATTTCTTAAAGTGCCTGTCATTTTAAGACAACATGGTGGATGAGGCTAAGCAGTGAACTTGGTCGAGACCTTAGTAATTGCTGTGCACATGCTCACTCACATCGGAATCGGTTAATATATAGGAGTGTTGTCGCATGCAAAAAATCAGATTTTTCAAAATGTCACCCACAATAGAAATTGAAACTGCTATATCTGAGCCATTTTTTAAGGTAAAGACAAACAAAAAATGCTCCTGAATCCTTATATCAAGATCAAATACTTAAGAAAGAAACCTTTTTCAATTTCTAATTTTTTTGCACCTCAATTTAAATATATATATATTTTTTAATTTAATGGCCGCCATTTTGAAACAAGTTGGCTGATGAATCTGGCCAGCGAACTTGGTCGAGGTGTTGATGTATACTATCCACAGGCCTTCTTACATCGAAATAGGCGAATACGTGTGTTATCGCGTGACAAATACAAGATCGTTTCAAAATGTTAGCCATGCTAGAAATTCAAAGTGCTATAAATCAACCATTTTTTAAGATATCAACAAAAGAACAAATTTTCAGAAACAAAAACTGCTCCGGAATCTTTGTATCAAGGCCAAACACATAAAAAAAATCTTTTTCATTTTCCAATTTTTTAATACCTCATTTTGAATTTTAAATTTAATATTTTTTAAATGGCAACCCTTTTGAAACAAGATGGCGAATGAAGCTGGCCAACGAACTCGGTCGAGACATTGGTATGTACTATGTACAGACCAAGTTACATCCAAATAGGTTCATAAATACGCCTGTTATCGCGTGACAAAAATCAGGTCGTTTTAAAATGTCAGCCACAAGAGAAATTCAAAATGCTATTACTCAGCCATTTTTTTTTAGATATAGACGAAAGAAAAACTGTTCCGGAATCTTTGTATTAAGGTCAAACACATAAAAAAGAATCTTTTTCATTTTCCAAATTTTTGGTATCTCATTTAATTTTTTTTATTTTTTAATTTTTTTAAATGGCCGCCATTTTGAAACAAGATGGCGGATGAAGCTGGCCAACGAACTCGGTCGAGATATTTGTATGTACTATGCACACACCAAGGTACATCAAAGTCGGTTCATAAATACGCCTGTTATTACGTGAGAAAAATCAGGACGTTTCAAAATGTCAGCCACGCTTGAAATTCAAAATGCTATAACTCAGCCATTTCTTAAGATATAGACAAAACAAAAACTGCTCCCGAATCTTTTTATCAAGGTCAAACACATAAGAAGAAAATATTTTTTCAATTTTCAATTTTTGGTACCACATTTCAAATTTAAATTTTTCTTAAAAATTTAAATGGCCGCCATTTTTAAACAAGATGGCGGATAAAGCTGGCCAACGAACCCGGTCGAGACATTGGTATGTACTATGTATAAACGAAGTTACATCCAAATCGGTTCATAAATACGCCTTTTATCGCGTGACAAAATTCAGGACGTTTCAAAATGTCAGCCACACTAGAAATTCAAAATGCTATAACTCAGCCATTTTTTAAGATATAGACAAAACAAAAACTGCTCTGAAATCTTTGTATAAAGGTCAAATACATAAGAAAAAAATATTTTCCCATTTTCAATTTTTTAATACCTCATTTTGAATTTTAAATTTAATATTTTTTAAATGGCAACCCTTTTGAAACAAGATGGCGAATGAAGCTGGCCAACGAACTCGGTCGGGACATTGGTATGTACTATGTACAGACCAAGTTACATCCAAATAGGTTCATAAATACGCCTGTTATCGCGTGACAAAAATCAGATCGTTTTAAAATGTCAGCCACAAGAGAAAGTCAAAATGCTATTACTCAGCCATTTTTTTTTAGATATAGACGAAAGAAAAACTGTTCCGGAATCTTTGTATTAAGGTCAAACACATACAAAAAAATCTTTTTCATTTTTCAATTTTTTGGTATCTCATTTAAATTTTTTTATTTTTTAATTTTTTTAAATGGCCGCCATTTTGAAACAAGATGGCGGATGAAGCTGGCCAACGAACTCGGTCGAGATATTTGTATGTACTATGCACACACCAAGGTACATCAAAGTCGGTTCATAAATACGCCTGTTATTACGTGAGAAAAATCAGGACGTTTCAAAATGTCAGCCACGCTTGAAATTCAAAATGCTATAACTCAGCCATTTCTTAAGATATAGACAAAACAAAAACTGCTCCCCAATCTTTTTATCAAGGTCAAACACATAAGAAGAAAATATTTTTTCAATTTTCAATTTTTGGTACCACATTTCAAATTTAAATTTTTCTTAAAAATTTAAATGGCCGCCATTTTTAAACACGATGGCGGATGAAGCTGGCCAACGAACCCGGTCGAGACATTGGTATGTACTATGTATAAACGAAGTTACATCCAAATCGGTTCATAAATACGCCTTTTATCGCGTGACAAAATTCAGGACGTTTCAAAATGTCAGCCACACTAGAAATTCAAAATGCTATAACTCAGCCATTTTTTAAGATATAGACAAAACAAAAACTGCTCTGAAATCTTTGTATAAAGGTCAAATACATAAGAAAAAAATATTTTCCCATTTTCAATTTTTTGGTACCACATTTCAAATTTTAAATTTTTAAAAAAATTTTAAATGGCCGCCATTTTGAAACAAAATGGCGGATGAAGCTGGTCAACGAACTCGGTCGAGAGATTGGTATGTACTATGTACACACCGAATTACATCCAAATCGGTTCATAAATACGCCTTTTATCGCGTGACAAATTTCAGGACGTTTCAAAATGTCAGCCACGCTAGAAATTCAAAATGCTATAACTCAGCCATTTTTTAAGATATAGACGAAACAAAAACTGCTCCGGAATATTTGTATAAAGGTCAAATACATAAGAAAAAAATATTTTTCCATTTTCAATTTTTTGGTACCACATTTCAAATTTTAAATTAAAAAAAAAATTTTAAATGGCCGCCATTTTGAAACAAAATGGCGGATGAAGCTGGCCAACGAACTCGGTCGAGAGATTGGTATGTACTATGTACACACCGAATTACATCCAAATCGGTTCATAAATACGCCTTTTATCGCGTGACAAATTTCAGGACGTTTCAAAATGTCAGCCACGCTAGAAATTCAAAATGCTATAACTCAGCCATTTTTTAAGATATAGACGAAACAAAAACTGCTCCGGAATCTTTGTATAAAGGTCAAATACATAAGAAAAAAATATTTTTCCATTTTTAATTTTTTGGTACCACATTTCAAGTTTTAAATTTTTTTAAAAATTTTAAATGGCCGCCATTTTGAAACAAAACGGCGGATGAAGCTGGCCAACGAACTCGGTCGAGACATTTGTATGTACTATGTACACACCGAATTACATCGAAATCGGTTCATAATTACGGGAGTTACAGTGTGACATAGGTCAGATATATATATATATTTATATATATATATCAATTTTGAACGGAGGGTGGTTTCGGGGTCTGGGGGTCATGATCGATGAAAATATACCAAAATTTTTTGAAATCGCTTTCCTCCGAACGGCTGCAATAGGTAGCTTTTTTGTAAAGAAAGCTACCTAAAATCTGCCTCATCTTCCCATTTCATTATTACAGACATTTTCTTTAATATTTTTAAAAATTGTTTTCCTTTATCAACCCATCTTCTCTGCGCAATGCTAGGAAAAGTTTAAAATCTGTCTCATCCACAAATTTTGTTAGATAATTTTATAAATAATTTAATTATTTCCATTTTTTGTACGTTACCATGAAAAAACACATAAAATCTCCAGTATCTGTAGATTTCATTAAAGCAGAAATTTCCACATATATTTTTTTACCCGACTGAAAAGAAGGGTTATGTGTTTCACGCGTATCTGTGTAAGTGGATTTCTTTATACCCTCGAAACATCTTAACAGCTGGATTGATTTTAATGAATGAGGTCTTTATCGATTTGTCTTAACGGCCCGATTGTTATGGGCTAGGTTTTATTTCTATGAATTCAAAATGGCGGTAGAGACGAAAAAAATTTACGCACCCTATTAAGTGGCATATCATTGGATAGGTCTTTCAAAATGAAGACGAAGTTTTATTGACTATTTTACAGTCAGAAGCTCCGTTAAAATATTATACAACCTGGAAGTTGTATAGGTAGGATCTCTAGCTTTACTGCAACTCTAACCATCAAAGAAATCTATAGATCTCATCAAAGCAGTGTTTATAGATAAGAACTAACGATTAAACGCAACTTAAAAGTCATCAATACAAGTAAATAAAAAAATTAGGTAAGTAATATAAACAAGTAATATAAAAAAAAAAAATAAGTCAATTCCTACTTAGGTCAATAAGAGAAATTTTTTTCTCCCATTCTTCTTTCTTCTTGAGTGGCGCTTAAAATGCCTTGGTCAAGAAGAGGGCTCTCTCGATTCTTGAAAATTAATTAATTTAATTTATTTAATGAATTAATATTTGAAAAAACTTGATTAACATCAAGTGTCATCCACTACAAGTTAAAAAAAAATATTTGAGCTTGATTGGATGAATAATAAGTATTTTATTAACGATTGAAAATTTGAACAAGATATATATAGTGAGAGTGTGAGCTAATAGTAGGTATTGTAAAAAAAAATAGTTTCACATTGATGAGAAATATTTAATTAGTCCGCTTTTTACGCAGTCGGGATTTTTGATTTTTTAAATTTAATTGTTTTTTACAATAAATTTCATTCGGTCTCCTCGTGTAATGCTGGAAAAACATAAAAAAAAAAAAAAATAATTCCCTCAACCGCAGATTTCATTCTTTCAGAAATTTTCTTATATATTTTTTATAATTATTTCCATTAACAAAACATTTTCTCTACGTAATGTTGCAAAATCCTTAAAAAGCTGCTCCATCTGCATATTTCATTGATAGAGTAATTTATCTTGTACAGTAAATTTTGTAGTTATTGTAATTCTGCATCTCTTCTTCTCTACGTATTATTCTCAACGTACTCTGGAAAAGCATTAAATATCTGTCTCATCTGCATATTTTATTGATACTTTTGCACGGGGTGTTTGCGAAAAACATTCCCTTTAGTACAGGGATGCAAGTGTTGCGCAACAAATGTCTGGTTTTCACTGCTAAATTTTAATAGTATTCTTCGCTTTATTAATCTCAGAAACTCAGTCATTAAATAAGCTGAGCAATACTATAAAAATTTCGTGGTAGCAACCCGCCATTTGTGAGGCAGATCTAGCATCCCTGCCCTTAGTACCGTAATTACTGGCGTATCAGCCGCGGTTAAAATAAGCCGTTTCCAAACCAGAAATTTATTTAATATATGAAGTCAACCAAGTACCAAGTAATGATGTTACATTTTATTAAATAATATTTCTGGTACATGTCATTTAAGCCGTGGTTTGTACGCCAAAAATTTCGATGTTCACTAACATTAGACATTCAGTAGTCCCAATGAAATCTGGCGATAAAACAATTTTCTTTTGTAATTTTAATACCTTTTTAAGTTCCTTCCCTTATTTTGTACACTAAAAGCATACATAAACATTTACTACCTTAGACATATTGCAAGAAACATTGATGAAGCTAGGCTGTTTGATCAATTACGTTGACATTTGCTAATTAGCCTAAAACTACTTTTGCTGAATGGAATTAGTCAGAAAGAAAAATCTGGCTTATTTAGAAATAAATGGAAATTTTCCAATTAGCCTAACTAACACAGGCTCTCTGCAATAATCCTGGAAAAAAACATTAATTGCGAAACAAATGATCATTTTCTAAATTAGCTTTACGCCTTCGGGACCGGCTGCTTTTAAACAAGTTTTATTCGGTTGGCAGCACTTTTTTTAAAAGGTTACCTTTACTTAAACAATCACAAAAATGCTCTAATTAAAGAAACTAAATATTACTTTTCTTTTCTACTAGTGTCTAAAACAAATCCTGTATGCTCTTTTTGATTGTGCATATAGGCACCCGTGGTCCCGAACGGGTCAAAGCTGCTTATAGACCGAGAGGCAGCTGCACAGGCCGTCATCTCATTAAGTTGAAAGCTGAAATTCTAGGATTAGACAGAATATGATTAGAATAATAAAGTGCAACTGGTCTGAAAAGTCATATATTGGTGCAAACCACCTGCAGACCCAATTTTATCGGTTTATCATTGTGCTTTCCAGCACCCAAAGGTATGAAGACATGGAGGACCAAGTGGAGCAAAACGAAATAGTAAATCTACCAGTCAACCACTAAAATTGGATTTTCTGGTGTTTTACACAAATCCACTTGGAAGAGCAGTTGCATTTTGATTTGCTAATCGAGATTTAACTAATCCTGGAGTTTCTGCCGTCAACTCAATGAGGTGATAGCTTGCGCAGTCGTCTCTCGGTCTATTTGGTTCTTTGAAATAAGCCTGGAAATATCAGGCTGATAGGAAGAAAGAAGATGATTCTCTAATTAGCCGGTCTCTTTGTAAAGAGACATATTTCTCAATTAGCATACGGCAGAGACATCACGACAATTAGATAAAATGCCCACCATACGCATGCAAAAAGTTTTTTGTTTGACGCTCCTTATTAACACCTTAATTCTCGCTCCCGTGATATTCACGGGCTGTGTCTTTTATTCAGATTGTTTGATTATCACCAGTTTTACAAAATCGTGTAATTGACACATTATGGTATCATATTGGATAGTTTGACATGGTACCGACGATATTAGGAAGAACGACTAGCTTAACTCTAGAAAGATGGGAAATTTTACTCAAGTTTTATAAAAATATTTTACATCAGGTTTTTTATTTAAAATATTTTAACTCGTTTATTTAACTTTTTTTATTTCTTTTAAATTTGTTTTTAAAGAAATTTCTGGTTTGAACCGAAATATATTCCTTTGGTAAGTTCGAAAATGCCCTCACCGTCATTATATTTTGGGACTATATATAAAAGATTTCACCATACAAAAGAATATCATTGCTGTAGACAATACAGAATAAAATATATGTATATGTTTTAGTGTATGCATAGAATTGAAAAATAGTAAGCAGATGCGAAATTGCGAAGTTTAACATATGCCGAACAAACTGTTCTATATTGAAATGCAGTAAACCAACGTTTAAAATGCACAAATAATGCGTGAAAAAGCAGCAAACAGCTGTTTCGAATCTACAGCAAGATTCTTCTTCAGTGCAAGAGAGGGAAAAAAGGATTAGCGTGCTAGAAAAAGCAAGGCTGAGCAAAATGATAGACAGAGACGCGCTGCCTTATATACCCTATGCGGGTAGCGAAAGCGCCAGAAACAACCAATGACAGAGAAGCAGTGGAAACGACTGGGTGGACAAGTAGCGACATCTACCGGAAAAGGAGAGAAAATGAAACCAAAAAAGAGGAAATTAAATTAATGCTTTCCAAATACTTGGAAAATCTGCAGTACTAGATAAGTCATTGACTAAAGAGTGAGAATTTTTAATGATGTGTTAAGCTTCCCAAAAATCAAGATCAAGGTTAGAAGAACATTTTTGGATAATGGTGGTTGAGGAAAAATCGAACCTATGTTGAGAAGACCAAGAATGTTGAGCAATAGAAAAACGTTTGAGCTCCTGATTTTTAACATAACCTTCATGCTCTTTTAAACGAAATCTAAGAGCACGTTTAGTCTGGCCAATATAAGAAAGGCCACATTGGCAAGAGATTTGGTAAATACCCCAGTTATCTAGGCGATCAATGGGGTGTTTGAGATTTGAAAAAGTGATTTTATTAACAGGAGAAAAAATAACATTAAAATCAAACCTTCTTAAGATTTTAGCAACTTGCTGACTGATTTTAGGAAAAAATGGTAACACAACTGAAGTATTAGAGATGAATTAGAATGCTTTTCAGAATGGACGGATTTCGTCAATTTCTTATAAATAGAATCAATAATATTAGAGAAATAACCACGATCAACAGCAATAGCTTTGAGGTAATTAAGTTCAGCACTAAGTAACTGAGGAGTGGAACAAACATTGGTAGTCCGAAAAACAAAAGTATTGAAAGCAGCGAATTTCTGGTTAGGGGGATGAGAAGAATGCCTGTGAGGTGGAAGACTGACAGCAAAAGGTTTACGAAAGACGGTAGTCTAAAAGCCATTATCACAACGAATAACAAGGACATCGAGGAAAGAAAGACAGTTATTGGTCTCAATTTCAGAGGTAAATTGAATGCAGGGATCAATGGAATTCATAATAGAGAGAATATGATTAATATTCGAATTTATTTCAACCAGGACATAAACATCATCAACATAACGAACATAGAACGGAAATTTTAAAATTTCAAAAAGTTTGACCTCAAAATAGTGCATATAAATATCGCATAAAATTGGACTAAGAGGATTACCTATAGCCAAACCATCAATCATGCGGAAGAAATTACCATTGAAAACAAAAGTATTTTGTGACAAGCAAGCGCGAGTGAGAAGGATAAGTTCCTCGATTTCAAAATAAGAGAAATGGAATTCACAAAGCCTGTTCTTGAGGCAATCCAAAGCCCCCTCAACCGGAACGTTTGTAAATAATGATTTAACATCAAAAGAAACCATCATGTGACCCTGCGGCTTAAAATTATGGAGTTTTTTAACAAAATCAAAAGAATTCTTAACAGTGAAACAGTTACTGCTCAAAAGTGGGGAAAAATTGAAACTAAATATTTGGCAAGCTTATAAGAAGCTGTACCGATACTAGAGACAATAGGTCTAAAAGGAATGTCAGGTTTATGGACCTTAGGTAAAGCATAAAACCTGGCACAATTCGCAATAGATGGAATAAGACTTCTTAAAGTTAGCAGGAATAATGGAAGAATACTTGATGGCAGACTTAATAGAATTAATTTCACTAGTGGAAGGATCTTTGCGGATGTCCACATAAGGACCATCTTTAATTAATTTATGGGATGTTTCCGAATACGAAGATTTGTCGAGAAGAACAATCTGACCACCTTTGTCAGCCTTAGTAATGATTAAGTTTGGATCAGAACGCATATTTTTCAGACATTGTTTAACTGGAATTTTAAGATTGGGCTTATAAACATTAGAATTGAAATCAACAGTATTGGCAATGAGATGCCTGATGGACTCCTTTTGAGAAGAAGATAGAGCGCTATGCTTAAATTTGCGTTCTGATCCAAACTTAATCATTACTAAGGCTGACAAAGGTGGTCAGATTGTTCTTCTCGACAAATCTTCGTATTTGGAAAAATCCCATAAATTAATTAAAGATGGTCCTTATGTGGACATCCGCAAAGATCCTTCCACTAGTGAAATTAATTCTATTAAGTCTGCCATCAAGTATTCTTCCATTATTCCTGCTAACTTTAAGAAGTCTCTTATTCCATCTATTGCGAATTGTGCCAGGTTTTATGCTTTACCTAAGGTCCATAAACCTGACATTCCTTTTAGACCTATTGTCTCTAGTATCGGTACAGCTTCTTATAAGCTTGCCAAATATTTAGTTTCTGTTTTTTACCCACTTTTGAGCAGTAACTTTTTCACTGTTAAGAATTATTTTGATTTTGTTAAAAAACTCCATAATTTTAAGCCGCAGGGTCACATGATGGTTTCTTTTGATGTTAAATCATTATTTACAAACGTTCCGGTTGAGGGGGCTTTGGATTGCCTCAAGAACAGGCTTTGTGAATTCCATTTCTCTTATTTTGAAATCGAGGAACTTATCCTTCTCACTCGCGCTTGCTTGTCACAAAATACTTTTGTTTTCAATGGTAATTTCTTCCGCATGATTGATGGTTTGGCTATGGGTAATCCTCTTAGTCCAATTTTATGCGATATTTATATGCACTATTTTGAGGTCAAACTTTTTGAAATTTTAAAATTTCCGTTCTATGTTCGTTATGTTGATGATGTTTATGTCCTGGTTGAAATAAATTCGGATATTAATCATATTCTCTCTATTATGAATTCCATTGATCCCTGCATTCAATTTACCTCTGAAATTCAGACCAATAACTGTCTTTCTTTCCTCGATGTCCTTGTTATTCGTTGTGATAATGGCTTTCAGACTACCGTCTTTCGTAAACCTTTTGCTGTCAGTCTTCCACCTCACAGGCATTCTTCTCATCCCCCTAACCAGAAATTCGCTGCTTTCAATACTTTTGTTTTTCGGGCTACCAATGTTTGTTCCACTCCTCAGTTACTTAGTGCTGAACTTAATTACCTCAAAGCTATTGCTGTTGATTGTGGTTATTCCTCTAATATTATTGATTCTATTTATAAGAAATTGACGAAATCCGTCCATTCTGAAAAGCATTCTAATTCCAACTCTAATACTTCAGTTGTGTTACCATTTTTTCCTAAAATCAGTCAGCAAGTTGCTAAAATCTTAAGAAGGTTTGATTTTAATGTTATTTTTTCTCCTGTTAATAAAATCACTTTTTCAAATCTCAAACACCCCATTGATCGCCTAGATAACTGGGGTATTTACCAAATCTCTTGCCAATGTGGCCTTTCTTATATTGGCCAGACTAAACGTGCTCTTAGATTTCGTTTAAAAGAGCATGAAGGTTATGTTAAAAATCAGGAGCTCAAACGTTCTTCTATTGCTCAACATTCTTGGTCTTCTCAACATTGGTTCGATTTTTCCTCAACCACCATTATCTAAAAATGTTCTTCTAACCTTGATCTTGATTTTTGGGAAGCTTAACACATCATTAAAAATTCTCACTCTTTAGTCAATGACTTATATAGTACTCCAGATTTTCCAAGTATTTGGAAAGCATTAATTTAATTTCCTCTTTTTTGGTTTCATTTTCTCTCCTTTTCCGGTAGATGTCGCTACTTGTCCACCCAGTCGTTTCCACTGCTTCTCTGTCATTGGTTGTTTCTGGCGCTTTCGCTACCCGCATAGGGTATATAAGGCAGCGCGTCTCTGTCTATCATTTTGCTCAGCCTTGCTTTTTCTAGCACGCTGTTCCTTTTTTCCCTCTCTTGCACTGAAGAAGAATCTCGCTGCAGATTCGAAACAGCTGTTTGCTGCTTTTTCACGCATTATTTGTGCATTTTAAACGTTGGTTTACTGCATTTCAATATTCCTGCACAAAGGCTTTATTTGCTATTTTAAACTGTTCTATACTAGTATAGAACAGTTTGTTCATCAGCTGATGCTCAGAGGTGTAGTGCGTTTTTTAATGGTAGTAGTTAAAATTGTTTTCTAGATGCGGAACATTTTAAGTTTGAAACAGTTCTTTTGGCAGCTTTATTGCATTTTGAAGTATTAGATTAAACATTAATAATAAAATTGCACTTATAAAAATGAGTATTAAAAGTATATTTCATCAAATTCGCATTCTATCAAAACGAGACATATTTTTTTAGCTTTAGTATTAAAATAATTTAAATTATATAATGTATTTTAAAAAATAAAGAGCAGTTTTTCTAACTAAATTAGTTTTATGTTACATATGTGTTCGGAAAAGGCATTAAAACGAAATAATAAGAAATATTTAAAGTCATGATTTTAAGTGTAACATTATCTTTCTCCCCGAATAAGCTGATGAAAAGAGCTTGGTTACAATAAGATTATCTAAAGAATAAATGTGAATGCATTCATTTGCAATGAATAAAAATAACATTACATTGATTATGAATAAATTTTTATAAATCTTATTATTCTAATCCTTTGTTTGAAAGAAAAGTTATAGATTGAAATTCATTCAACGAAACAAAATCAAAAATTACACACAGCATTAATTTGAAGTTGTAACTAGGATTTGAGAATAAATTTCTAAAGTTAAATAAATGTATAAGTTCAAGTATCATTGTATTTATTTTAATATTAATTTACAAAAGTTTCATTGCAACAATTGTGCCTGAATTATATTAGCGAACATTTGCTTTTCTTCTTTCTTCTGTGTATTATTTCAGTGTTTCTATTTCTGCAATATAGAGATTACAAAAGTTGATTAACCCTCTCGCTGCGGAACCCGATATATTCTCGGGGATGCATTTTCCCGTCTAATTAACCCTCTTTGATTATTCCCACTTCAATTATTCGCTCTTTGATTATTATTTTATTATTGTAAATTTTGCCTTATTTAATAGGACAATTTTTCCGATTAAATTAGTGAAAATTTTTTGTTTTGAAAAACCGGTGACAAAAGAATAATAATTCTTAAATGCACAATTTTTGAATCTATTTTGATAAAACAATTACGCAGCGAGAGGGTTAACACTTTGCACTCGAGGGCTCCGCTGCGGAGACAGAATCTTTCTTTGCAAAATTTGTTTTTGGCACCAGAAATAAAGGAAAATAAAATACACCTTATTTAATCAGAGCATTTTTGAAATTGTGTACTTGAACGAAACTTCTTTTTAAAAAGTGGTGCCGATCGAATAAAATTTCTGTAAGAGACGCCGAGCGCAAAGTTTAATATTGATTTTAGTAACCAACCGTACATGTAACACGTGTTTCTGATCTCTTTGATGATAATAGAGTGATATCAAAATAATATTACAGTATTGGAACTATATGTAAGCAATACTTCAATATACGAAACATTGTGTAACATTTAAATTCTTGCGATTTTTTCAAATTAAAAGTCTGAATCGTATATGTGTTAAATGGTATTGGGAAAATTTATCTTAGCAATAATTATATATTTACCACAAATCTATTTCTAGATTTCTATTTCTGGAACATTATAAAGGTTACAAAAATTCATTAATATTGATTTTAGTAGCCAACCGTACATGTGACACGTGTTTCTGAACTCTTTGATGATAATAGAGTGATATCAAAAATAATATTACAGTATTATAACAATATGTAAGAAATACTTCAATGTACGAAACATTGTGTAATATTTAAATTCTTTTGAAATTTTCAGATTAAAAGTCTGAATCGTATATGTGTTAAATAGTATTGGGAAAATTTATCTTAGCAATAATTATATATTATACCACAAATCTGTTTCTGGATTTATATTTCTTTAATTTTATAGAGGTTACAAAAATTTATTAATATTGATTTTAGTAGCCAACCGTACATGTAATACGTGTTTCTGAACTCTTTGATGATAATACCCACACAACACATACGTCCAGATTATATTCAGTTTTCATCTACCATTTCCGAAATACGTCTATATATGTAATTTGGACGTATACAGCCAGCTAAAATACATTCAGAATTTGTTGAATGTTTGACATAGACGTAACTACGAAATAACTGCAAAATATGGACATCAGTTTAAGAACATAAATTGGATGAAAACACAACTAATCCAATTTTCGTCAACTCCCAAACTAAACCTTCACCTGTTTTTCCAATTTTCTGTTTTAATAACTTAAACTGGATGGAAATATTACTAATGTAATTTTCGTTAATTCCGGGACAAAAACCTGACCTCGCCATGTACGGACATTATCTGGACAAAAACTTAACCTATCAACAGCCATCTTAAAATGGCGGCATATACAGACTTAGGCCTAATTAACCGAAACTTGTATTATTTATTTTTGTTTGTTTTATTAATTTTTTATACAGCTTTCAACAAGTAAAGAATTTAATGCATTATTTATTTTTATCAGAATATCACTTTCTTGAGTTACGCTCCGCATCAATCAATCAACGTGTGGAAGATTTGTTTATGTCATCGCGGAAATCAAAGCCATGCGGAAATGGTGAAAATGAGTGTGAATGCAGGTAAGTAAAAGTAAATTGAATTTGTTTTCTAGATTTATTGTGTTTGTGTGCATACTTTACATAAAACATTTCTGTCACGATTCTGTGTTTTGTTATTTATTTGATTTATCAATAGTTTTGAATTTAGTCTGGACTTTTTGACAGGAGAGATCAGCCTTTGATTACGTAAATAAGAATGCTTTGTTTACATGATTTTCCTCGGTCATAATGCAATTTTTTATAAAGTAAACAAACATGTATTGGGTTGAAACGGATTTTACATTGATTTAGGGGCATATAAAAAAAAAAAAATCTTTGACAATTAATATATTATGTGTTGCAAGTACGCAATTTCTAAAAACTTCCCATTTGATAGCAACTTCTTTTTTTGACTGATTTAAATTTATGTAATATCCAGTTCTTACTAAGACACCAAACTTTTTATATTTTAAATGTTCTAGTGCTCTAATGAAAGATCATTACTCAAATGTTATTCATTCATTATCATATTGTAATGTGAACTAATTTACTTAAATCTAATAATTTTAAAAGAAAGTCTGAATTATTTTGCTGAACAACATGGATTGTTATATTATTGTGTACATGAAAAATGTATGAGGAAAATTTTTACTAGTATGTTCTAGGTACAACTGGAGGTTCATTTCACAATTTTGAAAAAGGACAGGATGCATTTTGCTAATTTTAGAATAAGCAGGGTGCTGCGCCCTTAAATGATGACCTAAAAGAAACAGTACTACTAATGCTCATATGTATCATTATATGCATATTATTTACTTCTTGGATGCATTTATACATCTTATATCATATTTATATTATATAGGGTTGAAACTAGGGGGGGTACAAAGAAGCAGAGGGGTATGTGCTCCGGGTGCCAGAACGAAAGGCGAAGAGGGGCACCAAATGACGATTTTGTTTGTCGTTTCATACAAAAATGTATATATCCCCAAAGCAGAATACTTTGCAATGTTCTGCAAAGAGCTTCATCTGAACAAAAATGTTCTGTGGGAATTAAAAAAAAAAAAGTCGCAGGGAGATTTTCTTAATACATGAAGAAGTGCAATGACATCTTTTATAGGAATGCAAAATACATTTCGTAAAACGCTGACATATTCAACCGAAAGAAACTACTGGCAAATTTTGTGATTTTACGGTGGCCAAATGATGAATTTCACTGTTTTTTCCGACAATCAATTGATTTTCGCAATATTTCAGAATTTTCCCTCTGTCAACTGGCGAATTTGACGTTTTTATCTTGGACCCAATCATCAAATTTTGCGACTTTTTTTCCCGCAACTGATTGAAGAATTTCGAGATATTTTCTACAATTCACTGACAAATTTCGCGTTTTTTAACAGCAACTGGTGGGTGAATTTTGCGATGTTTTTCTTTGACCGCTTGGTGAAAATCGTATTTTTTTCACATGACTGATCCATGAGTTTCATGTTTTTTACCAACAACTGATTGGCAAATGTTTCAACTTTTTCTTGCTACAGATTGGAAACAAACATTGTTTTTTTCATGACTGATCAAAGAATTTTGTGAATTTTCTGACATTTTTTTTTTTTTTACACGTGACTGATTCGAATTTCATTATTTTATCGATTTTTATCGCCTTTTTATCGATTGACAATTTTTTTTATCGATTTTTTTTTATCGATTATTATCGCCTTTTTATCGATTGACAATTTTTTTCTCTTTTTCTTGCGACTGATTGAATCAACGAATTTCCGATTTGTTTAAAAGATCAACTAAAGGATTTTGTAATTTTTTAGCCGCGACCGATAAATTTTGCGATATTTACTTTCTACTTACTGGCAAACTTTGTCGAGTTTTTTGTGACCGATTGGCAAAAATTGTGGATTTTTTCATGACTGGTCGATGAATTTCCAATTTTTGATGTTTTTCACAGGCCGTTTTCACGACAGATTGTGGAATTTTGAAAAAATTCCTTGTACCGATAAGCAAATTTTGCAGCAGCTTCTTGCGACCAATTTTAGAAAATCGTACATTTTCTTTGCTACTGTTCAACGAATTTTGCAGCTTTTTTGACGAGACACTGATGAATTTCACAATAGTTTCTTTCTACTGATTAGCAATGTTTTCCGCTTTTTCTTGCGAACGATTGGTAAAAATCCTTTTTTTTTTGTAAGTGCAACGGATCGACTAAATTTGCATTCTACCCACGGCAGATCAGTGAATTCCGCAATATTTTCTTTCAGTCGGTTGGAAAACTTTGTCGCTTTTTTGCGACTCATCGGCCGAATCTAGAAGGGGGTTGTTGCACGACCGATGAATGAATTTCTGATTTTTCCTGACAATCCGTTGATGAATTTTTTTTTCTTTTTACCTGTGACCAATTTTAAAATTTCGCAATATTTTTCTTGAACCAATAGGCAAATTTTTGTGGCTTTTTCTTGAGACCCCTTAGAGAAAATCGTGAGTTTTTTTCCGCTACTGATCTATGAATTTCGCAGTTTCTTCCGACGATCTACTGACGAATTTCGCGATTTTTTTAACCACGACCGATTTGCAAATTTTACGATTTTTTTCCTTGTATCATAGGCAAATTTTGAGGCTTTTTCTTGAGACCGATTAGAGAAAATCGTGGTTTTTTTTCACAGTTTTCTTCCTTGGTGCACTGACAAATTTCACGGTTTTTTATCTGCAACTGATTGGCGAAAATAGGGGATTTTTTTCCCGCAACTGTTTGTTGAATTTTGTGTTTTCCCATAACAGGCTGAAGAATTTCATGATTTGTTCTCCATGATAAACTGACGAATTGCACGAGTTTTTCATACGACCAGTTGTCATTTCAAAATCTTTTTAAATGAACAATTTAAGAATTTTGCGATTTTTTTTTTCAGCCATTGAGTGCAAATTTCACAATTTTTCCTAAGACTGAATGGTGAACTTTCTTGAAAATGAGGATTTGAAATGTTTTGCGATGTACATTACATTTATAAGCATATTCTGCTTTGATGGTATATATATGTGAAATACAAAGAAAATTGCAAGCTGATGTTAAACCTATGGAAGCATTGTTTTCAAATTTGTGAAAGTAACTTTATTTAAAAGAAAAAATCTACAACCAAAATTTAAAAAGTAAACACTAGCCTGGTTAGAATTGAATCCTCAGCTATTCTAAGCAAGACAAAAAATCATTTAATGTCATATATGCTTTATAATGTAGCAATAAATCCTGGTTGATTGGTGATTCATTCTCGGGGGACATTATGTTTAACCCAAAAGTATAAAAAAATTAAATGAAGAAAAATTTATGTTTACTTTTGAATAACATAATTTTTTTATTTTCTACTAGCCGCCTCTGGCGACCAGTCTGGTCTCCCTTAAATGTATGCTAAGCATTGCATCATGTTACTTTCATTCTTAAACTAATTGACTTGTTCAGTTCTTCCCCGAGTCCAAAGATTCTGATAGAGAAATCAAGAATTTTTTGCGAACTTGATAACATTTCATATATTTTTGTTGTTATGCGTACTTCGTCTTTTCTGACAAATACCATTTAATTTCCGTAGCTGTAAAAATGAGAGAAATTTCAAGTGTTTAAACTGAGATTTGTTCATAAATTATCTAAATTAAACTTATTTTACTTAAACATGCTCTTACTTCAATGCTATTTTTTAGTATTAATAAATTTATTTAAATTTTGCAAATCATGTATTTATAATTTTTTTTCACTATTTAATAACTAAATAATGAATATATATACTTTTGCTTATATAGATTTGATTTCTGAGTTCATAGTAACGTAACTAAGAGAAATAGCAAAATTAAACCCTCTTGAATGCAAGCCGTTAACAACCGTTAGCGCCACCAATTTACCTACTATGACGTCATAAGAATATTGTCCATTCATTGTTGGAGAATCTGCTTTGCGAATGATTACCACCATGGTCTAATATTTTCTGCTGTTTATGATGAATGAATCTCTTGTGTTTGTTTACTTTATGAAGTGAAATAGAAAGATGTCAACTTAATCGCTTGCGAGCGTAAGAAATTGTGGGTTCGATTCCCGCTGGTTCCATTGCACACACACTTTGTGTGGAACTCCCAGGGTGTATTTCTCTTGTGTTGTAATATTTCCTTGTGCTATCTTGTCTCCGACTTATAAGCGGGCTCTCATGTCAAGCACACAAGTCGTATGTTTGTTGTTCAATAAATAATTAAATAAATGTCAACTTAATTTTAATTTAAGTTATCTTGGAATATATATTTATTTGAATGTAAATTAGGCACAATACTTTGATATTGAAATGAAATATTTTAGTTTATGTTATTATTATTACGATTTATTGTTTGTTTAGGTACTTTTCCATTACAGGGGCCTTGGCATTTTTTTTAAAGCTTGCCGCAATTCGGGCTTCATAACTGAAATACGTCGATAAAATATATAAATAGCTATGAAAACAAACCTGGTGAACTTTTATTTTTATTTATATGTATTTGTTTGCATATAAACATTTTATTTACACATATTATACAATATTTCTTTACATAGAAATTACTTCTGTTTCTATATAAAAATAGATTATTGGCTTCTTTAGATTAAATAAATTGTATAGATATGAGAAAATTGCTTATGTATATGAAATAGGATATAGAATACCGGAAAATACTGGAAAAATATCTATTTATTTATTTAATTATTTATTTATTGTATTTTAAATGAGGTAAATGAAATATGTGTATTTTAAGAGAAAGATTAATTTTAAATGAAATGAGTGATAGGTTTATATTTTTAATGAATTCATGGCGATGGAGGAATATTTGGCGATTTATCACCTGCGCCCGACTAATATAAAAGTACCGAAATGTTCATTTGGCATATAAAGCGGTCTGCCCGGAACTATTGATGACAGTCACATGACTTCGGCTTTTATTATATAGATTGTTGTGTAATAATGTAATATTATGTTATGAAGCATTATAAGCCTTTAATGCAATTAAAAGAAAGATTTAATATATATATTTTTAAACAACATTATCATTATTAGGTATCATTATTAGTAATTAAATAAACAATCAAGTAATTAAGTAAAGTTATGTCACTCATGCATTTTTTATTGCAGATAATTTATTTCAATATTTTCATAACCCCTTTCTAAAGAGTATTAAACAAATTAATCTAATGTTGTTATTTTTTATGTGTGTGTGTGCATGAGTTAAAGTAATCACAATATTTCCAAAATTCATGCATTTTAAAATTCCTTTAAAATAAGATTATACTGGATCCACTCATTTTTCCCACTTCTTTTTCACCCAGTAGATACAAGCTTCTTGTCTTTGGAAAAACAACTGTTTTGTGGATAGATATCATTATTGATTGAATAAAAGGTGGACTCAGCAGGACTCAACACTTTTCAAACAGGATTTAACTTTGAATAAGGTAAATTTTCAGTTAAAGTCCATAAATGCTGATATTAAATAAAATTTTCAATTTATATGTCTGTGGGTATTTGATTTTACAATTGTAAGCTTGCATAAAAAATTAATAATGTGGTACTTTCATGTTAGCTAGGTGCAAATTATGTTAACAGATTTTTTTTTTCTTTGCCAGTAGCAACTTTTTTTTCCCACATTAATAAATATTAGAAACAACGTTTAGAAATTGAAATAAAATGTTTTGGTTTGTGTTATTGTTTCTTATTAAAACTTAGTACTTCAACTGTAATGATGAGTGAAGAAAACAAATCTTTTGTTTTATTTTTTTATTATTATTTACAACTCAGTTTAAATATTTTTTTTATATCCTTAATCACTTTTCTTATATTCTGTTACTATATAACACCATCTGTGTGAATGTGTCTATTTATCTACTACCAATTCTAATGTGATATTATGTTTAAATTTTTGATTGAGATACTTAAAGAAAGAACTATTTAAATTCAAATTGTTCAATTTTGTGGCGGGCAGCATCACCCGCTTACAGCGTAGTGTATAATCTCAGTTTCGTAAAACATATATTGATAACTCATAAAAATTTCTGTTTGGAGAATAAACAGTATATATTTTTTAAGGTTAAATTGAAATATATTGGAAGGTAATATATATATATATATATATATATTTAAATACGTTTTATTGATTCTTCCATTTCATATTATTTGTTTCTATTCTGCTTTCATTTTTAATCAATTCATTTGATTTTATGGTTGTTTGGGCACAGGAGAAAATAACTTTTAGCTTTAGCTTATTTTTCCCACAGAAAACTACCATTTTGCTTATATCATTGAATTCTGTGCCCTTGATAACGTAATTCAATGTATAAGCTTTTCAATTTTTGTCGGTGTCAACTTTTTTCTTTTTCTTCCATAATAATTCTTATATTAATTTTTTTTTTAATACTTACAGCTTTAATTCATAATATTTGACGGTGGAAGGTTATGTTTAATTAATGGTTATATATATATATATATATATATATATAAATTGCAAGCATTTCCATTTTTAAATAATGTTTTAATGCCAATATTTTATGTGGTCCTTGGATACGTAAATTTAAAAACATAAAACAATTTTACATGCCTGGGGGTTGGGATTTCAGCAGGTTTAGCGTGCCTGAATTTTAAGGTTTAGCCCACAAACTAAGAAAAATGTTGATATTAAAAATAATTGTTTAAAATTGTGAAAGGGGATAGTTAAATGTAATGCAATTATAAATAATGAATAGTTCGGGGATGGCAAAAATTTTCACATGCCAAAGGTTTCCAAAAATATATTTTATGTAACTGTAACGTGCCAACACCCCCCCCCCCCTGCCTTATAAAAAAATAATCAATAAACAGTAATGAATCAAAGTTACTTGTAATTAGGGATGGGACAAATAGTGATGTGGCCAAATAACCGAATACCGAATATTCGGCAGCCTAATACCAAGTTTTTTTTTTTCCAATAAAGAAAATAACTTTTGATTATATGTACATACATACATAGTTTAAAATTTTAAAATGGAAAAAAGAATTAAAAACAAATTTATGTTCTATTAATAATCTGTTTAAATTTCTTTATTACTTGATTTAGGGTGAAACCCCCAGTAACTGACACATTAAAAATTATTGTTCAAATTACTATTACAAAATTTTAAATCCATTCTACGCTATTTTTTTTTTTTTTTTGAATGGGTGGTATACATTTAAAAATTACTGTTGAAAAAATTTTGAAAAATTATATATTGTATTATTAAAAATAAACGTTTTTCATAAATATGGTGAATAACTTCAGTAACTGACACAACCCCATTTTGAAAAACCAATAACTGACACAAAATGAACCAGTGTTTGACACTTTACTTGCAACGAAAAAAAAATTATGCTTTAAAAATACTTTAATATTTATTATAAAAACAAATTACTTAAACCTTATTTATATATGATATCATACTACAGATGTGTCTCGATTTTCATGTTTTAAATTATTAGTAATGCAAATATTCAATAACTGAGATTTATGCACCTGAAACTGAAAAATGGTGTTAGGCTGTGATAGGACAATTAAAATGTCATGGTGTTGATTACAAGATAAATTTATTATGTTTTTTTTTTGTTTTTGTTTTTGTTTTTAAGCAGTTCAAAAAGATTTCAACTTTCTTTAATATTACCAATAATTAACTCCTCTGTCGGAGACTGGTGAAAAGAAATTAATTCTCTCACCGGCCTTCTCAGTTCAGAGGCGAAATGTTTCAATGCTGCAGAATTGCCATTCATAGTAGCATAAATAACCAGCAAACATGCAACACAATTTACTTTTGCATTCATAGAGACCACTACAAGTGGAAAATTGGATAACTAAATTTAAGTAAATTTGAATTTTTTGTTTTAATTATGGATTTTAGTTACATCACAAATTGTGATGCAATACCCTATATATCAAAATCTAATTATAACATCCTCTATTAATTTTGTAATGAGTTCCTCTGAATTGCAATAGTTATAAAACTTGACATATTAAAAAATATATAATTTGCAGAACAACAACAACAACAACAAAAACACGTTTATTTCATGCATTGTATAGCCCCAAGAAGGGATAGATATTAGAATTTTTCTCCAGCTGCTTCTACAGTAAATGTTAAAATTTTGCCACAAATATGCTTAAACCAATTGAACTTAAAGAAATAAAATTCGAACAATATGGTACTTTAACTCATCAAAAAACTTGCATTCCATTAGAATGAAAGGAAATAAAGCTGAGACTTTTTTAAAGGTTTGCATTTTCCATGTATCTTTGTAATTTAAGTTTTTAGGGTAGTTTAAGTATCCTATTGTTCGAATTTTATTTTTATTTTAGGTAGCTTTCTTTACAAAAAGCTACCTATTGCAGCCGTTTGGAGGAAAGTGATTTCAAAAAATTTTGGTATATTTTCATCGATCATGACCCCCAGACCCCGAAACCACCCTCCGTTCAAAATTGATATATATATATATATATATATATATATATATGACCTATGTCACACTGTAACTCTCGTATTTATGAACCGATTTGGATGTAATTTGATGTGTACATAGTACATACCAATGTCTCGACCGAGTTCGTTGGCCAGCTTCATCCACCATTTTGTTTCAAATGGCGGCCATTTAAAAAATTTAAAAAAAATTAAAATTTGAAATGTGGTACCAAAAATTTGAAAATGGAAAAATATTTTTTTCTTATGTATTTGACCTTTATACAAAGACTCCGTAGCAGTTTTTGTTTTGTCTATATCTTAAAAAATGGCTGAGTTATAGCATTTTGAATTTCTAGGGAATCTGACATTTTGAAACGTCCTGAATTTTGTCACGCGATAAAAGGCGTATTTATGAACCGATTTTGATATAACTTCGTTTATACATAGTACAGACCAATATCTCGACCGAGTTCGTTGTCCAGCTTCATCCGCCATCTTGTTTAAAAATGGCGGCCATTTAAAATTTTAAGAAAAATTTTAATTTGAAATGTGGTACCAAAAATTGAAAATTGAAAAAATATTTTTTTCTTATGTGTTTGACCTTGATAAAAAGATTCAAGAGCAGTTTTTGTTTCGTCTATATCTTAAAAAATGGCTGAGTTATAGCATTTTGAATTTCTAGCGTGGCTGACATTTTGAAACGTCCTGATTTTTGCCACGTGATAACAGACGTATTTATGAACCGATTAGCATGTACCTTGGTGTGTACATAGTACATACAAATAACTCAACCGAATTCGTTGGCCAGCTTCATCGGCCATCTTGTTTCAAAATGGCGGCCATTTAAAAAAATTAAAAAAAAATTAAATTTAAAATGAGATACTAAAAAATTGGAAAATGAAAAAGATTTTTTTCGTATGTATTTGACCTTAATACAAAGATTCCGGAACAGGTTTTGTTTCGTCTATATCTAAAAAAATGGCTGAGTTATAACATTTTGAATTTCTATTATGGCTGACATTTTAAAACGACCTGATTTTTGTCACGCGATAACACGCGTATTTATGAACCGATTTGGATGTAACTTCGTCTGTACATAGTACATACCAATGTCTCGACCGAGTTCGTTGGCCAGCTTCATTCGCCATCTTGTTTCAAAAGGGTTGCCATTTAAAAAAATGTAGTTTAAAATTTAAAATGAGGTATTAAAAAATTGGAAAATGAAAAAAGATATTTTTTATGTATTTGGCCTTGATACAAAGATTCTGGAGCATATTTTGTTTCTGAAAATTTGTTCTTTTGTTTATATCTTAAAAAGTGGTTGAATTATAGCACTTTGAATTTCTATCATGGCTAACACTTTGAAACGATCTTGTATTTGTCGCGCGATACCACACGTATTCGCCTATTTCGATCGAAGAAGGCATGTGGATAGTATACATCAATATCTCGACCAAGTTCGCTGGCCAGCTTCAGCAGCCATCTTGTTTCAAAATGGCGGCCATTAAATAAAAAAAATATATTTAAAGTGAGATGCAAAAAAAAAAAAAATTGAAATTCAAAAAGGTTTCTTTCTTAAGTATTTGACCTTGATATAAGGATTCAGGAGCATTTTTTGTTTGTCTGTATCTTAAAAAATGGCTCAGATATAGCAGTTTCAATTTCTAACGTGGGTGACATTTTGAAAAATCTGATTATTTGCCTGCGACAGCACTCGTATATATCAACCGATTCCGATGTGAGTGAGCATGTGCACAGCAATTACTAAGGTCTCGACCAAGTTCACTGGTTAGCCTCATCCACCATGTTGTCTTAAAATGGCAGGCACTTTAAGAAATCGCCGAATTTGGCAGCCAAATATAAGTTACGTTAAAGAAAAGCAGCTTGGATAAAGCTGACTAATTTCGCAAAATTCTCATTCATAATGATTTAGTATTGATAAAAATTAGTATTGAATCTCCTACATTCGGTTTCCACTTAATTGAGCTTCGTGTATTTGAATAATATATGTTGGCTTTTTTAAAATAAGGAATATGAAAGCTGCCTCTCCTCCCGGCACTGGCCGGAAGGACTTTTTTAAAATTCATTTGGATTAAACATATTTTTGCAAGACTTTAACATTAACTTTAGAAGCAGCTGAAGAAAAATTATAATACAGGACTGCCTCAAATCTGCAACCGCCTAAAATCTTCAAATCATCGCAGATGTAATCAATGAAAATTTCAGTTAAGCTGTAGAGGCAAAGTAACAGGATTTTTTAGTTTTATATCATTTCGTATGTATTTTAATATGTAATTCTCGATAATATGATGAGACTAAACTCGTTGTTTTTCATGAAGGAAATATAAAATTATTACTGAAAAAAAAGGATATTGCTGATATCACTGCTAATCAGCCTTTTTACCAAATATATATATATATGTATTGATCAATTTTTTTTATAGTTATTAACACTGGCAAACCTGAAATAAAACTTCCTTACTTTTTTTATTTTGATGTGAATTAATAGGGTTACTTTATGAGGAATGTGCTATTGAATGATTCAAGGAAAATGTATCTCATTTTTATTATGCATATTTAATTATACATTATTAATTATTTATTTGACTTTGACTTTTAATAATTTAATCATTTTTTAAATTATCTTACTTTTTATCATTTTAGTTTATTACTTTACTTAATTATTTTAATATTTTGCTGTATTGCAAACGTTCATTATACATTTGATTGCATTATTACATTCAAATTATTGTCTAAAAAATGTTTACAAACCAGAAATCCACAAAATTCTAAAATCTACACAACCTCTGGTCCCAAGCTGCGCGGATTTGAGTTAATCTACTGTATCTATCCCTTCTCGAGCCTAAACAATGTGTAAAAAATATATATATATTTTTTTTTGTTCTGCAAATTATGTTTTTGTTTAATGATATATATGACTGATACATAGCTGCCAACCTTTATGCTTTTTTGTTACCACTAAAATTTAATTGATCTAAATATTACTTGATCGACAGATTTCATCGATTAAATAAGACAAATTTTACTATTAAATTTTAGTGGTATTAAAAAAGCGTAAATGTTGGCAGCTATGCTGATATATGATATAAATATTACTTATATGGCTCATATATGAGCATTTGGCTTATACATATTGTGCATGATGTTTGTGTGATGTATATATAAGCTTGGTGATGATCTTTAGCAAATTTGAAACTGCTACCTTGACATAATTGTAATTGAGGAGGCTGCTATAACGAGAAAGCACCAAAATTTATTTGATTTTTCTTTTTATCCTTATTTTATATAAATATAGATCTTTAAATACTCAAAATAATGGACACAGTTGAGCATTATAAAGTACTTGACTTTTATGTATTTTATAAACATTGCATCAGTAGTTGTTTCTCTCTATTCTAGAAAAAAGTAACTACCGCTGTCACCGCCGCCGCCGCCGGTTTTGAATTTTTTGTGACCGGAGGCCTTTCTCCGTTAATATTAAGAAAAATAATGCATACAAAAATATGAAAATCGGCAGTATTATACAGAAATGTTTGATAAACACGCTGATGCAGACAGTTTTCAAATCGAAGAATTATTTAAAGATATAATGAATGCTAAAGTTGGGCAAAATCGTTCCACTAAAAAAGTTTTATAGGAGCAAAAACTATACATCGGAATTTAATCATTTTTAGATCATTTTATACGTTATAATCTCCCGGTGTGCAGATCGCATTTAGTTTTTAAATTTTACTCATCTTTTGAGCTTTTATTTCTATTTTAAATTTAAATTTTCGGCATTTCGAGAGATATTTTTTACTTATTTTAGAAAATTGTACTAATTTAACCTGTTGCCAACTTTATAAATAGCGCAAACAATAATGTTTGCTTGAAATTAAAAATTTATTTACACGTGACTATTATAAACAGAAAAAAACCCTTTCAAATTAGAATTAAATAATTACGTATAAAAAGCAGGAACGTATTTAAAATTACTTCATCTATAATTGCACGTGAATTTTAACAGAGAAAGGATATTGTAATATAACATATTCATTAACATGCGTTAGAAGTCTTAAATAGGAGAAATTACATCACATTTACGTCACATTACACTTATTACGTAAAATGAACAAAAAATAATATTGCAAAACAGTTTAAATTTAATAACTGCGCAAGAAATTTATTTGATATTTCGAGATGATCTTTTCAACTATTTTTGTTGGGACAGCGCAAATAATATTTCATTTCTAACAAAAGTATTTTCACGTGAATATTAAAAAGAGAAAGAAAAGTTTGGTGCAAATTACGTGAGATTAAAAACAATACATTTAAAATGTATTTTATTTATTTATTTATTTGTTGACAAACAAACCTACGACTTGTGTGCTTGACATGAGAGCCCGCTTAAAATGTCTTATTTAAAAGAACTTTCTTTTCGCTTTGTTAAAAAATACCGGGAAACAAAGACTCTTTTTAATTAATTCATTTTATATGAGCTTATTTTGAAATGGTTAACTGATTTAATGTAATCAAAGAGGAAAATAGCCATTGTAACTTTTAACAGCAGCTGATTTTTCCTTAAAATTCCCCAGTCAAAGAGAAATGAATAGAAACCCGTTTATAGGGAGATCGCCACTGTTTTTAAAATTATAATTCAATTCTTTCAAAATCTTTTTAAAGCCGATCAAATTAGCGTGCTTTTAGAAACTGCGGTGTCTGAACGGGAGTTGGCGAGCGTAGCTCGTAGGAGGCCGAGCCCCCTAGTGTTTAAAAAAAATAAAAAAATGATAAATAAATTAAATTAAACACCGGCTAAAAATTTTTAAAAATACATAAATGGGTTTTTTTTTTATATATCATTCAAAGCTGGATGGAAAAACTTCATTTTATTATGAAATAATACAAGATGTCTGATGATGCTAATCTGTAAGCAAAAATTAAAACTAAAATTAAATTATTTTTAGCATCTAACGTTATGAATTATTGATATGTGCTATTAAATACAATCCATCTTTTCATTTTAATGAATTATTATTCTTTTTATTTATAGGCTTTGAAGCTGCTGTCTATTAAATATAATGAAAATAAGTCTGAGAAGCATTAACGAAGAACAAAGTTTTCCCCAAACAGCTTCCACAGGATCATCCTGCCTACTTTATAGTAATGAAATATAGCACCCTTTTTGTCTTTCAATGAAAATATATTTTATATATGAATTTTAAAAGAAAATATTGTTGTCAACAAGAGCCACATTGGAAAATAAATATATAAAACTTCATTTTTGAAAGTATTTCTTGCATCTTTATTGTATTTTCCTTTATAACAATGATAATATATGTACTCTGTCCACTAAAGATTTTGAATAATTTTAAACTAAAAGTTTGTACATAATTTTTAACCATATTTTATGCATGAAAATATTTGATAAATTTCTTATTTAATGCTTAAGCAATGTTTAAATAAACTTTGATGTCAAAACATTACTTAAATACACTGAATGTATTGTTTTTGTTATTTTATAATATACTACAAATAATCAGGTTAATCTGAAATACATTTGATAATTTGCATATTTAATTGTACAAAATGTAAATTCATTTTTAAATGATTATTCAATATTTAATTGAATATATGATATTTAATTAAGAGCGTATATTAATTTTTTAAGACTAATTTGGTGATAACATAAATAAAATCAGTATTTAAATGAATAAGTTTGATAATATACTAAATTTTGTACTAGTATCTTTGCTTTACAATAATATATAGTGTATAACAATATGCAATAATATTTTAAATCCCCCCCCCCCTCCCAATGGCTTTTCAAAAGAATTTTCCTTTTAGTGAGTCTTGTAAACACTAACTCCCTAACACTAATTCACAAAGTTAGCTTAAACTGATTGATATACTTAAAAAAAATATTTTTTGAAAGATATTTATCATGTATATGAAACCATTTTACTGATATTGTATTCTGGCATGTAACACATACGTATACCTTTAGATTTAATTTTTGTATTTTTTATTATAATCGCCATATGTTGTGCAGATTGTTGTTTGATTGTTTGCAAAAACTTTCATGAGATACATAGTGAAAAATAAGATGTAAATTATTTTAAAGTACAATACTATTATTTTTCATATACTCTAATAGTAACATTTTTTAAATATAAATTGCATGTTGATTAAATCAAAAGTCTCAGTTCTTATGATCATATTTTTTATAATCTATTTTAAAAATTGATGCATAATGTTCACCTATAAATTTTGATATTTTTTCTTCTATCAAAGTTACTGTTACATACCAGAATATACAGTATGTATTTTTACATTAATCAGTGAAAAGTCAATTACTAAAATAAATGAAATGGAACTTTTTTTTAAATCCATGCATGAGTAATGGAAGGTTAATCTTACAGTCCAGGGATATATATATATATATATATATTACATATTATGACGGTGCAGTAGGGAGTAGGTCTGCGTATGAAAAACAAAGTTTGCGCTCGTATTACATTTTAAATTTCTTTAATGATATTTCAAAATATTGTTTGTTATTATTATTAAAAATGTAAAATAATTTTTTTGCACACCTGGCAACAAATGCAAATTTCAGTGTGTAAACTTTTATTCACAATACATAAAAGTTGTTAGGGAATATCAAATTTTCTTCCATGAATTAGCAGCATTTGAAACACTCAAAATTTTCAATTTCTTTGATACATTTCATTCTTAAGTGTAACCATCCTTAAAAGGAAAATTATATTCTCTGTTAGAGCTATTTTAATTCAAGTGAAAAAAAATGTGGAGTAGTTGAATAACACTGATTTTACAAAGAATTTAAAAGAAAAAAATCATTGTTCACAAAATGTAAAACTTTGCAGTTGACGATATTTTATGCTAATGAATAATATAATATAATTTCTAAATACAACTGCAAAATTATACGAGTTCTAGCCATCACAATTTTTTTTTTAAATCTTCCTCTGATTTAATTACAGATGTATGTTAAGTAAAGCGAAGACTTCCATTAAAAATTAGTGCTAGCTAAAAATTGTAGCAGTTGGCAGCTATGCAAATAATATAGCACCCTTTTAGAAGCATTATCACCACCAATGATAATATAAACTAAAACCAAGAAATATATTTTTTTCCAGGAGAAATAGTATATAAAATAAAAATATGAAGAATAGCAGAAATGCATAGATTTCTAGAATCTAGAAATGCACAAAACATAAAAGCCAGTATGCTTGTAGGTATCTTACATTTTTCATTTCCTTATTATCCATAGAAAGTTTCTGATAATGAAATAAGATTGTAAACATTAAAATGTGTCATTTCCTTTTACGAAAATAAATCTTCTAAAATTAGTAAACTATTTTGAGTACAGATGAAGAGCACTTATTAAAGTACTTTCTTCGAAGATCTTACAAAATTGAAAGTTAAAAATAAGTTTTATTAGCAGTGATATTTTTAAATATAAATGCTTTTGGAAGCACAATAAATTTACTATGCTTTAAATAATTTAAGTTATTGTTTTACAAAACAAAACTAATTTATGTTATCTTATTGAATTCAAAAATTATTTTATTTATCTAGAATTAATGGCTGTGAAAAACAAGTGTATACATGGGTACTGGCAAGAGATAAATTTTAACATTTTAGTTAGCTATTTTTTTTTATATGATTTTGAGAAAAAATGGAGGATTTATTTTTTCCTAGTTATTTTAAATAATTAAAATGCATGACTTATTTTATTTATTTGTTTTTTAATATGTTATCTTTCTTTATGGAAAGATAATATAGATTCGTCTCATTTTGGTTTAAAGTATGTATTTTTGATCTATAAACACATACATATAACAGTTAAAAAGCGTCTATATTTCGTCCGAATGCCGGTATTTTTGGATGTAATATGAACAAATTTTGTACGTATGTAATATGAACAAATTTTGGACGTAATATGGACAAATTTTGTACGTAACACGGACACATTTTGGACATAATACGGACAAATTTTGGACGTAATACAGACAAATTTTGGACGCCCACTTTACGTTAATTTTATGCTCATTGTATGCGCATTTTGTGGCCCAAAAGACGTACTTATTACGTAAAGGGGGGTGACATTTGGACGTAAATTGATGAAATGTAGATGAAGTCCAGATAACTTTTAGACTTCAACTGGACATGTCCATTGATCCAAATGACGTACTTTAGGCGGAAATTGGACGAATCTGTGTTGTGTGGTTAGAGTGATATCAAAAATACTATTACAGTATTATAACACTGTGTCAGCAATATTTCAATATACCAAATATTGTGTAACATTTAAATTCTTTTGAATTTTTCAAATTAAAAGTCTGAATCGTATATGTGTTAAATGGTATTGGCAAAATTTTTCTTAGCAACAATTATATATTATACCACAAATATATTATGTAAAGCAAAGCTGTTAACTCATAAATATAATAAAAAGTTTATTATAAAGAAAAGGAACACCTTGTATATAATGGTGTGTGTGTGTGGGGGGGGGGGGGGACATGTTATGCTTTACTTAGCCAAATATAAGATTGAAGTGAGAGAGATGTGATACGCAATCCGGGATCAAAATTAAAATAATATATAAGATGTAGGGCATAATAATTAAAAAAAAACTTTGCCAATGATCCCACGGAGATGCAGAGGTCGTTCTTGTCCCTTCAAAGTCAACAACTTTTAGGTAGCTTTCTTTACAAAAAAGCTACCTATTGCAGCCGTTCGGAGGAAAGCGATTTCAAAAAATTTTGGTATATTTTCATCGATCATGACCCCCAGACCCCGAAACCACCCTCCGTTCAAAATTGATATATATATATATATATATATATATATATATATATATATGACCTATGTCACACTGTAACTCCCGTAATTATGAACCGATTTCGATGAAATTTGGTGTGTACATAGTACATACCAATGTCTCGACCGAGTTCGTTGGCCAGCTTCATCCGCCATTTTGTTTCAAAATGGCGGCCATTTAAAATTTTTAAAAAAATTTTAAACTTGAAATGTGGTACCAAAAAATTAAAAATGGAAAAATATTTTTTTCTTATGTATTTGACCTTTATACAAAGATTCTGAAGCAGTTTTTGTTTCGTCTATATCTTAAAAAATGGCTGAGTTATAGCATTTTGAATTTCTAGCGTGGCTGACATTTTGAAACGTCCTGAATTTTGTCACGCGATAAAAGGCGTATTTATGAACCGATTTGGATGTAATTCAGTGTGTACATAGTACATACCAATCTCTCGACCGAGTTCGTTGGCCAGCTTCATCCGCCATTTTGTTTCAAAATGGCGGCCATTTAAAATTTTTTTAAAAATTTAAAAATTGAAATGTGGTACCAAAAAATTGAAAATGGAAAAATATTTTTTCTTATGTATTTGACCTTTATACAAAGATTTCGGAGCAGTTTTTGTTTCGTCTATATCTTAAAAAATGGCTGAGTTATAGCATTTTGAATTTCTAGCGTGGCTGACATTTTGAAACGTCCTGAATTTTGTCACGCGATAAAAGGCGTATTTATGAACCGATTTGGATGTAATTCAGTGTGTACATAGTACATACCAATCTCTCGACCGAGTTCGTTGGCCAGCTTCATCCGCCATTTTGTTTCAAAATGGCGGCCATTTAAAATTTTTTTAAAAATTTAAAAATTGAAATGTGGTACCAAAAAATTGAAAATGGAAAAATATTTTTTCTTATGTATTTGACCTTTATACAAAGATTTCGGAGCAGTTTTTGTTTCGTCTATATCTTAAAAAATGGCTGAGTTATAGCATTTTGAATTTCTAGCGTGGCTGACATTTTGAAACGTCCTGAATTTTGTCACGCGATAAAAGGCGTATTTATGAACCGATTTGGATGTAACTTCGTTTATACATAGTACATACCAATGTCTCGACCGGGTTCGTTGGTCAGCTTCATCTGCCATTTTGTTTAAAAATGGTGGCCATTTAAATTTTTAAGAAAAATTTTAATTTGAAATGTGGTACCGAAAAATTAAAAATTGAAAAAATATTTTCTTTTTATGTGTTTGACCTTGATAAAAAGATTCGGGAGCAGTTTTTGTTTCGTCTATATCTTAAGAAATGGCTGAGTTATAGCATTTTGAATTTCTAGCGTGGCTGACATTTTGAAACGTCCTGATTTTTCTCACGTAATAACAGGCGTATTTATGAACCGACTTGGATGTACCTTGGTGTGTACATAGTACATACAAATATCTCGACCGAGTTCGTTGGCCAGCTTCATCCGCCATCTTGTTTCAAAATGGCGCCCATTTAAAAAAATTAAAAAATAAAAAAATTTAAATGAGATACCAAAAAATTGGAAAATGAAAAAGATTTTTTTTGTACGTGTTTGACCTTAATACAAAGATTCCGGAACAGTTTTTCTTTCGTCTATATCTAAAAAAAACATGGCTGAGTAATAGCATTTTAAATTTCTCTTGTGGCTGACATTTTAAAACGACCTGATTTTTGTCACGCGATAACAGGCGTATTTATGAACCTATTTGGATGTAACTTGGTCTGTACATAGTACATACCAATGTCTCGACCGAGTTCGTTGGCCAGCTTCATTCGCCATCTTGTTTCAAAAGGGTTGCCATTTTAAAAAAATTAAATTTAAAATTCAAAATGAGGTATTAAAAAATTGGAAAATGAAAAAGATTTTTTTATGTGTTTGGCCTTGATACAAAGATTCCGGAGCAGTTTTTGTTTCTGAAAATTTGTTCTTTTGTTGATATCTTAAAAAATGGTTGATTTATAGCACTTTGAATTTCTAGCATGGCTAACATTTTGAAACGATCTTGTATTTGTCACGCGATAACACACGTATTCGCCTATTTCGATGTAAGAAGGCATGTGGATAGTATACATCAACACCTCGACCAAGTTCGCTGGCCAGATTCATCAGCCATCTTGTTTCAAAATGGCGGCCATTAAATTAAAAAATATATATATATTTAATGTGAGGTGCAAAAAAATTAGAAATTGAAAAAGGTTTCTTTCTTAAGTATTTGATCTTGATATAAGGATTCAGGAGCATTTTTTGTTTGTCTTTACCTTAAAAAATGGCTCAGATATAGCAGTTTCAATTTTTATTGTGGGTGACATTTTGAAAAATCTGATTTTTTGCATGCGACAGCACTCCTATATATTAACCGATTCCGATGTGAGTGAGCATGTGCACAGCAATTACTAAGGTCTCGACCAAGTTCACTGCTTAGCCTCATCCACCATGTTGTCTTAAAATGACAGGCACTTTAAGAAATTGCCGAATTTGACAGCCAAATATAAGTTACTTTAAAGAAAAGCAGCTTGGATAAAGCTGACTAATTTCGAGAAATTCTCATTCATTATATTGATAAAAATTAGTATTGAATCTCCTATATTCGGTTTCCACTAAATTGAGCTTCGTGTGTTTGCATGATATAAGTTGGCTTTTTTAAAATAAGGATTATGAAAGCTACCTCTTCCTCCCGGCACTGGCCGGAAGGACTTTTTTATGTTTAAACCTATATAGAAACAATTCTGAATAGGGTTTAATAATCCTACGCAGCATTGAAAATTTGTTTAGCTTTAAAATGAGGCTGGTACATAAACAATGGATCAATGGCTATGTATTTTGGTTTATGAAGAGAACTACTGTTACTTTATTATTAAAAAAGTTGTGAAAAGCACAGTGTCTAATATATCTATACTTAAAATAAGTTATATAATTAATAAAAATGAAGAAATGTCAAATTTTACATTTTACATTTGACTGGGAAAAAAGTAAAAAATGCATACCCGACATAGGTACGTTTACTGCTCTCATATCGTTTACTGCTCTCAAGTCGCATATCATATTTTCAAAAATCTAACACCCAGATGAAATATCGCAAATTCTTGAAACATCTCCGTAGGGAATGTAAAAAAATATAAAATCTGATTTAAAACTAATTAAAATAAAAAGCATAATGTTAACCGCTTAATTGGAAAACATATTTCTTAGCGTAAAACTACGTGCTCTTTGTTGCATGGGAATTTGTTAGCAAGTGAAAAATGGAATTATGTACTTACAATTGAGAAAGCATGACTACATTTACCTGATTGCAATAGAAAAAGACCTATTTACTACCGAAAAAGAGAAGAAAAATATTAATTTAGGGAAAACAGAGAAAGTTTTGCTAAATGTTTTATGTTTTATTGTTGGATTTTCTTGTAACGAAAAACATATAATAAAGAAAGTAGAAAAATGTCAAAATTAACTCGGAATGCTATCAGAAATATGTTTTAACAACTGTTTTCAAAGAAGGCATTCCATCATTTTAGTCAAATGATCTTTATTGCTTAAATATCGTCAGCATAATGCTGCCACCCGTACCTCAAAATATACTGCTATATTTTTAGAAAAAATGAGAATTGAAACCGGAATGGAGGATATTCCTTTTTTCCTTTTAGGTGTATCCCACCCAAATCCCTCGGCGTGTCCCCTCTGGATTACATTGCATTTAGACTTTTAAAACAGTCTTTTTATAGGCGGCATTTGATGGACTCTAGACGGTTGTGGTCGAGAAATGGAGCAACATGAATCATGATATTTTAAGAAATGCTCTTTTATTTTTAAAATGAAGATGTAATACAATAGTTCAACAAAAGGGCTATCATACTGAGCATATTGGAAAATAAAATTATTATATTTGCTTTGATATTTCTTTCTCCACAGTCGTTACAAAAATGTGTGACTACCCTCAGTTATCATAGACTGCAAGGTTTTTGGTGAAAGGGTCTCCAACTGCAGCCCACGTGGATGAACTGGATGAAGTCATTTTCAAGGACTATTTGAAGAATACGGTGTAATAAGGAGATACCTCCACAATTGAGCGAATTTTACTGTTATACCGGAAAACACTACAAAACATGCTCTATTGGTTGGTGTAAAAACGATGCAGATCCTTTTAATTTGATTGGACGTTTTACGACAAATATTTATGTCTCTTTTACCAATTCGATGCAAGGAGGAGACAACTCCAGAGATATCAAGTTTTTTTTGCCGTATTTGATTACGTTTATGCCAAATCGATGCAGGATATTGTTAGGAAAGTTGTAGACAAAGGAGAAAAGATTTTTTTACCAGAATAATAGATTGAGTTGGTCAAAATTAAATGCAAGTTTGAAATATTTTGAGTTACCGAAGTTATCATTATAAATTTCAATTATTATTTCAGTAAGTTTAAATTTTTTTAAGTTAGTAAACGAAAACAAAAATTCGTAACCTCTTCTCACCGTGTAACGGAGTACACTGACATAAGTTTTGAATGCAGTAGCTCCTCTAGTGCCGATTTGTAGGATGAATTAACTCTAAAAATCCTGGGCTACATCTGACTCTACCTGATCCCGAGAAACTTCTCTACTTGGTGTTTTACGGTTCAAACACAAAAATTACAGTCGAAAGTGTGTCCAAAACAGTGGTATTCAAATATTGTGCCAGTTGGAGATCGGACATGTTTTCAAGCAATTAACCATTGTTTCTTTTTTTTTTAATATTATAAAATCCGAAAGACCTTTAAAGCATTCTATGACATTAAAAAAAACTTCGAAAAAAATTCTTTTACAACAATATTTTTTTCTAGCAATGTCTCATTGAAATTATCCATGAGTAAAAATATGCGTTTTAATTTTTAGACCGGGAGACGGCAGCACGGACAATCACCTCTTCGTGTTCACGGCTGAAATTCCAGAATTAGTTAAAACTCGATTCGCATATTAAAACGCAATCAGTCTGTCAAGACATATCTTGGTGAAAAACACCTACAAACAAGATTTTAGAGGTTGACTCGTAGGTTTACCATTGTGTGTTTTCCTGCACCCAAAGGTATGGAAACATGGAGGACTGGGAGCAGGAAAACACAAAGGTAAACCTACGAGTCAACCGCTAAAATCGGGTTTTCAGGTATTTTCCACCAAGATATGACTTAGCAGACAGACTGCGTTTTAATATACGAATCAAGTTTTAACCCTTTCAGGGGTAAGTAACTGCATTTCTGTAATGTCGAATTCACTCCGGAATCTTCCAAAAATTTTATTGCAAAATAAGAAAAAGCATTTTTCTGCCATTTTCCCACCAATATTAGAAAAGTAAAATTTAATAATTTTTTTCTGGTGCAAATCTTCCCTAATCGTAGGTGAGATATAATATATCATACCCCTCAACGGGTTAACTAATTCTGGAATATAAGCCGTGAACTCAATGAGGTGATTGTCTATGCTCCCACCTCCCGCTCTATAACGCAATTCTGTGAAATATAGATGGAAAATGGGATCAATAATTCTAAACTCAAAATAATATTTTTGTCTTAAAGTTTTGTAAAACCAGTTTTTTGAATGTTTATATTTACAGTAAAGTCTCAATTCCTTTTTAACCCATCACCCGCTGGTGTTGGGTTGACGCAACGGTCAAAATAAATGCACTTTTATAAATTATTTACATGCCCACCACTATTTTTGAATTAAAAAATTGGTCTTACTTAAAGACACAAAAATTTTAAGATCAAATAAAGCGAAAATTATCTTTCTGAGTTTGTGGTGGGAAACTTTAACCTTATAGGTATGGCAGTGAATGGGTTAAAATCCTTGCTGGTTTTTCACTCTAACACATTTTAATTAAACGATATTTAAAAAGGCAATTTTTAAAAACAACTTACTATTTCAATCTTTATTTTTTTTAATAACAAATAAAAGTATATTCGTAATAATAATAAGAACAATAAATTCTTTATAATCAAGCATCTTGTAAAGGAAAAGACAAAACTAATTTTTCGAGTATTTTCACGTCCAAGCACCAAATTAGGAGGGATTTCTCCATCCCGTAATAATACGTTAATGGACTAAAATGAGAAGAAATATTATGTTTAAAAAATCTCTTCATTATTAAAAAAATTACGACAGTTATTTTTATATAAAAATTATTTTATTTTACGTGTGATTTATTATAATTTTCAAGATTTTTTAAATTGATGCAAGAAAACAAATTACCGTACTTTCCGGCTTATAACCTGCGGATCAAACAACCATGTTTCAGCTCAGAAAGTTTATTAAATAATTGAAGTTATATATTTATCGCGATTTAATAAGTTACATTTTATGAAATAAGATTTCTGGGTCCGAACAGGAAGTTTGATCCGCAGATTACAGGCAGGAAATTACGTTAATCAAACTTTTCCAATAAGTAATTTTGTATTAAGTTAAAAATGAACCTTTTATCAGCTATCAAATTTCAAAATTTAAGTTTTGTAAAGTAGCTTCATGAAGTAGTTTTAACCCATTCAAAGGCGGTAGTCCATTTTTGGACCACCAAATTTTAATCCCTAAATGCCACATTGACACCGGAATAATAGAGTGAAAAATTTACTTCTATTAAGTTCGTGAACAAAAGCTTTTACATATTTTGAAATAAATTTGCTTATAAATTTTAGTGTCATTCGCTATATTTCAGTGTTTTGCGATTAGAAATGCCTTTTCTATATACCGTATAATTATTAATCAAGACAGGAAATATATATATACAAACATAGTAATATTTTTTTTAAATATTGAATTAATTTTATGCCTAGAAAAAGCATTTTTAGTATCGGTGAGAAATGATATCAATTATACAGCATGTTTATTCCAATATAGAATAAATTTTTAAATGTAGGGTGTTTCAAAAGTCCCTCACACATTTTAAAATTCAATATATAATCAAGTAATCATCGTACAGGAGTGCGGTTTGGACTAAAATGCTTCTCACGTTGAAAAGTTTTCTTCAAACGAATAAGAAAATCAGTTCCAAACTTCTATCATAGATGACGCCACTTGTCCATATGTTGGATTCAAAAATACGTTTTTTTCTGATTTTCAGATTGGTTTCGATTGCGTTTGGAAGTACAAACAAATGAGATTAGCTTTTTTTGTTGGGAGTCGTCATTTCTGTGTCACAGCGTCAAAACTAATCTCAAAATCAGAAAAAACGCATGTCTTAAATCAAACAAACAACAAATGGCATCATCTACGATCGATGTTTGGAACTAATTATTTTCAGTCGCTTGAAGGAAATTTTTTATCGTGAGAAGTATTTTAGTCTAAACCGCAATCCTGTACAACTGTTACTTGATTTTATATTGAATTTTAAAAAATGTCAGGTACATTTGGGACACTCTGTACATGATTAATTTTATGATATTTAGAAAAAAAAATGCATAGTTACATTAATAAAATTTCATCATATTGTCCCAGATGTCCTCTATTTTAATTAAATAAAACTTTGTGTACTGCACGTCATTCGATTCTTTCGTTTTAGCTTTAATCATAATTGGATTAAACCAAGAAAATATCTAGAAACAAGGATAAATAATTTAATTTTACTTACATATTTTTTGTGTCCCTTGTAATGTAAATGTAAAAAAGTAATTGCGTTGGAATATAAATGTTATTAATTCATTTAATAAGGACTCCATTCCATCATAAGCAGGTTTTTACAGAATAATGATGAATATCCCTATGCAAAAATACGCGCAAAAAAATTTGTGCTTTTAGAGCAATACTATATAATCTGAAAATGGGGCCATTACATACGTTTTACAATATTTTTGTTGAAAATTAAACAACGGTGCTTCTAAATAATGGAAAAATCATCAAATATTCAAACTACTTTCTTGCGTGTATTTATTATTCAGTTACTGGTTCATTATGAAATATATGTGAAAAAAAGCACGAGCGAATGAAAATGAAATACTGCTTATTCTGAATGTAGTTAGTTAATTATTCCATTGTCATTAGTTGCATAAGTCTATAATGAGATTTAAACTGAACATGCTATTTGTAGAAATATTCTTAAATTACATTTGTACTTGGAAAATTTATTCTGTTCGAAATTTAATTTTGAATTTTTAAAGAACTTCGTCCTTTTTTTTTATGCTTTACTATTTCGTGAAACAGTTGCTAAGGTTTGTTTCGTGAGAAAGTTGTTAAGTAATATAGGAAACTTTGTTATCACAGAGCATTATTTATCATTTGTTTAATCATTAGATTTGGCTCTAATCTCTTTTCTGTGATTTAAACATTGTTTCAAATAGATAATAGACCGGGAGTCGGCATCACAGACACATGGTTCGTACGGATACAGTTGCTTCTCCAGGAAACTACCAGTATCTTTTTATAGAAAAAGAAATCTAGGTTAAAAGCGCAAAATCTCGCTTTCTTTTAAGAAGAGATTTTCTGTAAGATAATACTGGTGCCGAAAAATTTTCTAGTCTGCAAAATTTAAGGACGCGAACGAACCATGAGACAACCACCTCATCGAGTTGGAGGAGACTGAAATTCCAGAATTAGCTAAAACTCGATTCCCATATTAAAACGCAATCGGTCTACAAAGTCATATCTTGGTGGAAAGCACCTAAAAACTGGTTGACTCGTAGGTTTACCATTGTGTTTTCCAGCTCACAATCCGCCATGTTTTTATACCTTTGGGTGCAGGAAAGCGCAATGGTAAACCTACGAGTCGACACGCTAAAATCGGGTTTTTAGGTGTTTCCCACCAAGATTTGACTTGGCAAACCGATTGCGTTTTAATATGGGAATCGAGTTTTAGCTAATTCTGGAATTTCAGCCTCCAACTAGATGAGGTAGTTGTCTGTGCAACTGGCTCCTGGTCTATAATAAAAGATTTTTATTCTTCCAGCGAATGCGCTATCTCAGCACTGAAATAAGTGGGCATTGAAAATTGAGTAAAAAGTACTCAATTTTACATATGTCACATACTCAAAATAGCTCCGATATAAATGTGCTCAAAATTCAGAAACACGTGTAGATATTTTTGATTCAATAATTGTGCTCAAATACGAATCGTTATCAACCACCTTTCTCCTGAACACTCCTTTTGCCACAGATTAACCCTTTAATGCATGACTTTTATTTTGTTCGGAAAACATTATATTTGAGTCTATTTTTGTTAATTAGGCACTAGAAAAATAAGTGAAAAAACTTATTTATTTTTCTGTTGGACATAATGTCATAATGTCACACTTGAGTTACATTAAAAAATTGCTCAAAAAATTGTAATATTAAATTATATACTTTAAAGTACGTAATAACCGGCGTATAATCTGCAAATCGAATCATTCCGTTTGGACCCAGAAATTTTATTCAGTAATTGAAGACAAATATTTACCGCTATCTAAAAAATTACATTTTTTTTTTTAATCTGGGTCGAAACATGTTGTTTGATCCGCGGATTATACGCCGGGAATTACGGTATTTGCACTGCACAATAAAAACTATTCCATGGTATAATAATTTTTATAATATTTTTAATAGTTTGCAGAATTAATAATGGCTACCATATAAAAAAAAACACCAGTCGATCAAAATTGCAAGCAGCATAAACAAAAGATGTTATAACCTCCCCGTGATAACAAATTAGAACAAAAACAGACTTCACGACCTTAAATGCATGTTATCACACATAATTAACACACAGAGATTCACCAAAAGACCAATAGAAATCGCCAAAGATCATGTAACTCCCGAGTTACACTATGCACTTAAGGGTTAAATTAAAACAGGGTTGCCACGCTTCAGGGAATTTCCAGAACAGGAAATTCTTCGGCACCAGTACTTTCTTACAGAGAATCTTTTTTTTTTTTTTTTTTTTTTTTTTTTTTTTTTTTTTTTTTTTTTTTTTTTTTTTTTTTTTTTTTTTAAACGCAATTTCGTGGGGTTGATCTAGATATATTTTTCTATACAAAAATACTGATATTTCCTGAAGCGTGGCAACACTGTAAAAATGTACTGACATATACAGGGTGTCCATAATTAAACGACCCTACATTAAATTTTTCTACAGACAAAACTATTGTTCATAAAGTTGTGAAATTTTGTGAAAGACATAATAAAGGTATGGGAATTTGTTTAAGCTAGAAAGCAAACAAAAACAATAGTTCAAAATTTCACCACCAGAGGGCGATTTTTAATACATTAAACATTTAGCATTACGATAGATTAAAAATTTTATCTATTAGTTTAACCCTGATTCTAAAGACAGCTTTTCACGACATGTTCCTAGCATTTCTCAAAACAAACTGCCGTCAACTGTCGTCGTTTGGGTTTGATAACATGTGATGTTTCGAAATTGCGAGAAAGTATAGGTTCATTTTTGATCCAAACATACCCAGTTGGGTATGAGTACGTGGGTTTTCCTCTTTTGAGTGAAATTTTACGGCAAACACAATTTCACCGTTCTCACTGAAAATAAAATTTACCGTAACACTGAAAATAAAATTCCTTTTTTACTGCTGATATGTAAATAGCTCTTCTAACATGTCTCTTCTTAGAGTTATGGAAAAATTGGCATTTAAATAGCGACATTACTGGCCACAAAATTATGTTTAGCTTCCGAAAGTGCAAATAATTAAACACTTCCGTTGAAAGATCAATTCAACGCTTTATTTTAGTGCATTTTATTAGAATAGATGACAATTTTAAATTAAAATCTAAAAAATTTTGCTGATTTTGTGAGTCAGCTTGAACACCGAGTGCGTATTTTTTTTATTTCAATGTAATTCCAGATATCCAAGAAATGGAAAATTCATTTTTGTATTTTTTTTTTTTAATATGGATACCTCATGTAAGCATTTTGTATCAAATTTGAGCATTTGCATTATATATTTTAACTGCTACTTGAGTTTTAAGTTAGAATTCTAGGATTAATTTAAACATATTTTATGTCAAAAACTATCCTGGCACTTGGTCTTATATGAAAAAAAAAACATTTAAATGTAATTTACAATATTGTATTGTTTAAAGGTTGTCTTTTTTCATTTTTCAGACTGATACCATAAAACGATTCTTTATAACGCTGTAAAAAATTTGGTATTTAAATAGGGAAAATACTGTCCACAAATTTATGTTATGCTGCCGCACTTGCAAATGATTAAACAATAACAATCAATAATCAATAAACAATATTAATAATAATCAATAATAATCAATAAAGAATAATGTATCAATAAATCAAATATAAATTGCTTTTTACTTTATGTAATGAAAGCTACCTAACTGTATATTTTATGCAAAAACTACCAGGCGGAACGAGCTAAAATTATAGATTGGCATATTTGAAGTTTCTAAAAATCGATTTGAATTATTTTTTTTTATATTTTACAAGACATATATTTTCGAATTTTAATTTCTTAATACATAAAATATGAAATTAGTTTCCGAAAGCATACGTATTGTAGGGTATAAAACCTATGCTGTAACCTATGTATTGTAAGCTATTAAAAGATATATCTACTTATGGAAGTCTGAAATATGCTAATTAAAAATTTATGAGAAGTTGTTGAGCTATGCTTAAAGATGTATCTACACGTATTTACAATTTTTAGAATTGAACTTCACATTAGAAGTTCAAAATTTTGCATCCACATAATTTTGAAAATACTTCGCTGAATGATTTTAGCGTCTGGTATTCCGAAGTAAAAATTTCAAAATTTTTCAAGTATGTTGTCAAAATAGTGTGTTTAAGCTAAAAAATTTAAAGTCTGATACAATTTCAATAAAGTGGATCCCAAATCTTATTTTTTAACATGAATAAAAAAAAAAAAGATTTAAATCCAATTCATATGGCTATTTTTCTATTCTACGTGATAGATTTGTCTATTAAAATATATGACGTGTCTTTTTTTTGGGGGGGGGGGGAGGAGGAGGGGAATCTGCATCTATTCTGGAACTCTTGTACTATATGAACTGTTCAACTGTTTGTACATGTACATAAATGTTTCCTATGATAGTGCTTATTTGAAAGAATTAGTTGTGTGTTTGAATTAGTAATTTTCAGGCCTAAATGAGAACATGGTTATAGATAATGTATGAAGAAGAAAACCTAAAGATTGTGGACAATCTGAAGAGTTGGCAGCTCTGGCATAGTATTTTAAAAATTAGTTAGGTAGCATACTTTAAACAGCTTCTTAAGAAATTCGCTACTAAAGTGTAACAGTCATTGGAAATTGTTGAGAAGCAATTAAACCTTTATCAATTTGTAATCAATACTGTTTGTTGAAGTGCATGAGCACCAGTTTTAATTTGTTTGTTTCAGAAATAGAGCAGTTTAATGTTGTACAAAGAACCAAAATATTTTCTACAGCATGGTACACAAATCTATTTCTGAATACACATTTTCTCAATGCCAAAGTTTATTTTATTTTATAAAGTAAAAAATATAGTCACTAAAAATTTACCTTGATATACTAACTTAAATCCTTTAAAAAATTACTTAGCGTGTTTAGTCTTAGCATATATTTATATAACATAATAGAGTCAAAATATTTTATCTTATACGCTTGAACAGTTTTAACTTAATTAACTTATGTACACGCAGTGTTGTTTAAATCACTTCTTCTTGTTTTTAACAACTTTTCAATTACAGAATTCGCTTAATTTATTTTCCACGAAAAGGAATAACAAGAGTTTTAAATGTCAGGAAAATGTCAGATAGCAGAACTCAAACCTTGACAGTTACCTAATTAGCAAACTTAGCACACTAAGTAAATCAGACCTTTGTTCGCTAATTAAATACAGATTCTTGGAATAAAAATTAAGTTAAACGTCTATATTTTAAAGAGGACTGTATGTTCGAAGAGCATAAAATGGAATTTATTTGATTAAATTTGACGCGTGAAATGAATTCATTAACAAGAAATTTTTAAGGAAAAAAAAAAAAAACTTGGTTTCACGGAAATCTTTTACCTTCGTGTTTTCAGGTAAATCTGTATTGTTATTCAAATTACAGTCTTTCGCGAATCGGATTTTTCCCATCCCGAACCCGAAAACACAATTTGATGTCAACTCAACATATAATCCGATATCCGCCAAAATATGAATGCCCTGATACCCGAAAAAAAAGCACGATTCAAATCGCAGGTCTGATTGGATTAGGGTAAAATAGGGTCACCTGGGTCTAAGAAAAACACTAATCCACTTTCCTTTCAAATCGCATTTGTTGCCAATATCGCTCATTTTTATACAGAGTTTACATGATATATTTAAATGATATTAATTTTTTAAGTGACGTAAAATGACTACGTGATATGTCGATTGTTTTGAAAACTGCGTATCTTAACATCATATTTAAAGTTATCACTGATCCATTTCTACAGAATCCTATAAAGTAAAAAAATATAAGTGAACGTATATACAGACAAACAGCATTTTTAGATCCCAACAGAACTGAAGTATTATGTAGAGCATTATGTAGCATTATGTAGTAAGCATTAAGTAGAATGAGCTTAACCCTTTGAGCTCTAGTGGTTGAATTTCTTCCCACTTAATTTTAATTCACAAATGTTACCATGGCTCCAGAATATTCGGCTAAATTTATTTTAAACAGTTTAATGCATTTTTTCATGTATATTTTAAACCGAATTTTTTGTTTTCAAAATACGTGCCAATGTGACATTTGGGAATTTTCAAGCAGATTTGAGACCTTTCAAACAAATATTTTGTGTAAGAAAAAGTCCACATATAGACTAGGTTCTAAAAACGAGCTAACTATTAAAAAAGATACAACAAGATTCTCCTATCTGCGGCGAAGACATGAAACAATTACATTTTTGTAGGGAAAAAGGTACGAGGAAAAAAGAACAGCTGACTCATCGCTGCCATTCGGAATCGCCATTTAAAAAAAAAATGAGATACTTTAAAATCTCTAAATTTTATCAGGTCATTGAATTCGTATTTCTGCATATTTTAATCAATAACTATTGCATGTTTTGTTGTTATGACGTCATAAGTTCATAAATTGTTTTTTGAGATCCTCGATCAGAGGATATATTTAACTGATAATGGATGTCATTCAGTAAGAGTTGAACATCCTGTTGGTCAACAAATGTGGTAGGAGAGTCGGTTTAGAAGCAGGATTAGCCTGAAAAGGGCTAGACTTAAAGCCCCAGTCAAACTGGTGCGCCATGTACACAACCGTTGCTGAGTCATCTTCACAATTGAACCCATTTGATATTTCTACATTCACAGCTTTTTCCAAGAAAAAGTCCAATCAAGGTCCCAAGTACTCAAAAGCATGTCTTGTGATCATGGAAATATTAAGAAAGTGGAACTGGCATATCCTTAAAATAGTGAAGCTTCAACTGTAACCACTTTCGCAAAAGGTTCATTACCACGGCGGAAAACTTCCAACAATAAATTTAAGTAGGCATTTTCTCTTTATTTAAATACCTCATTAATGGAAAATTCCTATCAAAATTAATGGCAAAAAATGGTATACATTTTTACTGGAGGAAGTTTAGTTTGGAGGTAGTAGTTCCGCCACATTGTGACAACCAAGACAACCTACTGTCTGAGTCAAGGAAAATATCGGGTAAGTCAAAATGAATATAGCAATTACAAACGGCTATAACTATTTAATGGGAAACAAATTATCGATCAGATTAACACAGAATGTAGACGCAACTTCAAAAATTTGTATACATACGTCATAGATGTTCTATGTGACTTCCCTTGGTCTCACAGACAACATCTAGGCGGTAGTCCATTTCACGCCATACATTCTGAAGCATTTGTTCAGTCACCGACGCAAACACATTACAAATACGTACTTTGAGTTCTTCAATTGTTTTGGGCATGGGAGGCACCATGTCTTTCACATAACCCCATAGAAAAAAAATAGTCCATTTTACTGGCATAATTGGTCATTTTTACTAATGTGACAGCCGCAAAGAAGGTTTCTTCTTGCAAAGTTTCAAATCGCGCATGCGTAAGCTTCCGCTTCACTACACCTGCGCCTTACGTAAAGAAATTTTGCAAAGTACATAAAGAAGTTCCGTCTACACTCTGTGTTAATCTTATCGATAAATTCTTTTCCATTAAATAGTTATAGCCGTTTGTAATCGCTATATTCATTTTGACTTACCCTGTATTATAATACCTTACCCGTGGCCCTAATTCTTTGCGCACCAGTTTAAAAGAGAAATTTTTCAAAGAAAGAAAACGCAAACTTAATTTTGTCTAAAAAAATAATCTAATTCTTGAAATGTCAATCGTCTAAAATGGATTGCATTGAATAAAAAAATAAAAGAAGTCGCACATTTAGATTTGTTTATGTAAAACCTTCTCCCTCCGAAAAATAGATAGCCCTAATGTTTTGCGCATGTTCATTTAAAGAAAGTTTTTTACCATTGTGATTGTCTGGTTGTTTCCAACTATGCAAATTATCGCATCCGGGACTGAAGACATGTGCTGTTTAAAAGAAAAGCGATTTCAAATCAATTAATAAGAAGAAAGTGTGTGATAAAGTATTGACGGTAGAGTTGTGTAAAAAGGTAATCGAAAAACGAAATAGTGAGTGTCTAATGAGGAAATCAGGCGGGGCTTTGAATATTTCTGAATCAACAGTGCCTAATGTTTTGAAAACTCTCGTTCAAACCGGAGAAATACAGCCAAGAAATTGTACTAGTCGTTTACCAACAACAACGGCTCGAGAAGATCGAATGTTCCGTCGAGTGATAATGAAGATAAGATCAGGAACCATGGCAAGAGTCGCACCCCTATGGCAAGACAGCATAGGGCGATCAGTGTCGCATAAAATGGCTACAAAACGATTACATAAAATGGGCATAAAATCTTACAAAAGCAAACGTAAGCCGATGTTAACTCCTGCTCAGAAAAAGAAACATTTTCTGTGGGTTGTGGTCCACTTAAAATAGACATACCAGCAATGGTAAAGTGTTATATTATCGAACAAATCCTCTTTTCCAGTTTTGTAAGGAAATATCGGTTTTCTGGTCGTATGCAAGCAAATAAAGCTTTAAACCCAAACAAGAGAGCAAAAAATTCAAACAAGAGTGCAAGTTCCCTTCATATGTTCAAATTTGGGGGTGTTTTGATTATTCTGGTAACAGCCTAATGCTGCCATATGACGGGACTATCAACGCACAATTGTATTGGAACATTTTGCAGAATCAGTTGTCACCTTCAATTCAACAACTTGGCCTTCAATCGTGTTATATTTTTCAACAAGTCTTAGCCAAACCGCATACAGCTAGGACAGCAAAAGCCTGTCTTCAACAAAATCGTACTCTGTGCTAGATTGGGGTCCGAATTACCCAGACATCAATTCTATCGAGGATTTCTGGTGATACTTAAAGAAGAAAGTTCGAAAAAGGACGCCACAAATCAGCTACAGTGACAATCAGCAGTTGAAAAGAATTCTTCTTGAAAAATGGCAAAAAAATTCAATTTCTGAGTGGCATCGTTTGTTCAAACTTTGCCAAGAAGAGTGAGATGTTTACGCTGTCAAAGGAGAACCAACGAAGTGGTAAGACTTACTAATTTCGTCACATTTGAATATGCGCAAAACATTAGGGACCTAAAAATCTTCGGAGGAAAAATTATTTAATTGGCCACAAAGTTTGTTTCTATTATTATCTTTTGTTAAATATCGCTATGTAATAGTGAAATGTATCATTTTTCATTAAAAAAAATTTACATAAAATATTTTGCATTATTTTTTACTTTTATTGTCAAAAAAGCATCCAAAAACTAATGCGCGAAAAATTAGGGCCACGGGTAAGGTACTTGGGCAAGCTGACACCAGTAGTAAGAGAGAGAATTTTTTTGCTATATTTGTGAGAGAAATTTCCCATCCATAAGGCGATTAAATAAGACGAAGTTTACTGGCGGAAGTTTTCAATAGCAGTAATCAGAAACTGTGTTTCCGCTAAAAAAAACAGCAACCATCTTATGAAAACCTCCTCAGTTACTTCACTCGCAACTACTAGACAATATACTATATGTCTCCCCCCTTTTCATTCATAACTCCATTCTTGTGAATAGTTCACCCTACTGGAACAAGTTTACTTCATCCAAGTGCAGATCAGGACTAAACCAGCGGCGCAGCCACGGTAGGGTTTTACATGCACTGGATACCATTTTTTTTCTAAGTGTTTACATCGCTTTATTTAATCGAAATTTTTTGAAATTATATTATACGAATTTCACTATATTAAAATAGTGGTGTATTGTGCTTCAACACCCGCCACCCTAGCTGCGCCACAGGACTAAACAAAGCCAAAAAAACAGACATAAATCTAAAAATAGGCAAACTAAAAGTGGCGAAAAGAGAACTACTAAGAATCAGCCTTCCAACTCTGATTTAAAAAAAAAGTTAATTGAAGTTTGATGATAGGGACGGAGTCCCGGATACAAATTCACAATAACTCAACGTCCCAACGCTCTTGACGCAAACCTCTATAGCCAAGCGCTTTGGCGAGAAAATGAACTTCGACGCGCATGCATGTCTGAAGCTAATTCGACTTCGACATTTCGTCCATTTGACCGCGTGTTTCTTGTTTATGGAATACTTGCAAGAATATGAGTGCGAAATAATAAATGCTTATTTCAGCTTCTGAATAATTATATATGTATTATGAACAAGTAAAGTATTTAATCTTATAAATATATACTTTATAAGTCTGATTCTGGTCTTTCTTCTGCCAAGTTAAAGTATTTATTTATGGAGTTTATACGCATCATGTATTGTCATATATTGCCAGCACACTAAACACATTACAACAAACACCTCATGAGTAATGCATGTGCTGAATATGCATGTATATATATTGTGAACGAGTGAAATATTTAATCTTATAGACCCACTCTATAACTTTGGCCTTTATTTATATGATCAATATAAATAAATAAAAATTCACTAAAAATTCACTATCATTACCTTAGCTACTACATAGTATGCTAATATAAGTGTTCTGTTACTGATTGATAACAGGTTAAAAGTATCCAATAATAGGCATATCACCCTTCCCCCCTCCTCAAAGATTTTGGTTTGAAAAAAAAGGAAACAAATTTTAGCTTTTACCAATTTTTTTCATAACACTTTCTTGTACGCTATAGTGTTGCTATTTTTGACAATTTTGAATAAACCAGCCAGGAAGCAGAAAATTAACATTTTTTTCATAGTACTTTCACTTTACAAAATTGCGTTTATTTTAAAGATTTTACGGCCAGCATCCATTAATGGAATGCTCAAGTACTCTTCTTTTATGAACTACTATCAAATTTGTTTTTTAAAATTAAATATTATACTTAATTATGATGAATTTGAAAAAGTAAAAGTCTAATCATGCTCATTATTGAAATTGTGGTATTCTTGCAGTTCTGTATTTATTTCTTTTGAATATACTTCATACTATCAGTGCTTAACGCACTGTATAAAAATAATTCTATTATATTTGGAAAATTAATTCAGAAATAAACAAGAACGAAAAATCATGCGTCCAGCATAGATTATGAAACATTTTCCAACACATTCAGTATACTATAACAAAATTTCACAGTTTATTAAGCTGAAAAATATCTAAATAAACAAATTCAAAACTTAATTTCTGCAATTACCAATCAACAGTTTGAAAAATATATAGTTTTATTTTTGTGCAGTCGTGTATATGATCTATAGATTTCGTATATATACTACATAGTATGCTAAAAACTAATTCAGTTACATGCTTAACACAACTGAAAAAATCCACTTTAAAACTTTCCGTCAATTAACGAAAATTTTTTTGAGGTCTTTTGTACAGCCATGTATATAATCTAGAAAACGTAATTCCAATAATTATTGTCCAAGGAGAACTGTAGTCAAATTCTTTTGTCTGTCCCAGTAAATGAACGATAATTTCTATTCGCACACTATTCTACAGTTTGCACCTTGCTGTATACCTCATATATAATAATTTCAATATGTTTAAAATTATGTACTATCAATAAAATAAAATACACCGCAAACGATTTTTTCACTACAGACCGTATAAATCGGAATTGTTTTGAATGTCCTTGTAAACGAACCGTAAATGCTAGATATTTATTTTCAATAACGAACATTTCATTTATAGTAAACCCCAAAATCTAATATGATAAACCAAGTTCGTAAACACTTTTCAACTGTGTTGATCTATCTTGATGATCTATGTCAACTATTCTTTCAACGAATATATCTTCATAACGCTAGAAACATGCAGTTTAAATTTTTAAGAGTCATCCTTACCTTGTAACGGTAATCTTATTGTAAGAACATCAATATTAGAGTTAATAATATAACTTGTGTAGATTGAACTAATCTGCAAGGCGAAAAAAAACTCTCTTTGAGCACTGTATACGTGACCAAAATATTCATATAAAGCAGATATAAATATTAGCACATACAAACTTCGATCTACTGTACTAGAAACAGAATTCAGCATGCACGTAGACGTTCATTTTTTCGCCAAAGCGCTTGGGTATAGGGTTTGGCGTCAAGCGTTGGGACGTTGAATGTTGGTGAATTTGCGACCCGGATATTCCTGCATGACATTACCTTGATGCCAGAGTCGCGTCGTGCATCTTATGTGAAGGACATTTCTGTGCTCACAAAAGACAAGAAAAGTGGAAGCAATGTTTTCATTGCCAAATGATAGCACACACAGACTGTGCGGGGATAGAAAATTACGCACGACTATCGACTCTTTTTGTGATTTTTTTTTACACAAATGATATGGAACACCATATTTGTACAACTGTTTTAAAGACTACTAATTTCACATCTTTTGAAATTAATTTATTGTAAAATACACAGAATATTGTAAGCTTTTTTTTTTTTTACATTTGCTGTCTAGAACCTATTAAGTATTAGGCTGTATAAAAATTATCTTGAAAGTAATGATGATATAGCTGGCTTGACCTCAAAATGAAACATGTAGCTCATATCTACACCTTTTCATACCTATATGATAATTAAAGCATTTGTTTAAAAATTCTACTTGCGCGTTCAAAGACTTTTAAGCTTTTGCCACAATCGATATAGTGAATGTAAACCCTCAATTGGACTAAATAGCATAAAGCACCATAAAATATACCTACTATAAAACTTCCTGAAGTATTGAAAATTTCAGAACAGTTTATGTTGGACTTTAATAATGTTACATAAAATATCTTTAAAATAATCTCTGCCTGAAAGTAATAAAATATTCAATGGACTTTAAATACAAAACTAATGATAAAGTAATTGCATATTTCAGAATAAATTAATTTGAAATGGAGACTTTTTCACTAAAACTTTATTTAAACATGCATCCGTAAAATTTAATCAGAAAGACTTTAGTAAAAATTATTTTTTAAAGATAAATTTTTAATGAATATTTCAGTCTGGTATTTAAAAAATAAACTATATACGGTGACAAAGAAAAAATAATTATGTTGCAAAATAACGAGTTTTTCCCTTTCTTTAGCGATCAGAATATTATTGTTAATTTTAAATATGTATCATTTATTATTTAAGTCAGTGCTGATAAGCTACAAAAAGCAAACGAATACTTAACATTGCAAAAACAAATTTATAGATTTTTCACTGATGATTAATTTAACCATTAATTTTTTTATGTTTCCTTTACAAGAACTAGATATGCTTTATTGTGTTTTTTATGAAAGCATGAAAGTATATTATGTTTAATCATGAGAAATTTGATTTTGTTTCTATGGTAATTCATAGATAACATGTGATATATTTTCATAGATAAAGAATGTTACATTTAATCACTCTATTTTCATAGCGTTTATTTCCTGCTGAGTTATCTTAATCTGCTCTTATTGATCTTTGCGTTAACTATATTATTAGAAAAGGGTTGCTTTTGTTACCCGCTAACATTTATAAATTATAAATGGTTTTTGTTTAAATAAAAAAGAATCTTGCACATTTATTTGATATTGCTTGACTGGAATCTATTTAAAAAAATTCGTTATTATTGTCCATAAAGGGTTTCTCATTGTGACAAAATACCAAATTTTATCTGTTAAAACTCAAAAACGGTTTATCTGATATGAAAAGTAGAGCGTTCATTTTAAATTATAAATCTGATAATTTAGTTTGAAATCTATATAATATATCTATTAACTTATAAGTTAAAAAAAATAAACTATACATTAAAACTAACAAAAAATCCTAGATTTTCATATTAGCATAGTTGTTTAATTTGAGAATAAAATAGCATTGTTAAAAAAGCAGTAATATGTAGAAAAGCTATCCCACACGTGACATGGAATGACCCTGATAATGTTGCCTTATATATATATATTCAAAATCATCACTGCAATAAATATTATTGGTGATTTACAAGTGACTTCTCTTGCAACTGCCGTAATAGCACAATGAATCAAATGCGACCAAACATTTGAAAGCACCGTGACCTAAGTGTAACACTTGTTTTTGGCACTGTTTCCAGTTGGTTGACGTGAAAAGTGGGTTGTATGAACGTCACTGTAAAATCTACATATCCCATTTCTTGACGGCATTATTAAAGCCAGTGTGTCTCATTTTGTGACGAAATGTATTTATATATTATCCAAGTCTCTGTGTGTCCCTCACAATTCCGGTAGGACCGCTTCATTGAAATAAGTAATTGTTGAAATATACTAATGCAGGGTTACCACAGTTGCGCCAAATGTTGGCCAACTTGGCGAAATATCACCAAATTTGGCGACAAATATTAGTCATATATGAAGCCAACTTGGCGATAGCTGGTTAATTTGGCGAAATTCCCATTTAAAACCATTAATTTTTCATAAAGGAGGTCGACGTAATTTAATTTAAACTCCGCTCTTTTAAGGGTTTGATTTTTCAAAATCTATGGGTGAGAATTTAAAGTGTAATATACAAAAATGTACATCTTTACGTCTTCTTCTCGATGCTATTAATAAAATAACCGCCAACAGACGACGCTGTACTGTATGAGCTCCCAACTGCGCGATTCTAATGTGCTTTCGGTGCTTTTCCAGTATGAGTACCTTGGCAAAGAAAGAAATTTGGCAACATATTTTCAGGGAACCTATCCACTGTTTCATTTTATATACACACGCATTTTTTTCGATATAGGAAATACATATATAAACAAACAAAAAAGCTCATCATGTTTGTTTTCATAGCTGTTTATATGATTTGACAACAAATCTCACTTTCTGATGCCAGAATTACACCAAGCTTTTTTAAAAAACGCCAAAGCCCCTATAGTGGAAAAGTACCAAATTGTCTATTAATTTGTGCTATCTGCGCTATAGTTTGTACTATATGCAATGGGGGGGGGGGGCAAAAAAGTTAAGCATTAAATATTAAAGTTTCTATAAAGCAATATAAGACTAAAAAATTAACAATAAAGTAAATGCAAAATAAGACTAAACAAGAAAGAAAAAAATGCGCTAAGCATAGATTATGAAACACTTTCCAACACTCCCTGAATGCTTTAACAAAACTTCGTTATTTAGGGAATAAGGTAAATAAAATAAGTAAACATTTTAGAAAACGCATAATTTTTTTTAAAATTCATTTCAGCAGTTACCGTCCATAGCCAATAGTATCGTTATTACACGCCACTATTTAGCTAAAACTTAATTTAAACTAAAATACTCTTAAAACTACTGAAATCACGTTTCCAGATATTATCATCCATAGACCGTTATGTATCCAATTCTTTGCGTCACCCTATATATCATTTTATCTATATTCTACAAACATTTTTTGGCAAATGCAGTTCAGCGTAAAAATGCATAACTCCTTTAAAAACCACCTTTAAGCAATTTACTCTCATACTCAGTAACCCTTACGAATTCTTTTGTGTAGCCCTGTATATGAACTATAGCATTTATACACACAGTATAGTATGCATAAATATAGTGAAACATAAAAGCGCATATCATAATTAAAAATACATTTCCAGCAATCATTGCTTATGTACAGTGCTTCGGAGAAACGTTTCTTGGCGAGAACGAAGTTTGCCAACGTATTTTCTGACAATCTATTTACTGTTTCATACTCACAAGCAATTTTTTCCATATGTACACAATTTATTTAATATAAAAAAGGCACTATTTGGTTATCCCGTAGACCAATCTCGCCAAATTATACAAATTGACATATTTTTTTATTTTAAATAACGAAAAACAAATAAATTAGTATAACATTAATAAAAATACAAATAAAACGTCCAAATAAAAATCAATTGATGACGTAACCACGTGTAACACTTGCTTAAAGTCAAGTGAATGTGGCATTTACGGTCAACCATTATTGGCAATTATTTTTATAGTTTGGCGATAGATTTTTGGTCGACTGGATAACAAAGTTGTGCCATAAAAAAAGCTATTTATCCATTTTTATAAAAAAACAGAAGTAATTTTTGCACAGATGTCATATACGCATTGGGTTTGGCGTGAGTTTTTTCTGACGCCAATTTGGCAAACATCTCGCTTTCGAATACCAGTTACATATATATTTTTAAATTATTTGCGATTATTTTGAAAAGGAAATAACAATATATAAATAAAAGTTTAATTAATAACTATAGAACAAAACAGTTTATATAATAAAAAAAGTAAAGTAAAGTAAATAAACAATTTATTAATAAATAAAAAACAATAGCTGGGTTGCCATATCAGGCAAAATAACACAATTTTGGCGCCAGTTAGTTACCCCGGCACATATATGACATGTGTGCTGCAATTTGTATATAAAAAAATGTTATATATATTTAGAAATGATTTTTTATGTATAAAAATACATATATAAACAAGAATAAAATTTCATTAGATTTGTTTTCATTGCTGTTTGTATATTCTGGCAACATATCTCACTTTCTGATGCCCGAATTGCGCCAAGCTTTTTTTTTTTAATGCAAAGTGCCCTATAGCGGAAAAGTACCTAAATAAATAATTAATAATAATAAATACATGTATAAACAAAAATAAAAAATCATCAGGTTTGTTTTCATACCTGTTTATATATTTTATCAACATATCTCACTCTCTGAAGCCCGAATTGCGCCAAGCTTTTTTAAAGAATGCGCTATAATAGAAAAGTACCTAAATAAATAATTAATAGAAATAACCAATTATATAAACTGAAACATTTTATTTCGAGATCAAAGCATTGTTTTTAATTTCGATTAAAAAGTAATCCTTAGATAACTTCAGTTGAAATTAGGTTGACAGTTTAATATTTCATTCCATAAACCTAAACAAACACAAGTGATTCATTCATCGTGAACCGTAAAAAATATTAAACCATTGAGGTAATCATTCACAAAGTAAGTTCTCCAACAATCAATGGACAATATTCTTATGACATCATAGTAGGTAAAATGGTGGCGGTATCGTTTGTTTATGGTTTGAATTCACAAAGATTTTATTCTGCATTTTATCTTAGTTACATTACTTTATTGTCTTATTTATAAGCTCAGAACAAAAGCATATATTTTTTTGTTATTATTTAGATATTAAATAATGAAAAAAATTATAAATGCATGATTTGAAAAATTTAAATAATTTTCTTTCTTAATACTAAAAAATAGCTTTGAAGTAACAGCGAGTTTAAGAGCCATTATTTTGAAAATCAGACAAGTGTGATAGTTGTATTTTTTGATTTGCTTGATATTTTTTTATGTAGAAGTAGATCACATTTAATGAATAATGTGCAATTTTGAAGCCCTGAAAAAATTTTCCCTTCACTGTAAAAAATGTCAAAGTTCAAGGTTGTGACCGCCATTTTTCATAAAAAGTGAAATGCGAGTATGTTTGCAGTGCTAAAGCTTGGGAAAGCCACGACATCCCAAAATTCTTTTGTGGGGATGTATTAGCATAACACTACTTGCTTAGTAAACTGTATTCGTTTCCATGGGGCATTGTTATTTTACATTGTTATGTTGCCTCAAAATGCAATGAAAATGACGTTTTCTCCGTTTTCCGCACGTATTTTCTTATTTAAGCAATAGTACCCCAAACTTTTTCTTATAGAATATCAAAGTGTACTACTAGGACAAGCTAAATAATATAAAGCTTTACCGGAATATTGCTGCTGTTAGCAGGAATAGTCTGTTAAATATTCAAAAATTTCGCAATAGGCAGCATTTCAATTAGTCTTTTCTCAAAACAGCGTCACGGTTCAATAAAACAATATATATCACGTAGTAGTTGGAAGTATGTACAAACACATGGAAAAGAAAAAAAATGGGGCCTCGTCATATTTTTAGAAAACAAAATGTCAAATGTCACAAAAAAGACTGTCATTTATCATACTTTTTCCCTATCAGAAAACGAAACATCCCGTTTCTCTTTCTGCTAGCTATGGTTTTTCCCTATAAGAAAATGAAATATCCATTTTTATTTCCCCTTCCTTGTTCTAAATGGAAAAATGGGAAATTTAAACTGTGATACTTGTGATGTGGGATATTTTGACTGTGAATTTTTGTAAATTTTGTTATTTTTTTTCTAAAAATATGACGAGGCCCCACTTTTTTTTTCTTTTCCATGTGTTTGTACATATTTTCAACTACCACGTGATACATTTTGTTTTATTGAACCGTGACGCTGTTTTGAAAAAAGACTAATTGAAAGTTGCCGATTTTGAAATTTTTGAATATTTAACAGACTATTTCTGCTAACAGCAGCAATATCCCGGTAAAGTATTGTATGATTTAGATTGTCCAAGTACTACACGTCGATATTCTATAAGAAAAAGTTTGTGGTACTATTGCTTAAATAATAAAATACGAGCGGAAAGCGGACAAAAACGTCATTTTCATTGCATTTTGAGGCAACATAGCAATGTAAACTAACAATGCCCCATGGAAACGAATACAGTTTACTAAGCAGGTAGTGTTATACTAATATTTCATGAGAAAAGAATTTTGGGATGTCGTTGCTTTCCCAAACTTTAGCACTGCAAACATACTCGCATTTCACTTTTCATGATAAATGACGGTTACAACCTTGAACTTTGACATTTTCTACAGGGAAGGGAAAATCAGGGCTTCAAAATTGCACATTATTCATTAAATGGGATCTACTTTAACATAAAATATCAAGCAAAAAAAAAACCAAAATACAACTATCGCACTTGTCTGATTTTCAAAATAATAACTCTTAAGTTAAATAAGTTTAACTGTTTAATTCTATTCTAATATTCAAAATAACTGTATTTATTAGATTTCAGTAAACAACGTCAGGGCCCGATTAAACTTTGAAGTTAGAGGAATTACAATGTCATTTCAGGACCTTTCTTTTGTAGCAGATTTTCCAAATGCAATAAATGCATGGAAACTGTTAAGTGTTACAAATATTATTCCTAGGACTGACATATCATCAAAACGGCCAGCAATTTTACACAAGTTTCCGAAAATTACTTTATATAAGAAATGTTATTAAAAACTGGTTACTTCTTTGTTATAGCGGCCCACACAATTATGATTATAACAAGTTTCAGCCAATTTCGCCAACGTCGTAATTAAGATCGTGAAGCACACACGTATAATTCCATATAATGCCATTTCATTAAATAGGATACGATAGTTTAATAGCTTTTAGCTTACTTCAAGTGTGTAATTTATTTATTTTTAAGAATTAACAATCTAAATTGTCCAATATATGAATTAAAAAAAATTTAAACAAAGATTGAATAGACATGACCGCAAAAAGCTTCAAATCCGTACAACACTTGGAACCAAACTGTACAGATTAGTGGTCTTCTACTGTACACAGTTTTTCATAAATGTGTTTCGTTCTTAAAATGTGTTATTTTCATCTATCACTGCGGAACAAGCGAGAAAAACTTATATTCTTGCACATGAGTTTTATATACCGGGTGTCCTAAAAAGGACTGACTGATTTTAAAATTCAATAACTTGCAAACGGTGACAGATATTCAAAAAATTCTTGCAGGAGGGTTATGCATAAGGTCAAAAGTTTTTTTACAGTGATTTTCGATTTTAGTTTGAATTGCAAACATTAGATGGCGCTGTAAGCAATATGCACTAAATACAGGCTCAATTTTTGGCCGATCTCTTCTTCCAGGCGGAAAAATGGGATTAAAGTGTATTGAGTGGTTCCCGAAGGACCGAAAATCGAGCTTGAATTTAGCGTTTATTGATCGCAGTGCCATCTATTGTTTGTAATTCTAACTAAAATTGAAAATCACTGCAAAAGAACTTTTGAGCTCATGCACAACCCTCCTGCAAGAATTTTGCAAATATCTGTCACCGTTTGCAAGTTATTGAATTTTAAAATCAGTCAGTCCTTTTTAGGACACCCGATATCTTTATATCTAATTTTTCGTCATTTTTGACAGGCTACCTTTCTAGTGCTTAAATAATTGATCTCAGCGACTCTACAGTAGAGTCAAGATGTGAAGGTCACTTGAGAGTCAAAACGGAACGAAACAAAGAATCATAATTTAGTCACTGTTGTGACTGGGATAATTTGTGACTCTTTCTGATGTCGCGATCAGAGTTTGTGTTGTCACGGTAACTACGGATTTGTTCCCTAAAGAAAAAATCAAAGAAAGCGTATTCTCACTTCCAAGAAGCAGGATGACGATATCAAAATATGTTCATCATTATTGCATCTAAGTGACGAAATGATTCATTATTAGTTTAAAAAAAAATTATAAATAAATCTCCGAATAAATAAAGTAAAATCTGTTCTACCCAATTTGAGCTTTTTTGACATTTTCGAATGTCTGACTCCATTTTACACAAGGAAAACAATATTTTAGTACGGTCTTTTAATTACACCGATTTCTTTATTGCTCTAATTTAAGAATAAATTTACACGAAGATATAATTTATATAATTTACTTTCATTTTAAAAGAAATAAGAAGGTTCGTTTTCGCTGCTTCGCACATATTAAGATAACTTTCCTGGTGATGCTTATACTCCAAAATAAAAGAGGGTTGTTGAAGAATTCAAGCTAAACAGATACACTTAAGAAAATATCTTTATTAAAAGTACATTGTCGTTGAAGAAATTGACATTAATCGATTAATTATTAAAATATATTGTGCTTTTGGCAGGATTACAGTTTTATATGGGTTTTATGAATTTTTTTTTTAATTAGAAGCGCCAAAAACAGTCAACGTGACTGCTACCAAATATGTATAATACAATTTGAACCAGACATTTCTCTATGAAAGAGTTAAACATATCGTGTCACACAAAAGTGAGTTAAATAGCCTTAAATAAAAATTCTGGTGTAAATTTTATTATGAAATCTGAGTGAAATTTCCGGCGCTTCTAGTGTTATACAAGTGACTTCCATTTCCTTAAAGCTATTGCATATTTGCGAACATTCAAACACAATGTGAAACCACTATAAATTAAAAACAAAATGTAGTGTTAAGCAGTACGCATGCTCGCGAAAGTTATGCTATACACAGTAATTCGTACTTACGTGAAATTCAAGTATTTATCATGATAAAAGAGTGATTACCTTTTTAGTCAAAATTACGTACGTCTTACTAGATCGTTTGTGGGACTTACAAGATATCCCGACAACCGCCATTACCGGAAGGTAATCCGTTATCCCATACTATCCTACATTCTCCATGTTGTCATTTCGTGATTTTGATTTTCATTTAAGAAGTCAAGTTTTATTAGATTGTGTGAAAAGTAATTAGGTTTTTACAATGAAATCTTTGTTGGGATATTTGAACATAAGATAGACATATCACAAATTCAAAATATAAACCATAAAATTCTATGGTTCCTATCCTTCTTTTTGCAAGCTGAAAAATACTATTTTAATACCAATCTTTGGATTGGGAAGAAAAAAAGTCTGGACAACCACTTTCCAAATCGTATATATTAGAGCAGCGGGTTCTTCGCAAAAATAATGCCATAGAACGGAACATGCGATCGTCCGAATTAGCAAGGTCCGGACTATAAGGGGAATGAGGTAATTTTATTTTATACTTTATAACAATCTCCACAAGCAATATAAAGGAACTTGCTAACGCTACAATTTGCACCAATCCTTTTCCAAAACCATTTATTTGCATTTTTAGAACTGAAATTTCTAAAATAATTTCTACTTTAAATAATATTTTAAATCATTTTTGAGATACATTTTTATAGTTTTTGGGATACACGAGTCTCTTTTTAGAGACATTTGAAATCATTTTGAGATACTTTCGTAGCATTTTTTAGAGGCATTCTACAATGTTAGTTCCATGAATTTCGGATTTATTGTCTTTAGGATTGACTGATTTTTATGATTAACTTCAAGCTTTATGAAACATTAGTTTCTATTAAAAAGTATTTCATTACATAATGACAGCTTTTTTCATTTAAATTTATTTTTGTCATTAATATTTTTAGCGCTCCGGAAGACAAATTCTGCAACAAACTTTTCTTTTAAACCTTAAATGCGCGATTTTTATTGTGTTTCGAAAAAATTATGTATGATTCTCTGAAATGTTTATTACACAGGAAAAATAATGAAAAAAAGCAGAGGTACATTTTTCCTATAATACGTCGATCTTTTCCTCTGTTACACATTTGCAATACAAGTAAAAACTACTGTCGTCTGGCTCTTTTCCGATAAAATAATGCAAATTAGTAAATGCTTTAATAAGTATGTCTCCAAATACCTTATTTTATACAATTATTTATTTTATAAAACTTAACCTTTAACCATAATTCCCATGATAGAATACGTTCTAGGAATTACGTAGTTCAGAGAATCTGACTTTACACCAGAAAGATTCAATGGTTAATTTCGCTTTATTTAATTACGGAATGTCTATTTTTTAATTAAAACAAATATTGCTATTTTAATTCTCTGGTGTGAATTAGGTATATGCGAATAAAAAAAAAATCTATTAAATTCAAAACAGTGTTGTTTGCATATCGTCGGTACCATTTCAAACAATCCAATATAAAAACAGTGTTGCCAGTGGGCTACTTTTTTAATATTCAGATTCCTTGATTGGTACCACTTTTCTGAAATGGCAAAATTTCCCTTGATAATTAACCCTTGTTGCCTTAATTAATACGTCTTTAAATGAGGCGAATTTTACTATTTCAAAAAAGAAGTGTTAATCATGAAATCAGAATTTTAAAAAAGTAGCCCACTGGCAACTCTGTTTTCATATTAGATATTTTGACATGGTACCAACGATATATGCAAAGCTCAATAAAGGGTTAACCCTTTATATCTCAAATTTGGAAGTCATGAAAATTTAATATTCTAAAGTATTTTTCGGGAAATTTTGACTACATTTGTAGTCGAAACTCTATACAAACTACATTTGAAGATTTACACAATCATTTAATAAATTTCAGAAAGATTTTGCCAATCAAAGTTAATTAATTAACCCATTACCTGCTGGTGTTGCGTTCACGCAACGGTCAAAATAGATGCACTTATTTAAGTTATTTGCATATCCACCGCTATTTTTCAATTAAAAAATTAGCCCTACTTAAACACATAAAATTTTAAGATCGTATAAACCAAAAATTACCTTTCAGAGTTTGTGGTGGCAAACGCCGTTCAGCTAAAATTTTAAAATTTCAACCTTATAGTTTTGGCAGTTAATGGGTTAAATTTGAATTTATAGGAATTTTGTGCAATACTCAAGCCCAGAGGACACGAGTTGTGACGTTGTCACTAATAGACCAACTTCTCACTAGTGTTGGAATTCACACCGGAAAATTTTGAATAGTAATTTTCTTTTATTTGATTTGTGGAATATCTATCATCTTATAAATTAATAATAACTATTTAAACTTACTGGTGAGAATTTGGAATCCCCCAATAAAAAATCTGCCTATTGCGGCAACACTGTGACTTTTCGCATTTGACTGATATTTTATTTTAGGATTCCGAATCCTCATCAGTAAGTTTGAATAGTTATTATTGTTTTATAAGATGGTAGATATTTCACAAATAAAATTAAGGAAAATTGCTATTCAAAATTTTCTGGTGTGAATTCCAACACAGTGAGAAGTCGGTCGATTACTGATGACGTCACATTTCGTGTCCTCTGGCCTTGAGTGTTTCGATGCCAGCGTTATAACTCCACTCAAATATTTTTTAAGATACATTTTTTTAGTATTTTATAGAATTAGAAATTACGCAAATATATTGCTCTTACAATAGAAATATAAAATTATTTCCTAACTGAAACAGCTGGAAAGATGCAAATAAAAAAGAAATCATCCTTTAAAAAAATATTTTTGATTTAAAAATACATACATAACTACGTCTGGATTATTTAATAATTAACACAATTTGCATAACTACACACATACACACATTAAAATTTTATCAACCGCTTAACCTACGATTTAACCTACGGTTTGGCAAATCCATAGCTACCACTAAAATTTAATAGAGATTTTCGTCTTGTTTAATCATGGAATTTCGACGATTAAATTAAGCTATATTTACTGTGAAATTTTAGTGGTAAGAAGAATTTACATTTGGCTCAATCATCGTACGAGGGCTATGCCCGTCATTGTAGGTTAAGGGGTTAAAAACAATTAAAATAATTAAATAAAAAAATAATAACAAAAATTATAATTATATAAAATAAATTATAATTTTTAATTATATTTCAATTGTTTTTAATAAAATTTTAATGTGTGTATGTGTGTAGTTATGCAAATTGTGTTAAAATATTTTTGTTTTGTGCAACCAAAAATACTTTTGGAACAAAATTAAGTAAAGTATCTATAACTCATTCTGAACAGTATTACTAATAATCGATGTATTGAATTAATTTTATAAAAAGTTTTTTTAATGGTAGTTTAAAGTACCGTCGGTGCATAAAGTGTTAAGAATGGATAATTTTGAAGAGTTAAATTAAAAAAAAATTAAAATATTATTTGCTTAGCACATAAATATCGCAAATTTGAATTTATATTTGCATAAACGCATATTTAAAAAGAAACTCTATTCGAAATATTTAAAAAAAATTATACACTTTCATATGCTGGGTCGCCTAAACCTTGTCAAATGGACTGGGGCGTAGGCGGAGAACCATTATTATGTATGAAGCTTTTATTATCGCACAGCAGTTCATAACACAAATATTTTGAAAATATCACCCCGCGGTCATAAAAATGATTAGTTTTTAAGAAAAGGATTCAGCATGAGAAATATACCTCGTGTAAAAGACAGTGTTGCGTTTCTGACATGTTATTTATTTTTAAAATAATTATTCTAAAACTCATGAAAAATTTAGAAAACACCAGAAACTGTAAATACTTTCCCATGCTGTATTCCATCCCCTTTTCAACTGACAAATATTGCACATTTAGATTTTTTTTTTAAACAGAACTGAAGTACTATTTTAAAGTACGATTGAGTTGTAACAGCAGTATGGTAGTGACTTTTGAAATATGGAAACAGTGCATGTTTGTAAATTTTTGATTGTGTTGGTAGGGTGTGCTGAATATTAGAATAAGGGCAATGCATTTTCCACATATTTTAAGAAAATAAGAAAGTATAGAATAGTATCTATATTATGAAAGCAGAAAGTTTTAATAGAATATTATTAATGATTGAATTTCTTATGTAGAATTAGTCCTAAACTGATGAATTTATTTAGACCGTTTTACTGATAAGAAATCTTAAAATTTAACTCATCGCGAAACTAATTTATTTTTTATAACTAAATATCCTTCCTGCTTTTCTATCACAAATAATTGCATAACTTAAAAACCAAAATATATTTAGATAAATGGATTTCCTTTGTGTTTTAATAAAATATATAGCTCTCTCCTTTAAAAATGTTTTATGAATATAGCTATTGTCCAAATTTTTAATCCTTTCAGGTGCAAAGTACTTCTGTTGCTAAAAGTTTGAAATGCCAAGTTCACACCAGGATTTAGAAAGAAATTTATTTGAAAATAAGTAAACTATTTTATTCACGCATAGCTGCCAACCTTTACGCTTTTTGCTACCACTAAAATGTAATAGACATTTTCGCCTTGTTTTATCATGAGATTTCGACGATTAAATCAGTTAATATTTTCTGTAAAATTTTAGTGGTAGGAAGAAAGCGTAAAAGTTGGCAGCTATGTTCACGTACAATGTAAATGGAAAAAGTTATTTCAATATTCTGGTGTCAATGTGGCAATTAGGAATTAAAATTAGGTAAGATATATTATATCCCACCGCCCTTCAAGGGATTAATTTTTTTTAATCCCTTTTTATCCTGAATTATAAATTATGAAAATTTCATCTTCTAAAGCATTCTTCGTGAATTTTTGAAGCTACATTAGAAGTTTTACATAATAATTAATAAATTTTAGAAGGATTTTGCCGATTAAAATTAATTAATTACATTTGAATTTATAGGGATATTGTGCAATATTTATAACTCCACTCAAATCTTTTATTTAAAATATTTTTTTTAGTATTTTGCATAATTAGTGGCATAGATGCCGTAACTTCCCTCAGCCGTTGTTGTTTTGAATTGTTTGGCGATTTTTTGTTGGCGTGTTGGCGGTGTTTACGGATATGACAAACTCGATATGGAAACCCCGTGTGACGTGTCGTGTTCTGGCAACCCCTGAGAAGCTTAGAATTTTGTGCATTTATTTTGATATCGTGTATCGTGTTCTATCGTTATCTTTTTATTTTTATGTTAAATTTATTGGATGTATTTCATTGACTATAGTTTCTGTAGTCCGTTTAAACTCTCTTGCTGAAGTAATTAAGAAATATGAGGAAATTTTGACAAGAAAGGGAGGTTTGTCTATAGCGTGTCAATGCGTATTAAGCCTATTTTGGAAAATGACGGCGGTGTTATGAGATATATTTTGTGCTGGAAGCTTCAAGAAAGCAGATGTCTGTTAAGATATGTTTATAATTTTATGTATATTTTGTTGCTTGAAGAGTTTTTTGAGTTTGAAATTGCATACAACTATTGCTGATTTCCACTTTAGGGAGTTTCGTTTTTTATGTATATTTTGCTGCTTTAAGAGTTTTTTACGTTTTGAGATTGCTAGAAAACGAGAACAGCTGAATTTTGAGAATGCTATCCCGCGAGAAATGCTGAATTCGGCGGTGTTTTTTTTTTTCGGTAAATGTGCGCGAAGCGCTCATCCAAGGATTACTGATTGCCAGTTTAGCGAATTTTGTTTATTATTTACATTTAATTTTCGTTAACCCAAAACATGCGTATAAACCGGTGCTTGGCGACATTTACTACTTGGCGGAAAAGGGGTTTTCACGCCAAGAAGAATTCCAAGATGGCGGCCGGGGGGGGGGGACTTATGACATCTGTTCCTAATTAGGAAATGTACAAATATAATTTTCTTACAATAAAAATATAGAAATATTTACGAAATGAAACTACCCCTCCCCCCTAATCTTTCAACATCAAGAAAGCTGAAGAGATGCAAAGGCAAAAGGAATCATCCTTTTAAAAATATTTTTCTTTTGTGTAAACCATAATGCTTTCAGAACAAAAGAAAATAATGTATCTATAACTCATTCTAAACAGTATTACTACTAATCGATATATTAAATGATTTTTCTAACAAGTCATTTTAATGGCACTTTAAAGTACCATCACGATATAAAGAGTTAAAAGATACATACTTTCCAACTTTCCCTTAAACTTGGGTAAAATGTGAGTTAAATTTACCCAGGTTAAACACGTTTCGAACCAGAAATTTACTCAAGAATTATTCAATATAATTATTCAATATAAGGATATTCAAATTGACTTCATATAGAAGCATTATCTTAAATATATAATGATACATCAGATAAATTTTCTGGTTAGTAACGCGTATTTCCTGGGTCAACCTAACTCACATTTTACGGAACTTTAGTTGAATGTTGGCAAGTATGGAGATAGTAAACCTGGGAACCCAACCAAAAAATACTTGAAATAAAGAGATATTTTTGTTTATTTAAGAAAATAGCTAGATACTAGAAGAATAAAAAACCCTGTTTTTAAAAAGTTAAAAAAATCATCACAAAAGTAATGTTAGGTGATATACAGGATGTTGCAAAAGTCCCTGAAACATTTGGAAATTCAGTATAAAATTAAGTAATTGTCGTACAGCAGTGCGGTTTAGACTAAAATGCTTCTCATGATGAAAAATTATTTTCAGGCGAATGAAAATAATTAGGTCTAAAATTTGACCATAGATGGCGCCCCTTGTCTATATGTTTGATTTCAAACATGCGGTTTTTTTTCTGATTTTCAGATTAATTTCGATTTTGTTTCGAAGTACCAACCTACACAATTAACTTTTTCGATGGGAGTTGTCATTTCTGTGTCACAGCATCAAAACTAATCTGAAAATTAAAAGAAAAAAAAAAAAAAAAAAAAAAAAAAAAAGGACGTTTGAAACCAAACATGCAGTCGAGTGGCGCCATCTATGATCGAAGTTTCGAACTAATTGTTTTTATTCGTTGGAAAAAATCTTTTCATCATGAGAAACATTTTAGTCCAGACCGCACTCCTGTACGACAATTACTTGATTTTATACTGAATTTTAAAATGTGTTAGGGATTTTCGGAACACATTGTGTAAAGAAGTGTGTTTATATAATCTTGCAATTACAATACTGAATCGGAAAGAGTATTTATTTTCATTGAGGAGTGTTTAAAGTCTATATTTAGTCTTTAAATAAGATCTTAAAAAGTCCTTTAAAAAGTCTTTAAAAAGTCTTTAAGTCTTTAGAGTACTTAGTCTTTAAAATTCATTTAAATTTAAATTTGATTTGATTATCTCTAGCAAAATGAATTACACTGAGGAAAGACAGAAAATCAGACAGGCAAACCGGAACAACATTGTAGTTAAAAAAAAATCGGGAAAATATTTCTCTATTATCGAGAGTAATTAATTCGTTGAAAGTTATTCCCGAACTAATTTTCTAATTCTACTTCGGTTTTGTGTGTTTAAACTGGGTTTCTATAGGCCAAGAAATCCCTGACTTTAGGCAAGATAAATACCAGTATTTTTTTCAAGAAAAATTCGTCTTTTGCAAGCGCGAGAGTATATATAAGACTTATATAGCTCTTATATAAAATCGCTCTCTTATATAATCATTCTCTTTTATAAAATTATATCGCGACTAATATAAAACTCGGCTTATATAAGTCGAATTTTTCTACATGCAAATACTGATATTTCAGCTGAAATCGTAGGAATGCTGTTAAAAGCCCATTGTAAAGAATAAATAAGCATCCCTGCACATGGCAAACTTCCAACAGTAAAAATGAATAGATATTTGTTTCATTTGTCATGAAAGTAATGTTTCATAAAAAGGCGTTTAAATAAGACAAAAATTTCTATTAAAATTTACTGGTAGAAGTTTGCCGCGTTGATAACCAGGCCCTGTCTCTGCCACCATATGACACAGGAGAAACGATTTCCACCTGGTTATCCGCGACGTTGTTCCCATATTTAACACAGAAGGTGATTAGTCAAAGTATATCCCTGAGACACTTGTAAAAAATGTGAAAGCATACTGCTTTATTAGTTAATATGTTTGTAAATATTTAATGTACATCAGCATAAAGGCTGTTGCAATATTTAACAAGAGTGATTTTAACACATTGGCATTGGCATTTTGTGTAAAATCAGTGTTTTAAAACAGTAGAAGCTCCTCCCTCTTCCGAAAGTATTTCGTAAATTGGTTTCCTAGATAGGTTTCTCCAGATTATGTATCAGTAAATATATTCCAGTTTAAGGATTTAATATAAAATATGTTACAGACTAAAAATATATGTACAACATGATATAAATCTATATTCCCTAAGGTATAAGCTACGCCCTTATTCAATAATGTTTTTTTTAAATAAAAACGAAATTTCTGGTTTCCAGATGATAATGTGTTATAATCATGGACGAAAAATAAATAATTAGGGTAAATCCGGGTTAGAGGCCCCAGGGAGCTAGTGATGCTCTTTTACTCTCAATCGTTCTAAAAAAGCGTAGTAGTCGTAGCTACAGCGATTTATTCCTTCAAATAAGAGCTATATTCATAAAAAAAGTAAGTTTGGCTTTTGTTGTACACTGTTAAAAATATGCAGATTTAGCTGCATAGTCACTCCACCGCTTTTAAAGAATATCTCTATTGAGATCAATGAGAATGCTCCATATTATAGTCAAGTAATAGTTTTCTACAAAAGCGATGGAGTGACTATGCAGCAAACGCTACAGATAGTTACCAGTGTATGTTCTCATAAAATAGAGATAAAAGCAGATGAAATATAATGTATTTAATTGAGATTTTTCATGATATATTTAGTGAATGTTGTTGAAGTAGGTATCGAATAACATATTAGTTTAAAAGTTGCTGTCATATTTTTCCTACTTCCAGAGCTATTCACTGGAGCATCTATTCCGATCTAGTGGGACGTTTAACCACTGCCATCGAAATACTGAAGGCCGGAGGATACGAATGTGACGTCATCACTAATCGACCGACTCATCACTAGTGTTGGAATTCACACCGGAAAATTTTGAATGGCAATTCTCTTTTATTTTATTTGTGAAATGTCTATCATCTAATAAAACAATAATAACTATTTAAACATATAGTTGCGAATTTGTAATCCCCCCCCCCAATAAAAAATCAGCCAGATGCGGCAACACTGTGGCATTCTGCATCTAGCTGAATTTTTATTTAGGGATTCCGAATTCTCATTAGTAAGATTAAATAATTATTATTATTTTATAAGAGGATAGATATTCCACAAATATAATAAAAAAAATTGATATTCAAAAATTTCAGGTGTGAATTCCAACACTAGTGAGAAGTCGGTCGATTAGTGATAACATCACACTCGTGTCCTCTGGCCTTGAGTATTTCGATTGCAGCGGTCTAACCCTCAGGTCCGAGATAGATTGGCCAAAATTATTATGTCTTTTGATAAAAATCCTATTTTATCTAGTATTTATGTTACATTAATATTTTTTATGAAGTTCTACATAAAATTTAGTGTAGAAAAATTAAATGTGCACTACAGAAGGCATTACTATGAAAAAGAAAAAATAATGGGGGCTTAAAAGGGGCAACAAACCCTGACATACCCTACACTCATTATTTAATTTTTTTAAATAATACTGCGTATTAAAGGGTATTTTGTTACAATTTGGCCTCTTCCCATGACTCTAACTTATTCAGCGATTGAAGCAATTCCTTCAATAATATGTATAGCTGTTTGAACTTTTGAAAACTCCATACAGTTTTGCCAGTGCGCTACTTTTTTAAAATTCAGATTTCTTGATTGGCACCACTTTTTTGAAATGGTAAAATTTCCTTTGTTTTTGCCATAATTAATATGTCATTAAGCAAGGCACAATTTCCTATTTCAAAAAAGTGGTGCCAATCAAGAAATCTGTATTAAAAAAATTAGCCCATCTGGCAACACTGCCTCCATATATAACCATCAGGAAACGAGAAATTTCGCTTTTATTCAAAAAATATCATTAACTAAGGTCGTGACTTCTACCTTAGCGAATTTACATTTATATTATGTTGTCATTTTTTTTTTTTTTTTTTTTGTAAGATATTAAATCCGTACATTGAAAAATATTTACTGATGCATAAACTGGGGAAACCTATCTAGGAAACCAATTTACAAAAGACATTCTGAAGAGGGAGTAGCTTATAGTATTTCAATCCCTTAATCGTTGCGCCCTATAAGTGTATACTGCTTTTTTAAAAATTCACATTGTTTGATTGCCACCACTTTTTTGAAGTAGAAATAATCACCTTATTTAGTGGCAAATCAAATGATGCTAGAATAAAGCCAATTGCACTTTTTTTAACTAGCGGGAATAAAAAAATCTGAATTTTAAAAAAGTAGTCTACACTGCCCGTGAAAGTCACGGGCGCGAGAATTAAGAGCTCACTTCAGTCGCGGGAAGAAAGGAAAACGCTAATGTTAAGTCTATGGGGGATTTATTTTCAAATTCCTCGTTTTTATTTTAATATTTGTCAATGATTTTTAGCTGAGTCGCAAGTTTTTAACGTGCTTCTGAAGATTGAATAGCATAGAGTTAATGACTTAATGATTTAATGAGTCATCATTAGTATTTAACTCACTGTTAAACACTTATAATGAGATTCAACATTCTTTTTTATGGAAACGTCCATGTTATTTTTTGACTCATTTTGAGAAAGGAACAAACTAAATCTTAAAATTTATTTTAAAAAAATACTGTAAATCATGCTACGTGTTACATATTCTAAAACATGGCCAAGATCACCTGTGTATAAATGTATTTAAGTATACAGAATGTTCTGTAAAAACCTTTTTCACTTCTTAACTTTTTTACGATAACAGTTACCGCCATAAAATGACGCTTAAGTAAATAAAATAAGTGGTATTTCATGAGATTGACTATACTGTTTAGAGGCAAATTTAAGAATTTTCATCTCAATATCGAAAACTGTATGACAAGGGAGAAAATAACGAACTATTAAGCTGTGGAGCAGCATCTAACTTTGTACAGAGTTAAACCTTTAGTGTATAAATGATGAAAACAGCTCAGATTAGAGTCCTGCGCGGGTCCGGTTCTACCTTTTGTCCAACCTGTCCGAAAATTACATTTAAAGTCAACCAGCAACCCGACCCGAACCCACCAAAAACATTTCCTCGATCCGCAACCCGACCCGAACCTGCAATGAAAGGAACGTAAATCATGTTTTAATGCAATTATGAAAAGCAATGTGTAGCGTAGTTGGGTGGTCTTGCACAGGTGGTTCATTTTGTTGAGCTTCAATACTGACTATAAGGCTGAAAAATGAATTGTTAATTATTTTAAGAAGAAGGCAAGAAACTGCTGAGATAAGAGAAGGTAGAAATTTTCTGATGGTCTTTATTGTCCACCGGGATCGTTTCCAACACAGCCGAGAATTACACGGCCAACGCCGATGTTGGAGAAGGGAGCAAAAAGTTACATTTTCTTATCTTCACAGAATGAGATCTTAGAAGGAAGTCATACAATTACATTTTCTCGAAATGGTCGAGTGTTGGCAAGCGTACATACATAATTTCGCCAAATACATATACTATATGGCGAGATTAGAGAGAGAAAGGCATGCGGTCAAAGTACGATAATTGAAATTGAATGGGGGATGTAAAAGAGTAATAAGAAATATTTAACGCCAAATGATGGCGTAGAAAATATAGCTCATAAACCGCGACCGAAATTTCTATAGGGGTTACCAGAGATCCCATGGGACTGAAACGCCAACAAGAGAACGTTAATAAACTAAAACAAATTAAAAAGCAGGGTTAATAACTGAAATGACGAATATATATTGCATCTGGACCAACGGCTAGAAATGTAGAAGTACTATGCCTGACTAATTTCTGCATATCATCAAAACTAAGGCAGAAGGATGAAAATTAGAATCCAGTAGCTAGGCGAGAAAATAAAATTATTTCTTTTCTTTTAAATGCAGTGCGCTGCGGTTAAAATATTACAGATACAGAAAAATGATTGCTTAATTTATGAAGGGAAAAGAGCGCTAAAAACAGATTGAATCCAAATGCAGACAGATAATTAAAATTTAAGAATTTTAAAAAATGGAATTTTAAAGGGGGGAAAGGAGAGAGGTATTAATATTAATATGTGAAGGTAGGCGCCTTCACACAATGTACAGTAGTATCTCTATTACCAATTTTATGTATTATATATAAAAATGGACAAATATATACTCTTTAACTTTCTAATATAGTAAAGAATAGCGCACGTCTCGGGATCGTTGAATAGATTTCTGCATCGGGTCGGGTTGTCCTTATTTTTTTTTTAATCAGGATGACTAATTTTCTTTCTGCGAGTCATGTTCATCTAGACTATGTCTCGCGGGTCATATTTAGATATTTTGCAAGTCGGGTTCTTGGAATTTGCACAGAAATTGAGAGCCGAACCTTTTTCAGATGAAAATAAATACGTATTTGAATATGAATAAGTATGTATTCAATTTACTGCATCAGAAATAAAATGTATATAAGAAATTTGATAATAGATTATTCTTTCTAATCCTTTTTTCTTACCTCGGAATATGGAAAATATTACCAATATTTCGTTTTTGAGACACACACAAAAGTAATATATCGTATTTATGATAGTTTGTGCACGCATATATATGTTACGGGTGTGTAGATAAGGATGTCCATAATCAGACCACTATTCAGAGGTATAAGCGTGTGAATATAAGGTCAGTGCGCCTAAATGTGATGACCTGTAAATGAGATAATGTTCGTTTCCTTGTAATCTTAATGCAAGAATTATAAATAAATGCTGTATAATGAGGCATCCGATCTTAATGAACAAAACCCGAAACATTTATCTACATTTAAAACGTTTTATATTAAACAAGTTCCCATTCCAATGGACGTCGCTCATTTTATAGCGTCCCAGTGTTTCTTAAATGCGATAAAAAATCCCGAAATTGGTTCAAGTTTTTTTTTCTGTTAACTTTGAAGATCAAATAAAATTACGGACGTCAATGGCTACCATGTGTGTTTCATTTACCAGCAAACTTAGCTCGTGAAAACCCGAAAAGGTTTTAGATTTGAGTTCTAAAGTCTTCCACGCATTTCGGCAACTTGTTTTCTTCAGTGGTTTTTTAGCGACAAAGATGATGTCCTAAATGCGAGGGGACTTTTAGGATATTAACTAAGGTAAATGTTTATGGCATTTTCATAAATTGCATTAAATTTATGTTTAAAGCAGAAATTGTGTTTAAATAAGCTGTGTTGAGACAATAAATTTAGAATTTCAACATGATCCTCCAATAGTGCTTTGTTTTACTGCGTACTTAACCCATTAAGGACTAGCGTTACCATATGGTCACAGCATAGTTGTCGACCCTTTTACTGTTTGAATACCAGTAATATTGAACAAAATTTTTCACTTTCTTTAATGGCAGAAAATCTGCCATAAAGTAAGATGAATATTGCTTTTCTGAAAAAGTGGTACGAAAAGCAATTTTTGTATTTTAAAAGAAAAAATAATTCCGTCTTTAATGGGTTAAACGTGTGTTTGAAATGATCAAAGTAGAAAAATACTCATCTTTAAAATTTAAAAAATGGCATTTCCCAATTCAGTGAGCGCACCGTAAAAAATGGTAACGTTCCGTGTATAGTTCGGGATCGTTTTCGTTTTTCATAAGTTATTATAACAGGAAGTTATAATTTTATTTTCTGAAATATTCCTACTACTCGTATGTACTAATGACAATTAACTCGCTAGCACGCCCATTCGCCCCCATGTATCTGGTCGTTCCATAGGAAGTTTTCAGACTTCTTAGTACGACGTTCCAGAATAATTCAGCAAATTTTTAGTTAGTTCAGAAACATTTCTGCCGTTACTTTAAATACACCCACAGCAAACACAATTCGCGTTGCAAAATAAGGTTTCACGGACTATGGACGCTTTTTTACGACTGGTACCAGCATGCGTTGAAGAACAAAGGCCAAATATGTATCTGAACAATGCTTTTAGTGTAAAAACGTGGGAATATAAATTTTTATTTGTTAGTTAAATCCGGGGAAAATTATTACATCTTAAACAATTTAAAAAATTGTTAACATTTTTAAATTTCATAAAACGAATCTGTATTTTGTAAGGAAGGGGTGGCGAACCCGTTAGCAATGGACAAACTGTCATCGCTATTTCTGAAGAGCAATACATTTAAAAACAGAAATTGGGGAACTAAAATTTTAAAAAGAAAATACAAATAGAATATTTAAGAAATGCTGCAATACTTATAAAAAAGCTACAAAAGAATAAACCTCTTTGGAATATACGTGGAACTTTATCGTTTGTTTTCGAGTCTAAAGTTTAAAATGTTTATCTGCTTTCAAATATGCTTACGGTGTGATGTTTTTAATCTGCTTATGTAAAACTTCATCGCCACCAGTTTCCACAAAAAGCAACGCGGAAATATAAATTGATTTTACATGCGCAGATTTACATTTGTCAGGTTCTTGGGTGTTCTTTGAACGTAAACGGCGTCTTCCCGAGCAGTGGATTGCTATTGCGTACTAAAAGTGGAAACGCAAGTGGCCTGCATTTTTATGGGACGTTCCTGCATTTACGTAATTTGCGGTAGCTAATCCATCTTCTGCGTTTGGAAGCCATCTGCTAAAAACAGTTTCGCAAACAATTTAAAATCCTGCGAAAAGCCGTAGAGTCAACCTTTGCTGCATGTTTAAACAGTGTTGCCAGTGGGCTACTTTTTTAAAATTCAGATTTCTTGTTTGGCACCATTTTTTTAAACAGTAAATTTCACTTTATTTAATGACATATTAATTACGGCGAAAACAATAGGAATTTTGCAATTTCAGAAAACAGCATTTCAAAAACAAAATTCGTTAGAAACATGAAGTCAGTCACTAAAGCAACCAAAATGTAAATCTGCGACAATTTTATGTATTTTAACTCTTTATTAAGTAATTAAAATATGTATAGCAATTAAATGACTATTTTAAGATGAACTGACATGCATAAAACGGAGTGTCACATTTAGGATAATGTACGTCTCATTTAGGATTTAACTGCCGTAAATGCGACAAAAATGACCTAAATGCGACAATGGTTTATTGTTGGCTTATAGCAAAAATTACGATTCAATTTTTACGAAAGAAGTTAGTTTTGAACTAAAGGCACAGTATTCAATAATTTTCAGCTTCATAAAATATATATTTATTTAGCGAAATGCCAAATGTTCCCAAAAGGCGACAAAACTATGGGGAATCACGTCTCATTAAGGCACAATGACCTTATACGTGTTAGGAATTTACAAAGGTGTTCGCTAAATAGAGGCGTCCGCTTTTCGGGAGTATCCATGGAGGTCTTGTTGTATATAGATGTTTAACCTGAAAAAATATCTTACACATTATTTTGTAAAATCGTATCAACCCGAACTCGAACCGCAAATGTACAAACTCAACCCGAAACCGGCCAAAACACGAAACAGTGAAAGTCAACCTCATCCGAGCCCGACCAGCAACAAAAAAACATAACGTCAACTCGACCCGATGCAGAACTCTAGTTCGGATAAAATGCCAGCTTGTTTGACGTGTTATTCTAGTGAAGTTACGTTAAGAAACGCACCCACAAAGGAGCAACTGTCGTCAATAGGTATATTTGCAGTAAATGCTCAATGTACTGTCAGCCACAAAACACATTGAGGATATTAATGGGGATAATATCCCCCCACCCACACTAACTATTTGAATACATATGTGGCATATTTCGCATGCTATATATTTTATAAATAAATTTCGCTTATGACTTTCGCATACTATATTTTTCACAGGTGTTCACATCTTGTAGTTTTATGTAACGGGTGTTCCAAAAATAACGATCCTTTCTATGGAAACACTAATCTATTGATTTCTTTCACAGGTGTTTGAAGAAATGCTCTCCTTAGAAGAAGGAATAGTCATCGTTTCCTGGAAACTGGGTGATAAAATATATGGAGAAGTGCGTCAGCTGTACCATCAAAAATAAGGAAAACAGCCACCAACAAGGTCCAATATCAGGCTACTTGTGAACAAATTCAGACGAACCGGTAGCGTGGCAGATGAAAAACATCCTAGACGACCATTAACATCTGACGATACTGTCAAGAGCATTCGTGAGGTAGTTGAAAGGATCCCAAGTGCTTCTGTTCGTCGGCTGAGCAGTGAGTTAAGAATTCCTCAAACCACTGGTACAGCTGACGCACCTCTTCATATATTTTATCCCCCATTTTCCAGGAAACGATGGCTATTCTTTCTTCTCAGGAGAGCATTTCTTCAAACACCTGTGAAAGAAATCAATAGATTAGAGTTTTCATTGAAATGGATAATTAGTTTTGGAACACCCTGTATGTTACACTCACATACTCAGAGCTGCCATGCGTCCGGGTTTTTGGATACCAGTATTTTAATACAGAAGATGCTCTTTTATTTAGTTGGAAAATTTGGCCGATTTAAAAGGAAAATATTTTCTCTAATATAATAGTGGTGTGAAAAAATCCGGAGACTTGTCAACTCTGCATACTGTTCAAATAAATCAAACAAATCTTGAGAAAATGTCATTATAAACACGGGAAATCCGTAAAGAAACCTCTAGAGAAATCCGTGAAGAAACCGTGAAAGAACCTCTAGAGATGAAAACCAGAACTCGTACTTCTGTGAAATGTTTCGGATATGTTAATAAAAATAAAGAATATTTTTACACTCACAATTAAACATATATCGAATTTAGATATCTTATCAGCTCGTTAATTTCTTATTTCGAGTTTTCAAACACAAGAAAAACTGAAAAGTTCAGTGCTTTGTTTGTTCTCAGCATACTTTAAATAAAAGGAATTCAATTACGCACGTTTTAACCTTTCAATCTCGAATAGGTTGCCTTGGAAATCTCCAGACATATTTATTTAGTGTTCAACAGTGAAACAGTCAAGATAATCTAATTATTCATTAATATAATCATAAACTGGGTAACATTTTTATTAAACTCATTATATTACATAGAAATTTAACTTATTAGAATAACCAAGTTATAGGTCGAGGCATTATGTGCTCCTATAAAATATTACGATTATATAAATGCATTCATATATTAAATGTATTTATAATTACTTAATTAATTTTTAATAAATGAATTTATTAGTTTATGGAAATAAAAGTTGAATGTCTCTTGTTGTATGTAGGCCTTAATTAGTCTGATTATGGTCTTTATTTAATAAATATGAAAAAAAAAATAATACAGTTTAAAAAATATAGTTTAATGTCCATTAATATAGTTTAAAAAGAGGAAGTTGTGAAAAATAATCCTCGCGCATTGGAAATATGCATACACAAAAAATTGATTTTAAATCAACAAATTGCTGATTTCTTAAATAAGCTGTTAGTCGGACTGTACTCAATTTCATTGCATCTTGTTTATATCACCAAAACTATTGGGTCGTTCTGAAAGTCGTGTCCGTTTGGAAAAATCAATTCGTACCGGAAAATTCTATCATTTAATTATTAGATTTTGATTAAGATATCTAACGTCTAAAAATCACCGGTCAGAATTTTCCGGTACGAATAGGTTTTCCCAAACGGACACAACTTTCCGAACGACATAATAAGTAGGTTATTAATCAATTCTTACAGGAAAATTCTATCATTTACTTATTAGACATTGATTACGATATCTAATGTCTAAAAATTGCCGGTCAGAATTTTCCGGTACGAATTGGTTTTCCCAAAGGGACACGACTTTCCGAACAACATAATAAGTAGGTTATTAATTTCATATTTTTTAGCATCCTGCGAGTGCTTTCGGAATTTTTTTCAGAAACCTGTATGCAAGTGCTCATGTCATATAATTACATGTTGTATCCTAATTAAAACAAGTCGGAAATTGTACGTCAAATGTGGCAAATGAGGTTTTTTATATTTTATTTAACACATACATCTAACTTGTGTGCTGGACATCAAGTGTTCGTTTATAAGGCAACATCAATATACAATGACGAGGTAGCCACAAGGAAATTTACAACAACAGAGAATTACAAACGGTAGCTCCACAAAGAGTATGCAACGGAGCCAGCGGGAATCGAACCCGCAGCCCACCTACGCTCTCAAGCGATTAGCGGTGTGGTGACATAACCACTCAGCCACGGTCGGCCCGGAAAATGTGGTGCGTTAGTACTACAACTAGTTTTAGAAATATTCAATTCTTGTTGCTATTACTCTTAAGCAAAATTGCAGGAATAAAAAAAAATATTACGATTATATATATTAAATTCAGTAATGCGGAAATAATAGGACTCTATCTTAAAAATTACGTAATTACCATGGCAATCTAGAATCATGACCTATCATGGCATATCATTGAATAAATTGTATATGATGGGATTTAATTGAGTGACGAAAACTTTTTAATATAATTTTAAGTTTTGATTTGATTTTCATAAATTTTGAAATGACTCGACAAAATTCTGCAACGATTATATATATTACATTTTAAAACCATTAGGTTGGGTAGTTATTGCGCTGATACATGCGGACGGATGGAAAGACAGACAGACGGACGGACGGCTAGACGACGACTATAGGTGCTACGTAATTAAATAATTAAAACGCAGTTAAAAAGAAATAAAGACATTCTTCAATTACTATTTCAATTAATAATTCATTATTATCATAGAAAATCTGAATTAGTGACAAAAGATAGTAGTTGTAAAAGAAAATAGTTGTAAAAATACAGTCTTAAGACTAACTTCATTGTGTTGATTTGTTAAATTCTACATAATGGGTTTACATAATGGGTTTTGTCTGTAAAACATCACAAGCAAATTATTTTGATTGTTTATAATTCTTTATAAAACTATAAAATGTCGATGAGTTTGTACTAAGAGCATTACCCTTATAGGCGACTGGACCGTATTTTTTCGCTTCCAGAATTAATATTGAAATGGCTATAGACAAAAATATTTTTAACATAATTAAGTTTTTAAAAGTATCTTTAATGAAGTCATAGGAAAGATAGCGTGGCATCAAATCGCGATTATATATATATATATATATATATATATATCCATAGATTTACAAGCATTATTATGAAAGTACAGGACAATCAACAGACACTCATAGGGTTTTACAGTTAACACACGCTTTTTTAAGTTTAGTATGGTTGGTATGGGATTGAACCCCTGAATTTTTGATTAAAAAACACTAGACGGCGATACTGCACAGTTTAAAAAATTGAATGCAAGAAAGCAACGAAAGGCGACACAAATGTGAAAAAAAAGTTGCAGTGAAATCTTTACTCAGAATGAGAAATTTTACCCGGATGTTCTTATGAAATATGCGCTGTTTACCAACTGAAGTTTGATAGTTTATTAACACAGTTCTAAGCATATAATACAATGTTGCCAGACGGCTACTTTTTTTTAAAATTCAGCTTTCTTGACTGGCAACACTTTTTTGAAATTGTATAATTCGTCTTATTTTTGCATTATTTAATCTCACATTAAATAAGGTGAATTTCACTGCTGCAAAAAACTGGTGTCAATCATGAAATCTGAATTTTAAGAAAGTAGCTCACTGGCAACACTGATATAATATAGCACACTGTAAAAAATGCAGAAACGTTTTTTGATACCAAGGAAACATTTTCGAAAATTGAATGTAATCTTGTAGTTACCTAAAATTTTAAAACTCTTCCTCTTATATTCTGAAACTTCAGAAAACTTTATCTTTCAAAATTAAAGGAAGCGCTTTTTTTCAATTTGTGGACATAAAAGGGTCTTTTTCATTTTAAAACAAATTCTGTAAGCCTGAAAAACTGTTAGTTTGAGGATTCTGGCCTCCTTCTTCAAATGGTCCATGAAGGTGTGCGAAAGATTTGATAAATAGTGTCTATGTGCAAGTTTTCATTGGAAGTTCATAAATGCTCCGGGCATATGAGAGCCATGGAACTGTTAATAAAGAGGAACTGACATATCCTTAAAATAGTGAAGCTCCAACTGTAACCGCTATCAAAGGGGTTGTTTATCGACGGTGGAAGCTCCCACCAGTAGGTTTATATAGATATTTTAAACGCCTTATTTTTACAAAATTTCAGTCATAAATACTGGTAGAAACAAATTTTCATTTTTACTGGTGGGAGTTTTCTTTGGTGGTAGTTAGGCCTTGAGTTTCCGCCATATTGTGACAACCATGTATACAAACTGACAGTTTTATAAGGCATACTGACACCGGTAAAAACAAATAGAAATTTTTATGACATTTTTGAAAAAAAATTCCATGAATAAGACGCTTCTTTAAGACGAAATCTTCTATTCAATTTTACTGGTGGGATGCTTGACCTATCGGTAGTCAGAAACTGAAGAACCGATTTTAAAAAAGCAGCCGCCATATTGTGACAACCTCCTCAGTTACTTCACTCGCAACTGGTAGACAATACACTATATGTCTCCTCCTTTTTATTCATAACTCCATTATGAGAGCACTTTCTACAACTTTTAAAAGAGTATTTTCAAATTACCACCTTTTATTTACTGCTAAAAAAAGGGTAAAAACGTAGAAAACCAGCTGCTAATATAGTTTCAGTCTTGAAACCGGTTAGAACCGGTTCTGAAAATCAAACCATCCTCATATAAAAAATTGTAACCAAATTCGAAAAAGTATAAAAGCGTAGTAAAAAATATCGACCTCACATATCGTGTGCAAAAAAAACCCATTTAAAAATATTAAAATGCGAGCGATAAATCTAAACAACGCTCATAGGATTACCATTACGTTCACATTTCTAAGCGTATAGGTCGTTCACGGGAATACACTTACAACCATGACAGCCTTCTTTTTAAAATTTCTTATTTTGAAGTCAATACTTTTAAACGATTTTTTTAAATAGGATATTTCAGGTCAATATCTAAACGGGTACTTACTTACATTTTCTACTTTGATTGCGGTTTTTATCTAGGATACTTTCAATTTCTGCTCAGTTCCGGAATAAATAGTTAACCCAGAAAAGAAAATCTGCAACGAAAATCGAAAAAATAGCCGGTGAGAGATAAACCTCAAATATCCTATGGAAAAATTTCTTTAAAAATATTGAAATTCAAACTAAGCATTCGAAAAGAATGCTGTCATTGGTTTAACATCAGCTTGCAACTATCAACGCATAGCTGTGATATCTCTTAACTCCTTAACCGTCGCATTAAACACGGTTTAAAAATTAAAATTGCTTATTGGCACCACCTTTTTCAAAAGAAATATTCTTCTCATTTAGTGACAGGAGAAATGATACCATAGTAAAGCCAATTACACTATTTTATAAAACTGGTGGGAAACAAAAAATCTGAATAAAAGAAACAGCCCGTGAATATCACGGGGGCGAGATTTAAGGGGTTAAAGTTTTAACCTTTAATCCTTAAATGCGTGATTTTTTATTTTGTTTCGAAAAAGTCATACATGATTCTCTGAAAAGTTTATTACACAGAAAAAATAATGAAAAAAATCAGAGATACATTTTTCTTATAATACGTCAATCCTTTCTTCTGTTGCCCATCTGCAATACAAGTAAAAACTACTGTAGTGTGGCTGGTTTACACTAAAATATTGCAAATTAGTAAATATTTTAATAAGTATGTCTCCAAATACCTTATTTTATATAATTATTTATTTTATAAAACTTAACCTTTAATCCTTTAATTCCCATGATAGAATCCGTTCTAGAAATTACGTAGTTCAGAGAATCTGACGTTAAACCAGAAAGTTCCAATGGTTAATTTCGCTTTATTTAAGTATGGAATGTCTGTTTTTATTTAAAGCAAATATTGCTATTTTAATTTTCTGGTGTCAATTAGGTATATACAAATAAAAAAACCTATTAAATTCATAACAGTGTTGTTTGCATATATGCAAAGCTGCGCACCAAAGGGTTAACGATCGGAATACTCGTCCAAGGCTCGGGCGAAATTTTCTAATCCTCAAATGTCACAACAGGACCGGAATTTAAGATAAAATTGATTTCTAAATAGCTAAATGCATTTATTTGTGTACAAAAGAAACCGAGAATTTTGTTTAATAATACTGGTGTCAATGTGACATTTGTGGGAAAAAAGCACCTCTGTGGCAGCATTGACAGCACAGGGTTAACACTATTTAACGCATTGAAGATTTTGTCGCTTCTTTCTTCCTTGGAAAGGGAGAGACAATATTTTATATAGACATTTATTTATTCTCTAAAATGTAACAAAATCTTAAAAACTGATGTCTTGTTTTTCGTTTTTTGTAATGCGACTGTAATTTCGGATTTGGTTTGTTATATTTGCACATAAAACTGCTCGAACATTTGCCATCTTAAGGGCACAAGAGACTATTAAACTCATTTTTTAATATTTTTTTAATTGCAGTTAATCCGTTAACAGTCGCATTAAATTACAGTTTAAAAATTAAAATTGCTTATTGGCACCACTTTTGTGAAAAAGAAATATTGAACTTGTTTATTGACAGTTAAACTGATATCATAATACAGCCAATTACACTATTTTATAAAATTATTGGGAATCAAAAAATCTGAATAAAAGACACAGCCCATGAATATCACGAGAGCGAGAATTAACCCCTTAACGGTCGCATTAAATTACGGTTTAAAATTCAAATTGCTTATTGGCACCACGTTTTTGAAAATAAAATATTCACCTTATTTAATGACAGGTAAAATCATACAATGATAAAGCCAATTACACTATTTTATAAAACTGGTAGAAATCAAATAATCTGAATAAAAGACAGACCGCGAGTATCACGGGAGCGAGAATTAAGGAGTTAAGTGGTTAAATCCTTTAAGGCACAGAACAATTCTTTTTGAAAAATGATGAAATGATTGACTGACTCCGGAATTTACAAACAGCTTTTTTGGAAATTTAAAACTCGTTACTTTAACCTTTAATTGTAAAAACAAAATTTTATTAATGTATTCTTGGTGCCGTTTGGAATTAAAATTAGGTGGTCCCGATGTGGGACGACTGCGTCCGAAAGAGATAAATACCACTCAAGGGTACACTGTATGTATTATGGAACAAGAAAATAAAAATATATATATTTTTTGAAAAAATAAGGAATTTTCCTGAATATTTCAAGCGTTATGCAGTTCCAAATGTCTCATGCGCGTTCCATATCAATTAATATTCCCAATATTTTTTTATGCCAGTTTGGTTTACATATACAAATAAAACTGTGTATCGAATTTTGTATATTTGAATATAAAGGTAAGAAAAAAAAATTCAAAATTTTATGAAATTTTCAGCATTTTCGTATCCTATTTCTGCACTAAACTACCTTTAACTTTTCCACTTATATTTAGTTTAAAAAAAATCTATGCACAGTTTTATTTGTATATGTAAAACGAACTGGCATATATATATATATATATATATATATTGGGGATTTTAATTGATATGGAATCCGCATGGGAATTTTGAAAAATTCTTCATTTCGCTTGAAATATTCAAGAAAATTCCTTATTTTTCACCAGTTTTTTTTTAATATCTTGTGTGATAAATGTATGCCATAATACATATAGTGTGCCCTTGAATACTATCTAAAGTGCAAGTTTGAAAAAAAAAAAAAAATAAAAATGTGAGTTTGAATTTCACTTCTCCCCGTAATAGTGGATTTAATTTTCAATCTGATCCAGTTTGACATTATTTATCAATTTCTAGTGTAAAAGACAAGTATTTAATAAGAATAAAAGAATGTAGAATTCTGATATGCAGGATATAAGAGAAAGCATTCAATAAATGCAAATGATATAATATTTTGTAACTACCGTAATTTCCCTTGTATACGCCGCAGCTCAGATAATTTGATTTCCTACCAGAATTCGTTTTAAATAAAATGTGACTTGCTTTTGCTTAGCATTTATTTTATTGCATTTTTTAAATAAAATTTCCGGTATGAAAAAGACTTAACTAAGCCGCGGCGTATACGCGGGAAATTATGGTAAACAGTTTACATAACCGCTGACACCTTAATGTATGTTACAACGAAAATAATCACGTATTTACTTTATTTGTTGCATTAAACATAACTTACAAATGAAAACCACGAAGCCCTAGTGTACTTGTGAAGTAGCTTTTGAAGTCACACATGTATGTGTACATTTCATTTATTTATCAAACCTTAGAAATGTTACAACGTTTCGACTTAGCTTACTTCTTTTCTTTTAAGTGTTTAATTAACACTCTTATCTAAGTAATTCCTTTATTTTTCTTGTTATACGTTTAAATATGCTTTTCATTTTTGTTGCATTTTAAATAAAAATGTAAACAAAGTAAAAACACTTGCTTTAAACATTTTTAAATACGTTTTAACATTGAAAATTTTCTTTTTGCATTTCACATTAGAAATTCACGTAAATATTCCATTATGTTTATTTATATTACCACAACTTTTGGTAAAATTTGACTAATAGAAACAATTGTACAGTAAATAGGAAAAAAAAATGTTACACCTGCCTTTATTCGAAGACCGTTTATGATAAAATTACACTAAAGGTATCATTAGACATGGAATATTGTGTTCTTTAGGAATAGGAATACAATATTTAAAATACGGATGGTCTACGCATTAAAAATTGCACTAATATTTGTTTTATTTAATGGTAACACCCGCTTTTAACATCAGACTCGAGTTTCTTGGATAATAAAGTCAGACGAGAAAGGTTATAGTTAAAATAATTTTATTATATCTTCGTAGTGTTATAAAAAATGTATTATGTGCATATCCACGAACTTAGAAAAATTAAATAACCCTTAAATGCATAGTGATGCTTATCTGCATCACTTTGTATTTAACTTTTATTAAATAAATTAAGTTCATAGCAACCACTATATTTACATAGAAATATTAATACTGTAGAAATCACAAAAATACAGTACTAAATAAAGTTAAAAATCTATCTTAAAAATTGTGGTGCCTAATCCTTAATATAAGAATAAAAAACACAATTCTAAAAGAATAGTTCATGCATTTGAGGGTTAAGTTTACAAAATAAAATTCCTATAAAGTAAGTTACTTAGATTCATACTTATTAAAATAATTACTAATTTTGCACTATTTTAGTTATAACTGTAGTTTTTGCTTGCGTTGCAAATGTGAAACGTAATGAAATGTTAATATATTATACGAAAAATATCTGATTTATTTCAAAAATTTTCCTGTGTAATAAACCTTTCTCAGAATCAGATATATATATTTCGAAACAAAATAAAAAATAATGCATTTCAGGGTTAAGATCTCAAAGGATAAACTTCCAAAATCTGACCAGTATAATTGTAAAGGTTATCGCTGAATAAGATAAACGACGAAAAACTCTTCTGTTTCAATTTTCTGTTTCCTGTTTAAATTTTTTATGTAATTAGACACTAGTAGAATATGTGGCTTTCGAAGACCTACGAAAAGTAAAGTTTACTGCATATCGAAAAATGATTGGTAGAAATAAGTGTAAACTCTTTGACGATGCCCAGTCTGTTTATTTGCAAATTGATCTAAGTTCATAACGCATAATTTTTTAATATGGATTTATGATTAATTTTCATATTTAAAATTATAGCTTTGAGAAAACAAAATGTCTAGAATATATATGGGTCCATTTAATGTATCTTACGAAAACATTTTAAATCGGATAATTTTTTAAAAAAGAGAGAAATTGAAGTTTTTCACGACAAATTAACATTAGCATCCTGAAATTTTGACCTTTTCGAACTCATTGAAGATTTAAGAGCCTACACTAGTCACCCAAAAAAGACCCGGATTATAACGTTAAACCTATGGGGAAGTTATTTTCAAATATCTTGCTTAAATTTTGATATTTTTGAACGATTTTTTTGCATAGGATAGCTGAGGACGATACACAACCGTGCTAGTTTTTACTTTTTTTTTTTTTTTTTTTTTTTTTTTTTTTTTTTTTAATATTAGGATAGTTTCAATTTCAGAACCGGTTCAAACCGTTTCCGAAAGTAAAAGTAATTAAATACACAGGATGGTCATAAAAAAACTTTGCCGATATATGGAACCCTAGCGGCCGTTCCGTTTAACCGATCGAGATGAGATTTCAGATATAGTTATTCAGAGGTATGAGCTCGGGATTCTGTGAACGGCAACAAATTAGCGCTCACGGTTACGATTATAGGTACAGAAACTCGAAATTTTCGAACGGCAACGCCCATTTTTTATGCCGCAAAATGCTCAGCGCCCTAAAACGGCTGGAACGGTACGTGTATCGCAAAAAATGGACGCGTTATGTAGGCACAAAAAACAGCTCAGCAAACGGCCAAAAACAACACGATCGGTGCGCACGGAGGAAATTTGCATATGACAGAGGCAAGACAACAATCATAGAATGCGGTTCGACAGATAATCAGCGTAGAAAACGGATTCTTGCTTCTGTCATATGCAAATTTCCTCCGTGATCCCCGATCGTGTTGTTTTTGGCCGTTCGCTGAGCTGTTTTTTTTGTGGGTGCATAACGCTTCCGTTTATTGCGATAAACGTACCGTTCCAGAGCTATTTAGGGTTTTCGCATGAGCTGAGCATTTTGCGATGAAAAAAAAATGGGCGTTGCCATTCGAAAATTTTGAGTTTCTGTACCTATAACCGTAACCGTGAGCGCCAATTTGTTACCGTTCCCGAGCTCAGAAAGAATCCCGAGCTCATACCTCTGAATAACTATATCTGAAATATCATCTCGATCGGCTTAACGGAACGGCCGCTAGAGTTCCATATATCGGCAAAGTTTTTTTATGACCACCCTGTATATATATATTAAACTAAAATATTAAGCAAAGAATTTAAAACTAGCCCGGTTGTAGATCGTCATCAGCTATCCTATGCAAAAAAAACATTTGAAAATATCAAAATTCAATTGAGATATTTGAAAATAACTTCCCCATAGGATTACCATTATCATCCGGGTCTTTTTGAGTGACTAGTGTAGGCTCTTAACGTAAATACATAAACTATGTACTTTCTCGGACTGATTCAATCCAAGGAACTCAAATAAAATGTCAAAAATGGATGATAATATTTGAAAAAATAAATTTGGTGCTAGTTTATTATGTAGACGGCCCTAAATTCAAAAATAGCTTTAACCATTTGCACTCCACTGACACTTATACAGTAACTGTGGATTTCTGGTTAAGCTTACAGGGCTGCCACAGGTGACTATTTTCCTATTCTATTCGCACCACTATTTAAAAATAAACAGATTTTGCACTATATTGCTCTTGCAAATGTTCTCGAGCTATATGACAATAATTTCTGTTTTGAGAAAGTGGTGAGAGATAGAATTAAAAAATAGTCTGCTGTGGCAGCCGTGAACATAGTATGTCACCATATACAGGGTGTCCCAAAAATGTCTGATGGATTTTAAAAATGAATAACGTGCAAACGGTGACAGATATTGAAAAAATTCATTCAGGAGTGTTATGTAAGATGTCAGGAGATTTTATGCTGCGATTTTCAGTTTTTGTTACAAATAGCATCGACAGATAACGTTGCAAGCAATAACCGCTAAATCCAAGCTTGATTTTTTCGCCTCTCTCTTCTTCCATGCAAAAAATGGAGATTAAATTGTATTGAATGGATACCGAAGTACCCAAAATCGGATCTGGACTGAACACCTATTGCTCTCAGCGCCATCTATTGCTTAAAATTCGAACTAAAATCAAGAATCACAGAAAAAACTCCTCACGTCATACATAACCCTCCTGCAAGAATTTTTTTAATATTTTTCACTGTTTGCAAGTTATTGAATTTTAAAATCCATCCGTCATTTTTGGGACACCCGGTAGATGTCAGTGGAGTGAAAAAGGTAAATATCCTTAAATAAAACAATATTAAAACTCTAACATCGCTGCCATCTCTTTCACCCGTACCTTACTCGTATCGCAAAATTTAACAATTTTTTTTTTCTTATTTAATCGGCAGATTAAAGCGGTTTAATAAAGATAAAATTTACTATAACTTTTACTCTGCTACAAAAAAGCGTAAGATCTTGGCAGCTATGCTCTAATGACACCTTTGGTATGGTTTTTATTACGAACAGCTTGCAAATAAAGGCACGTGTTAATACTGGCTTTATATTAGTGGAATTCAAATCGAATTTGCTATTGACTTTAAAAGTGAAAATGGGAGTTGATTTTTTATGAAATTTAATACTTCACTATCTGGGCAGAAAACCCGTTTTGTTTAATTTGCATATTATAAGATTTTTCGAGTTTTTAGGGGAAATATCTAATTTTGTTCTACACTTTAAAAAATATTTATAATATTAATTTCCTATATATATATATATATATATACAGGGTGTTCCGTTAAAGGGGTCCAATATTAATAGGGGTAATAGAGGAGATCACATGGAGCATAAATCAGTATATAAAGCCTGGTCGGATCTCAATAGTTTTCAAGTTACAGCAAATAGAATGAAAATTCGGAAAATTGTAAAAGAACCCTCATTGCTAAACTATCGATAATGCTACATAAAAACGAAGCACATATTTAGAAAGAGCAGAAAAAAACCTACAACATGACATCAATTGTATTAAAATAGCAATATTTATTGACGAGTTACAAGCCCTGAAACAGTGAAAAAAGTACGAAATCCAATATACATCAAAATAGTTAATCGTTAATTCCAAAAAGACAACTCTAGCTACAACAAGGAAAATGTAGTAAAATTTGGTCCATTCCGAAAATTTTCGAAAAAGCTTACAATGAACCATATCGGTTTAATTGTGTGAGAGAAATTAATCAGTTTCTTAGTTACAACCCCGCTTTCTTTGACACTAGCAAAGGTTAAACTCCGCCCATCACGATTGGAAACACCGCCTTTTTAATTACTCTCAACTATACATTTTCGATCATGCTTCTTCTGAGATGCAACATTTTTAATTATTCAAGAGTTGAATGAACCAAAATAACTTTACAATAATAGTCTACATTTTAAAGTGGTCTTTTATTGATATAAAGCTTAAGTTAAATTCTTTAAAATTAAACTGGTGGTGAAAATTCGGAAATAATTAAAAATATTGCGATTTGTAACTATGCAAGAAGTTTCAGTACATGTTTTACATGGACAATTATTGTATGTATATGTGCATCATAATTTATGATAGGAAATAATAATAACAAATAGCATAATAATTTTATTAATTATAAATTTAAAAAAGACACTAAATTTTAAATTAATTCATACAAACTTTGTAATTTACAATTTGAGTACACCACAGTCTGTGACTTACAAAATACCGTGCCAAAAAGTGTTGAAAATAAAAGAAAAATGACAAATAAAGAATTACATTCCACGTACTTTATGACATATGTGAAGCATAGTCTTCTGGCCTGCGCTGCACAGTTCAATGTCGGAAGGCAGACGAACGGACATTATTATAATAGGTGTTCGAAGTTGCGCCCATTAACAGAATCGCACAGCCGACAGCGACGTCGTAAAGATTGGCGAACACGCCGAAAAACTCCGACGGAGTTGGGAATGTCTCCTGCAGCGACAACGATTCGCGCTAGTAAATCCTCCGGTGTATCCACAGGCGTTTCATACACCAGCGATTTAAGGTGTCCCCAAACAAAAAAGTCTAACGGATTGAGGTCTGGAGAGCGTGCAGGCCAAGCAACAGGTCCACTGCGTCCAATCCATTTCCCAGGATATGTTTAATTGAGGTGATTGCGAACACCTATGAAAAAATGTGCCGGTGCGCCATCGTGCATAAACCACATATTGTGGCGCAATGTAGCTGGCACATTTTGCAGTAACTGCGGTAAGATATCCCGTAGGAATTCCAAGTACATACTGCCATTGAGTACATCTGGGAGTAAATATGGTCCTATGAGATAATCGCCGAGGACACCTGCCCATATGTTCACACTGAACTTTTGTTGTGCGTTCGACGGGAAAACAGTGTACGGATTTGTATATAACCATGTGTGCATATTGTGCGTGTTTACCACGCCCTCTCTCGTAAATGTTGCTTCATCAGTAAATAAAATATTTTCCAGAAATTGTGGATTATTTTCTGTTACATTAAGCAACCAGCGTACGAATTCTGTCCGCTGAGCACAATCTGTTACTGATAACAGTTGTACCCGCTGCACATGAAAGGGGTGCATGTTTTCTGCACGCAGAACACGCCACACACTTTGGTGAGAAACACCGACTTCAGACGCAGCAGCTCGTGTACTCGTGGAGGGGTTATCTTTAGAAATATTCAGTACATCTTCTTCCATTGCAGGTGTTCGTACATGTCGAGGTTTCCCTGCATCAATGCTTGCTGTATTAAACGATCCAGTCTCCCGTAATCGTCTATCGATTTTTATGAAGAGTTTCGAACTTGGGCAACGTCTCCTTGGAAATTGCTCACGGTACATGCGCTGTGGTAGACATGCATTTCCATGAACTTGCCCGTACATCAGATGCATGTCCGCATATTCTTCGTTAGAGTATTCCGGCATAATTATTATACATCAACTTACTACAATCCCACTTACAACAGCCTCCCTTTAACATAACGCCCACTGATGACTGCTGTTATTGCACTTTTCTTCCTATACACATAGAAAATTTGCATAAAAAGTACTTCTTCTTCATCATCCTGAAAGTTCATGGAGGAAACGCAGCAGTCACGGAGTTTGCTTTAAGACAAGGCGAGAGCTGCACAATATGTCATTCACTTGACCAGACTGAATAATGAAAGGGTATTGATAGAGGTTGATCAGAAATGTATAATTGAAAGATATTAAAACGGGGTGTTTACAATCGTCATGGGCGGAGTTTTGCCCTTTCCGAGCGTGCAACAGTACAGAGTTGTAACTAGGGAACTGCTTGATTTCTCCCATACAATTAAACTGATATGGTTTATTGTCAGCTTCTTCGAAAGCTTTCGGAATGGACCAAATTTTATAACATTTTCCTTGATGTAGGTAGAGTTGCATTTTTGGAATTAACGATTAACTATTTTGCTAAATATTTGATTTTGTATTTTTTCACTGTTTCAGAGCTTGTAACTCGCCATTAATTCTCAATATTCTAAAACAACTTATGTCATTTCGTAGGATTTTTTCTGCTCTTTCTAAATATGTGCTTCGTTTTTATGTAGCATTATCGATAGTTTAGCAATGAGGGTTTTTTTACAAATTTCCGATTTTTCATACTATTTGCTGTAACTTGAAAATTATTGAGATCCGGCCAGGCATTATATACTGATTTATGCTCCGTGTGATCTCCTCTATTACCCCTATTAATATTGGACCCCTTTAACGGAACACCCTGTATATATATATCAGTAAGGAATGATACTCACAATGGAGGTTACGTGAAAAATGTTTTACGTAAATTTCATGCATTTATAATAGAGTGATTTTGTAAAAGAGTGACAACATACGGACAGTAAAATTTGATTTGTTAAAAAAGACATTGGAAAAAATCTTGGTGAATCTTGATATTAACTTGCACTTGGCGAGTCTGCAGTTATCTTTAATCTAATATTTATTTACCAGTCTAACTTGTATAAGTGAATAGTTCACATTAGCTCCATGTGCTACCATTTACATTATATTCAAATTCGGAAAATAATATTTCACTCTGACTAATCATTTCGGGAAACCCATTCTTTCAGTTTTGGAAATAATTAGGTATGTGGAGGAAGTTTGGATAAATGTTATTTACCATACATTTTTAAAGAGAATTAAAGGGAAAAATTATTAAAAGGATTTATAGTAACAAATGAAACCAAAGACATTTGTTCGGAAATTTGGATAGCAGGCCATAACCGTGTCACTGCATGCATTCAAATTGGTTTTTTAATATCAATTTAATAAAAAATGGCAACAATAAGTTATAACATTATTTTCTCTTTCTTTCCTCTTTTTCATAGCATCGGAACAATTTTGTTGCCATCATTACACACATTTCACTAAAATTTAGAAATAAGTTAATATATCGAAAACAAAGTTAAGTTTAAAAATTCTTTGAGAAGTTCTCGTGTCCATACGTCTAACTGGCGTTAGTTTCATCGCGCATTGTTCCACGTTCTAGCAAGAGAATTGTGAAATACTGATAAGTTTCTTGAAAGAATACACCGATTTGCGCTGGGTTTGTGAACCAATCCCGCTGTCAGATGCCGTACACATACTATTTACATTTTTTTTTCGGATTTGTCTCTAGAATCCTAAATGTTGAATGCTTTATTGGCTGAAAATAACAGCATATTGATTATAAGTCGTGTATTTTTCCGAAATGACATATGAAATAGAAATATTTTTTGTATGCTCAAAAATAATGTAATTTTTATACCACTAGTTAAAAAATATTTCAAAGAATGATATGTTTTGATATATGTTATCACCTTTGGAAACAATTTAAATCTTGCACTAAATTTTGTTTAAAGTGTCATTGTAAGAGAAAAATGACGTATGCGCAAAGACACTGCCATAGGAAAACTAAAGGCCAGACGACACGAGTGTGACGTTATCAGTAATCGACCGGCTTCTCACTAGTGTTGGAATTCACACCGGAAAATTTTGAATAGCAATTTTCTTTTATTTTATTTGTGGAATATCTATCATCTTATAAAACAATAATAACTATTTAAACTTACTTGTGAGAATTTGGAATCACCCAATAAAAAAATTAGCCACATGCGGCAACACTGTGGCATTCCGCATCTGGCTGAATTTTTATTTGGGGATTCCGAAAGGACCTTATACACGCAACCTGAGGTCGAGGCTAGAATTCTTCTGCTGGTGATATTTACTGGCTGTATTTAGCATAGCAATCTATGGAGTGCTAATTATTAATGCTTGTTTGTTAAAAATAGCACAAAAAATTCTTTGTTGTAGATGCATATACATAATATATTGTAATATTAATTCTAAATATTGTTCTGTATGTGAAAAAATTCTCTAAATTTGCAAATTTTCCGTTAAAATGTATGCATTCAACCTGAGTCAAGTCTAAAGTTGTCTGCTAGTGGTGTTTGCGCTTGCGAATACGTATTCTGTCAGTGCAGTTTCTAGAATAACAGATCAACATACCACCAGCTCTGGCGTACGTACATAAGGTCCATTCTCACCAGTAAGTTTAAATAGTTAATATTATTTTTGTTATCATTATTATTATTATTATTATAGTTATTACTATTATTATTCAAAACGAAATATTCACTGTAACTAGCCAAGAGCATTCTGCTTCAGATGTGTAGCTTGTTCAATTCGTGTTGATTTTATTTTTCTATGTATTCGACAATTTTAAATTTAAAATACAGAAAATAAATGAATAAATAAAAATAATAAAAATGAATGAAGTTCCTTCATGGAACCGTTTATTAGCGGTTGTTAACCCTTTCAGGGGCAATGAAATTCCATTGCTAAAGTGTTGGAATTAATGAATGACATCGAAATTTGAAAACAAATTTGTTTGTGCATAAGAAAAAGCTATATTTCACACAGATAAAACATTGATTTTTTTTTTTTTTTTTTTTTTTTTTTTTTTTACCAAACTTCTGGTGCCAATGTGGCATTTGGGAATTAAAATTAAGTGATTGCCTAAACATGCCACTGCCCCTCAAGGGGTTAAAGCAGAAATTATAAATAAAATTATAAAGCAGAATTTCAGCATGGAAATATTACTGCACATATATTTATAATTTTATACTTTCAATATACATGAATTTACTGGCATGCAATTCAACGAAAATTTCCTTGTAAATGATTATATGTATTCTGATTTTGAATGCAGTGTATAACAAATTTATCACTATAGTACATATTTTTCGATACAGAAATTTGTATAATAAATGAGTCATTCTCTGAAAAGTGGCAAATTTATGTACCTGGGGTCTCGAAGACATTTTTAAAATTATAAAAAAGAAAAAGTGATTTAAACTATCACTATTAATCATACATATAAACTGTAATTATTTTCTTATTGAAATTGAAATTTGATAAATTTAATGTATTTTTTAATGCAAATATCATTCCCTCACTATGCCCCCATTCACATATGTAGAAAAGAAAATGCTTTCTCTGCCATTCCACCACGTATATTTATAATTATTTTATCTCAATTCATTACACACACTTAAATACATATTTAGCCATTTAATCATATTTATATTTTATATAATAAATGCATTTCGGCACTTTTTTATGATATCCCTACCATTTGTCGTCATTTCCTCACATAACTATAAATTTGCCATTATTTACTTAGTAGAAAGCAGCACATGCTTTATATAGGTCTAGGACAGTTTGTACAAGAGTAAAGTGAAGTATTCATCTTGTTGTTTGCTCAAAAACGTTCTTGAATAGTCAGTATATGGCTTTGAAGTACTAGATCAATGTAAGTATTTTTATTACGCGTCATTCCCTCATCTATTATAAATTTAATAAAAGCTAATGAAATGTCTTTTTATGTTGTTAATATTATTAGAAATGTGTTTCAAAAGATATGTAGTAACTGAAAATTTACCTAAGACTAATCGCTTTTGTATAACATTGTTTTCAGAAGTATTTCGTCATTCCATCACAATCATTTCCTCATAATTTTAATATGAGAGAATGATTTAAATTGTGGGGGAATGATCTGAATACATTTATATATGTACTAAACAGTAAAATAAGAAAATCTAATGTAATAAAATACACATTAAAAAGCTCATAAGACTTTTAATTACCGTAAGTAAAGATAATACATTTTTAATTTTTATTATTTTACAGGGAGAAGTTAAAAAAAAATTGTACTAATTCAAATAAACACCAACTCTTCTAAATGTTAAGCATTTATCTTTATTTTTTCGATTGACATAGAGTAAAAATAAACTTTCTTGATGGACAGCATGACTTTCAATTATAATTTCTTTTCTTTTTTAACCCTTTCAAGGGCGGTGGTATATTTAAGAAACCACTTAATTTTAATTCCCAAGCGTCACAATGGCACCAGACATTTTACAAAATTTTATCTATTTAAAATGTGTGTGAAATATAGCATTTTTCTTATTTTCATATACATTTATTCTTAAATTCCGGTGCCAATCATTTATTTGAACATTGTAGCAATGGAAGTGCTTTGAAATTAAAATATCAGACGAACTATGAGATACAGTTTTGTTCATGTTATTTTTTGATAAATATAGCAATAAGGTATTTGTAGGCTAAATTTTGAGATTTTTGGGGACATTTTATTGGCCGCAATAAGAAAAAAAAAAAACCACTTTTCAAAGAAGGACCCAAATATACAAATATCGTTAAATTTCTAAACTGCTATTTTATTTTAGTGTTGTTTAGACATATTTAAAGAACGTGTACAACGAAATGCTGCTACAGTTACCAGTGGCGTAGCTTTAGGGGGAAGGGGGGGGGCTTGATCATTTTACTACCAGCTGTATTATATTGAAAATTTGGCCTTATTTAAAGATTGAAATTTATACCAATAAACAAAGCAAAATCTAGCATACAATAACACTTGTATTAAAATAATTGACCCCCCCCCCACACACACAAACGTTACGCCACTGACCGTGACTGCTTTTAATACTGAAGTTGTTACTGTCAATTTAAACATCAAATATCAATCCTATGCCAGTGTTTTAATGCACTTTGGCTAAATAAACGTTCTTTAATGCACATAAGCATATAATAAAAATACTTGTTCGGATGCGTAGGAATCTGATTGACTAATCGTTAAGAGCAATCAGAGAAAAAATTTAGTGATGCCAAAGATGCTTAGGATATGCATAACTCTAATGAGAGTATTTCAGACTATAATTTTTGAAGATTTACAGTAAGCTAGAAAATCAGATTTTAATGCTTTTGGTTTTGGTTGTACCTTTTTTTATTGAAACACTTCGTCTAAATTTGCAAAAAATCGATAATAATCATAGTCAAAAAGTATTACGATTGTAGGCTGAAAAGTAATGAACACATGCATGTAAAACACGAATAAGAACAAATAGCAAGATTGAGCAAAAGTACATTAAAGTACAATTCTTAAGCTTCAAATTCATATATTTATTTTTCAACATAGTCACCGATAAGGCTAATAAATTTCTCCCAACGTGTAACAAGTTTTTTTTATTCCATCACTGAATATTTTCCCGACTTTTCTCGAATCCAGGACTTCACAGCTGCGTTCATTTCATCGTCTGGAGTGTGATGATTACTCTTGAGTTCTCTATTGGGTAGGTGAAAAAGTAAAAGACGCAAGGCGCAATAAAAGGCAAGTAATGTGGGTGTGGAATCGGTTCAAACTTCAGGTTTTGCAGAGCTTCTGCAGATTTTACGGTTTCCCAATTGTTCAATAATGAAGACAACACACGTTCCTTGGATATTCTAATATGGTTTGCGATACAATTTTGTATGATTCGCCGGTCATTTTGAATCAAACCGTCGTGTCGACGAATTTGCAATGTTTATCGCCTGGGCAGTGATCGGACGTCGGCTGCGTTTTTCCTTCACAATTATGAATTTCTAGGCTCGCGATCACAAAATTTTCCTGCCGATCGATTTACAGTAGACATATCAACAGCATCGTCGCCGTTAACAGCCTTTAAATGACGATTAATCTCAACTTGAGTCACTTTTCAGCAGTTAAAAATTCGATAACAGCACCCATTTTAACTTGCGTTGACATAGCAAAAGAACACGTCTCTATACTTCCGCTTCTCAGAACACACTGGATGAATTCAACGACTTCAAATCTGCACATGCGTATAGAGTGGGAATGTTACTTCCATATGCCACAGGGCACGCTTCTGAAGGTTGTTTCGTTCGCGCTCTAGAAGCATGTGTGCCTCATCAGCCTACCCTCGTATAATACTTTTATAATGAGTATACAGATAGAGTATTATAAAGCTTATAATACTCTACTTTAGAACAGTAGAGTATTATAAGCATATTTTCCTTATCCAGAAAGTACAGGTTGTTTCAACGATGGAGATATGAATAAAAAGAAGGAGACATATAGTGCAGTGTCTACCAGTTGCTAGTGATTTAACTGAGGAGGTAGTCACAAGATGGCGGTTGTTTTTTTTACATCGGATGAACAGTTTCTGATTTCTGCCGGGGCAAACCTCCACAAGTTCTTTTGAAAAGAAAATTTCGCCTTATTGAAGCAAAATTTCTCTAAGAAATATGGTAAAAACTTATATACGCTTTTATTAACGGAAGTCTGCCTATGTATTATTATTCGTTTCACTGGCACTGACAGGATGTTACTTCGGTTGTATACGGCAGAAAGTACTGCCGACTACTGCCTGGGTAAATTTCCATCAGTAAAAAAGGATATCTGTTTTTGCAATAATTATCAATGAAGTTCTGCAAGAATAGTGCGTTTAAATAAAGAGAACATTTCTATTGAAATACTGATAGAAGTTTGTTCCGGTGGTATTGAGCCCTAGCGAAGGTGGTTATTTTTTAAGCTTCACGTTTTTAGGATATTTCAATTCCTCTTTACTCATAATTCTATGGTTTTAACTGATCATCCTAATAAAGTGAAGAAACTTTAAATTTGTAGTATAGGGTAATTTTTTTTATTGTTAGCACACTGTCAGTATTTATACAATTTATTCGTCTTGCTGAATAAAAATATCATGAAATATTCGTCATATACGTTTTTTATGAAGTATACTGTAGGACAAAATTAAAAAATGGAGTATGAATAAATAGGAGGAGACATATCGTATATTGACTAGGAGTTGCGAGTGAAGTAACTGAAGAGGTTGTCACAAGATGGTTGCAATTTTTTTAACCGGATCCACAGTTTATGTTTACTGCTAGTGAAAACTCGCACCAGTAAACTCGAATAGAAAATTTCGTCTTATTTAAGCGCCTTACTGATGGGAAATTTCCCTCACAAATATGGTAAAAATTTCTATTTCATTTTACTGGTGTCAATTTGCCGAAATATTAAAATACTTTCCCTGACAGAGACAGTAGGTTGTCTTCGTTGTCACAATGTGGCGGAACTACTACCTCCAAAGTAAACTTCCACCAGTAGAAATGTATATCAGTTTTTGTCATTATTTTTGACTGAAATTTTCCATTAATGCGGCGTTTAAACCTTTATCTACGGCATTATGATTTACTGCAATTGTTTTCATCTAATTTTTTTTTCAGTTGCTGCAATGAAAATTAAAGGATAAACATAAAAAATATACTCATCCGTGAGGAATTTAATTATTTATAGGTAATTAATTAAAGTGGTACTTTAAAGAACCGTCAGTACACTACGACCAAAATATCGTAACAGAAAACTCACAAGGTATTTCAACTGGCACCAGAAAATATTTTCGATTTAATAAGTGTGAAATATAGGCTTTTTCTTATTTACAAAGAAATCGTTTGGCGAATTCCGGTGTCAATCATTTATTTCAACACTTTAGAATTGAAAATACTTTGCTCCTGAAAGGGTTAAAAAAACTATTTTTGTTAGGTTTCGATAATGTTAGCAGTCTTTTAGTTATGCGACGCCAATATTCCAGGGACAACATGTTCTCTCGCATCTCAACATCTGCAATATATGAATTTACATATGCCATCACTAGCATAGCAAAAACGAGCCGGTGCCACGACTTTTTCGATTTCCTATAAAAAATAATAATGAAACAGAAAAGAAATACCAGGGAAATCATTACTACACTACATTTTTATAATTACATTTTAAAGTAGATGAAAACGATGGATAACTACGCAGACGAAAAGTAAACAAGAAGTTTTTCACCAACACCCAGTGTACTGACGGTACTTATAAGTACCACCGAGTAATTCAACTGTTAAATCAAATACATACACCGTTAACCTAAAATAGCTAGTCAAATTGTATTCTAAGATGATAATGAACACATAAAACAAATCCAACACTTATCTTATATCCTTTACTGTGTTTGCAGCAATCAAAAGACGAGCGCGGCAATCTGTATAAAATGTCGGCACAAAACACATCGACTGCTTCAAAGGTAGCCTCATTCCTCTCTAAAATAACAAACCTAGAACAACTGCTGCCATGTACTCGGATAAAGTGGAGTTAAAAGAGTGTTTTTGCAAAGTTCCATTAGAATATTAGTAATATTCACTATGGTATAAAATTTTAAAGTGGGTGGTACTTATAAGTACCGTCAGTAGATAAAGGGTTAAATAAAGAGAAATTTTCTACTTAAATTTACTGGTGGAAGATTCCCGTAGTGGTAATGTGCCCCACTGCGAAAGCAGTTACAGTTGAAGCTTCACTATTTTAAGGATATGGTTCCTCTTTCTTAACCCTTTGTACTCGAGAGATGCAAACAAAATTATGAGTTAAAAAAAATAATTGCATCAGAATGCGCAAACATTATTAGATACCTTTCAATTGTTTCATATCATGGAACTATTAACCCTTTGCACTCGAAAGGTGACTCTCACTCACCACTAGTGCTGCCAGATGTCTTGTGTAAATTCGAGCTCCAAATGTTCGGCACACCAGTATTTCATAGACATTTTCTTGGTCTTATCGAATAACAGAATTATTTGCGATTTAAGAAGGCGAAATAAACTATAAGAAACAAGTGGTGTCCAGAGAATTCTGAGCCCTGATTTACTCGCGAAACCTGGCAATACTAGTGGTGAGTGAGAGACACCTTTCGAGTGCAAAGGGTTAATAGACTCCATGATATGAAACAATTGAAAGGTATCTAATAATGTTTGCGCGTTCTGATGCAATTATTTTTTAAACTCATAATTTTGTTTGGATAAACATTGTGGTGTTTAACACTACTTTTCCCATGCTGGTGTTATTTTTTATTACTTTATATATTTAGTGTTTTAGATGTTTAACATTATAACTATTTTGTAATAAAACGTAAAAGAGAAATTTGTAATTCACTGCTATGTTAGTTTTTCAATATGTTTAGCCTTTTTTTTTTAATAAGACTAGTAAATGTGTTAATTAAGACGACCTTACAATAAAATCTGAAAGGATTTTTATGTTACACAATTAACCAAGACACTGGCTCGGGAATTCTCATAGGTGGTAGATTGAAGGAATTAAAGAGGTAGATAAAATAAACTGTAAATAGATTAAAGATAAGAGCAAATCAGTCGTCAAATGCTTTTGTTTCAGCTCGTTAAGAAAGAACTGAAAGCCAAACTGAAATTACATAAACGAGAAAATTTAGATTGAATGAAAATACTTTTCTTCAGAGCAGTAGAAATTTACGCTTTAATGATATGTTTATTCTTTCTTTAAAAGTGTAACAGAAAAGGATTCTCCTTTTGTAATGAACGAAACATTCTTATTTAAGTTTCGTTGCTTTGAATAAATAATAAAGTTGTGGGTCTTTTTATAAAACAAAGAATAAAGCAAAGGAGAATATTTATAACAAGATAAATAAAAGAAAATCTTTTATCGCGCGCAACATTGTTATCAAGGCTAGATAATGGGAGTTTTTAAGATAAATATTAAATTTTCTAATAATTTATTTCAAATATTTTAAAATTAATGCACACTGGCGAGAAAAGATATATTTTTCTTTTGGTTGCTGGACTTATTTATTTTTTCCCATTTTAACCTATATAGAAAATAATTTAAAAAAAATGGATTTTTTTTTAATCTTTTTAATCAGGAGGAGTGGAAAACCGACATTTTGAGCAGGTTTACCCTCTTAGGTGCAAGTAATTAAGTTTCATTAATGTTGAATTGACACCGAAATTTTAGAAAAAAATTATTTTTAAAATATGGAAAAGCAATTTTACACTTTTTTTTTCACCAAAGTTATAAGAGTAAAATTTGCAAATCTTGATTAAAATTAGTCGGGATATAAAATATCTCACCGTCCCTCAAGGGGTTAAAAATTTCAAGGTTTTATAAAACCTTACATATTTTTGGAACTAATAGAGATTAATAAACGAATGAAAAAGATCTGAAATACACACACATTTCAGGATTGGATCAAGCAAGTGTCGTAGTACTTGTCCAGAAATTTCACGACCGGGAAATTCTTCGGTACCAGTGTTTTCTTATGAAAAAATATCTTCTTAAATAAGGCAAAATTTCCGGTGTTTAACCTAGATTTATTTTTCTATAAACAAATAGAGATATTTGTCTTGAAACATTCTCTTAAATGTACGACCCCTGGATCAATTAATTGTGGTGAATTTAGTTGCACTTTAGACAAGTAGAGTATTATAAGCATCTTTTCCTTATCCCAATTTATATCTCATTTCCAATGATCTTATTTAAATTTATTTCTTGCTAAAAATGATATTATGCATTTTGAAGGTATGTCGAGCATGACCAAATAAAGATCTTGCGCATGTTACATGTTCACTTGCCAAATCATTCGAATTATATTTTTTATAGTTGTTCTTCTAATTGTTAGTGACATTGTAAAATACTGACGGTTAAAGATTCAGAAGGCTCTAAAGACGGACGTCTTTTTGCACGCTTTTTTCCTTACTTATTATCCCTTCACAATGCCGCTTGCATTGTGCAGGGATAATAAGTAAGGAAAACGCCTAATTATTAAACGAATTAAATTAAAGAATTAGCCTAAATATTCTTTAACATGATGACGTTGTCCTCTAAGGCGTTGTCGTCTAAGGTACAGTGTCTAGAACTATATAGCGTGTAAATCAAAAAAGCAAAACCGCATCCAAAATATTGCATTTTACCAGAGGGCGCTATAATGGTGTTTATTGCTACGAATGAATTGAAATCCAGTGTGCTTCCAGATACTTACAATTCAATTTATACTACGCGATTTTTTTTTATTTTTTAAAGATAAACTTTGAGTAAAACATAATAAAAAAAAATTATGTTGTGATACGGTATGCATTAGGAATGGACGAAAATGCACGCGTATATTAGGGCATTAAGTATGTAACGTCCGATTTTAAAGCAGTTTTTTTATTTAGAAATTCTGAATTCACACCATCAAATTTTGAATAGTAATTTTCTTTGATTTTATTTGCGAAGTATCTATCATTTTATAAAGTAAAAATAATAATTAAAACTCTCTAGTGAAACTTGGAATTTCTAAAAAAAAAAAAAAAAGAGCTCTTTTAAATCGGGCGTTTCATACACTTGCGCTCGTGCGCTGTTAGCGGATTTATGTCACTAGCCACTAGTGTTAGTTTTTTAGAAAATTTGAATTCACACCCCAAAAATTTTATTGGTAATTTTCTTTTACTTTAGTTATGGAAAATCTACCATCTTGTACAGTAAAAATAAGAATTAAAACTTTTTGTTGAGAATTCGGAATGTCTAATTAAAAAATCTGCCAGATATCATGACGTACGATGCGTACGTCACAGAGTGCAGGAGGTTAATGACCTGATATTTTAATTGCAATTCCCTCCACATATTTCTAGACGCTGTAACTAATGTTTAGTTTTTACACTTTCAAGCAATAAATTCGATGGCAGCCCTGCCTAAGAAAATGTAATTTTTTGGATACATTCTAAAGTAATACCTGCATATGAGATTTCCAATGGAGTTATGATTAAAGAGGAGGAGACATATAGTGTACTGTCTACTAGTGAAGAGACTGATAAGGTTGTCACAAAATGGCAGCTGCTTTTTTAAAATCTGATCTACAGTTTCCGATTAACGCAGAGGCAAATTTTCTATCAGCAAAATTTAATAGAAAATTTCGTCTTATTTAAGCGTATTATTCATGGAATTATTCTCTCACAAATATGAAACAAATTTATATTTGTTTTTACTGGTGCCAGTTTGCGTGCTAAATCAGTCGGGATGTTTCTTTGGTTGTCACAATATGGCGTAAACGCAGGTCCTGATTACCACCAAAATAAACTTCCACCAGTCAGAATTAAAATATGTTTCAGCCATTATTTATGACTGAAACTTTGTATTAATAAGGCGTTTAAATGAGAAAATAATATCTATATAAATTTACTGGTGGAATTTTCCACCGGCGGTAATTAACCTTTGCGAAAGCGGTTACAGTTGAGTTGAAGCTTCACTATTTTAAGGATAAGTCAGTCCCTCTTTATTAATAGTTCCGTGATATTTCCACACTATATTCTTCTAGACACTGTATCTTAGGTATTAACTTCCTGGCGGTAAACAATAAGACCCAAACTTAACACGTTCAGGCCGGCGCCTATATTCATGTTTTTCGCTGTGAGGCGGCGCTCGAATTCATTTTTTGCTTCATCTGGCGGCACGGTACTTTCGCTTATTCAGACACTGTATGTACTGACACGCCCCTCATATTTATTAAATTGAACTCGAATATAACAAGCAGAGTTGATTGTGAGTGTCTGAAAGTTCGTAAGGAGTAAGCAAATTACTTAGAGATATGATTTTATTGACAGCATATGCACGAATTTAATATAAAATGTCTGAAAATCGAAAGAAATATGGGCAACATGATATAAATGCACTTTCTGTAAGGTAGAAGGCACGCCCTGAGTCAATGATATCTTTTGAATGAAAACGAGAATTCTCGTTTCCCGTCGTAAATGTATAAGGTTTATGATACTGAATTGTTTTCATTTTCGAATATTCAAGTGTGACCCACCTGTAGTGCACGCCTTCTATTTAACAGTGGGGTGTGACCCACCGGTGATGCACGCCGCCCGATGCGACAGTCAAGCGTGACCCACCGGTGATGCACCCCGGCGTGAACGTGTTAAATGACATTCCCACAAAGGTATAAAATGATTTACTTTTATACCACACGAATATTGAGCTTGCAAAAATTAGGCAATGATTTTGAAAAGGAAATTATCGCATTATTTTTAAATAAATTTTATATTTAGTTGTGAATAACTAAAGTGGTTAATTCCAAATTGATTCCTCTAAAGCGGTTAAGATAACTAAAAAAAAAAAGATTCCTAAAAACGAAATTCACAAAATTATGAAACTTTGAGGATGTGTAAATATCGTATGAATTGTGTTATACACATTTTTTCGCTTTAAGTGGGATAAAGTTTAGCACTTCAATAATTATGGTCTCTATTTTATAACTCATTAATGTTAGGATATAGAGAAAATTTTGAAGATAAGAGTTAATTTTTAATTTTTTCTCTCGAACTCTAGCAAAATATCACTTGTTAAGATAACTAAGGTCATTTATTAAGATAACTAAAATCACTTTTTATGATAATATTTAAAAAAAAAATTGTAACAAAAACATTCAAACATACAATTTCTGATATAATTTATAGACTAACATAAGCCAGAGGGTGAAGTTATTGATATCAGTTTTTAAAGAGAAATTTTCATCTTACTTCCCGCAGAAAGTCTGTGATTTAAAACGGTATTAATTAAGGTAAATTATATAATTACCGCAATTAAATAAGGTAATATAGCCTTCTTGGTCCCTGATCGGTAATAAATTAGAAAGTAAAATCGAAAAATAATCTGGTGGTAAAATTTATCACCTTAAAATGAATTAAAGCAAAAAGCAAATGTTATTACATACATTCTATGACCCTATATATCCTCAGAGTTTTATAATGTTTTGAATTTAAAGCTTAGAGATCTTCCTGTAAAAGATAAGACTAAATATATAAAAAAAAAATTAGCATAAAAAATCATCTAACAATTTTAGACCTCCTTCATTATATGCTAAAGCAAAATCAATGTGGCTTAGCTACAAATATTTTATTAAATGATTATTTCATGTTTGTTAATTTAGAGCAAAACATCGTTTTACATATAACATAAATGATTCCATTTTGAATGAACAGAATCTAATAAGAAAATTAACAATTTTCAAGGAATTACATACCTACATTCGATATTTTTTAATAAAAAATTCGTATATATATATATTTTTTTTTTACTTAAAACTTTACATGAACTCATTTTATGCTTTTTCATAAATATTGTAAGACCATCGAAATAGACATTTTTACAAAACTTGGGTGAAAAACATTTTATGAAGAAATGATTGGAAAAAGATTCCGCAGATAACTGCACTCTTTCTTATAAATCAAATTGAATATCGTATTAAAATCCATGTCCCAATCATATTAAAGATATTATTAATATCTTTTCATATTTCTAATGAAAATCGTCTCCTAAAAAAGTACGACTTAAAAGTTTTATGCTCATTAGATCTCATTTATTAAAATTAAGTTTCTTCCTTACGATTAATTTTAAGTAATTGAAAGAGATTTTTTGTATTTAATAGAAATTAATATTCATAAGGTGAAGCTAATAAAATAAGCTATTAATGAACAAATATCATTATCTGTTAGGTCGATAAAAATAGAACAGAGTGAAATAAACAAATTTTATCTAATTAACATTATCTCTCTAAAGTTACATTTCTAATGATCTTTGATAATTAAATTAAGTAATAAAATCATCATAATTAAAGGAGCCAGTTCAACGCATGCTTTTAAAAGAAATAAATGTAAATAGATTTTTTCTTTTGAATAAATTATTGGAAATTCAAGATTCGATTTTTCCATTGTATATTTCCCTGATTAATGTACATGATGCCCTTGAATATACCTACGCTACACAAAGAATGGAACTATTAATAAAGAGTAACTGAAATATCCTTAAAATAGTGAAGCTTCATCTTTAACCGCTTTCGCAGGGGTTGATTGGTGCCGTTGATTTGATTTGAAAGCCTAAAAGGGATTGCCCAGAACAGGACTTAGTCTGTAGAGAATAATATCCCTCCCGGTCACCTTTTAAGGTTAAAAAAATTACAATAAAAAAGTTACAGTGTTCAGCCGGAGCTGTACCCGCCGTTAAACGCGACAAGGGGGCGGTTTGAAAATAAATTTGCTCAAGAAAAAAATAGTTGTTACAAACTATGGTCACAGACCAGATCGCCTACGGTTCGGCTCTGATGAGGAAATCCCTCAACGAGACAGGCGTCAGAGATTGAGAAGAATTTCTGCGTTGGGAATTGCAGCTGGATACTTCCACCACTAAATTTTTATAGAAATTTTCTCCTTATTTAAACAACATTATTAATATAAAATTTCAGTCATAAACAAAGGAAGAATGTGATTTTTGTTTTTACTGGTGGAAGTTTACTTTGGCGGAAATGAGGCACTGCGTTTCCGCCATATTGTGACAACCAGTAAAAGAAACTGACTGTTTTACCAGGCAAATTGACACCAGTAAAAGCAAATAGAAAATTTTACCATATTTTTGAGAAAATAGTTCCATGAATAAGGCGCTTAAAAAAGACGAAATTTTCTATTCAAATTTACTGGCGGGAAGTTTGCCCCGGCAGGGCGGTAATCAGAAATTTTTGATCCGATTAAAAAAAAGCAGACGTCATCTTCCAAATTTACTTCACTCTCAACTGGTAGACAGAACACTATATGGCTTACCGGCAAGAAAAGTGACACATCTCAACAAAAGTAAATTTCACAAGAGAGGCAAAAGAAAATTTGCATCATTTTATTGTAACATGAAATTATACCACTCAGCTTTGCATGCAAAAGTAAAAACATGCATAAAAGCTTAAAACCCTTAAGAATGAAGGCATAGATGTGATTTGGAGTGTTGAGTAATGTTACCTCTTCGCACAATCCACCTCCCTTATTTGCTCGCGAATGTACAGTCGTGGGAAAAAAAAAAAGTAAACACCCCCTATTAACTCCTCAACAAATTATCGTAGAAGAAAGTTACTGATACCGAACGATTGGAAATAAAGTTTACTTTTAAATGATGTATATAAAATTTGCTTAGGGGGCCATCTACTTATTAAAATAAACCATAACTTTGTTTTTTTTTCAATAGCAGTATACAATTCTGACAGCATAAATAAACTCTACATTCATCAATTAGCCTAAAAACAAATTTTTATGCAATTCGCACCACAAGTTTCCGAGAAATTAATTATTTTAAAACGAGCGCATTTTAAGGGCTGTATCCAAATTGAAGTTCCGTACTCGATTGTTAACCGAGAGAGCCACCTTGTTGATCAAGGCACCACTCAAGCAGTCAATGAGCCTGCTAGATTAACGACAGCAGAAGAAATTTCAAAATATCTAGTCACTTCTATCACAGACGGCCCCTTAAAACATCCTTTTGCCGTTTTTTAAGCATAATTTGAAAACTACTCGGAAGAAAATTGTGAAATTTTGGATTTCCATAAAGCAGGCCTTAATAAAACTAAATCCATCAAAAAAACTGAAGGTTGCAATTCATATTTTTTTCGAATATTAATTTCATAATTCATATCATAAAATTATAAAAATTGCAAATTCAACGTATTTATGTTTAGGTATATTAGTATTATTGCTACACAAAAAATTAGCACATTAGGAGCATAATTTCAGGAGATATAAATAAAAATATGAAAATGTAGTTTAACATTAGAAGCATTACATTTTGAATGTTTATAATTCAAAACCTTATCATTCAATGACTTGAAATTTGGTGTCTAGGCATAGTTTTAACCGAATATTTTAAATATCTGGTTAAAATTGTTTATTTCCATTGAAAAAAAAATTGAAGTTTGGATTCGTTTTAATATGTAGATGGCTCCTAAGCAAATTTTATATACATCATTTAAAAGTAGACTTTATTTCCAATCGTTCGGTACCAGTAACTTTCGTCTACGATAATTTGTTGAGGAGTTAGTAGGGGGTGTTTACTTTTTTTTTCCACGACTGTACATGTAGCGTAATAAATCGATTTTCGTATATCTGCCTTAATGATACGTCCTCTGTAGCAAGACGCCTCTATGACAGACCGATTAGTGCAATAAAATGCAAAATGAATTTTTGCGAGATGCGTCGCTTTTCTTGCGGATGAGCGATATGGGTTCTCCTCTATATTCATAACTCTATTACACCAAGTCCCCTGTAGCTAACAACCGCAATGTTATGAAATTTTGCAATTTTAAATAAAACAAAAAAAAAATGTATTTCCAAAAGACTCTGACAGGAAGAATATAGCACTTTTAACACGGGGAGTGGCCATAACATACGTAGGAATAACTAAGAATAACAGGGACAACATAAGAATAACAAGGAAAAAAACAAGTACAATAAGAATAGCATAGAAATAGCATGCAATTTATGTAAATACATTTCTTCTTTTGAAGAACCTATCGGAAATTAAAGAGTTATTCGAATTTCCATTTTCTTTACCAATTAATGCACAGGGTGCCTTAACCTTTAACCCTTTCAGGGGCTAGGCATTTCGGCTCCAGAAATGTCAAATAATTCATTCACACCGCAATTTACGAACAAATTTATTTAAAAATAATCAAAAGGTTTTCTTTACGTATATTATAAGACCGAAATTATACTAAAAATTACTGGTGCCATTTGGCAATTTGGGCATTAAATTTAACCGCTTGCAGACTGCAAACGGCGCCCCTGAATGTGTTAAATACGCGATTTTTTATTTTGTTTCGAGAAAATTATATATGGTTCTCTGAAAGGTTTATTACACAGGAAAAATAATGAAAAAAAATCAGAGATATATTTTTCATATAATACATCAATCTTTTCTTTTGTTACACATCTGCAATACAGATAAAAACTACTGTCGTATGGCTGTTTTGCCCTAAAATAATGCAAATTAGTAAATAATTTAATAAGTATGTCTTCAAATACCTTATTTTATTTTATTATTTATTTTATAACACTTAATATTTAACCCTTTAATTCCCATGATAGAATACGTTCTAGAAATTACGTAGTCTAGAGAATATGACGTTTCACCAGAAAGTTTCAATTTTTAATTTCGCTTTATTTAAACACGAAATGTCTGTTATTAATTAAAGCACATATTGCTATTTTAATTTTCTGGTGTGAATTAGGTATATACGAATAAAAAAAATCTATTAAATTAAAAACAGTGTTGTTTGCATATATTCAAAGCTGCGCAAAAAAAGGGTTAAATATACCGACGCTACACAAAGTTCTCTGTAACTGGATGTAACAATCGGAATCTTACGAAATTTTTCAATTTGAATTAAAAGAAAAAATATTATCCGCCAAAAAAAGAACTTCTAAAAAGCTCTGATTGCAAGAATGTAGCAATTTTAAACACTTGAGCGGCGGTGGGATATATTATTTCCCTCCCTAAATTTAATTAACATTCATACAAGAAACTTTTTATTAATTTTTACTTTTATAACTTTGGGGGAAAACAGTTGAAAAATTGCTTTTCCTTATTTCGAAATCAAAATTTTCCATATTTCCGGTGAGAATTAAGCATTACACAAACGCAATGACTTGTCCCTCAAAGGGTTAACGGAGGAAGTGGCCATAACATAAGCATAACTCATGGAACTATAGTTAAAGATTGAAATATTCTCAAGATGGTGAAACTTCAAATGTAACCGGTTTCACAGGGGTTCATTACCGCTGGACAAAATTTCACCAGTAAATTTGAATAGAAAATTTGAATAGAAACGCCTTATTCATGGAGAATTTCAGTCGTAGTAAACTGAGGAGGATGTCACAAGATAGGGGCTGTTGTTTCTTTATCTCCAATCAAGGCCTGATTAACTCTTAGGCAAGCCAGTACAAACGAATAGCAATTTTTGCATTTTTATATATAAATTCTGTATGAATAAGACATTTAAATAAGTCAAAATCATCTATTCAAATTTATTGATTTAAGATCTCCCTTGCGGCAAACAAATTTACTGATATCGATAGGAGTATTCTTTAAGTTGTCAAAATAGGGCGGAAACGCAAGGCGTGACTACCGCTATGACAAACATCCACCAGTGAAAACGAATATATATCTTTGCTTCAATTATTACAGACATTTTACATAAATACGGCGTTTAAATAAGGAGGAAATTTAGTATTCAAATTAACTTGTGGAAGTTTATCTCGGTGGTAATAAAGCCGTACGAAACCGTTACAGTTGAAGCTTCACCATTTTGAGGATATATCAATACTTCTTTGTTCGTAGTTCCATGTGATAAATAAGGATGCTTCTTCAAATTTCCCTTAGTCTGTTCCACATGAAATAAAATACTTCTAAACTTAAAATAAAGTTATTTCAATGGTATTTTGTTTATTAGTTTTTTTAACCGGTTGAACTAATTCATAATTAAAACGCAACGAAAAATACTTCTTTCATTTTGAATGTTTCACATAGCGTCCACTAAAAATCAAAATTAGATATGAAGAAATTCATCATTAATGTAATAACATGCACACATAGACGCCATGCACAGACAGCACAAATATTATTAACCTATTGCCCTGTCAACTGAAAAGGAGATGAAGAGTATGAGAATTGTAAATTCAAAAGTGTAATTCTGATGTGAATTAAATATGATGCGGGTATAATTTAAATAAATAATTCTTATCTTGCAAAATTTTATAAATTATAATTTTCTGATTTTTTTTTCTTTAAGCCTTATACGTGTTTTGTTTGGATGCTTGACCAGTGTTGCCAGTGGGCAACTTTATAAAAATTCAGATTTCTTGATTGGCACCACTTTTCTGAAATGGTAAAATTACCCTGGTTTTCGACTTAATTTCTCTGTCCATTAAATAGCAAGGGAATTTTACCACTTCAGATATCGGTGCCAGTGAAGAATCTGAATAAAAAAAAAGTATCCCACTGGCAACACTGTGCTTGACCGTCACTTAAAATATGTCAAGAAATATCGAATTTACAACACGAATGTCATTTCTTTATCACTTCTCCTGTATTAACCGCTTAATTCTCGCTCCCATGAGAATTTAGCGGGCTGTGTCCTTTATTTAGATTGTTTAATTCCCACCAGTTTTATAAAATAGTGTGAGTGGCTTTATTATGGTATCATTTTACCAGTCATTAACTAAGGTGAATTTTTTTTTTTCGAAAAAGTGGTGCCAATAAGCAAGTTAAATTTTTAAATCGTAATTTAATGCGACCGTTAAGGGGTTAAACAATATTGAGATTAATTTAACCCTTAACTGCATGAATTATTCTTTTAGAATTGTGTTTTTTATTTTTACATTAAGGATTAGACACCTGAAATCTTAAGATAGATTTTTAACTTTATTTAATAGCTTATTTTTGTAATTTTTAAAAAATTAATATTTTTATATAAATATAGTGGTTGTAAGAACTTAATTTATGTATTAAAAATTAAATAAACGGTGATGGAAATTTACATCACTATGCATTTAAGGGTTAACCCTTTCCGTCACAGAAAAATTCTGATCGCAAATTGATGAAATGATTGACTGACACCGGAATTTACAAAGGACTTTTTTTAGAAATTAAAAACATGTTACTTTAAACTTTCATTGTAAAAGGAAAATTTTATTAAAATATCCTTGGTACGTTTTGTAAGTTTGGAATTAAAATTGGGTGGTCCGGACGTGGGACCGCTGCGCCGGAAAGGGTTAAATGGAAAAAAAATAAAAAATAATAATTTTTAATTTTTAGATGAAAAAGTTTTAAATTAAAAAAGTTCGTTGTTTTTGTTTTATATGAAAACTGTATACTTATGGATTGCTTATATTACAGGGGAAAGCGAAAAGAAAGAAAGTATTTGACACACGAGAAAATAGAAAGACTTATCAATAAAAGTTTCTCATCAGGTACATAATATGATGTTGTACGCATGGTATGCACTATGCATAGTTTATGCATATGTATACTTAGTTTACACCAGGGTGGACAGGCTCTAAATAACACGTTGACTGCCACGCTACGAGTATACTCGTAGCTTTAATATTCGTGGTTTTTCATTTATTACTTTCTAACCATTATTTTAAAATATAACAAATTGCCTTACTTATTGGCAGAAATTTCGCTGTATTAGTAAAGCCAAATTTACCTTTCAGAATTTGTGGTGGCAAACGACTTTCAAGAAGAAATTTGAAAATTCGTACTTTTTGCGGCAGTGAATGTGTTAAAAAAATATATTTTACATAAAACAACATTTTCTCAATTCTGTGTGATCCTTTTAGTTAGAAAATAAAAAAAAATTAAACGTTGGGGATTTACCATTTTTAAAGTATACAGGAACAGTTTAAAAAATGTACGAAATGACGATAACGAACTCTATAATTGTAAAAGAGGATATGGTACTGTGCGCATAACATATACCTTCTAATTTTCAATTGATATTTTATAACCTTGATATTTAGAAAAATTTAGAGCATGATAGTATTATATTTGTCATAATTTTTGCAAGATAATAGCTTTCTAAATGCCGAAAATTAATTAAGAATCAGTATAAATGATTTTGAATATTGAAATTTTGATTAGTTTATCTTCATAGTTTTGTCTTTTTGAAATTTAATTTCCAAACACCAAAATGTAAATCCGGGGAAAAAAGGCAAGTCAGTACACTGATGTAAAATAGAAATTTTTGTTTTGTTTTGATTCTTCATCTTCTTTAACACTTTATGTACACGAATTCACGAAACATTTATCTTCTAAAGCATTTTTAGTGAATTTTTGAAAATACATTAGAAGATTTACATAATCATTAAATAAAATTTAAAAGGATTTTAGATGGCTTGAAGCATTTAGAAGGATTCATTAAACTTGAATTTATAGGGATTTTGTCCAATATTTTTAACCCCACTCAAATCTTTTATTTTAAATATTTTTCTTAGTATTTTGTAGAACTAGGAAATGTACAAATATAATGTTCTTACAATAGAAATATAGAAATATATCCGAAATGAATCCCCCCCCCCCAACCAACGCCATGAAAGCTGAAAAGATACAAAGGCAAAAGAAATCATCCTTTTAAAAATATTTTTGTTTTGTATAACCCATAATGCTTTTGGAACAAGATAACGTAAAGCATCTATAACTCATTCCAAACTGTATTACTACTAACCGATGTATTAAATGAATTTTATAACAAGTTACTTTAATGGTAACCGTCAGTATACATGTACCGTCAGTAGATAAATAGTTAATTATTTCTCTTCTAGATATTTTGGAAAATAATAAAATGTACTTAATCAAAAAACAATATTTTAAAACTTAGATATAGCACTGCATAAATAAAATATACAATATAACATGGCAGCCTTGTGATTTAGAAAAAAAATACCTCAGTGGTTCTCAACCTGTGTGACACGGTACGGTACACTGGTAGGTCGTGACAGGAGTGTGCTGCGATATTTTTCATTTTAAATTACATCAAGATTTTAAGAATTAAAATACATATTGTTACTTTAACATACAATATTTCATTTTATACGTTTATTTAGTAATGAAATTTAGTGCTATGTGTTTCTTGGGAAATATTTACAGCATTTTTATAGCGTTTATAAAAGTATTAGAGGAAACCATAGAAAAATAGTCTCACATATTACGATAAATTTAATAATTTGACTGAAAAACTGATCCTCCGAAAGTAATTTATTACGATGTGAAATGCAATAGAAATATTTCATATAGTCATATATTGTAAGCTAGACAAAAAAATTAACTGGATAACTTTTAAAATTTTTACATTTATATTATATAACCCTTTGAGCTCTGATGGGTGAATTTCTTCCCACTTACATTTAATTTTCAAATGCCAGATTGGCAATGAAATATTCAACGAAATTTATTTGAAAATCGATTAATGCGGTTTTTAGTGTACATTATAAGCCGAATATTTTGTTTACAAAATATTGGTTTTTACAAAATACATATTTATAATGACAATAGGTTACATAGCTGCCAACATTTAAAGCTTTCTTCTTACCACTAAAATTTTATAGTAAATATTGTCTTATTCAATCGTCGAAATCGCATTATTAATGAAGACGAAAATTTCTATAAAATTTTAGCGGTAGCCAAAAAGCGTAAGAGTTGACAGCTATGCTATGTGACATTTGGGAATTTTGACAAAATTCCCCCCCACAGCTCAAAGAGTTAAAATATGTAGAAATAATGATATACCTGCAGAATTACTACACAAGACTAACTACCAAAGGAAAAAAAAAACTATTTTCAAATATCTGACATAAAAAAAGATTTATGAGTGGTATATTTAAATTAATGTGTTGCATTCTCTTCTAATTTATTGTTAATACTCCAAACTAGCTGTATAACTTGATGATAATTCTTACATTATTTCTTGACTGATTTGTAATGCTCCATGGCTTATGCCTAAAAAGAAAAATCTGTGAGCTGTACTTTCAACATAATTTTGAGAGCAGTAACTAGATTAAATTTATATTGTTGCGCTGTCTTTTAATGATGATAGTTTGATTTGAAATGATTAGATGATAGTTTTAAACATGAAATTGTTAATTAAAAATATTTCTCTGTTCGTTTTTCTGGAATACGTGCCTGAATGTGCTTAACGTATGGTTATTTCCGTGAGTATTTGCAGTGTAAGTCACATGCACGTGGCTTACTTTATGGGAGATATCTCATTAATTGAATAAGACATAGAAAACTTTACGAAAATAACGGTGGCCAACAAGCATAGCAGTTATCAGATATGTGACTTACTTTACAAAAACCCATGGAAATAGCCGTATGTATATATAAACCATAAGGTTAGTCGGAATAACTGGACCCGCGAGGTAACTGGGCCATAGGCTATTTTATAAAAAACCGTTGATGTTTTTTAAGCTTTAACTTTTGTGAACAATGCACCTTAATCTCTGCTTCCTAAAACAACGTGTGTCAACTCAATCATAACTCTCTCTTTGCTGTGGTAGGTTGTTGAAAATTTAATTTTCTTTTTCTAAAAACAACGTCAATTTGGTTGAACTTCCTCGGCTTTTTATTAAAATACTGTAAGTACTTTTATTAAACAAACTTTTTTTAAAGGTAAGGCATAGGCATATAACTATATTAATATTATTACGTATCTATAGCTATTTATTTTACGTTTCAAATATAAGCCCGGTGTCCCAGTTACACCACAAATTTTTCAAGAATGGGGTAACTGGACAATGTTGGATCCAGTTACCCCGATAGTTATAAATAAATTTTTTTGAGCTTCTCTTACTACGGGAAATAAATTTCTCCATTGTATTTTGCTCACAATAAAGAAAATTATAGAATACCTTATTAAAATTATGTAATAAAAATTAAAAAAAAACATATTGGGCGGTATCAAACCAAATTTCTTAACCCCTTAAAGGACGTTTATGCCATTATGGCATCACATAATTTTAATCCCTAATTGCCACTTTGGCACCGGAATTTTATAATGAAAATTTCACCTTTATTGAGTACGCGAAAATATAATTTTGCTTGTTTACAAATGAATTCTCTTGTAAATAATGGTGTCATTAAATTATTTCACCATTTTAAGAACATAAGTGCCTTGCCCCTGAAAACGAGATAGCCAAACCATGAAATTGTACGATACAGATGAAGTACGTAAGTACTTACGTAGCCCTTTGTTCATAGATTTGCCTTGTTATTTTTTCCTTAAAATACCCATGTAATTTTATACTTATTACCTATACTAAAGTACATCAGTACTCCCTTAATTGTTATGTTTTTGGTATAAATTAACCCTCTAGTTCATACTGTTGCCAATTGGCAACATATTAAATTTTCCCTCCTTAATGTTTATTTACCGTTGTCTCTTGGCAACTTTAGGTTTTACGTATTCTTGTTGGTCCGATATTTAGGTTTAGTTCATAAAAAGTATCATATTTGTCAATAGTTTTTTTATAAATTACAAATAAAAAGCAACTTTGAAACCTTCCATTTTGTTAGCCATAGTTGGATTTCTAACTCATATAAAAAATATTTAACATGCAAAATTTCATTTGAAAAAAATATTTCTGAAAAGAATATACTTTTAAATGTCATTTTAAATAATTTTCAGTAATGTTTATTGGAACAAAAATTGCATGCACATGAATATACATTTGTTGCCATTTGGCAACATCATGAATTGAATTCCGCTTTTGTAAACATTTTGAGCATTGTTTGTTTCATAACTGGTTCTCATGGTATTTAATTTTTCTTTCACTTCTATCACCATATGTCACCCTAACTCGATAAACGACTCTTATTAAATATAAAATCTTCTCAGTTTACTGTAAAACCAGTGTCTGACTAATGCAGGGGCATGAGAGCAGCTGCCCCGAAACTCCCGATTTGAGAGTCCCCCCTAATGGCAGATATAATTTTTTTGTTAAACGGGAGCCAAATGATAAAAAATGGCCAAAATACTTCTTTTTCAGATTTAAAGGGGCACTATTCTCCTTCCCTTGTGATTCCGTCTCCATGGCCTCCTGAAGGTACCAGTTACGTCATCAAAAAAGCCAATGATTAAAATTTTATTGTAACAACTTAGTAGTCTATTGTTTTCAGCTTTATGAAACTTCTAAAGATGTCAGGAAGGATAAAATTGATCACTGGCCACAACACTTAGATAAAAAAAAACAACGGTGTAAAGTTCTGGGCTGTATAGGTTACACTAGAGTAAAATGCATTAAGTGTTTGGTACCTCTATGTTTAAACAAAACAATAAATGTTCTATTGGTTACCATTCATAACTTTGATAAATATTATTGCTATAAAATTCTATAGTATTCTGCTGCATTGCCCGTATATTTATGGAGTATATTTTATTAGCCTATGATTTTTGCATTGTATTTTGCATGTGGTATTACACTTTATAAGCCCATTTTGTTTTTTAAATTTTAAATGATTTCAATTGGTTTAAAATACAGGATAAATATGGCTGCTTTTCCGAATTTTATTTGTATTTATTTAATTATATTTTTTACACTATTTCTATTGTGTTCTGTATCAGTACAGCAAAATATCTTTTTCATTTTTAAATTAAAAATTATTCTATTGTAGCATCTAACTTCATGTGTTCATTTAATATATTTGAATTATAATTTGTACCATTATTATTTTGTTGATAGATAACAATTAATGTATAATATTATTACATGCCGTCTTTATTTATAATTTTGGTTAATATTGTTATATGACTTGTAAGTTAAATTTTGATTTAAAATTATTATTATATATATAGTATATGTATATATACGTATATGCATACACACACACACACATATATATATATATATAATGTTATTTTGCTAAGTGTATGTAAAGTATTATATGCATTTAAAATCTTTTAATTTACAAAAAAATGCAATAAAAGAGCACGGTGTTGGAAGTTGGCAAAGTTTAAAAAAAATTGTGTTAATGCATGGTGTTGGCATTTGGCAACAATTTAAAAAACTTCAAAATACAAAAAAATATAAGAGTGAAATTTTTTCCAATATTTTTCCTGTAATTTATGGCCGTCAAGGAAGCAAATATATTTTTTTAAAGAAAAAATAAAAAATCATGCACTAGAGGGTTAATCAAATATTTTCACTTTTAGTGCTCTTTTTAGACACATTGACAGCAAAGTTTTCCCTTAAAACGCTCATTAGTTGATATAAATTTACATGATCTGCCTGGTTTAAAATTTTTAAGTTTTTTTTCTATCTGATAGAGAGAACCTAACTAAACACATTTACAAAAGTGCAGACTTTAATTCAAAAGAACATTACCTTTTTGAAGCTCAATTGCCAGACTCTTCAGAGTCACATTTTAAAATCATGGCCCAGTTGCCCCCACGTAACCTTAACTGGAATCATTTTATCAGCTGCACTTTAACAGTTTCCCGTCAGAAATACTACGTAAGTTTATTAAAATATTCGTCTTGTACAACAGAAATGTAAGAAATTTTACTATAAGGTATTTTAGTTTTTTCTTCCTCCAAAAAGATGAAGTTGGTACGGAAACTATTTATCTATTTACATAAGTTCTGCTTGAAGCAGTATTAAAATACATTGATTTTACTGTGCCTATGATACCATTTGTAATGAAGTAGATAAAAGATTTCATAGTGGGGAATTAGTCAAATAATTCTGGATACAAGAAAATTAAAACTCAAATTTATAAACTCATATTTGTTTGTTTAGTTTAATCTGAATATGTGTACCACTTCTGTATTCCTAAACCTTTATTCTGTAGTGCGTATTGTTCGAAATCCAATGAAATATTGCCTAACAGAAGATTATATAGTCTCTAGAGATTTCAAGCAAAATATTCTCGCTTTCTATAATTTATATATAATATCTCTTGACGCAAAATATTCTGCGACATTTAATTCATATTCCGCGTATCTTTTGTCAGATTGTTTCGTCAGCATTAGATGACAAGATATAATTTACAAAGTTGCATCTTCGTTATTAATTATTCCCGGAAATATAAAAGTATTATACATTATTTCGGTGGAGGATATAACATGAATAGATTTAAATGATTTTGTCACTTTTTGATTAAACGGAACTAGTGGTAAAAAAAGGTTTGAAGTATTTAAAAAAATATGCATAATTCAATTCAGAAAGGCTAACAATGTAGGAATATTGGATTGTTCATTCCAATTAAGAATGTTTGCTGTCTTTAATATTTTACATTCAGTGATGTTTTTTAAACAATTATAAATGTACGCAACCGGAAGACGATAATTCTGTTGAAAAATGAAAACTAGTTAAAAATATCTCTTAATTTTTGGATGCGTTTTTATTTTTTAGTACCAGAATATCTTAGTCGTAAGTTTTGCCTTTACCAAGCGTAGAATTCTTGGATTAAATAAGGCCAAAGTACTAATCCCAGTCACTCGTATTAACAGTTTAAAAATCGGTATGACGCCCGTCCTGCAGAGGTTAAGGCATAGCTGTTACCTTTTATGAATATCTCTTACCATCATAATTAAAAAAAAAATTCTTATTTAATCATATATTTTCTTGATTAAACAAAACAAATTTTACAATTAAAAATATTACTATTATAAAAGAGCAAAAGTTGGCAATCATGAGTTAAATCTGTGCAAAATCAAAATAGGAACGATTATTTAAAATGTCATACAGCGCTAATAAATTCTAATGCAGTCAAATTAAATAATTAAATAAATTGACAAGAAGAAAACCCGATAAAAGCCACAAGCAAAACAAACGTAAGAGACAACAAACTACGTATGTGATGTCATCCATACAATTGACCATAGCCCCCTGAATACTAGGCCTGAGCGCTGGACCGAAAATGGCGGCTGCCGAAGGTGGATTTATTTCAGCGTGTGTACGGTCCCTTACATATTCCTAACAATAATTTTTTGAAGTTTTTTTCGCTTTATTTTTCTAAGAATAAACAAGGTAGAGAAATCTTTTATAAAATACTGGTGTCTACATTTAAGGGACCGTACCTACGCTAAAAAAAAATCCGCCTTCGGCAGCAGCCATTTTTGTGTCATTTTTGTGTGAGCGCTCAGGCCTAGTATTCAAGGGGCGGTGCAATTGACAATCAGCCACGAAAGCGATACCCTTCATCGTGACATGTGAGAAAACAAATCTTCAAGCGATATTGACGAACTTTTGTCACTACTAAAAAATGTTGACAAAATAACGAAGCCAATTATCACTAAAGAAAGACAATAATGAAATTAACGAAGAAGGTGAAGAAAAGAAGAAGTTTCAAAATAAAACTACAAAGCAGTAGTGCACATACTTATATTGCATGAAGTTTCTAGCATAAAATAGCCCTATAGGCCTGCATGCGACTAAATATGCCATTTATCTTTATATTCCAAATTTGTATCTCCATAGTTCCAGAGTGTGCACAATTAACAATTGGCCATCCCAGCAACCTTCTTATTTATTTATTATTTTAGTCATGCATATTAATAGACTCCAGCAATAGATTCCCATCATTACTTTCACTTTTTATCCTTTCAGTTCTACGGATGAGTTCTGCAACGCGATGTCTCGCCTGACCCCACACAAGCATATGGGTAAGGTCGTTGCCATCGAAATACTCAAGGACAGAAGAGGACACGAGTGTGACGTGATCACCAATCGACCGACTTCTCACTAGTGTTGGAATTCATACCGAAAATTTTTGAATAGCAATTTTTTTTATTATTATTTGTGGAAAATCTATCATCTTATAAAACAATAATAACTATATTTTAAACTTACTGGTGAGAATTCGGAATCCCTAAATAAAAACTCAGTGAGATGTGGAATGTGTTGCTGCATCTGGCTAATTTTTTTTGGAGGATTCCAAATTCTCGCCAGTAAGTTTAAATAGTTCTACTGGTTTATACCTGGATGTGTGAAAGATTGTTAATTTGTACGTATGCATGTATTGTAATATACTTTAATTATACAATGCGTATAAGCTCAGCGTTTACAAATTTTCGAAACAGATAGGGTATACTTAGATGATGGGAAATCACGTAGCAATGCATGGTCTGAAACGCTTTCCTGGCGCGGTAGTGACGACACAAAACACAAGAAAGTAAGGACACGAACAGAGTGAGAAAACATGTTTATTATTCTTAGTGCAGCAAAAATGCCGGGACAATGCCGGAAAATGCTGAGAAACTTGTTGAATGCATCTTGGCAGCTTCTGTGGAAGTCCGGGACACGCCCGGTATTTTAGAGAATATTCGATCTTCCATGCGCCGGAGATGCGCTTCCATGCATCACGTAATTTCGAACACCATCTTTCATGACGATCGTTGTCTCTCTTATTTCTTAGTTTTTTGCTGTACTAAGAATAATAAACATGTTTTCTCACCCTGTTCGTATCTTGTCTCTCTTCTGTTTTGTGTCGTCACTACCGCGCCAGGAAAGCGTTTTCTACCATGCATTGCTATGGGATTTCCCATCCTCTAGGTGTACTCTATCTGTCCTGAAAATTTCTAACCGCTGTACTGATATACTTTGTATGTATATATATATATATGTACCTAACAAACAGTCCCTTCCTCTTAAAATATCCATTTATTATTTTATGGACTTGTGATTTATTATTAAATATAGACTAATTAATATTTATTTATAGGTAGTAAATTCGCAAAGTGTAGTAACCCATGTACTAACCTCAAGAATTAATCTTTTTTTTTCTCTGATTTTCCTTTGCGCTTCTCAGTACGAGTACGGGTTGGCTCATACAGTTGGTTCATACGAGTGTAGGCCAAGAGTCCAACCTCCTCTCTCTTATTTTCTTTTCTCTACTTTTTTTGCCAATTCAAAAATATGAAATAGAAACCATGGAACTACAAATAGAGAGGAACTGACATATTCTTAAAATAGCAAGCTGCAACTGTAACCGCTTTTGCAAGGGCTGATTACCTCCGGTGAAAACTTCCACCAGTAAAATTATATAGAAATTTTCTCCATATTTAAAGGCTTTATTAATGCAAAATTTTAGTTATAAATAATGGCAGAAACATATTTTAAATTTTACTGGTGTAAGACTACCTTTTCGATAGTCACACCCTTTGTTTCCGCCATATTGTGTCAACTGGTGAAGCACACTTTATGTTTTAACCATGGAACTATTAATAAAGAGGAACTGACATATCCTAAAAATAGTGAAGCTTCAACTGTAACCGCTATCGAAAGTGCTGATTATCTCCGGTGTAAACTTCCACCAGTAAATTTATATAGAAATATTTTTCGCATTTAAAGGCTTTATTAAGGCAAAATTTTAGTCATACATAATGGCAGAAACATATTTTCATTTTTACTGGTGTAAGTTTATTTTTGAAGTAGTCAGGCCCTGCGTTTCCGCCATATTGTGACAACCTGTGACACAAACTGACTGTTTTACCAGGAAGACTGACACCAGTAAAAATAAATAAAAGTTTTAACCGTATTTGGGATAAAATAGTTCCATAAATAAGACGCTTAAATAAGACACAATTTTCTATTTAATTTTACTGCTGGGTTGTTTGCTCCGGCGGTATTCTGAAACTATAGATCCGATTTTTAAAAAAGCAGCCGCCATCTTGTGACAACTTCCTCAGTTACTTCACTCGCAACTGGTAGACAATAAGCCATATGTCTCCTCCTCTTTATTCCTACCTCCATTGTTTTAACATCCAAACTGATACCAGTAAAAAAATAGAAGTTTTTACCACCTTTGTGAGAAAATATTTCCAGGAATAAAACGCTTAAATAAGGCAAATTTTTTTATTCAATTTTACTGGTAAGTATTTTGCCCCGGCGGTATTCAAAAACTGTAGATTCGATTTAGAAAGCGCAGCCGCCATCTTGTGACAACATCCTCAGTTACTTCACTCGCAAATGGTAGGCAGTCCACTATATGTCTCCTCCTCTTTATTCATAACTCCATTATAGAAACAAAGAACCTATAAAAGCAGGAAAACTAAATTAAGTCGCCAAAAAGCGTTGCATCAGTTTCGGCGATGTGCTTGTCAGGTGGATCATTGCCATGCTGTGATCAGACGAATCTCGCTGAGTGCTTAGCTACACAATCCATTAAGCTTGGCATTCCACCCTGTGCCTAGTCTACGGTATAAAGAACCGATGCTAATATTACAGAAAGTTAATAAATAAGAAATAAGTTTGGGAAGAAAGAAAAATCTGATATACCCTGACTGGGTTTGAGTAAATACCGAAATTTTGTTGTAATAACTGTTCTCTTAACTGGGTTGAATTAAATATGTCTCAAAATCTGTGTTGAAAAGTGTATAAATCTTTATGTAAAAAATGATTTTCAATTTCGTAATTTATGTAGATTCGAGTGTCTTTTTATGTAGAATGTTTATTTTGTTAGTAAATATGTAAAGATTACACTGAGTTATTTTAAATGTAAACTCAAGTTATCCTGACATGTAATCAAGAATCACAACGTTAATATTCATTATTAACTGTTTTATTGAAATGTACACTAATGAATATGTATTTTGTATCTACTTATTTGGAAGCTTTTTTAAAAGTAGCCTGAAAATTACTAATTGCATATCTATATAAGATTTTTAAAGAATACATAATGTGTATGAATATGTAACAGGTTTTCGTCTTAATAATTATTAATTAGCTTTTTAAACTAAATATTTGAATAATTAGAGGTGAATAAATATATAGATTGTTTATTTGTGTAGAAATTGCAATGGAAATGTGATCTAAAAGTGTTCTAGATCAGAAGCTTTGTGTAAAATGTTGCTTACTTGTTTTTGTTGCCTATTACGGCAATATGGATAAAAAATTAAAATTTTAAATATCCTTGTTCGCCTGGTACTTAAAAATATCGCATTATATATATGACTGTACACTCCACTGTGTACTGGAATGTACTGGATTGTAACACTCCATAATGTTTTTATAATTTGTCGCGATTTACTTGAAGGTAGCATATCTGAAGCTTTTTAAGATCTCATTTAATTATTTTTTAATGATATCATATTTCAGTCAAAGCACAAAACTATCCGCTTTTATTAAAGTTATCAGTATACTACTAATCAAAAAAGTTGGAAATTGTACGTCAAACGTGGCAAATGGGTTGCGTTCGTACTATAACTAGTTTCATAAATATTTTTTACACCGCATATTGTACTTAATGCGTAGTTTAGTGCACTTCATAACATCATATCAATTTCATTCTGTTCGAAAGGCTGTAACATCATTAAAATGCACTTGAAATATTTTTTCTCTTTGGCCGTAATGTAACGGAAAAAAATTTACTGCCCCTGTAATTAAAGTATACATTCGATTTTCATAAAACTTGAAATGGCTCGACAAAACTTTGCAAAATTTATATATTTAAAATTTTAGACCATTCGGTTTGGCATCTTTTGCTCTGTTATATGCGGACGGACTGGCAGACAGACAGACACACGAACCGAACGACGACTATAGGTGCTACTTATTTACATATTTACGAACCCACCAAAAAAGTTGTGATTCGAGTAGTAATGATGTTTTCCCAAAGTATGTTTTTTCACAGTTATAACATACAGGTAATTTCAGTTCATTAATTCCGTGAGTACCCAGCAAAGAAATAAATAGTGGGCCATCAGCTGGAAAAAAGATGGCAGCCAGAACTGCCATCAGAGGGGAAGTGCATTGGAACCATTACTTAAACCAGTACAAAAGTGTGCGTGCGGAATGCAGCTGGCCCATCAGTGATGGCCAACAGCATTCCGGCATTGGTATGCCATCACATTACTTCAATCCGGCACTTTTCCTGCAGTCTTAGCGGCTATCCTACTGCTATTCTTTGCTGGCCCAGCACTTTCTCTTACAAAATTTTTTTATAGAATTCTATAAATAAACTTATAAAAAGGAATTATAGAATAATGGCCCGTTTTTCTATGAGCTAGTTTCACCAACACCTATAGAACAGTCTATAACAGAAACATTTGAACTTGCAGCTTTTTCCATGTGGTCACCCTCCCAAGTACTAACCGCGCTCGGTGTTGTTTGGTTTTCGTGATCGGACAGGAACAATTACTTTCAGCGTATCCAACGACCGCTCGTTGTTTTCAGGCTCTCATTACACTATTTCAAGTTTGTTTCTTTTATGATTTGAGTTCCCAATCATTAAACCTGTATAGAAATTATTGTATTGTATAGAAATCCTATATATTTTATACGTTGATTGATTCTCAACTGTGTAAATTACTGCGAAATCCTTTGTAACATAGTAAAACCAGATTTAAGAAGAAAAAAAGTGTGTTGAAATAAAGAATTTATTCATTTATTCATTTACTTATTTATTTTGTAGGTGTCAGTGGTGCTATATTATTTACAGTTTAAAAAAATAGTTTGACAACTGAAATTGTGTTAAGCTTCATTTCAGATTTGTGTTCAAATTTATTAATCTGCCGCTGGAGGACTATTTTAATACAGACTTGACAAAATATTTAATACTCTAATAAATTATTATTTGTTAAACTTGAAACGTAATTGTTTAAATATTTTTACACTTCAGATTAAAATATTTGAAAAAAAATTGCAATTAGTGACTTTTTTTTAACTTAGATGAATTACGCCACCTAGCGTAAGCGTTCCGTGCAATAATACTGCAAAATTTCGTGTACTTTCATGGTGTGGTGTGCCAGCGCAAGAGATAAAACGGAGGCCCATCAGAATTTTATCTGATGATTTCCAACAGCAAAATTGACAGAAGCTGTCTAGCAGTGGTCATGCAGTGGTAGACCATTAGCCAGCACTTCTCCATTATTGTCAGTACCTAACTTGCTGCTGGCCGGCAATTTCTTCTTTGCTGGGCAGCATCTTACAATAGTAACGGGACAGCTCGTAGTATAGGAATATTCTTAAAGTCAGCATATTAAATGCCGGTAGTAATTATTATTCATTTTGAAACTAAAACTAATATTATATAAGCAAAAATATTACGTCTGAAAACCTTCTTTAAAATATTTACATTAAAATCACAGACAATACATTAAATAATTAAAATTATTACATAAAAACACTAAAAACATATTAAAAATTGGGACGTTTCGGATCATCACGATCCCTCCTCAGCCAATTATAAACGTTAAGTCAATACTATCAACAGTTACAAGAAAAACACAACAGAAAGTCATCAATTTCAGGTTACAGTTAAAATAAAATAGAATACTCGGCCGGCACAGATGCAGCTTCGTTAATTGCTAAATCCTTGGTTTTAGTATGCCAGGCCTCTAAAAACACTCTCCCTGCGTAATTGTTGCAGCCGGATCGGATCACAAAAGCTTTATTAAAATCTGGAAAATGGTCGGTTGCAATAGTATGCTGAACGATCTTTAAATTCAAATTTCTACATCTAAATGCCTGTTTATGCTCTTTAAGCCGTATTTCAAGTGTCCTGCTAGATTCACCAATATAAACCGCTTCACACTGCTCACACGGAATTCCTTAAACGATGTCTTTATACTGCAGGATGGAATATCTATGTTTAAAATTACATAACTGATTCTTAAGAGGATTTTGGGGAATAAAAGATGTATCAATACCAACTGATTTGTAATAACGCGAAATCTTTTTAGAAATGCAGCTATAATAAGGAATGCTTGCGTAAACATTTGATTTTGTACGCTGGAAAGGTGGAGGGGTATTCATATCTGCACGGAGAATTTCTCTGAGAATTCGAAGGCATAATCTTAATGGGTAACCGTTTAGCTGTAAATCAATTAAGATTTTTTGTTTTTCTATGTTTTCTCTTATGTTTCTCTATCCCATAAAATTGCAGTTATCAGAACCTTGTTTGCTAGAGCTTTGCGTTATTGCAGTATTGAGGATCTTTTCAACATAGAAAAACAAAAAATCTTAATTGATTTACAGCTAAATAGTTACCCATTAAGATTGTGCCTTCGAATTCCCAGAGAAATTCTCCGTGCAGACATGAATACCCTTCCACCTTTCCAGCGTACAAAATCAAATGTTTACGCAAGCATTCCTTATTATAGCTGCATTTCTGAAAAGATTTCGCATTATTTGAAATCAGTTGGTATTCATACATCTTTCATTCCCCAAAAACCTCTTAAGAATCTGTTATGTAATTTTAAACATAGATATTCCATCCTGCAGTTTAAAGACATCGTTTAAGGAATTCCGTGTGAGCAGTGTGAAGCGGTTTATATTGGTGAATCTATCAGGACACTTGAAATACGGCTTAAAGAGCATAAACAGGCATTTAGATGTAGAAATTTGAATTCAAAGATCGTTCAGCATACTATTGCAACCGACCATTTTCCAGATTTTAATAAAGCTTTTGTGATCCGATCCGGCTGCAACAATTACGCAGGGAGAGTGCTTTTAGAGGCCTGGCATACTAAAACCAAGGATTTAACGATTAACGAAGCTGCATCTGTGCCGGCCGAGTATTCTATTTTATTTTAACTGTAACCTGAAATTGATGACTTTCTGTTGTGTTTTTCTTGTAACTGTTGATAGTATTGACTTAACGTTTATAATTGGCTGAGGAGGGATCCTGATGATCCGAAACGTCCCAATTTTTAATATGTTTTTAGTGTTTTTATGTAATAATTTTAATTGTTTAATGTATTGTCTGTGATTTTAATGTAAATATTTTAAAACTAATATATTAATCTCCATAATATCAAGCATTTTATAATTCGCTCCATAATCAACATAAACAAGAAAGGAAAACTCATGCGTCAAGCATAGATTATGAAATACTTTCCAACACATCCAGAATAATCTGTCAAAGCGGCACCGTTTAATATGTTAAAGTAGTATGTCTAATTCAAATATATTGAAACGCATAACACATTTTAAAAACCAAATTTTAGTTGTTCTCATCTACAATCAGAAAATAATCGGAATTTTTTAAGCAGTCCTGTATATGATATATAGATTTGTATCTATTAACTACATGCATGCCAGAACTTAGTTCAGTTAAGAAATAGATATACCTCATTTGAAAATTCCCCTTCAGCAATCTCCGCTAATAAGGAGAATGGTGCGTTGAATCTTTTCTGCAGCCCTCTATATAAGGCATAGAATTTATATGCAACGACTAACATGCAAAATATTATTTCAGTTTTATAGCGCGTACCGAATATTAAAACTCACTTCCAGGAATTATTATTGAACGAGAGTACTGTAACCGATTCCTTTTGTGTGTACCTGTACATGAACGACAAATGCTATGAATGCCCTATTGTATCGTAATCTTGTAGTGAAATTCAGCTATTTATATCAGTTTCAATATATTTGAAACAGCCTAATTTTATTAAAATACTCTGCAAAATGATTTTTCCCCATACAGTGTAGTGCAGGGTCATCGAAAAATAATGCCTAGATTAAAAAAATCATAACAACTAAACCTTTTACGTTAAAGGAGCAATTCTTTCTCTACACGATAACAATGAACGCAAGTTTGGTTTTAGTTCACCAGAATTTGTTTGCGTGTCTGTGCTATGCGCGGATTACTTGCGCTGTCATCAAGGTCAGCCGACGCTTTGTTATCAGGAGCAGTTTGACCTGAATAAGTTCTCCGAAAAAGCCGCTGTACACTGACTATTGACTTTGACTGCACATACGAAATCACGCACTGTGCTTTTTGTTGCACGGTCAACATCATATTGAGCAGCTGCAGTCTGGCGCGTCGGCTGACCTCGACGACTGGGCAACTATTCCGCGCATAACACAGACACGCAAACGAATTCTGGTGAACTAAAGCCCAACTTGCGTTCACCAGTTATCGTGTAGTGAAAGAATTACTCATTTAACATAAAAGGTTTCGATGTTATGATTTTTTTTTAAATCTAGGCATTATTTTTCGATGACCCTGTATAATGGAATTCTCCTGAATTCCACTGTAAATGAACTATTTAGCCCGCATACTTCATATACAATACCAAACATGCTTTAGTCACTTTATCAACTGCATGAGAATCCGAGTATATTTGCGGGAGTTAGAGCGTGGACAGACGGACAGACAAACTGAGTACATAAACAATTTTCAACTTTGTTGGGAAGTGTTAAAAAGAACTGACTTTTGGTGATGATTGCTTAGGTATTAAGACAAGGGAAAACAAGAAAGGCTCCTTCTCTCAAGGTGTACATTCGTGGAAGAAAAAAAGGTAAACACCTCCTACTAACTCCTCAACAAATCATCATAGAAGAAAGTTACTGGTACCGAACGATTGGAAATAAAGTCTACTTTTAAGTGATGTATATAAAATTTTCTTAGGGGGTGATCTACATATTAAAACGAATCCTAACTTAATTTTTTTCAATGGCAATACCCAATTTTAACGAGATATTTCAAATCTTCGGTTCAAACTATGCCTAGACACCAAATTTCAAGTCATTTGAATGATAAGTTTTTGAATTATAAATATTCAAAATTTAGTTCTTCTAATGTTAAATTATATTTTCATATTTTTATTTATATCTCCCGAAATTATGCTCCTAATGTGCTAATTTTTTTTGTGGTAATAATACTAATATACGCAAACATAAATACGCTGAATTTGCAATTTTTATAATTTTATAATATGAATAATGAATTATGAAATTAATATTCGAAAAAAATATGATTTGCAACCTACAATTTTTTTGATGGATTTAGATTTATTAAGTCCTGCTATATGGAAATTCAAAAATTTCACATTTTTCTTCCAAGTAGTTTTCAAATTATGCTTAAAAAACGGCAAAATGATGGTTTAAGGGCCGTCTATGATGGAAGTGAGTAGACATTTTGAAATTTATTCTGCCGTACTGTAATCTAACCATGGAACTATTAATAAAGAGTAACTGACATATCCTAAAAATAGTGAAGCTTCAACTGTAACCGCTATCGAAAGTGCTGATTATCTCTGGTGTAAACTTCCACCAGTAAATTTATATAGAAATATTTTTCTCATTTAAAGGCTTTATTAAGGCAAAATTTTAGTCATAAATAATGGCAGAAACATATTTTCATTTTTACTGGTGTAAGTTTATTTTTGAAGTAGTCAGGCCCTGCGTTTCCGCCATATTGTGACAACCTGTGAAACAAACTGACTGTTTTACCAGGAAGACTGACACCAGTAAAAATAAATAGAAGTTTTAACCGTATTTGGGATAAAATAGTTCCATAAATAAGACGCTTAAATAAGACACAATTTTCTATTTAATTTTACTGGTGGGTTGTTTGCTCCGGTGGTATTCTGAAACTATAGATCCGATTTTTAAAAAAGCAGCCGCCATCTTGTGACAACCTCCTCAGTTACTTCACTCGCAACTGGTAGACAGTAAGCCATATGTCTCCTCCTCTTTATTCATAACTCCATTAATCTAACACGCTTCATTAACTCCTTGAGTGGCGCTTAAGGTGCCTTGATCAAGGAAGCGGCTCTCTCGGTTAACAATCCAGTACGGAACTTCAATTTGGATACAGCCCTTAAAATACGTTCGTTTTAAAATAATTAATTTCTCGGAAAGTTATGGTACGAATTGCATAAAAATTCGTTGTTAGGCTAATTGAACGGTGTAGAGTTCATTTATGCTGTCAGAATTGGTTACTGCTATTGAAAAAAATAAAGTTATGGTTCGTTTTATTATGTAGGTGCCCCCCTAAGCAAATTTTATATACATTATTTAAAAGTAGACTTTATTTCCAATCGTTCGGTACCAGTAACTTTCTTCTACGATAATTTTTTGAGGAGTTAGTAGGGGGTGTTTACTTTTTTTTTTCCACGACTGCACATTTGCTTTTATATCGGTGGGTATTTCAGAAAAATTCCAGAAGAAAAAATGCAATGTGTCACCAACCAACTCTCGCTACTGGACTCTTTCCTGGCGTATGTAAAAAAAACTAAAGTAATAAGATATTGAATATGGCATGTAAAAAACTGGATCACGTCACTTGTAAAAAAAAAAAAAAAAAAAAAAAAAAAAAAAAAAAAAAAAAAAAAAAAAAAAAAAATAGGCTTATGAAGAAAATAATATTTTAAATTGGAATGAATTTTTTAAAAAAAGCGAAGACACTAGGCATGAAAACAGTTGTTTTTTGAAGTAGGTTATGTAAAAAGTATGTAACTTGGAAATAATAAAATAAAATTAAAAAATTTAGAAATTTGAAATATAATATATACATATATACCCAGACACAGACACATATACAGAATGTTCGGAAAATAACTGACCAAATTTTAAAGGGTGTTAGATGGGACCAAAAAAAGCATTTTTTTAGCATAGAATGTGTGTCCAGAAATGAAGCACTTAAGTGCCATCTATTGGTGCTTATATGCTATCTTTAGTTGCACCGTTCACATTTTTCTTCGTCACCAGCGCTTAAACGCGCCATTTCCGAACATACATCCTAAGACCTAAAATGTTTGTTTAGGTTCCCTCTACCATCCTTTAAAATGTGGCCAGTTATTTTCCGATCACCCTATAGACAAGATACCTAAATACATTTCTTCTGGATTACTTGGTATTTATTAAGCCTTTAGTGCGCAGCTTTGCATATATGCAAACAACAGTGTTTTCAATTTAATAGAATTTTTTATTCGTATATACCTAATTCATACCAGAAAATTAAAATAGCTACATTTGCTCTAATTACTAACAGACCTTCCGTCTTTAAATAAAGCGAAATTAACCATTGAAACTTTCTGGTGTAAAGTCAGGTTACCTGAACTACGCAATTCCTAGAACGTATTCTATCATGGGAATTAAAGGGTTAAAGGTTAAGTGATATAAAATAAATAATTATATAAAATAAGGTATTTGGAGACTTACTTATTAAAGCATTTACTAATTTGCATTATTTAATCGTAAAAGAGCCAGACGACAGTAGTTATTACTTGTATTGCAAATGTGCAACAGAGGAAAAAATCGACGTATTATGAAAAATGTACCTCTGCTTTTTTTCATTATTTTTCCTGTGTAATAAACATTTCAGTGAATCATATATAATTTTTTCGAAACAAAATAAAAAATCGCCCATTTAAGGGTTAAGAGAAAAATTTGTTGCAGAATTTGTCTTCCGGAGCGCTTAAAATATTAATGACAGAAATAATTTTAAATGAAAAAAGCAGTCATTACTTGAACGCATAGCTGCCAACCTGAAACTAATCTTCCGTAATACTTGTGTTATTTTGCCCTGGTTTAATACGTTTCAAACCAGAATTTTTTTTTTTTTTTTTTAAATGAAAATAAATATGTGCCACGTAGAAACCTGGAATTCAGTAAATAAGAGCATTCATGAAATAAATTTTCTTGTTCGAAATGTGGTTAACCTGGGTTAAATTAATCCAGACATTACGGAAGATTAGTGGAAGGTTGGCAGCTATGTGAACCTATTCTCTCATGGGAATTAAAGGGTAAAAAAAAAACATATCATATTAAATCCAAGTGTTCCTTCTAAGAGAAGTTACTGGTAATTAACATACATTTTTATTCTTTGTAATAAGAACACAACATATTATAACTGTTTCTTATGTTTAACATCCATCGGTTTATGTGAGTTTTATTCAAGATTATTTCATTTTGAAAAAAAAAATATCTACAATTCAGTATTTGAATGTAGTCATACTAATAGGCTAAGATTACAAACTTGAGACTGTAAAACGATAAAAATATCTTAAGATAGGTTATAATTCCTGTAACGTCAGTGACGGTTTACTGTGGACACAGGAAACATTTTTGGTTTCCGTCTGTCTGTCTGATCCGCCATAACTGACGCAAAAACCATCTGATTAGTTACCTAGAAAATGTATTTCATAACCAATAAAAATTCATTCAAATAGTCACGATTACGAAAGATTAAGCAGAAATTCTGGCTGAGAGAAATAAAGGGTTAGTTAATCTTTCGTAATTTGGTCTGCAACATAGGTTTGCGTCAAATATCAAAAACGTTACTAACGTTAAGGTTTAAAATTGAATGTGGTTACTCTTAAAGTGCTATCACAAAACTTGCTCTATAATATAACGTTTAGGATTATTATACTATTATACGGCACATAAAATTTGCGGTTTAGTCAATTAGAATTGGACACGGTGATGAATAATTATCCAGTATGATTACAAGTGTTCAAATATACCTTTTTTCGGGTGATTTTAGTATGCTACTGCTATCGAGTAACGTTGGGTGTATTTAAACTAAATGTATTACATGCTAAAAGTGAATAAAAAGTATAAAAAAAGAGATATAAATACCTTTTAATAAACTAATCTGATAATATGGAAAGAGATGCTTTACAAAATAAAAAACAATAAGCTAAAATAATTCACGTTCACACATGAACACTTTTTATTAGAGCACCTGTTTAAATTATACTTATGTTCTCGTGAATTTTTGTTTAATCGAGTTATTTTTTAAAATTTTTGAGAAATAGTTTTTTTTTATCAATATTGATCTTGATAAGGTCAACGATTGTGCGCACAGTTTAATAACCCTTTAACTGTTTTGCCCGAGTTCCAACTCTAATCTTTGGTTCGTTAAATGGCATACCTTTTTCGATTGTACAAAGCCAAATATTTTAGTAAAAGAAAGTGGTTCTGTGTCCTTATTTTTAATTTATTGAATAAAAAAAAAGAAACAAAGGGTTAAAAGGTATTATATGACTTTAAATGTACTTTTTTGTATTTAAGGAAGTACTATTTAGATAAGATTTTACATCTAAATATCATAGAATGACCATCTAAACTGTTTTTCGGAAATTAAAATTATAAATCATTAGATTTCTAAATTAGATGTAAGTTTCATGTAATAGATTCAGTTTACATTGCCAATATGTTCCTTTCATATATGAGATTTTCTTCAACTCATCTGTTAAAAGCAGATGTATCGTGGTTGGCAGGTATGTAAATATATTGCTATTTGGATATTAGTGTAACATAAATTCCTAGCCCAAACTGTTGTTTTTCCTAATAAAATCAAAGTTTAAAATGAAATCCTAGATATAATATAACCATTCGCACAATTAATCGGAAATTAATAATTTAAATTTAATGCGAGTAGCCCCCCCCCCCCCCTGAAGTACCTTTTCATCTAAAACATTCCCAGAATAAGCAGTTTATAAGAATTACTAGATACCATTACATAACACGGTGTTTAATTTATCGATTATAATTTCCGACAACTTCGAAGAATATTATATGCTTATAAATATTTATGTAATTTAAAATGTTAATAAATTTCGGATTGTAGGATGTTAAATATTAAGCAAAGAGAGATTAAAAGGTAATCACTTGCAGAGCTGACATTAAATTTCTGATCTGCAGATTTGCTATTTTTAATACTTAAAACTTTTTATACACAATGGTATTGGAATTTTAACATACAATATTCCCATGAATCAGCTTGTCCTACGCCCACATCGAAAATATTATTCAAAAATTAATTTAATTCAAGAAACTATTAATTATTCTTTCATGCTAAGTGAAAAACGTCATCTGAACAATGTGCAAAAGAACAATAATTTTAAAGTTAACTCACAAAGTTATGTATTATTCTCATCTGATTAATAAATAAGCAATACCCTTTAACTCTTATTTACATTTATCATATTAACTAAATTATCACTGCTGAAAATCGGCCGAAGGATATAAAAGTATGCTAACATTTATCAAACTCTGAATTTAATTTAATTTATTATTTTAGTTATTAGAATAGTAGTGCAAACTACTTCAAAAATTTCCTTATTCTATGATCTCTGGTTAAAAACATTACCTGAGTAACCGAAAAATTCCGTACAATTTTTTTCATATAAATTAAATAAGGAATTGATGATAGTCCTAAAATAAATTTTATGTTAATTGAACCAAAGGTTCTTCCAGTAAAGCAATTTATACATAATTAAAACCATTCTCATGATTCCATAAATATTTATAATTTTAATTGATTTCATTTTGTAAAAATGCAAGAAATAGATTCAGCTTTAATACAGACTTCATTATTATTATTAAAATTTTAATTTAGCTTATTAAAGAATTATTTAAATTTAAATATATTTTACTTTTGAATTGCTCGCAAAATCAATTTATTTTTCTATGGCACCTCTTACTAAACATAATAATTATCATAAATTATTTACTAGGTTCAACTTTGCCTCAAGTAAAATGAAAACAACAAAGATATATTTTTTAAAATAAAAATCATAGTTACTCTCAAAGATAAAACTTTGTTTAAGTCCATTAATTTAGATATTTTAATATTAACTTAAAAACATTTAATCAATTTCATATCATTTTGTTTGATATATTCTTTTTTCTGTAGTTGGTTTTCGGAGTCGATGCATGATTTTGAAATATGCCGAAAAAGAGGAGGGGTGTGTGTTTGGGGGGGGGCGGTTTTTTAAATGTAAAAAAAAAAAAAAAATGTCGTTATCGTCTAAACTCTTTGAAATTTTTACGAGTTAAAAAACATAATGATTTCTTAACCTGTGTGAAACAATCTAGAAACAATATTGATATTTAGTGTTAAAATGACTTTTATTTTTCACTTGATTTCAATAATTAAAAATAGTTCTTGTCCGAACTCTTTGAGATTTTCAGTGGTTTTTAATATGACGGTTATGCACCTCGTGACAAAAAAGGTGAAGAAAAAATCAATAGACAGTTGCAAAAGAAGTACCGTAATTTCCGGTATATAGCCCGCGGATCAAACAATCGTGTTTCGACCCAGAAATTTTTAAAAATAAAATGTAACTTTTTAGATCACTGTAAATATTGGTCTTCAAATACTGAAAAAAAATTCTGGGTCCAAACTGAATTGTTTGATCTGCGGGCTATACACCGGAAATTACGGTACCTTTTCTTCTCGTTTTTAGGGTTCCGTACTTAAAAAGTAAAAACGCGGAACCATTAAAGATCACTCCTGTGTCTGTCTGTATGTCACAATCATTTTACTCTTAAACTATGGAAGGTGGAAAGTTCAAATTGGGAGAAATAATAAAGACAATTGACCCACATATTTACAGATTATTATACATTCACAAATATATTTAGGGGGAAATGTACAGGGATTATTAAGTTACTTGGGAAAAAAAAAAAAAAAAAAGCTTTTCTGTGTATATCGAGTGAAAGCTTTCATAACGCTGAACACAAAAATACATTTCTTTTAATTTTAGGTATCCTATTTTCAGAGATATCGTCAAAAAATGAAGTGTAAAAATATGTCCCCCCTCCATCTACTTCCGAATCTCCTGAAACTAAAATTATGAAAAAATTAGAGGTACTAGAATTTAATTTAAACCTTGCAGGGAATTTATAGCGATTACTCTAGGTCACATAGTTTTTGAGAAAAGCGCATTTTTCTGTTACACACAAATTTCGATTGCGGGCATTCAGCAAAGGGGTTGAGGAGCGCTGTTGGTACTCATCGTATTAGAAGTATAAAAGCATTGTTGATAATGATTTTCGAGAAAGAAATCGTCAGTTATTCGCCGAGATATTAACCCTTAAAGACACGGTCGGTTTGGACTTACATAGTGACAGAGGCGGCGTATTCTATGTACCATTGGCTTTTAAAGCCTAGATAACAACTTTTAATGATATATATGTGTAATGCAATGCCCAGAAGCAATAAAAGGAAGGAGGATAAAAGAAACAAACGTCAAATTGATAAAAACAGTAATTTTATTAGAATTAATCACATACATAATTCGGATTCGCGACTAGTTTGCATTGAGTGGATCTTTCAATACTCCTCCCGTGTCTTTAAAAGTTAAATAAAAAACTCTCTGGAAAAACGCGGCACAGACAAATGCGGAGTTGCAACTTTGGGACCTCCTTTCAAAGTGCGCTTAGTACAACGCCAAGTTCAAACTTTGAACAATGGTATTGTTTTAGCTACACTGTAAAAAAAATATATTACTACTCTGAATTTAGTTTTATGACATGCCAAATGAAGTTTAAATATGCAGTAGTTTTATTGTCAGTGCCGAATTAAGCTCCGAATTAAGTGAAGAAATAGTATTTTTAACTGAAAATAAGTTAATTAATTAAATAGGAAAAATATATAATTTTAATATATGCTACAAATATATACGTAGAAATGTAATATCTCTTATGTGTTACAGTTTCTTCTAAACAAAAATCCATTTCCATGCATTTTTATATGAAGCAAATATTTAAAAATTGTTTATTTAATTAATGCTAGCAATACACATATTTGTAATTATGTAACATATGTCGCCACTATATTTTACTTATTTTAAATTAAAATTAAAATTGTCACTGATGTTGATATTCATTATTAGATGTCTTAAAGAAAGATAACTCAATGCATATTGATGTATTTTCTTACTTATTTATTTTGAATCCTTTTTAAATTTATCTTGCAAGCACTAATTGCAGATCTTCTTGAAGTTTTCTGGAGACGTAAGGGACTAGTATGTATTAATATGCAAGTTCGTGCTACTAATTAACTCATGAAGTAATTTTCAAAAGTAATTAGTGATAAATAAAAATATATAACATAGAGATATCATAGGAAAATGTATGTTATTTAATGTTTCATTGTCTGTACAGGGTTACCGGTTTTGTTTCCTTCTTTATTCAGAAATTCTTAATTCTTACCGTCAATTCCGAAAGAAGAATTTTCACTTAATGCAATCATGAAATGTCTGCCACTAAATAAAGCAAAAATTACTTTTTATAATTTCTGGTATGAGTTTGGAATTTGGAAGTATATCCGCTGGCAAAACTAGCAACCTTCAACCGTAGCAGCGCATGAATCATGCAACTGTGGAAGTGGAAGAAGCGCGATTCCAACGACTCTTTCAGACATTTCCAACATGGTTTCCGGTTTGATCATATGTCGTCCCAGCGACTATTCTTTTATACTATTCGTAACAATTTTTGAGACTTTAGGGTAATTTAAACAGAAATCTACTACAAATATTTTTCTTTGTTAATTGTTGTATGATTGAATAAAAGATATATTTTCCAAATCGAGGCAGTAACCAAATGGTTAATCCCTTGAAGGCGGTGGGATATGATGTATCCCATTTAATTTTATTTCCCAAATGACACACTGACACCAGAATTTTGAAATAAAGTTTTGCTTTTGAAATGTACGTGAAGAAAAACTTTTACGTATTATATAATAAATTTGTTTGTAAACCATGGTGTCGATCACTCATTACATCATTTTAGCAACGAGAGTACTTTGCCCCTCAAAGATTTTAAATCATGATAAAAGGTAGCGTGACCCAGTAAGTAGCTGATCAAATAAGGTTGGTGCTGCGTGGTTTTTATTATATTTCCTTTCTTTTAAGTTTTAGAAGTGAACTAATATGATTGCTACAACCCTTAATGAATGTTATATAATGGGCAAAAATGAAATCTGCAAAAATTAAACAGTAACAAAATTATAAATAAATAGTTTCTTTTATTGCCATTTTCCCAGTAGTTGATCAATCGAAGGAATCAGTCGAAAATTCAAAAAAAAAAAAATTATTTAAAATATCATGCTTAACCTTTTAACTGCTTCTTTTTTTTTTGACAGAATAAATTAAAAATCAGGACCCGGCACCACTTTTTTACTAAAATATTTTACTATGTGCAGTCGAAAAAGGTACGCCCAAAGCGACATAAGTAAGCGTACACATTTAATACTGGAATCGGGCGTAAATTAACACAGTTGCGCCATCTTGTAGACGGGGTGATAATCCACATACGCGGGCTTTTAGTGTGACGTCATACATGACAGGATATCCACCATCTGCCTATATTTCCTAAATCTTTAGTCACTCATGGAACTGAGTTTCGTTTACCACATTTACTGAAAAATAATGACGTAGTGAAGGGGCCGTCTAGATGCACTCGACAACACGAAGTTTTCTTCATCTCATCAGGGGCATTTCAGCTATTAATCTAGGTGAAAAAACTTTACAATTTTAGTGGTGTGAAGTAAGAAAACAGTTAGGCATCTTCCTGTAGTTTAACACCGTCCGCTACGTGGCGTGTGACCTTGATTGATGTGACCTCGCCTTTAACCTTGCGGTTACCTCTCCCATTTAAGATAGGACGCTTACTTATATCGCTTTGGGTACGCCATTTAACAAATTAAAGATTACAGTTAAAATTAACCCATTAACCGCCAAAACTATAAGGGTGAGATTTTGAACTTTTTAGCTGAACGTCGTTTGCCGCCACAAACTCTGAAAGGTAATTTTCGCTTTATTTGATCTTAAGATTTAGTGTCTTTAAGTAAAGACAATTTTGTAGTTGAAAGATGGTGGTGGGTATGTAAATAATTTAAATATATACATTTATTTTTACCGTTGCGTGATCACAACACCAGCGGTTAATGGGTTAAGTGGCATCCAAAAACTTTCAGTATCGAAGATAGTAAACACTTTTTGCCCGAGAGGGACTCGGGCACAACAGTTAAGGGGTTAAACTGTGATTAACAATAATTCATATAAAACTATTATTTGAAATAAGCAAGATCGATGTGGATTATCATAGCTGCCAACTTTTACGCTTTTTTCTTACCACTAAAATTTTATAGTAAATGTTGTCTTATTTAATCGTCGAAATCTAACGATTGCACAAGAGGAAAATCTCAGTTAAATTTTAGTGGTAGCAAAAAAGCGTAAAAGTTGGCAGCTATGGGATTATTGTAACTTACCGTAATTGTCTCCAACTAATCAAAAACTAAATTTTTACATTTTCTAAATTCATAAAATGGCTTTTCATACAGCAGCCAGCTGATAAAAATGTGACAACAGGTGCGCCAACATTTAAACAAAAATATTATGCCTAGTTCCATGTGTAAATCTCATTTCCGCCTGAAATAGCGCAAAATTTCAAAAATTTGATCAACTACTGGAAGGGTATATCAACTACTGGCGGCGTCACGCTATTCAAGAAGTTTCAAAAAGTCTTGCTAGTTTTCCTTGCTAGTCAATTTCCTCCTAGTTTCTTGCTAGTCCAAAAATATTAAAAATGCATTATATACAGTATTTTAATATCCTTACAAAACGCATTGCGTTGAAATTATTATGGATTTTATTATGGGTACTTTTAGGAATTTTTCTCAAATACGAGTACAATCGTGCTCTGTTACAGCGTTGCCAGATGGGCTACTTTTTTTAAATTCAGATTCTTGATTTGCACCACTTTTTCAATGATAAAATGCCACTTATTTAATGACATATTAATTAAGGCGAAAACAAAAGTAATTTTAACGTTTCAAAAAAGTGGTGTCAATCAAGAAATCTGAATTTTAAAAAAGTAGCCTACAGGCAACACTGCTCTGTAATCGCAACATATTTATAAGATTTAGGATTTACAATCAAATCGAAAGAAGAAGAAATAACGTTAATCCCATATCTGTTGTTTTACTTTGAAAAAAAAATCGAAAACCTTTATATTTCTAAATATATTTCTAAGATTGTAGTATTTTAATAAAATGGAATTATATATTTTAGCATAAGTATGTGCGCTATTGGCTGTTATCCCCGCTTCCTCTCAGAAAATATATTTGCAGACATACCGACATTTGAAGTATTCCGGATTGATAGTATTTTAATAAAGTGTATGTCAACCTGACTTATTTTACATGAGATTAAAATAAATTATATTTTAGCTTGTCAGTAAATCAGTCTTTGTTGGACAACATAAAATTAATTCCCTTTACACTAGAATGCGACGTAGTTTTCGGCATGTGAATTATGAATGTGTTAAATTCATAAGTTAAAACCTATGAAACATTTTTGTTTAATAAAGAATGACACCAAATTTGCGCCTTTTTTCATGTGATGAAACCATTTAAAGGTATATTTAAGCTATTTTGCAATGCTTTCATGTCTTTCAAAAATTTAATTAAAGTCAATTATAGCGATGTAAACTACCATAAAACAAATAATGATAATTTTTATCTGGTATCCATTTTTTATCATCAAAGCGAATTTTTAAAGACAAATAACAAAAGCTCACAAATTGTATAAGAAATATAAAGTAGAGTCAATCATACAAAAAAAAGGAAACCGCACATATTTGAATCTCCAAATTGTCACAGAAAAACACAGAAACAGCCATTGGGCTGGAAATTATGTCGTTTTATTTTATAATTAAATTTAAGCTTAGGGGATCGCCTTCTTACTACAATTAAACTAAACTTTGAAATTTTTAATATGAACACCTAAATTTGATATAATATTTGGCTTTATTATTAACTTAGGTCAATTTACCAATAGCAAAATCATTCGGCCAAGCTGCTTTGGAATTATGGAAATTTTAAGTTTTGAACTGCAAATGTTATATTCATTTTGTCGATAAACAGTTTGCAATGCGTGTAGATTTCAAATCATAAATCAAAATCTACTTCGTGAATTGTCTGTAATTTTGAGTGATCGTATTTGGAGCTTGTAGAAATCGATGTCTGTTAAAAAAAATCATAGATGACAAGTTGTATTTATTTCGAAAAGTAATTTAAAGAAATATTCTTTTTAACCCAATGTTTCGAAAAATTTATGAATTGTAATACGTGATTTTTTTAACACTAGAAGCGCCGAGAGCAGTCAATTTGATTGCTACCAAATATGCATAATTCTATTTGACTCAGAAATTCCTTTAAAAAAGTGTCAACCCTTAAATGCGTGATTTTTTATTTTGTTTCGAAAAAATCATATAGGATTCTCAGAAAAGTAATTACAGAGAAAAAAAAAATGAAAAAAAATCAGAAATACATTTTTCATATAATACGTCAATCTTTTCTTTTGTTGCCCATCTGCTATATAAGTAAAAACTACTGACGTGTGTCTGTTTTACGCTAAAATATTGGAAATTAGTAAATATTTTAATAAATATGTCTCCAAATACTTTATTTTATATAATTATTTATTTTATAAAATTTAACCTTTAACCCTTTAATTCTCATGATATAATACGTTCTAGAAATTACGTAACACAGAGTATCTGACTTTACACCAGGAAGTTTCAATCGTTAATTTCGCTTTATTTAAATACGGAATGCCTGTTATTAATTAAAGCAGATATTGCTATTTTAATTTTCTGGTGTGAATTAGGTGTACACGAATAAAAAATCTATTATATTCAAAACACTGTTGTTTGCATATATGCAAAGCTGCGCACTAAAGGGTTAAATATGTATATATCGCAAAACTAGGTTAAAAAGATATGGTAAAAAGCTTTAAATAAAAATTCTGGTGTACATTTTTCTTTATAAAACTTGAGTGAAATTTCTGGCACTTCAAGTATTAAAAGAAATAACTTTTTTTTTATTTAAATCATCATCCATTACTGTAATCTATAAATGTGATCTATCTACTATTTTTGAAAATAAAATATTTCGCTTTTCAAACCACAAAATTTCAGAAAAATTAAAGTTTGTTAGAAAACTTTCTGCCCGAACAAAGAATTATTATAAGAGAAGTGCCATTCACGCTATGTCGTGACTCGTGAAAGTGTGATGTGCTTGAATAAGGGGCTTTCGTTCACATGAAACTAATATTAAAAGGAACTGACATATCTTTAAAAGAGTTAAACATCAACTGTAACCGCTTTCTCCGTGGTTGATTGTCCCCACCAGTGGCCGAGAGGTTCTGCTCTCGAAGCTGGTAGACGGGAAGTGCTGGGTTCGATCCCAATCGCGCCCGTCGGCCTAATCGTTCGGAGTTTTCGTGGTTTTCTTCGAACCTTGGTTCTCCAAGCGTTAATACGGGTTAGGTTCACTTAGAAAGACCTCCACTGAAGGCACCCCCCCTTAGGGCCTATAACCCACGTGCAGATAATTGGCCGACATATATACAACCAACCAACCAACCGTGGTTGATTACCACCGGTAGAAACTTCCACCATTAAATTTCAATAGAAATTTTGTCCTTGTTTAAATGACTTATTATTGCAAAATTTCAGTCATAAATAATGGAAGAAACAGATATTCATTTTTACTGGTGGAAGTTTACTTTGGTGGTAGTCAGGCACTGTGTTTCCGCCATATTGTGACAACCTAGTCAACTTCCTGTCAGTGTTGGTGAGAAATAATATAATACCTGGGCAATCTGACACCTGTAAGAACAAATAGAAATTTTTACGACATTTGTAAGAAAATATTTCCATGAATAAGGCGCTTATGTAAGAAGAAATTTTTTTTCAAATTTACTGGTGGGAAGATTTCCTCAGCTGTAATCAAAAATGTTGATCCGATTTTTTTTAAAAAATCAGTCGCCATCTTGTGATAACGACCTCAGTTACTTCACGCGGAACTGGTAGACAGTACACTATATGTCTTCCCCTCTTTATTCACAACTCCATTTTCATTACTTAAGGTTTAACTTATACAAAAATCATAGGTAGTTTTTCTAAAAACTGATAAAAAATATATTTAACAAAATAAATTTTTATATTCCTGCAAAATTCATAATTTAACGTTTAAAAAAATATTTTTTTATAGAAACATATTTCAAATTTATCTGATAGTTAGCAAAAATACGTAATGTCATTGAAAATTCATTAATTCTTTCTTGTCTTCCAATGAATGAAATAAAATATTTATTTAAACTTCGTTCAAATAGTTTGCTGTTATTTTCTCTCATGCGATGGATGTTGCATAAAGAGCCCTTTTTTAAAAGAATATTTAATATAAAGGATTCCATACAAACTGAAATTGGGTTCCATGGCTAAACTTTTACATAGCTCCTGTGAAATTATTATATTTAAACAGCAAATTATTAGAATAAATTCATTGTAACACGTGAGCACATACACTTCCGAAAGGGGTAGTTTAATTATCCTTTCGTTTCAAATTCCATTTGTTTAGAAAATTTTGGCAAATAGATAATTTTGAATGGTAAAGAAAACAACTTTTAATTCTACAGAGAAGAAATGTGCGAAAGCACACAAAAACTTTCAGTGAACACTTTGTATCTTACACTCATTCTTTAATAATATGTAGTCTAAAATGCTGCATAGCATATTATCATTTAGAATATAGAATATAGTTGTATATTCAGTCACTATGTACTCATATTTTTAAGATTATAATATACAGGGTGTCCCAAATTTCTTGACTCATTTTAAAATTCAGTATAAAATCAAATATTTGTCATACAGCGTGTGAGGTTTGGACTTAAATGTTTCTCAAGATGAAAAGTTTTCTTCAAGCGAATAAAAAATAATTGTTTTAAACTTCAATTATAGATGGAGCCACTTGTCAGTATGTTTGGTTTTAACGGGGTTCGTAAGGGTCTTGGAATTTCCAAACGAGAAATTTCTTCGATACCAGTATTTTGCTATAGATAATCTCCTCTGAAATAAGGCGAAATTTCTCACGTTTGAACTTTATTTATTTTTTATAACAAAATACTGATATTTTGCTTTGAAAATAGTGGTATCCGTACGAACCCTGTTTAAACATGCGTTTCTTCTGATTTTCAGATTAGTTTCAATTTGGTTTTAAAATACCAACCTACGCAATTCGCTTTTTTGCTGGGAGTTGTCATTTTTGTGCCACAGTGTCAAGAATAACGTGAATATCAGAAAAAACGCATGTTTGAAATGCAACATACAGGCGCCATACATGATCGAAGTTTGGAACTAATTATTTTATTTCCCTCGAAGAAAACGTTTCATCGTGAGAAGCATTTCCATCCAAACCTCACTGCTATAGGAGAATTACTTTATTTTATATTGAATTTCATAAAGACTCAAAGCCTTTTGGGACACCCTGTATAGTGTAAAATACTACAAAGAATATTTCCATTAAGCATTTTCGTTGTATTTGCATATTAAATTGCAGTGTAGCTATATGAAACTTGTTAAATTTACACACACATGAATATGAAATATTATATATATTGATCAAGAAACGTACATAAAAAATAATATCATTCAGAAAAATCTATAATTAAAAAGGTTTCTGTGTTATAAGCATATAGTTCCAGGTGTAGGAAAACACTATTTTTCCGCTACTATTTTAATCAGATTGCTGCAACATTTTTGAAATGGCAATATTCTCCTTCTTTCCGACTTTTATAACCTTTCGCAACACTGTGGCATTCGGCATCTAGCTGAATTTTTATTTAGGAATTCCAATAAGTTCAAATAGTTATTATTGTTTTATAAGATGATACATATTCCACTAATAAAATAAAAGAAAATTGCTATTAAAAATTTTCAGGTGTGAATTCCAAGACTTGTGAGAAGTCGGTCGATTAGTGATGACGTCACACTCGTATCCTTGAGTATTTCGATGGCAGCGGTAGGATGCAAAGTTTTCGTCGCTCCACGAGCTGCCGACGTATAAAAGAACTAACGATAATTTGTGAAAATTATACAAGAATCATATTACAGCTCCCATTTCAGGCGGAATATTCCAAATTTGAGAAGGATCTGCTTGCCATACCCACATATATATGAAATTTACTGAAATTCTATGCATTACCTCATACACTTTTCTATTGTACGATAATGAAAATGGCACAAACCCCCCTCTTATAGAGCCCCTTTCCGGTGGAATATTTTCAAATTCAGGGAGGATCTGCTTGCCTTAGCCATAAACATATACTACATGAAATTTGGTTCAATTCTATGCCTAACTTCATAAGTTTTCCGATGGTACAGTGGCGACACACACACACACACACTGAGAGACAGCCATTTTATATGAACATGTATTTTGGAATCTCTAACCCGTAAAATGTTTAAATCCGTCGAAAGCCAGAAGTCGAAAAAAGTTCGATTACATTAATTTCTTCTTTTATAGATCGAAGGAAGTAAAAAGCAAATAAACGTCAAAGTTTACATTTGTTTGGTAAAAAGGTAAAAAATGCATACCCAACAAATGTATCTTCAGCACTTATTATATCTAAAGTTGTATCTCGTGTTTTAAAAGAAAATCCATAGCTGCCAATTCTTCCGATTTTTTGTACCACAAGAATTTAATAGAATTTTTTGCCTTATTTAATCGGTGGATTACGGCGATTTAAAATGGAAAAGTTCACCATAAAATCTTTGTTGTACAAAAAAAAGGCGTAAGATGTTGGCAGCTATGTAAAATTCAACCCCCAAGAACTATCGCAAAATCTTTAAATAGCGCTATAGAAACTGTAAACAAAATTCAAAATCTGCTTTAAAGCTAATTAAAACAAAAAAAAAAAAACAGCAATACTTCTAAATGTGCTGCTACATTTTTAGAAAAAAAATAAGAAAAGAACCCAGAACTGAGAATATTCCATTGAAATGCAACTCACGCAACTGCCCCGACGTGTCTCTTATGGATTACTGTGCTTATGGACTTTTAAAACGAACTTTTATAAGAGCATCCCAAAACATTGGATGAAGTCTGATCAAGAAGTGGAAGAAAATCAACCATGATGGTTTAAGAAATTATTTTTTACCTTAGAAATCATGATGTAATATGACAGTTCAACAAAGGGGCTGTAAGACTGAACATATACGAAAATAAACTTATTTTCTTTGTTTATATATTTATTTAAAAAAAATCGTTATGGGAATGTGCTAACACATTCTCTATCCTTCTGCATAGCTGCCAACCTTTACGCTTTTTTCATACCACTAAAATTTTATAGAAAATGTTATATCATTCAATCGTCGAAATCTCATGATTAAACAAGGCGAAAATCTCCTTAAAATTTTAGTGGTAGCCAAAAACCGTAAGAGTTGGCAGCTATGCTTCTGTAATGTGTTTAATTTTACTTAAACTCATATTAACCCATTAATCGCCAAAACTATAAGGTTGAAATTTTCAACTTTTTAGCTGAACGTCGTTTGCCACCACAAACTCTCAAAGATAATTTTCGCTTTATATGATCTTAAAATTTTATGTCTTTAAGTAAGGCCAATTTTTAAATTGAAAAATAGTAGAGGGTATGTAAATAAATTAAATATGTGCATTTGTTTTGACCGTTGCGTGAACGCAACACCAGTGGGTAATGGGTTAATACAAATATAAAATAAATCAAAGAATAGATGGCATAATTATTGTACTATTATATTCTAGAAAAGCTATACCACAGGCTCGAGGGTACCCAAGATACCACTATTTTTACACCGAATAACATGCCTTTATTAATGACAGAAATTTTGCTATTAAATGAGTCGAAGGTTAACTTTTGGACATTCTAGTGGCGAACGACTTTGAGGTAAAAAGGTTCTGCAGCACTAAAATATGCAAAACATAATATTTACGCTTTCAAATTAAATCATCTGAATAAAATTTATTTTTAGCACTACTTTTTAATGTTGATATTTATTATACAGCATGATTGCAAATGTTCGCGCCCGATTTCCGATGCATCGAGTTTCGAAGTGTACCTAAGTTGTTTTAAAGGGCAAAATGCAGTCGAATTGCGAACATTTACTCTCTCAGCGATCTCTTCAGTAGTAATCTATGGATTATTATTCACTAAATCACAGATTAAGTCATTATCAAAGCCAGGAGTTCGCACAGAGCGAATTTTAACATTTAGATTGAAATCGCTATTTCGAAATCGACAAAACCACTTTTTAGCTGTACGAAGAGTGGGAGCACGATCCACGTGTTCAATATTTTTTGTAGCATGTCCAGAACTCACTCCTTTTTAAACTCATATAACATAACATCAATAAAATGTAACTTTTCATTTTCCATTTTGAATATTAACCTTGCACACAAATTAACATTAAAAACTTTTGTTTAACGTTATGTTCACTCACGACACATGTAGCTAACTGTCAGTTAATAATATGGTTATAAAAGAAACATCAGCACAGTTAAAATTGCAAGATTCTGCCATCTATGAAATAGGGCACTAACTGCAAAACAGCACCGAAAACTGGCGATATGAAGCAATTAAAATAATAAAACTTTGTAAAAAATCACCATAAAATAAAAACAAAACACAGGACGCGTTTCGAGCAAAAAACATAACAGCTCGTCATCAGCTACAGCATACACGTGTCCGCAAGCGAACAAGTTCGAAAAAAGTTGCGAGCAGTGACAACAGCAAAAACATGACGAGCAGTCATGTTTTTAGCTCGAAACGCGTCCTGTGTTTTGTTTTTATTTTATGGTGATTTTTACAAAGTTTTATTATTTTAATTAGGGCACTAACTTTTGCAATCACCCAATAATTTTTTAATACCCCTCTACCGTACATTATTGTACAGTTTTAAGATTTTACAAGTATCCACCTTTACACTAAATTATGTATATACGTTAGAAAAAACATTTGTCAAGTGCTTTGTTCCAGCTCTTTGAGAATATTTTAAATTCCAAACTTATATAATATAAAGAAGAACTGAAATTATATAAAGAAAACTAAACTGAAATTGTGTTACCAATAAGATCTTAAAATCATAAAATAAAAATTAAAAAATCCCTTCCATTTTATATAATGAACCCCAACAAATTCTTCAGAAATTTAGTCTTTTTAAGCTATAGAAATTTAACAAGTTAAATAGATTGAACTATAAATTGGATAAACAGTGAAGCAAATCTTTCCTCAAATGCTCATTCCACCTCGTTAAAAATAAATTAAAAGCCAAACAAAAATTACGCAAAAGAAAGCAAAGTTTAATGAAACGAGTTTTCTTTAAACTTTAGCATAAAAGAGTAATTCTTTTCATGCCTAAAAACATTTTTAGTGAATTTTAAATTCTAAGAAATATAATTATGGGTCATGGGTTTTACATAAAAGATAGAACTTTCAAAAAGATTATATATACATGTGGAGTTTGAATTACTTTTTCAGGATAAGTAAAAATCCCATTCTTTTATCTTCAACGGCAATCTTAAATAGCCTAAATGTATTTTGTAATGATTGATAATTCTATACAAAAGAGCCGCAGACGTTATTATGCGTTTAAAAGACTTGGAATATATTTTTTTAAAGATTGAATAAAATAGATTCTTAGATGTCAAATTGAAAGTAAATTTAATGTTTAAATGAACGATTATGAAACGTGTGTTTGTGATATTACTTTATAAAAAAAAATGGAAAATATTAAATAAAAATTCAGCCAGATGCGGAATGCCATAATGCTGCCGCGTCTGGCTGATTTCTTATTTTGGGATTCCGAATTCTCACCATTAAGTATAAATACCGTAATTTCCGGCTTATAATCCGCGGATCAAACAATTCTTTTTGGACGCAGAAATTTTATTTAGTAATTAAAGACAAATGATTACCGCGATCTAATCAGTCACAGTCAGTTTTATTTAAAAAAAAATATTCTGGGTCGAAAAATGATTGTTTGATCCACGGATTATACGCAGGAAATTTCGGTAGTTATTATTGTTTTATAAGATGCTAGATATTCCACAAATAAAGTAAAAGAAAATTACTATTTAAAAATTTCCGGTGTGAATTCCAGCAGTAGCAAGAAGTCGGCCGATTAGTGATGACGCTACACTCGAGTCCTCTGACATGAGTATTTGATGGCAGCGATCTAACCAATGTAATTATGAATAAAGTGGAATTGACACAGCTTGAAAAGGAGGAAGCTTTAACTGTAATCGGTTTTGCAATGGCTCATGACCGCCGCACATTGGGACGTTTTGATGATCTATGTGGACAAAAGTAATTTTTCCGATTATCTTGGAATTTAACAAAACCGCGTGTACTGGTAGCTGAATGTCTGTATTTTCGAGATTCGTACGGGTTTTTTCGAAAAAAATCATCAGAGGTGTCGATTAATTATCACCGTAAAGAAGGCATTTGCGCAGTTGAGTTGAGGGAGTCTCAAAAGTTTCACTAGCTTCCTCTAAGTTTGAAAGCACGTTGTGAGTATTTTGTATTATTTGAAAGCACGAGTTTGCTCAACATATGTTACAGGTTTTTCAAGGTTAGAGTTAAACCATTTTTGTTTGAAAATAAGCGATATTAAACACGCTTAACCGCTGTTTTCAAAAGTTGTAATTCTTTATGATCCTTGATGTTGTTTACAAATTTCATCTTGACTTTTAATATATTATTCAGAATTATTCAGCAATAATCATTTTTTAATCAAAGTAACATTACTAAAGTATTGAAAAATTAAACAAACTCCTGCAGATGCCTGCAGATTATTAAGTCCTTATTAATACACAAGCATCATATTAACTTGCAGTACATATGTGTATGTTTTGCTCAAATCTTGCTAGTCAAATTTAAACGACTTTCAATTGTCCGATTGAGCCAAAACAATGAAAACATGTGTAATTTCAATGACAATACAATAATACTATAATGTAAAGAACGTGGAAGTTTTTTTAGAAAACTGTATTTCTACAGGGCTTCACAACAATTTAGATTAAAACTTGCAAGTTAATTTTAAACCAATTTCAATAATCTGCTTGAGATGAAAATTTGCTCGGGATATGTAGTTCGGATGACAATACAATATTATTATACTGTACGGAATGTAACAGTTACGCTTTTTTTTACAGGGCCACATAAAAGATTAGTTCAAATTTTGCAAGACCATTTTAAACCACTTTAAATTATCTGATTGAGCTGAAACTTTGCCTACATGTGTTTTTCTGATGACAGTTCTATTAAATTATAATTTGACAAGAGTAGAAATTATGCATTTGTTACAGGGTCACACAAAATATCGAGGAAAGATTGTTGCTAAAAATGAAGAAATTTTAATTAAATTTCAACAAAAGTACTATACCTAATTGCGATACACAATAGCATTTTTTAAATTGAAAACAAAGTGCGTAGTAGTTTTATTTCTTTTAGAGGGACACATAAAAATTTCGGATACATTACCGTCTATATGCATAAATTTTATTTCAAATTGAATGAAATTAGTATAGGTTATTTATTCACTCCACAGCATTTTTTTCAACAGAAAATAATTTTGGAAGCATTTATATGTTTTACAGTGAAGCACAAAACATTAAATTTTTTTTATATGATTTTATTTAAAAAAAATATTTTTCAGGATGACTAGACCAATTTCTCGAGCAATTCCGAGTAGACAAAATACAAAAAAGTCATGAAAGGTAACTTACATGTGTGCATTAAATTGCTTTTTGCTTTGTTGTAAAATAAGTATATTTAACGCATTATTTGTAATGCATTATACAGGGTGCCCACTAAAGTCCTTCCCATGTTCCTAATTGTCTAACGATTTCAGCTATAGTCACAAAATAGTGTCTAGTTATAGTAAAGTGGCTATGCGCTACCAGACGAGACCAATTCCAGCCCCACCTGGTGCAAAACAGCTGAGTTAGTATTCCTATCTCGAAAACGAGATTCATATTCAGAATGAAATTCGTTTAGCATAGTTCACAAGGTGTCGTCATTCATCTTTATCCCATATTTCAAACCGTTTTCGCAATATGAACACTAATGCCGCCATTTTGTACCAGGTGGCGCTGTAAGCGGTCTCATCTAGTAGCGCATAGCCTCTTTACACCACAATATCACAACTTGATATCCTAGACACCACGTTTATGATGCAGTCGTTCGACAGTCAAGATGGTGGGACTTTAGTGAGCACCCTGTATTTTTATTTTGAGACATTATTGCTAAATAACCAAATATTTATCGCTGTTTGAGTATTTTATTAGCGATGCATTAAAAAAAAGCAGCAAAAACTAATTAAACTTCAGCGAAATAATTTTGTTAACCTAGATCGTCAAAACGTCCCAGTGTGCGCCGGCGCACACTTTCTCCATATTTGAACGCCTTATTAATGCGGAATTTAAGTCATATTAAGGCCAAAAACAAATATTTAATTTTACTGGTGGAAGTTTTCGACAGCGGTAGTCAGGCTCTGGGTTTCCGCCATACTGTGCAACCTAAACAATCTCCTGTTAGTGTCAGTGAAAAAGATTATATTACGCGGATAACTTCCACCACTGAAAACAAATAGAAATTTTAGGAGATTTCTAAGAGACATTTTGCATGAATAGGCCGTTAAAATCAGGCGAAATTTTCTATTTAAAATTTAATAGTGGGAATTTACTTCAGCGTAATTGGAAATTGTTCATCCGATGTAAAAAATCAGCCACCTTCTTGCGACAACATCCTCAATTACTTCACTCGCAACTGGTAGATTCTACACCATACGTCTTCTCCTGTTTATTCATTAGTCCATTATCTGAAGTTAGATTAGTATTACATATCCATTTTTAATAAAAACGGTTAAATGACTGGACAGTTTTCAAGAAATTTTTAACCGTGTGTTTTATCTGAAAATCCGCTTCTCCTGATATTTTCCTGAAAATCCCCTGAATGCCGCCTGAAATTCCGATTTCTAAAACCGATTGAAAAATCGGTTTTAGAAATCGTATTTTTAGGAGACATTGAGGATATTTTCAGGAGATTTAAACGGTCATAGAAATCGTATTTCCAGAAGAACAATTTACTACTTTGTAACATACAATGGTTTTAAAAAGTTACAATTTCCGTGTAGTTTCTGTAAAAAAGATTTGGTACATTTTTTATTTTAAAAGCTTGCTAGGATGAGAAACCTTCCAAAGCATATACCTTCGAAAAGGAGAAAAATCTTATCTATAATTACATTAAATACCTAAAAGTTATTATTTATATGCAGACATTTAAAAACTTAAGCGCTTCTATCTAAGAAATTTATATTTAAATATGGATAAATTTAATTTATCTTTATGACACCGAAGTACTTTTTAACATGTTACATTAACACATCTTCCCCCTTAAGCTAGAAACATGAATGCAGTGGCGTAGCTATGGGGTAGGGATTCAGATGTTCTGGATACAACTAATTTCGTAAAGTTATTTTCGTCATGTTTAATCGCAGAAAATTACGCCACTAGATGTGACAATAAATATTTTTTTAAGAATATCGTTTTTCCGCCAGTTTTATAAAATAGTGTAATTGGCTTTTTATGGTATCATTTTACCTGTCATTAAATAAGGTGAATATTTCTTTTTCAAAAAAGTGGTGCCGAAACGCAATTTGAATTTTTAAACCATAATTTAATGCGACTGTTAAAGGGATAAGATATTTATAAGGAATTGAATAAAAACATATTTTTTTTTATTAATTTGGAATAATATTTAGTTTTAACTTATTTTCTTCACAAAATGGACCATCTCCGCTATCACAATAAACGACTCAATATGTAACGCTATATTGTTATAAATAGTGTTAAACATACTTTGTCACAAACATACTTTGCCATAAATACAAAAATGATTAAACAAACCTCCTAGATATTCATTCATATTTGTTGCGAGCTTAAATGAATCTAAATCTGCCCAGTACTACTGCTTTCTCATAAGATTATTGTACAGTCTGTCTTAAAAGTTTCCGTACTCCAAATTCAAAAACTTAATTTAAGTGATTATTTTTTTTTAATATTTAATTTTATCGTCTGCTTGTCATCACACCAATTCTTGAGTTTTTATCGATCGGTTCTTTTCGACCTCAACTGGTGCGAGAATAAAGTTTTGTGGTATTTTGTTCTTCATAGTGAAATGAGTTTATTCCGAATATTCAGAGATTGCATTCTCTGAATATGCGGAATAATTGCATTGTTCGGAACTTATTTTGAAAGTTGTAAAGGTGTTTAGGGAAATAAATATCCAAATGCTGCGATACAGAGTAAAGACACGATATATCGGCCTGTTCGACAATTTCGTAGTACAGGTTGAGCGGAAGACAGCTCAGGAGTGGAAGACCAAAAGTTGTTTCACCAGCCTTTCTGCAAAACACTCAACGAAAGACATTGCAAACTACTCAAAAATCCGTAGGCGTTTGGCACAAGAAAGTTTAAATAGTTATTATTGTTTTATTAGGTATTCCACAACTAAAATAAAAGAAAATTGCTATTAAACATTTTCCGGTGTGAATTCCAACACTAGTGACATGTCGGTCTATTAGTGATAACGTCACAACTCTTGTCCTCAGTCCTTGAGTTTTTCAGTGGCAACGGTTTAACCCCTTAATTTTCGCTCCCGCCACATTCATAGGCTGTGTCTTTTTTTCAGATTGTTTGAATTTTCGCATAGGATATCTGAAGTCTTTGCCGAAAGGAATATGCTGGCGCTTTTTTTTTAATTTTCGATTGATTTTTTCTGCTTTTTAGGATACTTTTAATTTCGGAACCAGTTCTTGTCTACCCATCAAGTGATTATAGTTTCAAGGCTTCCATAATGATCACAAACCTTTAAGTACGAGAAACATACTTTGGAACTAAATCATATAATTAATAAACCGATTTGGCATAAGTAAGTTTTGAAACACACATCCCTAACTTATATGCAAAATTTTTCAATGAATTCTTTACGTGATTAAGTGACTATAAGGGTGATTTTCTCTCGGCATACAGGATATATTTAACGATGGTTGGGGTTACTTATACAGGGTGCAAAGGAAAGTCCCTATAAACTGAAAATACTTGCGAACGGAGAGAACAACAGCTATGCAACTGAGTTAACGGTACAGTAAAGCGACAACGCCCGACCTAATGCAAACGACAGCAGCGCTCCTCGTGGCGAAATTTGGAAGATAGCCATTGCAAATCGAAAACGAAAAGAAATAGAGCAAAATTTCCAATTAGAAAGTTTTAGAGCATCAATTAATTTGTACGAAACGACATTTGGTTTACATGGAAAAGATAAATCTTCACCTGTATAACCAAAAATACACGCAATCGATACATTCATTTACAATGCACTCCATTTTGTGTAAACGTTTGAATGAAATAACCAGAAGTATGAAGAAACACGCACAATTTATGGTATAAATACGTACTTATCTCAATACGTTTTAATAACATCACACAAAAAAACAAAAAAAGACAAACTGTCTCACAGTGATAAAAAGTTAATATTCAGTATGTTCGAAAAGTTCGCATTTGCTCACGATACACGTTTGTACGTTTGTATTCATTAGGGTAATTCTGCATGCACATTTCTCAGCATGGAACGTCTATTGCAAGCCTCTTCAATACGACGACATAGATTTAACCCTTTTAAGTGATTTGGCTAGACGGTCTAGCCACCTAATTTTAATTCCAAAACTTGCAAATGGTACCAAGAATATTTTAATGAAATTTTGCTTTTGTGATGAAAGTGCAAGTTAGCGAGTTTTTAGTTTGTAAGAAATTCGTTTGAATATTCTGGTGTCAGTCAATTATTTCTTCAGTTTACGAACAGAATTCTTCTGCCATTGAAAGGCTTATTCTAAAATTTTAAATACATTGGAAATTAAATTTTTACAGACATTACAGCACAGTACAACGTCACAGTCTGCAACTGTGCACTGCTACATTTCCGGAAAGTGAGTATGCAAAGTAGAATCGTCGCTCATTGATTTTGGACATTTTTGGGTATACAGGCGACGATTTATCTTATCCGTGTGAACCAAATGTCGTTTCGTACTAATTAATTGATGCTCCAAAACTTTCTAATTGGAAATTTTGCTCTATCTCTTTTCGATTTCGATTTGCAATGGCTATCTTCCAAGTTTCGCCACTAGGAGCGCTGCTGTCGTTTGCATTACGGCGGGCGTAGTCGCTTCACTATGCCGTTTCCTCAGTTGCATAGCTGTAACTCTCCCCGTTCGCAAGTATTTTCAGGTTAAAGGGACTTTCCTTTGCACCCTGTATTCTAACTTATATGGTTGATTTCATATGATTTTTCTTTAAACTCTTTCGCAGAAAGTTTACAACGGGTCACACTGAGTATAGTCTCTGTACGTAACACGTTGACTGACACACCTTGAGTATACTCGTAGCTTTAATATTCGTGGCTCTAATTTATTACTTTCTCACCATTATTTAAAAAAAATATTGCCTTATTTAATGGCAGAAATTTTGCTGCATTAGTAAAGCGCAATTTACCTTTCAGAATTTGTGGTGGCAAACGACTTTCAAGAAGAAATTTGAAAATTCTTACTCTTTGCGACAGTGAACATGTTAACCCCTTAATTCTCGCTCCGTTATATTCACGAGCTGTGTCTTTTATTCATTTTATTCTTTTTTGTTTGATTCTCACCAATTTTACAAAATAGTGTAATTGGCTTTATTGTGGTATCATTTTACCTGTCATTAAATAAGGTGAATATTTATTTTTCAAAAAAGTGGTGCCAACAAACAATTTGAAATTTTAAACCGTAATTTAATACGACCGTTAAGAGATTAAATAAGGATTTAAGGATATTTAAAAATCTACTTAAAATATAATTTTCTATGAAAGAACGAATTCCATATTAAAAAAACTGAAATTGGAATCGCAATCCGATTGTCAGTGCAATTTCTGTATTTTTCAGAAGAGCTGTATTCTATTTGCATATGTGAAAATACTGACTAAATCAAAAATTGAATATCTTGTTTTCCTCATATAAATTTACATGTTATAACTGAATAATTTTTCGATAAAGGGCATAGCCGGATAAGCATTGGAAACATGCCTTTTAATCAAATTTCCTGATTTTTTTTCTAGACGTAGCTACATATCTGACAATATATTTCCCCTATTATCACCCTATAAATATTGATATTTAATGAGATAAAAATGGTTTTTCGATTTTTCAAAAAATGGATTTTCTCAAAAACTGCTGCACGGAATTTCATGCTATTAATTGAGGATATGTAGATACCAAAGATGCATAACTGGTAATTTTTGTATAATTTTCTGTTTATAAAAACTGTGTGAAATAGCAAAATAAATATTTAAAAATAAAAATCATATCTTATGGTTATCCGAAAATTACCATTTTCTTGTAAAAAATTCCCCATGTATGCCCGTATATTCTATATAAATGCTGAAAGTTTGCGTTGGGTACTACATATAAATATTTAAAAAAATGTATATCAAAATTATTGAAATTCATTTTAAGGCGTTATTTTGGGCGGAGTTACTCAACATCCACACCCAAGGAATTTTTGGAATAAACAGTTACATAATTGCTGTATTTTAAATTTTAATGAACACATGAGCAACATTCTCAACACTGTCGATATCAAATGAACATGATGTTGAAAAACATGGCTTATATGCTAATAGAATCTAAAATACACCAGTTGACATATTGTCTGGTGACTTTGTTGCAAAAATTCTCCGGATGTTGAAGTGAAGTAGCTCCGCCCCAAATAACGCCTTAAAATGAATTTCTATAATTTTGATATACATTTTTGTAAATATTTATGTGTAGTACCCAACGCAAACTTTCGACATTTATATAGAATATACGGGCACACATGGGGAATTTTTTACAAGAAAATGGTAATTTTCGGATAACCATAAGATATGATTTTTATATTTTTAAATATTTATTTTGCTATTTCACACAGTTTTTATAAACAGAAAATTATACAAAAATTACCAGTTATGCATCTTTGGTATCTACATATCCTCAATTAATAGCATGAAATTCCTTGCAGCAGTTTTTGAAAAATTCTGTTTTTTAAAAAATCGAAAAACCATTTTTATCTCATTAAATATCACTATTTATAGGGTGATAATAGGGGAAATTTATTGTCAGATACGTAGCTACGTCTAGGAAAAAAATCAGGAAATTTGATTAAAAGGCATGTTTCCAATGCTTATCCGGCTATGCCCTTTGTTTGGTTAAGCCATTTATTAACAGCCTATGTAAAATCGACATATTTAGAACCCAAAGCCTAATTTTTAAGACTATTTACGGCTGATCTGAGCATGCGCAATAAGAATTTCAAGGATCTTTTATTGCGGTAAACTGAGTAGGAAGACTGTTTTGAACTGGTTTCATTTCTGAGGAACGTTGATCAATAGCCGATTTGTCTAAGGCGCAAGAAAGAAGAATTCAACTTTCCTAAAAGAAACGCGGTGGGTTTGAACGCTGCTCGATGCATAAGATGTTTCTCTGATATTGTTACTGTTCTAATAACTCGGTTCAATAATATAAAAAAAATATTTTTTCAGGTGGAAAATGTACAGATTTTTTTTTAATTTAATGATTTTGTATTTAAAATTTTGAATTAAAAACTTTGTCATGATTCCATTATATAAATTGAAATAATTTGCCATTTTTGGTATATTTCTTAAACAAATTGATTTATAAGGCATATATACTAAAAACGTAAGTATTATTTTTTTCCTTTAAAAAGCCGAAAGAAGGAAATATATTTTAATATTTTGGCAAAAAAAAAAAAAAAAAAAAAAAAAAAAAAACTATGGTGTCATTTATTGATATTTGTTGACAATTAAATGTTTATATTAGAGAAAAATAATCTAATTTTAACTTTAAAATTTTCTCTTTTGTAAAATTAAACAATAAAAAATTGGGGTTGTCCTTTTTAGGATCTGAAAATTGAATTGTCTGAAAAATGCTCTGCTGTTAATATCTGTGCAAATAAGTTAATATGCATTCTATCCACAGCCCGGATTTAAAGGAAATGTTTAATTTTTATCGTGGAACTGAAAATAAAATTTTAAAACTTTAAATATTTGTTTTCCCTCCTAATATTTACAAATATCAAATATTAATATAAAAAAATATATATATATTTTTAAATACTATGTAGAGTGTGGTATTGGCTTAGTTATATATTGCTGTAGCGTACTTTAACCCGTTCGGGGCCATGGGTGCATATATGCGTCCTCATAAAGAGCATTCAGAATTTGTTTCAGGCACCAGTAAAAAAGCAAAGTAATATTTAGTTTCTTTAATCAGAGCATTTTCGTGATTGATTAAGTAAAGGGAATTATTTTAGGAAAAGTGGTGCCAAACGAATAAAATTTGTGTAAATCTGCCAGTCCCGAAGGGGTTAAACCAATTCAGCGTTTAGCAATTAAAAAAAGTTTATTAACCCCTCAACCTACAATGACGGGCATAGCCCGCGTAGGATGAACGAGCCAAATGTAAATTCTTCTTACCACTAAAGTTTCACAGTAAATATAGTTTAATTTAATCTTCGAAATACCATGATTAAACAAGGCAAAAATCTCTATTAAATTTTAGTGATAGCTATGGATTTGCCAAACCGTGGAGCTGTTGATTTTAAATCGTAGGTTAAGGGGTTAAGACAAATAAAGAATTAAGTTTAAAAGTGATATGGGTCTCGGTAATTACAGCTGCGTGAGATAACATAGCAACAGGTCAGGTGCAGTTCTGATATATATCGCTCACTTGAGATAATTTTGTCAATAAATGAATTTATAATTTGAAATCTAGTCTCAAATTCTCAGCAAGGTTTTTCACACTATGCTACACGTTCTTAACCCTCTAATGCGCAGCTTTGCATACATGCAAACAACAGTGTTTTGAATTTAATAGATTTTTTAATTCGTATATACTTAATTCGCACCAGAAAATTAAAATAGAAATATCTGCTTTAATTAGCAACATACATTCTGTATTTAAATAAAGCGAAATCAACCATTAAAATTTTCTGGTGTGAAGTCAGATTCTCTGAACTACGTAATTTCTAGAACGTATTCTATCATGGGAATTAAAGGGTAAAGGTTAAGTTTTATAAAATAAATAATTATGTAAAAGAATGTATTTGGAGACATACTTCTTCAAATATTTACTTATTTGCAATATTTTAACGGAAAACAGCCAAACGACAGTAGTTTTTACTCGAATTGCAGATGTCAACAATAGAAAAGATTGGCGTATTATATGAAAAATGTATCTGTGTTTTTTTTTCATTATTTTTCCTGTGAATAAACGTTTCAGAGAATCATTTATAATTTTTTCTAAACAAAAAACAAAAAACAAAAAAAAAAGCGCATTATGGGTCAATAGTGTTCAGCGAATTTAGAGTGATTTCCAAATGAGTCTTCCGGTTTGCAGAAAATTAAATCTTTGTAGGCTAATTCCATGGGTCTTTGTAGTGTAAGTCACACAGCTGATTTCTGGCCACTGTTATATTCAAAAAAGTTTCTTAGCTTTATTCAATTAATGAGATATCTCCGATAAAATAAGTCATATTTTCAGTTCTAAAATACTGGTAGCGAACATTATATCAATTTGAAACTATGTGACTTACACTACAAGTACGCATGGAATTAGCCTGTAGAAATACTAGAGTTCATGCAAAATTAAATGTCCTTGTGTATGCTCGAAGATTAATTTTCCAAATTAACCAATAGATTTCTCAAATTATGGTTCTATTCATCTTCTGCATGACTTTCAACTATAAAGTTTAAATTGTCTAGTTAAGAAATGCTTTTCCCCTAAACGACGTGAATAGTTAAGGTAAAATTACACTTAGAAGTCAGGTGCTTCTCTTGTTCGCTTAAGATGAACTACGATCAACAACATACAAGGCATCATGACGTTTAAAACGCTACATGCAGTGGATCATTTTTACATGGTGATTGGTACAAAGCGGTGCACCCATCGTTTAGAGCCAATTCCCGTGTTAATGTGTGATCCACTCCGTGTGACGTTTTAAAAGTCATGAACTAGCCTTATATGTCGTTGGTCGCGGGTGAACCCTCAAATACATGAACCCGTACCCAGGCTCGATACGGCTAACAGCTGACGCCGTTATAAATTCCTCTCGCCTGAGAAAAATTCCCAGACAGGTCCTCACCCTGTCTTCAAAAAATGTCAACTCTCTGAAAAGTCTTCTACGGCCTCTCTCTGCTACTTCTGCTGGGTTCTCGTAGATCGGGGTCTAGTTTTTTCGCTTTTCAGCTTTAAAGTCGTGAACAGACCCCAACCTGCTACAGCGGGTAGTTAGATATGGTCCGGCTTCTGTCTTTTGTCCACAGGCCAGAGATTAGTGGACTAGATCCATAACATGTTTATCATCTCCAGTTTTAAAAAATTGAGACTCCTCTTTCTTTTGTTGATGACCACAGAACCTTTGGAAAACAAAGACCACGGAAATACTTCACGACTTTATGAAGCAAGTGTTGTCTGAACGCTGCCTAAGTAAAAATGGAATTTCATGTGAACTTTTCATTTGCTTCATTTTATTTCTACATTTTTTCTATGGTTAACTACGGTGGGAGTCGTGCTGGCTATCTGTTTCGTTACTCCGCACTGTGGTAAATGCGTTATTTGGAAGTGTCATCTTTCTGTTATAGTGCCAAAAATCTTCATCTTTGTAATGGATGGTCTCGTTTTGAGGTTAATATTTCCGCACAAGATTTTGAAATTATTTCAGACATTTTTTTCTAATACACGGCTCCTATAGAAGGTGAAAAGTAGCATTCTTTACAAATTTCTCATTTTCACTTCAATATTTTCAATATATTCGCTATGGTCGATGCCTAACATTGTATTTCTTTTTCAATGTTGCTTGTAGTTTAAGTCTAAGGATTCCTGTAATTTTGAAAATAGCCAAACATTTAGTTTCAGAAATTAAAAGTGTCTTCAGAAAGGTATGTAATCGGATGCTACACAGCAGATCTTCGTAGCACCGGATTCTCGAACCTCTTTCATAGAAATATGCTATCACGTTACCGAATGTTAGGATTCGTTTTCAATTTCCATTAGTTATCTTTTTAATGGGTTTTAAGACTAAAGGAAAAGCAAGTAATTTATTTAAAATTCTGTACAAAGCTGTTTCGGAAAGAATGCGTTGCACTTATGTGGTATGTTGTTTGTCTCCAGTTCGGTATAAACTTGTCTCCGGTTTCCCTAATTCGGATCCAATCAGCGGGAAGTTATATAAAAAAGAAAGTTTTTATTTTTCAGTATTTAATTAAGTTATAAAAAACATTTTTCATGGAAACATGGAAAATTCGTATTATCAATAGTTAATTAAGTTATAAAAATAATTTGAAACAGTATTAACAAATTATATAGTCAGAATTTTTAAATATTAGTTTCAGTGATTACGGTTCCAACGAATTTGCTAATTTTAGAGATTCCAGTACAACGATTTAGCCGAATACAGTGCTGCTTTATTTTTGTTTTCATGGGCGTGATGAGCTCATACACGACTTGTAGTAAGAGCCGTTACAAACAATTTCATTTTTCTTAGGTTCCATTAGAACGATTCAGCTGAATACAGTGGTTTCTTTTGTTTTCACGGACGCAAAGCGCTCATATACGCGTTGTAATCATAGCTGCTATAAAGAACTTCATATTTTTAGGGATTCCAGTGCAACGATTTAGTCGTCTCTGTTGAATTTTTTTTGTTTTGTTTTCATGAGGTCGCAGAGCTCTCATAGCTGTTATAAATAATTTCATATTTTTAGAGATTCATAACTTTGCTACTGACGGGGAGAAAATGTTATAATATATTTTCGAAAAAAAATGAATAATTTAGCAATCCGTTTCTAAAAATTAAACAGTTTACTATTTAAACTGACTAAGTTTTTCTGCATTAACGATTTATGAATGCGATTACATTACATTAGCGTATGTGAATGTTAAAATTATCAAAGCGAAATAGTCAAGAAAGCAATTACTTAAAATCTCTTAGGATCAGCTTTCGACGAATAGAAGGAAATCCGGTGCTACTAAGATACACTATATAGAATCCGGAGTATTTGATTAAAAATCATACTGCAACAAAAATTGTAAGTGCTAGTCAAGCAATAGCACTTGCAACCTCACGTATAATCAATGGCAACGTTCTTTTAAAAATATTCTTTTGCATTTCAATATTTTTAAACTATTATTTTTTTGATAGGATATCTGAGGTTGATGTCTAACGAGGTATTTTCGTTCTTTTTTCGATTTTGTTCTTTGGTAGCATGGACACTTTAAATTACGAACTGGATTTGAAAGTGTATGTATCCTCATAAAACATAATTCGAACAAAATCGAAAAAGTTAAAAAATATCCAATTAGCCATTATCCTATGCAAAATTAATCGTTTAACCCTTAATTGCAGAGTGATATAAATTTCCATCACCTTTTTATTTAATTTTTAATACATAAATTAAGTTCTTACAACCACTATATTTATATAGAAATATTAATCCTGTAAAAATTACAAAAATATGCTACTAAATAAAGTTAAAAATCTATCTTAAGATTTCTGGTGTCTAATCCTTAATATAAAAATGAAAAACACAATTCTAAAAGAATAATTCATGCAATTAAGTGTTAAAAAATGCTGAAATGCAAATGACAGTTTTGAAGAGATATCTACTATACCTTTGGTACTATATATTACTGCAAAAGAAATCGTTTAAAAATGTTGAAATACAAATGACAGATTTGAAGACATATCTGCTATAGATTTGCTGCTAGAGGTTTAACATTTACTTTCTAATGTCTTCCATCTCTTAACTATAAATTGTCTACTCTGTTTCGCCTATAATTTGTTCTGAAAAACTACTTCACAAAGGAGTCACTGAATGACGGTGAGTTCAGGGTGATTTTGAGAATAACTGCTAGAGTTATTTTGCAGTCATATTTCTGATTATCTGTGATGTCAATATGTCTTCAAATAATCTGTCCATGCCTTTAACTTCTTAACCTACAATGACAGGCATAGCACGCGTACGATGATCGAGCCAAATGTAAATTCTTCTTACCGCTAAAATTTCACAGTAAATATAGTTTAATTTAATCGTCGAAATTCTATGATTAAACAAGGGGAAAATCTCTATTAAATTTTAGTGGTACCTATGGATTTGCCAAACCGTGGAGCTGTTGAGACGTAAATCGTAGGTTAAGGGGTTAAGCATCATTTCTAACTGGCAGTAACTCAAAATGTACATAAAAAGTTAAAGATGAATTTGACTCTATTACTTACCAATTTCCTAAAGTTTTTACTTTTTTAAATCTGCTTAGCGAGAAACATTATTTTAAATCTTCGTATGTTTTACATAAATATTGTATATGTTTATAGAAGTTATGTATTCACAAAAGTTGAGTCATGAGTTAATGAAATTTATGCAATATACTAAAATAATTAAATGAAATTAAATACATAAGTTTCGTTTTATTTATTTTGTTTACAAAACACATTACAAATGTTCTTGATAATCCTTAACAAAAATGTACTTTATAAAATTTATTATATACACGTATAATCTTTTTACAAACCTCAGAAATAATCGTTAAGTTGTTTCATATTAACGGCTTTTTAAAATGTTTCAAAAATAGCAAATGATTGAAAGGTCGAAGTTTGTTAATCCTGTATTTTCTGTTTAGCAAAAAAAATTATATATATATTTTTTTACAATCATTTAAAAAGTAATTTAATTGAAATTCTATGGAATTATATAACATAGCGTAAATAGGAAGCATAAATAATTTTTCTGTTATCTCTACATCTTAAAACACATATTTGTTGACAACAGAGCCTTTTGAAGTGTTTATGATTAATGGAATTTTAACAGAGAGCATGTAAACCTGACATGTAGTATCAGAGATTAAAGTAAATTATATGTTACCTTGTCAGTTAAATGAGTCTTTTTTTAAGAATTTGAGAATTTATTCTTCTCCATACGAGATGGTGGTAAAATTTTTATGAGGGCAATTATGAATGCCTAAATTATATAATTTTGACTTACGGAGTGTACTTTTTATTATTGAATAATTAAATTAAATTCATTCATTTTGTGTGTGATGACTTTGTTAAGAAGCATATTTATTTTATTAGCTGTTGCTTATACGAATTACGAAAAAAATCCATGTAAAAGTTATAAATAAAATATTGTAGAAACAACATGTGAGAATCTATAGTGATTGGCTTGATCATCAATATGAAAATATTATTATTATAAGTAAAATAACCAAAGCCTGACCACGGCCTTGGAAAGGTCCAAGGTATGGTCGTCGACGGCCACATGATGATATTATGTGGTAGGATCAAATAGTTGTAATGCGTATACTTCCCTATGTATCTATATACTATATGTAATCACACTTCTAAAAAAATGTCTAAGGAAGTTCGTTTAATAACGGAATGTAAATTTTACATATAATAGTTCGTACAAATACACAAAGGCATGATATCTTCATAACAAAATTAAAACGAGAGTAAATACATTTTTGGTCCCACACTTGATGAAATTTCTAAATTTGTGAGATTGGACTGCAGCTATAGGTCTGAATCTGCTTAATGACCTGCAACAAAACTAAGAATTTGGGGGAAAAAATTATTTTCATGATCTGGTATAGAAGATTTGTTATAGATAACAAAAAACTATGTAAATCATGAAATTCTGCCATTTTTATTTTTTGAGCCCCTTCCCTCCCCCAAGCATTAAGGGGCCATGGTGCTTCATTTGCCCATGTCGCAATCTGACCTTCAAAATAACAAAAGATTAAAACTTCCACCATAACTATAAATGCAGTTATTAATAAAGATTTGCTTCCTATGTGTAAGATTTGAATAATGCGGAATTTTATAAAAAATGATATCTATTCATTATTAACATTTAAAAAAATCCTTTATTAAACTCCAATAAACATCCATTACATCACTGTATTTTTGGGTGCACTTACTTAGCAAATGAAGTCATGAGGTGGGGAAGAATAAGCAAGCACTACAAGTTTTTCAATCAAATCTCACAAATAGCAGATTTGCTTGAAAATTTTTATTCAAATCTTGAAGGCTTTTAATTAAAGTTTAAATTTTTGTAATAGACAACAAAAAACTATGTAAATCATGAAATTCTGCCATTTTTAATTTTTGAGTCCCTTCCCTTCCCCAAGTATCAAGGGGCCCTGGTGCTTCATTTGCCCATGTCGCAATCTGACCTTTAAAATAACAAAAGATTAAAACTTCTAACATAACTATAAATGCAGTTATTAATAAAGATTTGCTTCCTATGTTTAAGATTTGAATAATGCGAAATTTTATAAAAAATGATATCTATTCATTATTAACATTTTAAAAAATCCTTTATTAAACTCCAATAAACATCCATTACATCACTGTATTTTTGGGTGCACTTACTTAGCAAATGAAGTCATGAGGTGGGGAAGAATAAGCAAGCATTACAAGTTTTTCAATCAAATCTCACAAATAGCAGATTTGCTTGAAAATTTTTATTCAAATTTTGAAGGCTTTTAATTAAAGTTTAAATTTTTGTAAATTTTACATATACACGATCCATGACTATTTTATTACGTAAGTAGAAATATAGGCTTCCCTATTGTAATGCGTGACAAAGGTCACAAAGCAAATGCAGTATCTTGTTAACTATCAAAGATAAATATCAATTATCTTTCCTTCTTGTATTAATACATAGCTGCCAACATCTTACGCTTTTTTGTACCATATAATTTTAATAGAAATTTTTGCCTTATTTTATCGGCAGATTATGACGCCGATAAAATTTACTATTAAATTTTTGTGTTACAAAAAAGGGAAAGAGTTGGCATCTATGATAATAGATAACGCAAAGGAACAAGCATGGAAAAAAGACGGTTTTTACGTAGCGGCTTATTTAAAATCGCTAACATTCTGAATGTGTGGTCACGAAATAATGTTACATGCGTTATTCGTTTCCTTTGGATAGAAAATATGAACATATCGCCATTCATAGTAGGATCGCAGCCATATAAACAGTGACAATATCAGGCCATATATACAGTGACAATAATGAATAAAGCAGTGGTGTCGTGTTTATAAAGCTAGGAGAACGACTTGTGTTGAAGCTGAATAGTGGTCAATCTTGAACATTCGTTTACTCCGCTTCAAAACATGATACCATTTTCAACAACATATAAAATTAAGATGTTGATCAATGAACATTAATAGAAAAAGCAATAAATATTCAATAAACTAATCAAGTGAATTTATAATTTATACGATGAATTTATGCCTTATTATGTTTGTATATTGTTTTAATGTTACCAGTTATGTTGTATTTTTTAGAACTCATTTCGGATAAACATTCTTTTTTAAGGTAATATGTATTTAACTGCCATATATTTCAATGCAAATTCTACGAAAGCGAACGCATGCATGTTAATCACTGGAAACGATTACGTATGCAGTTGTTTATGAATGTATCTTTCTCAAATAAAAGCTGAATAGTTAGTTAATAGTAGTTCAGATGCGTTTCCGAACAGATAAGTCAATTAGTGTTTTATAAAATATTTTTAATTTTAAAATAAAATATGTAATCAAATGCACATTATCACGCCAATTTTTCCAGTTATATAACTTATAACATAATATTTATACTTTAGTGGAAATGATATGCTATCTTAAAGAACAAAGATTCATCCACTTGGCATCAATGAACAATGCTTTAAACAATTAGCCATCACCACAGAAACTGCTTGAAATCACAAAATTTCTCGGTTCAGTTATAGCCACTGGTGGATCCATGTCCATTCTGTGTGGTAATCCATGTTAAACTCTGTGAGTTCACTAATCACTTAGTATTGGCATCCAGGTTGGCAACTTTAGTTATTTTCATTTTCTATAATTTCACATACCAATGAAATTGTTCACTTTGCAAATTTTATATTTTTACAACATTTTCACAAGGTCTCATAAAGAATAAGTTATGCGTGACTGACAAGGAAGGTGTCCATACACGCATACTCATAAAAATCTGAAAAAATTACAGAATGTTCTTCCCATGTGAATGTATATTTTTATTAAATAAATTTCGGCGGAACCTCTATAGAGCGTCCGTAAAAAAATAATCAAAATTTTGTTTATTTAGCGATTTATCACCGGTTGGCGATGAAATAAAATTTCAAAAAATACACTTTCATGTCGAATACTTTTAAGGAAAAAAAATTTTATGTTGAATTTCAAAAATAAGTTTTATTCAAATAACTTTAGTTTTGCCATTTTTAATTTGTTTTAACCATAGTTTTGTCATATATATTTAGTTGTATTTACAATGAAATTTAGCTATCCCTTTTTTACGATTTAAAGCAAAATTTAAATTAATTTAAATTGTTTCAAGCTCAAAAATAACTCCGATTGAGTACTTTCGATTTGATTTTGTTGCTATGGAAACAACGAATGCTTCGATATGGAAATGTATAACGGCAGAATTCTTCATTTGGACTTTATTTTTGAACAGCCGTTTAAATTTAAATAAACTTGGATTCAGGATAAAGCAATGGCAAATTTTCATTCAAATCGGTAACAAAAAGAAAAAAAAGAGGAATTAGTTATTACTTTATAGAGCATTTTAAATTAATATTGCTCAGAATGTAATAATATCTATAAGTAAACAGTATTTGTAACTTGAAAAACATAAAAGAAACAAATTAAACAATTAAAAATCAAATGTAAGCTGGCTATAACTTAAAATAGATATTTGCATCTTGCAAAACATAGAAAATATTTTTCCAGTGATAAAATTAAATACTAAAGCAACAAGCAACATATATGTGTAATAAAAATATATGTATAATAACCTCTTTCATTGATTGGATTTAAATTCAATAAATACCGCGCATTCTAATAAATAATTAACAAGCAATTTTCAGATTCATTAAAATCGTTTGCTTTTGGCGAGAAAAAATCCCGCTCGCCAAATCGCGTGTCGTTTTCGTATTTTTGCGCCAAACATCCGAAAGTATTTTTTTTTTCAAGACTTTCTACTAGAAATCTGCCGACTAATTTAACTGATAATTACATACATGAGTTTTTTCACTTCCATTTTTTTCAACATATTCTGAGTAGGCTCTGTAAGGAGATCTTCCTAGTGAGATAAACTGATATCATTTTCAGATTCCTCGTTTATCAGACTGCAAAATGTAAATTCATGAGTTTTTTTTTCTTAAAATTAGTTTTCAATTTGTAAACCAATGTAACTGACGATAATGTAATTTGATTTTTTTTATGGAATATTAAAATATTTTAAATTTTGTTCTTTTGTGGTATGTGTGACAGTTAAAGTAACAAAAAAGAGATTGAAGATATTTGGTATAAACAGTGATATAGGAATCTACTGTTTTTGTTTTAGAAACTAATTAAATGTTGAAAACACCTACATAACAAACGGATGCATTTACATATTTTTGTGGTATATCTAATCAAATTTTATTTTATGTATTTAATAAATAATTTTCACAGAAACATATTTTTAATTAATATTACAATTCATGGTAAATCCCAATGTAATTGAAATTTCATTAAACTATTGCTGTCTGGAAATAAGTGAAGCAAAATATATTTGTTTGCTGTCAAGGATTGTCCTTCCATTCAAATAGTTTGCTATATTTTCTCTCACGCTAGGTATGCATAGTGCAACCTTTTCTTAATATATTACTAAAAGTAAAGGATTCTTCACAAACTAAAATTGCATTCGTTATGTAAAGTTTTGCTCAACTTATGTAAATATATGATATTTAAACTGCAAAATATTAGAATAATTTCATTATAAGACAATGTACTGTATTGTTAAGTTTATGTAAATACATGATATTTAAACTGCAAAATATTAGAATAATTTCATTATAAGACAATGTACTGTATTGTTAAGTTTATGTAAATACATGATATTTAAACTGGAAAATATTTGAATATTTTCACTGTAAAACAAGAGCTCATACATTTTAAAATGCACGCTTTTAATTATCCTTTTAATAATAATATCATTTGTGGAGTATGTTGGTAACACAATGAACATTTTACAAGTTTCAGAAAACTGTCTTTTATACAACGGACAAAGAATGTGTAAAATTGTATAATAATTCTTAAGGTAAATGTTTGTTTCGCTGATTAACTACCATTATCATATAGTGTAAAATATTTTGTAACATAATATGATTAACAATATTTACATAGAAATTACATAGAAATTACATATACATATTAATCTAAAATGTTGAATCCGAATATTATCTAATATATACACGTATAAATATGAAATATTATTTTATAAGTATGCATGAAGACGAATATTAGATAATAATAATTACAAGGATTATGTTACTGTAGGTGCTTACATTTATAATTTATGGGAAGATATTTCCAAAATTTTTATTTAAATCCTCTTATTGTTTCATTTCTAATTATATCTCAGGGCAGATTTTAATAAATAATTTGCTTTTCCTCACTTGGATAAAGGAAATTGCATTATAATATTTCTTTTTTTTTTTTTTTTTTAATTAGAAAAATGTAATGACTTTGTACAACCTGAAGTTGGATTCTGTATGTAAAACATTGTTCAGCTTACGTGAATCTATAATATTTAATGTGTAAAACTTTAGAGTAATTTCATTGTAACACGAGTACTCATGCATGTCTTATGTAATGAATTCATTTACGCTTTTAATTGTAATTTAATTTGTGTAGCGAACTCAGCACACATGGAATATTTTTCAAAGTTAAAAAAGAAAAGTATTAAATTCAAGAGACAGAGAATAAAGAAAATCACGTATAGCTAAGTGGTAGAGGAGGTAAAAAAGGCCGAATTCGGAATTAATTAGGGGAAAGCTAGAAATTGTCTTAAGGCTGTTCTCAAATACAAAAGAGCAACTTTGTGACATAAGATTTAATTTATTTTTCTTCGGAAATGCATGAAACTAGCAGGTGTTATTGTTCAGAAACTATGAAATAGAGCTGTTTTTCCGTTTTTTTTTTTTTTTTTTTTTTTTTTTTTTTTGAAAATGCAATAGATGTTCCAGAAAATAGTGTCAAAGTGGGCGTTTTGAACCGAATTTCCACTCGAAAGAAGAATAACCACTCAAGAAAGGGCAAAAAGCGTGTTTGTCACGTGATCAAAATCGCGTATAACTCAATAGGTAATTTATTGATCAAAAAATGGAAAACACAGGTCGACTCCAAATTGCTTCCATGGTCAGGCTTCCCAATTTTATATGTTTCCGTTAAAAAATGAATTTGTAAATGTGTCAAAACGTTTTGCGCTTAATCTGCAGAGCAGTTAAGAACAGCCTTAGTCCATTTAATTTAGGTCTAGAAGGAATATGCTAAGTTTTCCCCCTCGTAGTATGTGACCGTTGGAAAATATGTACAGATTTATAGTCGAAAGACAGGTTTTTTTTAATTACCATAACAATATCCAAAAAATAAAACTAACTCTATCAAAAACAATGCCAATACAAATATTGTAGAGCTTAAAATTCTGAATAAAATGAGTACCCACACTTAATAGTTTTGTTGAACATTAAGATCACAATTCTACTCCAAAATTTAGCCTAAATCGCTTATCAAGAGCTTGAAGACAGGACAGATCCGATTATCACTCCACCCTGTTTCTTACTTTTTGTATACATGTATTTTTGTTTATTTATTGAGACATTACCGATGTTTTTGTAATTATATTAGGTTTTTATTTTGCATATTTTGATAATTATGGTTTAACTTTTTGATTACGGGGCCAGTGGTAAGGGATGAAAAAAGGCCGAATTCGAAATTAATTAGAGGAAAGCTAGAAATTGTTTTAATCCCTACAATGGTCAAAAATGAACGTACTAAGTTTCCACCTTCCTGTTATGTAAGCTTTTCCCGCTACGAACAAATTAATAAATTAATAAGTGTATTTTTTCATGATTTTTAGCATGTTTAAAAATTGATTCATAAATGATGGAAAATATTCTATATTATTTCTTATAATGCATTTGAAGTATGGCTAGTATTTAATATGACATATATAAAGTGAATAACAGTGCGTATGTATTAAAATTAAGTGGTTGAAAATAAAGTGCGAGGATTGGAGGGAGGGAGGGGGCGAGCGAACAAATGAGTGTGCAAGAGCCTTGTCGCTAGAAGAATTCAAGGTCAACCAAGAGCACGATTTTAAAATTTGATATTTCACAAAAAAGACTGAGATGGTTTTAATAAAAATATTTTTCAATTAGAATACGAGCATTTTAAGTTAAATTCATAAAAAGTTTAAAACCTTCGGAATATTGAAAAAAGTATTATAATTTTTAAGCAAGAAAAGTATTTATTTTAAAACTATGGTTTGGGGTATGCGGTATCAGTATTGAAAGGACATGTAAAACAGCTGTCATTCACATATCTTTTTCTCGATAAATACTGAAGTGATTTTTTAATTTAATCTTCGACGAAAAACAAGTTGTTTTTTTTCAGAAGTCGCGTAAACATTGTATTTTTTTTCTTTGAGAAAAGCTCAATTTATAATTTAATCACTAGGAAATCAAAATCAGAAAATATATTTTTATGTCATTACGTTTGGAGTGCTTATGGAGATTTTAAATGAGGATGTCTCATCCAATAAAGTGCATGCGCTTTTGAAAACGTCTTCCATAAAACGATAGAATGGCTGGACAGTTTCCTGCAAACTTTTAAAAGAGTATGTAAAATATTACACATTTTAATTTCAATTTTTTTAATTGGAAGTTTTATAAAATTATATGCCTGCTATCTCAATATGCCTTCGTCCACCAAAAGACAGTATTCTGGGAAAATCTCTCTTATTAGAAAAGTTAAACTGAAAATAGTTTTTTTCTAATTAAGTATAAAAAACGCGTAATGCTGCTTATTGATAGATAAAAGAAAATCAGGTATTTGACATCATTCAAATATCGTAGAAAATATTTGGTGAATTTTCTCGCCCCTTCTTCCTAAATGCAATTGAATTGTGACCTTAATGTTGAACAAAAATATTAATGTGGGTACTCATTTTATTCAAAATTTTAAGCTCTATAACAATTGTTTTGACAATGTTTTTGATAGACTTAGCTGTTTTGAGATATTGTTAATGTAACTTTGTCTACCCTGGCTTCAAGCTCTTGATTAGCGATTAAGGCACAATTTTGAAATAGAATTGTGACATTAAAGTTGGACAAAAATATTAATGTGGGTACTCATTTTATTCAGAATTGTAAGCTCTACAACACTTGTATTGGCAATATTTTCGATAGAGTTAGCTGTTTTGAGATATTGTTAAAGGTAATTAAAAAAAAACAAAAAAAAAACGTTTTTTTTAAATATAAATCTATACATATTCCCTAATGCTCAACTAGTACGAGGGAGAAAACATAGCATAATCATTCTAGGCCTAAACTGAAGGGATTAAAATAATTTCCAGCTTTCCCCTAATTAATTCCAAATTTAACCCCCTAACCAATGGTGTAGTAGCAGAGGTGCCAAGTTCGCCCTAATCTTCCGTAATGCGCGGATTAATTTAACCCAGTTTAACAAAGTTTCTAACCAGAAAAATTATTTGATGAATCTTTATTTATTTAATTCCAGTTTTCTAAATGAAATTTATTTAATTTCATCTCTGAAAAAAAATTCTGGTGAGAAATGTATTAAACCAGGGTTAAATTAACCCACATATTACGGAGGATTAGCGGCAACTTGGCACCTATGTAGTAGTAATCATAAACAAAATGTTTTCTTTTGCAATACTTTTTTTTTACAATTATATAATATATTTTGCATTTAAATTACATTTTCATTTTAATATAAAATTTTGATTTCTATATATTTTTAAGTTACCCGCGTGTAGGTAGGAAATACAAAACATATTGATTTACCTGAATTGTTAAATGATATGTCTTGTAAAATCACAAATCTAAGACTTTCATATTTTGCACAAAATTTTCATTTTATTTAATCCGGTTTTTTAATTAAGAAATATAATTTAAAACATCTAATTGTAATTCATTAACAACTAAAATTGTCATTTAAATAAAAAAAATATTCACACGTTTCTTAATTTATAGTGTTGTTGTGGTTATTATACATTCAATTCCCTACACAGTTCAGTTTCGACAATCACGCACATTAGAATTTGAAGAAAATTTCTTGTAGTAGGACTTTTATGTTCTTTAGAGTTTAACCCCTTAAGCGTTGCGCCCGATAACTGCAGATTACTTTTTTTCAGTTCAGATTGTTCGATTTCTCCCTTTATTTTAAGTAGAAATATTCACCTTATTTAATTGCAGAAAAAATGGTGCGAGAATAAAGCCAATTACAACATTAAAAAAAATGGTTGGAATCATACAATCTGAATAAAACGAAATGTATCCCACGTTAATCATGAAAGTCACTGGCACGAGAATTAATGGGTTATGTAGAGAATTATTAACTCATTATTTCCTTTATTTTCTTCAAATCGCAGTTGATAATTAGGCTAAACATTTGCTATTTTCTAAAACTTATCGTATCTACATGCATTTTACTCGATGGATACTTCAAATGGATAAACTTTTGTAACTGCGATTCAGATGCAACTTCAGTTTTAACACATTAAATGAGCCGTTGATTTTCTAACTATGAAATTCCACTTTATGTTATAGTTAGTTTTCTAATTGTTCGAATTTGAATTATTTTAAATATAATTTTTAACAGGAATAGACTTATTTTATGTTTTTTGTGTTCTTAAATTATGTAAATGCAATCAGCAATAATGGTTATCCGTGTAGCTTAAAAATCATTGTTTTCATATGGGTCAGGGGAATCCTTGCTTTTTAAAGCGGCATAGTGTGGTCCACAGAAAAAAGGAAAAATTAACCTGCAAAAAAAAAAAAAAAAAAAAAAAAAGAATTGGCGATAAATATTTATTTGAGGTAATCCAGATTTATGGCAACCATAGCTTCGTTTCAAATTTGTAAATTAAGAAACTCACGAAAATTTAGTAAAAAATCACTGCTATTTTTTGCCAGATTGCGCTTTTCCCTATAACAGCGGGGAAGAGAAGGGATTTTTGTCGCGCGTGCGCATTTATTAGCCGAAGTGGAAAACTAGTAGATTTTTTTAATTTAGCGGATGCGTATTTAAAAATTGATCATCAAGAGTTTCATTAAAAATAAAATGTGGAAACGCCATTTTATTTAGAATTAAGAGATGTATTTTAATCATTTAAATAACCTTTTGTGAGTATTTAATTTAATAGACAGAAGTTAATAACAAATTTAAGGAATTTGTTGTAAAAAAAGGAAATCTTTATTTTAGATTTGGAATACGAAGCTATGGAGTGTAATGCTTAGTGAGTATCACGAATTTTTTATATAAAACCTGGATGTGACATTTTAGAAAGTAATTTTGTACTTGCAGGCAATCAAAACAGAGTATTTTTTAAAGCTATTCGGGGAGCTTGATGGTGATGGGTTTTTTCAACCTATTTTTCGTTTGTTATAGTCATCCGATTTATTAGTCGCTGTATTAATGAATTTCTCGCTTTTATTTATTTATTTATTTATTTATTTTTTTTTGAGTTTGCTACGAAGCGAGGTTGATGCATCCAGCGATATTAGTTCTGTTTGTTTTCATGGGCGCGAAGCCCTCATATATGTGATTTATTGATCGCTGCATTACCGAATTTCACATATTTTTTAGTTTGCTATGCAACAAATCGCTGTATCCAGCGAATTTTTTTCGTTGTTTTGGGCGAGAATTGATCGCACAGGTGGTTTAGTAATGACTGCATTACCTAATATTTCGCATGTATTGAGTTCGCTACGAATCAAGTACGAATTCCTGCATCCAGTGATGTGTTTCATTGGCGCGAAGATCACATACATGCGGTTTAGTAATAGCTGCATTGCTTAAAATGTCGCATCTAGTAAATTTGCTACGCAACGACTTTGCTTTAACAGTGATGTTTTTTATCGGAATGAAGGACACATACATTCAGTTTAGTTATCGCTGCATTACTGAAAATAACACATCCTTATAGAATGAGCCAGTGGGATCTGAATAATTATTCTAGAGATATGGGAGCTGATTTTGTGATTTTTTTTAATGATTATCGCGCCTGATATAGAATAATTTAATGCAGTATATAATATTTATAGTTTTGCGTCAAAAGTTATTCATTTTAAATCATTGAATCGTTAGAAATCTTTTATTAATAATGTTCCGTGATATTTATAGAATTAATTGTTTAGTTTTCATTTAATTGCACTCTAATGCGTAATATTGCTCTTTATCACTCGTTTCTACAAAAATCCCCTGTTATCCTGAAAGAAAGGGGTAAATTCCATCTATGTTTGACTTCCCTAACCTTAAATTCGGGAAAATTGTTTAACATGGTAATAGAATCGCGCCAGGAGAAATCGGCGAGCCACCATATCAGATATTTTCCATTTGAAAGATTAGTGTATTTTTTCAGGAGACTTTCATTTTTTCAATCCCTTTTTGTAACTTTTTCCGACGCCTGTATATAGATATTATTACATTTGCTTCTTTAAAATACAAATTATTCTACGTTTTCTTTTTAATCTGTTACTCATAATTTGCCCGAAAAATCTCTCTGCAGAATATAAATACACTTTTGCAATTTTTTTCTACCAACAAGATTTTATAATCTAATTTTTTATTAATAAGCTAAATTTATATAACCGAAGATAATTTTTGTAATTTTTAATATTTCTGTATTTAATTTCAATTGATTTTCAACGTTAAAGTTATTAAAAATGAGGTATCGAAATTAATTGCAATTATAAAACGACAAGGAAATTACTCTTCTCACTATTGTGATAACTTTCAAAACTTTCCAATAATAACTTTAATAAAAACGGATATTTCACTATTTTTTCAGGAAACGGCCATATTTTTTTATCTTGGAGTTTCAGATTGGCAATCATTTTCAAAAACAGCATTTTGGTACGTTTTTGATAAAAATATCGCCAAGTTCATTCTGCGGTGCTTCGGACACACCTGTTCACTAAAAGCAATGGTTTGTTGAAAACGTTGAATTTCGTTGAATCTTATACACTGCTCAAAACAATTAAAGGATATTGCAGTTTTAGGTGGATTTTGTATCTGGTAAACTGTTTAGCTGATTGATACATGGTCGACAGACATAGTAGGTTATATGAGAATAAATTACACATGTTTGGCAGAAAAAAATGCATTTCATTGCGCATTTGTGTGCTAAAGGAAAAAAGCACAATTTGTGCATATGAGAAAAAAAGAATAAGAAAAGGTGTTTTCTTCAAAGAAAATCATTTTCAGTAGGGGATATGGTTTCCACGGGTGGCCAGCAACGTTGAACACCTTTGAGGCATGGACTCAATGAGGCTATTAATGACGAGTTGGGGTATTCTGCCCCACTCTTCCAGAAGAGCTATTTCTAGTTCTTGGAGAGTTTGTGGGGGTTGTTGGTGGCCAGAAACTCGTCTTCCTAGAGCGTCCCAAACGTGCTCGATTGGATTCATGTCTGGAGAACACGCTGGCCTTTCCATTCGAACGATTCCTTCCTCGAAAAGGAAATCCTCCACCAGGTTTGCACGATGTGGCCTGCAGTTATCGTCCATTAAAATGAAGTTATCTCCGATTGCTGCAGCGTAAGGGACTACAATAGGTCTGAGGATCTCATCCCTATATCGGCGACCAGTCAGATCTCCATCTCGAATGATGTAGAGGTCAGTGCGCCCGTCAATGGAGATGCCACCATACACCAACACTCCTCCACCGCCAAATCTGACACTTTCGTGCACGAACGCAGGATTATTCCTACTGCCACGGTCCCTCCAGATGAAAATACGCCTATTATCCGGATGCACAGAAAAACGGGACTCGTCAGAAAACAGAATATTGCTGCATTCATTTCTCCTCCAGTTGACATGCTCGGTTGCCCACTCCCTGCGGTCGCGACGATGCCTTGATGTTAATCTAACACATACCATCGGTCGGCGAGCATACAGACCTACAGCATGGAGCCGGTTTTGGACAGTCTGAGTTGAAATCGTGGTGCCTGTGGCCGAGCGAAGGTGTTGTTGGAGAAGAGTAGCGTTCATGGTTCGGTGTCTCCGAGCTGTTAACGCTAAATACCGATCCTCATTGGGCGTTGTTGCCCGTCTACGACCTTGCCCTGGTCTTCGGCCTGCACATCCACTCTCCAAAAAACGGTTCCAGATCCTGGAAATGACACTTTGTGACACTCCAATGGCTTGCGCTACTTCCGCTTGAGTTTGGCCCCCTTCTAATCTACCAACAATTCTCAAAGCTTCTCAATCTGTCAAATGACTTCGCTGAGACATCGTACTCATTGAAACAAAGCAATCTCTGAATGCCGATCATCCTTTTCTTCATTCTCTTTTATCCAGTTGAAAGTCAAATTTCATTCGCTGCCGCTGAAGCGACGTTTTTGACGTCGAACTCAAAATTTGCATACTCCACAGTTTGAAAACCAGAAAAATTTGCATTTGTGATTCTCTTCTTCTATTTTCGGCAAAAAAAATTTCGCTTACATCTTTATTTTATATAAAACTTCAAATATTCTTTAATTGTTTTGAGCAGTGTAGTATAATGCGAGCAAAATTTGTATGTGTGTGTGTATGTAAATTGTATCTTAAAAACGGATCTAACGATTTTGACGAAATTTTGTATTTTACCATTTTCGGGCACGATAAGACCATTGTGCCAGGTCACGTGTTCGAGAAAATTCGATTAGTGGGACATTTTCGGTCATAATGGGTCATGGTCAAGCTAATTATATCTAAAAAACGGCTCAATCGATGTTGACTAAATTTTATATCCAACCGTCTTTTGGCACGAGAAAACTATTGTGCTAGGTCACATGATCGAGAAATTTCGATTAGTCGGTCATTTTTGGGTCACTATGGGTCAATGGGTCAAACCAATTTTATCTAAAAAACGGCTCTTACGACTTTGATTAAATTTTGTATTTTGTCGTTTTAGATTACGAGAAGATTAATGAGATAAGTCACATATTAGAGAAAATTTGATTAGTGGGACATTTTTGGGTCACTGTGGGTCAAGCAAAGTTTATCTAGAAAACGGCTCTAACGATTTTGACGAAATCTTGTATTATATCGTTTTCGGGTGCGAGAATATCATTGGGCTTGATCGCATGTTCAAGAAAATTCGATTTGTGTGTCATTTTGTGTCACAATGTGTCAGGGTCAGGCTAATAGAATCCGAAAAGAGGCCAAAAACATTTTGACAAAATTTTGTAATATACCGTTTCCGGGTATGAGGTGACCATTGGACTAAGTCACATGTACGAGAAAAATTGATTAGTGGGTCATTTTGGGTCAAATGGGTCAAGGTGAAGCTAATTATATCAAAAAACGGCTCAATCGATTTTGATTAAATTTTATATCCGACCGTTTTTCGGCACGAGAAAACTATTGGGCTAGGTCACACGTTCGAGAAATTTCGATTAGTGGGTCATTTTTGGGTCCCTATCCCAGATAGCATTTTTAATTTGCAGAAAATTAGCATCAGTCTTACTTTGAACACCTGCAAAGTTGCAGCAAGCTCAGCATAGCAAGACTGCAAGTTCATAACAAGGCTACCGCAAGATAACGCAAACGTCGAAGTCACCACACTTTGAACTTGCAGCTAACTTATCGTGCAAGTTAAATTCATGCTGTATCAAATTTATTGTAAATTAACGGCAAGAAAGTAATCAAAAATACTGCAAACGTACTGCAAAGTAGCAATCTTTCCACGTCCCATTATCTGTTTACAACCGTACACTATACGTTTAACCACTTCGGAAGGGTCTATTGATACGAACACACCGTCAGAAGCCGCATGTATCGTTTTCACCACCATAAGCAAGTTAAGGTAATATTTGTACTGTTCAACATGACCCTTTTTTGGTATTTGATAAGTAAGTCGTTTAGAAAAAGCGATGCCATCCGAATAAATTTTCTGCGATTTCTGCGTATGTGCTGATTGTCTATTCTCTCAACAGGGGGATTTTTTGCTTTCGTCACTTTCGTGAATTAATTACATTCTTGTCATCAGTTTCACAACAAACTACTCATGTAAGTGGGGTATGGTATACCTTGCGGGAAATTTGCTGCGAATTTCTCAATTCAAATTTGTCACGGCAAGATAATGTCAGAAAAAATCAAACTTGCTGCTAATGTTCATGCTATCTGGGATGGGTCAAGCCAGTTTTATCTAAAAAACGGCTCTAACAATTTTGACTAAATTTTGTATTCTGTCGTTTTGGATTACGAGAAGACCAATGGGCTAAGTCACATATTAGAGAAAATTCGATTAGTGGGTCATTTTTTGGTCATTGTGGGTCAAGCAATGTTTATCTAGAAAACGGCTCCATCGATTTTGACGAAATTTTGTAGTTTTCGTTTTCGGGTGCGAGAATACCATTGGGCATGGTCGCATGTTCAAGAAAATTTGATTAGTGGGACAATTTGGGTCACAATGATTCAGGGTCAAGCTAGTTGAATCTAAAAAAGGCCCATAACATTTTGTCAAAATTCTGTAATATACCGTTTCCGGGCATGAGATGACCATTGGTTAAGTCACAAGTTCGAGAAAAATTGATTAGTGGGTCAATTTTGGGTCACTGTAGGCCAAGCTATTTATATTTTAAAAAACGACTCAAGCGATTTTGTCAAAATTTTGTATTATACAGTTTCTGGGCATGAGAAGACCATTGGGCTAAGTCACATGTTCGATAAAATTCAATTAGTGGTCATTTTGGGGTCACTGTGGGTCATACTAAGTGTATCTAAGGTAACGGCTCAAAACGTTATGGCAAAAATTTGTATTATATCGTTTCTGAGCATGAGAATACCATTGAGCTAAGTCACATGTTCGGGAAAATTCGATTAGTAGGTCATTTGTGGGTCACTGTGGGTCAAGCTAATTGTATCTTAAAAACAGGCTCAAACGATTTTGACAAAATTTTGTAGTATACTGTTTTCAGGCACGAGAAAATCATTGGGTTAGGTCACGTGTTCGAGAAAATTAGATTAATGTCATTTAGATTTAAGTCATTTTCATTAGATTTAAGTCATTTTTGGGTCACTGTTGGTCAAGTTAATTTATCTAGAAAACAGCTTTAATGATTTTGATTAAATTTTGTTTTCTATTGTTTTCGGATTCGAGAAGACCATTGGTCTAGGTCGCATGTTCAAGAAATTAGATTAACCAGTCATTTTGGGTCACTATGGGTCAAGGTTTAGCTAATTTTATCTAAAAAATGGCTCAAACGATTTTGACAAAATTTTTATTACACCGTTTCCTAGCACGAGAAGACCATTGGGACAGGTCAGATGTTCGATAAATTTAGATTAGTAGGTCCTTTTTGGGTTACCGTTTTTCAAGCTAATTTTATCTATAAAATGACTTTAGCGATTTTGACTAAATTGTTTATTCTATCGTTTTCGGGTTAGAGAAGAGCATTGGTTAGGTCGTGTGTTCGAAAAATTTCGGTTAGTAGGTCCCTATGGCTTAGGATCTTGCCAAATTTATCTATACAGTGAGAATGAAATATCGAATTGAACACAAGGCTAATTTTGACCCAGCTTAGTTCCGTCATGCCCGCTAGTGGAATATAATTATAATAACAAGAAATTAAATATTTTATTTTATTATTTTTTCCATATTTCATTATGACTTAGAAAAGTTACAATAAAAGGAAAAATAAATTTAATTTATATATATATATTTTTGGAAAATTTTCGTCGAAAATTTTCCACACCTTGAATTTAGTAATTTTCAAATTTTAGTAACTGAAAATGTGTAGAGCCAACAGAGTGAAAAAGTGACCAAGCCTGGAACCGAACCAGAGTCATTGACTACACACGCCAATGCTTTGCCACTAAGTTACCTGGACGATGCAAAGCCCAGCACTTCTCAGTCTTATCTTCTGGCAAGGCTGCAACCGCAACCCACGATGGAATATTGTTCATAAGCTAATAACCGCCGTTTCGTGTTTGCCCCAGGATTGGTGGCTCACGAACAAATGGAGTTATGAATAAAGAGGAGGAGACATGCAGTGTACTGTCTATCAGTAGCGAGTGAAGTAACTGTGGAGTTTGTCATAAGATCTCGGCTGCACTTTATAAATCAGATCTACAGTTTATGAATTCCGCCGGTGCAAACTTCCCACCAGTAAAATTGAATAGAAAATTTTAGCTTATTTAAGCACCTTATTCATGGAAATATTGTAAAAACTACTAGTTGGTTTTACTTGTGTTAATTGTATTGATAAAAATGTAAGTTTGTTTCACCGGTTGTCACAATATGGCGGAAACAATGGGTCTTACGACCGCAAAAGTAAACTTGCACCAGTAAAAATGAAAATCTGTTTCTGCCATTATTTACGACTGAAATTTTGCTTTAATAAGGGATTTAAATACGGAGAAAATTTCTATGTAAATTTGCTGGTGGAAGTTTTCGCCGGTGGTAATGAGACCATTGCGAAAGCGGTTCCAGTTGAAGCTTCACTATTTTAAATATATGTGAGTTCCTCTTTATTAATAGTTCCATGCACGAACATGATTCCATCGTGTGGTGCGGTTGCAGTCTTCCCAACAGATAAGAGTGAGAAATGCTAGGCTTGGCATCGTAAATGTAGTTTAGTGGCAGAGCATTGGCGCGTATAGTCAATGACCCTGGTTCGATTCTAGGCTTGGACAGTTTGTACTCTGTTGTCTCTGTCCCCACGCCTTTTTAGCATTTAGAATCTGAAAATTACTAAATTTAATTTTTTACAAAAAAATTAAAAAAATAAGAAAATATAATCAGTAATAAATTGTATATATAATTATGTTTCTTATTTTATATAGTGAAGATTCATTATGAAATTTTATTTGTTCGTGTTAATATTATACAGCATAAAAAAAATAATTCCTTTCCAATTGTACTTGCCTCACATTCGAAATTAACGCGTTTGAAGTATCGCCGATACCATGTCAAACTATCCAATGTGAAAGCATTGGGCTACTTTTCTAAAATTCAGATTTCTTGATTGGCACCACTTTTATGAAATGGTAAAATCCCCCTTGTTTTCGCCTTAATTAATATGTCATTAAATAAGGTTAAATAAGGCGAGTTTTACTATTTTAAAAAAGTGGTACCAAACAATAAATCTGAATTTTAAAAAAGTAGCCCACAAGCTTTTCACATTGGAAAGTTTGACATGGTACCAACGATATCTCTGACCAAATAAATTACTATTAACTAATTTATGCTGATATTAAAAGATTTTGTGAAATGATTAAAAACATAAATTTTGTTTTAATTTGTAATTAGATTAATTTTTAATTAGTATATGCCACAAAATAGACTTGTCCCCATTTCAAAATGAACGGCTCAAAGATTTTTTGGCATATTTTCATACGTGTTATTAAATAATCATTGTCACAAAAACATAATTAAAGCTTTCAAGAAAGCATTTAGATTTGTTGTGAATTTTGATTAATCTAAATCAGTAGATTACTTCTGTTTTCTCAGATATTTATTTTGTAATGCATAACATATAAGAGATAATGAAATGTTTCCTAAAAGGAAGCGTATTTAGTCCCTACACATTATCAAAGTAGAAATTTTCTCGCTTTCAATAGTATATGAGGAATATCTTTTGACACAAAATCGTCCACATCAATATGAATTGTTATCTACCCCATATTATTTATCAGGAAGTTCTATCAGCGCTAGTTGATACAATATAATTTACAAATTTGTTCGTTCGTTATCAAATGCATTCCTGAAACAGATTAATAATTTACTGTTTCGGTATAATATAAACATAAATATGTAATTTGCATCTTGAAATTAATTTAAATATTAAAAAAATCAGGGATCATCCTATGTTTAAAAAAAAATGGGAATAAAGGAAGTCTATTTATAAATGGCGTTTCTTCGTGACAAAGTAATTTTAAGCTTTATATTTTAAGCTATTTTAAGCTTTATATTTTAATTAATTTTAACAGAAAAGTTAATAATACAAACACACGAGCAAAATAACACATGGAGATTCTTAAAACGTATTTACGAGTAAGGCTGAAACTTAAGGCCTGTAAAATAATCTTCTTGTGATAGTCATAAAATTGTTCCTTACATTCTTCTTTAATAGAAATATTTTATAATTCCATTAACATTTGAAAAATAAATTTCTTTTTATTAGATTGTTCATTATTAAATGTCCCTTTTTTATGGAAAAATATTGTATAAACACAGATAAACAAAATACAAACCTTTTAAAACGTAATATACTAAATTATGAAAAGTCATGAGGCAAATTTTTGAAAAAAGTTTAAGAAAAAAGGATGTTCCATTTGCGTAATAAACGTATTACAAAGTTCAATATAAGTTCTTTCAAGCTTAAAAAATATTTTGATCTAAATAGCGGGATATCTGTAATTTTAAAACCAGAAAACTTTGTATGCAATTCTTTCCAAAAAATGCTTTTTTTTAAAATATGTATGAGCATTTTTTATATGAGTGCAATGACGCAGAATTTTCGCGTTTTAAATATGTTATTAACTACATCACTAAGTGGCTAGTTCCATGGGTTTTTGTAGTGTAAATCACATAGCTGATAATGGCTATGCTTGATCGCCACCGTTATATTCGAAAACTTTGCTTTGCCTTATTCAAATAATGAGATATCTCCCATAAAATAAGTGAAAAAAATTTCCGTTGTAAAATACTGGTAGCCAAAATCGCAGTATGTGAATTACACTATAAATATTCATGGAAATATCCTAAGTGTAATATATATATAAAAGAAAGTGTTGTAACACTCCACTGACATGTGAAACGAAATATAAACTAGTCCTAAATTGGTCATTCGAAACATCAATCTGCATATCACTGTTTTCTTTTATTTCAAGCTTGAATTGAAGTGTGTTTTTTCTTAATAGTTCTTACTAAATATTCGTATTAAAGTGATTAAAAGTTATAAGCATATATTGTAGCATAAGTTCCAACTTTTGCACTTTTTTCTTATCAGGAAAATGTAATTGAAATGTTTGCTTTATTTAATCACGATATCTGCGATTAAATAAGAAAAAAATTCTATTAAATTTGAGAGGTAATAAAAATCGTAAAATTTGGCAGCTTCGTTTTAGGGTTACTTGTATAATATTTACGAAAGTGGTAACCGTAATTTATACAAAAAGAGAAACTATTGAAAAAGTAATTAAGAACATTTTTTTATTCGTTGTTTGCAGAGAGTCAGATTAGTAAATAAATGGCAAATCCTTATGCTAGTTCAGTATCTTATTTATAAATAAACTGATAATCGTCGTACGATTTAAACAATTCTTCAAGATTCTTTAATTCTATTAGAATGTTGGCATGCAGCTTAAAATATATATAAGGTTAGTTGGGACAAATGGGCCATGATTTTATAGTGTGAGTCTGGAGCTTCTGACAATTCAGCTTAAAAAAGCTAATGTTCATTTGAATTAAAGTCAGAACTTCTGTAAATGTGTTCAGTTAGGTTCCCTCTATTAGACAGAAATGCTCAAAATTACATTTTAATATTTAAAAATATAAAAATAAGCATATTTCATCTTTCTTTCCTCATGGGTTCAGTTGCCCCATAAAAATGGGGTAAGTGGACCAGGAGGGTCTATGTTCCACACGCGTTTATTCTTTTTTCATATGGGATATCAGGTCCTGTTTGAAAAAGTGTAAACACCTTTAAAAAAATTAAACCAGGCAGATCATGTAAATTATATATCAACTAAAGAGCGTTGTAAGGGAAACCTTTACTGTCCATGTCTCTAAAAAAAGAACTAAAAGTGAAAATATCAGATTTATTTATAACAAAACATAAAAATTAAGTAAGAACTTATGTACTTTAGTATCTGTAATAAGTATAAAAGTCACATGGGTATTTTAAGGAAAAAATAGCAAGGTAAATCTATGAACAAACGGTTACGTAAGTACTTAAGTACTTTATCTGTATCCAGGGGTCGCATTATATAGGGAAAATTTTATTGTTCCTATCAGAACCCTTAAAGAGTTACCTTCATGATCATTTTATTTAACATATTCTAAAGAAAGGTCCGATGAAGATATTATTTTCAAAATAGTGGTAGGAACAATAAAAGTTTTCGTATAGAATGCGACCCCTGTGCATCGTACAATTTCAAAGTTTGGCGATCTCGCTTTTAGGGGCAAGGTACTTACATTCGTCAAATTTTGAAATAATTAATGGCACCAGTATTTACAACAGAATCTATTTGTAAACAAGTAAAAGTATACTTTCGCGTATTTAATAAAGGTGACATTTTCATTATAAAATTCCGGTGCCAATGCAGCAATTAGGGATTAAAATCATGTGATGCCATAACGGCATCACTGCCTCTCAAAGGGTCAAGAAATTTGTTTTGATACCACCCAATATGCTTTTTTAGGTACTTTCATAACAAAAAGCTACCTATTGCAGCCGTTCAGAGGAAAGCGATTTCAAAAAATCTTGGCATATTTTCATCGATCATGACCCCCAGACACCGAAACCACCCTCCGTTCAAAATTGATATCTATATATATATATCCATATATATATATATATATATATCTGACATTTGTTTGTCACACTGTAACTCTCGTATTTATGAACCGATTTGGATGTAATTCGGTGTGTACATAGTGCATACCAATGTCTCGAACGAGCTCGTTGGCCAGCTTCATTCGCCATTTTGTTTCAAAATGACGGTCATTTAAATTTTTTTCTAAAAATTTAAAATTTGAAAAGCGGTACCAAAAAATTGAAAATGGAAAAATATTTTTTCTTATGTATTTGACCTTTATAGAAAGATTCCGGAACAGTTTTTGTTTGGTCTATATCTTAAAAAATGGCTGAGTTATAGCATTTTGAATTTTAGCGTGGCTGACATTTTGAAAGGTCCTGAATTTTGTCACGCGATAAAAGGCGTATTTACGAAACGATTTGGATGTAACTTCGTTTATACATAGTACATACAGATGTCTCGACCGAGTTCGTTGGCCAGCTTCATCCGCAATCTTGTTTAAAAATGGCGTTCATTTAAATTTATAAGAAAAATTTAAATTTGAAATGTGGTACCAAAAAATTGAAAATTGAAAAAATATTTTTTTCTCATGTGTTTGACCTTGATAAAAAGATTCGGGAGCAGTTTTTGTTTCGTCGATATCTTAAAAAATGGCTGAGTTATAGCATTTTGAATTTCTAGCGTGGCTGACATTTTGAAACGTCCTGATCTTCATCCGCCATCTTGTTTCAAAATGGCGGCCATATAAAGAAATTTAAAAAATTTAAAATTTAAAATGAGATACCAAAAAATTGGAAAATGAAAAATATTTTTTTTTTTGTATGTGTTTGACCTTAATACAAAAATTCCGGAACAGTTTTTGTTTCGTCTATATCTAAAAAAATGCCTGAGTTATAGCATTTTGAATTTCTATTGTGGCTGAGATTTTAAAACAACCTGATTTTTGTCACGCGATAACAGGCGTATTTATGAACCGATTTGGACGTAACTTGGTCTGTACATAGTACATACCAATATCTCGACCGAGTTCGTTGGCCAGCTTGTTTCAAAAGGATTGCCATTTTTAAAAAATCAAATTTAAAATTTAAAATTTAAAATGAGGTATTAAAAAATTGGAAAATGAAAAAGATTCTTTTTATGTGTTTGGCCTTGATACAAAGATTCCGGAGCAGTTTCTTTTGTTTATATCTTAAAAAATGGTTGAATTATAGCACTTTGAATTTCTAGCATGGCTAACATTTTGAAACGATCTTGTATTTGTCACGCGATAACACACATATTCGCCTATTTCGATGTAAGAAGGCATGTGGATAGTATATATCAATATCTCTACCAAGTTCGCTGGCCAGCTTCATCAGCCATCTTGTTTCAAAATGGCGACCATTAAATTAAAATAATTATATTTAAAGTGAGGAGCAAAAAAATTAGAAATTGAAAAAGGTTTTATTTCTTAAGTATTTGACCTTGATATAAAGATTCAGGAGCATTTTTCGTTTGACTTTATCTTAAAAAATGGCTCAGATATGGCAGTTTCAATTTCTAATGTGGGTGACATTTTGAAAAATCTGATTTTTTGCCTGCGACAACACTCGTATATGTCAACCGATTCCGATGTGAGTGAGCATGTGCACAGCAATTACTGAAGTCTCGACCATGTTTACTGGTTAGCCTCATCCAGAATGTTGTCTTAAAATGGCAGGCACTTTAAGAAATCACCGAATTTGGCAGCCAAATATAAGTTACTTTAAATAAAAGCAGCTTGGATAAAGCTGACTAATTTTGCGAAATTATTATTCATAATGATTTAGTATTGATAAAAATTAGTATTGAATCTCCTATATTCGGTTTTCACTAAATTGAGCTTCGTGTGTTTGAATAATATAAGTTGGCTTTTTTAAAATAAGAAATATGAAAGCTACCTCTTCCTCCCGGCACTAGCCGGAAGGACTTTTTTAAATTTTATAACGTAATTTTAATAAGATATTCCATAACTTTCTTTATTCTAAGCAAAAAACAATAGAGGAATTTATTTCCCGTTGTAAGAGAAACTCAAAAAAATATTTATTACTTTTGGGGTAACTGGATCCAGCATGGTGCAGTTACCCCTGATACATGTCCCAGTTGCCTCATTCTTGAAAAAAATATGGTGTAACTCGGTCACCGGGCTTACATTTGAAACATGAAGTAAATATGTATAGATACCTAATAATATTAATGTAGTTATATGCCTAATCTTTAAAAAAAATTGTTTAATAAAAGTACTTACAGTATTTTAATAAAAAGCCGAGGAAGTTCAACCATATTGAAGTTGTTTTTTAAAAAAGAAACGTAAATTTTTCACAACCTGTTACAGCAAAGTGGGAGTTATAATTGAGTTGACACACATTGTTTTAGGAAGTAGTGATTAAGGTGCATTGTTCACAAAAGCTAAAACTTAAAATACATCAACAGTTTTTTATAAAATAGCCTATGGCCCAGTTACGTCGTGTGTCCAGTTACCACAACTAACCTTAGTGCTTATAATAAATTATAAAAACAGATTTTCCACATTGATTTTTTATAGGGGCTATCAATTTAAACAAGAATCATATGTATTGTTCACATGTAGCTACCGTTTTATGATATTTAGGGCACAAGAGTCACATGAATGAAATGAAACCACATAACACTATTTTCGGCGATTTTATCACACATGCTATCACCTACAACTAGTCAGAAAGCGATTGAAAAACAAACATAAAAGTCTCATAAAATTATATTTTATGTTGTTTTAACTTTTATTTCTAAACCCTCAGAAAAAATTAAAGATATGTCTATTTTGAACTGGTTTACTTGTTTTTCATTCATTATGACGGTACATCACATGTGCGCAGGTTAAGGACATTAAATCAGTTTTGGCCAAAAACCTGCATTATGAACACTCAATATTTTAGATATGGCTAATTCCAAGCGAAATTGTCATGTCTGTCACACAGCTGAAAATCGTTATGTTTGTTGCCCACCGTTATTTTCGAAAAGATTGCTTTGTCTTATTCAATTGATGAGATATCTCGGATAAAATATGTAACATTTTTGCGTTCTGAAATACTAGTATTCAAAAATTGTAGTATGTGAGAGACATGACAAGTTCGCATGGAATTAGCCATATAAAAAGAAAGATATATTCTTTTAGATGTATCAGAAAATAATTCTAAATTGCTATCATAATGTTAAATTAAAAATATTTTATTTGAAACACTAAAAAGCGTTATGTAATTTTGCTTAATAATTCTTGAATATAAAAGCAGATACATCGCTTGTGATTTAAATTCGTTTACTTATAGATATTGATTGATTTTCAAATCTGCATTATGAACACTCAACATTTTAGATGCATGAAAGATATATGCTGTTATATGTATGAAAAACGCTATTTAAATTGAATATTTTTATTTGAACCGCTAAAAACCGTTTTATAAAATTTCTGAATAATTCTTAAAAATAAAAAGAGATAGATCTTATATAATTTAGATTCGTTTTCTTTTATATATTGACGTCTCTTTCTTGCTTAGTAGAATACATTTTTAATAAAGATGAAAAACAGATTTTCCTAATGTTTCAAATAATAAATTATATTCGTGACATAAAATTTGAAGTTTTATGTATGTCTATAACTATTTTTATTCTGTATATACTTGTACTTGTTGAGATTTTCTTTTTACTATAACAGTTAGCAGATATTTAACATTATTTAGATACTGGTCAGTTTTTAACAGTGTTTATTATCTCTAGCTTGATTATGTAGATTCGGAACAATTAATGTTGTTAGCTACAATAAGGGTACCATTCCTTACAAAAAATGGGCAATGTTTTGTTATAAAAATTTTGACCACGCTGTCAAAAGGTACAAATAATTCTTACTCTAGCTGTTATCTTTCTAAGGTTTAGGGAATTATAAGTTCTTTCGAGTTACCATCGATTTAAAAACCGTTCCATTACATTTAGCCCAGGAGGCGTCTTTAAAAAACATAACCTCACCGAGCAGATGGCTGAAATTCCAGGATTAGACATAAATTGATTCGCATATTAAAATAAGATTAGTTGGGGCAACTGGGCCATGATTTTACAATGTGACTCTGGAGCTTCTGACAATTCAGCTTCAAAAAGCTAATGTTCATTTGAATTGAAGTCTGAACTTCTGTAAATGTGTTCAGTTAGGTTCCCTCTATCAGACAGAAATGTTCAAAATCACATTTTAATATTTAAAAATATAAAAATATGCATATTTCATCTTTCTTTCCTCATGGGTCTAGTTGCCCGATAAAAATGTGGTAAGTGGACCAGGAGGGTCTATGTTCCACATGCGTTTTTTTTTTTTTTTTTTTCATATGGGATATCAGGTCCTGTTTGAAAAAGTGTAAACTACATAAAAAATTTAAACCAGGCAGATCATGTAAATTATATATCAACTAAAGAGCGTTGTAAGGGAAACCTTTGCTGTAAGTATGTCAAAAAAGCACTAAAAGTGAAAATATTAGATTTATTTATACCAAAAACATAAAAATTGAGTAAGTACTTATGAACTTCAATGTAGGTAATAAGCATAAAACTCACATGGGTATTTTAAGGATAGAAATAGCAAGGTAAATCTATGAACATACGGCTACGTAAGTACTTAAGTACTTTATCTGTACAAGTATCGTACGATTTCAAGGTTTGACTTTCTCGCTTTCAGGGGCAAGGTACTTCCATTCGTAAAATGTTGAAATAATTTAATGACACCAGTATTTACAATAGAATCTATTTGTAAACAAGTACATCTCAAGGTGTCATGAAATTTGGTTTGATACCACCTAATATGCTTTTTTTAATTTTATTACGTAATTTTAATAAGGTATTGTATAATTTTTTTTAATGTGAGCAAAAAACAATGGAGAAATTTATTTCTCGTAGTAAGAGAAACTCAAAAAAATTAATAACTAATGGGGTAACTGGATCTAGCATGGTCCAGTTACCCCATTCTTCAAAAATTTATGGGGTAACAGGGACACCAGGCTTACATTTGAAACATGAAGTAATGATATATATCTATAGATACCTAATGTATGTATAGATACCTAATAATATTAATGCATTTATTGTATATGTATAGTATGTATATAATGTATATAATGTATAGTATAATGTAATGTAAAGTATTAATGCCTAATATTTAAAAAAAAAAATGTTTAATATAAGTACTTACAGTATTTTAATAAAAAGCCGAGGAAGTTCAACCATATTGACGTTGTTTTTAAAAAAAGAAATGGAAATTTTTGACAACCTATCACAGCAAAGTGAGAGTTATGATTGAGTTGACTAACGTTGTTTTAGGAAGTAGAGATTAAGGTGCATTGTTCACAAAAGCTAAAACTTAGATAACATCAAGTTTTTTATAAAATAGCCTATGGCCCATTTAACTCGTGGATCCAATTACCCCAACTAACTTTACAAGTGATCTTCCAAGTCATATCTTCGTGCAAAACCAACTGCAGACCTTATTTTAGTGCTTGGTCGGTAGGTTTATCCTAGTGTTTTCCTGCACCCAAAGATAAGAAAACATGGAGGAATGGGTGCAGGAAAATACAATGTGAAGCCTACCAGTCAACCACTAAAATCGGATATGCATGGTTAGTGAAGTACCTGAGGAGGTTGTCACAAGATTGCGGCTGCTTTTTTAAATCGGATTTACAGTTTCAAAATACCGCCAGGGCAAACTTCCCACCAGTATAATTGAATAGAAAATTTTGTCTAATTTAAGAGTGTTATTGAGGGTAAAGTTTTCTCACAAATATTTTCTGGTGTCAGTTTGACAGGTAAAACAGTCAAATTGCATCACCGGTTGTCACAATATGGCAGAAACGAAGGATCTGACTACCGCAAAAGTAAACTTGTACCAGTTAAAATTAAAATCCTTTTCTGCTATTATTTATAACTGAAATTTTGCATTAATAATGCCTTTAAATACGGAGAAAATTTATGTATAAATTTACTGGTGGAAGCTTCGACCGGAGGTAATCAGCACTTCCGAAAGCGGTTACAGTTGAAGCTTCACTATTTTCAGGACATGTCAGTTACTTCTTTATTAATATTTCCATGGTGCAACCGACATCCTTTCTACTTCAGAAAGTTCACAAACCTATAGGTGTCCGAGATATAAAGAGGCATTTCTCAAACAAGTTTTTTTGGCAGCCCGTAATTTTTAGAGACATTTCCATATAGGTTTCCATTAATCAGTTTTATCAATACAAAATTTGTTTTTTCAGATTCTTTAAATTTCCAAGCTGACATTTTAATATACCACAAATCTGATACATTAATAGTATTAACGTCAACGTTAAAGTAATAGCATTAAGTAATAGTATTATAATGGCATCCAAAAAATCGATAATCCGTGTAGAGTTTCATTTTTTCTAAAATCATACTGAAAGCTATTAGCAATTGAATTCTTGAGAACATAAAATAAATTTAATGATACTTGTGACTTTGATAGGATAAAAATCAGTATTTAAATAAATGTTTGCATGTTTCCTTGCATACTTTTTCTTCCAATTGCAGATTTTTTATGAAATGTAATTCCTTCTTTGTGTTACTTCCAATATTTACTATAATAATACGGTAAACATTCATACGTTAAACATTCATTTCAATTTTGCTTAAACTAAAACTGGGTGGCCGCCGGCTAGGAAACTATTCCAAGAAAATACGAATATTTTCTTACTGAAAAATTTACCTTTTTTTATCCTTAAGTTTTAATTAGAGATATATATACTAAGAATTTTTCTATAGAAATATACTAGTATTTTTCTTGAAAAGTTCTCTGAACAACGGACACCCTGTAAAACAACATAAATTATCGTATAAAAAGCGATCCGCATGATTTGTTTCTTTATAAAATATTATTTTATAAATAAATAAATCATACAAAAAATTATCAAATGAGTTTTGTTAGTTTTAACTTGTCTCAATAAGCTATATATATTTTTTAAATTATTATTCTCATCATTAGTTTATATAAAAATAAAGTTTAATATATTTTTTTCTCAAGAAGGTAAACTTTTTAAATTTATGTAAAGAAACATGCATTACACATAAATGAAGTTTTTAAAAAATTGTCGCTAAAACTTTTTTGATAAAAGCTGCGTAGATTGAAATTTCGTCAATCTGTCATGGTCAGTTGAAGTAAAAATAACGATTTATTTTTTTCTTTAAAATATTTTAAAAAATGCTAACATTTGGAAAAAATGCTAGACGAAACCACAGAGGGAATATTTCCGGAAGCAAAGAATAGCTCTTTATAAGAAATTTGATTTCTGTATGAAATATTATACTGCTTAGTTTCCAAATAAGTGCTATTATATTGCTTCCGATTTTAGTTCTCTGGTAAAATTTATTTGGTCAAAGAATTTCATTATTTGGGACCAAAAACATCCTCATCTTCATATAAAAAATAACCTGCATAAACACTGAAATTGCTGGCAATCGGGTTTCCAGTATAATTTCCGTATTTCTCTGAAAAATATTATCTGGTGAAAGTGATTTCATGAATATGGATGGATTTTAAAATATCCTTGACAAATAACAGCTTTAAAAAGTTAGCTGAATAGTAAATTCCTATAAAATAACGAATTCAATATTGGCAGGACCAACACAGAAACATCACCGCATCGAGTTGACGGCTGGAATTCCAGGATTTGAGAGATTTCGAATATATATTAAAATGCAACGGGTCTGCCAAGTCATTTCTTGGTGGAAATCACCTGCAGACCCCCATTTTAGTGGTTCATCGGTAGGTTAATCATTGTGTTTTCCTGAAGCCAAAGGTAAGACAACATGAAGGACTGGGAGCAGGAAAACATATTATTAAACTTGCCAAATAAAAAGAACTAACTAAACTAACTAAAGTTACCTAAAACAATATTTTCTAATTTTTTTGAAATTTTGAGCATTTTTGCTGCTCAAAATGTAAAAAAAAAAATAGAAAACATTTTTTTTTCTTACCTTTATATTCAAATATATATAATTTAATGCACAGTTTTATTTACATACCAGCTGACCCCCACGGCGCTGGCCCGGGACCGTGGTAATAATATTAAATGAACCTGAAATTTTTATAATTTTATCACTAACTCAATTTTGTCTGAAATACGTGCCCTCTGACAGTGTGAAAAATCGGTTTAAAATAACCTGCTATTTAGCGGTAAAAAGGCACAAAATGACTGCGATTGGAAACAGGGATTTATGTGTCCCACGACTGCGTGAATTTCATGTTAAAATCTTGATATTTAACCGTAAAAATCACTCTTAAGTCACGTAACTATTTCTTTTTTTCACATCGAAATTTTCATTGAAATATTTTGATTTTCAAACAAATTATGTCGCCCTTAAATCCCACTATGCGTAAATGAAATCAAAACTCGATCATTATCTAAAAAGTTAGTATATAGTATTATAATTTCAGAGCTATCGTACAAAATTAAATATATATTTTAAATCAAAACATGCGTAATGTTCACCATGGGGATAAAATCCTAACCGTAACTTAATTGTGACGTAAGCATAATCTATCTGTAACCTAACCGTAACTTAAATGTAACATAATGTAACCTAACCGTCACCTTATCGTAACCTAACCGTAACCTAAATGTAACTTAACCGTCACCTAACTGTAACCTGGCCTTAATCAAACTCTATCTTAACACAAAACATAACCTAAATATCCTAACCGTACGCATGCTGCAAATTACTTTAATTCCACTTTCCACCGCCACGGGGTACAGTATGTTTTATGCGAACAACCGACACGGGTCACCGAAGCCTGCAAATGTGTGTAGCAGGCGTTCTACGCCCGCTTTACACAGTATTTTAGTTTCACTTTCGACCACCAGGATGCACACTCTTTCGTAAACAAACTTATATCAGAACGAAACCCCGATTTTCAACCTATCCGTAGGTATATTACTCAACGTGGGGGGGGGGGGGGACAGAAATAAGAATTTAAGAAATTTGCTGACATTTCTATTCAGAAATAATGTTAACCACCACTCAATTAACACTTTGCTGCCGCCCATTTTTTTTTTAAATTTGTCCCCAGGTGCCTCCTACTTTTACTCTTCCTACATAATTCTTACTCTGCACCACGCGTTGGCGCGTGATTGGCTCTTTAACGTTGACTCTGCATCACGCGCTAGCACGAGCTTGGCAGCGAACGTGTTAAGAGCCCGATATAATCTATAAGAACCTCCGACACTGCTCGCTGCTGCATGTTTCACCGTATAGAAGACGTGCTACGCACGCTGTGTAGTATATATTAGTTCCACTATCCACCTCCAGGGGCTCATTCTGTCTTAACAAACCTACATCCAAACGAAACTCCGTTACTAAACCTATTCGTAGATATATTTGTCGAGTGGGTGGTGGAACGATATAAAAATTTAAGAAATTTGCTGAAATTACTATTCGGAAATAACCACTCCTCATAAATTAAGGGCGCAATATGTTCTGTACGAACATCCGGCATGTGTTCCCACTGCCTGCGGTACTGTATAGCAGGCGTGTGATAAATGCGGAACATTTTCTTTATTTAAAAACCAAAAATAGCGATGAAAAAAAAAAACATTTTTAAAATGTCTTAAACAACACCTGTGAAAAAAATATTATTGACAGTATCAAAAATGAGAATTTAAATTCTATTTAAAATGTTGCCACTCTCTACAGCTGCAGAAAGCATTAGAATGCAAGTATTTTTGCCAATTTCTGATTTCTAGTGGCAAAAGAGCCAGTAAAGAGTATTCTAATCTATCTAAATCTATTTAACGTTTAAAAACCACATTTCTTGATATCTAGATAGATCAGTTTCAAACACGCACCTCCAATTTTCTGCAAACAAACCAAAATCGCCGATTTTTTAACAGATACTATCGCTCAACCAATCAAAGTTGAGGAAAAATCGAAAACAGTTGGGTAAATAAAATTCCTACCAGGTTGTCAAGTTGCTTGATATGCTGTGACGTCTTTTAAACTAATCTTTTTTCTTAAATGTTAATTATTATTAAATATGTTTGCAAAGCATATGTGTCACTTTTGTGCTAAAATTTAATGTTTAGTTGAAAAACCAGTCACTCTTGAAACATTAAGCACTCAATTTCGTTTATTTAAATCTATCCCCATTTATTTAATATTTTCCGCGAAATATTTATACAACCAACCAACCGAAAGCAAGCAGAAAGAAAGAAATGTATTTTTGATGAGCGATGCTTTGCAAACCAACCAACCGAAAGTAAGCGGAGGGGGAAAAAAGCGTACTTTTGATGAGAGTGAGTTATGGTTGTTAATTAATAACTCAAATAATTATAAGAATTTTAAAATTCTGAGGCCTAGGTGCATTAGGATTATCTTAAAAATTTTTTGAGCCTCGTACGTGCCGTAGATTTTGCAGGCCATCACAGACACCCACACAGAGCGATTTGTTCTTTTATTATTATAGATATAAACCAAACTTGTATAAAAAATATTGGGAATTTTCATTAATATGGAATACGTATGGGGCATTCTGAAAAGTTCTCCGTAACATCTAAAATATTATTAAAAATTCCTTTTTTTCTCAAAAAAATTTTCTCTTTTAATTTTTTTGTGATAAATGTATACCATAATGCATATAATGTACCCTTGAATAATATTTAAAGTGAATTTTACAAAAATTTGCCCTTAAATTTAAATACAATTTATAATCGCGAATGTTGTTACATCTTATTGACTTAAAACAGCTTTTATACAAATCAAGGAACTTTAATAGATATTATAATCTTACCCAATAATAAGCTTAAATAATGAAGTAAGCTTCACAATATGAATTGCAACTCTTTTTGAATTTTTTGGAAAAGTCAGTCACTTGTGTATGTTACCAAATAGCATGTTATCGTGTTAATAATTTATTGGTGTTTAAAAGTAACTCACTACATAATAACAGATAACGGAAAATACGTAATTTGTTTATTTAGGCTCAGATATCGTCGATAAAGATATCCGTATTAGACTGACCCAGAAGACTGAGATAGTAATATGATTACATACCTTTGATTTATACTATGGAGATAAAAATGAAACATTATATCTTTAAATATTTGCTTACCCTCCTAATAATTACAAATATCATATATAATTAATAAAAATATTTTTAAACGAATACTACATAGTAAAATCATATCTGTCTTTCTTATTAACGTAATTGATTGATAAACGAAAATTTAAAAGGACAGGAAAAATAATGATGTCTTTCAATGTTCATAATCTTTATGTCTAAAATGTGTGCAATATTTTTGTTATTAATAGTTACAATGTATACAAGAATCACTCATGAGACAATAACACCAAAGAGAAACCAATAAATGCTATACTATATGTTATTAGCATAAACGAAATTTGTGTGTCATCTACCTACAGTTTTAGTTATTCGTTTAAATATTAATTTTGTTTTCAATCGAAATGATTTTTAACGTTGTCTAGTTTTGTAACGCTCTAACACCTTCTTGTATATTTCTAATGCTGTTTATGTGTTTTTGTTTATATGTAACTAATTTTTTAAAGTCTGTAGTTTTTTACATTGAGTACTAAATATGTGCTATATTGGGAATCACTTGGTTCAAGGCAGAACAGAAAATTGGTATACAATTTTCATTACTTTTTTTTTTTTTTTTTTTTGGATAAAAATTGAAACAAACCTTAATTTTTTTTCTTTTTTTTTAACAGAAGATTTTTTTTAATATAATTATTTTTATTGACCATAATGATCATTGCATTCATTAGGATTTTTAGAGACGGAATTGATATGGAAAGTCTTTAAATGATTAACAGTTTAGCATAGTCGCCAACTCTTCCGCTTTTTCGTACCACAAAAATTTGATAGAAATTTTTGCCTTATTTAATTGGGAAATTACAGCGATTTAAAAAGGCAAAATTTACTATAAAATGTTTGTGGTACAGAAAACCGTAAGATGTTGGCAGCTATGAGTTTAAGCATGATTATTTTTACTATAAATTAATATTGAATGCTTTCCTAATATACAGCTATCGAATTACTTCTTGTGAAAGATCACATCACACTTTACTCCATTATCTCATGTCATGTTTGTCTCTATGACAAGTGCTCTTATCTGTTCTTTTGTTCGTATTCGGAATCGTCATGGTCAATTTTGGCTAATGCTTTTATTCCTATTATTATCTATCCGTTATTTCATCCATTCATCCATAATTTTACTTCAGTTTAATAAAAAATTTATGTATATTGACTTGTTGAAATCTAAATATCTTTGAACGAATGTTAGATATAGTGCTAGCAAATCGTTATTTTTACTTTGCGATTACGTTTGAGTTGAATTTTTGGATGTCTGCATGATCTTGTAAACGAGTTGTTGTATGTAAATTTCCTGATTTTAAGTAATCATACTCCAATCTTCTCATGAACTAAACTTGTAACATATGTAAAGTAGAATAATTCTTTTGGAGCAACATTAGAATAGTAGTTCAAACCTTTTCAACACATGGTAAAAATCATTATAAATTCGTATTAGCTTCTTTAAGATAGCTTCAGTGCCAAAATATTTGATTTTAATGGAGATAAAACTTGAAGATAGAATGCTGTTATCTATATTATTAAGTAAATGTAAATTAGTGAAACGTATTTTCATAGTTAAAGATCTTAAACTGGTTGTGTGACCCTTTCATTTTTAACTCTGAGAAATGTAGATGTTTTAGCGTAAAACTTATAATAAATAAATTTTTATTAATCCAAAAAAAGGAAGCTTATATTTTGTGAATATAGTATAAAATACATGTCTACAGAGCTGCCAACTTTTACGCTTTTTTCATACCAGCAAAATTTTACAGAATGTATTGTCTTACTCAATCATCGAAATCTCATGATTAAAGAAGGCAAAAATCTCTTTAAAATTTAATGGTAGCCAAAAAGCGTAAAGGTTGGCAGCTATGTGTCTATGAACAATGCATTTAACCCTTAAATGCCTGGTGTTGCTTTTCGGCAACATACGCAATTTAGGCTCTAAAATACTATTATAATAATATTGAAGCTATAATGCCTAATGTTGCCAATAAAATACATTCTGAAAATATTATTAAATCGATTTTCAACATGTAGATAGCAACACTTGTGCCGTTTAAGGATAAAGATCTATTTATTTTTTCAATTGTTGCTACTTGTTTTTTTGTTTTGTTTGGAAGCTTGCGAAATACCCTATTTTGACCTACAGTGAGCAAGTAATTTTTTTTTTCTTATTATAGTTCCTAAAATTCTTGTGTGTTTAATATTATATAACTTTATCAAGGGAAATTATTTTTTCAATTAAACACCAGTATTGCCAATTAGTAACAAACTGTTTTTTAGCCGTAAACTATACTTAACACAAAATGTGATTTTTTAAGTATTTTTCCCATGATTTATTTAAAAAATGAAAGCCGAAAAATATTATTACAATTATATTTGAAAAATCAGGCATTTAAGGGTTAAACTATCAAACTATAATAAAAAATAATGACAATGAGAAAAATAAAACTTTCTTAAAATCACCATAAAATACGAAATAACACACAGGACGCGTTTTGGGGTGGAAATTTTAACAGCCCGTCATCAGCCGAAGTAAAAACGTGTCCAAAAGCGGACAAGGTCACAAGTGAACAGAAAGGGCAGAGAGAAAGACTTACAAAGAATGCGACAGATGGGGCCTGTGAAAAGAATGCGACAGGTGGTCCACTGTCGCATTCTTTGTAAATTCTTTTTTGTCCTCTTTTTCCTTTCTGTTCGTTTGTGACCTTATCCGCTTTCGGACACGTGTCTTCTTCGGCTGATGACAGGCTATTATAATTTCCAATCCGAAACGCGTCTTGCGTGTTATTTTGTTTTCTATGTTGATTTTAACAAAGATTTACTTCTATAATTGTGATTTATCGGCAGTTTTTTGGTGTTGCTTGACCTGTTTCATCTATAGTCAAGTGTGTAAAAATTAACTGCAATGGTATAATTGAACTGAAATAAATATGCAAATCTTTTATTTCTTTTCATGTACAATGCTTTTCAGTGGTCCAGAGTAAAAGACTTACAAAGAATGCGACAGATGGGGCCTGTGAAAAGAATGCGACAGGTGGTCCACTGTCGCATTCTTTGTAAATACTTTTTTTTCCTCTTTTTCCTTTCTGTTCGTTTGTGACCTTATCCGTTTTTGGACACATGTCTTCTTCGGCATGGCAGGCTATTATAATTTCCAACCCGAAACGCGTCTTGCGTGTTATTTTGTTTTCTATGTTGATTTTAACAAAGTTTTACTTCTATAATTGTGATTTATCGGCAGTTTTTTGGTGTTGCTTGACCTGTTTCATCTATAGTCAAGTGTGTAAAAATTAACTGCAATGGTATAATTCAACTGAAATAAAGATGCAAATCTTTTATTTCTTTTCATCTACAATGCTTTTCAGTAGTCCAGTGTAAAAGTATAAATCTGATTATATACGATTTACTGTAAGCTTTGCTTGGGCATAGGTCATAGAGCTATTTTTCTTTAACAGAAATTCTTTCTAGCGAAATACTGAAGGTGTGTTCTCTCCTCGGAATTTTCAATGAGTAAATCATCATTATATCTGATTGAAAAATCTCTGCCTAAAATTTTTTCTTCAAATTGAAAAAGTTTCCTGCTATTAATCACTGAATTTGTAATATTTTTGTGCAATAAATAGGGCGAAATAGTCTATTCAAAAATTCTGGCAAAACTGTATGCACTCTTAATACTGATTACATTTTTATTTTCCATTTATTGCAAAATAATTTGTTGATTAGTTTTATTATTTAAATTAAGAAAAATATGATTAAACTGCACAGTTTCACAGATAAAATAAATAATAAATAAAAACTACTCACCAAAATGTCGCGTGGAAGATTCAATTAATTGCGTTTTATTAAGTGATATCTATTAAACAGTGGTGAAAAATTGGCGCAGAGGTGGAGCCTATTGACACCACTAAATTTTCGTAGTATTTTTCGTCTTATCTAATGGCAGAATTTCTGAGTTTTTATTAAGGTGAAGAATACTATAATAATTTAGTGGTGTCAATAGGCTCCTCCTCTGCGCCAATTTTCCACCACTGTATTAAATATAAAACTTGACACACTGATGAGAAAATGTCGGCCATACAAGCACTGTTCTTCTTCTTTGGGCTTCTATCTGATCAAAATATGCTATGGCATTTCGGAATTTTCATCAAATTGGGATAATATACCTATTCTAGGTTATTATTAAAGCACTTGGAAACGCGATGTTTCCCTGCCAGCTTTATAATGATTATCACAAGATGACTTATTGTCGAAAATTCTGCATTGGAATCCTCTGCACGAGTATACGAGGCATTCTCATATAATTTTGACTTTTAAGTCCCTGAATAATTATTTTTATCTTAGTCCATATTTTGGGTGTTTTTTATGTCTTATATTAGAAAATACGGAATAACATGATTGTATAAATAAGTTTTGGACAATGTTGTGGAGAGGGGCGGGGGTCAAAATGTACTATGAAATTCCTTAGCGTCCCGTGTCCCTGATGCTGATTTTTAAGTTTGTATAAAATTATTTTAATAAAAGTAATTCAACGTATTTTTTTTTCCAAAACTGGGACTATTCATTTATATAAATATGTAGCAAAAAATTCACCTGCACACATTTTTACTGGTATTATTACTTTTTTAAATCAGTTCCTGGATTCCTGACCGTTCCTTACCGTCGGATATAAATAACATACTCTATCACAGGACTACCGAGTTCACGAATAGATGGTTAAAATTAAGATTGTGTTTTGAAATCGTAAAAATGGTGGGATGCCATTACATTAATTAATTTAAATAAAATTACATAACTTTTTCAAGATTTTGTGATTTTGGGTATCACAGTGGGAATTCATATCTATGTAAAAAAAAAAAAAAAAAAAAAAAAAAAAAAAAAAAAAAAAAAAAAAAAAACAATCAAGTCTGTACCTTAAATAGTTTTCGGCGAGCACATGCGCTGTGACAAACAAACGGACAGAAAAAGAAGCTATACTATAAGGGTTTTGGGAGATGAACGAAACCCTAAAAAGCGTGAAGTAATTGTTCGTTCAGTGATGTTGGACTATTTCAAATTTTTAATATTTGATAAAAATAATATCAGATATATTAATTATATTAAGTTTCAATAATTTGTAGAAATGTAAGAAAGAAATTTACTCTTAGTTTTTTATTTTATAAGAAATCCTTTCACTCATAAATTCCCATTAACGCTCAGCGGCCACAAATGTGGACGTTATTTGTTTGTGAATTGTAGTGTTTTCACATTTTTTTTCTTTTTAATTCCTATTAATATAAAATGAATGAATCTAAAAAAAAAATCAAGTCTTTTTTTTCTACCAATAAAAAAAAATTGTCCCTGAAGAAGTTAAGCGTTGATTTACAGAGACACGCAAAGTAATTTTCGTACAGGACTGACAATGAACCATAACTGCTCGATATGCGTTTTCAGATGTGATATGCATTTTAAAACTTAACTAATTTCTAGTGCATTAGGAGGTGTGTATATAATATGCAGGGTTAATCGATTGAATTCGCACCCATTAACGGTTATGGGCAGCAAATACTGGAAATGGACTTGTACTGAGTTATGAGTTTTACAATGATTATTTAGATATCTTATTTCATTGTATGAAACGAAGATAAAATTCCTTAAATATTACAACAGTGTTGGAAAATGTTTTATAATATATGCTGTCATTCTTGATTTTTCGTTTATGTTATTTTTAAAAAAAAATATGATTAATATGTTTACAAATCTGAGAAACAATTGTTATGTTCTTTCATTCCAAATGATAGAAGGGTCCAAGTTTATTAATTTTGCATCTTCTGTTAAGCTTAAATATTTTTTTACAATTTTGAATATAAAACATTATATATTCCTACAAAGTAATTTCATTGAATTTAAATGTAATCATGTAACTTATCAAAATTATCTATGACATTCTCTGTTATATCTACTTCTTAAAACATATATTTGTTGACAATCGAGCCTTTTGAAGTGTTGATGATAAATGTTATTTTAATAGAGATCATCTAAACATACCATGTATCTGAGATTAAAGTAAATTAGTTGTTACATGTCAGTAAAATGAGTTTTTGTTCAGCATTTGAGAATTTACTTACATATTAGATGTAGGGAATAAAGCTTTTACATGTAAATTATGAATGCATAAAATATGTAGTTTTGACTTATGAAAACTATTTGTTATTATTGAAGAATCAAATTAAATTCATATATTCTGCGTGTCATGACTTTGTTAACTCCTTGAGGGGCAAGCAATTGCGTTTGTGTAATGCTGAATTCCCACCAATCGTTGAAAAATTCTATTTCAAAATAAGTAAAAGCAATTTTACGGCTTTTTTCCACCGAAGTTAGAAAAGTAAAATTTAATAAAATTTTTCAGGTGTAAAACTTCATTAATCGTAGGTGGTATACAATATATACCGGTGCCCCTCAAGGTGTTAAAGAGCTTATTTAAGATATTGACTGTTGTTTGAATGAATTTAAAAGATCAGAGTAACAGTTATAAATAAAATATTGCATGAACAGAAGTAAATAACTGTGAAAAACTATAGTAACTGGCTTGATCAGGAATACGAAAATAATATTTATGTAAGTAAAATCAATACAAAAAAACCCTTAACGGGTTAAAAGTTTGTGACGCAGCACTTTGTCTTATTGCTATAAGAATTTTAAATATGGAACTTAAAAATAATGATATAAAATTTTAAGTGACGCTATGCTAATAATTAATGTATGTATACATAAATTTATATTATTTATTTCATCATTTTATTTTTGTTTACTTTATAATTGTATATGTAAGAATTATGTTAAATTTAAAAGGATGTATAAAAATTTATTCATTGATGCTTTATCATTCACTTCTTTTATAAATTCGAAATATGATTTTTAAAAGATATGATATCAAAATTTAAGTGACGCCTTGATGTAGCTTTAAACAATTTGTTTTAAAATTCAATTTTAATTGTTTTCGGTTTGGCTAAATATATTTACACATCTAACCAAACTTTTAATTTTCCAATACACAGTTAAAAATATCACTCTCACTTAACCTATACAATGCACTGTAATGTATTTATATGAATAAATTGATTTATATTTTGTGCCACGCTATCCAAAATAAAAAGTAAAATTTTTGTAAATGATTTTTTTGCGTCATTGCATCCAAACTAAGCGAAATGTATTCAAATGGATATTATGACGCAAAGAAATCGTTTACGTAAATTTTACTTTTGATTTTGGATAAAATTATAATAAATAATAAAATTTTAGTTGTGAGAGACTGCCCGCCAGCGCCCAAATTTTTACACCCCTGTCCTAATGCATCGCGTATTACAAAATAAATCTTTTTAATTGTGTTTTACGAAAAATGTTTCTACCCAAAATAAGTTTCCAGTAGTTTAAATTGCATCATAAATACCTAAAAACACGCTGGATTTCTATTCATTCAAAGCAATAGACTAGATTATGCCGACCTGTGGTGAAAATGTAATTTGTTGGATAGGGTTTAGCTTGTTTATTTCAACACTATCTACTTATAGACACTGTAAGTAAGACATGGCCTTTTTTTTATTACACAAATAGAGAAGTACGTTTCCCTAATGTAATACGTGTCACCGGAAATGAATTGCATAAAGCAAACGCAGTATCGTTGTGCAAAAATAACTAACAGTTATCCATATTTCTTGTAGCACTAGGTAACGCAAAGGAGCTTGAACGATAGTAATACGGCGTTCATATAGCAGCTGTTTCAAAATCGAAAAAATTCTCAATGCGTAGTCAAGTAAGATTTTTTCAGAGGTGGTGCCATGAGTGTAGTATATAGAAATTGCGTATAATGGCTATACTATATGGCGTCTAGTAATTGCAATATAGTGCAGTGTCTAGCAATTGCGAGTAAAATAACTGAGGATGTAGTCACAAGATGGCGGCTGTTGTTTTTTACATCGGATCAAGTGGTCTTCACTACCGCCAGGTCAAACTTCCACTAGTACATTTAAATTGAAGTTTAGCCTTATTTAAACGTCTTATTTATGCAAAATATCTATCTTACATTTGTAAAAAAGGCTATTCTTTTTTATGTGTGTAAATTTGACCCGGCTGTATTCCTGTATTCTAACCTAATTCACTGGCATTGATTGGGGTATTATGTATATTGTCACAATATGGCGGAAACGCGGAAGTGTTACTGACGTCGCAGAAAACTTTCACCAATAAAAACTAAGAAATATTTTGGATTAAGTATGACAGAAATTCTGCATGGATAAGCCGTTTAACACTAGAACCACCGTAACGGTCATTTTGACCGCTGCCAAATAAAAATATTTTGATTATCACCATAAATTTCCTTCTAAAATAAGTTTAAAATGTACCTCGGAGAAATAAGTTAAATAAATATGTTAAGTAGTTTCAATTAAAATTTACGGTGTAAAATATTTTTATAACACTTCAGTAAAATTTCCGGCGGTTCTAGTGTTAAATAAGGAGAAATTTTCTATCCAAATTTACTGGTGGAAATTTGCCACAGCGGTAGTCAGTCAATGCAGAACCGGTTACGGTTAAAACTTATTCATAGCTCCATGGTTACGAAAGTTGTTCGTTTCCTTTGGGTAGAAAATACATAACATATCACAATTCACTGTAGGATTATGGCCGTATATAGTTTAACAATATAATAGTTTTCAATGAAGGAATGGGTTAAGAAATGGTAAAGTATTTATAAAGCAAGGAGATCGGCTCCGTTTAAACTGATCCGTGGTCAATCGTGAACACTCGTTTTCTGCGCTTGAAAACACATAACCATTTCCAAAAACATATAAAAGATAGATATTCAGAATAAGCATTGCCAAAAGAAGCAATATATATTCAATAAACTAATCAAATGAAGCATAATACATACGAGGAACTTATGCATTATTTTGTTTGCATGATGTTTTTCATGTAACATGTTATTTTGAGTTTTTTAGAACTAATTTTCAAATAAACATGTATCTTAAATAATTGTATATTTTAAGTTAATATATATTTTACTGTCATTGATTACAATGGAGCCTCTTTGAAAACAAAAACATGTATGGGTTAATGACCACGAGCACTTGTCGTGTAACTCACATACTATGCTTGTTGGCCACCGTTATTTTATAAAAGTTTGCTTCGCCTTTTTCAATTAATGAGATAGCTCCCATAAAATAAGTCACATTTTTTTCCGTTCTAAAATACTGGTGGTCAGTGTGACTTACACGACAAGTGCTTGTGGAAATGTTAGTATGGTAACCATTGAAGATGATTACTTCTGCTTATGGATGCTTTTTTTAAAAATGAAAGCTCACTGGTTTAATAACGCTGGTCTACACTAAGTTTGGAAGTCAATGAGTGCGTCTTAAGGTATTTTTTATGTTAAAATATAAAAAAAATGAAATCAAACGTTCTCTATCTCTTCATTTTTTTCTAGTTATATAACTTTTTATGTCAATTTTAGACTCTCATAACAATTATCTGATATCTTAAAAACAAAAGAGCCATTAACACGGAAAAATACAATTAAGTTATCCACCTGTCAGCAATGTACAGCACTTTATCCAATTAGACAACATCGCCGAAACTGCTTGAAATGACATAATTAGTCAGGACAGCTAAAGCCATTGGTGGGTGTAATTAAGCCAAGTAATCCGTGTTAATATTTTGAGTTCGGTAAGTACTTATGCTTCTTTCAGTTTTGAAAGTTTAGCTAATTTCATTTTGTATAAATTCTCAAACCAATATACTTCTTCACTTTGAAAATTTTGTACTTTTTCAACAATATCACAAGGCTGCATTACGAAAATGTGATGCGTGATCGAGTAAAACGGATTTCAATTTCAGATTCCTCGTTGATCACAGAATGACATTCAATTATTGAGAATTTTCTTTGTAAAATTAGTTTCAATTTGTAGACTATTTTAACTGATGATAATGCAATTTGAATTTTCTTTCACATAAAACCACGAAAAATAGAATATTATATATATTTTCTTTTATTATATACGTAATAGTTAAGAAAAAAAAAGAGATTGAAGACATTCGGTAAAAACAATGAAAGGGAAAGCTAATATATTTGTTACCGGAACTAATTAAATGATAAAAATACCCATTTAACTAAATACCAATATTTGTGTGATGTTTCTAATTAAATATAAATTTATCTAACTAATAAAAATTATTCACAGAAACATACTTTAATGTTACGGTTCATAGGAAATCCCTGTGTGATTGAAATTTCATTAAACTATGCTTGTCTGGAAATAAGTGAAGAAAAATACTATGTTTGAAGCTAAGAATTGTACTTTCGTTTAACTATTTTTGTATGATTTTCTCTGTGTCTATGTATGTTACATAATATGCCTTTGTCTAAAAACATTACTGATAAATGAAGATTGTGTAGAAACTGAAATTGAATTCGTGATATAAAGTTTTGCTCAGATTATGTAAATATATGATATTTAAACTGTCAAATATTAGAATAATTTCATTTTAAAACAGTGTAAAATATCGTATAACATGGTAAACAATATGTACTTTGAGATTACATTTACATTTTTTTGTAAAATGTTGAATCTGAATATTCTTTAATATATAGACATACAAATATGAAATATTGTTTTATAAGTATGCATAAAAACGAAGTTAGATAACCATAATTCTAAGGATTATTTTCTGATAGAAATTTAATTTTAGAATTTATAGGAATAAAGTTTAAAATTTTGTATAAATTCTCTTATTGTTTCGTTTTTAATGAATTGCAAGGACACATTTTCATAATTTTTTTTCTCTCCTGTATCAAGGAGTTTACATTGTATTCCTCTTTCGTTCTAAATAGAATAATATAATGATTCTATACAACTTCAAATTACATTCTTTATCTGAAAGTTTGTTCAACTTATGTGAATCTATGGTATTTAACGTATAAAATACTAGAGTTTTTTCATTGCAACACGAGAACTCGTGCACGTGATAATACATCAGTCTATTACTTTTTTCTATCTATGACAGAAGAACGTTTAGTAAACGAAATTTTTTTTGACTTGAAGGTTTCGATGGTTTTGAACGTTTTAGGGGTCTGAGACCCCGTAAAACATGTTTATACAAAATGTCTCCCTGTCAGTCTGTGGGTCCACGTGTCCGTATGTCGCCATTGTGCCATCGAAAAGTGAACGAAGTTATGCATAGGATTAAACCAAATTTTGTGTGTTTCTGGCTATGGCATGCAGGTCCTTCCTGAATTTGGTAAAATTCCTCGGAAGGGGGCATTGTAATAGCGAAGTTTGTGCCATTTTCATTATTGTATCATCAAAAAGGGTATGAAGTTACACATAGAATTGAACCCATTTTGTTTTCTATGACAAGCAGGCCTCCTAGAATTTTAAAAGAATCCGCCGGAAGGGGGCGCTGTAATACCGATTTTGTGCCATTTTCATTATTGTACCATCGAAAAGCGTATGAAATTATGCATAGGATAAAACTAAATTTTTTGTATGTGTTTTGGCTATGGTAAGTAGGCCTTCCTTGAATTTTAAAATATTCTGCCGGAAGGGAGGGCTGTAATAATGATTTTTGTACAATTTCCTCGATTTTCCATAGCTCTATTGTACATCGGTAGCTCATACAGGAGCGGAAATTTCGCATCCTGCTATGCTGATTATTCGCAAACAACTTATGTGCAACAGAATAACGAAAAGCTATTGATTTTAATAAATGTCATGATGTCATGAACGAAATTAACTCTCGTATTTACTCCGATTAATTAACTGAAGCAGAAATTAAAAATGAAAATCAAAGATTGTATAGTATTGAACTAATATTATTGAAGTATTAACATTTGTAACAACTTTCTGAAATATTAAGATCTATGAGCTAGAAGAAAGATTTGAAATTGGCACATCTAACTAGTTTTACCTTATACTTCTGCAGAGTTCCTACAATATCAGCTGAAATACCAGTATTTTTATGTAGAAAACTCCACTTCTATAATCGCGCGATTGCAAAATGCGAGTTTTTCTCCAATAAAATACTGGTGTTTATCTGACATAAAGTCAGGGAAATTTCCTGGCCTGTAGAACACTATTCTAATTTAATTTGTGTAACTCAACACGAATGAAATATTTCGTAAAGTTAACCCCTTCCTGCATGATTTTTTTTCCTGCATACAGAAAAATTTTAATGTTTGCTAAATATTAATGTAACATGATCTAAAATCACTCAAAATTCGAAATTTTCAAATCCACCTTAATTTAAGGCCGATTTAAGTTCATGCCATATATGTCACATCATGCATTAGCGACTACTTTTCCATAGTAGTGAAATCAGCATTAAAACTTGCATGCAACTCTTAAAACTTCAAAATATATAGAGAAAGAACATATGAAATCTATTTGTGTATGTGTGTTTCAGCCTACAGTAATTGATATGTATATCATTTATTGAAAAATGAAGTTACAGAAATTGATACATATATCGTTTCTTGAAAAGTTACATTCTACAGTACCTGATACATGTTTGGTTTAAAACTACAGGCTACAGTAACTGATACATATTTTTGGTCGAGAACTACAATCTGCAATAACCGACACAATGCTGTTGAAAACTACAGTCATTAAATGACCCAGGGCCGAAACTAGCCTTTTTTGCACCCGGGGCAAACATGGATTTTGCGCCCCCGCCTCCCTCCTCCGCAAAAATATATTTGCAAAGAGAATTCCACTAATTTTCTAATAGTCGACTTATTTTAAAATATACAATAATAAAATATGGAATACTGAACAATCTGCTTTGCAAAATATTGATTCATTAAAATCTTGAAAACGGAATCGACAAGAATCGAAAACAAATCCCGCTTTATACAGGATACTTATGCCATATTATCTTTAGATTCTTCTATGCTTTGGCATGCTCCAGACAGGATGATTTTAACAAAACCGTGCTAAACATAGATGTGAGAAAAATCGACAAACAAAATCTTCATTTGGCATCCCTTCGTCCTGGGCACGTACCCCCTCTGCCTCTCCTTAGTTCTGGCCGTGGACCCTTCACTCAGTGTGAAACTTGACAAAGCAATTTCGGTCATTGTTCAGACAAAGTGACACTTAGCATTTTTGATGGTGAATAAACAAATACATATTTCAACCACTATGGAAAAATACAATCCGTCAATGCATGGTATGACATAAGTGGCACGTACCGATTTTTATGTACTATATACGCTAGCATTTCTACAATGTGTTACCATCATGATATATTATTCAGAGGATACTTACAAACACAGCTGTATTTATTTCAGTCCATTCTTCTTCATTTTTCCACACAAAAACAACAAAAATATTCACTATCGAGCAACACAAACTAACAACTATAAAATCTCACCGTTTGCCTCTTTTTTGGTGCCAAAATCCGCTCGAAAGGAGGCAGCACATGTAGGCATAACATACCCCATCCACTGACGTATTAAACAAAGAAGAATGGATCTTCAGCGATTAAAAACAACTGCAGAACTACAGTAAATTTAGTATGTGCCATATATGTCACAGTATGCACGAAAGGGTTAAGAAAATAATAATGTAAAATTTAAAAGACAGATAAAAATGAAAGCATATGATTACTCTTAAGCAAAATCTTTGGTTTGAAACGTTTCTTTTGTAATATATATTTGCATTTAAATTACATTCCCATTTTAATATAAAAATTTTATGTTATATATGTTATTTAATAAACACACGTATTCAGGGTTCTTACGGGTATTTTCAAGGACAAATATAAGTATTTTTTATTGAAAAATAAATCTAGTTTAAACGCACGAAATTTCCCATTATTTAAGGAGAGATTTTCTGTAAGAAAATACTGGTACGGAAGAATTTCATAGTCTGAAAATTCAAGGACCCGTACGAACCCAGGTATAGATAGTAAATAAAAAACGCATTGATTTATTAACATGGATAAATGATAATGTTTTGGATTATTAGAAATCTAAGACACTTATGTTTTGTATATTTTTGCACAAAGGCTTTATTTGCTATCTCTTTACTTATGTTTTGCGCAGAAATTTTTGAAAGAAAATATGCACAAAATTTTAACTTTATTAAGAATTAACTTTTAACTTAAATAAGAAATTTAATTTAAAATGTCTAATTACATTACACGAACAAGTAAAAGTTTCATTTAACTCAAAAAATCGCCACATTTTTCATAATGGATAATCAAGTGTGCTTTTTTATAACAAAGAGACAGAAGACTGTTTTTTATATATAAGAGTTTTTTATCATTACTAATCATTTTTAATTAAAATGTTTCATTTTCAAAGGAACATTAACCTTTAACTGATGTTACCGGCCTCAAAGACCAGTGCTTTTTTCAATTTTCATAGTTTAACTTGCAAATTTCAGTTTATCTACAAACACTACTGAAATTTTGTTTCGTTTGGAACTTTAGTACTAACACCAGAGACATTTGAATAGGTGAATTTTAATTATAACTCTCCTGTACAAAAAATTTAGTCCAAAAACAACAAGGTCCTATGAGTTAATCGCGGCTTTTATTCATCTTTCGATGGATCAGTCTTGCAGACCGCTTCACACTAGTTATGTGACAATTTCTGTGACATCAGTTAAAGGTTAAAATATTCTTAGCAACTTGATTCTAGCTTTATTGGTTTCATTTTAATGTCAAGAGTATCCTGAAAAGAAATGCATAGAAAAAATCTCGGCAGCCCAATTTTTAGCGACATTTATAACCTGCGAATGTAGAAAATGTAAAATTTTGTACCAGGACTTTCCCGGTAATATTATAGCAATTTCCAGAAAGATTCGCGACTAGCCTCAACAGGAGTTCTACACCATAAATACGTCTACACAAACTGAAAACTTTACGGAAAGAAGGCACACCATTTCGGCAACCTCTCCCATCTACTGACTATTCAGCGAGATGCATTCCATACCACAGATTTTATGTGCCGGGTTGTTGCTTCCAGGTGCCCCTAGAAATAACGCTCTATGAGGGTCTTACAACCATAGTAGACCAAGTCCATTTTGAAAAAAAATGAGATAGTCCATTTAGAAGGAGCATAAAATCTGTTTTATCCACTCCCACAGTGAACCAAGTCTGTTTTAACATACTTTATCATATATGTCATCTGTTTACAGACTTTGTTTACTGTGGGAGTGGATGAAACAGATTTTATGCGCCTTCTAAATGGACTATCTCATTTTTTTTCAAAATGGACTCGGTCTACTATGGTTGCGAGCCCCTCATATGTTCCTCGGAGTCACACCCCATAGCACTGGCCGCCCCCAAAGCTGCTTAATCTTTAGCATTCTAATGGGAACTGGTGCTTTACTTCATCGTTGGCCATTGGCACAGCATTATTCTTCCAATATAAAATTATTTAAAGTTGTTCTCACTTTTCATATGAGGCCCCTGAATAGTAGTGGCGTTAAGGTGACCACTGTCAATCTTATGTTCATCATATATACCGCAGCTGACCAATTATTTTGTCTGAAAACCGTTAATCTCCCCTATTTCGGAATAAAAATCTTCTCACTATTAAGTGGGAATTTTCTGTCAAAATATGATGGATTCTTATATACGAAAATATTGTGAGCTGAGGGACGCAAGTTCGACAGGATGATATAATGCTTCTGATTATGGTTGAACATGTCTCTCGTAATATCCTTTTATCTTTATCTTTGCTGGCCCGACATGAGTCTAGATCAATGTACGTTATAGATTACTCGTGGGAAAAAAATGTATTATTGTTAGAATGGTCTACGATAACATTATATATAAAACCGCTGCCATAGAAATACTCAAGGTCAAAGGACACTTGACGTCATCACTAATCGACTGACTTCTCACTAGTATTGGAATTCCCTCCGGAAAATTTTGAATAGCAATTTTCTTCTATTTTATTACGTTGAATAAAAAGTTTTCTGCCAGCGGGAAATACCGCCGCGCCAACAGCTGTCATTTGTGCGGTCCAACCAATTTTTGCATTCGAAAGCAGAGCATAGGAACTACATGACCGTGTAATTTGTTTGTTTAAAATTTATTATCTTGTTCTTCAAAAAAGTGTTTAAAATGGAGCTATCACGTCAGCATCTCAGAACGATTATGTACTATGAGTTCCGTAACAAACTCAGTGCGACTGAATGCCACAGAAAAATGTGTGAAAGTTTAGGCATCAATATTGTTTCTTATGATACTGTCAACGTTTGGTTTCGGAAGTTTAAAGCTGGAAATTTCGACATTGAAGATGAACCGCGTTTTGGCCGCCCTATTGAAGTTGATTGTTAGCAGTTAAAGCAAATCATTGATCAAGAAGGAAATGTTTCAACACAAACTATTGCGTTAGAGCTTAACGTTTCCCACAAACCAATAGTTAACGCCCGGAAACGCATAAATCTAACGTTTAAGTTTAACCGCTGGGTGCCTCACGAATTAACTGCTAAAGACAAGCGCAAGAAAAATACTGTTGTTTGGCTCTGCTCAGAGATCAAAGGAAAAAGAACAATTTGGGTAGAATTGTGACCTGTGATGAAAAATGGGTATACTACAAGCCGTAAAGGAGGGTGGTGAGCACCTGGGGAATCAGCAGGCTTGGTTGCAAGACGTGCTCTAACTAACAAGAAAGTGCTTCTGTGCATCTGGTGGGATTGTCACGGAATTCTGTAGAAAGTGTACCTGAAAAGCGGATAAACTGTAAACAGTGCAAAATACAGTAACCCGATAGTCAAAGTTCGCGATGCCATTCGCGAAAAAAGAAGAAACGAGTTCAGAAGGAAGGTTGTTCATCAAGATAACGCCCGGCTACATGTTAGTACGATTAAACGGCTGGACGCTCCCGGCTACACGTTAGTATGATTAAACGGCTGGACGCTCTACAAGCTAGAGTGGGATTTAATGCAACATCCACCATCCCCGACGTAGTCCCTTCAGATTTCTATATGTTTTCTCATCTTCAGCTGCATCTTAATGGCGCAATCTTCGATTCAAATGAGAAGGTCATAAATTAGGTCGATCTCTTTCTCGACTCGCGCACGCCCCAATTTTTTGCAGAAGGGATTGAAAAGTTGCCAAAACAATTGCAGACGATTTTAGATTTACTATCCTCATGAGTTTTGATGAAGTCGCATGAATTTATCATTTTACAAAAAAATAATTTTTGGCGGAAAACTTTTTACTCAACGTAATATTTGTGGAATATCTATCATATTACAAAACAATAACAACTATTTAAACTTACTGGTGAGAATTTTGTATCTCCCATTAAAAAATCAGCCAGATGCGGCAACACTGTGGCATTTTATTTTTATTTAGGGATTCCGAATTCTCACCAGTAAGTTTAAATAGTTAACATTGTTTTATAAGATGATAGATATTCCACAAATAAAATAAAAGAAAATTGTTATTCAAATGTTTCGGGCGTGAATTCCAACACTAGTGAGAAGTCGGTCGATTAGTGATGACGTGACTCTCGTATCCTCTGGCCTTGAGTATATCGATGGCAGCGATAAAACTCCTTCTGCTATGTGATGCTGTTAAATTACAGATATAAACTCTTTCGGACGATATTAGCATTTAGACTAAATATTATTGTCTTGTTTAATTGCATTGAACTGTTTTTCATGAATAAATAAATGCTGACAATTAATAATATAATTCTACAGTTTATTATATGATGCTATAGGTTTCTGCAAAGAGAAAAAAATGTACAGTTTTCTCCAAAATGTACTCTTTTGAAGAATTCTCGTGCCTGAATTTTGTTTATCATATAAAGAAAACGGGAATTTAAGCGAGGCTAAAGGAATCATGTGCGGCATATATTGTCTGACTAAAACATTATGATAAAATAGACATTTTAGAACAAAACATGTTAAATAATAATGTAAGTTTGGTCATAAAGCGACGAAAACGTAATCCACTGTGTTGGAATAAATTGCATATTTAGGCAATTGCTGTTCTTATTTTATATCATAAACACGCAATACTAAGACAACGTCAAGGGAAAAGCAGTTTCAGATAAATAAACCGAGCATTTCTTCATATTTTTTTAAACATGTACATTTAAAATTAATAGATCACGAACATTACCATGTTCGTTCCAGCCTATATTGTAATTAGACGCGTCACGGAATACGTATTTTTTTTAAAAAGTCTATTTATATAAAATTTTAGTACTATTTCAAACACTATTTCATGAGTTTAAATTGAAATAACTTTCAAATTGATTATTGCATTCTTTCTATCAAAAATCGGATGAAAAATGAAAAATACAGATCTACCACAGGCGACTATTTTTCTATTCTATTCGCACCACTATTTTGAAAAAGTAAAATTTGTAGTATATTTCTCTAGCATATGTTATCAAACTGTATCTCAAAGATTTTTGTTTTGAGAAAGTGGTACGAAGTAAAATTAAACAATAGTCGTCCGTGGCTGCCCTGCATATACTACGTCTAAATGAAACTTTATTCACGCAGAATTCAAGTAAAGCGAAAAATGGCGCTTAAATACTTTAATCATAAATCTTATACTATACCCAGGTAGCACAAAGATATCGGCCAATATCAAAATTAGATATTGGCCGATATCAAAATGTAATATTGGCCAACATTAAATGACCCCCCCTAAAAAGATATCCACAAATATTATTTTTTGATATTTGGCGATGTTGGCCAATATTTCCCAACATCTCTGAATATCAGTTTGTGACATTAAGCGATATCTTTTTCTGTCATTGCTAAATATCATTATTTGATATTGAGTGATATATTTTTCCAATATCCAGAATAACATTTTTAATTCTTAAATTATAACTTTTTAGACATTAACTTCTTTTTTAAACCCCAACACCTGCGATTTGCAAATGTGGTGAAAGTATACTTCTCACTGAGCTAGAAGTTTATGCTCAAAGAGATTTTTAGTCCTATTAAAGATTAAAGTAGAAAAACCTACTAAAATTGTAATAATAAGAAGCTTTCAATAAAAAGTGGTGGGATTAGATTTTTCTATTAGTGACGAAAAAAATGTCTGACAAAATTATAATTTAATTATCTCATACTTTTTCAATCACAACCGACTTTTTTTTTCATTCTTTTAACATATATTTATTTAAATATCACTTTTTATAATTAAGTTTGTTAGAAATTTAAAAAGAAATTATGTTGAAAACTAATGACCTACTTTTGAAACTAAACTTGTATTCTTTCTATAATAAAAAATAAAATTATTTTAAAAATCTGAAATTCGAGAGCATTTTAAAAAGAAAAACATATTATCCATTAAAAAATACATAAATTGATCTTGTGAAAAAGAGACCAATCGGTCTCTTTTTTATTGAAAAACTTTATGTAATAAAAAAGCATCTTTCGTTTTTTATAAAACTAACAATTGTTATATTTTAACATCGTTATAGGTATTACATTATTATTTTAAATACAAATAATTCTATAGCAATAATTACAGATTTCCTTATTAAGTTTTTATTAGCACTATCAATAGATTTTAATATGAATTCTATTTTGCATCTATAAATTTCTATATAAATTGTACTACAGAAAATTTTCCATACTAATCTCAATAGATTTCTATATTTTTTGTTTGTTTTTTTCAAATATATACATATATATAAATAACTATAGATTTGTAAAGAAAATTTTTATATAACGCAAATTTCATGGCCAACGAAAACTATAAAAATGGGCGGTCCTTTACAATTTTGCATTCACTTTCGTCAAGATTTCAAACTTCGTCAGTTATGCTAAATGTCGACAGATATCTTGAAATGTCTGAAAAATGATATTGTTTTTACGAATGTCGACAGATATCTCTGAATGTTGGAATACTAATATCATTTTTACGACATTGGCCAATGTAAATAAAACATTAAAAATAAGGCATTAAAATTACAAGTTTTCTAAAAATAGTAAAATAGTTAAATTTTATTGTTTAGAATACTATTTACGTATTATAATGTTATAAGTAATGCAAAAATTCGTTTGGATGCTTTTTTTAAAAACTAATTTTAAGTTACATCTGTGGAATATCGGCAGATATTGTAAATTTGACGTCTGACATTCAGTGACTTTCGCGATATCGGCCAATATTGATCGGGACATTGGCCGATATCTGTGTGCTACCTGGGTAATGCGAGCAAAAATTGTGTGTGTGTAAATTTTATCTCGAAAATGGCTCTAACGATTTTGATTAAATTTTGCACCCTACAGTTTTCGGGCATGAAAAGACTATTGGGATGGTTCTCGTGTTCGAGGAAATTCGATTAGTGGGTCATTTTGGGTCATAATGGGTAAGGGTCAAGCTAATTATATCTAAAGAATGGCTCAATCGATTTTGACTAAATTTTGTATCTAACCATTTTCGGGCACGAAAACACCATTGGGATGGGTCACATGTTCTAGAAAATTTGATTAGTGCGTCATTTTTGCGTCACTGTGGGTCGAGCTATTTTTATCTAAAAAACGGCTCTAACGATTTTCACTAAACTCTATATCCTACAGTTTTGGATTACAAGAAGATCATTGGGCTAAGTCACATGTTCGAGAAAATTCGATTAGTGGGTCATTTTTGGGTCACCGTGGGTCAATCTAAGTTTATCTAGATAACGGCTCTAACGATTTTGACGAAATTTTGCACCCTACTGCTTTCGAGCACGAAAAGACCATTGGGATGGGTCTCGTGTTCGATAAAATTCGGTTAGTTGGTCATTTTGGGTCATAATGGGTCAGGGTCAAGCTAATTATATCTAAAGAACGGCTCAATCGACTTTGACTAAATTTTGTATCTAACCATTTTCGGGCACGAAAAAACCATTGGGATGGGTCTCGTGTTCGAGAAAATTTGATTAGTGGGTCATTTTCATTCCTAATGGGTCAGGGTCAAGCTAATTATATCTAAAGAACGGCTCGGTTCAATCGATTTTGACGAAATTTTGTATCCAACCCTTTTCGGGCACGAAAAGACCATTGGGATGGGTCACGTGTTCGAGAAAATTCGATTAGTGGGCCATTTTAGGGTCCCTGTGGGTCAAGCTATTTTTATCAAAAAACGGCTCTAACGATTTTCGCTAAACTCTATATTTTACAGTTTTGGATTACGAGAAGACTATTGGGCTAAGTCGCATGTTCGAGAAAATTCGATTAGTGGGTCATTTTTGGGTCACCGTGGGTCAATCTAAGTTTATCTAGATAAAGCCAGATAATTATCTAGGCTCTAACGATTTTGACGACATTTTACACCCTACAGTCTTCCAGTACAAAAAAGAGCATCGGGATTTGTCTCGTGTTCGAGAAAATTCAATTAGTGGGTCATTTTGGGTCATAATGGGTCAGGGTCAAGCTAATTATATCTACAGAACGGCTCAGTCGATTTTGACTAAATTTTGTATCTAACCATTTTCGGGCACGAAAAGACCATTGGGATGGGCAAAGTGTTCAAGAAAATTCGATTACTGGGTCATTTTTGGGTCACCGTGGGTCCAGCTAAGTTTATCTAGATAAAGGCTCTACGAGTTTGACGAAATTCTGTAATCTATCGTTTTCGGGCATGAAAATACCGTTGGGATGGGTCACGTGTTCGAGAAAATTCGATTAGTGGGTCATTATGAGTGAGGGTCAAGCCAATTATATCTAAAAAAGGCTCAAAACATTTTCACAAAAATTTTTAATATGCGGCCTTTTCTGGTTATGAGATGACCACTGGGCTAAGTCACATGTTCGAGAAAATTCAATTAGTGGGTCATTTTGGGTCACAATGGCCCTGGGTCAAGCTAATTGAATCTAAAAACATGCTCAAAACATTTTGACCAAACTTTCTATTATACCGTTTCTGCTAATGAGAAGAGAATTTGGGCTAAGTCACATGTTCGAGAAAATTCGATTAGTAGGTCATTTTGGGTCACAATGGGTCAGCTCCAGATAATTGTATCTAAAAAACGGCTTAAACGCTTTTGACTAAATTTTGTATTTTATCGTTTTTGGGCTCGAGAAGACCATTGGGCTAGGTCGCATGTTCTAAAAAATTCGATTTGTGGGTCATTTTGGGTCACAATGGGTCAGGGTCAAGCTAATTGTATTTAAAAAGCGCTTCAAAACATTTTGACAAAATATTGTATAATACCGTTTCCGGGTATGATAAGACCATTGGGAAGGGTGGCATGTTTAAGAAATTTCAATCAATGGGTCATTTTGGGTCCTAATGGATCAGGATCAAGCTAACTTTATACAATAAACGGCTCAAAAGATTTTGACGAAACTTTGTACTACACCGTTTCTGGACAAGATAAAACCGTTGGGATGGGTCGCATGCTCAATAAAATTATATTAGTGGGTCATTTTGGCGATAATGGGTCGTGGTCAAGCTAAATGCATCTCAAAAATGTTCAAAGAATTTTGACAATTATTTTGTTATACCGTTTCACACTATAAAAAAGACCATTGAAACTCACATGTTCGGTAAATTTCGGTTAGTTGGTTTTTGAATCAACGTGGGTCAAGCTTATTTTATCTAGAAAACGACTAACGATTTTTACTAAATTTTGTATTCCATCGTTGTCAGGCTCGAGAAGAGCATTGTGTTAGGTCGCATGTTCGAAAAAATTCGATTAGTGGGTCATTTTAGGTCACTATGTCTCAGGGTCAAGCTAATTGTATCTAAAACAGCAAGAATGATTTAGTGGGAATAATATATCGAGTCAAATAATATCATTCCTGCTAGTTATATAATAACAACTCACAAAGCATTTAAAAAGTGGTTTCTCTTATGCCGTACTGTAAGAAATAGTATGCCTAATGTATACAAGTGATTTTTTGTGAAAATTCCGTCTTTTAACACTATAACCGTCATTTGGCTTCATTATGACCCCCTATCAAAGTCCCCTATAATAGTCGATTCGCACAAGAATTTTTTTCATTAGATATGTGAAATGTAGCCAGAACAAAAATACGCTAATTGAATAAGTTAAATAGTTTTAAATAAAAATTCTGGTGTGAAACACTTAAAAAAAAAAAAAAAAAAAAAAAAAAAAAAACTTGAGTAAAATAGCCCGCGGTTCTAGCGTTAACGGCAACTTTTTATTTTGAGCGTAAATCGTTCATTTTCCTGGAAGAAACAGAAAAATTCCTTTTTATCCAATAATTTTCTTGTAAATGGCATTTTATGTTCCTTTTGTGCAGCTACAGAAGAACTTTTTCATTGTGTGCTTTATTTTGTTGAAACTGTAGTCACGAATATCGCTGAAAATTGGCTATTTCCAAACATTTCCATACCTTTCCTCGATGCCAGTGCTATACGTGTAAGCTGAAAAAAAAGATTTTCCTATGTTCCAGCTCAGCATTTCCAGTTTGATCGCCATTTTTATTCGGAAATTTAGTGTTCATACCAGAAATAAAGAATAATATTTTATGCTTTATTTAATACGAGACATTTAGCGATCACTTACTGTAAAATGTCTTCTTTCGGAATTTCCGGTATGAATTTTAAATTTCGAATTAAAATTGGAGACCAAACTGGCAACACTGTTCTAGCTGACGCTTCACTTTTAAAAGCAATGATTTGTTTAAAACGTTGCTTTTCTTTGAATGAGATATAATTATAATAACAAAAAAAATTATATTTTATTTATTTTACTTTTTTATTTTTCCTCAATTTATTCTTATTTAGAAAAGTTATAACAAAACAAAAAATAAATTAAAATTTATATGAAAAAAGTGGGGAAAATTATTCCGTAATAGGTAGTATGCATATAATTATATTTCTTAATTTAGACAGTGAAAAGTTTTAAAGTATTCATGATAAAATTTTAGCTGTGCCAGTTAACCCTTTCAGGGGCAAATCACTTTCAATGCTAAAGTTTTGAAATAAATGAATGACACCGGAATTTACATAAAAAATTATTTGTAAATAAGAAAAAAGCTTTATTTTACATACATTTTAAAGGTACAATATGTTACCAAAATTCTTGTACCATTGTTGCCGGAATTAAAATTAAGTGGTTTCACAAACATACCACCGCCCTTGAAAGGGTTAAGGGGGCAAAGGACATGCAAACTCATTTTTTTATATCACTTTAATCCCTTAATTCTCGCTCCCGTCAATATCACGGGATGAAGTGTCGTTCGTTACTAGTCGTGGCGTCATATTTCCGGGCTGCAGATTTAATTGCTGTAAAAAACTTCTGAAACCAGAAAAGTTTAACTGGCATTTCCATGTGAAGTTTTTGAATATTGCCGTTTAGGCTTGGTTAATGTCGTTGATTGTGATGTTAGATTTGTATTGCATGTTTCGAAATGTATAACACTCAAAAATTTATTAATACCGTAATCTCCGGTGTATAGCCCGCAGATCAAATAATTCAGTTTGGACCCAGAAATTTTATTCAGTAGTTCAAGACCAATATTTACCGTGATCTAAGAGGTTACATTTTATTTTTTAAAATTTTTGGGTCGAAACACGATTGTTTGATCCGCGGGCTATGCACCCGAAATTACGGTAATCAAAATTTAATGTATATATGTTTCATAGCTGCCAACATCTTACGCTTTTTTGTACCACAAAATATTTATAGTATATTTTACCTTTTTAAATCGCCGTAATCTACCGATTAAATAAGGCAGAAATGTCTATTACATTATTGTGGTACAAAAAAGCGGAAAAGTTGGCTGCTATGACATTATTTCAAAAATAATTTTAAAAAATTTATGTGATGACTATAAATAAAGATCTAAGATGTGAAAAGTAAAGGTCTTATTCGCATTAATTTGTGTGGTGTAAAACATCGTGGCACAGAACTCGTGCATGATGGCTTGACAAATGTGAATTTGTTCTATAACATCTTTTTTTCCCCTTAAAAAAAACTAATTGCATATTTTATTTAGAAACCTTATAATTATTCAATTTCTGTAATAAAAAATAAGTACATTTTTGATGTTCATAACTGCCAACTTTTACGCTTTTTTGCTACCCCTAAAATTTAATAGAAATTTTCGCCTTGTTTAATCGTGAGATTTCGACGATTAAATAAGACAATATATACTATAAACTTTTAGCGGTAGGAAGAAAGCGTAAAAGTTGGCAGCTATGGATGTTTTTTCCAAATACTAAGCGATCCTTAAGGGGTTAAGTTCTATTCAAGGGCACACTATATGAGTTATGGCATATATTTATCACACAAGAAATTCAAAAAATTTTTTAATTAAAAGTAAGGATTTATTCGGAATGTTTTAAGGATTGTGAAGAACATGTCAAAATGCCCCATGCGCATTCCATATCCATTAAAAAAAACACCCTTTTCATGAAAGTTTGGTTTATATGTAGAAATAAAACTGTGCATCGATTTTTTTATATTTGAAAAGTAAGAAAGAAAAATAATTTCTAAATCTTATGAAATATTCAGCATTTTTGCATCCTATTGTAGCTATTAACTACCTTTAACTTTTCCAATTATATTTAGTTAAAAAAAAACTATACACAGTTTTATTTATAAATATAAACCAAACTTGCATAAAAATAATGGGGATTTTAAGTGATATGGAATGCGCATTTGGCATTTTGAAAAGTTGTCCATAACTCTTAAATTATTCAGTAAAATTCCTTATTTTTATCCAAAATTTTTTATATTCTTGTGTAATAAATATTTGCCGTAATGCATATAATAATAATATAAAATAATATTAATATAAAATTAATAAAGAAAATAAGTTTAAAAGTCCCTTGTACACTTAATATTATGCAATAAAAAAATAATTCTATTGAAAGTGGGCTCCCCTCACTTTCAAAACTAACTCATTTGAAATATCTCTGACCCAATAAATCACTAGTAAAAAATTGATACTTTTGTTAAAGGATATTTTTCATAAAATTTTTAAAAACATACATTTTGTTTTAATTTGTAATCAGATTTATTTTAAATAATATCTTTCACAAAATGCACTTGTCCCACTTTTAAAATCAACGACTGAAGAATTTTCTTGGATATCTTTATAAGCATTGTTAAATGCACTATGTCACAAAAAATTAAAATTACCACATATGCATTCATATTTGTTGCGAGGTTAAATAAATCTAAATTTGCACGTTACTTCTGTTTTCAGAAAAGATCATTCTCTAATGCATAACATCTAAGAGAGAATAAAATGTTCGCTAGCAGCGGTAAGTTTATTTAGTCCCTAGATAATGTCAAAACACAACTGTTCACGCTTTCTATAATATATGAGAATATCTTTGGCACAAAATTGTCCGCAACAATTTGAATGGTTATCTTCTACATATCATTTGTCAGGAAGTTTCATCAGCGGTGGTTGATACGCTATAATTTACAAATTTGCTCCTTCGTTATCATTTACATTCCTGAAACAGAGAATTAATATACTGTTTCGGGTTAATATCAGCATAAATATACTTTTATCTGAAAATTAACGGAAAAATTAAAAAATCTGGGATCTTGCTATATTTTTTTAAAAATGTGAATAAATGAAAGCTATTTACGAGCTAACGAAAAAGACAGGCTACCGCAGTACATCCCACCTGTCCTTTTTTACAGACCGCTAGAGTGACGTGATTTTCTTTTCGCACACTTTCATTGGTGTATGCGAGCATCACGTGACTCTAGTGGTCTGTAAAAAAATATACAGGGAATTCACTGCGGAAGCCTGTCTTTCTCGGCTATTTATATATGACGTTCCTTTCTGATAAAATAATATTCAGATTGTTTTAATTTCAGATTTGTGATTTAAAAAGAAAATTTTGAAACGAGTAAAAGAGAAAACTAAAATTTGCCTTATTTAATTTTCATTTCAATGATTCATAAAGTAAAAGTAAGTGTTTAACAAATAGTTGTGTTAACTGAAAATTCCTGTAAAGCATGCTGCTCCTTAATGGGTTAAATTTTGCATTTAAATTAATTTTAGTCGAAAATTATTGATACAAACACTCGAAAAAAAATAGATTCTCTAAGTAAATACAAAGTGAAGATGTCTGAAATGTGTTTACGAGTGTTTAAGGCTGAAAATGTAAAATAATTGCCGGTACACGAATTATAAAATAATTAATTGTCTCGTGTAGATATAAAACATATTCATAGGTTAATATTTAATAGCAAAATTTTATAATTTCAATTAATATTTAAAAAATATATATTTAATAATTTATTTTTTATTAAATGTCTTTTTTATTGGAAACAATATTAAAATCCTGGTAAACACAATAAACACATTTAAAAATGTGACATAATCAACGACTTAAATACTTCGTGGCATAGCTTTATAAATCTTGTTAAATACACTTTCTCGCAAAATAAAATAAAATAAAATAAAAATAAAAATAAAATAAAAATAAATCAGAGATGCATTCATATTTGTTGCGAGTTTAATTTAAAATAAATCTGTGCGTTACTTCTGCTTTCAGAAAAGATTATTCTATAATGCATAACATCTAAGTGAGAATAAAATGTTCACTAGCAGCGGGAAGCTTATTTAGTCCCTAGACGATATCAAAGCACAACCGTTCACGAATTCTATAATATATGAGGGATATCTTTTGATTCAAAATCGTCCGCATCATTTTGAATTGTTATCTCCCACATATCTTTTGTCAGGAAATTTCATCAGAGGTAGTTGACACGGTATAATTTACAAATGTGTTCCATCGTTATCAATTTAATTCCTGAAACAGAGAACTAATATATCTTTTAGGGATAATATATACATAAATGTTCTTGTCATCTTGAAACTAATGGAAAAATTAAAATATCAGCGATCTTGCTCGTTTAAAAAAATGTGAATGAATGAAGGCTATTTATATGTGATGTTTCCTTGTAACAAAACAGTATTCAGATTGTTTTTAGCTTTGCAATTAATTTAATTTTGGTAGAAAATTATTGATAGAAACACTCGAACAAAATAGATTCTCTATGGAAATAAAACGTAAAGATTTCTAAAATTTCTTTACGTGTCTTTAAGCCTCAAAATATAAGATAATTGCCTGTACACGAATTATAAAATAATTCACATTGTCGTGATTGACATAACATTTAATCATAGGTTATTATTTAACCCGGGAGGGCTCACGTCGGGCGTGAGAGACCCCGAGTGCGAACGGTTTTTACAATTGTCACCACTATCTTTTTAAAAGTAATCTTCAACTTCTTTTATCGCAAAAGTGTCTTTGTATTTATTGGTAACAAAGTAAAAACCATTCTTATACTGGGTATGCGTGCGTTCTCCCGGGGTAACAGTAATATTTTATAATTTCAATTTACATTTGAAATATAAATTTTTTAATAGTTTATTTTTTTATTGATGTCTCTTTTTAATGGTAAAAATATTAAAATTATATGAAATACTTTTAAGCAAAATGAACGCATTTTAAAAAGTGAAATACTGAAGTATAAAACTTCATAAGGTAGGTTTTTGACTACCCAAAAATGTTTTAAAAAAGTATGTTTCATTTAGGTAATAAATTTATTATTTTAAAATTGAATATTAGTTCCGAGAGTTTAACAACAGAACGCCTGGAAGGAGTCGATCCGACTCCGACCATATGATTAAATGTCAACTGGAACCAGAAACTCTTTCATAAAATAAGTTAAATTTAAACTACGCAAATTTACGTTAAATAAATCAGTGAAATAATTTTAAATTAAAATTCTGGTGTCAAATACTTTTTTGAAACTTGAGTAAAATTTCCGGGTGTTCTAGTGTTAAGGATTATTTCTATCTAATTAGAGGAATTTTTACATCGTTAAGAGCTGTAAACTTAGTATAGTTGCAATTCTTTCAAAAAAGAAGAAGCTTGTTTTTAAATATTTGTCTGTCTCCCTTTGAATGAATACTACGATACAATATTTCTCTCTTTAAATATGTTACTAGGTTGAGCAAAAAGTTCTGGGAAATTTGTGAAAGTTGCGTTGGTATGCGCAAATTAACAATAAAAGCAACAAGGACAATTCTTCAAAGTGGAAACCATCATAGTCAACGACTTTCTGCCATGGTTTTGCCAGATTCCGGATTTGTTGGAAGTACCATGGCGGCTTCTTGGAATCGAAAAACTCTTGACATGCTTCTTCAACTTCATTCGTTCAGAATCGTTAGACCTTTTCTCCAATAATGCCGCATCAACACATGCAAATCATACTGTTCAGTAGGAATTTTGGAGCTGAAATTCTTGAACTCCTATAGATATACTACTTGTACTCCTATAAACGATACAAATTCTGGTAACTATTAGATTAAAAATTTCCCAGAACTTTTTGCTCAACCTAATATTAAAGACATCACTAAGTGTAATATATAAAAACATAAGAATGTTGCGTCTTTAAGGTGTAGATTGAAGTATGTTGGTCCTTAATAATTCTTACTAAATAATTGTTTTAAAACGTTTTAAGATCATAATGTAGCATAACTTTTGCGCCTTTATATACAACTAAAATTTAATAGAAAATTTTGCTCTATTTAAGAGGGGCTTTTCAACAATTGTCTTTTATTTTTTAAAATATGCTTCAAATTGTAAACACACTGCATTTCAATGTTGAGCTAAAAGTACATTTTGAAAAAAAAATTAACTGCATATTTAATTCAAAATTTAAAAAAGTTTAAAAATTTTCGAATTTTTAAAAATCCTTACTATTTTTCAAATATTTGCTGTGATCTAAAAAGTTACATTTTGTTTTTTCAAAAAGTCTGGGTTGAAACATGATTGTTAGCTCCGCGGATTATACGCGGGAAATTGCGGTACTTATTTTTATTTAAACAAGACAAAAAATCTGGCGGCTGATTCCATGCGCAGATTTATCCCATACATAATAAAGAACATACACAAAAACGTTTAAATCTCTATCAAAACCCATAGTATTTTTAAAACATTAAATTTAAAACATTAAAGTGAAGAATATACGAACATGGAGAAAAGCCATTTAACTTTTTCATTTGTGTGGGTAATTGTGCTGGGTGCATTAAAAATTTACAATATCTCGCGATATAATTGCCGGTTGGGTAAAAAAAAAAAAAAAAAAAAAAAAAAAAAAAGGTCAAAATATTCACAATAAAACAGGTTTTCATTTAATATTAAAAAAAAAACGATTTTGGGATCAAAATTGAAGTAAAATGTTCCCTTAAACTCATTATCTACGACTGAATAAGGCAAAAATTTTCATTGAATTTGAGTGGTGCAGGTAAGTTGAGTGGCATTTTTAAAGTTAGCATGTTATGTTGTAGGGTTACTTATATAATACTTAAGATAATAGTATACACAATTGAGACAAAAACAGGAACTATTAAAGAAATAATAAGAACACTTTTTGTTTCATTGTTTGAAGAGAGTCAAATTAGTAATTAAGTGTAATTAATCCTTATGGTGTTCAGTATCTGATTTATAAAGGAATTGGTAATTTATATACAGTTTCAACAACCTATCGAATATTTTGCAATTACAATATTGACATACATTTGCGAATAAATAAAAAATATGGTATAATGTTTAACAACAGTCGTTTCTCATTGATTTCTTCTAGGTGTTAGCAATTCAAACTTGATACACATGTAATAAATCATTTTTCACATGCAACTTCCGTTTTGTGATATTTAGGGCACCAGAGACGCATGAATGGAATTAAACATTATAACACTAATTTCGGCGATTTAGCAGCTGCAACTTAACAGAAAGCGATGAAAAAACGAAATGAGAAGTCCAGTAACCATATATTTTCTGCTTTTTTTTTATTTCTAAGCATGTAAAAAAAAAAGGAAAGTTCTAAAACCTCATTTTTACTATGTGAATATGGCTTGGTATTTAACTTCATAATTATGATTTCAAATAAAATATTTTGCACTAATTTACTTGTTTTTTTCTAATGACGTTGCCTCGCATGTATGCAGGTTAAGGACATTAAATTAATTTCAGCTAAAAATCTGTTTTATGTACCCTCGACCGCTTAGACGTATAAAATATATATCCTTTTAGGTGTTTTAGAAACTGATTTTAAATTTCTATCATAATGTTAAAAATATTTTATTTGAAACTCTAAAAAGCGTCTTGGAAAATTGCTTAATAATTCTTAAAAATAAAAACAGATAAGTCGCATATAATTTAAATTCGTTTACTTTTATATATTGTCTTTTGTATATATCTTGCATAAAGGCACTAAGTGGAATATTTTGTTAGTAAAAGGGAATGACTCTTTCAAATTTTTTAAAAATAATGCAATACATAAGTGATACAAAATTGTAAGAAGTATCTATTTATGCAATTATAATTATTTTGCAGACTTTTTGTACAAATTGACTTTTCCTTACTACTATCCTAATTAGCAGACATATAACATTATTTTAGATGCTATGATTTGTTTAACACTGATTTTTTTTCTTTAGGTTGATTGTGTAGATTCAAATCATTTTTTTTCAGCCACGGCATGGGGCTATTGCTTACAGAGAATGGTCAAAGTTTTGTTAGAAAAAATATTGAACACGCTCTCAAAAAGACAAAATGATACTTAATCTGTTATCTGATACTGAGCTGTTATCTCCCTAAGATTTACGAAATTTCAATACAACTTCTTCTACCAACAATTAAGAAGGAATTCTGTAAAAAAAAAAAAAGTTTTCTTGGCCGCGCATAAATTTTAGAAACAGTTGCGTTTAATTATTGCTGTGCCTTAATCAGTTTTGTCGATCTGAAATATTGTTTTTCGGATGCAGTCAGTTTACACTTTAACAATTTCATGTATCACAAACATAATAAATTAAGAACATTATCATTAAGATTAAAATAATAACATTAACATTTATACTTAAATAAACAATAATTTATTACTCTTACATGTATAAATTCTGTTACGCAGCTGAAAATATTTATTTGAGAATTGATAGCATCTGAAAAATCGGTATTACATGAACAGAAAACTAATTTTTACACTGTAATAACTACTCGGAAAACGTTTCCGAAATTTATGGAGAGCAGTAAAAAAACTGTCTCAGACATGCTTCTGTAAATCTCGGAAATATATTATTTTAGAGATTTCTAAAGATAAAGATATGATTTTTAGAATCACGTGTAACTGGGAAGGGGTTCTATTATATTTTCGTAAAAATGATAACAGTTAGTTTAAGAAAACATTTTGTATTTAGTAAAGTGTAAGAGAATCTATTGTGAAGCTGTCAATTAACTACAGGTGTTTAATTTTCTTGAAAATATGGAGGGTTTTATAGAGTTTTAATATTTTCCTTAACAGTACTGGAAAATGTTGGCAACTGAACTCAAATCATTTAATTGAGCAATAATTGAGCAATTTTGAGCAATGCAAAATAAATCTATGATACTTGAGTACTTTCTAGGGCAAAATTCAGTATTAAAACAAATATTTCAATTTTTTTTTTCATTAGATTCTCTCCCTATTGCAGTTTTCTTAGGAATTTCATTTCATTCATTGTATAGTTCAAACATTCATATCATTATAATACGATAAGCATTTATACGATAAATATTCATTTAAAAATGTCTCAAACTGAGAAAGGCTGACCACCAGTCAGGAAATACAGGGTGATTTTTTTTAAAGTCGTGAAAGTAAAATCCTATAACAAAAGAACCACTGATCCAAATGACCTGAAATTTCCCCAGTATGCTCCGAGAGCAATGGGATTTTTTTAGCCGTGGTTAAAAAAAACTTAAAATCGCACCGACAGATGGCGCTGTATATGCAGTAAAGTCGGGAGACGAGCTTGCGCACGACACACGCACAGTGGCAATAAAAACCTGAAGCTCGCACACCTCGTGTTCATTATTCTGATCTCAATTCCTCCGATTTCTGGCTCCGGGGTTACCCAAGAATGCTGTGTATTGTGATGGTGTTACGAACTTAGCTGACCTGAAAGTACGCATTGTGCACCAGATCCACAGCAACCAGCCGGATATTCTTTGCTTTGTTGTGAAACATGCGGTTTCACGTTTCCAATTCGTAGCTGAAAACGGGGCACAGCATACTGAAAATCTCTTGTTTCAATCGTGCAGTTCCGTATGAATGTTTGCTTCATATTTTTATTTCGCTCTGTTTCTGCGAAGGTGTTCGCAGTATCTTTACCTAATTACTGCATTCTTTATGTTTTTGATATGCGTAATAAAGTTGTCTTTTTCTTAATGTACTGTCCATATTTTTCCTCCCACTGACGATATTCTTTGTTTCTGTTAACTTATAGCGCCATCTGTCCGTGCGATTTTAAGTTTTTTTTTAACCACGCCAAAAAAAACCCCATTACTTTGGCAGCATACTGGTGAAAGTTTAGGTCATTTGGATCAGTGGTTCTTTTGTTATAGGGTTTTACTTTCACGACTTTAAAAAAAATCACCCTGTATTTCAGGGGCAATACCTTTATTTTCTTATATAAAAATTCGTTTTTTTTATTCGCACGATGCAAATTTTTCTATAAAAAAACACTAGTATTTTCCTAGAAAATTTCTCTCATTGGTTGAAACCCAATAATATAACATAAAAAATATAAAACGCGATCTACATGATATATTCCTGTATAAAAATAATATGTTACAAATAACTGCATTATAAAAGAAAATTATTAAATGAGTTTTATCACTTTAAACTTTTTCTTAACCAGCTATGTAAGATATTTTTTTTAAACTGTCATCTTTAGTCCGTAAAATTAAGATTTTGCATTTTTTTTCACAAAAATTTATTTTTATTTGTGTAAAGAAACAGGCATTACATATAAATGAAGACAAAATAAAATTGTATCTAAAACCTTTTGACGAAAAGCTACGTAATGTAAAATTTTCTCGAACTGTCATGATCAGCTGACATAAAATAAGGATTTGCTTCTTTTCTGTAAAATATTTTTACAAACATTAAAATTTGGTACAAATGCTACAAGAAACCGCAGTGAATATACCCGGAAGGAAATAATAGCCCTGTATAAGACATTTTGATTCAATATTAAATAATGAATCTGCTTAGATTATGTATCATTACTATTATTTTCTTTCCAGTTTTAAATAAGTTGTGAAATTTATTTGGTTGAAGAATTTCATTCTTTGTGCCATTTTTTGAAAACATGCATTGTAATAATCATAGTTGCCAAATTTTTGCTTTTCTTACCATTATTTCTGACGGTAAAAATCCTTATTTAATCCTTAATTCCCGACGATTAAATAAGACAATAAGTGGATACAATATACAATGTACAAATATAGTGGTAGGAAAAAAGCGAAAAAATTAGCAGCTATGAATACGCATCAATTCTACGGTAAAACTAAACTGTATAAACACCACAATGGCATTGGAAATAAGCAACATAATTTCCGCATTTCTTTGAAAATATTTTCCGTTTAAAGTGATTTCATGAATGTGCCAGAATGTATTAAAAAAGAATTCCAGAGTGTCCTAGACAGGTGCAAAAATTCTAGCTAAATTATAATTTTCCGTAAACAAAGGACTTAAACATAAGAAACTGAAAACCCGCAAATTCGATTGTCAGTGACATTTCCGTATTTCTACGGAACGTCGTTATAGTGTATAGGCGAAAATGCTGACAAAAAAGTTAGAAAATCTTTCTTATATGGATAAATTTAAGTATCATAACTGAGTGAATTTTCGATAAATTTGTCTATTGAAGCCCTTTATTTACAAACTACGTAAGATCTATATACAGGGTCACTTTTAAGTAGACTACAACTTTAAACTGAAATAACTTCTCAGTGTCTCACTAGATGACGGCACGAATGCGTGCAGTGAGAAAGGACTTAAAAAGAATTTATTTAGGGCCAGATCCTCGCAATTTTGAAAATGTCTTCCAAAGCATCCTATTCAACTAAAGATGGTATTTTTATTGTTAAAAATTGGTACTTATGCGGTGAAAGTGTAACACTATTTCTACGGAAGTGGTTTTCAATATGTAGAAACTGACCTAAGCCTTCTGGAGCAATGATAAGAGATTTGATACGAAAATTTGAAAGGCTTTAGGTAGTGATGAGACAGTCGTTTTTTCTTCAAATTCGTAATCTGGGTTTGAACACCGATGAATAGCGATTCATGCTGGACGGTGCCCCTCTGCATCGAACAGGCAGAGTGTTTTACACCATTAACAGTATGTTTGGAACCCGGGTTATTGCTTATCAATACCCGAACAACCATCCTGCTGCATTGCATTGGCCACCTTATTCACCGGATATGAATCCGTGCGATTTCTATCTTTGGGGTCACATGAAATACCGTAAGACCTCAATAGCCTGAAGAAATCCATTACTGACTCATTTGCAAGCATTAAAAAAACACTTGAAGAAGTAACTGATAACTTTGTGACTAGGTTCCGCTACTGTATTGCGTCTGAAGGTTCTCACTTAGAAAACCTTGTGCATTTTCTGGCGCTAAACGTTGTGGAATCCAGTATGAAATTGGTTTAATTTCAGAGGAACGTTGAGACATGGCCGAGTTGTCTAAGGAGCCAGATAGAGGAAATCAAGTTCTCTAAACGGGACGTGGCGTCGAACCCCGCTCTCAGCACAAGATGTTTTTCAGGTGTTGTGAGTGTTTTCATAACTCACGTTAATAATCGAAGTTATATTTTATTTCAGAAGAAAAGTGTGTAAAATTTGATTTTTTCCATTATTGTTTAATCAAATTTGTCACTAACAATATTTTCTTTAATTAAAGATTTTGTCTTTAAAATTTTAAAGGAAAAGAATTGGCAATATTCCATTAAATTACTTGAAGTGAATTACAATTTTTGGTATATATATATATATATAAATATATATATATATATTTTTTTTTTTTTTTCAATTGATCAATAAGGCACACATTAAAAAAAAAGTGTTTATTTTATTTAAAAAAGAAGATGAAAATAATAATGAGGAAATTATTATTGAAAAATCTGGTGTCATTTATTGGTGTTTTACTGCAATTAAATGTTTATATTTGAGGAAAATAATACAATGTTAACTTCAATTTCTTTTAAAATTATTTAAGAAAACAAAAACTCCTTACTACTTTTTCGATATGCTGCTACTTTTTCGATATGAAAACTGAATTCTCTCAATAATGCTCTCTTGTGTGCATTCGTGTAGAAACAGCTAATATGCAGTTAGCACCCAGCCCAGTTAAAAAAAGAGAGGTTTAATTTTTATTATGTAAATAAAAAAACTCTTAAATCTTTAATATATACCGTAATTTCCGGTGTATAGCCCGCAGATCAAACAATTCAGTTTGGACCCAGAAATTTTATTCAGTATTTGAAGACCAATATTTATCGTGATCTAAAAATTTACATTTTATTTTTAAAATTTTCTGTGTCGAAACACGATTGTTTGATCCGCGGGCTATACATACCAAATTACGGTATTTTACTTCCTAATAATCACAAATATCGTATATAAATGTATAAAAATAATGTAAAACAAATGATTTATATCGTAGTGTATAGGCTTAATTAGATATTGCAGTAGCGTAGACTAAAACAATACAGTATATAAAAGTAACGAACTTTTATTAAGAAAGATAAAGGATTATGTTAAATAGTAGTGCGTTCTTGGACAGATACATTCTGAGTGTGGTACTATAGAAATAGGTCAGTTGCAGTTCTAATATATTTTACATCCCTTCGAATAGGTTCGTCAGAGTAAACGAATTTCTCCCTTCAAATCTAGTACCATAATTTCCGCAAGGTTTCAACACACTACCCTACTCGTTCTTAATTGTGGTCAGCGATTGTAGATGAATTTCAAAATAACACTTAAGATTTGCAGGAAACACGAACCTCGTAGAAATACTAGAGTTCAAGCAAATCTAAATGACCCGGTTTAAGCTCGAAGTTTAAATTTTCAAATTAAGCAATACGTTTTTCAGTTTATGATTCTCTTCACACTCTTGAGGACTTTAGATTAATGTTCGAAATAGTCTAGTTAAGAAAGGATTTCTTCCTAAACGACTTAAATAGCTAATGTAAAATTCTACTTAGAAGTCTTATGCTTATCATACACGTACCCAAATACATTCAACCGGGCCCGTGATAAATAACCCTAACAACTTGCGCTGTTATAAAATTAGCTTTCCTCAGCGCAATTCCGAGACGAGCCCTCACCCTGTCTTCGAAAATTACCATCTGAAATCTTCCACCTGCTCCATCTCCAAGTTTGGCTGGGGTGAAGATTGTTGGGCTGGTTCTTTCATCTGTCAGCTGTAAGGCTTCGTTCAAATGTTCATTTTGCCATAATTCAACAGTTTTTTTTGGAAAGGTATTCTTTTTTTACCCTTCTGATGTTTATTCACAAAAGGACGATGACATTCAACAATGGGTAAGGAAATAAGGACATTAGATCAACCTCAAGAAAGACCTCTGTTTTGCAGGACGTCCAGCACTTTCCTCGCAAAGCCATTAAAGATGGAAAATGCCGCATGACAACAATAAAGCATCGCCTGGCCAGTACAAAGAGAGCGCGAGTATAATGATACGTATATCTGTAGATAGACAGAATTTCTTCTAACGGAGTTTCTATTGGCTTCTTTTTATTTATACACTTTTCCCATACTTAGCTGATTGTGGGTCTTGTTTGTCATCTGTTTCGTTTCTCCGTACGGCGGCATTTCGTCAAAAGCATAACCAGTGTTCTATAATGTATGAAATCTCTGTCAGCGTAATGAACGGTCTTGTTTTCAAGTTATGTTTTCCACACGAAACCTTGAAATTATTTTACGCCTTTTTCTTATACACCGTTCCTATGGAACGTTCATCTCTACTGGAAATTTATTTGGAAAGTCAAATTTTCACAATATTAACATTTAATCTGTCTTTCCCCTTAACGTAATTAATGGATTTATGGAACTGAACTCAAAAGAGGTAACTTATCGACAGCTCTATTCCGGATAAATCAAGCTACATACATTGATATCTTATTCAATAAAACTAAAATCATTGCACATGTATCACAATATAATATTTGCATAAACAGAGAATTTCTGGTGTTATTAACAAGAGTCAAGAGGACATATAATGATGTATTATCCTGTCATATACCACATATAATGATTAATATACTTGGTATAACAGGTTCATTTAGTTTTGATTGATACCTCCTCCTATTTTCCATTGCAGCCCCTCTCTTTTTTTCCAACCCTCCGTCCTATTTATTGTGTCTGGTTTAGCCCTTCGCTATTTAAGCAGTGTAGATCTTTGAAGCTACGGTATTTCTCCTTTTAACTTCTCTGGTGATGGCTAATGTGTAGCTGAAAACGCTTGGAAATTTGGACATGATTTGACATCTATGTTTTTAGAATGGATTCAATGTTTTGAAACTTTTATAGTATATTTGCACTTATTATAGTAATAAGTGAAATTTGAATGTATATGAGTCGCCCAAATGAAAGTGGCATTGCTTTAATAACTCCGCTATTTGAAGAAAAAGATGACTGTGCATGCGCCTATAGAGGGCGCAGAGTAGTGGGAATGCATGCGATCTCTCCAAATGCGTGTGCGATAGCGTGGGAGCGCGTTAAAAGGCATTGTTCGCATCATGGATGCCTCGAAAGGGTGTCAACGCGCGGCCGTGCAATTTTTAACAGCGCAAAATGCGAGTGCTAGTGAAATATATCGTCGAATGCAAAATGTGTACGGCACGGAGTGTAACTCACACAGGTCGGTATTCCGATAGTTTAGGGATTTTCATAGTGCAAGAAGCAGTACCGCCAACAGGTAACGACCTGATCAACCGCATGTGGTCTTCTTCCACTACGAAAATCCCTACACCATCGGAATACCGATCTGCGTGATACACATTCCGTGTTATGTACATTTTGCATTCAACGATAGATTTTATTAGCGCTCACATTTTCCACTGTTAAAAATTGCACGACCGCGCGTTGACACCGTTTGGAGGCATCCATGAGGGGAACGATGCCTTTTAACGTGCACCCACGCTATCACACAATCATATGTCGGGATCTGGCGATATCGCATGCATTATCAGCACTCTGTGCCGTCTATAGGAGCATGCGCAGTCATCTTTCACCTTAAATGCCGGAGTTATTACAGCAATGCCAGTTTCATTTGGGCGACGCATATATGTATTCACGTTGCTTATTTTTGATTTATTAAGTTCAATATGACGTTACAGAATTTTCTCTATACATTTAACACTATAAAGACGGCGAGCGGTCATTTTGACCTCTATAAAATGAATATATCTTGGTTCAAACCAGATTTTTTTTTATAAAATTAGTTTAAAAGGTACAAAGAAAAAAAAACTAGTTAAATAAATAAATTAAAGATTTAAAATAAAAATTCTGGTGGGAAATATTTTTATAAAATTTGAGTAAAATTCTTCGTCTTTCTAGTGTTAATTCAATATTATATTTAAATGAACTCTATTTATTGACTCTGATGATCATTGGATTCATTAGGATTTACACTTTCGAGATCGATTTGAAAATCTATTGAAAAATTATCATTTTAAAGATGAGTTATTTTTAGAATAATTTTTTTCTTGAATACATTCCTAATATGCACCTATGGAACTGCAACTTGTGGCAGATTACGTCACATTTCATCTCATTATCACATATCATGTTTGTCTCTATGACAAGAGCTCTTATCTGTTCTTTTGTTCACAATTCGGAACTGTCATGATCAATTTTCACTGTTGCTTTTATTCCTTTTATTACCTATCTATTATTTCATTCATCCATAACTTTATGTGAATGTCAGTAAGCATTTAGCTTGAAATTTGCGTTTAATTATATGTTGAAATCTAAATATTTTTTAACCTAAATATTTTTTTTTATTTTAGTGATAGATAATTTTTATTGTTACTTTACGATTACGCTTAATTTAAATTTTTGACAGTTTTTATGATATTGAAAATGAACTGATTTTAAATATCGTAGCATATGTAGAGTAGAATAGTTGTTTTGAAAGAACATTAGAATAGTAGTTCAAACCATTTTTAAGAAAGTGTGGAAATAATTAAAAATTCGCATGATATTCAATAAGATACGAATATTACACATACATATATTAGAAATGTTAAAAATATTCAATTAAAAATATTAGAAATATTCAATACAAAAATATTAGATTTTAATCGATATAAAGCTTACCCCAATTAACGGTGTCATCTATACCATTAAGTAATCGTTAATTAGTGTAATGTATTTTCATAGTTGAAGATCTCAAATTGGTTGTTTGACTTACTTTTATTTAGGCATAAGAAATTTAGACGCTTTACCGGAAGACTTACAGTGAATAAGGTTTTATCAATCGAAGAAAAGTTAAATGTATTAGTTGAATAGAAAAAAAACATGTCTATGAACATTGCAATTAAACTATCAAACTATAGTCAAGTAAATAGTTTACTTTGATGGCATCATTGATATGGAATAAATATGGAAATATTTTATTTCTTTTCATGTACAAAACTTTCCAGCTGTTAGGTTGAAGAATAGAAATCTTCAGATATACTCTTTTAATTGTGCGTTTTGTTTGGACTTAGGTCACAGATTTCTTTTTTATTAGAAAAATCTACTAGTGAAATGCTGAAGATGCGTGCACTCCTCGGAATTTACAAGGTAAATAGCACCAGTATTTCAGATGAAAAAAATCCCTGCCTGAAAACGTTTCAATCAGATTACATTTTTTTCTGCGAATAATCAAAGAATTTCTAAAATTTTTCGCAATTATTTAATTAAGCGAAATATTCTACTAGAAAATATCAGTAAAACTGCATGAATGCTAAATACTGATTATACTTTTATTTTCCATTTAAAAAAATAAATATCAGATGGATATGTTGATTAGTGTTTATATTTACGATTACAAAAATTAATGACAATAATACAAAATGTACAATTTCACTCTTAAATAAATTAATAAATTCACACTACCCACTGAGACATCGCATGGAAGATTTAATTATTTATTTAAAAAAACACTATACCTACAAAATATAAAATTTCCCACATTGATGCGAAAATGTCGGCTATATCGGCACTGGGCTCTGCCTATGCTGTATGTATCTGATAGAGATATGGTATGGCAGGTTAAATTTTTCCTCATATTACAATGTTATTCAGAATTCTAGGTTGTTATTGTGTCACCTCGAAACTCGATGTTTCACCGACAGCTTTAAAACGGTTATCACGAGATGATTTATTGTCGGACTTTCTTCGTTAGAATACTCTATATGTGATGTTCTGGTATATGTATGATTTTGTGCGGATTTCTCACAATAGATCGTTGATCATTTTATCAATGTCCATAGGGTTATGATGAGCATCTTAGATAAGATGACTCAAAGCAGCCTTCAAAAAAAGATTCTTATCAATTTAAATATTGAATATAAATGTAGCTTTCATTATAAAACATGTTTTATATTCCCTGTAACAAAATATATCGTCACTTGTGAATCATATCACCGTCATATAACATAGACATTAATCAAATAAACTCAAAAATACAGTTAACCCTAGAACTACCGGAAATTTTACTCAAGTTTTATAAAACCATTCTACACCAGAATTTTTACTTAAAACTATTTAATTTGTTTATTTAATTTATTATTGTCTGATTTGTACATTTAGTTTGTTTTGAAGAAATTTCTGGTTTGAATAAATATTTTGAATGTACATGTCGGGTCCAATGGACCCGTCTGGTAGACGGAAGGTTAATTCAATTTTAGGTAGTGTAATTCTATGAGAGATGGCCAGTCTAAATATTTCAAAAACTATATCATAGATTGCAACATCTCTTTATTCGAAAGAAAAATTCAGCGTGTTCATTCATTGCGACGTGCAGCTGGGTTTTTCAGTTATAAAAAAGAAAGTGTAATTTTACTGTTTATTTAAGTGGTTGGATACATTTTGCTCGTATTTTTGTTCATCGATATGTGACATTCATGTGACAAGTTGTACTGTGATGTAAAATTTGGAAGTGATGTAAAATTTATTATAAAATTATTTTTTACAATGAATTATAATCCTTTCTTCAGAGCCTAAAATAGTTATAAGAAGCTTTCTTTGCAAATTTATCGTTTGCACTTCTATATTTTTAAATGAATCTTTTTCACAAGATTAGTGATATCGATGCCTAATGTTGTATCTTTTAATTTCTTTTTAGGGTTCCATACTTAAAAAGTAAAAATGAAACCATTATAAGATGACTCTAGTATCTGACTGTCCATCTGTCACAGACATTTTACTCGTAAACTATGGAGCGTATAAAGTTCAAATTGGCGGAAGTGATAAAGGTTATTCACCCACATATTTATGGATTATTAACCACTCACAAATATACTTAGGAAAATGTAGAGGGCTAATTAAGTTACTTGAAAAAAAAAATATTTTCTTGGTATAATATCGTATGAAAACTTTTGTAACGCCGAACTCAAAAATACAGTTCATTCAATTTCAGGTAGGGTAATTCTAGGATAGATGGCCATAGAAGAGAGATGGCCAGTCTAAATATTTCAAAATCTATACCATAGATTGCAACAAATCTCTATTCGTAAGAAAAAGTTCAACGTGTTCATTCATTGCGACGTGCAGCTGTGTTTTTCAATTAAAAAAAAGAAAGTGTGTAATTTTAATGTTTATTTAATTTAGTGGTTGGATATTTTTGTTGATTTAGGTATCTGAATGTTTTACAACTCCTATGTTACATTTTTTTTTTACTATAAGGACTTTTACAAAAGTATATAATCCAATCTTTGCTTCTGAGACTAAAACAAAGACGTACAATGGCGAGGTGAAGCTATAAATTGGGTGACAATCTGTCAAACGATTTTAGGAGAGATGGCAAAATCAAATCGAGGAGAGATGGTCGCCTATAATCAATATTTCAAAATTATACGGGGTGAGGATTTTAACTAAATATAGTTATTTTTAAAATAATTATATAATTTTTAAGTTTATAATTATATTAATTTATATAATTATTTAAATTTTAACTAATATATGTATTTCGATAGCAATAATATAACAGGGCATAACGGCGTATTTTTGTTTCAGAAAATATTGAAAAACTTCGGAAACTTTCATTCCAGAAAGAGATAAAGTTGATAAATAAACTTAAAATCGTGAAATTATCTAATGTAAATGCGAGAAAAAAACAAAAACATGACACTTTCAGTAGCTAAGAAGGTGAAATAGATTGGAAATTATTGGATTCTACAGATTTCGAGGAAATACAATTGGATGAGGATCACTGTGTTGGTTGTGGAGAAAAATATAATACCACAACCAAAAAAAATTTCTGCATACAATGCGCTAGGTGCCAGAAGTAGTTTCATGATTCGTGTACAAACCATCAAGATTTTTTCCGAAAATGTGGTAAAATTTTATGAAAAGAGAAGGATTGAGATTATACTTCAAATTTTGTTTATTCAAATTTCATTCACTGATTTTCCGCGATATAATTGCATCTTTACAAATTTCTATGTGTTTTTCATGTTTAACTACATGAAATGTGTTATTTTTTGCTATTTTAACTTCATTTTTTCTTTCTTATATTGAATGGCCATCTCTTCTTGGCTTGAAGGAGAGATGGCCATCTGCCATTTTAACTTCAATTTTGTTTCCCAATTTTTGTTCTCGAAATTAATTTATTTTCAGTCCAAAATATGATTAGTATATGTATAAGAATTTAAAATATGCACAAATATTTCTTGTATTTGCATTCTAAGAATTTTTATTTCAATATTTAAAAACTATGGCCAAAAACCCTAAAGTTACCCTGTTATATTTTCAGGGATATCGTCGAAAATGTAATGAAAAAATATGTTCCCTCCTTTTTTCCGAATCTACTGAATTTAAAATTATGAAAAAATTATGGTAGTAGAATTTAATTTAAATCTTGCAGGAAATCTATAGCGATTACCCTGGGTCACCTAGTTTTTAAGAATATCGCATTTTTCCGTTACACACAATTTTCGATTTGCGAGCGTCCACCGAAGGAGTTGAGGAGAACTGGAGGTACCTATAATCGCAGATGTATAAAAGATGGATGATAATGACTTTCGTACAAAATTGTCGGTAATATTAACACTTAAAGACACGGGGGGAGTACTCTAAGCGTCATCGGCCTTTAACCATCTCGGTGCGTAATTGTTTTATCAAAATAACTTCAAAAATTCCGCATTTAATTCCTTCGCGACGAGCCTCTTTTAAGAATGTTTATTCTTTTGTCACCTTTTTTTTCAAAACAAAAAAAATTGTCTGATTTAATCGGTAAAATGCTCCGATTAGATAAGGCAAACTTTACAATAAAAAGTAACTGGTGGGAATGATCAAGGATGGTTAATTAGACGGAAAAAAATTAATCCCCAACGAAATCTCGTGTTGCGCAAATTTTGGTACTTTTACGTTGCCCGAGAAACTCTCCGGTTGCGCAGCGAGAGGGTTAAAGCCCATATAACAATTTTTAAAGATATATTTGTGTAATGCAATTTTCAGTATTATTGTAAAAGAAATAAACGTCAAACTGTTAAAAGCAGACTAGTTTAATTTGATTTAATCATAAAATAACGATGGGATTCACACCAGCATTGTGTGTCTCTCTCAAAATGTCACCTGTGTCTTTAAAGGTTAATTAAAAACCTATATGTAAAAACGCGGCACGGACCTAGGCAGCGTTAGAACTTTAACTTTCCGTTCTCCTTTCGAAGCGCGCTTAGAACGATGCCAAGTTTAAACATTGAACAAGGGTTTTGTTTTAGGTACACTTTAAAAATAAAATATTACTAATACGCTAATTTTGGGTTTATGAAATGCCAAATGAAGTTTAAATATGCACTACTTTTATTGTCAGCACTGAATTAAATTCCTCATAAACAGATTAGGATAAGATTAACAAAAGGGTTATACAGAATAGAAATATTTGTAACTATTTAGACTTCATATCTTTTTGAACTTTCATGGTATATCTGTTTATACTTTTCTAGTATATACAGCTATACGCCAGCCTAAATTCTATAGTTTTTTACAAAGTCTTATTATTCTTTTAGCAACGAAAGTAATGGAATTTTTGAAATTTCCTATGATTAGAGATTCCAGTCCAACGATTTGGTGGAATCCAAATTTTTAACCATTTGGAAAAATGGTTATTGTCCTCGTCAGGGTAGGAAATCAAAAGCATATCTGAAACGTTTCATTGGTTTCATCCGCATTTTATTCGTTTTCTGATTGGTCTATACACTAACCTTTACTTTCATCAGAGATGGATACTTCTGTTGTCACTATGACAAAAAAGTAATAAAAACTACAAAAAAAATTAATAACTCAGAAACAAATTGAGATACATCTTTCAAACAAATTGCATTTCAAAGTACATTGTTTTCTCTATACGACTGTGTAAAAAGTAATATTGTGGGATGTGTAGAAGTTAAAGAATGAGCTGATTTGAGCTGATTTTAAATCTTGTATCTGTTTTCTTCTATCACGTCTAGTTTTTGAAAAAAGTGGAATTTTAGCTTTTGGTCAAAAAAGCCAGAAATAGCTTTTTTATGATACTTTGTATGATAAACTTCAACTAGTTAGGATAGATTCCACTACTTATTTTTTTTTTCGATTATATAAATTTTTGTTTATGTCTCTGATATGAATCTGACCCTGTTCACCTTCTTGTCAATGAATTACACACTACTGAAAAGCATCTTATATCAAACCTGTGTTAATGGCGTGCAAAAGTAGAAATTCATCTTACTCAAAAACTAGACATGGCATAAGAAAACAGACTGAAGATTTGAAATCAGCATACAAATCTAGTCTAGAAAAACATTACGTCAATTCTGTGGCAACTATTTTAAAGTTGATAGTGATGCAAACATTACACCTTTGAAAAATATGCAAATTAGGCTTAATAACTGATAAATAAATGTTAAGAATATGCAAATCGTGACATGTATCTGAAGCAAATAGTCAAGTAGTCATTATCTAGAAACGATAATTAGATGTGACATATATTGTATCTAAAATTTGCATAAAATAGCACAAAAAAGCTTAAATTTGCATAAATTTAAAAATACTAATTTCTCAAAACCTGGATCACCTAGAGATAAACGGAAAGCATATTCGGAATCAGCGTCAAAAATTAATCTAGAATGATATAATTTTAGTTCTTGGACAAACCACTGTTATAGAGTGTTATCATCGCAAAATTGCCAAGCAAGCAATTATACACATAAAATTAAAAATATCTCTGCAACAGCTTTTGACGAATAGTAATTAAGAAGCCGACGCTAATAAGATTTAATATATATAGCATTCAATTAAAGGCCTCAGACAGATATAACAAGCGGTCCTATAATACATTAAATATCATGCCCTACAGTGTCTAGCACTGTTTTCTTGACAATGGGGTCCGAGGTGCTATACAGCATAAATATCGGCCAGCTGGTTAGCCTAACGTTTGTCCCTCAGTTCTTAGTTCCCAAACATGCTCGGCACCGATTTTATCGACCCCGAACTGATTAAAGGTTGAGTGAATCTTACCCAGACCTTAGCCCTGTGAAAGCTACTACAACCAAAATCGAAAGTGCCAGTCACGCAAATACCGGGTGTCCCAAAAATGACTGATGGATTTTAAAATTCAATAACTTGCAAACGGTGACAGTTATTAAAAAATTTCTTGCAGGGGGGTTATATATGATGTCAGGATTTTTTTAATGCGATTCTTGATTTTAGTTCGAATTTCAAACAATAGATGGCGCTGAGAGCAATAGGTGCTCAGTCCAGACCCGATTTTTGGTACTTCGGGATCCATTCAATATATTTTAATCTCGTTTTTTCGCATGGAAGAAGAGAGAGGCCGCAAAATCGAGCCTGGATTTAGCGGTTATTGCTTGGGCCGCCATCTATCGATGCTATTTCTAACTAAAACTGAGAATCGCAGCATAAAAACTCCTGCCATCTTTCATAGCACTCCTGCAAGAGTTTTTTAAGTATCTGTCACCATTTGCAAGTTATTGAATTTTAAAATCCATCAGTCATTTTTCGGACACTCGATATACTCGCAAGCTAATGTTAAACCACTGGAACACATTTCATCAAAATTATCGTTTTTATTTTAATAATTTTAAACCATTATTTTTTGATAGGATATCTGAGGTCAATGTCTAACCGGGCATTCTCGTACTTTTTTTATTTCTGTGGTATTGTCTTTCTCAGGGCACTTTTAATTTCGGAACTAGCTCTGAACGTCAAAGTTTCTTCCTAAAAAATACCCAGTTAGACATTGACATGAGATATGCTATAAAAAATTGCTTAAAAGTAATGAAATAATAATGAAATACTTTGAAAGAACGCTGCTATTGGTTTAAAATTAGCTTGCGTGTATTTTTGGGTGACTAGAGTTGGTTTTAACTATAAAATCTGTTGCACCTTTGACATGTTGCTAAGAAATGTGTCGCCAATGACGGTGCCTTGAGAGTAACTATGTGATTAATTCAGAAATTTACTTTACAGTCACATTTCTGACTTTTTGTGACGTCACTGCGTCTTCAAATAAATTGTCCGTGACTTTAACCCTCGTTAGTAACGGACATTCATCGAAAATGTGTACCCAAAAGTTAAAGGTGGTTTTCATTCTATTCCGTAGCAAATTTAATAAAGTATTTATTTATAAAAATCTTCTTAAGAAGAAATATTATTTCAAATCTGTATGTATTTTACAAAAATATTTTATATGTTAATAGAAGTGCCATATTTTAAAAATGTAATATGTATGCATATATTAGAGACATGATTTAATGAACTTTACGCCAGGTAGAAGAATAAATAAGTAAATTTAAATGCACATTTTTTTATTGTTCCTTTCAATACAAAATATAAATATCTATAATAATTTGTCCGAAAAAGACAATTTTAAACACTTTCGAACCAAGTTGTACAGAATTTATGAATTTCGTTAGCATTTCAGTTTTCCTTTCTGTGCTTTATTTCCCGTAATTACAGTCAGATTATCATGTTATGACATATCCTTTACGGTTTAAGATGGCAGTTTCGGTATTGAATACAAAGTATGTACTATTAGTGGTTAGTTTACAGGGACACTCAAAAGTATTCCCTTACATTACGTCAATGAATGAAAATTGGTTTTAGTGCATTATTATTATGTTATGCTATTTCAAATGAAATAAAATTGATATGCATCACTGAGGGGGACGGCAAAATGTTTTCCATAGAGTATAGAATAAGTAGCAATCATTTTTCGTTTACAGGAACGCTCGAAACTATTCTCTTTTATTACGGGCGATGGAAAAAAAGGCGATTAATATTTTAAATTGGTGGTAGCTTAAGACTGAAATTTTTTTTCGTTGTTCATGTAGTAGCTGGAGAACCTAAGAAGTTGTTAGAAGAAAAAGCTAGTGAATCGGACTATTTTTAAGGGAGCTATAATAGGGGGCCCAAATGGGGCCAAATGATAGTTGAGATCAGGGCCCTAACATGAAAACATGTTGAAACATTTTAGTACTTAACGTTTTAGATCTTCAATTAGTCAAAATTAATCATTAGAATATAATTTTAAAGAAATGCGCAAAAAAATTGAGAATTTTTTTAAAAATAGCCCTAGGGCCCTAATAAATATATGTGGGTGTTGGTCTAGGAAGAAAAGGCCAAGACTCAACTTTAAAATTACGCATTGAGAAGGTGAGAAAATTGAGGGGTGAAAGATGTATGGCACACAAAAAGTTCAAGGAGCCCTTGGACCGGGCCCTACGCGACACTAGACTGCCCCACCCCAGGGTCTTAACTGAAATGTAGAAACGGGAGAATAACTAAATGGAGAATGCATCCCAGAAATGAAGATCGGATTAAAAGGAAGCAATTTATTAACAACTTAGTACACTAAAACTTCAAGGGGCCCTTACCGATCCCCAATGATGCCAGGACCTTAACTGAAATGTAGAAATAGGGTAGGAACTAGATGCAGAATTCGTCCCAAAAACGAAGAAGATCGGATAGAAAAGAGGCATGTTATTAATAATTTAGCGCAAAAAATATTAAAGGGTCTTAGGGGTCTCGGCCCTTAAAAAATTAAAATTCTGAGTCTCAGTTGCATCAGGGCCTGTCTTGGGCTATTCACTTCTAAATTTTCATACTTCTACGTGCAGTAGGTTTTGCTAGCCATCGCACACACAGAACGATTTTTTCGTTTATTAGTATAGATAGAAGTAAAATATCCTGAACAATACTATGACATTTGGAAGGTCCAGGGTACGGCCTTGAAATGGGGCCGCATAATGATACTGTGAACATGGTAAGATGAAAAAAAATAATGTGTATATCTCTTATGTAACTTTTATATATAATCACACTCCTAAAAATGTCTTAGGATTTTCTTTAATAATGGCATTTCAGCTTTATGATTAATAGTTAGTGCAAATACACAGCGGTAAGATTACTTCATAATAACATTATGAAGAATTTTTGCTTCCACACGTGATCAAATTTCTGAAATGGTGAGTTTGGTCAATACGTATTGGCCTGAATCAGCATTATTACCTGCAAAAGAGATACAAATTTTCAAGACTTTTGTTTTCGTGATCTAGTATACACACCTGGTTTTAGAAAACAAAAACTATATAAATCATGAAATTCTGCCAAATTTTATTTTCAGCTACAGATTTGACTTTTTAAAATTTTGATACTTTTTAAAATGACCGCATTTAATTATCCTTTTAATCGTAATATCATTTGTTGAGTAAACTGGTAACACGATGAATATTTTACAAGTTTCAGTAAACTTTAATCCAACGGCGAAAGAATGTGTGAAAGGCAGAATAATAATTCTTCAGGAAAATGTTTGTTTCGTTGCTTCTCTGTTATCATATAGTGTAAAATATTGTATAACATAATATGGTAAACCCTATTTCCTCTTAAATTGCATTTAAATTTTAATGTAAAAGGTTGCATCTGAATATTATTTAATGTATACACTTTTGAATATGAAATTTTATAAGCATGCATGAAGACAAATATTAGAAAATCATAATTCTAAGGATTATACTCTGCTAGAAGTTTTTTCCATATTTTATAACAAGAAAGTTAGCAAAATTTTATTTAAATCCTCTTAATGTTTAATTTTTAATGAATTGGAAAGGTAGATCTGAATAAATAATTTGGTTTTTCTTCCTTGGATGAAGGAAGTTTCATTATGTTTCTTTTTCGTTAAAAAGGAAAATAATAATGATTCTATAATAATCTAAAATTGGGTTATTTTTGTAAAATTTTGTTAAGTTTATGTAAATCTACGATATTTAATGTGCGAAACATTAGAGTAATTTCATTGTACCCCGAGAATTCATGCATGTAATATGAAATAAATGTATTTGCCCGCTTAATTCTAATTTAATATATGTAGCGAACACAGCACACATGGTATATTTTGTAAAGTTAAGAAAACAACGATATTAAATTCAAGAAACAGAGGATAAACGAAATCGCATAATAATTCTTAACCAGAATCTTATTATTTGCTTATTATTATATAATATATTTTGCATTTAACTTGCATTTTGTTTTCAATATAAAATTTTGATATCCATGTATTATTTAATATACACGTATAGATTCTATTTGCAAAACGTATTGATTTACCAGCATGAATAAATTAAAATTGAAAATCATAAATCTAAAACACTGTTGTTTTGTACAATTTTCCTGAGTAAAATCGCACAAAATTGTAACATAATTTAAATCGTAATTTTTAGTTAGGAAATTTAATTTATAATGTCTAATAGCATTTCATGAAAAAGTAAATGCTTTATTTAAATAAAGAAAATATTCACATGTTTCTCTGTGGATAATTAAGTCTGCTTCTTATAAGAAACTCCAGATAGTTTTATCTTAAGCAATTTTATTAAAATGTTGCACTCTCAAATGAACGTTTAAATCTACTTACTTAATGATACTTAGCTACATAATTCTAGTTTTGTTGGTTAAATTTTATTGTAAAATTTATGTTAAGAGGAACTGAAATGAAGAAAACTCGTCAGTACATCTTTTCATGGAAATATAGACAATGTAATATTTAGCTACAAGGATTTTCCTGGTATTAACATGGCACTTTTCTACAAGACGTGCGTTATAACATCAAGAGAAATTGGACGTCTTAAATGCGTCCACACAGATTTAATCCTTTCTGGAATGGAGGAAACTCCCTTTTAGGCTCCACTCTGCCACCTACCGGCTGTCCAGTGATATGACATTCCACTCCACTGATTTAATGTGTCGGTCTTTTGTTTTAACCCTTAAATGCATACTGATGGAATTTTGCGTCAATTTCTATTTAACTTGTAAAAAACAAATTAGGTTCTTCGCAACCCCTATATTTATATAGAAATATTAATCCTGTAAAAATTACATAAATATGCTACTTAATAAAGTTAAAAATCTAACTTAAAATGTCTGTTGTCTAATCCTTAATATATGTATAAAAAAAACACATTTCTAAAAGAAACATTCATGCATATAAGGGCTAAATCATCCACCAACAGTAACGCTATCTGTTCGTTTGAGTGCCCATCCATGGCACTGACTACACCCGATGCTGCTTAAACTTTATTGTTCTAAGGAAAACTGGTGCTGTACTGCATCGCATGCCTTTGGTACAGCATTAATTTTTACATAAATATGATTTAAATTTTTTCTGCCTTTTTGCATGGGGATCCTGAATCATAATGGCGTTAAGGCTACAGCTGTAAAATTTATGTGTATCGTATAGCCCAGGGGTGCTCAATAATATTGTCCGAAAACCGTTTGTCCCCACGATTATAAAATAAAAAACTTCTTATTAAATCAAAAACATTCTATCAAAAAATCATGAATTATTCTATACAAAAATAGTGGTAACTCTGTTACTCTAGGTACGCAAGTTGGACAGAAATATGCAATATCATTGCATGTTTCCAATTAATTGAATAATACCACAATTGTTTTTTTACAAGATCAGTTGGGCTTGAGATTATAGTTGAACATCCCTCTTCTAATTTCCTATTCTCTTTATCTTTGCTGGTCCTAGATGTGTCTAGCGCACTGTAGACCACTGATTATTAGTCGACAGACATTTTATTCATGTAAAGGTGAGATACGATAACATTACATATGATTACACAGGCCTGCGAAATTGAAGTTTTTGCGGATTCTTATGCTATTTGGTGTGCTGATTTCGAAAATGACCTCCATTTTGTCCCATCACATCAGGATTTTTTGTAAATCGATATCGATATTTTTTCTAAAATCCTATTTGAAAAGGAATTCTCTCGAACAATTTTGCATCTACTATCTGGCAACAGTGGTTTTTATTTATGTAAATGTATGTAAAAAAATTGATTTTCGGTGAGGCAAATTGAATTTTTGGCAATCGATAACTTTTTAATAGGCTTAAGTGGATGAAAACAACTGTTTCCATATCGCACGAGGCGCCTCTTGTCTAGGATAAAACAAAAAGTTCCCTCGGGTTTAAACTTTTTACATCACATTATGGTGCATTTTCTAGAAAATTATCATCTACCTACTATTTTAATTTGTTTTTATTAAGGCAATGTACATAAAATAGACAACTGACCAAGAAAAGCAAATATTATGTATGTGTACATGAAAGTTTCAAACAAATTTTAAACTTAGCAAAAAACAAAACTTTCTATTTAAGTACGTACTCTTTTTCTATGAAACTTCTTTTTGATGTTCTTCTTTTATGTTCAATCCCAGGACTATCTCGTTTCGTGTTACCATCCAACAGTAGACGGCGAGCATGATCTTATACCATATTTCTTTTGAACTCTCCATATCTTTGATGTCTTCATGGAGCCTTTCACCTTGTTCTTCGCTGACTGATCCTAAATTTGCGGGTGAAAAATTGCACATGTGAGTGAAGAAAATGTATTATGACACTTGTGGAGCAACCCAACGCTTGACATTTGTCAGTCATATTCATTACAATTGATTTACAGTCAGGATTCTGTTAAATTACACAGAAATTTGCTGACGACATCTTTGAAGGCAACCCAAGCTTCTTTTTCCTTTGTTGTCATACTAGTCTTTATCCATCATAACTTTCGGATATTTGGACCAACAAAGATTTCCTCTTTCAACTTGGCTTCGGATAAACCAGAAACTTTTTGTACAGGTATTTGAAAAAATCGCAATCATTTGAAAAAATCGCAATCATTTGAAAAAATAGCAATCATTTGAAACAATCACAATCATTTGAAACAATACAATTTTTGACTCAACTGAACTGTTCCGAATCACATTCTTAGTGCCTAGTTGTAGATTTTCTCTTTTCGGCCATTCCTTTTTGACCGAATGTTGAGTCTTATCACGGCTGTCTTATTCACACGTGAAACATAGATATTTTGTGTATCCTCCTTGTTGACCAAGAAGCATGGAGGTAGCTTTCGAATCACCGCAAACGGTCCAACCGAGGTCGGCATATTTAATTTTATTAAGGATGTAAGCCAGGTTTTAATAGCATTCTTTTAAATGCACCGAGTATCCAACGGGTACAGATGCATACTGGATTCTATGATGAAGGAGGACAGCTTTAAAGATCCTTTTCGATTAATGTATAATAGGGTGGTCCAAAATTTGGAAGGTGAAAATTTGTTGGGTCCTACCCTTCTGTTTTGTTCCAATGTACTAAAAAATAAAGCAGATCAAATTTGAGAGCATTTCAGTAAAATTTAGAGGTAGCTCAATGTAATTTAAGTTTGAAACATTGTACTACAGTGGCACCCAGTGAGTAAATATCATTTGAACTGCAACTTTTATCAGATTGTTTCTAAACCATAACTTTTTATCAGGTAATTTCTAAACCATAACTTTTATCAGCTAATTTCTAAACCATAACTTTTTAGCAGATAACTTCTAAACTGTAACTTTTAGCTTATTCTAAACCATAACACTTGTGAGATAGTTCCTTGGCTTTAAACAGCTTTAATATTTTCACAGTGTGTTTATAGCATGTTTTGATTTCCAAAGTGATATGTTTAGCAAGCATCAGTAATTAGGATCATGTCTTCACTTTTGTTTTTTTGAAAAAGAAGATTAATTAAATATTTTTCTGTAAAGTATAATACTTAATTTTAAGTATTATTATGGCAACATCATCTACTTCAACAAGTCCAAAAACAAACATTTATCTCCTTCTACTATAACTGAGCTTACTGGCAATAAACTACCTTCAATACACATGGCACTGGGTCTAGTTTTACATCACCATGTTGAAATGAACAATACTATAAGGGAGTCATCAGCAACTACAATAAGAGAAATTACAATATTTTGGCAGAAAGCTAGAATCCCAGTGCAAGAGCTCAGAAATAGTCAGTTAAAGCTGGAAAAATTGTTTGAGAAGTGGAGGCTATTATAGAAAAATAAAAATAGAATTGCATTTACCCAAAAGAGCAAAGAAGATGAATTTATTTCGAAATTTGATGATCTGTTTGATATTGCACATGCTAATGCTCTTAACATGATAAAAATTTCTGAAAATAAAGACTTCATGTTAGCACAGCATGAGAAAGGGAGAAAGGGTTCTATGCTAGGTGTGGATAAGTGTTTGGAGAAGAAAGAAAAAATGGCAGATTTAAGAAGGAAAGCTATCTCTGAAAGAAAGAATGAAAGCAGTTTGTGAAGAAGCAGAAGCACCTGTTCATTTATTATCGTCAGAAGAATTAGACGAAGTTGAAAATGAAGTCGAACAGGCATCATTCCCAGTAACAGAGAAAGGAATGAACAGCTCATCCAAACAGAAAAGAAAAAGAATGAGAATTATGACTCCAAATCTGGCTGCAGCTGTAGACACGACCAAAGTTTCAGACCGAAATGCTGTGTTTGAAGTTGCCGAAACAGTAAAGAATTTGGGTTGTGAAGTAGATGAAGTAACTCTTAGTAGAAGTTCCATTCGTCGAGAAAGAGTTAAACACCGGTCTAAAATGTATGAGCAGCTCAAATTTGGAGAACATGTTAACTTAACAGTTCACTGGGATTGTAAACTCTTACAAGACCTAACTTTGAAAGAGAAAGTTGATAGACTTCCAGTAATTGTGTCTGGAAATAGTCTCTCAGTTACTTTCAGTGCCCAAGCTTCCATCAGGAGATGGAGAAGGTCAATCTGCTGCAGTATATGCAACCTTACAGGATTGGGGTATAGATGATAAAGTAAGTGCCATGTGCTTTGACACAACAAGCGTCAATACTGGTCGAATTAAAGGCACTTGTAAGATACTTGAACAAAAAATGAATAAAGAGCTGCTTTCTTTGGCATGTCGCCACCACATTATGGAATTGATTATTAAGGCAGTTTTCGAAAAAAGCTTTGGATTTTCTTCATCACCAGAGGTACCACTATTTAAACGATTCCATGCCAACTGGAATTTTATTGACAAAGAGAAGTATGATATGGGAGTTGGTAATACAGAAATTTTGAATCAAATAATAGATATAAAAGATGACATAATTAATTTTTCTAAAATAGTACTGGACAAAAATAAACAACCAAGAGATTACTATCGAGAATTTGTTGAACTTATCTTAATCTTTTTAGGCGAAACCCCTTCTCGAGGAGTCAGATTTATGGCCCCTGGAGCCATGCACCATGCTCGCTAGATGTCCAAAGTGCTGTATAGTCTAAAAATATGGATGTTTAGTAGCCAGTTCACCATTACTTCAAGAGAAAAAAAAGGATTGCAAAAATATGTGTATTTGCGGTACGAGTAGATCTGAAAGCTTGGATGACAGCACCATTGCCACAAAGTGCACCTTTCAATGATTTCAATTTAATGAAATCTCTGTTACAGTATAAGAATATTGATGATGAAATATCTAAAGCAGCATCAGAAAGCTAGCCAAACACCTTTGGTATTTATCTGAGGATCTTGTCGCCTTAGTTCTTTTTGACAATCATGTGCCTCATTGCCTTAAAAGGCTCATAGTAAAGACCATGAAAGGCATTAATTGTAAAAAAGAATCCACAAAACGTCCTAACATTACACTTGAAACTTTTGTCGACATGAAATTTGAAGACTTTGTAACGAAGCGGTGAGCTCTATTAGTCCAACAAATGTGCCTACCAGATGCGTTCCTCCAAGTAGACCCAGCAATATGGGAAGATCAGGAGAGTTTCTGTAAAGCATTAGAAATTGTCAAATCAATAAAAGTTGTTAATGATCATGCTGAAAGAGGTATAGCCCTAATTCAAGAGCTCTGTGAAAAATGACGTACAGTGAGACACAACTACAATACTTATTGCAGGTGGTTGAAGAACATCAACGAACATATCCTGACTGCAAAAAACAGAGTTTGGCAGGTACTGACAAATACATGATTATTTAAATATTAATGGCGTATATTTACTTATTAATTATTTATAACATATATTGAATATATAAGCGTACTTTAATTACTTAGAATTCTCAGATTCTTACCCCCATGTATGGCAAATAAATCTTTTTTAGATATTAGTAGCAGTTGAATTCTTTAAATTGTAATTTTACAAAAAAAGGAAATTTTTAAGAGTGTTGAGCTACCTCTAAATATTATAATTTTAAGCTCAAACTTCATAATATTTATTTTTTAACTAAAATGAACAAATTAAGAGGGTAGCACCAGTAAAAAACTTAAAGAAATAATAATCAACCTTTTTGGACCACCATAATGTATAAACAGCCTCCATTCATCTTTATCGTAGATAATATTAAAATTGCCCATCAATCCGGGAACATCAGAACAACAAAAAGGTTCTCCCCCTCCTCAAAGTACTATTTAACAAATTCCTTTTCTCGATTCCTGTACTAATGAAAAGCAGTTCCTTTGGCCAATAAGTTTCTTTTCTTTCAATCTGGAGCCCAACAATTCTGCTGCCTCTTTCAAAAGGCCCAGATCTCTAGTCAGATCACTAAGTTCAACCTGAGAAATGAACTGAGGTGAATCGCTTCCAGAGGACTTATATTCATTATCGGAGCTTTGAACCTCTGGATGTTCCGAGTCTGAAGACCGTAAAAAGATGACTGCGCAATTCAATTAAAGGCAAAGGCACTGGCACATCAGGTCCATGATAGGAACGGGGCGTATGGACGATGGAATGTTCATAAAAATCCAACTAAAATTGAATTTTTCAAGAAAACGTGACGTGATAGAATTTTTTCATTATTTGTTTTTAACACGTTCACGCCGGCGCGGTGGGTCACACTCGACTATCTCAGAGTTGTCAAGTAACCGGCTTTTTGCACACCACTGTTATTTTAGAGAAAATGTTGTTCCTGTAAATCGTCCAATTGTTCTTATTAAATAAAACATTTTCTGTATTAAAATACTGGTATCCAAAAAGCCGGAGACTTGTCAACTCTGAGACAGACGAGTGTGACCCACCGCGCCGGCGTGAACGTGTTAAATTAGCACAAAAAAATACATAAAGATCAGCTATCAATTCCCTTGTATTTTTTTTTTTATAGCAGGCCTGTGTAACTTCTTCTGCGATGCTGTTATACGACAGATATAAACTCTTCAAGAAGTATTCACGTTTAGTCTAAAAATTACTATCTTGTATAATTTATTTCAATGGATTTTTCATGCATAAATAAATAATGCCCTTTTATAACACAATTCTGTAGTTTATTCTGCGATGATACAGGTTTAAGTAAAGAAAAACATAAAAAAATAAGTTAACAATTTTCTCTAATATCTTTTCTTTTAAAGACATCTCGTGCTTGGTTTTTTTTTTTTTTTTTTTTTTTTTTTTTTTTTTTTTTTTTTTTTTTTATCATATAGGGTAAACGTGAATATAAGCGAAGTTACAGAAAAAAGCGGGGCATTAATTGTCTAAACCAAACATTTCGATAAAATAGACTTTTTAAAACAAAACATGCGAGATAATGTACGCAAAAACATAAAACAGTATGTTGAAATAAAATGCAAGGCAATGACGTTTCTTATTTTATATCATAGGCACAAAAAAGTAAAACAAAAGGTGGTGAAAAGCAGTTATAATACAGTTTCAGATAAATAAATTGCGTATTTCCCTTATTTTTCCTAATGTAAATTTAAAAATTATTGCTCACGAACATTACCATGTTCGTTTCAGCCTATATTAGTATTATTCACGTCACGGAAAAGCGCTTTTACTGGCGCATTTTTTGGTAATTACTTAGGTAAAATAAATAACGGTTTAGACAAGCACGCGCATTTTCTGCAAAACATTTATTGATGATACTCTTCTTTAATGAAACACCAGAGTAAAAAGAAAAAGATGTAACATTTTTAAAATGAATTATCTTACTTCAATAGAAAACATGTGGTGAAAAATAAATAAATTGCAGTTTAAAGATTTTTTAAATTGTCTTTAGAAACTCGTTGCTAAATAAATATGTTTAAATATTTCTGCCTCATCATTTATTAATAACAAAAGATATAGAGAAGCTAGTGCTATACTTTCATGTCTTAAAACAGTGTAAAGATTTTAGATTTTCTATAAAATATTTACGAACAAAAGCTTTCTATAAAGGAATTGATCAAGAATATTTCCATGTGCGTTCCGGTCTACGTTGGTTTTATACACACTACGGCATACCGAGTTTATTCCCCTTCCAGACTGGACAGATAAGATATATCATACTGCTTTCGAACTTTCTATGTCTAGATACAGCCACTACCACGCACTCTGATTGGCTGTAGAGCGTTGCCTTAACAGATTGGCCGTTGAGGCTGATCATAAGTTATGTGTATGCGCACACTTTCCTTTTTTCAGATCTCAGTCACAATGACAATTAGTGAGTTATTTTAGATGATTTTTGTGGTGTGAATAGGTGCCGAAATTCTGGTGAATACGCTCTCCAAAACTAGCGTCAAGGATACCTGAAATATTGAGTCTGAACAGAGTGTTTTTCTCGATATATTCGGTACAAATAAAATAATATGTGAAAGAAGTACTCGTGTTTACTGTAGAATGTTTACTGAGGATTCTGTTCTTCAAAGAAAACTGAAAGTTAAAAAGAAGCACATTTTTTAATAGAAGCAATTTATTTAAATAAATAAACAAGGGCAAAACAAGTTTTAATGCTAAAGGATCATTGTAAAAAGCTGAATACACGTATCTTCAAAATTAACTGAATCATGGAAAAGAGAAAAAAACTGACTCATATAACTTTTTAGTACTATTTAAAAGGCCATTTCATGAGTTAAAATAGTTACACCATAGCTGCTAACTTTTACGCTTTTTTCTTACCACTAAAATTTAAAATATTATATTCCCTTATTTAGATGGCAAAATTTGCAATTAAATAAGTCAAAATTTCATTTAAATAATAGTGATAAGATAAAAACATAAAAGTTTCCAGCTATGTAGTGATTGAAATTGATTATAACATTCTTTCGATCAAAAATGTCTTAAAAATTGGGGAAACATGCAATTGCGTATTCATCTAAATTAAGCATAACACTCGCAGAAATTAGCAAAGAGATAAATGTTGTTTTAAATGAATGAAACATAATTTATAAAAAGATGCACGCAAAACATTTTATAAGTCGTTTCTCTTATGAGCAATAGGATCCTGTTAGCCCAGGTATTTAGATAGCTGGTAACAAAATTAGGCTCTTGGGCCGGTGTCCGCGGATTCGATATCTATCCGGTTAGGATAAAAATACTGTGCGATGCTTTCAGAGATTCCCTTGCACTATAACAGGCCTCCCAAATGGTCCGCCAACTGAATACCAATATTTCCTTACAAAAATCTTATTTTTAGATATTTTCTCCAACTTGCGCAAAAATCACCTTCGGAGGTTAATTCTAGCGCAAATGTTGTAGAAACCTACCATGAATTTATCTGTGAAAAAAATATTGGTATCAAGTTGGCGGACCATTTGAGAGCCCTGCTATAATGATAATTCAAGTGATTTCACCTTTATAAGCCCTTCCTAAAAGCGTCCCTACTATAGAAATAGGGTCAAAAGTTTCCATTAATGAACAAAAATCCGTATACCAACACGTTAGTCAATCCTTCTAGTAATAATTCTGTAAATATTTTGGAATTCTTCTCGAATAATGTTGTAGCAAGCATTTGTATTTGAAGGTCAACTGTATATGCATTATCGTCCACGTTTCTCTTTTCTTGCAGTATCTCACAGATTTACTATTTTATGATCCCCATTATCTAATTAAGCATAATCTCCTAACTTTTAAGGATAAATGTATGCAAGTTTTGGCTGTGATCTTATTGACATAAAAAAATACTCTATTAAACCAATTATTTCTATAAGGGTATATAAATATTTAAAGTGCATAACTTTTAAAAATTAATAGGAGGACTTACATAAATCTTTAACAATTTGTCCGGTTTCAATTTTTGAATTTTTTTTTTTGTTTTGCATTCTGGCTTTCGCTAGAGAGTCTTTCATTCGGGACGTGGCTGGGCTCCTGGGAATCTTGCTTCCGCAAAAGAGACGGACTAGAGTAGAAGAATAAAGGGCTGCGGACGAAGATGGGCCGCTCGCCGCGGCGGTTGACCCCCCCGCGGCGAGTGTAATTAATTTGTGTAATTTCCCTTTTAAATTTGTCTGGTTTCAATTTTTGAATATATTTTTTTTTTCATTCTGGCTTCCGCAAAAGAGTGGGACTAGAGTAGATGAATAAAAGGCTGCGGACGAAGATGGGCCGCTCGCCGCGGCGGCCAACCGCCGCGGTGAGCGGCCCATCTTCGTCCGCAGCCCTTTATTCTTCTACTCTAGTCCCACTCTTTTGCGGAAGCAAGATTCTTAGGTGCCCAGCCACGTCCCGAATGAAAGACTCTCTAGCGCAAGCCGGAATTGAAAAAAAAAAAAAAAAAAAAAAAAAAAAAAAAAAAAAAAAATTCAAAAACTGAAACCGGACAAATTTAAAAGGGAAATTACATATATATATAATTTTTGTCCATTCTTTAGACGAAATTTTGAGATGATTTTTCTGCGACCAAATGATGAAAATCGCCATTTGTTTCCGCGACCTTAGGTAAAATTCAAGATATTTTTACAGTTGTTTGAGGAGATTCGCGATTTTTCTCTGCGACGAATTGTAAAATTCGCAATTTTTTCCCCAATCGATTGACGAAAATAGTTATTTCTTTTCGCCATCTTTTGCTACAATTGTTGAAGGAGATTTCGCAATTTTACCCATGACCTATTAGAAATTTCCTGATTTTTTGGGGGCGATCGTTTCACGGTACTCAATCTTTTTTTCGTGATCCTTTGCCAAATTTCGCGTTTTTGTTTCCGGCGATCGTTTCACGGAACTCACAATTTTTTTCCCGCGATCCTTTGCCAAAATTCGCGAATTTTTCTGCGACAGATTGGCGAAATTTTATTTCCGCCACAACTTGTCGAAATTCGCGAAACCGCCGCGGCGAGCGGCCCATCTTCGTCCGCAACCCTTTATTCTTCTACTCTACTCCGACTCTTTTGCGGAAGCAAGATTCCCAGGTGCCCAGACACGTCCCGAATGAAAGACTCTCTAGCGAAATCCAGATTGAAAAAAAAAAAAAAAAAATCAAAAATTGAAACCGGACAAATTTAAAAGGGAAATTACACAAATTAAAGACACCGAAAAGCGGGAAGGGAGGGCTCGGGGCGATGAAGCTACCGAAAGACTCCTGCTTTCCTAACTTATTTTGAAGGCCTTTGCATTTTACATTACCTATTTTTCTCTGACAGGCAAAAAAAATATAAAAGCAAAAGTACTTTTTTTTAAAAAAAGCACTGTTTAATAAGCATTCAATATTCATCTTGAAAATCACGCCCCATTATTTGATTGCAATTGATGTTTTTCCAAAAAATGTCGACTAGAATAGACTAATTTGACGAAAGCACTGATCTTGTTTATGAAAATGTTTATTTTTTTCTACGTTTTTTACATTTGAGCAAGCAAATGAATTTATTAAAAAATATATAAATTTTTATCTGTTTCTATTCAACAAATAGGTAAATGGAATTTTTTTAGTATTTCTAAATCGATTTTTCAACGAGTAATTGTACATTAATTATTATTACACTATTAATTGATGAAAGCGTTTTTTTAAATATCACACACACTGTAAAAAAAAAAAAAAAATAAATAAATAAATAAATAAAAAAAAATCTGTAAAGTTACTAAAATTTTTCTAGGAAACTTATGTTCCTGGAATTTTTTATGTAACGGCAAAAACAAAAATTCATGTAATGCATGCCCTTTTGCACCGCAAATCAAAAATTCTGTAACGTTCCTAAGAATTTTTTATGAAACTGAGATGCCTAGAAATTTTTATGTAACTGCAACCCGGGTTACAGATAAAATTTTATTAAGATTGCTGTAATTTTAGTAGATTCTTTTGTATATTCTTCAAGAACTAGTTTTGTATATTTACATCTTTTTTATACAGTGTACAGATAAAATTATAATGAGCATACAGATTTCTGTAACTTTACATCTGTAGAATTAAAGATGTTTTTTACAGTGAACTTAATTTTTTATTTATAATATATTTTCAACTACTTAGTCGTTAAAATATTCCATTGCTACAGTTTATGGCAGCCATTTGGCATATTTTTGTGATAGTTTATTGCCGCATAATTAAATCCATTTTTTTCCACTCCCGTAGACTTGTACGCTTACACAGAATAATTAGTGAAATATCGCCTGTGACGGTGTAACTGAAAAGAGACCTAAAATTAATGCACCGATTTATAATAAGGTAGTAAAAATATTAAAATGTTTTAATGTCATCGAAAACATATCTTTGTGCATAATTTTTACAATTGTATTATATCAGTTTGTGAGGTAAAAGTCGATTGCCAAAATTCCGTCTTTACATAAAACAACCAGGTTGAGTTAAGTAAAAGCGTGTCCGTGCGCATTTTCACATTTTTCGGACGTTCTGTGTGTTGCAATTGTGCAATAAACAATTACCGTAATTTCTGAAGTATAAGCCGAAGATAAGAAAAACATGTTTCGGACCAGAAATTATAATTACTAAATGAAGTCAAGCAATAATGATGCACGGATAATTTTAATTTTTTTAAATAAATATTCCAGGTTGTGTTGTTTGATCAGGTTCTTATATCCCACAAATTGCGGTAATGTCAAATAGAATAATTTGGAAACGATAATGCTACCTTTAAAATATTTGTCTCATTTTTTGCTCTATTTAAGGCATTTGTATTTATATTCCATAGCCATACAGATACACCTATTTAATATACATATATAAAATAGCATACAGGAAGATCAATCGGAATCGATTAAATTTTTTGGAACTGAAAACATGAAATGGATATTTGTGTTAATACCCTTAACCGTTTTGCTCGGCCAAAAATTGTTTGCTATCTTCGACAGTGTTGCCAGTGGGGCCAGTGGGCTACTTTTCTTTAATTCAGATTTCCTGATTGGCACCACTTTTTCGAAACGATAAAATTCCCTTTGCTTTAGTCTTAATTAATATGTCATTAAATAAGGTGCATTTTACCAATTCAAAAATGTGGTGCATCTGGCAACACTGATCTTCCGTACAAAAAACTTTTGGATACCGCTTAATTTTAACTGTAATCTTTCCTTTTTTAAATGACATACCTTTTTCGATTGTACAAAGCCAAATATTTTACAAAAAAAGTGGTGCCAGGACCTTATTTTGAATTTATTGTGTAAAAAAAAAAAAAAAAAAAAAAAACAGTTAAACCTTTGAGGGGCGGTGGGATAAATTTTATCCCACCTATTATTAATGAAGGTTTGCACCAAAAAATTTTATTAAATTTTACTTTTCTGACTTTGTGGAAAAAGTCGTAAAATTGCTTTTCCGTATTTTGCAATAAATCTTTTTACAGATTCCGGTGTGAATTCTACATTAGAGAAACACAGTTACTTGCCCCTCAAAGGGTTAAAGAATTAATGAACTTGAAACACAAATGGGAAGAAAGAGATATTACATCTCAATAAAATATCTTTCTTTATTTCGTAATTTGATTTTTCACTCAAAGTTTTTCCCAAATCATACAAAGAAAACATGAAAATTAGAAAAACCTGTCAATTACGTATACAAAAGTAAGGAGCAATGCATTTTCTATGAACTTCTGAAAATCGTAATTGACGGCAGACGACACCATAATTAAAGTGATAGGATTTTCTAAAATTAATGTGAGAAGAAAAAAACATATATTGTCATTATTGCACTTTTACTTTTCATTTACACAGGATATGAAAGAGAATGTCTGGATTATAGAAATACAGTCTATTTCTTCTAGCATTAAAAGTATATATATATATATATATATATATATATATATATATTACATAAATATTATTACTTTATTTATCAATTATAGTGGATTTTAATGATACTGCCAGGATTATATATATAGTCTTTTTTTTCTAGCGTTAAAAGGAAAAAAAAATAAGCATGCGTAAATAATTTCCTTTAACATTACTTACACTAGCTATAAAAAATAATCTCAGGATTATAGAAATACAGTCTTTAAATAATGTCCTAATAATGTTATATATCCTCTCTTATTATTGTATTCCAAAATATTAGGGTGAATCGTAGCTAATGTGAGACACACGAAACAAAGTGCAGGTTTTATTGTAATAAATTGACTTTGTGATTATTTTGTAAGTAATACATTACTGTATTTATATCGATTATAAATTCACTAAAACTTTAAAATGATTTTTTTTACAAATGGACGTTACACACCATTACTGTTGATAAGAAAACCGTTTATGTCAGCCTTGAAATATTTTGACGTGCAACACTTAAATAAAAACTTACTTAAATTATTTTAATAGATCTTAGTTCAGCAAAAAATCTACGATCTTAGTTCAGCAAGTATTTTAAGCCTTTAAATTTTAGAACATTTTAAATGTAGAATGAGACATAAATGGACAAAGTTTGGATGCTAATGTGAGACTGTGTACGCGGCTAGTATGAAACATTGCTTGCGGCTGCAATAATACTTTTCTATCATATAGCTTCAAACATCGACCACAAATAAAATGTATTAATCTTTGATTGTCTTTTTGCTTTCATATGACAGTTATATTTTCGGTTTTTTTCTAAACCTAATGGCATATTTTTATATGTTTCTTACAGATTTTAATTCAAGTGATATAAAATGCTAAAACTTAAGAAGAGGAAACGAGGAAGAAAAGAAAAAGAACTTAAATCGATTAACAAATGCAGTAAAATAAAGAAAAATAAATTAAATAAATTAACATATGTAGTAAAAAACGAAAGAACTTAAATCGATTAACAAATGCAGTAAAGAAAAGCAAAAGAAATTAAACCGATTAACAAATGCAGTTAAAAAAGCAAAACTTAAATCGCTGAAAATAACTAAAGAATAGGACATCAGCAGAAAGACAATCCCAATAATAATATAATAAGAGGAAAAGGAGTTACAAGTGTTAAAAACTATTTGGTAAAATTTAAAATGCTGAAAGTTTACACATGCGCAGAAATTATTACCGAGATATTAAGTGAGATACAGAAAGACTAAACTGAAAATGAAAGAGTTATAAAAATACAAAAATCTAAGCAAAAAAAGAAGAAAAAGAACTTGATTGATAAACTGCTGAAAGGAAACATCACAGACAGCGATGAATTGCCTTTTTTTAGCCTGATAATGATGAAGAATCATGACAGATTTCATTGCAAAAAGCACAAGTAAAAAAATGATCCATTTGATTAAGAAACTCAAATAGATCTAGAGAATATTAAAATAATAACTTTTATTTTAGGTGATGTTAAACGTTGAATTACATAAGTCTACTCAATATTAATCGATATGTCTCATAAATTAAGTACATGGAGACGAAGTAGAGGTTATTGTCCAAGGTTTGAGGTAATGAGTGAAATAGATAAAAACGAACGAGAGCTTATTATCTAAGATTTGAGTTGTTTTAATGATCGATTTAAAGACCTGATTTTGTGTATAAAAATTTTAAATCGTTGCAGGGGACATTATGGATACTGTTGCCGCCCTGCGTTTCCCTGAAACCACATTAAAAATCAAGAACACTACTTATTTTCCTAGTGATAGTATATCCATGAACAATGAATTAACAGTCAATATTGTACACAATATATATATGATTTTTCTTTTCAATTACGGGTGTTATACCATTACAAATTTACTTATAAAAATTCACAAAAATGTAGTTTAAATGTTGTAGATAATTTTCTTCATAGATGTTTATCATAAATTACCATTTAATAAATTAAAGAGGTATTTATCATAGTGGTGTTTTATCAGTATTCTGGTGGATTCATGAAAGATGTACCAAAATTCAGGGAAAATGAAAGATACAAAATTTTGAGTAATAATCGGATCTCAGGTACTTTTATTACAGATTTGTTATTTTCTTAAGGCTCTTAACCATTTAAAAATAATTGTGTCTAACTTTATCCCCATAACCGTCTTACATTATCCCCATTCCGTAACAATTAATATGAGACAGATTTTTAGTATTTACATTCATACATTCTTTTTATAACATGCAATATTTTTTATCCGTAAAATGGTAAAGGAAACAAAGACACAAAATAAAGTATTTTTTATTTGATATTGGAATCAAGAGATCATCATCCGCTAGTTAACATCCGCTTACAAACACCATTTAGGTATAAGCTTCATATTTCGGGATTTAGTTAACCTTGCATATTATGTGTCTGATGAAATTACTGGGCATTTAAAGCACTCTTTGTGATGTTATCACATGACACAGTTTCAGTAACGTAACATAAGCTAACGAAAGCCTGTGAAAATAATTGTTAATCTTACTTTTTCACTTTCATTCCTTCGCGACGAGCATTAATTACCTTTCTTAAATATTCTTGGCACTGCTTTTTGCCATGAATTTTTACATTGTTACATTCTCTGGAAATTTGTGATTATAAGGTAAAACATTCTGTGAAAAAATACTAATGTCCGTACTCAAGGATACAACTAACAATGCAAAAATAATGTAACTGAATGACTCAGACCTCTTAAAAAATGTAAATATTGCAATTTTTTTAAAAATTCATGTCAGTGCTATTGCATCTTCCATTGCCTACCTATCAAAAACAGGTAAAAAATTAATGCGCGTTAATTTTTTTCGGACATCATTCATACAGGGTATTCCAAAACACCGAAGCAAAAGCAAAACGTGATTTAAAAAAACCCTAATGTGTCGGAGAGATTATCTCTTTGCAGATTTATATTCAACATGATAGGGGGTTGTGTTCAAAATCGTAAAAGGTGAGAGCTGTGCGACCGGTAAAGACCATGAAGGTGTAGTATGCATATGCTGTGCACAGCAAAGAATTAGGATAACGCTAAAACGCAGCTTTTAATGTCAGGTTGTGAGCTAGATAGAATTAAGTATTTATAAAGTATTTCACAAATATTGACCCTCACTGAAACACGCTATACGGTAGGGAGTATCAGCGATTTGCTTCAGTTTGCTGTTTTGTGCTGCACCGGTCACGCAATACTTGCACGTGTTTTTGTGTGTGTGGAGGTGAGGATTATGAATACATTGAGCACTTGCAGCGGTAAATCACATTTAAAAACATGTGTTGTTTTACAATTAAAAGCGGACATTGTATTCTTGACTGTAGTGCCCTCTAATTTCGAGATTTGGAACTTACTGTTTTTCATGCTATAAAAAGATCCCCTATCATTATGAATATTAATGTGCTAGCCGCAAGCATCGCTGAACAATAGTTTTTTTTTTCGTGTTTTACTTTATTCCGGAAATTTGAAACACCATTTGTTATATATTTAAATAATTAGAGGCACATATCCGGAAATTTGAAACACCATTTGTTATATATTTAAATAATTAGAGGCACATATCGTTTTAAAATATCAAAAATCTATATTTTTCGGTTTAGTTCTGTTTTTAAAATACTATAAAATGTTCTTTGTTACTAGTGGTTTATCAAAAAAACCTCAATTGCATACTCTATAATTTTGTTAGCGAACTCTTTCTTTGACATGTGATGGTCTCCCAAACTTATTTTCGCTTCGATTGAAGTTAAGTTTCATTCTTGTTATTGACAAATGAACTTGAGACAAAATCGATATTCCTTTACTTTATGTTTTGATTTTTCTTATAGCTTCTATTACATTTTATATTTGGTTAAGATGATTGCCTTTTTTTCCTTATATGAAATTGTATATGAAATCGATTTTTAAACCATAATATTGTATCTTTGTAGTTATCGATTTAATCAGTTCCTTTCTTTTTTTCCCGATACTATTTTTTTCAATTTGAAGAGACTAAATCTGTTGCCGTCGATTTTTTCCTCTTAGTGAATTCACAATTCTTTTCTTTTAATACATTCCGAGCCTTTCTTATTTATTTAATTTTAGTCTGACACATTCTTTTTCTGCAAATTTATATGCATTCTTTTCCACAATGATATAAAAATTCATGTAAACAAATATTTTCTCTGGGAACTACAATAAATTTTTCCGAAATTCACGCCGACTTTAAAAGATTTTTTTTTGTTTACTCTTGCACATAGTAAACGAAATCCTTCCCCTTGGACAGCAGTAAATAGTCTGTTTATATTCACCTTTTCAACGTTTTCCAAGTCATAAATCCTTAATGTTTATTCCTTTCATTTTAGGATGAAACGACTTCCAATTCGTAAAATTTTATTTTTAGATTTTTAGAAACACTTTAAAACTGAAAATACTATAAAACGCAATTTTTGAATAGTTAAAATAGCATTAAATCAGTATTGGGCTTACTTAATTATCCTTGTCACATAGTTACCGTATTTTGCAGAGTCTCCGCCGCGGCTTAGTTAATTCTTTTTCAAACCGGAAATTTTATTGAAAAAAAGAAGTCAAATAAGTGCTAAGCAGAACCAAGTCGCATTTTATTTAAAATAAATTCTGGTAGGAAATCGAGTTATCTGAGATTCGGCGGATACGCGTGAAATTACGGTATATATTTGATAAATACTGACATAAAATCCTGCCCCAACATTTTGATGTTTCGGCCAGCATTGGTAAGACATATTTCACGAAAAAAGTTAATAAAACCAATACTGCCTAAATAATGGTAATTATTGGTATTTCTCCCTCAATATATTTCCAACATAAAGCAAATGTTTTGGTAATCTTTTCAATTTCAAATATTGTCAATAAAAAGTTAATATTTCGGCAATATTAACCTTTCATTATAAATATTTCCATCATATGTTTTGCCAGTATTTGTATTACACCTGAAATACATACATTGAAAAAAAATTCTGGTGTAATATTGGTTTGTAATATTGCTTCAAAATTAGTTAAAAATTTCGTACAAGATCCACATGGTTATATGAAAAAACAGCACATTATTTAAGCATTATGGGGCAATTGGCATTATTAGTAAATCATAATGGCATTCTGTGCAACGGTATCGCAAATATTATTTTTATTATTCAATTTATGTTAGTCCGCTAACTGCCAAACTTGACTGAAAAAAATATGAGGTTCAATGTTTCTTTATAATTATGAAGGTCCAGAATTTTGAGCAAGTACTTCTGAAAATTATGAGTAATGTTGAAAATTTCCAATGAAAGAAAACGAAATTTTAGGATTGCTTGTACTTTCAGTTCAGGTGGATATATTCGGCATTATTTTCGCCTAAAACGAATATTCGCCGAAACTAAAATTTTAGGCTGAAATAAACTCGAAACCGAATATTCGGTCGGATTCTAATATTAAGTGTTTGTCTTGGTCGGTATTTGCCATTAGAATTAGTAATACTTAATAAAGTCAGTTTCGTCTAATTTATAAATTCTTTGAAACTTGTTCTTTGTATCTGAAACATTTCCTTACTACTCTAAATAAATATTTTTATTTTTAAGATTATTACATTGCTTCTACTAAATGGATAACTCATTTTATTTTTATTAATTTTGTTTATAGTGTAACTTACTGAACAGTTTCTTCTCTCATTTCAAAGTTAATTAAATTGAGCTGTGAAATGCTTAAAATAAAAAAATACAAAATAATTTTGATCTTTCAAAGAATTTCTTTTAAAATACACTGTATTTTTCTAATGTCATTTTGGTTCTTTTTAAATCAACACATAAGTCAGAAAATTATACAAAAACCTAAAAAAGACTTTGTTAAATCTATATTTGTTACTGAATTATTAGGAAAACGTGAGTAGTATTTTCTATTAAATATATTTCAATTTCTTTAATTTGCGGCTTTACTTAAGTTTTTTAAAGTAAATGTGAGGAATGATGTTCAACATAAAAAATCGTTGTTTGTTCATTTTTATAATTTCTTTAAATATACAAGTGTGCTAATGCGCATCGTGTTTTGAACTATACTGTATCAGAGATGCCAAGTTGTCACTAATCCTCCGTAATATGTGGGTTATTTTAACGCAGGTTTAGTTTATTCCGCACCAGAATTTTTTTTCGGAGATAAATTTAAATAAGTTCCACATGGAAAACTGAAATTAAATAAATAAAGATTCATCAAATAAATTTTCTACTTCGAAACTTTATTAAACTGGGTCAAATTAAACAACGCATTACGGAAGATTAGTGGAAGCTTGGCACCTCTGCTGTATTTTTATTTAACCCCTCAATTCTCGCTCCCGTGAATATCACGGGCTGAGGTTATCGTTCGTTATTTCTCGCCCCCGTCATATTTCCGGGCTGGAGATTTAATTGCTGTAAAAAACTTCTGAAACCAGAAAAATTTAACTGGCATTTCCGTGTGAAGACTTTGAATATGCTTGTGTGGATTTGGCTTTTGGTGCTGATTGTAATGCTGCGATTTGTCTTCCATGTTTCGAAATATATAACACTCAAATTATTATTAATAATCAAAATTTAATGTATATATATTATTTCAAGTATTATTTGTAAAAAATCGTGTGATGATGATAAATAAAGATCTAAGATGTGAAAAATAAAGTTTTTATTCGCATTAATTTGTATGGAGTAAAACAAACATTAAGACACAGAATGCTTGTATGATGGCTTTCCTACAAATGTGAATTTGTTCAATAACATCTTTATTTTTCCCCTTAGAAACCTTATAATTATTCAATTTCTGTTATAAAAGAAATAGGTACTTTTTATGGTTTTTCCAAATATTAAGCGACAGTGAAGCGGTTAATGCTTAATCATTTTTAGGTGCGTTCGTAATTGTATAAATACGTAGCACCTATAGTAGTCGTCTGGTCCGTCCGTCTGTCCGCATATAATAACTCTAAAACTACCCAACAGTATGATTTGAAATTTGAGATATATAATCTTTGCAGAATTTTATCGAGACTTTTCAAATTTTATGAAAATCGAATCAAAACTTAACCCTCTGCACTCCGCCGTCTCTTACAAAAATTTTTTTTCGATCGGCACCACTTTTTTGAAAGAAGTTTCCTTGAAATTCAATTTCAAAAATGCTCTGATTAAATAAGGTAAATTTTATTTTCCTTTATTACTCGTGCCATAAACAAAAATTACGAAGAAAGATGATGTCTCCGCAGCGGAGCCAACGGAGTGGTAAGGTTTAAAAAGATATTAATACGTTTTCTTCATTCTGTTAAATTCTATCATATGTCATGAATTCATTATATCCTATGATAGATAATGATTCTATGTTGCTATGGTGATTCTGTCATATTTAAGATGGAGTCATATTATTTCCATATTACCGACTTTAATATATATAATCGTAATAAATTTTGTATTCATGCATTTTTGTATAAGACTGCACCAGCTTTTGCAGTGAAATTAATGTATACAACTTTTCTGATTTAACATGAATAGAAAAAAAAAACTATGGAACTTAGAAAAATGTTAGTCTACCGGCAATTCTCGAAATGCATGAAACTTTATATATTTTAAAATTTGTCATTTTTTTTTACAACACAGTATGTTCAACCATAATCAAGCGGTACAATAGCTAACAGTAGAAGATTAGAAGTTAATTATAATACAATTAGAACTCCCACATTCCTCCGGCTGATTCAGTTTTTGGACGCTTTTCAAGAAAATCAGTGAAAATGAGTTGAAAAATGGCTTTCGAATATGGTTGTTACATCTGAAAAAATATTTTTCGGCTTCGATGCTTTTAAAATGATTTAAAAAATAAGTGCTAATGGTTTTTTGGGGAAAATAATGTTTATTAAATTTTTCTCCTAGTTTTAAAGAAATTTAAATTTAACCTTATATCATGTATATTATGTCGGTGATCCTGACAGAATTGTCTGGCCGTTGGCATGTCTGTGTCTAAAGATTCTAAGTTATAAAACATATATTTTCTATACTACAGTTAAATTGCGACTTCTCATTTTATTGTGCTTGACAAATAATATAATTTTATTTTCAAAATTATAATGCGGTGCAATATCTACATTTAAATACAAATTTCATTGAATAAATAAGAATTTTATCGCTAGGAATAGACATTCTAGTCAGCATAGGTTGTTTATAGCAAAATACCGCACGCCATTTTTTGCGATCTAGTAATTTTTTCCAAACACCTGGCCATTGATTTTATCTATAGGTTTCAACGATCAGGAATTTTGAACATCACTATATTAAAATGGTATTCTTCCTGTTATATCATCGCAGGTACCTGTGATTACATTATGTAATGATTACTATTATGAAAACTGGTATTAAATTTAGTTATCCGTCGTCACTATGATTTTAACTTGCAATTTTCGAAGTATATTACTCGCAATGATCTATAGATTTTGCATGCGGAAACCTACACATGTTACTGTGGATGTAGCTATGTTAGGACGTTTTACCATTCATTAAACATCGCAGGAATTTTTATGCCAAATACTAAGACACACTTGACATTATAAACATGCATAATGTATATGACATTTCATGATGTATATGACCAAGTTACAGTCATATATGACGTGATTTCTGACATGTGTATAAGTGTACATTGTATTATAGTGAAGAATTTGGCGCATATATGTGTCTTTAGGGCATATATATGCGTATATATAATGAATATATGCTTGGCTATGATCTTGGCGAAATCGCAACTGCAAGCTCAGCATAATCGTAATTGTGGGGACCACTATAACAAAAAAGTGTTTTTTTTTCTTCTGGACAAGCACACCAGTGTAAGAAAGTACAATTACACTGACTCTAGATTTTTAGTATATGCTGGATTCTTTTTTATCTCTGCGCATTGAATTAGAGTCACATTCCTGTCAAACGTCCTCACTGAGGCCAATGTTTAAGATAACCTTTCCTTATCTATTAATTTCTATACAAAGAAAATTAAATTTATAAATTTGACAAAATCACAGCTTTTTCTTTTTCAATTGCAAAATGAAGTTTAATCCTTGATTAATATTCCAGTAATTTACCCCTCAGGTATAATTTTCTCCGACCTAAACATCACAATCATTTACAATAGTTAATCTCTTTTTTAGCTAACTTTTGTTTTCATAAATAATAGGAAAGCAGGAAATAAAAAAATAATATATGGTTAACCTCATTTAGCACTGTTTAGTTATTTATAAAAATCTTCATTTTTTTCTTTGTTTTACATGCATATACGCAATCTTATTTTATCAGCATATTTATTTCTTCTTATTTTTACATAAAGCGATTATTTTCTTTCACGCAAAATTAATTCTTAAAGTTGTCTCATTTTTTGTTGGTGTTCCGATCATTTATCCTTCCTTACACAGAATATATCGATTCCGTTACAACATAGTTAATTATTTTTCTTTGCGCAAATCGAATATAGGTTTGCCGTTTCTATAAATTAAGTTACTCCTTCACACAAATAGAATTACTTTACGCTATTTTTTTCTTGATTGGATAAGACCATGACTTGATTTTATTTTTATTTATAAGGCTTTAGTTTCTATTTTGCTTTTCAGAAAGGAAACTGTATTTTCAGAATTTAGTTCAATCTTTTTCACCTGATAGCACTATGTCATTTCGGCAGATAACATTAATACTCTCACATGTTATTACTTTTTACCCGACTGCCAAGAAGGGTTATGTGTTTCACGCGTATCTGAGTATGTGGATTTCTTTATACCCTCGAAACATCCCAACGGCTGGATTGATTTTAATGAAAGAGGTCTCTATCGATTCATCTTAAACGTCCGATGGTTATAGGTTAGGTTTTGTTTTTATAAATTCAAATGGCGGCCGTAAAATAAAAAATGGCAGTAGAGACGAAAACAAAAATTACGCACAATATTGAGTGGCATATCATTGGATAGGTCTTTCAAAATGAAGACGATGTTTCATTCGCTATTTTACAGTCAGAAGCTCCGTTTAAATATTACACAACCTGGAAGTTGTGTAGGTAGGACCTCTAGCTTTACTGCAACTCTAACCATCATGGACTCAATAAAAGAGTGTTTATAGATAGGAACTAACAATTAAACGCAACTTAAAAGTCATCAATACAAGTAAATAAAAAAAATTGGTAAGTAATATAAAAAATAGTTTCACATTGATGAGAAATATTTAATTAATTCGCTTTTTACGTAGTCGGGTTTTTTGATTTTTTAAATTTAATTCTGATTTTGTCCTTTGCTAAAGAGATGATATATGGAGTGTTGGGCACGCTCGCAAGAAAACGAACTAATTCAAATTCAAACTCAATTTCTCAAAAACGAGTCAAGTTCACGTTCAAACTCAAAATTTTTCAAACGAACTCGCTCAATTCAAACTCATCTACTCATCTATGAAAGTGAGCAAAGTTCACTAAAAGCTCGTTTTTTTTTTTTTTTTTTTTTTTTTTTTTTTTTTTTTTTTTTTTTTTTTTTTAATATATATATATATATACAGGGTGATTCATAAAAGATGGGCAGAACTTTAAGGGGTTATAGTACACTTAAAGACAAATAATATTAAATAGGAGACTAAGGGTCCCAGACGTATTCCCAAGGAGATAGGGGGCATTAAAGTTTAGGGTCCGAAATTTCAAATGATTATAAAACATGGAAAAATTGGTCGATTCGTTTGCGGTTTTTGCAAAAAATTTTCTTTATGCCAGTATTTTCTTGAAATAAAATTTTAAAGTTCAATTTCAAAAAATGCCGATAGGGGGCGCTTTAGACTTTGGAGTAACAAACAACTATTTTTTAACGTTATTTTTTGTATTTCTTTAAATGATTTCGAAAGCTTAGACTTAAACTTAAATTTTGATCTAAAAATCTGAGTCCTAACGAGTAGTTAAGTAGCGTAAACTGAAATTTGAAATTTGAAACCCTTCTCCCCCCAGAACAAAAATCAGTTATTCCCGATCTTTGTGTCGTAGATTAGGCTCTAACTACTGCCGCGTTTTGCTAAAATTATTCTTTATGTCAGTATTTTCTTGAAAATAAATTTTAAAGAAAATTTTCAAAAAATTCCGATAGAGGGCGCTTTAGACTTTGGAGTAACGAACAACTATTTTATACCGTTATTTTTTGTGTCTCATTAAATGCTTTCTAAAGCTTAGACTTAAATTTTCAGCCCAAAATCTGAATCGTTAGACGTGGTTAAGTTTCTGGGGAGAGGGGTTTGAAATTTCTACTCCTGAGCACAGTTCAGTTTACCATGTCCACACATTGTGTGCTGTGATACGAGGTAAAAAGACACAAATTAGGATTATGTTACCAAAGCATATTTATTAACATGTAATTACAATAAATGTTCAAAATTGTGACCACCAGAGGTTATGCACGCAGAACAACGGCGAAGAATGGAACGGCGAACATTCGCGAAAACATCAGGCTTTTCGAGCACTTCCCCTACAGTGGCGGAAAGTCTGGCGACCAGTTCCTCGCGGGATTCAATGGGTGTTTCATACATAAGAGCCTTCAATCGTCCCAAAAAAAAGAAATCGAGGGGTGAAAGATCTGGCGAGCGAGCAGGCCAAGCAACAGGACCACCTCGACCAATCCATCTGTTCGGAAATGTGATGTCCAGATAGTTGCGGACGTCTCGTACGTAATGGGCTGGCGCTCCATCGTGCTGGAACCACATGACCCGCCGGATGCGTGGAGGAACAACGTTTAACAGGTCTGGCAGCACATGTTGCAGAAATGTGAGGTATGTTTTACCGTTGAGGCGTTCAGGAAGAAGGTACGGTCCGATTAGGTGGTCTCCGAGGATTCCTGCCCAAACATTGATGGAAAAGCGTCTCTGATGAGCATGTGGATACGTAGCATGTGGATTGACATCCGCCCATACATGCGCATTGTGTGTGTTAAATGTACCTTCACGTGTGAAGGTACATTCATCGGTGAAAAGCACAGTTCGTCCAAAATGTGGATTTAGCGCGTTCTGCTGCAGAAACCAGCGGGCGAATTCAATACGATTTGGATAATCCCCTGGAGACAGTTTCTGGACTCGTTGCACATGAAACGGGAGCAAATGTTCATCCTTCAGTACCCTCCAAGTCATGGACTGTGAGGTATCCACCTGCCTAGCCACTGTTCGTGTACTTGTACTTGGCTGCGCCGCTACTACATCCAGAATGGCTTCTGCAACAACTACTGATTCGTCCTTTTTTGCACGACCTGCATTCGACCGGGAAGCGAGAAATGATCCCGTCTCACACAACTGTCTGTGCAAGCGCTCGAAAGTTTTGCGGTTAGGCAACCGCCTGTTGGGAAATCGCTCTCCGCACATTCGTTGTGCCTCTGCACCATTTCCATCTGCCGCTCCGTAAATTAAATGCATCTCAGCCTTTTCCTTATTCGTGAAGGGCACCATCTTCCGATTCATTACTACAGCGACTTACACTTGACTCAACGTTCAGTGGTTTTTATGCCTGAATCGTGTCGAAATTTTGCATACGTGTTCTTCTTCTTCCCCATTTGACATTTGCATACTTTCTGTTTCCTTCTTCACCCGGTGACTAGCGTCAGGAATGGAGCTTTAACGTTTGCATGAGCGACGTTTCCAACTGTGCCAGTGCCTTTATGAGTGAATTCCGACTATGCAGTCCTTGACGAAAGTTGTATTTTTGCCTCGTATCACAGCACAGAATCGTTGGGCATGGTTAAGTAGTGCAAACTGAACTATGTTCAGAAGTTGAAATTTGAACCCCCTCCCCTTGCTACTGAACCACGCTCAGCGATTCAGATTTTGAGCTGAAAATTTAAGTTTAAGTCTAAGCTTTAGAAAGCATTTAATGAGACACAAAAAATAACGGTATAAAATAGTTGTTCGTTACTCCAAAGTCTAAAGCGCCCTCTATCGGAATTTTTTGAAAATTTTCTTTAAAATTTATTTTCAAGAAAATACTGACATAAAGAATAATTTTAGCAAAACGCGGCAGTAGTTAGAGCCTAATCTACGACACAAAGATCGGGAATAACTGATTTTTGTTCTGGGGGGAGAAGGGTTTCAAATTTCAAATTTCAGTTTACGCTACTTAACTACTCGTTAGGACTCAGATTTTTAGATCAAAATTTAAGTTTAAGTCTAAGCTTTCGAAATCATTTAAAGAAATACAAAAAATAACGTTAAAAAATAGTTGTTTGTTACTCCAAAGTCTAAAACGCTCCCTATCGGCATTTTTTGAAATTGAACTTTAAAATTTTATTTCAAGAAAATACTGGCATAAAGAAAATTTTTTGCAAAAACCGCAAACGAATCGACCAATTTTTCCATGTTTTATAATCATTTGAAATTTCGGACCCTAAACTTTAATGCCCCCTATCTCCTTGGGAATACGTCTGGGACCCTTAGTCTCCTATTTAATATTATTTGTCTTTAAGTGTACTATAACCCCTTAAAGTTCTGCCCATCTTTTATGAATCACCCTGTATATATATATATTAGAACTTTATCGTCCAAATTTATAAAATTCACTTCTACTTTTTTGTTTCAGGTCGGTTTCGGGTCGGGTTGACTATCCTTTTTCGGGTTCGGATTGGATTTTGACTCTTGCCGTTCGGGTTGACCAGATTTTTCAAAAGAATATCCAAAATATTTTTTCAGATTAAAAATCTATATACAACAAGATCTTCATAGTGCATACTCCCGAAAAGTACACATCTTGTCGTCGAACACTTTTGCAATTCCTAATACTTAGGTATATATACGCTTATATCGCTGAATATGGGAACCTCCCAATCTACACAAATCTAACGCGTTTATGTATGCATAAACTATCACATGTATCATACATGTGTTTTTGTGTATATCAAAAATTAAATGTTGGCAATATTTTTCATATTCCGAGAGAAGGAAAAATTATTCTAAACTGTACCGTAAAGAAGGAATGATCTATGGTCATAGTTTTTATAAATTTTATTTCTCATGCCGTAATTTGAATATATACTCATTCATACTCAAAAACATATTTATTTTCATCTGAAACATAGCTGTGCTCAAACTTTTTGTGAAAATGCAAACAACCCGACTTACAAAAGATCTAACTATAACTCGCAAGAATTATTCTAGGCTGAACCCAACCCGCAAAAAGAATATTAGAATCATTCATTAAGACCTGAATACAGGAATTTATGTAAAACCTGACGCGATGCAAGACTCTATTGAATGATCCCGAGGTCTCTACTATTCAGAGATTTTACTATATTTGAATATTAACCCGAGAATAGTCGCGCCTTTTTTTAGAACGTAGTCGGGGGGGGGGGGGGGCATTCGGTCTATTTGCCGCCGTTCCCGTTTGGCCGAAAAAACAGAGGAAAATTACGGGTGTTACTAGAAAATCGAAAACGGAGAAAATGAGGGGGATTATTGCTTGAATGAGAAAATTTAGATGTTATAGCAATCAGTACGTATTTATTATTAGTATATATTCGGTTAACATTTAAATAAATGTTTTAATAACTTTTTTTTTCAAAATATGTTAAAATGATAAAAAAAAATATTATATAAACTGACTGAATTTGTAAAGACATAAAGAATATAATGAATTAGAACATATTTTCAGTTATAAATTTCAAATCGTGATAGTTATATATTTTTTGGAAGGACAGTGCCGCTGTCAGGTTGTTTTTGATAGTGCTCCGGCACAAGAAGCCAATTGAAGTTGAAAAAAAAATACATGTTACATCAATCATTTGTGAAATTTAAATAAATATTCAATTGTATATTTCAGGTAATATTATTAAAAACACATATCAATATTTCATTCTAATATTTTTTCTTATCATATCTATAGAGATAATAAAAAGTTGAGATAAAATAACCCTTTCTCCGAAATTATTAACGTAAAGGAGTAGCTACTTTTCATTTCTTATTTATTTATTTTTTTTCGTTGATTCGTTTTTGTGTGTGCAACTTTACAGATTTTACAATTCAGTCCTTTTTTTCAAGTGAAAATATATGTACCAAATGAAAATGTATGATAATGAAAATAATGAAACAAATGAAAATAAACGGCAGGGCCGAAGCTAGGGGGAAGGGGCAGGCGCCAAAACGGAAAACGAATGGGGCAACAAATGAAGGTTGGTTTTAGAGTTCTTAAGAACGTACACTAGCCACACGAAGAAACTCGCAAACTAATGTTAAATATCTATGGAAGCGTCATTTTAAAATTTCTCGCTCACATTTTAATATTTTTAAATGGTGTTTTTTTTTTTTTAGGATAGCTGAGACATTGTCATTAGCATTGTTAGTTTGTACGTTTCCGATTTTGGTTGCAGTTTTTTTTAATGATGCTATTTCCACTTTCGGATCCGGTTCCGAAAGTGAAAGTAACTTTATAAAAAAAGGCTGCAACCAAAATCGAAAAAGTAAACATTAACCCGGTTAGAAATCACCCTCAGCTATCCCAAACAGAATAAATCATTTAAAAACATTAAAATGCAAGCAAGAAGTTTGAAAAAAAAAATACTTCCATAGGTTTAACATTAGCTTGCGAGTATCGACACGTGACTAGCGTAGGTTCTTAAGACTATGTAATTCTTTGTGTTTTTCTAAAACACAAAGTTCTAAAACATTGTGACTTTAAACGCTTTATTAGTAATTACTACAACTACCGTAAAATCTGTGAAAGTGAAATCTGTCTATAACGAAATCCTATCTTAAGGCTGTTCTTAACTGCTCTGCTGAACAAGCGCAAAATGTTTTGACACATTTACAAATTCATTTTTTAACGGAAAGGTATATAATTGGAAAGTCTGAACATGGAAGCGATTTGGAATTGAACTGTTTTTTCCATTTTTTGATCAATCAATTACCTATTGAGTTATAAGCTATTTCTATCACTTGACAAACACGTTTTTCACCCGCTCTTGAGTGCTCTTTCTTCCTTCGAGTGGAAATTCGGTTCAAAGCGCCCCCTTTGACACGATTTTCTGAAAGATCTATTGCGTTTGCAAAAAAAATGGAAAAAACAGATGAATACATAGTTTCTGAATAACAACACCAGCTAGTTTCATGCATTTTCGAAAAAAAATAAATTAAAACTTATGCCAGAAAGTTGCCCTTTTGGATTTCACCCTTAAATGAAAAAAAAAGTTGTTCACTACAGAAAGAATACCAACAATTATACCTGCTAAGACAGAAACCTGTATAATTCTTTTCAGTTCCTTTGGATTTCGTTTTAGAGGTTTTAATGAATCAATATTTTAAAAAGTTGATTGCATAATTCAGTATTCCGCATTTTTTGATTACATATTTTAAATTTTAAAATGAGTTATTATTAGAAACTTTGTAAAATTCTCTTTGTAAATTTACTTAGGGAGTATTTTTAATTACGGAGTATTAAAATTAAAATTAATATATAAAATTATAATTATAATAATTATAATTTGTATTTACTTATTTAATTACGGAGGCGACGGGGGGGGGGTGCAAAATCTATGTTTTCCCCGGGTGCAAAAAAGGCTAATTTCGGCCGTCATATACTGACTTATTTCAGGTGGGGCATGGCCCTCTTATGACTCTTTGAGTACGAACTTCGTATATATGAAGTAAATAATAAATAATTTATTCAAATTAAATATTTAATTTGAATAAATTTCCCCTGTTGATTAATATTTCTTCATTTTCCGATTCTTCATTATCAGTTTCATCACCTTCGTTTAGAACTAAATTATTGCATTCTTCTGATGAACTGGCTTCATCACTACTATAATTCTATTGTAAATTATCATAGCGTTAAAAAATAAAATTTTATAGAGAATATACTTAAAAACAATTAAAAATACAATATGTAAACGTTTGGCCAAGCGACAAGCAAGGCATCATCGATCGCTGAAACGTTTACATATTGTATTTTTAATTGTTTTTAAGTATATTCTCTATAAATTTTATTTTTTAACTGTGCTCAAGTCTGTCTTAGTTTTTTTTTGTTTGGTGTTTTAATGGTTTTTAAATTCAGACGTTAAATGTACATGTACTGTATATCATAACGTTTTTAAAGTTTCTTGAACAGTTTAAAACTTTCTATAAGACATTGAAAAATAATCAAAAACTGTACGCGCAAAATAGCAAAAAGAAAAAAGAAGAGATAGCAAACGAAACGAAACAGACTCTGCAATTCCCGAAAACCACCCTTCTGAGAAATCCCAGGTGATGGGAAAGAAAAAGAAAATGCTGGGGAGAAAAAAAAATGACTAACGTCCGTGATCGCACGCACGGCGGAAAATAGGAGATTAAAATGTACTGAATGGATCCCGAAGTACCAAAAATTGAGTCTGGATTGTGTACATATTGCTTTCAGCGCCATCTATTGTTTGAAATTCGAACTAAAATCAGAAATCACAGTATAAAAACTCCTGCCATCATACATAACCCTCCTGCAAGAATTTTTTCAATATCTGTCACCCTTTCCAAGTTATTGAATTTTATGTGGTTATTATAATTATTGAAAAATATGTGGTTTATACGCGTCCGCTATAAGTTGAGTTTCGTGTTAACTTTGAATAAAACTTTCGTGCTCAAGTGAATAACAACACAGTATTGGCAAAAAACACAAAGAAAAGAAACATTCTCTTGAAGTCATTTTTTGTTTAAAAATTACATGTTGAAACATGCGTAGCAAAAATTTTATATGATTTATTAAAACTTATCACATTGCGTAATCATACAAATCTGCTAATGTGTGATTATCTCTTAAAAGATTGTTTTTAAAAGATTTTTCTTTTTAAAGTAGAAACCAAAAAAGAGACAGCTCCGATGCCTGTATTCGTTGTCTAAAACAATAATAAGCAGTCTCATTATTTTTTAAATCGTAGTTGAGACACGTGGAATCTTTGAAAGGTCACTTGCTAGACTCTGCCAGGTCTAATGTTGGTAGTGTCACATTTCAACACTTACTGTAGTTTTTATGAGAATAAATTTTGTTAACTGAGAAATTGACAGGTTAAATTTTAAATTTAATCATAGCATTTTAAAATTGATTTTGTAAAGCTGAGAACGGGAAAATGTCCCCGAAGACTTGAATTTCCCACACAGTAATAAAAGACAAATTTTTCATAATCTAGGAAAATGTAATATAACCACGAAAGGAAATTTACAATAACCTCTTTCGAATTGCTTACTGTTCAAATAGTGTGTTTAGAAACGTCAGGCCGAGATATAAGTAAGCATTTATAAAAACAAAGTTTCTTATGACTATCTTAGTTATTTTGAACCACAATATCGGTTTTAAGTAAACCATAAATACCCAATTAAACATTTTCAGCTTCGCAGCTCACCTTATTCGTGCAAGAGTAACAAAATAATATTAATTTTTATGTCGATGTTAATTTATCAAGCGATGTTATAAATCGATGTTAATAATTATACAATTTATAGTATAGTAATCCGTTTCCTAGACCAGGAATATAGGTTTATCTGACTCTATCAACTCTCAAGTAAACACTTACAGAATTAACATGTTTTAGAAACAAACATGATAATATAACAGCATTCCCATTAACATTGAAATTTATATTATATTGCTACCCTTGTATGTACACTATATGGCCAAAAGTGACTGATCACTTGCGATTTTTGACGTTTTGTTATATATCTAGAAAAATATATGAGGAATTAGCCTCAAACTGCAGGTGTGTAAACAGCATAGTATAGGTCATATATTTCCGCAAAGATTTTTTTCACGAAACCCCCTAGGGGACCGTCAAAAAATTGAAAATAACAAATATCTTTTGAATAACCCTGTAAAAACTAATGGAGCAAAATCGTTTAAAGTCATGATTATTAATAAGTGGCTTATTGTAATGTGCTGTGTTCATTTTTATGAGGATATCATGTATACTCGTAGAGAAATTAAGGTTTTTATAAAAACCGTAAAAATTTCGCCAAGTTTTTTTGCTTATAATTTGCAGAGATCTTAATATAAAAAAAGTTCTTGTCAGAAAATATGACGAACAATATTTTACATAATATTCTGCAGTCAGAATTTTGAAAAAAATGTAAAAATTGGATGAAAAATGACCAGGTTTACTAAAATATGTTTCACTGTGCATGCGCGAATGCAATCAAAATATAACGTACATAATGTACATAATGTGTTAGCTAAATGTATAGAGCAACTTTTGTAAAAGTCTCAAAAATATAGTTTGAGAAGTCTGATAATAATCGTTTATAGAATAAGCTCAAAATCCGTTGTTCCCAAAATGAAGCAAAAAGATGAGGGGTTGTATCCAAATACAGCAGTTCGTGCAATATTGTGTATGCTGAATTGGCACTAATCAATGGATATATGAATACAACCCCTCATGTTTTTGCTTCATTTTGGGAACAGCAGATTTTTAGCTTATTGTATAAATGATTATTATCAGACTCTTCAAACTATGTTTTTGAGACTTTTACAAAAGTTGCCCTATATATTTAGCTAACACATTATGCACATTATATTTTGACTGCATTCGCGTATGTGCAGTGAAACATTTTTTAATAAACCTGCTCATTTTCCGTGCAATTTTTATTATTTTTTAATTCTGACTGCAGAGTATTGTGTACAATGTGATTCGTCCTATTTTCTGAAAAGAACATTTTTTTTATATTAAGAGCTCTGCAAATAAGCAAAAAACTTGGCGAAATTTGGGACTGTTTTTATAAAAAACTTAATTTCTCTACGAGTATACATGCTATCCTCATAAAAATGAACACAGTATATTAAAATAAGCCACTTATTAATAATCTCGAGTTTAAACGCTTTTGCTCCATCAGATATTACAGGGTTATCCAAAAGATATTCATTCTTTTTCAATTTTTTGATTGTCCCCTATGGGATTTCGGGAAAAAAAATCTTCGCGGAAATATATGACCTATACTATGCTGTTTACACACCTGCAGTTTGAGGCTAATTCCTCATATATTTTTCTAGATATTTAATAAAACGTCAAAAATCGCAAGTGATCAGTCACCTTTGGCCATATAGTGTATAAATTCAATTACGCAGCTGAAAATGCTTTATTGATAGATAGAAGCATCGCAGAAACTGATATACCGGTTTTAGAAAACTAATTAACCCTCCGAGCGTCATGCAAAAGGGTAAAATTGTAATGTTGTTTTCTTTGCATTTTGTCTTAAATGCTAATAAAATATGATTCTTTCAACATTATATAAAAAAAAAAAAAACTCAATTACAAATATGAATGTGATCCTTAAGAGTATTAATAATTCTTCAATGTTATTAAAATTCCATAAATCTATAAAATTATATTATCTTAAATATTTCTTGTATTGCTGTGAAACCTGGAGCTTAATGAACGGAATAATACTCCCCAAACACTTAGAGGGTTAATACACTAAAAAAGGAAAGACTATTTCGGAAACGTTTCGGAGAATCGGTGGCAGCAAAAGAAACTCTGTTTTTATAAACTATTCTTTAACTCTAAAAAATGCTTTGTTTTCTGATGTTTTTAATGAAACATCACGCTTTTCGGAATCATAAGCAACTGAGAAATGTTTAATGTATGTTTTCATACATGGTTATATTATATTTTTATACAAAAAGGAACCTTTTCCATTTTCTAAAGTGTAAATACCTGTACACAGCTTAACCCGCCATATAGTAAGATTCTTTCAGAACCCCAAAAATTATAATTTTACTGCTTCCAGAAAATAAAAATAATTTCATAACTTTTGGATGGATCAATGGATTTAAATTTATATTTGAACAAAGAAATAAATGAGGCCATTAATAACATACGAAATAATAACTCCATAATAACTTTCATTGCATAGCTTTATTGAAATACGAATGTGTAGGTACAACAGAACAAGAAATTGATAAGAAAAATTGTTGCCTTAAATGTAAATGTCGAAAATTTTCCCACAAGGGAATTCGCCGCATTATTCCCAATTAATGACAAAACCGTGTAAGTTAATACCGAGTAAATACAATACCAAGTACCATCCACATATTTTTTATTAAAACCCATCTGTAGTAATAAAAGAAATTTTTGCTCTGTTTGTGTGTCTATATGTCTCCGTTGACAAGGAAAATGTATAGCGAGCAGAGATCTGAAAATTTGCATGAAGAAAGTCCACGGCAGGGCCTGATGCACCTGAAGCTCAGATTGTATATATTTTGATAGTTAAGAGAGATAGTAATAAAAAATTCATTGAAAACGCATTCTTTTTTCTTGAAATTACCAAGCGCGCGCGCGCGCATGCTCAGTTACTTTATCCCGAACGCTTAGAAGGGAAGAAACCAATCCTGATTATTTTTGGCCTTGTATATTAACGCACTATGGCTGAACTGTCAGTGATACGGAAAAAAGAAGAATGAAAAGATTTTTAAATTTTGCCCTTTTATGTCTTAAAAACTACAATCAGTTTGAAATAAAAATGGTCTTCTTCTTCTTTTTTTTTCAAAAAAGGTAGTTTTTATGATTTACTTTTCTCCTTATCAGAACACGTTACAAGGCTCAATTTCGGTGGTACCGATAAACAAAATGAATGTATTTAAAGTAGAGAAAGTTTTCTTTTAGACGGTGCGACTGGTTTTTTAAAATACGATTTTGAACCCTTTAAAACAATTCTTGACCGCAGGTAACTTAGCGGCTATTGGAGTCGATATTTAGTCTACGTTAAAAATAATTAAACGCCGGTATTTCCACACAGTCTTTTAAATCTTTTTAGAGTATCTTGATAAACCTAATTTAAAACATCTACAGAAACTTCAAAACGCTCTGACGGTTAAAAAAAACAAATCCAAAAAAATTTCGATGCAAACGTTAAAAATCGGGTATTAAGGTATGGTTTCACTGGGCTTCATCTCATGTTTTCACTACTAAGTATAATTTTTCACGAAATTTCAAAAATGGTTTGGATATAGTTATATTTATAACTGATTAAATTTTCAGAGCGTTCGGACGATAAGAACTTGATTTTTGTCATGTTATAGAACCGGACACGAATACAAAAAAAAAAAAAAAAAAAAAAAAAAAAAAAAAAAAAGCGAGAAGAAAACATTTCTTTTACAATTACACATAAATATTTTTTCATGAAATTTTTACATGGGATGCAAAATCGTTATATTTATAAGTGATGAAAATTTCAAAGAGTTCAGACAACAAGAACTATTTTTTTAAAACAATGAAACTCCCTACGTAAAAAAACAAGAAAATGTCTTCTTACGTGACCGTCAATAATTTTCACGAATTTCTCATTTAAAAATTTAAACTCATACAAAATGGAGTTAAAGATATAAAATCCAACAAATTTAAGATTTACTTAAAGTTATTTTAACGGACCCGGGCAACGCTGTGCGGATCAGCTAGTAGTAAATAATGTACGTTCGTTATATTATAAAATATAACTTGATAGGCGATAATGAGAATTATAAAGATATTATTTGCTCAACATTTCACGTTTATTATGTTTTCAGTTAAATGTAATCATGCTTTTAAAAGTTTTAAACCTATTTCTTTATTTTAACTGATAATTTCGATATCATGAAATTCTAAATGTTAGAATTTTTAATGAAATAATATTTAAACAGTTTATAGTTTTTACTTAGAAACGTTGTGTTTTTATTCCCTATTTAGGAAAAGATTTTTTTTGTTTATCTAGAAATATAAAAAAAAGTTATTTGCCTTAATTTAATACTCCCTTTATTTACTTTTTAAACAATTTTTGTAGAAAACAAATTAAAGGTTTCATTAGTTCTGTTTATGTTTTTGAATTAATCTTTTTTCAACGTCATTAGAGACGTTTGATACTCAAATTCTTTTTTTATGTTCTGTAAAAAGAGCAAATAAACAATTCTTTTTCCTTGAGAACTTACTTTACATTAATCTTGCTTGTTTTACTGATCAATAGAAAGTAAATATTTTCCTTTTGTATAAAATACAAAATCATCTCTGTATATATTTTTTCTTTTTATAAGTCTAGAAAATAAATTTCCTTATTTTAACGACCAACTTCTCATTTTCTGTTCTACTTTGATTTATTATTTTGTGTAAAATTACTTTTTAATAAGTTTGATACGTATTAGAAACATTGTTTTATGGTATATGGCCACTCTTTTATAATGGTACTCTAGTGGATGAGTGCGCTTTTGCGATTTTGCGATTTTGCGAGCGACCGTATTATCCTGAATCGTTATCATTTGTGTGTGAATGATAAATCTATTTTGTATTTGTTTAAGTTTTGCAAAATCCGTATGGATCTCTGGAATTTGGTTGTTACGGTTATTTTACAAAGATATATTAATTAGGCGACTTTGGTTCTGTGGTTGGTGCATATAGCGATGAGCTAGCAGAAAACATCCGATTTACAGCGGATCCCACCGTGAAGTACTCTAGCTTCAATCAAGACTTGCAATGAATTTTTTCCGGAATGGAAGTACTCAGACTTTTGCGTGGTACGTAAGCAGTACGGCTCCGGGGAGAGTCTTATTACGTTTTAAAAGCAACTCCATTGCTCTTTCTCTTTTAAAGAGATTTAATAAACTGTTTTTTTATTGTTAATTCCCGTCCTGTCCTCATTTAAGGCTAACAGCTCCAAGAGGCATGTTACGATGTGTTTATTTAATTAATAATGCTGATGTCGGATAGGCACTGGCTGGGTTTGAATGACGGACCTCAAGAACAATAGTCAAGCGACGTCCAGTTAAAGGACAAGCAAGTTTTTATAAGCTAGTAAATTGCCATATACTGTCCCGTTTTAGATGATATCGCATCACACTCCATACCCAGTGAGGAAGTTATCTTGTGAACCTTGGGCAAGTGATGTGTGAACTCGTAAGCGGAGATGTCCTGTTGCGCATGTATGATACGCGGCATGACAGGCTTTATTTTGTCCGCACATGTATGATGCCCAGTATGACAGACGTTAGACATTGGGTTTGGTTTATTTGCTGCAACCATCTACTTGTCTTCAGAGGAGATGATTGTGGTTAATTGTGGTTAATTGAGGTTGCGTTGTTTTCGGTCATTATAGTGAATTTCTCACCAGGGAGATCATTAACAGTACGCAAGTGATATATTGTCATGTAAACGAGTTATTCTACGTTAGTAACTTCTATTTACGGCTCAAGTTAAATGACAAGCTACAATATATACAGATAGCATTTTGTTCCGAAATTCAAATAAAAAAATGCTGGAATGGATAATCAAATAAATTAGACCTTTTTAGTTTTTAAAGAATACTAAAATAAAAAATAACATGTATAAGCATATAATGTGTTCAGAAACAAAGTAGATCCACTCATTTGTTTCATCTCATCAATTTTGAGATGAATTATTTCTATAAGGGCTATTATTTGTTCGGAAACGGATACAAAGGACTCGATTGAATATGTGGGCAACAAATGACACTAATTTCCTCAGATCAGTAGTCGAAAAAAAAAGTTTTTATTGTAGCGAACTACAACTGCAAATATTTTATCGAAACTTTACTTAACTACCAATAGAACATGTTTCAAAGAGTAGCGACTGTAAACGGTTTTCGAAAAGTAGTCACTAGTTTTATTTATAGGGTAAGGTGCCCTATTATCGTCCCCCAGTCACTTTTAGGCCCTTCGAAATTGTAATTTTCAGTGAAAATCTACCAAATTTGGATTTTGCATAGACTAAATACCCACGCACATAGAAACGTAGGTAACTATCGTACAAAAAAATTTAACAATGCGATAAATTGTTTTTTCAAAAGTATCTAAAAAATGCAAAAGAAAAAAAATGGTCCCAATTTCGTCCCCCCCCCCCCAAAAAAAAAATCCAATACGCCGAGACTTAACTTATAACTAAACCAAAATATATTTCTAAATGAGTAAGTAATTTAATTTATATTAAAGTAAGGCACAAAGAAATGCACTAATTATCAGTGGATGGTTGGTTGGTTGTATTTATGACGGCCAATTATCTGCACGAGGGATATAGGCCCAGGGGTAGTGCCCTTCGTGGGGGTCTTTCTAGGGGAACCTAACCCGTATTAACGCTTGGAAATCCAAGGTTCGAAGAAAACCACGAAAACTCCGAACGATTAGGCCAACGGGCGCGATTGGGATTGAACCCAGCACCTCCCGTCTACCAGATTCGAGAGCAGAACCTCTCAGCCACTGGTGGGGCACAATTATCAGTGGAAGAATAACATAACGAAACATTAGCATAGTTTCCAACCTCCCGATTTTTTTCATAGCAATATTTTTATGCAGAAATTCTTGCTTTATACAATCGCCCTTTTAACGAAATTAAATAAAGAAAACATTTTTGTAAGATTTTACTGGTCTCCAAAAAATCGGGAGATTGGCAACTATGTATTAGCCATCCAAACATGAGGGGGAAATTAAGAAAAATGTCATGAAAAAGCATTCCTAATTTCGTCCCCGGACGAAAATACGAACTGCAATGGGGACGAAATTGGGACCACGCTACTTCCCTATATTGCGGATCTTCAGTTCCTGTAAGATGAACTGAGCATCCTAAAACTCACTGTATGCTACTATCAGCATTTTACCAACGTAAAATACATGCAATGAATAAGAAATAAATACTTACAGTACAGTAAATAACGTTCTACAAACGACATAATAAAAACTCAGGACTTCTAAAAATAGGAAATTCGCCGTCTTTAATTAATGTATGCGTCTTGGCGAACGAAACTTTTAACACTGACCCCTTTTACCTTCCGTCCCTTGTGCCTTGCGTCATAAGTTCGCTACTTTCGCAGAAACGGAGAAGTTAAGGGGACGAAATTAGGAGAAAGGACGAAATATAGTCACTTTACCCTATAATTTTTTGTCAAAGAACCATTAAATTTACACTCAAAGTTGATGAGGCAGATTCAATAACACAATGACCCTTCCCTATATCGGGTCGACTGGACTACAATCAAATAAATGCGATAAAACCTAGGGCATTAAAAAATTAAGAACGATAACGTGCAATATTTTATTTTGTGTTTGTCTCCAAAATGTTAGTTTATACACATATTTCAATTATCTTAGCGAAATTAAGAGACATACACGTAATAAAATCTACATTTAAATATAGTTACATAAAAAATGAGATTGAAACACAACTTATTTTTTCATGAGGCAAGAAAATAGAGCTATAGCATACGGATTTCTATAAGAAAATACTAGTATTTTGTTATAGAAAAACTTGAATTATGTAATGTAATAGCAGGATTGTATAAGGGGAGATTTTCTCATAGTAAATACTGGTATTTTTTCGACCGAAAATTCGGGTAAATTTACTAAACTGTACACTGTAAAAAAATATTGGCGTCACATTTACACCAAAAATGATGGCAACTGAAATGTGGTGTAGGGAAACACCACAATGAATTCGGTGTAATGAAACACCAGCAATCAACTGGTATAAAGAAACACCCTTTTTAGCGGCAATTTAGTCGCAAAGTCACACCACCACTAATTTGGTGTATTTTAACAACAAAATATAAAATTATTTAAAACGTTACTTTTAGAATCTAATTCAGCCAAAGTTTAAAATGTATAGTTTTGTAAAGAGAGGTTGGTAAACTTTTATATAACTGAGATAATTTATTATAACATATATTTTAAACATTTTAGTTGGTAAAGAACGAAATTTTCTATATTTACATGTTTAAAAATATCATTTTCATGGGTACCATAATGGGGGGGGGGGGACAAATGAAGTTATCCATACATTTTAGTATATCAAATTTTTAATACATTTTTAGCATTAAATTAAGCCTTTTTTGGAGTATCTGAAAGATAACTATTTACTTAGCATCTCCCCTTCCTTTCCTTGAAATGCTGAGCTTTCCCACTAAATATAATCAAATGCGCGCAAATAATCATTTTATTTGTGTTTTACCCATTTAATAAACGCAGGAATAGGAATATGACAATTTAAATATTTAACCCTTTCAGTATTAACATTTAAAAAATGAAATAAAAATTATGAAATTTTCGCACACGTTAATAATGCTTCCAATGAACTAAAAACCATTCAATAAAGAATTCTTGATAAAAAAAAATTTTTTTTAGAGAACGGGCACACGTTTTAACATAATTCTATAACAAAATTATAATTCTTTATAACTATCACGATAAGTTTAACCCCTTAATTCTCGCTCCCGTGATATCCCGATCTTCTGTTCAGATTGTTTGATTCCGACCAGTTTTATAAAATAGTGTAATTGGCTTTATTATGGTATGATTTTACATGTCATTAAATGAAGTGAATATTTCTTTTTCAAAAAAGTGGTGCCAATAAGCAATTTGAATTTTTAAACCGTAATTTAATGCGACCGCTAAGGGGTTAAATCGCTAGTTTTCTTAACAAAAAATCAAATATAAGCTACATCTGATGTTGAATTACATAATAATTACACAATTTTAATAACTCTTGCTTGCATGAGGACATCCGTTTTGATTCAAAAGATTTTCGATCAATATTTTCTTTTAAAATATTCTCTCGTTTATTGGTTTGAATTCTAAATATTTGTGCCTTTGATAAGAAAATCTTTAAAAGTACAGATACAATAAATTCAATTAAATTGAACGTCTTAATTTTTTTTTTTTTTTTTGAAAAGTATGTCCTTGTTCTACGACGTCAGTAGCAAAAGTGTTAACAAAGTGAAAATGAACTAAATTAAAAATAAAATACATCCGAGTAAATTAATATAGTTTGAATTCTTCATAATTCTTAAGGCAATATAAATTGCGGTTAATTCAAGGAAAGCTTACACATTTTTATCAGTAAAGGTTAATTCCATAAAAACTTGTCATGTCTGTCACACAGCTGCAAATCGCTATGCTTGTTGGCTACCAGTATTTTAGAACGGAAAAATGTGGCTTATTTTATCGGAGATGTCTCATCAATTGAAAAACGCGAAGCAAACTTTTTGAAAGTAACGGTGGCCAACAAGCATAGCGATTTTCAGCTGTGTCACAGACATGACAAGTTTTCATGGAATTAGTCAAAATCAATTTAATGCATAACATAAATTGCTTAAACTATAACACTTAACAAATAAACAAAGCTACAGGAGAAAAAAATTACTGCAACAACATACAAAAGGGCTCACATTAACATCAACCATGTGGCCATTCTATTTAAATTGCCAGTTAGTTATTTGAAAACATGACCTTATTTATAAAAAAAAGGCGTATATAAACGCTGTTTAGTTTCATCTTTTAAATCTATAAAGAATAATCACTTTGATTACCATATGTTTCTGTCTTTATCATCTGTTTGTTAATTTAACAGCAATTCGAAAGTTAAAAAGGATGATTAAATAGAGAGAATTTCAAATGGCGTCTTCTGCTGACGTAATCGATTCGTTATCATAACAGGAAGAGGTTTTCGACTACACCACATTTGGTGTCTGGCTTCCAAATTTTGTATTAAAGATTAAAATGACACCATTTTGAAAGAATGCTAACTCTTAAAATAGAGCTGACACCAATAATTGCATATTTAAACATCATTTCGCACTTCATAAATCTAAATTAAGCGTAATAATAATCCTTTCTTTTTACGGTATAGAAAACCTGTATTAGACTGTACTGAGTTTCGTTGATGACATACATCATAATCCTTTTTGATATGATAAAAATATAAAATAAAAACATCTTCTAAATGTAACTAAATAACCTACTTCAATTTCATTCAATTACTTAGCTTGGTGCTTTTATTATATTTATACGAAAAACCGAGGATCTAATATATCTTTCGGTATTCCTAATTTTCATCATGCTTATTATACCACTTTAAGAAAATGAAATCTTCTGTTTTCAGGAACGTAAATGATTAAGTATGAATGAGAGCTCTCTTTCTAATCATCTTATAATGATTCAGAAATTTGTAAACAGAACTTCTCTATTAGAAGCATTCTTGATTGTGTGTTCCTTTAACTCTTATTTCATTTTTAATTTTTGCTTTTTCGTCCTTTTGTAATATTAGGTAGATTTCGTATGAAATACTACCTATCGGCGTCGTTCCTATGTTGCATTTTCTGAAAACTTTTTGCAGATCTACACCGATCATGACCCCTAGAGCCCTAAACCACCCTCATTAAAAAAGCTGTATCTATCTATCTATCTATCTATCTGTCTATCTATCTACCTGTCTATCTATCTATCTATGCATGTATCTATCTATGTATATATAACTTTATTCTGGACACGATAACTTCCACAATTCTGTACCAATCTCTACCAAACTGATACATAAAATGAAGGGGCATAAAATCTCGGTCAAGTTCGTCAATGGGCAAAATTTGGACCAAGGGGATGGAAATAGGGAGGGGTTTTGTGAAAACAGAAAACTCCCCATAACTTCTTAATTTTTGTACATATCAAATCAGTTTAAAGTTTTTATTACTTCTAAAAATAAGGCCAAAAATTTATGTATCACAGATTTTTGATAAAGTTAAAAATGGGCTCAAGGGGCGCAAAAAATAGGGGTTTTGGGAGAAAAAATTCATAATTTCGTCAATTCTCAAGATATCAAATCCAATTAATTTTATCATGAATCTCCTTAACATTATCTACAACTTTTATATTCACAAGTTTTTGATAGGACCAATTCGTACCGCAAAATAATTAAAAACGAAAACAAAAAGGGCGTTTGAAGAAGAAAAAAAATCCATATCTCCCTCAATTCAAAAGATATAAAACCCCCATGAATTTATCATATATCTTCTTAATATTGTCTACAACATCTATATAGACAAGTTTTGGATAGGACCAATTCTTACAGCAAAAACAAATTAAAATACATAGCGGTTGAAGAAAAAAATCATCTTAGTAAGGGTGTATTCAAATCCAAACTGCTTATTTTCTGACTCATTTTACAATTCAGTTTTGCTCTCAAAGGCTTCCAATTGGTACCTTTTCTTACTCAGAAACTATATAATGTACCGTAATGGTCAAGTTTTTGATAGAGGCAGAATATATTTTAAAACAGGCTGTCAAAGTGGGCCTTTTGAACCGAATTTCCCGAAGCGGATTGTGTTGGAAAAATCATCGTATTAAGGGAGTATTCAAATCCAAACTGCTTATTTTCTGACTCATTTTTAAATTCATTTTTGCTCTCAAACGCATACAATTGGTAGATTCGCTAATTCAGAAACTATATAATGTACCGTAATGATCGATTTTTTTACAGAGGCAGAATATATTTCAAAAAATGATGTCAAAGTGGGCATTTTGAACGGAATTTCCCTAAGCGATTGTGTTAGAAACGAAAAATATTGTCTTACTGAGAAAATAATTGTTTATATATCAAGTTTTAATTAATTGAACGAAAATTAAAAAAAACAGGTTGCTTATAAATCTCTTCAAAAATCACGTCAACAAGTTTCATGTTTTTCCTATTAAAAATGAATCTGGAGCTATGCCAGAAAATTTCGAGTTGTTGAGCATGGAAAAGTATTTTTTTGAATACCGCCCTAACATGATTCTGATAAAACCAGTTAATATAAAAATGAAATAAAAACTCGTCAGAAGCGGCCAGATAAAATTGTTAAATTGGGTTTATCTCTAATCATGATTTGGTTTTTGTTTGTGAAATTAGTATACTTAACTTCGAAATCTACCTCCTCCTGTAGGCCGTGATGGCAGGGATTTTTTAGAACTTTGTATTAAAATCTTATAACACAATATCTTTTCTGCTATTTTAAAAAAAAAATTTATTCACAATAAACGTTTGAATTAAACAATTTTAACTATATTATAATGTATGGATTATAGAATCAGATTTTATCCTTAACACTAACGAAAAAAAATGAATAGAAAACGTTAATTAATGAATCATATTCATTTGTAATTGGATATCATTAAAAGTGTCAGTCTATTCTATTTAATGAATTGATTTCGGTTTAAAATAAGGTTTGCTTAAAGAAATATTTCAATTCCCTACGTTTACAAATTATAATGTTTCATAAATATTAAATAGTTTTAATGATGCAGAGAATAATTGAATGCGTTATCAAACCTGAAACTTTTATTTCGTTTTTTTAATAAGATTTGATAGTGATTTAAACGTGTGATATCTAAACGTATAAATAAACGATTGATATTACAAAATTACTATCTATGTCACAGTTGAGTATCATAAAAACATGACTAGCAAATTTCTCTATTCAAGTTTTCATTTTTGCTCCACTGGAATTCACAGGGCATTAGATTTTGAACAAGTTGAGCTCAAACATGAAGCATTACATTTGAAATGGGATTGAAAAGCAAACCTATTGCATTTAAAAATACTTATTTTTTTAAGCTTTCAAAAATTTGTTTAAACATTTAGTGTTAAATCAGCTACATAATCATAGATAATTTACACGAATCGTGTACAGAGCACAGTTTCAATAGAAAACTTGGTATAAGGATTCCTTGACTCATGCCAAAGTAATCCATCTATGACCAAAAAATTAAAAATGAAAATAAACAAAATAATAATAATCAATAACCGCTTAGCAATTGGAGAACTAGTATAAAAAAAATTCCGAAAGTTTTTAAAGATCAGACCATGATAAATTTTATGGTCTAGTCAAATTTCAAATGAAAATCAAATTTTCAAATTATTTTTGCTTAAAAGGCGCAAAGGCCAACCTAGTGAAAAAGATTCCATGCCGGGACTCGAACCCGGGCCATCAGTATAGCGCACTGACGTTCTACCGACTAAACCACATGGAACGATACCCAGCCTGGAACTTCTCACTATTTCAGGTTGGCAAGGCTACAAACGCAGCACATGATGGAATAAAGCAAAAATAATTTTAGTTTTAATAGTTAATTTAGTTAAAATAAATTAATTTTAATTTTTTAAGTAAAAATAATTTGAAAATTTGATTTTCATTTGAAATATTGTATGCAAGGCTAATGTTTATCTCTGGAAAATTTTCCAAATATTAATATAGTCAAATTTCTTCAATTAAGGTAAAATCATCCTTCAAAATTATTGAAAAGGTATAATTTGTGCATGCTCTTTCATATTTTAAAAAATGTAAGATTTTTTTTCTACTTCATCTAACTCATACAATTTTACACATTGTTTCTATGTGAGATACATATATATTTGTATAGCTACTAACATATTTTTTTTAATTACTACTAAAGTCTAATAAGATATTTTATTAATTATAATAAGGCACAATATTAATATTAATATTATTCTGCCGCGGATTTTGGAAAATAAATAAGGCAACAATTAATGTTAAAGTTTAGTGCTAAAAAAAAAGCGTATAAAGTTAGAAGCTATGTATCAGGGAGTATCAAGAAAAAAAATTTGAATTTCAAAATTTCAAGTTGATAAAAATTTGTCTTTATGGTCACATATTTACAAAAAAAATTTTGTTGAAATTGAAAAATATTTAGGTCTGGCGGAATGATCCTAAAGTTTAAACTTTTGGTGCATAATGCTTTGTTAATTTTTGTTATATCACATATGTTATAAAACAGTAAGCTCTAAAAGTTCCGCTCGAGTGTTTTCAAAAACTACCCGGTGGATTTTTTTCCAAATTGCATCATTTGACAGGAAATATTCCCGGGGTTGATTATGAGAAAATATAGAGGGATAGCTATGATTTTTGGTAATAAATTTCGTATTTTACTGCTATTTTGAACGAAAAGGTTGCCAGTGATTATCTTTTGGCGAAAGGTTTGTTGATTAAAGAATTAAGATGGCTATATCTGTTACAAAATAATACAAATACCTCGGGAATAAATGAAAAAAATACTGATATTTAATTTAAAAAACAACAACAAAAAAAGTTTTAATAAGACATAATATTATAAAACGAAAATATTTAATATAAACATGGAATAAATATTTGTAATGCTTAAAGTATAAATTATTGTGAAATTTTACAATTGGTACAATATTTGGCGAATTATCGCTTGCGATAGGTTAAAAAAATGAATCTGAAATTTTGATTTGACAATTTTGAATTAGCAATTTTTCTTCTTTTTAGGTTTTTATCGCTTGCGCCAGGTTAATAAAAACGTGTCTGAAAACTCGATGAAATAAAATCTAGGTTACATTCTTTAGTCTTTTTTTTTTTTTTTTTTTTTTTGTCCATTTAATTATTATTTTTATATAATTCTCCCATCATATGATTTACAGGAAAAAATAGAAGTATTTGTAAAAATGGCTGTATTAGTGAATTACATGCTGTTTATTTATTACCTTCGTCGCCAAACAATGCAATTTTAAGCCAAATAAGTGAAAAGTGTGAAATAAGCCGAAAAGAGCATTTCGGAGTACATTTTTATATCCAAGCGTAAATTATATAAGAACCAGTTAAAATTATAATTATGTAGTCAATCATTTACATTTTAGTGTAAATATCTTCCATATACACACATATTCTAAAATAATTTACTTTCAAAGATTTAAAATACTTTTTACCATACTATGGAATACCATTACTATGGAAACATGCGTTTTGTTTTCCTCAAACATGGGATTTTTATATCCTCGAACTCAGATCATTACTTATTAATTGAATATTGTGTATTATGTTATTTTTTTAACATGCCGAACATATTGTCGATTTCACTTATAGGAATATTCACTGCTTTAAAAGTTAGGATATAAGAATATTATTAAGAAGATTTCTGCAATTATACGTTATTACTATAAATAAATAAATACATAAATAAACATTTTGCAATAAATATTGCTTGCTAATTTGTCATTTCTTTTTAGCTTTTTCTGCATAACTTTCTTTTGCTTAACCATTGTTTAAAAAAATGTTTTAGTGAACATATTGGACTAATCTTACGGAATCGTGTCACCCGCTAATTAGCATACTGAATTTCGTATAAAAATTCAAAAGATTAGACAGATTTTCAAATTAGCGATTACTAAATGGTGGGAAATGGAATAATGCCCGTGGACTTATCATTTCAGCCTAGATAGGATTAAATTACCTGGAATTTCGATCGGCATAAAGCGAATTGTCCTGACGCTAACTCTAGCAGCTAAACACAGCATGGGTTATTTACACAACAGACGGAAGAATTTTTTTTCTCTTAAATATAAAGAAAATAGCAGGCTTTTTTCTTTGTCCGTGTTATTATGCTCTTTAGAAAAATGCAACATAAATCTTCGGTTCAGGTATTCACCAAAATGCATATTGCTAAAATTTTTGTATAACTAACTTTATTTATCATTGTCAGATCTTAACCCTGGTACACGTGCAACAATATTGTTGCATCAGTTTTAATGTTCGACGTGAACCCTCACAATGACGTCGATTACGGATGATTATAAAGATTTTATTGGATGCATGAGGTTTATTTTTCCACAAGATTAAATCATCGAGTTTTTTCCCGGGTTAACGGTTACATGATTTCAGCTGGTCTACAAAATGAAAAGACAGTGAAAATGACGTCATTTTAGATTTATTCAGGCAATTCATCTTTAAAAACACACATCTTTATGTTTCACTTTCCTTTTAATATGAAAGTTAAACAATCTTCTTTGTCTGCAAATAATTTATTACTTTTTCGACAGTATTTACTCTGCTAGAATTCAAAGAGGGAAAACAGTAGTAGCACAAGAGGATGTTTATTAAGAAATATAACTAACATACAGTGAGATTGTATTTAAGCTACCAGAATTACATATTGCGCGAGCTGAGAGGCCAGGAGATCAAGGACAAACAAACGAAAATAAAATACCCGAGCATTATTCAGGTCCAATAGTAAATCTCTGCAATCATTGTAATGCATCTCTAATTTAATATTGTCACATATGAGAATATTTTAATTCATATTGTCATAACGGCCTCATTTTCCTACCAAAAGTGCACAGTGAATAATCAACTAAAAGAACTGCTTCTTAATAGCTAAATTTTGTCCAACGCATAAGGTAATGTAATATCGCAATGGCGTTCGCATCTTTTCAGCAACGCGGAAGGACATTCAAGCTAAATGTCCATTAAAAAAAAAATACAAGTTCGAATTCTCCATTTCGCTTAATTCAAGGTTTATTTGGAAATACTGACCAGCGCAGCGGGCATAGCCTGCTAGTATAAATATAAAGTAAGTGTTCCTTTTTCAAGTACAAAAACTTAAAGTTTAAAAAGGCAATTGACGTTAAAAAATGTTTTGATATTTCTTATTAACTATATAAGTCTCCCGGAATCTACTTAAAAACCTTATTATTTTACTAAATATCAAAAATTTGTATTTCATTTTATTCAAGTTTTATAAATTTTTCAAGCTACTGTTTACATCGATAAACTTCTAGCAATCATGCAAATTAAATATATCTTAATTTTAATTAAGATTATTAGTCTCATTTTTTTCTTTTCTTTTTTTTTTTTTGTTGGTGGGGGGGGGGGGGTGTCGCTCATGACATTACAAACAATTTTTGGAGTAATAAACAAAAAAAAAAAAAAAACATAAAACATTAGAAAGTGTAATATTTATATGGAAAAGGTTACAAACACAATAGTTAAACATTGAATTTGAAAAGAGTTATTCAAAATAAATCTCGATTTTGTAATCTATTTATCATCATAAGTTATCTTGATGGTTGTAGGAACAGCACCTCAATTAAAAGCATCTTTTTCAACCTGCAACCAAAGTTTTTGTTAGTCTGGTTGTCAGAGACAATTTATAATGCATTAAATTAAAAATATGGTTATAAAACCAAACTATTAAATTAAGTTTATTACTATTGTAAACAAAAAATAAACTTTGCGGGTTAACGTTATAGATAAAAGTCTTACTTGTTGTTTATTCTTGAACTGCTGTGGTTGCAAATGCAGATTTTGCAGATTTGAAGTGACGCTTCGTTTCAAAGTTTGGAAGATATTTTCTGTCAGCAATCTTGACCTAATGAAGCCATCCTGCTCTTTGATGCCACAAACGTTCTTAGACGCTGCTGTAACCTCCTTTATGATTCTTTCAACTGTCTGAGTGTGTGAAGGAATTTTAAACTCATTTCTATCACTAGTTCCTGAATCAACAATCAACTCAATCTCTTGTTTGCTCAAGTTATTTAAGAGAGGTGGTTCTGTAACTCTGGCCAATCAATAAGATCAACGTAGTCTTCTGCCACAAAATTATTTTGTGGTGGTTTGAAAATTCTTTTTGCTTTTAATTTTGTTTGTCGATCTTTTACTATTGTTTTGCTTGACAGAGATCCAATATGTTTGCGAGAGTCAAACAACATTCCCAAAAGGAGGTGTTCAGGAAGTACCATAAAGGCGTTTCTCTGTAGAGTTGATTGAACAATAAACTTAAGTTCATCTTCTAGATATTGTATACATTGTACGATTTAAAAAAGGTGTTGTGATGCATAAATAATTCTGGGATGGCATTTTATAGTAAACAATGAGAGGGCATAAACTTTCATAACTTAGCTAATTTTTTCAATTGCGGGGTTTGATCAATTGATGCAATATATAAACATAAGATTCTGTTTGCCATTGTCATCCACCTTGCATGGGAGGCGTTTCCAGAGTTTCTACTTGTCGATTCTTGGGCGCATTGAAATGTCAGTACCGCGTGACATAGATATTTCTGATTGGTGCTCAAATCTTTACTATCAACCTCTGGAAAAATTCTGTCTATTTTGATATACTCAACAACTGGTAAATTTTGGCAGTTTCTTAAACTTTTATCTATAGGACCACTGAAAGAATTTGATCCAGAAGTTGGACAAGCGAGGGCAACAAGTGCTGTACTGCAGTATCTATACTATAAATACAATAATTAAAATTATTTGTAAACATTTTAAAAATATGATTATTTTGACAAAAGGTGAAGTTTTATTTCCAATTCCGGGAGGCCTAAATGTTAAATTTCAAATGAAATACATTTTTTATTGATAGAATCCATCTGAAACTGTTCATTTTTTTCACTTGAATACTTATTTTTGCTTTATACATACTTTATAAAAAAAAGTTTAAAATCACCATTTTGACTAAAAAAGTTTAAACATTAGGATCATTCAGCGAGATCTAAATATTTTTTCAATTTCAACAAAAATTGTTTTGGTAAATATATGACCATAGAGACAACTTTTTATCAACTTGAAATTTTGAAAGTCAATTTTCTTTCGTGATACACCCTACTATGTATTTTCAAGATGCATTTTATTAAATTTATATTTAATCATTTTACATATTCTTTCACGGTAGGTTATTCCGCTTCATACATGCATTTTTTGCTACAAAGTTAAAGCACAGGGTGTACATAAATGCATATCCCTTTATTAAAAGAGAACAAAAATAAAGTACAACCTTGTTGTACATCGAAAATCAAAAATAACTGTAGCAATTTTAAATTAAACTCAGTTATAAGTGACAATTAAAATAATAAATCTTTGTATGAATCACCATAAGTCAAAACAGTACACAGGACGCTATTCCAGCTGGAAAATATAACAGCTCGTCATCAGCCACTGTAACCACGCGCCCGTAAGTGAACAAGGTTACATATTAACTTTCATTATTTTGATTTTATGGTGATTTATACAAAGTTTTATTATTACCCGACTGCCAAGAAGAGTTATGTGTTTCAGGCGTATCTGGGTATGTGAATTTTTTATACTCCCGAAACATTCCAACGGCTGGATGGATTTCAACAAATGAGGTTTCTATCAATTCGTCTTAACAGTCCGATGGTTATAGGCTAGGTTTTGTTGTTATAAATTCTAAATGGCGGTAGAGACAAAAACAAAATACGCACCATATTGAGTGGCACATCATTGGATATGCCTTTCAAAGTGAAGACGATGTTTCATTGACTATTTTACAGTCAGAAGCTCCGTTTAAATATTACACAACCTGTAAGTTGTGCAGGTAGGATCTCTAGCTTTACTGAAACTCTTAACTTTCATAGACATCTCTATAGACCTCATCAAAACAGTGCTTATAGATAAGAAATAACAATTAAACACAACTTAAAAGTTAGCAAAACAAGTAAATTAAAAAAAATAGCTAAGTAATATAAAAAATATTTTCACACTGGTGAGAAATAATTAATTAGTTCGCTTTTTACGCAGTCGGGTTTTTTTGATTTTTTTAATTTAATTTTTACTTGTTTTAATTGTGATTCATCGCTAGTTTTTCGGAGCTGTTTCAAGAATTATAACTGTTCAATGTGGGCCTCTCCAGATACACGAACGTTGAGATACACTCACCACACACTTTTTTCAGGTTGTCCGGTGTGAGTCTTTGAATGGCTGCAGATATGTGTCTCGTAAGTTTGCCAACGTCTGTTGGTAGCGGTGGAACAAACATCTAATCTTTGATGAGGCTCCACAAAAAAATCACATGGAATGATGCAGGGCTACGACGAGGCCATTTATGAAGACCAATGTCCTGGGGTGTTAGGAGGCCAATTCAATAGGTCTTCGTAAACTTCCAACTGTTAATTTTGATTTCCGATAAACAAAAAGGTTGTAATTCTTTTGATTTTCTTTTAACCCTCTCAGGGGCAAGGCACTTCTATTAGTAAAATACTGAAATGAATGAATGACACCAGAATTTTCAAACAAATTTATTTGAAGAAAATGTAAATGCTTTTCTTCACATACTTAATAAAACGAAAAATTTCAAACCAAAATTCTGGTGTCAACGTCCCATTTACGGATAATTTTCTTGGTTTTCTTTTGACCCTTTCAGGGGCAAGACACTTCTATTAGTAAACAACTGAAATGATTGAGTGACACCAAAATTTACAAACAAATTTATTTGAAATTAAGTAAAAGCTTTTCTTTACGTACTTAATAAAACGAAACTTTTAAAAACAAAATTCTGGTGTGAATGTCCCATTTAAGATTAAAATCAGGTGGTTTAAAAATATACAACCACCCTTGATGGGGTGAATAGCCCTGCCAAGTTGGGATATTCATTTATGTACAACTTGTATAACATTCACAAAACATTCAAATAAATATTTAACAAAATACATCAAGATTACTTGATATTTAACGTGCATAATACAAATATTTAATTTTAATAGATGATATGTTATTCCTTTACTTCTTTTTATAGTTCATTTAATTACTGCAAAGGTCGCTATATACACATAATTACATAGAAAACATTTAATTAAACCACTGATACTAGCATAAATACCTGCTATCATTTAATTACACTTAATGAACGGTAACCACTTTAGCATTTTACGAGCCGGTTCTTGCACACGGCAGGTTTATTTTCGCAAGTTAATTGGTACCACTGAAAAATGACTAAAGCTGTTGTTTTGATCGGTAACAAAATTAGATTACTATTGATTATTTATGCGTTTCCTTAATTTTTAATGCATTTCTCAATGAATTTATAAGTAAAAAAGGAAATTTAAATGCACAAATAACAACAATCATATTTTTGAATTGTATAAATTGTACGTTAAAACTTTGTATCATGGCGTTGCATAGCTGTAGTACACACAAAAGTCAATGTTACTTTTGTAACTGTGTTTTTAAAAGACGATTTTATTTATTGCTGCTATCTCCAAACACAGCAGTTAATATAATTTTTTCAAAGAATTCGCAGCAAACGGTTATGCTGTGTTAAATTTTCATTTCAGAGATTCATTTATATTTGAGCAGTTTCGCATCGTTATTGCTCAAATGAAATTCACAAATTTTGTAAGATTAAAAAGGCCGGAGACTTTAAAAAATATATTTTTTACAAAGATAATTTCGTATACTTTGCAATTTTACATAATATTAGAAAATTGACTGTATTTATGAGGTGTATGTAATTTTCTGTTTATTGCAGATGTGAAGAAAAGGAACATTTAGTCGATATTGTTTTATTTTTATGTTCTTTTTTTTTTCATGCTTAAACTGATTTATTATAACACGTGAGTAAACAATTTTCAAATCTGATTTTTTCAGTTAGAAAGAATAAAGTAGAATTGAAATATCAAATCTGTCCTCTCTTATCGAAGTACAAAGAAATAACTTATAAACAGAGAGACGTATTGGAGACGTATACTTCCACTTTAATTGTAAAACACTTTCAAAGGTGTTCCAATTCACAGTAAAACCTATTTATTTAAATAAATTTTCTTTTCTAAATATTACTAATGTACGATTTTCATTTTGTCCCAGGGTTATAAAAGTTATGCTTACGAGAATATTATGTGTGTTCTATTAAGTAAAAACGAAATATATTGTTTTTGTACGACTAAACCATGGAACTATTAATAAAGAGGAACACACAGATCCTTAAAACAGTGAAGCTTCAACTGTAACCGCTTTCGCAGAGATTGATTACCGCCGACGGAAACGTCCACCAGTAAATTTATATAGAAATTTTCTCTTTATTTAAACACCTTATTAATGCAAAATTTCAATCATAAATAATGTCAGAAACAGATTTTCATTTTTACTTGTTGAAGTTTGCTTTCACGGAAGCCAAGCCCTGTGCTTTAGCCATATTTTGACAAGCAGTGAAAGAAACTGTATGTTTTACCGTGCAAACGGACACCAGTAAAACCAAATAGAAAATTTTAAGGCACTTGTGAGAAAATATTTTCCTGGATAAGACGCTTAAATAGGATGGAATTTTGTATTCAACTTTACTCGTGGGAAGTTTGCCCCAGCAGTAATCAGAAACAATAGATCCAATTAAAAAAAAAAAAAACATCCGCCATCTTGTGACAACCTCCTCAGTTACTTCACTCGCTTCTGGTAGACAGTACACCATATGTCTCCCCCTCTTTATTCCTAACTCCATTGACTAAACATACTGAGTCATAATATTTCAAACATTTATCGCCGTTTTTCCGGTACTAAAAATGCGTGTTTCAGAGCCATTAAGTCTTCGGATTTTTAAATGCCAAGTCTAGTAATTTTTGCTTTATGGACACGTACAAATCTCCGATTAAGTAAAGAAAAAATATCTGTGCACAAATACTGGTATCCAAACATTTATAAACTTGGAATATGTCAAATTTCGTTTTTGAATGCAAGAAAATGACAAAAATTATTAAAAATTAAATCATTTTAATTCAGTAAAGTTTTCTCGCATAAGATTGTGTTTTTCAATGTTTTTTTAAACATGACTCAAAGGTCGTGAAATAATATGAGAATGATTAAGCGGCTTTTTCAAAAGATAACTTTTTTGGTTTAAATGGCATCTTTAATGATGAAAAACACCGCTCTGAAAGAATGACTTAAGTTAAAACAACTGAAATTGTACAGAAATGAGAGGAAACTCTTAATGTCATTGATCAGCGATGTCTTGAGCTGATCGATGAGTCTTAGTGCAGCTTAGGTACGTCTTCCGATCTCAGTTACCCTCAACTTTTGTTTCTAGGCTAAGCATAAACGTGTAGTAAAAAACTAGCTAGGTTCTGGGGAAAATAATTACATTCTTTTTAGTTTATTGTTTTAATTTTTTATTTAATGTAAACAAACTCATATATCATCAAATTGCAATTTTTAAACATGTGTAATCATAAACCATTTTCGCAGATCCTTTTCTAATAAAACACACAACTTTTCAAAATTTGTATCATAGGTCTTTCATATAGAACACACTCAATTAAAGAAATAATAATTAGATATCAGGCAGCAATACCCAAGTCAATGAGCTGCACAATAATAGGAATAGAGTGGGCGGCGGCGACACAAATGACTACGTCATCGAGTTACGGGATGAAATCATTATGTAGTACAAGATTTTTAGGAGTAGATTAAAGAATGACTGGTTTGCCTCGACACTTCTTGGTATGATAGGCGCAGTAGCAGGCGCCTACTTGTAATTTTGGCGTCACTATCACGTCATCGAGTTACGGGATGAAACCGGTGCCACATTAAAGGTAAAAAATAGTCTTTTAAGAATATTTTGGTCTGCTGCGCATGTCGTGGTAGAAACCCTCGGCAGACTAAAATCTATAACAAAAAAAAAGTCATAATATACAATTGAGATCCTATATAAACATAATATTTCACATAACATTGCCATATATATTACTTCGAATCGACTTTCAAGATGAATTAACGGTTTATGAAAAACTTATTAACAGTACGTGAGAAATTACTGATTCGGCATAACTTCGTACAAAGCGAGAACAACAGGGTGCTAATTCCTTATTTTGACAGTACTATTACGTCATCGAGTTACGGCTTGAAATTTTGGCACATTAAGCATACCGATTAGTACAATGCGAATATTTCAGTCTGCCTTGTCATATCTTGGTAGGAGATGAGCAGAGCGGGCGCCATTTTTTTATTTTGGCGGTATAATCACGTCATCGAGTTACGGCTTGAAAATTTGGCAGATTAAAGGTACATATCAGTACAATAAGAATATTTCAGTTTGTCTCATCATATCTTGTTACGAGACGAGCAGAGCGGGGCACCAATTCTTAATTTTGGCGGTTTTAACACGTCATCGAGTTACGACATGAAATCTTCATGTAGGACAAGTTTATTAGGAGTATATGAAGGAATGACTGGCCTGTCTCGACATTTCTTGGTACGATATGAGCAGCAGCGAGCGCTAAGTTGCCATTTTGGAGTCACTATCACGTCATCGAGTTACGGGATAATACCGGTGCCAAATTAAAGGTAAAATAAAATATTCTAAGAATAATTTGGTCTGATTATAAGGTAAAAACCCCCGGCAGACTAAAATCTATAACAAAAAAATGCGTCATAATGTACAATTGAAACCCTATAAACATAATATTTTACATTACATTGCCGTATATATATTGCTTCGAATCGACTTTCAAGATGAATTAATGGTTTAGGAAAAGCTTATTAACAGTACGTAAGAAAATGACTGATTCGACATAACTTGGTACAAAGCGAGAAGAACGGGGCGCGAATTCCCTATTTTCACAGTATTATTACGTCATCGAGTTACGGCTTGAAATTTTGGCACATTAAACATACCGATTAGTACAATGCGAATATTTTAGTCTGCCTTGACATACCTTGGTAGGAGATGAGCAGAGCGGGCGCCAATTTTTTATTTTGGCGGTATAATCACGTCATCGAGTTACGGCTTGAAAATTTGGCAGATTAAAGGTACATATCAGTACAATAAGAATATTTCAGTTTGTCTCGTCATATCTTGGTACAAGACGAGCAGAGCGGGGCGCCAATTCTTAATTTTGGCGGTTTTAACACGTCATCGAGTTACGACTTGAAATCTTCATGTAGGACAAGTTTATTAGGAGTATATGAAGGAATGACTGGTCTGTCTCGACATTTCTTGGTACGATATGAGCAGCAGCGAGCGCTAAGTTGCCATTTTGGAGTCACTATCACGTCATCGAGTTACGGGATAATACCGGTGCCAAATTAAAGGTAAAATAAAATATTCTAAGAATAATTTGGTCTGATTATAAGGTAAAAACCCCCGGCAGACTAAAATCTATAACAAAAAAATGCGTCATAATGTACAATTGAAACCCTATAAACATAATATTTTACATTACATTGCCGTATATATATTACTTCGAATCGACTTTCAAGATGAATTAATGGTTTAGGAAAAGCTTATTAACAATACGTAAGAAAATGACTGATTCGACATAACTTGGTACAAAGCGAGAAGAACGGGGCGCGAATTCCCTATTTTCACAGTATTATTACGTCATCGAGTTACGGCTTGAAATTTTGGCACATTAAACATACCGATTAGTACAATGCGAATATTTTAGTCTGCCTTGTCATACCTTGGTAGGAGATGAGCAGAGCGGGCGCCAATTTTTTATTTTGGCGGTATAATCACGTCATCGAGTTACGGCTTGAAAATTTGGCAGATTAAAGGTACATATCAGTACAATAAGAATATTTCAGTTTGTCTCGTCATATCTTGGTACAAGACGAGCAGAGCGGGGCGCCAATTCTTAATTTTGGCGGTTTTAACACGTCATCGAGTTACGACTTGAAATCTTCATGTAGGACAAGTTTATTAGGAGTATATGAAGGAATGACTGGTCTGTCTCGACATTTCTTGGTACGATATGAGCAGCAGCGAGCGCTAAGTTGCCATTTTGGAGTCACTATCACGTCATCGAGTTACGGGATAATACCGGTGCCAAATTAAAGGTAAAATAAAATATTCTAAGAATAATTTGGTCTGATTATAAGGTAAAAACCCCCGGCAGACTAAAATCTATAACAAAAAAATGCGTCATAATGTACAATTGAAACCCTATAAACATAATATTTTACATTACATTGCCGTATATATATTACTTCATAATCGACTTTCAAGATGAATTAATGGTTTAGGAAAAGCTTATTAACAGTACGTAAGAAAATGACTGATTCGACATAACTTGGTACAGAGCGAGAAGAACGGGGCGCCAATTCCCTATTTTCACAGTACTATTACGTCATCGAGTTACGGCTTGAAATTTTGGCACATTAAACATACGGATTAGTACAATGCGAATATTTCAGGCTGCCTCGTCATATCTTGTTAGGAGATGAGCAGAGTGAGGTGCCAATTCCGGAAAGTGGATTATATTGTACAATATAACGTATTTATTCCTTATAGATTTCAGTCTGCCGGGAGTTTCCGAAGTTCCCGAAGAAATCAGAAAAACCGGTCAGCGAAGGGAGAAAATATATTTGTCACGTGGTCAAAATCGCTTATAACTCAATAGGTAATTTATTGATCAAAAAATGGAAAACACAGTTCGATTCCAAATTACTGCCCTAGTCAGGCCTTCCAATTTTATATCTTTCCGTTAAAAATTGAATCTGCAAATATGTCAAAACGTTTTGTGCTTGTTGAGCAGAGCAGTTGAGAAAAGCCCCATTGAAACTTTCTGGTGTAAAGTCAGATTATCTGGACTACGTAATTTCTAGAACTTATTATATCATGGGAATTAAAGGGTTAAAGGTTAAGCTTTATAAAATAAATAATTACATAAAATAAGGTATTTGGAGAGATACTTATTAAAATATATACTAATTTGCAGTATTTCAGAGTAAAACAGCCACACGACAGTAGTTTTTACTTATATTGCAGATGTGCAACAGAAGAAAAGGTTGACGTACTATACGAAAAATATATCTCTGATTTTTTTTAATTATTTTTCCTGTGTAATAAAGCTTTCTGAGAATCATATATAATTTTCTCGAAACAAAATAAAAAATCATGCATTTAAGGCTTAGGGAATTTATGATACTTCAAATATGATGAAATTTAAAAAGATCACCGTTGTTGACTAAAACATGTTTCCTATACATTATTTGCTCTGCTCGTTGTGTGTCGTCACATGTGGAAATAATTTTGATCTACATCTGATTTATATGCTTAAAGAAACTTTTTATCTGAATCATTTCAATCCAAATCTCGCTCTCTTAATTATTCCAATTTAAACTTTGTCGAAGAATTTTCGACCATCCTGTATATTAGAACACTTTTTTTCTCTCGTAACCGCAACATAAAAGAAATCCAAATAAAAATTAAAATGTTTTAAAACATACAATGTATTTGAATAACAATTCAAGATGCGCTACCATTGTAAGTTTAAAAGGGTCCGGGAAAAAATTTCAATTTTTTTAAAAGAATATATCGCATTAACACTAGAACGCCCTGAAGGAGTCGATTCGACTTCGACCATATGATTAAATGTCAATTGGAACCAGAAATTCTTTCAGAAAATATGTTAAATCTTAAAAACGCAGATTTACGTTAAGTAAATCAGTCAAACAATTCTGGCTTAAAATATTTTTATGAAACTTGAGTAAAATTTTCGAGCGTTCTAGTTTTAAAAGTTTCTCCGTTATTGTTCTGCTTAAAAAGGCGTTTAAATCATGTTACTACCTTAATTGGAACAGAAAATATTAATTTCCTTGTTTTGGTTTGTTTACAGAATTTAACTTTCAAACTACTTTTGTTATGGGAACGACTTTTTGTGAAAATTCGTTTTACTTCATGACGGGTTTTTTCAACATTTCCCGTATTTAAATTGTTATAAGCCAATAACCGTCAAAGATAAATGGTTCAAACTTAGAACATGTCTCTTTCAATTGTTTTACTTTAATTTTAATTTAGCAAATTTGAAAAAAAAAATATTACATTTGAAAAAAGTTACATGAGTTTTTTTAAATTTTTACTTTAAATATTTTTAATTTTTATTTAAATTAATAGATTTTTAAATGCTGAATCCGAATTAAAACTTATATATTTTTGTTTATTTAAATGAAAAAAAACTGAAATTCTGCAAATAATATTTCAAGTTATAACGAATTTAAATTACCATACTTTTTTAATAACTTTTAAAATTTAAATAAAAAAAAAATATGAGAAGATTTATCATGTGATTTTGTTTACGAATGATATGGTTAACCATCACAAAAAAATTAAAAATTTTAACTCAATAAATAAAAGTTATTTTAAAATGTGTCCCGGAAACCCCTTAAGGAAAATACTTTTTCGGAATACATTGAAAAAAAAAAACTAATGAATAAAAATAACTTTTACACAGAATTTTTAAATATTTACTCTGCAGTTTATTCATATCCCAAAAATGTGATACAGCAGTTTGGAAGAAATTTCCTAGCAAGTGAGATTTCTAGATTAGTGATTACACCAGCATTTAACTTTCTAAATGAAGATAATCAGAAGGTTTATCAGAATTCATTGCTTTACGAAGATCCGGCAATTCCAGAGAATTCCGGAAATTGAATTAGGAACGCCGTCGTAATGATTTCGATCCGTCATTGCTGGAGGATTACTAGAAGGATTACAAAATTACGAGAATCAGTTTTCAAACAAAGTTCAGTGGCTCATACAGATAAAATGGATATATGTCTGAAATAGAATAATAAGATCAGATATCTTTTGAAATGAATAAAAGCTAAAAATCATTTTTAACTAAATCAGTTATTTCTTTATGCCATAAAGATGGTTTCAATTTGTTTAATACATGCTAGTTTCTAAATGTTTAATAGCATTTCACTTTTATTGCATGCATTTTTTTAATTCAGAGAGATAAATATATACTTATTGTGTCGTTCGGAATGTGGTGTCTGTTTGGGAAAATCAATTCGTATCGGAAAATTCTGCCCTTTAATTATTAGACGTTAGATATCAGAATCAATGTCTAATAATTAAATGATAAAAATTTCCGGTACGAATTGATTTTCCCAAACGGATACGCTTTTCCGAACAACCCAATAATTTTAAAGAAATATCTTTTTTTTCGGAGCCAATTTCGCGTTTTATGTATTTTTTTTTCCTTTTTTTCAAACGTAGCGCGGTTATGGCATCATTCTAGACTTCTGGAACAATAGATTAGGGACTTCTAAACTTTCAAGCTCAAGATACAAATATTTAAATTCATAAAAAGCGTTGAGCCACCCATAATTTAATTAAATATGGTAAAGCAAATAATGTATACAAGACAAAGATTTAAGATCAGGGTCGGGTTGTACAATCGAATTTGTCAAAGTAAACACGCTTAACATGAATTAATTTTAGCATGAATTCCTCACACAATCCCTGTCAAAATAAAATCAAAGATTGTGTCACGCATAAACATAAGATTTCTAATAACACGAACCAAATGCGAATTCCCTTTGAGATTTCACTGTATATTGATGATGCTGATCTACAGAACTATCATTTTCTTCTTGATTGAAAATAATAATTATTGTATTTGCACGCAGTATTTAATTCTAACACCAGAAAATGTATACAACAGCTTGACTCATTAATAATAGCAGTAGTGTAGAGGGGTGATATATCGGTTAACGCTACTCAGTGCAAATGTAGAAGGGAGAAAAGAGATAGCATGCTGGTCTGTTTCGTCTGCTAAAACCAAAGCCATTATACAGGGTGTCCGGGATAAAAGTTATGGCTTACCTACCCATTAGAATTTCAAATATATATATTTAAATAGAAAGAACATCTCACCAAGTTTTAATATCAATAGATTTCGATGTGTGCACCTTTTCTACAATGACAAACGTCTGAACAGTAATCCAGTTCTCTCCAAGTATTTCGTAGCATATCCGGAGTTATTAGACTAATTGCTTGAATGATACACTTCTTCAACTCATCCACAGTAATTTTTTGTTTATACACAACGGATTTAAAGAATACTCAAGCGAAAAGTCTAATGAAGTCAAAACCAGAGACCTTGACGGCTAGGAAATTGTGCCCCTTCTTCCAGTCCAACTTCCATGAAATATCATAATCAAAAACACTGTAAGATCTCTGTGATAGTATGGTGGAGTCCCAAAAGATCTCGGAGAGGTTTCCAATCCACATATGATGAGTCTATTATATTCTAATGGATAGTTTTGTAATAACAAGCCATTACTTTTGTATACTTTTAGCTCGAATACCCTGTATATTAAACCTGATGTGGTGAATGGAAGATTTTTTAAAAACTGAAAATAGAGCGCCCTTGTGACTGATTTTTTTTTCTTTCCTTGCATGCTGGAAAAAGATAACATTAAATCAGAAAATGAATATGAAAATTACTCTTTAGGACGAAGATAGTTAATTAGGTCAAGTTTGTATCCTGAAAATAAAACGCGCGCATCTGTAAAGTGAGTGGATTGGGCCGTCTTAAATAAAGAGTAATGGGACACATGAATTACTTAGCTGCTTATTTTATTTTTCAAAAAACTTTTGTTTAGAAATCTCGCGGCAGTAAAGAAAAGGGCCGCTCATGTATATTAATAAAATGTACATATGGTGCGTCCTCAGCACTTTTGTATTCTCTACCGGCCGTATGAGAGGAAACTAATGGTTGTAAGTGCTAACAAATTTAACAGGTACTGTGTAAGCTCTAAATATAATCGCTTTGACAAAAACTGTATCGCGCCATTGACTTAACGACAATGGGAGACATTATTTTACCATAGATTCCCTCCAGAGCGAAACCAACTAAAAATAATTTATGCAAAATTGTTTTCATACATAGAATTCTTGATCCACTGTTAAAGTACAGGAAATTACCTCTGTGTTCTATACTAGAGCTCAGAGATTAGCACCCAAGAAAGCAAAAGACGTAGGGCTGCTGTGTGTATTACAGTAGAGTAATGATATATGAGAAAGCATAAATATATGTCACCGGAATCTCAAAACATAAAGTGGTATTGTCGGTCTTTTGCGGAACGAAAAGAGCAAATTAATGTCACAGAAATCTGCGATGTAATAAGGTAAGTTAAGTTGCTGTTAGGAAAGAGTTGTATTCAAAATCCGTAATTTTTGCAGTTAGACCGGTCCTTAACCCTTAATCATTATCGCTGATGTACTTCTGTACACCAATAGACGTTACAAATTTAAAGATGCATGTCATAATTGCGCATTTTTCAAATGGCCTGTCTATATTATTGGTTTTTACAAAAGTGCAATACATGGTAATTGTATTTTCCTTGAAAATAATCTTGGAAAAAATTAATTATTTTTCCATGAAATATAGAAATTTATGGCGTAGAAACTGATAGCACGGGTAGATTTCCTGTGTGAATTTGCACGAGTACTTATAGGCTGAGAATTTTATCAAATACTTAATAAAAATATGATCAATGTATTTATTATGTATCATTTGTAAAGCACTAAATTCCATTGACTACAAAATCAAAAGATCGAAAGGTATTCTTTAAGTTATATATTTTTTAATTTTTAGTTCCTGTAAAATAAATAACTTACATTGACGACATACGTATTTATAGGTTTAAAAAATATACACCTATACGTCCTTTAATAAATATTGCTAATCAGTCAAAAAGTTGTGTTAATGAAAGAATATGTTGTCAACAGAAGCCATCGGCGAATTTCAATAATTCCAATAAGCTTATTGTCGAAAGCGTAATTGTTAGTTTTATTAGATGTATAAATACATAAATTATCTATCCTGCATATTCAAAGAAATCATTAATAAAGAACAGGACATAATAGGTGTATATGTAACAGTTACAAGAAAAATCTGAGTACAAAGAATGTGAATAGATAGTGGAAAGCATTATATAGAGACACATTAAATCTATAATTAACGGGTACATTAGCTATGCTTTTCAATAAAATTAAAGTAAAAAATATTTTTTCTAATTTTAAGTATGAAGATTTATTTTCAGAATATCAACTGTTGAATGATATTGATAACATAGCATAAATTAATAATATATTAATTAACGAATTCGGCAATTTACTATCAAAATTTATTAATAATTCTATAGACACCGCCCACATCCCAGATTTCGAAAAAAAAAATTAAATAATTTAATCTATGTTCAATAATTATAGGAGCAGAATTTTCCTAAAAAGTTGGTTTACACGATTACAGAAAAATCCCCTAAACGAAGTATGCACGAGACTATGTGGTCCACCATTGCCTGAATAATAGGATTACCCGCTTAAGAAAATGGCGGCTGTAGTAAGCGGATTTCTTTAAGCATTTCTACGGTCCCATGATTTTAGACACCACTAAATTTTAAATTTCATTTGTCTTATTTAATCTCATAAAAATAAGGCGAGAAAACGCTTAGAAATTATTCGTATTAAAATTCAAGGGACCGTACAAACATAGAAAAAACTCTGCCTACGACCAGCTACCATTTTTGTGTCTGCTAGTAAGCCTACTATTCAGAGTGCGTCGTGTGGTGCTACTATCACTCCATGGTGATTAATAATTTCAAATGCATATTTTGAATGTGAACTTGTGTAAACAATGGCATCTAACTTGAAATCCATCCTTAAGTCGTCCTCTCTAACTTCATGGGAACAAGAGTGGGATTACTCCAATACTGGTAGATACACATACGCCCTCCTACCGAAAGTGTCTTTTGATAAATTGCTTCCTCATAGGAACTTATAACTTTTCGAAACAAACCATGGTCATTTTCCTGTCTACTTATCAAAGTTTGGAAGAACGGACCCTGACAGATACACATGTGGGCAAAGTGGTGATTCTCTACATTATATCTCCGAGTGTACCTTGACATCCTTCTACCACCTTCGCAAACCTATTTCACTTTTGAACCACCAATGTTTCAGCATTGTGCTCCAAAACCCAGCATGGCAATAAAAAATAATTGACTGTATAAAACTAGTTCAAAACAATCAACATCTCTTCCACCTTCCCCCACTGTGTCCGGACACTTAATCTCACCCTGTTTTGGACTTGATTAACACTATCTCATCGACATTTATACATTAAAAATGAACTGGGGGAAAACAACTGGATAATTAGTTTTACAACTTTCCATCTATACAAATAATGTTTTATTTAAATTAGAGCTGTTTTCTTGCCCTGTATTTTATTATTATTATTATTATTATTATTATTATTATTATTATTATCATCATCATCTCTATTATTTTTGATTTCATAAAACAAAATTTTCTTTTCTTCATAGTATTAGTGCTCTGCAAAAGTTTGAAGAATGATGTTGATCGAAGATCAGTGAAATTGTTCGCATCAAACAGAATGGTGTTGTAGTTATATACTCGTATTCCGTATATGTATGTATTTTTACCAGCACTGTGCTCTTGTTCTATCATTGTGTTCTTGTATATATATATATAATTTACTATCATTCAAGTACTGTAAAATTATGAGTAATGTTAATCGTGGGGTCCTAGTGCTTCAATTAAGTGGTAGTGAATTAAGACTTCTCTCTTAGGCGAAATTTCACTAATAAAATTAGCCGACTCAGTTCAGCCAAGAAATTCATTTACTCTTGAATCTTAGGCATTACTAGGACCTCACTTTTTTCGCATTTCCTTCCCCTATCTATTGTATTAATATTAAGAGGCACATCAGAAATAATGTTTGTAAAATTTTCTTGGCATGAACAGATTGGGTTGCAGCATGTGAAATAATTGTGTGATCATTGTTTTTCAAATAAATAGGGGTATTCCTGTTGGGCGGGGCTTGCAGAGCTTAAGCCATATGGTAAGCCTCCCCGCCTGACCTGATCTGACCTGCTGCTTTTCATGCATTATTTTTGCATTTTTAAAATATGGTTTTCTGCTTTCTAACAGCTTTGGTTTTCGATTGATAATTTGAAGAAGCTGAAAGCACTGAGAAGTAGCTTCTTTAAAGCTTGAAACGTCTATAGTTATCTGTTTTCTTATATTAATGTACTATTATTTTATTAAATGCCTGATATTAAATCTCTTTTTAACACTTTTCAACACAGTTATTTTTTTTAACCCTAGAACTACCGGAAATTTTACTCAAGTTTTATAAAAACATTCTACACCAGAACTTTTACTTAAAACTATTTAATTTGTTTATTTAACTTATTATTGTCTGATTTATACATTTAGTTTGTTTTGAAGAAATTTCTGGTTTGAATAAATATTTTGAATGTACATGTCGGGTCCAATGGACCCGTCTGGTAGACGGAAGGTTAATTCCGTTCTTTGTCTTTCTGAAGTCTGTTGTTGTTCATCGTCAATTTACACGGATAAACAAAGTAATTCGGTTACGGTATTGTCTAAGAACAATAATATCTGAAAGCGTGGTACGCGTTTTAAAATTTAAAATATTTTTTGCATATTAGTTGCTGTGTGTAAATTTTATTGATAAAATAGCTATATATATATATACAGAGCTTCTCAAAATATCTTTAGTATATTTCATTTAGGGTTATTAATGAAAATTTCATTCTTCTGTTGGAATTGACGGAAAGTATTTTGTAATCTATGTTATACGCATGATGTTTTGTTCTTCTTAAAATTTTAAATAAATATTTTAATTTAACGCCCTTTATTTTAAAGGTTGTGAGGTTATCATGACTATACATAACAGAAATTACACACTTACGCAGATGTGTCAGATTTATGTAAATAAATATTTAAAAAAACAAATTTTCCTAATATTTCTCAGCGGTGTTGCAACACAAATGTTTATTATAGTTATTTTGAAATGTTTTCAATTGTTATTTTTAATGACACTTACACTATTGGTTTAACTTTAATAAAATTCATTGCATTCCTTATCAAATGCATATATCCATTATTTACCTTCACGTAAGATCAAATGATACTGAAATACGGTTTCCAAATAATAGTTAATGATATATTTAAATTCCATGGTATAGAACACTCTGCCTTATTAGTTTATTATTCATTTAGACTTCCTCTTCAGTTAGAAAAGATTGTTTAGAATTAAGTATCAAATACATTGTAAGGTCTTGAATTATAGAGCAAAACAGATTGCAAACAGTATTTGAAACTATTGTTAGTTGAATTTAATTCTATTTATTTACTTGAAAGTTTCTGAAAACTACTGAAAGATTGATATTAGAGTTACACAATTAACTGAAACATTCTAAAAGGGAAATAATTCAATATGTCAGTGTATTCAGAGTTTATATTTCGCTTGCGTGATTAATTATTTTTGTGAAAACTTTGATAAATGTAATTAAATATATAGCGCGCAAAAATGAAAATGGTGAAGAGAAAATATCTAAATTAAATACAGCTGTATAATTTTTATACAATTCTGATTTAACAGAGTTGCTGTTAAATCTAGTTGCTTTTGCTATGTTTTGCTTATGTTTTTGCTAGTTGCCAGCAAAAGCAAAAGTGGAAATAACAATGAATTTTGAATAAATGTAACATGATCTTTTTGGTTTAATTGCTTTTTTCAAACGATATGCTTATTAACAAAAAATATGTGCTCTGATAAAATAATTTCTCAATTTCTTTTCATGTCGAATGCTTATTCATAGAGTAGTATTAGGTAGCTTTCATTACAAAAAACTACCAATTGCAGCCGTTCGGAGGAAAGCGATTTCAAAAACTTTTGGTATATTTTCATCGATCATGACCCCCAGACTCCGAAACCACCCTCCGTTCAAAATTGACATATTATATATATATATATATATATATACACTGTTACACATTTTGCAGCATTCTGACAGGTCATTCGACCGTTTTTTGAAAGAACGGTTTCATAACCATAATTTAACTATATTTTGACAATAAAATGGCCAATATTATGGTCAGAATAGTGTTAAATTACGGTTGTGTAACCGTTTTCGGAAAAAACGGTCAAATGACCTGCCAGGATGCTGCGAATATTTAACAGTGTATCTGACATTTGTCACACTGTAACTCTCGTATTTATGAACCGATTTGGATGCAATTCGGTTTGTGCATAGTACATACCAATGACTCGACCGAGTTCGTTGGCCAGCTTCATTCGCTATCTTGTTTCAAAATGGCGGCCATTTAAATTTTTTTAAATTTAAAATTTGAAATGTGGTACCAAAAAATTTAAAATGGAAAAACATTTTTTTCTTATGTATTTGACCTTTATACAAAGATACCGGAGCAGTTTTTGTTTCGTCTATATCTTAAAAAATGGCTGAGATATAGCATTTTAAATTTCTAGCGTGGCTGACATTTTGAACCGTCCTAATTTTTGTCACGTGATAACGCGAGTATTTATGAACCGATTTGGATGTACCTTGGTGTGTACATATTACAGACAAATATCTCGACCGAGTTCGTTGTCTAGCTTCATCCGTCATCTTGTTTCAAAATGGGGGCCATTTAAAAAATTAAAAAAAAATTAAAATTTTAAATTATACACCAAAAAATTGGAAAATGAAAAAGATTTTTTTCATATGTGTTTGACCTTAATACAAAGATACCGGAACAGTTTTTGTTTCGTCTTTATCTAAAAAAATGGCTGAGTTATAGCATTTTGAATTTCTATTGTGGCTGACATTTTAAAACGACCTGATTTTTGTCACGCGATAACAGGCGTAGTTATTAACCCATTTGATTTGACTAAGCATGCACATAATATATAGTAATGTCTCGACTAAGTTCGTTGGTTAGCTTGATCCGCCATCGTGTTTCAAAAGGGTTGCCATTAAAAAAAATAAATAAATAAATAAAATAATAATATTTAAAATGAGGTATTAAAAATAGGAAAATAAAAAAGATTTTTTTTATGCGTTTGACCTTGATACAAAGACTCTGGAGCAGTTTTTGTTTCTGAAAATTTGTTCTTTTGTTTATATCTTAAAAAATGGTTGAATTATAGCACTTTGAATTTCTAGCATAGCTAACATTTTGAAACGATCTTGTATTTGTCACCCGATAACACACGTATTCGCCTATTTCGATGTAAGAAGGCATGTGGATCATATACATCAATATCTTGACTACGTTCGCCGGCCAGATTCATCAGCCATCTTGTTTCAAAATGGCGGCCATTAAATTAAAAAGAATATATATATATTTAAAGTGAGGTGCAAAAAAATTAGAAATTGAAAAAGGTTTCTTTCTTAAGTATTTGACCTTGATATAAGGATTCAGGAGCATTTTTTGTTTGTCTTTATCTTAAAAAATGCCTTAATTTCAATATCTAATGTGGGTGACATTTTGAAAAATCTGATTTTTTGCCTGCGATAGCACTCGTATATACCCAGGTCAAAATTCTTGCTAGTACTAGCATCAGAAATATTCTAGTTATTGCTATGTATTGCTTTGTGTGCTAGATTTTCATGCTAGTATATGCTTTATAATGCTAGCCAGCATCACATGCTATATAGCTAGCTTATACATTAATAGCATGACAAGCTATATACAAGCATTTTATGCTTGTTTGCTGTTAAAGCTTCTTCCAAAGCATGGTGTGGTAGGTACTTTACCGTGCTATTATATGCTTTTTTATGCTTGCCAGCATAATATAATATGCAGCCAGCTTAGGGAAAAATAGCATGACAAGCTATGTACAAGCATTTTATGCTTGTTTGTTGTTTAAGCTTCTTCCAAAGCATGGAGAGGTAGGCACCTTAACCTGCTATTATATGCTTTTTATGCTTGCCAGCATAATATGCTATGCAGCCATCTTATTGAGAAATAGCATGATAAGCTATGTACAAGCACGTTATGCTTATTTGCTGTTCAAGCATCTTCCAAAGCATGGAGAGGTAGGTACCTTAATTTGCTATTATATGCTTTCTTATGCTTGGTAGCATAATATGCTATGCAGCCAGCTTATTGAGAAATAGCATGACAAGCTATGTACAAACACGTTATGCTTATTTGCTGTTCAAGCATCTTCCAAAGCATAGAGAGGTAGGTACCTTAATTTGCTATTATATGCTTTTTTATGATTTCCAGCATAATATGCTATGCAGCCAGCTCAGGAAGAAATAGCATCACAAGCTATGTACAAGCATCTTTATGTGCTTATTTGCTGTTTAAGCTTCTGCCAAAGCATGGAGAGGTAGGTAGGTACCTTTACATGCTATTATATGCTTTTTTATGCTTGCCAGCATAATATGCTATGCAACCAGCTTTGATAGAAAAGAGCATGACGTACTATGTGCCTGTAAGATGTGCTAATTTGCTACACAAGTTATCTTCCCAATAATGATGAGGTAGGTACTTAAATGAAGGATTGTGTGCTTGTTATTGCTTGGTAGCATCAAATACTTTTTTTTTTTTTTGTTACACGAAAGTATAAATTTGACTATGTTTTTTGAAAATAGAAGAAAAGGAAATTTTAATTTTAAATTAAATTAATTTTTCAAATCCGGGGCGAGACAATAGCTCTCTTCCAGCTCCGCCCCCCCCCCCCCACCCCAACAGAAAATTCTTAGTTTCTCTTTTATTTTAAGCTAAGAGAAAAGATAAAATTTCAATTTGTTTTTCAAAATCGGAGAAAAAAATTAGTTAAATTTCAAATTCGAGGGAGGCTTAATGGATCACCTAAGCCCTCTTCCCTTAACAGAATATTCGGGAGATTGCGTTATGGAGGTTTCACTGTACATTGCAAGATGTAAAATATAACTTCTATTTTTTAAATTAACTTCTATTTTTTAAATTAACTTCTATGGGGGTGGATTAAATTCTGTGAGGGATTTAACTTCTAGGAGAGTCTTCTAGGGAAGCCCCCCCCCCGCCTCCTATGAAGGATTTTTTTCTTCTGTTTCTTAGAATTTAAATATTCTAGCTTACTAGAAAAAAATGCAGTATATCTTTAAAAAATGTAGAAAAAAAATTTCGTTCATTAAAATCTAAAATCCGGGCTGGCCCTCTCCTGAATTTAATACTGTCTTAAATTATCCAATTGAGATTAGTTTTTAACATCTAAATATCAAAAGAAACAGAACTAAAAATAAATTACCAAAACGGATATAGAAGAGTAACTCCCCCCCCCCCCTCAACAGAAAATTCTAAACTGTTCTTTCTCTTACCGTTAAATTATTTTAGGTTAAATGTAAATTATAAATTTTCTATATCTTTAAAAATGGGAGAAATATAAAATTTTGTTTATTAAATTTCAAAAGCTGGGAGGAGGGAGGAGGGCTGTGTCACCGCCACCTGAATTAAACACTGCCCCTTGAACACGTTTGAGATAATTTTTGAACACATAAACTTAAAAAAATAAACAAATAATTTCAATGGTATACTTAAAGGGAAAAAGCCCCTCTCCCTCCCCCCGAATTGAAAGAAAATTCCTCGCTGTACTTTCTCTTAGTATTTAATTCTTTTAAGTTTCTCGAAAAGATTAAATTTGCTATGTTTATTAAAATCAGAGAAAAAATATTATTTTGTTAAATTTCAAAATCCAGGGGCGGTAGATTTCCTTTTTCGAACCACTACAACGTAAATTCAATACTGCCTTCAACTACCCGTTTTAGATAAAATCTAAACACATAAATCTAAAAAAAAACTGGAAATTAATTTCTATAAAGGGTTTATTGGGAAAAAGCGCCCACTCCCCTGGTTTAGATAAAAATTTAACACATAATTAAATTTAAAAAAAAAAAACTGAAATTTAATTTCCGTGAAGGATTTTTGGTAAAAAGCGCCTCCCCTCCACTCCCCCATCATAAAATTCTTAGCTGTTCATTCTCTAAGTGTCTAATTATTTTAATTATACAAAAAAAAGACCGTGCTTTTCAAAAAGATAATTTAGTCAGTTAAATTTCAAAATTCAAGGAGCACTGTTTCATTTAAGAAATAAGTTTATAACAATCGAATTGAAAATATATACAATTGACCCCCCCCCCCCTCCAATAAGCACTAACTTTTAAAATTTTAACCACATCCTAAATTGATAAATTCTATCCTAAATACACTTCAAAATCTTTTATTTTTCTGCAACAAATAATTATGACCATATTCAAACCATTCATTAAGCAACGAAAATTCCACAAATGAATTATAATAATCAAGCCATATTCTAATTATCCATTAAACATAGAAAAAACCCTAATAATAAATCAACCTTATTAATTGAAACTTGGTGGATAACAGCATCGATAAATTTTATATCTTATATCTTTTATAAGATAGAGAGTTATCGATTATTACAAGATTATTTATAAATCTTGTAATAATCGATAACTCTCTATCTTATAAAAATATCAACACACAGCAGAATCAGCTCTACACCCATTACCCGCATTTAAAATCGTTTGCAAACACGACCCCAGTGGCAAAGTAAGTAAAGCATCTGGCTTCTAAACCGGAGATAGCTCTGTCCTTCTCAGAGGAAAAGAAAAGCCGACCTAAGTTTCCCCTTCTAAAAGCTGTATGTACTTCAGAAATTCCCCAAAGATGGCGCCACCAGCGTCATTTTTTTTCTAACCGGGATAATAGCAAAAAATAAAAGCAAGTGATGCTAGAAAAATAATGCTAGAATAGGAAAAAATAAAAGCAAGTGATGCTAGAAAAATAATGCTAGAATAGCAAAAAATAAAAGCAAGTGATGCTAGAAATGTAATGCCAGCATAGCAAAAATTAAAAGCAACTGATGGTAAAAATGTAATGATAGACTGGCAACAAAAAAAGTATATGTTGCTGGTGAATTACTGCTAGAAAGCAGAAATTACAAGCAAGTGGTGGTCTTGATTGCTGCTAGTCCAGCAACATATTCAAGCAACACAAGCTGGAATATGTATGCTGGCCAAGCAGTAAAAGTGTTCCAATACACACCATGACTTGCTGGTAATTATGTTGGAACCAGCAAATGTGTTATGGTAGTTTATGCTAGTTAACTTTTCTGGGATACGGCATTTAATGCTTGTCTAGCAAACAAATACCAGCATGAATTTCGACCTGGGTATCAATCGATTCCGATGTGAGTGAGCATGTGCACAGGAATTACTAAGGTCTCGACCAATTTCACTGGTTGGCCTCATCCACCATGTTGTCTTAAAATGGCAGGCACTTTAAGAAATCGCCGAATTTGGCAGCCAAATATAAGTTACTTTAAATAAAAGCAGCTTGGATAAAGCTGAATAATTTCGCAAAATTCTCATTCATAATGATTTAGTATTCATAAAAATTAGTATTGAATCTCCTATATTCGGTTTCCACTAAATTGAGCTTCATGTGTTTGAATAATATAAGTTGGCTTTTTTAAAATAAGGAATATGAAAGCTACCTCTTCCTCCTGGCACTGGCTGGAAGGAATTTTTTTAGTTCTGAAGACTTCTGGTTGAGAATGAAATTGTAGTCATGACGGTTGTCCAAACATCAGTCCCGATTGACCTCCCATTTTGCTAATATGGTAGAATCAACTGTTCCATGAACTACATAGATCTGCAGACAAATAGGACGAAGGATAGGATATGAAAACAATTTAAAAACCATTTTCAAATTAATTTGCGACGGGCTCTATAAGGAAAATATACAAAGAAATATTACAGAGAATAAGTGATACGTATACCGCGGTGATGTAATCAGGCATTAGAGATAACGTCGCCAGTTTCGAAACGGGATGTTCAGAGATGTAATCAGGCATTAGAGAAAATGTCTTCAGTTTCAAAACGGGATGTTCAGAGATCAAATCCGGCTTGTTTTATTGTGTAAAAAAAAATTAAAAATTCTCAGTATTCAGCAAAATGTTTGGAAATTCGAGTCGTGTTACTTCATATTAAAAAAAAAATAAATAAATTTATATCCATTAGCTATTGATAATGGTTTAAAACTATTTACTTTTATAGAAAGAAACTATTTACTTTTTTATAATCCTCTGATATTTTACAATGATATTTCGCATTTCAATGCAGTACGAAGTAGAATCCTTCACGGGTCGGATTATACCTGAACCGAAACCGAAATTCTGCTTAAAGTCGACTCGAATCCGAGAAAATTTTTTCGATAAACCGAAAACTTACCCAATTCCGTTGTACTTCACCACGAACACGAACCGAATATGCAGTGAAATAATATTAATCTTATTTTATTACAATTATGTGGGTAAAATGTGACCAATTATATTTCTAATATCAATTTTATCTAGTTTGTTTTAAAATGAACACACATACATTAATTATATATATATATATATATATATATATATATATATATATATATATTGGTTTGTTTGAAATATTGGGTCAACCCGAACCTGACACGGAGGTGTCAAAACCTGACACAAATACAATGTATTTAAAGTTGGTACGGCCCGCAAGAAAAACAATTAGCACCAACCGGACACGATGTGAAGTATGGGTCTTTTCGATTTCAAGTAGAATCAGGTTACGAAGCCCGATGTAGGAGTCATTACGAATTTGCCTCATCTAACGTTAGCCGAACATATGCATTCAATGTTTTATCGGTTTTTGGCTTAATATTTTTAGAAATATTCAGTCTAGAAATTGTCTACATATTTCTTCTTATCTTAATATTTTTTATGAGCTTGTTTTGTGTTTCAAAAGTAGTTAAAGTTCCTATAAATCAAGACACAATTGAGAAGTTTCATCAAGTAGTGAGATGCGATGTCTAACTGAACTAACTCGTATCGGTATTGCTTTCATATATGAAATAAAGGAGAAGATCGGTAACGATAGTTTAACTTCAGTGCCCTAAATACATACATATTCATCACATAATTTAAGGAGAACAAAAAATCTTGAATCAGGCATATATTGTAAAACGCTTTATATAACAAACAGAACTTTTTTAAGAAATTTCATTTTTTTCATAGAATGAGATGAGTTTACATAAATATACAATTTAAAAACACGTAACTAATAGACTGGGAGCCGGAAGCACAGACAATCACTTCATCGAGTCCACGGATGAAATTCTATGATTAGTTAAATCTTGATTTGCACATGAAAACGCTGGGAGCAGGACTAAAGGCTGGGAGCAGGAAAACACAATGGTAAACCAACGGGTCAACCACTAAAATTGTGTTTTCAGGTGATTTCCACCACGATAGGACTTGGCAGACCGATTGCGTTTTAATATGCGAATCAAGATTTAACTAATCCTAGAATTTCATACGTGAATTCGATGAGATGATTGTCTTTTCTTCCGACTACCAGTCTATAAGCAAAAATCCATTTTCAGCAAATGCTGTACTTAAAAATAGCTGCGAATTCTTTCGTGCAGCCCTGTATATGATGTATAGAAGTTACACACCACGTTGTACAGTCGTGATAAAAAAGTAAACAACACTTACTAACTCGGCAAAAAATCATCGTAGACGAAAGTTACTGGTGCCATACGATTGGTAATAAAGTCTACTTTTAAATGATGTATATAAAATTTGCTTAGGGGGCCATCTACATATTTGAACGAACCATTTTTTTTTCAATAGCAGTACACAATTTTGACGGCATAAATGAACTCTACACCCTTCAATTAACCTAAAAACAAATTTTTATGCAATTCGTGAGATACGTTTCCGAGAAATTAATTATTTTAAAACGAGCGTATTTTAGGGTCTGTATCCAAATTTAAGTTCGGTACACGATTGTTGACCGAAAGAGCTCATTTCTTGATCAAGGCAACTTAAGCCCTACTCAAGTAGTCATTGAAGACTGCTAGATTACAGGATAGCATGAGAAATTTCAAAATATCTAGTCCCTTCTATCATAGACGAATTAAACCATCATTTTGCCTTTTTTAAAGCATAATTTGAAAAGAACTTGGAAGAAAAATGTGAATATTTGGATTTCCATAAAGCAGGACTTAATTCATAATATTTTCGAATTTTAATTTCATAATTCATAATCCATATCATAAAATTAGAAAAATTGCAAATTCAACGTATTTATGTCTGGTTATTTTAGTATTATTGCTGCACAAAAATTTAGCGCATTAGGAATATAATTTCAGGAGAAATTAATAAAAATATGAAAATGTAATTTAACATTAGAAGCACTAAATTTTGAATGTTTATAATTCAAGCACTTATCATTCAAATGCCTTGAAATTTGGTGTCTAGGCATTGTTTGAACCAAAGATTTGACATATCTTGTTAAAATTGGGTGTTGCTATTGAAAAAAAATGAAGTTTGGGTTCGTTTTAAGATGTAGATGTCATGTAGAACATTATCACCTTAGGACCTTCTCCTTTTATGTCATATACCATATATGCGCATGTCCTACTGCATTTGTTCCAGGTCTATCTCCTAATTGGTCCTTCATTTCGCTCTGTTTCTTTTTTCGGGTTTTATGCTAAATTGTCTGCTCCGTCCTTAATTTTTGCACACCAGTGTAGATATACAAATCTCATTTAATAAATAAGCGAAAAAGTTGAGAAATATTGTAAAATAGATCATCAACCAGAAAAAGTATTAAAAAAAATATAAATATTAAAAAGGGGTTTTAAAATATTTTTAAACGCTATTCATGTAATTATTCTGGTGCAGACATTATTTTAAGCTTTTGATTATTAATTTTTCTAAAATCCAACAAAGAAATCTTATTATTATTATTATTATTATTTTAATTTTGCATGTATTACTTTTATTTTTAGTCTAAAAGATTACTTTTCCAAAAAATCTGACAGCAAATGGGTGAGGAAATGGGTGAGACCCTCTAATATGTCAAGTTGCCCTCAGGTTGCGTGTATGGTTACATTGGGAACCACTGCTACAAACGAACTATAAATGACACTCGCTTCATTTTCAACACCTAACGATCTATAATAAATCGCTAAAACATATAAAATTACATGGCAATCTAACTATATTTACGAGAGTTAGAGTACGGGCAGACGGCCAGAGAGACAGACGACTAAACAGACGGGCAGACAAATCGAAACCGTAAACACTTTTCAAATATATTGGAAAATAATAAAAATCATAATTAGATAAAAATCATAATCGATATATCACGTTACTCAAGTGTTTCTTTAGAAAAAAATATTTTAGATTTAAATGTTTCAAGATTCTCTATGATAAGCGTATAAAAATTTTATGCAAGAAAAATCCAGAAATTTTGCCTTGTTATGTAAGTAATCGTTAGTATACTTACTTAAACTATAGAATAATTAATTGAAGTTAGATGCATGCACGCTTCCGATAGAACTTAAAGTTACGTAATAAATAAAAACAGATTTCTATCAGAAATTAATAGTTATTCACAATAAAATCCTAAATACTGGAAGTAAAACAGTGAACATTTAAAGAAAAAATGATCATTAATAAAGGAAATAAAAGCATAACTAAGAGAAGCGCGATACAACACCCCCAACAATTAAATTTATTACCACCATTCAAAAACTGCGATAAGAGTAATCTGAGTTACTGTCCATAGTCCAAGAGCTGTTAAGCATTTTAGGGAAGGTATTTGAGGCACCCTGAAAATTTGTGCAACACTTCTTTTGTAATGGCTGATTACAAAATCGAATGTCTGGCTGAAGGATCGTGGCCCAAAAAGTGTGCCAGACACGTGTCAAGTGCCATTTTTTTGACTACCCAAAAAAAGGTATTTGAGGCACGCTGGGATTGAGACAGAATAATATTTATACTTAGAAAAAAATATTTTGAAAACGACAGACACTTTAGTCGGCCTAAAAACTGTGCCAGACACGTGTCAAGTGCCATTTTTTGACTACCCAAAAAAAGTATTTGAGGCACGCTGAGATTGAGACAGAATAATATTTATGCTTAGAAAAAAATATTTTGAAAATGACAGACACTTTAGTCGGCACAAAAACTGTGCCAGACACGTGTCAAGTGCCATTTTTTGTCTGGCACAGGTTTTGGGCCACGATCCTTCAGCCAGACATTCGATTTTGTATTCAGGCATTACAAAAGAAGTGTTGCACAAATTTTCAAGGGTGTCTCAAATACCTACTCAAAAATGTTCAGCAGCTCTGCTACTACCAGTGGCAAATGCTTGAGGATATAATTCATGAATTTCTCATAAAGTGTATAATCCTGTCATTAACATAATTACGAGTATATTTATTTACAGAGATTTTTAGCTATGATTTTATCATCAATGTGTGATGAGAATTTCTTCTCTGTTGGTAAAAAGAATGCGACATGAGCTTAAATTATAATAACCAAATATCTCAAAGCAAAAATGAATTGAGCTGAATATTAAATTAGTGTATCTATATGAAATAGGTATGCATGTATTATGAGAATAAAGCATGTATTTTAAATTATTGAGGCAAATTACCTACGTACGAATAGAATGTTAACAAAATAATGTTGAGAAAAAATTGTAGAAAAGCTTCAAACGTCGCACGGTGGGTGATTTGCCGATTCTAACTGGCCAAATTCGATTTTTAAAAGTTATAAAAAGAGTTTCATAGGAAAGCTTCAAGCGTTGTGTTATGTACTTCTAAATATATAAGGTAGCCAAATATTTGATATGTGACATAAAATATTAATTTGTTAACAAACTTTCTCCCAGAAACTTTTTCAGTTTGTGTGCACATGAGGTTTAATAAACAAATATTTATGTAGCAAAAAATGCATAATTTTTTTTTAAATGCTGTTTCAAATACTTTATATATACAAGGTAGCGGAAAAGTTAGTAGATGATTAAAAAAAATCTATGGTTATATTTTTATTTAATTTGTAACTTTTTGATTTTGAACGCATTTCAATATAAATGCAGAGTTCGCACGGGTGCTTGAATTTCTAGACAGAGAAATTCATTAGTACCAGTATTTTCTTATAGAAAACATTTCCTTAACTAAGGCAAAATTTCGTGGTTTTAAACTAGATTTTTTTTTCTGTAAAACAAATACTGATATTTTGCCTTGAAAATAAAGGTAACTGTACGAACCTTGAAATAAACCAAATCTAATGTATATAAAAAAGAATAAAATATTTATTCCAATATTGTGTCTGATATTTCCAAATATATAGGACAGTGAAAAAGTTACTAGGTGATTTTCAAAGTTATAATTAATTTTGCACTTAGTTAATTTTGACATAATGCTTTTCATTTCAGAATAAGAATCACGACACTTTGGAGCTTTACCGTTCTATACTATCGTCCTCTTTTGAAGAAATGCTAGACGCTAGCTTGCTGGCCCCCTCCCTACCCAGCGATTCCCCAAGCGAGTCAACAACGTTGTTTCCAGAGTAATTTTAAATATATTCTCTAATTAAATCTTCCAGCGTCTTAAATTTTCTTAATTTTCTCCATGTTTTTATCACGGCATCTACGATAATCAAATTTGTTAAAGCCAAATGCTGGAACCTAGTTCGTTAAAAACCCCCCACTAACCTTCTACAGTCGTGGAAAAAAAAGTAAACACCCCCTACTAACTCTTCAACAAATTATCGTAGAAGAAAGTTACTGGTACAAAACGATTGCAAATAAAGTCTACTTTTAAATGATGTATATAAAATTTGCTTAGGGTGCCATCTACATATTTAAACGAACCCAAACTTCATTTTTTTCAATGACAAAACACAATTTTAAAAAGATGTTTCAAATCTACGGTTAAAACTATGCCTAGACACCAAATTTTGAGTCATTTGAACAATAAGTCTTTGAATTATAAACATTCAAAATTTAGCTCTTCTAATGTTAAATTACATTTTCATATTTTTATTAATTTCTCTTGAAATTATATTCCTAATGCGCTAAAATTTTGTGTAGAAATAATACAAAAATACCGAAACATAAATACATTGAATTTCCAATTTTTATAATTTTATGGTATGAATTATGAATTATGAAATTAATATTCGAAAAAATTATGAATTGCAACTTACAATTTTTTTATGGATTTAGATTTATTAAGTCGTGCTTTATGGAAATCCAAAATTTCACATTTTTCTTCCACTAGTTTTCAAATTATACTTAAAAAACGACAAAATGCTAGTTTAAGGGGCCGTCTATGATAGAAGTGACCAGATATTTTGAAATTTCTTATGCTATCCTATTATCTAGAACTCTTCAATGACTGCTTGAGTAGCGCATAAGATACCTTGATAAAGAAGGAGGCCCTCTCGGTCAACAATCGAGTACAGAACTTCAATTTGGATACAACCCCTAAATTACGCTAGTTTTAAAAAAATTAATTTCTCAGAAACTTGTCGTACGAATTGCATAAAAATTTGTTTTTAGGCTAATTAAAGAGTGTAGAGTTCATTTATGCTGTCAGAATTATGTACTGCTATTGACAAAAGCAAAGTTATGGTTCGTTTTAATATGTAGATGGCCTTCTAAGCAAATTTTATATACATCATTTAAAAGCAGACTTTGTTACTAATCGTGTGGTACTAGCAACTTTCTTCTACGATAATTTTTTGCAGAGTTAGTAGGGGTTGTTTACTTTTTTTTTCCACGACTGTACATAAAGAAGTCCTTTTTATAACGAATAATGGATTTTTATGATATTGAAACATACAAGGGTATTAGTACCGCTGCTCATTTTAAACGTTTTGCAATAAAAAAAAATCAAATTAATAAAAGAAAATATATAACATTAAAAAAGAAAAAATATGTTTCAGGAATTTTTTTCTATGCTTTAATAATTACGTCTTTTATTTTCGTCTCCGTTGTTACAGTTTTTGATAGAAAGACTAAATATTGAAGTTAAGATAACGAATTTTAGAAAAAGTTTTTATAAGTCTCCACTTTCGTTAATTAACTTCCGTGATTAGATCTAGTACTGGATTTTCATCATAAAATTTAAAGAAAAATAATTAGAAATTTTTTAACTTTTCGGGATTTAATCTGATAATAAAATATAAGACTTATGGAACAAAAGTAAAGGTACAGTTTGTTCAATATTTTTTTACACATGATTTTACACATATTTCATCACAAAGTATTTATTTTCCGGATATTAGAGAATACTTTTGTCACTGTCCGTTATTAAATATCGTTAAATAGTTTTTTACACTGTTTAATTATTTCCCATGTCGTTATCATAACATATATATAATTTAATTAAAACTGCAATAATTAAAATGATGCTAGCTAAGAAAATGGCATAATATAACATTATTAAACTTAATAAATGCAATATGCAGATATGTGATACATAGGTATTTTTTTTAACACAGGCAAATAAATGAACAAGTAAATAAGTACATAATAACACTACAGTCACTGACATTGCAAATGCGCTAACTGTTGAAACACTCGCTAAAAAGCAAAGAAAGCTAGAAAGATGTAACCTAATATTAAGGGAAAAAAACACTTGAGTACGACCACTCGTTTGAGAAAAAATGAGATAGAAGCTTCATTATTCATCATGCAACACTGCAGTTACAAAATTGTAAAATTAGCTAACAGTTGAAAAACTTGCTACAAAGCATTATACTTGTACTCGAATTATTAAAAAACTAATACCTTTATTGCCTGAAACCATCTCATTTCCTATCGAAATTTTCATAATCAAAGTTTTATTATCTTGTAGATAAACATAATTAAATAAAGTCCTTCAGGCCTGTGCCAGGAGAAAGAGGTAGCTTTCATATTCCTTATTTTTAAAAAGCCAGCTTGTATTTTTCAAAACACGAAGCTCAAATTAGTAGACCCGATTATAGAAGATTCAATACTAGCTTTTGTCAATACTGAATATGAATAAGAATTTCGCGAAATTATTCAGCTTTATCCAAGCTTGATATATTTAAAATGATTGGTCGCCGAGTTTGGCGATTTCTTGAAGTGCCCGCCATTTAAAACAACATGATGTGTAATGCTAACCAATGAACTTGGCCGAGACCTTAGTAATTCCTGTGCACATGCGCACTCAAATCGAAATCGCTTGATATATATATGAGTGCTGTTGCAGGCAAAAATAAGATTTTCCAAAATGTCACCATCAATAGACATTCAAACTACACAGCCATTTTTTAAGATAAAGAGAAAACAAAAATTGCTCCAAAATCCTTGTATCAACGTGAAACACTTAAGAAAGAAACCCTTTTCAATTTCTATTTTTTTGTTCCTCATTTTAAATTATTATTACTATTATTTTTAATTTTGAATGGCCACCTTTTTTAAACAAGATGGCGGATCAAGCTAACCAACGAACTTAGTTGAGACATTACTATATATTATGTGCATGCTTAGTCACATCAAATCGGTTAATAACTACGCGTGTTTTCGCGTGACAAAAATCAGATCGTTTCAAAATGTCAGCCACACTAGAAATTCAAAGTTCTATAACTCAGCCATTTTTTAAGAAATAGACGAAACAATAAATGCTCCGGAATCTTTGTATAAAAGTCAGACACATAAGAAAAAGTCCTTCCGGCCAGTGCCGGGAGGAAGAGGTAGCATTCATATTCCTTATTTTAAAAAAGCCAACTTATATCATTCAAACACACGAAGTTCAATTTAGTGGAAACCGAATATAGGAGATTCAATACTAATTTTTATCAATATAATGAATGTGAATTTCGCGAAAATAGTCAGCGTTATCCAAGCTGCTTTTCTTTAAAGTAACTTATATTTTGCTGCCAAATTCGGCGATTTCTTAAAGTGCCTGTCATCTTAAGACAACATGGGGGATGAGGCTAACAAGTGAACTTGGTCGAGACCTTAGTAATTGCTGTGTACATACTCACTCACATCGGAATCGGTTGATATATACGAGTGCTGTCGCATGCAAAATATCAGATTTTTCAAAATGTCACCCACAATAGAAATTGAAACTGCTATATCTGAGCCATTTTTAAGGTAAATACAAACAAAAAATGCTCCTGAATCCTCATACCAAGGTCAAATATTTAAGAAAGAAACCTTTTTTTATTTCTAATTTTTTTGCACCTCACTTGAAATATATATATATTTTTTATATTTTTATTTAATGGCCGCCATTTTGAAACAAGATGGCTGATGAATCTGGCCAGCGAACTTGGTCGAGGTATTGATGTATACTATCCACATGCCTTCTTACATCGAAATAGGCGAATACGTGTGTTATCGCGTGACAAATACAAGATCGTTTCAAAATGTTAGCCATACTAGAAATTCAAAGTGCTATAAATCAACCATTTTTTAAGATATAAACAAAAGAACAAATTTTCAGAAACAAAAACTGCTCCGGAATCTTTGTATCAAGGCCAAACACATTAAAAAAATCTTTTCATTTTCCATTTTTTTAATACCTCATTTTAAATTTTAAATTTATTTCTTTAAATGGCAACCCTTTTGAAACAAGAACGCGAATGAAGCTGGCCAATGAACTCGGTCGAGACATTGGTATGTACTATGTAGAGTCCAAGTTACATCCAAATCGGTTCATATATACGCCTGTTATCGCGTGACAAATATCAGGTCGTTTTAAAATGTCAGCCACAATAGAAATTCAAAATGCTATTACTCAGCCATTGTTTTAGATATAGACGAAACAAACACTGTTCCGGAATCGTTTTAAAAAGGTCAAAAACGTAAAAAAAATTTATTTTCAATTTTTTGGTATCTCATTTTAATTTTTAATTTTTTTAATTTTTTTAAATGGCCGCCATATTGAAACAAGATGGCGGATGAAGCTGGCCAACGAACTCGGTCGAGATATTTGTATACACTATCTACACACCAAGGTACATCCAAATCGGTTCATAAATACGCCTGTTATCACGTGACAAAAATCAGGACGTTTCAAAATGTCAGCCACGCTAGAAATTCAAAATGCTATAACTCAGCCATTTCTTAAGATATAGACGAAACAAAAACTGCACCCGAATCTTTTTATCAAGGTCAAACACATAAGAAGAAAATATTTTTTTCAATTATCAATTTTTTGGTACCACATTTCAAATTTAGATTTTTCTTAAAAATTTAAATGGCCGCCATTTTTAAACAAGATGGCGGATGAAGCTGGCCAACGAACCCGGTCGAGACATTGGCATGTACTATGTATAAACGAAGTTACATCCAAATCGGTTCATAAATACGCCTTTTATCGCGTGACAAATTTCAGGACGTTTCAAAATGTCAGCCACGCTAGAAATTCAAAATGCTGACACTCAGCCATTTTTTAAGATATAGACGAAACAAAAACTGATCCGGAATCTTTGTATAAAGGTCAAATACATAAGAAAAAAATATTTTTCCATTTTAAATTTTTTGGTACCACATTTCAAGTTTTAATTTTAAAAAAATTTAAATGGCCGCCATTTTGAAACAAAATGGCGGATGAAGCTGGCCAACGAACTCAGTCGAGACATGGGTCTGTACTATGTACACACCGAATTACATCGAAATCGGTTCATAAATATGCCTTTTATCGCGTGCAAAATTCAGGACGTTTCAAAATGTCAGCCACGCTAGAAATTCAAAATGCTGTAACTCAGCCATTTTTTAAGATATAGACGAAACAAAAACTGCCAGGGAATCTATGTATAAAGGTCAAATACATAAGAAAAAAATATTTTTTCATTTTTTGTTTTTTGGTACCACATTTCAAATTTTAATTTTTTTTTAAACTTTAAATGGCCGCCATTTCGAAACAAAACGGTGGATGAAGCTGGCCAACGAACTCGCTCGAGACATTAGCATGTACTATGTACACACCGAATTGCATCGAAATCGGTTGATAATTACGAGAGTTACAGTGTGGCAAATGTCAGATATATATATATATATCAATTTTGAACGGAGTGTGGTTTCGGTGTCTGGGGGTGATGATCGATGAAAATATACCAAAATTTTTTGAAATAGCTTTCCTCCGAACGGCTGCAATAGGTAGCTTTTTGTAATGAAAGCTACCTAATAGTTTTCAATTTCTAATTTTTTGTATATCACTTTAAAATAATTTTGTTTTAATTTAAATGGCAGCCATTTTGAAACAAGATGGTGGATCAAGTTGGCCAACAAACTTAGTCGAGACATTGGTATATAATATGTACATAACAAGTTACATCCAAATCGGTTCATAAACACGCGTGTTATCGCGTGACAAAGATCAGATCATTTCAAAATGTTAGCCACAGTAGAACTTCAATGAGCTATAACTCAGCCAATTTTTAAGATATAGGCGACACAAAAAATGCTCCGGAATCTTTGTATCAAGCTCAAACACGTAAGAAAAAATGTTTTCCAAGTGCTAATTTTTGTAACTAATTTTAAATTTAAAATATTTAAAAAAAATTAAATGACCGCTATTTTGAAACAAGATGGCGGATGAATCTTGCCAACGAACTCAGTCAAGAAATTTGTATGAACTCTGTGCACACCAAGTTAAATCCAAATCGGTTCATAAATACGAGAGTTATAGCATGACAAAGATCTTATATACATATATATATATATATAGATCAATATTTGAACGGATGGTGGTTTCGGGGTCTGAGGGTCATTATCGGTGAAAATATACCAAAATTTTTGAGAATCGCTTTCCTCCGAAAGGCTGCAATTGATAGGTTTTCGTAATCAAATCTATCTAAAATACACTACATTGCCTAAAGTTACTAGAAGCAAATGAGATTCCGACTTTAAACTTTCAGACTTTTCAGCTTATTTTGGCTTGTTCCTTTTTGTTAAAAAATATTTTCGACATTTGTGGATGCAGTATAACGTTTCAGGTTCTATATCCAAAATTCAATCTGTTAAATGCAAAAATTAATATAGAAAACTACACAAAAAGCGTTTTAATGTTTTCATACGATCACATCTTAAATTCGAATATGCTAATTTTTGCAAAAAAATTGTTTCATAAATCCTGTCACGTAGTGCTGCTTTGCCTTTACTAAAAGCCTACTATAGTAAATAGGATATAGACAACAGTACAGTATCTAAATACGAGTAGTGCAACGTGAAACAAAATGCAAGCAACGTGTTTTACAAATATATGGCAAAAAATGAATGGAATTATCAAAATAAATAATGTGTCTGCTAATAACGTTTTTAATTATATACATGTCTTTCATCTTTTTGACCTACATCCACTTTTATAGTCTTATCCAACTACTTTGTAAAAAAATTCCATTGCAAATGCTTTAGGTATAACAGCAATTTTATATTAACATTTGATTTTTTCTTTACAGAACTCGTATTTTTTCCAAATGTTATTTATACGTACGCTGTAAAAAAAAAAAAAAAAATGTAGATTTGCCAGCAAAAACTGCTGGGGTCCGAATTGCCAGCATATTGTGCTGTTAATTTTACGCAACTACTGTATTTTTCATGTTTATATCGTCAACAAACCAAAGAAAGCTACAGCATATTCGACTGTGATCGAGTTTGAGCGCGAGATGAACAGTACTTTGTACTGTAAAAATGTCGTTTTTTTTTTTCAGTGTATATTCCAATGGCGAACTTGAAAAAATACTTTTTTAGATGCAAAATGAATCCGCATACTATGTATTTAAACCAACAAAAAATAATAGTAAATGTTCAATTTATCCCCTTGAGGGGCAAGCAAAAATGTCTCTAAATATTGAATTCTCACCGGAATAATTGAAAAATTTTATTTTTAAATAAGGAAAAGCAATTTTTCAGTGATATTCCTCCAAAGTTAGAAATATAAAATTTAGTTAAAATTTTCTGGTGAGAATCTCGTTTAAATTAAGTGGGGGTATATTTTATCCCACCGCCCCTCAAGGGGTTAAAGAAGACAATACTATAACAAATAATAACAAATTTTGTATAGAATAAACATATTTTTATGCATAATAGCTAAGTTCATACATAAAATAAAAAGCAATTGCCAAAATGTTACTTCTATTTACGATGTAGCCCATTTCATAATTACTTTCAATTTATATTTTATCTTTATCAACGCAGTTTTGTTGCATCGAATATATGCAAACATAAAAATTAAACGAACTGGATATAATGCAGTTTATCGAAGAATATATAATGTACCATAATCTAATTTAAGCGGAGCTCATAATTAAAGATTTACTCAACTACTTCGAAAAATGTATTAACCATCTTAAAATACATAATCAATATGGTTCATTAAGCAGGCAGTAATTCTATTTCATACATAGCTTTTACATTCACACTAGAAACAACCGTGTAAGCATGGATAATAACCTTTCGTAATAAAGAACTTTGCAGTAGATAACAATCTTGTCGCCTAGTCGCTAACACAATTTTTGCTGGAAGGCAATCAATACTGCATATTAACCATACATCGCAATTTTGCGGAAGCTTAAATGCAATAATGAAGTCCCGAAGTTATTTCGGTTATTTCGGTAGTCTAACGATCGGGAGGGTTATATAGTGATAAACCTTTTACGCATCTTTTGTCACTTTAGTTTCTCTCGTTTTTATTTTCGTATCTAGATATCGATTATATGCGAATAATTGGGTAATATTTTGTTCATTTAAAAATAGTTTTAACCCGTTCACGCCGGCTCGGTGGGTCACACTCGACTGTCTCAGATCTGCGAAGTCTCCGATTTCTGGATACCAGTATTTTAATACAGAAAATGTTGTTTTATATAATTAGAACAATTGGGCGATTTATAGGAACAACATTTTCTCTAAAATAATAGTGGTGTGAAAAAAGCCGGAGACTTGACAACTCTGAGACAGTCGAGTGTGACCCACCGCGCCGTCGTGAACGTGTTAAATGCTATATTTTACAATTACAAAATTTTAATTGTGATATTTAATAAAAATAACTTTACCTTTGATATTTAAACCAGTAATTAAGTTCCTACATAATAGAAATTATTTTATCTATTAAAATATCGTTTAACAATCGGGGATGTTACATACGTCTCACTGTAGTTTTTCTTTTTTTATTTTTTTTTAATTTGTCTCGGTTGAATTATGTACAAATAAGCTTAATTTTACTTTGTATAACATATTTAAAAAATATGTTATACAAATTATATATTTGGCATTAGCAATTAAACTTCGAGAAGTTTATATACGCTTCGACATTTTATTTTCAGCCATTCTTCAGTTTGTCTTCCTCCGACTGACTACGTGTGAATAAAATATATGTAATACAATTGTAACTTTGGAAGAAACTGCTCGAGCCCGATTCGAACAGTTTTGGAGTTTTGTTATTATTTTAATTATGCGTTTCTTGCCCATATTGAATTTATATAATAAATATCATAGATGCATAGTAATTTCAAAAAATGTCGTTACATGTTTCCAGAAGTAAAACTTACAGGATTTTTACTTTAAATTCCGTTGTGGGACAGTCAAGTAAATGATAATATGCGAAATCGGAATGCGGCTTTCATAGTCTTTACTATTTACGACAGATCGACAGATTAGTAAGAACAATTCGCCATAAAGTTTTGGTTGGTATGCTGCAACTGTTCAACTTGAGAAGTAAATAAAGAAATTTGAAGCCCCTACATTCATGGCAATTAAAGGTCTTGAAGCCCAGAATTTATTAAAATTTTGGTGTGAGTGCCGATCACTAACAAAACTTTGAGATTATTAAAGGTAAAGTTCACCTAAATTTTTGCTCCTAAAGTTGAACCTGGAGTTAAAGTTAAAAAAGACGTAAAAGTTGAAAAGGAAGAATTATTTAATGAGTTTTAGAAATAAAGATTTAATTTAAATAAATTTTAACAGGTATTAAAATACAAGCTTCTCTCAATAAACTAAATATTTTGACAGATAAACTGCTTCCTAATAGAATTTCTGTCGGAATTAAAAATTACGATGTACGTGAAAACATATGCGAATTTAAACGTAGATATAACATTGCAAATTTTTATAGCTTCTGTAAATGATGCGTAGTAGAAAGTGTTGTTGGTGATAAGAAATAGGAATTAAGAAACTAAATCATTTCGCATAGAAACGTTGGAGGAAAAAGTAGAAAAATACATACAGGAAATTTAACGTGTTGACACATTAATGGCAGATGAAACTTTTCTGATAGCAAGAATCGAAGCTAATCAGTTGGTGTCAAACCATCATCACTATTCAAATGAAAATTGACATTGGCGATTAGTTACTTAATTTCAATTAGCAAAAAAGTTGAAAATAATAATAAAACCTTCAAATATATGCAAATTTCTCTCATACTCATGTAATTAAAAAATCTATAGTTTCTTCCTAAATTAAAGATAAGTATATACAGAGTAGGTGAATAGTTGATCATGGAGGAATTAGTCCAGTCCTAGGTCTGATTACCAACATGGAGGCAGGATTAATTTAAGGAATTGATATAGTAAATGCTTTAGAGGGGAATTTCAGAATCTGTCTAAGAGAATAGCGTGTATAAAAACGTTGAATTTGCAGCCGAATTTGTAGAAGAAAGCGCTCAAATAGTGATGAAACCACTAACAATAGTTCCATTTAAAATAAGAAAAATCGGCCAAGTGTGAGTTTTATTTCGTATGCTGACTATTTATCAGCATGCCTGCCTTCTATCAGTCAGTCTTACCCCAAAGACCTTGTACAAAGTTTAAATTTGGCATTCTGCCAAGTCCGCTTCGAAAGGAAGTTCCAACGCCGCGTTTTTCTAGATAGGTTTTTAATTAATATATCGTCTAATAACCGACAATATTTTTAAATCATTATCAACAATCATTGGATGATTCCGCGTCTGTAGGTACCTCGAGCTCCCTCATCTCTCCCGCTGAGTGCCCGCAATGTAAAGTTTGTATAATTGAAAAAATGCGATTTTATGACAAACTACGTGACCTACGTTAATTGCCACAGTTTTTCTTCGAGGTTTAAATGAACTCCTACTACCCCTTTTTGTTTTCATAAATTATATTCGGAAATAAGCGGTGGAGAATATATGTTTGCACTACATTTTCGACGATATCGCTGAAACAAATACCTCAAACTAAAACTGATATATTTTTTAGTTCAGTCTTGCGAGATCTCTCGAACGATACATCGCACGATATAATATATATATATATATATATATATATATATATATATATATATTTTTTTTTCAAGTGACTTAATTAGCCACACTAAGTTTTTCCTAAAGATATTTCTGAAAGGCTACTAATCTATAAATATGTGGGTCAACAGCCTTTATAAATTACTGAGTTTGAACTTACCACTTTGCATAATTTTAGAGAAATAAAAACGTCTGTGATAGACGGACAATCACACAAGTGATCTTATAATGGCTCCGTTTTTACTTTTTAATTGTGGAACCTTTAAAATTGTGCAGTAGGAGCTAGACGGAATGGGTAAAGATGGAATTGAGAAGCAGACGAATTGAGAAATAGACGAAGCTAGAGTAATATTTTCTAACCATATGATTATCGTGTAATATAATGGAAAATTAAGAATTTGCATTGATACTTCTGACTTAAATAAAACACTCTTTCGAAGAAAATCTCAATTAAAAACTTTAGAATACACTACAACTAATGTAAGTGGATTAAAAATTTCACAAAATTAGATTTGGAAATGGGCTTTTGGAAGCTGATTGTTTTTCTACATAGGCAGCCATCCTTAACACTTCATGGTTAAGATATTCCAGCTTTCAAGATCGATTTGGTGTAAAATAAGACCCGGAAATTCTTCAAAATGAAACAGAAAAAATACTGCAAGATATTCCATGTGTTGAAAATTCAATGGGTGACAAATTGATTTATGCGCTTGATATTAATACTATTTGATAAAGAGCCCGATTAGTTTTACAAGCACTAAGAAATGCTGATGAAAATATGAATATAAGCGTCAGTTTGAAGGTCAGAAATTGATTTAACCTGGACATATTGTGACTCAACCACAATAAGTTAAAGCTATAGATAGAATTAAAGAAGCAAGTAACAAAAATATGTTACAAAGATTACTCGGTATGTTTCACTATATGCATAAGACTATTCATGAAAAATGATGAGTCGAATTTAAATATAGAATTAGATAAGGAATTGGTTGACATTAGGAAATTATTGAAGGAAGTCATGTCACTTAGATAGTATAATCCAAATAAATGTCTTACAATTCCCGATCATGCTAGATCTTTCGTATTAGTTGCTGTACTGATACAAGATGGGAGACTCATATTATTGCAGCTACTGAAGTGATTAAATCTCAAATATCTTACCTTCTTATATAAAAGGAAACCCTGGCTGAGAAACTGCAATCATCATCAGCATATTTACGGAAATGCTGTGATAATTGGGACGGAAGACAAACGTCTGGAATTTATTTTTAACAAATCAATAAGTCGCAATCTATCCTAACTACGGAAAATACTTTTTGAAGCAAAACTGTATGCTCCAAATGCTTGTTACCAACGAGGTACATATCTGTACATAGCTTTTTTACTGAGCAGAAATTGTCATAATGATAATTTATTGCAAGACAATAACTACCAGATATTGTTTTCAATTTCAACTGCGGTTTGGAAACCGTGCAAGATCTCACAAGAGCTTACATTATTGTAAAACTTCTTCTCTAACGTTTTGTCTAAAAATAAAGATTCGGTTACAGATTCCTGTACGAAATACGTAACTTTTTTGGATGAACACTTGGTCTAAAAAGGTTTAATCATTAGAGGCATTAATATAATTATTTGAGAGAAATATAGAACTCAGGTGACAGTGAATATTCATAAAAAACATTAGACATATTAGATAACTATTAATAACTATTAATAAGATTAATTATACAACTTGCATAACTTACATCTAATGCATTTAGCTCTCAAGATGATTATTATCTGCTTATTACAGAGAGTTTTCTAATTTTTCTTTTCAAACTTCTTAAATAGTTATCTAGAAAGCCCACAATTGAAATCCTCAAAAACTGGTTTAACCCTTAAATGCACTATTTTTTATTTTCTTTCGAGAAAATTATATATGATTCTAAGAAAGGTTTATTATACAGGAAAAATAATGAAAATATTCAAATATATATTTTTCGTATAATAAGTCAAATTATTTTTTGTGTTGAACATCCGCAACAGAAGCAAAAACTACTGTCATAAGTTAAATAATGAAAAAATGATTATTTCATAAGTATAAATCTAGACACTATATGTTGTTTCAATTTCTATTTTGTAAAACTTAACCCTTAAATGCATGAATTATTCTTTTAGAGTTGTTTTTATTCTTATATTAAGGATTAGAGACCAGAAATTTTAAGATGGATTTTTAAAGTAATTTAGTAACATATTTTTGTAATGTTTACAGCCTTAATATTTCTATATAAATATAGCGGTGGCACAGAACAGATTTATTTATTAAAAGTTAAAGAAAATGTGATGCAGATTTACATCACTAACAAGGAAGGTCTCCATACTGGGCATACTCAGAATATTTTGAAAAAAAAAATACCAATTAAATTACTTATGTATGTAATAAAGGATCAGTCAAATTTAGCGGCGGAATTATAGTAGAAAGTCTGTAAAAAAATAAAATACTTTCGAGTATTTGGCGCGAAAAGACGAAAGCGTCACGTGATTTGGCGAGCAGCAGTTTTCCTCGCCAAAAGCAAACGATTTTAATGCATCTCAAAATTGTTTGTTAATTGATTTTTAGAATGCGTGTAAAAAGTATTTAATGAATTTAAACATAAACAATGAGACAGTTTAGTAATTACATTTTTTCGTATTACATATTGATGTTGCTTGTTACTTAATGTTATTACTTTAAAAACAATTTCATCTATAAAAAATACTTTCATATATCCAAGCGTATTCCAAAATAAAAGCAAGATTCATTTAGCAGTTATTCATTTCAAACCAAGGAATTCGTTGTTTCCATAGCAACAAAATTGAACCGACAGCGCTCAATTGGACTTAATTTTGAGATAATGAAACAATTTTAATTTTGTTTCAATTCATAAAGTTTGATATTTAACTTTCGTTATAAATATATATATGACAAAACTATAGCTAAATCAAACTAAAACTGACAAAACTACAATTATTTAAGTTAAATTTATTTAAACAAGTTCAATATGAAATATTTTTATCTTAAAGAGTATTCAATATGAAAAAGTATTTTTCGAAATTTCATTTTATCGCCAACCGATGATAAATCGCCAAATAAACGAAAATTTCATTATTTTTTTACGAACGTTCTATCGGTGTTCCGCCAAAATTTTTTTTATAAACATATATATCAACATGAGACGAACACTTTGTACTTCTTTCGGATTTTTCTGAATATGCCCGTATGGAGACCTTCCTTGTAAGCATTTAAGGTTTACATTCAATGGAATACATAGAATTTTAGAAACTGACTGATTTTAGAAGCTAGTTGTGTAACTATCTTCTAATAATCCAATAATCGAATTTATCATCTTTCCATTATCCATTTTATAGATTTTTGTCAAGAAAGTTGTTTAGTTTGTTGTTAAGTCCTCTATATCTAAAAGGAAATGGTTTACCAGAGAGCTCTAAGCAGACAAAAAAGGAATAGCTAAGAAATTCTAACACATCGGGCAGTAATATACATTTAACATTAATGAATTTTTAAAATACAGATATAGAACTTTAGATAGTCATTTTATTGGATACATAGTAGAAGGAGGAGAACCAGAGTTCAATCAGCGGAAGGTCTGTTGAAGCCTGAAGTCAGGATACAAACTACAAAACCTTTAACAGAAGCTAGATTACCGCAATTTACATGAAAAACTAGCCTCTAGTGTTCAATTATAACCAAATCAATCAGCAATAATTTCTCAAGGTGCTGCTAGACGATATAACTTGACGTATCTTGAAGGGAAATATAGGCGATACACTAGCCAAATCAAAGGAATAAAGTTTACATTTTAAAATTCAGTGGAAAATGATGTTACTAGGGAAAACAGAAAATCGATCTCCTGCAGCTGATAACAAAACTTTTAAACTTCGTACGGGAAAGATTCGAAATGTACCCGCTCCCAATACGACTAACAGCAAACCCGTTATTACGAGATGTCGAAGAGTTGCAAAACCTGTAAAGAGATTTGATTTCTAAGAAAATTTAAATTGCACATGTTAAAGGGAAGATGAAATGTAATTGTAACCACGTACATATCGTTTTAACTATAACTGAATAAGTAAGATTCTAACAGTTTTTGGATTTTATTATTTGTTTTATTATTTGTTGCTTGTCTTTAATAAAGATGTATGCTAGATAACTTCAGTATCAACATATATAGCTACAATATTTTTTTTTAAAGACTTCGAAATGTTTCATATTTCTTTGTAGCTTTGAATTCTTTCTTATTCGTTTTTTGATCGATTGTATGTGGGTATATAAATAATAACTTTTTCAAAGAAATACAATTAAACATTATATTTAAAGAAATTTTAATTATGAAATGAAATAAAAAGAATAGTTTGAGAGAGATTTGTTATTTTAAATATTGATTTAAAATTATATTCAGTGTAAAATAACATATGATAAATTCTCAAATATCCAGTTATTTATTTTAGCTATTAACATTAAGCCATTTATTTAACCAACAATGTATTGTCATATTCTATCTTTTTAATTTTCTTAATATGGCATCGATTGTGTAATAAGTGATTATTTAAAAAAAATCTTTCAAAGCTTTATGCTTATTCCTCGCTTCAGTTCTTTTGATTTTTATTTTCTATTCCAAAAATTAATTATACCTGAATAGAAATACGATATAGGATTCATTTTTAAGAAATCTTTAAGAAAATTTAAATTGTAAACCATATTAAGAAGAAGCGTCGGATTTAATGATTAAAATTTTTATTTAATATTCATTTTACTTTTATGCATTGTACGTATTAAATTGTCTAGGTATTTGAATCTAATGATTAATATTCTAAAAATTTATACACCCTTCATGGTAGCTTTTATTTTCAGAGGATTTTATTTACTTTGTTTCGGATCTATTATATAGGAATACATTATTTGAAAAAAAAAGTACATTAAACGTTTTGTGCTTTTCTCTAGAATTGGTTTCGTTATCTTTTATATTTTGTCTCCAAGATTGGCTTTAGGGAAAAAGAGGTAATTAATTATTCCTTTTGATATAATACTTCTAATGGTTATATCAGGAAAAAGATTTTAATTTTGAAACACATTAAAACAGAACGTTTGTTTTCATATTTAAATAGTAGTTAAAAATATATTTAGCATAATATAATGAATGTTTTAAACTGTCTAAATAATTGGCTTAGCATTCGTGTGTTATATGAAAGCATAATTGCTTTTTTATATACCATTTTCTTTTTAGGTGCGTTCGTAATTATATAAATACGTAGCACCTATAGTCGTCGTTTGGTCCGTCTGTCTGTCTGTCTGTCCGTCAATCTGTTCGCTGTCCGCATACAACTGAGCAAAAACTACCCAACCGAAATGTCTGAAATTTTAAATATATAATTGTTGCAAAATTTTGTCGAGTCATTTCAAGTGTTATGACAATTGGATGTATAGGTTCAGTCAAATTTTTCCGATACATTACGGCCAATAGGAAAAATTATTTCAAGTGCATTTTAATGATGTACAGCCCTTCGAACAGAATGAAACTGATATGCACGTATAAAGTGCACTAAAATATACATTAGGTACAGTTAGCGGTGAAAAAATACTTATAAAACTAGTTATAGTACGAACGCACCACATTTGCAACGTTTGACGAGAAATTTCCAGCTTGTCTTTTGACACGGATTGATAACGTACGAGTAGATTATTTTTCACATGAAATAATTGCTTTAAATATTTTCTGATACTTAAAAATTTTTATTGCATATTTTCTTCTAAAGAATACCTTATATACCAATAGGTGGATAACCTACTAATCCACTTGCATGATATTTTAAAATGTTAAATTCGAAAGGAAATCTTAGTCGCAAATCGTAGAAAAAATAACTTTAATTCTTTTTATTTGGCAAATTAGTTAAAAGTTTATTTAATGCAATCTATAATTATATAATCATGACTTGCCCATAACAATGTTTTTAATAATCCACATTAAGGTTTTATATTATAATGATGTTTATATAGATTAACATTTTTCCACTCCTTTATGGATTTATTTTCTGTAGTTATGTATATGCTGTTGGCATTTACTAGAAATGAAATATTTTTTTCCGTTGTGAAATAATACCTTTAAATTTTGATGAAACTTACATTCTTACAAATATATCGGAAGAAAAAGTAGATTTATTTTCTAATATTTTGACTTATATATTTAACTGTTCTAGAAATCGCTGTTCGGGTGGTTGTCGAGTTTTTTACGGCCGATTATCTGGAGGAGCTTTATAGATGTGGGGTGTGTCTATTGCACTACATGGAGATCTATCTAAGGTTACTAATGCGTCTTTCAAGTTGCGACGAAAACCATTGAAAACTGTAAACTATTATGTCGACTAGAGCAACATGGTTCTGATCTTATATCTCCCGTCAAAGTCGTTGATAGTTTAACCCTCGCAGTCGCAAGTTTGGGTAAATTTGACCGCATCTGTACATTTTGCAGTTTACTTCTCATTTAGAATATGTATGATAAACTTATTTTCTTAGCATCATCCTATAAAGGTCTCTTTCATGATTTTATCTACTTAGAAAGTTTCACACAGTTAAATTGTTTCGTTTATTTGTAAAATTTGTGAATGTGGTCACACGGACCCTATCTTAGACAATCAGGCAATAAATGAAAACTTTCTATCATTTATTACATTTCGAGACAACTAAAGATAATTTTTGGCATCCTACCAAATGTAGTTCACTATGGATACAGCTTTACCACGCAAACGGGTGTAGGCCTCTCCCTCATTCCGTTATTTCTTTGTTTTTGTGTTCAATTTTGTATAAATTTCGCTATTCAATGAAAAGAAACGTCGCATCGTATGAATATTATAATTACTTACTGGTGCCTAAATTAACTCTAGGGTCAACCCCTTTTTAATTTTGGGCATTTAAGCAATATTTTGATCTTAGTACTGCGGGAGTTAATCTCTCAGCCGCTCATGCTTCCTTTTCAGTTTCAGAGATGGAAATCTTTGCTAATAAAAATAATTTTGATAAGAACGATTACCGTAATTCCCGGCGTATTAAGCGCGGCCAACATAAGTCGGTTTTAAACGAGAAATTTTATATAGCAAAAGAATTCAAATAAGTACCAAGTATAAAGACGTTAAATTTTATTAAATAAAATGTCTGGTTGGAAATAGGTTTATTTGAGCCGAGGTATAAACGCCTACAATTACGGTATATGCAACTGAAATGTAGTTTGTTATTCTTTTTGAAATTATTAATTGAAATTGTCGGATGAATGTTATGTTATAAAGAAAACTTAATTTTAATCTCAAAACATAGGACATAGAAAATTTAGTTCTGTTTTTTTGAAAAATAATTGCAACTGGGAGCTTGTGTAATATTTTATTGTTATTGGTGTTACTTTCTTAAATCTACATCTGGAAATTGCCTCTATAACAAAAAATAGCTGTTGTTTTGAAAGCATGATAAAAATTAGATATAATATAGAAATGCAGAAAAAAATGTAGTTTTTATAAAGAGATTCTGAACAAACAGCACACTTTTCACAGCAGTAATTACAAATTATGGCTAATGATGATATTGTGTCTCGACGATAACGACCGTAATAAAACCCCAAGTGCAATGCAATTTTATGGCTGTACTTCTGCCACATAATTCATTGAAACATTTGTTATAATCTATAAGAAATAAAGACAAGGCAAAAAAATGCTTTCATTATATATTCTAGTTTTGTAAATATTTTATAATTCATAAAAATATTTACTTCTGTACTTTACAATATTTGATCAATTAAATTCTACTTACAAGAATTTAAATCTTTTTCAGAATTAACTTGTTAATACAGACTAATTCAGTATGCGTGGAACACACTATTGCTAGGAAAACACTAAAAAAAATTTTCAAATGCTTCTATTTCCGTAGAGAAGTAGTAGCCTTATTTAATTGTTTTGTCAGCTAGGGATGGGTAAAAGTTCCCCCAGAGCTTGAATTGACTACACAGTAACAAAGACAAATGTTTCATAATCTATGAAAATATAATATAACCACGAAAGAAATTATCCGATAACCTATTCCGAGTTACTCACGATTTAAAAAATGTGTTTAGAAAAGTCAGAAACTAATATATTTTCGAGATTTTCGTAAGCATTTATAAAAGAGAAGGTTTGTTTTGCTCCATGTGATTTTCGAAAACGTTTCCGATTAGTTTTTATACTGTATTAATTTGTTATCTCAAACCGCAGTATTGGGTTTTCGATGCCATCAATTATCAATTAAATATTTTCAGCTGCATAATTGAATTTATTCATGCAAGAGTAACAAAATAATATTGAATGTAATGTCGATAGTTATTATGTTAATTAATTATGTAGGACTTTATAGTGTTACTAGGGGGTTCTGCCCCCTGCAAGCTACGTTCGCAAACCCCCCTTCAGACACCGCAGAATCTAAAAGCACGCTAATTTGATTGGTTTTAAAAAGATTAGAGAAGATTGAATTATAATGAAAAAACCTATAGCATTGCTTCAACATTTACGCTTTCTGGCTACCGCTAAAATTTTAAAGAGATTTTAGCCTTCTTTAATCATGAGATTTCGATGACTGAGTAAGACAATATTTTCTATAAAATTTGAGTGGTACGCAAAGAGCGTAAAAGTTGGCAGCTATGCTATAGCGATCTCCCTGTAAACGGGTTTTCATTGAATTCCCTTTGATTGCGAAAGTTTAAGGCCGAAACAGTTGCTGTTAAGAGACGCAATGTTTTTTTTCGTGTTTGATTAAAGAAGATCAGTTAAACATTTGAAAAGAAGCTAAAATAAAGAATTAAGTATTCGAATGAAATATAAATTAAGTGAATAAGTAATGAATTGAGTCTTTGTCTCCCGGTATTTTTTAACAGTGTTATAAAATGATTGACATAATACAATTTACTGCTTTTACCCCTTCAAAGGTGGTGGTTCATTTTTGGACCACTTAATTCTACTTCATAAATGCCACATTGGCACCAGAATATTGGAATGAAACTGTTCTTTTATTAAGTAATTGAACAAAAGCATTTTCGTATTTCCAAACTTGTTTGTAAATTCTTTTGCCATTCACTGATTTCAACATTTTACGAATAGAAGTACCTTGCTCCTGAAGTACTTTGCCTTTTTTTACAGTGTAGGTGTCGGTACATAGTCATATCCTACATTTAATTAAATCCCTTTATAACCCCCAAAATTCTAATTAAATTTGTTTTTTATTGATTTTAGAAAACAAAATAAATTTCATTCCTTTCAGACGGGTGAATGGATTTAAATTTTTACATCAATAAAGAATTAAATGAGCTCAATAATATGGTACGAAATATTTCATTCTATAGCTTTATTGAAATACAAATGTGTATGTGTAAAAAAATATGAAATTGATGAGAAAAAATGTTCCCTTAAATATACATGTAGAAAATTAGCACAAAACAAGGGAATTCGACACGTTATTCAAAATTAATTACAATACCGTGTTACACTGTAAATGAAAGACAAATGTTTTATAATATATAAAATATAAACTAACAAGGAACAAAAATATACCTCCTCCGAATTCCAACTATTCTGAAAATCGTTCATTATCTTTAGGAACCTCATAAACTGATATATATCCGAGATATAAAGAAGCATTAAGATAATAATAAACAAAATTTATTTAGTTTAATGCCTGTCTTATATTATACGTTTACAAGTATACTGATTTCGTCAGACATTAATTGTACAAAAAAATCGGGTATCATGCCTGCCTGTGTTATACTTGTTAAAAAGTTTTATTAAATATCGACTTAGATATATTTTAATTCAATGTTTAAAAAAATACATTCACTACTGTTTTATAGAATAAACATGTCATTTCACTTTTAATTGTAAAAACAGTACTTATGTGTTCAATAAAAATCGAATATATTTCCAAAAACAACTACTCACATGTGCATGTGTGCTAAAAAAATTCTTATGATTATTTTTTAGAATCACTTCAAAGGTCATTCAATAAAAGTATCTGTGTCTTTTAGAGCCATTAAAAATTCATAAAAAATTCCATTATGTACCCAATCACGGTATGTAAAATAATCTCGTTTGTTAGTACAATAAATGCCTGACAAAATTGGTATAGATGTAAACGTATAATATAAAGAAGCATTTATATAAACAAAATATGTTTTGCCGTCTGTGATCTTCAGAAACGTTTTCGGGTAGATTTGTTGTACATTAATCAGTTTCTCAAGCTGCAATATAAGTTTTTAGGATGCTAGTAATTCTCAATTAAAAATTTGCGGCTGCGCAACTGATTATATACATTCAAGGGTAATAAAATGATACTAGTTTTAATGTTAATGTTGCTATTTTAACACGCTTGTTTATAAAATATGTTGCTTCAACATGGAAATTTTCGCTTGAGAATCGATAGCGTTTTAAAAACCAATATTTCGGTTTAAGGAAACTGATTAATTCACTACAACGACTACTCAGAAAGTTTACGAAAATCAGTGTCAACTTGTTTTTTAAATGCAATTTATACGTCGAAATTATATTATTTTTCTGCTGTTTATAAAAATAAAAAATGGTTTTCGGCATCGTGGGTAACTCAGAATCAGTTATTGCATATCTGCGTTCGTGGCAATATTATATCGCTCAAAAGCAAGAAAAATGACACACCTCGCAAAAATTCATTTTGAGTTTTGTTCCAACAATAGGTCTGTCATAGGTGCGTATTACTAGACAACCAGTTTCATAAGTGAGTAATACGGAAAATAGCTTTATTACGCTATATGTCCATTTGTGACCACAAAAGACGGCTTCATTGTGTGGTTTGGTAAAATTACCCACCCTTCAAAACATCATGCTACGTCTTCATTCTTAAGGGTTTTATGATTTTATGCACGTTTTTATTCATCCATTGAGCTAATGGCTATAATTTCATGTTACATTAAAATCATGCACATTTTCTTTTGCCTCGCTAGTGAAATTTGCTTTTGCCGGGATGTTTCACTTTTCTTGAAGGTGAGCGATATCTTCCTAGATATGACAGTTTTTTATTGTGAGGTTAAGTATGCAATAGCGAGTATTATCCACATATTTTTATTAAAACCCATGGTAAAAACAGTATCTTCTTACACCATTAAAACATATAACTGAATTCTAAATAATGATAATTATGTTACAAAGTTTTTTTCTTGCAAAACATTTAACGTTTATTTCTCTTTCAGTTAAAAAGTACTCACACTTTTAAAAGTTTTTAAATTATTTCTTCATTTTAATTATACGGTCAATATCAAGAAATTCAAAAAGTTGCAATTTTTGTGAAATAACATTTAAAAATGCTATCGTTTTTCACTTATGAACGTTATCTTTTTATTCCTTATTTATGAAAGGATTTGTTTGCTTTTCTAAAATTAAATAAAAAGTTATTTGACTTAATTTAATACTCACTTTATTTACCTCTTATACATTTTCTATAGGAAAAAAATAATATTTCCATTAATTCCGTTTAAATATGTTTTTGAATTAATGTTTTTTCGACTCTTAATATTCTTTTTTTTTTGTAAAAAGAGCAAATAAACAATTATTTTTCCTTGCGAACATACTTTACTTTAATCTTACTTGATTTGCTGAACAATAGAAAGTAAACATTATACTTTACAATAAATTACATGATCGTCCCGTGATCACATTTTTTCCTTTTATTAGCCTACAAAATAAATTTCTTTATTTTAACGATCAACTTCACTTTTTCTGTTCTGCTTTGATTTATTATTTTATTTAAAATTTCTTTTTAATAAGTTTGATACATATTAGAAACATTGTATTATGATGTTTGACAACTCTTTTATAATGATACTCTAGTGGATGTATTTGCTTTAGCGATTTTGCGAGCAACATTATTGTCCTGAATCGCTATCAATTGTGTGTGAATGATAAATCTATTTTGTATTTCTTTCAGTTTCTCAAAATTCCTATGAATCTCTGGAATTTGGTTGTCACGGATATATTAATTACGTGACTGCGGTTCTGTAGTTGGTACAGTCGTGGAAAAAAAAAAGAAAACATCCCCTACTAACTCCTCAACAAATTATCGTAGAAGAAAGTTACTGGTACCGAACGATTGGAAATAAAGTCTACTTTTAAATGCTGTATATAAAATTTGCTTAGGGGGCCATCTACATATTAAAACGAAGCATAACTTTGTTTTTTTCAATAGCAGTACCCAATTCTGACAGCATAAATGAACTCTACATCCTTCAATTAACATAAAAACGAATTTTTATGCAATTCGTACCATAAGTTTCCGAGAAATTAATTATTTTAAAACGAGCGTATTTTAAGGGCTGTATCCAAATTGAAGTTCCGTAATGGATTGTTAACGGAGAGAGCCCCTTCCTTGATCAAATTACCTTAAGCGCCACTCAAGGAGTCAATGAAGCGTGTTAGATTACAGTACAGCAGAATACATTTCAAAATATCTACTCACTTCCATCATAGACGGCCCCTTAAACCATCATTTTGCCGTTTTTTAAGCATAATTTGAAAACTACTTGGAAGAAAAATATGAAATTTTTGAATTTCCATAAAGTAGGACTTAATAAATCTAAATCCATCAAAAAAATTGTAGGTTGCAATTCATAATTTTTTCGAATATTAATTTAATAATTCATAATTCATATCATAAAATTATAAAAAATGCAAATTCAGCTTATTTATGTTCGGGTATATTAGTATTATTACTACAAAAAAAATTAGCACATTAGGAGCATAATTTCGGGAGATATAAATAAAAATATGAAAATGTAATTTAACATTAGAAGCACTAAATTTTGAATGTTTATAATTCAAAAACTTATCATTCAAATGACTTGAAATTTGGTGTCTAGGCATCGTTTGAACCGAAGATTTGAAATATCTCGTTAAAATTGGGTATTGCTATTGAAAAAAATGAAGTTTGGATTCGTTTTAATATGTAGATGACTCCCTAAGAAAATTTTATATACATCATTTAAAAGTAGACTTTATTTCCAATCGTTCGGTACCAGTAACTTTCTTCTACGATGATTTGTTGAGGAGTTAGTAGGGGGTGTTTACTTTTTTTTTTCCACGACTGTACATATAATCAACCCTAGAATGCTACCCTTTCAAAAACTTACAGAAATGATAACCCTTCGTCTCCCAGACGAAATGTGGATAATCGTGCTTCAAACCACTTTTAAAAACTAATTAGAATAAAAATATTCTACTTTCAGATGACTTTATCACTATCGATCTTCAAGTAAGCAAGGAAGCTTGATTTATTTATTTTCAAAGCAATCTTTACACATATTAGCATTATGTTCAACACACGTTGCTCTAGAACACGTTTGACAAAAGTTTCAATTCATCCTGTGCAAATTGAATGGGCCAAATACATATAGTTTTTTTTTCTGTTTTCACATTTAGATTGTCCAGGTTATTGAATGTTCATATCCAATTTCAAAAGTTCGCTTATAATTGTCCTTGTTGATCAGATCAAAATTGAAACATTGAGACGCTTCTTCATCTATGGAGCAAGAAGATCTTCTGAGCTTTATCGCAAACTTTCTTCTGGATAATGCTTTTTCAGGTTTTTAAGCCATGTTATGCACTTATATAACACGTGCGTTCATTAAACTGATATTTACCATACCATAAAACACACAAATAGGCCATCAGTGTGTTTTCCTATTACATGACATGCTATTACACAATGTGTGAAATTGTAAAATTCTACCATTTCCGGTTTTCTATTTCTTGATTAACGTTTGGATTTACATGAAAAGTAGACAGATGTATAACCTGCTTATAAGATTTTGTATAATAGAATAATAATAGGCTTGTCCTTGTTACATAACTAGAAAAACTTCGGAATATATCCAGCCCATTCACTTTTATTTGATACACTTCGATATTCAGTTTTAGGTTCAAAATTTGACTTCATATTTTTATCCTCCTGGGTTTGTTTTGCAAGCATTGCCTTTTCTTTATATTTATTCACAAAGAATAATTCATCATTTTCATCACTATCTGCGATTTCGTCATTTTCAACTTCAATAAAATCTTCATTTTCAAATCTATCCCCAGAAATAGAATTTTCTTCACCACTTAGTTCTTTTAATAGTTCATTCCCGAATAGCCTAAGATGTACCCAAAAAATTTTCTCTGATAAAACATTTTGACATGTCATGGCAGCACTGAAAAAAACTAAATCAGATTCTCAAATGCAAACGTTACTACAAACCATTCATCTCTGAGATGAATATTGTTCTGAAAACGCTATGAGCAGAAATATTTCGGGAAGAAGGTATATCCTGAAGTATAGTTACAAATGAAGGTACTGAGTGGCACGACTCATTTCCTGTTTTGTGAGAGACAGTTCAAGGTTATTTGTTATGGGCTTCGTCCAGGAGACGAATGGGTACCATTCTAGGGTTAAATGCTTCAGGGAAACTTCGGATTTGCAGAGGATCCCACCGAAAGGTACTCTTTCTTCAATCAAGACCTGTCATGGATGTTTTTTCGGAATCAAAGTACTGTAGGTTTTGCGTGGCATGTAAACTTCAGATTTTATGCATGGCTATGTTTGTTCTAAATAAGTAGTGCTTTAGGCTATTTTGAATGTGTTATATGGTCTCACGGAGTCTATTTAGTTTATTTAGAATTAACTCATTAAAGACGGTTGGCAAGAAAACTTGCCATGAACAAAACTTTTACATTTGAATACCAGTATTTTAGTTTGAAAGTTTTCAAATCTAATCTCAAATGTTGAGTGATTAAATAATTCAAAATTACAATGTTTTAAAAACTGGTGTAAGAGAATTAAAAGAAATTTAATATAGGTTCGTCTTTAAAGGGTTGAGTAGGAATTGTGTTTCTTAAAAAGGGAAGCGATTTGGGACATTGTGAATTTAGTGTAAGATTTTGACATTGACGAATCCGGAGTCTTATTAAGTTTTAAAAGTAAACGTGTAACTCCATTGCACATCCTTTTGCTTAAAATTGATTTTATAAAATATTTTTTTATTGTTAAATTTTCACCATGTCCACATTTAATGCTAACAGCTCGAAGAGGCATGTTACAGCGTGTTTATTTAATTACTATTGTTGAGGTCGGATATGCACCGGCTGGTTTTGCTGGTTTCCTCGAGCAAAAGGCTAAACGAATTTCTCTAAGCTAGTAATTTTCTATATACTGTTCCAGTTAGGACACACACTCCGTAGCGAGAGATGAAGTCAACTTGCGGACGTTGGACGAGTTATATGTCTTCACTCGTGAGCGATGCTGTCCTGTCACCGTGCGCTTGCGATGCGCGGCATGAAAATAATATGTACGGCGTGATATAAGATAACATTTTTTACCATTTCGTGTGTGATATTTAATTACAGCGGTATTTGTACCGCCTGGTATAAAAAACAATGCATACCATCCTTTTAAAATAAAACGCATACACAGTGCACTCAAAAAGTTCCAAGATTCCCGCTCATCATAAACTCAGTTAATGATATCTCAGCGAAACAGCCGGGATAACCGATCAACAACTTTCAGACACGCGTTTCAAGTTGTTGCATTCATTTCTGTGTACTTTCGACTTGATTGCGTTCATTTCTGTAAAGTGTGTGTGTCCATTATTGTCATTGAAAAAAAATAGAACCACGAACGAACATCAAATTTTGTTTTAAATTGAGAACATCGGCCACAGACATGCACGAAAGGATTAAATCTGCGTATGGTGACGGTGGTTTGAGTAGTTCGCAAGTATATGAGAGGTTTTTAAAGGTGAAGCTGGAAGAGAGACGACTGAAGTCAGTGACAGATAAAGTCTTCCATGTTCGAGTCTAAAGCGGAAACTGTTGAGCGTGTGCAACCGTTGGGGACATCAAACCAACTAATAGCGATATAAATTATTGCGTAGTCGTTAAAAAACAGTGCGGGATCTTTTTTCACGATCATGACGGAGGATTTGAATAAAATAAAGCTCTGTGCGCGCTTTGTGCGCACACTCTGGCTTCTGGACAAAAAGAAAACCCGTTTTCTTCCCGGAAAGATTTGATTGTTGTGGTCTATCAGGATCCAACTTTTTTACAAAACATTGGCACGGGGGATGGAGACTTGGTGTCTTTAGTACGTTCCATAAACAAAACGCCAAAGTGCGCAGTGTTTTTCCACTGAAACGGTGTCGGCGAATTAAAGTTCGTGCATCGAAATCAAAACCGATAACGATGCTTATCAAATTTTTTGAATGTCGGAGCATCATTCATTGACATTTTCGTCCTCAAGGTTCCACTGTGACTGGTGAATTCTACGAAGATGTCTTTCATCGGCTTTTTAACCGAATGCGTGATGGGCCTTATTTGCTGGACGATGGAAATTGGAGCCCCATGCAGGACTGGGATCGGAACTCACTTGGATTGGAGTGGAGACGTTCCAGAAGGCGTTTAAGGACATGTACACTAGTTTTACTCATTGCATTGAATTCGGAGAAGACTACGGAGAAGTTATTATTAAATGCAAGTGTAATCTCTGTGTAATATGGTCTTTGAGCGATAAGCCATGGAAATTTTTCAATGTACTGCGTATTACCTAGCTTGCGAGTGGTGCTGTAATTCTCAGACGTTCCCTAGTAGCAAAATGTATATGGCCCTTGAATGGCCTCTTATCGAAGTCCGATGACACGATAAGTGGCTGATTATCGCATTCTCATCGGAGAAGGATGAATTTCATCGGCAATTACTCACAAATGTCTCATCGGCCTGAGATCTATGGATGATCGCTATCTGATGAATTTCAGAAAAATTTGTGATGAAACACCGAGGAGTACGATTTGATAACGATGAAAATGCGATGACTTTTAGATGAGTTATCAAGCAAATTTTGATTAGAAAGCGATGAATTATAGATTGGTTGGTTGGGTGTATAAATGAAAGCGATTTCAGAATATTTATTTTCGAAATATACATACATTAAAATTTTAAGCGTCAAAAATGTAAATACATTCTTTTAATTTCTATTAGCTTTACTACAATCGTTTGAAACAAAATATTTAAACAAAAATATCCAAATTTTATTTTTATTTTTTGAAGGAGGGGGAGGGGTGAGCTGAGTTAGAAAGAGTTCCATATTTTTTTTATTTCTGAACGAATACTACTCCTTCATTTAAATAATCCTATTAAATTCTATTATTTATCCTCTTCCTAAAGCCTTTTATTTTAAATCAATTAAGTTTGCTTGTTTTCAACAAACTGATTTAAAAAAAAAAATCAAATGCATTTTTTAAGTATTAATATTCGACTAACAATTACCACTCTTATTGTTTATCATTATGTTTGATAGAAATATTTTAAAAGAATTTTATTAATTCTAAATTATTGTTCTGCTTTGATAAGTTTTTGCCCCTTAAATTTTTCATTATAAAATATGAAAGGTTATTTCTTTCATTTTATTAGACTTTAAAAGACGAAAAATGCAATTGGGCCTTTTTCTACCAAGGTACATGAGTAATTCAATAAGTTATACTGTTGTATAAACACTCATAACTCAAAAGAGTATATATTTTTAATTAAGCATATTTACTGGAAAGGGGGGGGGGATTGGTGGGATTCAGGTGTCTAAATAGGTAGAATTTCGGTCTGTTCAGAGATCCTTGACAAGAGGCGTACAAAAGCAAAGGGCATCACACCCTCCTCGTTTAAATAAAGACCATTTTTTATCACACGAACTGTCCAAACACATACCCATATTTGGCAATAAACCGTTTTCCCCAAAAATAAATACTTTGAACCAGAAAATTTAATTAAATGTGCCTTGCTTCTATTTAGTAGTGATTTGAAATATACTTTATTTCATTAAATAAATTTCTGGTTTAAAGTTTTTTTCTTCTTTCACTAAGTGGGAAGGTGGTAATAAGTATACTTATTACAATTTCTTTGTTAAATATTTGATAATTCATATCTGTAAAGTGCAAAAAAATAACTCTTGAAGAAGCACACTGTAATAACAGATTATATTTCTAAAACAAATGTATGAATTAGGTTCAGCTTTGCAAGTTCCATTTTTAAGTCAAATCAATTTCATTTAACCCCTTGAGAGGCAAGTGATTGCGTTCCTGTAATGTTAGATTCACACCGGGATCTTTGAAAAATTCCGTTTCAAAATAAAGAAAAGCAATTTTACAAGTTTTTTCCATCAAAGTTACAAAAATAAAATTTATTTAAAAGTTTCCGGTGCAAATCTCGATTAAACTTAGGTGGGATAAAATATATCCCATCGTCCCTCAAGGGGTTAATATTCACAACTTTCACACCTACGGTTAATTTCTTTTCTATTAGTCTTATGTCATGCTGATACTTCACAATTGTATTGTCTGTGAAAACCCTAACTGTAGGGAAGGTAGGGGATTACCCCTCTGAAATATTTGTATCTTAATATGATTTAAGAAAAATTGACAGAAAAACTATTTAAATTAATATATTACTAATTATTGATCAATCTAATTGTCAAATGTATTTGAAAATAACTTTTTGAGACTTTCTGATAATTTTTTTCCCACAACACTGCTGTTATGATTTTTTTCATTCAAAACATTTACATAAATTTATATTTATTATGGAATTGGGCTTCATTAAGCAGCACAGGATCAACATTCTCTGGAAGTGTAGGAAAAAATATTTTCAACACCTAGACTTATGCATCCAGATGCATAGGTCACAATAGTTGAATGCGGACAAATCCACACAAAGTGGAATAAGCAAAGGCTTTAATGCTCGTGATATTTAAAATGTTTAACATTTAACTGATTTTGTTTATTAATCCATAAATTTCTGATTGAAACAAAATTTAAAATACTATTGTACTAGTTATACAGTCAAACCTCGTTAACATAAATCTCAAGGCAAATTAAAAGTTTTTTCCTGATGTTATCATCAGTTTATATTATTATTAATAAAACCGTTGTATTAATTTTGACAGGCATTGTAGGAAAAATTTATATTAAAAGTACACCAGGTTAATTCTGTACATGTTAATGAGGTTTGAATGTACTTTTTGTTGTTTAATAGCAACAGCCATCTCCTGTTACTTTCTGTTTAGATATTAGGGCAGATAACTGAAAAAATACGTTATCTTAATTAGATTTTTTTTCAGTTTTATATCTCTATGCCTATATAAAATATCACATTAATGTTAGCTATTTTATCTTATTGTTTCTAAACTTGAAGTGTTGTTTTAAGAATCTACATATACTATCTGCATTTTTTAATTACTAAATGAATAAAATACCCTAATTTCTAGTGCATAATCTGCTGAGAAATTTTAATAAATAAGATTTATGTTATTTCTATTTTTTACATATTATGCAACATATTTAAATAAACTTTATTGGTCTAAAACTTATTTGATTGGCTGCAAACTATGTACATCTGAAATTAGCGTACACAAAAAGTACTTAAATTCTGTTCAATTAACTTACTCATTTAATATAAATGTATTATTTGAAAGTTTTATTAAGGTTAAACAATGACAGAAAAAAAAAAAAAATGTTGTTGCTTCTTCCTGTAACCCTTCATATAAATCGAAACAAAAATCTTCTACGTTAAAAAAGTTTCTGAAGCAATTAATTGTCACAGATGATTCAAATGTTGCTTTGTACATTCACATCCCATAAAAAGTAGAAATAATAAAATATTTATTGAATATTCATGCATAAGAATTTAATGAGGACACCAGTTTCAAAACTCCTTATCTAAAAGTTAAAAAATAGAGTTTTCTCTGTCATTCCATTCTACTGGTACCGGTGGACATGAATCTGGAAAACAATACCATCTGCAAAACACTAGCTTTATTGTGTATTTCTGGCATTGTAAAATCTTGGTTTACAATGAAAACCAATGGACACGATCAGAGGTTTTTCACGATTTCCCAAAATTTGATTTACTGGATAAGGCAAATTTTGAAACTCACATACTCAAATATAGCTAATAATTTCCAAATCAAACTTTAATTAACTCATTTGATATAAATTTAAGATTTATTTATTTTTAAATAACACATAACATACACAACAAAAGAAATTCAAAGTAAGTTTAAATATATAAGTGCATCAATTACACTATTTTTATTTATAAATAATGTTCCAACAGGAACAAACAAAAGCTAATGCGTTTAAAATAACTTTGGAAAAAAAATTCTCAAGAGAAATTGATCTTTATTTTGTATCTGGAGAATTACATGAAGTATCTTGTTTTAGAAGTGTTCTGGTCAAAGAATCAAACAGGACGGAATGCCACCTTTTCTTAAGCGTAGGTAACATATTCCATTTTCTGCAGTGTAGAGGGGGAACTCATGAATGTCAGCAGATGTAAAATGCAGTTCACAAAGCTAGACAAAAAGAGAACAAAACAGTAAATTTTTATGCATAATCATGTGTATGTATATACATATAAAAGTGTGGTTTATTTCAGTTAGCTTTATTAAGTACACTTGTAGTATTTTATTTCCATGGGAGAGATATGGGGTCATTCTAAAAAAAAAAAAAAAGTCCATTTTGAAATTTTTAAGAAAGAAAAAATATCTTTTGAGATGGTTGAATACTAATTCAAAAATAGAAACTGAAGGTGGATTTATGATTTTGGCCCCAGCTTAGCATTTTTTTTTATTTATTTATCTTGGATTTTTTGGGTTTGCACAATTTGAAATAATTGTAAAAATTTTGGTCTGTGCAGACCTTTAATGCCTACTGTTATTTAACATCTGTTAATTTTTCTATATACAAGCTAAAATTAACAAAGATAAAACTTTCCAATAGCAACCTGCAAATTTACAAAGAAAAAAAAAATTAAGACTTCATATACAAAATTACACTTTGTTTCTACAAACAGTTTCAGCGTTATTAACCATTTTACAAAGAAGCAATTTTGGAGATTTTCTCCATATTGAAACCTGACACTTATATCAATATACCCTACAGATTTCACCCAAAATATTATTTCAAACGACAACAACAAAAAAAACCAGCTTTTTGCTATGAAGAAAAGGTGGTTTTATGATTTTATTGGATTTTCTATAATTTTCTTTAAAGGCAGTATACCATTCATTGTGTCGAAAAGTAATCCAATTTCTTTTCTTTTTTTACATAGAAAGAATAAAGTAACATAAAAACTGAATTTACCCAGTTATTATTCATAGTTTGTAGTATAACAGATATTTTTATTATACAACAACAACTCTTAAAACTGATAGAGATATTGTCAGTTGCATATACAACATTTTTAGCTTGACATGTAAAATATACAGTTTAAATGGATCAACCAATCACGTTTTTTCTTTTTGGAAATAGCAGAATATTTTGTTGTAATAATAATATATTCTTTGAGCTACACTGTAGTTAGAGAAAAAAGGTTGGAAAAGATGACACTTTTTTCTAAAAACAATTCCCTCCCCCCCAAAAAAAAAATTAAATTTCAATGAGCTCCTGTAAAATCTGTAAAAAGTTTACACCACCATCGTTATTTTATGTCACACAGACCTTTCGATTCGAGACAGATTGCAGACAGTTTGAAGCGAAAATTTTACATTTTTGGCTTTATTTTCAGTCACACAGATTAAAATTTTACAATATCTGTTTTATTTCAGGCCCCATGTGCAGAAACCAAACAAACAAACAAAAAAAATCTACAATTTTGTATAATTTTATTCTTGCAAACCCGAGGAGAAAAAAAAAAAAAAAGCCAAATTTTCACAATTTGTGTTATAAAATTTAAAATATATTTCAAAATCAATATTTCTAAGTGGAAATAATGCCCTTCAGAGAAACACTTGAAAAAGCTAGCCGCCCACTCCACCCCCAAATTGGCATTTATCTTTGCATTTTCTAAAACTTTAATTCAATCAAGAATTGATTAATTAAAAATATTCTTTAATTAATTAAAAATCAAATAAATTACTTTTAATAAACTCTTGTTAAAATTATGTTCATTATTTTACTTAGATTAAATAATGATACAGCTGTGAAAGCATGAGAGAATTTGAAAAAAAAACGACAGTGATTTTTTCAAGTGGGCCTGCTCGCAAACCTTCCAATTGATAAGAATAAGTGATTTAAGATAATACTATGTCCAGTAATACTATTATGTAGAAAAGTATTACTCATCCTTGTTGAAATTATGACTTTAAAAGGGATAAAATATATTGAAGGGTTTCGGTAATTTTTGCTTTTTACAATTCTCCCTGAAAATTTTAATAATGAATTTTTCATATCTGTACCATGTTTGAAAATTGTCCGACCAATGTTGTAAACCGCATTTCAAAATTTCCAACTCATTTCCAACTCAACCAAAATTAGGTGTCCTTTTTTAATGACAACACCCTCGAAAGGGTTAAACACTATATATGAAAACATAAGTTTTGGCCACTCCCCTTTCACCAATTTTTCTGTAGCTGTCATATTAGCATCTTTTTGTTTTCTATGGACTCTTAAAATATTATTTTTCATGTTTTCTCCAATGCTGAAGCTGGCATTACTTGCAACAAATCCATTTTTCTATACTAACTGCTTTAAACAATGTTTTCACATTTTTTCCAATACCGAAGTTAGTCGTCACTAGCAACAAATCTACTTTTTCCTATTTTCTACTAAGCCATCTGCTTTAATCTATGTTTTCTCTTTCTGCCAATGCTGAAACCAGCCATCAACTGCAACAAATCCACTTTTCTCCCATTTTCTCTGCTAAATCATCTGCTTTTTGTCACATGAGTAGACCACTGACTCTTGCATCTTTTTTGCCGATTGTTTGAAAACAAAAATGTCAGCATCTTTTCCACTTCAGTTTGTAATATTCTGTATTACCATTCTTTTCTTTTTTTATTAAAAATCTTTCGATTTTTAAAGATTTTGCACATAAGAGGTTGAATAATTTTTAACTGAACTGCAGCATTGTGTTGGCTCATTTGAGGTAAAATATAACGATGTAAAATCTAATTTTTTTTAAATACTTAAATCCATTTGCTTTTCATTCATAGTAGCCATTGCCATTGACTTTCAAAGATAATTGAACAATATACAACTTACCACAACTGGTTGTCTGATATAGGTCAAAATTGGGAAATTTCATTAGCGGCCACTGGCCGGTAGAACTAGTTTTTTAAGTGGCCACTTTTTTATTTAAAAATACTAAACAGTAAAATTTCTATAAATATTCATCTAAAACTGAACAGCCCAAATAAATATGTTAATGTAAATATATTGGAACCCAAAAAAAGCAGAATCCTTGATGAAATGCAAGAAAATTTTATTCTCTCCATGTAAAAAAGTGGCCGCTGATAGACAATTTTTCACTGGCCACTTTTTCTCATTTACTGGCCCTGTGGCCGGTGGCTAGTGCTAATTTTGACCTTTATTGTCTGACTAGAACTTTATTTGATAACGAAATAAATGGTTACGTGACGCTGCTAGCAGGTATATAATTTTTGTTCCCATTCCGAGGTTTACTGAAGCTTTCCCCTTGCAGCAGCTGTTGCGAGCTACTCACCTACATTCCTTAATTGACTGCATATTCCCATGTCATGCATGCATCTGCAATGTGATCACAAAAAATTCATAGAGATAAATTGCTACATTTTTTCTTATTTAGAATTCATGCCTTGAAAGGGCTTTTTAACAGAACTTCGCTTGTAACTGCTGCTGAAAAGGCAATACCATTAAACAAAGTATTTATCACACAGAGCGATGCTTTTTAGCATGAATTGTTAGGTCGGGACATGATGATTTTGATAACACTAACAGGCTGATATTACACATAATCACATTAAGCAGCATCTGCTGCAAAAAGTAGTTTCTTTAGCATAAACATAATTATAATTACCCTTAGATTTCTCTTAAAAATCACGATGCAAGGAAACACTGTTTGCCTTCTCAGAGAGTGGTCTCATAGGAATTTCAAGAACATCCTAAGGATAAAAAAAAAATTAATATAAAAAAAATAAAATGTATTGCATTTCATTAAAGTACCGAGACACAAAAAAAAGCAATTGCATAAAATTTCTGGATTTCTTGATGTTTTTCAGGTGCAATGCTAAAAGTTAAGAATCATAAAATAGAATTCTTTTTTTAAAGATAAGGAATTTTAATGTACAAATAGTATTGACTCTAGGCTAATTTGGAAGGGCGTAAAGCACGGTGGACCTTTTCAAACTACATTATGCACCCAGTGGTCCTTACTGCTCTTTTGGATGCACCCTTTTTATTTAATTTTATTGCAAAATATGTCAATCGGCTGCAATAAAAAAATTTGAATTTCACTAATTGGCTGAGGGGAAAAAAATAGCAAAATTCATCGAATATGGGAAGGGAATGCGAAATTTGTCAATTGGTCATAGAGAAGGGGAAAAATCGAGAAATTTGCCAACTCCATGCAAGAATATAACTGCAAAATCAATTAATTGTGATCGATTGATGGAGAAAAAATATCAAATTGTCTATCCACCTCAGAATAAAAAAATCATGCAATTTTTCAATGCAACAGAGGAAAAACAGAGTAATTTTGTGAATCAGTCAGAAGACGAAATGGCAGGATTTGTAAATCGGTCGAAAAATTTGATAATTGGTCAAGACAGGGCTTGAAATTAAATTTTTCTTAGGAAGAGAGTCTCCCTCCTAACATTTATAAATGGAGGTGGAGTTGAGCTGTTTAAGGGAGGAGGGGGGGGGGGAGGGAAAAAATCTTTAAAATTCACTGTTATTTTACATGCTATTTAAAGTAATACATTAACACGGACATGACAAAATACCATTGAAGCAATTTAAATCAACAATTCAGAATAATTAGCATGCAAAATTTTTTCAATAAGGAAGAAAATCAAGCTGTTATACAGTCTATTATTCAACTTTCAATCAAATGTCATGAGTTCTTACAATGGGGTTATTAAATGTAGTTCAGAAATTAGTTTTTATTCGATTTTGTGCCCTGAATTTCCTTTCAGAAGGTAAAATTGTGACAGACAGCACAAGCTCAACATTTATAACTTTGGAAATTATTGAAAATGTATGATTATGCTCGCTTTAAAAAATTTCAGGAAACTTTGCAATATTTAACATGCCTCCATTTTTAACTACTTGCATGAACAATGTATATTTGCTGATGGCATCATGAATATCCATTTCAGAATGAAATTGTTTTATTATATCCTTAACGAAATTATAGTCAAAACAGGACTCCCTGGCATTTTCTTTGATTAACAAACTGACTGTTGAAAAAACAGAATTTCGTCCAATCTATGGCAAAAAGTAACCGTTAAATTTGCAGTTGATTCAGAATAAAAAAAAAAAATCAAAAACTGAAATTTACAACAAATTTTCTGAAAGGTTACAGCAGATAGGTGAGGGGGGGGGGAGGAAGGGAGAACAATCAATTTTCTTCTGGAGCTAATTATTTTTGTTGCAAGTTGAGTAAACTTTGTTTTTGGTTCGGGTCGATTTCAGGCTGAGCGTACATTCCTGCAAGTTGGGTTCAGGTTAAAACCAATTTTTCAAAAGTTAGTTCAGTCTATTATTTCAGATTAACCCCTAGGGGACAAGCGATCGGTATATGTGCCACTTAAGGTACTCAGAATCCTTCATTATTCTCACCAGTTATTTTTTAATGTAAAATTTACCTTATTTAATCAGAGGATTTTCGCGATTCAACTAAAGAAAATTTTCTGTTTTTAAAAACCGGTGGTAAAAGATTAAAATTAAGCCTCAAAGGGCTCTCATCACCAAGGGGTGAAAAACTATACCTATAATAATAAAAAAATATTTGTATGTGTGTGTGTGTGCTGTTTTCTAAAGAAACCGCAACTTTTTTCTGCGAACCATTCACAAAACTTGCGTTTTTTCCCCTATGACCTTTGATGAAATTTGCATTTTTTAAGAGGACCTTTGACTACTAAATTCAAGTTTTTGGCATCCTACGAAGAAATTTGAGTTTTCGACATCCTTCGAAGAAATTTGAGTTTTCGACATCCTTCGAAGAAATTTGAGTTTCGACATCCTTCGAAGAAATTTGAGTTTTCGACATCCTTCGAAGAAATCTGAGTTTCCGACATCCTTCGAAGAAATTTGAGTTTCCGACATCCTTCGAAGAAATTTGAGTTTTCGACATCCTTCGAAGAAATTTGAGTTTCCGACATCCTTCGAAGAAATTTGAGTTTCCGACATCCTTCGAAGAAATTTGAGTTTCCGACATCCTTCGAAGAAATTTGAGTTTCCGACATCCTTCGAAGAAATTTGAGTTTCCGACATCCTTCGAAGAAATTTGAGTTTCCGACATCCTTCGAAGAAATTTGAGTTTTCGACATCCTTCGAAGAAATTTGAGTTTTCGACATCCTTCGAAGAAATTTGAGTTTTCGACATCCTTCGAAAAAATTTGAGTTTTCGACATCCTTCGTAGAAATTTGAGTTTCCGACATCCTTCGAAGAAATTTGAGTTTCCGACATCCTTCGAAGAAATTTGAGTTTCCGACATCCTTCGAAGAAATTTGAGTTTCCGACATCCTTCGAAGAAATTTGAGTTTCCGACATCCTTCGAAGAAATTTGAGTTTCCGACATCCTTCGAAGAAATTTGAGTTTTCGACATCCTTCGAAGAAATTTGAGTTTTCAGCATACTTCGAAGAGATTTGAGTTTCTGCGATCCTTCGAAGAAATTTGAGTTTTCGGCATACTTCGAAGAAATTTGAGTTTCCGACATCCTTCGAAGAAATTTGAGTTTCCGACATCCTTCGAAGAAATTTGAGTTTCCGACATCCTTCGAAGAAATTTGAGTTTCCGACATCCTTCGAAGAAATTTGAGTTTCCGACATCCTTCGAAGAAATTTGAGTTTCCGACATCCTTCGAAGAAATTTGAATTTCAGACATCCTTCGAAGAAATTTGAGTTTTCAGCATACTTCGAAGAGATTTGAGTTTTCAGCATACTTCGAAGAGATTTGAGTTTTCAGCATACTTCGAAGAGATTTGAGTTTCTGCGATCCTTCGAAGAAATTTGAGTTTCCGTGATCCTTCGAAGAAATTTGAGTTTCTGTGATCCTTCGAAGAAATTTGAGTTTCCTCGATCCTCTGACAAAATTTGATTTTTTGCGATCCTTTGACAAAATTTGTGTTTTCGCGATCTTTAGACAAAATTTAAGTTTTCGCAATCCTTTAATGAGATTCATGTTTTTTCTGTGATTCTTTGATGAAATTTGCGTTTTATTCATGATGCTTTGATTAAAATGTTTTTTCTGCGAACAACTGACAAAATCAATTTTTTTGGTGACCATTTGTCGCTTTTTCAGTTATATATTTTTTATGTCTGAATTTCCAGACTGATAACTGATTTTTCATAATTTTTTGAACTTAATGCCTTAAATTTTCTGAAAATTCGGATAAGAATCACCCCCCCCCCACCCGAATTCATTAATTGGCCATGAAAAATAACACAAAACTTGTCAATCGATCTTGGGGGAAAACCCCCACAAAATTTGTTGATCAGTCAAGGGAAAAAAAATTTAATTTCAACAACCTTTCATAGTAAAAAACTCGCAAACGTATCAATCGGTTGTGCAAAAATATCACTAATTTGCACTCATTTTTTAAATAATTTTTAGCATTTTTCTGTTGTTCAGAGGGGGGGGGGGGTCATTATCCACCTTCTTGGATCAGGGCTGAAACTAGCCTTTTTTGCACCCGGGCAAACATGGATTTTGACGCACCTTCCCCCCTCTTCTGCAACGTATATTTACGAAGAGAATTTTACTAATTTTCTAATATCCGACTTATTTTAAAATTTAAAATATGAAATCATAAAATATGTAATACTGAACTACGTAATCTACAATGGCAGATCCCAGGGTGGGGCGATGGCCAACAAAAATATTCTAAATAAACTTTGATCCCCTTCTTGGTGCGTTTCCAAACAAAAATCACCAAATTGGCACGTTTTAGCGTTTTGTCTCCCAGATTTCCAAACTCTTGGAGACACCACGCAAAAGGGAAGCGACTCAAGAGTGAAAGGTTCCATTCTCTCATTGGTTGATCAGAAACCGGTCTTGGCTTGCTTCGCAGGGATGATTTGGCAATGAAATGCAAGCACTTTGAGAAATATCGTACCTAGTTAATTCATGCTATTTTGGTCAGAGTTTTGTGTGGACGATGTTGTCCAGTGGTTAACGCGCTTGTCTAGCAAACTTAAGTAGGCAAGTTCTATCCTCTCTGTTGCTTTTGTATTTTTTATTTGTGTTTTGTTTCGATTTTTATTAAGTTAGTTAATAAAGATTTGTAGACTTCTATTATCAGTTCATTTCCAATTTTTTTAATTGTCAATTAGATAATTAAATAAAATTTTGATTAAATTAAGTTTTAATTGTTATTAAATTAAATAAAATTGAAATTTAATTTTTAAAATAAAATAAAATTTAGTTTTAAATAAATTTCGAAATTCATATAAGCTATTTTTTATGAATTAAATTGAGCATTTATTGTAATTCAATAATGATATCTCCTAAACTTACATTATTTTTTTCCCTTATAACTTTAGTATCAGATAAATATTAAATTAACAAAATTAATTTATCAAAGTTTTCTTTTAAAATTAATTAGTATTTTTCATACAGAAAAACTTTATTACTTTATTATCAAATGCTTTGTAATTTTTTATTATGTATAAAATACTGTTAATGAAATTAATTTTTAAAACTCATATTACTTAAAAGCTATTTATTTCAATTCCTTAAAATGAATGTTTTTGAAAATATAATGTTATTTCTTACACTTATATAAAATATTTTTATTTTTATGTTATATTATTTAACAATATATCTGAATACATAACTATATTCAGATTATTTTATTTGAAAGTAAAATTTTATTAATTTATGAATTTATATTAATAATATTATTAACTTAATAAGTAATTAATTATTTAAATAAATTTGTAATAGTTAATTAAGTACTTTTTATTAAAATTTGCTAAAAAATTTTTAATTGTTTTTATTAAAAAATTCTAATAAACTACTTTTTAAAACAATATATATATTATTTGAAAACTCAGTTAAAAACATAAATTATTTTTATTAAAAAAATTATCATAAATTTCCCCTTCACTATTACCACACTAAATATTTGAAAACTAAGTTAAAGGCATTAGTCCAAGTAATCATTAACTAGAAATATTTAATGCAACAAAATACATTATAAAAACTTCTTACAGTTTTTGGTAGTTATTGCTCAGATATTATTGTTTTTGGTTCCAACTTTTTTTTTTTTTCTTTTGGGTGAGTAAAAAAAAAAAAAAAAAAAAAAAAAAGAAGTCATTATTATTTAATTTATTTTTTCATTATATTTCACTACAAGTGTGAACTATAATTTATTTTAGCTTGACCTTTTTCATTCACTATCTAACTATCTAAGAAATACTTTATTTTTTGATTTTTTTTTTTTTTTTTTTTTTTTTTTTTTGCCCTGTTTGTTATTTTGCAGTAATAATAAATAGATATTAATATTGCAAATTACTATACGGGCAAGGTAGAATTTAGATGATCTAAATTCCTTTCTGACAATTTTGATTATTTGAGTACTAGTTTGGCCATTTAATTATTTATATCTACGCACACAAGCTGCCATGAAAAAAAAAAATGGATAAAATTTGACTGAGTATTTTTATTAATTGTTTTATATAGTTTTTTATTTTTAAAAAACACATCAGCTATCAAGGAAGGGGAGGGGGGTGCTTGAGTTTACTGTTGCTTTGCATACATAACTACAGTCAAAACACATAGGTAATTAAATGCAGTTGCGTAGCCAGGATATTATTTCGGGGGTGCGGGGGGGGGGGGGGGGAATCCCCTAAGCTTCTGTCCTCCTGATGCAAAGCTATAAATAAAAAAATATTAAATTTTACTTTTCGTATAAATATCAATTTTATACTTTTAAAATATGGGATATGTTTTTTTTTTTTTTTTTTTTTTTAGTTTAAATTTACATACACCTGTATATACAAAAGGAATATATGTAATGAGTAATTTAAAAGTAAGTTACAAAATAATAAGTCTAAAATATTTAAATTGGTTACTTTTTTAAAAGAAAGTCAGTTTTATCAATTTTTTGCCGGGAAAAAAGGATATTTTATAAAATACCATATCATTGTTACCCGTGAATCACTTTATATGAGAAATAAATTAAAATTCCTTACATGTCGTAAAGAAAATTTAATATGATTGCAACTTAATACTTGAAATAATCTCAAGTGACACTTGGCGATTTGTTTTGGTGGTGAAATGCTATGTGCCTTCTGATTTGTTAGTTAGAATTGTCTACCACTGCTCAATTATCAGGACTTGTAACCTTGAGAATTAATCGCGGGATTCTTGTTTCTTCTCAACCAATGGGAGAATGGAACCTTTCACCCTTGAGTCTCTTCCACGCAAAAGTGTGCCTTTTAAGATGGCGACAATCAAAATAAAGCAAAAATACATATTTTAAAACACAGAAAATACACAAATTTTGAAAAAAAAATCATACATTAACCGCTCGTTAATAATTTTACTACCTGTACAAGAAAAATGTAGTACACACACCTACTTTTAAATACAAAACAACCCTTTTTCAGTTTAAAAAGTATATATAATATTAAGCTTTGACAGAAATTAATCATTTTTTCCCTTTAATACATAATTAAATAACATTAAAATTCAAAAAGAATTTAAAATTATTTCCTTTTTTAAATAATGTTTAGCATTATTCTGTTGTTCAGGTGATTAGGGGGGGGGGGGGGGTCATGCTCATGACCCACCTCTTGGATCCACCATTGTTTACCAGGCATAAAAAAAAAAATGCAGCACCTGCTACCGTTCTGCTACTGAGTGGCAGAGTACCCAAATGAAACTGCACTTTGATCCCCTTCTCGGTGCGTTTCCAAAAAAATCGCCAAATTGGCCCGTTTTTGCGTTTTGTCTCTTAGAATCCCAAATTCTAGGAGACATCATGCAAAAGCATGCATTTAAAGATGGCAACAATAAAAATAAAGCAAAAATACATATTTTAAAACACAGAAAATACACAAATTTTGAAAAAAAAAAAATCCTACATTATCCGCCTGGTAATCATTTTATTTTCTGTACAAGAAAAATGTGTACGCACCTACTTTTAAATAAAAAACAACACTTTTTTAGTTAAAAAATATATACAGTAGACTCCCTCAAATCCGCACAGCTTGGGACCAGAGGTTGTGCGGATTTTATAATTTTGCAGATTTCTGGTTATTGTTTTGTTTACATTTTTTAAACAGTAATTTGAATGTAGCTAATGATGTAATCAAAATTATATGAATGCTTGCAATATAGCAAAATATTAAAATAGTAAAGTATTAAACTAAAATAATAAACAGTAAGATAATTTTAAAAATGATTAATATTTTTAAATAAAAATAAAGTTAAATTATTAAAAATTAAATAATTAATGTATAATTAAATATGCATAATAAAGATGAATTATTGAATGAAACTTTCCTCTTAAAGGTACCATGTTAATAATTTCACATAAAAATCATAAAGTAAGGAAGTTGTATTTAAGGTTTAGTCAGATTTAATATGCAAAAAAGTTTGATTGATACATATATATATTTAGTAAAAAGATTGTGATTATTACCAATGATATTGGCAATATCTTGATTTTTAACAGAAATAAATTTATACTTATTTCATGAAAAACCATGAGTTCAGTCATATTATCTATAATTACATATTAGAATACATGCAGAATAATTATATAAAACTAAAAAATTCTGTAATTGTGTTCTGGCATCTGAACTAAAACTTTCATTGTTTACATCTGTAATGATGTGTGGATTTTAGGTTTGCAGATTTGAGGGAGTCTACTGTATATATTAAGCTTTGACTGCAATTAATCTTTTTTTTTCCCTTTAATACATAGTAATTAAATAACATTAAAATTCAGAAAGAATATAAAATATATTTCATTTTTTAAATAATTTTTAGCATTTTTCTATTGTTCAGGGGGGGATTACACCCCCCCTACTGGATCAGGGCCGAAACTAGCCTTTTTTTGCACCCGGGGCAAACATGGATTTTGCACCCCCCCCCCCCCCCCCTCTTCTGCAAAGTATATTTAGAAAGGGAATTTTACTAATTTTCTAATATTAGACTTACTTTAAAATTTAAAATATGTAATCATAAAATATGTAATACTGAACTACGTAATCTACAATGGCAGATACAAGGGGGAGATGACTGGCGTCAGAGGGGGGGTCATGAACACCAACAAAAATATTCTACTTTAATCCCCTTCTTGGTGTGTTTCAAAAAAAAAAAAAATCCCCAAATTGGCATGTTTTTGCATTTTGTCTCCCAGATTTTCAAACTCTAGGAGACACCACACAAAAGTATGCATTTTAAGATGGCGACAATCAAAATAAAGCAAAAATACATATTTTAAAACACAGAAAATACACAAATTTTGAAAAAAAAAAAATCATTATCCGCCCTGTAATAATTTTATTTTCTGTACAAGAAAAATGTACAGTTTGTACTACAAACACCTACTTTTAAATACAAAACAACCCTTTTTCAGTTAAAAATATATATATATATATTAAGCTTTGACTTGACAGCAATTAATCCTTTTTTTCTTTTAATACATAATTAAATAACATTAAAATTCAAAACTAGTTAAAAATATATTTCATTTTTTAAATAATTTTTTGCATTTCTCTGTTGTTCAGGGGTGGTGTCATTATCCCCCCCTCTTGGATCCGCCATTGTTTACCAGGCATAAAAAAATGCAGTGCCTGGTGCCGTTCTGCTACTGAGTTAGAGTACCCAAATTAAACTGCACTTTGATCCCCTTCTTGGTGTTTTCCCAAAAAAATCACCAAATCGGCACGTTTTTGCGTTTTGTCTCCCAGAATTTCCAAACTCTAGGAGGCATCACGCAAAAACGTTCACTTTAAGATGGCGACAATAAAAATAAAGCAAAAATACATATTCTAAAACACAGGAAATACAAAAATTTTTTTAAAAAATCACACGTTATGAGTCTTGTAATAATTTTACTTTCTGTACAAGAAAAATGTACACACGCCTACTTTTAACAATTTCGAGGGCGGCGTCCTTAAAAAAGGACACCTAAATTTAATTCCAAAACTGACAAATGGCACCAAGAATATTTAATTAAAATTTTCCTATTATAATGTACGTGAAAATAAGCAAGTTCGTATTTTCTAATAAATTTGTTTATAAATTCCGGTGTCAGTCCATTATTGCATCGGTTTATGAACAGAATTACTCTGCACCGGTAAAGGTTATATACTACAAAACAACCATTTTTTAGTTTAAAAAGTATATATATATTAAGCTTTGACAGCAATTAATCATTTTTTTCCTTTAATACTTAATTAAATAACATTAAAATTTAAAAAAAATTAAAAATTATTTCATTTTTTAAATAAATTTTAGCATTTTTATGTTGTTCAGGGGGAGTGGGGTTATCACCCCCTCTTGGATCAGGAACGAAACTAGACTTTTTTGCACCGGGTGCAAACATGGAACGGGCGGGGCAACCCCCCCCCCCTCTTCTGCAAAGTATATTTAGAAAGATAATTTTACTAATTTTCTAATATCTGACTTATTTTAAAATTAAAAATATGAAATCATAAGATATGTAATACTGAACTACGTAATCCAGAATGGCGGATCCAAGGGGGAGGTAACAGAGGTCATGACACCCCCCCCTTGAAAACCAACAAAAATATTTTAACTAAACTTTGATCCCCCCCCCTTCTTGGTGCATTTCCAAACCAAATCACAAAATCGGCATGTTTTTGCCGTTTTGTCTCCCAGATTACCAAACTCTAGGAGACAACACGCAAAAGTGTGCATTTTAAAATGGCGACAATCAAAATAAAGCAAAAATACACATTTTAAAACACAGAAAATACACAAATTTTGAAAAAAAAAAAAATCATACATTATCCGCTTGCTAATAATTTTACTACCTGTACAAGAAAAATGTAGTACACACACCTACTTTTAAATACAAAACAACGCTTTTTCAGTTTAAAAAGTATATATAATATTAAGCTTTGACAGAAATTAATCATTTTTTCCCTTTAATACATAATTAAATAACATTAAAATTCAAAAAGAATTTAAAATTATTTCCTTTTTTAAATAATGTTTAGCATTATTTTGTTGTTCAGGTGATAGGGGGGCGGTGGGGGGTCATGCTCATGACTCACCTCTTGGATCCACCATTGTTTACCAGGCATAAAAAAAATGCAGTACCTGCTACCGTTCTGCTACTGAGTTGCAGAGTACCCAAATGAAAGTGCACTTTGATCCCCTTCTCGGTGCATTTCCAAAAAATCGCCAAATTGGCCCGTTTTTGCGTTTTGTCTCCTAGAATCAAAAACTCTAGGAGACATCGTGCAAAAGCATGCTTTTAAAGATGGCAACAATAAAAATAAAGCAAAAATACATATTTTAAAACACAGAAAATACACAAATTTTGAAAAAAAAAATCATACATTATCCGCTCGGTAATAATTTTACTACCTGTACAAGAAAAATATAGTACACACACCTACTTTTAAATACAAAACAACCCTTTTTCAGTTTAAAAAGTATATATAATATTAAGCTTTGACAGAAATTAATCAATTTTTCCCTTTAATACATAATTAAATAACATTAAAATTCAAAAAGAATTTAAAATTTCATTTTTTAAATAATGTTTAGCATTATTCTGTTGTTCAGGTGGTGGTGGGGGGGGGGGGGTGTCATGCTCATGACCCACCTCTTGGATCCACCATTGTTTACCAGGCATAAAAAAAAAAAAAATTGCAGCACCTGCTACCGTTCTGCTACTGAGTGGCAGAGTACCCAAATGAAACTGCACTTTGATCCCCTTCTTGGTGCGTTTCCAAAAAAATCACCAAATTGGCCCGTTTTTGCGTTTTGTCTCTTAGAATCCCAAACTCTAGGAGACATCATGCAAAAGCATGCATTTAAAGATGGCAACAATAAAAATAAAGCAAAAATACATATTTTAAAACACAGAAAATACACAAATTTTGAAAAAAAAAAAAATCCTACATTATCCGCCTGGTAATCATTTTATTTTCTGTACAAGAAAAATGTATACACACCTACTTTTAAATACAAAACAACACTTTTTTAGTTAAAAAATATATACAGTAGACTCCCTCAAATCCGCACAGCTTGGGACCAGAGGTTGTGCTGATTTTAAAATTTTGCAGATTTCTGGTTATTGTTTTGTTTACATTTTTTAAACAGTAATTTGAATGTAGCTAATGATGTAATCGAAATTATATGAATGCTTGCAGTATAGCAAAATATTAAAATAGTAAAGTATTAAACTAAAATAATAAACAGTAAGATAATTTTAAAAATGATTAATATTTTTAAATAAAAATAAAGTTAAATTATTAAAAATTAAATAATTAATGTATAATTAAATATGCATAATAAAGATGAATTATTGAATGAAACTTTCCTCTTAAAGGTACCATGTTAATAATTTCACATAAAAATCATAAAGTAAGGAAGTTGTATTTAAGGTTTAGTCAGATTTAATATGCAAAAAAGTTTGATTGATACATATATATATTTAGTAAAAAGATTGTGATTATTACCAATGATATTGGCAATATCTTGATTTTTACCAGAAATAAATTTATACTTATTTCATGAAAAACCATGAATTCAGTCATATTATCTATAATTTCATATTAAAATACATGCAGAATAATTATATAAAACTAAAAAATTCTGTAATTGTGTTCTGGCATCTGAACTAAAACTTTCATTGTTTACATCTGTAATGATGTGTGGATTTTAGGTTTGCAGATTTGAGGGAGTCTACTGTATATATTAAGCTTTGACTGCAATTAATCTTTTTTTTTTTCTTTAATACATAGTAATTAAATAACATTAAAATTCAAAAAGAATATAAAATATATTTCATTTTTTAAATAATTTTTAGCATTTTTCTATTGTTCAAGGGGGGGGGGATTACCCCCCCTCTTGGATCAGGGCCGAAACTAGCCTTTTTTGCACCTGGGGCAAACATGGATTTTGCACCCCCCCCCCTCTTCTGCAAAGTATATTTAAAAAGAGAATTTTACTAATTTTCTAATATTAGACTTACTTTAAAATTTAAAATATGTAATACTGAACTACGTAATCTACAATGGCAGATACAAGGGGGAGATGACTGGCATCAGAGGGGGGGGGGTCATGAACACCAACAAAAATATTCTACTTTAATCCCCTTCTTGGTGTGTTTCAAAAAAAAAAAAAATCCCCAAATTGGCATGTTTTTGCGTTTTGTCTCCCAGATTTTCAAACTCTAGGAGACACCACACAAAAGTATGCATTTTAAGATGGCGACAATCAAAATAAAGCAAAAATACATATTTTAAAACACAGAAAATACACAAATTTTGAAAAAAAAAATCATTATCCGCCCTGTAATAATTTTATTTTCTGTACAAGAAAAATGTACAGTTTGTACTACAAACACCTACTTTTAAATACAAAACAACCCTTTTTCAGTTAAAAAAATATATATATATATTAAGCTTTGACTTGACAGCAATTAATCCTTTTTTTCTTTTAATACATAATTAAATAACATTAGAATTCAAAACTAGTTAAAAATATATTTCATTTTTTAAATAATTTTTTGCATTTTTCTGTTGTTCAGGGGGGTGTCATTATCCTCCCCTCTTGGATCCGCCATTGTTTACCAGGCATAAAAAAATGCAGTGCCTGGTGCCGTTCTGCTACTGAGTTAGAGTACCCAAATTAAACTGCACTTTGATCCCCTTCTTGGTGTTTTCCCAAAAAAAAATCACCAAATCGGCACGTTTTTGCGTTTTGTCTCCCAGAATTTCCAAACTCTAGGAGGCATCACGCAAAAACGTTCACTTTAAGATGGCGACAATAAAAATAAAGCAAAAATACATATTTTAAAACACAAGAAATACAAAAATTTTTTAAAAAAATCACACATTATGAGTCTTGTAATAATTTTACTTTCTGTACAAGAAAAATGTACACACGCCTACTTTTAACAATTTCGAGGGCGGCGTCCTTAAAAAAAGGACACCTAAATTTAATTCCAAAACTGACAAATGGCACCAAGAATATTTAATTAAAATTTTCCTATTATAATGTACGTGAAAATAAGCAAGTTCGTATTTTCTAATAAATTTGTTTATAAATTCCGGTGTCAGTCCATTATTGCATCGGTTTATGAACAGAATTACTCTGCACCGGTAAAGGTTATATACTACAAAACAACCATTTTTTAGTTTAAAAAGTATATATATATTAAGCTTTGACAGCAATTAATCATTTTTTTCCTTTAATACTTAATTAAATAACATTAAAATTTAAAAAAAATTAAAAATTATTTCATTTTTTAAATAAATTTTAGCATTTTTATGTTGTTCAGGGGGAGGGGGGTCATCACCCCCTCTTGGATCAGGAACGAAACTAGACTTTTTTGCACCGGGTGCAAACATGGAACGGGCGGGGCAAACCCCCCCCCCCTCTTCTGCAAAGTATATTTAGAAAGATAATTTTACTAATTTTCTAATATCCGACTTATTTTAAAATTAAAAATATGAAATCATAAAATATGTAATACTGAACTACGTAATCTAGAATGGCGGATCCAAGGGGGAGGTGACAGAGGTCATCAGGGCCGAAACTAAGGGGGGGCTGAGGGGGCATGTGCCCCGGGCGCCAGAACGAAGGGGCGCCAAATGAAGGATTATACCTTTGGAATGGATCATTTTCTTCTGATGGACTGATGGCTTCTATTATTATGAAAAAGCCATTATAAATAAAGTGTTAGATGAAGATAAAAAAAAAAAGAAAAAAAATATGGTCATTTTTTTTCCTTATTCTGACCAGAAAATCAGAGTTCTAACTTTTTACGGCTGCTCTTTTATCTTCAGCTAACACTTCATTTATAATGGCTGTTTCATAATAATGGAAGCCATCAGTCCATCAGAAAAAAGTAACTCGGTGAAAGCGGAAACTCGGTTAGGCGGGACTCGAATAATCGGGACTCTACTGAATATGTCATTTTAAAAATGATCTGTACAATATTTTTGTTGATGTTCAGAGGGACCTCCCCCTTGGATCCGCCAGTGTAAATTGTTCAGTATTACATATTTTATGATTATATATTTTAAATTTTAAAATAAGTCGTCTATTATAAAGTTAGTAAAATTCTCTTTGTAAATATACTTTGCGGAAGAGGGGGGGGGTGCCAAAATCCATGTTTGCCCCGGGTGCAAGAAAGGCTAGTTTCGGTCCTGGAGGTCATGACCCCCCCCCCCTTGAAAACCAACAAAAATATTTTAACTAAACTTTGATCCCCCCCTTCTTGGTGCATTTCCAAACCAAATCACAAAATCGGCATGTTTTTGCGTTTTGTCTCCCAGATTACCAAACTCTAGGAGACAACACGCAAAAGTGTGCATTTTAAAATGGCGACAATCAAAATAAAGCAAAAATACACATTTTAAAACACAGAAAATAGACAAATTAAAAAAAAAAAATCATACATTATCTGCACTGTAATAATTTTACTTTCTGTATAAGAAAAATTTACACACACCTACTTTTAAGTATACAAAATAACCCTTTTTCAGTTTTAAAAATATATATATATATATTAAGCTTTGACAGCAATTAATCATTTCTTTCCTTTAACACAAAAATCTTAAAATATTTATAATCAGCACTAAGTATTTGACTATTTTGATATTTGCGAACCCTGCCAAAATTTTTTTTATCTTAAGTGACAGAGTATTTTATGAACTTTTTTGGATTTTAATATCATCCCCCCCTCCCTCCTCTGCCTGTTTCTTTTTGAAAATCGCAGCTGTAGGGGTTATTTCGGGTGTTATTGAAAAAAAGGTGTTAAAAGGGGGGTTTATTTTTCTTAAATCCTGACTTAATAATATTAAAGCATTTTGGTTGCCAGAATGATTGGTACTTTTTTTTTTTTTTGCTTATTTTAAAATATTTTTTCTCTTTATTCGATCAGAAAATGTAAAAGGATTTATACATACAGCAACCAGAAACAACATATACATACAGACTTGCCAATCTCCGAGACCCAAAAATCGGATTTTATTTCAGAATTCGGGTTTTTATTTTTTCCCGTAAAAACATTATTTTAAAAATGTAATCACGTTCTGTACCAGTTTAATTACAAAACAATAATAAAGAACTTCATTATTATTCGAGACAAATTACCGATATGATAATAAAAATTTCAAGCTATTAAAAAATGTGTAAGAAACTCAAGGGTACAGGGAAACGTGGAAAATCAGAAATATTGTCAACTCTGTATAGTATTTTCACAACATTTATTTGTGAAAAAAGTAATAACATCAGAAAGAATGAAATAGGTACTTACATATTTCCGAGAAAAGGTATTTTTTCAACTTCCAAGGAGCTCACGCTGTCGCTGAAGCAATGGCGTCCGCTTCCTCCTTCCTCGCTGGAGAGTTCATCAAAACAACAACACCGACTTCATCCGGGACTTCGCGCAGCCTTCGTCTTTCAACCAATCAGATTTGCGCTTCCAGAAAAACTGCGATTTCGCCGTTATTTCACAGAGATTCGATATTGGGCAGTTATCTGTTGTTGGTGAGTTACCAATCAGCACGTTTTCATCGGCAAATGAGCTGATAGTGTTAGCTTTAGTTGATGAAATATAGCCTCATCAAAACCGGTTCTCATATGTTGCTCGCAATGATATACGTGTATTATTTCTCGAGCAACTTTCGAGGAATTGATGAAAGGCCTAGCAAAATGCGACCAGTCGCTGCTACTAGGGTTCCTACTAGCAGTTTCAAATTATAAATTGTATCTTATTTATTGGCAGAAATTTCGAGATCACATAATGCAAGATTTATTATTCTGAATAAGCGGTCCGAATGTATGAAAATTGGTGCCGATTTCGCATTCTTGATATTACTCATAAAAGTTTCATAAGATCTAGCGGTTTTTGATAAGTTATATTCTTTCATGCAAATATAAACATCGGATCATTATTACAGGATTCCTACAGTTTCAAGGAACGTGCCAGTATTTCCTTATAGAAAAACATGAACAATGTAACAGCATGTTTGCACAGGGGTATTTTCTCTGTTATTAAATACTGGTATTATTCTGACCTAAAATTCAAGGGAATTACATAACATGGAGGAACCGGTATTAGACTATATTGAGTTTCGCTGGTGACATACGTGATAATCTTATTTGATGTGACAATAAAATAAAATAAAATAAAGCATCGTCTAAATGTAACTAAATAACTTATCCTCATTTCATTCAATTACGTAGCTTGGATATTTTATTAGAATCATTCGAAAAACGAGGATCTAATAAAACTTTCGATTTTCCTAATTTTCATCATCCTTATAATACCACCTTAAGAAAATTAAATATTCTGCCTTAATGAACGTAAATGAATAAGCATAAATGAGTGCTCTCTTTCTAATCAGCTGATAATGAATAGATTTTTCAGAAATTTGTAAATAGAACTTCTCTATTAGAAGCATTCTTTATTTTGTGTTCGGTTAACATTAATTATTTTTTAAATTATTGCTTAGTACATTTGCTTTCGTAATTTTGTTTTTTTTAATAATTAGATTTTGTTTTAAAAATCTCCCTAACAGACTATCTTTTTTTGCGATTTTTATTTTTATTTTTATTTTGTTCACAATAAGCCTTTGGATTAAACATTTTTAAACATGTTATAATGCATTGATATATAGAACCAGCATTTATCCTTAAAACTAACGAAAGAAAATTATTTGAAAATGTTAATTAGTAAACCACATCAATTGAAATGAGATATCATTAAACGTACCAGTCTATTGAAATGCTACTTAATGAATTGATTTCGGTTTAAAATCAGGTGTGCTTAAATATATATTTAACTTCACTATGATTACAAATTATAATGCTTCATAAATATTAAGTAGTTTTAGTAATGCAGAGAATAATTGAATGTGTTATCAAACTTGAAACTTTTCTAATTTATTTTTTGGTGCTTTCGTAATTATATAAATACGTAGCACAATAGTCGTCGTTCGGTTCGTCTGTCTGTCTGTATGTCCGTCTGTCCGCAGATAACAGAACAAAAACTTCCCAAACGAATGGTCTGAAAGTTTAAATATATGATTGTTGCAAAATTTTGTCGTGTCATTTCAAATTTTATGAAAATCGGATGCACAGTTTAATTGCAGGGACAGTCAAAAATTTTGCCTTGCATTACGACCAATGGGAAAGAAATTATTTCATGTGCATTTTAATGATGTTACAGTGTTTAGAACAGAAAAAAATAGATATGAACTTATGAAGTGCACTAAAATATACATTCAGTACAATGTGCGGTGCAAAAAATATTTATAAAACTAGTTTTAGTCTTATAAATAGCACGAACGGCTTTAAAATTTAAAATTTAACCGAAAGATTCCTTGACTCATGCCAAAGAGTGCATCTAAGAAAAAAAGTAAAAATAAAAATAAATAAAAGTATAATAATAATAAATCACCGCTTAGCAATTGAAAAACCATTGTAAAAAAACTCCTAACGTTATTGAAATGGAGACCATAGCATACATGTCAACTTACCAATAACTTCCGTAAAACTGTACCGATATCGCCAGTAGTAAAAAAAACATGTTCCGAACCACAATAAATATTTATTAAAATGTATCTTGTTTCATTGTGTTCTTTATATAAATTTATTTATAAAAAAAATTTCCGATGTAGTAATCGCTTATTTAATCTAGGTCACACTGAAACAATTTTACGGAAATTATCGGTAAGTTGGTAGCTACGCCAAAAAACGGGGGAAAAAAGGGGGTTGACCCCGAAGTAGTTGTTACATTTCAGCGTTAATTGGAATCAATATTGAGAGGGTGTAATTTGTGACAAGCGTCTAGCGATCACACTTTTTCATTTTCATCCTGTGATCCTGCGGGATCAGCGCGCTCCGCGCATCACGTATTTTGCACCATACCCATACCGTCCGCGCATGACGTATATTTTTTTATATTTAGATGTTACATAGATGTTTAGATGCAACATAAAATTACTAGAAACATATAAAAATTTATTATATTCAGAATTTAAAATGCCTTTAAATGATTAAAAAATAAATAGATTACCAAATCATTATAAAATTTCAAATTATGAAAAAATATTAACAAGTAATATCTATTCAAAATTAAAAGTTCTTTTAAAATGATGATAAAAATTAAAATTATTAAATTTAAAATTATGAAAAAATATTTAGTTATTATTAAATTTAAAACATTCTTTATGATTTGCTTATCTTTACACCACTAGATGGCGATACTAAAGGCATTCAATCTGTTAAAACTACGATCACCATATCAAATATTTGGAAAATTCACAATTTAAAAAAAAATTGTTAATAGTGGTACAAATATTGAAAAATATAAATTTTCAATTTTTATCTTAAAAAAAATTTAATTTTTTAAAGCAATCTTGACATTCATTTTCATTCAGCTCCGTAAGGAATCGAACCCATGCCATTTTATCTGATGTTGAACGTCATACCACTACACCATAAAGTTCCTTAAATAATTTTGCTTAGAATATTATTTTACGCAAACATCGCTACGTTATGCGCGGAACGATATGCGCGGAGCACGCTGATCCCGCAGGATCACAGGATCAAAATGAAAAAGTGTGAGCGCTAGACGCTTGTGTAATTTGTGCATGTTTATCTACTTTTTGAAGAATGTAAGATATTTTTCTGGTGTCTCTCTCATAAAATTTTTCCCTTTAGTTCTAAATAAGATAAGATACAGATATTTGTATAGCTGGCAACTTTTATGTTTTTTATTGCAATAAACATTTAATCAAATATTTTAAAAATTATAAAAAGGCAAACTATTAATATTAATACTATTCTGCGTGAAATACGTGAATTGTCATATTAATAAATAAGCGTAAAACCAACAGAGTGCAAAGATCCAAACCTGAAACTGAACCCAGAGCCCTGGATTAACGCTCCAATCCTCTAATTTTTGAGGGACGATGACGATACCCAGTATGGCATGTCTCACTCACATACGTCGGTAAGACTGCAACAATGAGCATTATTACAAGGATGCGGGTTCGGTTACAGATTTGGACATTTTTCACTCTTTTGGATTTATGCTTAGCTATCAATGTGAAATTTCACGCATTTAATATTCAACAATTTTCGGGTGTAATTTTGCTTCTGAAAATTAATTGAAAAATTAGCTAATTATACATAATATTATTCTGTAGCGGATTTCGGTGATTACATAAGGCAAAATTAATATTAAAGATTAGGGCTAAGAAAAAGGCTAAAAGTTTCAAGCTATGTATTTTCAAGATTCCTTTTATTTCACTTATATTTAATCAATTCATTAACATACATAATCTTTTACTGTACTTTACTCCGCTTCATAGACACATTTATTGCTACAAAGGCTAAGCATGATTTTCAAACACATCCAAACAAACATTTAGCAAAAGACATCAAGATTACCTGCTATTTTAACGGGCATAATACAAATATTTAATTTTAATAGAAAATATGTTATTCCTTTACGTCTTTTTATCGTTCATTTAATTACTACAAGGTATAAGCATAATTATTTGGAAAGCATTTAATTACACCACGAACACCAGCATAAATATGTGCTATTATTTAATTACGCTTAATGAACGGTAATCCTTTTAGAATTTTACGAAACAGTTCTACCACACTGCAGGTTTATTTTTGTAAGATAATACGTATCACTGAAAAATGACAAAAGTGAGGGGACGTCGATAGCTTTTGGTCGATAGCAAAATTATATTAATATTGCTTATTTAGGCATTTCCTCCATTTTTAATGCTGTTGTATATGATTTTATAAATAAGAAGGGAATTCAAAAATACAAAAAAAAAAACACATTTTTGAATTATATATAAAAATATAAGTACATAAAACTATAAATATTAATTAGAATACATTTATAAATATAACAGAAGTATCAAAATTTATTTATTTGAATTTCAAATTGATGGTTGGTTGGTTGGTTGATTGGGGTTTAATGGCACAAGGTCCCATTCGGGACATGCTGCGCCAAGAAAAAGGTCAGGAAAAAAAATTAAAAATGAAAGTTTAATACCTCAAGTATAAAGAATGTTACACAACAAGATGATTGGAAAAATATAATAAAATGTATAAATAAAATCAGAGGACAAAGTTAAAAACCTATAACTACTGTACCAAGAGCAGGTTAGAATAAAGAAGTCAGAACTAAAGTTTAAAAAATTACATTAAAACTTTTGATAAAAACAGCGAGTGAAAAATTGAATTTAATGTAAAAGTAATGAGATAAATTGCAAATTTTAAAATGTATAAAAACTACACGATATCAAGATAGAAAAACAATCAAAAATAATTATCATTAAAAATATGTAAAAGGTATGAAGCAATGACCGTTCAGAAAACAAAGGGTAAAAATGTCAAAATATTTTTCTTTTTTTTTTAAAGACACATTTACAGATTTTTTTTTTTTTTAAGCAATGTCAAATCATGTAGGATCGTATCTTTCGATAACAGTATCAGCATCATCTGAATTTGAATCATAGGATTCTGAATCCATAGCCTCTTCCACATACCTTTGTAAATGTCTGGGATCCTTCGTATTTGTAAGAGATGGGCTAAGAATGGATTTCTTACCTTTCCTCTTTACAGTCTTCAACTGGGAGGAAACTTGAGTTGGAGCTTTCCTTTTCTGTTTCTGTATACTAGATTTTTGGTTTACTGTCTGATTTTGACTAGTATTAGGTTTTTGAAGGTTGCATGCAGATGGAACAGGAGTTTGCTCAATATGACGATCGGGTGACATTTTGGATAGACCAGCGGATTTTTGTGACTGACTAGTTTGGTATTCTATTATAACAGGATCTGAGGATGGTAGCCAACGTTCTAATTTTGGGGTCGCATAGCATTTAGAATCACAAATGACATCACCGGTTTTTATCTTTGGAGTGCTGGGAGGTACTGTTATAGCCGAATTACTTGGTGGAAAAGAGGAGTCTGTCTGGATACTTATGTTCCTTATGGGCTTTGATTGTTTCCTGAGTAAACTGGAGTAAGAAACTCCAACAGATGGAGTTCTAGACTCAACAACCTTGTGAGCTTCAGGGTAAGAAAGCTTTTGAGCGATTTTATCTGCGAGTATTTCTTTTTCTCGGATCCAGTTTGAACAAGAACGAGATTATGCTGTATGGTCACCCTTACAGTTTACCCAACGTTCAAGTTTATTGCAAGATTTACTGTCGTGGCCGACTTCTGCACAACGTGCACAATTAACTGAAGCACGACAGTTGGTATTTGTATGGCCATAACGCTGGCATTTAAAGCAACGGAGGGGCTTAGGGTATATAAGGCCGTACTGGACAGCTCAAATAAGCAGATTTAATTCTGGTTGGTAAATTTGGACTATTAAAATTAAGAATAATGTGCTTTGTAGGAAGCACTTGACCATTTCGACGGATTGTGATACGACGTGCATCTATGATATTTTGATCTTTTAAGTTCTCTAGAAGCTCTTCCTTTGTGGAGAATAGAAGTTCTGGTCCGGATATCACACCACGGGTTGTATTTAAAGTTTGGTGTGCCTGGACAGACACAGAAAAGGAGCCTATTGTTGTGTAATTCAAGAGAAGTTGTGAGTGCTTGGCTGAAGAGACCTCCAACAACAAATCTCCAAACTGCATTTTTTTTCAGGGAATAGCCATCTTCAAAAACTGACTGGAATGTTTTTCCAATAAGAAATGGTGAAGTTCTTTTAAATGAACTATCTGAAATACTGTCAGTACGTTTAATAATGAAAAAACGTGTGAATGAATCGTTCTGTACAGCTTGCTTCTCTCCACATGGGAGAGATATAGAAGGAGGTGAAGGTTTTCCATCCATATTAGAAAATAAATACAATTCAGACCCCGGCCGCACCACCCACTACCGAGTCCAACAAGGTGATGCACATTCGTGCACCAGTGCCAACCAGGGCCTATACGATCACAAGACACTCCTATGCCAGTCTCCACCCTTAACGAGATGGCTAGTAAGTGCTCGCTCACTTGATCCCTTAGCCAGTAACAAAAGTCAGCTGGCCAGCCGATTGATGCATACGGGACCAATATGCACCTCCCGTCTACCTGAAGCAGAGGACAAAGTAGTGTGTTGGTATCCCTCAAATGCCAGGATCCTCCTTTCCAGGGACACGGGTCGCCACGCACGGCAAACACGTGGGTGGTTTACAATTCTCCATGAGTCGATATACAGGATGATATCGGCTCATACAGAATTGCCCTCACCTCCAAAGAGGAAACCACAACGAGAGTGAAACAGAGGGGAAAGACAGACAAGAGAAATAAGAAGAAAAGGAAAAGAGAATGGTTGGTTGGTCGGTTGTATTTAAGACGGCCAATTATCTGCACGAGGGATATAGGCCCAGGGGGGAGTGCCCTTCGTTGGGGTCTTTCTAAGGGAACCTAATCCGTATTAACGCTTCGAAATCCAAGGTTCGAAGAAAACCACGAAAACTCCGAACGATTAGTCCGACGAGCGCGATTGGGTTCGAACCCTGCACCTCCCGTCTACCAGCTTCGAGAGCAGAACCTCTCAGCCACTGGTGGGGCAAGGAAAAGAGAAAGATCGCTCAGGTGCCTGGGATTGCGAAGCCCGTGAATACCTAAAGAAGGTATCCCCCTGGGGGGGGGGGGATTTCAAATTGATATTTCAAAAATAATGAGGTTGATATGCATCACTGACGTGGACTACAACAAGCGTTCTTGTAAGTATAAAAGTATCATTTATAGCTCGTTTGCAGGGACGCATAAAATATTTCCGTCTATGATCTATGGGAAATAAACTTATGTGGTGTGTTTTAATGATGTTATTATACTTCAAACATAATGAAATAAAAAGTACGAGCGAGGTGCACAACAGAATGCCTTCTGTAGTTTATTTGCTTTTATCATAGCCTGTCGTCACATCTGTAAATAATTTTGATGAACATCTGATTTATATGCTTAAACAAAACTTCTTATCACAGGAAAAGTGTCCATCTATATCGCGATCTTGTGACAAATTTCTTAATCCTATATCGAAGTTTAAATTGTGCCATAGACACTTCGCTTACCCTGCATATTAAAACACTTTTCTCTGAAACACGAGAAATAAATCCAAATATGAATTAATATGTTTTAAAACGTAAAATGCATTTAAATAACAGTTCAATATGTGGCACATTTATAACTTTAAAGGAAAATACTTTTTCGGAATGAATCGTAAAAAAAAAAAAAAAAAAAAAAAAAAGTCTTTAATAAAAAGAACTTTTACACAGAATTTTTAAATATTTACACCGCAGTCTATTCATATCCCAAAAAAGTGACACAGGAGTTTTCAGGAAACTACCTAGCATCGGAGATTTCTAGGTTCTGTTTAGTGATTACACCACTATTTAACTTTCTAAATGAAGATAATCAGAAGGTTTATCAAAATCCATTGCTCTAGGAAGATCCGGCTTTCCAGAGAATTCCGGAAATTGAATTAGGAACGCCGTAATGATTTCGATCCGTCATTATTGGAGGAGTTATTTGGAGGAGTCATTACTAGAAGGATCACAAAATTACGACAATCAATTTTCAAGTAAAGATCAGTAGCTCATACAGATAAAATGGATATATGACTGAAATAGAATAACGGTACATCAGATATATTTTTTAAATGAATAAAAGCTAAAATTTATTTTCAACTAAATCAATTATTTCTTTGTGCAGCAAAGATGCTTTTATATTTTTAATGAATGCCAGTTTATCAAAGTTTTATTTGATACATTTATTGAATTCAGGGAGACCAATGTACGCTTAATTTTAAAGAAACATTTTTTTTTTGTTATTCCGTTGCAATTTTGCATTTTTAATGTACATTTTCTTTTTTTATAAATTAGTGCCAATATAGCATAATTCCATTCTTCTGGAACATCTGATCTCTCTAGAATAGGTATTTTCAACCATTCATGCTCAAGGTACACATTTATAAATTCATAAAAATCGCAGGGCCACCCGTAATTCAATTAAATATTATCGTAAGCAAATAATGTATGCATTACAAAGATTTCAAGATCAGATCCGGGTTGCACAGTCGAACTTGTAAAGTGAACAAGTTTAACATGAGTTAATTTTAGCATGAATTCCTCACACAATCCCTCTCAAAATTACACAAGTATTTTGTTACGATTAAACATAAATTTCTGATAACAAAAACAAAATACAAATTCCCTTTGGGATTCGCGTATACGAGATTTGACTGTATATACACGCTGCTGAAGTACAGAACATACACTTTCTTCTTGATTCATAAAATAATAATAATAATTTTTGCACAGAGGTTTTTTTTTAACACCAGAAAATACACACAACTGCTTGATTTAAACTTCTCCCTACCGTGAAGTGATATATCCGTTCACTAATCTGTATGTTTCGCTCAAATAGAAGCATTATTTGAATTAACATAATTCTGCAGATATAATCAAGGTTTGAAAGATTAAGCAATGGTTATTACTCTAAATGATTATATTCCATTGCGCAAATAAAAAAAATATATCATGTTGAAGAAATGACCTTTTTTTTTAATATTAAAAAATACTTTGAAAATAACACTACAATTTTGCCCTTTTTGCTCGACGGTCAGGGGGTTAATAATAGTAGCAGTGGTACAGAAAAAGATGCTCTGTCGGTTTTCATCACTGAGCTCTAATATAGAATGGTGGGATAACTTAGCGGTATGCTTAGTCTGCTAAAACCAAAGCCGTTATATAGGGTTAGCCTAAATGATTCGTCTGGTTTCAAAACACTGGGAATTCAGAGGTATATTATTTATAAAGACGGTTGATACATAATAAGATACATACACTCACCAAGTATAAAATCCCGCCTCGTTTCTCGCGTGTAGGAACTCATTATCGATACAGTGACGGACAATGAAACGACTGGGTAAGTGTGATCACAGATCGCACAGAGGGTTTCGTTTAATATTCCTTTCAAAACACTTTATCCTTTTTCGAAATCTGATAGTTTCACATTTCTTAACCAGGGGGCGCACTCTATTCTACACAAACCTCTATCCGAACGAAACTCCGTTTTACAACCTATCCGTAGATATATTAGTCGAGGGGATCGGGCCCATAGCACCCAAGATAGGTAGGCTCCCCCTGACGGTAAAAAGTGGAACTGAAATATGTAAGGCTATGTGCATAATATGAAAGAGTGGTCAAAGGGGTGTCGACAAAAGTTAGAAAAGTACTCTCTGGGTCCAATGGGGGGGATGTTAGAAAAATTGCTTAAAATACAAAAGTTAGAGCCCGGAAGGGCAAATAATATAAGACTTTTTAAAAATTTTATGATTTTTCGTGTGATCGCAAGTGCAGGCCTCCCACTCGGTCCGTTTTTTTAACACCACTTTTATTTAAGGAAATATCTTATTTGTAAATATCGTAGAAACATACCGGGAAGCGCGTTTTGCTTGCAATTGTTGCAGAAACCTACCATGAACTTCTTTCTAAAATATTACTGGTTTTCAAACTAGTATGTTGTGGCCATCACAAAACTTTTTTCTACATAAATCACGTCAATTAAATCATTTAAATAATACAAGAAATTACATGAATTTAGCACCAATTCATATCAAAGTATATCTGAATTTGAAGTTGGATGAAAATTCGTGCATTAGTTCTTGAGATAGAGCTAAAGCGGAAATTCTGAAAAATGTAGCATAGCAGCGCCACCTGTTGAGCGATTTACACCAAAAATAAACAGCACTAAATTATATCAAGGTATACCTGAATCTGAAGTTTGTTGAAAATCTAAGCATTAGTTCTTGAGATAAAGCTATTGCGGAAATCGCAAAAAATACAGCATAGCAGCGTCACCTGTTGAGCGATTTACACCAAAAATTAAACAGCACTAAATTATAGGTCAATTCATGTCAAGGACTAACTAAGTCTGAAATTTGATGAAAATCCGTGCAATAGTTCTTGAGATACAGCTCTTGCGGAAATCGTGAAAATGCAGCACAGCAGCGCTACCTGTTGGGCGATTTACACCAAAAATTAAACAGCACTAATTTATATCAGGGACTAACTAAATCTAAGTTTGATGAAAATTCGCGCATTTTTTCTTGAGTTAGAGCTATAGCGATAATCATGAATAATGCAGCATAGCAGCGCCAACTGTTAGACGATTTTCACAAAAAAGTAATCAGCACCAAACTATATCTTGTACTAATTGAATCTGAAGTTTTATGAAAATCAGTGCAGTAGTTCTTGAGATATAGCTATTGTCGAAATCGTGAAAAATGCCGCACAGCAGCGCCCCTGTTGGGCGATTTTCACCAAAAACTAATCAGGTCCAGTTTATATCAAGGTTTAACTAAATATGAAGTTATGTGAAATTCCGTGCATTAGTTCTTGAGATAGAGCGCCCACAAAATTTTTGTCACATACAGACTCACAGAGTGACAGAGTGACAGACAGACTCACAGACAGACATTTTCTAAAAACCATCAAATCATGTTCTGGGCATTCTAAAACGTATAAATCCGTCGAAAACCGGAAGTCGAAAATTTTCACGAATCCAATACTTTCTTCTTGTAAAGATAGGAGAAAGTAAAAACGGATCAGTGGGAGCCCTGTAAGTGTTCTGCTATAAGAATGCAGAATTTCAAGTCTTCAACTTAAATAGGGGCTCAGTTAGAAAAAAAAAGCTTTAAATGCACAAGTTAGATCCCTGAAGGTTTTATAAAAAAAAAAAAAAAAAATCAAAATTTTATGATTTGTCGTTTGATGTGAGGTGTTCAGCTATAAGTATGCAAAATTTTAAATCTTCAACTTAATTAGGTACTCAGTTAGACAAAAAGCTTAAAATACACAAGTTAGAGCCCAGAGGGTTAAATATAAGACTTTTTCAATATTTTATGATTTGTCGTTTGATGTGAGGTGTTCAGCTATAAGTAGGCAAAATTTCAAGTCTCCAATATATATAGTTTCTGAGAACGGGGTGTGTGACGGACAGACAGAGGAGCGAGACGAATAGGGTTTCGTCAGATGAACGAAACCCTAAAAAACATGCTATTCAACGTATGGACGGAACTGGGTTACAATTGGTATGCGTAACGGCTGACTTAGGGTATACACATTGGACATATGTATTATGTAACAGAAACTTGGTGAGAGTATGTATCATTTTATGATTAATCCGTGTTTGTACCTCGTATACTCGTAAATAAACAGTCCTGAACCCAATGCATTTTAAACCCGATGAATCATAGTATTATAAATGAATCATATATTGAACTTGTATATTAAACTTCAACGGAAGATTTTCTTGCAAACTGAAAATAGCGCCCCTTGCGACTGATTTTCTTTTTGCATACTAGAAAAGGAAATATCAAATCACAAAGTGAAAATTAAAAAAAATATTAATCAAGACGAAGATGGTTAGTTAGGTCCAGTATGTACACTGAAATTAAAACTCGCGCATATGCAGAGTAAGTGAATTGGACGGACTTAATAATGGAGCATATGAATTACTTAGCTGTTTTGTTTCTTGAAAAAATTCTGTTTTTAAACCTCGCAGCAGGAAAAGAAAGTTGCGCTCATGTATGTGAATAATACGTACATATGGTGCGTCCGCAGCACTTTTGTTATGACTACCGACCGCATGACAGAAAAGTAGTGCTAGTTGGCGCTAACAAATTTAACAGGTACTGTGCACGCTCTAAATATAATCGCTCTGCCTAAAACCCTATCGTGACCATGGAACTATTAATAAAGAGGAACTGACATATCCTTAAAATAGTGAAGCTTCAACTGTAACCGCTAGCAAAGGGGTTGTTTATCGACGGTGGAAACTCCCACCTGTAGGTTTATATAGATATTTTAAACTTATTTAAACGCCTTATTTTTACAAAATTTCAGTCATAAATAGTGGAAGAAACAATTTTTCATTTTTACTGGTAGGAGTTTGCTTTGGTGGTAGTTAGGCCCTGAGTTTCCGCCATATTGTGACAACCATGGATACAAACCGACAGTTTTATAAGGCATACTGACACCGGTAAAAACAAATAGAAATTTTTATGACATTTTTGAAAAAAAATTCCATGGATAAGACGCTTCTTTAAGACGAAATCTTCTATTCAATTTTACTGGTGGGATGCTTGACCTATCGGTAGTCAGAAACTGAAGAACCGATTTCAAAAAAGCAGCTGCCATATTGTGACAACCTCCTCAGTTACTTCACTCGCAACTGGTAGACAATACACTATATGTCTCCTCCTTTTTATTCATAACTCCATTATCGTGACATCTTTTTCTCCAACAATGGGAGAATTTGTTTTCCCATAGTTTTCCTTCAGAGCCAAACCCACTGAAAAAAAAAATATTGGCAAATTGTTTCATACATGAACCGCTTGCTTCATTGTTAAAGTACAGGAAATTACTTCCCCGTTCTATATTAGAGCTCAGAGGCTATCAATCAAGAAAGCAAAAGGCGCTATTATTACTGTGTTTATTACCGTGCGTACGGTAATAATATATGAAAAAGGGTTGGGTTGAGTTGGGTTTGGTTGATTATTGACAAGTGATTATCTACTCGAGGGATATAGGTCCGAGAGGGTAGTGTCCTCCGTGGTGGGTCTTTGTAAGGAAACCTCACCCGTATTTAAGCAATGAAATCCAAAGTTCGAAGAAAACCATGAATACTGTATGAGAAAGGAAACATATATGCCACCGGAATATCTGAACATAAAGTGATATTGTCGGTCCCTTACGGCATGAAAAGAGCAAATTAATATAGCAGGTGATTTAATAAGTTTAGTTAGGTTGCTGTTAGGAAAGAGTGGTATACAAAATCCGTCATTTTTGCACTCATAAACTTAATACCTATCCTTAACCCTTAATTAGTCTCGCTGGTGAATTTTGTACACCAATGAATGTTACAAATTTAAAGTTGCATGTTTATAAATGTGTATTTTACGAAAACCTTGTCATATCTGACAATATTAATTGTTTTTATAAAAGTGTAATACATGGTAATTGTATTTTCCTTGAAAATTAACTTGCAAAACATTATTTTTTTCTATAAATTTGGAAATTTACGGTGTAGAAATTCATAGCACGTGGGGATTTCATGTGTGCATTTACATGATTACTTAAGAGATGTGATGCAGATCTAAATGATTTATGACTATTTCATCAAATACGTAATAAAAATATACTTTATATATTTATTGTGTTTCATTTGCAAAGCGCTGAATCCCACTGACTACCAATTCAAAAGACCAAAGTGTTTTCTTTAAGTTTTATTCTTTTTTATTTCAGTTCTTGTAAAATAAATTACTGATATTGACGTCATACATATTTATAAGTTTAAGTAATATAGTCCTGTAATAAGTATTGTTAATCATACAAAAGCATTTGTTAATGTAAGAATATATTGCCCTGAGCATCGGTAAATTCAATGAATTCCTATAAACAGATTGTCGAAAGATTTATTGTTAGATTTATTTCATGCGTAGATACATAAATTATCTATCTTGCATAACCAAAATAATGATTAATTAAGAACAGGTTATAATGGGTCTACATGTAGCAGTTAGAAGGAATATCTGAGTTCAAAGAATGTTAATAGATACTGGAAAGCATTATATAGAGATTCATTAAATCTATAAATAATACTTTTCCTATGCTTTTTGATAAAACTTAAAGTACATATATTTTTTTTTAATTTTAAGTATGAATATTTTTTTCCAGAAATCAACTTTTTAATTTTATAATTAACGCATCATAAAATCGTATTAATAACATATCATAAAATCATATTAATAACATATCATAAAATCATATTAATAATATATCAATTAACAAATTCGGCAATTTACAAACAAAATTTGTTAATCATTCAATAGATACCGTTCACATCCCAGATTTCAAAAATATTAAAATAATTTGATCCATAAATGCCAACTCTTTGCCAATACCGCTAAAATTTAATAGGATATTTTGCCTTACTTATATTGGACATTTGGACGATTAACAAAGAAAGAAAATTCTATAAAATTTTAGTGGTAAGAAAAAAACGCCAATGTTGGCAGCTATGTTAATCTAGCTGCAATAGTTATTAGAGTAGAATTTTTCTAGAAAATTTGTTTACAAGATTACAGAAAAATCCCCTAAGTAAAGCACGTACAATTTCAACAGGCTATGTGGTCAACCGACCACTGAATGCTACGCTTACGGGCTTAGAAAATGGCGGCTGTCGTAGATGAACTAGTTTAAGCAATTGTAAGACCCTATGAATTAGGACAACAGTATATTTAAAAAAAAATCGGACTTATTTAATATCATAAAAATAAAGCGGGAAAACTTTTATAAAATTTTAGATTCAAATTCAAGAAACCGTACAAATGCTGATAAAACTCCGCTTACGACCGCCGTCATGTCAACTCGCACGCCTATTCAGTGGCGGAATGTGGTTCTATTGTGACGTATAATATGAAGTGATCCATGGTAATTAATAATTTCAAATTCATATTTTGTAAGTGAACACGTATAAACAATAGCTTTGGTTTGCGATTGATAATTGTACTGATGAGAAGCTTGTTACAATCGTGAAACGTCTACATCAATTTCTGTTTTATTTTATTTTATTTTGTAATATTAACAAATTTTTAATTTATTAAATTCCTGATATTCAATGTCCTTTTAATACTTTTCAACATAGTTAAAAAGGATTTATGAATTCAGTTCCTCTATCTGCCTTCCTCTCTGTCTGTCTAACGTCTGTTTTTCTTTCCGTGTTCTAACTCTCTTAAACATCCTCAGATTTTCAATGAGTTGATATATTATACTGTGGCTGACTATGGCATGTCCTATATTGATATTAAAGAGTGTAGCATTTATACTCCGATTACAGGGACACGCAAAATATTTCCACTACATTAGAGTCTATGGAGGAAAATCATTTGCGGTCTATTTTAATGATGCTACACTATAATTCAAATGCATTGAAATATACTGAAATTCATTTATACATCTGAGGTGCACTACGAGATGCTTACTGAAGAATACAGTGTCCATAGCATTCACCGTTCATTTACAGGGACACACAAAACAATTCGTTTAAAACATTGCATACGAACAATAATTGCTGAAAGTATGTTTTCAGCTGTAGTACGTGTTTTTAAATTGATTTTTTTTTCATATTAGTGGGTGTGTATGAATTCTATAGATCGTATACTGAACTGCACAAAATATTTATAGTATATTAGAGTATTTCCCCAACTATTCATGTTAATTGCCGAAATTAGGTATTCAAATGTGTTATGCGTTTTACTAAGACGTATACAAATTGTATACTAAGACATCATCTTTCACCTTCTTAAACAGTGAAGGTTTTTTCAAGTATTCTGGAAAGGTTGGAATGTGTTTCGTAATCTAATCTTCACGCATGATTTTTCGTTCTTGTTTAAATTTTAAATCAATGTTTTAATTTGATGCCCTTTACATTAAAATTTTCAAGATTTTAATGACTATACATAACTGAAATTTCATATTTACACAGATGTGTCAGATTATTAGATTTCCTATTATTTCTGAGCACGTGTTGCAAAACGATGTAATTTATAGTTATTTTCTATTGTTTCCAATTGTTTTTTTTATGACGCTTAAAATATACATTTAACTTTAATAAAATTCATTGTATTCCCCATGAACTGCAGCAATCCATTGGTTACCTTTACGTAAGGTCAAATGAGGGCCAACCGTGGCTGAATGGTTAAGGCACCACACGGCTAATCGATTGAGAGCGTATGTGGGCTGCGGGTTCAACTCCTGCTGGCTCCGTTGCACACTCTCTGTGGATGTCCCGGATGTAATTCTCCGGTGTTGTAAACTTCCTTGTGCTATCTTGTCCTTGTCACAAGATAGCACACCACAGATTTCCTTGACGACGAATTATAAGCGGGACTCTGATGTCAAGCACACAAGTCAGATGCATGTGCTCAATAAACAAATGGGTCAAATGATATTGAAATATGGTTTCCAAATAATCGTTAAAGATATATTTAAATTTAAAAATTGTTTGGAGATACACTAATTTACAGTTTTTGTTTATTTTTGGAGTTTATAAGGTACAAGACAACTTAAAGTTTGAAACGTCCATAGTATTTTTACATTTACATTATTTTGTAATATTATTATATTTTTAGTTTATTAAATGCCTGGTATGAAGCTTCTTTTTTAATTTTTAAATCAGCATCTTACTTTCATGCCCTTTATTTTAAGGTTTTTGATATTTTACAGACTATACATAACGGAAATTTCATATTTACGAATATGTCTCAGATTCATTAAATAAATATTTAACAAGTAAAATTTCCTATTATTTCTAAGCGAGTGTTGCAAAACAATGCAGATTATAGTTATTTTCAAGAGTGTTCAATTGTTATTTTTAATGACACTTAATATATTCGTTTAACTTTAATAAAATTCATTGTATTCCGTATCAACTGCATATATACATTATTTACCTTTACGCAAGATCAAATGATTCTAAATTACGTTTCTAAACAATAGTTAATGATATATTTAAATTTCAAGCTATAGAACATTCTACCTTATTAGTTTATTATTGATTCAGACTTCCTCTTCAATTAGAAAAGATCGTTTATAATTAAGTTTAATATTTAAGCATTGTAAGAGCTTCAATTGTAGCGCAAAATATATTGCAAACAGTATTTGAAACTATAGTTAACTTAATTCTATTTATTTAGTTGAAAGTTTCTGAAAACTACTGAAAGATAGATATTTAAGTTACACAATTAACTGAAACATTCTAAAAGGAAATAATTGAATGTGTCAGTGTATTCAGAGTTTATACTTCGCTTGCGTGATTAACTATTTTTGTGAAAACTTTGAAAACTGTAATTAAATATATATCGCACAAAAAAGAGAAATTTTGAAGAGAAAATATCTAAATTAAACACGGCTGTATAATTTTATATAATTCTTATTTAACAGGGTTGTTGTTTCTCAGCAAAAGGAAAATAACAATTAATTTTGAATAAATGTCACACTATTTATTTTTGTTTAATTGTTTTTTTTTAAGATATGCTAATCAACAAAAAATAATCTCTGATAAAATAATTTGTTAATTTGCATTTCATGTCGAATGCTTATTCGTAGAGTAGTATTTCTAATTTTGAAGACATGTGATTAGAAAGAAAATTGTAGTCATTATGGATGCCGAAACAGCAGTCTCGATTGAGCTCCCATTTTGCAAATATGATAAAATACACTGTTCCGATAACTGTATAGATCTGCATACAAATCGACCGTCGGATATGGTATGTGAATAATTTTAAAACCATTTTCAAACTAATTTGCGACGGGCTCTATAAGGAAAAAAAACAAAGAATATTACAGAGAATAAGTGTTACATATCGTCGTGATGTAATCAGGCATTAGAGGTAACGTCTCCAGTTTCGAAACGGGATGTTCACTGATCAAATCCAGGTTGTTTTATTGTGTAAAAATTTATCTAAATCCCCTGTCTTCAACAAAATATTTAGAAAATTGAGTCCCGTTATTTCATATTTTTAAATTATTAAATTTCTATTCATTAGCTATTGATAAGGGTTTCATTTTTCTGTTGAAAAAAGAGTATAAGCTGGATATTAAAAGAAGGAAAGTATCTAATTTTTTTTAATCCTCTGACATTTTACTATGATATTTGGCATTTCTATGTAGTACGAAGTAGAATCCTGCATGGGTCGGATTATACCTGAACCGAAACCAAAATTTCTGCTTAAAGTCGACCCGAATCCGACAAAAAAATTTTCGTTAACCCGAAAACCTACCCAAATCCGTTGTACTTCATCACGAACACGAACCGAATACGAAGTGAAATAATATTAATTTTATTTTAGTACAATTATGGGAAAAGTGTGAACAATTATATTTCTAATACCAATGTTATCTTATTTATTTAAAAGTGAACACATACACAGTAATAATTTTTAAATATGTAGTTTTCTTTTGTTTGAAATATAGGGTCAACCCGAACCTGACACGGTGGTGTCAATACCTGACCCAAATACTAAGCATTTAATGTCAATCCGGCCCCCAAGAAAAACGATTAGCGCCAACCGGACTAGTGACAACCGGACTGTGAACTACGGTTCTTTTCGATTTCAAGTAGAACCAGGTTACAAGGCCCGATGCAGGACTCATTTACGAATTTGCTTTATCTAACGATATTCGAACCCATGCATTCAATGTTTTATCTGTTATTTGCTTAATATTTTTAGAAATATTAAATCTTGGAAATTGTCTACAGATTTCTTCTTACCTTAAAATGCTTTATGGGCATGTTTTGTGTTTCAAATTTAAAGTTCCTATAAATCTAGACACAAATGAGATGTTTCATCAAGTAGTGAGATACAATGTTTAACTGAACTAACTCGTATCGGTACTGCTTTCATATATGAAATAAAAGATACGAACTGTAATGATAGTTTAACTTCAGTTCCCTAAATGCACACATATCCATCACATAATTTAACGAGAACAAAAAATCCTGCATCAGACATCCATTGTAAAACGCTTTACGTGACATCCATAACTCTTAAAGAAATTTCATTTTTTCGTATAAGGAGATGAGTTTACATAAATATACAATTTAAAAACACGTAACTAAGTAAAAATCTATTTTCAGCAAATGCTGTACATATCCGGTAATAGCTGCGATTTCATTCGTGCACCCCTGTAATATGACGTATAGAAGTTATACACATCACGTACAACACTAAACATTCGATAAATGGATAATTTTCTAAATAAATAACGCATCGGAAAACCCACTTTAAGCAACTATCGATCATATTCAATCCTGTAACCAAATTCTTTCGTACGTCTTTGTAAATGAACAATAAATGCTGCGCGCGCTATAATCTAATAGAAAATATATTGTAGAGTACCTCGGTGATCATTTCTATTTTTATTAGGAGCCCACTTTAGTCAATGGATGAAAGAACAGCGCTAATGTTAAATCTATGGGGGCGTTTCTCGCTTTGATTTTAATAATTTTGAAGGATTTTTTTTGCATAGGATAGATGAGGGCGATCTTCAACCAGGCTAGTTTATATCTTTTCGATTTTGGTTATACTTTTTTATGTTAAGATAGTTTCAATTTCAGAACCGGTTCCAACCGGTTCCGAAAGTGAAAGTAATTATTTTTTTTAAATCTGAAACCAAAATCATAAAAGTAAAAACTAGACCGATTGCCTATAGTCATCAGATATCCTATGAAAAAAAAAAAAAAAAAAAAAAAAAAAAAAAAAAAAACACTTAAAAATATAAAAATTCAAGTTAGATATTTTTAAATAACGCTTCCATAGACTTAACATTAGCCATTTCTTATTTTCAGGTGACTAGTGTAGACTGTTCAGTTTGAAATATCGTAAAACATATAAAATGCACCGCAATCGATTTTTCTACATAGATTGGAAATATTTTGTGTGGCCCTATAAACCACAAGTTCCCAAACTTTTATGGGTCACGCCTCACCAAAGCATCTGTGAAATCATATTTTCGCGCCTCCTTTTCCCCATACAGACAATCTGTAACAGATATCTCTTATTATCTATACTAATAAAAGAATAAATCGCTGTGTGTGTGTGTGTGTGTGTGTCTGCCTGTCTGTCTGTGTGCGATGGCTAGCGAAAACTACCGCACGTAGAAATTTGAAAATTCAGGTGTGATTAGTCCGAGACAGGTCCTAATACACCTCAATTTTTTACACCGGATTTTTATTTTTTTAAGGGCCGGGGCCCGTGGGCTCCTATCAATTTTTATGCGCTAAAAGGTTAATAACATGCCTCTTTTCTATCCGATCTTCTTCGTTTTAGGGGTGAATTATCCTTTCAGTTTCTACCCCATTTCTACATTTCACTTAAGACCCTGGAACCCTTTCGAGGGGCCCAGTACAAGGCCTCTCATATTTTTATTGGAGCTCTAGGCCTCTTTTTAAGCATTTACCCCATTTTTGCGTATTTATTTAAAATATTATTCTAATGATTATTTCATACCCTATGATTAATTTTCACTAATTGAAGATCTAAAACGCTAAGTACTAAAACATTTACACATGTTTTCATGTTAGGGCCCTGCTCTCAACTAACAGTTGGGCCCTTTTGGGACCACTGTTATAGCTCCCTTAAAAATGGTCCGATTCACGAACTTTTTTTCCCTAACAACTTCTTAGGTTCTCCAGCTACTATATGAACGACAAAAAAATTTGCAGACTTCATCTACCACCAATTTTGAATATTAATCGTCTTCATGGAGCCTTTGTTGCAGCTTCTTTAAAAACTAAACTATCCTATTCTATTGCAATTTTCTTTAACATAGTTTTCGCGTCTTCCAGCTACTTTAAAACACCTAAAAATTTTTCTTATACCCAACTACACTCCAATTAATACCCTGGCCCCCAGGCCCCGGTCTTTCTTTATACCTGAGCTACCACCTTTTTCGAACATTAATCGCCTTTTTCAGCATTAACTTACGTCTACTCACCGCAGCCGTAAATTAATAATCGCGTTACTATAAAGGTTACTTTAGAGAAGGATTTCATCCGTTTATTAAATATTGTGTTAATGCTAACAGTGATTCATGAAATTTACAAGGTGAGGAGGCTTCTTCCACCGCTTGGTGGCGCGTTATTTTCTCGGATTTAAGGGGCCAATTTCAACCGGATTTGCTTCCTTCAACTTAGACTACAATTCAGCTACTTTCTGTATAACGAAATTTTATCTTAGACTTTAGTTACCAACATTTTCTAACATTAATGGCGCATTCTTTTTTTTTTGTTTCTGTGAGCTTGATTCCAACAAGGTTTGGCTCACTCAACTTGTTTTTCGATTGTCTCCGGCACGTGCGGGCACTTCCGGTAAATGCTGCCATATGTAGTGGGGATCTAGATTACAGGTTCGTTCGGAAAGAAGTTTGATGGGAACACATTAGACGCCGCGGAAGGCAATTGAGCCTCCGAAATTAGGTTCATTTGAATGAATTTCCAAAGATATAAAATCATACAAACTTAAGTTTTGTTTAAAGTTATAATTTGCAAACCCCGGGCAACGCCGGGCGGGTCTGCTAGTTTAAAAATAAAGTCTATTAACATGAAAAAAGCCTAACAGAGCCTTAACAATAGCTATTCATTTGAAATTTTTTTAACTGATCAAAGAGATGAATTTTCTATCACAAATGTGTATTTCACGTAATTCCATAAAAGCGATACAACTTCACTTTTAAGCCCAAAAGAGTTTTGTTGTGCCTTTCTAACTTATCTAAATGTTTAACAAGATTGTCGTATGGCCCTATGTTTAACTCCACAAAATGCTTGAAGCGTCCCTGACATTTAACATAAAAATTGATAGCAAAGGACGTAAAATTTTCTTTACATGAATAGCAAAATAACAAGATACACAAGAAGCATTTCAAGAATTTGAATTTTATGAATTTTAAGTTTAACAATTTTAAGTGAGTATGCCCCAGGTTGGGAACCACTGCTAGAAACGAACTATAAATGTCACTCGCTTCATTTTCAACACCGGACGTTCTATACTAAATCGCTAAAACATATATTAAATTACATGGCAATATAACTCTTTTTTAGAGTTTTAGAGTACGGGCATACGACCACAGAGACAGACGGCTAAACAGACGGTCAGGCAAACCAAATTCGTAAACACTTCCCAACTATCTTGGGAAGTAATAAAAATCGTAGGAATCATTCGATAAATCACTTTAGTCAAGTACTTTATAGAAAAAAGTTATTTTAGATTTAAATGCTTTAAGATTCTCTATAATAAGTGAATTAAAATTTTATGCAAACAAATCCAGAAATATTTCTTGGCTTTGTAAGTAATCGTTAGTCTCTGAGCTCCATATATAACAGGAGATCTGTCTTGCTATTTCCTAATATGTTTTCCAGCGGTCAGTGCGGAAGGATACAATGAGGATAATTTTAGTTCGCATTCATGGCAAAAAATGTTCTTTATCACATCCCCTTACATGATTACAGAATCATTTATTAATTTGATACGTATAACATAATTAGAGAAGCCTAAATTATGATAATAGTAAATGAGAACACTAACATCTAACATTGATAATGCGGACTATTTTTTACCTTTGCCTTGCATGCTTCATTCGACTTGCAAGCTTCTGACGCTGACTAAGAACTCCTGTTATACATGGAGCTCAGTGTCGTTAGTATATTTGATAATACTTCAGAATAATTAATTGAAGGCAGAGGCATGCACTCTTCAGATAGAATTAGTTCGTGCAATAAAATAAAAGCAGATTTCTATCAGAAATTAATCGTTTTTCATAATAAAATCCTAAATACTGGAAGTAAAACTGTAACATTTCAAGAAAAAATGACCATTAATAAAGGAAATGAAAGCATCACTAAGAGAGGCGCAATAGAACATCCCAAACAATTAAATTTATTACCACTATTCAGAAACTGTGATAAGAATAATCTGAGCTCCTGTACAATGGCAAATGCTTGAGGATATACTTCATAGATTTCTCATAAAGTGTATAATCCTGCAATTAACGTAATTACGAGTAAACTTTTTTACAGAGATTTTTAGCTAGGATTTTTTCATTAATATGTAATGAGAATTTCTTCTCTGTTGGTAAAGAGAATGCGATATAAGCTTAAATTATACTAACCAAATATCTCAAAGTAAAAATAAATTGAGCCGAAAATTAAATTAGTGTACATATATGAAATAGGTATGCATGTATAATGAGAATAAAGCATGCATTTAAAATATTCGCGCAAATTAACTACGGGCGAATAGAATGTTAAAAAGTCCTTCCGGCCAGTGCCGGGAGGAAGAGGTAGCTTTCATAATCCTTCTTTTAAAAAAGCCAACTTATATCATGCAAACACACGAAGCTCAATTTAGTGGAAACCGAATATAGGAGATTCAATACTAATTTTTATCAATATAATGAATGAGAATTTCGCGAAATTAGTCAGCTTTATCCAAGCTGATTTTCTTTAAAGTAACTTATATTTGGCTGCCAAATTCGGCAATTTCTTAAAGTGCCTGTCATTTTAAGACAACATGGTGGATGAGGCTAAGCAGTGAACTTGGTCGAGACCTTAGTAATTGCTGTGCACATGCTCACTCACATCGGAATCGGTTAATATATAGGAGTGCTGTCGCATGCAAAAAATCAGATTTTTCAAAATGTCACCCACAATAGAAATTGAAACTGCTATATATGAGCCATTTTTTAAGGTAAAGACAAACAAAAAATGCTCCTGAATCCTTATATCAAGATCAAATACTTAAGAAAGAAACCTTTTTCAATTTCTAATTTTTTTGCACCTCACTTTAAATATATATATTTTTTTTTAATTTAATGGCCGCCATTTTGAAACAAGATGGCTGATGAATCTGGCCAGCGAACTTGGTCGAGGTGTTGATGTATACTATCCACATCCCTTCTTACATCGAAATAGGCGAATACGTGTGTTATCGCGTGACAAATACAAGATTGTTTCAAAATGTTAGCCATGCTAGAAATTCAAAGTGCTATAAATCAACCATTTTTTAAGATATCAACAAAAGAACAAATTTTCAGAAACAAAAACTGCTCCGGAATCTTTCTATCAAGGCCAAACACATAGAAAAAATCTTTTTCATTTTCCAAATTTTTAATGCCTCATTTTGAATTTTAAATTTAATTTTTTTTAAAGGGCAACCCTTTGGAAACAAGATGGCGAATGAAGCTGGCCAACGAACTCGGTCGAGACATTGGTAAGTACTATGTACAGTCCAAGTTACATCCAAATAGGTTCATAAATACGCCTGTTATCGCGTGACAAAAATCAGGTCTTTTAAAATGTCAGCCACAAGAGAAATTCAAAATGCTATTACTCAGCCATTTTCTTTTAGATATAGACGAAAGAAAAACTGTTCCGGAATCTTTCTATTAAGGTCAAACACATACGAAAAAAATCTTTTTCATTTTCCAATTTTTTGGTATCTCATTTAATTTTTTTTATTTTTTAATTTTTTTAAATGGCCGCCATTTTGAAACAAGATGGCGGATGAAGCTGGCCAACGAACTCGGTCGAGATATTTGTATGTACTATGTACACACCAAGGTACATCCAAGTTGGTTCATAAATACGCCTGTTATTACGTGAGAAAAATCAGGACGTTTCAAAATTTCAGCCACGCTAGAAATTCAAAATGCTATAACTCAGCTATTTCTTAAGATATAGACGAAACAAAAACTGCTCCCGAATCTTTTTATCAAGGTCAAACACATAAGAAGAAAATATTTTTCCAATTTTCAATTTTTGCTACCACATTTCAAATTTAAATTTTTCTTAAAAATTTAAATGGCCGCCATTTTTAAACAAGATGGCAGGTGAAGCTGGCCAACGAACCCGGTCGAGACATTGGTATGTACTATGTATAAACGAAGTTACATCCAAATCGGTTCATAAATACGCCTTTTATCGCGTGACAAAATTCAGGACGTTTCAAAATGTCAGCCACGCTAGAAATTCAAAATGCTATAGCTCAGCCATTTTTTAAGATATAGACGAAACAAAAACTGCTACGGAGTCTTTGTATAAATGTCAAATACATAAGAAAAAAATATTTTTCCATTTTCAATTTTTTGGTACCACATTTCAAATTTTAAATTTTTAAAAAAAATTTAAATGGCCGCCATTTTGAAACAATATGGCGGATGAAGCTGGCCAACGAACTCGGTCGAGACATTGGTATGTACTATGTACACACCAAATTACATCGAAATCGGTTCATAATTACGGGAGTTACAGTGTGACATAGGTCAGATATATATATATATATCAATTTTGAACGGAGGGTGGTTTCGGGGTCTGGGGGTCATGATCGATGAAAATATACCAAAATGTTTTGAAATCGCTTTCCTCCGAACGGCTGCAATAGGTAGCTTTTTTGTAAAGAAAGCTACCTAAAACATGATGTTGAGAAAAATTCATAGAAAAGCTTCAAATGTCGTATTATATACTTCTAAAATATAAGGTAGCCACATATCGACTATGTGGTATAAAATGTTAACGTGTTAACAAGCTTTCTCCCAGAAACGATTTCAGTTTGAGCGCATATGAGGTTAAATATAAAAATATTAATGTAGCAAAAAATGCATAATTTTTTTAATGCTGTGTCAAATACTTTAAATATACAAGGTAGCAAAAAAATTAGTAGATGAATTTACAGTTATATGGTTAAAATTTTAATTAATTTATAACTTTTTGACTTTTTACACATTTGAGTACAAAAAAAAAAAAAAAAAAAAAAAAAAAAAAAAAAAAAAAAAAAAAAATCTAATGTTGATAAAAATGAATACATGTTTTTTCAAATGCTGCGTCTGATATTTCCAAATATATAGGATAGTGAAAAAGTTACTAGGTGATTTTTTAAATTATAATTAATTTTTTACTTAGTTAATTTTGGCATAATCTTTTTCATTTTAGAATAAGAATCACGACACCTTGGAGCTTTACCATTCTATATTATCGTCTTCTTTTGAAGCAATCCTAGACGTTATCGTGCTGACACCCTACCTCAGCGATTCCCCAAGCGAGTCAACAATGTTGGGTCGGAGTAATTTTAAATATATATATTCTGATTAAATCTTCCAGAGTATCCAGAGTATATTTTCTTCATTTTCTCCAGGCTTTTATCACGGCATCTATGATAATCAAATTTATTAAAGCCAAATACTGGAACCTAGTTCGTTAACAAACCCTTCAATAACCTTATATATAAAGAAGAGTTTTTTATAAGGAATAATTGAATTTTAAGATATTTAAACAGTTTTATAATAAAAAATCAAATTAATACTGTATCAAAGAAAAAATATGTTTCACAAAACTTTTTCAATGCTTTAGTAATTACGTCTTTTATTTTCGCCTTCGATGTTACAGTTTTTGATAGCAAATCTAAATATTGAAGTTAAGAAAACGAATTATAGAAAAAGATTTTATAAGTGTCCACTTTCGTTAATTAACTTCCGTCATTAAATCTAGTACTAGATTTTCATCATAAAATTTAAAGAAAAATAATTAGAATTTTTTTTAACTTTTCGGGATTTAATCTGATAATAAAATATAAGACTTATGGAACTAAAGTAAAGATACAGTTTGTTCAATATTTTTTTACACATGATTTTACACATATTTCAGTACAAAGTATTTATTTTCCGGATATTAGAGAATACTTTTGTCACTGTCCGTTAATAAATATCATTAAATAGTTTTTTACACTGTTTAATTATTTGCCCGTGGTTATTATAATATATATATATAATTTAATTAAAACTGCATTAATTGAAATGATGCTAGCTACAAAAATGACATAATATAATGTTATTAAAGTTGTTAATAAATGTAATATACATATATCAGACACATCTTGTTTCCTTTTAGATGCACAAGAAAATAAATACATAATAACACTGCAGTTAGAAACATGTCAAATGCGCTAACTTTCGAAACACTCGCTAAAAAGCTTAGAAAGCTAGAAAGATGTGACCTCATATTACAGAAAATACACTTAAGTACGACCGCTCGTTTAAGAAAAATGAGACAGAAACGTCATTATTCCACAGGCAACACTGCAGTTACAAACATTTAAAATTCGCTGACTGTTGAAAAACTTGCTACAAGACATTATAATTGAGCTCGAATTATAGAAAAACTAATATACTTAGTAGATGAAACCATTTCATTTCTTATCAAAATTGTCATAATCAATGCTTTATTATGTTCTACAAAAACATAATTTAAAAAAAAAGTCCTTCCGGCCTGTAGAGGGAGGTAGATGTACCATTCATATTCCTTATTTTTAAAAACCCAGCTTATATTATTGAAGCACACGAAGCTGAAATTAGGAGTCCCGATTATAGAAGATTCAATAATTGTTTTTGTCAACACTGAATATGAATGAGAATTTCGCTAAATCAGTCTGCTATATCCAAGCTGGTTTTATTTAAAGTGATTTATATTTGGTCGCCGAGTTCGGCGATATCATGAAGTTCCTGACATTTTAAAACAACATGATAGGTGAAGCTAACAAATGAACTTGGTCGAGACCTTAGTAATTCCCTCGCATATGCTCACTCACATCGAAATCGCTTGATGTATACGAGTGCTGTCGCAGGCAAAAAATCAGATTTTCCAAAATGTCATACTCATTAGAAACTCAAACTGCTCAGCCATTTTTTAAGAAAAATACAAAACAAAAAATGCTCCGTAATCCTTGTATCAAGGTCAAACGCTTAAGAAAAACCTTTTTCAATTTCTAATTTTTTTCTACCTTATTTTAAATGATAATTTTTTTTAATTTTAAATGGCCGCCATTTTGAAACAAGATGGCGGATGAAGCTGCACAACGAAATTGGTCGAGACTTTATTATGTACTATGTACATGCCTAGCCACATCAAACCGGTTAATAAATACGTATGTCATCGCGTAGCAAAAATCAGATCGTTTCAAAGTGTCAGCCACACTGGAAATTCAAAGTGCTATAACTCAGCCATTTTTTAAGATATAGAGGAAAAAAAAATCTCCGGAATCTTTCTATCAAGGTCAGAAACATAACAAAACGGATTTTAATTTCTAATTTTTCGTACATCATTTTAAATTACTTTTTTTAAATTTAAATACCAGCCATTTTGAAACAAGATGACGAATGATGTTGGCCAACACACTTGGTATTGGTAATTAATGTGTACACAACATGTTACATCCAAATCTGTTCTTAAATATGCGTGTTATTGCGTGACAAAAATCAGATCGTTTCAAAATGTCAGCCGTTCTAGAATTTCAAAGTGCTATAACGCAGCCAATTTTATGATATAGACAAAACAAAAAAGCTACGGAATCTTTGTATCAAGGTCAAACAAATAAGAAAAAAATCTTCTTCAATTTCTAATTTTTTTACCAAATTTAAATTTAAAATATTTTAAAAAAAATTAAATTGCCGCTGTTTTGAAACAATATAGCGGATGAAGCTGGGCAACGAACTCGGTCGAGACAATGGTATGTACACACCAAGTTATATATGTATATATATAAATATTTGAACGGAGGGTTGTTTCGGGGTCTGGAGGTCATGATCGGGGAAAATATACCAACGTGCTTCGGAATCGCTTTCCTCCGCATAACTACAATTGAGAGCTTTTTGTAATTAAAGATGCTTAAAATTCACTACATTTACTAGATGCAAATGAGATTTAGACTTTAAAATTTCAGACTTTTCAGCTTGTTTTGGCTTGTTTCTTTTTATTAAAAATTTGTTTTCGACATTTGTGGATGCAGTATGACGCTTCAGGTTCTATATCTAAAATTCAATCTGCTATATGCTAAAAATTAATTAAAAAACTGCACAGAAGACGCTTTAATGTTTTCATGCGATCACGTCTTAAATTCGAATATGCTAATTTTTACGAATAATTTGTTTCATGGAATTCTGTCATGTTGTGCTGCCTTTGCTTTACTAAAAGCCTACTACAGTAAATAGAATATAGACAACAGTACAGTATCTAAATACGAGTAAGGCAACATGAAACAATACGCAAAAAACGTGTGTTACAAATATCAGTCAAATAATGCATCGAATTATTAAAATAAATAATGTGTCTGTTAATAATTTTCTTAATTATATAGTCTTTCATCGTTTTGAACTTCATTTACTGTTGTAGTCTTATCCAACTACAATTTGATGCTAACATATGACTTTTTCTTTACAAAACAAATATTTATACGTATATTCGAATGGCGAACTTGAAAAAAATACATTTTAGATGATAAAGTTTTTCCGCATATTAAATATTTACCAACAAAAATTAATGGTAAATGTTCATTTTATACAAGACAATGCTATAACAAACAATACAAATTTCTATAGAGTATTTTTTTATATACATAATAGCTAAGTTCATACATAAAATATAAAGCAATTCCCAAAATGTTTCTTCTATTTACAATGTATCCCATTTGATAATTACTTTCAATATTATAGTTTATCTTTATCAACGCAGTTTTATTGCGTCAAATAAAACAAAGATAAGAAATGAACAAACTGTATATAATGCAATTTATCCAAGAATCTATAATGTACCATAATCTAATTTAAGCGGAGCTCATAATTAAAGAATTACTCAACTACTTCGAAAAATGCTTTAACCATCTTCAAATACATAATCAATAAGGTTCATTAAGCAGGCATTAATTCTATTTCATACACAGCTTTTACATTCACACGAGAAACAACCGTGTAAGCACGGATAATAACCTTTCGTAATAAAGAACTTTGCAGTAGATAACAATCTTGTCGCCTAGTCGCTAACACAATTTTTGCTGGAAGGCAATCAATACTGCATATTAACCATACATCGCAATTTTGCAGAAGCTTAAATGCAATAATGAAGTCCCGAAGTTATTTCGGTTATTTCGGTAGTCTAACGATCGGGAGGGTTATATAGTGATAAACCTTTTACGCATCTTTTGTCCCTTTAGTTTCTCTCGTTTTTATTTTCGTATCTAGATATCGATTATATGCGAATAATTGGGTAATATTTTGTTCATTTAAAAATAGTTTTAAATGCTATATTTTACAATTACAAAATTTTAATTGTGATATTTAATAAAAATAACTTTACCTTTGATATTTAAACCAGTAATTAAAATTCTACATAATAGAAATTATTTTATCTATTAAAATATCGTTTAACAATCGGGGATGTTACATACGTCTCACCGTAGTTTTTCTTTTCTTATTTTTTTTTAATTTGTCTCGGTTGAATTATGTACAAATAAGCTTAATTTTACATTGTGTAACATATTTAAAAAATATGTTATACAAATTATATATTTGGCATGAAGTCCCGAAGTTATTTCTGTTATTTCGGTAGTCTAACGATCGCGAGGGTTATATAGGGATAAACCTTTTACCCATCTTTTGTCCCTTTAGTTTCTCTCGTTTTTATTTTCATATACAGGGTTCTATTATATGCGAATAAATAGGTAATCTTTTATTCATTTAAAAATAGTTTTAAATGCTATATTTAGAAGGAAATTTTAATTGTGATATTTAGGAAAAATAACTTTACCTTTGATATTTGAATCAGTAATTAAAGTTCTATACGATTGAAATTCTTTTAACTATTAAAATATCGTATTCGGTTTTAAAATTTAACAATGGGCGAGGTTGCATACGTCTGACTGTAGTTTTTCTTTTCTTATTTTTTTGGCTTTTTCTCGGTTGATTTATGTACGAATAAGCTTAATTTTACTTTGTATAATATGGTAAATGCACCAGTAGTCGGCCACTTTGAGATAAAATACGTTATGAAAAGCTTATTTTTGTTTTCAAATGAAATATTACAATTCCCCTATATGTAGCCATCCTTTATACATCATAATCCATCAGCAAAGACTTGTGGGTATTTTTATTACATTAGTAATCAACCAATTTTTATTTGGTTGCGGTCAAATAACCGTTTTTTCTATTTTTTGTTAACCGATGACAAAATTTTTAAAAGACTAGTATTAATTTATTTTTTTATTATTTTCTGAATTTATAAGACGGCTAAAAGGTTTAATAAACTAATGTTTTTCACTATCAAAATAAAATAATTGTGTTTGTATTAATTAATTTTAATGTGGCCGATTATTGGATTACATGTTCAGTAATCGGCCACCACGGTTGACTACTGGCTAAAAGGCCATTTCACTCTTTTTGAGTATATTTTTAATAATTTGATTTTTTTCGTAATTTGATTTTCGCAATTTGAGATATATATATAACCTTTTACTTGCATTTTATTTTAAACGCCACGTTAAGGTTCTGTCAATCTTTACGGTTTAGTTTTAGATTTTTTTCTCCAAACAAATATAGGATTTTATACAGCGACTTATGGATTATGTATACAAGAAAGACTAGTTTAGCAGATATCTAGTCATAAAAAATAGTGGCATGATTTCATGACCAATGCTATTAGGCGTTAATACCTACCTGGTGGGTAATAACACCATGCAAACAAAACTATAAAATAAGATGGAATAATGGTATGTAAATTGTCCAATTGTAAAGATACAAAGTCTACATCTTTAGAAATTGACAAATTGCTTTTACTTACCATTAATTGCGATATCAGGACGCAGTAATAATCATATGATATTTTATTCTTCTGTCATGGTAAATATAGCAGCATTTAGGACGTACAAATTTCTCTTTATCTTTTTTAGTTTTCAACAATGACAATAATGGTCGCTCGAGTATACAAAACAATAAATAAAAAATAAAAAATGTAGTTCTTCCACTGAAAAGAATGAACCAGGGTAATAACACTTAATGGGTGGCGTTATTACCCCGGTATGCATTTTGCGCAGTATATTATAAACTACAATCTACCTCGCGAATACATGCAAAATCTCCCATAACATTTTGAAAGTACATGAAATACATATACAAATTTATGTAGTAAACAAAGTATTTCCTAAATATATCGCTTACCTGCAAGAAAAGTGACACATCTCGACAAAGTAAATTTCACAGGAGATGCAAAAGGGGGGGGTGGGGATTTTTATGATTTTACAGTAACGTGAAATTATAGCACTAGCTCTACATGCAGGAATAAAAACGTGCATAAATGCATAAAACGAAGAATAAAGACGTTGGATAAGGTTTGGAGTAGTGATGGGCGATTCTGGAAAATTTGAGAATCGATTAAAATCGACATCGTATAAAACAGAATCGATCGCAATAAGAATCGATTCCCAAATTCTAGAATCGATACTTGAATCGATATTTCGATGTTCACAGATTCACACTGATAAGCTGAAAAATAGTAATTCCAAAACGTAGCAAATCAACAGGGACGTAACGACTATCTCTCACCCCTCACTTCCATTTATGGGGCCCCTAGACAATGTGAGCGGCCCAGAAGTAAGCTACTACGGACCTTTGACTCAAATAATAAGGTTTTTTAACTTTTAAAATTATTATTTTTAAGATAAATTTTGATAATAATTTATGTTTTATTTAAATTTATCTTTAAAAAAGATCTCGGTCAGATAAAAAAAAAAGAAAGAAATGATTTTTTTTTCATCTGGAAAAGATGTACTTTCTACTCTAACTCTTATTTCCTTCAACCAAACAGATGGGGACTTTCTTCTTATAAATGCCATTCTTCTTAAAAATGCGCGGATGAGAGAAATTTTGAAAGATCTAAATTTATTTAAAAAGTTAAATGGTTTTTCCGTCTTTTTAGGGTTACCTATAAGCACGGGGGAAATGCAAATATTGCAAATCTTCTTTTAAAATAGCTGTGATGAATGTAATTAACCAATCATCATATACTAATTATCCCCCAATTAATAATTAAAATTCTCCTTTTAATGATATATTTAACTAAAATGTCTTTCCCTTTTTAAAATATATATCTCCTTATCTCATTTACAGTTTATAAATATCTTTCTTTTTAATGTTTACCAAATTTTCAGTTGTTAAGGGAAAAAAAAAATGTACTCATCCTAGAGAGATTAACAATGAAATAACATACTTTTCTCTGGTTAACAAATAAATAAAAGTACATTCCTTGATTATATGTTTTTTTTCTTCTTTTTTCCCCAGCAGTAATCTAAAAACTATAAACAGTTATTGACTCATTCGCTGACATGCAGAGTGCTCTGAAACAATAAAAAATAAAAAAGAAAAGTATCAAGTTAAACTGATGGCATTGAGCTCACAGTCTATTCATACTAATTGTATTTTATATTCTTACTTCAAAGAATGCCTTTAGAAAAATAAATTAAGGGGGAATCAGCCCCCCCCCCGTCACATCTCTATACTTAAACAATAAGCCTCCAAATCTCATCAGGGAAACACTTTATCAGAATAAACTGGTTACCAAATTTGAAGCAAATCAGATAGAAAAACCCATCTATCTAAATTAAGGAGGGTTAGCCCCTGTTCCTCCCTTTATACTTCAACAATGAACCTCAAATTTAATCAGGGAAGCCGAATCAGAATTATCAGAATTAACCGGTATACCAAAATTGAAGCAAATCTGATAATTCTGCATGAAAAACCCATTTATCTAAGTGTGTGGGGGGGATAGCCCCCGTACCCCCCGTCCTTTATGCTTAACAAATGAGCCCCCCAAAACTAATCAGGGAAGCGCCTTATGAGAATGAACCTAGAAAAAAAATTGAAGCAAATCGGATATTTCTATCGAGAGTTATCGCGTTACGTATGTACGTACCTACATACATACATACAGAAACTGCGGGCACATTAGCTCTCAGGCTTTGATAGCCTGTGAGCTAAAAAGAAAAGTGCCCAGTTAAACTGATGGCATTGAGCTCACAGGCTATTCACACTAACTGTATATTAAGCTCTTATTTCAAAGAATAATGCCCCTCGAAAAATAAACTAAGGGGCGGGGGGGGGGGGGGGAATTGCCCCTCCCCGTTTCCCCTCTTTATACTTAACCAATGACCCTCCAAATGTCATCAGGGAAGCGCCTTATCGAAATAAATCGGTATACCAAATTTGAAGCAAATCGGATAGAAAAACCCATTTATCTAAATTAAGCGGATATTAGCCCCCTGTGACCCCCTTTATATTTAACCAATGAACTTCCAAATCTAATTAGGAAAACGCCTTATCAGAATAAACTGGTATACCCAATTTGAAGTAAATCGGATAGCAAAACCCATCTATCTAAATTAGGGAGGGTATTATCCCCTCGTCCCCCCCTCCCCCCTTTAGACTATAACAATGAACCTTCAAATATAATCAGAGAAACTCGTTATCAAAATTAACCGGTATACAAAAATTTGAAGAAAATATGATAATTCTGCATGAAAAACCCATTTATCTAAGCTGAGGGGGTATTAGCTCCCGTTTCCCCTTTATACTTAACCAATGAACCCCCAAAACTAATCAGTGAAGCGACTCAGCACAATGGACATAGAAAAAAAATTGAAGCAAATGGGATATTTCTATCAAGAGTTATCGCGTTACTTACGTACATGCATACATACATACAAAACCGACGGGCACATTAGATCTCAGGCTTTGATAGCCTGTGAGCTAAAAAGTGCCAAGAGCGTGTAACTAGTGGGGGGGGGGGGCAGAAAATAAAATAGGACATTAAAAGCTTTCCAACAATATGTTACACGAGATAGTTTGGAAGAAACAACAAATATGCTCCCCGGGGGACAGGTAAGTCTCAAAAGGTGGGAGGGGTGACCTCAAATGTATCTTTGGTCGAGGTTTCAAAATGTGGATTTATAATAAAATAGAACAAGAATTGGGCATTTTTAAAATAGCATGCATATTTTGAACGGCCCTGTAAATTAAGATTGGCGAGGAAGGGGGGTGGACAGGATTAGAAGGGACGAACTTGAGCAATACAACATAATAAACTAGTAACCCAAATAACTATGCTTCTAAATAAAAGTATAACGATTTAACCTAGTATTGAATTCAGGGTGTGACCCGGGGGAACATTGGAATGTCCCTTCCGAAAGTTTTGAGATTTTATGTTTTTTAATGGACAAATGTGCATCCCCCCTTACGGAACTCTAAAATCTCCCCCACCCCCCCATCCCGACCGGAGCAGTCAAGGAATCAAAACGCCATTCAACGCTGAACCTAGAAAGAAAAAAAAAGGCTCTTTCTTATACAAAATTTTACAGCAATTCTGCCACTAAAATAGTAAAATTGGAGGAATCTGTTCAACCCGAATCGTGGATCATGCGCGATGCGATTTGAATTGAAGTAAATCGAAAAATAACAATTTCACCCGCATCTAAAACTAGGCATCGAATCTGAACTGAATCGATTCGCCCGAATCTAAAGAATTGAAGTAAATCATAACATGGCGATTCTGCCCGCATCTAAAGATCGACATCGGCATCGAATCTAAACTGAATCGATTCGCCATTTCTGATCTTAATTTACGGGCAGAATCGATGCGTTAATTTTTTCTTGCTTTCTTTTGTCTTTAGAAAAAGAAAGCGTTGGATTCGTGAAAAATTTCGACTTCCGGTTTTCGAAGGATTTATAGTTTTAGAAGATCTTGTCTGGAATACGATTTGACTGTTTTTATACATTGTCTGTCTGTCAGTCTGTCTATTTGTTTGTCTCTGACAAAAAAATTGTGGGCGATCTATTTCAAGAACTAATGCATGGAATCTGTTGAAACTTTAGATTCAATTAGACTTTCATATAAATTGGCGCTGATTACTTTTTGATGTAAATCTACCGGCAGGTGGCGCTGCTATGCTGCATTTTTCCCGATTTTCGCAATAGCTCTATCTCGAGAACTAATGCACGGATTTTCATCAAATTTCACATTCAGTTAGACGTTGGCATAAATTGTTGCATATTAGATTTCGGTGGAAATCACCCAACAGGGGGCGTTGTTATGCAGATTTTATCAGCGGTGTTGAATTCAGACAATTTTCTCCCGGAGGGATTTCTGCGGATCCAAAGAGGGACAGTTCAGAGGGGAAGAGGATTGGACTTTTGTACATTAAGCATAAAATCTAAAACCTTCTGGGGGGACATTTGAATGTTACACGGAGGGGGGGGGGCATGTCCCTCCGGGCTACCCCCGGAATTCAACACGTTTTTCTGGATTTAAACGATTTTAGGGATCATATCTCAAGAACTAATGAGCGGAATTTCATCCCACTTAATATTCTGTCATAAGTTGTTCATGATTAGGTTTTCGTGTAAATGATATAACAGGTTGTGCTGCCATGCTACTTTTTTTAGCAGTGTTGAATTCAGACATTTTTCTCCGGGAGGGATTTCTATGGTTCTGGAGAGGGACATTCTAGAGTTTCGGGGGGTGGGGGGGTGAGGAAATAGATTGGGATTTTCCGTTGCGGACATCTAGGCTAATATCAGACGAACGTCTTTTTGCACGCTTTTTTTTCGCTCTTACACCGTCCCTACACATGCTAGCGAAGGTGTAGGTATAGCGTAAGAGCGAAAAAAGCATGCAAAAAGATGTTCGTCTGACATTAGCCTAGGAGGGTGTGGGCCGAAATTCAATGATTTTTTAGGAAAATGCAATGCTTATATTTTCTTTCAAAATGCACATACTTCAATGAACCTAACCTTTTTGAATCTTCATGATGCGCATAGGTTATCATTTAAATTTGACACTGTGATAGAGAATTTTGAAGTTTTAACTTTTATGAGGCAGATGAAAGTTTTGGGATTGGCACATCCACCTACTTTATCTTCAATTTTTAAAGGAAAATGAAAATGATATTACCTTATTTTGTCTTAGAGACATCGATTAAAAAATTCATAGTATCGATTAAATCGAGTTGGCCATAGTATCGATTAAATCGATTAAAAAAATCGAAATCGCCCATCACTAGTTTGGAGGGTTGCGCAATTTTACCTCTCCGCACAACCCACCCATCTTCTGTGGTCCCAAATGGATATAGAGTGTAATACTGTGATTTTTCGTATAACGCCACTTACGAATTTTTCAATGTAGCAAGACGCACCTACGACAGACATATTAGTGGAATAAAACGCAAAATGAATTTTTGCGCGATGTGTCACTTTTCTTATGGGTGAGCGATATAGTCTTCACATCACAGAACTTACCTAGCAAATTTTAGATGAACTTTGGCTCTTACGAGCTTATTCCAGCGATAAGGTCTATAAATGAACAAATTAACTTTTAGCTGTTGTTTGTGATTCAGATGACTCAGAGCCTTTGAGCGCGAAAGCCGAAGTCTCATTTTCCCGGATTGCTTCATAATTACGCCTAATTTTAGCACTTGGCTTTATTACCCAGCCTGGCGTTTTTACCCCAGGACTCGTGATATAAAATACAAATAGGAATTTAATTCCGGCCGCTTATAACTTTAGTTTTGCTGAATAGATTTCAATGGAACTTGCATCGTTAGTTAGATAATTTTTTAGGAAATGTTTTAGTTTATTGTATATCATTCTACGTTGCTTAGTTATATCATCACGGGGGAAAGCTCTATAATCAGGGCAACTCGATAATGAAGTATTAGCATTAAAAAAAAACACTAGACAATTTTTACGAGATTTTCATTGTTAATTAGATAATGTTTTAAAGATGTTTCAGTACATTGCATTATATCATTCAACCGTTATTTACTAATCCTACTGTAAATGATTAACTCAATGATTCTTCAATGATTCTTATCAGCGAAAATTTTGTGTGACAAATTAAAAATATAATAATCAAATGGTATTCATATAGTTTACTTCAATTCGCAATGACATTTCAGACAAAGGTTCAATTGGCTTTAAAATTTGTAATGATGGCGATAGAAAACATGTAAACTGTTAATTTAACCCTTTCGTGGTCATGCACGCAGATACGCGGTCGCACTTTGGTACTTGAAAGTGGTCATAACCGCATATAGGCGGTCAGACTTTTGTACTTGTAGATGGTCATAAGCGCTTATAGGCGGTCAAAATATTCTAGTTGTAAATGGTTATGAGCGCGTTTGCACGTTTGTGCTTCCCCCCACTTCTCGAGACTGGGAGTTAAAGAAGGCGTTTATCAATCACTCCCTCTTTCCACACACACAATAGGAGTTAGGCAGACTATTTGTCAACTGGATTACCGTATTTTAAGTCGAATGCCTTTAGAGAACTTCGTTTTCTGTAAATGCTTAAGAATGGCATTGTATTTCGAAACATATACTGGGCAACTTTATAGAATATCATCGTTTACTTATTTTATTTTATTATTTCTGTCCATAAGATTCTAATTCATTATTATAATTATTATTATTTCAAATCATTTGCCATATAATATTTATTTATTTTGCATGTTCATTATTTATTATGTAATATTTATTTCTTTTGCTCTTTTAATGAATATACACGTTCTTTTCTTTCCTTTTTATTTCTAAATGTATGACTTTTTTTCATTTAACTATAATACAAAATAACTAAACTGTCCTTTACTTACAGCACTTTTGTTGTGTAATAATACTAAAAATCTAAAACATCCACTTTAACATTACACTTCAAAAATAATATTTTTATTTATTATTGTTGCTCAGATTTTATTCAAATTCTAGCATAATTTTAAAACTAGTACCGTGAAACCTGTCTATAATGACGCTGAAGGGACCAGAAAAAGCATCGATGTAGATAGGTTTTCAATTTCATTATAGGTAGATTAAAGACTGTTCATTGATTCAGAGTACATAATAAAATAATTATTATATATAGATGAATCCTTCGTTCAACTTTTTAGAATTATCTAATTAAATAAAGAAATTTAATTATTTTCTTGTCAATAATAAGAATTCTGGATTTTTTAATAAATATATAAAGAGTGTACAATGTCATATATATGAAAGTGCGATAAAGAAAAAAAAACGAACAGGGATTCACAATTTTGACTATTAAACAGGAGAAATAAATTTCAGATATTGTTCATTTGACTATAAACCAAAAAGAAATACTTTGTGTAAAAAAAAAAAAGTACTTGGATGTTTAAATGTAGAAGATAAGAAGAGAAATAGTATTTTTATTTATTCACAGACATTATTTGACATTCCCAGCCTTGTAAAAAGAAATAAAAAAACAATCATGTAAAAGTTTCATCTAAAAAGAAATAAAGTTTGTGCTGAATTAATTCACGTGCATGTACAACACTCTTGACCATTTTCCTTTGGCGTTCTAACAGGGTATCTTTATCAGTATTTTCACTGAACCCAATAAAATTGATTAACTAAATTTAAATACTCTTCAATATTTATAGGGTACATAAATATATGTTGCAGAATTCATATGATCTAAAAAATAAATATCCCCATATTGCTCTTTTTTAGAAACATTCAGTTGATCGCTTCGTTCAAAAGTTAATCGTGAGTGTACTTCACTGACGAAAACACGCATTGACAAATATTATTCCTAAGGAAGAATTTTTTAAAGATAGCTTGCTTGCATTTCAGTATTTTTAAACGATTTTGTTTGATTTGAGTAGCTGAGGTCGGTCTGTACAAAGGACTTTTTTACTTCTTCTATTTTATTTGCAGGGTTTTTTAATGGGGATACTTTTACTTTCGAAACCGGTTCCGAAAGTAAAAGTATCCTAAATTAAAAGAAAATAACTTTAAACAAAATCGAAAAAGAGAAAAACGGCCTTTCTATAGATCGATCTCAGGTAGCCAATGCAAAAGAATCGTTTAAAAAAAAATGGAAATAAAATCGAGGTATCTAAAAAAATTTCTTCCACCGAATAAACATTAGCGAGCGGGTGCTTTCGCGTGAGTGAAGTAGCCTATTAATTGTTGGAAGTAGATCAAAAACTCCAAGCAATTAAACATCATATACGGGTTTATTAAGTCCAAATGTTCGCAGTAATCTGCAATGCTTTTTTAATATTTTAGAGGAAAAATAAAGTAATTTTATTTTTCAATTTGAAAACTTTCTTTAATCATATGAGACAAAGTTAATGATAATTCTACCGTGAAGGCTGTATTTCAAAATCTCTACAAACATATCATAACTTTTTTTTTGTTGCTGTTTTTTGTGTTTTTCTGTTCTTATCTCGATTTTCCTTTTGTTTATATAGCAGTTTACATACAAAGAGGTTTGCCATGAAAGGATTATTTTAATCAATAAAATGGTGTTTACACAGTACTTCTCAGGTTGGGAGATATAACCTATCATCTCACCAATATGATTAAGCAAAGTAAAAAATAATAATACTTTTAAGATAGGTAATGCATTCATACGCATTAAAGACAGATAATCTTAACAAAAGTTACTCTTCCTTGTTTTTACTTGCATTAAAAAATAAATAAAGGTGTATTTTTACACATACAGTCGAACCTCGTTAACATGAACCTCAAGGGGAAACAATATTTTGTTCATGTTAACAGCAATTCATGTTATCAGTATGAAATCCTTGTATTCGTTTTTATAGGCGACTGTGAAAACAATTCATGTTAAAAGTAATTCACGTTAAGCGTGGTCATCTTAACGAGGTTTGACTGTATTTATATTTGTGGTTTTCATTATATTTGTACTTATATTTTTGAATAACTTGATACTTGTACCGTGCATTAGTATATTTATAAGCAGTATATAGTCCCATTTTTAGCATTATTATAGCAAATACTTGGCTTAATATGAAAAAAAGTTCTATTTGTTTTTCTTTTGAAAGTTGAGGGGGGGGGGGGGGTAATCCAAAAACCATTCTTATATTTATATCAGTGGCTGTGTCCGCTTGGTAAATTAAAAACACTGTGTACTATTTGTGCTTTCTTTATATAACGAGCCCCAATATAGCGACTCTTACATTAAAACTGCCATATTAAAAAGCCCTAAATCTTATTTATTCTCACAGTTGTGTTTCACAGAGAAGAACCAGAGATGTAGCCAGAAAAATGCTTATGAGACTACATTTCTCCGAACTTATATCTAAAATTATTAATATTTTTTACCTAATCATTCTACTAAATACAACAGTGTTGACCAAATATTCCAGTGTAATTAATTCCAATGATACTTTAAAAGTTTCTATGAGTTTTCTTTGAAGTAAGTTTTGAAAGAGAGTAAATATCTCCCATTGTTATCTAGTCCAAACTCTTGCAACCTGTGAATGACATCGAAATACTATCTGTAAGTGACTCTTTGAGCTTTGAGAAAACTATGATTGACAGTCTCACCCCTTCCCTTGTAAAGATGATTTCTACAGAAAACAGTTCACAGGAACAGTAAAATTCCAAAAAGCGGTAGCTTGCTACATATTTTTTTCATTGTCGCTTATTTAATAAAAGGATTATGAAAAGTTTATGTTTTAAACTAGTTCTTTTAAAATTAGTATTAATCAATAATTTATTAAATCATGAATATTGCACAATGTAACATAAAAGATTGTTGATATAAAAATAAAGTAAGACATCATTAAAAAAAAAAAAATATTTTCTGACATCACAGCAGAAATCTTAGAATAACCCCCCCCCCCCCCCCAACGAAAAATAAAAACTGATAGCCGAAGAGTTGTCTTTATTGTAGCCTAAGAATTATTATTAAACTTATGGTTATTTTTAATAATAAAAACTTTGTTGCACATTTTCTGTATATTATCAAATTTTGCTTCATTCCGCAAGCGCGCTTATAGAAGAATTTAGTAATTTAGTTATTCTACCTGAATACTTTTAAATAATCACTTTTAATGGTCTACTTTAAAAAAATCAAATACGTGATATTTTATATGCGCATGTTAGCTCCGATATCGTGAAATCAAGAAAAACTTTTTCCGATTAAGTCACACACTAATGACAATTTGTAATTCTAAATTATGAGGAACCTCTATTATATTTATTTATTTCACATTTTACAGCATAGTTGAAAAGGGTTTATGACTTCCGTTTGTCTGTCAGTGCTCTATCTTGCGTAAATATAATTCGATTTCCCTGAAATTTTGTGTGTTATTAACATTTACTATGGCTCGATCGCCAGTGAAAATGAAGTGTGTATAATACACAGTTCACTTACAGGGGCATTCAAAAGCATTCCATTACATTACTGTCAATGGGAAAAAATCATTTTCAAGCGCAACACTAAAACATGCTTTCTGTAGAATTTGAAATGCAAACAATTTATTATTCACTTACAGAGTCGCACAAAATAATTCCGTTACATAATGGTCTACGGGGAATATAGTTTGCAGTATATTTTAATGTAGATACTCAATTTCAAACGAATTTAGGTAAAAAGGTCAACGATAAAAAGGTCAATAGTAAAAAATTCAATGGTAAAAATAATAAATATTATAAATACTTAAATGAACCTAAAATTGAGATCTATTAGTTATTAAAGTTACATATATGTTCAGTTATAAAAAACCGATTCTAAGCTTTAAGTAAAGCCCGTGCTAAGCCCGCATATCTGTTCCCTATTATTGATAGCAAAAAAAATTTTTTATACATATCGTTACACTAAAGAACACTAATAAATAGGTGCTGTGTATTGAAAAAATATTTTTTGCTGGAGACACCGGCTATTCATTAGGAGGCCCCAGGAGGGGGGGGGGGAATTAAACAGAAAATACAATCTATAGATTCAAGAGGAAGAGGAAGGACATGGAATTAAAATAAACAAAACTTTACATACAGATATTTTAAAGGGGTCAAAACAATGATAAACAAAAGGAATTTTTTCAAAAGTGAAGGTTTTTCATTATCTTGATTTTTGTAATGTAGGAGGAGGAAGGGTTAAGAGCGGGGTGTACGTGTGTTTATGTGGAGGGGGGGGGGGGTAACAACAAGTGGGAGTCAAAATTTTGAGGTTTGGACAAAGAAAACAAAATTTAGGGAAAGCACAGCAGAAATGAAAATATTTTCTCGAAAATAATTTGAAATAACATTTAGGATCTAAATTTATTGGATATGGTGTAGAGTCCTGCATCGGGTCTGGAAACCCGTTTTACCTGCAACTGCGATATCAGCAGTTCGGGTCGGGTCGACGCTAAATATATATATATATTTTTTTTTTTTTTTTTTGTCAGGGGTCGGATTAACTTCTACAATTTTTCTGCAAATCGGGTTGACATCCATTATTTCGGGCTCGGGTTAGGTTTTGGCTCTTGCGGGTCCGGTTCAGGATGACCCTATTTTTCAAAGAATTTCTAAAATATTTTTTCTGGTGAAAAATTTATATAGAATAAGAGTTTTTAAAGAAATGGAAAACTTTAATACACATTCTATTAAGAAAAATGGTAAAATATAAATAATTTAGAAATTAGTTTTATTAAGTTTGTCTTAATACAATTTAACAGACATATTATAAAAATGGGGTATGTGAGTCGAAGGAAAAAATTATGATAGTCAGGGACCAGTATATAGGATCTTCGGCTATGCATTGACCTATCTTTAACTGCATTGTCAAAGGACGATTTTCATCTTACTCTTCTATTCAAGATTAACAAACGCTAGTACTTTTTTCAAGCTATTAAATAAAAGTGTCATACCAAATTTCACACAATTTGACTATTATCGTTCTTCCTCTTAATCATTTAATTTTTCTCTAATTTTTACACGCACACGCAAAAAAACTGGAAAGTAAAAACTTTTTTTTTTCTTCACCATTTGAAAAATTAAGGAAGATATAATGAAAATGATGTTTTATTAAATTTTGAACTCGAGTGCGAAAAGCAAATTTCAAAATAAGACAGTTTTCTTTTAGCCCAGTGGTTAGGGATTTGAATTCGGAAATAATTAGGGGAAAGCTGGAAATTGTTTTAATCCCTTCAGTTTAGGTCTAGAATGAATATGCTACGTTTTCTCCCTCGTACTAGAGGAGCGTTAAGAATTATGCATAGATTTATAGTGAAAAAACACTTTTTTTAAAAAATACCATAACACTATCTCGAAATCATTAACTCTTTCAAAAACATTGTAAATACAAATGTTGTGGAGCTTAAAATTCTGAATAAAATGAGTATCTACACTCAATACTTATGTTGAATATTAAGGTCACAATTCTACTTCAAAGTTTTAGACCCAACATCAGGGAGATGACCTCATAATTAATTAGGGGAAAACTGGAAATCATTTTAATCCCTTCAGATTAGGTCTAAAATTAATATTCTATGTTTCCCCCCTCGTACTAAGTGCACGTTAGAAAAAAGGAACACATTTACATTCGAAAAACACGTTTTTCTTTAATATTTTTAACAATATGTGAAATTGCGACATTAATTTTGAACAAAAATATTAATGTGAGTATTCATTTTATTCAGAATTTTAAGCTCTACAAAATCTGTATTGGCAATATTTTGATATAGTTAGCTGTTTTGAGATATTGTTAAGGTAATCTGGTTTCTCCTAGCTTGAAGCTCTTGATACGGCAAAATTTTGAAATAGAATTGCGACCTTAATTTTGAACAAAAATATTAATGTGGGTGCTCATTTTATTCAGAATGTTATACTTTACAACATTTGTACTGACAATTTTTTTGATAGACTTAGCTGTTTTGAGATATTCTTAAGTAACTTGGTCTCTCCGGACTTCAAGCTCTTGATCAGAGATTAAGGCAAAATTTTGAAATTCGAATTGCGACCTTAATTTTGAACAGAAATACTAATGTAGGTGCTCATTTTATTCAGAATTTTAAGCGCTACAGCATTTGTATTGGCAATGTTTTTGAAAGAGTTAATGATTTCGAGATAGCGTTATGGTATTTAAAAAAAAGTGTTTTTTCACTATAAATCTATGCATAATTCTTAACGCTCATCTAGTACGAGGGAGAAAACGTAGCATATTCATTCTAGACCTAAACTGAAGGGATTAAAACAATTTCCAGCTTTCCCCTAATTATTTCCGAATTGGATCTTTTTTTGCTCCCCTACCCCTGGGGCTATTTATAGATATTAAAATTTTAATTTCAGCAATCTACCCTTTCCTCATAAATATTTTAAATATGCAGAAAAGTGATCCTTTTTCAACCGTCATTTTTTTTGTGCACTGTCCTTCGGTTGTCTCGGAATTCTTCTGTTAATGATCCGTAAACACTACGCGCATTATTATTATTATTTGTGGGAAACAAACTGCAGTGCACATTAGCAATGTGTATCAATTATTATGGTTGAAATAATATTCTATAAAAAAAAAGTACTACAAGCAGATATCAACTTAGAGCATAATTCGAATTATTATATACATCCATGTAAACCAACAATAAAGGTCACACTCACTATTTCCAATAGTGAACAGGCCTCCATATCATATATCGATTTCATGGCAATACAAGTAATATTTGCGAAGTCAGGTGGAAGAGCAGTAATAGATTTTGTCGCGATTGCTCCCCAAGCTCACAATTAGACTAAAATATTCTTGATGAAGTGTAACTGCATATTGTTTAAAAAGGTACGAATGAACAGTACAAGTATCGAATTATTGAAAAATATCAATAGAATGAATGCAATTAAAACAGTAGATATGATTTAGTGTAAGTATATGTCTTTAACACCTTGAGGGGCACCGGTATATATTATATACCACCTACGATTAATGAAGTTTTACACCAGAAAAATTTTATTAAATTTTACTTTTCTAACTTTGGTAGAAAAAAGCCGTAAAATTGCCTTTACTTATTTTGAAATAGAATTTTTCAAAGATTCCTGTGGAATTCAGCATTTCACAAACGTAATTGCTTGCCCCTCAAGGGGTTAAAAACAGGGAAGAATCACTATCTATCGCAAAGATTCTGACAATAATGGAAACGAAAGCATTATCAATTTTAAATTTATTGTTATTTTTATTAATACTTTACTTAGCACAATCATGTTGGTTAAATGACAAATTAAATCATGGTAATCCATTTTTTTATAATCCAATCTCACATGGACTAATACTATATGATCAGATTTAATGCCAATACTATATGATAAGTATGATTAAAACAATCATAATGAAATGAATGTATTGAAACTGGAAAAAAAAGTTAAACTAGATTTTGATGATTGAAATATTCATTTCGTTACCATGAGAATTAAAGTAAGAAAACTTTTATTTTAATGCATTAAAGTACACTAATACTGTATATTTGAAATTTATTTTAATGTATTTAAATATTTATTTTTAATTATAGATTACTTAGAGATCGCAAAAATATTTGACAATAAATGTTGATTACTTTCGTTCTCATCCCGACTGATAATAGTTACATCATATAAATCCAACTTATTGCAATTGCTTCAAAGTTTGAGACACTAAATTTTGGGGTCTCTGGGCAAATGCGCCGGACAAAAATTGCATAATCTTCGAAATTGACTTTTTCTGACACATTCCTGAATTCAGTTTTGTTCATAAACACACGGAATTGGCAGGAGCTCTTATTCAGAAACTATAAAGTCGAACATTTTTTTTTTTCATTTTTCGATAAACGTAGGAAGTCTTTTAGAAAATGTTGTTAAAGTTGGCGTTTTGAAAAAAAAAATCTACACACGGAAGCTCGATAAAGATTATAACAGGAAAACGCTTGTAATTCTCATGTAATTTATTTGCCGAAAAATGAAAAAAAAGAAAAAGTGAAAGAAAAAAAGCGTTTTTGAATTCGGTTTGTCTATCTTTCCTCCTATCCGCCATTCCGTGCTTGCGTAAATATAGTCTAATTGCCATGGAATTGATATATGTTATTTGTGTTTACTTTGGCATGTTTAGTATTGAAAATGATGTGTGTAGCATGTATGATTCGTTTACAGTGTAGTGTTACTGATTAATTAATTCTGTAATACTTAAGTAATATATCTTTACTATCTGTAAACATGATTTAAGTACAAGAAATGGTGTACTTTATAAAAAAGAAATGCCTTAACATGTTTGGTTTTACTGTAATCAAACAATTGCCTAAAGATATATAGTAAAAGCTGCCGAGAGCGAAAGGCAAGGTTGAAATAATTACTGCCACTTTGATTACAGCAATAATAGTCCAATCAAATGAGCCCGTTTTGGGGCAGTTTGCTGCAAAAAATGCTACAGAGATAAAAATTGGCACAGTTGCTCATTGATACCTACTAATGACTAGGAAAAAAGTCCTGATAGATAGGAAGTGAGCGGGGGGAGGGAGGGGCAAAAATAAATCCCCTCCCCCTCTTTTTTTAGGTTTTTTGAAAATATCTCAGAAACTATGGGTTTTCTTTAAAAAATTACTCCAGTATAAATTAAAGAGCATAAAATTCTCTACAAATAATATGTATACGCAGTGGAACCTCGGTTATCCGTCAGTCACGGGAACGGAGCCTTTAGTCCAATCAAATAAGCCCGCTTTGGGGCAGTTTGCCATAATAAATGCTACAGAGAAAAAATTTGGTACAGTTGCTCATTAATACCTACTAATGACTAGGTAAAAAGTCCTGATGAATAGGAAGTGAGCGGGGGGGGGGGGGCAAAAATAAGTCCCCCCCCTTTTTTAGTTTTTTGAAAATATCTCAGAAATTATGGGTTTTCTTTAAAAAATACTCTAGCATAAATTAAGGAGCATAAAATTCTCTACAAATGATAAGTATACGCAGTGGAACCTCGGTTATCCGTCAGTCACGGGACCGGAGCCTTTAGTGCAATCAAAAAAGCCCGTTTTGGGGCAGTTTGCCATAATAAATGCTACAGAGATAAAAATTGGGTACTTTTGTAATGACTAGGTAAAAAGTCCTGATGAATAGGAAGTGAGCGGGGGGGGGGGCAAAAATAAGTCCCCCCCCCCCCTTTTTTTTTAGTTTTTTTGAAAATATCTCAGAAACTGTGCGTTTTCTTTAAAAAAAATTACTCCAGCATAAATAAAAGAGCATAAAATTCTCTACAAATAACATGTATACGCAGTGGAACTTCGGTTATCCGTCAGTCACAGGACCGGAGCCTTGACCGATTTTCCGCAAAAAAATCATTTTCTTTTCAAATTTATTTACTCAATGTCTAGCGAAATTTCTTAAATATTGTTACTAAAAAAGAAAGCAGAAAACAACTTAACTTCTGAGTACTTACAAACATGCTAAATCGACTGACGCGTGGTAAATAATCTCGCGGGAGCCAATGTTTACGATCAGTGGGAAGAGAAACTTACGTAAACAATAGCACGTGATTTTTGTATTGCAGGTGGCGTTTCCGAGGGGTCGGGGATTCCAATTCCACACCCTTTGTTTTTGTATCTGGTACCCTTTCGTTCATTCAGTTAGTTTCTATAACCCAGTAAGGGACGTGGATGTGTGTTCATAGTAGTTCTCATTTATAGTAGTTAACATCGAGTTTATAGTATTTAACAACTTTTGCGCACATCATGTCAATGGATAAGTGTTTCATTTGTGATACAGATGTTTATGAGTCAAGTGATGATGTTGTACGAGTGGGTGAAAAAGGGATCGAAAGTTTAAAAAAAGCAAGTATTGAAAGACAGGACCAAAAATTTCAGCAGTTGGAGAATATTACGTTTCTGAAAGTACACACTGCATGCCGTAAAAATTACACCAGACCTGATAGCATTAATGCAGCATTAAAAACGCTCAGAAATGAGCCTACACCATCAATCAGTCGAAAACCGGCTACTCTGCGGTCATCAGTACCCAAGTTTGATTTCAAAAACAGATGCTTCCTTTGTACTGATTTAATTGATGGACAGTTCAAAGAAAAAGAAAAAAAGAAACCAATTCCTTTGCGAAGAATATTTTATGAGGTGCGAGTCTTAAAAACAAACGGTCCCACCATGACACAAAGAGTCCTTGAAGCCGCAGAAATGAGAAATGATCAGTGGGGAGAAGAAGTTAAAATTCGCCTTAGTAATGTAGTTGATTTAATTGCTGCTGATGGAATTTACCATCATGATTGTTTACAGAAATTTTATCTCATGTCAAGAGGAGGTAAACGCGGACGGCCAGAAACAGATTATATTGTTGAAGCCATGGAAGAAATTTGCTCATTTCTTGAAAATAATGATGATTGCCAACATGCCTTGTCTGATTTGCTTTCCGTAGTAACTGGGCGTGTCCCAGATGAACGGACAGTGAAAGCTAAACTAAAACAGAGATATGGAGAGAGTATCATCATAACTAAAAATCCAAGAAAGATTCCTTCCGTTTGTTTTATTGACACAGGAATGAAAGTGCTATCAGATGCATGGTACGAAAACAAAAAAAAAGATTGTGCTGATGAACGACTAAGAATTGTGCAAACTGCAGCAGCAATAATTAGAGAGGATATCCAGTCAAAAGTATATGATTCTACGAGCTATCCTCCAAGTAATGACTTTTTCAAGGATGCCAAGAGTGATATTCCTAAATCTCTCAGCTGTTTTCTGGAGCATGTGCTCATGAAGAAGAAAAGCCAGCAGAACGATGTTGCTCGAGAAAGAAAATGCATTACAATAGGCCATGCCATTATATCAGCAGTACGTCCAGTGTCTTTTGTTTCCCCAATATTGACCGGCCTTGGTGTGCTCTTATACAGAAAGTATGGACACAAAAACTTAGTCGATCTCATTTCGAATTTGGGGTTTTGCTCATCCTATTATGAGTCCCGACTGCTTGAAATGTCTGCCATTCAACATGGTCAACCAGATTTACGAGGAATGTTTTGTCAGTTTGTTTACGATAACGCTGATTTTAATATTTCCACGCTGGATGGACTCAACACATTTCACTCCATGGTTGGCATAAAGTGCGTAACACCAGCACATATTGAAAGTGGATCGCCAATCATGAAAGTAACTAAAATGCCTACTGCTGAGGCTGTTGGGCAGTTGGGGGTTATTCCATTGAAGCCGTTTGAATTCACAGGTACAGCTTTTAAAAATGTGAAAATGGAGAATCTGGGAGAATTAGCAGAGGATATACCCCTGCCCAACATCTGTGACACTTTGTGGATGTATGCAAAGTGGATGAATCTTCCTGGAGTCCCTGAATGGAAAGGATTTATGCAATCAATAACAAAACATGAAAATTATGAAAAGACAAAAGTAATTCCGCTTCCTTTCATCAATGCACCACCATCTAATTATGACACTGTTTATACATCATTACAGTATGCAGCAGATGTATGTGTCAAAATTGATCAGAGATTGTTGTTCATAACGTTTGACCAGCCACTCTATCTAAAATGTAGAGAAATAGTTGCAGCATCTCCAACAGATTCCATGTTGTCAAAATGTGTCGTGAGACTTGGTGGCTTTCACCTTCTGATGTCATATTTAGGATGTATCGGTTTCATCATGAACGGAAGTGGTTTAAAAGAGCTGTTGGAGACAATATACGCTCCACTTTCAGTTGAGAAGATGTTGCAGGGACATGCGTACTCTAGAGCAGTCCGAGCTCATTTGTTAGTCCAAACAGCTTTAGCGAAAATAGTATTGCAGGAAGTTGAGAGTAGTGATGAAGAGCTGCAAGCTATCAATGAAGTCATGGGAGTATTTGCATTTGATCCTCCTTCTCTAGACTCAATAAATCAAAACACTAATCTACAAGCTGTTGCTATTAAACTGGGTAATAAGCTGATGGAGTTCAAGGGAAATGGCCGTACTGCAGCCCTTTGGATACAATACTTCAACATGGTCACGTTGATGAAAGAATACATTTCAGCTGAACGATCAGGCAATTGGAATGGCCATCTCAAATGTGTTCAGCAAATGATGCCGTTTTTCCACGCCTGTGGCCATTTCTCTTATGCCAAATCATGTCACTTATATCTACAGGATATGTTGAAACTACCGAGTATGATGACAGAAGAAGAGTTCAAAACATTTACAGAGGATGGCTACTTTACAATAAGGAGGACAGATTCGTTTTGGACTGGTGTTTGGTCAGACATGTGCATTGAACAAACATTAATACGCAGTATGAAAAGCACAGGTGGCCTGACGAGAGGCAGGGGCATAACAGACAGCGTTTTGAGCAAGTTTGTATTGGGAGTGACAGCAACTCATGGCATTTGCGTATCTCTCGAAGAATTTAGTGGTGTTTTGTTTGCCGGTAGTGAGCAACACGTAGATTTTCGAAAATCCACCCAAGCTAGAGATGTCGCAGATGTTGAGAAACTCTCTTCGTGGTTTGAAAATCATCCACCATTCCCAATGACAGCAGACATCATGTCTATAGCTAATGGGGTGGTAGGGGATGCAACTATTAACTGCTATGACGCTATAAATATAGGAAAACAGGCAATGGCGAAAGTGGTTGGGAAATGTTTTTCCGATGTAAAGTTGTCACGTAAGGACCGGGCCCTCCCTCTGGCCATCATGAACTGTTCTATTAAAATTCATGATGATATAGTTCCAGTCAACCCTTTGGTAATATTTCAACGGATCTCCATAGCTAAACAACATGATGAAGATTTGAAAAAATATTTAAAATTTGAGTTGGCTCCTTTTCCGCTAGCCCTTTTTGACGAAGGAGGCATGCGTAAGACGAAGAAAGCAGTCCTCTACGATTTCTTGAAACCATTGCAAGAGACTATTGATTTTCAAAAGTGTGATATTGTTGTGGATGGTGGTTTCCTCCTTCACAAAGTTCCGTGGTCAAGAGGTTCCACTTTTAATTCAATTTGTGAAGGCTACACCAAATATATCTCCACACATTATAAAGGTAAAAGCTGTACAGTGGTTTTTGATGGCTACTCCGACACTACCAATAGCACGAAATCAGCAGAACAAAACCGAAGATGTGCATTGAAGAAGTCCGTGGATATTAATTTCAACAAAGACACAGAGGTTACTGTTAAGCAAGAAAACTTCCTTTCAAATGAAAAGAACAAATCAAGATTAATTGCTATGCTTTCATCCAAATTGAAGGATAATGGAATATCTTGTCGGCAGAGTACTGGTGATGCAGATACCCTAATCGTAACAACAGCCATTGAAAAATCTTCTTCCAGTGACATAGTGGCAATTGTTGGTGAGGATGTTGATCTTCTTGTCCTCCTAATCGCCCTAACTCCACTCGAACGAGAAATTTTTTTCGTTAAGCCGAGCCGTGGAAAAATTGAAAGAAAGATTTTTTCCTCACAACAGTTAGTTAAAGAAACGAGACTGAAAGACGTCATTCTAGCCCTTCATGCATTCACTGGATGTGATACGACGTCTGCAGCATACAAAAAAGGAAAAATCAAATTTTTCAAACTGTTTCAGCAATGTGAAGACATACATAAAATTGCTAATGTTTTCAATAACAGGGAATCCGACCATGATGCTGTTGCAGAAGCAGGAAACCAACTTTTTTTGAGATTGTATGGAGCACCCTCCACAGCTACATCTCTTAATACTTTCCGATACCACTCCTTCGCAAAATCTGTATCAAATGTTAAACCTGACATTTCATCCCTCCCACCAACAGAAGGAGCAGCCAGACAGCATTCTTTCCGGGTATACCACCAGGTACAACTGTGGCTTGGCCAGGAACAACAAGCCGAACTCTGGGGTTGGGAACGAAGACAGAATCGTCTTATTCCCATAACAACCAAGGATTCGATCGCACCTGAGGCTGTCTTAAATACCATCTTCTGCAAATGCACTACTGGCTGTGGAGCTAAGTGTGGATGCAGAAAAGCAGCCATTAATTGCACAATCATCTGCAACATCTGTCATGGTGACTGTCTGAATGCTACATCCAAATATGTAGATCAACATGATGAGGAAAAAGATGAGGAGGCGATTATGGATTCAATCCTGCTGAGAACACCTTCTAATGCACCATCCACTACAGCTGATGATGATGTGTCAAAGAAAAAAAAAAGAACATCACGACTTAGTAAGTACTATCTGCTTAGTGATAAATTAGTAGTTTTCATTGCTCTCTATTATGTTTTGTCGCACTCACAAAGTTTCGCATGACCTAAACATTTTCTTATTGATAAATATTTGTCTTCAGGGTCATGGGCAGATGAAAAGGGCAAGAAAGAACTGGATCCTAATGACCCATGTACTTCCGCTGATGATGATATTGGAGAGAAAAACAAGCCAGAATGATAAAAAAAACTCCTTGTAAAGACTTTCATAATTATATAATATCTACTTAATTATAAATTAGTATGTATCTACTTTTAGTTTTCTCTATATATTATACTATACTATTACTATTACTATATATTATAATATACTATTTAGTTTTCTCTATATATTATTCTCTATATATTATTATACTTCACATTAATAAACAATTCATTAATGGTGAATATTTATCTTTCATTAACTAATTACCTGCCATTATCGCATGCAGTATTGGAGTGTTTTTTGTTTTATTTTATTTATTTTTTGTGACAATATTTAATAAATTTGAATAGAAATTAAATAAATTTGAAAAGAAAGTAATTTTTTTTGGTGAAAAATCCGTCAAGGTTCCGGTCCCGTGAATGACGGATAACCGGGGTTCCACTTTGTATACCTGTCATTTGTAGAGAATTTATGCTCTTTAATTTATGCCAGACCATTTTTTTCGTGAAAACCCGCAGTTTCTGAGATATTTCAAAAAACTAAAAAAATGTGGGGGGGGGGGGGACTTTGACCCTCCCTCCCCCCGCTCACTTCCTATCCATCAGGACCTTTTTATCTAGGGATTAGTAACTATCAATGAACAACTGTACCAAATTTTATCAATGTAGCATTTATTATGGCAAACTTTCCTAATTTGACTTGACAAAATCCGACAAGGTTCTGGTCCCGTGAATGACGGATAACCGAGGTTCCAATTTGTATACCTGTCATTTGTAGAGAATTTATGCTCTTTAATTTATGCCAGAGCAATTTTTTCATGAAAACCCACAGTTTTTGAGATATTTAAAAAAAAACTAAAAAATGTGGGGGGGCAAAATTTATTTTTGCCCCTCCCTCCCCCCGCTCACTTCCTATCCATCAGGACTTTTTATCTAGTGATTAGTAGGTATCAATGAACAACTGTGCGAATTTTTATCTCTGTAGCATTTTTTGCAGCAAACTTTCCTAATTTGACTGGACTATAAATGTTTTTCTTTTAATGGTCTACATTTATCAGTAAAAAAAATAGGAATTAATAAAAATTCAAATTTGTTATCTGGAAGCTAAATTATAAGATCCAAAAATCTTTTTATTTTTTATTTTATTTTATTTTATTTTCTTCTTTAAGCATGGGCGGAAAAAGGTTTGTCAGTTTGTATTTTTTTCTTCTTTTTTTAAACAGCAATTTGCGCATTTTGAATACCTTATTAAAATTTATTTTAATTCTTTTATTGCTTGCTCACAAAAAATAAGTTAGAAGGATTATCATTTAGAAGAAGAATTTTTCCATTTATTTTGAATGCGGATTTGAAATACTATATAACAAATCACATTTTTGGGGGGTGGGGTTTGGGGGGATGGGATATTTGAATATAATTTCAATTGGCATATTCATCAGGATAATGTAAAATATATCAGCTATCTCAGATTTATATCACATAAAATCAAAGAAAGCAGATGTTACACTAACTTGTATAATGACAAATTATTATTATCATTATTTATAAAAGAAAAAATAAATAATATTAGCATTGAAATTCAAATACGATGGATAACACTATCTAAAAGCGAGCACCATGGTATGCCGTACTAAACATTTAATTGAGATTCATTGTATAGTGAGATCTATCGCTATATGTGCGTTTTATAAAATGTAAATTTATTTATAAAATCGATTACTTCCAGTTTAATTTTATAATTAAATCATTACAAATTAATTAAATTTACAGGTTTATGTAACAGAAACTGTTTCTTAAAAAAATGCATTTAGACGAAATGAAACATGCTTGTTATTGGGGAGATATAAATTCTTTTCAAATTTAGATAAAATTTAATAGCATATAAAGCAAATTATACTACATTAACAGTTTGCAAACACTATTCCAAGCAACGGACCTGTATTCCTGAAAACTGCTATTTCCTTACATACTTTCAGATGTTGTCTGGAATTTACCGGACAATCGTTTTCGAAAGCTATTAGTCAACTAGATTTAAACACCCATTTACGCCTCATACAGACGGTGGACAGCCGCCTCATTCATTCAGTGTCAGAAAGAAGGGGAAAGAACTAAATCCCTTAGCACTTTTGAAGTAAAAAATCACATAACCCCTTCTTCCTTTTAGAACAAGTTCTTTTTTCCTATTCAAGGCCTTTTTAAGGTACATTTTTAGAATATACTGAAACGCTCAATGGGTTAAACATTTTTATACCTGTCATCAATGACCAGGGTACCCGAGTACCCATGCGAATTTTCCGTGGAAAAATACGGAAATTGATAGATTATTTCGATTTAGATCAATAAAATTTGAATTTAATTTGAAAAAAGGGTTAGACGTATTTTTTTAAGGTAAAAATATTGCATTTACGTGAAATTTTGTGGAGAAGCTGCACAATAGCAAAAGGTGCTGGAATGTACATAACATACTGGCTTTTCACATTGTTTACATGATTTTCTGGTTTTTCTGCGCAGTTTTTGAGGCTCCAACAAGCACATCTGACACAAACTATTTTTATACTTCTTGTTTCATCACGCCTCAAGCTTTTTGGACTGGGTTCTGGACGTGTGGCAGCTTCAAATACAGTCAAAGATTTTTTTCAGTTTACTTTTAATTCCCGATTTGGCAAAATGCACAAGATGTATAATATCTTGTGCATTTTGCGATTGATCTTGAATTGCTGAAACCCTCAAGATCTCACATAACTCCCGCAATGACAGGCGACGATTGTCTGTTTTATTTATAACCATATCATTATTTGCAGTCGTATAGTGTAAGTAGCAAGTACTGCTATATTCACAATATAGAAAAATAATGCAAGTGGCCATGTTGTTGTACGCCTATGTGTTGTATAATAATTTATCCATTATATCCACTCCATATTTCAGTTTGCTTATAAAGCTGAATCATTTCGAGTTTATCTGTCGGTAATGTGATGGTTTTATCATGATGCATAGTAGACATTAGAATGACAGCTTTCTTTCTTTTTCGAACTCACGTACAACTACTTATGTCATCATAAAATCCAAATTCTGTAGATAAAACGTGCGCGATTTACATAGCCTTATTTGTTGGGTAATATAAGTTTTGTTCCTTTCAAAGTTTCAACTTTTGTGAGATTCCATTATACAGTAGCGCTCAAAAGTATTTTGACAACCTTATATTCTCTCTTATTTTATTTAATATAAAAATGTAAAAGAAAATATATTCCCTATAATTGAGAACACTATGACTGCAGTTATTCAAATGTACTTAGTTCCAATTTGTTTGTTTACATTCGGCGCCACCGAAGAAATATGACTCCTCCTTAGCTCAAAAGTATTTTGACAATTAGTTTGTATTTAATTGTTGAAGGTGTCAGTACTGCTATTGCTTCGATTAGTGTTTATATTGACTTATTGTGATTATTTTTAAGGATCATGAATGCCGAAATGTAAAAAAATATTGAAGTGATTCTAGAAAAGCCGCTGTAAATGCACTTAAGAATGGTAGACTGCAAGCAGAACAGCTCGCTCTTTTAACGTGTCTCGGCAAGTTGTTATTACATGGAATAAAGTTTTTAATAAACAGAAATACATCGAAAATAACCCTCAAAGTGGCCATACGAAAAAAAAAAAAAAAAACTTGCAATGTTGACTGTATTATAAAAATGATGTCTACAAGTGATTGTCGTAAGTCCACTGTAATAATAAAAAATGAATTGAAAGAAAATTACGGCATAGACATGCACGTTTCATCAGTCAAACGACGCCTAAACCTCTATGGTTTACATGGCAGAAAACCAGCAAAAACACGTTTGTTATCTACTAAGAATAGGAAGGCTAGAGTCGCATTTGTAAAACGGCATAACCCTTTCAGGGGCAAAGCAATTCCATTGCTAAAGTGTTGAAATTAATGACTGACACCAGAATTTTAAAACAAATTTATTTATAAATAAGAAAATATCTATATTTCACACACATAATAAACCGATTTTTTTAACCAAAATTCTGGTATCAATCATTAATATTTGTAGCTATCATTTTTATAATACAGTCAACATTGGAAGCTGTTTTTTTCGGATGGCCACTTTGAGGCTTATTTTCGATGTATTTCTGTTTATTAAAAACTTTATTCTATGTAATAACAAGTTGCCGAGACACGTTAAAAGATCGAGCTAATACTACTTGCAGTCTACCTTTCTTAACCCCTTGAGGGGCACCGGTATATATTATATACCACCTACGATTAATGAAGTTTTACACCAGAAAAATTTTATTAAATTTTACTTTTCTAACTTTGGTGGAAAAATGCCGTAAAATTGCGTTTACTAATTTTGAAAGAGAATTTTTCAAAGATTTCCGGTGGGAATTCAGCATTTCACAAACGTAATTGCTTGCCCCTCAAGGAGTTAAGTGCATTTACAGTGGCTTTTCCAGAATCACTTCAATATTTTTTATATTTCGGCATTCCTGATCCTTAAAATTGATCACAATAAGTCAATATAAACACTAATCGAAGCTATGGCGCCACTGACACCTTCAACAATTAAATGCAAACTAACTGTCAAAATACTTTTGAGCTAAGGAGGAGTCATATTTCTTTGGTGGCGCCGAATGTAAACAAACAAGTTGAAACTTGACACATTTGAATAACTGCAGTCATAGTGTTCTCTAATTATAGGGACTATACTTTCTTTTACATTTTTATATTAAATAAAATATGAGAGAATATAAGATTATCAAAATACCTTTGAGCGCTACTGTAATAAATGCTTAGCCAAAGAAAAAGAAAAAAAAAGTTGTCAATGATTTGGTGATGTTTTGTCCAGAATCCCTGAACAGAGAGGCGAAGTCTTTCACAACTGTTTCATCTTGGTTTATTTCACAGTCTGTACCTGTTTTTAGGGCGCATAGTTGGCCGTTAAGAGGTTAGTAATTATTTTCATGACATACCCACCATATTTTGATCCATATTTAGCCGGTTTAGACTGAATATATTGGGTGAATCTGTTTCTTCCTCGAAGCGGATATAACTGCTCATTAACCGTTTCCTCTTTCGTCGGTGTGTATTTTTTCAATAGGTTAGGCTTTAACATAGTCCATAAATCACGAATTGCTGCAGCTTTAACATTTTGAAGACATTCCACTCGTGTGTTCTGATTGTCAAAACGAATAAATCTAAGCATATTCCAGAGTAGGTCTACACTCATGCTTGCTCGGTAAAACGGATATAAGTTTACCACATCTCTAATGTGTGATCTTTGTTGGAATTGTTAACACCTGGAGTACAGTAGAATCTCGCTAATCGGAAATTCCGGTTTTTTCTTTAAACAGCTCGAATAGAATTTAAAAAATGCTCAATATTGTAAAAGTACAACATATGTACACAAATATAAAATGAAAACGTGCACTGCAGGCTTACTGGCAGAACCCCATATGAAAAGTGGCGCGACCAGAATGTTCGCGGGAGTGACGTAGAAAATCTAGGGTTGCCAGAAACTGAAAACGGCGGAAGTCCAACGGGAGAAAGTCATCGCCAGTAAAAAATCGCCAAAAAAAGCGCCAAATTTTCCGGGCGTATCCGCAAGTAGTCCCCAAGGAATAATATTTCTTTCCGAAATCCGTGCCGGATTATCCATCATGCCAGAACTTAGGATGCCGGATTAGAGGATGTTTACTGTATTACTGAGTACTTATAACTTACATTTTTAGCACGCATCTTTTTCTGTTCTATTTCCATTGAAATTCCGGATAATCCGAATTTTTTGTAATCCGAACAGGCACAGGTCAAGATTAGTACGGATTATCGGGGTTCTACTGTGATTAATATTTATAAAAATGCATCAAATCCCTCTTCCCTAAAGGGAAACAGTTACAATGTATGAAATAGAGGTGTTTTATGGCTTGCATATGTTAAAATCGCTGAAGGTACCCGGGTACCCCGATCATTGGACACAAGGGCAAATTTTGGTCATTGGCATAAGAGTTAACAAAAAATAGCATTAAACCTGCCCTCAAAAACATATTTACCTTCGCTCAACATTGCAAAACTTTCTGACACGTTCATAGACTCAGTCTAATCCATAAAATCATAAATTTGGCAGTCATGGGAATGATATGGAATCGAATAGCGTTTTTCATTTTTTTTCATAAACGAACTGCAGTTCAAGCTATAATCGAATGCTTTATATGAAGCCTCTTCAATTACTGTGGAGTCCATAAAGTCGGTTCAAAACATCCATTTTCAAAGTATCGTCAAACAAATCTTTTGAATTTAAAGGAAAAAGTGAGACGCTAATCCATTTCTTAATTTCTGATCAAAAGCAGCTGTTGATTTTATGCGAGTATGAGTAAAAATCAATGATTTAATAAGTTATATTTCATAAAAATACTTTATCATTCCTTAAATACAGCTACAACGAATATTTTATTCTATTATAAGCTTCAGTTCTTTTTGCAGTAAAATTATGTGCAATATGCTCTCCCTGGCTACGCCACTGGCAGAGCGGATAGCGAACATTACCGATAATTGGAAATAGTAAGTTAATTAGATCGCCATCGATGTTCGTATGTGTAGGACAAATCCCAATGTTTCTTACATTTCTTCTTTTGAGTCTATTACGCCGGTTGATGTGTACGCCTTTACCAGTATTGGACCTTCCAAAGTATACGGTACTCTGAGTATTCAATAAGCTTTGGCTAGTATTAATGTTAGAGGCATGGCTACCTCTGGAAGATGGGGAAAGATCCAAGTGTACGACATCATCTTGGCCATTTGAAGTATTTATTGAGTTATATGAATTATTGGAGACAGGATGCGCAACACTATTATTGGTGGGCGTGATCATGTCCTGAGTGTTAGTGATATCTTCTTGGGTGCCCGGATCTGGAATTGTAGAGCTGCTGAATAATGAGCTGTGAGGAGGAGTTGTGTCCATGTCCTCAGGATTTTCGGATATGGGAAGCCCATCGAACTGTGTTTCTTCGATAGAAGAATCACTTGTTTCTGAAATTTCATTTATATTACTTTCGATATAATTTCTGTGGTTCCCCCTTTCGGGAGTGCCTGGGACAATTGGAGAGTTCTCCGGACTCTCAAATTTGCATTCCAGCAGGGGTGCTGGTGATTTTTTTCATATTTTCACAATTGTGGGCGTGGCCTGATGGAAGATTTGTATCTGTGTGATTGGTTTCCAAGTTATCCCGATGGAAGTGGAGATATTATCCGTACTATCATTATTTCTGTTTACTTCATTGATAATTTTGGAATTAACTGCAGAGGGCGTGGCCTGTACAATACTTAGTTTCTCGTTGCCGCCACGTGATGCAAGGTTATTTATGTGCACAAAAGATGCAGGATTAATATAACTATAAGGAGAATCACGGTAGCTTGTGTTTTCTGGATCAAGTTTTTAAAGAGTGTTTTTAAATAGTCCATCTAGGCTATTATTAGAGACATTATGCATACAGTTGTTGTTGAAAGGAGTAAGAGTAATTTCCTCCTTCGAGGGAGAGGGCCCCACCAGTGGCCGAGAGGTTCTGCTCTCGAAGCTGGTAGACGGGAGGTGCTGGGTTCGATCCCAATCGCGCCCGTCGGCCTAATCGTTCAGAGTTTTCGTGGTTTTATTCGAGCCGTGGATCTTCCATGCGTTAATACGGATTAGGTTCCCTTAGAAAGACCCCCACGGAGGGCACTCCCCCCCGGGCCTATATCCCTCGTGTAGATAATTGGCCGTCAAAAATCAACCCAACCCAAACCTTCGAGGGAGAGCAACATTGTTTGTTAGACTGTTTTGCTGTCTAATGGTAAATCCATAGACACTGGGCTGGGGTAGTTGAGCTGTATTTTGTGTGGGTCGTTTATTACTTTTAACTTTTGCTGTTAGTTTTTGTTGGTGTGGACTGAATTTTCAACGGGTACTAGTTTTATTTGAAGTTACTGTGTGTCCAGATATTTTATTATCAGGCCTTCTATCCAAAGGGGTGGAGCAAAAGAAAATGGGGGTAGAAGCATGTGATGAGGCAATTCTACCCAACTTTAGGGCCGAGCTGACTGTGGTTGTCCCACCAGAGTCTGAACAATGCTTAGAAGTAACGTGCATTTCGTTATTATTAGCGATAGGGAAATTTTTTTGATGATCTTGGTGTGAGTCTATTTTTCCGTTGCTTTTAGAACTTGCAATTGAGATTTCTTCTCGTAATCAGCGATAGTTGCACTAGCTCAGAAGAGCTTGCATTTTCAAACTTATTCACAGCAATGCCAATGTGTACCAGTGTGAAATTTCCTCGTTTGTCATTGTTCTGAGTCGGATTAGGAGTACAACAAACAAACAAAGTGTCTCTAGAATTACATTCTTCAATAGCTGTATCATTTTCTTGGGTTGAGTTTAATTTTCTAGGAGTAAGCTCATTTATGTGTTTGAGCATAAACTTTGAGTGCCACGTGAGGATAAATTGCTCTTATTTTCATCTGAATACGTGACAGGAGAGGTCACATCATTAGCACCAGACGGAATGAGAGGATCTGAAATTTCAGCAGCCTTCTCTACTTTTATTCGAAAATGAACTTTTTTGTGATGTTTCCTAAGATCTTGGGGAAACATAAATTGTTTTTCACAATTTTTACATTTGAATTCTAGATCCATGTCATCAGTGCTGACATCATAGTATTTCATCCCAACGAAACAGGGGTGAAGGTTGATAGCATTCCTAATTTCATCTTTACGGATGGTACAACAGTATACCGGAATGGTGTTTGTTAGCAAGTGGGAATAATATAAATGATTTATCAAGTGTTTGCGAGCACTTGAGACACAGGTTGCCAGAATTGGTTTTTTACAACCATTTTCGGTACATTTCGGGAACTTGTTGGTAGGAAATACAAAGTTCAAATATTAGTCTTTCCTACAGTTTCTCTTCGGAAATGTCGAGTATTTTTGCTGAATTTGATCTTCTTAGCAGGAGTAGCAAGCTTAGAATCTCAAGCACTGCCCGAAGGATTATATTGTGAGTAATTCTTGCTGTTATCCTGTAATTTCAGTTTTACTGTTATTCTTCCTGTTGATTTCTGCAAAATTCGTATTTATTATGAGAGAGGGAGTGAATTGGGGCGTGGCCCCGCCCATTTAGGAGCCAGAAGGGAGACTGGAAGGAGTGGCTTGTGAAAAATTGCTGGTTGGTGAAATATCAGATACAAATAAGGAAATGCTGTCGTTTGGATGTTTAATTCCAGCTTTTGCACGTGACATGCTGTATGTTTTGTTGATAATGTGTGAGTTCAACAATTCGATGAGAATTTCTGAAACATTATCCATGTTCCTGAATTTTTGCAATAAATTTATAGTTAATTCACCACATCGGGTTCTGTTTGCAACAGGAGATGGAGTTATAATTTCATCGATAATTGAATTTTTGTTAGGAAAATCGTTTTTTGAAAGTATTTTCTGACTTTGTATTTTAGTTGAAGCAAAACTGGGAACTGAAGCCACAGAGTCAATATTGGAAATTGAGTCTTCACCAAACTCATCAGAATTCAATTTTCTCTTCTTAATTTTCCTAACAATGTCATTTTCCGGAGTAGTTTGTGATGTGAATGGAGGCGGAGAGACCCGCAATGCCCGGGAGGGCTGAATATAATTAAGAGTTTCAGTTTTTGACTTTTTCTTGATTTTTGGATTTTTAGTATTTTTCTTATCCATTATTATCTTCAATAATTTATCTTCAGATGTGAATGAAATAATATGTGATGGTTTTAGCTGAAGCACGGGCGAGCACAGGTGAGAATCCCCCCCCCCCCCCCCCAAAAAAGGGGGAAAAGGACAGTAGGGACAGTTGCTAAATAGCAGATAGAGGAAGTAAACCAGCGGCAATGGTAATTCATGAAATTCCGAAAGTAGATAAAACAGAATTTTTTATAGTAAGGGGAGATCCAAATAACACAAAACCTGAAGTTTCACTGAGTTGGGGTGGTAAGTTCATTTTTGAAAAATAATTTAGTACTCGGAGAAAGAGGAAAACAAATGTGGGGTTTGAGCAAAAAAATTTAAAAAACGAAGAAGACTGATAGACAATTAAATTACGTTAAATAAAATAAAAACTAAATAAATAAATAAAAAAGGGAAGTGGGAGAAAGTCCTATACCGCGATGGAGTTTGAGGATAGAGTCTCTCACCCCGAAAGCCACTGGAAACTGTCACAGGTGATGTTCACAATAAGGGGAAAAATCCCACTTATCGACACCACCCAGCCCCAGCAGCAGCCACTCCCAACAGACTTAGGGGACCCATTCACCATAAAAGTGCTCCAGCTGCCAGGATCCACTAATCAGCCAACATCATACTGAAGCTGAAAAATAAAGCAGAAAGAATTGTTCGCAGGCATAAGTACGTAGTCAGATAAGCTGAATGTCGACAGATATCTTGAAACGTCTGAATAATAGTATTGTTTATACGAATGTCGATAGATGTCTCTGAATGTTGAATTCTAATATCACTTTTACAACATTGGCCAATGTAAATCAAATATTAAAAATAGCGAATTAAAAGTTTTCTAAAAGCAGCAAACTTATTAAATACTTTTTCTGTATTATAATGTTAAAAGTAATACAAAAACAAAACTCGTTTGAATGTTTTCTTTTAAAAACTAATTTCCAGTATATCTGCGATTATCGGCATAACGATGCATAAACTTTGGAAACCTATCTAGAACACCGATTTACAAAAGACTTTCAGAACAGGGAGGAGTTTCTACTGTTTTAAAATTCAGATTTGATTGAAATTGCCCGTCGGCATTGTGTTAACATAGTAGTAAAAAACTAAAAAATAAGAATTAACAATATTCCGAGATGAAAAATTCCTCTTGAACTAGAAATGTCAAGTCTCCGGCTGTTTGCTGCACTCCAGTATTATCTCAGGGAAAATGTAGTGCTTTACCATCGAGAGAATATTCCTATTTTATAAAATAACATTTTCTCTATTAAAATACCGGTATACAAAAAGCCGGAGACTTGCAACTTTGAAATATGGTAAGAAAAGTTTAAATAAGAAATAGATAAAAACAAGTGAATATAGCAGTAAATTTTATAAACTCACACCAGATTAATTTTTAAATTTTATTTTATATAATATAAATTAATGCTTAACACACAATTCAACTCTTTCTTTACAACAATTCAAGTAAAATCGTCTCTAACGACGATTATATCAGTATATTATCCAAGAAGTTGAATAAAGACCGGGCCAGGATTCGAGCCAGAAATTAGTGTTGGGTAGGACACGAAAAATTTCGGACGTTTGTATGAGGTACCTCCGAAACATTTTTGTCATGACAATGTCATGCTTCAAATAGAGTGAGGTGCGTGAGGAGTTAAAACGCAAGAACTGCAATTGAGTTAGGATGGATTAGGCTTTCCGCTTCCTCGCTGTATGGCTGTATGATGCTTTTAAATCTGACAATGAGAAGTCATAAAAGTCAGATGTTAGGTTAGGGGAGTGGGTACTTTGTTGTTGTCAGGATGATAAATAGAAGTATATAGTTTTCGGAATACATCATAAATGGAATTAGTGGAACTCGACGGTGAATGAATGCAGTAACGCACTGTTTATGTGATTATCAGATGTATGATTATCGCTCTTTTTGTGATTTTTCGATAATTTTTGGAAACCAGTGTAGTTATTAATACTGGTAGAGAACTTTAACATCTTTATATGTAAATATATATACGAGGACGTATCGCAAAGTTTCATTTACAGCCGAATATATTTTTAAATGCTTACGTCGCACCACTTTTTCAAAACAAATATTTTTACATGTGCTTTGAGAACATTTACAAGAGAAATATAGTAAAAAATGTATTTTTTAAAAATAATGTTGCGAATAGAATATAAAAATAGTCGCCTGTAACTGTAACTGTACGATATCCCCATGTACATAAATGGATCATTCTCTGAAATGTGGCTGATTTAAAAAAAAAAAAAAAAAAAAAAAAAAATGCGGCCCAATAAAATTGCTTTAAAAATCGCAAAATTTAGCCTATAAGTACTTTATTGCTATATTTATCAAAAAATAATATGAACCAAACTGTATTTCATAGTTCTTCTGATATTTTAATTTCAAAGCAGTTCCATTGGTAAAACGTTCAAATAAATGATTGGCACCGAATTTAAGAACAAATTTATTTGTAAATAAGAAAATTGCTATATTTCACACTCATGTTAAATAGATAAAAATTCATAAAAAGTCTGGTGCCATTGTCGCGCTTGGGAATTAAAATTAAGTGGTTTCATATACATACCACCGCACTTGAAATGGTTAAAAAAGAAAAGAAATTATAATTAGAAGTCATACTGTCAGTAAATAATATTTTGTTTTACTCTATGTCAATTGAAAAAATAAAGATAAAGCATTAACATTTAGAAGAGTTAATGTTTATTTAAATTAGTACAATTTTTTTTTTTTTTTTTTTTCTTCCTGTAAAATAATACAAATTGAAAATGTATTATCTTTAAAATTCTTATTTTTAATGTGTATTTTATTGCATTAGATTTTCTTATTTTTCTGTTTAGTACATATATAAATGGATTCAGATCATTCCCTCACAATTTTAATCATTCCCTTATATTAAAATTATGAGGGAATGACGAAATACTTCTGAAAAACTTGTTATACAAAAGTGATTAGTCTTAGGTATTTTTTCAGTTACTAAATATCTTTTTTGCATTAAAAATATATTAAATTTATCAAATTTCAATTTCAAAAAGCAAATAATTACATTTTATATGTATAACTGATTAATATTGATAGTTTAAATCACTTTTTCTTTTTGTAATTTTAAAAATATGTCTTCAAGACCCCTGGGACATAAAATTGCTACTTTTCAGAGAATGATTCAAATCCTAGTATGTATGTCAATAAAACGTGTGGATAGCAATAAAAATTAAAAGAAAGGAAAGAAAGAGCACGCAGGATTCCTTAACAAAATGAACGCATTTAAAGAAGTTAAATTAAAGATCCGTCTGTTTGATTAAATCCCAAGAGATGAATGTGGGTGACGTATACGGGGATAATTGATAGCAATTTCAAACATTTCTTTTAAAAACTACTTAATTTTATATTTTGATTCTTAAAAAAATATAACTGTTCTTAATTACACCTTAATTATACATTTCTCGTATTTATTTAATACAGCATACTATTCTATATTGGGATGTAAAATCGAAGAATTATGTAAAAAACGCATTAATTTCGACATAAAATCCGTTAAATATAAGCAAAATCCCGTTAAAATCTTACGAATCTTTAAATTTTTAGACCCTGGATTTGCTATGTTCCGATCTGTTATCTTGTATTCGCAATTTCTTGTATCTAAAATTTAAAAGTGAGTTATATCTTTTTATACAGGGTGCAAAGGAAAGTCCCTTTAACCTGAAAATACTTGCGAATGGAGAGAGCTATAGCTATGCAAGTAGGTAACGTTATAGGAAAGTGACTACGGCCTATTTAATGCAAACAACAGCAACGCCTTAGTGGCGAAATTTGGAAGATAGCCTTTGCAAGTCGAAAACGAAAAGAGATAGAGCAAAATTTCCAGTTAGAAAGTTTAAGAGCATCAATTAATTTGTACGAAACGGCATTTTGTTTACATGGATAAGATAAATCTACGTCTGCATACTCACAAATGTCCGTAATCGATACACTCGATTTTGTGTAAAGGTTTGAATGGAATAGCCAGAAGTATGAAGAAATACGCACAATTTATTGTATAAATACGTACTTATCTCAATAAAGTTTGATAACATCACACAAAAAACAAAAAAGACAAACTGTCTCACAGTGATAAAAAGTTGATATTCGATATATTCGAAAATTTCGCCATTGCTCACGATACACGTTTGTATTCGTGAGAGTGAATCTGCATGCACATTTCTCAAAATGGAACGTCTATTGCGAACCTCTTCAATACGACGACATAGATTTAACCTTTTCAAGGGCGGCGGCTAGATGGTCTAGCCACCTAATTTTAATTCCAAAACTGACAAATTACACCAAGAATATTTTTATGAAATTTTGCTTTTGTAATGAAAGTGCAAATTAGCGGATTTATTATTTTCTTAAAAACTCGTTTGAATATTCTGGTGTGAGTCAATTATTCCATCATTTTACGAACAGAATTCTTCTGCCCCTGAAAAGATTAAACTAAAATTTTTAATGCATTGGAATTTAAATTTTTATAGACATTACAGTACGCTACAACGGCACAATTTGCAATTGCGCTCTGCTGCATTTCCGAAGTGTGAATATACAAAGTAGAATCGTCGCTCATCGATTTGGGACATTTTTCGGTATGCAGGTCACGATTTATCTTATCCGTGTGATACAATTGTCGTTTCGCACTAATTGACTGATGCTCTAAAACATTCTAATTGGAAATTTTGATCTATTTCTTTTCGTTTTCAATTATCAATATCTATGTTCAAAATTTCGACACTAGGGGCGCTGCAGTCATTTCTATTAGATGGGGCGTAGTCGCTTTACTATACCGTTACCTCCCTTGCATAGCTGTAGCTACCTCCGTTCGCAAGTATTTATAGGTTAAAGGGACTTTCCTTTGCACCTTGTATACATAAGTGCAGTGTTGCCAGATTGGGGACCTTTTTAATTCAGATTGTTTGACTTTCACCACTTTTTTAATGTAGTATAATTCGGATTATTTTTCAGAATTTTTAATCTATTTTTAAATAGGTTGATTAACCTTCCTGATAACCTGATAACACGAGATAACCTTCAAGGAATTTGTGGCGAAAGCTAACTTCTATTGATATGTATCCGTACGCGCAATTGTACAGTAGCGCTCAAAAACATTTTGACGACCTTATATTCTTGCTTATTTTATTTAATATAAAAATGTAAAAGAAAATATATTCCCTATAACCTCTTGAGACCCAAGCTCGCATTTTTGGCAAAAATTTTGCCATTTTTTGGATTAAGGCTCTTTTTGGGACTAGAAAACTTTATATATATTCATTTATTTTAAAAATTAAAAAATATACAGAGTGTTGGCATGTCCAATATAATGGACATTGGGTCTTAGTCCTGTAAAAAACATATTATTGAATTACATGATTCTGAATGAAAAATTCTTAATTGCAAAGTTTTCTTTCATAATAAATTTGTTTTTATCGTTCATACATACCTTTAAATATTACACAATTTAAATTTTTTCATTATCAAAGAGAAAAAGTATTTTTGGATGACATTTATTTGAAAAGTATAAATCAATTTAGTGACTTTTTAAATAGTTCCTTTAAATGGAATTAAAAAAAAAATCTATCACATCGATAAAAGATTTTTCTAAAAGAAATTACAAACAGTTAGTAGCACGGTTATCACAATTGACATTTGAATGCCAAAAGTAAATTTAAAAGAAATAAAACACAGTTTATTTATAATCTCAAACTATTATCTTGAGGTATATATTTATTAAAATTTTTATTTCTGTTTAAAAAAATTTCCTTCGTTATAAATGAGCTTTTATCGCTCATACATCACCTTTAAATATTGCACAATTTTAATTTTTTCATTATCAATTAGAAAAAGTATTTTTGGATGAAATTCCTTTGAAAAGCATAAATCAATTTAGTGACTTTTTAAATAGTTTTTTAAAAGGGAAATAAAAAAAAAATCTAACGCATCAATAAAAGTTTTAATCTAAAGATAAATATATATAGTTAGTGGCACGGTTATTGCAATTGACATTTGGATGCCAAAAAGAAATTAAAAAGAAATAAAATGCAGTTTATTTATAATCTAAAATTATTATCTTCAGTTATATGTTCTTTAAATTTTTATTTTTGTTTAAATTCAATTAAACTAACTAATTTATTTATAAACAATAAACGAGCAGCAAAATAATGTAAAAACCCTGCAATTATTTTTTATAGTTAAACGAATATACAAATACAAGTTGCATTTCATGCACACAACCTTATTTTATTTTATACTTGTCAAGTAAGATAAGATCTCTACATAGGCTTCAAAACCCAGATATTTAGCATCAAGTTCCTATTTCTTTCACTGCAAAGTTTGTTGACATAAGAAGTGTGTTTTAATCGTTTATACGTCACTTCTAAATATCACATAAATTAATTTTTGCTTCATCAAATAGAAAAAGGGTACTTTAATCAGGGGCGGCGCCAGAACTTGCCCGACGGGGGCACAGTATCCCCGACATGGGGGCCGAATTCAAAATATATATTAGAGGTTTCCACGAGCCCTGGCCTATTCCGAACCCCGAACTCGGTAAAAGTTTCTTTCATTAAACTCGGGCTTGGCTTAATTTTATCTGAAAACTCGGTACGGGCTCGGGCTAAATTTTAGCTTTTGAAAAGTTGGTCCATGCCTAAACTTCATTATCCCCGGGACACGTCTGGGTCTTGCATTTTTTCTGTAGATTCGGGCCGGAACGGGACTGTATTTATACTTCAGAATTTTTTTGGAGTAAATGAACAATAAAACATTTCTTTGTTTCTTTTTTCCCCTTTTTTTAAATAACAGGTGGAATATGTTGATCAATCACGTAAAAAACATAAAATTTTCGCGTCCGGATTTGGCATATCCCGAAACGCGCAGATCTCTAACACTCACACTGCTATTTAAATTAGAGATAAATTGCAGAGGGCCAAACGATTTTTACTCGAAACGTAAATTTCGAAGCTTGTCAAAGAATATTGTAGATAAATAAAGTGAAAAAAAAAAGCTCTTAAGAAGGTTATTTTTGAAACACCTCACTTGTCACCTAATCTTTATAGACAGATGAATCCACAACAGAAAGAGTTTCCACACTTTTGAGCAGTACCCGAAAGGAAAAACTCTGCTTCGTACTCTTCTTCCATACAGCAACCTCCCAATAAGCGGTCATTCAATATTATAGATTTTACGTGCACATATATGGCATATACAGAGCAGTGTGTGAAAGACAAAGTATGGAGCAGTTCTCCGGTTATGAGTCGAACCAAAGAGTCGCGCATCAGGTAAGGTAGGTAACCAATATTTTTCGAAACGCGGTTCATGTTCCGACCGGGTTGACCATGTATTTTAATGCCGGAGGTAACTGAAAATAATCAGTTGACGAATCCCTATCAAAAATGCATAAAGTGACCAAAAATTATTTTAAAATAAAATTATTTAAAATTGTTAGTGAGAGTGTAATCGTTAAAACTAGCAGTTAACACGTTGAATGCCAAGTCTATTTTGTCTGTCTTTCCGTTTAAGCCACGAAATGAGACTCCCGTTACAGAATCTATATGTCAGTCACCGATGACTGACACGGCCTAAACGGAAAGATCAGTGTCAGTCACTGGTGACTGACGTAGCATTCAACGTGTTAAACGTTAGACCTAACTAGGGCCCTTCCCGGATAATAAATAAAATTTGAAGACCTGCAAAGTTTATTTAAAACAAAGCTGCAACCCGAACCGAACCCAACCAAAAATATTCTGTCTACCCGCAACCCGCAACAACCCCCCAACAAGCGCAAAACGTTTTGACGCATTTACAAATTCCTTTTTTAACGAAAAGATATGAAATTGGAAAGCCTGACCAGGGAAGAGATTTGGAATCGAAGTGCGTTTTCCATTTTTGGATCCATCAATTACCTATTGAGTTAGAAGCGATTTGGATCACGTGACAAACACGTATTTCATCCTTTCTTGACTGGTTTTTCTCGTTTCGCGCGGAAATTCGGTTCAAAACGCCCACTTTGACACTCTTTTTTGAAAGATCTATTGCGTTTGCAAAAAAACGGATAAAACAGCTCGATGACATAGTTTCTGAACATCAACACCTGCTAGTTGCGTGCATTTCCGAACAAAAATAAATTAAAACTTATGTCAGAAAGTTGCCCTTTTGGATTTGAAAACAGCCTTAAAATAATGAATTTTCTGTATTTTTTTTTTTTTTGGGGGGGGGGGGGGGGAACGGGTAAATCAAAACAGGAATTTTCATGTTTTAATAATAATAATAAAAGCAATTGAAGAAACATCTTCAACTCACTTATTTTTTTTAGAATGTATATTGATCGAAACCAGACAGCATGATCCTCTAACTTCTGATAAGATACAGAATTTAAATCTGAGATTAAAACTGAAATACAAAATTCTGAAGAAAAATGTAAATTAAAGGAAAACTTGTAAAATAGCTTAGAAAGCAAAAAAGATCATTAATATCAGCTCGATTATAAAACAGTCTTGTTGATGCAAAAAAAATCTTTAAATTCATGCTTATTTTGAAACAGGAAAAGTTTAGAGGTCTGCACGGGCTAGGCCCGGGCCTATTTTCATTCATGGCACTCGGGCCGGGTTGGGGATAACTTCTTTTTTTCGTTCCGAGATAAGGCAGGTTTCATTCTTCCTAAGTCTTCATAAGCCGATATTTTCAGTCCCGTCTCGATCCAGCCTGTATGAAATCATTGTTTCGGCGTGGCCTGGTCCGTGCAAAAAATCAGTAAAATTTCGCCCAGGCCAAAAATTTTTGCAAAAAGTGTATATATTTTTAAATCGACATTATTCTACAATTAAACATTAAAATTTATTCGTTTTAAAGAATAGTAGATTTCTAGGCAATAATATTAAAATATAGTAAAACGTGTGAAAAAGAACCAGCCTATGACGGAATCTTGTCTTAAACATTTATTGATTCATGCAAAATGCATATAATAATACAGTACAAAGTCTAAAGTCCGGAATCCTCGGGACTTTACCAAGTCCGAACTTTGGATTTTTCCGAACTTTGGGTCATCGAAAATATTGTTTTTCCAATACAAAGAAAAAGAAAATTCACTACTTAAAAATGCAAAATATGACGTTCATACATTAAAAATTGCATATAACAACTATTAATATTAAATTAAACAATCATTTTCATTAAATAAAGCATAACAAAATAAAAAGCAAAACAAAAACCTTTATTTAAAGCTGTTCTCAAATCCAAAAGGGCAACTTTATGACATAAGTTTTAATTTATTTTTGTTCGGAGATTCGTGAAACTAGCAGGTGTTGTTTTTCAGAAACTATGTAATCAAACTGTGTTTTCCGTTTTTTTTTTTTTTTTTTTTGCAAACGCAATAGATTTTTCAGAAAATAGCGTCAAAGTGGTCGTTTTGAACCGAATTCCCACGCGAAAGAAGAATGACCACTCAAGAAAGAGTGTAAAACGTCTTTGTGACGTGATCAAAATCGCTTGTAACTTAACAGGTTATGTATCAAAAATTGGAAAACACAGTTCTATACCAAATCGCTTCCGTAGTCAGGCCTTCCAATTTGATATTTTTCCGTTAAAAAATGAACTTGTAAATGTGTCAAAACGTTTTGCGCTTGATGAACAGAGCAGTTGAGAACAGCCTTAAGGCAACATACAATTTAAGAAGAAGTTGTAACTTTCTTAACTATTGAAAATTTTAGTTAATGTGGGCTGCTTTATTTACTTAGGTATATCATTAAGAATTTTCTCTTTTATTTTGTACATAGACATGAGTTAAGATTCAGTAATGAAGCTCCTTTGCTCTAGACCTTTTTTTGTTTCAACAATTTTGTTTTTTCCCTTCTTTCTTGAATACTGCCGCTGGAAAGTCCGAACTTTGGACAATTCCGAACTTTGGGTGTCCGACTTTGTACTGTACGTGAAAAAAGAATAAAATACATTTACACCTGCTAAGAAGGGAACTTGTTTATAACGCATTTTTTTTATTTCCTATGCGATGTCTTAGAAGATTTTACTGAACAGCATTTTTCAGATTTTTAAGTCTCCAATACATAATTTTTTGATTAACGATATTAATTAAAAATGAAACATTAACATACAAATAGAGATTCATTTAAAAAAATGTATATCGCAACCTTTTTTAAAAATGAAATTTATAAACATGAAAAAAGAGTTAAAATAAGTATTTTTGGTGAGAACTCCTTTTAACAAAATCGACGTAAAATTCCGTCGGACTTGGGCCGAGATTTTAACTTTTTTCCGGGCCGGGCTCAGACCGAACTTTTAATTTTTATACCGGGTCGGCCCATTACTGTTTTTTGTACGGACCAGACCGGGCCGAAGTTTTAACTTTTATACGGGGCCGAACTTTTCTTTCTAGGAGTCGGGCTGAGCCCGAACCTGGAAATTTCGGCCCATGCAGAACTCTACAAAGTATAACTAAGTTATTAATTAAAATTGTTCAGTCTAACAATACAATCAAGTTTAAATTATCAAGTAAGTCGATATTCTGTTTTACACGATTTTTTTAAATTTCTAAATACGAACCTATGTCCTTAAACACGAATTGTTAATTACAACCCTGCACGGTTCGAGTTATGCCCGACCCGAAATCGACAAAATATTTTTTGGAACCTGCAACTTGAGCCTAAGCATGAAATGAAAAAAAAAAAATCAATCCTAAATGTAAGACAATTCTGGTAAATAGTTTGCAATCATATCTCTAAAATTAATTTTATATTTCAAAAAATGAATGCATACATTTATTTATTCATATACAAGTATTTTTTTTATCATTTGAAACAATAATCTGGAATTTTTTCTTTGAGTTGGGTTGATTTTTGACGGCCAATTATCTACTCGAGGGATATAGGCCCGAAGGGGGAGTGCCCTCCGTGTGTGTGGGGGGGGGGGCTTTCTAAGAGAACCTAATCTGTATTTACGCATGGAAATCCAAGGTTCGAAGAAAACCACGAAAACTCCGAACGATTGGGCCGACGGGCGCGATTGTGTTCGATCCCAGCACCTCCCGTCTACCAGCTTCGAGAGCACAGAACCTCTCGGCCACTGGTGGGGCGGACATTTCCTTGGAAAAATTTGGCGTTCTCGAATAGACTCCCAAGATACAAAAACTGTAATCTGAGATGACCCGAAAATGGAAACACTAATCAACCCGATCCACAGAAAAATTTTAGAGCCAATGGCCAACATGATCGGGTAGAATTGAGTTAACTGATCCGATGCAAGATTTTAGTAGTTGCTATCTCTTTGCAAAGAGTCTAGGCTGTTTGCAAAGAGCCGGATTTCTCAATTAGCCTACGACATATACACATCTTCCCGTAGTTTACAATGAAGTTATGTATGTATATATTTTCTTATTTATACCTTCCATTTCTCTTCTATATATTAAATAGAGATTAATATCTAGAAAATGAGACTCTACTCACTGTATATTGAAATTAATGAACAAAGAAGGAATTTTCAGTTTGATACTAAGTTTGCTTGAATAATTATACAAAACTCTCTTCTTATTTACTCATTCCTTTATAAAAAAAAAAAAAAATACATACCCTACGCTTTTTAATGAGAAGATCGAAGCGAGCAGATGAATTTAAACGTCCTGTCTCCTCTTGAAATCGTATTTCTTATAGGCGCGTAAGTTTGCGGTCAATCGAAGAAACATAGAACAGGAGTGCACATGAATGAGCTCTAGACAAAATATATGAAGTTTTCGGTAACATCCGGCCGTTGAGACGATGGCCTTTAACTGACATGTGATTCAAGCCAATCCGACTTCCGAAGAAAAAAAAAATCAGCGCCCTGCTATTCCGTGGTCGCATTTTCTATAAACTAACCTAAGATTTTTTTTTAATTAACCTGCACCCGACTCGACACGACTCGGGTCGTGTGCAGGAAAAATCGGATTACCCGACCCGATGCAGGACTCAACACTCAAGTCAAAAAATTTCCCCCGACGACGATTAAATTTGACCCCGATGGGGGGGGCAGGTATGCCCGACGGGGGGCATATGCCCCCCCCCGGTCCCCCCTCTGGCGCCGCCCTTGACTTTAATGCAAAAATTTATTTGTGTGGTGTTTTTTATCTCTCCACAACACCAGTCATTTGTTTCTAACAATAATGATAATAATTAGGAGCACAGCTACCACAATTGGCATGTAAATGCCAAGAAGAAATTTAAAAGAAATAAATGTGAGTTTATTTATAATCTTATACTGTTATCTTTAATTTTATTTTCTTAAAATTGTTGTTCCTAATTAAATATGATTAAAGGGCATAGCCGGATAAGCATTGGAAACATGCCTTTCAATCAAATTTCATGATTTTTTCCCAGATGTAGCCACATATCTGACAATATATTTCCCCTACTATCACCCAATAAATATTGATATTTAATGAGATAAAAATGTTTTTCCGATTTTTTAAAAAACGGATTTTCTCAAAAACTGCTGCAGGGAATATCATGCCATTAACTGAGGATATATAGATACCAAAGGTACATAACTGGTAATTTTTGTATAATTTTATGTTCATAAAAACTGTGTGAAACAGCGAAATAAATATTTAAAAGAATAAAAATCATATCTTATGGTTATCCGAAAATTACCATTTTCTTGTAAAAAATTCCCCATATGCGCCCGTATATTCTATATAAATGCCGAAAGTTTACGTTGGGTACTACATATAAATATTTACAAAAATATATATTGAAATTATTGAAATTCATTTTAAGGCGCTATTTGGGGCGGAGCTACTCAACTTCGACGCCCGAAGAATTTTTATTATAAACAGTTACAGAATTGCTGTATTTTAAATTTTAATGAACACATGAGCAACATTCTCAACGCTGTCGATAGCAAAATGAACATGAAGTTGAAAAACAATGCTTATATGCTTAATGGAATCTAAAATTCATCAGTTGACATATTTTCTGCTGACTTTGTTCCAAAGATTCGTCGGATGTCAAAGTTACGTAGCTCCGCCCCAAAACATGCCTTAAAATGAATTTCAATAATTTTACTATACATTTTTGTAAATATTTATATGTAGTACCAAACGCAAACTTTCAACATTCATACAGAATATACGGGCACACATCGGGAATTTTTTACAAGAAAATGGTAATTTTCGGATAACCATAAGGTAAGATTTTTATTATTTTTATTTTTTATTTCGCTATTTGACACAGTTTTTATTAACAGAAAATTATACAAAAATTACCAGTTATGCATCTTTGGTATTTATATATCCTGAGTTAATGGCATGAAATTCCGTTCAGCAGTTTTTGAGAAAATCTGTTTTTTTTTATTGTAAAAACATTTTTATCGCATTAAATATAAATATTTATAGGGTGATAATAGGGGGAATACATTGTCAGATATTTAGCCACATCTGGGAAAAAAATCAGGAAATTTGATTGAAAGGCATGTTTCCAATGCTTATCCAGCTATGCCCTTTATTAATTCAATTATAAATAGCATACTAACAGAAGAATAATAACAAAAATAGTTACAATGAATAAGAATAAAACATAATAAAAGCTTAATTATAAATACATATATTTACCAAATGCTGCAATATATATATATACATAGCTGCCAACATTTACGCTTTCTTCCTACCACTAAAACTTTATAGTAACTATTGTCTTCTTTAATCGTCGAAGTCTCACTATTAAAGAAGGCGAAAATTTCTGTTAAATTTCAGTGGTAGCAAAAAAGCGTAAAATTTGGCAGCTATGTATATGTATATATGTATTTATATATATATATATATATATTTTTTTTTTTTTTTTTTCACTGAAATCAAAAATTTAACAATGTACTGGATTAGAACAAGCATTTTATCAGTAAAATTATATATTTTTAGGATAATATTTATTTATTTATTTATTTATTGTTTATTTATAAGAAAATATATTATCCACTTCTGTATCTATTATTTGTTTTAAAACTGTGTTGATTTTTAAGTAAAAACAAATGCATCTCTTCAGTATACAAAGAGAGTCTTACATGAATAAAAACAACTGATGAGCACCCAATGTCCAATAGAATGAACATTAAAAATTTTTTGGTTTATTCTCTAAAATATACATTAGATTACTTAAACTGCGATGTCATTTCATTGATACAACATTCAAAATTAGATGTGTGTAGCATTAATATTGAAATATTATAAAAATATATATAAAATTAGCGTTAAAACTATCGGCTTACCTTCAACAGCCTTTCTCTTGTTCCCTGCCTCTTTCAAATGATTAAAATACATATTTAGATGCAATATTTATATTATTTCAGCGTACAGATAGCAACACTAGACTATCTAGTATAATGGGCAGAAAGTATTTACAAGTTCCAAATTAAATTATGTATTTTATACAAAAAATAAAATTGTGCAATAGAATGGACTCAGGAGGATAATTGAGAACACTATTACTGCAGTTATTCAAATGTATCAAGTTTTAACTTGTTTGTTTACATTCGGCGCCACCGAAGAAATATGACTCCTCCTGAGCTCAAAAGTATTTTGACATTTAGTTTGCATTTAATTGTTGAAGGTGTCAGTAGCGCTATAGCTTCGATTAGTGTTTATATCGACTTAGTGTCATTATTTTAAAATGCCGAAATGTAAAAAAAATATTGAAGTGATTCTAGAAAAGCCGCTGTAAATGCACTTAAGAAAGGGTGACTGCAAGCAGAATTAGCTCGTTCTTTTAACCGGTCTCGGCAACTTGTTATTACATGGAATAAAGTTTTTAATAAAAAAAAATACATCAAAAATAAGCCTCAAAGTGACCATCCGAAAAAAAACAACTTGCAATGTTGACTGTATTATAAAAATGATATCTACAAGTCATTGTCGTAAGTCCGCTGCAATAATAAAAAATGAATTGAAAGAAAATTACGGCATAGAAATACACGTCTCATCAGTCAAACGACGCCTAAACCTCTATGGTTTACATGGCAGAAGACCAGCAAAAACACGTTTGTTATCTACTAAGAATAGGAAGGCTAGCGTTGCATTTGTAAAACGGCATAACCATTTCAGGGGAAAAGTAATTCCATTGTTAAAGTGTTGAAATTAATGATTGACACCGGAATTTTGGTTTAAAGAGATTCGAATTATTATGTGTGTGAAATATAGCTTTTTCTTATTTCCAAATAAATTTGTATTCAAATTCCGGTGTCAGTTATTAAATTCAACACTTTAGCAATGGAATTGCTTTGCCCCTGAAAGGGTTATGCCGTTTTACAAATACGACTCTAGCCTTCCTATTCTTAGTAGATAACAAACGTGTTTTTGCTGTTCTTCTGTCATGTAAACCATAGAGGTTTAGGCGTCGTTTGACTGATAAAACGTGTATGTCTATGCTGTAATTTTCTTTCAATTCTTTTTTTATTATTACAGCGCACTTACGACAATCACTTGGAGATATCATTTTTAGAATACAGTCAACATTGTAAGTTGTTTTTTTCGAATGGCCACTTTGAGGTTTATTTTCGATGTATTTCTGTTTATTAAAAACTTTATTCCATGTATAAACAAGTTGACGTGACCCGTTAAAAGAACGAGCTAATTCTGCTTGCAGTCAAACTTTCTTAAGTGCATTTACTGCGGCTTTTCTAGAATCACTTCAATATTTTTTACATTTCAGCATTTAAAAATAATCACAATAAGTCGATATAAACACTAATCGAAGCTATAGCGCCACTGACACCTTCAACAATTAAATGGAAACTAATTGTCAAAATAATTTTCAGCTCAGGAGGAGTCATATTTTTTCGATGGCGCCGAATCTAAACAAACAAGTTGAAACTTGATACATTTGAATAACAGCAGTCATAGTGTTCTCAATTATAGGGAATATATTTTCTTTTACATTTTTGTATTAAATAAAATAAGAGAGAATATAAGGTTGTCAAAATACTTTTGAGCGCTACTGTAGTATAAACTTACACTCAACTGTGGTGTAACTTTACACAGGAATTTCTGTCATGTTTCAAATTATTATGGTGTATCCTTCCACAAGAGAGGTGTAACGATGCACCAGTTATATCATTTAAATTACTCCATAAAACTGCGGGAATGCTGACACCAATTTTATGGAGTATCGTTTCACCAACTTTTTTACGGTGTAAGTAAAGTTAATGGAGATATTTTTGCTTTGGTGTGTATTTTACTTAAAGAACTAGATAAAACAGTTATTTGGTATAGCTATTTCTAAACAGTTTCAATTTTTTTTATTTGTGGGATTTTTGAATCGGGGCAAATGTCTCAATTTTTAATTGGTGTAACTGAAAACATTTTAAAATTTGAGTTTCATTTATTAAAAAATAATTAACGTACTTGAGTTATGAAAAGCATAATTTATATATGAGCGCTAAAGAAAAAATCCAACCCAAAATGAAAGCAAAAACACTTGTCAATAAATGATTTTAGGTGTAAACTCAGTGTAAATTTCATAGAATCCAGTCTTTCGACTTCTTTAAATTAAATAAACTTAATTTGCGTCATACATTTTATGTAAAAGTAACACAAAAAATTAGACTCATTTTATTAAGAAAATTTTAATGTTCAAAATATTAAAGTATTAAGAAAAAAACCCGGAGAGTTAGCAAATATTCAATTCAAAACAAAATATTCAAATTTAACCTAGCTACAGAAATCTGTAAGTGGATATTTTATGTATAATATAAAAATAGCACAGCTAATAAATGTTCGAAGCATAAGTTCAAAAAAGAGTGATTTACAATTAGGAAATTTTTAATCAGAATATATTTTCACAAATCTCAAATATGTATATTTTACGTACATATATATATATATATATATATACCACAGCTTGAGCTAAAAAATTCCGTTAATTTCTTCTGATTGTCTTATTTAGTTACCACATCCAATAACCAATTGTGGTTTTAAAAGAGTAGTCTTAAAAATTATTTTTGATTTACCTGTATTTGAAATTCAAGTTTCCAAGTCTAGCGATCTTTTTATTAAAAAAATTGCGAATTCACACCAGATTTTTTTTTTTTTTTTTTTTTTTTTTTTTTTTTTTTTTTTTTTTTTTTTTTTTTTTTTTTTGTGCAATCCTATGGAAAATATGCGAGTTTCAAGGCCCGTTTCCCCGGAAATTACCCCACCAATTTTAAGAAAATTTTAAGTCCCATTTCACTGGATTATGCTTAAAACTTATGGCAGAGAGTTTTTCTTTCTGTGAATAAAACTTTTTATTTTAGAGCGATGAAAAATTTGTAAAGATTTTCTTTTTTTCAGAAATGTTTATTCTGAAACTACTTAAAAAATTTTTAAACTGTCAGCCTTATATGATCTTATATCTGTACTCACAACCAAATTTTTTAAAATCGAAATCCCTCGAGTACTTTAAGAGTTAGTGGGGTTTTCAGCTGAAAAGTACAATTTCTCGCTGAGCTAAAAAATTTAGACACTTCTAACTTGTGTGAAGTTCTTGCAGAGATGCATTAAACACGTGAATAAAAGTATATAAAAACACTTGAAAAAATATATTTACATATTATAAATGATTATAAAATATTAGAGTACTAAAATTTGTGTGAGTGGGTGTGGCGTCCCAGTAGTGTTTTCCTTTAATGCGAGTAAGCGTGGCGTCCCAGTTTTGTCTTCCCTTGAATTTTTACAATTATTTCTAAATGGTCAGAAAAAATCTGAGCAGAGGCAAATAACGTTCTAAAATATCCCTTTTTTGTAATACTGGGGTTGTTACATATCTAAAACTTGACACGGTGTTTTTTAAAGACATAAATGCCCACTATAAACAGTTTCTAAAAAAAGCGAAATATAAAAGGCTGAAAGGAGTAGAGAAGATTCTAAAAACGTTGAAAATTACGATTAATATCAAAATGTTAAGGATAAAGACTTGAAATATTCAATGACAGTTATTTATAAAACGTAAATGTTTGCGCATAATAGTTATCATAAATAAGAAATTTAAAAAGATAAATTAATCAAAAAACGTTATACTTGTTGGGGATAGAAGTAAAAGTACGTAATTTAAATATTGGATTGAAACTCGACATAGTTGTTGCTTACTCGCACAGAACAGGTTATTTTAATATGGAAAATTCAATGTGTGAAATGTGCGGAAAGGATACTTAAAACGATGATTTATTTGGGAATTACGAGAGCTATTTTTAGAAAGTTGAAACTTTACATGGGTTTTACTTTTAAGACATAAATGCTCTTACAAAGCAGGTTATAAGATACTCGAAATTTAAAGGGTGAGATGTTTCTCACAATCATCTAACGGGTTATTAGGATGAAATTTCAACAATTTGCGTTTTAATTAATAATATTTAAATTTATGCTTTCTACGGAAATATAACTTCTTCCTAATTTTAATAGGCACACAAATATAATTTATCCCTAATGTTAATAAGCACACAAATATCGTTTGCAATATTTTATTAACCTCAAAGCCACGGATTGTGATAACTTTTCAATAATATAAAGTAAAACTTATTACTTGTTTGATTAACTCAATAGTCAGCAATAATATTAATTGGAGACTAACTATTGGGTTTTAAAATTCCATCTTCTGCTTCTATAGAAGTTAAACTTTAAAAAATGAAGCTAACATTGTTAATTTTCAAAGGAACTGTACTTTAAAATATACATTACACAGAATATCAATAATCGATGGCATTGACATGTTAAAATTTCACATCGAAACTCAATCTGTTAGTGCCGCCAGAATGATGAATTGACGCCCATTTCTATTCGTATCGTACCAAGATGTCACGAAGCAGATAGTAATACTTTTAATGTACTAATCTAAATATGCAACATATTAAAATTTCATTCCGAAATTCGATGATGCGACAGTACAACTAAAAGGAAGAATTGGCGCTTCTTTCTTAATATCTTATAGGGATATCAAGAAAGAGACTGAAGCATTAGTATTATACAAATCTGTAACTTTAATCATTAACATTTTATGCTCAAAATTGAAAACGAAACAGTACCGCCAAAATAATGAGTTGGCGACCCATTATGCTTGTATAGAACTCAGATACCACACGAGCAGACTGAAATACTTAGATCGTATTAATCAAAAGAGACACATTAAAATTTCATTTCGAAATTCGATGACCAGATAGCACCAACAAAATAAGAATTGGCACCTCATTCTGCTCATATCGTTCAAAGATATTACGAGGCAGACTGTAATATTTGTAATGTACTATTCGAGATAAGCAACTTATTAAAATTACATTTCGAAACGCGATGACGAGGTAGTAAGGCGAAAATGAAGAATTTGCGCCGCATTTTGCTCATATGTAACCACGAAATCCCAAGACAAACTAGAATATTTGCATTGTACTAGTCGAGATATGCACATATTAAAATTTCATCCCGAAAATAGATGACATGATAGTAACGCTGAAATGACGTTTTGGCGCTCCCTTCTGCTAATATCATACCAAGATGCGCATGGACAGATCAGTCATTTATGTTCTATTAATAATCTTGTGCTATATCATAATTTCGTTTTGAAACAAGATGACGTAATATTTTTTTCTCTGCCCGCCGCACAGTGGGATGTTTTGACGATCTAGGTGGACAAAATTATTTCGTTGATGTTTAATTAGTTTTTGCTATTTCTTTTTAATGCATCTCAATTCAAATACTCAAACAGTGATAAATATTTGGTTATTTAACAACAATGTCTTAAAATAAAAATACGGGGTGCCCACTAAAATCCGTACCCACCCTCTTAAATGCTGAACGACTGCATCTATATTCATAAACGTAGTATCTAGGTATAGTAAAGAGGCTATACCCAACTAGATGAGACCACATACAGCGCCACATGGTGCAAAATGACGGCATTAGGGTTACTATCTCGAAAACGGTTCGAAATATGGGATAAAAGTGAATGACAAATTTGTAGAGCATCATCGATTTAGTTCGAAAGGACACCTTGTGAACATGAAAGCTAGTGGAATTCCATTCTGAGCATGGAAATCGTTTTCGAGATGGGAATACTAACTCAGCAGTTTTGCACCAGGTGACGCTGGAAGCGGTGTCATCTGGTAGAGCTTAGCCACTTTATATGCCTAGACACCACTTTTATGAGTATAGCTAAAACCGTTAGGCAATTAAGTTGGAAGAACTTTAGTGGGCACCCTGTATAATGCATTACAAATAATGCGTTAAACATACTTATTTTACAATTAAATAAAAAACAATTTAATGCACTCATGTAAGTTAACATTCATTTCTTTTTTGTATTTTTGTCTACACTGGATTTCTCGAGAAATTTGTGTAGTCATCCTAAAAATATTTTTTTTAAATAAAATCATATTAAAAATTTTTAAGGTTTCGTGGTATCATGTAAAACATATAAATGCTACCAAAATTATTTTCGGTAGATAAAATGCTGTTGTGTGAATAAATAACCTAAATAAATTATATTCAATTTGAAATAAAATTTCTGCATATAGACGGTAATGTATTAGAATTTTTTATGTGTTCCTGTAAATAAATACAGCTGCTACGCACATTGTTTTCAATATAAAAAATGTTATTGTGTATCTCAATAACTTATAGTAATTTTGTAGAAATTTAATTAAAATTTCTACTTTTTAGCCACATTCTTTCTGCGATTATTTTGTGTGACCCTGAAAAAAATGAATAATTTCTACGTTCTTCAAATTATAACTTGATAGAATTGTCATCGGAAAAACACATGTAGGCAAAGTTTCAGCTCATTCAGATAATTGAAATTGGTTTAAAATTATCTCGCAAGATTTGAGCTATTTGAACTAATCTTTTATTTGGCCCTGTAAAAAAAGCGTAACTGCTACGTTCATAAATTATAATAATATCGCATTGTCATCAGAGTTACATATCCTGAGCAAAGTTTCAGCTCAATCGGATTATTGAAATTGGTTTAAAATTAACTTGCAAGTTTTAATATATATTTTTGTGACACTCTGTAGAAACAGTATTCTAAACAAATTCTACGTTCTTTAAATCATAATAATATTGTATTGTCATTCAAATTACACATCTATTCACTGTTTCGGCTCAATAGGATAATTAAAAGTGATTTAAATTTGACTTGTAACATTTGAACTAAACATACATACATGCACTGGACGTCAATATGATGCATGTTTATTAATAAAAACTTACTGATCTGCAGCTATTTGCAGGAGTTTGTTAAATTTTCAGTACTTTAGAAATGCACTTTGATAAAAAAAAAAATGCTTATTGCTGAATAATGCTGAATAGTTTGTTAAAAGTCAAGATGAAATTTGTAAACAACATCAAGGATCATCCATAATTTCAGACTTTGAAAAAATTGGCAAAGCCAGTTTAATATCACTTATTTTCAAACAAAAATGGGTTAAATGGGACCTTGACAAAGCTGTGACATTAGATCAGCAAACTTGTGCTTTCAAATAAAACAGAATAGTCACGACGTGCTTTCAAAATTAGAGGAAGCTAGTGCAACTTTTGAAACTACCTCAAACCAAATGCGCAAATGGCTACTTAACGGTCAGAATTAATAAACACCTCTGTTTTTACGCGAAAACTGGTGCGGATCTCGAAAATACAGACATTCAGCTACCAGTACACGCGGTTTTGCCAAATTCCGAGATAATCGGAAAAATGGATTTTGTCCACCTAGATCGTCAAAACTTCCCACTGTGCGCCGCCTAGTCTAGGATGGTTAAACACAAAATTTGAAAGGCCGACTACTAGATAATATGGTGCTTTTAACTTTACTTTCCATAAGGAACAAGAATGAAAAATCATCAAGAATAGATTACAAAAGCACTTCCCATGACTTGCAGAATTCTTTAACGAAATTTAGATGCTTAATACTGTAAAAAAAGTAAACATTTTAGAAAAGGCATAATACTTTTGAAAACCAGATTACGGTACCTAACCTGAAAAGTAGTTCAATTCTTTTGTGCAGTCCTGTATTTAATCTAAATATTTATATATTATTCTATACATATTATGATAAAACTTAGTATTGTAATAAAATGGATAACAGATTGAAAATTCACCTTCAGGAATTCTACCACTATACGGAAACATGCTTGAATTATTTTGTACAGCCCTGTATATTACCAACAGATTTTCATATGCCGCACATTATAAGCTAAAATTTAATTCAGGCTAAAACGTGGTTAAAACTACTGAAATCATACTCCCACACATTATTATCCCTGGGAGGTCATGTATTCAAATCTTTGCGTGGCCCTGTATATGATTTTATTTATACTCGGCTTGAAAGAGCATAACTCAATTAAAAGCCTCTTTTAAACCATTCACGCTGGTACACCGCAAAGCTTACAAACTATTTTGTGTAGCCTTGTATATGATCTGTATCAGATATACACACCGCATACTAAGCAAAGATTTAATTAAACTTAAAAGCGCATGTCAAAAACGAAATCACACTTCCAGCAATTATCGCTAATTGAAAGATAAAGTACTGTATTCGAATTTTTTTGTTTGTCCCTGTAAATGAACGATAAACTCTATGCATATCATGTTATGCAACAAGTAGAGGAGAAGGTCCAAATACCGGCTAGGGTCCAAATACCGGCTAGGGTCCAAATACCGGCTACTAGGTGTTCTGAGAACTGAGCGCAGCGCAGCTTAGCGGTGATAGGCAGAGTTTGTAACTTTAATTGAGAGAAGGAAATTACGAAAAGTACGTCACTGAAGTCTGTGTCATTTACAAATAGTAAATGTAAAAGAGTCGAATCTTTGTAAACTGGTACATCAAAAGTTTTTCAGATATGTGTTTCTCATTTATTAAAAATATACTGATCGTATATTGGCTTGAATTGCTGATTAAGTTATTTTCTAGACATACTTAGCTCTCAATTGACATGCGCACAGTATTGATATTTTATTATATGAATGAGTAATACCGGTTTTAACTTAAATATAGCAGTGGTCCGAATACCGGCTAGCCGGTATTTGGACCTCTCTCGTTTGCTCTGCTTGAAGGGGAGGAAAATAAATTAATTTAAATAGTTCAATAATTAATAAATTAATTTAAATGGTTCAGAAATTGTCCCCGTCCCATTTCTCAATATAAATAAAGCAACCATGGCCATAAGTCTTCAGGACCGACACTGGTTACCAGATCACTTTCCAGAAAAGAGCTTATGGACACTACAAAATTGCCTGTAATAAATGTGAAGAGAAAGAAAAAAAATGACGGAGTAAATCAGGCGAAAGAGGCAAAAATTTGATTTTAACCTTCTCGCTGCTCAACCCGAGATTTCCTTGGGCATTGTAAAAATAACAAAATTTGCGCAACCCGAGATTTCCTCGGGATGCATTTTTTCCGTCTAATTAACCCTCCTTGATTATTCCCACCAGTTATTTTTTTATTGTAAATTATGCCTTATTTAATCGTAGCATTTTCCCGGTTAAATTAGACAAAAACTTTTGTTTTGAAAAACCGGTGACAAAAGAATAAAAATTCTTAAAAGACGCTCGTCGCGAAGTGGTTAAATACGCAATTTTTGAAGCTACTTTGATAAAACAATTACGCAGCGAGAGGGCTAAAAATTGAAAAAGGAAAATATCCAACAGAGGAATATGATAAATTTGTGTCTTCTGCATGGGTGCTTTCTCTGTGGACAAGAATGGGGGAGGGGATTCTGGGTTCAATGTTAAGAATGCGATATGTGGGCAGATAGGGACTATACCGACGCAGAGAGTGATATTATGCTTTTGATTTTTTCAGATAAAATAATTCTCATTTCAATCAGCAAGCTTTTTGTTTTGTTTTACATGTTAAAAAAAAAAAAAAACATAATGGGAAGAAGACTGTGAGAGATAATCGTAAAGAATTTTAGAAATTTGACAAAAATACTTATTTATTAAAAACTGCGTTTTTTTTCTGGACTTAAGAAATGTTATTAATCAATACAATTTATTAAAATAATATTCTTATTGCTTAATAATTGTCATTAGCTCTATTTGTGTGATCTTTTGGAAAAAAGAAAAACTTAGGTAGCCGGTATTTAGACCCCATTTTAAAAACTCAAAATTTGAAGACTTTCGGAATTTTGCTTCTTATAAACAGAAAACTCATTTTAAACTGATTTTTTTTTCTCTAAACAGGTGTAAGACGTGCCAAGGTACCCTGCTGTCACTTTTTATTTTATTAATTTTGAAAATTGTATGATCTAGATTGAAAACAAAAGTGGTAGCTGGTATTTGGACCTTTTCCTCTATATTGTAAGCCTCAGTAATGTAGTATATGAATTTCATTATATTTGACATAGAGTAACAGAAATAAATACGCTGCAAACCGTTTTTCCCCTGACACTATTATGTAAAGGAATTCTTTTGCGGGGCCCTATAAATGAATTATAAGCACTTTTGACCCCCTATTGTCCAGAATGCATAGATTAGTGCACTTCATAAATGCATATCAATTTCATTATTGTTGAAATAAACACAGACCAACATCATCCAGCTAACCAACATCACTAACCTCATCAAATAATAATAACCAACATCATCAAAATAAATTGAAGCAATTTTTTCGCATTGAGCGTAATGCATCTAAATACTTTTGACTCACTATACCTGACTACTGAAACTCTGTTCACAGTTGCTCTGTAGTATTCTTTGAAAGATGAGTCGAAAACAGCAAGCTGTATCTTTAGAAACAAAACAAAATTTTAAATGAAGTCAGCGATAAAGTGCTGAAAAAATCAGAAATTGCGGCAAAGTACGGAATACCCAATAGCATACTCTCTACAATTTTAAAGAATCGTGAAAAGATTGAAGCGGCTTATGCTGTCAGTCAATTAGAACCAGCAAGAAAACGGATGCGCACAAGAAAAAATGAAAAAATAGAAAATGCTCTCTTACGGTGGATAAAAGAAGCAAGAAGCCAGAACATTGTTTTACCTGGTGCAGTTTTGAAAGAGAAAGCAAAGGCTTTTGCTAATGCTCTCGGTTACAATGATTTCACATTTTCTAACGGATGGCTGACAAGATTTACTGAGCGTCATAGAATTGGCTGCAAAAAGATATGTGAAGAAGAATCTGCCATAGATGAGAATTCTATACAGTCTTTTTTATTAGGAAAGTGGTTAGATATTAAAAAAAAAAAACTATACACCCCATGATATTTTAACGGCGATGAAACGGGTCTTTTTTTCAAAGCACAACCCTCGCGAACACTTACTTTAAAAGGAGAAAAATGTACTGGAGGAAAATTCAGTAAAGAAAGAATTACGATTATGGTTGGCTGCAACATGGACGGAAGTGAAAAATTACCATTACTTGTGATCGGTAAGTCGGCGAAAAAACATTGTTTCAAAAACGTTAAAACTTTGCCAGTTTGCTACCCTTCCAGCAGAATGCATGGATAAACAATGTTATTTTTACGAAATGTTTACTTGATCTCGACTTAAAATTCTGCCGAGAAAAGAGAAAAATCTGCTTATTGCTGTACAATTGCAGTGCTCATAAAGAGGTTCTAGTATTATATGCAATTGAATGTGTCTTAATTTCTCCGAACACTACAGCAAAACTTCAGCCTTGCGACCAAAGAATTATCCAATGCTTAAAAGTGCAGTACAGAAAAAGAATTGTTTATAAAATGATTCAATGTTTTGATAATAAAACGGAATTTTCTGTGAATTTACTAGAAGCTATAACTTATTTAAGAAGTACCTGGAACAGTATCACTACTAGAACTGTGAAAAATTGTTTCCGACACGCGGGATTTACGCATTAGATAAATGAAGAAAATAATGAAACAGAATCTGAAATGACAACTGATTTAATAAAAGAAGCCGAAAAACGGGGAATTATTTCGCAGACATTGTTTGTCGAGTGTATTTGCATAGATGAAGATGTGCTGACTTCGGATGTGACGACAGACGAAGAAATAATTGCTTCATTAACTGAAAAAAAGATGACAACATCGACATCTCAGACGAGGATGAAGAATTCGACACAGAACTGAAAAGTTCAGAGTCATTAAATAAAGCTACCGCAGGTTTAAAAACTGCACAACGTTTCCTTATGGCACAAGAGAATGCTTTCCGAGCTTTGGACAAATTAGATGAGGTTCCTACGTTTCTAGAAAAAATCAGTCTGCAAAAACTGAAACAGAAGTCAATAACGGACATTTAAAAAAAAAAAAGATTAGCAGGTAAATAAACTTATTATTGCCTAAAATTACCAATTTGTTTTATTTCTTAATTAAATTTTCTATTTCTTAATTAAAATTTCTGTTTCCTATTAATTTATGATTTTAGCAGGGATATATTTGTAAGCTTATTTATTTATTTTTTTCTAATATAGATGGCACCACTATTTTGACGGTTAACACTAAATCCCGGATAACACGAAAAAATTTCGCAGCCCATTCAATGTCATGTTAACGAGGTTCGACTGTATAAACAGAATATAGGTGACGCCACTAGACTAAGAAACGCAGGAACTTTATGAATTAGTGATCATGCCAGCTAGAATTCCAGTTAGTTTCAGATATTCTCAGAGGATGTCTGTACTAGAGGACTTAAGACTGTGCCTCACAGAAGTAGCTATCCAAAGAACAATAGATTAAGCTGACTTGACAGTTTTCCTTTTATTAGACTCATTACGCGACTTCTAAAAATTTTCTTTATTAGACTCATTAATATTATTCGAATCATTATTGGTTTAGATAATTTTGATTGCCCCAAAACTTTTCACTCTTCGGCTGGTCCTCAATCAAGCCGGTTAATTTAAATCTTAAATCCATTGTTTGAAAGCTCGATGCTTCAACAACGATCTTAATGCATTTCTTGCTTAAAATTAGCATCTACTTTATTTTAATTTAATCTCTACAAATTTTGAAACTTGTCTTCTTACGCTCATCTTTAACCGGAATATCTTATGTGTATCATTGTATCTACTAATTTTGTTCAATATTTAATATAGATGTGAAAAAAAGAAATATTCCCATGAAACGAGTAACAAAGTGATTTCTTTCTCACCAACTCTTCAAACACCTTCCGAATATCATCAAATAATTTACAAAATATCACCTTGCCGGAAAAAATCAAGAAACGAGTGTTACATTACATGGAGATAATAACAGGTAAGGAAAATTCACTTTCTTTGCTTGAATGCAAATGAATGCTCTTTGCAAATGAATATATAATTATATATTGTATTTACAAACTGGCTTTCTTTAGCTAAATGCTATAAGAAATTACGGTGGTCTCCTTCTTTTTTTTTTACATGTTGAAAATACAATGGATGACAAATTGATTTATGCGCTTGATATTAATACTATTTGATGAAGAACCCGATTAGTTTTACCAGCACTAAGAAGTGCGGATGCAAATAAGCGTCAGTTTGAAGTTCAGAAATTGTATTAACCAGGACATATTATGCCTCTACCAGAAGAAATTGAAGCTATAGTTAGAATTAAAGAAGCAAACAACAAAAAGATGTTCCAAAGATTACGTGGTATGTTTCACTATCTGCATAAGTTTATTCAAGAAAAATGATGAATCGAATTTTAAAAAATAATTAGATAAAGAATTGGATGAAATTAGGAAATTATTAAAGGAAGTCATTTCAAGTATACAGGGCTCGCAGCGTTCCTACAATTTTCACAATTTTAATACGATAATATTTGTTGTAGAATTCTATTGTAGAAATTAAAGGAAACTGCCAAGAAGATTTTTGATTTAAAATACTGGTAGCAAAGTGCGAAAATTTTAGAAACGCTGCGAGCACTGAGTATATATCCATATTACTGCGATTATTATTATAATCCCAATAAATGTATTGCAAATTCCGATCATGCTAGATCTGTCGTATTAGTTGCTGTACTGATCCAAGATAGGAGACCCATAGCATTGTAACTACTAAACTGATTAAAACTCAACTAGAATCTTACCTTCTTATATAAAAGGAAACCCTGGCTGAGAAACTGGAATCATCATCAGCATATTTATGGCAACACTGTGTTCATTGAGACTGACCACAACTGTACGGAATTTATTTTAAACAAATCAATAAGTCGCAATGTACCGCGGCTACGAAAAATATTTTTAGAAGTTCAACAGTCTCCAAATGTTTGTTACCAACGAGGTACAGAAATGTACATAGATTATTTACTGAGCAGAAATTGTCATCATGAGGATTTATTGCAAGAGAGAAACTACCAGATTTTATATTCAATCACAACTGCGGTCTGCAAACCGTGCGTGATCTCACAAGTACTTATCTTTAACTTATATTATCGTAACACTTATTCTCTACCGCTTTGTTTAAAAATAAAGATTCAGTTACAATTTCCTATACGAAGTACGTACCATTTTTAGATGAACTCTCGGTCTAAATAGGTTTAATCTTAAGAGGCATTAATATAATTATTTTAGAGAAATACAGAACATAGGTGACAGTAAATATTCATAATTTTTATTAACCTGTTAAGTTGTCTTCGTAGAGCTGGAGAATTATGTTATGGCTTGGAATGTCTAGAGACATAATTTTGATGATAGAAAATCCTGTAGTGTGTCAGGAAACTCAGATAACCACTTCAGTAGAACCATAAATTTTAAAGGAAATTACTTAACTATTATGGAAAATTTATGCGTCTAATGTATTTAGCCATCAATATGTTTATTATCTGCATATCCTAGAGGATTTTCTAATTTTATTGATTTGAAACCTTTAAAATAGTTATCTAGAAAGACCGCAATAGAAATCCTGAACTGGTTTAATTTCAATAGAATACATCTAATTTTAGAAACTGACAACACAACTAGCTTCTCATCCTCTGAAAGTATAGATTTTTCTCAAGAAAGATGTTTACTCATAAAACTTTAAGTCCTCTATATCTAAAAAGGAATAGTCTACCAGAGAGCTGTAAGCAGACAAAGAAGGAATAGCTAAGGAAATGTAACATATCCGGCCGGAATATATATTTAACATTATTTTTTTAAATACACAAACAGAACTTAAGATCGTCATTTTATTGTATATTTGGTAGACGGCGGAGAATCAGAGATCAAGCAATGGACGTTTTGTTGAAGCCTGAAATCATGATACAAACAACAAAAATTTTAACAGAAGCTAGATTAAACCAAAATTTTACATCAATTTATATGCAAAACTAGCCTCTAGTGTTCAATTGTAAGCAAATCAATCAACAATAATTTCTCAAGCTGCTGTGGGATGATATAATTTTACTGCTCTTGAAGGAAAATATAGGCGCTACACTAACCAAACTAAGTGCACCAAGGTAAAATTTTTAAATTGTGTGGAAAAGAAAGTTACTAATGGGATCAGAAAATCGATCTCCAGCTGTTGATAACAAATCCTTTAAACTTCGTACGGGAAAGTATCTGAACGTACCTGCTCACAACACGACTAGCAGCAAACCCGTTATTACGAGTTGTCGAAGAGTTGTAAAACTTGTTAAGAGACTTGATTTCTAAGAGAACTTAAATAACACATTTTAGAGGGGAGATGACATGTAATTGTAACCACGGACATATCGTTTTAACTGTAACTGACTAAATACGACTCTAACTGTTTTTGGATTTTTTTTGTGTGTGTTGCTTGTCTTTATTAAAGATGTATGCTAGCTAACTTTAGTTTCAACATATGTAGCTACAATATTTTTTTAAAACATTGTTCTAAATATTACATGTTTCTTTGTAACTTTGATTTATTTCTTATTTGTTTTTTGATAGATTATATGTGGGTATAAAAATAATGACTTTTTCAAAGAAATACAATTAAACATTATATTTAGAAAGGAATTTTAATCAGGAAATGAAAATAAAAGATTATTTTGAGAGAGATTTGTTATTTTAAATATTGATTAAAAATTATATTTAGAGCAATATAGCATATGATAAATCCACAACTATCCAGTTATTTAATTTAGCTATTAACTTTAAGTGATTTATGTAATCCACAATGCATTGTCATATTCTATCGTTTATATTTTCTGAATATGGCATCAATTGTGTAAAAGGTGATTATTAAAAAAAAAAAAAAAACTCTTTCAAAACTTTATTCCTATTCCTAGCTTCAGTTCTTTGGATTTTTATTTTCCATATGAAAATTAATTATACTTGAATGAAAGATGATATAGGATTCATTTTGAAGCAATCTTAAAAGAAATTTAAATTGTAAGGCATATTAAGAAGAGCTTCGGTTTTAATGATTAAAATTTTTATTTAAAATTTATTTTACTATAATGAATTGTAAGTATTAAATTGCTTAGGTATTTAGATCTAATGATTAATATTTGGAAAATTTATACACCCTTCATGGTAATTTTTTTCTGCGGATTTTATATACTTTGTCCTGGATCTATTATACTAATAAATTATTTAAAAAAAAATACATTAAACGTTTTGTGCTTTTCTCTAGAATTGGTTTCGTTCCCTTTTATTTTTTTCTCAGAGATTGGCTTTAGGGATAAAGAGGTAACTAATTATTCATTTTGAAATAACACTTTTAATGGTTTTATTAGGAAGAAAATTTTAATCATGAAACATAATATAAAAGTGTCTTTGTTTTCATATTTAAATAGTAGCCAAAATATATTTAGTATAATCTAATGAACGTATTAAACTGTCTAAATATTCGGCTTAACATTCGTGAGTTATATGAAAGCCTCGTTGATGCATCATATTCTATTTCCTTTTCTTTCGACTCGGATGGATAATGTACGAATAGATTATTTTTCACTTGAAATTGCTTTAAATATTTTCTGATGCTTAATTTTTTTTGCTTGTTTTCTTGTAAAGAATAGATTATATGCCAATAAGTATATAATCTACTAATCCACTTGGATGATATTTTAAAATGTTAAATTAGAAAGGCAAAATTATTAGCAAATCGAAGTAAAAAGAACTTTAGTTCTTCTTATTTGGCAAATTAGTTAAAAGTTTATTTAATAATATAACCAATATAATTATCAACAATTATATAAACATGATTTGCCCATAACATTGTTTTTAATAATCAACATTAATGTTTTATATTATAATGGTGTTTATATAGAATAAAATTTTCGCACTCCTTTATATATTTATTTTCTGTAGTTATTCATATGCTTTAGGGATTTATTAGAAATGAAAAATTTTTATTCGTTGTGTAAAAACAGTTTTAAATTCTTGCAAATACCTCGCAACAAAAAAGAAATTCATTTTCTAATATTTTGATTTATATCTTTAACTAATCTTCAAATTGCTGTAGGGGTGGTTGTCGTGTTTATTACGACCGATTATCTGCACGAGGTTTATAGACGTGGGGTATTTGTACTGCACTATGTGGAGATCTATCTAAAGGTACTAATGCGTATTTACGCAAGTTCCGAAGAAAACCACAGAAACCTGTGAACGGTTTGGTCGACAAGAACAACATGGTTCTGACCTTCTATCTCCCGTCAAAGTCGTTTATAGTTTAACCCTTGCAGTACTAAGATTAGGTAAATTTGACCCCATCTGGACGTTTTCAAGTTTTCTTCTCATTTAGAATATGTATGATAAAATTATTTCCTTGGAATTATCCTATAAAAGTCTCTTTCATGATTTCATCTACTTAGTAAGTTTCGCATAGTTAAATTTTTTTTTTTTTTTTTTTTTTTTTTTTTGTAGAAATTGCGAATGGGGTCACATGTACAAAATCTTAGACAATCAGGGAATAAATGAAAGCTTTCTATCATTTATCACATTTCAAGAGAAAGACAGATAATTTTTGGCAACCTGCAAAATGTAGTTCACAGGCCCCTCTCACATTTCTTCATTTCTTTATTCTTGTGCTCAGTTGTGTGTAAATTTTGCTATTCATTGAAATGTATCGTATGAACATTACAAATTCTTAGGGGGGGGGGGAGGTTATTACCTATAGGGTTAATACTTTTTTAATTTTAGGCATTTACGCAATATTTTGATCTTAGTACTGCGAGGTTTAATCTCTAAGACTATCGAGCTTCCTTTTCAGTTTCAGAGATGAAAATTTTTGCTAATAAAAATAATTTTGATAAGAATGATAACCTTAATTTCCGGCGTATAAACCGCGGCCAAAATAAGTCTGTTTTAAACGAGATTTTATATATCAAAAGAATTCAAATACATACCAGGTATAAAGACGTTAAATTTTATTAAATAAAATTTCTGGTCGGAAACAGGTTTATTTGAGCAGAGGTATAAAAACCTAAAATTACGGTATATACAATAGAAAGGTAGTTTGTTATTCTTTTTCAAATAATTATTTGTAAATTTCGGAGGAATGTTATGTTGAAATGAAAACTTAATTTTAATCTCAAAACATAGTACAAAGAAAATTTAGTTCTGTTTCTTAGAAAAGTAATTGAAACTGGGAGATTGTGTAGTATTTTTCTGTTATTGTTGGTACTTTCATAAATCTACATCTAAGGATCGTCTGTATATCCAAAAATAGCTCTTGTTTTGAAAGCATGATAAAAATTAGATATAATGTAGAAAGGCAGAAAAAAATGTAGTTATTATAAAGAGATTCTGAACAAATAGCATAGTCTTCCCAGCAGTAATTACACATTATGGCTAATGATGATATTGTGTCTCGATGATAACGACCGTAATAAAAGCCACAAGTTCAATGCAATTTTATGACTGTATCTCTGCCATATAATTCATTGAAACAATCGCATAATCTATATAAAATAAAGACAACGCAATAAAATACTTTCATTAAATATTCTAGTTTTGTAAATATCTTATTATTCATAAAAATATTTACTTCTGTGCTTTACAATATTTGATCTATCAAATTCTACTTCGTTGAATTTAAATCTTTTTGAGAATTAACGTCTTAATACAGACCAATTCCATATTCGTGGAACACACTATTGCTAGGAAAATACTAAAATTTTATCTCGAATGCTTCTATTTCTGTGAATAAATAAGTAGTCTTATTTAACTGCTAAAATCATGCAAAAAATACTAGAGGAAAACAGTGGTATTGAAAATAAAATTTCGTATTTTCCATGAAAACATGGCGGAACAGGGTTGCCATTTACAAAAATTCACAGTCAAAATATCCCGTTTAAATTTCCCTTTTTTCCATTTAGAACAAGGAAGGGGAATGAAAAAGGGATATTCCATTTTCTCATAGGGAAAAAACATAGCTAGTGGAAAAAGAAACGGTATGTTTCGTTTTCTGATAGCGAAAAAGTATGACAAATGACAGTCTTTTTTGTGACATTTGACATTTTTTTTCTTTAAATATGACGAGACCCCACATTTTTTTCTTTTCCATGTATTTGTACATACTTCCAACTACTACGTGATATATTTTGTTTTATTGAACCGTGATGCTGTTTTGAGAAAAGACTAATTGAAATGCTGCCTATTTTGAAATTTTTGAATATTTAACAGACTATTCCTGCTAACAGCAGCAATATTCCGGTAAAGTTTTATATTATTTAGCTTGTCCTAGTAGTACACTTTGATATTCTATAAGAAAAAAATTGGGGTATTATTGCTTAAATAAGAAAATACGTGCGGAAAACGGACAAAAATGTCATTTTCATTGCATTTTGAGGCAACATAACGATGTAAAATAACAATATCCCATGGGAACGAATACAGTCTAAGCAAGTAGTGTTATACTAATATTTCACCACAAAAGAATTTTGGGATGTCGTTGCTTTCCCAAGCTTTAGCTCTGCAAACATACTCGCATTTCACTTTTCATGAAAAATGGCGGACACAACCTTGAACTTTGAAATTTTTTACAGTGAAGGGAAATTTTTTTCAGGGCTTCAAAATTGCACATTATTCATTAAATGTGATCTACTTCCACATAAAAAAAATCAAGCAAAACAAAAAATACAACAATCGCACTTGTCTGATTTTAAAAATAATGGCTCTTGAGCACTAAAAATCATTAAATAAAGCAAAGAATACCATTCTAGATTTCTAGTATGAACTCTAAATTCCTCATTAAAAATGAAGGCTAAACTGGCAACATTCTGGCGGAACATTACAGATTGTAATGATAGATGCACGATTATTTTCAAATTTAAATTTCTTTCAAAAATTCTGTTAAAAGAAGGTTTCATTAATATGGACCGCTAAATGCATACTTGTCAACTTTCAACTTACTTTCTGTGAAATGTGAGTTCATTTTAACCGGGTTAAACATGTTTCGAAACAGAATTTTTAAAAAGAAATTATATCAAACAAATTGCGCATGAAAACGGAACATTAAATAGCTAATGATATAGCGATAATATTTTCCGGTTAGAAACCTGTTTAATCCGGCTATTGCAAGTACGTAAATGTAGTTTTAATCTAACTTACTGCAATTTTTTTAAGAAAATTTTAGCCAACGAATAAAACATATATTTCTGTAAGCAAGCAAACATTTACCCTTACTCAGACGAACTGAATGTCGATGTTCAGACATGGATTTTTTTTTTTTTTTTATGATTAGTTGTGCATTGTTATGAATGGACTGGCGGAAAAAACTAACCCTTTACAACAAAACAACTGCTATTTGAAAAATATTTCCTCAGATGTTGTAAAGCATCAAATTAAGAATGTTAAAAGTAACAACAAAAAATTAGTACATAAAAATAAAGAATTGTTGACAAATAGGCATTTTTTTTTCACATCTGTAATAAATAGAAAAATTACACATGTCTCATAAATATTGTCAATTTTATAATACAATAGTGTAAAACAAACGAACTTACCTTTTTCAAAAATGCATTTTGGGACGAGTCCTTTTTAATTTTACACAATGTATAAAGTTCATTTTTCCAATAATGACACGAAACTCCTCAAATGACAGATAAAATTTTGGCATGAAAAAATATTTCAGTATCGCTGTCGGTTTAGAGTTTTATGAATAATTTATATTAACTGCTGTGTTGAAAGATAGCAGCAATAAATAAAATATTTTTCCATTTGAGCGTCCAGCAGATTTCTGCATTCATGTTCAACGATTCATAAAATAGTAGCTATGAAATGTATTGGTATGAGAGTTTTTATTTGATAAACTTACATATTTATTTATCTTATTCACTTAAAAAAAATAGCTTTAATATCGATTTTGTGTTATATCAGCCTTTGATTCCAAAAGTTACGTGACGGAAAAACACTGTTAGGACGCTTAAAGAGTTAAAGCCCGCTGTATTTGAATGCAACTGAATAGCTTTGAATGCAATTATGTTCTAGATATATCAATTCGGTGATATGCAGTGTTTTTAACGAACAAGTATAAAAATCATTATGACTTGAATTAGTTTCTAGCAAAGAAAATGAGATATAAAAAATTACATTTTTTTTTTTTTAAAACACTACATGTACCATAAATTTTACTCAAGTTTTAAAAACCTGTTTCACACAAGATTTTTTTTTTATTTATTTAACTTCTTTCATTAACTTATATATATATGATTTATATTCTGTTTATTTCATGAAGAAATTTCTCGTTTGTATTGACATATTTTTATTTAGTACCGAAAACAAAGTTTTTTTTCTGTTACTATTTTTCGGAAACATTTCCGAGTTGATTTTATAGTGTGTTAATTAGTTTCCTTATATTGGAATACACTGCAAATAGAGGCGTCTTAAATTCAGACACGTATGTGACTGAAAAAGTATTTCAGACACTTAAGTGTCTGAATATGAAATTTCAGACATCATAGATGTCTAAATTTAAGACACGTAAGTGTCTTACTGTGATCATGGTATGGATGAACTAAAAAAAGTGTCTTAAAAATGATAATACGTCTGAAATTAAGACATTTAGAAATCAGACACTTAAGTGTCTGAATGTAATACAATTGTATCATATATATGATGACTGTATATACAATTGTACTGCAATATAAAATGTCAGCAGAATTAGAAAACGTTTTCGACTGTTTGAAAGACGTTTAAAATTCCATGCATTAAATTTGGTATTACTTTATAAAACAAGCAACGTGATTAGACCATGGGGCGTTTGTCAAAATTGTAATACTAGTTCATTTACTAAGTTTTGGAACTAAGTTATTTTTAGTGCAAATAAAGTAATTAAAGAATTGCCTTTCACAAAATATAAAGTTCTCCAAATAATTGTATTAAAATAACGTACCAGCTAGCCACAACCCCCTTCCCCCGACACACACACTCACCTAATGGCTTAGCGTAGGTTTTTGTGCACCAGAAGCAATTTAAAATACTGCGACCCTACCTTAGTGGCTATTATAATTTCATGCTATAATTTTTATGCAACAGTTGCTGGCCGCCTTAAGAGGCTACTTCAGTCAAATGAAAAGACGCATTCGCTAATACTAATCCTATGGAAGAAATTTATAAAGCTACCTCGGTGGCATTTCAATATTTTTAAATGATTTCTTTTGCATTGAACAGTTGAGATCGATCTGTATGCAGGCTGTTTTTTACTTTTTCGATTTTCATTGCAGATATTTTTTATGAGGATGCTTTTAGTTTCGAAACCGGTTCCAAAAATGAAAGTGTTCTTATAAGAAATACCTGTAAACAAAATCGAAAAAGTAAACAACGGCCTTTGTACAGATCGATCTCAACTGTAAAATGCAAAAGAAATCACTTAAAAATATTGAAATGCGACCGAGATATCTTTATAAATTTCTTCCATAGGATTAGCACTGGCGAACGGGTCTTTTCGTTTGACTGAAGTAGCCTCTTAACTAGTTTCGATCGGGGTAATTCTCCTCTGCTTCCCATATGCTAAGCCAATGTTCCTTAATAAAAATCTTCTGCCATATTTACAAATTACTTTTTTATAATTAGATAATAAAAAGTATGGTATAAAAAGTCGCTGTATTAAAATAATCCCTGGATTTACTAAGTTTAATTTGAAATGTAGAAATTTATTACTAATTTATTACAATTTGATAAGTTATTTGAAAGTTTGACGACAAAATATTTATTTTATGCCTTTGTATGAAAGCGTCCTAACTGTAATAATTATATCTTATAATGGACAATTGTAACGCATTAAAAAAATATACTAATGAAGAAAAAAAACAAATTTGTATTCGTTATTCCTACATTATTTCATTTCCCGATGATAAAAATAAGCTGAAATTCATTCTGCAAATCAGGACCGAGTTTGAGCTGCCAGTTTCTCAGCCAACGATTGCGTCATTAACCGAAAAATAACGGGCGCGGAAAAATATGCTGAGAGGGTACTTCTTTTGTGATGATGTGTGTAATGTAAGATTGTTGGCCCAGTAATATTGCATGTGACAGTGATTTTAAACGACGATTATTTTTGTGGTGAGCTCCTGATTTCTTTAGTTAAATGCAGTTTTCTTTAGTTGTGCAGTGCAAGACAGAAATATTATTACAATATTGAAACACCATGTATTTGGATGTACACTACGTATCACGTTCTTCTTACAGAAATGTCCGGTTACTTTTGACTGTGTGTTCAGAAATGCTAGCGCATTAAAAAAATATGTAGTATCACGATAGAAATATGCAGTGTCAATAATATTTTTTAAAGTGCATATAACTTTTTTAAAAATAGTGTTTTATCGCTACTTCGTGAAATAATTTATTTCATTTTTGTGAAAATGGATTACATTGGTAAAAGGTAAGAAAGAACCCTTTTGTACGATTATGTGAACTCTATTTCACGCAGAAATTTTATAGGAAAATAGTGACTTTGATTATATAATTAAACATATAATGCTATTGATAATCTAAATTATTTTTATTTAATAATTTGCATATTTGGTTCTTTTTTACATCCAATAAAATTAGTTTTGTTTTAAAAGGCTTGTGTGTTCATTTGTGTGTTTTCAATAAATGCATATCATTTTCAAAATAATGAATTTGTTTAATACTTCTTTAAACCTCTATTTTATAAATAAATATTTTGTAGTCCAGAAGTAATTTTCCCTGCTTGTTATATAACAAAAAAACAATGCATATATATATATATATATATACATATTAATGGTTGCTAAATAGCTTGATCAAATTGCAATTATCATTTAATCTATATAAACAAATGCCCATACATAAATAAAAAGAATCTAATTTCAAATGATATTTCATTATTAAGTTCTTTTTTTTCAATTTTCAATACTTTATATTATACTTAATTTTACATAATAATTTTCATTTTTTTGTAACAATGACAAGAGAATCATTTCATTTCATTCTCTTATAGAGTATATTTTCGAAGTAAATGTTTCAATATTATCAAATTTAAACTTATATATGATGTATTCCAAGCTGTGCTAAAAAATTATTTAAAAAAATAAAGTTGAATAAAATCCTATTGAAAAATGTGCTGATATTTAATATTTTTAGAAGGTAATGAGGTTTGAAAATATAAATATTCTTATAATTATGTTTGATCTGCACATATATTTTTATACTATCATCATTTTTTTTTCTTTCCTTTCAATTTTCAGTACATTTTGTATTTATGATATAATTTTACATATTAATTTTCCTTTTTTGCAACAATGACAAGAGTATCATTTCATTTCATTCTCTTACAGTGTATGTTTTCGAAGTAAATGTTTCAATATTATCAAATTTAAACTTATATATGATTTATTCCAAGCTGTGCTAACAAATTATTTAAAAAAATAAAGTTGAATAAAATCCTATTGAAAAATGTGCTGATATTTAATATTTTGGGAAGGCAATGGTGTTTGAAAATATAAATATTCTTATAATTATGTTTGATCTGCAAATATATTTTTATATATTATTATCATTTTTTTTCTTTCCTTTCAATTTTCAGTACATTTTGTATTTATGATATAATTTTACATAATAATTTTCATTTTTTGCAACAATGACAAGAGTATCATTTCATTTAATTCTCTTACAGAGTATATTTTCGAAATAAATTTTTCAATATTATCAAATTTAAACTTATATATGATGTATTCCAAGCTGTGCTAACAAATTATTTAAAAAAATTAATTTGAATAAAATCCTATTGAAAAATGTGCTGATATTTAATATTTTGGGAAGGTAATGAGGTTTTAAAATATAAATATTCTTATAATTATGTTTGATCTGCACATATATTTTTATACTATCATCATTTTTTTTTCTTTCCTTTCAATTTTCAGTACATTTTGTATTTATGATATAATTTTACATATTAATTTTCATTTTTTGCAACAATGACAAGAGTATCATTTCATTTAATTCTCTTACAGTGTATATTTTCCAAGTAAATGTTTCAATATTACCAAATTTAAACTTATATATGATTTATTCCAAACTGTGCTAAAAAATTATTTAAAAAAATAAAGTTGAATAAAATCCTATTGAAAAATGTGCTGCTATTTCATATTTTGAGAAGGTAATGAGGTTTGAAAATATAAATATTCTTATAATTATGTTTCATCTGCACATATATTTTTATATTATCATCATTTTTTTTCTTTCCTTTCAATTTTCAGTGCAATTTGTATTTATGATATAATTTTACATATTAATTTTCATTTAGTGCAAAAATGACAAGAGTATCAATTCATTTCATTCTCTTACAGAGTATATTTTCGAAGTAAATGTTTCAATATTATCAAATTTAAACTTATATATGATGTATTCCAAGCTGTGCTAAAAAATTATTTTAAAAAATAAAGTTGAATAAAATCCTATTGAAAAATGTGCTGATATTTAATATTTTTAGAAGGTAATGAGGTTTGAAAATATAAATATTCTTATAATTATGTTTGATCTGCACATATATTTTTATACTATCATCATTTTTTTTTCTTTCCTTTCAATTTTCAGTACATTTTGTATTTATGATATAATTTTACATATTAATTTTCATTTTTTGCAACAATGACAAGAGTATCATTTCATTTCATTCTCTTACAGTGTATGTTTTCGAAGTAAATGTTTCAATATTATCAAATTTAAACTTATATATGATTTATTCCAAGCTGTGCTAAAAAATTATTTTAAAAAATAAAGTTGAATAAAATCCTATTGAAAAATGTGCTGATATTTAATATTTTGGGAAGGTAATGAGGTTTGAAAATATAAATATTCTTATAATTATGTTTGATCTGCATATATATTTTTATACTATCATCATTTTTTTTCTTTCCTTTCAATTTTCAGTACATTTTTATTTATGATATAATTTTACATATTAATTTTCATTTTTTGCAACAATGACAAGAGTATCATTTCATTTAATTCTCTTATAGAGTATATTTTCGAAATAAATTTTTCAATATTATCAAATTTAAACTTATATATGATAAATGTTGTGATTGCTTTATATGATGGATGTAGAACATAAAAAGAAATCGTGAAAGCACCAGAGTGAAGTTATTTGGAATATCTGAATATTTTATAAATATTTTTAAGTTTTTCCAATGGAAAATAAATCCTACCTACATAGTATTCATTTTTTTTAAATAATTCTACTGAAAGCTTGCTTAAAAGGTACAAAATCTGCTTTGATTTTTTGTGTTCCATCTCAACAATATATTTAACTTTCATGCCGCAGAGTCATCTTGAAAATATACTTTAAACAAGGAATAAAAATCGTTGTAATTAATCAAAGCTGTGCTAAAAAACATCGTAATTATTCCAAGCTGTGGTAAAAAATTATTTAAAAAAATAAAGTTGAATAAAATCCTATTAACAAAAATGTGCTGATATTTAATATTTTGGGAAGGTAATGAGGTTTGAAAATATAAATATTCTTATAATTATATTTGATCTGCAAATATAATTTTATATTATCATCATTTGTTTTTGTTTTTCTTTCCTTTCAATTTTCAGTACACTTTGTATTTATGATATAATCTTACATATTAATTTTCATTTTTTGCAACAATGACAAGAGTATCATTTCATTTAATTCTCTTACAGAGTATATTTTCGAAGTAAATTTTTCAATATTATCGAATTTAAACTTATGTATGATAAATGTTGTGATTGCTTTATATGATGGATGTAGAACATAAAAACAAATCGTGAAAGCACCAGAGTGAAGTTATTTGGAATATCTCAATATTTTATAAATATTTTTTAGTTTTTCCAATGGAAAATAAATCCTACCTATTTAGTATTCATTTTTTTAAATAATTCTACTGAAAGCTTGCTTAAAAGGTACAAAATCTGCTTTGATTTTCTGTGTTCCATCTCAACAACATATTTAATTTTCAAGCCGCGGAGTCATCTTGAAAATATACTTTAAACAAGGAATAAAAATCGTTGTAATTAATCCAAGCTATGCTAAAAAACATCGTAATTATTCCAAGCTGTGCTAAAAAAAATTTTTTTTTTAAATCAAGTTGAGTAAAATCCTATTAAAAAAATGTTCTGATATTTAATACTTTGGTAAGGTTTGAAAATATAAATATTCTTATAATTATGTTTGATCTGCACATATATTTTTATATTATCATCATTTGTTTTTTTAATTTCTAGCGAAGTAAGTTATTTTTAACGTCATGTTAACAGAAAGAAAATGTTTTTGACTTCAATCTTAAGTCACTTTTTATGTATCTAATATGGGGAGAGGAAGAGAGACCCATAACAATAAAGAATGACTTTTACTTTATTTATTTATTTTTTTTGTGAGGGGGGGGGGGGGATCGGATTTTTAGGATTATTTTGTTTTGTATTTGATAATGTAGCACCTCAACGCACATTATGTTAGTTGCATTTAAATTTAGTATGTTTTTATGACCAAAAATAAATAAAGCAATAAATAAACTTGCATTGAGATGCTACAAGGTTAACCCTTAGTAACATCATGTTGCACATCTGCAACATACCCAAAAGTCAATGTTACTTACACAGTAAGGTTTAAAATACGATTTCATTTATTGTTCCTATTTCCCAATGCAGCAGAATATAAATTAACCAGAGAATTTTAACAGACACAGATAATGAGTTAATTTTTTATATCAAGGATTTTCTTTATCATTTGAGCAGTTTCACATATTACTAAAATTAACTTCGTAAATTTTGTCAAATTAAAAAAAAACTTAAGACTATCGAAAATAGATTTGTACAGTGATATTTACTATATTATTTATCGTTTAAAAAGTGTCAAATAGACATGCTGTTCATCCAGAATCCTATAACTACTGTTCGCCTCAGCCGCCGATATGTGGTTATCAAATGTTTCTGTATTTCTTGGTAAGATAAATAGTATAATAATAAAAACGAAGAGACATAAAAAAAAGTAAGAGTTTCTTCCTCAATCTTTTTTAATTTTTGGAATCTCATATACTTCCAATTTTGTGGAATCTAGCGTTAGATTTTATTTAACACAGATATGAAAATGCAAAAAAAATGCTCAAATTAATTCACTGGAAATATCTAATTTAAATGGGAAGAAAATTGTTCGGCTAAACAGGGATGGGTTTCATTCCGAAAGGGGTGAATCATTTTTTATAAATGGGGATAATTTGTTACCATAAAGCAGAGCTGATTGTAGCGTGGACAAAGTGGGCTGTTTCTATGGGCCTTTTGCTTTACGGGCCCCAAAATTTGGTATTAAATTTCCATAAAGCTGATATTTTAAATTTGTTTTGACCTTATACATATTTTAATAAATATTTTGCCCTTTTAGATCATTATTAGGTTAAAGAAAAGGATATATTTGTCCAAATATGTATTCGATGACATCGAATAGGCTTAATTTTTTTTTGTAACAGTATATGAAGGCGGTGGGGGGGGGGGGGGGGGGGGAGAAAAAATACCAGGTCTCTGGCCTAGAATTCATTTGAAGTTGTCTTTAAAAGTAATTAACAAGTTTGACGCTGTAGGGCATATATGATATCACATAAATATATATTTAGGTGAATATATTGATTGTAATCATCACAAGGTGAAAACATATTTAAAATATCAGCTTTATGAAAATTTCATACCCAATTTGGGGTGCCCTAGAATCAGGGGGCAGAGAAATATCCCAGTTTTCCCACGCTGCAATCAACATTGCTTTATGGTAACAAATGATTCCCATTTGTAAAAAAATATTCAATGTGATCAAACATGGCTGCGTATATGGCTTAGAAAGAAAAGTGGTCAAAGATGGCTTCATATTGGCGAAAAATAACGGGACATAGATGGCCGTAATTAAGACATTTGAAATGTCTGAAATTCAGACGTAAGAAGTGTCTGACAATTTTCAGACATTTTAAAACGTCTGAAAATCGAACACTCCTGTTTCAGACACTTAAGTGTCTGAAATTCAGACGCAAGAAGTGTCTGAAAATTTTCAGACATTTTAAAACGTCTGAAAATTGAACACTACGTTTCAGACATTTTAGTTTACAGTGTATACACTGTAAAAAAAGACAAATGTCTTTAATCTAGGCAAATATAATCTAACCACAAACAAAAATATACAATAACATCCTCCGAGTTACCCACGATTCTGAAAATCGCCCTTGATATTTAGAAACCCCAGAAATTAACATAGTTTTGAGAATTAAAAAGCATTTAAAAAAACAATGTTTCTTTTTTTTCCACTAATTTTCGGAAATGTTTCTGAGTAGATTTTAAACTGTATTAATGAGTTTTATTAACCTGCAATATACAGTGTAAAAAAAGACATGTGTCTTAAAGTAAGAATATATAATCTAACCACAAACGAAATTAACAATAATTTCACGATTAAGATAAATAGTTAAATTTTCAAGAAAGTCCAATTCAGAGATACTATTGGCATTAAAGATAATTTTGGCATTTTGAAAATTAAAACTATAGCCAGGATCCCAAGAGTGCTTGGCAATAGAAAATTTAGAAATTTATTGATTAATTTAAGCGGATTTTGAGATTTCTTTTAGTTTGGCCAATGTAAGATAAGTCACAGCCATTACAAGGAACATTATAAATTCCTCATTTACGAAGATCATGAACATGAGAATTAGTGGAGGGAAATTTGAGTGTATTGACAGGTTTCATCATAATGTTAAAATTGAAACGTCTAGCTAATTTGAAACATAAAGGAGGATAAAAGGGGAGGACAACCAAATTATTAGGTTTGCTTTTGACAGATTTGAAAACAGTAGTTTTATTAGACGGTCTATTGAATTCCTTCACTGCGTTATTGATAACAGAAGGATTGAAACCTCTTTTGACAACAGCAGTTTTTAAGTAGTTAAGGTCAACCTGAAGGGATGCAGGATCGGAAAAAATTTTGAGGCACGATTTACATACATGTCAAAAACTCCGATTTTTTGTGGACAGAATGATTTGAAAGAGCAGGAGGTGGGTAAGAGACAGTAAAAGGTTTTCTATAAACACAAGTTTTGAAAGAAGAATCACATTTGGTAAATAAAACATCAGGGAAATTAAGTTTATTACAATTTTCTATCTCAAAAGTAAACTGAATATCTGGGTCGATAGATCTTTCGAAAGGCCTAGCGTATTTAAAAGTTTTTGATGGCGTTTTAAGAAGATCTTTTAGTTCTTATTGATTAGCACCAATTTCAACTTATTTCCTTTTATGAGAATTATATTACAAAGATTTTTTCTTGCAAAACATTTAATGTTTATTTCTCTTTCAGTTAAGAGTACTTATACTTTTAAAGTCTTAAAATTATTTATTAACCTTAATTAGATTGTCAATATCAAGAAATTCTAAAAGTTGCAATTCTTTATGAAATAACATTTAAAATTTGTATCGTTTTTTCTTAGAAACATTATCTTTGTATTCCTTATTTTTGAAAAGATTTGTTTGCTTAACTAGAATTTTAAAAATGTTATCTGACTTAGTTTAATACTCACTTTATTTACTACTTACACACTTTCTGTAGGAAACAAATTCATATTTTCATTAAATCTGTTTAATATGTTTTTGAATTAATATTTTTTCGACGTTTTTAGATACTCTTAATACTCTTTTTTTTGTAAAAAGAGAAAATAAAAAATGCTTTTTTTCTTTTCGAACTGGCTTACTTTAATCTTGCTTCTTTTACTGAACAACGGAAAGTAAACATTATACTTTTCAATAAATTACGAAATCGTCCTGTGATCATTTTTTTTTTTTATATAACTCTAGAAAATAAATTTTCTTATTTTAACGACCAGATTTGCAATTTCTGTTCTACTTTGATTTATTATTTTATTTAAAATTACTCTTTAATATGTTTGATACATATTAGAAACATTGTTTTATGATGTCTGGCTACACTTTTATGAGGGTATTCTAGCGGATGAGTGCACTTTTGTGATTTTGCGAGTGACTATTTTGTCCTGAATCGCTGTCATTTGTGTGTGAATGATAAACCTATTTTGTATTTCTTTCAGTTTCTCAAAACCCAGTGGGTCTCTGAAATTTGGTTGTCTCGGTTATTTTACACAGATATATTAATTGGGCGACTGTGGTTCTGTAGTTGGTACATATGATGAAATGTTAGCAGGAAACATCGGATTTACAGCGGATTCCGCCTACAGGTACTCTAGCCTTCAATAAATACCTGTCATGAATGCTGTTTCGGAATCGAAGTACTGGAAATTTTGCGTGGCACGTAAAATGTAGATTTTCTGCAAGGCTATGATCGTTCTGAAGAAGTAGTGTTTTTAGCTATTTCTAAAGTGTTATGTGGTCTCACGGAGTCTATTTAGCTTATTTAGAATTAAGTAAGAACTGTGTTTCTAAAAAAGGGAAGTGTTTTAGGAACATTGTAAATGTAGTGTAAGACTTTAACGAATCCGGCGTCTTATTACGTTATAAAAGCAAGCGTGTAGCTCCATTGCTCTTCCTTTTCTTTTAAAGTGATTTAATAAACTGGTTTTTTTTTAGTATTAAATTTTCATCATATCCTCATTTAAGGCTAACAGCTCGAAGAAGCATATTACAGCGTGTTTAATTAATTAATATTGTTGAGATCGGATATGCACTGTATGGGTTTGAAAGATGGACGTCATGAACAATAGTCATGCGGCATAGCGTCGAGAAAAGGCCAATCGAGTGTCTCTAAGCTAGTAACTTGCCATATACTGTTCCAATTAGAACACACTCCGTAACCATAGAGGAAGTCAACCTGTGGACGTTGGACGAGTTGCATGTGTTCACGCGTAAGCGATTCTGTTCTGTCGCCGTGCGCATGTGCGATGCGCTGCTTTACAGGTTTTATGGTGTCATGCACATGCACATCTATGGTGCCAGTGTGACAGACTTTAGACGTTGGTTTTGATTTATTTGGTACTGCCATTTGCTTGTCTTGAGAGGAGATTGTGGTTGCGTTCGTTCCGGTCATCATTTTGGATGTCTGACAGTCGTTAAGTGTATTTAAACCAGGAACATTATGAGCAGTATGGAAGTGACCTAGAGTCAATCAAAAGTCAAGCGTTTTACATTAAATTAGCAACCGCTAAATTCTATTCAGGATATATGACAACACTACAATGTACATAGATAGCATTTAGTTCCACATTTAAAAAAATATATATATTGGAATGGATAGCCCATCGAATTACACCTTTTTTACTTTTTCAAATAACTATACTAAAATAAAAAAGCACACGTATAAGCATAAGTGACGTTCAGTACAAAAGTTAATAAGCTGCATTTTTTCATCCTATCGAGTTTCAGATGAATTATTTCTCTAAAGGCTATTGTAAGTTCCGTAACGAAACAAACAAAATACTCCCATGAATTTCTTCGCAACAAATGGCAATAATTTCCCCTGATCAGTGGTCAGAAAAACTACTTTGTTATTGTAGCGATTTACAACATCAAACAATTTATCGAAATTTTAGTTAACCACAATTAAAATAACTTGTTTCAAAAAGCAGATACTATGAACTATTTTTGAAAAGTAATTTTACAAAAGTAAAAAAAAAAAAATTGCTGATTTCAATTTTTGTCAAAGAACCATTAAATTTACACTCGTATTACACCCCTCATTATAATAGCGTCTACTGTAATATAATCAAATAACTGCGACATAACTGTGGGCATTAAAAAATTAAGAAGCATAATGTGAAAGATTTTATTTTTGTGTTTGTCACCAAAATGTTAGTTTATACACTTAATTTAACTTTTTTACCGAAATTTAGAGGCGTACAATCAGCATTTAAATAAAGTTACTTAAAAATGCGATTAAAACACAGCTTATTTTTCGGGAGGCAAGAAAACAGAGCTATAGGATTCGAGTTGTAATTTTCGAACTGAGTGAGAAAAGGGTCCAGGTCTGGATTCGAACAAAGAATGTTTTGGCGTGAGCTGCCAATACTCTACAAATTCATCTATTCTTACAGAAATCTGAATTACCTTTCTCACTCATAGAACCTTGTTGATTATGACATTTCGTCTGATATCTGAATGAGCTCAACAGAATAAACCGCAGCTAATGGAATTCCAAGAAAAGTTAAAACGACCAGATGCCATAATCAACAATGATCTGTGGGTGGAAGTGGTCCGCCAGATTTGTCCAGGATAGCTCAATTAGCAGAGCATTGGCAGCTTAAATTGGCAGCTAACAATAATAAAGTATATTTCAAGAAACAATTTTCCCGGTTTCTATGCTATAAGATAACATTATTTACCATTTTGCGTGTGATATTTATTTACGACGGTATTGGTACCACCTAGTAGAAAAAAAAAATCAAGCCATCCTTTTAAAATAAAACGCATACACAGTGCATTAAAAAATTTCTAGGACTTCTGCTCAGCATAAATGCTATCTCTGCGAAACTGGCGGCATAACCGACCAACGACTTTCAGCCACGCGTGTCATGTGGTTGCATTTAGTTCTGCGTACTTCCGACTTGATAGCGTTCATTTCCGTAAAGGGTATGTGTCCATCGTTGTCATAAAAAATGGAACAACGAACGAACATCAAATTGTGTGTTAAATTGAGAAAACTGGTCACAGAAATGCACGAAATGATTACATCTGCATATTATGACGATGCTATAAGTCGTTCGCAAGTATTTCAGAGGTTTTCGTTGGGGACATCATACTGCCTAATAGAGATATAAATTACTGCACAGTCATTAAAAATAAGTGCGGGATCTGTTCTCATGAGCATTGCGGAGGTTTAAAAAAATTAAAGTTATTGGCGTGCTTTGTGAGCACACCCTGACTCCTAAACAAAAAGAGCATCGATTTTTCTCCTGCAAAAACTTGATCGTCGTGGCCTACCAGGATCCAACATTTAAAAACTATTGTCACCGGAGATAGAGACTTGGTGTCTGCAGTACGAACCAGAAACGGAGACTTGGTGTCTGCAGTACGTACCAGAAACGGAGACCTGGTATCTGCAGTACGTACCAGAAACGGAGTCTTGGTGTCCGCAGTTCGTCCCAGAAACAAAACGCCAAAGTGCTCAGTGTTTTTCCACTGAAATATGTCGGTCGATTAAAGTTCGTGCATCGAAATCAAAACTGAAAACGATGCTCCTCAACTTTTTTGACAGTCGGGGCATCTTTCATCCACATTTTCGTCAACAAGGTTTCCCTTATGACTTGTTCATTCCAGAAAGATGTCTTATATCGGCTTTTGAAACGAATGCGGTGCGAGAGTTCCGATTTGCTGTACAGTGGAACTTTGTGCCTCTTGCAGAAATGACATCAGAACTCAATCGTGTTGTAGTGGAGACGTTTCAGAGGGCGTTTTCAGACTTGTAACATTGTTCCAGGCATTATATTGAATTGGGAGGAGACTACGTAGAACTTTAATATCAGATATAAGTATAATCTCTGTGTAATATGGTCTGTGTGAAATAAGACCAGGAAAGTTTTTACTGTGTATTATCAAGCTTGAGAACGGTTCTGTAATTTTCAGACGGTCGTACCACTAGTTTCAAATAAAAATTTTGTCTTATTTATTGGCAAAAATTCAGAGATCACATCAGATAAAGATTATTATTTTGAATAAGCGGTCGGAATCTATGAAAATTGGAGTAGATTTCGCATTCTTCACATTACTCATAATATATAAAAATAGCAACTTTTATAACAATAGCTGCTTTTTAAAATTAGTCATAATAGTTTCATCAAGATCTAGCGGTTTTGATAAGTTATATTGTTTCATGCAAATACAAACATCGAATCATTTTTACAGGATTCCTACAGTTTCAAGGAAAATACCAGTATTTTCTTATAGAAAAATTTAAATTATGTAATAGCAGGATTGCTATTAACAATAAAATAATAGCATGTGTATAGTGTAATAACAGGACTGCATAGCACAAGAGGAATTATTCCCTTATTAAATACTGATATTTTTCTCACCTAAAATTCAGGGAAATTTTCTAACATGGAGAACCCTGCATTGGACTATACTCAGTTTCGTTGGTGACATAGATAATAATCCTATTTAATTTCATAAAAAATATTAAATAAAAAAAGAATCTTTTAAATGTAACTAAATAACTTACTTCCATTTCATTCAATTACGTAGCTTAGAGCTTTTATTAGAATCATTTTAAAAACCGAGGATCTAATTCAACTTTCGATTTTCCTAATTTTCACCATCCTTATAATACAACCTTAAGAAAATGAAATCTTCTGTCTAATGAACGTAAATGAATAAGCATAAATGAGTATTCTCTTTCTAATCACCTGATAATGAATAGAATCTTCAGAAATTTGTAATTAGAACTTCTCTATTAAAAGCATTCTCTATTTTGTGCTCTGTTAACATTAATTGTATTTTTAATTTTTGATTTGTACCCCTTTTTCAATAATTAGATTTTAGTTTTAAAATCTCCTACCAAAATATCTTTTCCGCGATTTTTATTTTTATTTTTTTTTATTCACAATAAACGTTTGGATTAAACATTTTTAACCATATTATAATGTATTGATTTATAGAACCAGCTTTTATCTTAAGACTAACGAAAGAAAATGATTAGAAAACGTTCATTACTGAACCACATTCAATTGAAATTATATATCAATAAAAGTACCAGTCTATTGAAATGCTACTTAATGAATTGACATCGGTTTAAAATAAGGTGTGTTTAAAGATATATTGAACTTCACTACGTTTAGAAATTATAATTCTTCACGAATATTAAACAGTTTTAATAATGCAGATAATAATTGGATGTGTTATCGAACCTAAAACTTTTCTAACTCATTTTTTTAATATGATTTGTTAATGATTTGAACGTGTAATATCTAAACCTATAAATAAACTATAGATGTTATAAAATTACTACCTATGTACCAGTTCAGTATCATAAATACATGACTAGCAAATTTCCGTATTCTAGCTTTCATTTTTGTCCTATTTGAAATGACAGAGCTTTAGATTTTCAGCAGTTTGACCACACACTTGATGTGTTACTTTGAGATGGGATTGAAAAGCAAACCTATTGCATTTAAAAATACTTTTCTTAAATTTGAAGCTTGCAACAGTTATTTTTACAATATTTAGTATTAAATCAGCTATATAGTCATAGATAATTTACACTAATCGTATAAGGAGCATTCTTTAAATAGAAAATTTAATGGAAGGATTCCTTGATTCATGCCAAAGAAATACATCCATGACTAAAAAAGTAAAAATAAAAATAAACAAAATAATAATAATAATTGGTGGTGATTTATCACCGGATAATCGGTGAGTTATCACCGCTTAGAAAATGAAAAACCATTGTCAAAAATCTCCTAACGTTATTGAAATGGAGACCATGGTAAATTTAATCAACAATTTATCTATTTTACTAGCATAACGAATTTCTCCAATTAAGGTTAAATTACTCTTCAAAATACCAGGAATAAATCAAAGTACTTGGATCTCGAAGTAGTTGTTACATTTCAGAGTTAATTGAAATCAATATTGACACGGTATATTTTGTGCATGCTCATATATAGTTTGAAGAATGCAAGATATTTTTTCAGGTGCATCTAACTCATACAATTTTTCCCTTTATTTCTACATAACATACAGATATTTGTATAGCTGGCAACTTTTATAATTTTTAGTACAGCAACAATTTAATAAAATATTTAAAAAATTATAAAAAGGAAAATTTTAATGTTAATACTTTTCTGCATGAAATACGCGAATTGTCTTATTGATAAATAAGGGTAAAACCAACAGAACGAAAAGGTTAAAACCGGGAACTAAACCCGGATCCCTGTATTAACGCAATAATCCTCAACATGTTGAGCTACGAGGACTATACCCGGTATGGCATCGCTCAATCACATATGTCGGTAAGGCTACAGCCGCAACATTGACCATTATTCAAAGGATCGGTGTTCGGTTACAGTGTTAGACATTTTTCACTGTTTTGGTTTTATGCTTAGTTATCAATGTGAAATATTTCGCGTATTTAATATTTCGGGTGAAACCTCACTTCAGAAAATTAATTGGAAAACTAGCTAATTAGACACAATGTTATTCTGTAGTGGATTTCGGTGATTACACAAGGCAAAAATTAATATTAAAGATTAGTGCTAAGAAAAGGCCTAAAAGTTTCAAGCTATGTATTTTCAAGATGCATTTTATTTTATTTATATTTTATCAATTCATTATCATACATAATCTTTTACTGTACTTTACTCCACTTCATAGACACATTTATTGCTACAAAGGCTAAGTATGATATTCAAACACATTCAAACAAACATTTAACAAAAGTCATCAAGATTACTTACTATTTTAACGGGCATAATACAAATATTTTATTTTAATAGAGGATATGTTATTCCATTACTTCTTTTTATCGTTCATCTAATTACTACAAGGTATACACATAATTATTTGGAAAGCATTTAATTACACCACGAATACCAGCATAAATATCTGCTGTTATTTAATTATGCTTAATGAATGGTAACAGTTTAGCATTTTACGAAACAGTTCTTGCACAGTGCAGGTTTATTTTCGTAAGATAATAGGTACTACAGAAAAATGACAAAAGCTGGTGTTTCGGTCGATAGCAAAATTAGATTAATATTGCTTATTTAGGCATTTCCTTAATTTTTAATGCTGTTGTAAATGATTTTATAAATAAGAAGGGAATAAAAAAAAACTTTTTTTTTTAATTACATATAAAAATTTAAGTAACTAAAACTATAAAGTATATGGAACCATATTAATAAGAATACATTTACAAATGTAATAGAAGTACCATTATGTATTTATTTGAATTTCAAATTGATATTCAAAAATAAGGAAGTTGATATGCATCACTGACGTGAACTACAACATGCGTTCTTGGAAGTATAGAAGTAGTATTTATAGACCATTTACAGGGACGCACAAAATAATTTCGTTACATGTGGTCTTTGGGAAATAATCTTATGTGGTAGTTTTAAATGATGTTTTGATGCTTCAAACATAATGAAATTAAAAAGAATCGCCGAGGTGCACAACAGCTTGCCTTCTGTAGCGTATTTGTTCCTATCATAGCCTGGCGTCACATCTGGAAATAATTTTGATCAACATCTGATTTATATGCTTAAACAAAACTTCTTATCACCGGAAGCATGTCCATGTACATCGCGCTATTTTGCTCAAATTTGTAAATTCTATATGGAAGTTTAAATTGTGTCAAAGAATCTTCGTTTACCCTGTATATTAAAGCACTTTCTCTCTCTTAACCACAACAAAAAATAAATTCAAATATGAATGACTATGCTTTAAAACGTACCATGTATTTAAATAACAATTCAACATGTGGCACAGTCACAAGTTTAAAAGAAAATACTTTTCGGAATCCATAGTAAAAATAAAATTATCTTTAATAGAAATAACTTATATACAGATTTTTTAAATATTTATACCGCAATCTATTCATATTCCAAAATGTGATACAGGAGTTTGCAGGAAATTGCCTAGCATCGGAGATTTCTAGATTCTGTTTAGTGATTACACCACTATTTAACTTTCTAAATGAAGATAATCAGAAGATTTATCAGAATTCATTGCTTTACGAAGATCCAGAGAATTCCGGAAATTGAAATAGGAACACCATAATGATTTCGATCCGTCATTACTGGAGAATCACTAGAAGGATCACAAAATTACGACAATCAATTTTCAAACAAAGATCGGTGGCTTATACAGATAAAATGGATATATGTCTGAAATAGAATAACGGTACATCAGATATTATTTGAAATGAATAAAAGCTAAAAATCATTTTCAACTGAATCAATTACTTCTTTGTGCAGTAAAGATGTTTTTTAATTTATTTAATGAATTCTACTTTATAAAAGTTTAATATCACATAATTTTCATTGTATACACTTATCGAATTCAGGGAGAAAAATGTATACTTAATTTTAAAGAAACCTTTTGTTGTTATTCCGAGTCAATTTCGCGTTTTTTATGTACATTTTCCTTTTTTTGATAAAGTAACGCTAATATAGCATTATTCCAGTCTTCTGGTACATCTGATTTTTATAGGTTTTGGATTTTCAACCATTCACGCTCAAGTTATACATTTAAAAATTCTTAAAAATCGCAGGGCCACCCATAATTCAATTAAATATTATCGTAAACAAATAATGTATGCAAGACAAAGGTTCCAAGATCAGGGCCGGGTATTACACTCGAACTTATAAACCCCTTGAAGGGCACCGGTATATTACATATACCACTTAAATTTACAGTTGAACTTGTTAAAGTGAACACGTTTAACATGAGTTAATTTTAGCATGACATCTTCACCACAATCCCTCTGAAAATAAACACAATGTTTTTGTTAAGGATAAACATAAACTTCTGATAACACAAACAAAATACGAATTCCCTTTGGGATTCACGTATACGAGATTCGACTGTATATAGACGCTGCTGACGTACAGAACATACACTTTAATCTTGATTCATAAAAAAAAATAATAATAACACAACATTACAATTTTGCCCTTTTGCTCGGCGGTCAGGAAGTTAAAAATAGTAGCAGTGGTACAGAAATGTTATCTGTCGGTTTTCACCGCTGAGGTCTAATAAAGAATGGTGGGATAACTTAGCTGTATGCTTAGTCGTTTATACTTTATGTACGGCTTTGGTTAAAACCGAAGCTCTTTCATAGGGTTAGCCTAAATGATTCATCTGGTTTCAAAACACTGGGTATTTAGAGGTATACGACCTACAAAGACGGGTGATACATGTCAAGATATATACGCTCACCAAGTTTAAAAGCCCGCCTAGTGTCTCGTGTGCAGGAACTCATCACTAATTCTGAGATGCACAGTGACAGAAACATGCTATTGAACGTATGGATGGAACTGGATTAAAATTGGTATGTGTGACGGGTGACTAAGAGCGTACACATTGAACATTTGTATTATGTACCAGAAACGTGTTGAGAGTTTGTATCTTTTCATGTATCATCCGTCTTTGTACGTCGTACACTTGTAAATAAACAGTCCTAAACCCGATGCATTTGAAACCAAATGAACCACTTAGGATAACCCTGTATGTTAAACCGGGGCAGATGAATGGAAGTTTTTTTGAAACCTGAAAATATCGCCCCCTTACGACTGATTTTCTTTTTGCATGCTAGAAAAGAAAATATGACTTCACAAAGAGGAAATTAAAAATATTAATCAAGACGATGATGGTTAATTAGGTCGAATGTGTAGCCTGAAGTTAAAAATTGCGCATCTGTAAAGTGTGTGAATTGGACGGACTTAAACGACCGATAATGGAGCGTATGAATTACTTAGCTGTTTTGTTTTAAAAACTTCTGTTTTATAAACTAGCAGCGAGGGAGAAAAAAAAGTGGCGCTCATGTATGTGAATAAAACGTACACATGGTGCGCACGGAGCACTTTCGTTATCATTATCGGCCGAATGAGAGAGAAGTAGTGCTAGTGAGAGATAACAAATTGAACAGGTAATGCGCAAGCTCTAAATATAATCGCTCAGGCTAAAACCGTATCGCGATATCTACTTCTCCGACAAGGAAAGACTGTTTTGCCATAGTTTTCCTTCAGAGCGAAAACAGCTGAAAAAAAAAGATTGCAAATTGATTTCATACATGGACCGCTTTCTTCATTCTTAAATTACAAGAAGTTACTTCCCCGCTCTATATTAGAGCTCAGATGCTTGCAATCAAGAAAGTAAAAGGCGCTAGAACTACACGGTTTATTACCGTACAGTAATGATATAAGAGAAAGATAAACAAATGCCACCGCAATCTCTGAACATAAAGTGATATTGGCGGTCTCTTACGACATGAAAAGAGCAAATTAATGTCGCAGAAATCTGCGATTTAATAAGTTTAGTTAAGTTGCTGTTAGGAAAGAGTGGTATTCAAAACCCGTCATTTTTTCACTTATATGCTTAATGCCTATCCTTAACACTTAATTACTCTCGCTGGTTAATTTTGTACACCAATGAATGTTACAAATTTAAAGATACATGTTAAGGCACATTTATAAATGTGTAGGTTACGAAAACTCTGTCACATCTAAGTTAATTAAGTGTTTTTATAAAAAAGTAATACTTGGTAATTGTGATTTTCTTGAAAATAAAGTTGCAGAAAATTATTTTTTTGTCGAAATTCAGAAATGTCTCGTGTAGAAATTCATAGCACGTGTGGATTTCCTGTGTGCATTTGCACAATTACTTAAGGGCTGGGATGCAGATCAAAATGATTTATATCTATCAAATTTATATTTTATCAAATACATAATAAAATATACTTAATGTATTTATTATGTTTCATTTGCAAAGCACGAATTCCCATTGACTACTAAGTCAAAAACCGAAGTGTATTCTTTAAGTTTTATTCTTTTTCATTTCAGTTCTTTTAAAATTAATTACTGCTATTCACGACATACATATTTATAAGTTTAAGTATTATAGTCTTTTAATAAGTATTATTAATCAGTCAAAAACATTTGTTAATGTAAGAATATGTTGTACTGAACATCGGTGAATTCCAAGAAACAAATTGTCGAAAGCTGTATTGTTAGTTTTATTTCGTGCATAGATATATAAATTATGTATTCTGCATAATGAAAATAGCGATTAATTAAGATCAGATCTTAATGGGTGTACATATAACAGTTAGAAGGAATAGTTGAGTTCACAGAATGTTAATAGATACTGGAAAGTAATATATAGATATTCATTAAAACTATAAGTAATACTTTTACTATACTTTTTAATAAAACTTAAAGAAATATATTTTTTAATTTTAAGTACGAATATTTTTTTATAGAAATCAACTTTTTAATTTTATAATTAACCTATCATAAAATCGTATTAATAACATATCATAAAATCCTATTAATAACATATCATAAACTCGTACTAATAACATATCATACAATCATTAATAACATATGAATTAATTTATTCGCAATTTACAATACAAATTTTTTAATCATTCAATAGATGTCGAGCATAACCCAGGATTCGAAAATATTAAAATAATTTAAACTAAGTACAATAATTATAAAAGTCGATTTATTTCAGAAAGTTTGTTTACAAGATTACAGAAAACCCCCTTAAGCAAAGCATGTACATTTTCAAAAGACTGTGTGATCCACCGACCCCTGAATGCTATGCTTACGCGCTTAGAAAATGACGGCTGTCGTAGGTGAATTATTTTAAGCATTTATAAGACCCTATGAATATGGACAGTCGTATATTTAAAAAAAATGTTTTTGCGTTATATAATATCATTAAAATAAGGCGGGGAAACTTTTATAAATTATTGGATTCAAATTTAAGAAACCGTACATAAGCTGGAAAAACCCCGCCTATGACCGCCGTCATTTTTGTGTCAGCTTGTAGGCCTATTGAGCGGCCGATGTGTGGTCCTACTATGACGTATAATATGACGTGATCCATGGTGATTAATAATTACAAATGCATATTTCGAATGTGAACATGTATAAACAATAGCTTTGGTTGTTGATTGATAATTGCACAGATAAGAAGCTTGTTTAAATCCTGAAACATCTGTATCAATTTTTAAAGTTTATTTTATTTTATTTTATTTTATAATATTAATAAATTTTTAGTTTATTACATGCCTGATATCAAATGTCCTTTTAACACTTTTCATCATAGTTAATAGTGTTTATGAATTCAGTTTCTCCATCTGCCTTTCTCTCTGTCTGTTTTCTGTCCGTGCTCTAAGGCTCTTAAATATACTAAAATTTTCAAGAAATTGATATAATATACTGGGACTTACTATGGCATGTTTTTTATTGAAAATGATGTGTGTAGCATTCATAGTCCGATTACAGGGACACTCAAAATATTTCCGCTACATTAGTGTCTATGGCGAAAAAATTTTGCGGTCTATTTTAATGATGCTACACTATTTCAAATATATTGAAATTCATTTATACATCTGAGCTGCACTACGAGATGCTTACTGTAGAATTAGTGGCCATAGCATTCACCGTTCATTTATAAGGACACACAAAATAATTCTATTAATATATTGCCTACGAACAATATTTGCTGAAAGTGTGTATTCAGCTGTAGTACGTGTTTCTAAATTGAATTTATTTTTCATATTATTCGGTGTGTATGAATTGTATAGATCATATACAGAGCTGCACAAAATATTTTTAATACATTACATTTCCGTTTATTAATGGAAATTGCTAAAACGGAAATTCGTAACTGTGCCATGCGTTAAATAACCAAATCTAAGCATTCTATGTATACATATGTATTCTATGTATGCATATAAAGAACTATATATCATATACAGGGATGCAAAAAAGTAATCGAATGTTTTCCCAACTATTCGTGTTAATTGCTGAAATTAGGTATACAAAAGTGTTATGCGTTTTACAAATTGTATACTAAGACATTATCTTTCACCTTCTTAAACAGTGAAGGTTTGTTCAAGTATACTGGAAGTGTTGGAAAGTGTTTCGTAATCTATGCTTCACACATGACTTTTCGTTCTTGAATAAATTTTCAATCAACATTTTAATTTGGTGCCCTTTACTTTAAAATTTTCAAGATTTTACTGACTATTCATAACTGAAATTTCATATATAATATGTAATTTATCACATTGCTAACAAAGCGTAGAACCAACAATGTGAAAAATGTCCATGCCGGGAGTCAAACCCGGAACCTTTGGAATAGCGCTCCAAGTGTTCTACCATTTAAGCTACGAGGACGATGACCAGTTTGCATTTCCCACATATGTTGGTAAGTCTGCAACTGCAGCACAGGATGGAACAGTCTTCGGGAGCACACAATCCTGCGGCGAAACATGAGACTCGAACAAACCCAGCATCGATGAACACATATATATATATTTTTTAATTAATTTTTCAATTAATTTTCTGAAGAGAAATTACGCTCGAAATTATTAAATATATAACATGTGATTTATCACATCGCTAACGAAGAGTAGAACCAATAATGTGAAAAATGTCCCAGCCGGGAATTGAACCCAAAACCCTTGGAATAGCGCTCCAAGTACTCTACCAGTTAGGCTACAAGGGCGATGCTCAGCTTAGAATTGCGACAGATGTTGGTAGCGCTGCAACTGCAGCACAAGATGGAACAGTCTTCATGAGCACACAATCCTGCGCTTTGTGTCGCCGCTGGATTGTACGCTCATGAAGGCTGTTCCATGTGATAATTCACATGCTATATATTTAATAATTTCGAGTGTAATTTCACTGCTGAAAATTAATTGAAAAATTAATTGAAAAATTAATAAAAAATTATATATGAAATTTCATATTTACGCAGATGTGCCATATTTACGCAGATGTGCCAGATTTACCTAAATAAATATTTTAAAAGTAGAATTTCCCATTACTTCTGGACGCGTGTTTCAAAACAATGTAGATTATAGTTATTTTCAATTGTTTTGAATTGTTATTTTTAATTACGCTTAACATATTCTTTTAACTTTAATAAAATTCATTGTATTCCCCATGAACTGCAGCAATCCATTATTTACCTTTATGTAAGGTCAAATGATATTGAAATACAGTTTCTAAATAATCGTTAATGATATATTTAAATTTAAGAAATGTTTGGAGATACACTAATATAAACTTTGAATATTTTTGTTTATTTTTGGCGAGTTTATAAGGAAAAAGACCCCTTGAAACGTCTATAGTATTTTTATATTTACATTATTTTCTAGTATTATTCTATTTTTAGTTTATTTAATGCCTGATATGAAATGTCATTTTTAAATTTTATATCAACATCTTACTTTGATGCCTTTTATTTTAATGTTTTTGAGATTTTAATGACTATACACAACGGAAATTTTATATATGCGAATATATGTAAGATTTATGTAAATAAATATTTAACAAGTAAAATTTCCTATTATTTATAAATGTGTGTTGCAAAATAATGCAGATTATAGTTATTTTCGAGAGTTTTCAATTGTTATTGTCATGACACTTAATATATTCGTTTAACTTTAATAAAATTCATTCTATTCCGTATCAACAGCATAAATCCATTATTTACCTTTACGTAAGATCAAATGATTCTAAATTACGTTTCCAAATAATAGTTAATGATATGTTTAAATTTCATGCTATAGAACATTCTGCCTTATTAGTTTATTATTCATTTAGACTTCTTCTTCAATTAGAAAAGATTGTTTAGAATTAAGTATCAGACGCATTGTAAGGGCTTCAATTTTAGCGCAAAATAGATTGCAAACAGTATTTGAAACTATTGTTAGTTGAACTTAATTCTATTTATTTACTTGAATGTTTCTGAAAACTACTGAAAGATAGATATTTCAGTCCCACAATTAACTGAAACATTCTAAAAGGGAAATAATTGATTGTGTCATTGTATTCAGAGTTTATATTTCGCTTGCGTGAATAATGCTTTTTGTGAAAACTTTGATAACTGTAATTAAATATATAGCGCACAAAAAGGAAAAATAGCAAAGAGAAAATATCTAAATTAAAGACGGTTGTATAATTTTACACAATTCTGATTTAACAGGGTTATTTTTTCTCAGCAAAATGAAAATAACAATTAATTTTGAATAAATGTAACACGATTTATTTTTAATTGCCTTTTTTTTTAAGATATGCTTATTAATAAAAAACATGTGTTCTGATAAAATAACTTGTAAATTTGCATGTCGAATGCTTATTCATAGATCAGTATTTTTAATTTTGGAAGATATATAAAATTGTACTCATGACGGATGTCCAAATAGCCGTTCCGATTGAGCTCCCCTTTTGCGAATATGATAGAATCCACTGTCGCAAGAACTGGATATAAATTGGCAGACGGCCATTGTATGTATACAATTTTAAAACCATTTTCAAACTAATTTGAGACGGACTGTATGAGGAAATCCAAAGACATATTACAGAGAATGATACATACCGTGATGTAATCTGGCATTAGAGCTAACGTCGCCAGTTTCGAAACGGGATGTTCAGAGATCCAATCCGCTTGTTTTATTGTTTAAGAAATTTATCTGAATCTGTATTCAACAAAGTGTTTGGAAAATACTTCACATCACGCGTTACTTCACATTTAAAAAAATAAATTTCAATTAATTACCTATTGATAATTGTTTATTTTTTTCTGCTGAAAAAAAAGAGTATAAGCTGAATCTTAAAAGAAAAAAAACTCTCTACTTCTTTCTTCGCCTCTAATATTTTACTATATTTGGCATTTCTATGTAGTACGAAGTAGAATCTTGCACGGGTAGGACTATCCCTGATTCGAAAACGAAATTTCTCCTTAATGTCATCCCAATTCCAAACCTGAATCCGAGAAAAAAATTTTGTTAACCCGAAAATATATCTAAATGCGTTGTACTTCATAACGAACACAAACCGAATACGAAGTGAAATATTATTAATCTTTTTTTTTATTACAGTTATAGGAAAAGTATGAGCAATTATATTTCTAATATCGATTTTATGTTATTTGTTTAAAACTGAACACATATACACTAATTATATTTAAATATATGCGTAGTTCTGAAATTAAGTGGAATTTCCACTTTGGTAATTTGTGAAAAATAAAAATTCAAATTGTCGTATTTAAGTTGTGTTTCCAACATTTATTTAATGTTTTAAAGATAAGTAAATCATGATTAGAGGTCAAGGCTTACTCTTTTTAATTTAAAATTAAATTTTATTTTCATATAAACATGGAGGTGACAACCTTTAATAGTAATGATGAATATAAGTTTTATTGTCCATTTACTAGATTGAAAAACATTTATAATTGCTATATTAGGTTATTTTATTGTTTAAGAGCTATGATAATATGTTATTTCTATGAAATACAGATACTCAAATAACACATCTAAACAAAAACTGGATTGCAATACAGGTAAAGAACATATACTCTTGTGTAACGTGTTAACAAAAAAGAACAAAACTCAGACTTAATTTATTGCAGTTTTGAGGGATTAAATCAAAGTTATATTGTAACCGATTGTTTACTTTCAGCTGTTCAACCACACAAATTAATTCGTCATATAATGATTGCCCCAGGCTCTTTACTGAAAACAAATTTGTTCTCGGATCACGAAAAACTTTGCATAAATTTAACTTCTATGTAATCTTCAACTGAGGTCACATTTGCTAAATACAGTTTAACAGGACCTAACTCGGATCTTGTGCATACTGCGGTGCTTCTTTGTTATTTTTCCAGAAAGGACAAGTCCAAAGGCTTTTTTTGACTTTTGATGCTGAACCGAATTCAAGACATTTTCTGACTTTAGGAGAAACATATTCGCCTTTCAATATTTTTTGCACCTTCTCTTTTGGATTGTATAAATTTTTCCCTTTTACTTATGATGCGTTGATATCTTTTCTTATATTTATCTTTTTTCTCTTTTATATTTCCAATTTTCACAACTTTCATTTTTAAGCTCTGTTTCGAGCAATTTTATTCTTCTGCATACCTTTGTTTTCTTTCTGTTAACAATTGTTCAACCATTTTTTACCCGACTGTTACCTGCTTTTCCTATCACACCTTTGGCATTCGCAATAGGATTGTTTCTAATTTCTGGATCATCACCAGTTTCTGGTGAGTAGAATTTAAAAGAACAGGCTGTAATTTTTCTTTATTTGCTTTCTTTCTCGACTTTTCCTTGTCCTTTGTACCCAATTCTTTCTTTGTGCACGCTTCTGTCCTTCACTCAATTGAGAAGTATCTTTAATTTTTCCTTCTTGTTTCCTCTTGTAATAACTTTTGAGTTCTTTTGTCTTACATTCTTCACACAATTCTGGATTTGATTTAATTTTATTCCGTCTTTTCTGCTCTGCTTCTCGTCTGCTTTTTCTTTCTTTCCTATAGAAATCTTTTTGCTTTTTGGTCGAGCCACGATAAATAAAAAATACTTTAAAATATTGATGTGAAATTGGATAAAAATAACTAGATTAATAGATAAATAGAAAATACAGCCCTTGGCCATATTATTTATATATATTAAATATTAAACAAATATTTTGTGGGGTTTTTTCATTTATCAAATTGCCTTGTATAGAAAAACTGAAAATTTAAATTTAGTTCTATTTTTATTTTATTTTATTTTTTTTTTTTAAGTTTAAGAGATCAGGAAATCCAACAAGAGGCGTTAAGATAATGTTTTATTAAATCTAAAATTTAACTTGTATTGAAAGAAATACTGAAAGGCATTAATAAATCAAACTTATAAAAAAATTGAATGTTTTAGAATTAAAAATTTCTAGTTTCAAAAAATATTGTTATTAATATAAAATTATCCCTAAAATAAAAATATAGGTTCAATAATTAAAAATACACTTTAAGCATCCCTAAAATATTGTTTACATCAATAAATGTCACATCCATGGATAAATGTCACTTCCGTGCTACAACAATGGCATGGAGATGACATACATGTTGGTGACATATCTGAGCTTAGGCCTAATATTTTCAAAGCTATCCTCAACCTTAACATAATTCTACTTGGAAACAAAATAAACTAAAGCAATTTAAAGCTATTGATCAAGAGAATACTGCAATTTTTAAAACTGACATAATTAATGAGGCCATGGAGTTGACATCCAATTGAAGTACACTATGGTAATTAAAAAGTTTTTAATTAAAACTAGATGAAATAACAACTTACCATGCTTCAGAAATATTCCATACAGCAAGTAGCTTCCTGTAGTTAATTTGTATCCCAAGTTCTAAATTATGCTGCCATCTAGTACATTTTTATATAACTATAACTTATATGTCATGGAAGTAGCTATAATTCTGGGGACAGGAGTGTTTTGGCCTGTAATTTTTTTTAAAATGTAAATTTTCAAAATTTTCTTTTAAAAAGTAAATAAAGTATATCCATTTTTTAACTTAATATATTTTATACGGTTCTTTTCCTTTATCCTATGAGATACATTCATGTTGTAAAGTAAAAATAGGCATGGAGGGACATACCATGGAAGTGACATTAAGTGTGATTGTAATTTTATTAAAATTCTTTTAAATAAAAAAAAAATTCTAAAGTAATTTTTATAAAAGTTTTAGATGTGCCTTCATAGATTATCAATTTAATTGAACAATTATTTGCATAAAAGTACAAAAATTTGATTGGGGCTCAAATTTCCACTTAATTTCAGAACTACGCATATATATTGTTATGAAATATCGGGTCAACCCGAACCAGACACGGTGATGACAATACTTTACCCGAATACGAAACACTTAATGTTAATCCAGCCCGCAAGTAAAACAATTAGAGCTAGCCGGACACGATGTGAACTGTCTCTCTTTTCGATTTCAAGTAGAATCAGGTTAAAAGGCCCCATGCAGGACTCATGTATGAAGTTGCTTCATCTAACGATACTCGAACATATGTAATCAATGTTTTATCTGTTATTTGCTTAATATTTTTAGAAATATTCAGTCTTGGAAATTGTCTACAGATTTCTTCTTACCTTAAAATGCTTTATGGACATGTTTTGTGTTTCAAATTTAGTTAAAGTTCCTATAAATCTAGACATAAATGAGAAGTTTCATCAAGTAGTGAGATACAATGTTTTACTGAACTAACTCGTATCGATATTGCTTTCATATATGAAATAAAGGAGACGAACTGTAACGATAGTTTAACTTTAGTGCCCTAACGGCACACATATCCATTACATAATTTAACGAGAGCGAAAAATGCTGCATTTGACATATTGTGAAACTCTTACATAACAAACAGAACATTATTAAAAAATTTCATTTTTTGATATAAGAATATATATAAATATACAATTTAAAAGCACATGACTAAGTAAAAATCCATTTTCAGCAAATGCTGAACTTATCCGGCAGTATATGCGAATCTTTCGAATAGCCCTGAAGCATATGATACACAGACGTTACACACATCAGGTAATACACTGAACAATTAGACAAATAGGTAAGTTTATATATGCATACCACAGCGGGAAACCCACGAAGGAACTACGGATCATATTCTACACTCTAACCAAATATTTTGCGCGTCTTTGTGAATGCCCGATGAATGTTACGGATAGTATAATACGTTGTGGTGTACATAAGTGATCTTTTCTCTTTCCATTATTTTTGAAATATTGTAACATCAATAAAATTCATTGAAAACGATTTTTCCACATAAACCGTAATGTAATCGTATTATTTCGTCTGTCCCTATAAATGAACTGTGCCTACCACTCGCTTCGTATCCAGAATCGGACATTCTGTAATAAATCACAAAAACGTATAAAGATTACCTGGCAATCTAACTACATTTAGCGAGTCAGAGTGCGGGCAAAAGGCCAGAGATGCAGACGGCAAACAGACAGCCAGACAAAGCGAATACGTAAAAACTTTTAAACTATATTGGAAAATATTAAAAATCATAGGAATCCTTCGATAAATCACGTTAGTCAAATGACTGATGGAAAAAAATTAATTCAGATTTAAATCCTTTAGGAATCCAGGTGATAAGCAAATAAAAATTGAAGGCGAAAGAAATCCAGAAATATTGTGACGTTATGTTGTAAGTTAACATTCGAATACTAAATTAAATATGCATGTACGCTAAAGATATATAGTTCGCCTAACAAAATAAAAGCCGATTTCTATCAGACACTAACCGTTATTGGTACTAAAATACCAGATACTGGAAGCAAAAATGTAACATTTATAAAATAAAAGATCTTTAATTAAGGTAATAAAAGGTTAACTAAGAGGAGCGAGATAGAACATCCCCAACAATTAAATTTATTACCCTCATTCAAGAATTATGATATTAAATAACTGAGTTCTTTCACAGTGTCAACGGTTTGAGTATATAAATCATACATTTCTTATAAGGTGTACATTTCTGTCAATAGCGCAATTACGAGTAAACTTATTTACAGACATTTTTACCTAAGATTTTATCATAAACATGAGATAAGAATTTCTTCGTTGTTGGTAAAGAGAATGCAATATAAAATTAAATTATTCTAACCAAATATCTCAACGTAAAAATGAATTGAGCTGAATATTAAATTAGTGTATTTTATGAAATAGGTATGCCGATATTATGGGAATAAGTCATGCATTTTAGATTATTGCGGAAAATTACCTACGGACGTATATGATGTTAACAAAATGACGTTGAGAAAAATGCATAAAAAAGTTTCAAATGTCTTGTTATGTACTTCTAAATATACACTGCTCAAAACAAATAAAAGGTATCGTAAGTTTTATATAAAATAATGGTATAAGTGATTTTCTTTGCAGCAAATGAAAGAAGAAAGTGACAAATGCAATTGTTTCTCATTTTTAATCTTTGGAGTATGTAAATTTTTAGTATGACGTCAAAAGCGCCGCTGTAGAGGCAGCAAATATAATTTAGCTTTCAACTTATTGGAAGACAAAGCGGAAAACGATGATGGACATTCAGTAAGTGCTTTGTTTCGATGAGAGCGATGGCTCAATGAAGTCATTTATCGTAATCAGATCTTGGAGTGTTGTTGGTCGGTTAGAGGGGGGCAAACACAACCTGAATTAGCAAAAGCCTGTGGAGTTTCACAAAGTGTGATTTCCAGGATGTGGAACCATATTTTGGAGACTGGAATTCAGGCCGAAGACCAGGGCAAGATCGTAAACGTGCGACAACGCCCAATGAAGATCGATATTTAACACTAACAGCTCGGAGACACCAAAATATTAATGCCACTGTTCTTCAAGAACACCTTCTCTCGGCTACTAGTACCACAGTTTCGACTCAATCTGTCCGAAATTGGCTACACGCTGTAGGTCTGTATGCTCGCAGAAAAATAATATGTTATACGTTAACAGGAAGGCACCATGGCGCCCGAAGATTGCGGGTAAAAGAGCATGTGAACTCTAGGAGAAAAGAATGGCGCAATGTTCTTTTCTCTGAGGAGACCCGTTTTTCTGTTCATCGTGAAAATAGGCGTATTTTCATCTAGAGGAAACGTGCCAGTAGAAACAAACCGATGTTCGTTGAAGGAAGTGTTAGATTTGGCTGTGGCTCCGTGATGGTCTATGGTGACATCTCCAGTGATGGGGGCACCGAATTCTACATTATTCGAAATGGAGCATTTACAGGTCAGTGATAAAGGGATGATATCCTCATACCTAGTAGCCCCTGCAATTGGAGATGCTGCATCATTTGGAGATAACTTCATGTTAATGAACGGCAATTGTAGGCCACATTGTGATCACTTGGTGGATGATTTCCTTTTAGAGGAAGGAGTAATAAAACTGGAATGGCCAGCGTATTCTCCAGACGTGAACCCAATAGAATATGTTTGGGACATTCTAGGAAGACGATTCGCTGACCACCTGCTATCCTCAGAAACTTTCCAAGAACAGGAAAGTGCTATCCAGTAGGAGTCGGATAGCTCCTCCCCAGCTCCTCCTTAATAGCCTCATTGACTTCATGCCTAAAAAGGGTTCAACGTTGCTGGCCGTTCGGTGAAACCATCCCCCTACTAAAAACGACTTTCTGTGAAAGAAACATCTTTTTTATTATTTTTTTCTCATATGCACAAATTGTGTTTTTGTCCTTTTGCACACAAATGCTCAATACAATGCATTTATTTCTGCCAAACACGTGTAATTTTTTTTCTTAGCCTACCACATCTGTGGATCATATATTAATAATCAAAGAATTCCCCAGCCGATATATCCATCCGCAACCTCAGTATCCTTTGTTTTAAGCAGTGTATAAAGTAGCACGATATCGAATATGTAACATAAAACATTAATTTGATAACTATTTTTCCACTGTTTTTTACTCCTGAAACTATCACTTTGTGCTCATATGAGGTAAAATAAACAAATTTTGATGTAGCAAAAAATACATAATTTATCTTAAATGCTGTGTCAAATACTTCAAATGTACAGGGTAGAGAAGAAATCAGTAGGTTATTTAATAAATTCCTATGTTTAAATTTCGACTTAATTTGTAACATTTTGAATTTGAAAGCATATGAGAATAAATAAAACAATTCTAATGTAGATAAAGGTGCACACATTTTTTTTTCAAATGCGTTGTCTGATATTTCAAAACATATGGGATAATTGAATGGTTACTAGTTGATTTAAAAAGTTATAATTAAATATTATGTAGTTATTTTCTGACACCCTTTCATTACACCCTTATACCCTTTCTTTTAGAATAAAAATTACGACACCTTGGATTTTTACCATTCAGTATTATCGTCTTCTTTTAAAGCAATGCCAGATGCTCTCTCACTTACACCCTACCATCAGTGGCGTAAATTGGGTCCAAACGTTCTGGATACCACTAATTTTGTAAAGTTCTGTTTGCTTTATCTAATCCGAGAATATTCTGCTATTAAGCAAGGCGAAGAAAGCTTTACAATATTACTGGTATCCAGAGCATTTGGACCCCCTCTCTGGCTACGCCACTTTTTACCGTAGCGGTTCGCCAAGCGTTTATCCCACCATGTTGTGTGTGGATTAATTTTAAGTATATTCTCTATTAAATCTTACAGCGTCTTATACTTTTTAATTTTTCTCCATGTTTTATATCTTGGCATCTGTGATAATCAAATTTGTTAAAGTCAAGTACTACAAACTAGTTCGTTAATAAGATATCATTATATACAAAGAAGTGCTTTTTAAAAGGAGTAATTGAATTTTATCACATTCAAACATACATCGGTATTATTACCGCGGCTGATTTTAAAAGTTTTGTAAAGAAAAAATCGAATTAATACTGTATAAAACAAAAAATGTGTTTCACGAAAATTATTCTATGCTTTAGTAATTACGTCTTTTATTTTCGCCTACGTTGTTACAGTTTTTTATGGCAAGGTTTATATTGAAGTTAAGATAAAGAATTTTACAAAAAGTTTTTATAAGTCTACACTTTCGTTAATTAACTTCCGTCATTAAATCTAGTACTAGATTTTCATCATAAAATATAAAGTAAAATAATTTGAAAATTTTAAACTCTTTGGAATTTAATCTGATAATAAAATACAGGACTTGATCAACTAAAGTAAAGGTATAGTTTGTTCAATTTTGTTATGGACAATTTTACACATATTTCATCACAAAGTATTTAATATCTGGATATTAGAGAGCTCTTTTGGCAGTACTCTTTAATAAATGTCATTGATTTTTTTTTTTAAATTATTTAAATTTTTTCCACGTTGTTATTATAAAATATGTCTAATTAAATTGAAACTGCATTAATCGAAATGATGCTAGCTAAAAAAAGCGTTATAATACTATTATTTTACTTGTTCATAAATGTGATATGCATATATTAGATATATTGATATTTATTTTAATTTTGACACAGACAAATAAATACACAACAAAATAAACAGCAATTTAAAAACATAACAACACTGTAGATAAAAAAAAATGTCAAATGCGCCAACTGTTTAACTACTCACTAAAACGCATAGACAGCTGAAAGATGTGAGCTCATATTACAGAAAAACAAGACACTTAATTACGACAATTTAAAAAAAAATGAGATATTAGCTTCATTTTTCCATAGGCAAAAGTGCATTTAAAATTTTCTAAAATTCATCAACTGTTGCAAAACTCGCTATATGATCTAAAATTATAGAAAACTAATAGGCTTAATACATCAAACAGTCAATATCATAGTCAATGCTTTATTATGTTGTAGAGCAACATCATTTAAAAAATACATTTCACTGCCAAAAGTATATTAGATTGTATATTCAGGGCTCCCAAATGGTCCGCCAACTGAATACCAATATTATTTTAGAAAAAACTTCTTTTTAGATTTTTGTTAGAAACCGTCCGGGAACCACCTTTGTAAGTTAATTCTAGCGCAAACCTACCATAAAATTTTCTGTCAAAATTTATTGGTATTCAGTTGGCGGACCATTTGGGAGCCCTGTATATTAGATTCTGACACCAAAATTTTAGACTTTTCAGCATTTGCCTTCCTCCTTCAATTTAAAAATTGATTTTCGACGTTGGTTGATGTACTTTGACGCCACAGACTTTATATCCAAATTTCTATTTGTTATATGCTAAAAATAAAAAAAAAGTCCTTCCAGCCAGTGACGGGAGGAAGAGGTAGCTTTCATATTCCTTATTTTTTAAAAGCCAGCTTATATTATTCAAACACACGGAGCTCAAATTAGTGGAAACCAATTATAGAAGAAGAAATACTAATTTTTGTCAATACTGAATATGAATGAGAATTTTGCGAAATTAGTCAGCGTTATCAAAGCTGGTTTTATTTAAAGTGATTTATATTTGTTCGCCAAATTCGGTGATATCTTGAAGTGCCCGCCATTTAAAAAAACATAATGTATGCAACAAAGCTAACCAATGAACTTGGTCGTGACCTTAGTAATTCCTGTGCACATGCTCACTCACATCTAAATCGGCTGATATATAAGAGTGCTGTATTAGGCAAAATATCAGATTTTTTTAAATGTCACCCACTTTAGAAATTCAAATTGCTATATTTCAGCCTTTTATTTATTATTATTATTTTTTTTTTGATAAAGACAAAACAAGCTCAAACACATAAGAAAAAAATCTTTTTCCATTTTCTAATTATTTTGTACCTCATTTTAAATTTAAAAAAAAAAAATAATAACACGTTCACTGCCACAAAAAGTAAGAATTTTCAAATTTCTTCTTGAAAGTCGTTTGCCACCACAAATTCTGAAAGGTAAATTTAGCTTTACTAATGCAGCGAAATTTCTCGCAATAAATAAGGCATTTTTTTAAAAATAATTGTGAGAAAGTAATAAATTAAAGCTACGAGTATACTCGTAGCGTGGCAGTCAACGTGTTAATTTTTAAACGGCCGCCATTTTGAAACAAGATGGCAGATGAAGTTAGCAAACGAACTCGGCCGAGAGATTGCTATGTACTATGCACAAGATTGTTTCAGAATGTCAGCCATGCTAAAAATCCAAAGTGCAATAACTCAGCCATTTTTTAAGATATAGACGAAACAAAAAAATGCTCCAGAATCTTTGTATCAATCTCAAACACATAAGAAAAAATCTTTTTCAATGTCTAATTTTTTGTGCCTCATTTTAAATTTAATTTTTTTTTTAAATTTAAATGGCCGAAATTATGAAACAAGAGAGCGGATGAAGCTGGCCAACGAACTCGGTCGAGACTTTGGTATGTGATATCGTCTGTACCATGTCAAACTATCCAATGTGAAAATAGCCACTTTTCAGGAGGGCAAAAAAACTGTTTTAATTGTGGATTCAAAATCAGCGCCAAGCAGCAGTAAACAATTATTATATTTTTCGGGTGCTGTTTTATATCCCATTTAAGCATGCTATAGAGATAAATCATTTTAATAATTTTACTCGCCAAAAAAACACATTGAATAGTTTGATATGGTATGCTTATTTGTACGTTTTCAGCCTCGTTGAACTTTTTCAGCCTCAAACTATCCAATATGCCACATTGGATAGTTTGACTTTTAAAAATTATGTGCTTTTCCCAGGTTCGCCATTCCATAGTAGCGAATATGCTATAATGGATAGTTTGACTTGTAAAAATTTTGTGCTTTCCCCAGAGTCGCCGTTTCATAGTAGCAAATGTGCCGTATTCAATAGTTTAATTTATAAAGATTTTGATATTTACATATTCAATATAAACTCTTAAGAATCTTCTTTAATAATTTTAATAACGAATATACAGTAAATTAATAAAGAAAAAAAGCTTATAAACATTCTGTTAATTTTATAAAATATAAGAAAGCAAAAATATCTCAAATAATGTGATGGTTAACAACTGGCACTTCATACCCGTAAATATAAACAGTAATCTTCGAGCCATTTATTCTAAGAAACTCATGGGCCGCTTTCTACCACCATTTTCGAATAGAAATCTTTGCTTTATTTAATCACCCATTAAAAAAGTTGGAACAAATGAATGTGAAGAAATTCATAATAGGCTCTTTTAATACAATAATTGCAAATTTTCTCTCGAACGTGGGGAATGATAAAGGGGTAATCCCTTTTTTCAATACTTTCTTGGTCGTTAAAAAGTTTTTATGAATCTTATTTGCTTTTCTGTCGTCTCACCGTGCGTTAACTCTCATAAATGTACTCGGATTGACATATAACTTATTGATGTTTTTGACGTGTACTATAGCATGTCCGGTACTGAAAACGGAGCGTGTAGCATTTATAGGTCTTTTACAGGGACACCCAAAAGAATCCCCTTACATTACGCTTAATGGGGAAAGAAACGTTTGTGTTTTAGTTTAATTATGTCACACTTTTTCAAACATAATGAAATTTATATACATTATTGAGGTGCACAGCAACATGCCTACGTTAGAATATGACATGTACAACAGTTATCGTTCATTTACAGGGACACACAAAAGATTTCTGTTATAGTGCAGTCTATTAGCAATAATTGCTATAAATGCGTTTTATATTATGGTATGCGTCTTAAAACTACGGTGCATACTACGTGGTATGTATAATTTATATAGATTGTATACAGGATTGCCTAAAATAATTCGTTAGCATTACTAAGTATGATTCTGAACTGCTTAAAAGCAGTTTTTAATTGTGTTATACATTTCAAAGCTGAACTATAGTTAGTATATGAGATGTTTGTATAGTATATAAGTAAAATCATATACAGGGTCACTCAAAAAAGTAGAAACACGGACAATTGTGGATGATAATTATTGGAAGTATCATTTTAGTAGTTTTAAGCATCTTTTAGATTGCATTAATATTTTAGCTTATTAAGTGGCATGTATAAATATCCGTAGCTAATATACATGGTTGTACAAAAGAATTCAGTTATGCTCGTCTATTGGTAGAAATTGCCGAATATGAATTTTCAACCTATTATACTTTTTAACACCTTCCAACAAGATTGAAAAGTGTTTATGAATTCAGTTTATGTTTCCACGCTCTAACTCACGTAAACAGACTCAGATTTTCACGTAATTGAAAAATGCTAATGGTGCTTACAATGGCATGTTCGGTATTGCATATGAAGTATGTAACATCAACAGCTAGGGAGCACTCAAAAGATTTCCGTTACATTATGGTATATCGGGGGGGGGGGTTCGTTTGGAGAGTATTTTAATGACATTACGCTATTTCAAATGTATTAAAACTGATATAAATCACTGGATTTCATTACAAGAAGATTACGACTTAATAGTGCATGCATTCATAGCATTTGTAGTTCAGTTACAGGGACACACAAAAGAAATGGGTTACAGTACTGTCGTTGAGCAATAATTGCTGGAAGTGCGTTTTTGAATTTCGGTATGGGCTTTTAAATTTAACTATTTGTTTGCATGTTGTATTAAAATTCCATACCTCGTATATAGGGCTGCACAAAACAATTCATTAAAAAACAATTACCGTCCATAGACAGAAAAAGTACTCGAATCTGTTTGTGAAGCCCTGTAAATGATCTTTTGATTTGTACATAATCTAGATGGTATGTGATAATTTAGATTTATTAGAACACGCGTAGCGCAATTTACACTTTCAACCTTTAGCAATTTCCGCCAATAAACGGAAATATACTCGAACTTCTTGGATAGCCCTGTATATTGCTATTATATCAACATTATGATATTATATCTACATATTTTTATACATGCTTCGTAATATGGTAAAATATAATTCAGGCAAAAAATTGTTATAAACACACTTCCAGAAATTACCAGTTGTAGCCGGCAATGTTATCAGTTCTTTGCGTAGTCTTAAATATTAGGAATTTTTACAAGCATATTTTAGTAGAATAGAAAGAAATAAAAGACCGAAATTGCATAGCTCAATTAAAAACGTTCTTTAAGAAATTGACGCCCATACAAAATAATGCTTACAAATTCTGTTGCATACCCATGTATATGATCTACAGATTTTATACGCACCACGTAATATTAAATAGTTAAAAACTCATACTATAATTGAAAACGCACTTCAAACAACTATCGCTAATAGGCAGCAGTGTAACCGATTTTTTTTTGTGTGTTCCTGTAAATTAACGATAACTATCATACATGCCATACTCTATAGTAAGCAACTTGTAATGTAAATCAATGACGTATGTCAATTTCACTTTGTTTGGAATATTTTAACATTATTAAAATATGCTTCAACCATTTTGTTTTTGTTTTTACTATAAAATATTATACAACTAAATTCTTTTGTATTAACCTGTAAATAATAATAAATGACTTGCTCACCATATTCTGCATAAAACATATTCTAATACACTTGATAAATCCATATTAATTTCATTATGCTTTAAATATCGTAACACGTTAAAAGACACCGATCTTTTCCCCTATTGAGTGCAATATAACGGGATTATTTTGAGTGTCTCTGTAAATGAACTAAAAATTCTCACATTCCATTAACAATAGAAAACATATGCTATAGTAAACGTAAAAAAAAAATATGTCAATTGCGTTAAATTTCTATCCATAAATAAAGCAGTTTTTGTCTTCCTGATAAAAAGACTAGTTTCATATTGGATAGTTTGGCACGGTACGGATGCTTAGAAAAAAAGAAAATTGTGCCGTATTCAATAGTTTAATTTATAAAGATTTTGATATTTACATATTCAATATAAACTCTTAAGAATCCTCTTTAATAATTTGAATAACGAATATACAGTAAATTAATAAAGAAAAAAAGCTTATAAACATTCTGTTAATTTTATAAAATATAAGAAAGCAAAAATATCTCAAATAATGTGATGGTTAACAACTGGCACGTCATACCCGTAATTATAAACAGTAATCTTCGAGCTATTTATTCTAAAAAACTCATGGGCCGCTTTCTACCACTATTTTCGAATAGAAATCTTTGCTTTATTTAATCACCCATTAAAAAAGTTGGAACAAATGAATGTGAAGAAATTCATAATAGGCTCTTTTAATACAATAATTGCAAATTTTCTCTCGAACGAGGGGGAATGATAAAGGGGTAATCCCTTTTTTCAATTCTTTCTTGGTCGTTAAAAAGTTTTTATGAATCTTATTTGCTTTTCTGTCGTCTCACCGTGCTCTAACTCTCATAAATGTACTCGGATTGACATATAACTTATTGATGTTTTTGAGGTGTACTATAGCATGTCCGGTACTGAAAACGGAGCGTGTAGCATTTATAGGTCTTTTACAGGGACACCCAAAAGAATCCCCTTACATTACGCTTAATGGGGAAAGAAACGTTTGTGTTTTAGTTTAATTATGTCACACTTTTTCAAACATAATGAAATTTATATACATTATTGAGGTGCACAGCAACATGCCTACGTTAGAATATGACATGTACAACAGTTATCGTTCATTTACAGGGACACACAAAAGATTTCTGTTATAGTGCAGTCTATTAGCAATAATTGCTCTAAATGCGTTTTATATTATGGTATGCGTCTTAAAACTACGGTGCATACTACGTGGTATGTATAATTTATATAGATTGTATACAGGATTGCCTAAAATAATTCGTTAGCATTACTAAGTATGATTCCGAACTGCTTAAAAGCAGTTTTTAATTGTGTTATACATTTCAAAGCTGAACTATAGTTAGTATATGAGATGTTTGTATAGTATATAAGTAAAATCATATACAGGGTCACTCAAAAAAGTAGAAACACGGACAATTGTGGATGATAATTATTGGAAGTATCGTTTTAGTAGTTTTAAGCATCTTTTAGATTGCATTAATATTTCAGCTTAATAAGTGGCATGTATAAATATCCGTAGGTAATATACATGGTTGTACAAAAGAATTCAGTTATGCTCGTCTATTGGTAGAAATTGCCGAATATGAATTTTCAACCTATTGTACTTTTTAACACCTTCCAACAAGATTGAAAAGTGTTTATGAATTCAGTTTATGTTTCCACGCTCTAACTCACGTAAACAGGCTCAGATTTTCACGCAATTGAAAAATGCTAATGGTGCTTACAATGGCATGTTCGGTAATGCATATGAAGTATGTAACATCAATAGCTAGGGAGCACTCAAAAGATTTCCGTTACATTATGGTATATCGGGGGGGGGGGGGGGTCGTTTGGAGAGTATTTTAATGACATTACGCTATTTCAAATGTATTAAAACTGATATAAATCATTGGATTTCATTACAAGAAGATTACGACTTAATAGGGCATGCATTCATAGCATTTGTAGTTCAGTTACAGGGACACACAAAAGAAATGGGTTACAGTACTGTCGTTGAGCAATAATTGCTGGAAGTGCGTTTTTGAATTTCGGTATGGGCTTTTAAATTTAACTATTTGTTTGCATCTTGCATAAAAATTCCATACCTCGTATATAGGGCTGCACAAAACAATTCATTAAAAAACAATTACCGTCCATAGACAGAAAAAGTACTCGAATCTGTTTGTGAAGCCCTATAAATGATCTTTTGATTTGTACATAATCTAGATGGTATGTGATAATTTAGATTTATTAGAACACGCGTAGCGCAATTTACACTTTCAACCTTTAGCAATTTCCGCCAATAAACGGAAATATACTCGAACTTCTTGGATAGCCCTGTATATTGCTATTATATCAACATTATGATATTATATCTACATATTTTTATACATGTTTCGTAATATGGTAAAATATAATTCAGGCAAAAAATTGTTATAAACACACTTCTAGAAATTACCAGTTGTAGCCGGCAATGTTATCAGTTCTTTGCGTAGTCTTAAATATTAGGAATTTTTACAAACATATTTTAGTAGAATAGAAAGAAATAAAAGACCGAAATTGCATAACTAAATTAAAAACGTTCTTTAAGAAATTGACGCCCATACAAAATAATGCTTACAAATTCTGTTGCATACCCATGTATATGATCTACAGATTTTATACGCACCACGCAATATTAAATAGTTAAAAACTCATACTATAATTGAAAACGCACTTCAAACAACTATCGCTAATAGGCAGCAGTGTAACCGATTTTTTTTTTGTGTGTTCCTGTAAATTAACGATAACTATCATACATGCCATACTCTATAGTAAGCAACTTGTAATGTAAATCAATGACGTATGTCAATTTCACTTTGTTTGGAATATTTTAACATTATTAAAATATGCTTCAACCATTTTGTTTTTGTTTTTACTATAAAATATTATACAACAAAATTCTTTTGTATTAACCTGTAAATAATAATAAATGACTTGCTCACCATATTCTGCATAAAACATATTCTAATACACTTGATAAATCCATATTAATTTCATTATGCTTTAAATATCGTAACACGTTAAAAGACACCGATCTTTTCCCCTATTGAGTGCAATATAACGGCATTATTTTGAGTGTCTCTGTAAATGAACTAAAAATTCTCACATTCCATTAACAATAGAAAACATATGCTATAGTAAACGTCAAGAAAAATATGTCAATTGCGTTAAATTTCTATCCATAAATAAAGCAGTTTTTGTCTTCCTGATAAAAAGACTAGTTTCATATTGAATATTTTGGCACGGTACGGATGCTTAGAAAAAAAGAAAATTGTGCCGTATTCAATAGTTTAATTTATAAAGATTTTGATATTTACATATTCAATATAAACTCTTAAGAATCCTCTTTAATAATTTGAATAACGAATATACAGTGAATTAATAAAGAAAAAAAGCTTATAAACATTCTGTTAATTTTATAAAATATAAGAAAGCAAAAATATCTCAAATAATGTGATGGTTAACAACTGGCACGTCATACCCGTAATTATAAACAGTAATCTTCGAGCTATTTATTCTAAAAAACTCATGGGCCGCTTTCTACCACTATTTTCGAATAGAAATCTTTGCTTTATTTAATCACCCATTAAAAAAGTTGGAACAAATGAATGTGAAGAAATTCATAATAGGCTCTTTTAATACAATAATTGCAAATTTTCTCTCGAACGTGGGGGAATGATAAAGGGGTAATCCCTTTTTTCAATACTTTCTTGGTCGTTAAAAAGTTTTTATGAATCTTATTTGCTTTTCTGTCGTCTCACCGTGCTCTAACTCTCATAAATGTACTCGGATTGACATATAACTTATTGATGTTTTTGACGTGTACTATAGCATGTCCGGTACTGAAAACGGAGCGTGTAGCATTTATAGGTCTTTTACAGGGACACCCAAAAGAATCCCCTTACATTACGCTTAATGGGGAAAGAAACGTTTGTGTTTTAGTTTAATTATGTCACACTTTTTCAAACATAATGAAATTTATATACATTATTGAGGTGCACAGCAACATGCCTACGTTAGAATATGACATGTACAACAGTTATCGTTCATTTACAGGGACACACAAAAGATTTCTGTTATAGTGCAGTCTATTAGCAATAATTGCTATAAATGCGTTTTATATTATGGTATGCGTCTTAAAACTACGGTGCATACTACGTGGTATGTATAATTTATATAGATTGTATACAGGATTGCCTAAAATAATTCGTTAGCATTACTAAGTATGATTCTGAACTGCTTAAAAGCAGTTTTTAATTGTGTTATACATTTCAAAGCTGAACTATAGTTAGTATATGAGATGTTTGTATAGTATATAAGTAAAATCATATACAGGGTCACTCAAAAAAGTAGAAACACGGACAATTGTGGATGATAATTATTGGAAGTATCATTTTAGTAGTTTTAAGCATCTTTTAGATTGCATTAATATTTTAGCTTATTAAGTGGCATGTATAAATATCCGTAGGTAATATACATGGTTGTACAAAAGAATTCAGTTATGCTCGTCTATTGGTAGAAATTGCCGAATATGAATTTTCAACCTATTATACTTTTTAACACCTTCCAACAAGATTGAAAAGTGTTTATGAATTCAGTTTATGTTTCCACGCTCTAACTCACGTAAACAGACTCAGATTTTCACGCAATTGAAAAATGCTAATGGTGCTTACAATGGCATGTTCGGTATTGCATATGAAGTATGTAACATCAACAGCTAGGGAGCACTCAAAAGATTTCCGTTACATTATGGTATATCGGGGGGGGGGGGTTCGTTTGGAGAGTATTTTAATGACATTACGCTATTTCAAATGTATTAAAACTGATATAAATCACTGGATTTCATTACAAGAAGATTACGACTTAATAGGGCATGCATTCATAGCATTTGTAGTTCAGTTACAGGGACACACAAAAGAAATGGGTTACAGTACTGTCGTTGAGCAATAATTGCTGGAAGTGCGTTTATGAATTTCGGTATGGTCTTTTAAATTTAACTATTTGTTTGCATGTTGCATAAAAATTCCATACCTCGTATATAGGGCTGCACAAAACAATTCATTAAAAAACAATTACCGTCCATAGACAGAAAAAGTACTCGAATCTGTTTGTGAAGCCCTATAAATGATCTTTTGATTTGTACATAATCTAGATGGTATGTGATAATTTAGATTTATTAGAACACGCGTAGCGCAATTTACACTTTCAACCTTTAGCAATTTCCGCCAATAAACGGAAATATACTCGAACTTCTTGGATAGCCCTGTATATTGCTATTATATCAACATTATGATATTATATCTACATATTTTTATACATGTTTCGTAATATGGTAAAATATAATTCAGGCAAAAAATTGTTATAAACACACTTCTAGAAATTACCAGTTGTAGCCGGCAATGTTATCAGTTCTTTGCGTAGTCTTAAATATTAGGAATTTTTACAAACATATTTTAGTAGAATAGAAAGAAATAAAAGACCGAAATTGCATAACTCAATTAAAAACGTTCTTTAAGAAATTGACGCCCATACAAAATAATGCTTACAAATTCTGTTGCATACCCATGTATATGATCTACAGATTTTATACGCACCACGTAATATTAAATAGTTAAAAACTCATACTATAATTGAAAACGCACTTCAAACAACTATCGCTAATAGGCAGCAGTGTAACCGATTTTTTTTTGTGTGTTCCTGTAAATTAACGATAACTATCATACATGCCATACTCTATAGTAAGCAACTTGTAATGTAAATCAATGACGTATGTCAATTTCACTTTGTTTGGAATATTTTAACATTATTAAAATATGCTTCAACCATTTTGTTTTTGTTTTTACTATAAAATATTATACAACAAAATTCTTTTGTATTAACCTGTAAATAATAATAAATGACTTGCTCACCATATTCTGCATAAAACATATTCTAATACACTTGATAAATCCATATTAATTTCATTATGCTTTAAATATCGTAACACGTTAAAAGACACCGATCTTTTCCCCTATTGAGTGCAATATAACGGGATTATTTTGAGTGTCTCTGTAAATGAACTAAAAATTCTCACATTCCATTAACAATAGAAAACATATGCTATAGTAAACGTCAAAAAAAATATGTCAATTGCGTTAAATTTCTATCCATAAATAAAGCAGTTTTTGTCTTCCTGATAAAAAGACTAGTTTCATATTGAATAGTTTGGCACGGTACGGATGCTTAGAAAAAAAGAAAATTGTGCCGTATTCAATAGTTTAATTTATAAAGATTTTGATATTTACATATTCAATATAAACTCTTAAGAATCCTCTTTAATAATTTGAATAACGAATATACAGTAAATTAATAAAGAAAAAAAGCTTATAAACATTCTGTTAATTTTATAAAATATAAGAAAGCAAAAATATCTCAAATAATGTGATGGTTAACAACTGGCACGTCATACCCGTAATTATAAACAGTAATCTTCGAGCTATTTATTCTAAGAAACTCATGGGCCGCTTTCTACCACTATTTTCGAATAGAAATCTTTGCTTTATTTAATCACCCATTAAAAAAGTTGGAACAAATGAATGTGAAGAAATTCATAATAGGCTCTTTTAATACAATAATTGCAAATTTTCTCTCGAACGTGGGGGAATGATAAAGGGGTAATCCCTTTTTTCAATACTTTCTTGGTCGTTAAAAAGTTTTTATGAATATTATTTGCTTTTCTGTCGTCTCACCGTGCACTAACTCTCATAAATGTACTCGGATTGACATATAACTTATTGATGTTTTTGACGTGTACTATAGCATGTCCGGTACTGAAAACGGAGCGTGTAGCATTTATAGGTCTTTTACAGGGACACCCAAAAGAATCCCCTTACATTACGCTTAATGGGGAAAGAAACGTTTGTGTTTTAGTTTAATTATGTCACACTTTTTCAAACATAATGAAATTTATATACATTATTGAGGTGCACAGCAACATGCCTACGTTAGAATATGACATGTACAACAGTTATCGTTCATTTACAGGGACACACAAAAGATTTCTGTTATAGTGCAGTCTATTAGCAATAATTGCTCTAAATGCGTTTCATATTATGGTATGCGTCTTAAAACTACGGTGCATACTACGTGGTATGTATAATTTATATAGATTGTATACAGGATTGCCTAAAATAATTCGTTAGCATTACTAAGTATGATTCTGAACTGCTTAAAAGCAGTTTTTAATTGTGTTATACATTTCAAAGCTGAACTATAGTTAGTATATGAGATGTTTGTATAGTATATAAGTAAAATCATATACAGGGTCACTCAAAAAAGTAGAAAAACGGACAATTGTGGATGATAATTATTGGAAGTATCATTTTAGTAGTTTTAAGCATCTTTTAGATTGCATTAATATTTCAGCTTATTAAGTGGCATGTATAAATATCCGTAGCTAATATACATGGTTGTACAAAAGAATTCAGTTATGCTCGTCTATTGGTAGAAATTGCCGAATATGAATTGTCAACCTATTATACTTTTTAACACCTTCCAACAAGATTGAAAAGTGTTTATGAATTCAGTTTATGTTTCCACGCTCTAACTCACGTAAACAGACTCAGATTTTCACACAATTGAAAATTGAAAAATGCTAATGCTGCTTACAATGGCATGTTCGGTATTGCATATGAAGTATGTAACATCAATAGCTAGGGAGCACTCAATAGATTTCCGTTACATTATGGTATATCGGGGGGGGGGGGGTCGGTTGGAGAGTATTTTAATGACATTACGCTATTTCAAATGAATTAAAACTGATATAAATCACTGGATTTCATTACAAGAAGATTACGACTTAATAGGGCATGCATTCATAGCATTTGTAGTTCAGTTACAGGGACACACAAAAGAAATGGGTTACAGTACTGTCGTTGAGCAATAATTGCTGGAAGTGCGTTTTTGAATTTCGGTATGGGCTTTTAAATTTAACTATTTGTTTGCATGTTGTATTAAAATTCCATACCTCGTATATAGGGCTGCACAAAACAATTCATTAAAAAACAATTACCGTCCATAGACAGAAAAAGTACTCGAATCTGTTTGTGAAGCCCTATAAATGATCTTTTGATTTGTACATAATCTAGATGGTATGTGATAATTTAGATTTATTAGAACACGCGTAGCGCAATTTACACTTTCAACCTTTAGCAATTTCCGCCAATAAACGGAAATATACTCGAACTTCTTGGATAGCCCTGTATATTGCTATTATATCAACATTATGATATTATATCTACATATTTTTATACATGCTTCGTAATATGGTAAAATATAATTCAGGCAAAAAATTGTTATAAACACACTTCCAGAAATTACCAGTTGTAGCCGGCAATGTTATCAGTTCTTTGCGTAGTCTTAAATATTAGGAATTTTTACAAGCATATTTTAGTAGAATAGAAAGAAATAAAAGACCGAAATTGCATAGCTCAATTAAAAACGTTCTTTAAGAAATTGACGCCCATACAAAATAATGCTTACAAATTCTGTTGCATACCCATGTATATGATCTACAGATTTTATACGCACCACGTAATATTAAATAGTTAAAAACTCATACTATAATTGAAAACGCACTTCAAACAACTATCGCTAATAGGCAGCAGTGTAACCGATTTTTTTTTGTGTGTTCCTGTAAATTAACGATAACTATCATACATGCAATACTCTATAGTAAGCAACTTGTAATGTAAATCAATGACGTATGTCAATTTCACTTTGTTTGGAATATTTTAACATTATTAAAATATGCTTCAACCATTTTGTTTTTGTTTTTACTATAAAATATTATACAACTAAATTCTTTTGTATTAACCTGTAAATAATAATAAATGACTTGCTCACCATATTCTGCATAAAACATATTCTAATACACTTGATAAATCCATATTAATTTCATTATGCTTTAAATATCGTAACACGTTAAAAGACACCGATCTTTTCCCCTATTGAGTGCAATATAACGGGATTATTTTGAGTGTCTCTGTAAATGAACTAAAAATTCTCACATTCCATTAACAATAGAAAACATATGCTATAGTAAACGTCAAAAAAAATATGTCAATTGCGTTAAATTTCTATCCATAAATAAAGCAGTTTTTGTCTTCCTGATAAAAAGACTAGTTTCATATTGGATAGTTTGGCACGGTACGGATGCTTAGAAAAAAAGAAAATTGTGCCGTATTCAATAGTTTAATTTATAAAGATTTTGATATTTACATATTCAATATAAACTCTTAAGAATCCTCTTTAATAATTTGAATAAGGAATATACAGTAAATTAATAAAGAAAAAAAGCTTATAAACATTCTGTTAATTTTATAAAATATAAGAAAGCAAAAATTTCTCAAATAATGTGATGGTTAACAACTGGCACTTCATACCCGTAATTATAAACAGTAATCTTCGAGCTATTTATTCTAAGAAACTCATGGGCCGCTTTCTACCACTATTTTCGAATAGAAATCTTTGCTTTATTTAATCACCCATTAAAAAAGTTGGAACAAATGAATGTGAAGAAATTCATAATAGGCTCTTTTAATACAATAATTGCAAATTTTCTCTCGAACGAGGGGGAATGATAAAGGGTTAATCCCTTTTTTCAATTCTTTCTTGGTCGTTAAAAAGTTTTTATGAATCTTATTTGCTTTTCTGTCGTCTCACCGTGCTCTAACTCTCATAAATGTACTCGGATTGACATATAACTTATTGATATTTTTGAGGTGTACTATAGCATGTCCGGTACTGAAAACGGAGCGTGTAGCATTTATAGGTCTTTTACAGGGACACCCAAAAGAATCCCCTTACATTACGCTTAATGGGGAAAGAAACGTTTGTGTTTTAGTTTAATTATGTCACACTTTTTCAAACATAATGAAATTTATATACATTATTGAGGTGCACAGCAACATGCCTACGTTAGAATATGACATGTACAACAGTTATCGTTCATTTACAGGGACACACAAAAGATTTCTGTTATAGTGCAGTCTATTAGCAATAATTGCTCTAAATGCGTTTTATATTATGGTATGCGTCTTAAAACTACGGTGCATACTACGTGGTATGTATAATTTATATAGATTGTATACAGGATTGCCTAAAATAATTCGTTAGCATTACTAAGTATGATTCTGAACTGCTTAAAAGCAGTTTTTAATTGTGTTATACATTTCAAAGCTGAACTATAGTTAGTATATGAGATGTTTGTATAGTATATAAGTAAAATCATATACAGGGTCACTCAAAAAAGTAGAAAAACGGACAATTGTGGATGATAATTATTGGAAGTATCATTTTAGTAGTTTTAAGCATCTTTTAGATTGCATTAATATTTCAGCTTATTAAGTGGCATGTATAAATATCCGTAGGTAATATACATGGTTGTACAAAAGAATTCAGTTATGCTCGTCTATTGGTAGAAATTGCCGAATATGAATTGTCAACCTATTATACTTTTTAACACCTTCCAACAAGATTGAAAAGTGTTTATGAATTCAGTTTATGTTTCCACGCTCTAACTCACGTAAACAGACTCAGATTTTCACACAATTGAAAAATGCTAATGGTGCTTACAATGGCATGTTCGGTATTGCATATGAAGTATGTAACATCAATAGCTAGGGAGCACTCAATAGATTTCCGTTACATTATGGTATATCGGGGGGGGGGTCGGTTGGAGAGTATTTTAATGACATTACGCTATTTCAAATGAATTAAAACTGATATAAATCACTGGATTTCATTACAAGAAGATTACGACTTAATAGGGCATGCATTCATAGCATTTGTAGTTGAGTTACAGGGACACACAAAAGAAATGGGTTACAGTACTGTCTTTGAGCAATAATTGCTGGAAGTGCGTTTTTGAATTTCGGTATGGGCTTTTAAATTTAACTATTTGTTTGCATGTTGTATAAAAATTCCATACCTCGTATATAGGGCTGCACAAAACAATTCATTAAAAAACAATTACCGTCCATAGACAGAAAAAGTACTCGAATCTGTTTGTGAAGCCCTATAAATGATCTTTTGATTTGTACATAATCTAGATTGTATGTGATAATTTAGATTTATTAGAACACGCGTAGCGCAATTTACACTTTCAACCTTTAGCAATTTCCGCCAATAAACGGAAATATACTCGAAGTTCTTGGATAGCCCTGTATATTGCTATTATATCAACATTATGATATTATATCTACATATTTTTATACATGTTTCGTAATATGGTAAAATATAATTCAGGCAAAAAATTGTTATAAACACACTTCCAGAAATTACCAGTTATAGCCGGCAATGTTATCAGTTCTTTGCGTAGTCTTAAATATTAGGAATTTTTACAAGCATATTTTATTAGAATAGAAAGAAATAAAAGACCGAAATTGCATAACTCAATTAAAAACGTTCTTTAAGAAATTGACGCCCATACAAAATAATGCTTACAAATTCTGTTGCATACCCATGTATATGATCTACAGATTTTATACGCACCACGTAATATTAAATAGTTAAAAACTCATACTATAATTGAAAACGCACTTCAAACAACTATCGCTAATAGGCAGCAGTGTAACCGATTTTTTTTTGTGTGTTCCTGTAAATTAACGATAACTATCATACATGCCATACTCTATAGTAAGCAACTTGTAATGTAAATCAATGACGGATGTCAATTTCACTTTCTTTGGAATATTTTAACATTATTAAAATATGCTTCAACCATTTTGTTTTTGTTTTTACTATAAAATATTATACAACAAAATTCTTTTGTATTAACCTGTAAATAATAATAAATGACTTGCTCACCATATTCTGCATAAAACATATTCTAATACACTTGATAAATCCATATTAATTTCATTATGCTTTAAATATCGTAACACGTTAAAAGACACCGATCTTTTCCCCTATTGAGTGTAATATAACGGGATTATTGTGAGTGTCTCTGTAAATGAACTAAAAATTCTCACATTCCATTAACAATAGAAAACATATGCTATAGTAAACGTAAAAAAAAATATGTCAATTGCGTTAAATTTCTATCCATAAATAAAGCAGTTTTTGTCTTCCTGATAAAAAGACTAGTTTCATATTGGATAGTTTGGCACGGTACGGATGCTTAGAAAAAAAGAAAATAACCAAACATTTGTGGCAAATGATCGAATATGCCATATTGGACAGTTTGACATTGTAAATTTTAGAAAAAAGTGCATATTGTATACTTTGAAACAGTCATTATCTAAGTTTCTAAGCAAGCTAGCGACGTGACGATTTTAATTAGTACGTATCATGGTGGACAATACAACAAAATGGCACAAAATATGAAAAATGCATTTTTTCACATTGGATAGTTTGACATGGTAGCGACGATATATACACACCAAATTATATCCCAATCGGTTCATAAATACGAGAGTTACAGTATGACAAATGTTATATATATATATGTGTGTCTGAGGGGTCATGATCGGTTAAAATACACCAAAATGTTTCGGAAGCGTTTTCCTCCGAACGGCTGGAATAGGTAGCTTTTTGTATTGAAAGGTACCTAAAAATAAAACGCTTTATTGTTTTCAAGTGTTCATGTCTGAAATTCTAATATGTTAATTTTCCTTTACTGTAATTGCAGAATTTCCAGTTTGGCCTCCGTTTTTATTTCGAAATTTTACATTCATACCGGAAATATTGAAAGAAAATCCTGTAGGTTACGTACGCACAAAATTTCTATCAATCAAAAAAGTGAAAAATATAATTTTAATTTCAGACACTAATTCAGATTTTCTAAACAAAAATGGAGGCCAAACTGTCAAACTTATGTATTTGCTGTCACGTTGTGCTGCTTTAGCTGTTCTAGAAGCCTACAGTGCTGTGTAGATAACAGCAAAGTGATCTAAATTAGTGACACAGAGTATATAATACAAGTAAGACAACATGAAATAACAGGCAATAAACGTGTTTACAAATATATGAAAATTAATGTATCGAATTATTATAATAAATATTGTGTATTTAATAATTTTCTAAATGATGCATTGCATAGTTTAGATCTGCATCTCATGGAACTATCAATAAAAAGGAACTCACATATCCTTAAAATAGTGACGCCCCAACTGTAACCGCTTTCGCAAGAGCTGATTATCTCCGGTAGAAACTTCCACTTGTAAATTTACATGAACTTTTTTTCCGTATTTGAATAAATATAAATAGTGGCAGAAACAGATTTTCATTTTTACTGGTGGAAGTTTAATTTCGCGGTAGTCAGGCCCTGCGTTTCCGCCATATTATGCAGCCGATGAAACAAACTGACTGTTTTACCTGGCAAACTGACACCAGTAAAAAAAATAAAAGTTTTTACCATACTTGTGAGAAAATATTTCCATGAATTAGACGCTTAAATGAGACAAAATTTTCTTTTCAAAATTACTGGTGTGAAGTTTGTACCGGCGGTATTCAGAAACTGTAGATCCGGTTTTAAAAAAAGCTGCCGCCATCTTGTTACAACCTCCTCAGTTACTTCACTCGCAACTGGTGGGCAGTATTCTATATGTCTCCTCCTCTTTATTCATAACTCCATTCTCAGTGGTGGAAAATTGGCGCAGAGGAGGAGCCTATTGACACCACAAAATTTGAGTAGTATTTTTCGGCATATTTAATGACAGAATTTCTGAGTTTTTATTAAGGTGAAGCATACTATAAAATATTAGTGGTTTCAATAGGCTCCTGCTCTGCGCCAATTTTCCATCACTGCATTCTGTGCACCTGCTGTAGTCTTATCCAACTGCTTTGAAAAAAATTTCAAATAGTCCAAGAGGTGTTAAACATTTTAGGGAAGGTATTTGAGGCACCCTGAAAATTTGTGCAACACTTCTTTTGTAATGGCTGAATACAAAATCGAATGTCTGGCTGAAGGATCGTGGCCCGAAAACTGTGCCAGACACGTGTCAAGTGCCATTTTTTGACTAACGAAAAAAAAAGGTATTTGAGGCACGCTGAGATTGAGACCGAATAATATTTATACTTAGAAAAAAATATTTTGAAAACAACAGACACTTTAGTCGGCCCAAAAACTGTGCCAGACACGTGTCAAGTGCCATTTTTTGACTACACAGAAAAGGTATTCGAGGCACGCTGAGATTGAGGCAGAATAATATTTATGGTTAAAAAAAAATATTTTGAAAATGACAGACACTTTAGTTGGCACAAAAACTGTGCCAGACACGTGTCAAGTGCCAAATGGTACTTGACACGTGTCTGGCACAGTTTTTGGGCCACGATCCTTCAGCCAGACATTCGGTTTTGTATTCAGGCATTACAAAAGAAGTGTTGCACAAATTTTCAGGGTGCCTCAAATACCTACTCAAAAATGTTCAACAGCTCTCCTACTAAAAGGCTTTACATATAAGAACATTTTTTTTCTATACTAACATTTGACATATTCTTTCTAAAACTCCTATTTTTACCAAATCATGCATTTATATTCCAATGACAAACATGAAAATATAGTTTTCGTATGACAAAATATTTCGGCATACTATGTCTTTAAATCAGCAAACAAATTACGGGACGTGTTCACTTTATACAAGAAAATATTATAACAAATAAAATCAAATTTCTATAGAATAAATATTTTTTTATACGTAAAAGTTAATTTCAAACATAAAAAAAGTAATACCCAAAATATTACTTCTATTTACGATGTATCCCTTTTCACAATTACTTTCAATATTATCTTTTTTTTAATCTTTATCAACGCAGTTTTATTGCATCGAATATATACAAAGATTAAAAAAAATAATCAAACTGGATATAATGCAATTTATCCTAGAATATATAATGTACCATAATCTAATTTAAGCGAAGCTCATAATTAAAGAATTACTCATCTACTTCGAAAAATTTATTAACCATCTTAAAATACATAATCAATAAGGTTCATTAAGCAGACATTAATTCTATTTCATACATAGCTTTTACATTCACACAAGAGATATGCGTGTAAGCACGGTTAATAACCTTTAGTAATAAAGAACTTTGCAGTAGATAACAATCTTGTCACCTAGTTGGTAACAATATTTTTGCTGGAAGGCGATCAATACAGCATATTAACAATACATCGCAATTTTGCGGAAGCTTAAATGCAATAATAAAGCCTCGAAGTTATTTCGGTAGTCTAACGATCGGCAGGGTTATACAAGGATAAACCTTTTACTCATCTTTTGTAGTTTCTCCCGTTTTTATTTTTGTTACCAGGGATCGATTCTATGTGAATAAATAGGTTATCTATTATTCATTTAGAAACAGTTTTATATGCTATATTTAGAAGAAAAGTTTAATTATGATATTTAGTACAAAGAACTTTAACTTTGATATTTAAATCAGTAATTAAAATTCAATATAGATATTATTTTAACTATTAAAATATCGTATTTGATTTTAAATATTAACAAACAGGGGAGGGGGGGTTACATACGAATTCCAATTATCAATAATGGCATTACGTGTGTAATGATCTATCGGCAGATAGCAATCATTTATTATTAGATTCATAAGAAATTATCATTGGCTGCATTCGTCTCACTGTATCCTTCGTTACTTATTTATTTGCTTTGCCTCGAATGACTTATGTACAAATAAGCTTAATTTTATTTTGTGTAATAAATTACAAAATATGTAATATAGGAACTATACATTGGGAATTAACGATTAACCTTCGAGAGGTTTATATACGCTCCTTTTATACGCTTCGATGTTTTATTTTCTGCCATTTTCATTTTACCTTCCTCAGAATGACCATGTGTGAATGTAATATATGTAATACAATTGTAACCATGAAAACATCCTTTTAACTGCAACTGCTCGAGTCCAATTCGGGCCGATTTGGGGTTTTGTTATTATTTTTATTAAGTATTACTTGTGCTTAATAAAGATGTATGTTAAATAACTTAGAACCGAAATAATTTCAACGTATGTCGTTACATGTTGCCAGAAGTAAAAGGTTAAAAAAGTTTTACTTTATATTTCGTTGTAGGAGATTTCAAGTAAATGCAAATGTTCGAAATTGGAATGCGGCCTCCAAAGATAGAATTACGACAGTTTAGTAAGAATAATTTGCTAGAAATTTTTTAATGGTATTCTGAAACAGTTCAATTTGAAAAGTAAATAAAGGATGCTCAAGTCGCTACATTTATGACAATTATTAGTCGGAAGCAGTGTTGCCAGATTGATGACTTTTTTTGTCCCTAGACCGCTTTCCATTGTCACCGCTTTTTTTTTCAATAGAAATATTCGGCATACGTAAAAATAAATTAAAAATTCTTAAAAATAAGGCGAATTATACTATTTTAAAAAAAAGTGGTGACAGTCAAATAATCGAAATTGAAAAATTCCCCGATATGGCAACACTGTCGTGAAGCGCAGAAGGTATTCAAAATGTTGGTGTAAGTGTCGATCAACAACAAAACTTTGAGAGTATTAAAGGTAAGTTCGCCGAATTTTTTGCCTCTAAGTTGAACGGTAAGTCAGAGTTAAACAATACGTAAAATTTGAACAGAATGCATCATTTAACAACTTTTAACTAGGAATAAAATACAAGGTTTACACTATAAGCTAAGTATTATGAAAGATAAATTGCTTCCTAATAGAATTTCTTTCGGATTTAAAAATTATGATGTCCGTGAAACTTTTTAAGATAAGCTGATTTAAACGTAGATATTACTGTGCATATTTTGATAGCTTCTGAAAATTACGTGTAGCAGTTTAAAAATATTGTTGACGGTACGAAATACGATTTCAAGAAACTAAATCGTTTCGCATAAAAATGTTGAAGGGAAAATTAGAAAAATAGAGTGCATGACATTAAACGTGTTGACACGTTAATGGCTGATGAAATTTTTCTGACAGCAAGAATCGAAGCTAATCAGTTGATGTAAAATCGTCATCATTAACTATAAGGCTATTCAAATGAAACTTGAAATCGGTTATTAGTTACTCAATTTAATTTAGCAGAAAAATTGAAATCAATAATAAAACATTCAAGTATCTGCAAAATCCTCTCTTATTCATGTAGTTAAAAAAATCTATAATTTTTTGAAAAATTAAAGAGAAGTGTATACAGATTAAGTTAATAGTTATACATGGGGGAATTAGTCCAGTCCTAGCTCTGATTACGTACACAGAGGCAGGATTCATTAAAATAATTGATTTAGTAAATGCTTTAGAGGAGGAATGTCAGAATCTTTTTAAGAGAATATCGTGTATGAAGCATATTCACTGCCGAATTTGTAGAAGAAAGCTTTCAAATAGTGATGAAATCACTAAAAAATTTCCTTTTAAAATAAGAATAATCTCTCAAATGTGAGCTTTACTCACCCACGGCGGATTTCGTACGCTAACTATTTTTTTTTTTACGATTTTCCTTATCTCAAAGACCTAGCACAAAGTTTAAATTTGTAAAGCAGAAATCTAAAGGAAGTTGCAACGCCATGTTTGTCTGTAGGTTTTTTATTAATACCTCAGCTAATAAAAATTTTTTGATATCATTTTCAACAATCCTTGGATGATTTCGATTCTATAGGTACCTCAAGCGCTCTTCAAATCTCTCGCTGAGCAACCGCAAAGGAAAGTTTGTATATAACGGAAAAATGCGATTTTATCAAAAATTACCGTAATTTCCCGCGTATACGTCGAGGCTTAGATAAATCTTTTTAATACCGGAAATTTTATTGACAAAAAGAAGCCAAATAAGTGCTACGCAGAAATAAGTCACATTTTATTTAAAATAAATTCCGGTAGGAAATCGAGTTATCTGAGCTGCGGCGGATACGCGCGAAAATACGGTATGTGACCTAAGATAATCGCTAGAGTTTTCCTATCAAGGTTTATATTAACTCTTACTAACCCTATTTTTTTCATAAATGTAGTTTAAGTAGATTCGGAAATAAATGGTGGGAATTAATTTTTGCAGTAGGGGAGAGGGGGGCAGATGTAAACATGGGGCACATGTGTATACACGTACATATACGTATAAATGTGCATACAAGTACATATTTCACTCAGTTAATCTGAAATAAAAAAATTCAAAAATTACCAAAAGATTACCGTACCGGTACAATCTTTTGACTGAATTTTCAGAGCTATGAGCTAGTTTGATTTCAGGTTGTTTTAATTTGTTTGTTTTAGAAGGTGTTAAGTAAGAAAGTCTTCTAAATTTATTGAAGTAAAAATTCATTCAAGACATTTTTTAAAGTAGAATATCAGCATTGCATTCTATAGTGGAAATTAATTAGGTAAGTCTACAAAAAGTTTTCTTTCCTTATTTCAATTAAAAATATTATTTTCTTTATAAGTTCGATTTAAGTTGGTAGATGGGGCACTTGTAGACAGAACATATGGGGGCAGATGGGAACAAATCACAAGTGCCCCCATTTTTCAATTTTAGATTTTGAACGTATTTTTTAAGTCTCTGAATGCATATATATATATATATATATGTATATATGTTTTAGTTTAAAATTGCATGATCCTTGTCAAAAATGATCTATAACTTCAATGTTTTAAAGATTACTTCACAGTTTTAATTTACTGGAAGTTAGATAACAATTAGAAGTGGTGGATTTCTATAAAAGTCAATGTGTTTATTTGTTATTCATTAATGATTACCAGTTTTAAATGCATTTATTTTTTATTAGCACATATTAATATACATGTAAGATATTTTATTTTATGAAAGTAAATTTAGTTGGCCAAAAAAGTGATAAGTAGTACTGTGATAATAATCCATTTTTTATATCACAATTTTACCAATTTATAAAATCATGATGCACATTTTTGTTATAAACATTGCATAACATTTGGAGGAAAGTTAAACCCGATAATAGAATTATTCAATAACTTATTTTAAACGCAACACAGTTTTGCTATGCTTGACTGAAAAGGAGTAGGTATATAAGTGTATAATTTTAGGAATATTTTTTTGTGTCTACACTGTAAAAAAAATTACTGTATCTTTACAGCAAAAAATGCTGGCAATATGGGTGCCAGCAAATTTCGCTGTAAATTTACAGCAGATTTGTTTTTCACGGGTAAACAGTAAACTTGTCAATTTACAGCATTTTTCACAGTTAATTTTATAGTAATTTTGTTTTTTAGATTTTACAGAAAAAATGTATTTTTTCAGCATATTTTGCTGTTAATTTTACAGCTCTTCAAACAAGATAACAGCAATTTTTTTTAGCCTTTATTGATATTTATTATTATTTTTTTAGATATGCATTTGAACCCCTCCCCCCGCCCTGCAATGTGCGTTTACTTTTAATTTTTCTTTCTTGTAAACTATGAGACATCTTTTAAAACCTAAGAGCACTATAAGTGTTATCTTTATGTCTACTTATATCATTGTTTTAATAACATTGTTATATAATAAAGTCTGTTATACATGTGACGATTTGAAGGAAAGCAGTAGGTATTGTCGAAATTATGGGGGTTTCCAGTCATAAAAAAACACAGGTGTGTAGGCCGATATGGTTGTTGAGAATAAAAGATCATAAAAATGCAGTCTATTGAAAGCAATCCGCTTTATTGATATTACTAGAATTTGACTTAAGGGGGGGAAGTGCTCCACTCCTCCTATGATGAAAAGGACAAAGGTCGCTCACGTCAAAATTAGGTTAAAAGTTGTTCCATATCTCGATTCGAAATCCTTTTCGCTTCATTATACTACCAGACACTTATTACCTTCGTGAACTCACTAAATCTCTCACAAAGTTCTTTAAAAATCCAACAACATCTCAACAAAAGCGCAGCCAATCTCTCCGAAAAGTCTTTTCCAATGACCAATGCAGGTTGCTTTTGAAGTGCCCTTGTATCCGTCTAGCTGACTGTATTTATACAATTTCGCTCAAAGATTGTTCGAGAATATACCATAACCTAGCCCCAGACGCGACATGTAAACAAATTTTAATCTCTGCTGTCGAGACTGCGTTAAAAATAGCTTTTCTCTCACCAGACGATTTTTAACAAAAAGAAAAATGAATTTATTTCTGCGTAACTTTTCAAACATTGAAATATTAGTTAGCACCTGGATATTTTAAATAAAAGAATGAATTGAAATAAGTAGGTTTTATACGGTTTAATAATATTTTAGCAGTTAAATAAAGATTTTCGGGGAATATGATATACCGGGATTTAATAGTGGATTTTAATAGGCATATAAATAATAAAAGGTTTTATTAAAGAAATATAAATAGTTAGAGCCATTTTTAGATTTACGAAATTTGGAATAAATATTATTATATGGATTAGGATTTTATAGAGATTAATAGACTAGGGTTTTAATTTAATAAGCCGGTGTAACATATGGAATATTACTGAAAAAGGAAAATTTATATAAAATACTTTTAAACTTGGCGAAAAAAATTACATTTTGTAATGTATATATGTAAGATACAAATTTAGCATCCTAAAGCAACATAAGAGATAAAATAAGAAAATACACAGAAAAAAGCAATAAATTGGAACTTTTAAACTATTGTAACTTATTGTAAAGAATTTTCCTTATGTCAATTTCAAATATACTGCATACAACATGCATTGAGAACATTCAGAATATCTAATTTCAGCATCTAATTCGAATTACTTTTTACTGTTAGATAATTATCAAAAGCAAAATACGATCTGCTGTTTTTGAATGCTGCGATAATAGAAAGCAAAGTCTTGGAATATTTTATGTATTAATATAGTAGTGTATCCAGCTTACACATAATAAATTATCCTAAAATTACATTAAAAAAATGAAAAGAAATTCGCGTAAAAAATAGCATCTATAAAATCTGAAAATCAGACCATCAGTCCTAAGATTGTTTTTGAAAATTTAATAAACTATAACAATACATTAAACAAATAAAAATATATAAATTAGTACAAAAAGTGAACTTAAAGCTTTTGGACAGTAAAAAAAATATTGTATTATTTAGATTACTAAGGTATATTAAAATACAAACGGATAAAATGGAACTGCGAAAAATATATACCGTAATTTCCGGTATATAGCCCGCGGATCAAACAATCGTGTTTCGACCCAGAAATTTTTAAAAATAAAATGTAACTCTTTAGATCACTGTAAATATTGGTCTTCAAATACTGAAAAAAAATTCTGGGTCCAAACTGAATTGTTTGATCTGCGGGCTATACACCGGAAATTACGGTAATAGAAAAACAAAACATATCTAAAGAATAAGGATTTTTTATTTTCTTATCTCGTACTTTGACACATAAGTAAATAATAACTAAGTCCTCTGATGAAAAAAAAAAAGAAAATAATAATTTTTTAAAACCTAAATTGGAAAAATTCTCTTTTGTGATAATTTAAGACAAAATATTTAATCCTTATAAAAATGATTCAAAAGCTAATGTCAGTCAACGTTTATATACATGTACTCAAATACAAAATTTATATTTTACATTATATATGAAACTGGCTTATTTAATAGTTATTAAATCAATGATACGAATAAACATAAAAATAAAAATTATCCTGAATTTTTAAAATAAGTACTCTAATATTGTATTTATGTATCCAAAATCACCATTTTCAATTCAATAATAAGCACATATTCAGAACGATGCTAGCACTCGTACAATACTAACGATAATAATAACCTGCATTTGCTACACGCTGCCTGTGGATATCTCGTCTGGAATGTTATCCGGGCGGTTTTGCCGGTGTTGAAATAACAGAAATGTGCTGTAAATAAATACTGAAGTTAAAAAAACCCTGTATTTTAGCGATTCACAGTAAAATCAGCTGTAACTTTTCCCATTTTTTTTACAGTGTATGATGAAACATTTATCCATTTATTCACACAACTAGAAAAAAGGGCATCTAATTAGTTTTTATCACAGTTTTTATTCACCAAAAATATTTGTTATCTTACATATGCATGTATTCACAATTGCCGCAGGTAAGTTCACAACTACCCTTCCACCGGGGCACATGTGTACAAATTCAGACAATTTTTAGAATGATGATATAAGTTAGAAATTCTTGATAAATGCATGCAAGTTTTCAGCAAAATGATAAACAAAGTGTAAATATTCATATAAATCAATTTTTGTTTCAATAGTTCATAACAATTTTGAGCAATAGTCAAAAATGTAAAAAAATGTTCACGTGTGCCCCCCTCTCCCCTACATTTTCGATGATATCGCTGAAAGAAACATCTCAAACTAAAACAAATAATTTTTTTTCAATTCAGTGTTACCTGATCTTTCAAATGACACCTCACACGCTATACAAAAATATTTTTTTTTTCGAGTAACTGAATTAACCCCACTAAATTTTTCCTATGACATTTCTGAATGACTAATAATGTGTAAATATGTGGGGCAAGAGCGTTAATATAACCATACCGAGATTTAACTTTCCACTTTGTATAGTTTTAGTGAAAAAAACTACAGTTACAGAAGGACACACAGGCACACGAGTGATCTCATATTGGTTTCGTTTTTACTTTTTAATTAGGGTGCCCTAAAATTTGTGAAATATGAGCTAGACAGGATGGTTAAAGATTGAGAAAATAGACGAAGCTACTCTAAATACCCTCTAACCATATAATTATCGTGAAACATAATGCGAAAATAAGAAATTACATTCATCTTTCTGATTTAACCCTCCGTCTACCAGACGGGTCCATTGGACCCGACAGGTACATACAAAATATTCATTCAAACCAGAAATTTCTTTAAAATAAACTAAGTATATAAACCAGACAAAAATAAGGTAAATAAATAAGTTAAATAGTTTTAAATAAAAATTCTGGTGTAGAACGTTTTATTAAAACTTTAATAAAATTCCCGGTAGATCTAGGGTTAAATAAAGTACCCTTCCAATGAAAATTTCCATTACAAATTTTAGAAGAGTCTATAACTAACGAAAGTGTATTAAAATATTTCACAAAATTAGATCTGTAAAAAAAGTTTGTCTGGAGTTATTTTTTCTCTACATATGCAGCCTTCCTTAACATCCAGCAGTTTATGGGGAAGGTATTCCTGCTTTCAAGGTGTAGTCGGTGTAAAATCAAACCCGGAAATTTTTCAGAAAGAAATAGAAAAAAATCTGCAAGATATTCCCTGCGTTAAAAATTCCATGGATGACAAATTGAATTTGCGCTTGATATTAAGGCTATTTGATCAAGAACCCGACTAGTTTTATAAGCACTAAGAAGAGGAGATGCAAATCTGGATAAAAGCGTGAGTTTAAAGTTGAGAAATTGAATTACTTAGGACGTATTATGACTTGCACAGAATAAGTTAAAGCTATAGACAGAATTAACCCATTAAGGACTAGCGTTACCATATGGTCACAGCATAGTTGTCGACCCTTTTACTGTTTGAATACCAGTAATATTGAACAAAATTTTTCACTTTCTTTAATGGCAGAAAATCTGCCATAAAGTACGATGAATATTGCTTTTCTGAAAAAGTGGTACGAAAAGCAATTTTTGTATTTTAAAAGAAAAAATAATTCCGTCTTTAATGGGTTAAAGATGTCAGTAAGAAAAATATGTTAAAAGATTACTTGGTATGTTTCACTAACTGCATAAGTTTATTCAAGAAAAATGCTGAGTCGAACTGAAATAAAGAATTATATAAGGAATTGGCTAAAATTAGTAAATTATTGAAGGAAGTCATTTCAATTTGATATGATAATCCCAACAAAAGTGCTACAAATTCCGATCTTGCTAGATTTTTCTCATCAGGTGCTGTACTGCTCGAAGATGAGAGACTGTAATATTTCAGGTACAGAAATGATTAAAACTCAACTATCTTTTACCTTTATATAGAAAAGGAAACTCCGGCTAAAAAACTGAAATCATCATCAGAATATCTATAGAAATGATGTAATCATTGAGACGGAACACAAGCCTCTGGAATTTATTTTCATCAAATCAATAAAGCGCAATCCATCGCAACTACGAAAAATATTTTTAGAAGTTCAAAAGTATGCTCCAAATGTTTGTCACCAACGAGGTACAGAAATATACATAGCTTATTTACTGAGCAGAAATTCTCATAATGATACTTTATTGAAAGAGAGTAACTACCGATTTTGTTTTCAATCCTAACTACGGTCGAAGATTTTCAAACCGTGTAAGATCTCACAAATATTTATCTTGAACTTATATTATTCAATTAACTTCTTTAATTCCTATTTCCCTACAAACAAAGATTCAGTTACAGATTCTTGTAAGAAGTAGCAACCATTTTTGGATGAAGTTTCTTTCTAAAAAGGTTTAATCTTAAGAGGCATTACTATAGTTATTTGAGAGAAATAACAGAATGCAGGTGGTAGCAATGGTGCTAGATTGGGGACTTTTTTAATTCAGATTATTTGTCTGTCACCATTTTTTTTAAAATAGTATAATTCGCTTATATTTCTGAATTTTTAATCTATTTTTAAATAGGGCGAGTATTTCTATTTAAAAAAAGCGGTGACAATAAACAATCTGGGGACAAAAAAAGTCTCCAATCTTGCAACACTGTGTGGAAGTAAATATATTCGTAAAAAGTATTTGGAATATTAAGCAGTCCTTGAAGAGCTGTAGAATCATGTTATGGTTTGAAACATATCTAAACATAATTTTGATGATAGAAAATCCTGCAATTTACCAGAAAACTCAGGTAAGCTCTTCAATAGAAAGATAAATTTAACTATTGTGAAGAACTCTGTCATCTAAAGTATTTACCCATCAAGAGGTTTATTATCTGCTTATCAGAGAGAGTTTTTCTAATTTTATTGATTTCAAACCTTTTAAATAGTTATCTAGAAAGTCCATAACAGAAATCCTCAAACACTGGATTAACTTTAATGAAATACCTAAAATTTTAGAAACTGAAAACACAACTACATTCTTATCCTCTGAATTTATAGATTGTTTTCAAGAAAGATGTTTACTCATAAAACATTAATTCCTTGATATCTAAAAGGAAATGGTTTTAGCAGAAAACTCTAAACAGACAAAAAAGCAATAGCTAAGGAAATCTAATTTATCAGACCAAAATATACATTTAGCTTTAATCAATTTGGAAAAAGCACAAAGAGAAAACTTAAAATCATCATTTTATTGTGTATACAGTAGATGTAGGAGAACTGCGGAAGGTCTCTTGAAGTCTGGAATCATGATACAAACTACAAAACTTTTAACCGAAGATATACAGATCTGCATGTCAAACTACCAGTTTAATTTTATCCATATAAAAATGTTATGCTAAAAAATGTAACAAGTAGTTTGGATACCAGCAAGGATAATTTCTCATGCTACTTATAGATCATATATTCTGACGGCTCTTAAAGAGAAGTATAGGCAGTACATTAGCCAAATTAAGTGAACAAAGTTGAAATTTCAAATTCGGTCGAAAAGAAAGTTACCAGTGGAAATAGAAAATCTATATCCTGCGGCTGATAACAAATCTTTTAATCCTCGTACGGGAAAAAGTCTAAACGTACCTGCTTCCAATGCGTCTGACAGTAAACCCGTTATTACGAAAAGTCGAAGCGTTGTAAAACCTGTATAGAGACTTGATTTGCAGGAGAATTTGATTTACACATTTTAAAGGTGAGATATATAATATACGATTGGGTACGATTCTAACTGTTTTTGGATTTTGTTATTATTTTGATTGTTTGTCGCTTGTCTTTATTTAAAATGTATGCTAGCTAACTTTAATGTAGTAATTTCAACATATGTGGCTACAATATATTTTTTTAAAGACTGTTCTAAATATTTCATGTATCATTGTAACTTTAATTTCTTTCCTATTCATTTTCTGATCGATTATATGTGGGTATATAAATAACATTTTTTTTCAATAAAAAAAAACTTTTAAATATTATATTTAGAAGGAAACTTTAATTTTAAAATTAAGTAAAAAGATTTCTTTTAGAGAGTTTTAGCATTTTAAATTTTGATTGTAAATTATATTAAGAATAATAATAGCATATTATAAATTCTCACCTATCTATTTTTTTAATCTATTAACTATTAGACGATTTACACAATCCACAATGTTTCGTCATTTTCTATCGTTTTTATTTTCTTAATATGGCATCGATTGCAAAAAATTAATTATTTAAAACACTCTTTCAAAACTTTATATTTATTCGTAGCTTTAATTCCTCTTATTTTTATTTTCTATTTAAAAAAATTAATAATACTGCAGAAAGATAATACAAGATTCATTTTGAAGCAATCTTTAAAAAAATAATAATAATTATAATAAATAGTAAGAAGAACTTCGGTTTTAATGTTTAAAATTTTATTTTAAAATTTGTTTAGTATAATGTACTGTAAGTGTTAAACTGTCTAGATATTTGGATGCGAAGATTAATATTCTGAAATTTATACACCCTTCTTTGTTGCTTTGTTTACTGTAGATTGTATTTACTTAGCTGTGAATATATTAAGTACGAATAAATTATTAAAAATAAATTTATTTAAATGTTTTGTGTTTCTCTGTAACATTAGTTTCGCTCTGTTTTTATCAGTGATTGGTTTTAGAGATAAAGTTGTAGTTAATTATTTCTTTTGAAATAATACTTTTAATGTTTATATTGAGAAGAAAATTTTAATCATGAAACACAATAAAAAATTGTCCTCGCTTTCATATTTAAATATTAGTTTAAAATATATTTAGCATAATATAATGCAAAGTATTAAACTATCTAAATACTTGTCTTTAACAATTAACATTCAGGAGTTATGTGAAAGCGTCATTGTTGTTCCATATTCTATTTCCTTTAATTTTGTCTCGGATTGATAATGTACGAATAGTTTTTCTTTTTTTTTTTAAATAAGTGCTTTAATTATTTTAAGATTATGATACTTTTTAATTTTTTGTTTGCTTTTTTTGTTGCAATAAATCGATTATATGCCATTAAGTTTATAATCTACTAATCGAACTCAAGAACATTTTAAAGTTCTAAAACGAACAAGCATTTCTGCAAGTCACCTCGACAGTCTAGGATCTCAAGAGTCAATATGCGTATTGCGTCAGACGCGACTGGCCGGAGCCAGCGTTATGACGCCACGAAACGTGCTACCAGCCATTAATGAGCACCGCCCAACGTGCGTCATCTGCACCCAAAACACAATTGGAGGTGAAAGTCGCTGCGACGGTGAAGCGTGTACTCAAGGGTTAAACCGCTTGGTTCGGGTATCACACTTCCGAGTCCCCCAGGAGCCTCGGGCGTATCTGGCACTCACAGGAGCGCCGGGCGTTCAGCCTTAGTCCCTGGTTTCCCTTAATCCAAGGAATTTATATAGAGTCACTTTTTTGCGCTCCTCTATAGATTTACGTTTTGTATTTATTTACATGCTTTTAGCATTTATTTGAGGAAGGAAAATTTTTATTCGTTGTGTGAAATAGTAGTTTTAAATTATGAGTAACGTTGCATTCTTGCAAACATACCGCAGCAAAAAAAGTTTTATTTTGTAATGTTTTGATTTATATCCTTAACTTGTCTGAAAATTGTTGTTCGGGTGGCTGCCGTGTTTGTTAAGGCCGATTAACTTTACGAGGGATACGGACTTGGGAGAGTGTATTGCTCTACCGGTGGTATCTGATGGATACTAATGCGTATTTACACGCGGTCGGAAGAAAACCATAGAACACTCTGAACGGTTATATCGACTAGCGCAACATAGTTTAGATCGTAAATCTCTCAGCTTAATCTCTCAGCTGCTGGTGCGTTTTGTGCAGTTTGAGAGAGGGAAATCTTTCCTATTTTTTATATAAGAATGATTACCGTAATTTCCGGTGTGTCAGCCGCGACCAAATTAAGTCTGTTTTAAACCAGACATTTTATATAGCAAATGAAGTTAAATAAGTACCAAGTATAAAAACGTTAAATTTTATTAAATAAAATTTCTGGAAGAACACAGACTTATTTGAGCGGATGCTTAAATGCTGACAATTAGCGTATATCCCAGCAATGAAAGAAACAGTGGGCCATCAGCTAGAAAGAAATGGCAGCCAGCACTGCCATCAGCGGTAAAATGCAATGATGCCATTACTTAAACCTGTACAAAAGTGTCCGTGCGCAATGAAGCTGGCCCTTTAGTGATGGCCAACAGCAGGCCAGCATTGGAATGCCATCACATTACTTCAATCCGGCACTTTTCCTGCAGTAATAGCACCTATCCCACAGCTATTCCTTTGCTGGCCCAGCACTTTCCCTTACAAAAATTTCTTATAGAATTCTATAAAAAAAACAAAGTATTATAACTCTTTTTTCTATAAGCTAGTTTCACCAAAAGCTATAGAAATACCTGTAGAAGTGTCTATAGGAATATTTGAACTTGCAGGGGTTTCCATGTGGACACCCTCCCAAGTACTGACCGCGCTCGATGCTGTTTGGTTTTCGTGATCGGACATGAACAAGTACTTTCAGCGTATACTATTACCGCTCGCAGTTTTCATCCTCTCGTTACACTATTTCAAGTTTATTCTTTTGTGATTTACGTTCCCAATCATTAAACTGGTATAGAAATTATTGTATTGTATAGAAATCCTATATATTTTATACGCTTTTTTTTATTATTGATTCTGAACTGTGTAAATTATGAAAACCGAAATCTTTTGTAACTTAGTAAAACCAGATTTAAGGAGAAAAAAAAAGTGCGTTGAAATAAATAATTTATTTATTTATTCATTAACTTATTTATTTTGTTGGTGGCAATGGTGATATATTACTTACATTTAAAAAAATAGCTTCACAGCTTAAATTGTGTTCAGATATTCATTTCAGATTTGTGTTCAAATACTCAGTGTCTTTGATATTCGCAACGCCACCTAGCGTAAGGGTTCCCAGCAATAATACTGCAAAAGTTCGTGCACTTCCATGTAGTGGTGGGCCAGCGCATGAAATAAAACGGAACCCCACCAGAATTTTATCTGATGATTTCCAACAGCAAAGTTGACTGAAGGTGTCCAGCAGTGGTCATGCAGTGGTAGACCATTAGCCAGCACTTCTCCACCATTGCCAGTACCTGTCTTTCTGCTGGCCAGCAATTTCCTCTTTGCTGGGTAGGTTTTGAAATAATTATTTGAAATTTTCGGGGGAATGCTATATCAAAAAGAAAACTTAATTTTAATCTCAAAATATAGTAAAAAAAAACTTAGTTCTATTTCTTAAAATAATTAAAAATGGGAGTTGGTGTAATATTTTATTGCTATTACATTCAAAAATCTAAATCTGGAAATCGCCCCCATAACAACTAATAGCCCTTGTTTTGAAAGCATAATAAAAATTAGATATAATGTACAAATGCTGAAAAAATGCAGTTATTATGAGGAGATTACGTACAAATAGCATAGTTTTCGTAGCAGTAATTACACATTATAGCTCATGATGATGTTGTGTCTCGATGATAACGACCCTAATAAAACCCCAAGTACAATGCAATTTTATGACTGTATTTCTGTCAGATAATTCATAGAAATGCTCATTTAATCTATAATAATAAAGACACAGCAATAAAACACATTCATTAAATTGTCTAATTTTGTATTTTTTTTTTATTATTATTCATAAAAATATTTACTTGTGTGCATTATTTTATATATTACATTCTACTTACAAATATTTAAATCTTTTTTGAGAATTTACCTGTTAACACAACCGATCTTCAAATACCGAGGGTCCCAATAACTGATAGATTTTAAAATTCAATAACTTCCAAACGGTGACATATATTTACAAAATTCTTGCAGGAGAGTTATGTATGATGTCAGGAGTTTTTGTACTGTGATTCTTGATTTTAGTTCAAATTTCAAACAATAGATGACGATGAGAGCAGTAGGGGCCCAGTTCATACCCGATTTTTGGTACTTCGGAATCCGTTCAATACATTTTAATCTCTTTTTTGTCGCATAGAAGAAGAGAGAGTACGAAAAATTGAGCCTGGATTTAGCGGTTATTGTTTGCACCGCCATCTATCTATGCTATTTGTAACTAAAATTGAGGATCGCAGCATAAAAACCCCTGACATCTTACATAATACTCCTGAAGAATTTTTTAAAAATATCTATCACCGTTTGCAAGTTATTGAATTTTAAAATCTATCAGTAATTTTTCGGATACCCTGTACATCGAACACACTGTTGCTAAGAAACTACTAAAATTTTGAATACTACACTGTTAAAAATGTTGCAGCATTCTGGCAGGTCATTCGACCGTTTTTAGAAAAAACGGTTTTATAACCATAATTTAACTATACTCTGACCATAATATGGCCAATAATATGGTCAGAATAGTGTTAAAACTACGGTTGTGTAATTGTTTTCGGAAAAAACGGTCAAATGACCTGCCAAAATGCTGAAAATTTTTAACAGTATACTATTTACGTACAGAAATAGACGACTTATTTAATTACAGAAATTTTGCAATAAAATCTCTTAAATAGTACTATACGAAAATATTTGCATTAAAAAAATTCTATTTTACTGGAAACCCGTGCGTACCATTGCATATTGTAACCAAATCAAAAACTTTTGCTAAAATAAGATAACAAGTACGGTTATTTTCAAAAATATATTTTTTTCAAAGTTTCTGTTAAAGATATATTTTATTAATCTAAGCCGCTAATTGAAATTTACATCTGGCTTATTCAAAATTTTAAAATAAAATTGTCGCCAACGTATAAAAAACTATCTTGTTGTAAACACACATATACACTTGCCGAAAAAAATCTCGCTATGTTCAGATATCATTTGGGATTTTTCTTTTTAAAATTAGGTTTGTACTTATAATATTGCTCTGGCGGAAAACATTAAAATAAAAAATATAAATACTCATAGAGCTTAAATGCTAAGAATATGAGACTTGCTAAAGATCACTATTTTGTCATGCCACACATATCTTCAAACTATACAATATACATATTCAAAAAATAAATTTAAATAAGATTAAAGTAAATATCATATAAAGTGAGATAAAGGAAAAATGGTGTTACAGTACTCAAACGCACAACCTTTTTAAATTGCAAATAAATCCACGGCAAATATATGATCTAATAAAAAATTATGTGTACATGTCGGATTGTTTCGAAATTTAGTTTCTCTCTGCCAGTTCAAATAATATGCACGATTTTATAAAAATTTGAATTTTGTAATAACTTGCAAAATTAGTTTTTGAACCTTTGTAACTAAAAAGATCAGAAAGAAAATGGACGTTTGAGAAAAAAGGGCGATTGAACGGCTGTGAATAAATAAGCATATTGCAGAAAATTAACTACTTTTAATATCCTAAAAATAATTAATTAGATCTAAAGCATAATGATAAAATAGTCAAGCCCTCGTAGTGGCTGAGAGGTCCTGGTCTCAAAGTTTGCAGACGGTAGATGCTCGGTTCGAACCCAATCGCCCCGGTTGCACGATGGTTGATTTACCGACTTTAGCTTGCCAAAAGTCGATTTTTAAAAGTTTATCCTAGCGTAATTTATTTTTTGCCAGTTATAACTCAATAGTTACACTGTTAAAAATTTGCAGCATTCTGGCAGGTCAATTGACCGTTTTTTCCGAAAATGGTTACACAACCTTGAATTTAACACTATTCTGACCCTATTATTGGCCATTTTATGGTCAGAATATAGTTAAATTATGGTTATGAAACCGTTTTTTTAAAAACGGTTGAATGACCTGCCAGAATGTTGCAAAATTTTAAACAGTGTAGGGTGTTGTACCCTGCTATTGGTTTTGACATAAAAATAATTGTATGGTCCATAGATTAGCGTAAATACAATTATTTTTTACAATAGTACAAATGAATTGCGATATTTAATTTCAGACTTAATATATTGCGTTATGATGATGATAATAAGAAAAAAACTAGTACTACGATAAACAACACGAAACATTTGTGTATGTGACTTTGAAGCATGCGTTAATAAAGCAAAGACAATTGCAAGCTAATATTCAGGTGTTACACCTAGTCATACTTTTGCAACGATTTAATTGTTTTAGAGGCTGTATCAGCTGAGGAGAAATTACTTTATTTACTAGAATATGGGATTCTATTTAAGTAAAAAATAATAATAAGTATCGTACTATAATTAAGACAAACCTCAAAAGTGAATTTCTGAAATTTTCGACTAAGATTACTCTAAAAGTACTGAATCAATTCACTACTTATTTTGTCAGCTTTTATGTAATAATTATACACTGCTTGAGCGAAAGAGAATTTTTTTTTTGTTTTCTTACGTCAAAAACCGGTTTTTTATGTAAGATAAAAATTCAACTTATTCCCCGGAAATTCGCCATTTATATATATAAAAAAATCTTTTTTTTTTTACATAAATTAGTCTGTCATATCATTAGAATAAAACTTATTTAACTAAAAAGAGATAATTATTTTATTGTCAAATAATTTAATTTTAAGCTCTAATTATCAGCGCATCGACCAAGAAAATAAGACCCCTTATAATAGCAAAAATAGAATATATTTATTTTGTTTTTTTATAAAAGGAATTATAATTACCTTTAAGTACGGTATCATATAGTAAATAGTGTATAGTAAATATACAACTGCTTAATAAAAAATAAAAAGCACAATTTTTTTCTATCGCATGGTAATTCGAAACACATTAAATCGATGGTAGAATTCTTTTCAAATTTATCTATTTCCATTTTAATATATTTAAATATTTTTCGTCTCGAATATCTCAGGTCGATGTTTAACCAGATATCTTCACAAATTTTAAATTTTTGTTGCAATTATTTTTTTTGATGACACTTTCATTTTCGTTATCGGTTTCGAAATTGAAAGTGTTTTCAGAAAAGAAAAACTTCAACCAAAATCGAAATAGCACGATGATACTCGCTTTGGCATCGGCCTGAGATATCTTAGAGAAAAGAAAATATTAAGATGGAAATCCAGAAATTTGAAAAGAGCATCCGTTGGTTTAAGGTGTTTTGCTTAGTCATGCGATAGGAAAAATAGTTTTTAAAATATTCTTGATTAAGCAATTCGATCTCAGATACATCGACTTCAGATAAGACATCGATCTCAGAAATGGAGTTATGAATATAGAGGAGGGGACATATAGTGTATTGTCTACCAGTTGCTAGTGAAGTAACTGAAGAGTTTGTCACAATAGAGCGACCAAATTATTTACATTGGATAAACAGTTTCTGAAATCTTCCGAAGCAAACTTCCGCCAGAAATTTGGATTAGAAAAATTTACCTTATTTTAGCGGCGTTTACGTGACAACTTTCTCTCACAAATATGACTAAAATTTCTAGTCGTCTTTAATGGTGACAGTTTGCCCACCTGTTATAATCATTTTCACTCACACTGACAGGAAGTTGTCTAGGTTAGAACAATATGGTGGAAACGTAGAGCCTGACTGCTGCTGAAGTACACTTCCACCAGTAAAAACGAATATCTGTTTTTGCCATCATTTATGGCTGAAATTTCGCGTTAAGAATGTGTTTAATTAAGGAGAAATTTTCTATTTGAATTTACTAATGGAAGTTTGACAAGGCGTTGATCAACTCCTGCGATAGCGGTTAAAGTTGAAGCTTCACTCTTTTTGGATCTACATTCATTTTCATAATTGAGAAACAAATCGCAATATTGGTAGGTGAGCTGAAATTTTGGATTCGCATGCTTGAAGCTTCTCGAAATTGATTTATATTAACAAATTCCCAGGTTAAAAGTCATAATATCTTTAATAAAATTACTAGTGGAAACGCCCGTTCTAGAACAATGGGCAGAAAATAGAGTAATTTATGTTAGCTTGGCGATGTGATAAATCGCCAAATATTGTTCCCATTAACATCATTCATAATGCATTAATTTCACTTAAAATATAAATCTTTAATCCATTTCATTTAAAAAGCACAACTTTTATTTAAAGTACACACATTCAAAATGCAAATATTGCATACAATTAAAATACATGTCTTTCACCCATTTCCTTTAAAATACATAACAATAACAATAAACACCCTAGTCTTTTATTTCAAAATTAAAGCATTGTTTCTAAATCACACACGCGAGAAAATAACTACTATTGGTGGGAAAAAACCCAGTTATTGGCGAGATATGCCCCCGGATAACATAGTATCGAAAATAGACTTGAGTTTTCTAAGACTTAGCTTTCAAATTAAGAGCTATTTTAATTGGTTCATCGGCAAATGATGTCAAAGGCATATTAGTACTACAAGAGTTAAAATATTCAATGTGCGAAAGTTTTTAAATTTTTATCAATGAATTTTCAAAAATGAATGACTCACTACACATTGTTTACATTTGCAAAATTAATCACAATTTATGAAAATGCTCGTTTGTTTATATGGGTAATCTATTGTTGGTAGGAAAACACAATTTTTTACCTTTCTAACGCAGTTTGTCTAACAATTTTCTCACAAATACTTTTCGAGCTATTAATTTTTTCAGTAACTTCAAATGTTTCATTTTCCGAGATTAATCTGTGGCAACGATTAGCAAAAAAGGCCATTCGTCAGCAACGCGTAGTTTTTATTAAAGTGGGTTTCGAAAAAAAAATCTTTAATTTAAATTAAAAAAAAAACGAAATATAGCCTACGATTATTTATTAAGAGAAATCCATTTAGAAATCTTGAATTCTTACTTAAGGTCAGTTGGGGTAACTGGCCCAAGAAGTAACTGAGCCATAGGCTATTTTATAAAAAAACTGTTGATGTATTTTAAGTTTTACCTTTTGTGAACAATGCCCCTTAACCTCTACTTCCTAAAACAAAGTGTGTCAACTCAATCACAACTCTCTCTTTGCTGTGATAGGTTGTCAAAAATTTACACATTTTTTAAAAAAAATATATAACGTCAATTTGGTTGAACTTCCTCGGCTTTTTATTAAAATACTTTAAGTACTTTTATTAACCAATCTCTTTTTTTTAAAAGTTTAGGCATATGACTACGTTAATATTATTAGGTATCTACACATATTTACTTCATGTTTTGAATGTAAGCCCGTGTCACAGTTACCCCATAAATCTTTCAAGAATGGGGTAACTGGGACACGTATCCGGGGTAACTGGACCATGCTGTATCCAACTACCCCAATAGTTATAAATAATTTTTTTGAGTTTCTCTTACAACGAGAAGTAAATTTCTCCATTGTCTTTTGCTCACAGTAAAGAAAATTATAGAATGCCTTATTAAAACTACGTAATAAAATTTTTGACCCCTTGAGAGGCGATGATGCCGTTATGGCATCACATAATTTTAATTCCTAATTGCCACATTGGCAACGGAATTTTATAACGAAAATTTCACCTTTAATAAGTATGCGAAAATATAATTTTACTTGTTTTCAAATAAATTCTCTTGTAAATACTAGTGTCATTAAATTACTTCCACATTTTACGAATGCTAGTACCTTGCCCCTGAAAGCGAGATAGCCAAACCTTGAAATTGTACGATACACAGGAATCGCAATCAATAGGGAATCAGTTATTGTTCCTACCACTATTCTGAAAATAATATCTTCATTAACACTTTTTTAGAATATGTTAAATAAAATGATCATGAAGGTAACTCATTAAGGGTTCTGGTAGGAACAATAAAATTTTCCCTATATAATGCGACCCATGGATACAGATAAAGTCGTTAAGTACTTGCGTACACGTTTGTTCATAGATTTACATTACTATTTTTTCCTTAAAAAACCCATGTGACTTTTATACACTATATTGCCATTAACGACCCATAACTTTCAATTTTAGATATTTTGTCGAATATTTAGAAATATACTTGACAGATTCTTCTGGAATTTCAGGATACAAAAGAACACGCATGACCTCATATTTAGCAATGTCGATTTGATAAGGGGGGCAATTAGGGCGCCAACAAAAAATCAAAGAAAAAAATAACACTTGGGATCACCCTGTAAAATAAAATGCACGAAATGATCTATCGCTACCGAATATAAATAGACATTGTGCAATATGTGTATTCTTTTATATAAGAATAGCATGTATATTAATAGAGATATAGCGATTTATTTAAAAAAAATAAAAAATTCTTGCATGTTTTTTGCTTATAACATGCATGGTTTTCAACCAAATTTAACTGCCCTTTCAGAAAAATTGACAAAATATAGTAGAAATAATATAGTGCAATTGGAATATAAATATATTAAATATTTTAGGAAATATGAACAGTTGTATGAAATATTTTTTATCTGCGCATGCGCGAACGATAACAAGGATCGTTTTATGTAATTTAATAGTCAACTCTATGGAGCAACTTATTAAAAAAGATCTAGTCAAATATCGTAAAAATTCAGAAAGAAATCGGCGTTAGAGTGAGCAAATGTTTAGTAGGTCTCTAAAAGCAGCTGAATGATAAGCGATTTTCCACAAAGCGTCATTTTTAATTTTTTTTAATTTTCATTTTTTATTGATGCTTCAGTTCTTCTTGGATAACCACCAGAACGAACCTATACAATGATCAAAAGAAGTATCAAAATCGAAGGATTTTTTCCAAATCTACTCGTTGATACTCACTAAATACTAACTTTTTTCTGAAAGTCAGTTAATAAAAAAGGACAATTTGTGTAAAATCCCATATCATTCAGCTGCTTTTAGAGAACAACAAAAAACTTGCTCACTTTAATGCCGATATCTTTCTGAATTTTTACGATATTTAACTAGATTTTTTTTTAAATAAGTTGCTCCATAGAAACCTATAAATTAGCCAATACCTATTAAATTAAACCAATACCTATTAAATTATGTAAAATGATCCTTGTTATCGTTCGCGCATGCGCAGATAAAAATTATTTCATACAATTGCTCATATTTCCTAAAATATTTAATATATTTATATTCCCGATACACTATATTGTTTTTACTATATTTTGTCAATTTTTCTGAAACCAGCGTTAAATTTGGTTGAAAACCCTGCATTTTATAATAAAAAAAACATGCAAGAATTTTTAATTTTTTTAAATAAATCGCTATATCTCTATTAATATTTACACAAATTCTTACACAAAAGAATACACATATTGCGCAATATTTGTTTATTTATATTCGGTAGCGGTAGATCATTTCGTGCATTTTATTTTACAGGTTGATCCCAAGTATTATTTTTTTCTTTGATTTTTTGTTGGCTCCCTAAATGCCCCCCTTATCAAATCGACATGGCTAAATATGAGGTCATACCTGTTCTTTTCAATCCTCAAATTCCAGAAGAATCTGTCAAGTATATTGCTAAATATTCGACAAAATGTCTAAAATTTAAAGTTGCCGGTCATTAATGGCAATATAGTGTACTTATTACCTACATACTAAAGTACATTAGTACTTACTTATTTTTTTTTTGTATAAATAAATCTAATATTTTCACTTTTAGTGCTTTTTTAGACACACTGACAGCAAAAGTAACGCTCTTTATTGACATATAATTAACATGATCTGCCTGGTTTTAAGTTTTTTAAGTTGTTTATACTTTTTCATACAGGATCTGATATCCCATACGAAAAAAAAATAAAATAAACGCGTGTGGAACATAGATCCTGCTGGTCCACTTACCGCATTTGTATAGGGCAACTGGACCCATGAGGAAGGAAAGATGATATATGTATATATATATATTTAAAATATTAAACTGTAATTTTGAGCATTTCTATCTTATAGAGAGAACCTAACTGAACACATTTACAGAAGTTCAGTCTTTAATTCAAATGAACATTAGCTTTTTGAAGCTGAATTGTCAGAAGCTCCAGAGTCACATTGTAAAATCATGGCCTAGTTGCCCCAACTAATCTTATAAAGAACTTCTCAAGAATCTTGAAATATAGGAATCCAAAATTACAGCTTATTTCATCAAGTAGTTAGGGTAGGGTTGTGCAAGAATGCGTGATGTACAAGAGTACGCAGAGTGATCATCTAATTCCAAGAAAGAGTTTGCATTTAGCTACAGTTTGAAACAATATAATAACACGATAAGTTAATGGTTAATAAACCGCATATTTCGGTGAAATTGTTAATGATTTAGAAGAGAAAATGTGATTTTGGCCTTCTCGTTATAATATTTATGGTTTTTGAAAACAGGTTGATAAGAAATATTATAAGCTAATTTACTTTTTTGGTTTTTATGGATTACATTATTATTGAACTACGTGTCACCTTAGTGATTTGGATTTTCTTTTGAACAGATGACATTACTGATTAGTCAAACATATTTACTGTTTATAGTGCAAGAAAGTGCTCCTGCTTTTGGAAAAACTGCGACCGTTGGTAAAGTAGGAATTAAATAAACTCTTGTACAGCCTTTCAAATATTACCCTTTTTATATGCTGACTTTTCAGAAACTTGTAGACCATTAGAATCTAAACTTGTTGAATCACATACTTCAGTTGAGCCCCATAACACTGAAAATGTAGAGGAAAGAGAAAATTCTTTCAATAGAAAATGATATTTCAGAAAAGACAGAAAAGGTATGTAAAGAAACGACGCACACTCAATGTAAAATAAACCTAACTTCGGTTTCGTAAGTATAGCTTCAACTTCAAGAACTTCATCTTACTTCAAATTAACAGAGTTATCCACCGCATCCAGAATCATCTGTGCAGCAATCCGATATCAAGAGGAGTAAAAAGTCTGAAGTTTTAAGTAGTTCATCACACATAAAGCAGCTTGAAGATGACAGTGCGGAAAAAAACCAAAACCGTTTACGAAAACAGAGTAAAAGTAAACGCAAGAGGACAAAACTATACAAAAAAAAAAAAAAAAAACTGGATATATCTATGCTGCTAAGAAATGTATAGCGAACAAATTGTAGAGGATTGGATCAAGTGAATTTCTTGCAGAGAATACTGGCATGAAGAATGCACAGACTACGGAGGTCGTGGTCACTAAAAATGTGACGTTTTGTAAGTGAAACGCTTCCTTTTTTAGGTGCGTTCGTAATTATATAAATACGTAGCACCTATAGTCGTCGTTCAGTCCGTCCGTCCGTCTGTCCGCATGTAACAGAGCAAAAACTACCCAACCGAATGGTCTGAAATTTCAAATATATGATTGTTGCAAAATTTTGTCGAGCCATTTCAAATTTTATGAAAATCGGATGTATAGTTTAATTACAGGGACAGTCAAAAGTTTTTCTTTACATTACGGCCAATGGGAAAAATTATTGCAAGTGCATTTTAATGATATTAGAGCCTTCCGAATGATCTGAAATTTTAAAGATATAACTGTTGCAAAATTTTGTCGAGCCCTTTCAAATTTTAGGAAAATTGGATGTATAGTTTAATTACAGGGACAGTCAAAAGTTTTTCTTTACATTACGACCAATGGGAAAAATTATTGCAAGTGCATTTTAATGATATGAGAGCCTTCCGAATGATCTGAAATTTTAAAGATATAACTGTTGCAAAATTTTGTCGAGCCCTTTCAAATTTTAGAAAAATCGATGTATAGTTTAATTACAGAGACAGTCAAAAGTTTTTCTTTACATTACGGCCAATGGGAAAAATTATTGCAAGTGGATTTTAATGATATTAGAGCCTTCCGAATGATCTGAAATTTTAAAGATATAACTGCTGCAAAATTTTGTCGAGCCCTTTCAAATTTTAGGAAAATCGGATGTATAGTTTAATTACAGGGACAGTCAAAAGTTTTTCTTTATGTGGTATCGTACCTAAAACATTTCTAGGTAGACACAAACACGTGGTAGATAAATTCTACCAAGAGAAAATAAAAAAAAAACTGATCGTATAGATTATTCATTACATAAAAAAAAACCCACCTAAAAAGGAAAAATGCTGCTGTGGGAAGGAAAAATTAATACAGAGATATTTTTACTGATTTAAATTAATGTTTATTTAAGGAATAGGATATAAGCAATTAATATTAAAATCTAGTTCATCTTTAAAAAAATTACACATACAATATTAACAAGTATCATTATTTATTTAATCTTTTAGTTTAAAACTAACAAAGATAGATTGCAAATTTGTTCATGATTGAAAATGATTTATAATTTCTTCGGATAAAATAAATAAGAGGTACCTCTATTAATGTTTACAGTATTTTCATAATTTAAACAACATCTCCAGGCAATTCGTCGGTGTCATTTAGTCTTCTCTCTGAAGACTCTCCACAATCTTGATACTCAATTTCAGCATCATTGCGGCCAATTGGTTTTACTAGCTCCGGACTCCGCGATCTCTCTCGCTCTTCTCAACCTTCCAGCCGACACACGGTCGCTCCTTCCACCTTGCAGCCGAGCCTGCCTCCTCCGAACTCCGATCTTCCGAAGAGAAAAAAAGCCCACGTTTTTAGCGAAGATCTCTCCTTTTATCCTCTTGCTTCCTTACCTCTTTCGTCCAGCGCAACGGTACAAAGTTCCGTTCCGCGCCGAAAAACACAGAGATATGCGCTATTATTTATTTTTAGGTCTTTTTGAAATGAATTAATCATCATTTAAATAACACATAATATCTATTTTTACACAGTATTTTCCGATTTTTAAAAGGAGTCTTAGTTGCATGTAAAACGTGGTCCGATCGTACGCGGATGAATACTCAAAACATCGCCGATTCGGAACCACGTGCGATTAAAAATGAAATAATAAATTAAGCTTAATTATTTACAAATAGAATAACTCTAAAAACTTCTAAAATAATATTATTTTGTCATTTGAACACATATTTTCAATATTAAATTGCGATTTAGTTGTAACTTTAAATATTTTTTTTTTCTACATTTTTAAACATTATAGGCTTATATTTTACACATAAAATATTCATAATTACTGAGGAAAAAGTCTTTACATTGGCGGGCGCCAAGCCAACATAAAAAAACTTCCTCAAAATATTATTTGGCATTACAATAAACCATTAAGTATAATATGGAGTAATTTGAACTATTGACTGACAGAAAAAGAAGTTATTCTAAAGTAAAAAAAACCAACTATTATCTATATAAAACATCTTAAAAATTAGCATTACTTTTTTTTTTTTTTTTTTTTTTTTTTTTAATATTTAATTATTTAAGGAAAACTCAAATTATCAACATAACATTTACATTACGGCCAATGGGAAAAATTATTTCAAGTGCATTTTAATGATATTACAGCCTTCGAGATTGGTCTGAAATTTTAAAGATATAATTGTTGCAAAATTTTGTTGAGCTATTTCAAATTTTAGGAAAATCGGATGTATAGTTTAATTACAGGGACAGTCAAAGTGTTCCGTTACATTACGGGGAATGGGGAAAAAATATTGGAAGTGCATTTTAATGATGTATCAGACTATGCGCTTTATGAAGTGCAAAAAATTATACATTCAGTACAATATGGGGTGCAAAAAATAATTATAAAACTACTTATAGTACGAACGCACCTCATTTGCCCCGTTTGACGAGCAATTTCCAACTTGTTTATACTGCGCACTCATGCAGATGTGCCTGCTCATGTGCCGTGCTCACAATGGTTGTACAAGACTGCGCATTCAGGAGGAAATTTTTTTTTCAAATAATATCGGAAATTTTTCTTATAAGTTGATGAATGTAATTTTTTTGTTAGCTTAATAATCTAAGATTACAAGTAACGTATAAAACCTTCACTTAAATATCTTCATTTATTCAAATAATACCGAAAATATTTCTTGTAAGTTGATGAATGTAATTTTTTGTTAAGCTAATAATTTAAGATTACAAATAAAGTGTAACACCATCACTTAAATATCTTCATTTATTATTACTGTTATCATTTATTAATCCCATTCAATGAAATATTTAAAGTGAGCAATCCTGCACCAGCTTACCCTATTAGTTCTGTTTAAAAACTACCCATATTGCAATCTGTCTTGTAACGATTATAGACTATAACGTAACGAAATTAATTTCAAATGAAATGTTCGAAAGTTTAAACCTTCATAATTGCTAAACTTTTGGATCGAATGATTTTTCGTTTAGTATCCGAAGATACAATTTACCGAAAAAGAAAAAATAAGATGTCAAAATTCGGTGTTCGTATTGAAATTGGTAGAATTTTAGCATGAGGATTATCCAAAAGTTTCTTTTTATAACATAAATTTAAAGCAAACATAATTTTCAGTCGAATGACAATTTCCAATTTTTTCTGCACCAATTGGAATATTAAAATGTTTGGTTATTTTTGTTCATTGCCGACTGTATGTTTTAGTCAAAACCTCTTCTCGTCTTAATTGTGATGTTTATGTATATCAATACTGAAGTGTTACACTTTAAAAAAACTTTCATGAAAATAAAAATTATGTTTTCACCAAAAAACCCAGAACAAGAAAATGATTCGAATCATAGGGACATTCTTATAAGGTGTTGATGATTGGTAACTTTGATTTTAAAACAAATAAACATGTGTTTGAAGTTTTAATTAAATGTAAAAATCGGGAAAATCATGCATTTTCCAAACGAAAAAAAATACATATAATATTGTTTGTTAGGTTTTTAATTTCAAAGTGAAATTTTACTAATTAAAAGCAAGGGTTTTTCTAAAAAGCCACATTTATCAAAAAATTAAGAAGGAAATTTAGAAAGACTTAATCATTCCCATATACGTACATTTGTAATGTAATATCGTTCCATATTTAAAGTCTGTAGCTTAAATAACCACACATTAAGAATTCTTACTAATGAGAATTTTCAGCAGAAAGCATTTCAAACCTTAAAGAGCTATTGACGATTCAGAAGATTTCACTTTTACGTAAGATGTGGAGTAAATTCTAATTAATATTTTTCTTGTAAACTTTTTTCTTGTAGAACAATATCTCACCTTTTGAAGAAATTTTTGTGCGAATCTTACACTGTGAGAATGCGTAACTCACATGAGGAAAACTCTACGTCTGAACATGTGTCTCTTAAGCTTTTTTCTCTAAGACAAAAATTTGAAATGACATGGTTTGGTTAATTGAAAGAAAACCATTAAAATTTGCTTTATCTCAGCAACAAGCTTCTTAATTAAAAAAAATAGGTCCATAAAAGCTGTAGTATGGTGATAATCTCACTATTTTTTTATTATATCTTTACTGACTGCACGTTACATAATACTTGTTTCTGCGAAGTGCAATACAATCCATGAAAAAATATTGGGTAACAATATCTTACTGTAAAAGCACAATTATCTTGCGTGTGCCATTTTAAATATTTCCGATTCTGAGAAATCCGATTTAATATATATTATTAACAAAGAATAATTAATAACTTGAATGCACCCGAATCACATTTGAGTAGCGAATACGAAGTTGAATGCCAAACCTCTAGGGCGTCCAATCACGATGAATATATCATTGGGTTTTATGTCGTCAGCGTCTATTTTTCAACGTGCATTCCTGCTGAATATAACATCAAGTTTCATTTCACGTTTCTCAGTTTTGAATTTAATTGTTATGTCTCCAGAAGCTTATTTAACAGAATTGTTTCCTTGGGGATTGCATGCATGTCCGTATTATCACATTACTTTATATACAAATAAGAATAAGGAAAATGTTTCCTCGATTTAATCTTGTTATAGAATATACAACTATGTAACTTCAAATATGGGTGACTAAGTATTATATAACACTTTATTTGCGGAGAAACCTTCGCATGTATACTTTCATAAAGAACGGAGGATGGACAGTGAACCGGACAGTGGATGGACAGTGGACCGCTAGGCTAGAAATGGTTTGATTTTCCGCATATTATAAGTGATACCAAGGAGTAAATGAAATAAATATTTAATCAAATTGAAATGTTTTATTTATCATTTAAAACACTTTTTAAAAATAAAAAATAAAGATAATTAATTAAAGAGCATTTTATAGACTAAACTGAAAACATAGGGCTTATTGCTAATTAAAAACAGAAACTATTTAGTCATCTTCATCATCACTGTTACAGTTTTTACAAAAAACAAATGAAGTATTTCCCTTTGCGCACTTGTCATGGGACCACCTTTTGCATCTAAGACATTGAACCCAGTCTTGTTCTTTTTTGGACTGGTTGTATGATTTCAAATAATAAATACGCACACAGTTTTCATCTTTGTCATCAGATTCATGCACAATTTTCTTTTTTCCAGAGTGTATCAACTTTTTCCTTTTTGCAGTTTTTGGTTTCAAACGTTTTCATTTGCTGTCTTCTTGTTCTGGTTCCACAGAAACTAGTAAATTTTTACCTAATTTCTTCCTTTTGTTTTGTTGTGTCATTCTTTTTTTCTGTTTCTTTTTTAACTGCTCTTGTCTGAGGGTTTCTTTAACCGGAGTATCAGTTAGGATTGCGGACATCCTCTTTTTCTTCTCTTTCTTGGTGCCAAACCTTTGTCCTGCCTTTTCAAATGGTTTGAGTTTCATATATTTGTTTATCCTTAACTAAGTATTATTAGTTCACAATGAGTTTCAATAAGTTCAGCACAAATTTTACTCACCTTGACAGAAAACAAGTTATCCTTTCCGCATGCTAGACCGAAGCTCGACTGACGCTCAAAAATGCCCGAGAATACCCGCTAGGGAGCAGCATCAATCTGTCATGACTGGTGGCGCGCCAGTTATAACGTGTTTTGAAAAAGTGCACTACGTAAACGTGCCCCATGTATAAACGTTCCCCGGTCTACCCTACCTTTGACAAAAATTGCCAGCGCTCTGCAGATTGAGCAACCTGCGACGGTAACAGGCGGTCATATTTTGCTCACATAACCTTATTGGCAGTAGCATCTGCTCTACCATCTACACTGTTAAAAATATCGTGAAAAATTACCCGTGCTTTTAAAGGCTATCTATTTCTGACCAATGAGAACAACACTACATAGTCGTTTATGAAGCGTTCTCATTCGTCAGAAAATAGATAGCCTTTAAAAACAGAGGTAACTTTTCACGATATTTTTAACAGTGTACACAGCTCAATAGAACATATCGCAGGTAATCGAACTCCATTAAACTATAGGTACGTAAATAAACTATTTTTGTTTCCTGAACCATAATGATTGTCAAATATATTACTGATCCTTCAAGGATATCATTATCGTCCCAGGTAGCTCAATCAGTGCACCATTGGCAATTTAAGACAAAAGTCCTGAGTTCGAATCTCGGCTTCTGCAATTTGTCGCTCTGTTGGAAAATTTCGATTCGTATGACAGCTTTACCAATATTATAAAAAAAATATATGCATTATTTAACAGTTCCATTTTCCTCGAACTTATCTAATTCTTTCGATTATCAATCGAGAACTGGAATTAGTTTCAAATTCTTTCCAAAGCTGTCTCTATAATCTTTTCTAAACTCACAGTAACACAACACGATAAATGTCCTTTGTTCAAAGCGTAGTTTGATATCAACGACTCTTTCCAGTTAGAAGAAGAAAGACGAATAAAATGTTATTAGCGAATAATTTGTATATACATTTTATTTTAAAACCCTACATGATTCAATACAAATTTACGGTTAGTGACTGTCACTTGATTAGAGTGTTTTAGTGTTGATCAAAGAACGAGAGATATAGTTACATTTTATAGAAAGATTTAACTTTTGCAGCATTTAAAGACAAAATTTTTTTATTTACATTTCAATAAAGTTAGACCTTTCTCTAGAACATTTATTAAAACTGCTTCCGTCAAATTGAGTTAAAGAATTTCGAAAACTTTTAAACATTAAGATTTTTCATACGAATTGAATATTTCCAACAGAGCGAAAAAATGTCCAAGCCCGGAATCGAATCCTGATACTTGGCTTACAGGGACAATGCTCTGCCGTTTAAGCTAACTGGGTCGACAACCGGCAAGTATATTTCGTGAAATGATGACTTTCATCCTGTAAATGCTATAGTTATAGCTCAGATGAATGAAACTAGCGCTGCAGTTCGCAGCCAAGTCCAACAAATAAGAGTGAATTATGTCAGACAGGTATCGTCCAGATGGAATAACAGGTAAGGCATTGGCACGGCACGCCAAGTATCCAGGTTCGATTCCTGGTGTGGATAGTTTTCGCTCTGTTAGAATAAACTTCGACTGTGCTACTCCAGCCTTGAATATGAATATTACTAGGTATCTATGCATATTTACTTCATGTTTAAAATGTAAGCCCGGTGTCCCAGTTACCCAAAAAAATGTTCAAGAATGGGGTAACTGGGACATATATCAGGGGTAATTGGACCATGTTGGATCTAATTACTCCAATAGTTATAAATAATTTTTTGAGCTTCTCTTACTACGAGAAATAAATTACTCCATTGTTTTTTGTTCACAATAAAGAAAATTACGGAATACCTTATTAACATTACGCAATAAAATAAAAAAAAGCATATTGGGTGATTTCAAACCAAATTTCTCAACCCCTTGAAAGGCGGTGATGCCGTTATGGCATCACATAATTTTAATCCCTAATTACCACATTGGCACCGGAGTTTTATAATGAAAATTTCACCTTTTATTAAGTACGCGAAAATATACTTTTGCTTTTTTACAAATAAATTATCTTGTAAATACTGATTATTTCAACATTTTACGAAAACAAGTACCTTGCCCCTGAAAGTGAGTTAGCCAAACCTTGAAATTGTACGATACAGATAAAGGATGTAAGTACTTACGTAGCCGTTTTTTATAGATTTACCTTGTTATTTTTTTCTTAAAATACCCATGTAACTTTTATACTTATTACCTATACTAAAGTACATAAGTACCTATTTAATTTTTATGTTTTTTGTATACATAAACCTAATATTTTCATTTTCAGAGCTTTTTCTTAGACACATTTACAGCAAAGGCTTCCCTTACAACGTTCGTTAGTTGATATATTATTTACACGATCTGCCTGTTTTAAAAAAATTTAAGGTGTTTACGCTTTTTCAAACCGGACCTGATATTCCATATGAAAAAAATAAATAAACGCGTGTATAACATAGACACTCCTGGTCAACTTATCCCATTTGTATAGGGCACCTGGACCCATAAAGAAAGAAATGTGTTATATGTATATATATATATATTAAATATTAAAATGTAATTTTGAGCATTACTATCTGATAGAGGAAACTTAATAGAACACAAATTATACATTAATACATTAATAGAACACAAATTTTAGACTTTATTTCAAATGAACATTAACTTTTTGAAGCTGAATTGACAGAATCTCCAGAGTCACATTGTAAAATCTTGCCCCACGTAACCTTAAAACATTTCGGTCAGTTATCTAGTTTCTTGCTTGCTTCATTTAGCCTCGATGTAAAAAAAAAAAATAAAATTCTGCAGCAATAATCCAATGCGATTCTTTATTAATTATTAAATAATGATCAAATATTTTCTGCAATAATGAGTAAGATCAAACAATTTTCTGCAATAATGAATAATTAGTTAACCTGTTTTGTAAACTTTTCTCCGCATGAAAAAAAATTGTAACACAATATATTTTTGAACAACGCATTTATTTTTTTCAAGATATTCTCCATTATCTATGCTTGGAAATCAATATGCAGAATATTTCATTTATGTATATACGATTATTAAACACCTTATCTATATCAGAATTTTATATTAAAATGTAAATGTAATCTAAATTCAAATATGCTATTCCATACTTTGCATTATATACTATGAAGAAAACACATAAAATATAAGAGTTTTCATAAGAACTACTCTGTATATTCATCCATTATTTCTCCTTTAAATAAAACATTGTTTTTCTTCTAAACATTGTAAGATATTTTAGCCAAGTTAAGTTTACCATGAAAATAAAAATTAGGATTTAAAAGACAGTTAAACTTGCTCATTGTAAAGTTCTTGAATATATGTATAAAGAATGTTTCTGAATAACTATTAATCTATACTAATAAAAGAATAAATTGTTCTGTGTGTGTGCATGTGTGTCTGTGTGTGATGGCTAGTAAAATCTACGGCACGTACGAGGTTCAAATTTTTTGTGAGAATAGCCCAACGTCTCTCCTGATATACCTGTTTCTCAGAATTTTAATATTCTAATTATTAGATGAGTAATTAATTAACATTCGGACATCACTCTCATCAAAAGTACGCCTTTTTCCCCTCAGATTACTTTCGGTTGGCTGGTTCATAAAGCATCGCTCATCAAAAATACGTTTCTTTCTTTCCGATTGCTTTCGGTTGGTTGGTGGTATAAAGCTTTCTCAGAAATAAATAAGTAAACCGGGATACAATTAAATAAACCAATTTGAGTGCTTAATGTTTCAAGTGTGACTGTTTTTTCTACTAAATATTAAATTTTAGCATGAAGGTGAAACACGTGCTTTGAAAACGTATTTAATAATAATGAACTTTAAGAGAATGGATTAGTTTCAAATTACGTCACAACCTAGCAATCAACTTGACAACCTGGCAGGCTTTTTGTTTGCCACACTGTTTTCTGTTTTTTTCTCTACTTTGATTGGTTGAGCAATAATATCTCCTAAAAAATCGGCGATTTTGGTTGGTTTACGGAAAATTGGAGGTGCCTGTTTGATGCTGATCTATTTAGATAGCAAGAAATGTGTTTTTTAAACGTTAAATAAAAGATTATAATACTCCTTACAGGCTCTTTCACCACTAGAAATTAGAAATTGGCAACAATAAGTCCTTGCTTTCTAATGCTTTCTGCTGCTGTAGCGAGTAGAAACAGTTTTCATAGAATTTAAATTCTCATTTTTTATATTGATAATGATTTTTTTTTTTCAGAAGTGTTTTTTTAAAGACATTTTTAAACGTATTTTCTAATTGCTCTTTTTTATGCTTTTAAATACAGAAAAATGTTCCGAATTTATCGCCCGTCTGCTATACAGTGCCACGGGGAGTGGAAACTCATGTCGGATGTTCGTACAGAACTTTTTGCATCCTTAATTTATGAGTAGTGGTTATTTCCGAAGAGTAATTTTCCGCAACTTTCTTAAATTTTTATATAATTCCCCTACCCCCTCGACTAATATATCTACAAATATGTTTAATAACAGAGTTTCGTTCGGATGTAGGTTTGTTAAGAACAGAGTGCGCCCCCTGGAGGCGGAAAGTGGAATTAACATATTTTACGGAGCATGTACAGAACGCCTGCAATAACGGTGAAGCAAAGCAAATATTTTAATTCTTGGTTAAGACCCCCCTCCGGCCCATCCATGTGTCTACGGGTAGGTTGCGCGAAGAGGTTTCGTATATATACGTTTTTGTTAAGAATAGAGTGCGCTCCCTGGTGGTGGAATGTAGAGCTAACAGACCGCGATTTCATTTAAAGTAGGGAATCTAACAAGGCGATCAGTTTGAAACTTCAAGAAAGTTTATATCACATTAGAAAAAGTTTATATTAGAATGTCGCGTGAAATTTCGAGCAGGTGAGGAGAGGGGGAGGGGCGATAGAATTCTTTTTTTTTACCTTTGTGTTTCTTACCGTTTCCGGTGTGGTTTCTTCACGGAGACCTGGATAAATGTGTCTTATTAAATATAAAAATGTCAAAAGTTTGTTACCAGTATTTCCGAATAGTAATTTTAAAAATAACTTAATTTCTTGCTTAAGACCGCCACCCCCTCGAGTAACATATCTACTGATAGGGTGTGTAAAGGAGATTTTATTAATAATAGAGTGGGCTCCCTCGTGGTACATAAGAAAAAGTTTATAAAAAATGGCACGTGAAATTTCGGGCAGGTGGGGGGGGGGCAGTGGAGGGGCGAAATATTTCTCTTTTTTTTACCTTTGCGTTTCATACCGTTTCAGGTGCGGTTTTTTGACGGAGTCCTCAGATACATGCTACTTAGTACATATAAATGTGACAAAAGTTAAGTTACACTATTTTCGAATAGTAATTTCAACAAATATCTTAAATTCTATCTGAAGACCGTCACCTCCTCGAGTAACATATCTACTGATAGGTTGTGTAAAGGAGATTTTGTTAAGAATCGAGTGCGTTCCCTCGTGGTGGAACGTGGAACAGACATAACGCGATTTTGTTAAAATTAGGAAATCTAACAAGGCAATCTGTTTGAAACTTTAAGAACGTTTATAATAAAAAAGATAAAGTGTAAAAAAGAATGGTGTGGAAATTCTGGGGAGGGGCTATAGATTTCTTTTTAAAAAAATAGCGTTTCTGACTTTTTATGTGCCGTTTTTTGAGGGAGTCATGTGATATATGCTATTTATTAAAAGTTGCAGACATTATGTCTGCTTTGAAAAACACCTACTTTTATTTTGGAGAGTTGATAAAAACCATAGGGTAAAATTTTAATGGGAGTTCAAATTTAAATCAAAATTTTAAAAATACAGCATTTACAGATTTTAAACTTTAGCTTCTCGGCCTATCATTGTACCCTAATTAAGAGCATGTATATTAAAAAAAAAAAATTGATTCAGAACTTTTTGTTCGAAATATAAAAAAATCGACTTTTAAAAGATACGCTTTTTCTAATAGCGAATGAACGTGAATTTGTTAAAATTTGGAAAATGAACTAAATGATTGACTTGAAATTTTCACGTAAGTTATAACAGCCCTTTGGCCACTGTTTTGTAGAGTGATATTTGTATGGAACATATTGCGCTCTCTGTTGGTGGAAGGTTGAACTACCCACTGTTTCGAATAGTAATTTAAGCAAATATCTTAATTTCTTATTTTAGTCAACGTCCTTATTTTAACACAATGTTTATCGAAGCATCTAAAAATACCAGAATTACATCACCTATAAAAGTTTTGAAACGTTCGGAACCTTAGGAATATTTTTTACAAAATAAAATGTCTGAAAATGTCTACGAAATCAGTAAAAACTAGGGTATTTTGTCGCAGTTCCGCTCGCTTTCGGTACACATAGACTCCAAAAATCAACTTAAGCAAAATAGCACGTATCTTCAATTTAATATTTTTCTTGCGATTTTTTATATTAAAAAAATATAAATTCAGACAAAAGGAATTAAAGGTACAAAAACATACAAATTTGAGATTCATTCATCACGGGTCCGGGCAACGCCGGGTGGGTCTGCTAGTAATAAATAATTTAACATTTTGTTTCTTTAAAGTCACTTCTTTATTTATTAGAATAGCATATTTCTTTTTGCGAATTTCCCAAGTAAAATTTTAACGAAGAAAAATAGAATCTAGTATATAATCTGCAAAACATTTTCGTATTTTTTATGAAATCTTAGTTTTATTATTTTTTTTTTAATTGCAGATAACTAAAATTTACATTTATTGAGGTACACCATGGAAATATAAAAATATGAAAATACATGCTTTCAATCATTATTTAGTTTCCAGAACAATTACAGCTTCCTCATTATCATTGTTTAAAGCCCAGTACCTTCAATCAGTTAATTTATTTACCGTATATACTCGCGTATAAGTCGACCCCAAATTCGAGAGGAATAAAAGGCTGAGTAGCAGTATATAATAAAATTTATCTCCGTCTTATCTAAATGCAGAATTTGCTGATATTAAATTAGGCGAAGATGACTACGAGAAAATACTGGTATGCAACATATTTTTTTCCTGAATTTAGGGGTCGACTTATACGCGAGTATATACGTTAATCAATATTTGAATAAAAAGTAAAGAAAAAGTAATTACTGGATTTTTTATTTAAAAACGGGAATTAAAGAAAGACAATTCGTATCTCATCACAAACATGAACTACGGGATCAGTAAGTTTTTAAAGATTTATTGAAATTTGTAGAATTGTAGGGGTTTTGTTTGTTAAGATTGGGTTTTAACATGTCTGTCGTTGCAAGCATCACAGTATGGTCATTATCAATGACATTCATTTATTTCTAGGAAATAATAAATTAATGAAATGTTGGTTTACATTCTGAAAGTATATTTTTCACTCATTTTCTCACTTGAAAATTTCTCACTCATTTACTGACTAAATTTAAAGTTAAAACATGATACATACAGATATGACAGTGGTTTACAGTGGAAGAGTTTTTTTAGTTTTTGGAAAAGAAAAATTAGATCTCGCGTTATCGAATTTTATTGTCTCTTGACAAACATTGCAGCACCGTTTCTTTCGGAAAATCGTTGTAAAACAGAAACATTTTTTGAACGGTCCACTGTCTTTATGGAAAAATTGAAACAAAATTCGATTTCATATTTCCCGAATAAGAGCAACTGCCAGTCTAATGCATTTACTACAGTGGTGGAAAATTGGCGCAGAGGTGGAGCCTATTCATACCACTAAATTATAGTAGTATTTTGCCTCTTATCTAATGATCAAATTTCTGAGTTTTTATTAAACTAAATAATACCATAAAAATTTAGTGGTGTCAATAGGCTCCGCCTCTGCGCCAATTTTCTACCACTGTTACTAAGAAAAATTAGTTTTCAAATATGTCAGAAAATAGTCACTTTATATTTGAAAACAGTTTTAGACTCAAATTAAAATACACGTTTTACTTAATATTTTAAAAGCAAAATATGAGATTTAATCATAAACCCTGTACATATATACTAAAAAATCAGTTAATTGGTATCTAAATTAAATGTAGTTACCTCTACTAATGATTATTGTTACGTATCTTCAATTAATTTAATTTAAGACATGCTGAAACTTTGAGAAAAAAAATACAATAATATATATATATATATATACACATATATATATATTCATTTTGATGATTTTATAACAAAAAAAATACAAATCTATAACTGTTTTTATGAAAGCAGTGAATTCATATCTTAAGGAGAACCTCCCTATCAGCTGTTCATTTTTATGTAATATCTCTTGAACCTCAGAATCGTCAAAAATAGCCACAGTCAAAGCGTTGACTAAATTGTGGCATCTTATGTTGAGGTTACTACGTGTGACTCCGCTGTTAAGACTTCTGGTAATTATCTGTGTCATAAATTTGAATGCACTTTTTAATTGGGAGTGATTGATTTCCCTTATAAGCAAGCAAGAAGGCAGTGACGTCAATGGAAATCAAAGTTGCGAAGTCACATATGTGACCAAAATAGAACTCCTCCCCTCAGTGACGTCACTGAAAGTCACAGAGGTGATATGCGACAAAAATACCACCCCTCTCTGAAATCACATTGTCACTAAAATGTAAACTTCTTAAAAAACCTTAAAAAACGGACTTCAAGACATATTATATAGTAAAGAGAGGAGAGTTCGCGTGGTAGGAGAGATTGCGCACAAAGAGATTCGACGGGAAGGACTAGAGTGCGCGCGCAGCGACTCCAGGTATTTGTACAGCAGCATTAGTGCAGTGTCTACATGGATGTGCATATTGATTGTTCCAAGCGTCTTGCATAAAGCAGTGCTATTTTGTTTTGTTTTTCTAAAGTAAGTGCTTGAATTTTCATAACTGTTCGTTAGTATTTTTATAGAACGTCAGCAGAGGTGCCAAGCTCGCACTAACCTTCCGTAATGAGTAGATTAATTTAACCAAGTTTCGAACCAGAAAAATTATTTGATGAATATTTATTTATTTAATTCTAGTTTTCTACATGGAACTTATTTAATTTCATCTCTGAAAAAAAATTCCGGTGCGAAATGTATTAAACCAGGGTTAAATTAACCCACATATTACGGAGGATTAGTGGCAACTTGGCACCTATGAACGTCAGTAATACAAAATATTTTGAATTTAAACGATTTCTTATAAACTACTAACCTGGACTAAGTATGCGAATACCAACAATTCATTTTAGAAATGGTCATATTTAAATAAAAGGCCGCACAATCTCACCTACCAAAATAGGAGAGTTTACGCATCTGCTACTTAGGAGAGATGGCGCATTTCCCCATATGTTTAAGTGCTAGGAGAGATTATACAGCTTATTGATAAATTTGTATGAATTGCAAATTGCGTGTAAAACGTATGAATGAATCAATTTTGAAATACTTTCGGAAAAACAAATAATTATCAAAACAAAATTTGGCAAGAAATTAATTTGCAAAAATATACTTTTGCAGATAAAAATTTTATTAATAAATAATAATACAGTTGTTATTAAATAAATTTTATGTCATTATTTTTGTTAATAAATTAATATTATACTTGTTAATAATTTAATTAAATATTTATATATATATATTTTAATTTATGGACAATTAATTTGCTAATAAATTAATTTTGTTAACTAAAATAAATTTTCTAATACCATGTTTTGGAAAAGCTTTCACCCATCCCAAGTAGTGTCATGCCATCGAAATCAAAAGGAAACAGAGTTCAACTAATGTTACTGATCCACAAAATATGCATGAAAAAAGACTTAAGAAGGATGCCGCTACAAAAAAAAAAAAAACTGCTGAAGATAAGGTGTTTCCACAAAAAGTGGGATAGAAAAACTAAAGGGAAAAAAACCGAAGGTCAGTGAGGATGATTGCACTGAATGTCTGAAACTGTACCAGGACACAACTTCGACAACTGACTGGATTCAATGTATTGCTTGTTGCAGGTGATTGCACGAAAGATGCACGGTTTACCACAATAAGTCCATCGATTGTGAATGACGACAACTTCGTTTAGCAAACAAAATACAATGAAACTGTGGATATGGAAATGAAGTAATTTTCAAGTTAAACATGTTATCAACTAAATTAATGTTATTTTGTAATCTTAGTAGGGCTTTCTTTTCTGATATTTTAATCTTCTTAAATTAAAATTTTTAACTGTTGTTAAAATTCTTTCTTTTATTTATTATTTAAACATTTGGTTGAAATATTCACTCCTTATACAATAATATTTACTCACAAAAACCTTTCAACAATGTCGATTAAGTGTAATTATTATTGTTAACAATTTAATTGTAGTTATTATTAATAACAATCTCTTCTACCTATGTGCGCAATCTCTCCTACCCATGTGCGCATTCTCTCCTACCCTGTAAGGAGAGATTGCGCAAAATAATTTTCTTGGTTTTATTGCTGCTGTTCCATTAAATTACATTATAACAATAAAATAACAATTGAAATGCATAAAAAACAAATGAAGTCAAAATTATTCATGCATAGATTAGTAAAATATTAATATTTAGATTTATTATTATTATTATTTTGAAATGTGCGCAGACTCCTCGCTTTACCTTACATAAAAAATTAAACTTTCGTGGCGTCACAATGACGTAACAGTAAGCCATTTCACAACCGTGACTATAAAACAAATTGAAGCCTACAGAACGAAAACCAAGTGTGGCAAGGTGTATTTTTTTAAAGGGGGGGGGGGGTGAGTAGTTTTGCGACAATGAGTCTGATTCCATGACATTTGTATACACTTAATTATGTTTGTACACCTACAGTATTATTAATTTAAATAACTTATGAAACATAAAATTTTATAATAACCCTTTTCTTTTAAATCATCCTCGTAAAGGAAAAAAAAATATATGTGGCGGTATGTTTCCTCAGCCTCTTCATCCAGCTACTACAAAAATAATTTCAAAATTTAACGCATTTTGCTTCTTTATAGAAAGTAGGGGTTTATCTTTAAACGTCCTCCGAAAAATGAAAATTTATGGGAGCCTGAAGTAATTTCACAATATACATAAAATGTAACAGATCGTGGAAAATATCAGTCTTTCAATGGGTACATTTGCAATTATAGACGACAATTTTCGACATGGGTGTAAAACATTTTTGGAACTTGATATTTCATTTAATAGAAAAGAAAAGCAAAATGCATTAACAAGCATTAGGAGCTCATATAAGCTACACTTAACACTTTTACTGACACTTCTGGTTGAAAGAACTTATCTTGAACTAAATACAGAATCATTTTAAAGTATTGTACAACAATACTAGATGATCCACCCGCCGTTGCATGGGCGCGTGATGAATGACCCTTAAATGAACCTGAAATTTGTATGATTTTAAATCTTTAACACCATTTTGTTGATCTATGACGCAAAAAATATTGAATTGAAATTATATGCTATTTCAGGGTTCGTACGGAACCTTGAATTCCCATACTAAGAAATTCTTCGGTACCAGTATTTTCTTACAGAAAATCTTTTCTTAAATAAGCCGAAATTTCGCGTGTTTAAACTAGATTTATTTTCCTATAAAAAATACTGATATTTGGCCTTGAAATTAACTGTACCCGTAAGAACCCTGTATTTACTATTTTATTTTTTGTGTAATTTTATTTTTGTAATTTTATTTTTTGAAAGCGAGAAATATGCGTAGTTATTCTCAGGTTTTTACTGATTTCGTCAAAATTTTCACATATTTTGTTTTTAAAAAAAATATTTCTACACGTTAGAACGTTTCAAAAATGTATAAGTGATGTAAATCTAGTCTATCGAGATGTTCTAAAAAGATTGTGCCAGAATGCGGACGTTTAGTTACTTTTAGCGCAGAAAGAATATCCTCTCCGTGAGGCGCGAAGTAACCTACGTTTGCCGGTGTATTTGAAAGAGTTGATTTTCATTTTTTAAACCAATTGCACCATCGATTACAAGAACGTTTCTGTTTTAAGAGTATATTTTTGGTTTGTCACTAGCTCTAAAATTGAACACTGGAATGGTATTACAATAAGGAGAAAAAGTTGAAAAAACAAATTCAATCGATTAACTGCGACATTTTTATTACTTGATTGCTCCATCTGATGCGTAAAAGTATAATAGTTCGGAATATGTCCTTCAATTTTAACTGTACTGAGCGATTTTTTCAAGTTGGATTAAAATAAAACAATAAAAAAAGCAGAAATGAAGTCGAAAATGTTTTTTCTTTAGCTCCTGATGCCCAAATGAGTTTGTGCGCATGCGCGTGTGCTTTCCTTGACGGGAGATAAAATATATGGCCTATATAATATAAAATATATAATAACTCTACTAATTATTAGAAATTTAAAATTCTAAATCCCAGGTTCATCAGTAGATACTTTGGTGTAGCCTCTCAAAAACTTTTCAGGCTCGTACGTCCCATATTTTTTTTTAACCATTGTACACAGACAGACACCCAGATGGAGGGAAACTTTGTTTTATTATTATATATTAGTTGTAACAGGACTTTCATATTTAATAAATTAAAACATAAATAAAGCATTATTTTTTGAAAACCACTGAAAATCGTAAAAAGTTTAATAATAAATACATTTACTATAAACTATTTGTTATTTTAAGATTGATTGAAATTCGTCATTTTTGTTCATATGTAAACAATAAAGACAAAAAAGTGCTGTCATTAAAAAAAGCTGACGGCGCAGTTGATATAATGCTGTCTCTAGAAAATGTGTTATTTATAGGAAACGGTCGTTAAATTTATTTCTTCCTACAATGTTGTTCTCTGAAAATGGTTAACACACCTTAAATACTTTTACAATAATTAATGTAGCTTAGCAAAAATCAAAGTAAATGGAGACTCGATAATTTTGTCGTTAAGTACCCGTTTATAAATTGACAGCAGCTATCCTATGAAAAAAATCATTTAAACATACTTAAATTCAAACGAGAAATCTAAAAAGAACGCTCCCATGGATTTAACATCAGCTTGGGAACGTCTTCGTCAACGTCAACGTGACTAATTTATTCTCTTAAAACGGCCGAAACAATTTTACGTTCACGTCTCTGAAACATCACATCCACGTCACGTGACGCCACATCGACGGTCATAATGTCACAGTAACGTTGCGTGATATCACACTTCTGTACTGCTAGGAGTATAAAATCAGATTTTCGTAATGATGTTAATAAATTATTCAAACCTTTTATTTATGGCTTTTTTTTTCATAAAATATTTGAAAACCAAAGATTTCTAATAACACCATTTATATTTGTAATGAAACATTCAGATTGTGTTGCTTTTCTCCTGAAAAAATATTCTTATTAAATTTAATCAACAGCTACTCTTACAGCATCTTCACATTTGCTTGTTTCAATGATAGTAGCAATTTATTTACAATTTTTTATTTGAGATTTTTATTTAAAATCCTGTAAAAGAAATTTCAAAACAGCTAACATATGCTTCTCTATAAACTAACAACATGCAAGATGGACAGATTTAATTTAATTCTTTAATAATCCAAAAGTTTCCAGTAGCCAAAATTGTACATATTGCAAACCTTTTACTCATAACTTGTGTAAAACTGTATTACTTTCCAGTGTGTGGAGAATTAACATTTCACTTGTCTTAAAAAGACTGATTTATGTATTAAGAAGAAAATTAACCAAAAATTTAAATTAATTTCCGACACGAAATGTGGGCTTCACATGCTCTGTACAAAACTCTATCAATCTAAATTAGTTAAAAAGTAAGTTTTAGCTACCTATTTTAACCCCTAACGCTCGAAATAAATTACAGTTTAAAAATATTCAAATTGCTTATTGGCACCAGGTTTTTTTTTAGAAAGAAATATTCACCTTATTTAATGACAGGTAAAACGATACTAAATAAAGCCAATTACACTATTTTATAAAACTGGTGGGTATTGAAAAATCTGAATAAAAGACACAGCCCGTGAATATCACGGGAGCGAGAATTAAGGGGTTAAAAGGAAGAGGAGATAACAGTGTATGTCACGTATTTTATGTTAGTATGTTAATTAGTTCATTTCAATGTAATACAATACCATTATTTTGGAAATATGTAGAGATTCATATTCAAAGTTTCAAAATTTTTATTCGAAAAAGCTGGAACAAGATTAGAGTACTTTATATTTTCCCCTTTATAATTTCCTGTTTCATTCATCAATTTTACAGATCTGTTGTGATAAAAATATTGACGGATCTTTTAATGTTTGTAAAACATTAAACGAATTTATAATAATTAAAACGTAGTATTAATGTAATCAAATGTAGTTTAATTAATTATTAACACGTTCACGCCGGCGCGGTGGTTCACACTCGACAGTCTCAGTCTTTTTGGATACCAGTATTTTAATACAGAAAATGTTGTTTTATTGAATTAGAACAATTGGGTGAATTAAAGGAATAAAATTTTCTCTAAAATAATAGTGGTGCGCAAAATGCCAGAGACTTGACAACTCTGAGACAGTCGAGTGTGACCCACCGCGCCGGCGTGAACGTGTTAATGTAATTTAAATTTTTATTAGTGTAAATTATTGGTTAATGAACTTGTTAGTATTTAAATCAGTCTTTCTTAAATAAGCGAAAATTTAATTCTGCACATACGCTAAAGTGATATAGTTTTAGACAGCTTATGAATTAAGGGTATCCAAAATACCTATTTTTGTTACTCAATTAAATGATAGCAATATTTATTTTATTATCTTTACTTTAACACTTAAATGCATGATTTTTTATTTTGTTTCGGAAATATTGTGTATGATTTTCATAACGTTTTATTACACAAAAAAAATAAGGAAAAAACTCAGAGATATATTTTTCGTATAATACGTCAACCTTTTTTTATGTTGCACATCTGCAATACAAGTAAAAACTACTGTCGTAACTAAAATACTGCAAATTAATAAATATTTTAATAAGTATGAATCTAAATACCTTATTATATATATTTTTTATTTTGTAAAACTTAATCCTTAAATGCACGAATTATTCTTTTAGAATTGTGTTTTTTATTCTTATATTGAAGATTAGACACCAGAAATTGCAAAATAGACTTTTAACTTTATTTAGTAGCATATTTTTGTAACTTTTAGAGGATTAATATTTCTATATAAATATAGTGGTTACTAAGAGTTAAATATAAATTACTAATCATTTAAAAGTTAAGACTCAAACACCACACGAGATGAACGGATTTAAATTAATTCTTTAATAAACAAAAAGTTTTCCTCAGTCAAAATTATACATTCTGCGTACTCATATTCGCATGTCTAAAAGGGCATCACCTTTTAGTATATGGATAATTAGCTTTTCACTTGCATAACAAAGTCTGATTTATAAACATCAAGTTAAAATATAATTTACATTAATCTCAGTTACAAAATGTCACATTTACATGCTCGCTCGCTATTAAAATTTTGTCACTCTAATGCACTTAAAAAGACATTGTGTCAGCAAATGTCTCATTTCAATTGAATTTGATATAGAATTCGAGAACAAAGTATGTCACATATAATTCATGTTAAAATATATATTCCAAGGCACTTAGATTATATTAGAAATAATACCATAAGTCCAAAAAATTTTCTGGTTTAGTGGTAAATTTTGCGACAGTAATCTGTTAAATGAACACAGTGATATGCCTTAAGATTGAAAAACAATTAAATGTAGGTGAAATAGCTAAACAGTACCATATATGTTTCTTATGCATTAATAATTTTTCATATATTTATAATGCGTTTTTAAGTAGTTTTAAATAATCTATAGTCGGCCAAAAAAAAAAAAAAAAGCTTACCCTTTTATTACCGAGTTGTCGCAGAAAATAAAAATGGAACAAGCCATTCGACTGGCAATTATGTTTTCTTTGAATTCATATTCAAACAACAAATTTAGGTGGTCACCTTCTTACTGAAATTTATACGAAACTTTGAAATTGTCAATGCGAACACCCAATTTTGACAACATATTTGTTTTGTTTTTCGATATACCAATAATTGCCAACCTTCCACTAATCTTCCGTAATGTCTGGATTAATTTAACAGAGGTTAACAACCTTTCGAACGAGAAAATTTATTTCATGAATATTTATTTATTTAATTCCAGGATTCTACGTGGAACATATTTAATTTCATTTCTTTAAAAAAATTCTGATTCGAAACGCATTAAACCAAAGTCAAATTAACGCAAGTATTACGGAAGATTAGTTTGAGGTTGGCACCTATGGGTATACCTTATCTTATGATACGAAAGATTGAGTCATTTGGTTAAGAATAGTAGGAATTATGAAGATTTAATGTTAGGAACTCCTAACGTTAATTTTTTTAACAAAACAGATGCAAAACAGATTATCATTCGTGTAGTTTTAAAAGAATAACTCAAAAACTACTTAGAGGAATGAGCTGTAGTTTTGAATTCTCATATTTAAAGCTTTTAGAAATCTAATTCTGTTTTCTGTAATTCTGTTAAAAACATAGTTAATAAATGTTATAATTTTTTGTAGTTAATTTCGAAATATGCTTATTTTGCAACTGATTAAAAAAGAAATGTAGTGTTACGTTTAAAATTTTTAACATAATTCGATTTCCACAAAATTTAAATATACGAATCCAGAATTACGGTTCAATCCGCCAAGTAGTTTTGAGTTGCACCTTATAAACTAACGGAACTAAATTCTGATCTGTAACGATTACGAATTTAGCATTATGAGTTGAAAACTGTAAACTATTTGACAGAATGACATTCCTTTAGGTATCGCAAGATAAACTCATGGAACTATTAAGAAAGAGGAACTGACATATCCTTAAAATAGTGAAGCTTCAACTGTAACCGCTTTTGCAAGATTTCATTACGACAGGGGCAATACTCCACCAATAAATTTAAGTAGAAATTTTCTCTTTATTCAAACTCCTTATTAATAGAAAATTTCTGTCGAAAACAATGGCAAAAACTGATATTCATTTTTGCTGGTGGAAGTTCACATTAGTGGTGGCAGTTCCGCCATATTCTGACAACCAATACAACTTCTGTCAGTGTCAGTAAAAATATTATAATACCTGGGCAAAATGACACCAGTAAAAATAATTAGAAATTTTTTACCATATTTATGAGAGAATTTTCAAATAAAAAAAGGCGCCTAAATAAGATAAAATTTTCTATTCAAGTTTAATAGTGGAAGTTTTCACCGGCGGTAATGAGAAATTGTGGATGGATTAAAAAAACAGCAACCATCTTATGACAACCTCCTCAGTTACTTCACTCGCAACTGCTAGACAATGCACTATATGTCTCCTCCGCTTTATTCATAACTCCATAGATAAACTTTACCGATAACGTAAATAAGCGATCAAAAACCGTTGTTTGTATCGAAAATTATAGTGATTAGTCAGCATGAAAACGACACTGTAAACTTTCTTTTGAACATAAATTGAACGAATATATAATTTCCTATCGAATCTTTTTCTTTCTTTTCCGGACTATTTTGTGGCTAAAATTTATGAGATGTACTCATTTTTTTAGGCTATTACATAAATTTAATTTTATGCTTCTCTATTGCATAAAGCAGTGTTTTTAGTGAAATACTAAAATAATATCTACCCTTTATCTTCTGACGGTACTTATAATTACCATTACAATAACTTGTTTTAAAATTCAGTTAATATACATCGATTAGTAGAAATACAGCTTAGAATGAGTTATAGATGCATTACTTTTTCTTGTTCCAAAAACATTATGGGTTACACAAAACAAAAATATTTTTAAAAAGATGATTTTTTTTTTTTGACTTTGCATCTTTTCTGCTTTCTTGGCGTTGGTGTGTGTGTGTGTGGGGGGGGGGGGGGGGGATTTTTCAATTCGAAAATATTTCTGTTGTAAGAAAATTTTATTACTACATTTCCTAATTCTACAAAATACTAAGAAAAATATTTAAAATAAAAGATTTGAGTGGGGATAAAAATATTGCACAAAATCCCTAAAAATTCGAATTTAATTAATTCTTCTAAATCCTATAATCTTTCTAAAATCCTTCTAAAATTTATTTTCCCTGATTTAATCGCATAATTTTTGTAATTAAATAGGGCGGTCATTTGTATACCTATAGAGTGGAATTAAAAATCAAAATTTTTTTATTTTCTATTCAACAGTGATATTAAATTCGATAACATCTTGCTAAAAGAGGATTTCGTTAAACAGTACTGAAAAATTATTTTAATACAATATCAATTATTTTTGCGAAATATAAAACATATATCAAATATAAAACACATCGCATAATTGAATTTTTTTCATGAAAACATCAGTACATTTTTGTATAAATAAAAATACTTAAATAAAATTAAAACGCATTTCTGTAGAAGAAATTATTTTTTACGATGTTTTTTTACTATTACACGACTAAAGTTAGGTGACATAGAAATATATTTCATACAAAGAGATATACTGTTTTCATTTTAGCATAAACATTACATGATTAATACCATAATAATTTCAAACTAATAATGAGAAAATGAAGCACGTATACACACATGTATACTCATAGAGGAATAAATTACAGCGGCATCGTTATATTCCATGTTATAGATTCTTCAGTCATGCTAATGAGGAAAGATACGTAAGTTTTGCTGCATACTATTAATTGTAAAATAATTTTAAATACTGATACATAAGTTTTGTATATATTACAATGGCAAAGCAATAATATAAATATTAGAGGTTTTTTAACAATAAAAACATAGGTGTGTAAATAACATTTAATGACATTAATTTCTGTGGTAATATATGTTTGCAGATACATTTTCTAAAGATATATGTGACCAAATTAGTTTTATATAATTGATTCATGAAGAAAATTAGTTTAAAAGTCTAATTGATTAATAAGCCGGAGATAAGTTACTTATTCGTATACATCAAGCTATAACGTCTGCATTAAAATTAAAGATAACCTTAAATTAGTTCATGCAAGCTAATTTTTAGTTTCAACATAATCAAGTAAGAAAATACATATTTATTAAATTATCTTTTTTCAAAAAAGTGAAGAAAGACCATCAATATTCCTGAAATATTGATTTAAGGTTCATATTCATGAGAATTGATTTGAATATGGATTTAAATTCAAATAGTAAATTAAAACACACTGTATTTTCCATATTTAATATGAAAATGAGCGTTGCAACAATGATTAAAATACTTGGTTGAATATCATTTACAGGGTTCGTACAGGTACGGTTATTTTCAAAGCAATATATCAGTATTTTTTGTATAGCAAAATAAATCTAGTTTAAACACGCGAAATTTCGCCTTATTTAAGGAGAGATTTTCTGTAAGTAAATAGAGGTACCGAAGAATTTCTTAATCTGGAAATTCAAGGACTCGCACGAACCCTGATTTATTAAGTTGCTGAATTCGCGCCATATAATAGACGAATGAATTTATTTTTAATGCGACAAATTAGTTGTTCCAGTGAGTCGACTTTAGTCACGCGTCGACATTTGCAAGCTACTGTTAAACCAACTATTATATATATATATATATTTTTGCAAATTTCTTGTTTGAATTTTAAAAAAATTAATTGAATTTTTTCGTAGAAGATATCTGCTATCGATGGCTAATGTTTAATTTTTAGCTTATAACGAACCAACCATTTTTCTGAAATACAACGTGTCCTCAATTTTTTTATTGAATAACACCTTGATAGTTATGAATACTAGAATCTTTTTCTTGCACATGCAGATCGATATGTCTTTTTTAGTGGGTGGTGGATAAAGTAAAAGATAAATAAGTCAAAAAATAATAATAATAAAAAAGATAATAATAATAGTAAGATAAGTAGTAGAAGATAATAATAATAGTAAAAAGATAATAATAAGATAAATAAGAGTTTATTGCACTAAAATATATTACACTGTACAACTTTAGGAAGAGTTTAAAAATCAAAGACTCTGTTCAAATGTATTTTTTCAATTTTATAGAAAACGTCTGTCTTTTTTTTACCCTACGTGGGGGAAATATTGTTTTGCTACCTTCATAAAAAGACTATGTTAACCTGAATGGTGTTATACTACGAACACTTTAAAGAATTGCATCTCATAACTTGTCACATTAAAAAATAATAATTTTTTAGTCAATGGAAAGGAAAAAAGAAGTTTCTTGGATTAACAAAACAAAGTTTCTTTATATGTTCTGCTAATTAATATACAGCTCTAGATATATGGTCAATGCAATTTTTTTCATGCAAAATATGATTGTACAATTTTAGCATAGATTGATATAAGAAACAAAATATGAAATGTCACACAAAGAGATAGAATTATAGTATCTTGTTTCTTATAAATCAGCTAAAATGTCAAATGGGGTATTAGAAAACAGTGTTGAAAATACGTACCTATAAAAATGTTTGCAATTTATAAAGTAGAAAATGAATTAGCATGTTATTAAACAAAAACTGATATGTCAATACTACCAACAATTTTAAAATATTTTAAGTTAGAAAAATCTATTTTGAAAAAGCTTTGAATTAATGTTAATTTAACCCATAATTATTCTTTTTTATGCTATAATTTCAATAAAAGAAAGTATATTACCAAAGAGTTAAATTCTAGAGAGCTGAAGATTCAATCAAACTAATTATTCGTTTAGCGTCTCTTCGTTTAAAAATATAATTAAATTTTATAGATACCAAATAATTTTTATTTCAAACGTGAAAAAAAAAACTAAAAAACAATAAGTATTCCTCTGTAAATTCAATAAATACTTACAATTTTGCAGAGAGTTTTCAATAATACACAACACATGCGTAATTCTATTTCAGATATAAAACAATTCCATAAAATCACTTTTTTTAGTAATAAAACAATTAGCTATCTATAATTATGTTCTAATTCATTATTATAATCCTCCTTTGAATACTTAATTACTCTTTTTTGCAGAAATCAAAGTACTTGAAACTATTGAATATTTAATACGTGATTTATCACATTGCTAACTAAGCGTAGAACCAACAGAGTGAAAAATGTCCAAGACGGGAATCAAACCCGGAACCCTTGGAATAGCGCTCCAAGTGCGCTACCACTTAAGCTACGAGGACGACACCCAGCTTTGCATTTCCCACATATGTTGGTAAGGCTGCAACTGCAGCACAAGATGGAACAGTCTTCGTGAGCACACAATCCTACGGCGAAACATGAGACTCAAACAAACCCAGCATCGATGAACACATATACATTTTTTTTAATTAGTTTTTTAATTACTTTTCAGCAGCAAAATTACGCTTGAAATTATTGAATTTTTAATACGTGATTTATCACATTGCTAACATAGCGTAGAACCAACCGAGTGTAAAATGTCCAATCCGGAACCCTTGGAATAGCGCCTCAAGTGCTCTACCAATTAAGCTACGAGGATTATACCCAGCTTAGCATCACTTACTCATATATGTAGCAATTCCAAGAGTTCCGGGTTCGATTTCCGGCTTGGACATTTTTCACTCAGTTGGTTCTACGCTTAGTTAGCAATGTGATAAATCACGTATTAAATATTCGTACCAATATATATGAGTGAGAGATGCAAAGCTGAGTATCGTCCTCATAGCTTAATAATCTTGATAAATCACGTATTAAATATTCAATGATTTCAAGCGTAATTTCACTGCTGAAAATTAATTGAAAAAATAATTTAAATTATATACTTGAAACTAATATATACGCTGTAAGAAAAAGACAAGCATTGCTTAAACTAGGAAAATATAATATAATTGCAGATGAAATGAAGATTTTTCAGATGCTATCCATTCTGAATTAAACATTTTCACGTTCAATAAATATGTTTTACAGACAAACATGATAAATTAACAGCAATTAGAATTAATATTATCAGTATTATTAAGTTGTAATTCCTGTAATTATAAAAGTAGTTACGCAGCTGAATATGTTTAATTAAGATTTGATATCATTCAAAAAACCGATATTTCGGTGGGAGAAAAACTTACTAATACACTATATCATCTACACAAATACATTTTCGAAAATCTGTTCCAAGAAAAGTAATTCTGTTTTTATAGTGCAACTTTAAATCTCGGAATGTCTGATGTATCTAAAGATAAAGAAAGTTTTTTCGGAATCACGATTAACAGGTAAGAGATAACTGTATAATTTCTTTCGTGGTTATAATATAATATTGTAGCTTAAGAAATATTTGTAATTTTTTACAATTTTCAAAATTCAATATTTTTCTTAAAATTTTAAAGGATTTTGTTAAAAAACTCTTGACACGTAATATTGTTAAATACATTTCTTTACTTATCTTCGTAATAATGTGATTTTTTTTAAACCCTTTAACCGTCTGGCCCGGATTTTTCCGTTCCTGGAAATCATGTTAAAATGGCTGTAGACCAAAATATTTTAAACAGAATTCTATTTTGAACCTTATATAGAAAGTAGTCATGTTAAAGATATTATAGCATGAAATTGAGATTTAAAAAATATATATCCTGGGATTTACAAGCATTCTTATAAAAATACTGCAAAACCTTCGGACGATGAAAGGGTAATTCTGTATCTTATTAGAAATCCTCGATCAATAATAGCACTTTCGAATCAAATGAAACTTAAATAAGAATGCTTCGTTCATTATAAAATAGTACTTCTTTTTTTGTTACATCTTCAAAGAAAAACAAACATATCATTAGAGAATAAAACTCTATAGGTCTGGGTTCATTTCAAACTAATTTTCTTCCTTTTTTTAAATTTAACTTTCGCTTTCAATTTTATTTTACCGAACTGGAAAAAAAATCGTTTGACGAATGATTTAACCTATTTACAGTTTAATATATTTACTTTGTTAATTTACTTCAATCAAAAGTGTCTTAAGAAAGTTTTGTGCCTTACAAAATAACATGAAATTCAATGCAGTATTTGATTGCAATGTCTTTGAGATTAACACTATTTCCTAAGTCTGGGAAAGTTCAATATCAGAATAATTCGATAGGACTTACCGATATAAATATGTTCTAAATTTTGTAGTATAATGTACACTGCAAATTCGTGAAACACTTTTGCAACACTAACTGAATATAATAATTAACACTTCTAACTAAAATCAATTTCGATTGTGTTGTGAATGTGTTGCGAATGTGTTATGCCAAATAAAAAGATTGTGCAAAAAGTGTTATTAAAAATTACAAGAGGAGAAAATGTGTTTTCAAAACATTTCAAAACATTAATTTTTAAAATTGTGTTATAAATGTTTAATTAATAATATGTTTTTTAGTGTGTGTGTGTGTTATTTTAAAAGCACCATGTAGAAAGTGTTTTGAAAGCTTTTTACATGTGTTGTTTTACAGTGTTCTAAATTGTGTGGTGTTTACAATGTGTTGTTAATTTGTTGACAAAGTGTTGTACAGCACAATACTACTGTAAGGAAATATTTTCATCAACAGTATTTACAACACGATTTCAACACAATTAACAACACTATTTTTAGAACTCAGTTTTAGATAGCAGCACTTTTGCAACATATTAAGAACCGATTTCTAGATAGCAACGCTTTGCAACATATTGAGAACACAATAACAACACAAATATATTTTGTATATGAAGTTTTCTAATTCACAACACATTGATGTGTTGTTAATTTGGTGACAAAAAGTGTTGTAAAATGTGTTTATTTTTGTGTTTGAGAAATTGCAGTGTATATTCTAAACTCTAAAACATACAAAATCCAAAATATTAAATATTGTTGTTTAATCTCAGGTCAGGTTAATTTAAAAGAAAATGCTTCGTTCATTGTAAACGAATAATTCTTTTTTCATACAATGTCAAAGAAATTAAGCATGTTATCAAATAGTAAACTATCACTGATCTTAAGAAAAATAGTTCATTTAAAACTACCTAATTTTAACTTTTTTCCTCGTTTATTTAACCCTTATCGGACACTAGCTTTTTATGCACGATTCTATTTTTATATTCTGTTCGGACCATTATATTTAAAAAGCAAATATTGCAGTACATTTCCCTTGCACATGTTGTCTAAGTAAAAGAAAAGTTGTTTCATATAAAAAAGTGGTGCCTACAGAAAAAAATTCCTGTAAAAGATGCGGGTCCCAATGTCACGTGGCAAGTGACATAGGACCGATTAGGATTAATTTCACTGTTGCTTTCAATTAATTAATTATTATTTAAACCAGACGCCTTAGCTAAAAAAATTGATTTACATTACAGCTCTTTGGGATGTACCAAAAAATATGTAACACATACTTAATAACAGTTAAATAAAAATTGAATCAGATATACAAAATATTGTCTGGAACAATAACCTACAACATCTGTCTCTGTAACTTGCTTTAATCTTGCGTTATTCGTCTCCAAAAAGTGGTTTACGCTGAAATTGCGAATATGATGGAAATATGTTGATCAGAGAAAGTGCGATGCAGTTTATTTGGCAACAGTAACCTATGAATTGTTTTACATGAAGCACTTTCCAGAAGATCAAATATGAAAATCCAAAATTGTACATCATTCTTCCAAATAGTTTTTAAGTTTAATGCTTAAAAAACTACCCATATTACAATCTGTTTTGCAACGACTACAAGTGAATTTAACATCAGGGGTTCCAAACTTTAAACATTCACAACTCTTAAAATACTTGATCAAATGACTTACCTTTCGTATCTTAATGTAATATTTACCATTAAAACGAAATATGATGTCATAATTGTCTGTTCGTATTAAAAAATTGAGATTTTGTACAACTTCTGTATGAAGACGATCCCGTAAGCTCATATTTTAAACTAAATTGAAAGAAGATATAATTTACAGTCAAATGGTTATTTAAATTTTTTCTACGAAAATCTTGTGATTAAATTGTATGAGTATATTTTTGTATTATTACCCTATTAGTCGAATGTAAATGTAAGTCTTCCGAATAAAGAAAAGTGGAACCTGAATAAAATTCAAAATGCGCTTCAAGGGGCGTGGGAAATGAACGTAGAAGAAGCTGGAAGTTCTTCATCGTGAAAGTCTTCTGAAATAAGGCTCTCTCACAAAGCTAATAGCTCTTCCTCAAGCAATAGCAAAAAGTACAGCAAAGCTGGCTCCGAGCAAGGAACTAAAATGCAAAGACCACTGAAAGGGAAATATTTAAGAAAAGTTTCATTTTTTCAAATAAATTTAGCAGATTAAGTTTATATGCTTTACCCATAATTTTATTTATTGTCAGAAACGCTGTATACTTTTCTTTTCATTTGCCTATTATGTTGTAAACGGCTAGAAATGTGTAATACGTCGAAACACATCTAATTAATTTTTTTTATCAATCTCGTCTAATAAGTGTGTCAACGAGATCTGAAATTAACGATACATTTTTTTTTTATATTATTAGAAGTGTTTTAATAAAAAAGGTTATTGTCTATATAAAAAGTAAACTCTGGAAATTTGATAAATTTTCTTCATAAAATGTAAAACATGTTCCATTAGACCTCAATCGCCAATATGTATTATATTTTTTTCTTCCTTTTACGTGCATACATACAAACTTATACAGAGTATCGCGAAAATCTGAAAAAAAATACTTATAAACGTGAAAATCAAAATGGAACTAGGGGAAGAAAATTTCTTGAACGTTTAAAAGAACATAAAAGAGATATTTTGCAATATCGTCAAACAACAGCACTTGCTAGATTTTTATTTCATCAACTCTCGTAGTTACATAGACTTTAGTAATGCTAAGATAATAGTTCCGTGTTATACTGTTACTGATGGCCTACAGAAAGAATCAATTGAAATTATGGTTAGAAGAGAGGAAGTTTGTAACATCTCATTCAATATTCCTACACTTTGGATGCACATGTTAAAATAATATTTTGGAACTAATTTTATTCATCTCGTATTTTTCAACGTGAAGTGTGGTCTGCTAATTTTGGTTTTAGCAAAGGTTGTCTCTTTTATTTTCAGTTTTGCATTTATTTGCATCACTTTACAATAGATGTAGCCAATCCATGCCAGAATATTAATTCGGTTTTCTTTTATTCAATTTTCACCTGATAGATGACGGCATGCATTATACTTCCTTAAATCATTTGAAATTTTATTTTATTTTTTGTCTGATAGATGGTGACAATGCAGGTTTTCTTGCTTAAGATTTGTTAAAGCGATATTTGACAGGATGGCTGGAAATATAAAGAACCTTTTAAATTCAAGACGGTTTTGCTCTGTTTTTAGAAGTATTACGACAACGTTTTCCTGGTGAAGGTTACAGATGATGATCGAAACGTTGAATATCTTAACTTTATTTTAATGTTTGTTTAGTTTTTATATTTTGCAACATTTTATACAGAGTTTAGTAAACTTGTGCATTTGATTTTCACGTTTATATGTAACTTTTCAAGGTGTAACTGTCCAGCTTTTTATTCTGAAAAAATAAGCGATATTAATATGAAGACGAAATATTTTTGTCGTAAAAAGTAGAAGCGCAATGCCCTTATTCAGACAAAATTATAATGTGTTTCATACAAACAGAAAACGATATTTTGTTACATAAATCTAACAGTGAAATTACTGTATCAAATTTTCATTAGATTCGTTGTATTCAAGTGTATGGCTGTTCTGGGAATTGGTGAAAATGCAAACTATTGATAAGATTGATAAGAATAAAAATGTACCACAACAAGCATGACCTTAGACTTTATAGAAAAACGCAAACGTTTATTAGGACATGGAATACAGAAAACTGGAGTTTAATATTTAAACAGATGATTACTACAAAAAAATAACTGCCTTTCGCCTATAAGATAAACAACATAGAAAAAGGAGAGACCTTATGCTTCTATTTTTTCCAGTCCAACTTCGCATCCCTTAAGGAGTCACATGACTCTTAAAATTGGAAAAAATGAAAGATAAGGACCATTTTCAACATTTAATATCTTAAAATGTATATGATATAAAAACACAATTTTAATTGGGATGAAAGATATAAGTATGTCCTTTCATTTAATGTATTTAAAAAATTGCAAGATACAGAATTAGTATTTATTAGTTAGTCTCCAAACTGTCAGACATTTCTCGAGCCAAAATAGGTATGTCAGTTTATGCACAGAATAACAAAATAAATTTTGCAACTAGAAAGAATGTTTTTTCTGCCTAATTATGCTTCTCTTTGTAATAATTACCCTGAACCTAAATAAATTTGTATTTAAAGAATTTTTATATTTTAAATAAAAGTTGTATTTAGCTAATACAAAATTTTGAAAATTTTAACAGTATAATCACCTAAAAAATATTTTTTTGAACAATAAAATTGAAACTTTAGGTTCAGTTTAAACAGACTAACAAGAAACGTATTTTCTGAAAATTTCATGAAAACAAATTCAGAAATTTTTGAGATGCCCAAAAGCGTCATTTGGAGAACAATTACTTCAAAGTTCCGGAAATGCCCCTTCAGCTATTGCGCGAGTATAATTCTAAAAGCCATAACTTCTGTTCTTGTGGCAATTTCAAGGAAACAATTATATCAAAATGTTCAGAAAAGATAAGAGTTTTACATCTAAAAAGTAAAATTTTCGAACATTTTGCAGCTTTAAGAGTCCTGAGACCCCTTATTCCTTGCTTTTTATTTTTAACCAACCGATCACCATTAGTTTCTAATCAGTATAATCACCTAAAAAATATTTTTTGAACAACAAAAATGAAACTTTAGGTTCAGTTTATACAGACTAAGAAGAAACATATTATTTTAAAATTTCATGAAAAAATATTCAGAAGTTTTTTAGATGCCCAAAAGCGTCATTTGGAGAAAAATTACTTCAAAGTTCCGGAAATGCCCCTTCAGCTATTGCGCGAGTATAATTCTAAAAGCCATAACTTCTGTTCTTGTGGCAATTTCAAGGAAACAATTATATCAAAATGTTCAGTAAAGATAAGAGTTTTACATCTAAAAAATAAAATTTTCGAACATTTTGCAGCTTTAAGAGTACTGAGACCCCTTATTCCTTGCTTTTTATTTTTAACCAACCGATCACCATTAGTTTCTAATCAGTATAATCACCTAAAAAATATTTTTTGAACAACAAAAATGAAACTTTAGGTTCAGTTTATACAGAATAAGAAGAAACATATTATTTTAAAATTTCATGAAAACATATTCAGATGTTTTTTAGATGCCCACAAGCGTCATTTGGAGAAAAATTACTTCAAAGTTCCGGAAATGCCCCTTCAGCTATTGCGCGAGTATAATTCTAAAAGCCATAACTTATGTTCTTGTAGCAATTTCAAGGAAACAATTATATCAAAATGTTCAGAAAAGATAGGAGTTTTACATCTAAAAAAATAAAAATTTCGAAAATTTTGAAGCTTTAAGAGTCCTGTGACCCCTTAATCCTTGCTTTCTATATTTAAACAAGTGATCACCGTTAGTTTCTTTTCCTAATAATTCTGTTCTCGTAGATCATGAACTCGAACTGATTCATGAATTTATCACAGCCGTGAAATGTTGCATTTCATGGAGTTGATACTTTTCGTTTGAACGTTGCTGTTCATTCTCTTATATATAGATGTTCACATGAGATAAAGCAAATACTTTTAGCAAAATTTCACAATTATACGGATATCGACAAAAAATTTTACACTTTGAATGCTGTCACTTAGAATCATTAATTGGTAAACAACAAAGACAACAAAGAATATAAAATTTGAATGCGAATCCGAAAACTAAAAGAATTTTTGTTAGGAACTTACATAATTATTCAGATTTCAGCTCTTTAAAAAACAAAAGGACGGGAGAAATTTAATATGTATAAAAAAATCCTGATAAAGATTTGCTTTCATACAGATATTCATTCTGAAAACTTAACATTAAAAAAATAAAAGAATATACCCTTGGGGATTTCATTAAATGTATATTAGTTCATTTTTAACTTAATCTCAAAAATAGAAAAGGGGAAAAAATCATCTGCTATAAAGTAAAAATAAGAAGCTTCAATTAAAGATGTAACGGAATTAAAAAGGTTTTTAATTAAGTCTTAATCAGTTTATATCTAGTTAAAGAAAACTCTTTAAAAAATAATTTTAAGAATTGAAAATCTAAATAAGGAAAGGTAAAAATGCTTCTACAGAAAAACACAGATAAAACAATTTCTGGATACTACTTTGTTCGATTTCATTTAATTTAGTTTTCAATTATTTCATATGAATAAAAAATGTTTTAGATGCTGCTAAAAAATTAAACATACTTTTTTAAAAAGATAAAGAACGTTATCTCGCTACATTTCGAATATAAATAATAAAAAAAAAAGAAATGAATTACGATATCTTAATAACGTCAGAGTTAACATATCGCCTGTGTTTTGCAATAAGGGCGTAAGGAACAAATGGTTAATTGTTCAGGAGAGCCAAAACAAAGAATTCTTCATCCTGTAATTGCTTACTTTATAATCACCTTTGGGAGTAAATTTTAAAATTTTAGGTATATTTCACATCTAGTTTTTTCTTGCAAAAATTTGTGATTGGTAATAAGGGTTCAAGTGGCTCCTTTAGCCCTTAATGCACAGCGCCTATGGATAGTACCTGCGCCTCAAACCCTACTCAACTCTTTCATTAATAGACATAAGAACACGCACTTTTTACATAATATAAAATATTGCTTCCTGACTCTACATATGCACTTAACACAATTTTGAAAAATATGTGCCTTACGCCCTTATTGCAAAGTAGAGGCGATATATTTTTATGAAGATAAAAATAAGCCAAAATTATGACTACAATATTCGGTTGTGGAAAATTGGCGCAGAGGAGGAGCCTACTGACACCACTAAATTTTTATTATATTCCTCACCTTAATAAAAACTGAGAAATTCTGCCATTAGATAAGGTGAAAAAAACTACTAAAATTTAGTGGTGTCAAAAGGCTCCACCTCTGCGCCAATTTTCCACTACTGCAATATTTAGACAACTACACTACTAAAAAATAAACGTGTGGATGATACATGAAGAATCAGGGCCTACAGTGCCCCTGGTTTCTTGGTCCAGGGCCTGGAGATGCTACACTATATGGCCAAAGGTGACCGGTCACTTGCGATTATAGACGTTTTGTTAAATATCTAGAAAAATACATGAGGAATTAACCTGAAACTGCAGGTGTGTAAACAGTATAGTATAGTATAGTATAGTATAGGTCATATATTTCCGCGGAGATTTTTTTCCCGAAGCCCCACAGGGGACCGTCAACAAATTCAATATAACGAATATCTTTTGTATAGTCCTGTAAAAACTAATGTAGCAAAATCGTTCAAACTCGGGATTATAAATAAGTGGCTTACTGTAATACACTGTGTTCATTTTTATGAGGATAGCATGCATACTCACAGAGAAATTAAGGTTTATATAAAAACAGTCCCAAATTTCGCCAACTATTTGGCTTATAATTTGAAGAGTTCTTAATATAAAAAAAGTTCTTTTCAGAAAATGTGACAAACAACATTGTACACAATACCCTGCAATGAGCATTAGAAAATAATAAAAATTGGATAAAAAATGATCAGGTTTACTAAAAAGTGTTTCACTGCGTATCCGCGAATGCAATCAAAATATAATATACATAATGTATTAGCTAAGCATATTTAGAAACTTTTGTGAAAGTCTCAAAATCATAGCTTGAAAATTCTGAAAATTATCGTCGATAGAATAAGCTCGAAATACGTTGTTCCCAAAAGGAAGCAAAAAGATGAGTGGTTGTATCCAAATATACGTGCAATATTGTGTAAGCTACCTTGGCAATAAACAACAGATATTTGATAAACCCCTAATCTTTTTGTTTCTTTTTGGGAACAACGGATTTCGAGCTTATTCTATCGACGATAATTTTAAGAATTTTCAAGCTATGATTTTGAGACTTTCACAAACGTTGCTCTATATACTTAGCTAATACATTATGCACATAATATTTTGATTGCATTTGCGCATGCGCAGTGAAACAGTTTTTAGTAAATTTGCTTATTTTTCGTCCAATTTTTATTATTTTTAAATTCTGATTACAGAGTATTGTGTATAATGTTGTTTGTCATATTTTCTGAAAATAACTTTTTTTTTATATTAAGAACTCTGCAAATTATAAACAAATAACTTGGCGAAATTTGGGACAGTTTTTATAAAAACCTTAATTTCTCTACGAGTATTTATGAATAAAAAAAAAAAAATCTTTTTTTTTTCTTTTTAGAGGCATGATTAACTAAAGAGGGATTACTGGAAGGTGCAGGGATAGAAGATTCTACGTAAATAAAAATAACAAAACAATGATCGCACTATAATTATAACATAGGAGTGTCTGAAGAGGGATTACTGGAGGGTGCATGGACAGAATATTCTACGTAAGTAAAAGTAACAAAATAATGATCGCAATATAATTATAACATAGGAATGTCTGAAGAGGGATTACTGGAGGGTGCATGGATAGAAGATTCTACGTAAGTAAAAATAACAAAATAATGATCGCACTATAGTTTTGACATAGGAAATTTAAACTGGTTTTTCTCTAAAAATCAGTTTTAAACTGATATTTCACATTGAAGACCACGATTACTCTAAAATTTGTATATCGTTTCACTTCTAATTTTGAGGTTATTCTTATATTATGATCAGAGCTTCAACAAAATGTATTTTTTCGATTTCCGTTCTTTTTTTTTTTTAATCATAAAAATCAGGCAATTTTTGAGATAAAAATTAAATTATTATTTCAGACAGTCGCTATTTAAAATAAATATTATTATTATTTTTTAAATTCACTTGTCTTGACAGAGAAATGAACCTTATTTTATCAAACACTGTTAATTATGTTAATTTAGGATAAGCTAAATTTAAATGTCTATACTAGTCACATGAAGAAACTCGCAGGATAGCGTTAAAACAACTGTGAATTCTTTTCAAATTTCTCGCATTTTACTATTTTTAAATTTCTATCCTTCATTTTTCTTTTTTAAACATTGGATAGCTGAGGTTGATTTCTAACGTTGTTAAGTTTTACTTTTTCGATTGTCGTTGCAGATTTTCTTTTATAAAAACATCTTCAATTTTAGACCGTTTCCGAAAGTGAAAGTAACCCCATTAAAAAAATTCTTATTTATATATATAATAAAAAATATGGAAAACATATATTTTTCTACGGCATTATTTGGTGTAACCCACCTCCTTAAATCAATGAAAAGGTTCTTTTGAAATTTTTCGTTTGTATTTTAATTTATGTATTTATATATTTTGCTTAGAATGTTAGAAGTCGATGTCGGATGTCTTCGTGCATTTCAACTTTTTGTTGTAGATTTTATTTTCCTGAGGACATTTTTAGTTTCGGAATTGGATTCAAAAGTTAGTGTCTTGAGAAATAAACATAATAATAACTACAAACAAAATCGAAAAAAAAAAAAACAAGATATTCGGTCACCGACGATAGGTATTCTATGCAAAGGAATACTTTTAAAATATTAAAATGCAAACGACAAGTTTGAAAAGAAATCTTTTGTTGGTTTAATAGAAGTTGTGGGTGTCTTCGCGCTACTATAATAGACCTTAAATACATAAGTAAATTTGGGAAGCGTTACATTATGTGTCAAAATAAAATCGATAAAACTTTATAAAATAAAAGCTGGATAGAATATATGTTAAAGATTTATGTTTTAAAGTATTCACGCAAACATTCTCGTTATCAAAATGTGAATTTAGTGCATTTTTTAATTTATTTAATTATAAAAAGCATTAAATTTCCATGTATATTTTGTTACTTTATTTTCATTTCGAAGCAGAAATACGTATATATTAATTTATTTCTTTTATGGTAGTTCTATAGAATTAAGAAAAATCTTATACTGGAGAAAAGCTATCAAATGTGCCAAAGTTTACTATAAAAATGTTAATTAAATTTAAGTATTTCGCAACACATAATATTGTAAAAAAAGTCTTAGGAACTAGATATTTTGTAACACCTAATAAGATATTTTGTAACACCTAATAAGATATTTTGTAACTTATACTCTTGAAAAAAATGTTTTACATCTACGGTTTTATTTTTAATTAAAAAAAAAGGGAAGACTGACTATGTTATATTTTTGCTAAGAAGCAGGTGAAAATAAGTGTCATAAAAAGTTATAACTTTTAGTGGATTTAATACCATCATTCTATCTAAATATTAACAGCTTTTCGTATACATAAATTATTTATGGGCTAAAAATATTAAAGTCCGTGTAAAAACTGGATCTAACTGAATTTCTACATATCAATGTATTCAACTAGCTATAAGGAGCTGGATATCTTCATTCGCTGTAAAAAATTTCATAGCTATTGTGATTTGAGGAAAATAAAGTATAATTCGCATATTACCCAATACTTCTATTCCGCTTATGTTCAGCAAAAAATTTTTAATTATTCTATTTATTTAAATGAATTTCGTTGTTCTATGCAACTGTTATTTTTGTATGTGTGTGTACGTAACGGATTTATGAGTAAAGAGGTGCAGACATAGAGTATACTGTCTACCAGTAGTGAGTGAAGTAACTGAGGAGGTTGTCACAAGCTGGCGGATGCTTCAATCGGAACAACGCAGGGCTTGGAATCCGCGAAATTAATCTTCAATCAGTAAAAATGAAAATATGTTTCTGCCATTATTTATGATTGAAATTTTTCATTAATAAGGAGTTTAAATAAGGCGAAATATTTTAGAAAAATTTATTGGTGGAAGATTCCATTGGCGGTAATCAATCCCTGCGAAAGCGGTTACAGTTGAAGCTTCACTATTTTAAGGATATATCAGTTCCTCTTTATTAATAGTTCCTTAGTGTACGTACCGGGTGTCCCAAAAATGACTGATGGATTTTAAAATTCAATAACTTTCAAACGGTGGCAGATATTTAAAACATTCTTGCAGGAGGGTTATGCATGATGTCAAGAGTTTTTGTACTGTGATTCTTGATTTTAGTTCGAATTTCAAACAATAGATGGCGCTGAGACCAATAGGGGCTCAGTCCAGACCCTATTTTTGGTACTTCGGGATCCATTCAGTACTTTTTAATCTCCTTTTTTCGCATGGAAGAAGAGAGAGGCCGAAAAATCGACCCTGGATTTAGCAGTTATTGCTTGCAGCGCCATCTGTCTATGCCATTTGTAACTAAAACTGAGAATCGCATCATAAAAACTCCTGACATCTTACATAACACTCCTGCAAGAATTTTTTTTAACCTCTGCCAGCGTTTTCAAGTAATGGAATTTTAAAATCCATCAGTCAATTTTGGGACACCCTGTATGTGCGATCAAATGCCTGTAAATTAGTTTAACTACTGATATTTTTTTGAGAATTGTATCTGCTTTCTATATTAATGAGCAAATTCCATCATTCTAATAGAGATCAACACACATTTTAATCACAAAAATGTTACATAAAAAATCGGAAATAACGATTCAACTGTAAATCAAGATTTATTTGAATTTACGCTAAAAAAAGTAAACTTGGTGTGTTGCCTTCACTTCATTTTTCTAACCTTGGAAATTTACATTACAAACACGCTATTTTGGCATGTTATTTGGACATAGGAAGGTAACATTTTCTGTGGTACAAAACAGCGTAAGATTTGGCAGCTATGTTTGGATATTTCGGCAAATTTTATCTTGCGATAGGAAATCATATGATAAAATATATTTATTAATTTTCGAGAGAAATATGTATTGTAACCTATAATTAAAAAAAAGTCGATTTATAGTAGCTTCAAGTACGATAATCTAAAATTATAGTTTATTCCCCAAGTAGTATTTGTGTTGTTTATAAAACTACCCGTATTACTATATGTTTTTTAACGATTAAAAATGAATTTAACATTAGGAATTACAAGCTTTAACATTTCATCCATACTAATAAAAGAAATGAGTTTGTGTGAAATTTTATCGCACGTAGAGTCAAGTTCTCTCATCGCAAAATTTGAATGAAGATATTCCAAGGAAGGTTCTAATCAGGATTGCCATAAATACAAATATTTTATTTTGAATACCGTTAGTTTTGTATGGTATTATTTGGATGCTTTAATCGCAAGATATCTCAACTTAAAGAAGGCGACTATTTCTTTAAGAAAATAGTGGTAATCAAAAGAAACTTTTAGGTTTCTTTAGGAAAACTTGGGTTTCTTTAGTTTTTTTAGGAAAACGCAACGGTTTTCCTAATGCTTTTGAGGTCCCCACTTCATTATCGTATTTCATTATCGACAATCCTCACTTCATTATCATACTGATTCCTTTTTATCGGTGTAATCCATTTAAAATAATGCCAATATGATCCCTTTTATAAAATATCTTCTATAACCATCTTCTCTCTCTGTGTGTGTGCCTTTGAAGATAACTGTAGCGCTTTAATTCAACTTAAATCGGAATTATAAATATTTTTCCTAATTCCTCTTTTATGCTGGTATCGCAGGGTACAATGTATAAAAAAAACCAAAGATGATGTGAAAATTTGTTTTTAATATTGACATTTCCAGAGTTTGGTACACCTCTAGTTGAATGTTCTTTTTTGCGAAAATTATTGCTTTTTAAGTATAACCGATAAATATCTTTCCTATTTTAATGAGAATTACTCCTTTCTAAGACCCTTACATTAAGATAATTTTTGGATTTTTTTTAAAAACAATGGCAACATTTTAGAAAAAGCACTTACAATTAGATTAGATAAATTTTAAACATCAAATTTCATTAAAAAAAAAAAAAAAAAAAAAAAAAAAAAATTATATCGTCAGAAAGTTCATAACAAGGAAATGATTCGTTGTTTTCTCCGTAGGACCCTATTTGGTAGGCACTGCTGATTGGTGACGGTGATTTTAAAACGAAGAAACACGTATTTGAAATATTTATTTTGAATTTAAACATACTGCAAACATTTCACACATGCACACCAATATTGATAAACACTGCTGATTGGTGACGGTAATTTTAAAACGAAGAAATACGAATTTCAAATATTTATTTTGAATTTAAACATGCTGCAAACATTTCACACACGCATACCAATATTTATATACACTGTTGATTGGTGACAGCGATTTTAAAACGAAGAAACACGAATTTCAAATATTTATTTTGAATTTAAACATACTGCAAATATTTCACACACGCACACCAATATTGCTATACACTGCTGATTGGTGACGGCGATTTTAAAATGAACAAACACGAATGTGAAATATTTATTTTGAATTTAAACATATTGCAAACATTTCACACATGCACACCAATACTTATATACACTGCTGATTGGTAATGGTGATTTTAAAACGAAGAAACACGAATTTGAAATATTTATTTTGAATTTAATCATACTGAAAACATTTCACACACGCGCACCAATATTGATATATATATATATATATATAAGTATATTACTGTTATTATGTTTTAATAAAAAAAAGTTAAAGTAAAATTTTGCTAATTAAAGACAAGTGATTTTTACAGAAGTCATGCTTATCAAGAAATTAAGAAAAATATAGGATGTCTCTGAAATCACAGGCCAAACTATAAGGAAAGGTAAATTGCACATGGAGAAGCAATTTTGGCACAGCAATGTAGTTTTGAAAATGAAAAGTGTTGGAGAAAAACAATAAATGCAGACGAAAAGGAAACACGAGTTTTACTGATGTAACAGTTACAGCTTGCTAAAATGTTTCATCTAAGACATGAATACAGGCCTGGCAGCATGTAGCAAGGAATTGGTGTACCCTTTCAAAAATTCCTGGTGTCTCACCTACGAGACACCAATTGACTCTGATGAGGACCTCATTGCAAGGTTTTCTGTCGAAGCTGTAACTGTTCTTGAAACACCTGATATTTATCGATGGTCGTGGTATAGATGTTGGTGGTGGCATATTTAACCACTTACGGTAACTGTTATGTCAATAAAACGCTTGTTTTCCTTTCCTTCGCGTTTCTTGTTTTTCGCTAACACTTTTAATTTCAGACCCAACTTTACTATATTAAAATTGTTTCTTTATGTGTACTTTACATTTCCTTTCACATTCGCCGATGAGTTCAGGAACACCCTGTATTTAGAAAGAAAAATTTAATCATTCAACAGATACATACATATCTCGCGTAATTACACTCCATATTTGACGCCGATAGCTTAAACACTAGAATTATAACAATGTCCGTTAGTTTAAAAAAATAACTTTCGGTAAAATCATTTCAAACTTTTCTAACAGCTTTTGCCGATTCAGCAGATGTCTAAATCAAAACTCTCTATTAGTGCATTTTTAAAAATTGAGCGCGGAGCAGAGTGGCGTGTTATATAAACAGGGAACAGGATTTTTTAGGCCAAAAAAATATTTTTTTTAAAAATGGTATCCTCCTTAATTGAATTACTACAGAAATTAATTTTTTGGGGTGAAAATCTTCGTATGAGGTTATTACGATAGCATAAAATGAAAGCATAGTATACAGAAATAACATAGGAAGAAATAAACAATAAAATCTATTAACTCTTGGGTAAGATTAGTAAATAAATGTAATTTAATTAAATTAAATTGTCTTTTTTGTAAAAAAATTTCTTGTAAAAAACAATCTTATCGTTTAAGGAGTGGGGTATTTTTTAAACGGGCAAATTTCATGAAAATGTGACCCTTATGTGAATCGTAAAAACTCCACTTCTGATTAATTTTAACTTTTGGTTATGAAATGTTAAACATACATTAAACTCAGGGTTCGAACTGGTACCGTTAATTTCAAGGCAGTCAGAAATCAAGATCAAACGCGCGAAATTTCGCCTTATTCCAAGACAGCGTATCGATAATAAAATACTGATATCGAAGAATTTTCTGGACCTGAAATTTCAGCACCTGTAGAACCCTTTAAAAGAGATATATGCAAACAGTTAATGTTCTGGTACAGAGTCTAGAGACATATAAATGTTTTAAATATAATTTAAAATTTAATACTTTTTAATAAATGAATTCATCCTCACGCAGAATTTTTTATAGTTGAATTGTTACAGCGAGCCGAGATTTTTTTATTGATTAGAGTTATAATACATTGATTAGAGTTATAATACAAATTAAAAGAGTTTTTCATATTGTGTTAAATTTCACTAAATTTTACCATACATTCCTCAATTTATCGAAACGTAATCAATGATTGGACTAATTTGAGCTTTTTTTCTTCTTTTCTTGCCACAATTCACCTAAAAATAAGAATAAACTGTAATTAAAACTATTAAAAAAATTGCACCTCGTGTGGTCAGTAGATGCATTAAAGATAAAACTATCTCTCAAATTCTTGTATGAGGTATCTTTTAAACTGTTCCTACAGAATAAAATTTTAATATAAGCTATTAAATAATAAAATATAATTGACTCTTTTAATTGTGCCTCATACCTTAATCATTTTGTTTGTTCAAATCGTACACTGTAAGAATGCGTAACTCATCTGAGGAAAACTATACATCTGAACATATGCGTCAAATGTTTTTTTCTGTAAAGCAGAAACTTGAAATGAGATTATTTAGTAAATTCAAAGAAAATGTTTAACATGTAGGTCATATCAGCTACCAACATACATAAACTTTAAAGCACTGTAGTTAAACTTATGAAAAAGACCATACATCAGAAGACCCTTGATGTCTTTTTTTATGATTTATTAATACCACAGCTCCTTACAGTAGGTTACTGGAGAAAACTTTGTATTCGAATTTTCTGATCTTATTATCTTGCATGAAAATAACATTTGAAAAACATTTTTCAACATTCATTTATAAAGAAAAAGTATGCGGATTATATAAAAAGTAGCAACATAACCTATTAGTTTTAAAAAATCAACTGGATATTTTTACATCATGTTTTAGGAAAAGATAATATTAAATTTTTTGTAGATTAACCCTCTCGCTGCGGAACCCGAGAGTTTCTCGGGGATGCATTTTCCGTCTAATTAACCCTGCTTGATTATTCCCACCAGTTGTTATTATTATTATTATTATTATTATTATTATTATTTTTTTTTTTTTTGTAAATTTTGCCTTATTTATTATTTTCCCGAGTAAATTAGACAGACATTTTTGTTTTGAAAAACAAATGACAAAAGAATAAAAATTCTTAAATTAACAAATTTTTGAAGCTTTTTTGATAAAACAATTACGCAGCGAGAGTGTTAATAATAGATTGGGAGCCGGCTGCACAGACAACCACCTCATCGAGTTAGAGAGTGAAATTCCAGAATTGGCTAAAACTCGATTCCCATATTAGAACGCAATCGTCTGCCAAGTCATACCTTTGTGGAAAACGCCTAAAAACCCGATTTTAGCGGTCGAATAGTAGGGTTACGATTGCGTTTTCCTGCGCTCAAAGGTATGAAAACATGGCGGACTGGGAGCAGGAAAACACAATGGATAGCCTACGAGTCAACAGGTAAAATCGTATTTTTAGTTGTTCAGATACGACTTGGCAGACCGATTGCGTTTTAATATGGGAATCAAGTTTTAGCCAATTCTGGATTTTCAGCCTCCAACTTGATGAGGTGGTTGTCTCGTAGGCTCGTACGCCTCCTTGAATTTTGCTGACCAGAAAATTTTCGGCACCTGTATTATCTTATAGAAAATCTGTTCTTAAAAGAAGGCGAAATTTTGCGCGTTTAACATTTATCTTTCTTTCTTATCTTTCTTTTTTATGTTTCTATAAAAAGATACTGGTAGTTTTTCCTGGAGAACGGTTTCCGTACGAACCATGTGTCTGTGCTGCCGGCTCCCGGTCTATAAGGTCATTGTGCCTAAATGCGACGCGATTCCCCATAGTTTTGTCTCATTTAGGGAATATTTGGGATTTTGTTAATAAATATATATTTTAATAAGTAGAAAATTGTTGAATGCTGTGCCTTTAGTTCAAAACTAACTTGTTTCGTAAAAATTGAATCGTTATTTTTACTATAAAACAACAATTTACCATTGTCGTATTTAGGTCATTTTTGTCGCATTTACGGCAGTTAAATCCTAAATGAGACATTCATTGTCCTAAATGTGACAATGCGTTTTACACATGTCATTTCATCTTAAAATATTCATTTAATTGCTATACGTATTTTAATTACTTAGTAAAGGGTTGAAATGCCTAAAATTGAATGTTAAATAGCTTGTTATTGAACAATTGAATAAACTAATAATTTACATAAAAAATCATAACGGTACATAATCTTGAATACATTTTACTTAAATATTGCATGCTCCAGAATCCATATTAACCAGACTTTTAAATTTGACCATCGTTAAAATAGGAAGTAATTACTGAATGACTGATACAACAAGTTTTACCAAATATTTTAAGTTTACTTTTAACGCATTTTTTATTTTCACCTTCCGTGTAGGCCTTAATTTTTCATTTTTATATCTGAATGGTATGGTTCTATATACGATTGAGGTTTAAGTTGCTGAGCTTTACTTCCAGGTTGTTTTATTGACTGACTTCAGGTTTTTCACACTTTTGTTTTTAAAATGCTGTTTTTTTATTTTTTACGCTTTAATCATTCTCTCTTTTTCATTTTTTGATGCTGCTTTAGTTTTTTCCATATTATGCTACAGTTTTTAAACATGTAGCAAAGTTTGCCTGTACGGATTTTCGCTTTTTGGTAGGATTTTGAATTGCCTGCGTGACTGTTTTCATGAAACGACTTTCAAAAGGAGAGGATGGATTAGTTTCTGCGAAATACGAAAATGCAGTAATTTCCCATTGTTCTATTTCAAACCACGGCATGGGATGGTACTATTTACCCTCAAGGTACACACCAGAACCTGGGAAACGTGAGCCCAAGCGTGTTAATTAAATTTATATTTCAACCTTGCTTTTAGTAGAAACTGGTGGCGATGATGATTTGCATAACCAGATTAAAAACATCGCATTGTAAGCATATTTGAAAGCAGATGAACATTTTAACCTCAGGCGTTGCCAGGGTGGGGGTCCAAATGATCTGGGTACCACTAATATTCAAAAGTTTTCTTTGTATTAACGAATAGCAGAAAATTCTCAGAACGAATAAGGCGAAGATAACTTTACAAAACTTTTGGTACACAGAGCATCTGGACCCCCACCCTGGCTACGCCACTGATTTTAACCTTTAGACTTGAAAACAAATGATAAAGTTCCACGTATATTCCAAACACTTTTGCTCTTTTGAAACATTTTTATAAGAATTGAAGACGTTCTTAAGAATTCTTTTTTTTCTTTTTAAAATATTAGTTCCATAATTTCTGTCGTTAAATAAATTGCTCTTCAGAAAAAGTTATGACAGTTTGTCCACTGGCAACGGGTTTGCCACCCATGCTTTACAAAATACAGATTTGCTTTATGAAATTTAAAATGTTTAACAATTTTCGAAATTGTTTACGATATAATAATTTTTCCCGGATTTGACTAACAAATAAAAATTCATATTCACACCAGTTTGCATTAAAACATTTTTCAGATACTTTGTTCTCTCTGTGTCCCTGAACTTATGCTGGTACCGGGTGAAAGAGACACGACCGTAATCCGTGATACTTTATTTTGAAACGCTTTTTGCTACTCGAATTGTGTTTACTGGGGTTGCACTGGCGTTTCGATGTATGATTTTGTTTGGGAATCGGTACAAGTGTTTAAAGCTAAGTTCAGATTTTCTAAATATTTCTGGAACGTTCTACTGAAAAGTCAGTAATCTTCCTGTGAAATCAATAGATACGTTGATGGCGAATGCACGTGCTAGCGAGTTAATTGTTACCCGTACATACGAGTAGTAAGAATATTTCAAAAAGAAAATTAAAAATTCCTGTTATAAAAACTTATGAAAATGGAAAACGATCCCGGAATAAACGCGGAAAGGTACCATTTTTTTACGGTGCACTGATTGAATTTGAAAATGGCATTTTTTAAATAATAAATTTTAAAGATGAGTATTTTTCTATTTTTCTCATTTCAAATACACTGCGCATTAAAAGAAAACAGGGCTCGCAGCGTTCCTAAAATTTTCGCACTTTGCTACCAGTATTTTAAATAAGAATTCTTCGTGGTAGGTTCCTTTAACATCTGTAATAGAATTATACAATAAATATTATCGTTTTAAAATAGTGGTAGGAAAGTCCGAAAATTTTAGGAACACTGCGAGCCCTGAGAAAACAATATTGGAGGAACATCTTGAAATTCTTAATTTATTGACTCAACACAGTTTATTTAAGCACAATTTCTACTTTAAACATATTTTTGATGCATTATATGAAAATACCATATAAATATACCTTAGTTTATATCCTAAAAGTCTCTCCGCATTCAAAGCTGAAACTCTTCCGCTTTTTCGTACCTTAACCCTCCGTCTACCAGACGGGTCCATTGGACCCGACAGGTACATACAAAATATTCATTCAAACCAGAAATTTCTTTAAAATAAACTAAGTATAAAAACCAGACAAAAATAAGGTAAATAAATAAGTTAAATAGTTTTAAATAAAAATTCTGGTGTAGAACGTTTTATTAAAACTTGAATAAAATTCCCGGTAGATCTAGGGTTAATTAATCGGCAAATTACAGCAATGTCCAAACGTAAAATTTACTATAAAATTTTTGTGGTACAGAAAAGTTGGCAGCTATGCCGCATTTAAGACATTTTCTTTGTCGCTTATAGGCAAATGAAGAAAACAAGTTGCCTAAATGCGTAGAAAACTTTAGAACTCAAATCTGAAAACTTTTCGCTTTTTCTCGAGCTAACTTTGCTTGTAAATGAAACACACATGGTAGCCATTGACGTCCGTAATTTTATTTGATCGTCAAAGTTAACTGAAAAAAAAACTTGAACCAATTTCGGGATTTTTTATCGCTTTTAGGAAACACTGGGGCGCTATAAAATGAGCGATGTCCATTGGAATGAGAATTTGTTTAATATAAAACGTTTTAAATGTAGATAAAGATTTCGGGGTTTGTTCATTAAGATCGGATGCCTCATTTTACAGCATTTATTTATAATTCTTCCATTAAGATTACAAGGAAACAAACATTATCGCATTTAGGGGTCATCACATTTAGGCGCACTGACCTTAATACATTACTGCTAAGCTCCTGTTAAAATTCCGTAATATGTGTATTAGATTGACCCATGTTGACCACATTTCAAACCAAAAAATTTATTTGGTGAATCTTTATTTATTTAACTTCAGGTTTTTACGTAAAACTTATTTAATTTAATTTCTTTAAAAAAGTCTGGTACGAAACGTATTAAACCTGGGTCAGAGTGGCCCACATATTACGGAAGGTTAGTTGGAAGTTGGCACCTATGACAATAATTTGTATTACTTGAAATCCAAATAAATGCTGTATTTATGTATTATGTTACATTTGGTCTGGTAGTTATAACCAATCTTTTAGCACGAGCAAAAAATTAGAGTTCACGAAAATAATAAAAATTACTAAAAAATCGCTAAAAAAATAAAGTTGTATAATTTTTTAATCTTGCTAGAATACTTGAAAAGAATTCTCATAATGAAATTCTCATAATGAAATTCTCATAATGAATATAAAATTTAAGTTTAACAAGTTTTTGTAACCTTTGAGCTCTGATGGATGAATTTCTTTCCATTTAATTTTAAACTCCAAATGTCATATTAGCTCCGGAATATACAACCAAATTTATTTTAAAATAGATTAATGCATTTTTTCGTTTATATTATAAGCCGAATATTTTGTTTACAAAATACTGTTGCCAATGTGATATTTGGACATTTTGAAGAAATTCAATCGCGGAGCTCAAAGGGTTATTAAAATCGTACTTGAAGGTGTCCCTATTATCTAATATTAGTTGGAAGTTGGTCCTATGACAATAATTTGAATTATTTCAAATCCAAATAAATGCTGCATTTTTTTTTTTTTTGTTACATATGTTCTGGTAGTTATAACCAATCTGTTTAGTACGAGCAAAAAAGGAGAGCTTACGAAAATACTAAAATATACAAAAAAGTCACTAAAAAATAAAGTTGTATATATTTTTAATCTTGCTAGAATACTTGAAAAGAATTCCCATAATGAATATAAAATCTAAGTTTAACAAGTTAACAAAATTGTACTTGAAGATGTCCCTATCAAATTCCCACCTCTCTTCTTCTGTTGAGCATAAAATGCAGATATTTCTCTTTGAAGCACTTAAGTTATAACTTAAGAGAGAGACACTTCATCACGAAGCTCCTTGAAGCCTTTTTCTTTTAAAATTTGCGTATTCCACAGTTCACTGAAACAGGTTTCTGGAAGAAAATGCATAATTTTTTGCTCATTTTATCTTATATATGTTTTACATTTAAAAAAAGCATTTTTTATTTTCATTTAAAAAAAAGAGGTGTATGTATTATATAAAAATAGACTTGCAGTATAAAGCTGCAAGTAAGATTACACCATCTGAATAATTTTAATGTAAGCATTAAAAATATTAAATTTATGAGCTATATTTAAATCAAATAAGATTGTTATACATAGAAAAATATTTATATTACATTTTTAAGTATTTTATTACTTCCTAACATAGTTTTAAAATATTGAAGACTTCATTTTTATCGTGTGTCCGTTCGTGTACTATCTCGCCTACTTTTACTTATATCAGCATGAACTACTTATGTGAGGTTTAACATAAGATATTTCTTATTAAAAATGTAATGTGTGGCATTTATTGTTCGATCACAGGGACACCCAAAAGTATTTCATTACATTATTTTCTAGAGAAAAATGATTTGAAGTGTATTTTAATAAAGTTACATTATTTAAAACTTGCTGAAATTGATATACATTTTTGAAGTGATAATCGCTGCAAGTGCGTTTTTTGATGAGGGTAGTTGTTTTATGCATTTCCTATTTCAATTAAACTGTGTATACAAATCTGTGTATCATATCGTAATAGAAAATATTGGCTTTAGAAAATATTTCAAGTCACCATATAAGGACAGTAAATGCTGAAAAAAAAAATTCAAATATGTGTTTCGTTTTATAGCTGAGATCGATTTCAGCAATATATGTGGAGTGTGACAAATCTATATATCTTATACAGTACTGCTGAAAGAAATTCGAATAGCTTATGGAATGCGGGCATTAATTGTAGAAATTAGGCATTTAACAGTGCTATGTGTTTTCTAAAATGTTTATGTACAAACTTTTTTTCACTTTATTAAACAGCGACTTTTTTTTACAGTATTCAGGAAATGTGGAATTTCAACTATGTATTTCGTTTTATACGTGAGCGCGATTTCAGCAATTTATGTGGAGTGTGACAAATCTATAGATCATATAGAGAACTGCTGAAACAAATTCGAATAGCTTATCGAATATGGGCATTAATTGCTGAAATTAAGCATTTAACTGTGTTATGTGTTTTCTAAAATCTTTATGTACATATTTTCATTTTACTTTATTAAACAGCGACTTTTTTGCAATATTCAGGAAATGTGGAATTTCAAATGTGTATTTCGTTTTATATCTGTGCTCGATTTCAGCGATTTATGTGGTGTGTGGCAAATCTATTGATCTTATACAGGACTGCTGAAACAAATTCGAATAGCTTATCGAATATGGGCATTAATTGCTGAAATTAAGCATTTAACTGTGTTATGTGTTTTCTAAAATCTTTATGTACATATTTTCATTTTACTTTATTAAACAGTGACTTTTTTGCAATATTCAGGAAATGTGGAATTTCAAATGTGTATTTCGTTTTATATCTGTGCTCGATTTGATTTCAGCGATTTATGTGGTGTGTGGCAAATCTATTGATCTTATACAGGACTGCTGAAACAAATTCGAATAGCTTATCGAATATGGGCATTAAGTGTTGAAATTAAGCATTTAACTGTGTTATGTGTTTTCTAAAATCTTTATGTACACATTTTCATTTTACTTTATTAAACAGTGACTTTTTTGCAATATGCAGGAAATGTGGAATTTCAAATGTGTATTTCGTTTTATATATGTGCTCGATTTCAGCGATTTATGTGTTGTGTGGCAAATCTATCGATCTTATACAGGACTGCTGAAACAAATTCGAATAGCGTACCGAATGTGGGCATTAATTGCTAAAATTTGGCATATAACTGTGTTATGTGTTTTCTAAAATGTTTATGTACATATATATATATATATATATATATATATATATATATTTTACTTTATTAAACAGTGACTTTTTTTACAGTATTTAGGAAATGTGAAATGAGTTCTATAATCGTTTTCTTGTTTGGTTTGGTTTGATTTGATAGCCCAAGAGGAACTGCTCAGACGAGGAATCCAATTTTGTAGAGCATAATGTCTCACCCGTATTCCTTTATTCAAGACATAAAAAAATTACATTGATTAGCAAGTCATCTCAAAATGATATCCCGCCAAAATCACGACAAGGGGAGGGATTAAAAAATAGGGGGGCCCAGCTTGCTGGGGAAACCCAAACGCGACACGGGGCGAGGCGGGGGAAAAAAGTAAGTGAAAAAAAATGTTTTATGTGTAATTTTCCATTAACGTTATTTCTAATAGTATATTGTTAGACCACATTTATAAAATGTATCATTTTCTAGCTGAATTCATACAATTTGAAGTAGTGGTTAAAATTGTGGAAACCTTATTTAAAAGGCGTATTTTCAAGGTTTAATGACTCATAACAGCTCTATGTCTTTGAGTAATATTATAATTATATACATCAGTGGAAAAACAATTTTATAAAGAATGTAATGAAGTAAATTTTGTATAATTATTAGTATTTAATAAAAAGTTATAGACAATAAACAAATAAAAAAGAAAGAAACACAACTTTCTTAAGATAAAATGGAGTAGCTTCCCTTTATTTGAATGCAGCTAATGAGCATCAGTCTTTAGAGAGACGGTCAGGTTTCATCCTCTTTTGGTAAAACTCAATCAGGTAATAGCAGGATTTAACTAGTGTTTTAATGTTTTGAAAGACATTTGAGGGGGGCATTTGTGGGTGTTTTATATTATTCATATTAGAGGTGCTTGTAAAAAATAGGAAAATTTAAGAAATGGCGCAAATGGTTCATTGATCACCTAGAAAGATATGTAAAATTTTGCTATTGATTAAAAACGGGTACTGAAGAAATTAGAAACAAAAATCGCTGAAATGTTAACTAAGGTGTCCATTTTAAATTTTTATAGCTGCATAGGAGGCTATATGACTGCAAAACAAAACTGGTAACGACAAGAAAAGATGTAAAAGGACAAGCGGTGATAATAGAATTAAGAGACTGTGCATAGGTGACTTCTGGAAATCTTCTGGTTACGTACAATGTGAAATGTTGCAAAACACTGTCAGGTTGAGTGTTAGGATTGTTTGGCATTGACTTCAAGGATTTGGTTTAAGTACTGCAATTTCACTGAAAAAGGTCATTCTTATCTCCTCTACAATTTTTGAAAAAATGAGAGTAGGCAAGCCTGACAATTCAAGGGATCCGTAATCGAATTCACTCTTCCATTTTTTGTTAAATAAATTACTTATCAATTTATAAGCGATTTTTGTCGCATGGTAACAGATTTTTACTTTTCGCGCTGTCGTGTCCGGGAATTCTGTTCAAAACGCCATCATTGACAGACTTTTCTAAATTATTTTGCCTTTACTAAAACATTGAAAACGTCATTCGATTATATAATTTTTGAATCAGAAAATCTGCCAATTTAATGTGTTTTTGAACAGCAATGAAATTCGTCATCAAGTAGATCTTTTGGATTTGAGAATAGCCTTAAGAGTTTCGTAACTTATTTTCTTAATCTACAAGAGAAAAAAAAGAAAACTAAATTTTGTTTGATTAATTATTCTATTGTAAAATGTTATAAAATTACTGCCTTTTTATTAAAATAGCAATATTTATTACCATTTGATTTTTTTCAGTTCAATATATAAAATTACGCACATAAATTAAGATATCGTGTGCGTTAGTATGAAATAAAAAATAATAATACTGCTATATTTGACATTCTAAGAACAGAAACTTAGGGAAAATTAGCAGCACTAAACTACTAAAACAATTTGCTGAAAATAATCTATTCACTGTCATGTCAAAAGTGTCACTATCATGTCTTACAAACAAGAACTATCTTCGAATAGTTCGTAGCAAGTGGAGTAGAAATATCTTTAAGTCGTGTGCGTAAAAAAAAAAAAAAAAAAAAAAAAAAAAAAAAAAAAAAAAAAAAAAAAAAAAATGTTTCATTTCTTTATTGCAAATAATTCCTTCATTATCCCTAGGATAATTAATATATTCCCTAAAGAATTTCCCTTTTCCAAATCACAGTTCGATCACTGTTGAGCAAAACAGTCTTAATGATTTCCTGCACAGTATCTTTGAGGGGTGGAAATCTTCGGGAACACTGTAATCCCAACCTCGTATCTTTCAGCAATTTTTTGGGGGGATTACGGTAGCCCCTCACCCGTAAGCTAAATGTTAATATTATATTCAATATCATTATTATTCATTAATTATCAATAGAGTTAGCTGAGAAAATTCTGTCCGCCTTATTCATATAGGACAGCTTAGTTGGAAAATGATTGGTAGGTTAAGCTAAAAATATATCACATGTTCAAATCCTGACCTGAACACATTTTTTCTTTGTTTCTAAATTACAACTCAATTACTATTCCTACCTAAAATAAAGAGCTAATCCATATCACCATCTGCACTTATTACCATATTATTATACTCACTGTTTTTATAATATTCACATTTATACAAAAGATACAAACAGGGAAAGTAATATAATATATCAAGTCGAGATAATAGTATATAGACAGCTGCCAAGTCTCCGGCTTTTTGGATATCGGTATTTTACTACAGAAAATATTTTTTTATTTAATTTGAACATTCAGTGGATTTAAAAGAACAACGTTTTCTCTATGATAATACTGGTGTGCAAAAAGCCGGAGACTTGGCAACTCTGCATATAGAATATTTGTAGAGAGTATGTATTTGTATTCTATAGAGCATAATATATTTTTCATGACACTTTGTTCCATAAAACCAGTAGTCTTGAGACTGGAAAAGGGAAAAAAAATGTTTTCATACACAGGTTTCGGATGAAGCATGCAAATTAGAAAATGCAAGGACTGTCGAATCGTATAGAATATATCTCTTATTTAGTTTAGAGCACTGCAAAATTTTTAGAAAACTACTCGCGTTTTCAAAAAATATTTCCAAACATGCTATGTAATTACTGTTTTATATAAACTTCCCGTTTGCATCCTAATATTAGATTGTATATATGTAATATTCATACATGTAATAAAAAGGATAAAATATATCCCATCTACATCTAATCCTATAATATCAAGGGTATTCCAGGAAACTTGAATTTACTACACCATATGCAAACAGCTAAAGTAATATATTCCTTATTTGATATGAGTAATATATTTTCCAGGCTACGTTCTAATATTATTGTACCTACAAAGAGACTGTAAAAAATATCAAATACGTCTACTTTCTTGATGCGTTACTCATGGCATAGCATAGAAAAATACGTGTTTAAAACATTTTATTTTTCTAAAATGGAAAATTGAACTAGGAAAACAACTCTTTTTTGCATTATGCGGGTATTCCCAACATTAATCATTGCCTTTCATACTGTTATTTGTTACACTCTTATCAATTTTCAATTTACAAGGTGTTTCAAAAATATATAAACTATTAAAATGGTTCTAAAGTATTTTTTTTAAATAGACACTTCATTTCAAATTGAGAAAGCAACTACAATAATGGACATTTTCAAAATTAACTCCTAAAGTGTTAAAAATCAGTAGCTTTTTCTGCATAGTCACCCCACCGCTTTTATAGAAAACGGTCACTTGACTATATTATGGTGCATTCTTATTTGTCAGAATAGAGATATTCTATAAAAGCGGTGCAGTGACTATGTATCAAAAGTGTAGATTTTTATCAGTGTACATTTCATCTTTGAAGAATGAATAAATAATTTATATTCCTTAATGATTTTCTTTTTTTTCTTGATTTTTTTTTGTCATAATTTTTTATAAGCCTCTCTTAATTTGCGGGATTTATGATGACCACAGTCCAAAAAAAACGCTGCTTGTGAACATTATTTAACTGTTCCATTTTCTCAAATGTATCACTAACTCTACCGATTGTAACTCAAGTAGGGGATCTGTTTCAAATTCTCTGCTAAATTGTCTTTGTACTTGAGCTACGTTTCGATCTTACTGTAGCACACTAAAATAAATGTTCTTTGCTCAAAGCTTTTCTGACATCGAATACTATTTCAATTCAGTTAAACAAGAAAGCAAAACAAGACCATGCCAGTTATTAGAGAATAAATTGTGCATAAAATTTGTGCCAAACATCAGGTACAGTGTTGCCAGTGGGCTACTTTTTTTTAGTTCAGATTTCTTGATAACTTGATAACCACCACTTTTTTGTAACGGCAAAATTACCTTTGTTTTCGCCTTAAATAATATGTCAATAAATAAGATGCATTTTACCATTTCAAAAAGTGGTGTCAATCAAGAATCTGAGTTTTAAAAAGTAGCCCATCTGGCAACACTGATCTGGTATGTTTTAATACGAGTTTACGGTATTCTGAGTCAATGAAATGAATTACAGCGTTTGAAAATTAAATCAAAAAATTGAGAGTGTAGTCACATTTAATATAATTTATAGAAAGTCTAAAGCTTTATAGAGTTCAATGCTCTTTAATATTTCTCAGTATTTGTTTTCTAAAATTGTAGAGACTACTTAAAAATATTTATTAAAGTTATTTTCCTCTACTTCAGAAAAACAATTTGAAAATCTTTTTAACATTAATACATTGTTTTATTAAAAAACTTCTAACAAGTATATTTCCATTTTATATTGTCGTTTCCTTATTCAAGTTTACCTTCAAGGAAAAAACTATTTAACAATTGCTCTAAAAAACAAATTCCCATATTTTTCTACCCTCTTAGTTTTTTTTACCCGATTAAATTTCCAAAATAGAGCAAAAAATACGCGCGCAAACGTGGTATTCTGTGACGTGTCTAACCCTATTCGAACTGCACGAAAATGGTTATGCTCGTGATGTATAATTTCTAAATTTACTTACTGCAAAAAAAGGAACTATGCATAATTTTACTGTTCTGAAGCTATTTTAGAAAAGCATTTTATCTGCAGTTGCTTTAGTTTAATGTCCCTGACATAACACAAGAAAAACAACATTCCCACTTTATAACAACATTATGGCTTATTTTGTTTGTCACTTTCTGGCTCAATGTGTATTAGGTTATACGTTTTGGTTTTAGAAATTCGTAAAATATTAATGCTAAAATGTTGTTATATGCTTATGTTAATGCTTTACAAGAACGTTTCTTTCAGTATCTAATGTCACACATGCTTTATCTAGTCTCAATCAAATTGCATTTTCTCCCTGTCATAAAAAGGAAACCTCAAATTTCCATTAAATAAAAACATGTGATAAAATATTATGAGTTTATAATTTAGATTCTTTTTTTTAAACCAATTATATTACTTAATTCTACAAGCTATAAAAATCACGCTTCAAAAGTAAATTCAGTAAATATTTTTGAGTTTTCATCATGTGTTCCTCAATATGTTTAATCTAAACAAGATTTTTTTTCCCCAGTTTAACTTTTAATGCTATTTGAAATGTATCAAGATAAAGCGTATTTTTTTCTATAATGCGATATGTGGCAGCGGAATAGTACAGTGGAAATACAATGCACTATTCTGATAAATATAGATAGCGCAAAGAATTATACAAAGGAGAAAGGCATATAGCGTTTTTTTATATGGCGAACATACATTAGGCATCACGACACATAAAGCACGCAGCTTTTTTTTTCTTTACTTTGAGCATAAAGCAACAACAAAATAGAAACCTTTTCTGGTACGAATTGATTTTCCCAAACGGACACAAATTTCCGAACGACCCAATATAACATAGCCATAATTACAATTTGTTATGATTAATAACGCTTTATAGAATCAACATAAAACGAGAAATGAAAGTTAAAGTAAATTCTTAATGTAAGAGGTTGTAATTGATTGTAGTTTGAATTATTTATATTAAAGATGTAGTAGTTGTTGGATGGAAGAATAATAAAAAATACCATATATTTCTCAGTACGGAGGGTTTTTTTTTTTAATTCCAATTAATAAATAAAGTTTAATTTTAAGGTGCGTGCCTACTTCGGAGCACTTTTTTTTTAAATATGAAATTTTTATCAAACACGTAGGTTTTTTAGTTTAAAAAATAATAAAACTATGAATTCATATAAATTTTCAATGGAATTTTAATTAACTTTTCAAATTTAGGCAATATTGAGTATTTTAGTAAAAAATTGCGTTTATGCCAACCATTTTATAACGAAATCTTTTCAATATATTTCACTTTTTTTCAACATTATATTAGCAAACAACTTAGTTGTGTTACGAAGCAAAGGATTTGCAATACATCTTAAATTTACTAATATATACCAAATTTTGTATACAAAGCATGATTAAAAAAAAAAAAAAAAAATGTGTGTTTTTCAATAAAAATAGCTCATAAATTAATCTATACAAACTTACAAGCTATATTTTGATTCATAAAATACCAATAGATCAGCAGACCCTTGTTACAAAATTTTATTTCAATATCTTGAAAACGTTTTAAGAAATAATGCTTCTCGTAAACGTACACAATGAAAAACTCCGTTTTCCAGAAAACCTAAATTAAGATTTTAATGTAGCACAAAAATTATGTACAAAGTTTACAACTTTAAAATCCACAATATTTGAAGGTATTTATATATTCGTATACATATTATATATTTATGTATGAAAATGTATTGTTTACCTTTCTATGGCTTCACTCCCAGGTTCATGAAGTTCATTTCCTATTTACATTTTGAGCTATAATTTTTATTCTAATTTTTGCTGAACCAAAAGTCAGGCATTTTTGGAATCCCAAATGTTTGAAATTTAATTTAAAATATTTTTTAGAAAATCGAAAATTTTCGAAAAAACAGCGATTTGAGGGTAAGCTCATACCGTAGTAACGCACATCATAAAAATACAAAAATGCATAACTACATATTTTTAATCACCAATTAGTTTTTAGCACAATTACAGATTTATCTACCATTCTTTATAGCCTAATACTTTCAAACATTTTATTGTAAAATCACATATTGGATTATAAATGTAATAAGATGTAATATTTCGATTTTTTATTTAAAAACTGGAATGGAATAAGAAGTTTTATCCATATCTCACAAACGTTAATCATGCTCGGAGTAAGTTTTTAAAGATTTATAAAAAAAAAAAATTCATTTGACTTTACTGTGTAACGATCGTTACAAGCATCACATTATGATCATTATCAATGATATTTATTTATTGCGCAGAAGGAATTATAGAGTTTTGATTTACATTCTCAAAGAAATATTTTTCCCCCGCGAGAATATCTGACTCATTTACGGATTAATTTTAAACTTCAAAGCATACCACTTACAGGAAAGACGGTGATTTAGAGTGTAAGAGTGTTTCACTTTTCGAAAAAGGAACTACATCTTAAATTACAGAATATTATTGACTACAGACTTTTAATTACTATTACAGATTGTTACGAGCGTCATCGGGATGTCACGTTCTGAAAAAGGTGTTAAAGAAATTTGACAGCATTTTTTGAAAGATTCCCTCTCTTTATCGAGAAACATCTAAAATTAGCTTTTATTTTCTCTGAATAAAATAATCTGTACTAAATAGTCGTTTTAGATTTGAGAACAGGAAGTTAAAATTAAAATAAACGTTTATTTTAAGAACCATTTTTAAAAAGGAGATTTGATCATAAACCCCATAAAATTACAATAATGAATCATTTAATTGCTATCCAAATAAATTGCAGTTATTCGTACCAGTGTTTTTTGCTACAGTTCCCCAATTACTTTAACTTAAGACATTTGCATGAAATTAGATATATTACACATATATATATATATACATTTATTTTCATTTTGATCCTTTAATGAGAAATAAAATTGTAATCTCATAACCGTTTATTATTAAAGCAGGCATTTTAGATTTAATGCAGACTCGTACTAATGACACTCTTTATCGATGTAAAGTTACTGTAACGTCTAAATAGTCAAAACTGGTCACAGACACAACGGTGACTAAATTGTGACATCACATATGTATGTCTCTAAGTGACTCCACTGTGGAGTGTTTGTGATGGTTTTCTGTGCCATAAAAGTGAATACACTTTTAATTGGGAGTGCTTTATTAGGAGTATAAAAAAAGAAAAATGAGTTTTCCTGAAAACTGTAATAAATTACTCAAACGAGACAGTCTATATAATAAAGGACAAAAATCTTTCCGTGCGTGACGTTGACGTCATTTAGACCGTGGCAATAACAGACGATTAATTTTAACACTTAATAACTTTTATTGATTTTTTTAAACTTCTAAATACCGCACATTTTCAATTTTTACACCGTCAAATATGGGAACAATGGTACTTTCATATGCTATCTGTTTGAAAACTATATCGCAATTTCTTTGAAAACTGTACCGCAATTCACTTAATTTTTGTTTTTTTAAATAATTTTCAAGCATGAATTTTTAAAAATCGATTTCAGTCGCGTGAGTACATTTGCACAAAATAAATCCATTTGCACCTAAATTAATATAAATGGATGGCGCATCATTTAATTCCAGCTTATATACTGTATCGAAATTCAAACATTCACCAACTAATAAATAATGCAATACAAAATAAATAAAACACAAACTTAAGACAAGCAATGGAATTTCGCGCTTAAACCACTGAGAAGAAGAGAATAAAAAACGCTAGTTGTAAATAGTGATCTATGGAATTTTCTTCTGCTGTGAACTCCTGAGTCGAGGCCAATATCAAAATATCGCTTTTAATACGTTTCAAAACTTTGTTCGAACGCATTATTGCTATTTTTCATATAAATATAATTTTTAGTATTGTTAGTGGACATTATAAGGAATCTATATAAAAAATCTATTAGAGTTATCAATTTAAAAAACTACAGATTCGTGCGATACTTTCTCACGGCAATCTTTGAGATTATTTGCTGATACGTAGGGGAGATGGGGACACATGTGAGCATGGGGCAGATGTGAACATCGCAATTTATTATAAGTTTTTTTATTTGAAATAAATTACTAAAGATGATAGCACCTGTAAACATATGGTAAAAAAATTGTAAAACCCTTTGACATTTTGTTTGTCCTCTTTAGCCAAAACACTGTTTTTAGATCTCAAAAGTAAAATCTTTGTTCCAAGTTGATAAGCGAATAACTTTATTTATTTATTCATTTACTTGAATTTGAATGTTTTAACATATACTATGAATACTAATAAATATTTTTGATACAGTTCTTTTTCTTCTAAAATTGAGAAATGTTAATGATTTATCAATTTAACAGAAGCAGCAATGTGAGGCACTTGCGAACAGAATAGTTGGGGAAGATATGAACTGTTCATAAGTGCCCCAATTATCATTCTGTGCTTCTGTTCTTTTCAGTTAACTTCATCAGAAATAATGTCAGTTCCATTATCTATAATTTTTCTGAAATAGATCATATTTTCCTCACACAAAGTTGATTTTGTAATGAAACTTCCACAAACACATCTTTTAGCAAATACAAAAAGAGCAACACGCTTATTTACGTTCACTTGTACTTTAAATAAATTTAATGATTTCTAAAATGCAAGAAGTGTTATGTATTATTTTACTAAATTTTTTACAACGATATTTCTTATGCCTTGTTAATACAAAAGTATTGCCTTGAACAACTTTGCAATTTTTTCTGTTACATTTGTTCTAAACTTGCAATGATGGCTTACTTCCATCTCTAAAACAGTTATGTATATGATGCTTTGAATGGAGATACATATCAGTAACATTTTAAGAAAGAAATTTTTTTAAACTGATGATTACCGTAAAATCTCGATTGTAATCTCCCCTCTTTCAAAAGCAAAAAAGGTTAGGGGTTATAGACGAGACTTTTTTTTAAATCATTAAAAAACCCTTCTTTAGCTATAATTTACAAGTAAATAAGGCAAATACAGGAGTGATAATCTTTCGTAATTCGGCAGATTTCCGATAAATAGTATTTAAATGCCCCTCCCTAAAATTTCCCCCAAACAGAAACCCTTAAACAAAATTTAAAAGTTTTTAAAGTTTTAATTTCTTTATTAAAAATGCTTCTTTCTTTATTTTTTTTTATTACAACAATACTTAATGAATCATCTTAGCCTCTCTCCCCCCAAAATCTACTTATTTTCATTTTATAATCTTTTGCTTAAACTTATCGCACAGAAACTATAGAAATACATACATATATATATATATGGTGAATTTAACAGGTAATATAACTAATGATTATGATTATAAATGAATAACAGAATAAAAAGCATGTCAAAGTATATTTTTTCCTTCTCTTCACATGTGCCCCACGTGTGTTCATATCTACCCCGCTGATGGGGCACATGTGAACAATTTTTTGAATTTATAAAACTATTAAAAAAATGTAAGAAGAACTACACAGGCGATTAAAAAAAATTACCGGGTGTAACAGAAAGTTCTGTTTACTACATTGAGTAGTTTTTGTTTAAAAAAATTAATCCAGTTATGAGAAAAAGCTATATTTATGCGAACAGTTCACATGTGCCCCCATCTCCCCCATTTTACATTAATTTTTGATCAACTGTAATTCTTTTATCAAACAACATGTTTTAAAGATATATAAGTATACTACATCAAAAGCCGCTTGCAGAACCTTTTGCAGAATACCTCATGCATCGCCGTGGTTTTAGTATGTGCAGAGAAAAAAGGATGTAAACGTCAGAAATAATATATATGATGGTTTCACATATATTCTATAGCCCAGGCATATACCTTGTTGTAATAAATTACTCATTTGTGTCATTTTTCTTTCATAAGATCTTACACATTGAAAAGGAAACATTTGTAATAACATTATTTAGATTTGTAATAAAGAATTCGGAATCTGTTATTTTTCTTCTACGGTGTATATAAAATGCAAATGGAAATTTCGTTCCGGCTGCTTATAACTTAAATTCTGCTAAATGGATTTTAATGGGACTTAAACTGTTAGGTAGATAACTGTCCAGGGACGTTTTTTAGTATATTGCATATTTCTCTACGTTTCTTACTTATTGCATTATTCAAAAAAATTCTATAATCAGGTGAACCCGATTATGGATTATTATTTTTTTTAATGATTCTGCTGAATTGATTTGGAGGAGACTTACAGTTCATTAGATATATTTTCAATACAAGGTTTTATTATACAACGTATTATTCTACATTGCTTAGTTATAGAATTATGTGGGAAAGTTCTGCATTCAGATTAATCCAATTATGCCTTTTTAAAAGTTCTTCAGGACGTATTTGGATGATATTAGCATTGTTAGTTAGGTATTTTTTCAGGAATGGTTTTAGTATATTGCATATCATTGTATTGTTCTTTACCAAATCGTTCTATAAATGATAAACTAAGAGTTGGTCCTTAACTGCAGAAATATTTTCATGCAAATTAGAAAACAAAATAATGCAATGAATTTTTGTATGGCTTTTGTAAATGTGGAAGGACATCCCAGGTAAAGGTCCATACTTATTTAAAACAAAAGGTTAAATTCACTGATATATTTCGTTTAAAAATTCGCGTAGAGGGTGAAGCCTGCTAGTCAATAAATATCATTCTAAACGACTTTAATCAATGGCTAAAAATTTGGGCAGTTACTTACTTCAGTGATAGTAACTTTTTATTTTTAAGTTTTATTTTGAGACTTTTATTGACAATCCTGCAAACAATATTTAAAAATAGCCTACATATGCTTCTCTACAAATTAACAACTCTCCAGAGGAACAAATTTCATTTAATTATTTAATAAATACAAAGTTTTCAGTAGTCAAAATTATACATTTTTCATAATCAAATTCATATATAATTGAAATTAATATTTTTCTTTCTTAAGAAAGAGTTATTTATTTACTGAGAAGTTTAAAACAGAATTTTCATTAATCTCAGTTATGGATTTTCAGATTCACATGTTCTATATCAAAATTGTATCAATCTAGACTTTCTAATAAGACACCGTGTCATTTATTATCTATTTTAAACGGAAGAAGAGATAACAGTGTATGTCAAATATATTTATGTTAAAATATATAATCCAATGTATTACAATTAGATTATTTATAGAATTATGTAGAGTTTCATATTTAAAATTCTAAAAATATAGCCGAATAGGATTAATGAATTTTGTTCCATCTCATTTATCATTTGTTGGTTCATTGTTAAATTATACAAAGTTTTTGCGAGGAAAGCACGGAAAATTACTTTTCATGTTTGTAAAAAAAAATAAACGCATTTGTCAAAATTTTAAATAAAATAGTGTGTACTTTAATGATACTTCTCATACTGGTAATTTTCTTTATTTTACAAATTTTGCTGTAAAATTTAAAAAATTCTATCAAAAAATATTTCAGATAGATTCCATGTACTTTTCATAAACTTAACGACACATGTGAATGAAGGGATTTAATTTAATTATTTAACCAATAAAAAGTTTTCAGTAGGCAAAATAATACGTTTAGCACAACCATAATTCATATGTAATTCAAATTATATTTCTTTGCTTAGGAAAGAGTGATTTATTTTCTAAGACATTAAATCAGAATTTACATTAATCTCAGCTATCGAATGCCATATTCACATGCTCTATATCAAAACTCAATCAATCTAGGCTTTTTAATAAGACAGAGTGTCATTTATTATATATTTTAAAGGGAACAAGAGATAACAATGTATGTCAAATATATTTATGTTAAAATATGTAATCTAATGTATTACAATTAGATTATTTTTAGAATTATGTAGAGTTTCATATTGAAAATTCTAAACATGTAGGCGATTAGGATTAATGAATTTTGTTCCATCTCATTTATCATTTGTTGGTTCATTGTTAAAATATACAAAGTTATTGCAAGGAAAGCAGGGAAAATTACTTTTTATGTTTGTAAAAAATAAACGCATTTATAAAAATTTAAATAAAATAGTGTATACTTTAATGATACTTCTCATATTGATAATTTTTTTTTATTTTACAAATTTTGCTGTAAGATTTTAAAAATTCTGGCAAAAAATAATTCAGATAGATTTTATGTACTTTTCATCAAATTAACGACACATGTGAATGACGGGATCTAATTTAATTATTTAATAAATAAAAAGTTTTTAGCAGTCAAAATTATACATTTTTCATAACCATAATTCATATCTTAATCAAATTAATAATTCCTTTGCTTAAGAAATGGTGATTTATTTACTAAGAAATAAAAATAGAATTTACATTAATATCAGCTATTGATTGTCAAATTCACACGCTCTATATCAAAACTCTATCAATCTAGATTTTATAATAAGACACCGAGCCATTTATTATCTATTTTAAACGGAAGAAGAGATAACAGTGTATGTCAAATATATATATGTTAAAATATATAATCCAATGTATTACAATAAGATTATTTTTAGAATTATGTAGCGTTTCATATTCAAAATTCTAAAAATATAGCAGAATAGGATTAATGAATTTTGTTCCATCTCATTTATCATTTGTTGGTTCATTGTTAAATTATACAAAGTTATTGCAAGGAAAGCACGGAAAATTACTTTTTCATCTTTGTAAAAAAATAAACGCATTTATAAAAATTTAAATAAAATAGTGTGTACTTTAATGATACTTCTCATATTGATAATTTTCTTTATTTTACAAATTTTGCTCTAAGATTTTAAAAATTCTATCAAAAAATATTTCAGATAGATTCCGTGACCTTTTCATCAAATTAACAACACATGTGAATGAAGGGATTTTAATTATTTAAATTTTAAAAAGTTTTCAGTAATCAAAATTATGCATTTTGCATAACAATAATTCATATGTAATTCAAATTAGTATTTCCTTTGCGTCGGAAAGAGTGATTTATTTACTAAGACGTTAAAACAAAATTTACATTAATCTCAGCTATCGAATGTCAGATTCACATGCTCTATATCAAAACTCTATCCATCTAGACTTTTTAATAAGACACCGTGTAATTTATTATCTGTTTTAAACGGAAGAAGCGATAACAGTGTATTTCAAATATATTTATTTTAAAATACCGGGTGTCCCAAAAAGGACTGACTGATTTTAAAATTCAATAACTTGCAAACGGTGACAGATATTTAAAAAAGTCTTGCAGGAGGGTTATGCATAAGGTCAAAAGTTTTATTACAGTGATTTTCAATTTTAGTTCGAATTACAAACAATAGATGGCGCTGCGATCAACAGACGCTCAATTCAGGCTCGATTTTTGGTACTTCGTGGCCCGGATAATACATTTCCATCTCCTTTTTCAACATGGAACAAGAGAAAGGACCAGAAAACGAGCCTGTATTTAGCGACTATTGCTTACAGCGCCATCTATTGTTTGTAATTCGAACTAAAATCGAAAATCACTGTAATAAAACTTTTGACCTTATGCATAACCCTCCTGCAAAAATTTTTTAAATATCTGTCACCGTTTGCAAGTTATTGAATTTTAAAATCAGTCAGTCCTTTTTGGGACACCCGGTATATAATCCTATGTAATACAATAAGATTATTTTTAGAATTATGTAGAGTTTCATATTCAAAATTCTAAAAATATAGGCGAATAGGATTAACACTAGAACCGCCGACTATGTTACTCAATTTTTATAAAAAAAAAAGTGTTTCACACCAGAATTTTTATTTAAAACTATTTATCTTATTTAATTAGCCTATTTTTGTGCTTCATACATATAATATATCTTATGAAAACATTTCTGGTACCAATCGGCTGTTATCAATTTTGGCAAGGGTGAAAATGACCCCTAACGGCGGTTCTAGTGTTAATGAATTTTGTTCTGTCTCATTTATCATTTGTTGGTTCATTGTTAAATTATACAAAGTTATTGCGGGAATGCACAGGTTATTATTTTTTCAAGTTTGTAAAAAAATAAACTCATTTATAAAAAAAAAATAATTAGTGTGTACATTAAGGATACTTCCCATATTGATAATTTTCTTTATTTTACAAATTTTGCTGTACGATTTTAAAAATTCTGTCGAATAATATTTCAAATAGATTTCATTTACTTCACATCAAATTAACTACACATGTGAATGAAGGGATTAATTTAATTCTTTATTAAAGAAACATTTTTCAGTAGTTCTCATAATTTACGTGTCCAAAATTGCCTAGTTTATGAGGAATTAATTTTCCACTTGCTCAACAAAGACTGATTTACAAGCTGACAAGTTAAATTATATTTTACATAAATCTCTTATGCGAGATGTCACATTTACATGTTCGTTCTCTATTAAAAGTCCATCTCTCTAAAACACTTAAAAAGACATCGTGTCAGAACCTGTCTCATTACAATTCAAATGGAGATAACGGAATATGTCACATACAATTTATGATAATGTATTTATTTCAAGGTAATTCACTTACATTATTTTAGAAATTAAGTTTCATATTCAAAATTCTAAAAACGTAAGGAGAAACCATGGAACTATTAATAAAGAGGAACTAAAATATCCTTAAAATAGTGAAGCTTCAAATGTAACCGTTTCACAGGGGTTGATTACCGCTGGTGGAAACTTCCGCCAGAAAATTTATATAGAAATTTTCTCCTTATTTAAATGCCTCATTAAAGAAAAATTTCAGTCATAAATAATAATTGAAACATATTTTCATTTTTACGGGAGAAGTTTACTTTGGAGGAAGTCAGGTCCAGCATTTTCGACATATTGTGACAACAAGGGAAACAAACTGACTGTTTCACCTGACAAACTGACGCCAGTAAAAACAACTAGAAAATTTTACCATTCTTGTGAGAAAATATTTCCATGAAGAAGACGCTTAGATATAACGAAAATTTCTATTCAATTTTACTGGTGGGAAGTTTGCCCCTGACGTAATCGGAAACTGTTGATCGGATTTAAAACATCAGCCGCCATCTTGTGAAAACCTCCCCCATTACTTCAATCGCAACTGACAGACAACACGCTATATGTATCCACCTTTTTATTCATAACCCCAATAGCGATACAGTATTAACGAACTTGGTCCCTTTTATAAATTTCTGGTTTATCGTTAAATTTCATTTCGACATTGTATTAACCCTTTAGTGCGCAGCTTTGAATATATGCAAAGAACAGTGTTTTGAATTTAATAGATTTTTTTTTATTCGTATATACCTAATTCACACCAGAAAATTAAAATTGCAATATTTGCTTTTATTAATAACAGACATTCCGTATTTCAATAAAGCCAAATTAACCATTGAAACTTTGTGGTGTAAAGTCAGATTTTCCGAACTACGTAATTTCTGGAAAATATACTGTCATGGGAATTAAAGGGTTAAAAGTTAAGTTTTATAAAATAAATAATTATGTAAAATAAGGTATTTGGAGGCATACTTATTAAAATATTTACTAATTTTCAATATTTTAGCGCAAAACAGCCAGACGACAGTAGTTTTTACTTGTATTGCACAGGTGCAATAGAAGAAAAGATTAACGTATTATATGAAAATTGTATATCTCCTTTTTTTTCATTATTTTTCCTGTGTAATAAACCTTTCAGAGAATCATATATAATGTTTTCGAAGCAAAAAAAATTGCGCATTTAAGTATTAAAAGAGCACGGAGATATCGTCGTACCATGTCAAACTATCCAATATGAAAACAGTGTTGCCAGAGGGATACTTTTGTAAATTTCACATTTCTTGATTGACGCCACCTTTTTGAAATTGTAACTATCGCCTTATTGTATGACATATTAAGAATGTCGAAAACTAGGGGAATTTTAACATTTCAGAAAAGTAGTGCCAATCAAGGAATCTGAATTTAAAAAAATGTAGCCCTCTAGCAATAGAGTTTTCATATTGGATAGTTTGGCATGGTACCGACGATATTACGTATCACTGAAACATAATTAAGTCTGGTACAATATCTGATATTTAACATATATTTTTCTTCTGCAATTATAGTATTTGATATATTCAATCTATGTTTTTAAGGAATTGCACTGCTCAAAAAAATTAGGGGAGCAAGCAAAAAAGTGAATATAACAGTGCAAGACAGCCATGTATGGGCATAAAACGGATAGTACACGTGTAACAATGCGCAATACAGATAAAAAGTCTCAAAAAATGTAAGGGAGCTTTTATTCTTTGAAAAGATGGAAAGAACATGATAAGATGTTTGAGGGCGATAATTTGGTTTCATGTAAATGATAAAAAAGTTTTGTTTAAAAATGATGCACGACTTTTAAAATGGCGTGTGGTCTCCTCGAACAGCTAAGATTGCTACACACTGGTTTTCCATGGATGCGATGAGGTTATCCATAAGACTTTGTGGAATATTGATCCACTGCTCATGAATTGCAATCTCTAAGTCCCGGACAGTAAAAGGAGGCCTTGGTCTCGCAGCAATGCTTCGGTCGTCTGAGTATGTCCCAAACATGCTTTATCGGATTTAGGTCAGCAGAGCATGCTGGTCATTCCATACGCTGTATTGTTTTAGCTTCAATCATGTTTTTCAGAAGACGAACTGTATGAGGTCTGGCATTATGATGCATGCAGAAAAGAAATCACTTATTGCTGGAACATAAAATACGAAATGAGGTGTCACTATCTCGTCTTTATAACGTCGGATCATCAACGTGTCATTCCGAATGATATGCAGGCCCGTATGCCCACCTATGCTGATTCCAGCCCATAGCATCAACCCACCTCGTCTGTAATGTGATTTTTCATGAACGGATGTGGGATTATTATGAGGGCCTATTTCTCTCCATGTCAAAACACATCAGATGTCACATCCAGACTGAATCGAACTCGTCTGTAAATAGAACTTGACTCCAACAACTTTGCCCCAAACTCGATGTTCAGTTGCCCACATTCTTTGGACCGCACAGTTGCTTGAGATCAACAGAATACAGACTATTGGCTTACGTGCATAGAGACCACCCTGATGAAGCCTATTTCGGACTGTTTGGCTGGACACCCTTCGTTCTGTGACCATGAACAACTGTGTATTTAGCAGAGTAGCATTTCCCGTTCCGTCTCGACGAGCTGTTAATAGGATATATCGGTCATCAGTTTCTGTGGTAGCACATTGCCAACCTTGCCCTTGTCGATGTCTAACATTCCATGTGTCTTGGAATCAATTTCACAGCCTTGCATTGACACTTCTTGCGACCCCAACAGCGTCCGCTACACTTCGTAGTGTTTCACCAGATTCAACTCTTCCGATAGCCCGCCAAGCAATGGATTTTATTAAATCACACTGTTGTGACATTTACAAGTCACCTTTTCTCAAAACAATTGAGAAATTGAATTTTACAACTGAGGCAGTGAAACAGACGTTTCTGCAAAATCCCGATGTCTACACTTATCTCCTTTTTCTACTTTTTGGCGTCATAAACTTTAATTTGCATGTGAAACATTTTTATCTGTTTTTACTACACTTTAAGGTATGAATGTTCTATTTTACGTTACTTATCTGTGTAAATATTTGCGTAATTTTGTTAAAACCATGTGCTTCGCTAATTATTTTGAGCAGTGTATTAATAATGCAACGTCCGGCGATAAAAAAAATATAGATTATACCCCATACATTATAATCACTATACTGTCCCAGGGAAAAAAGTTTAAGCCATTTGATTAGAAATTGTAACTCCTTTCGATTTATACTCTAAAACTAAGGTTATGGGTCGTATTTATACAGAAATTTCTACAAGAGACTGAAATTTTCAACATTGTGAAGATATATTTGCATATCTCGGTAAATGTTACCTTATGATGCCAAACAGGCAGCCACTCGGTCACGAATTTCAAAGTCCACGGCTCCCACTCGGTCTGTTTTCTGTACACCACTTTTATTTAAGGGGTCCCAGGATACATAAAATTGGAAGAAATTAAGAAAAAAACAATTTTTAACATTTACTATCTTTAACTGTGCATAATTTAAAAACACAATTTTTATTGGAATTAAAGGATATAAAGATATAAGTACGTTCTTTTATGTCATGTATATAAAAAAAAATTGCAAGACGCAAAATTAGTATTTATACTATAATATCCAAACTGTGAGACATTTGTCGAGCAGAAAATTGGTTATAACAGCTTACGCGCAGGATTAAATAATAAATTTTGGAACTAGTATGAAATGTTTTATGCCTAATTATACTTCGGTTTGTAATACTTACTCTGAACCCAACTAAGGTTTTATTAAAAGCATTTTTATATTTTTAATACAAAATTGTATTTTGCTAATAGAAAATTTTGAAAATGTCAACATAAAATAACTCAAAAGAAATATTTTTTTAAACAATAAAAATGAAATTTGAGGTTCAGTTTATACAAACTAACATGAAACATATATTTTGAAAATTTCATGAAAAAATATTCAGGCGTTTTTGAGATATACTGCGTGTTATGCCCAAAACCGTCATTTGGCGAAAAGCGAATTCAAAGTTTCGGAAATGCCGCTTCAGCTATTGAGCCGGTATAATTGAACCACAACTTGGAAGAAGGGAATAAACGCCACTTTTTAACCCATTCATTTTTCTACACTTTTACATTCTATAGACGTAGCGCTTAGTTGTGAGTTCGAAGTAAAAGACAAAAACCACTCACTTCGTATACATTCATGCGGCCATAAAAATAGTTAGTCTTCTATAATAATAGAAGAAGGAAACAAATTCTTCCTTTATTCCCTTCTTCCAACTATCAACTGTACGAGTATAGAAATAGTGTTTCTTTTTGCCTTTTTTTTTCGATAAACAAAAACGCATCGCTATTGGTGGGGGACGCGATACTAGCGATCTAATAGCCGCCATTTTAGAGCATGTTCAGCAGACCTTTCCAAAGCTACCAAAGTTACCGACCAATTGTGGGACAGTATGAAATAAAAATCAAGGCGAATTGTGACGTCAGCTACAATTCAACAATGAAACACCAACGAAAGCTATCCTGTTGAGCTGTAGCTGACGTCAAAATTCGCCTTAATATTTATTTCATATTGCGTTACAATTGGTCAGTAACTTTGGTAGCTTTGGTTAGGTCTACTGAACGCGCTCTTTGATGCGTTTGAGACTTCATTCCTTTAACGTCGCGTCGTGAAGATTATTAACCTATAAATTTGATTATTTCACTATTAAAGTTTGAATACGACATGCGAAAGTAGCTGTAACGATTCACCTCATAATGAATCAGAAGCTGAGACTCCGAAAAAGAAGAGAAGTGGTGTTAGAAATGTCCATTTGTACAAAAAAGAAACATAGAAGTCACAACGTCTACTTCGTCAATCTTATGTGAGTACGAGTACTGGGAGGTTAGTGTCAGCTAAGTCTGACAGTAATAGTGGCTGTGTCTGAAAAACAAACTGCACTCAGCAGTTTAGTAGTGAAGAAAAACAGCAGTTGCTTGAATTCGTTCACAATGGACGACCGAAAAATGAACATTACATTTATATGATGAGTCTCATTGAATACGCGAAGGTTAATTGCCGCCGTTCAAAACCCGAAAATCCGAAAAAACGCGACAATACGTTCACGGAATTTGCTATGAAAGGAAATGAAAAAATTCAAGTATGCCGTCCAGCTTTTTCCATTTTATACGCTATAAAATATAAGATCATTTTTTGCCTTACCTCCCTTAAATCGGTTGGAAAACTACCTGAAGATAAACGAGGGCAGCATCGTAATTGAGGTAATGTCTTAACAAACGAAGCAATTACGGCTATTGATGAACATATCCGGTCATTTCCCCCTTAAACAATCTCATTACATCTGCAAAAATATACAATATTTAGAAGCGAACTTAAACGTAAAAATAATGCATGAACTTAAAAAAAATACCCCCAATACCAATGCGTAAAATACGACTATTACAGAAAATATTTTAATGGCAATCATGGCTACAGATTTGGTCGGCCACAAGTATACGTTTGCTTGACTTGCGAAGAACTCGATGCAAAAATAAAAAGTCCATATTTCAACGAGAATGCGAAGAGAGTGGCGGTTGCGGAAAAAATCATACATCTTGAACGTGCTTAAAAGTTTTATAATAAACAGAAAGAAATTTTGGCCATGTGTCAGGAAAGAGATGGTGTAGGAGCCACTGTATTCGATTACATACAAAATCTGTCCATTCAAGAGATGTTTTACTTAAGAAAACTATGGCTGTATGTATTTTGTGTTCACGACTTAAAGACAAACTCAGCTGATTTCTACACTTACCATGAGTGTGAAGCTAAACGGGGCCCGGATGAAATATGCAGTTTATTGTGGAAAACTATATAGAACATGGATCCCTCTGTCAAAGAACTACACGTTTTTAGTGATGCTTGCGGGGACAAACTAGAAATAACACCCTTATAAGATTCTTTCTCACTCTTGTTGCAATGAATCGTTTTGAGAAAATATATCAATACTTTCCTGTGCGTGACCATTCGTTTTTAGAGTGTGACAGAAATTTCGGGACCGCTAAAAGACTCATTAGGAGAAAGGACAGAATTTACGTTCCAAATGAATAAAATAATCTTATTTTGGCAGCGAAAACCAGGGGATTTTCAGTTAAACACATTACTTCTAACGACATACTTGATTTTAAAAACTCATGGCAGCGATGTTTCAAGAAAAGCTGTAAGTCATTAGACAAGGCAACAGCATTCAAGATTTCGCAATATGGAAGCTTTCAGTATAGTTCAAGTCATAAATGTTACTTGACATGTTCCGAATTCATCGATGGTTTCATTAAAGCTACATTTTTGCTCCAAAAACCTTCTACAAACCCGAAAATACCAGAGACTCCAGCATATGTTACTAAAATACCCATAAATGAGAAAAAAAATGAACGACATGCAAAAAATAATTCAATGTATTCCTGGCGAATTCAAAGATTTTTACGATATTATTCTGACCTGCCCAACTACAACATCCAAAAGTGAAGAAATAGATGAATAATAGAGTGTCCTTACGTTTTTTCTAAAAATAAATAGCTTTTGTCATTATATTGTTTATTATTTCAAATTATTTTGTATATAGTAGGGGAGGTGGGGGATGAATGGGACATTTTCACAAAAATATTTTTTTATATTTTTTGATTTAAGTTACTATCAATATTATATATCACATTTCGTACATTAGATTTTTGCCAACATATATGAAGAATATTTATTCTAGATTATGATTTATTCATAAAAATATTATGAAATATAAAAAACGTTCCTCCCTGTCCCAATCATCCCCACAGCAGGGATGAATGGGACACTAAAGGGGATGGATGGGACACAAAGATTTTCCTCCCTGTATTCAATTTTACCAAATTAAAATTTATAATTATAAACTTATATGAAAATTATATTTGTAATATATGATTTTACAGCACGAATCGATATGTTTTTTTTCAATAACTTCTTTTATTGCAGTTTTAACTTTTAATGCGGACTTCGGCTATCAACCTGTTCTTTTTTTTTCCACTTATGAGGCATTTTAGATTTGAAATGAAAGTGCAAAATGTCTTTTAAATATAGCATAGCTAATAATTTTCAATCATAACTTATTAATTAATATTAATTAAATGTATCGTAGAAACATGCAGAACGGAAATTATTGTGTCGATCGGAAAGTCATGTCGTGTTGGGAAAATCAATTCGTACCGGAAAATTCTGCCCGATAATCATTAGACATTAGATATCGGAATCAATGTCTAATAATTAAATGATTGAATTTTCCGGTACGAATTGATTTTCCCAATACGACCGACTTTCCGATTGACCCAATATGTTAGGGGTGGGGATTTATTTGTGCAACATTTCAAAATTCAATATAATTTCCCCCATTTGATCAATACACATGTACTATTTTTATCAATTTTATCTATTTTGATTAAGTTTTAGTACCATTTTTTTGATAATCCATTAATAATTATTACAATACAATAAGTAACAGTCAGAAATTTTAAACAATAACAACTCATATAATACTATTTAATACTATTAATTGACGTAAATTATTGATTTATCATCCTATATAATACTATTTAATTAATAAATAAAATTTTCAACATCTCTAGGGAGGAGAAAGAATGTCCCATTCATCTCCATTTGAAATGTCCAAATCATCCCCATGATGCATAATATACCTTCTCAGCTATTTTACCTCAAAAATTATTTTGTCACAATGGTTACTATTCATTCATTTTAATTATTGATATTGAACCTTAATATAAATAACTACAACATAGCTTAATTTTTTATATTGTATAAGATATTTCACATCTTCAAATGTACAAAAAACACTTACTTTTAAGCAGAGATTTCAGAAAATGCAACTTTGAAGGAAAATGAAAATAGCAATGTGGTCCTACTTTTAGTTCTGAAGCACACTGTGGTAGAGGTATATGGGGTTAGGATGCAATTTAAAATAAATGTTTATTGCCTGAAATATTGAGAATGTCCCATCCATCCCTTGTCCTATACATCCCCTAGCTCCCCTATATGATAAATTGGAAGAAGGGAATAAATCCAACACATTTACATATACATATATAAATGAATATTATATATTTCAGCCAGCTCTATTAGTAAATAAATCAGAATTTATATTTTCATCATTATCATTCATACCACATGAGCCTATAAGTTGAAAATAAAAGGTTATAAAGTTTTTTTTATATTATTATTATCATCATTCTTATTTTTTGGATTTATTATCTTCTTCCAATTGGTGGTTCAATTCTAATAGCCGTAGCTTCTGTTCTAAAAGGAATTTCAAGAAAACATTCATATCAAAACGTTCAGAAAAGATAGGAGTTTAACATCTAAAAAAAAATCGAAAATTTTGAAGCTCCAAGAATTCTGAGAGTCCTTAAAGAAAAATCTTCTGCATAAATGTCTTAGAAACATACCGAGGAGAGCGTTTTCTTGGAATTGTTGAAGAAATCTAGAGCAAATTTCTTTAAAAAATTAGTGGTTTTCAAAAAAAAAAGTTTCTAGGGTTTCTATATATAAAGAGCTCTTTTCAGAATCGTAGGAACTCAGAAGGAGTTACTGTACATTTTCTTTCTTGGTTAAGGTTAGTTGGGATAAATGGATCTACGAGGTAACTGGGCCATAGGCTATTTTATGAAAAACTGTTGATGTTTTTTATGTTTTAGCTTTTGCGAACAATGCACCTTAATCTCTAATTCCTAAAACAACGTGTGTCAACTCCATCATAACTCTCACTTTGCTGTGATAGGTTGTCAAAAATTTACGTTTCTTTATTTTTAAATCAACGTCAATATGGTTGTTTGCTTCCTCGGCTTTTTATTAAAATACTGTAAGTACTTTTATTAAACAATCTTTTTTTTAAGATTAGGCATATAATTACATTAATATTATTAGGTATCTATACATATTTAATCATGTTTCAAATGTAAGACCGGTGTTCCAGTTACCCCATAAATTTTTGCAGGAATGGGGTATCTGGGCCATGCCTCCGGGGTAACTCGTTATTCTTACTACGGGAAATAAATTTCTCCATTGTTTTTTGCTCACAATAAAGACAATTATAGAATACCTTATTAAAATTACGTAATAAAAATTTTAAAAAAGCATAATGGGTAGCAACAAACTAAATTTCTTTACCCCTTGAGAGGCGGTGATGCCTTTACGGCATCACATAATTTTAATTCCTAATTGCCACATCGGCACAGAAATTTTATAATGAAAATTTCACCTTTATTAAGTACGCGAAAATATACTTTAACATGTTTACAAATAGATTCTCTTGTAAATACTGGTGTCATTCAATTATTTCAACATTTTACGAATGCAAGTACCTCCCCCTGAAAGCGAGATAGCCAAATCTTGAAATTGTACGATATACAGGGGTCACAGTCTATAGAGAAACTTTTATTGTTCCTGCCACTGTTTTGAAAATAATATCTTCATCGCGCCTTTCTTTAGAATATGTTAAATTAAATGATCATGAAGGTAACTCATTAAGGGTTCTGGTAGGAACAATAAAATTTTCCCTATATAATGCGACCCCTGGATACAGATAAAGTACTTAATTATTTACATAGCCATTTGTTCATAGATTTACCTTGCTATTTTTTCTTTAAAATACCCATGTGACTGTTATACTTAATATCTATACTAAAGTACATAAGTACTTACATACTTTTTATGTTTTTGGTATAAATAAATATAATATTTTCACTTTTACTGCTTTTTTAGATGCATTGACAGCAAATTTTTCCCTTACAACGCTCTTTAGTTGATATATAATTTACATGATCTTCCTGGTTTAAATTTTTTTAAGTTGTTTGCACTTTCTCTAACAGGACCAGATATGCCCCATTTTTATGGGGCAACTGGACCCATGAGGAAATAAAGAGGAAATATGCATATTTTTATATTTTTAAATATTAAAATGTAACTTTGAGCATTTCTATCTGATAGAAGGAACCTAAATGAACACATTTACAGAAGTTCAGACTTTAATTCAAATGAACATTAGCTTTTTGAAGATGAATTGTTAGAAGCTCTAGACTCACATTGTAAAATCATGGCCCAGTTGCCCCAACTAACCTTATATTATATTTTCGTAGGTTAAGAAACTATTGTCTATTTTTTACGGTGTAATTTCCTGGTTACAGTGGTGGAAAATTGGCGCAGAAGAAGAGCCTATTGACACCACTAATATTTTGAAGTATTCTTCACCTTAATAAAAACCCAGAAATCCCATCATTAGTTCCGAAAAATACTACCAAAATTGAGTGGTGACAATAGGACCCTCCTCTGCGCCAATTATCTACCGCAGTGGTTAAGAAAATGAATTAATACACTGTAAAATCTATCCGCAAATGTTTCCCAAAGTTAGAGGGAAAAAAGGCACTTGGTTTTTAAACCCTTTGAACTCTGATGGGTGAATTTCTTCCCACTTAATTCTAATCTCCAAATGTCACATTGGCACAGGAATATTCAACCAAATTTATTTGAACACAGATTAAGGCATTTTTTTGTGTATATTATAAGCCGAATCTTTTGTTTGCAAAATACAGGTGCCAATGTGACATTTGGGCATTTTGTTGAAATTCACCCCCGGAGCTCAAAGTTTTAAGTACAGTGATTATAGTATTTGCTGATTTCATTGTTTATTCAAAAAACACTACTCGCAAAGCAAACAAGCATGTCGAAGGAAGCGATAAACAATAGAATGTATTTCTGATTCTATGTTACAGTAAGTGACTGACACGTAAAATTTCACAACCATAGTCTAAAAAAAAATCCCCAAAAATAATTCTACGCCTGTGTGATGTCATAAACATCATAAATGGTCACAGTCACAAGGTAACCAAAAAATACATCTGTATTTTCTAACATTATAACTGTAAATTACAATGGAGTTTAAATCATAGTTTCTGATCTGATCCCCTGATCTTCTTATCGGTTCCTAATCCCCCTCCCCTTAATTTAGATAAATGGTTTTTTTGATGCAGATTTATCCAATTTGCTTCAAATTTCGTAAGCCTGTTTATTCTGATAAGGCTCTTTTCTGATTACATTTGCAGATTAATTGGCTAAGTATAAAGGGGAGGGGGTAATCCCCCTTAATTTAGCTAATTTTTGTTTGTCGATTTCTTTATTTTTCGAGGGGCGTTATTCTTTGAAATAAGAGTATAATATACAATTAGCTTGAATAGCCTGTGAGCTCAATGCCATCAATTTAATTGGGCACTTTTCTTTTTATTAATTATTTTACTCCTAATAAGGCAGGAATTCAAATGGACAAAAACTGCTTTTGTTTCAAATTTATGATGCCAATATATCCTTTCTTTTTCGATGCAAGTTTTAAATATATAACTTATTTTAAGTAAGCCCCAGAAGCCATTTGGGATTAAGTACACTAATTTTTCATAGTATGGCTTTATACGAGGTGTGCAAAAGAGGACTGATAGTTTTAAATATAAATAGGAATAACTATTGAATTTATTTTTGTAGAAATTGTGTGAAGTCTGAAATTCCTTTACACTTCCTTGATTTAGTTCGTGACAAATGGCAGACAGAGTAGGATATAAAGACTAAAAATAATAAATTAAAAAATATTAAATATTTTTTTTAACCTGGATATCACTAAAACAAAGAAACAGATATACTTCGTACTCATTTCGAATTGGTCATTCGAGAATCACATATATATATTTGCTTTTAGGTGAACTGGAAACTCTCTGCCGTCGCTGTTTCTCCTCTCCATTTAACATCTGTCTTACAAGGTGTTTCAAAAAGAACCATTTGATTTAAAAGGCGTATAATATGAAAAATATTGAACATAGACACTTAAGATTAATTTTATATTACATGGCTAATCACAATTTGCTTTTTTTATATAATGTTTTTATATGTCCACCTTTGGTCCATTTTCATCTTTGTTTTGGAACTCCAAATTTTTGCTAATAAGTGTTACAATTTGCGACAAGATATCATCAACTATTGGCGATAATCGCATAATTGTGATAATTGCAATAATTGCAACGAAGGAAGCATAGTAAAGTAATTACTAATTTCACACATTACTCTGCTGCAATAATAATTTCAATAGCTGCCATCATATATTTGTTTTTTAATTTTTAAATATTCAGTACAATTCATTTCACCATTGAAATGATGCCAAATAAACGTGGATAAAATATAAATAAAATTCTTTGTTGTATACATATAGCTCAAAAGTTTGACTTAATACAAATTTATTCGTTATCTCTGTTTTCGTGTTTGTTTATTCAAAAATGCGTAATATCTGTTCAATAATGAAATATTTTCTAACAGAAAGATTATTTAGTCTCTGGAGATTTAGAAAGCGAACTGTTCTCGTTTCCTATAATTTATAAGGAATTTTTCTTGACACAAAATTGTCCGCGCGATTTAAATTATTATCTTCCTCCTATATTTTGTCAGGAAGCATCGTCAGTGTCAGTTGACACGATATAATTTGCAAATTTGTGTCATTGTTAATAATAATGATTAAACTTGGAATTATTCTGTTATGTCGGAAAATATAATGATCTGATTTCGGAATGAAGTAGTAGTTCTGATATTTGCTCTTACTAATTGAAACATATGATAATTTTGCTTCCTTAAAATATTGAATCACTAAGTTTGTTGACAGTGGGAACGTGCACAAATCGTATCAGTCTCATAGTCACCGAGTGCTGTGTTTCACAGGTAAAGTTAATTTCATAAGTAACTCCCGATAAGTTAATGCAATACGCATTAACAGAACAGAATTCTCTGAAAATGAATTGTGAGAGAAAAGAAACTTTTGTACATCTACAGAAAGAAACTTAAACTTATCTAAAGAAACTTAAACATCTACATCTTATAAAAAGAAATATAAGTACAAACATGACAGCTCTCCCCCATTTAATATTTGAGTCGGTCAGGAGCTCTTCTGTACCTACTTGAAACACCCCCCCCCCCAAAAAAAAAAAAAAAAAAAAAAAAAAAAAAAAAAACAGCAAATAAATAAAATAAATTCTAGAACGAACGATTTTTTAGTGTCTGATATAAGTGAACATATCTAAAATTTTGTTTTCTATTGAAAAACATTAATTATCCCTTCTTAATTGATAATGGTTTTTACATGTCTTTTACAATTAATAAGAACAGATTGTGTATTTGAATTTTTCTATGTTATTGATAGCAATAACTACTGCCACGGTTCAAGACAAGTTTATGATTGAAATGTAGGACATTTAACTTAATTGTATACTAACTTCCGGTGATTTATTTACAAAATACCATATTCCTCGTATTGGGCGTTTCCGGAACTATTTGCATATATCGCATTTCAGTTATATACTTTTTTCATATGTCAACCTACTAGAATCAACATACTAACTCTTTGATTAATGGCAGAATATTTTTGAAAACCCGATACAGGGTGTTCCAAAATTCGACAGACAAATTAATTGGGTGATAGGTATCAAGAGAATGAAAAATTACCATAGAACATGGGGTCGCAAACCACGTTTTTAATCAAACATACAGGGTGTTCTATCTCAATTCAATTTGTGTTGACGGAAATAAATTTCACAAAACTCAAGTATATTATAATAAAACTTTTAATAAACCTTTACACCTTTGTTGTAAACGTGATAATGTCGAAAAAATGGTAGAAGTTTCCATTATGCGCGCCAGCAGTATGTACTTGACGCTCCACATTTTGTACTGCGATTGCCAGTTCATTGGTTGCTTGAGCACCCTTTTTTAGAACTTTTCGTGGTGTTATAACATTTTACACAAAATAAGGTACATTTCATTGCATTTTCATTGTAATGTTTTGGTTTTTCTCAGAATTATTACTGTCAATGGAAACTCATTTAGGATGAAACGCCTTGTATTTGTGGGTAAATACGTGGTTTGTCAAAACATGTTCTGTGGTAATCATTCATCATCTCGATGCCTTCTATCACCTCACTTAATTCGTCGGTCAAATTTCGGAAAACCCTGTATATAAAAAGAGAATCGCAATTTTCTATATAATAACCCATATTATATTAAAAATAGAAAATGTAAGTAAATTTCTTTCTTTTAAAAGCTAGCGTTGTAAAAATACTCCCCTTAGCAATTCTATATATCAAATCAGTTCAAAAATAATAAATTCAGATTTCCTATATAATTACCTATATTTTATTTCAAATAGAATAGATAAAAAAGATTTATTTAACATAAAACCATACGTTAAACAGACACCTTTAAATATAGTAATTTATTATATTCATATATCTAAAGATCATTAGAAATTCAATATTGAAGCAAAATATTAATTAGGTAAAATTTGTTAATTTGCGATTTTCTGTTCTTTTTTTATTCTTTTTACAGATAAGATTTGCTCATTAATATCATATTTTATTAGCTTCTCTTGAAGAATATTAATTTATATTAAATAAAGAAATCTTCAATTTCTTAAAAAGAGTCTCTAGATTGGCACTTAATTTCAATAAGTGAGATCTAATGTAATGAATATTATTAAGTGGTCCTTATTTCTGAAGTAAATTTTAATTGGCAACATAAAAGGAAATTATTAATTTCATTAGCGCAATTAGATTATAATTTTTCATGTTATATTTAATTTAGACGAAAGAGAATATTAAATATTGTATTTGTATGTTTTTGTATCTTGCCACGTTTCTGAAAATGACTATTTTTAAAGTTTGAAAATTCCATATAATTGTCTAAAAATTTTTTTACTGAAAAATCTGAGTACAAAATTTATGGAAATATTTGAGTTTAAAAATAATGAAGTACTGCTCAATAAATATCGGATGTGCACTGTAAAAAAGAGTAAGGTTTCATGATCGAGCAAGATGGTTTAAAAATGTTTTACGGCCTTTTTCGAGTTGTCCACGATTCCAAAAACGTGTTCCCATATCTTCCGAAACCTGAGTAATCAATAGATTTCCGATATTTAATGAAAATTTTCTGAAACAAGAGTTTATTTTGCTGCTGGCAATTTTCTGAAAAGTTTCTGGGTAGCTTTAACTGAGTATTAATCTGTCTCTCAACACGGTATCAACATGAGATAGGCGTTTTTCGGACGCTTATCAATTCTAAAGGAAATATTTTCATGTTCAACAAAAATGCAGTGTTGCCAGTGGGCTACTTTTTTAAAATTCATATTTCTTGATTGGCATCACTATTCTGAAATGGTAAAATTCACCTTATTTTCGCCTTAATTAATATGTCATTAAATAAGGCGAATTTTACAATTTCAAAAAAGTGGTGCCAATCAAAATATCTGGATTTAAAAAAAGTAGTCCACTGGCTCATTAGACAAGCATGCCAAATTAACCCTTAATTACATGAATTATTCTTTTAGAATTGTGTTTCTTATTTTTATATTAAGGATAGACACCAGAAATCTTAAGATAGATTTTAACTTTATTTAGTAGCATATTTTTGTAATTTTTAGAGGATTAATATTTCTATATAAATATAGTGGTTGTAAGAACTTAATTTGTGTAATAAAAATTAAATAAAAAGGTGATGGAAATTTACATCACTATGCAATTAAGGGTTAAGAACGACAAAGGACCGTGTTCCTCAAAATCCTGTTACGGAACTAAATATATTTTCTTGAGAATTCAACGCGTATGTGAAACCGATATCTCGTGTTAATGCTGGTCTTATAGGGTAATTCGGAAGAAGATTTATAATATTTTTCTAAACTATCTTGCTAGATAAAACAAAAAAAATATTTTTCTTTATTGAACAGTGTAAGAATATAAATTGTGGCACACCATTATTTTTATTATTAGATTATTTGGGTATTTTACTGCTAACTGCAAAACATGAAACTTTAGGAAAAAGTGTATCTGAAAAAATGAAAGCTTTAAAAATATCCAAGAACTTGTCCAATTTCTAGTACGCTGCAAAATATCTAGAAGAAAATTTGCAATTTAAATTCTTACTCTTTTCTTCAAATCGCTGATTCTAGCAACAGGAGTACAGAAAGTACGGGATTACATGCATAGCTGCCAACTTGTACGAATTTTTCATACCACTAAAATTTAATAGAAAATTTTAGCTAATCGAATCACCGAAATTCAAGCAATTTTAACGTTTAAATAAGTCAAAAATTTCTACAAAATTTTACTGGTAAGAACAATCCGTACAAGTTGGCAGCTATGTACATGTATTTCCATAAGAAGAAAATATCACCCGCTGTGAAATGTGGTAATTAAGCTGGTAGGATCGCCACTATCAATCTGTGGTTGAGGAAATTAACTTTTTTCTGCTGAGAAATTTGCATACTTCTATTTTCTTACAAATAAAATCACACGTGTTGTTGTTACCTGAACAAACTATTTCTTGCTGTAAAAAATAATAACTCGTGAATATGCTATAACGCGAACGGTTCCAGAATAAATGACATCGAATTTACGGATTTAACTGGTCATACCTAAGAAAGACTCCTGAATTGAATATAATAAATGACAGGCAAATTAAAGCAGAATATAAGGTAAAATCATTGATTGGAAATAATGCAGGAATGCAGACCGAAAGAAAAGGTGGACAGTAATATTAACGCTGCATACGCTGCATACTCCACCTAATTTTTCTGTACTCAATGTTTTAAAATATCAGCAAAATGTTTGGTAAGATACAGATAATGCCACTAACAAATTACCACTAACTCTATAGTACTTAATGTTAAAAAAATGACATACCAAAATCAATGGTAAATTAAAAAGAAGAACTCAATATATAAATCTCCATATTTTTATTTTTGACTACTTTAATAGTTATCTATTTTTTTTACTATAAAACAACCGTCTTTTTCTATTGCCCCAACGACATCTGCGTATGTGTTTGACGTTTCATTAGAACTTTTTTGTCTTTTCATTAAAGAGGAGAGGTGTGATTAATTCTCAAAATAGTCTGTGGAAGTAAGTATATTCATGCATGTTTAAATATTGTAATTTCTTTGTTTAAAATTACCTAGAAAATTCGACAATGGTTTCAACTTTTTCAGAAATCGGCCATTAAATTTTAGGCCTTAAAAAAGTACAAGAATTGAAAGGACAAAAATATTTTAAACTAATGAAAACATCGCATATATTCACCCATTATTTTTCATTGAAATGTTTTATTCAAAATGTTGCATTTCTTTCTTAACCCTTAAATGCCTGATTTTTTATTTATTATTTTTTTAATTATATACAGTGGAACCCGGTTAAGACGCTCACGGTTAATACGCGATCCCGCTTAATACGCGGATTTTTCCTGATCCCTTGAACATCGCCCATAAGGCTAATGCAAAAATATCACGTTTAATACGCGAACGGTTATTACGCGATCCCGCTTAATACGCGATAAATTTTCGGTCCATTTAGGGAAAAATCACGTTTAAGACGCAAATTGATCGATTAGGGTGCGAATTCCTTCTCTCTTCACGAGTACTGCCATTTTAGCAGATTGTTTTTATTCAGATAAAAAACACTGTTTCCGAATATTATTAAAGGCGAAAATTACTAATCGGGAATAGTGGCAGATATATGAATAAAACAATACCCCGCTAAATTAGCAAAATTGCAATTCTTCTTTGATCCGGCCTCCTAACATTCTTTGTTTCTTGCTTCGTGTATGTTTTTTCTATAATAGACAGAAATAGACGAATTCAGGAAACTCAAATACGTCATAAAAATTATTATGGTTAGAGATGATCATACCCGTTTTTAGTGAGGTTTTAAATGTATGTTATAGCACCATGAATGCATATTATAGGCAACAGAAAATGAAACTCGTAAAGATGAAACAAATACGACTGCGGTTGGATACTTCTTTTATGTTTTCTTTACTTTTTGCTATGCTAACAATACGCAAAGATTAATAAGGATTTTACACAAAGTTTAATAAAGATAGTTTTTTCTTATATTGGAAAGAAGGGGAGATTGTAATGATACTCATTATTACAAGTATTAAATATGATTTTAAAACTGGGTTGGGTTTAAAAGATTTAATGTTTTTTTATTTCTGTTTTTAAAAAAATTTCTAGTAGAAAAAATATTTTTATTGTTTTATTTAGGGTTGCAACGTATTAATCGACAATAAAGCCATGTTGGAATCCATGTACACTTTCCGCTATTATTCCAGTCGGTCCTATAAAGAGAAACAATGAGTTAAATTAGATTACAATTAAATTTTAATCTAAATTTACATCAAAGACACAATTTTCGACCGTAAACACATAAATAAAAGCTCTAAAGTTATTTTAAGGAATTAAATGCGTAAATAAGCCTAATTCCTGCAACGTTATACAAATCACGTTTAATACGCGATCCCGCTTAATACGCGACTTTTGTCCACTCCCTTGAAACGCGTCTTAACCGGGTTCGACTGTATGAGTCTCAGAAAGGCTTATTACACAGAAAAAAAAAATGAAAAAAATCAGATCTATATTTTTCGTATAATACGTAAACCCTTTCTTATGTTGCACTTCTGCAATACAAGTAAAAATTAATATCATATCTAAAATATTGCAAATTAGTAAATAATTTAATAAATATGAATCTAAATACCTCATTTCATGTGAATTTTTATATTGTAAAACTTAACCATAAATGCATGAATTATTCTTTTAGAATTGTGTTTATTATTCTCATATTAAGGATCTGACACCATAAATTTTAAGCTAAATTTTTAACTTTATTTAGTAGCATATTTTTGTAATTTTTACGGGATTAATACTTCTATATGAATATACAAGTTGCTAATAGTTAAATAAAAAATAATGCAGATATGCATCACTGTGCGTTTAACCCCTTGAGAGGCAAGCAATAACGTCTCTATAATATTGAATTCTGACCGGAATAATCGAAAAATTTGAATGTTAAATAAGGATGAGCAATTTTTCAACAATTTTCCCCAAAAGACAAAAAAATTAAATTTAGTTAAAAGTTTCTGGTGAGAATCTTGTTTAAATTAGGTGGGATATATTTTATCCCACCGCCCCTCAAGGGGCTAAGGATTAATGAATATAGTTGAAATATCGGCATAATCTGACTTTTGGTAACATTTCTTGTAATACTTTATTATTATTATTATTATTATTATTTTGTGAAGTTGATCGAATCGATTTTCACTTTGAATGTGTTCGAAAAGTAGATAGAATAAGAAAGTCCTATAAAAATTAAAAATCTTGTTAGCGAGTCACATTAGAAAAGCGAACCTATTATGCACTCAATTCGTTTTTATATAGACTTATGCTTTTCCCTTTATTCTTTTACAAAATAATTTATTTGGACTTTTAATGTTTTAAAAATGTGTGGTAAAAAATATTTACAATATCTAAGTAGTTTTTCCTTAAATGTACAAATTAGTGTTAAAAGTGTTGTTGTATACATGGAGGCAGGTTTATTGTAAATGATGGCAGCATTCTAATAACAAGCTATTGAAAATAACTTTAAATAATACACAAAAATTAATAAATTAAGCATTTAAAAGAAAATTTAAAGATTTTTATTCATCTCAGAGATCATTAAAAAAATTTAATTTTTTTTTTTACTTTACCTTCTATGGTCTATTTCTCGAGATTATCTTTAAAATTTTCCAATTTAAAAAGAAAATTATTTTTTTCTTTTAACACAAGATATCGATTTTTCAGGGTTGTTAAAAATATGTGATAAATGTGATAAGCTCTGTGGTACATAAAAACAAAATTACTAAGTAAATTTAAATTTCAAAACAAGCTGGAAACTTTTATTTGCACAATCTGCACCAGCCTGACCAATTATATCACATTAATAACTTTGCTCGATTGTTATAAGGATTTCACGCATTACAGACCTCTGTTTATGTCAGCTTTGGTTTATTCTGAACATTCTCTATTTTGCATGAAGCAAAATCTAACATTGTTCCAACTTTATGCTTAAATCTTAACACAACATTTTATTTAATATTAATCAGTAACTACCTGACCTTCCACCGCCCGGCGGCACATGCTTTTCTAAAGAAACCTCATCTTGAACAAACTTCCTGCACGGGTGCCCGCTGACTACGGCAGCGTATACCAGATTTATTCCGTCCCCGCCGGAAAATCTTCCGGAATTGGAACCGAGAAAGGACACATTCCGTTAGAAACAATCCCCCCCCCCCCATATTCTATCAAATTTTTATATGCTATAAAAATATATATATCGGATAAAATATCTGACAAAATAATTACATTTAGTGCAGAAAAAGCAAATATTTTAATAATTTGTTCGCACCCCCTTTCGCCCAGAAATTATCCACCTATCTTTAAAATTTTTATGTGTTCTAAAATATATGACATTTTCAAATCGATATCGTGTTAGTTTTCTTAATTTCGTCCCATTAGTGAAATCGTCATTCTCTTTCAGTTCCGCACGGAAATTGAAAACGGATTTTCTCTTATTTTATGAAATAAATTATTTCTTAATTGTTGTTCCTGGTGAGTTTTAATTCATGAATATCTTCGTTAGTTGCCTGGTGACCTTTGCGTAACATGAAAGTGTGAACAAGTTTTTTGACATCTTCCGCGCCCTCAGTGGGAAAAGCTTTAGCTGCCACAGACAGACAACACACATACATACGCTGTATGGCGAAAGATGACCGGTCACTTGCGATTTTAGACGTTTTGTTAAATATCTAGAAAAATACATCAGGAATTAACCTGAAACTGCAGGCGTGTAAACAGTATAGTATAGGTCAAATATTTCTTCGAATATTTTTTCCCAAAACCCCGTAGGGTGAAGTCAACATAATGAAAAAAACGAATATCGTTTGCATAACCCTGTTAAATCTAATGTAGCAAAAGCGTTCAAACTCGAGATTATTAATGAGTGGCTTATTGTAGTATACTGTATTCTTTTTTATGAGGATTATAGTAGAGATCCGTACTTTAAAACATTTGTACATCGTAAATGATTAACAACTGTAGTTTGTTTGCATTCGCTGGAGTTTTATAAAATAGCTGTAGGCTGTGATAATTATAGAAATAAATGCCTTTACGTTGCCTTTTTTATGAATCAAAATTTCGGCACAATAATGTGCCGCAACAAACTGGTTGGGAACTCCTGCTCTAAACATTTGAACTTCAGTTTCTATCTGTTACAGTTTTCTACATAGGATCATTTCATCATCAGAGATGTTGCTTCATGTGTTGCATAAGGTCGGGAGTTGTACTTTTATTATACAGCTTATAGCATTTCCTTATTCTTCTTTTGCGTCATGTATGAAAATAAATCAAATTTTATAGATGACAAAGAATTTTAAAGGAATTTCTTTTTATTAAAAAATAATTTTAGTATTAAACTATATATAAAATTTAATACTAACATTTTATATATAGTTTTTAACAATGCATAACGCATGCGTAATTCCATTTTAGATATAAAACAATTACACCAATTAAATTTTGTGTAAAAAAAAAAAAAAAAAAAAAAAACTTGAAACATTTTTTTAAATTGACGGTTGATTGATATGTTCAATAAAATTTTTGTAAATGTATTTTAAATACTTAATTATTTGTTATATTTATTAGAAATCAAAGTAGTTGAAATGCGTATATACACAAAAAAGACAAACGTTTCTTAATCTAGGAAAATTTAGTATAATCACAAAACGAAAATACATGATAACCTAAACGGAGTTACCCGCGAATCCGAAAAGCGGTCTTTATCTTTAGAAAACTCATAAGCTGATATACTTCCCATATTTAAAGAAGCATTCATTAAAAGAAAGTATCTTTCGCTTCCACTGATTTTCGAAAACGTTTCCGAGTATTTTAAAATGTACTAATCAGTTTCTTCGCTTGAAACATATATATTAATTCTCAAGAAAACATTTTTAGGTTCAACAAGAATGTTTTAAAGACAGACAAGATAAATTAACAGCATTAAGGTGAATAATAAAATTAATATTATTTTGTATCGCCGCTTTTGTAGTAATTCATTTACATAGCATCCTAAAAACCAATATTTCGGTGTAGAAATACGGTTAGAACATTTTAAAATTACTCGAAATTGTTTCTGAATACCAGACGCAGAAGAAGAAACATTTATTTCACAAATGTTTCTTTAACCCCTTGAAGGGTGGTGATGCGGCTGTGGCATCACATAATTTTAATCCCTGATTTCCACATTGCACCCGAATTTTTGCATGGACATTTCACTTTTATTATGTGCGCGAAAATATACTTTTACTTGTCTACAAATAAATTTTTTTGTGAATACTGGTATCATTCAATTATTTCAACATTTAACGAAAACAATTACCTTGCGCCTGAAAGGGTACGGGTTAAATCTCACAATTATACTGGTTTCTGAGGATTCGAAACATAAATAACGCTTTTCAGGATGGTAGGTAACTCGGAAGTGGTTATTGCATATTTTCGTTAATGGTTATATTATATTTTAGCAGATAGGGAAGCATTTGTCTTTTACAATATACGAAATTCAGTCTTTCTATTAAAATCTTCAAGAATTTTGTTTAAACTTTCTAAAATACACAATATTTTGTGTAATAGAACTTTTTTTCCTTTTTTTCATACGAATAGGATATTTTTCTTTATTCTTTATCTTATCAGAAATCCACCACCCATAAAAATTCTTTTGAATCAATGAAACTTTCATAACAATACTTCGTTTATTATAAAAGAATAATTCTTATTTGTTACTATTTCAAAGAATGAAAACATATAATGAAACAGTAAAATTCTACAGATCTTAAGAAAAGTAGCTCATTTCAAACAAATTTTCTTCTTTTATTTAATTTCACTTTGATTTTCAATTTATTCTTAATGAACTGGAATAAAAGCATTTGACGAATGATTCACTTCCATCTTTAATCTATTTAAAGTTCAATATATTTACCTTGTTAAACTTCTTCAATCTAAGAACTCTTAAGAAAATACTATCGTTAATTAAATAACATGGAACTTCTTTCTGTATTTCATTGCAATGTCTTTGAGATTAACACCCTTTTTTTAAAAGAGAAAAAGTTCTACACCAGGAAATAAGATTACTGATACAAATATATTATAAATTTTGTAAAACAACGCGTATTCTATCGCAAAATATATAAACTGTTGAAGTGCAAATATAGAGGTTTAACACATTCACGCCGGCGCGGTGGGTCACACCATTACCGTCTCAATACTCAAGGTCTCCGGACAGATTTCGTGGCGTACCAAATGAAGATTAACCTCTTGAAGGGCAAGCAATTGCGTTTGTGTAATGCTTAATTCCCACCGGAAATTTAGAAAAATTAGTTTTCGAAATAAGGAAAAGCAATCTTACGACTTTCCTCCATTAAAGTCGGAAAACTAAAATTTCCTAAAATTTTCTGATGCAAATCCTGATTGATCGTAGGTGGGATAAAATATGTCCCACCGCCCTTCAAGGGGTTAAAGGGCGGCGGTATATATTATAGACCACCTACAATTAATGAGGGTTGCACTAGAAAAATTTTAGGAAATTTTAGTTTTCAGACTTTAGTGGAGAAAAGTCGTAAAATTTGTTTTTTACTTATTTTGAAATAACATTTTTCTAAATTTCCGGTGTGAATTAAGCATTACACAAGCGCAATTGCTTGCCCTTCAAAGGGTTAATCTTTATTTGTACGTCACGAAATCGGTCCGGAAGCCTTGAGTATTGAGACGGTAATGGTCACACTCGACTGTCTCAGAGGTGTCAAGTCTCCGGCATTTTGCGCACCACTGTTATTTTAGGGAAAATGTTGTTCTTTTGATCGCCCAATTTTTCTAATTAAATAAAAAACATTTTCTGTATTAAAATACTGGTATTAAAATACTGTATTAAAATACTGGTAAAAGGCCGGAGACTTGCCAAATCTGACACAGTCGAGTGAGACCCACAGTGCCGTCGTGAACGTGTTAAATAATTATTATTTACAATAAACAAGTTGTTCGAATTTTTAAAAAATTATTTCAATACGTAAAATTTGGAGATAAGAAATTAATTGTGCCAAAGAAATCAGAAGGCACAAATGCCATAGTTTCCTTGGACTTTTCTTACCACTAAACTTTTCCCGTAGTTTTTGACTTTTTTAATCACTGTAATTCCACGAGTAAAGAATACTATTAAAAATAGTTCTGGCAAAAATCTGAAAAGTTTTCTACAATTTTCTTACATTATGGTGTGCATAGAGTTTATCGTTTATTTTCAGGGACACACAAAAGAATTTGTCTATAGAAGAAAATGAGTAATAATTAAACTATTGTAACCTACGAACAATAATTGCTGGAAGTGCGTTTTTAAATTTAACTATATTTAAATATTACTTGGTGTTTATAAAAGTTTTAGATCATATACAAGGTCGCCAAAAAGTTCTCAACAACATCCGTTTATTGGCAGAAATTATTGAGTGAGTGGAAATTTTGAGCTGTAATGCTGGGTTTAACTGAAGTAAATTTTAGCATACTATATAGTATGCATACATATCTTCAAATCATATACAGGGCTGCACAAAAAAGTCTTATATTTTAATGACTAATCATGGTACCAGCAGAAATCGAGTTTTCAAATGGGGTATGAGTGTTCCAAATTATTCATTTAGACACCATCTTTCACCTTAGTAAACTGCGCAGCTATGTTATAGTATTCTGACTGCGTTGGGCAGTGTTTCATAATCTTGGCAGTATGCATGATTTTTCATTCTTGTTTTTAAATTCAAAACTCCAACAGATTTTTTACACTTAATATATATATATATATATATATATATATATATATATTTACATTTGCCACTAAGAACACCAAAAAAAATATGCAAAATAGCAATTATTTTTTTTTCAAATAAGGTTTTGAATCTAATTAAAAGCTATACTTTTGTGGAATATAAGCCGAAATTAAATGCTGAACTATTTATATTTTTTTTAAGTGCAAACGGATTTATCTTTCGTATTCCTCTGCGCGCGATAGAGATCGATAAAAAAAATTCCTGCAAAAAAATTATTTTAAAAGCAATATAATATGAGTTAATTGCTTTAGAGTTTACAAATAAATTGCCTTTAAAAAGTCATTTTTTACTTTCTTTTATCTTCAATAGAAGAAAGTATTCTAATCGAATTTTTTTTCGACTTCCGGTTTTCGACTTATTTACACGTTTCAGGGGTCAGAGATCACAAAAAAACATGTTTATACAAAATGTCCGTGTTTCCGTCTGTCCGTGTGTCACCATTGTACCATCAATAAACGGTCAAGTGCGAGCATAACTCGCGCACAGAGGGTTCCGTAGAATAAATATATGAATTTGTAATTGTATTATAAAAAAAAGTTACTAAAAGAATACTAAGACTTTTTAAAAAGCTATATAACGTAGGGTTGGGTATAACTGTATATATTAGAAAAGTGTAATCGGTTATACCATGAATGTTCAAAAAGATATATGGAACAATATCAAATATAGCTATTCGTATAACTCTTTTTTTAATATTATCCTAATCTGTTTATGATGAACTTAATTCGGTACTGACAATAAAGGCAGTGCATAGTTAAACTTCATTTGGCATTTAATGAAACTAAATTCAGCGTAGTAATAACCTTTATTTCTACAGGGTATCTAAAACAAACCTTTGCTCAAAGTTTAAATTTGGCATTGTACTAAGGGCGCTTCGAATTGAGGTCTCAAAGTTGCAACGCCGCTTTGTTCAGTGCCGCGTTTTCCCAGATAGGTGTTTAATTAACTTTTAAAGTCACTCGAGGCGTATTGTGAGATACAATCAATGCAAACTATCGCGCATCTCACAGTATTTATGCGATTCATTCTAATTAAATATTTCGAGGGGTATGCCCTTAAAAAACGGACACCTTATTTTAATTCCAAAACAGACAAATGGCACCAAGAATATTTAATTAAAATTTCACAATAAAAGTTCACATTTTCTAATAAATTCGTTTATAAATTCTGGTGTCAGTTCATTATTTCATAAGTTTATAAATAGAATTACTCCGGGCCGGAAAGGATTAAGTGGTCGTAGGACTCTTAAAGCTTCAAAATTTAAGAAGTTTTAATTTTTTTAGATGTTAAACTCCTATTTTTTCTGAATATTTTGATATAATTGTTTCCTTGAAATTCCCATTAGAACAGAAGTTTTGGCTTTTAGAATTATACCCGCTCAATAGCTGAAGCGGCGTTTCCGAAACATTAAAGTCATTATTTTCCAAATGGCGTTTTTGGGTATAACGCGCAGGATACCTCAAAAACTTCTGAATATTTTTCATGAAATTTTCAAAACATATATCCCATGATATTCTGTATAAACTGAACCTAAAATTTCCTTTTTATTGTTCAAAAAAATATTTTTTTAGGTGATTTTACTGTTGAAATTTTCAAAATTTTGTACTAGCTAAATGAAGCATTGCATTAAAAATGCTTTAAATACAACTTTATTTAAGTTCAGAGAAATTATTACAATCTGAAGTATAAGTAAGTACCAAAATTTTCATTCTAGTTGCAATATTTATTTTGTAATCCTGAGCGTAAACTGTTATGCCAATTTTTTGTTCGACAAATGTCTAATAGTTTCGATCCCCCTATAAATACTAATTCTGTATCTTGCAATTTTTTAAATACAAGAAACGAAAGAACATACTTATATCTCTCATTCCAATTAAAATTGTGTTTTAAAATCATATACATTTTAAGACATTAAATGTTGAAAATGGTCTTTTTTTCATTTTTTCCACATTTAGAGTCCCGAGACCACTTAAATTAGTATGTTTTTAACAATTTGACATTTATTGCTCTTATACTGTTACTGGACATTACGTTACATATATATATCATTAAAAGTCGTTAACTAGGCATAGAGTATGCCGCCTTGTCCTTGTGTATGTACAAACTGACCGTACCTTTAAGGGTTAGTATCTCAGCTAATTACCGATGATTTTTTTCGAAAATCATTATCAACAATGCTTTTATTCTTCTGCAACGATAGGTATATTCAACGATGCTCAACAACTTTTCTGAATGCCCGTAAATAGAAATTTGTGTATAACAGAAAAATGCTTAATTACTCAAAAACTATGTGACCTATGGTAATCGCTATAATTTTCCGGCAAGGTTTATATTAACGTCTACTACCTCTAATTTTTTCATAATTTTAGTTTCAGTAGATTCGGAATTAGATGGGGGGGGGGGACATATTTTTGCGCTACATTTTCAACAATATCTTTGAAAATATATTACCTAAAATTAAAAGGAATGTATTTTTGAGTTCAGCGTTACAAAGTCTTTCACAGGATACCCCACATGATATACAAAGAAAGGATTTTTTTTTCAAGTAGCATAATTAGCCCCTCTACTTTTTTACTAAATATATTTATGAATGCTTATTAATCTGAAAATAAGTGGGTCAATGGTCTTTGTTACTTCCCCGAATTTGAACTTTCCACGTTCCATAGTTTACGATTAAAATGGCTGTGACAGACAAACAGACAGACGTACAGACACAGGAGTGATCTTCTATTGGTTCCGTTTTTACTTTTTAAGTACGGAACCATAAAAATTATATGAAGTTATGCACAGAATTGAGCCAAAAATTTTTAAAAGTATTTGGCTATGGCAAGCGGGCATTCCATTAATTTGGAAAAAACCGCCGGTAGGGGGTGCCGTAATGGCAATTTTTGTGCATTTTTAATATTGTACCATCGAAAAGTATATGAAGTTATGCATATAATTGAACCAAATTTTTTGTGTATGTTTTTGGCCATGGCAAGAAGGTTCTTCCTGAATTTTGAAAAAATCCGCTGGTAGGGGGAGATGAAATAGTGATTTTTGTGCGATTTTTTAATATTGTACCATTTGAAAAGTGAATGAATTTATGTATAGAATTGAACCAAATTTATTGTGTATGTTTTTGGCCATAGTAAGAAGGTCTTCCCTGAATTTGGAAAAATTCCGCCTGAAGGGGGCGTTGTAATAGCGATTTTGTGCAATTTTCAATATTGTACCATCGAAAAGTGTATGAAGTTATGCATAATTCTAATAAAAATACTAATAAAACTAATTAAAATGAAATATTGACATGAGATAGAAGACAGTTTTGGGATTGCACACCCAACTAGTTGCCCTTTACGACGTTGTAAAAATTGAAAATGTGCAATGCTTAGAAGTTTTAAAAAATCGAAGTGAAAACGAAATTTAATCGCTGCCATGGACAAAATGACGCCAGCGTTACGCACGGATACGTTTTTTCTTGATAATATAGATAGTAAATAGATAATTTATTCAATTTATAAACTCTTTCGTAATCTATCAATAAAAAAATATGGAACAAGGGACCTTCAAGCTCTTTTTTTTTAATTGCACCTTAAATACTATTCAAGGACGCACAGTATGAATTATGGCATATATTTATCACACAAGAAATTTAAAAAAAAATGAGAAATTTTCCTGAATATTTTAAGCGTTATCAAGGACTTACAAAATGTCCCAAACTCACTCCATAGAATTAAAATCTCCAAGATTTTTTATGCCAGTTTAGTTTACATATACAAATAAAACTGTGCATAGTTTTTTTTTTAAACTGAATATGATTGGAAAAGTTGAAGTTTGTTAAGTGCCGAAATAGGATGCCAAAATACTGAAAATTTTATTAAATTTAGAAAATATTTTTTTCCCGACCTTTACATACAAATGTATAGAATTCGATGCACAGATTTATTTGTATATGTAAACCAAACTGGCTTAAAAAATATATTGGGGATTTTAATTGATATGGAGTGAGGTTGGGACATTTTGAAAGATAACGCTTAACCATTAAAATAGCAATTAAAGCCTTTGTGCAGGAGTATTAAAAAGCAGTAAACCAACGTTTAAAATGCACAAATAATGCGTGATAAGCAGCAAACAGCTATTTCAAATCTACAGCTCAGCCTTTCTTTTTCTAGCACGCTGTTCCCTTTTTCCCCTATCTTGCACTGAAGAAGAATCTCGCTGTAGATTCGAAATAGCTGTTTGCTGCTTATCACGCATTATTTGTGCATTTTAAACGTTGGTTTACTGCTTTTTAATAACGCTTAACCGTTTGCGTACTGAATTATGAATTCATAAAAATTTTATCTTCTAAAGCCTTTTTCGTGATTTTTTGAAACTACATTAGAAGATTTACATAATCATTTAATAAATTTGAGAAGGATTTTAGAAGGATTGAAGGATTTAGAACGATTAATTAAATTTGAATTTATAGGGATTTTGTGCAATATATATATCCCCGCTCAAACCTTTTATTTTAAATATTTTTCTTAGTATTTTGTTGAATTAGAAAATGGAGAAATTTAAATATCTTACAATAGAAATGTAGAAATATTTCCGAATTGAAAAATACCCCCCTCCTCCCCAACGGCAAGAAAGCTGAAAAATGCAAAGGCGAAAGAAATCATCCTTTTAAAAATATTTTTTTTAAAACCAATAATGCTTTTGGAACAAGATAAAGTAATGCATATATAACTCATACTAAACTATATTCCTACTAATCGATGTATTAAATGAATTTTATAAGTTATTTTAATGGTACTTATAAGTACAATCAGTAAATAAAGAGTTAAAATATTCAGGAAAATTCCCTTATTTTTCGCCAAAAAATAGTTTTATTTTTTTTTTAATTTCTTGTCTGATATATACCATAATCCATACAGTATGCTCTTGAATAGTACTTGAGATGCAATTAAAAATAAACAAAAAAAAGAGTCTGAAAGTCTTCTTCCGCTTAATCCTCCAAAAATTGACACGGGTTTTTTGAATTGTAAAGCAGGAAATAGCGTCAAAGCATTTTTTTACATATGGTAAATAAAATAGTATTTTCAATATTTCTTTGAAGTTTAATACGACTGGAACGGTCTTTTGTAGGAGTTTTTATCTTCAGAAAAGTGAAAATAGTAATAATATTTATTTTGAAAGGAACAACTTCAAAGATTCCATTTAGAGACCCTTTTATTTCGTGAGGAACTCAAGTTTCCTGGACGTTTTTCTCGGACGCAGAGAATTCAATTGTTTTGCGTTTGCACTGAAAAATCTATATTATAAAGGTCAAATGTATCTGTGCGTAACGCTGACGTCATTTAGCCAATGGCAACTACAGACAATCAAATTTCGCTTTTATTGCAATTTTTTAAACTTCTAAGCATTAAACATTTTCAATTTTAACACCGTCGAATAGGGGGGGGATTGTACTTTAAATTGCTATTCGTTTGAAAACTATACGGAATATGTTTAAAAAATATATCACCATTTACTCAATTTTTATTGTTTTAAAAATAACTTTCAAGTATGATTTTTTTTCAAGCCTATCTCTACAGTGTGTAGAGGATTGTTAACCCCTTGAGGGGCACCGGTATATATTATATACCACCTACGATTAATAAAGTTTTACACCAGAAAAAAATTTATTAAATTTTACTTTTCTAACTTTGGTGGAAAAAAAGGCCGTAAAATTGCTTTTACTTATTTTGAAATAGAACTTTTCAATGATTCCGCTGGGAATTTAGCATTTCACAAACGTAATTGCTTGCCCCTCAAGGGGTTAAATATGAATCCGTTTGCATATGAGTTAATATAAATATTTCATAATTTGTTTCCAGCTTATATTCTATAACGAAATCAAAACATCCATTAATCAATAACTAAAACAATAAAATATAAATAAAACACATATTTAAGACAGGTAATCGAATTTCGCGATTACACCACTGAAATGAACCGAATAAAAAAGACTGATTGTATCTTTTGGCGATTTCTTTAGTTTTCAAATTCTGACGCGAGACCTATCGGAAAATATCGCTTTTAATACATTTCAAAACTTTATTTGAACGTATTATTGCTGTTTTCCACATAAATATGATTTTTTGTGTTGTTACTTGGTATTCTAAAAAATATGTTATAGGTAGATATATTACAGTTATCAATAAATAAGCAGTAGATCCGAGAGTGTATAAATGGATTAAAGAAGGTGAATTTCTCTTTAACAAAATACTGGTATTTACCACCTTTTTTGACTGTGTTTTTTCCTGACCACTCGCCACCCTGAATATATATAATCGTAATAAATTTTGTATTCATGCATTTTTGCATAACAGTGCACCAGCTATTGCACGATGATCTGAATATTTATAAAACTATTTATAATACGAATCTACCTAATTTGTCACGATTGGTGTACAACTTCCGACTTGTTTTATATAAAACCAGAATCGGATTCGTATCCTTGACTGATCAAATAAACTGTCGTTCTCTAATCAGAACACGGATTTTCGTTCGCAACTTTTTATATTTTAGAAAAATTTTGAACATAGTCTTTTTATTTCAAATGAAAATCAAATTTCAAAGTGATTGCTTAAAAGGCGCAAAGGCCAACATAGTGAAAAAGATTCCCAGCCGGGACTCGAACCCGGGCCATCAGTATAGCGCACTGACGTTCTACCGACTAAACCACTTGGAACGATTCCTAGCTCGGAAAATTTCTCACTATTATATGTTGGCAAGGCTACAAACGTAGCACAAGATGGAATATTTATCGCGAGCCACCGACCAGGGGCGAGCACGAAAGATAATTAAATCCAGCATCGATAGAATCTAAATTAACACATGGAAATTATTCCAGAGAGAAACATTCGCCTTGCATACAATATTTCAAATGAAAATCAAATTTCAAAGTGATTGCTTAAAAGGCGCAAAGGCCAACATAGTGAAAAAGATTCCAAGCCGGGACTCGAACCCGGGCCATCAGTATAGCGCACTGACGTTCTACCGACTAAACCACTTGGATCGAGTCCCGGCTTGGAATCTTTTTCACTATGTTGGCCTTTGCGCCTTTTAAGCAATCACTTTGAAATTTGATTTTCATTTGAAATATTGTATGCAAGGCGAATGTTTCTCTCTGGAATAATTTCCATGTGTTAATATAGATTCTATTGATGCTGGATTTAATTATCTTTCGTGCTCGCCCCTGGTCGGTGGCTCGCGATAAATATTCCATCTTGTGCTACGTTTGTAGCCTTGCCAACATATAATAGTGAGAAATTTTCCGAGCTAGGAATCGTTCCAAGTGGTTTAGTCGGTAGAACGTCAGTGCGCTATACTGATGGCCCGGGTTCGAGTCCCGGCTTGGATTCTTTTTCACTATGTTGGCCTTTGCGCCTTTTAAGCAATCACTTTGAAATTTGATTTTCATTTGAAATATTGTATGCAAGGCGAATGTTTCTTTCTGGAATAATTTCCATGTGTTAATATAGATTCTATTGATGCTGGATTTAATTATCTTTCGTGCTCGCCCCTGGTCGGTGGCTCGCGATAAATATTCCATCTTGTGCTACGTTTGTAGCCTTGCCAACATATAATAGTGAGAAATTTTCCGAGCTAGGAATCGTTCCAAGTGGTTTAGTCGGTAGAACGTCAGTGCGCTATACTGATGGCCCGGGTTCGAGTCCCGGCTTGGAATCTTTTTCACTATGTTGGCCTTTGCGCCTTTTAAGCAATCACTTTGAAATTTGATTTTCATTTGAAATATTGTATGCAAGGCGAATGTTTTTCTCTGGAATAATTTCCATGTGTTAATATAGATTCTATCGATGCTGGATTTAATTATCTTTCGTGCTCGCCCCTGGTCGGTGGCTCGCGATAAATATTCCATCTTGTGCTACGTTTGTAGCCTTGCCAACATATAATAGTGAGAAATTTTCCGAGCTAGAAATCGTTCCAAGTGGTTTAGTCGGTAGAACGTCAGAGCGCTATACTGATGGCCCGGGTTCGAGTCCCGGCTTGGAATCTTTTTCACTATGTTGGCCTTTGCGCCTTTTAAGCAATCACTTTGAAATTTGATTTTCATTTGAAATATTGTATGCAAGGCGAATGTTTCTCTCTGGAATAATTTCCATGTGTTAATATAGATTCTATCGATGCTGGATTTAATTATCTTTCGTGCTCGCCCCTGGTCGGTGGCTCGCGATAAATATTCCATCTTGTGCTACGTTTGTAGCCTTGCCAACATATAATAGTGAGAAATTTTCCGAGCTAGGAATCGTTCCAAGTGGTTTTGTCGGTAGAACGTCAGTGCGCTATACTGATGGCCCGGGTTCGAGTCCCGGCTTGGAATCTTTTTCACTATGTTGGCCTTTGCGCCTTTTAAGCAATCACTTTGAAATTTGATTTTCATTTGAAATATTGTATGCAAGGCGAATGTTTCTCTCTGGAATAATTTCCATGTGTTAACATAGTCTTTTTGAATTGTATGAATTGGAATTTCATCACTGTAAGTTCTAGAAATGCATAGTAATTCCCTCAGAGGCGTAGATGTAGCTTGCTACATTTTAAAAAACGTAGCTTAGAGTTGTTTGAATTTCAATGGTCGACATTTAAAGCCCTTCTCGATGTATCACGACATTGAAAAATATCAATATATCGAATATATCGTTATATATTTATCATTGTTAAGTTATGAAAAAATACTTGTACGGCTTAGAATGAAACATCGTATGTTATATTAAATATTTGAGTTGTTACCCTCGTTGTAAAAAGTTCCGTATGTATAAAATTGTATTTATGCGACATGCCTGTTTTTTAACGGAAACATTCTAATTTTAGTGAAAATCATAAATTTAGAAGTAATAAAAGGAAAATTTCATTTTTACAATGACATCTTTATTATTTCTTTCAAGACAAGCGTTTCTTTCAAGACAGCTAATTTGGGGAAAACGGGAAAATCTCAACTTTATTTATATAATGTGCGTTCAGATTTACAACCAAGTCATCACTGTGAAGAAATGGTTGTTAATCTACAACAATATAATATAATCACGAAGAAAAACATAATATTCCGTTTTCCGAAATCACCCACGATTTCGAAAAGCTTTTCTTCATTTTTAGAAAACCCAGAATTGAATAGATTTTTGAAATTTACAGAACTATTTACAAAACAATTTTTTACTTTCCGTAATTTTCAGAAACGTTTAAGAATAGCTTTTACAGTGCTATAATCAGTTTTCTGAAATAGGAAAATCGTTTTTTCTAAGGCTATCAAATCTGAAATAGATATTTCCATGTTTAGTAAGCATATTTAACAGAGGAGTATTCAAAATTAACAGCATTAAAATATTTTGTTTCAATTGCATGCATAAATTCAGTTATGCAGCTGTAAATGTTTACTTAAGAATGATACAGTGCGTATCAATAGTTTAAACACAATAGCAATTTTAAAATAAAACTTTAACACTAGAACGCCCGGAAGGAATCAATCCGACTCCGACCATTTGAATAAATATCAACTGGGACCAGAAATTCTTTCATAAAATAAGTTAAAGTTAAACAAAAAGATTTACGTTAAATAAATCAGTCAAATAATTGTAAATAAAAATTCTGGTGTCAAATAATTTTATGAAACTTGAGTAAAATTTCCGGGCGTTCTAGTGTTAAACATTCACTTTATTCTAATATCTGTCTTGGCTATGTTAATAATAGAAGGTTTAACACCATATTCAATTAAATTAGCTTTTAAATTTAATTTTAAACCATGGAGCTTAAGAATAGAAAAAAAAATAACCGCGTCAAAAGTTTAAGCACAAAATCGTTTTTATGAAAATTTTACAATCTGTTGTAAGCGGTTACTCACGCAAACGATTTCTGGGTTTATAAAAAGCAGCCAGTTGTTGTTTTTGAGTTAGTACAAAACGGCTAAGTCGAAAAAATATTTAGAAGAGAAAGTGATAAATAAATATCTTTAGTATGAAAGCAAAACATAAGTATGTATAAAACATAAGTTTCTGAAATTGTAAGTGCATTAAAAAGATTAAAAAGAGGTATTCATCAACTTTTGGGTGGTGGTATTGACTTCAAATGAAAATTCCGTTCAGGAAGGCCACGAGTGAATATTTTGCTGAAGATCGTCGCATCAGAAACTTGGTTTCAACTGGCAATTATTCTTTTTCGCAAATAAAACATGCAGTTGGAGGACAAATAGAGAAAAAAACTGTTCATAGAAGAGTTTTGAAATCAGAATAAACCAAAAACCGTAAAATGGCTCGGTTACCATGTCTGAAACGGCACCATATAAAGCTGGACTACAGTGGGTCAAAGAGCGATATGTCATTTGGTGATAAGTGGCTGAATGCCATATTTAGTGATGAACAAAAAATGGAACCGCGATGACCCTGATGTGTTTAAATACTATTGGCATGATCTCCGCAAAGAACCTAAGTGTATATTTAGCCGCCAACATGGTGGTTGTTGTGTAATGGTATGGGGGCTATTTCATTCAATGGTCAGGCATTTCCAGCATTCATCAGTGGTCTTGAAAATTCTGAAAACTATCAAGAGACACTTGCTAATCATTGCTAATTCATTCACCCTGTTGACGATGTCTTGGGGGAAGAAAAATATGGTTATTTCAACATGATAATGCTTCGATTCATATCTCAAACTCAACTTCAACGTGCCTTAACTCGAAAAAAGTATCTGTTTTGAAATGGTCGTCAATTATCCCTGATTAAAATCCTATGCAAAATATGTGGGGGTATTCTCACTCATGCAGTTTATCCAAATGGAAAGCAATATTCTTAAGTTAAAGTTTCAACTGAGAACGCGTTGTTTAAAATTGAACCAGATACAATACAGAACCTCATTTTATCGATGGATATTCCATATTTCAAGTAATTCAGCAAAATGGTGCAGTAATCAAGTATTATTTTTTTTTCTTGTTCTACTAAAGACTAAAGGATTACTGTGCTTGAACTTTTAACACACTCAATTTTGTTCTTTTGATAAATTCTATTATTTGAGATAAATTTTAAAGCATAAATCTGTTAAAAATCTTTTTAAAATTACAATTTGTAGGTCATGTGAAAAAGAAAATTTATTTCAGTCAATACTAAAATGTTATTTTCAAATTTTACGTTGTGCTTAAACATTTGAAACTCACTATAGCATCCGAAAAAAATGATTTTATGGATAGAGAGAACGGATTAACATGCATCGTAAAAGATATTCCGAAACGTTTTCGAAAAGTACAGACTCCAAATAAAAATTCATTTTTATAAATTATTCATCAAATTTCGAAAATATATTATTTTCTGAGGTTTCAAAAGATAAAGGAATGCTTTTCGGAAACTTGGATGACTCGAAAATGTTTTTGTATATTTTAATTCATGATCAGAGTACATTTTGGTAGATTAAGAAACATTTGTCTTTTTTTTTTTACAATGCAATTGGTTTAAGAATAAACCAACCATCTACTAAGCGAGAGTAGCCATTTTCAAATACGAAGGAATTCGATAAGGTACAAGCATATTAATATATCTTTAACTAGCCTATTTCGTGTAAATAATCTTCATTAAACACAAATATTATTTACATTTTTAATATTATTGTGCAAATGTATTTAGAGAAAACGTGAAAATAAGAAAAAAAAGAGAGGAGGCAGCATGTCTGCCATACAGTTTACGTTTTTTTTTCTTTCCTTGTATTTTTTACAGTGCTAGTTTTTCCTTCACAAAATTTTCGCTGGATTTGTAAAGTCTCCTAGCTCTAATGCTTTTGTAATGCGAAGAGCTGAAGATAAATTAGGCGGGAATTTCAAACGACTTTTAAGCTATTAAATATGATCATTTGAATCCCTAAACGTCCTTTATGGTGAACCCAAATTTATATAGTGTGTTTGAATTATTAATTGTGTTAAAAGCCATGTCTGACGTCAACTCCTCTACAAATAGCTATTATGCTGAGACAATAATAATAGCATTATATGATATAAGAACATAAAAGCAAAATACTCATTACGAAAGACTCAGAATTGCATTTATCTACATTAATTAAAAACCCAATTAATAAGGATTATTTCTCGATATTCATATTTAATCGTCTAAATATAGAACCGAAAATTTATTGTTCTTTTATTTTCAACAATATTAGAAGAGACAAACAAACATCATCAACCTAATCTCTTAATTAATTCTGAACATTTAGTTCTTAAATAAAATCTTATTCTTAATTCCCGTTTTTTGAGAAAAATTATACCAATATATTTATATAGTTAATTAAAATTATTTTAAGTTTATCTTGCTTAAGGACTGAAATTCTACTTAAAATCATGAGAAATCAAGAAAATTAATTAGTTAGCTTTAGTCATTTTCATGGCTTCAAAAAAAAGAATCAAAGATTCCAGGATGACAAGATAATTTTAAAGAAAATCTAATGAAGAAAATATCTCAGTTAAAAATTTTGTCATTATCTTTACTAATTACTAAAAAACATTTGGTAGTTTCATACATAAATATAAGGAATTCTTTTGAATGCTTGAAGTGTTACGTTTGAAGAATTTTATGGTAATAGTATGTGAAAATTCAGACCTCGTAAATACAGTGCATAGTTTCATTGTATATGAAGAATAATCTTTAAAAATATTTCGAAGAATTTTTCTGATTAAACACTGCTTTATTATTTATAGTAAAGCGAGGAGAGTTCGCGCGGTAGGAGAGATTGCGCACAAAGAGATTCGACGGGAAGGAGTAGAGTGCGCGGCCAGCGACTCCAGGTAGTTGTACAGCAGCATTAGTGCAACGTCTACATGAATCTGCATATTGATTGTTCCAAGCATCTTGGATAAAGAAGTGCTATTTCGTTTTGTTTTTCCAAAGTAAGTGCTTGAATTTTCATAATTGTTCGTCTGAATTTTTATAGAACGTCAGTAATACAAAATATTTTGAACTTAAACGATTTCTTATAAACTACTAACCTGGAATAAGTATGCGAACACCAAAAATTCATTTTAGAAGCGGCCATATTTAATTAAAATGCCGCGCAATCTCTCCTACAAAAATAGGAGAGTTTGTGCATCTGCTACTTAGGAGAGATGGCGCATTTCCCCATAACTTGTGCTATGAGAGATTACACAGCTTATTGATAAATTTGTATGAATTGCAAATTACGTGTAAAACATATGAATGAATCAATTTTTAAATAATTTCGGAAAAATACATAATTATCAAAACTAAATTTGTAACAAATTAATTTGCAAAAAAAAAAAAAAAAATACTTTTGCAGATAAAAATTTTATTATTAAATTAATAATACAGTTGTTATTAAATAAATTTTATGTAATTATTTTTGTTAATAAATTATATTTATTAACAAAAATAATTATATAAAATTTATTTAATAACAACTGTATTATTAATTTAATGTATTAATTTAATAGTAATGTAATGCCATCGAAATCAAAAGGAAACAGAGTGCAACTAATGTTACTAATCCACAAAATATACATGAAAAAAGACTTAAGAAGGATGCCGCTACAAAATAAATAAATAAATAAATAAATAATAAAAAAAACAGCTAAAGATAAGGTGCTTCCACAAAAAGTGGGATAAAAAACTCAAGGAAAAAAAACAAAAGGTCAATGAGGATGAGTGCACTGAATGTCTGGAACTGTATCAGGTGACATCTGACTGTGTTCAATTTATTGCTTGTTGCAGGTGATTGCACGAACGATATACGATTTACAACAATAAGTGCATCGATTGTGGACGACGACAACTTCAGTTAGCAAACAAAATACAATGAAACTGTGGAAATGAAAATGAAGTAATTTTCAAGTTAAAGATGTTATCAACTAAATTAATGTTATTTTGTAATCTTAGTAGGGCTTTCTTTTTCTGATATTTTAATCTTCTTAAATTAAAAATTTTAACTGTTGTTAAAATTCTTTCTTTTATTTATTATTTAAACATTTGTTTGAAATATTCACTCCTAATACAATAATATTTACTCACAAAAACCTTTCAACAATGTCGATTAAGTGTAATAATCATTGTTAACAATTTAATTGTAGTTATTATTAATAACAATCTCTTCTACCTATGTGCGCAATCTCTCCTACACATGTGCGTGTTCTCTCCTACCCTGTAAGGAGAGATTACGCAAAATAGTTTTCTTGGTTTTATTACTGCTGTTTTATTAAATTACAGTATAACAACAAAATAACAACGGAAATGCATAAAAAACAAATGAAGCCAAAATTATTCATGCGTAGTTTAGCAAATATTAATATTTAGATTTTTTATTATTATTCTTTTGAAATGTGCGCAGACTCTCCTCGCTTTACCTTATATAGTATGAAATTACATTAAAATTTTGAACAACTGGTGTAATAAAATAAAGTTAAAAAAAAATCTTCTTAATAACACTTTAAAATTGAAAAATGAGCTGGTAGTCTCATATATAAATATAATGAATTCTGGACATGTTATGTTTGAAGAATTTTATGGAAATAGTATGCGTAAATTCAGACCTCGTAAACACAACGAATAGTTTCATTGTATATGAAGAATAGTATTTAAAATTATTTCTAACAATTTCTTTGATTAATTACTGCTTTATTATTTATACGGTATGAAATTATATCTAAACTTTGAACATTTGGTGTGATAAAATAAAGTCAAAATAAAAACTCTTCTTAATAACACTATAAAATTAAGAAATGGGCTGGAGTTTTCGAAAGAGCTTCGTGTTTCATATTAAATACGAGAAAATTTTCACATTGCTTACTAAGCGTAAACCAACAGTGTGAAAAATGTTCAAACCCGGAATCGAAACCGGATTCTTGGAATAGCGCACCAAGCTCTACCATAAAACTACGAGGACTATACCCACCCTGGCATCTCTCACTCTTAAAAGTCGCTAAGGCTGCAACCGCAGCACAAGATAAAGAAGTCTTTATGGACACACAACTCTGCGGCAAACATAAGACGAAATAAAGCTCATCATAAGTTAAGACATATAATTCATTTATTAGTAATTTTCAGCAGCTTTACAGACTTGTAAGTGTGAGAGATGCCAGGCTGGATATTGTCCTCGTAGCTTAATGGTGGAGCATTGGAGCACTATTCCAAGGATTCTATATCGATTCCCGGTTTGGACATTTTTCAGTCTGTTGCTTTAAGCTTAGTAAGCAATGTGAAAAATTTCGGACGTAATTTCTCTAAGAACTAAATTATCTTCTTAAGACATCATCAAAAACTTTTAAATGCGCTAGGCCTTTCGAAAGCCTTGACTACTGAAAGAAATACCGCAGGAGATACCGTCGGAGATATATTATGTCACATATTTCATATATTACATAAATGAAGAGCACTGTGCGAAATGTTTTGCGACAAAAATTAAAGTGAAATATTTATTTTGGTATAGTTCCATGATTACTTGTAGTGTACGCCAAATGCTACGATTTTTGGTTACCAGTATTTTAGAACGGTAAATGTAACTTATTTTATCAGAGATATCTCATTAATTGAATAAGTCCAAGAACTTTTTTTTTAAATAAGGGAAGCCAATAAGCATAGCAGTTAACAACTATGTGACTTACACCACAAACACCCATGGAACTAGCATGTAATGAAACATATTTCGTGAATTAAAAAAGAAAAATTATTATTAAAATTTTTCTGGTGTGATCTCAAAATTTTTTACTAAATTAACCGCCAGATTTGGCAATACTGTTTGAGGCCTGTATATTCTTAACCCTTAACGGACGGTAACTTTAAATACATGGTTCTATTTCCATATTCAAATCGCACCACTATATTTTAAAAGTAAACTTTTTAGTAAATTTCTCTTCCACATGTTTTAAAAGTACACGAAAAAGTTTTTCCTAACACAATGGTGTCACGCGAATAAATTTTGTTAAGGATGTCAATGCCATTGTATAATGGCATTGGCCCGTTAAGGGTTAATAGTGCTGCAGAAATATATTCGATTATTTTGAGCTGTCCTGCAAAGAAGGCGAATATAAAATATAAATTAAATTTAGGTACGTAATGATTTTCCGTCATTCCAGTATTCTTCATTGAGAGTTTCCGTGACGTGGGCATATTTTTAATTCAATAAATATATAAATATTTCAGAATAGTAATATTCGCTTTATTTAAAGACATATATTCCACGATTAAATGAAGCGAAGTTTACTTACAGGATAAACCATTAGATTTTTTGAATAAAATAATCCCCTAGTGAGAACACCGTCTTCCGTAAAACTATCTCAAGTGGACCAATGTCAACAATTTAGTAAATACATTTTCTTACTTCAAAAGTGTTCAACTTTACTTAAATCAAAGCAGTTTTACGGAGCATTGATGGAGTACGTTTTCGCCATTATTCAAGGTGTAATATTGTTACATTTAAGCGAAATATATCATTGTAAAGTTTCAAACGTGAAAGAATAGTAATTCAATAAAAAGCATATTTTAAACAAAATTAAATATCAGATTAATCATTTAAAACGTTATTCAACTAGAACAAAGACATTTAGAGCAGTGAGTGGAATATACGACGTACCATATTACCCAGCACTGATTGCGGAGGACGGAATTAATCAGTTTAAAGATGGTGTTGAAGTGAAAAAGCCAAGTAGTATGGTAAAATAGGGAATATACATCACTTAAATAAAGAGAGCATACACAGTAAGTATCCTTGCTGTGATCCGCTGTAGACTTTCTGCGAAGGGGTTCAAAGAAAATTATATGAAATTAACCATATAAGCATGACATATAAGTCCCCCCCATTCATCGTTAAAGATATCCCCTGTGCTTTAGAAAGGGAAAAATACTTACAATTACTTAACCTCTTCGCTACCGGGTATTAATGCAGTATTATTAATTATTACTGAATTATGCCTTCTCCCATTTGACTTCAGAGCAAGATTTTTATTTTATTTGCATTAGATCAAATCTTAGACTTTGAAACATATAATTCTAATTTCTAGATTGTAATTATGTTCGAGTACCATTAATACAATGGGACAAAACGGAAGTCCACATTTGGGGACCCAGGGAACGTAGACTTTCTGCGAAGGGGTTCAAAGAAAATTATATGAAATTAACCATATAAGCATGGCATATAAGACCCCCATTCATCGTTAAAGATTGCTTTAGAAAGGGAAAAAATACTTACAATTACTTAACCTCTTCGCTATCGGATATTAATACAGTACTATTAATTATTACTGAATTATATCTTCTCCCATTTGACTTCAGAGCAAGATTTTTATTTTATTTGCAGTAGTTCAAATCTTAGACTTCGAAACATATAATTCTAATTTCGAAATTATAATTATGTTCGAGTACCATTAATACAATGGGACAAAACGGAAGTCCCCATTTGGGGACCCAGGGAACGAAGAGGTTGATCACCTCAAAAGTTCATTGAAAAATTTCGCATATAATTTTGCATATGAGAGATGTGTGTCTCAAACTTTACTTACTTCCAAATCGGTTTATTAATTATTTGATTTTGTTACAAAGTACGCCTTCTTATACTTAAAGGATTGGTATCAGTATAAAAGCCTTGTAACTTCATTAACTTGAAGGGTAGACATAAACCGGTTCAGAAAATATTAGTATCCTTAAAAACAAACAAAAAAAAATGCAGTCAAAATATTAAACAAATGTGCCAGCATAATCCTTTTGACAAAGACTTCAGCTATGCTATTCTAAAACTTTATTAAAATTAATAAAATTCGAACTAGAAATTTTCAAAGAACACTGTAATTAGTTAACTGTAATTAGATAACTTGTAAATGTAATCCCGTAACTATCGAAGGTTTTTAAGACATATTCAATAAATTTAATTGAAATTTTAATTAAACCTTGTATATTAGTTAGTTTATGGAAATACTCGATCTTAAGATATTTCATAACACTGACTGGACTAGATAATTATTTATATCCTTCAATTTTCATATTTGATCTACCAATGAATTTTTGCATCAAATGTACAGTCGAGGGAAAAAAAAGTAAACACCCCCTTCTAACTCTGGAACAAATTATTCAAGAAGAAAGTTACAAGTACCAAATGATTGGAAATAAAGTCTAATTTGCTTAAGGAGCCATCTACATATCAAAACGAACAATTTGTTTTTTTTATCAATAGCAATACCCACGTTTGACGCCATAAATAACTTCTAAACCCTTGAATTAGCCTAAAAACAATTTTTTCATGCAATCGTACGATTAGTTTCTGAGAAATTGATTATTTAAAAATGAACCTATTTTTGGGCTGCATCCAAATTGAAGTTCCGTTGTCGCTTGTTCAAGTGCTACAGAATGACTATGTTACTTCTAATAAAGTATTATTTCTTGCCAGTATGACCATTTCACTGGCTTAATATGTTTTAACTATTGCCAGTCCAAATGTTTCAGTAAAATGGGTAAAATATATATTTTTCAAGTTATGCTTTTCTGAACGTCATAGACAACCCCTTAAATTATTATTTTGACGCTTTTTAATCTTAATTCGAAAACCAATTGAAAAAAAAATTAAAATTGAGAATTCGCATAAAATACCTAAGCTTGGAATAAGTCTATAGAATAAGCTCGAATACGTAGTTCCCCAAAGGAAGAAAAGGGGCTGTATCCAAATATCATGTATATTGCACACTATTCCACGTACACAATATTGCATGTATTTGGATTCAACCGCTCATCTTTTTGCTTCCTTTTGGGAACAACGGATTCAAGCTTATTCTATAGACGATAATTTTCAGAATTTTCAAACTATGATTTTGAGATTTCACAAAAGTTACTCTATATTCTTAGATAATACTTTATAAACATTATATTTTGATTGCATTTGCGCATGCGCAGTGAAGCAATTCTTAGTAAACCTACTCATTTTTAATTCAATTTTTATTATTTTTTAATTCTGATTGCTGATTATTGTGTACAATGTTGTTTATCACAAGAACTCTGGAAAGTATAAGGAAAAAAACTTGGCACAATTTGGGACTGTTTTTATAAAACCTTAATTTCTCTACTAGTATACATGCTATCCTCATAAAAATGAAAACGTTTTATTATAATAAGCCTCTTAATCATGTTCTACAGTTTGAACACTTTTGCTACATTAGTTTTTTCAGGGTTACCCAAACGATATTCGTTGTTTTTCAATTTGTTGACGGTCTCCTAAGCGGTTTCGGGAAGAAAAATCTTCGAGGGAAAAAAAATATATATGGCAATTATGTTTACACATCTGGAGTTTCAGGATAATTCCTCATGTATTTTTCTAGATATTTAACACTAGAACGGCGGGAAATTTTACTGAAGTTTTATAAAAATATTTCACATCAGAATTTTTACTTAAAACTATTTAACTTGTTTATTTAAGTTATTTTAGCGCAGCATATATTAATTTTAAATTATAAAAAGTTTTCTGGTTCGAATCGACATGTATTCGCTTGGCAGGGGTCAAAATGACCCCTTGCCGCCGTTCTAGTGTTAACAAAACGTCAAATATCGCAAGCGACCAATCACTATTGGCCATATAGTGTATTTGGCGTAAAGCTGTATTTTGAATCTCGTTTACAATTCTCTTATATTAAATTTAATGAAAGCAAGAAAGAAAAATCATTCGTCAAGGACAAATTATCAAACACTTTGCAATTCAATCTGAATATTGTAACAAAACGTTGCCGTTTATAAGGTGAAAGATCTAAGTAGACCAGTCGGAAAACGCATAACAAAGTTGATTAACCAAATTCAGCATTTACCCTCTGTTATTGGAATTTCTTTTGTGCAGCTCTGTATATGATCTATAAAATGTGTACATAGTACGTAATATGCAAAATTAAAAAGTTAAATTAAAACACGAATTCCACAATTGGAAATGTACTTATTTCTCTTTGACTGTAACTAACGATAATTGCGATGCACACTATAATGCAAAATAAGCGTCTTGTAGTGAACCATATCCTTCATTATGTTCATAATATTTTTAGAGTATCGTGACATCATTAAATTACACTGCCGAATGATTTTCTTTTCATACACCATAATGTAACGAAATATTTTTAAGTGCCCTTGTAACGAACTATACATGCAACACACTTCATTTTCAATACCGAAAATCCCACGGTAAACATCAATAATATAAACCAATTATGTGACAATAGAAGTTTATTTTAAATTAAAATATTGTGATTGAGAGTACGGAAAAACAGACAGGCAGACAGGCAATCTGAATTCATAAGCACTTTTCAACAATTTTGAATGTGTTAAGGGGTCTCAGGATTCTTAAAATTGGAAAAATCGAAAAGAAAAGACCATTTTTAACATGTAATATCTTAAAATGTAATTGATTTTAAGAGAAATTTTTTATATTGGGATGAAAGGTATAAGTATGTTCTTTCATTTTATGTATTTGAAAAATTACAAGATGCAGAATTAGAATTTACAGGGGGCTCCAAAATGTCAGACATTTGACGAGCGGTAAATCGGCATAACAGATTATGCGCACGATTACAAAATAAATTTTGCAAGTAGAAGGAAAACTTTGGGTCCTACGTATGCTTCACAGGGTAATAATTACTCTGAACCTAAATAAATTTGTATTTAAAGCATTTTTCTATTTTTAAAACAAAGTTGTACTTAGTTAATGCAAAATTTAGAAATTTTCAACAGTATAATCACGTATAAAGAATATATTTCTGGACAATAAGAAGGAAATTTTAGGTTCAGTTTATACAGACTAACATGAAACATATATTTTGAAAATTTCATGAAAAAAAATTCAGAAGTTTTTGAGATATCGTGCGCGTTATCCCCAAACACGTCATTTGGAGAAAATTGAGTTCAAAGTTTCTGAAACGCCGCTTCAGCTATTGAGCGTGTATAATTCTAAAAGCCATAACTTCTGTTCTAATAGGAATTTCTAGGAAACATTTATACCAAAATGTTCAGAAAAGATTGTAGTTTAATATCTAAAAAAATAAAAATTTCGAAGATTTTAAAGCTTTAAGAGTCTTGAGACCCCTTAAAGACGGTAGCTTTTATTGGAAAGTATTTCTTTAAAACACTTATTTTATTCACTTTCACTTATAGCAGATTCTAGTACATAAATTTTATAAAATACTCCATGTATACTACTTCAAAAACATAAAAAATATTCGGTTATATGTCAATTCATATTTTTAGAAATGTATTGCGCTGCTTTCTTTCATAAATACAAATATTGACAAGGCACTGAAAATAGCAAAAGAACGCAAGTCGAATCAAGTGCTATATAGAAAAGTAATACTTTGATGCAACTTATTTAATTTCCGGACTTTGTGAATTCTACAAAAAGAGTTCTTTGATTGTTAGATGCTTCAAAACGCATTAAGAGTTTGGTTCCGATAAGCTCCTTGATGTTCCTTTCCGGAAATAAGGTGGGGATTTTATCGTAAAAAAAAATCATAAACATGTTAGTTTACAGTTAACTTAAATGCCTCAGCAAAGTTGAAGAATAGAAGTAAATTTTGTTTACATTTACTTGTGTAAGCTCTTGGTTGCTTTCCATGTTTAACCCTAGAACTACCGGAAATTTTACTCAAGTTTTATAAAAACATTCTACACCAGAATTTTTACTTAAAACTATTTAATTTGTTTATTTAACTTATTATTGTCTGATTTATACATTTAGTTTGTTTTGAAGAATTTTTCTGGTTTGAATAGATATTTTGAATATACATGTCGGGTCCATTGGACCCTTCTGGTAGACAGAGGGTTAAGTAGGATATTTCCTTTAATCTTGAAATAATTTTGTTTCATCATATTTATATTCAATATTGTGAAAATATTATAAGGAAGATACTACGTATCTAAAGGACCGTAGTAATGAAAGTAGGGTGCTAACTTGAAGTAGTTTTTTTAATCAAAAGTTCGTAATATTTGAAACTCAATTAAAAGAATGGTGAATTTAAAATGATGCAATTCTATGTTACATTCTAAAATTACACGGGCCTGCGTAGCGTCAGGGGGTGCTAAATAATTTTACTACCAGTATTATTATGCACAAAACTATGCCTTATTTGACTCCATAATTCTCGCTCCCGTCAATATCATGGGCTGAGGTGTTGTTCGTTATTGCTCGTGCCCGTCATATTTACGGACTGGAGATTTATTGCTCGAAAAAACTTCTGAAACCAGAAAAATTTAACTGGCATTTCGATGTGAAGTCTTTGAATATTAGCGTTTGGGTTTGTTCTTTGTCGCTGATTGTGATATTGGACTTTGTATTGCATGTTTTGAGATATATCGCACTAAAAAAATTATTAATAGTTAAAGGTTAATGTATTTATTTCAAATATTATTTGTAAAAATTTGTTTCATGATGATAAATATAGATCTAAGATGTGAAAAATAAAGGTCTTATTCGCATTAATTTGTATGGTATAAAACAAACATTAAAACACAGAATTCTCGCATGATGGCTTTTCCACAAATGTGAATTTGTTCTATAACATCTTTTTTTTTTCGCCTATAAAGAACTAATTGCATATTTTATCTAGATACCTCATAATTATTCGATTTTTGTAATAAAAAAATAGGTATTTTTTTATGTTTTTTCCAAATATTAAGCGACCGTTAAGGGGTTAATCATTTAAATGTTCAAACTTGAAGAAAGCCAAATTTAGTACATAATATATTGTAAAATGATACAGCATTCAATGACGCTACACAACTGGCATACACACACTTTCTCACATACTAACACGCATCTGTGGATTGATGTATTTACTTTTATACACTTGAATGTGTGTACGTCTCACTTTTAGCAAAGTAATGTCTAATATTTTTGTATTGACATTCTTTATCAATATTAGCCAGGTGTATTGCTTCATCATTGGAGCTTTTATATTTTCTAAATATTACGCCGATATTGGTAAGAAGTATTCATTCAATTGGTTGCCAATATTCCAATTGTAAAGCACATATTTCTTCAATATCTTAATTTCACATGAAATATTTCCACTGCAAAGTCAATGTTTAACAAATATTTTAATTCATTCGGAGTATTTGCGTTGAATGCAACTTTCGCAGCAATATAACTGCTATAACCGATTTCAGTTCACTATTCGGTTTATGATTTTTTAATTCACAAATACATTTTTTAGTATGTTTATGTGTTCGGTTATGTGATACAGTACGCGATTATTCACTTTATCTGACAAAATCTGGATTCATATGTTACTCTCTTTAATCATTTTAAGCCTACACTGTTAAAAATTTGCAGCATTCTGGCAGATCATTTGACCGTTTTTTTCCGAAAACGGTTACACAACCGGTAATTTAACACTATTCTGACCATATTATTGGCCATTTTATGGTCAGAATATAGTTAAATTATGGTTATGAAACCGTTTTTTCAAAAAACGGTCGAATGACTTGCCAGAATGCTGCAAAATTTTTAACAGTGTATGGAATAAATCTTACAAATGTTTTTATCAAGTTATTGAAAACTGGCTTACTCTGCTAATCAGACTATCAAAGAAGATTGTTATTCACAAAATGCAATGAGCTTGATAACTGGATTCTCTGACGTAAAGTCAGGATGTTCTTTTTAAATTCTATGTAGTTTATTACAATATCATATACATTTTAAAAAATTACTTTTTAAAAGAACACAAGCATAAAATATGTTTGCAATATTTTTTGAATTACACAAAGTTCGATAATAATCATGTTTTTTTTTTTGCGAATAATACTATTTATTCTTTTTTAAGATCAAAGTATGTTCAATAACTTACAAGAAGATCAGGAACACTAATACAGCAATAATAGCGTAGGAAATAACGATCGAAAATGTAAAAGGGAGGGACAGGAAAATGTGCGTCAGTCTATGAGTGTGGTAAAAGGAATCACTGGGGGTTTCTGTTGGAATGTATCCTACCCCTTTTTATTCAGACTTGACTAGCAGGACTTCAACCACTTCTGAGAAATCAACCGTTGGGAGTGGGAACCAGTTTCACAAGTTGAAAATTATTTCACAGCACAGCGATCAATCTGCCTCAGATTTGCTCAGATAGAAGGTATACATTATATAACACAGGGATGTAGGCGCTCCGACCCAAATGACTGAATGCTACCACTAAATTTTAGTGGTATTACCCGTCTTATTTAGTGACAGAATGTCTGAGATTTAATAAAGCAAAGAAAACTATTAAAATTTAGTGGTGAAAATCAATCATTTGGGTCGTAGCGCTTTCATCCCTGATAACAATAATACAGAAAATCTTTAAAAGTCTGAAAATCGGTAGATATACAAAACATGCACAAAATCCATACAAAAGTGTGTGCAGAATCCTTAACAACAAAGCAAAAGTGTTGAAATAAAATAAAAGAAATACACTGTGTAATTAAATCAAAAATTGAGATATAATAGAGAATATTTCTTAAATGTTAAACATTTAATCCTACAAAATTTTTAGTTAAAGAAAAGTCCTTATTTAATGCATTATAGCTTTCTTTATTATTATTTTTTTAATTTAGCAGGATTATTGGAAATTATTTGAATATTAACCCCTTGATACATGTCAATTTTTAAGAGGTATTTCACTAGGAAATATTTTCGATATACATTTAATCATTGTACCCTATATAGAACTATATATGCAGTTTGAGTCATGTTTCTTGTCTATTTAGTGAAAAAATGGCATAATTCTTTCATAACTTAGGTAATGGTTTAACATGCGTATAACAATACGAATCTTTGCAGCAGCTAGAGGTGTTAGAGACAGTTAAAGTTCTTATACCAAATGCGTTTGCCGTAAGATGCCCGGTCGATGTGAAACTTATGTTACTGTAAAAAGTAGAAACTTCGACTACTTACTGCTAACGTGCTGTGAATGAAGTTTAAATAAAGTTTAATTTTTGCAGCTTTCACTATGACTATTTAGAAGATTTTCACCTGTAACTACCCCGGTAGTACAGAACGTTATATGAACGTTGAAATATAGTTATAGGGAAACGTATTAGGAACAATCAGACGGTATGCTATACTGATGTCTAACTGTCCATCTTGTTCACTTTCTTTGTCCTTGTGCAAAGAATGTTTTAAAATTATGTCTTTTCAGCAATATTTCTACAGAAAAGTGCTGTGAATATTAATATTAAACTTCCTCATCACGTTTTAAACGTCCATAAATAGTTCCATGTTACGTTATTTAACCATTTATCGTCCGATTGTACTTTTCGGCACCATTAAAGTAAAATAATATACAATTTTATTAATCCATTAAGTAGATTTTACTTTTTTCAAAATGCTTTTCTCAGTCACATTTAGAACACATAGCAAAACAGTCAAAGCTGTTCTTCTCTTTAGCAGGGCTGTCACTGATCCCTTAAAAAAACAGTAATTTTTCACAAAAAAAAATCGTGTTACGTTTTTGTAAAAATCGCAAGAAAAACGCCTGTTCGGTAAGTTTCTATAAAATTTATAAAGCAGATCTTTCTTTGAAAAATAGTGGTGTTCCAAAAACGGACCAAATGGGAGCCCTATTTAAGTGGTTATTTTCTAGACCATTTAAACACATTTAGCTTTTCTCTTATTAAAAATATATATGAAAAATTTTCAAATAGGAAAACCTTTCCATTTACAGATATGATAATATAATTATGCTTGTAAATATTTTACAAAAAGATTCATAGCAACCGCTTTAATAAACCATTTTTAATTAAAAACGTATCTAAATTACATTTCATTATCAGGACTTAAAGTTTCAATCATTTTCCACATCCAACGACGTGATTAATGTCTCTATCTTTGTAATCATTGAGTGGCCACAAATTTGAATTTGCGACCCCATATGTCTAGGTTTTAAACACTTTGTTTTGTGTTCCTTTCTAAATTATTATACATTATTTTGAATCGCCGTATATATTTTACACATATGAATGTTTATGTGTATGTTTGTATGTGTACAGACTATATGGTCAAAAGTTATAGGACATTTTCGATTTAGAGCTCTTGCCGAAAATCTATATAAATTCTGAGCAGATTTGTCGAGAATTTCAAGGATATAAAAAAACATCTTTGACCTCTTCTATTTTCAGATAAGGTTTGGTCACAAAGCCAAACAACAAACAAACAATAACTTGAATAAAAACATAATATTCACAATCACCCTGTAAAAAAGAATTCTCGAAATAATCTGTAACAGTAGCAAATAACTATATCTCTTCTGTTTAAAATTTGTTTTCATTAGTGTAAATAAATATGACATATGTTCATAGAAATATAAAAAATTCGTAAATTTTTTTCTTTACAGATTTCAAATAAATTTAAATAAGCTTTCGGGAAATATGACAAAGTAAAGTAGTAGTGACATACAGTAATTTGATTATAAATATATTAAATATTTCATAAAATATGAGTATTTTTAGAAAATAATTTTTAACTGCGTAGCACGAACTTAGAAAAATTTAAATTGCATATTTTAGTAATCAACTATGTAGGACAACTCACAGTAAAAGGTGAGTTGTAGTGTAAAGTGCCCATATTTCTTCCCCTCTGCTAATTTCGTTCCCCTTAACTTCTCCGCTTGTGCGAAGGCGGCGTCACTTATGACGTTGAAAGTTCGGTTCGCCAAGACGTATACATAAATTAAAAACGGCGAATTTCCTATTTTTAGAAGACCTGAGTTTTTATTACGTCGTTTGTAGAACGTCATTTACTGTACTGTATGTATTTATTTCTTATTCATTGCATGTATTTTACGTTGGTAAGATGCTGACAGTGGAATAGAGTGAGTTTTAGGACGCTCAGTTCACATTACGAGAACTGAAGATCCTTAATATTGGGAAGTAGCGTGATCCCAATTTCGTCCCCCTTGCAGTTCTCATTTTCGTCCCGGGGACGAAATTAGCAATGCTTTTTCATGACAATTTTTTTCAATGATGGCTAATGCATAGTTGCCAATCGCCCGATTTTTTGGATACCAGTAAAATCTTACAGAAATGTTTTCTTTATTTAATTGCGTTAAAACTGCGATTGCATAAAGCAAGTATTTCTGCATAAAAATATTAGTATGAAAAAAAACGTGAGGTTGGCAACTATGCTAATGTTTCGTTATGTTATTCTTCCACTGAGAATTAGTACATTTCTTTGACCCTTACTTTAACGTAAATTAAATTACTTACTCTTTTAGAAATAAACTTTGATTTAGTTATAAATTAAGCCTTGGCGTATTAGATTTTTGCGGGGGACAAAACTGGGACCATTTTTTTTTCTTTTGCATTTTTCAGATACTTTTGAAAAAACAATTTTTCGCATTGTTAAAAATTTCTTGCACGATATTTGCCTATGTTTCTATGTGCGTGGGTCATTAGTCTATGTAAAATCCAAATTTGGTAGATTTTCACTGAAAATTACAACTTCCAAGGACCTAAAAGTGACTGGGGAACGATATTAGGGCACCTTACCATATATATTGAAAATTCTGAAAGATATCGGCAATATGACTAACTGAATTTAAATTGATTTCTAAAAATAGCTGGATGATAGTTGGGATGGTGATCAGAGTTTTGGTAAAAATCATTTTATAATTCAATTTGTTGTAAAGTCCCTTGATTGATCTCGTAATCAAACGTTTGCTGAAGAATATGTTCTTTACATTCTTGAAGTTCGGCAAGAATTTGTCAAATATCTCCCTAGATATTCGAGAAAATGTCTAAAATCAAAAAATTCCGGTGACTTTCCACCAAATAGTGTATATACGTATCTTATGTTATGCATTCTATTATATTACGGGGTTTGTAAAAAAATACTACAAAAGTAAGCATGACGTTTTAGTTAATTAACATACACTGGTTTCCAAAAATTTAGGAAAAACAACAAAATTATCGATTACTCAAAATGTTACTAGTACATTTTAATAAAACTGAGACACAATTTACAACATATAGTAATGTATAGAATAACATTAAAAGAAATTACCAGGCGATTGTGGTATTTCAGAAATTAATAAAATAATAAAATAAACAAAATAAAGGTCTCAGTTTGGTATAGGAAAAGTACCTTTAATATGGAGTATGATGACCCCTAGAAGCAATACAGCACATACAGCGAAGTGTGGTACTGTAAATTATGCGATCGATAAGTTCGCTGGGAAGGGCGAGCCATTGCTCTTTTAAAGCAGTTGTAAGCGTGGCAAAGGTCTGAGGAGGGGAATTGAGAGCAGAGACACATCTTCCTAAAGCATCCCAAAAGTGCTCGATGGGATTCAAGTCCTGTGATCAAGTCAGTTCCATGCGCTGAATTGTTTGGTTCTGAAGATAATCTTCTACGATGTGAACCTTGTGCGGTCTAGTGTTATCGTCCTGTAACAGGAAATCTGTACCTATTGCACAGGTATAAGGGTGGACATAATCATCAAGAATGTCATCTCTATAGACGTGAGCATCCACAGTTCCTCGTGGAAAGACATGAAGGTCTGTACGCCCGCCCAAAGAGATACCATCCCAAACACAGACACTGCCTCCTCTATACCAATCTCTTTTACGAATGTTTGATGGATGATAGCGTGTTCCATGTTCTCTCCAAATCAAACGATGACTACTGTTGCTTTCGAGGCTAAACTGGAACTCATTTGTGACGAGAACACGCCTCCATTGTTCAGCCGTACAGTGGGCATGTTGACGTGCCCACCTTAAACGTCCCCCCGGAGACATGCGGTGGGCGGCACACAAATATCTGATCGCAACGCGTAAAGACCACCTTCATGAAGCTTTCTACACACAGTAAATGTTGATACCAACCTTCCAGTGGCTTCAGAAAGGATGGGTCTAAGATGAGGAGGGGGAGTTGCTGTTCTATTCTTTCATACACATAACCGCAAATATCGGACATCAGTGCTTGTCGTAGCTCTTGTTAGTCCTTCGCTGAAACTTCTGGAGACCGAACCAGTGGTTTGAAATTGTTGCTAAAGCCTATGAGCAACAGGAAGACTTACATTTAGCCATCTGGCCACCTCTTTTTGACTTTGGCCTATATCCAATCTTTCAATGGCTCTATGTCGCAGTTACGCGGACAAATGATACCTCAAGGTCATACTAATGAATTGACTATCTCAGTTTTCTTATTTCTTAATCACAGCGACACCAGCAGCCGTACTCTTTAGCAAGCATTTTTATGCTCCGCACAGATGGCGCAATCCGATTGCAGCGCCACTAATTCGCATTTTGTAATTTTAATCAGCATCTTTTAGTTAAAAACACATCACAATTTCATACGAATATGTTAATTTTTGAACGAGTTATCGCTCTTTTTGTGATTTTTCCTTAATTTCTGGAAACCAGTGTACATCGTTCAACATGTTTCTTGTGAATCAAAATCTGAGTACGCGGTTGCTACTTAATATAATCTCCGTCCCAAGCAATGTATTAACGCCAACGCGAAACCCAATTCTGCTTGAACAAAATCAGTCGTGCATTGTTGTGCTCATTTCTGATTTAAATGCAATAATTAACTGCAATGATAATGAAGGATTATTATAGAGGAAGAGTCGACAATAAAGAAGGTTAGATGACACGGGCAAGGTGAAAGTGATTGTGAAGAAGCGGGTAGAACAGTGCATATTCGAATTAATCAAAAAGGATTTGCGATTTTGGTTCAAAGTTGGCAAAAATGCATCATTCTGGGGTAGAATTATAAGTAATTCATTTGTATTCAGAAAGAGCTGCTCTACAAAAATGTAAAATAAACTCAAAGTATGTAAAATTATAACTATTTTCTGTACAACCCTCGTATATTTTATTTTATGTATGTTATAACTATATTTGTGTATTATGTACGGTGTTGACAGATCGGGAACTTTTTAAATTCCCATTATTTGACTGTCACCACTTTTTAAAAATAGTATAATACTCCTTATTTTTCAGAATTTTTAATCCATTTCTAAATAGGACGAATATTTCTATTTTAAAAAAAAGGTGGCAATCAACAATTTCGGGACAAAAAAGTGCCAAATCTGGTAACACATTTTATGTATTACATATATGTTGCGTATTTTAATAACATCTTTCAACCTTGAAAATAACAACTAGCACGAAATTGCGCGGAAAACATGGCAAATGAGGTGCGTTCGTACTATAACTATTTTTCGCACCGCATATTGTACTAAATGTATATTTTAGTGCACGTCACAAGTGCATATGAATTTCACTCTGTTCGAAAGGCTGTAAAATCATTAAAATGCACTTTAAATATTTTTTCCCATTGCCCGTAATGTAACGGAAAACTTTTAACTGTCCCTGTAATTAAACTATACATCCGATTTTCATAACATTTGAAATGACTGGACATATTTTTGCAAAATATATAGATTTAAAATTTCAGACCATTCGGTTGGGTAGTTTTTGCTCTGTTATATGCGGACAGACAGGCAGACCAGACAATAACTATAGGTGCTATACGTATTTACACTGGCCTCCAATAGTTAAGGTACAGGGACTGGATGCTTTCGATTGCACACGTTTTGTCGAATATCTACCAACTTATTGGCGAATTGTTCTTGAACTTCTAGGACGTAAAGAACATGTTTGATTTTATATTTCTCGGTGAATATTTCTCGGGGGGTCTACAATTAGGGAGCTAATAATAAATTTAATAATAAAATAATATTTGTGATCACCTTTGTAACAGATAAGGCTGGAAATGGTTTGTCACTATGGTAAATGACTAATTGGATCCTGTTCAACGTTTGTATGCATTTGTGTAAGCATAGAACTCATATCCGTGACGATGTTAACGTTTTTTGTGAAAAATTGAAAAGTTTTTTGTTTATAGCATACAGAGTTTTCAACCAAATTTAACACAACTTTCCGAAAACTTTCCAAAGAATAGTAGCAACAGTATACTGGAATTAAAACGTGAATATATTGAATATTTGATGCGATATGGGCATTTTTATGAGATAATTTTTAACTGCGCATGCGCGGAAGATTACAAAATTTTTATTTCGCAATTTGGTAGTCAGTATTTTGGGTCAACTTCTATAAAAAGTCCAGTGAAATATTGTGAAAACATAGAAAGTATAGAGAGCTGATTGAAAAGTTGTGGAAAATCCCTTATAATAGCTATTTTTAGGAAGCAACTCACTATATCGACCCTATCTTTGTGAATTTTCGCGATATTGGACTGGACTTTTTTATGTAAGTTGCTCTAAATGGCTGACTACCAAATTATATAATAAAAACTTCCACGCATACGCAGGTAAAAATTATTTCATACAAATGACCATATCTCATCAAATATTCAATATATTCATGTTTTAATTGCAGTATACTGTTGCTACTGTTCTTTGTCAGGTTTTCGGAAAGTTGTGTTAATTTTGGTTGAAAACTCTGTATGCTATAAGCAAAAAACTTTTGATATTTTCACAAAAACGTTAACATCTTCACGAATATGAGTGCTATGCTTACACAAATGCATACAAACGTTGAACAGGACCCAAATAGTCATTTACCACAGTGACAAACCATTTCCAGCCTTTTCTGTTACATAGGTGATCGCAAATATTATTTTCTAATTAAATTTATGATTAGCCCCCTAATTGTACCCCCCCGACAAATCCCCACCCAGAAATATAAAATCAAGCATGTTGTTTACATCCTAGAAGGCCAAGAACAATTCACCAATAATGCTGGTAGATATTCGACAAAACGTGTGCAATAGAAAGCATCCAGTCCCTGTACCTTAACTTTTGTAGGCCAGTGTATATAATTACGAGCGCATCTAAAAAAAGGAAAAATTGAGATTATTTTAAATGAAAGAATACTTTTTCATTCATTGACTTTTTTACATATTTTTCAACGTATAAAAACGATTTATCCATATATTTCCTAGATAAAAAGCCTTAGTTTTAATAAATAATGAAGAATATTTAATAAAATTTAATCACATTTTGACAAAAATGTGATAACTATCTATAAATTTTCGTTTTATTTGCATTCTTACTTTGAATGTTTATAGTGTCTCTTATAATTTTTGCAGGAGATTTATACTAGTATATTGAAACAACTAATAGATTGTCCTAATGGATGTGGTTTGCACTTTTGTACTATTCAGCTTTATGTACTTTATTTAGAAAAGATGTGTATAATAGTTTTCTGTTGACGTAAGGAATTTTCTGCGGAAAACTTGGACATAAAGATCTTAGAGTTATTTATTTTCAACTTATATGTGTATTATATTCCAGCCATACAATAGAGTTTTTTAGAAATGTTTCATCTATGTTTGATTTGTTGTACTTTTCAAACTACTCTATGTTTTTAACATTTTAGAATCTCCTTTGTTAAATCAGCCGATTTAAAATCTAGAAGTATAAAAAACATGAGAATGTTTAGCATGGTTATCGTTAATGCATACCCTTATATGAAAAATTATTTATTAACACGTACACGGAGTCTTGTCTACACTGTAAAAGGAATATGAATGTTCCATCATCTACCAAGATGTTTTACGAGATTATAATATAACGTCTTAGGAGTTACCCACAATTCTTAAAAGTTTTAATTTATCTTCAGAGATATAGATTTCAGACATTTTAATATATATTTATGAAACAAACTGTTCTTTTGCTGCGCTTAATATATTAATCAAATTTTTCTAATTCGAAATACTGTTTTTTCGCATGCGATCGGAAATCAATATATTGTGTCGTTCGGAAAATCGTGTCCGTTCGGGAAAATCAATTTGCACCGGAAAATTCTGCCCGGTAATTATTAGACATTAGATATCGGAATCAGTGTCTAATAAATAAATGATATAATTTTCCGGTACTAATTGATTTTCCAAACAGACACGACTTTCCGAAAAACCCAACATTTTCGACATTTACGGAAAGATTTCTGAAACAAAAATTTCTTTTCCTTCGTGTAGTTTTCGGAATTAAAATAATTACCCAGCAGTTTTTTCAATCCATTTATGTGTTTTCTTAACATAATAATAACAAGAAATATCAGTTTTCGAATAGATATCGATTCTCAAGTTAAGACTTTCACATGCCCAACAGAATTGATACAGGTAACCCTGACAAAATAACGTTCATTTTACGCAGTTAACCCTTTATCTACGGCATTATGATCTACTGAAATTTTTTTCATGTAATATTTTTTTTTTCAGTTTCTACAATGAAAATTAAAGGATAAATATAAAAAAAATACTCACCCGTGAGAAATTTAATTATTTATAGGTAATTAATTAAAGTGGTACTTTAAAGTACCGTCAGTACACTATGACTAAAATATCGTAACAGAAAGCCCACAAGGTATTTCAACTGGCACCAGAAAATATTTTTGACTTAGTAAGTATGTGAAATATAGGTTTTTCTTGTTTACAAATAAATCGTTTGGCAAATTCCGGTGCCAATCATTTATTTCAACACTTTAGAATTGAAAATGCTCTGCTCCTGAAAGGGTTAAAAAACTATTTTTTTAAAGTTTCGATCTTGTTAGCAGTCCTTTAGTTATGCGAAGTCAATATTACAGGGACAACATGTTCTCTCGCATCTCCCCATATGCAATATATGAATTTACATATGCCATTTTTAGCACAGCAAAAACGATCCGGTGCCGCAACTTTTTCTAATTCCTATAAAAAATAACTATGAAACAGAAAAGAAATACCAGAGAAATCATTATTACACTACATTTTAGTAATTTCATTTTAAAGCAGATGAAAACGATGAATAACTACACAGACGAAAAGTAAACAAGAAGCTTTTCTCCAACACCCACTGTACTGACGGTACTTATAAGTACCACCGAGTAATTCAACTGCTAAATCAAATACATACACCGTTCACCTAACATAGCCAGTCAACTTGTATTCTAAGATCATAACGAACGCAAAAAAATACAACACTTATCTTATATCCTTTACTGTGTTTGCAGCAATGAAAAGACGAGCTTGGCAATCTGCACAAACTGTCGGCACAAAACACATCGACTGCTTCAAAGATAGCCTCATTCCTCTCTAAAATAACAAACCTAGAACTACTGCTGCCATGTATTCGGATAAAATGGAATTAAATGAGAGATTTTTGCAAAGTACCATTAGAATATTAGTAATATTCACTATGGTATAAAAGTTTAAAGTGAGTGGTACTTATAAGTACCGTCAGTAGATAAAGGGTTAATATCTGTTGAACATGTTTGTTGCACATGAAATTGTTTATTTGAGTGTTGCTTTCGAAGAATCGATATTCCGTGTTGATACCATGGAACTATTAAGAAAGAACTGACATATCCTTAAAAAAAAGGAAGCTCAAACTGTAACCGCTTTCGCATGGGTTCATTACCACGGCAGTAAATTTAAGTAGAAAATTTCTCTTTATTTAAAAGCCTCATTAATGGAAAATTCCAATCAACAGTAATGGCAAAAACTGATACACATTTTTACTGGTGGTAGTTTCCTTTGGAGGTAATAGTTCCGACACATTGCGACAACCAAGGCAACCTACTGTATGTGCCAGGGAAAAGATTATAATACTTGGGCAAACTGACACCACTAAAAAGAAAAAGATATTTTTTACCATGCTTCCGAGAGAATTTTCCCATCAATAAGGCGCTTAAAAAAGACGAAATATCCTATTCAAGTTTACTGGTGGAAGTTTTCACTGGCAGTAATCAGAATCTGCGGATCCGCTTAAAAAAACAGCAACCATCTTGTGACAACCTACTCAGTTACTTCACTCGCAAATGCTAGACAATGCACTATATATCTCCTCTTTATTCATAACTCCATTGTTGATACTGGGTTGAAACAAGTCGGAAATTGTACGTCAAACGTGGCAAATGAGGTGCGTTCGTACTATAACTACTTTTAGAAATTTTCAGATCTTGTTGCAATAGCTGTTGTACCCTTATTAAAAAATGCATGAATACAAAATTTATTACGATTCTATATATTAAATTCAGTAAAAGATCCCTGCACTTCAAATTGAAAATTCCACTTCATCAGGGTACATGAAACACCAATATAAGCAAAAGTATAGTCGATTTCTATAAAGGAATCCAGCATAAGCTAAAAATTAGATTCCAATCCACCCGATCGACCACACACCAAAAAAAAAAAAAATCCCTGCCGACCCGGCCTACAGGCGGAGATAAAATTCGAAGTTAAGTACTAATTTCACCAACAAAAACTAAATCAAGATTAGAGATAAACCCAGTTTAACAATTATATCTGGCCGCTTTTAGAGAATTTTTAATTTCATTTTTCTGTAAGAGCTCGTCTTGTCAGAATCATATTAAGGCGGTATTAAAAAAAAATATTTTTTTTTTTCCACGCTCAACAACTCGAATTTTTTTGACACATTTCCAGACTCATTTTTAAAAGTAAAAACATGAAACTTGCTGACGTGATTTTTTGAAGAGATTTATAAGCGACCTTTGTTTTTATTTTTCGTTCAATTAATTAGAACGTTATTTACAATTATTTTCTCAGTAAGACCATTTTTTTTTCGTTTCAAGGACAATCGCTTCGGTACATTCTGTTCAAATTGTCTACTTTGACAGCATTTTTTGAAATATATTCTGCCTTTGTAAAAAAATCGAAAATACAGCACATTATATAGTTTCTGAATAAGAGAACCTGCCGACGGGATGCGTTTCGGAGAGAAAATGAAATTAATAAAAAAGAAATATGCCCAGCTAAACTGATGGCATTGAGCTCAAAGGATATTCACACTAATTGTATATTATACTCTTATTTTAAAGAATTATGCTCCAAAAAGATATAAGTGAAGGGGAATTAGCCCCCGTTTCCCCCTTTATACTTAACCAGTGAACCTCTAAATCTAATCAGGGAAGCTCATTATCATAATAAACCGGTATACCAAATTTGGAGCAAATCGAATAATCCTGCAAAAAAAAAAACATTTATTTAAATTAAGGGGGTGGACTAACCCCCCTTTATCTTTAACCAATGAATCGCCAAAACGAATCAGGGAAGTTCCTTAACATAATAAACCGCTATACCAAATTTAGAGCAAAGCGAATAATTCTGCATGAAAAACGCGCTTATATAAATTAAGGGGGTGGACTAACCCCCTCCCCCCTTTATCTTTAACCAATGAACCCCCAAAACTAATAAGAGATGTTCCTTAACATAATTAACCGGTATACAAAATTCGGAGCAAATCGAATGTTTCTGCATGAAAAATGAATTTATCTGAATTAAGGGGATGGACTAGCCCCCTTTTCCCCCTTTATTCTTAACCAATGAACCCCCAAAACTAATCAGGGAAGTTCCTTAACATAATAAACCGGTATACCAAATTCGAAGCAAATAGAACTATTCTGCATAAAAAAACCATTTATCTGAATTAAAAGGGGTGAACTAACCCACCTTTTCCCCCTTTATCCTTAACCAATGAACCCCCAAAACTAATCAGGGAAGTTCCTTAACGTAATAAACCGGTATACCAAATTCGGAGCAAATCGAATGATTCTGCATGAAAAACCCATTTATCTGAATTAAGGGGGTGGACTAACCTCCCTTTTCCCTCTTTATCCTTAACCAATGAACCCCCAAAACTAATAAGGGATGTTCCTTAACATAATTAACCGGTATACCAAATTCGGAGCAAATCGAATGTTTCTGCATGAAAAACGAATTTATCTGAATTAAGGGGATGAACTAACCCTCCTTTTCCCCCTTTATCCTTAACCAATGAACCCCCAAAACTAATACGAGAAATTCCTTAACATAATAAACCGGTATACCAAATTCGGAGCAATTCGAATGATTCTGCATGAAAAACCCATTTATCTGAATTAAGGGGGTGGACTAACCCCGTTTTTCCCCCTTTATCCTTAACAAATGAACTCCCAAAACTAATCAGGGAAGTTCCTTAACATAATAATCCGGTATGCCAAATTCGTGGCAAATCGAATGACTCTGCATGAAAAACCCATTTATCTGAATTAAGGGGGTGGACTAACCCCCCTTTTCCCCCTTTATCCTTAACCAATGAACCCCCAAAACTAATAAGGGATGTTCCTTAACATAATTAACCGGTATACCAAATTCGGAGCAAATCGAATGTTTCTGCATGAAAAACGAATTTATCTGAATTAAGGGGATGAACTAACCCACCTTTTCCCCCTTTATCCTTAACCAATGAACTCCCAAAACTAATACGAGAAATTCCTTAACATAATAAACCGGTATACCAAATTCGGAGCAAATCGAATGATTCTGCATGAAAAACCCATTTATCTGAATTAAGGGGGTGGACTAACCCCGTTTTTCCCCCTTTATCCTTAACCAATGAATTCCCAAAACTAATCAGGGAAGTTCCTTAACATAATAAACCGGTATACCAACTTCGGGGCAAATCGAATCATTCTGCATGAAAAACCCATTTATCTGAATTAAGGGGGTGGACTAACTCCGTTTTTCCCCCTTTATCCTTAACCAATGAACACCCAAAACTAATCAGGGAAGTCCCTTAACATAATAAACCGGTATACTAAATTCGGAGCAAATCGAATGATTCTGTATGAAAAACCCATTTATCTGAATTAAGGGGGTGGTCTAACCCCCCCCCCCTTTTCCCCCTTTATCCTTAACCAATGAACCCCCAAAACTAATCAGGGATGTTCCTTAACAGAATAAACCGGCATACCAAATTCGGAGCAAATCGAATGATTCTGCATGAAAAACCCATTTATCTGAATAAAGGGGGTGGACTAACCCACCTTTTCCCCTTTATCCTTAACCAATGAACCCCCAAAACTAATAAGGGAAGTTCCTTAACATAATAAACCGGTATATCAAATTCGGAGCAAATCGAATGATTCTGCATGAAAAACCCATTTATCTGAATTAAGGGGGGTGGACTAACCCCGTTTTCCCCCTTTATCCTTAACCAATGAACTCCCAAAACTAATCAGGGAAGCGCCTTATCATAATGAACCGACAAAAAAAATTTGAAGCAAGTTGGACGTTTCTATCAAGAGTTATCTCGTTACGTACATACATACATCAGAATTTTTAATCCATTTCTAAATAGGACGAATATTTCTATTTAAAAAAAAGGTGGCAATCAACAATTTGGGGACAAAAAAGTGCCATATCTGGTAACACATCTTATGTATTACATATATGTTGCGTATTTTAATAACATCTTTCAACCTTGAAAATAACAACTAGGACGAAATTGCGCGGAAAACATGGCAAATGAGGAGCGTTCGTACTACAACTATTTTTATAAATATTTTTTGCACCGCATATTGTACTAAATGTATATTTTAGTGCACGTCACAAGTGCATATGAATTTCACTCTGTTCGAAAGGCTGTAAAATCATTAAAATGCATTTAAAATAATTTTTTCCCATTGTCCGTAATGTAACGGAAAACTTTTGACTGTCCCTGTAATTAAACTATACATCCGATTTTCATAAAATTTGAAATGACTGGACATATTTTCGCAAAATATATAGATTTAAAATTTCACATCATTCGGTTGGGTAGTTTTTGCTCTGTTATATGCGGACAGACAGACAGACAGACCAGACGACAACTATAGGTGCTATACGTATTTACACTGACCTCCAAAAGTTAAGATACAGTGACTGGATGCTTTCGTTTGCACACGTTTTGTCGAATATCTACCAACCTTATTGCCGAATTGTTCTTGAACTTCTAGGACGTAAAGAACATGTTTGATTTTTTATTTCTCGGTGAATATTTCTCGGGGGGTCTACAATTAGGGGGCTAATAATAAATTTAATAATAAAATAATATTTGTGATCACCTTTGTAATAGATAAGGCTCGAAATGGTTTGTCACTGTGGTAAATGACTAATTGGGTCCTGTTCAACGTTTGTATGCATTTGTGTAAGCATAGCACTCATATCCGTGACAATGTTAACGTTTTTTTTGAAAAATTGACAAGTTTTTTGTTTATAGCATACAGAGTTTTCAACCAAATTTAACACAACTTTCCGAAAACTTCCCAAAGAATAGTAGCAACAGTATACTGCAATTAAAACATGAATATATTGAATATTTGATGCGATATGGTCATTTTTATGAGATGATTTTTAACTGCGCATGCGCGGAAGATTTCAAAATTTTTATTTCATAATTTGGTAGTCAGTATTTTGGGTCAACTTCTATAAAAAGTCCAGTGAAATGTTGTGAAAACTTAGAAAGTATAGAGAGCTGATTGATCGACCCAATCTTTGTGAATTTTCGCGATATTTGACTGGACTTTTTTTATATAAGTTGCTCTAAACAGCTGACTACCAAATTATATAATAAAAACTTCCACGTATGCGCAGGTAAAAATTATTTCATACAAATGACCATATCTCATCAAATATTCAATATATTCATGTTTTAATTGCAGTATACTGTTGCTACTGTTCTTTGTCAGGTTTTTGGAAAGTTGTGTTTAATTTTGGTTGAAAACTCTGTATGCTATAAGCAAAAAACTTTTGATATTTTCACCAAAACGTTAACATTTTCACGAATATGAGTGCTATGCTTACACAAATGCATGCAAACGTTGAACATGACCCAAAGAGTCATTTACCACAGTGACAAACCATTTAAAGCCTTTTCTGTTACATAGGTGATCGCAAATATTATTTTATAATTAAATTTATGATTAGCCCCCTAATTGTCCCCCCCCGATAAATCCCCACCGAGAAATATAAAATCAAGCATGTTCTTTACATCCTAGAAGGTGAAGAACAATTCACCAATAATGTTGGTAGATAGTCGACAAAACGTGTGCAATAGAAAGCATCCAGTCCCTGTACCTTAACTTTTGGAGGCCAGTGTATATATTTATGAGTGCACCTAAAAAAAGGAAAAATTGAGATTATTTTAAATGAAAGAATACTTTTTCATTCATTGACATTTTTACATATTTTTCAACATATAAAAACGATTTATCCATATATTTCCTAGATAAAAAGCCTTAGTTTTAAGAAATAATGAAGAATATTTAATAAAATTTAATCACATTTTGAACAAAGGACAAAAATGTGATAAGTATCTATAAATTTTCGTTTTATTTGCATTCTTACTTTGAATGTTTATAGTGTCTCTTATAATTTTTGCAGGAGATTTATACTAGTATATTGAAACAACTAATAGATTGTCCTAATGGATGTGGTTTGCACTTTTGTCCTATTCAGCTTTATGTACTTTATTTAGAAAAGATGTGTATAATAGTTTTCTGTTGACGTAAGGAATTTTCTGCGGAAAACTTGGACATAAAGCTCTTAGAGTTATTTATTTTCAACTTATATGTGTATTATATTCCAGCCATACAATAGAGCTTTTTAGAAATGTTTCATCTATGTTTGATTTGTTGTACTTTTCAAACTACACTATGTTTTTAGCATTTTAGAATCTCCTTTGTTAAATCAGCCTATTTAAAATCTAGAAGTAAAAAATACATGAGAATGTTTAGCATGGTTATCGTTAATGCATACCCTTATATGAAAAATTATTTATTAACACGTACACGGAGTCTTGTCTACACTGTAAAAGGAATATGAATGTTCCATCATCTACCAAGATGTTTTACGAGATTATAATATAATGTCTTAGAAGTTACCCACAATTCTTAAAAGTTTTAATTTATCTTCAGAGATATAGATTTCAGACATTTAAATATATATTTATGAAACAAAATGTTCTTTTGCTACGCTTAATATATTAATCATTTTTTTCTAATTCGAAATACTGTTTTTTCGCACGCGATCGGAAATCAATAAATATTGGGTCGTTCGGAAAATTGTGTCCGTTCGGGAAAATCACTTTGCACCGGAAAATTCTGCCCGGTAATTATTAGATATTAGATATCGGAATCAGTGTCTAATAAATAAATGATATAATTTTCCGGTACTAATTGATTTTCCAAACAGACACGACTTTCCGAACAACCCAACATTTTCGACATTTACAGAAAAATTTCTGAAACAAAAATTTCTTTTCCTTCCTGTAGTTTTCCGAATTAAAATAATTACCCAGCAGTTTTTTCAATCCATTTATGTGTTTTCTTAACATAGTAATAACACGAAATATCAGTTTTCGAAAAGATATAGATTATCAAGTTAAGACTTTCACATGCGTAACAGAATTGATACAGGTAACCCTGACAAAATAACGTTCATTTTACGCAGTTAACCCTTTATCTACAGCATTGTGATCTACTGAATTTTTTTTCATGTAATATTTTTTTTCAGTTTCTACAATGAAAATTAAAGGATAAACATAAAAAAAATACTCACCGTGAGAAATTTAATTATTTAGATGTAATTAATTAAAGTGGTACTTTAAAGTACCGTCAGTACACTATGACTAAAATATCGTAACAGAAAACCCACAAGGTATTTCAACTGTCACCAGAAAATATTTTTGACTTAGTAAGTATGCGAATTATAGGCTTTTTCTTGTTTACAAATAAATCGTTTGGCAAATCCCGGTGCCAATCATTTATTTCAACACTTTAGAATTGAAAATGCTCTGCTCCTGAAAGGGTTAAAAAAAACTATTTTTTTAAAGTTTCGATCTTGTTAGCAGTCCTTTATTTATGCGAAGTCAATATTCCAGGGACAACATGTTCTCTTGCATCTCCCCATATGCAATATATGAATTTACATATGCCATTTTTAGCACAGCAACAACGATCCGGTGCCGCAACTTTTTCTAATTCCTATAAAAAATAACTATGAAACAGAAAAGAAATAACAGAGAAATCATTATTACACTACATTTTAGTAATTTCATTTTAAATGAAAACGATGAATAACTACACAGACGAAAAGTAAACAAGAAGTTTTTCTCCAACACCCACTGTACTGACGGTACTTATAAGTATCACCGAGCAAATCTACTGTTAAATCAAATACATACACTGTTCACCTAACATAGCTAGTCAAATTGTATTCTAAGATCATAATGAACGCACAAAAAAAAATCCAACACTTATCTTATATCCTTTACTGTGTTTGCAGCAATGAAAAGACGAGCATGGCAATCTGCACAAAATGTCGGCACAAATCACATCGACTGCTTCAAAGAAAGCCTCATCCCTCTCTAAAATAACAAACCTAGAACTACTGCTGCCATGTATTCGGATAAAGTGTAATTAAATGAGAGATTTTTGCAAAGTACCATTAGAATATTAGTAATATTCACTATGGTATAAAAGTTTAAAGTGAGTGGTACTTATAAGTACCGTCAGTAGATAAAGGGTTAATATCTGTTGAACATGTTTGTTGCACATGAAAATTTTTATTTGAGTGTTGTTTTCGAAGAATCGATATTCCGTGTTGATACCATGAAACTATTAAGAAAGAACTGACATATCCTTAAAAAAAAGGAAGCTTAAACTGTAATCGCTTTCGCATGGGTTCATTACCACGGCAGTAAATTTAAGTAGAAAATTTCTCTTTATTTAAACGCCTCATTAATGGAAAATTCCAATCAACAATAATGGCAAAAACTGATACACATTTTTACTGGTGGTAGTTTCCTTTGGAGGTAATAGTTCCGACACATTGTGACAACCAAGACAACCTACTGTATGTGCCAGGGAAAATATTATAATACTTGGGCAAACTGACACCACTAAAAAGTAAAAGATATTTTTTACCATGCTTCCGAGAGAATTTTCCCATCAATAAGGCGCTTAAAAAAGACGAAATTTTCTATTCAAGTTTACTGGTGGAAGTTTTCACTGGCAGTAATCAGAATCTGCGGATCCGCTTAAAAAAACAGCAACCATCTTGTGACAACCTACTCAGTTACTTCACTTGCAACTGTTAGACAATACACTATATATCTTCTCCTCTTTATTCATAACTCCATTGTTGATACTGGGTTGAAACAAGTCGGAAATTGTACGTCAAACGTTGCAAATAAGGGGCGTTCGTACTATAACTACTTTTATAAATCTTCAGATCTTGTTGCAATAGCTGTTGTACCCTTATTAAAATATGCATGAATACAAAATTTATTACGATTCTATATATTAAATTCAGTAAAAAATCCCTGCGAGCTCGGCCTACAGGCGGAGATAAATTTCGAAGTTAAGTACTAATTTCACCAACAAAAACTAAATCAAGATTAGAGATAAACCCAGTTTAACAATTTTATCTGGCCGCTTTTAGAGAATTTTCAATTTCATTTTTCTGTAAGAGCTCGTTTTATCAGAAACATATTAAGGCGGTATTAAAAAAAAATATATATATTTTTCCACGCTCAACAACTCGAATTTTTTTGACACATTTCCAGACTCATTTTTAAAAGTAAAAACATGAAACTTGCTGACGTGATTTTTTGAAGAGATTTATAAGCGACCTTTGTTTTTATTTTTCGTTCAATTAATTAGAACGTTATTTACAATTATTTTCTCAGTAAGACCATTTTTTTTTTTTCGTTTGAAGGACAATCGCTTCGGTACACTCATTTCAAATTGCCTACTTTGACAGCTTTTTTTGAAATATATTCTGCCTTTGTCAAAAAATCGACGAATACAGCACATTATATAGTTTCTGAATAAGAGAACCTGCCGACTGGATGCGTTTGAGAGCGAAAATGGAATTAAAAATGAGTGAGAAAATAAGCCGTTTGGATTTGAGTACACCCTTAATACGATAATTTTTTTCTTCTACCCATATTTTTGTTTATTTTATTTCATGTAAGATTTGATCCTATCAAAAAATTTTCAATATGAAAGTTGTAAATAATATTGAGGAAATGTATAGTAAATCTAAGCGGACTGGATAACTTGTGAATTGACGAAGTTATGAATTTTATTCTTCTTCAATCGCCCCCCCCCCTTTTTTCGGTTTTATTCATTATTATTATTTTTTTTGCACTAAGTGTTGGTCCTATCAAAAACTTGCCAATATAAAAGTTGTAGATAATCTTAAGAAGATTCATAACAAGTTTAAGTGAATTTAATATCTTAAGAAATGACGAAGTTAAGAATTTTTTTCTCCCTAAAACCACTTTTTTTGCTCCCCTTGAGCACATGCTTAATTTTATCAAAAATCTGTGATACCTAAATTTTTGGCAATTTTTCCTAGACGTAATATTAACTTTAAACTGATTTGATATGCATAAAAATTAAGAAGTTATGGGGTTTTTTATTTTCGGTTTTCGCACCCCCCCCCCTTATTTCCACCCCCTTGGTCCGATTTTGCCCATTAACGAACTTGATCGAGATTTTCTATCTCTTGAATTTAAGCAACAGTTTGAAAGAGATTTGTGCAGAATTACGGACGTTATCGTGTCCGTGTAAATTGACATATGTATATACATACATACATATATATATAGAGAGAGATATACTTTTTTTCCTGAGGGTAGTATTGGGTTCTACAGGTCATGATCGGTATAGATCTGCAAAAAAATTTCAGAAATTCCAACATAGGGGAGATTGTAATAGATAGTATTTCATACGAAATCTACCTAATACGGAAATAATATGTCTCCATCTTAAATAGGATTTATTCACCTTGGCAACCTAGATTCGTTGCCTGTCATGGGATATTATAGAAATAATAACGTATGATAGGATTTAATATAATAATAACCATGACTACGTATATTCAATACGCTATGATGGGATATCGTTGAATTAATTACGTGCGATACGATTTAATAGAATGAAGAAAACTTTTATTAATATATTTTTAAGTTTTGTTTCGATATCCAAGAAATATGAAATGACTGGACAAAATTCTGCAATGATTATAAATATTAAATTTCAAACCATTCGCTTGGTATTTTTTGCGCTGTTATATGTGGATAGGCAGACAGATGTACCAGACAATGACTATATGTGCTACGTATTTATATTAATGACGAATGCACCTATAAAATATACTGATAGACTGTAAAAATAACTTCGTAACAGTTTCGAAAAGGGACAGCAAGAGGGAATTTTGTTTCAGAAATTCTTTTTTAAATGTCGGAAATTATTGATTTAAGACAATGGAAAGCGTGATGATTTTATACTCGTAAGATGCTATACTTTATAACGGTCTTGCTAGATCAAGAAACTGTTTTACCTTTTTAGGGTTCCGTACTTAAAAATTAAAAACGGAACCGTTATAAGATCACTCCTGTGTCTGTCTGTATGTCTGTCATAGCCACTTTACTCGTAAAATATGGAACGTGGAAAGTTCAAATTCGGGGATGTAATAAAGAATATTGACCCACATATTTACAGACTATTAAACATTCACAAAATTATTTAGGAAAAATGTGGAAGGGCTAATTAAGTGACTTGAAAAAAAAATATTTTCTTTGTATATCATGTAGTGTATCATGTGAAAGCTTTCGTAACGATGAACTCAAAAATAAATTTCTTTTAATTTTAGGTATTATATTTTCAGAAATATCACCGAAAATGTAGTGCAAAAATATACCCTCCCCCATCTATTTCAGAATCTACTGAAACTAAAATTATAAAAAAAAATTGAGGTAGTAGACATTAATTTAAACCTTGCAGGAAAATTATAGCGATTACCCTAGACCACATAGTTTTTGAGAAAAGCGCATTCTTCCGTTACACATAAATTTCGATTTGCGGGCATTCAGCAAAAGTGTTGAGGAGCGCTGGAGGTACCTATCGTAGCAAAAGTATAAAAGGATTGTTGATAATGATTTTCGAAAAATATCGTCGGTCATTAGCCGAGATATTAACCCTTAAAGACACGGACGGTTTGACATACAAAATGACAGGATCTGCGTACGTTATATAAAACCGGCTTTCAAATCCTAGATAACATCTTTTAATGATATATTTGTGTAATGCAATGCCCAATAGCAGTATAAAAACAATAATCGTCAAATTATCAAAAACAGACTAATTTAATTTGAATTAATCACATAAATACTATGGTATTCGCGACAAGTTTGCATTGAGTGGATCTCTCAATACACCACCCGTATCTTTAAAAGTTAATTAAAAACCTATCTGGAAATATACGGCACGGACCAAGGTGTCGTTGCAACTTTGCGACCTCATTTCGAAACGCGTTTAGCGCAATGCGAAGTTTAAACTTTGAACAAGTGGTTTCTTTTATTTACACTGTAAAAAGAAAAGATTATTACTACGCTGAATTTAGTTTTATGAAATGCCAAATGAAGTTTAAATATGCACTACTTTTATTGTTAGCACCGAATTAAGTTCTTCATAAACAAATTAGGATATGATTATAAAAAGATATACAGCATAGCAATATTGGACACTATTTAGGTTTCATATCTCTCTGAACTTTCATGATATATCCATTCATACTTTTCTAGTATATACAGCAATACCCAACCTTACGTTGTATAGTTTTTTTTTTAAAGTCTTATTGTTCTTTTAGCAACGTTTTTTTTTAAATAATACAGTTAATAATTCCTATATATATTGTATGGAGCCCTCTGAGCAACAATAATACTCGCTCTTGACCGTATATTTTGTCTGCGTAGGATAATAGAAAATAAAACTCACATATTTCATTCATATATGGATTAGCTCAAATAACGCTCAACCAAAGGACAAAACAGTCACACATGTTTCATGAAAACAATGTTTATAAACCATTTTTTTTCCAAACTCAAATCTATTTCATGTAACATCGTTTAAAGGGACCCAGCTTACTTTCATTTATTCTTATTTTTTATGTACTCCCAATCCATGCATAAAGAAATAAAGAAATAAAAAGGAATATACATTATAATGGAAGATTTTTCGCAATTGTGATATATGTAATATGAAGTGTAATGAAATGTAAAGCTTAGCAGAAGAAAATGTTACGCTATATTTTCTCATAATTGTTTTATTTTATGGCTGAAATTGTTGTGCAGTGATCTACGAAATGTTAAATCTAGGATAAGGAAATTCATATTTATTCTAGAAATTCAGTGCTATTATTTATTAATATTTTACATTTTATTTTTAATAATATAAATAATATATATTTTTTTATTTATTGAAAATATACTGCCAATCATATATTCTGAAATTATGTGCTACCACATGTTAACATATTAAACATCTGCTATCAAATTGAAATTAATTCAATAAAATTTAAAATACAAAATAAATTAAATCAACAAAATTTACAAAATAAATATCTCACTTCATTTTTCTCGAAATTTATTTTTTGTCAATGAACATGTTGCACTATGTCATGTTGCACTATGTCATGTTGCACTATATCATATATTAATCATTTATTTAATGGAATTATCTGGCATAACATATGTCCGACATAATTCCTACTGTATTTCCTTCAGAAGAGTTTTCGACATCTGAACCTGCCTACCCTTCTCCACTGATTGCCTATTTAAATCTTCAACTTTGATTTATGCGAGGTGTGGTGATATCAAGGAATGTATGACAAGACCATTGTCATTCTTTCAGTGTCATATAAATACATTTTAAATAATGGATAGTCCAGTTCACTATTGTTTAGATGCGAATGATGACTGCCCCCTACAGCATTTCTCGGGAAATAAAAGACCAGATTCGAAGCCTCAGGGTAAGATGTAACATATGTTACATCTTACCCCAAATTTGTTCTCTAGGAGACTAAGATATCCTAGTCTCCTAGAGACCAAATTTGTCCCTGCTTTCACGTTGCTTAGTTATCGTTTATTTATTTAAAAGATTTTCGATCTGGGTTGTCACCCCGCGACAAACTGAAAAATATTTCGGATTTCATTTTGAGAATACTAATACTACTACTACTAATAAAATATAATATGAACATTTTTGAAATGCAAGTAATGCTCAATTCTCCGAAAATTTATCAAAACTGCAAATCGATTGAATTTACTCAAAGTTTTACACGAATATACAAGACGAACTGCTTGCAAATTATTGAAAGTACGTGAATGTATAATTACTTCAGATATCGATTAGTAATAATATGCAGAACAATTTCCTAATTTCCATAAAAGATTAACATCGTGCATTACAGATTATAAATAAATGTGTACTAGGAAGAAACATTTATAGATTATAATTTGCATAATAGTTTAATATCATAGGATGATATTAGGTAAAAGCAAATGTGATTTTTTAAGCAAAATAAATCATCTTAATGCATTATTTCTTTTATGAAAATATAAATACTGCGAACTTCGTTAGTACGGACTTCCAAGGAAGGACATTTTTCGTCCCACAAACCGATGTCCGTATTTAAACGATGTAATCATTTCAAAGGTGTAAAATAATTCCTTGCGTTGAATAAATTAGATTCTGCTTATTATAGAAATTAAATAGCTTATTTATTTTATGCTAAAAAAATAACTCTTTAATTTAATAATTTTAGGTACAAAACAATTAATGATATTTATTATTTAAAAAAAAGAAGTACAAACACAAAGAAATTGGCTGTACTTACATAATTCTACTTTAATTAAAATAATCTATCTCTCACTTTTTTACGATATTTGAACACATAATCATTATAAAACATAATTCAAAAATTTCTTCTCTTACGTCACATTTTGATTTGTACTAAGGATAAATTGCCGTTAGCAAATTTTGGACCTATTACTTTTTGGCGGTGTTGATGTCACTGCATAACTGCCAACTTTTACGCTTTTTTCTTACCACTAAAATTTTATTCTAAATGTTGTCTTACTTAATCGTCGAAATCACACGATTAAGAAAGGCAAAAATCTCTATTAAATTTTAGTGGTAGCAAAAAAGCTTAAAAGTTGGCAGCTATGGACTGACAATGTCAATAACCAAAATGGCACCAAAGTACCTCTTGGAGAAATAAAGTAGTAAAGTACTTTAGATTCTGCTTGGTCTATTTGTGAAAAGCATCTGCTTGGTCTATTTGTGTATCCGGTGAGTAATACATATAAAAAGATGTCCCTAACACGAATTCCAAATAGAAAATACTAGAAGAAACGAAGTCGTACTCATTAACGAGAAGAAGGTCTAACACATAACTGTTCTTACTGTATACGTTAAAAAATGTAAAAAAATCTCGAGTGACTCTACTTCATTCAACTAACATTGGTACATGTGTCCAGGAAGTTAAAAAAATTAATTTATATATATATTTTGACCCAAAGTACATTTTGGAGAAATAAAATACAAAACTAGTTTAGATTCTCCTTGGTCTATTTGTGAAAAATCTGTCCGAATTATCCGAAGACGTAATACATATGGGACAAGGGACCTTAAAATCCTTAAAAATAATGTTTTATTTTTTGTAAATTTCACCTAATTATAATTCAAGGGTACATTAAATGCATTATGACATGCATTTATCACAAAAAAAAAAATATTTTTATGAAAAAAATGGAATTTTACACGTTGTCTTAGAAATCTTCGAAATGCCCCCTGCGTTCTCCTTATCAATGAAAATCCCCAATATTTTTTATATAAGTTTGGTTTATATATATATATATAAATGAAATAGAGCATCGAATTTTATAAATTTGAATTTAAAGGTTTAAAAAAATAAAATTTTGAAATTTTTTCGAAAAAATTTCAAAATTTTTCAATTTTTTTTAATCTTTAAATCCAATGATATACAATTAGATGCTCTATTATATATATATATATAAACCAAACTTATATAAAAAATATTGGGGATTTCCATTGATATGGAACGCGCTGGGGGCATTTTGAAGATTTCTAAGACAACGCGTAAAATTCCATTTTTTTCATAAAAATAAAATTTTTAAAATTTTCTTTTGGGATAAATGCATGCCATAATGCATATAATGTACCCTTGAATATTATTTAAGATAAAATTTACAAAAAATAAAATAAAATGTAAAAATTTAAAAAAAAATTCGAAAAAAATTCAAAATTTTTAATTTAAATTTTTTTACCTTTAAAATCAAATATATAAAATTCGATGCTATACTTTATTTATATATATAAATCAAACTTTTATAAAAAAATATTGGGGATTTTCATTGATATGGAACGCGCAGGGGGCATTTCGAAGACGACGCGTAAAATTCTATTTTTTCTCAAAAATAATTTTTTTTGTGATAAATGCATGCCAGAACGCATATAATGTACCCTTGAATAATATTTAAGACGAAATTTACAAAAAAAAAAAATCATAATTTTGGAAATGTTTTCGAAAAAATTTCCAAATTTTTCAATTTTTTTTTTTAACCTTTAAATTCAAATATATAAAATTTGCTGCTCTTTTTTATTTATATATATGAAACAAACTTTTATAAAAAATATTGGGGATTTTCATTGATATGGAGAACGCAGGGGGTATTTCGAAGATTTTAAAAATGACGCGTAAAATTCCATTTTTTTTTCTCAAAAATAATTTTTAAAAAATTTTTTTTTTGTGATAAATGCATGCCATAATGCATATAATGTACCCTTGAATAATATTTAAGGTGAAATTTACAAAAAAGGTCCCTTGTCCCCTTAAACGATGTCCTTAACACTAATTCCAAATAGAAAATGCTAGAAAAAACGAAATTGTACTCACGAATGAGAAGAAGATCTAACTCATAACTGTACTAAATTTATAAGTTAATATATTTTTTTTAATCTGGAGTGGCTCTATTCCATTCAACTAACATTGGTGTATGTGTCCAGGAAGTAAATTATATATATACATTTTAGACACAATGTAATCGGTTGGATTCGACCGCTGAACTTCCGTTTTGAGAATGGAGATGTTATATCTAGACAAGAAATGTTTCATTATATATGCTGATATAATTATCATATATACTAATATATTTATCATATATACATGCCATATTGATTTGGTGATTTTCCCTGTAAAATTTGTCACGAAATGGCGCGAGAATATACCTAATAAGTCGGTCATTTTCACAAAAATATATGCACATTTTGTAACAGTGGTCTATAATATATTCTCGAAATTGCAGCTCAGTAAGAAGTGCCGCTTAGGAGCTATCGTTTCCACTCACACATACATTACGATTGCAATGTTTGGGAAGTAATGATAAAAGCTTAAAATAAGATAATATTTTGAAAGGGGAAGTACGTCTCCATTTTATTCTACTCTATTTTGTCTGTTTCTCGCAAGTAACCACTTTTACTTTATTTTTATCGACAATATATTGTGTGATGGAAGGTTATCTCAAATAGAATAACTGACAGAATTCATGATATTGAGCTAATCCGTCAATGGAAATAATTATCTTTCTGAAATATAGCCTCCTTATCTCTGACTGGATATTATCATCATTAAATATTTTAATGAAGTCTACACATTTTCTTTCGGGGATGTTTCTATTTTTAGGAAGAAATATTTGTATTGTGTTCCTTTTCTATATTTTTAATTGTCTGGTGAAAGAATCTGATATATAGAATAGCAGACGAAATCCCTAAAATTGAAATATTTAGTCAAATGAAATATTTATATACAGTGGGCCCGCTAAAGACCGTTGTCACCACAATAATTTCTGAACAGCAGGAGCTATAGTCATAAAAGTGTGGTCTAGTTATAGTAAATTAGCCATGCGCTAATGAATAAAACCGCCTACGGCACCACCTGGTGGAAAATTGCGGAGTTAGCATCCTCTCTCGAAAACGGAAAGAGATAGGGAAAAAATGTTGTTTACAAAGTTGTAGAGAATCATCGATTTAGTACGAAAAGACACTTTGTGGGCATTAATGCGAAGAATACAACGGTTAAAACATGCATTTGTTTTTTGCTGATTTTCTACATTGTGACGTCACAAAACTTGATCGAAAGGAGAGGATTACCTTTCGGACAAATGTGCATTGCAGCTGTCGGTGAGAAGTTTGAACATCTCAAATAAAGGTATAGTGTTATAACTAGTTTTTTTATAAGATCATTTTGTCCCCTCACAATGTAGGAAATAACGAAAAAACAAATTCGCGTTTTAACCGTTCTATTCTTTGCATTAATGTCCGCAAGATCTTTTGTCGTACTAAGTCAATGATACTCTACAACTTTGTAAATCGCTTTTTTCCCTATATTTTTCCATTTTCTAGATAGGAATGCTAACTCCGTAGTGTAACATCAAACGGTGCCGTAGGAGGTTTCATTCAGTAGCACATGGCTACTTTACTATTCATAGACCCCAATTTTATGACTTCATGCCTCCTTGCCTCTTATTCTTGCCGTTCAGAAATTATTAGGGTGACAACGGACTTTAGCGGGCACACTGTATGTGAAATATAACCACCATATAGCTAACTGGATTTTTTTTTTTTTTAAGGAATTCTAAAATTTTCCTTTTTGGGAGAATATTCTACGTTTTGGGAGAGAAATTTGTATAGTGTTCCTTTTTATTTTATCTTTAGCAATAGTTTGTTGTCTGATGAAGGAATAACTGACACAATTCCTATAAGTAGGCTGACCGAAAACATTTATATATGTGAAATAAATCCTCTGACTAGAAACTTAGAGTTTTTCACGAATTCTACTCTAAAACCTTTTATAGGCTGAATTTGTTTTATTACTTCGGATACGGTAGATAAATATTGTTTTAAACTCACGATACTGCACACAATTTAAAAGTATATTGTAATTTTAGGATTTCTGTGTAATAGTATGTCTTTTAAGAATCAGCACAGAAATCAACAGATATGTAGAATTAATAAGGATAGAAGAAAGGTTTGAACTGGCAAAAATTGATTGATGTTTGATCATGGATTTGGAACATTGAAGTTTTGTTTACAATAATACTTATTTTTACATATATTTATGTTTTGTTGAAAAAGTCTTGATAAAGTAGTCTTTCTAAGATTGTGATTTCCAGGTTCCATATTATTAAATTGTTATTTCTTCTTAATACTATGTGTTACGTGTTCTCTTATTTATGCCTAAAAGGGAAAAAATAAATTTTTTTAGAAAAATATTTGAAACAAAACATTTTATATTCATAAAATTTGATGATGTACTTTGTTATAACTTGATAAAAGGCATTGTTTGTTTTTTAGGGATTTTGTAGGGAATTTAATTTTCATTATTTAAAAAATGGAAACATTTAAATCCGTTAACTTCTACTAATGTTATCAGGATAAACCGCTGAAAAACAGTGTTTCGAGGTAACTGAAATTAAAGTTTTGCCCTTCACCGCTCTGCGTCTCTAAACGTTGAAGACATTAGTATTAGGATTATTCTTTTGAAACCTATATTCTTTAACGTTCAAACATAATAAATATATCAATTACAAAGTATGCATTCTTTCCTCATTTGACTATATACTGCTGACCTTAAGCAATCGGTGCATAGCCAACATATAACGATTTGATGCTCCTTTCGTTTAAAGCAGTAGATTTTGAGAAAAGCAGCAGGTTTTGAGAAAAGCAGTCAGATCTCAGCTAGGGTGCCTTTATAAGTGAGTAGAGACTTTCGGGGGATCACTATCCTTGACATATGTACATAAAGCTGTCACAAAAAAATTATTAAAAAACTAATTGCAGTTAAAAAAGTGTTATATCACAAATGTCGTGATGGTATAACCGAACTATACGTGTATACAGATAAATAATAAAAAAGGTAAAATTATCAAAAACAAATATATTCCTAAATCCAGACAAATAACATCCGTTGCCTGTCACATCCCAACTTTCTAACGCATACTAAAGTGTGCAAAGCAGACTGAATAATTTTTTGAGAATACATTTTTTCAATAAAAAATAAATACATTTTATTCAGCGTTTGTAACAAAACTGTTTGTTCGAAGCAGGGTTGCAAGTTTGGCCTCCAATTTTAATTCGAAATTACGAATTCACACGGGAAATTGTGAAAGCAAATTTTACTTTATGAGATCGCAAAATGTTTCTTATTAGATAAAACATAGAATACTTTGTTTTTTTCTGGTGAGAACACTAATTTTCTGATTAAAAATGGAGAGCAATCTAGCAACTCTGATTCAAAGAATAATATTGTTTATTTACAATTTTATTTGAGGGATAAGTACTGTCTCAAAAAACTGAGTCACGTCCGGGAACAAAAAATTGATAGGATCTAAATATGTCTAAAAATGACACTCTAAAAATTAGTGTGACGTAGAAGCTAGTTAGTCTCTTTAAACATAACAGTGCATTCCAAATGTTACCTGTCTGAATTTTTTAATAAGTTACAAAAAACAGTAGTATCATTCAAGTCAGTCTAACATTTAGCGTGTTGCAAATAATTACGTGAACAAAAGTCCCAGGTGCGTGAACATAATTTTCGTGCATGACATGGTTACGAACATAGGATAACCGCAATGTAAAAATGAAACTTCCATAATATAATTTCAAGATCCAGGAAAATACTTGCATGATGTTATTTGTTAGTTAGCCACATTAAAAAATATTTTTTACCCTCAATTTGAACATTTTCTTTTGAAAATATAGCGTTAGAAATGTACGTTTCTTTGAGTATGAGAACCCACAGACCCACGGGCAGTAAAAACTGATTGGTGGAAAATATTTTAATCAAAAACAAGTAGTGTCTGTCATTGTCTTGGAATTTTGTATTGCCATTATCGCTAACCGTAGCTAATGTAAGGGACAGTCCGCGATATCCCCACAGATCTGAGTCCTTTTAAAGCCTGCCTTAAGCACATGACACTTCGGGGATTGGAGAAAATCAGCATGTCTTGATCACGTTTTAGCTTTGATTGGCGGAAGTATCGTGGCCTGTTTTCCTTCGTTGGCTGAGTCGTTGAAAAAAAAAATTCGCTTACTTGTGTTTCTCGCCTAAGAGATCTCCGTTATGTTGTGCGATGTGTGTTGTCATTGTTTGGACAAAATCTTCTAAAATAGTTTGCCCCCTTTGCGTATGTCGTGGCTTTTTTTTTATAAAAGCACTCTAGTCTCAGCGCGCCTGTATGAAGGCACTGCTCCCTGAATACTAGGCACATGCGATGACACAAAAATGGCGGCTGTTATAGGCGGATTTTTTTTCAACGTTTGCACGGTCCCTTGAATTTGAATACCAATAACGTTTTTAAAGTTTTGTCAGCCTTATTTTCCTAAGATTAAACAAGTCAAAGAAATCGTTTAATAAATACTAGTGTTTAAAGTTAGGGGATCATACAAATACTTAAATTAATGCACCTACGACAGCCTCCATTTTTGTCTCAGCTCGGAGGCCTAGTATTCAGGTGGTGGTGATGAATGATTTGCTGAGATCATTGAAATGTCGTATGGCCTGTGCTCCGGGAATAGACTCGGGAGTGCTGTAAAGAAAAATAGCTGCCTAAATGTGGTTTTTAAAGCTTTTCAAATTAGAATTGTTAAGAAAATCTGAGAGGAAATATTAAAATTTAATTTTAACATTTTTCGTTTCAACAAGAGAATTTAAATGGAAAACTTAAATCTTAACGATATAATATTTTAGAATTTTAGAATGTATAAATAATTTGAAACTTTACTCATTCAAAATAGGACCTTCGTTTCAAATAAGAAATTAAAGAATATCAAAATCATTCGTGGATTTTTCTTCCTTTGTTTTATTTTTTATACGTGCTCAGTAACATTTTCTTCACAAAGAAAGTGATATTGCAAAATTTCATTCAGGAAACTAAGTTGTAGGCTTTGCTTCTAATTAGTGTGAAACAAGAACGTTTTGGCTCTGTTATTGTAATTTTAAATATTTTCACATCACAATGCTTATTAATCTGTGCATTAACCCTTAAATGCATGAATTTTTATTTTGTTTCGAAAAAAATATATATGATTCTCAGAAAGGTTTATTACACAGGAAAAATGATGAAAAGAAAAAGAAATATTTTTTTCGTATAATACGCCAATCTTTCCTTATGTTGCACATCGGGAATACAAGTAAAAACTATGGTCATAAATAATTAATAGCAAATTAGTAAACATTTTAATAAGCATGAACCTAAATACCTTATTTTATATAAATTTTTATTTCGTAAAACGTAACCCTTAAACGCATAAATTATTATTTTTTTATTGTTATATTAAGAATTAGACACCAGAAATTATAAGACAGATTTTTATCTTTAATTTGCAGCTTATTTTTGTAACTTTTACTGCATAAATATCTCTATATAAATATAGTGGTTACTAAGAGTTAAATAAAAAGCATAGCTGCCAACCTTCCACTAATCTTCCGTAATGTCTAGATTAATTTGACCGAGGTTAACCACTTTCGAACCAGAAAATTTATTTCATGAATCTTTGTTTATTTAGTTCAAGGTTTCTACGTAGAACATACTTAAATTCATTTCTTAAAAAAAAAAAAAAAATTCTGGTTCGAAACGTATTAAACCAGGGTCAAACTAATCCACGTATTACGGAAGATTAGTTTCAGGTTGTCACCTATGAAAAAGTGATGCAGATATGTATCATACATTTAAGGGTTAAAGTTCAATCTCTAAATAAGTCCTCCAATTACAATGATTTTCTACGAAATACGTATTAATATTTTTAAGCAGTCTTCTTTTAAAAAATTGTAGTTTAAAATTTACATTTATAGACTTAATATGTAATATGGCCAACCGGAAATGTTTTTTTCACAGATTTTTATAGCTATAATGGGATGTGTGTTAGAAAATAATAAGAGTTTTAATAGGGTTACATTAATCCTCCTAGAACCAGGTTTCAATTTTATATGAGCATTTTCGTTTTACATTATTTGAACAAGAAATTTAATTTTATTATGTCTAACTTCTTCCTACCAACTGTCTATTCTTTTTAATGTTTAATAAGAAATTGTTATTTTTTTCTGTTATTAGGAACATTAAAACATTAAAAAAAATTGTGGTAAAAAAAACAAAAACAAAAGAGCTGTTAAAGAGGAAATTCTGTTTAAAATATTGTGCAATTTCAAATACACTTTTATTTATTCGGGACATCACAATTGAAAGAATTGAGATCGGAAAGTTTTATATCTTAAGAAAAGAAATAATGACACTTTGAATATGTTAATATAAATACCTTGTAAATAAATTTAAAATAAGAATGATTGAAAAAACTTGCATTTTTTTATATAGCTGCGTGTTATGTAAAAAATCATTGTTTAATGTATTTTACATTAATGAGAGTTCATTCATATAGATCATTTAAGATAGGAAACAAAATTATTTTAAATGTTGTTTTTCTAAAGTGCTTTGAAAATTTATACTTAATATTCATGGAACGTATTGTTCCATGAAATTTGTATAATTTCTTCTTTTTCATTTTTCAGTAATGACTAATTAAAACTAAACAAAACTTTATAATTTAAGCTCTAATACAATGAAAATGTAAAGAAGTTTAATGAACGCATGGATTAAACTGTCAAGATAATTATCTTGAAATTGAAAATAAATAATGTAGGAATTATAGGTTTATAGGATTTTCGTAGATACAATTTAATATATGCCTTTTGCAAACATAATATGTTTTCTTAAGTGTTTTTTATAGATAAACTATAACGTCCTTATATAAAATCATTACATTTTTAAAACATAATAGCTAATTATGTGTAACTAGTAAAATTGATAAACTCTGTAATTCTTTATATCATTCAGAAACTGAAAAATTTGTAGAAGTATTTAGTACATGAGTTTTCATTTATTTATTTGACTTTATATTGTTTATCAGCTATTATATTGAAGGTGTTTACAAGACAATTTCTCTTTATTTAAAATCAATTATCATGAATGCATTAAAGAAAAAAATATATATATAAAAATTACTATAAATTACTTGTTGTATAATTATTTTTTAAATACTTTCATGTATTTATCATATTCACGCATTATAGCTGATAGATTAATGCTACGTAAAATCTCTGACACTTTGACGAAAGTGAGAAACTTTTGTTTCTTATATTTTCCTGGAGGAATATTTAAATATGACAGTGACATGTCCATAATGTATTGATACTCGTTTATTAACAAATTTTTCCCCACCAAGAAGGTAAGACGATAATATTAAACAAACGCTTTCCTCAGTAAACTGTTACATAATTTCAATCAGGATATATTTACTTTTTTACCCAAATTTTGTCTCTCAATTATTCAGCTTACACTGTAAAGAAAGACAAATGTTTCTTGATCTAACAAGAGGGTTTGCAAAAAATAGAACCACTACAGAGTTCCCCAATATTTGGAAGAGCGCGCCTTTATATTCAGAAATTTCAGCAATAATTAGATTTCCAACATTGAAAGAAGCACCTTTAAAGACAACATGTTCTATTGCTGTCCGTAATTTTTGGAAACATTTTCCATTGGTTTTTCCATTTTAATTATAGGCTGTTGTTTTTTAACGCGCACTGTCAGAAAAATTCTTCTTTATACACTATGTTAATCGTCATTAAAAGAAATAATAACTTCCGTACTTCTAGAAAACTTGTTTTTTCCGTTAATTCTTCCCGGAAGTCTCAAAAAGAGATATAAATTAAGTTTATTTTTTGCACGCGTGCGTGTTGGCTGTATTAATACCAAAGCTCAAATTTATTTTTAAAATTATGAAAAACCTTAAATTCAATAAATTAAAATTTCTAATTTATTTAAAAACAAACAAACCAAATTAATGCTTTCGAATAATATAACAGTAATTTTCACATCCATTTAAACTTATCCCCATTTTATTTTCCAGAGTATTAAAAAGAATATTCGCATGTAATATATATTCTAAACGAACACATTAAAAATAGATATAATAGTTCAAGCAAGTTAAAAAAAAATCGATTTTATTAATAAAAGCAAACATTTCTTGTCGAATTTAATTATGATTTTTTTATGAAGATACATTCAATTCAGGAACCAGTTACGAAAGAGAAAGTGGACTCATAAAGAAAATATACAACCAAAACCGAAGCATTAAAGCGCGAAAATCTCTTAAAATGTGTTTTAACGTATGGTACATCAATCACCACATATGTGTGGTGAATTTCTTTTTTCTTTATATTTTGGAAAGAACAAGACACAGTACTGCATAATCAGTAGTTGTGATGTGACCGTAATATTACAAATGGACGCGCCCATTTTCTGAAGTCACACTCACAACGGTGACTACTAAGCGTCATATTTATTTCGTATAATAAAGAAGGACGGATGGCCAAAACTTCCTGTGCGCTAATCTATGCAGAAGATGTGAAGATACAGTGACCAATTTTTGAGTAATTTGCACATCGTTGCAAAACTGGATACATCAGCTTCACCGTCACTCATATTTTACGTCTTTTGACGGCATTGTGAGTTGAAAGTAATTCATTTGACCATGGTGCTTTCAGATTTTTTCCACATTCTAGTCAGAATGTTATCAACCCTTAAATGCATAGATTAACTCAGGAGTTACATGAATTATTTTGCCATTTGCTCTAATTATTGGTCTTATGATGAACTATTATGTGTTACTTACATGTATTTAAGGTTGTGGAGTCTGTTTTTGTTCTGATTTATTAACACGGGGAGGCTATAACATCTTTTGTTGATACTGCTTGCACAGTGCAATTTTATCTATCTTTATAAGGTAGTCATTATTAATTCTGAAATTTGATCTCTAAACATCATGCATCCGATTATTTCAACGTCTAACAGAAAACTAAAAACACTTTCCGTAATTTGTTTGAAAAGTTTATCTCAAATTACAGATTTTTTATGTTTTTTAAAGTAATTTTAAAGCTTGATTTTTTTTAAATATGCCTGTAACCCAGTTACAAAAGATAAATTTAATTGCTCAAAAACATTGTAAATAATTCAGTATTTGTTTGTTTTCGTGTGTGAATCCCATTCCTGTTGCTTATAACTTTGGTTCTACTGAAATAATTTTAATTCAACTTGCACTATTAGTTTTTCAGTTAAGGTTTTTGTGCGTAACATTGTTATATGCTGATTAGTCATATAATTCAAGGGGGAAATTCCATAATCATGGGGAACCCGATTATGAAAGATTAGTCTTTTTTTAAATTCTGAATGGATTTCATTGGAACTTGTATTGTTTGTTAGATAATTTTACACGAATGTTTTTAAAAGATTGCATATAGTTTTACGCCCCTTTATTATAAAATTATAGAAGAAAGTTCAATAGTCAGGTGAGCCCGATTATAAAAGATTAGCCTTTTTGAAAAGTTGTACTGGACAGATTTTGATGAAATTTGCACTCTTAAATTTTACCCAGATTTCTGGAAAAGTTTTAGTATATAACATTTTGTTGTGCATGCTTTGTTATAGATTTAGCTGAAATGTTCTAGAAACAGGTGAAACCAATTCTGAATGATTTAAAAATGCATACAGAATTACGTCTGTATTACTTAATAATTAAACACAATTTGCATAACTACACACATACACACATTAAAATTTTTATTAAAAACAATTAAATTTTATATATATATTTAACTATATTTTAATTGTTTTTAATAAAAAATTTTATGTGTGTATGTCTGTAGTTATGCAAATTGTGTTCAATTCTGAATGATTAGCCTTCTTAAAAAGTTAGATAATTTTTGAGGAATAGTTTTAATATATTGGATATCCGTCTATCATTCTTAGACCAAATCCTACTGAAAATGATGAACTAAATAATTAGGCCCTTAACAACCGAAATTATGTCTTACACATTATAAAATATAATAGCGTAGTGATGATCGTATCGTTTTCAGCTATACAGAAGGACTTTTGATATAAAGATAGATATTGCTTTAAAATAGAAGATCAAATTCACCCATATATTTCCTTTAAATCACGATTTGTTTGGAGAATTTGTCCGCAGCGGAAGAAATGTGCTGCTCAGAAAAATAAGTGATCGCTAAAACAAAAATACCAAAAATACATTTCTCTGTAGTTTTTGAGAAATATAACAAATATACTAAATGTTAAAAATATATTCGTGTTTCACATTATAAACGATTTTTATTTATGTTCTATCAAAGGGCAGTATATCAGGCATCTTTAACACATGTATACAAAGATTCATTGCCGATAATTTTTAAATGGAAACTCATATTTCCATTCATAGAATCCAAATCTGCAGCCGTGTTCAATCGCAGTGTCACTCATGAAATTTTGTTTAAAAAAGAAAAATGCTTACCCTGAAAAATAGTAGCTATGTTATATATTCTATTTAATATAAATCGTAGAAAAATCGTATTTTATATAACCGTATTCGATAGCATTAGAAAGAAATAGGAAATAAATTGTAGCAGCCGGTTTTTAGAACCAGTTTGAAATCATATTGACGAAATTGACGTCATATCTTGCAGACGATTTTTTTATCATTATCTTTTTCCTGAATTGATTTCTTGATATTGAAACGACTCCATTAAATTAGATTTTTTAACTTCAGATGCATTCAACTAAGGTGCTACGTCATTTTAAAACATGCTTAGTTAAATTATTTACATAAATATATGTGTTGTAGAATGAATAATAGAATGTTATCAACCCTTAAATGCATAGATTAACTCAGGAGTTACATGAATTATTTTGCCATTTGCTCTATTTATTGGTCTTATTATGAACTATTATGTGTTACTTAGATGTATTTAAGGTTGTGGAGTCTGTTTTTGTTCTGATTTATTAACACGGGGAGGTTATAACATCTTTTGTTAATACTGCTTGCAAAGTGCAATTTTATCTATCCTGCTATCTATTATTAATCCTGCAAGCTATTGGGAATATTATAAAAATTATTATATCGTTGAATATTTGCTATTGTGGATAGTAATACCTTCTAATAGCCATGGTAGCATTTATATAACCATCCGTGTTACCAATTTAGTGGATTTCTTTATTCAGATATTCCGAATTTATACCGGAAATTTAAAACAGAAATATTTACTTTATTTTATAACTGACATTCGGACATTAAATTATTTAGATTTTGTGATATGAATTCAGATTATTCGGATTCTCTGCATAACTGAATTTTTAAAGCGCATTCCACCATGGGCAGTAGATGGTTAAAGTAAGTATATAATACCAAATTAGCATTTTTCAGCAATTTTTGTTATGTAACTCAGGAGTGACATTAGGACATTATGTCCAAGAGAAACATAAATAATTTCACTATAATTTCAGAGGCTAATTAACAAAAATAGACTCAAATATAATGTTTTCCGAACAAAATAATAAAAAAAACATGCATTAAAGACTTAAGGATCTTTCACACCATAAACCTGTAAAGAGTGTTTTAAAACATAAAAATATAGGATTAAGATTTATTTAATGAATGCTAGAAAAAAGATGGATCACACAGATCTATGTTATGTTTCCTTAGCTAGAATTCATCCATGTTTCGCAAAAGATTTGTAATATTCATAATATCGCAATTCTAACCTCTTCGGTCCCTGGGTCCTCATACGGGGACCTCTGTTCTTTTCCTTATGAAAACTAAAATGTCCGATTTTCTTACATTTTCACATCACTTCTTAATAGCTGAATGTTTTCTGTGCTCAAAGCAAACAAATAAATGGCACCATCTAAGCTGATTCCTACATAAAATAAATGTTATTTTCATCTGAGTTTGGAAAATGCCTAAAAATGTCCCAAAGACAGCATGACCAAGAAAGTGAGAAATTTTCATATGTATTTAACTTAAGTCTTTTTCAATAAAAACATTTGAGGATTTGTGGATTATTTACTTGTTTAAAGCTCTTAAATTTGTGATTGCGTTAATTTAGGTTAATGGTTATTAAACTGATGTTTTAAGGAGATTTGTAGTTTTAGATCCATATTTTTTAACCTAAATTACTAGGCGCCTAAAGGATCAATTTCAGAAAAGATTTCTTTTCTGTCATTTACGATGTCATTTTGTTTGAAAAAAACCCATAATTAATAAGCATTTGTATTATTATTTTAGCTTCGGAACTGAAGAGGTTAAGTCTAACGTTTGCAGTTTTATATTTAATGATCGCTTTTAACATTATTCCACTTATGTACATTCGTCTATAAAAGGTATCTGCATAAAAAATCATAGAATATTCAAAAATATTCCCTTCCCAAACATGCTGTAAAACAAACTTTTATTGCAGAGGGCTGAAACTACATTGTAAAGAAAATCTACAATTATTACAATAACAGTTGCAGTAACTATGCATTATAATTTCCAAAAGCTTCCTACATCATATATTTAAGAACAAAACATGTATTTATTTTAACGCATGCTTTTAAATCTCATCATTTGTGCAATCTACGCATTTCATATACTTTTTTTGTATTAAAAAAGTGTAAAAGCACAAATATATATTTGTGCGTAATATATGTTTAAGTAATAAAAAAATATTTAAAAGAACTTAAGCTCTTAAAACAAAAACGCAAACTTTCAATAAAAAATAAATGAATTCTTAATTACAAGCATATGATGTTAATAGCAGACGTTTTATTTAAAAAAGAATGAGAAATAATTATTTAGTAATATAGATGAAAGCAATTAAAATAAATTCCATTGTTTCCTTTAATGTGTGTTTCTTTAAGAAATTATATTCTGTTTTTCGAACGTGTCTGATATTATTTAATAAAGGACAGGGTATATGTGGAAAGCAAATTCAGAGAGATACTTAAAAAGAGCGCGTTGGAATAGCAAGGTATGCTATTTTAAGTATGTTTAAGAACACACAATCAACTTATTTCGAGTTCATTTAGAGATACATATTGTTATTTAAGTAACATAATGTAAGTTCTCCCTGACCTAAATGCTAACTTGAAGGATAATCTAGTTATAAATTTTTAATTTATTCAGTACTTTAAATGTTTCTTTCAAACAGGAATGTCGTAGAATAACTAGCAGATCTACCCGGCTTCGCTCGTGTCAATAATAAGAGTCCTGCCGGATAAAATACATTAAAATGAAATAATACGACAACGACAATAACTGAGATTGGTGCATTCCCGTCCGCGAATCGTTATAAAGTTCAATAAGAAATATAAGTATAATAGTCTTAATTGTCTCTACTATTAACTATACCATAATAATATATATTCCAAACAAATGTCAAAACATATATTAAAGTACAATTATTTGGTTAAAAGGCGTCATTTCAATAAAAAACACATTAAAAATATTGAAAGTTTGCATGTTTCGAATCTTTCATTGAGTCATATTCAGAATATACAACAAAAACTACAAACACATATACGGATGATGGCAACGACCTAACCCATAAATTTTGTCTTTATTGAAATTTTTCTTAACTTATGAACATCATACAATTCCGTTTTTCACACTGTCGAATAGAAAAAAGTTTTTTCAAATGAAATTTATTTGAAAATTGTATCTCAATTTTTTTCATTTGAATGGATTTTAAAGTAATTTTCAATCATGGATATTTTTTAATTTGCATGCGGCCATGGATGAGATTTCCGCGTTTTTGTACACCAGTAATTTGTTAGAGAAAATGATAACTCATTTAATCGGAACACTCTTGCGATTTAAGAGAACAACATTTTCTCTAAGAATATATCGGTGTGGAAAAACGCGGAAATCTCATCTCTACATGCAGACCAATTACGAAAGATGTTTGCTTTTAATGCAGTATTATAATGCAAAGACATTGCTATAAGTAACTCTAGCATCATATTGTTGGTGGCAATTGCCTAACCCAACCATAAATTAAATTTTTACTGTAATTTGACCTTTAAACATCGCGCGTTTCATTATTCCAACGTCTAATAGAATACAAAAAGCACTTTAAGTAGTATTTGTTTGAAAAGCTTATCTCAATTTACAGATTGTTTATCCATTTTAAATTAATGTTCAATCACGAAAATATTTTTAAATATACCTGCAACCCAATTAAGAAAGATATATTCGTTTGCTATTAATGCAATATTATGAAGAAAAGACATATCTATGAGTAACGCCTACCCTAGTAGCAAAATGTATATGGCCCTTGAATGGCTTCTTATCGAAGTCCGAGGGCACGATAAGTGGCCGATTATCGCATTCTCGTAGGAGAGGGATGAATTTCATCGGCAATTACTCAGAAATGTCTCATCGGCCTAAGATCAATGGATGATCGAAATCTGATGCATTTTAGAAAAATATATGATGAAACACGGAGGAGTACGATTTGATAACGATGAAAATGCGATGACTTTTAGATGAGTGATCAAGCAAATTTTGATTAGAAAGCGATGAATTAGAGATTGGTTGGTTGGGTGTATAAATGAAAGCGATTTCAGAATATTTATTTTCGAAATATACATACATTAAAATTTTAAGCGTCAAAAATGTAAATACATTCTTTTAATTTCTATTAGCTTTACTACAATCGTTTGAAACAAAATATTTAAACAAAAATATCCAAATTTTATTTTTATTTTTTGAAGGAGGGGGAGGGGTGAGCTGAGTTAGAAAGAGTTCCATATTTTTTTTATTTCTGAACAAATACTACTTCATTTAAATAATCCTATTAAATTCTATTATTTATCCTCTTCCTAAAGCCTTTTATTTTAAATCAAGTTTGCTTGTTTTCAACAAACTGATTTAAAAAAAAAATCAAATGCATTTTTTAAGTATTAATATTCGACTAACAATTACCACTCTTATTGTTTATCATTATGTTTGATAGAAATATTTTAAAAGAATTTTATTAATTCTAAATTATTGTTCTGTTTTGATAAGTTTTTGCCCCTTAAATTTTTCATTATAAAATATGAAAGGTTATTTCTTTCATTTTATTAGACTTTAAAAGACAAAAAATGCAATTGGGCCTTTTTCTACCAAGGTACATGAATAATTCAGTAAGTTATACTATTGTATAAACACTCATAACTCAAAAGAGTATATATTTTTAATTAAGCATATTTATTGGAAAGGGGGGGGGGGGTTGGTGGGATTCAGGTGTCTAATTAGGTAGAATTTCAGTCTGTTCAGAGATCCTTGACAAGAGGAGTACAAAAGCAAAGGGCATCACACCCTCCTCGTTTAAATAAACACCATTTTTTATCACACGAACTGTCCAAACACATACCCATATTTGGCAATAAAACGTTTTTCCCAAAAATAAATACTTTGAACCAGAAAATTTATTTAATTAAATGTGCCTTGCCTCTATTTAGTAGTGATTTGAAATATACTTTATTTCATTAAATAAATTTCTGGTTTAAAGTTTTTTTCTTCTTTCACTACGTGGGAAGGTGGTAATAAGTATACTTATTACAATTTCTTTGTTAAATATTTGATAATTCATATCTGTAAAGTGCAAAAAAATAAAACTCTTGAAGAAGCACACTGTAATAACAGATTATATTTCTAAAACAAATGTATGAATTAGGTTCAGCTTTGCAAGTCCCATTTTTAAGTCAAATCAATTTCATTTAACCCCTTGAGATGCAAGTGATTGCGTTCCTGTAATGTTGAATTCACACCGGGATCTTTGAAAAATTCCGTTTCAAAATAAAAAAAGCAATTTTACAAGTTTTTTCCATCAAAGTTACAAAAATAAAATTTATTTAAAAGTTTCCGGTGCAAATCTCGATTAATATAAAATATAATGGGATAAAATATATCCCATCGTCCCTCAAGGGGTTAATATTCACAACTTTCACACCTACAGTTAATTTCTTTTCTATTAGTCTTAGGTCATGCTGATACTTCACGATTGTATTGTCTGTGAAAACCCTAACTGTAGGGAAGGTAGGGGATTTCCCCCTCTGAAATATTTGTATCTTAATATGATTTAAGAAAAATTGACAGAAAAACTATTTAAATTAATATTTTACTAATTATTGATCAATCTAATTGTCAAATGTATTTGAAAATAACTTTTTGAGACTTTCTTATAATTTTTTTCCCACAACACTGCTGTTATGATTTTTTTCATTCAAAACATTTACATAAATTTATATTTATTATGGAATTGGGCTTCATTAAGCAGCACAGGATCAACATTCTCTGGAAGTGTAGGAAAAAATATTTTCAACGCCTAGGCTTATGCATCCAGATGCATAGGTCACAATAGTTGAATGCGGACAAATCCACACAAAGTGGAATAAGCAAAGGCTTTAATGCTCGTGATATTTAAAATGTTTAACATTTAACTGATTTTGTTTATTAATCCATAAATTTCTGATAGAAACAAAATTTAAAATACAATTGTAGTAGTTATACAGTCAAACCTCGTTAACATAAATCTCAAGGCAAATTAAAAGTTTTTTCCTCATGTTATCATCAATAGTTTATATTATTATTAATAAAACCGTTGTATTAATTTTGACAGGCATTGTAGGAAAAATTCATATTAAAAGTACACCAGGTTAATTTTGTACATGTTAATGAGGTTTGAATGTACTTTTTGTTTAATAGCAACAACCATCTCCTGTTACTTTCTGTTTAGATTTTAGGGCAGATAACTGAAAAAATACATTATCTTAATTAGATTTTTTTTTCAGTTTTATATCTCTATGCCTATATAAAATATCACATTAATGTTAGCTATTTTATCTTATTGTTTCTAAACTTGAAGTGTTGTTTTAAGAATCTACATATACTACAGTCAAGGATCTATAATCCGCACTCCCATAATCCGCAATTTTCTATAATTCACATTGCTTAATGAATGTAAACAATTAAACAAATTTACAAATTCTTGATCCAAAAATGATTTTTTAAAAGAAATATCTGAAAAATTTAAATATAAAAGTAAATAGAAAGAATTTTTTAATACAAGAATTTCAAAAATACATTTTTTGAGAAAGCATATTAAATTAATTATTATATATCATATTTAAAATAGTCACCAGAAATAAGAAAATGACATATAATCCATAATACTCCATAATCCGCAATATTCCATAATCTGCACAACCTTTGGTCCCAACTTGTGCGGATTAAAGAACTTTGCCTGTATCTGCATTTTTTAATTACTAAATGAATAAAATACCCTAATTTCTAGTGCATAATCTGCTGAGAAATTTTAATAAATAAGATTTATGTTATTTCTATTTTTTACATATTATGCAACATATTTAAATAAACTTTATTGGTCTAAAACTTATTTGATTGGCTGAAAACTATGTACATCTGAAATTAGCGTACACAAAAGTACTTAAATTCTGTTCAATTAACTTACTCATTTAATATAAATGTATTATTTGAAAGTTTTATTAAGGTTAAACAATGACAAAAAAAAAAAAAAAAAAAAAATGTTGTTGCTTCTTCCTGTAACCCTTCGTATAAATCGAAACAAAAATCTTCTAAGTTAAAAAAGTTTCTGAAGCAATTAATTGTCACAGATGATTCAAATGTTGCTTTGTACATTCACATCCCATAAAAAGTAGAAATAATAAAATATTTATTGAATATTCATGCATAAGAATATAATGAGGACACCAGTTTCAAAACTCCTTATCTAAAAGTTAAAAAATAGAGTTTTCTCTGTCATTCCATTCTACTGGTACCGGTGGACATGAATCTGGAAAACAATACCATCTGCAAAACACTAGCTTTATTGTGTATTTCTGGCATTGTAAAATCTTGGTTTACAATGAAAACCAATGGATGCGATCAGAGGTTTTTCACGATTTCCCAAAATTTGATTTACTGGATAAGGCAAATTTTGAAACTCACATACTCAAATATAGCTAATAATTTCCAAATCAAACTTGAATTAACTCATTTGATATAAATTTAAGATTTATTTATTTTTAAATAACACATAACATACACATAAAAAGAAATTCAAAGTAAGTTTAAATATATAAGTGCATCAGTTACACTGTTTTTATTTATAAATAATGTTCCAACAGGAACAAACAAAAACTAATGCGTTTAAAATAACTTTGGAAAAAAAATTCTCAAGAGAAATTGATCTTTATTTTGTATCTGGAGAATTACATGAAGTATCTTGTTTTAGAAGTGTTCTGGTCAAAGTATCAAACTGGACGGAATGCCACCTTTTCTTAAGCGTAGGTAACATATTCAATTTTCTGCAGTGTAGAGGGGGATCTCATGAATGTCAGCAGATGTAAAATGCAGTTCACAAAGCTAGACAAAAAGAGAACAAAATAGTAAATTTTTATGCATAATCATGTGTATGTATATACATATAAAAGTGTGGTTTATTTCAGTTAGCTTTATTAAGTACACTTGTAGTATTTTATTTCCATGGGGGAGATATGGGGTCATTCTAAAAAAAAAAAAAAAAAAAGTCCATTTTGAAATTTTTAAGAAAGAAAAAATATCTTTTGAGATGGTTGAATACTAATTCAAAAATAGAAACTGAAGGTGGATTTATGATTTTGGCCCCAGCTTAGCATTTTTTTTTTTTTTTATATTTATCTTGGATTTTTTGGGTCTGCACAATTTGAAATAATTGTAAAAATTTTGGTCTGTGCAGACCTTTAATGCCTACTGTTATTTAACATCTGTTAATTTTTCTATATACAAGCTAAAATTAACAAAGATAAAACTTTCCAATAGCAACCTGCAAATTTACAAAGAAAAAAAAATTAAGACTTCATATACAAAATTACACTTTGTTTCTACAAACAGTTTCAGCGTTATTAACCATTTTACAAAGAAGCAATTTTGGAGATTTTCTCCATATTGAAACCTGGCACTTATATCAATATACCCTACAGATTTCACCCAAAATATTATTTCAAACAACAAAAAAAACCAGCTTTTTGCTATGAAGAAAAGGTGGTTTTATGATTTCATTGATTTTCTATAATTTTCTTTAAAGGCAGTATACCATTCATTGTGTCGAAAAGTAGGTCAATTTCTTTTCTTTTTTTACATAGAAAGAATAAAGTAACATAAAAACTGAATTTACCCAGTTATTATTCATAGTTTGTAGTATAACAGATATTTTTATTATACAACAACAACTATTAAAACTGATAGAGATATTGTCAGTTGCATATACAACATTTTTAGCTTGACATGTAAAATATACAGTTTAAATGGATCAACCAATAACTTTTTTTCTTTTTGGAAATAGCAGAATATTTTGTTGTAATATTAATATATTCTTTGAGCTACACTGAAGTTAGAGAAAAAAGGTTGGAAAAGATGACACTTTTTTTCTAAAAACAATTCCCTCCCCCCCCCCCCCAAACACACACCCCAAAAAATTAAATTTCAATGAGCTCCTGTAAAATTTGTAAAAAGTTTACACCACCATCGTTATTTTATGTCACAGAGACCTTTCGATTCGAGACAGATTGCAGACAGTTTGAAGCGAAAATTTTACATTTTTGGCTTTATTTTCAGTCAAACAGATTAAAATTTTACAATATCTGTTTTATTTCAGGCCCCATGTGCAGAAACCAAACAAACAAACAAAAAAAACTACAATTTTGTATAATTTTATTCTTGCAAACCCGAGGAGAAAAAAAAAGCCAAATTTTCACAATTTGTGTTATAAAATTTAAAATATATTTCAAAATCAATATTTCTAAGTGGAAATAATGCCCTTCAGAGAAACACTTGAAAAAGCTAGCACCCACCCCACCCCCAAATTGGCATTTATCTTTGCATTTTCTAAAACTTTAATTCAATCAAGAATTGATTAATTAAAAATATTCTTTAATTAATTAAAAATCAAATAAATTACTTTTAATAAACTCTTGTTAAAATTATGTTCATTATTTTACTTAGATTAAATAATGATACAGTTGTGAAAGCATGAGAGAATTTGAAAAAAAACGGCAGTGGATTTTTTCAAGTGGGCCTGCTCACAAACCTTCCAATTGATAAGAATAAGTGATTTAAGATAATACTATGTCCAGTAATACTATTATGTAGAAAAGTATTACTCATCCTTGTTGAAATTATGACTTTAAAAGGGATAAAATATATTGAAGGGTTTCGGTAATTTTTGCTTTTTACAATTCTCCCTGAAAATTTTAATAATGAATTTTTCATATCTGTACCATGTTTGAAAATTGTCCGACCAATGTTGTAAACCGCATTTCAAAATTTCCAACTCCTTTTTCATCAACTCATTTCCAACTCAACCAAAATTAGGTGTCCTTTTTTAATGACACCACCCTCGAAAGGGTTAAACGCTATATATGAAAACATAAGTTTTGGCCACTCCCCTTTCACCAATTTTTCTGTAGCTGTCATATTAGCATCTTTTTGTTTTCTATGGACTCTTAAAATATTATTTTTCATGTTTTCTCCAATGCTGAAGCTGGCATTACTTGCAACAAATCCATTTTTCTATACTAACTGCTTTAAACAATGCTTTCACATTTTTTCCAATACCGAAGTTAGTCGTCACTAGCAACAAATCTACTTTTTCCTATTTTCTACTAAGCCATCTGCTTTAATCTATGTTTTCTCTTTCTGCCAATGCTGAAACCAGCCATCAACTGCAACGAATCCACCTTTCTCCCATTTTCTCTGCTAAATCATCTGCTTTTTGTCACATGAGTAGACCACTGACTCTTGCATCTTTTTTGCCGATTGTTTGAAAACAAAAATGTCAGCTTCTTTTCCACTTTAGTTTGTAATATTCTGTATTACCATTCTTTTCTTTTTTTATTAAAAAACTTTCGATTTTTAAAGATTTTGCACATAAGAGGTTGAATAATTTTTAATTGAACTGCAGCATTGTGTTGGCTCATTTGAGGTAAAATATAACAATGTAAAATCTAATTTTTTTTAAATACTTAAATCCATTTGCTTTTCATTCATAGTAGCCGTTGCCATTGACTTTCAAAGGTAATTGAACAATATACAACTTACCACAACTGGTTGTCTGATATAGGTCAAAACTGGGAAATTTCATTTAGCGGCCACTGGCCGGTAGAACTATTTTTTTAAGTGGCCACTTTTTTATTTAAAAATACTAAACAGTAAAATTTCTATAAATATTCATCTAAAACTGAACAGCCCAAATAAATATGTTAATGTAAATATATTGGAACCCAAAAAAATCAGAATCCTTGATGAAATGCAAGAAAATTTTATTCTCTCCTTGTAAAAAAAGTGGCCGGAAGGTGGCCGCTGATAGACAATTTTTCACTGGCCACTTTTTCTCATTTACTGGCCCTGTGGCCGGTGGCTAGTGCTAATTTTGACCTTTATTGTCGGACTAGAACTTTATTTGATAACGAAATAAATGGTTACGTGACGCTGCTAGCAGGTACATAATTTTTGTTCCCATTCCGAGGTTTACTGAAGCTTTCCCCTTGCAGCAGCTGTTGCGAGCTACTCACCTACATTCCTTAATTGATTGCATATTCCCATGTCATGCATGCATCTGCAACGTGATCACAAAAAATTCATAGGGATAAATTGCTACATTTTTTCTTATTTAGAATTCATGCCTTGAAAGGGCTTTTTAACAGAACTTCGCTTGTAACTGCTGCTGAAAAGGCAATACCATTAAACAAAGTATTTATCACACAGAGCGATGCTTTTAGCATGAATTGTTAGGTCGGGACACGATGATTTTGATAACACTAACAGGCTGATATTACACATAATCACATTAAGCAGCATCTGCTGCAAAAAGTAGTTTCTTTAGCATAAACATAATTATAATTACCCTTAGATTTCTCTTAAAAATCACAATGCAAGGAAACACTGTTTGCATTCTCAGAAAGTGGTCTCGTAGGAATTTCAAGAACATCCTAAGGATAAAAAAAAAATTAATATAAAAAAAAATAAAATGTATTGCATTTCATTAAAGTACAGAGACACAAAAAAAAAAAGCAATTGCATAAAATTTCTGGATTTTTTGATGTTTTTCAGGTGCAACGCTAAAAGTTAAGAATCATAAAATAGAATTCTTTTTTTAAAGATAAGGAATTTTAATGTACAAATAGTATTGACTCTAGGCTAATTTGGAAGGGCGTAAAGCACGGTGGACCTTTTCAAACTACGTTATGCACCCAGTGGTCCTTACTGCTCTTTTGGATGCACCCTTTTTATTTAATTTCATTGCAAAATACGTCAATCGGCTGCAATAAAAAAATTTGAATTTCACTAATTGGCTGAGGGGAAAAAAATAGCTAAATTCATCGAATATGGGAAGGGAATGCGAAATTTGTCAATTGGTCATAGAGAAGGGGAAAAATCGAGAAATTTGTCAACTCCATGCAAGAATATAACTGCAAAATCAATTAATTGTGATCAATTAATTGATTGATGGGGAAAAAATATCAAATTGTCTATCCACCTCAGAATAAAAAAAATCATGCAATTTTTCAATGCAACAGAGGAAAAACAGAGTAATTTTGTAAATCAGTCAGAAGACGAAATGGCAGGATTTATAAATCGGTCGAAAAATTTGATAATTGGTCAAGACAGGGCTTGAAATTAAATTTTTCTTAAGAAGAGAGTCTCCCTCCTAACATTTATAAATGGAAGTGGAGTTGAGCTGTTTAAGGGAGGAGGGGGGGGGGAATCTTTAAAATTCACTGTTATTTTACATGCTATTTAAAGTAACACATTAACACGGACATGACAAAATACCATTGAAGCAATTTAAATCAACAATTCAGAATAATTAGTATGCAAAATTTTTTCAATAAGGAAGAAAATCAAGCTGTTATACAGTCTATTATTCAACTTTCAATCAAATGTCATGAGTTCTTACAATGGGGTTGTTAAATGTAGTTCAGAAATTAGTTTTTATTCGATTTTGTGCCCTGAATTTCCTTTCAGAAGGTAAAATTGTGACAGACAGCACAAGCTCAACATTTATAACTTTGGAAATTATTGAAAACGTATGATTATGCTCGCTTTAAAAAAATTTCAGGAAACTTTGCAATATTTAACGTGCCTCCATTTTTAACTACTTGCATGAACAATGTATATTCGCTGATGGCATCATGAATATCCATTTCAGAATGAAATTGTTTTATTATATCCTTAACGAAATTATAGTCAAAACAGGACTCCCTGGCATTTTCTTTGATTAACAAACTGACTGTTGAAAAAACAGAATTTCGTCCAATCTATGGCTAAAAGTAACCGTTAAATTTGCAGTTGATTCAGAAAAAAAAAAAAAATCAAAATCTGAAATTTACAACAAATTTTCTGAAAGGTTACAGCAGATAGGTGAGGGGGGGAAGGGAGAGCAATCAATCCTCTTCTGGAGCTAATTATTTTTGTTGCAAGTTGAGTAAACTTTGTTTTTGGTTCGGGTCGATTTCAGGCTGAGCGTACATTCCTGCAAGTTGGGTTCAGGTTAAAACCAATTTTTCAAAAGTTAGTTCAGTCTATTATTTCAGATTAACCCCTAGGGGACGAGCGATCGGTATATGTGCCACTTAAGGCACTCAGAATCCTTCATTATTCTCACTAGTTATTTTTTAATGTAAAATTTACCTTATTTAATCAGAGCATTTTCGCGATTCAACTAAAGAAATTTTCTGTTTTTAAAAACCGGTGGTAAAAGATTAAAATTAAGCCTCAAAGGGCTCTCATCACCAAGGGGTGAAAAACTATACCTATAATAATAAACAAATATTGGTATGTGTGTGTGTGTGCTGTTTTCTAAAGAAACCGCAACTTTTTTCTGCGAACCATTCACAAAATTTGCGTTTTTTCCCCCGATGACCTTTGATGAAATTTGCATTTTTAAAGAGGACCTTTGACTACTAAATTCAAGTTTTTGGCATCCTACGAAGAAATTTGAGTTTTCGACATCCTTCGAAGAAATTTGAGTTTTCGACATCCTTCGAAGAAATTTGAGTTTTCGACATCCTTCGAAGAAATTTGAGTTTTCGACATCCTTCGAAGAAATTTGAGTTTTCGACATCCTTCGAAGAAATTTGAGTTTTCGACATCCTTCGAAGAAATTTGAGCCTTCGACATCCTTCGAAGAAATTTGAGTCTTCGACATCTTTCGAAGAAATTTGAGTCTTCGACATCTTCGAAGAAATTTGAGTCTTCGACATCCTTCGAAGAAATTTGAGTCTTCGACATCCTTCGAAGAAATTTGAGTCTTCGACATCCTTCGAAGAAATTTGAGTCTTCGACATCCTTCGAAGAAATTTGAGTCTTCGACATCCTTCGAAGAAATTTGAGTCTTCGACATCCTTCGAAGAGATTTGAGTTTCGACATCCTTCGAAGAGATTTGAGTTTCCGACATCATTCGAAGAAATTTGGGTTTCCGACATCCTTCGAAGAAATTTGAGTTTTCGACATCCTTCGAAGAAATTTGAGTTTTCGACATCCTTCGAAGAAATTTGAGTTTTCGACATCCTTCGAAGAAATTTGAGTTTTCGACATCCTTCGAAGAAATTTGAGTTTTCAGCACACTTCGAAGAGATTTGAGTTTCCGCGATCCTTCGGAGAAATTTGAGTTTCCGTGATCCTTCGAAGAAATTTGAGTTTCCTCGATCCTCTGACAAAATTTGATTTTTCGCGATCTTTAGACAAAATTTAAGTTTTCGCAATCCTTTAATGATATTCATGTTTTTTCTGTGATTCTTTGATGAAATTTGCGTTTTATTCATGATGCTTTGATTAAAATGTTTTTTCTGCGAACAACTGACAAAATCAATTTTTTTGGTGACCATTTGTCGCTTTTTCAGTTATATATTTTTTATGTCTGAATTTCCAGACTGTTGACGGATTTTTCATAATTTTTTTAACTTAATGCCTTAAATTTTCTGAAAATTCGGATAAGAATCACCCCCCCCCCCCCGCACCTGAATTCATTAATTGGCCATGAAAAATAACACAAAACTTGTCAATCGATCTTGGGGGAATACCCCACAAAATTTGTTGATCGGTCAAGGGAAAAAAAATTTAATTTCAACAACCTTTCATAGTAAAAAACTCGCAAATGTATCAATCGGTTGCGCAAAAATATAACTAATTTGCACTCATTTTTAAAATAATTTTTAGCATTTTTCTGTTGTTCAGAGGGGGGAGGGGGGGGGTCATTATCCACCTTCTTGGATCAGGGCTGAAACTAGCCTTTTTTGCACCCGGGGCAAACATGGATTTTGACGCACCTTCCCCCCTCTTCTGCAAAGTATATTTACGAAGAGAATTTTACTAATTTTCTAATATCCGACTTATTTTAAAATTTAAAATATGTAATACTGAACTACGTAATCTACAATGGCAGATCCCAGGGTGGGGCGATGGCCAACAAAAATATTCTAAATAAACTTTGATCTCTTTCTTGGTGCGTTTCCAAACAAAAATCACATAATTGGCACGTTTTAGCGTTTTGTCTCCCAGATTTCCAAACTCTTGGAGACACCATGCAAAAGTGTGCCTTTTAAGATGGCGACAATCAAAATAAAGCAAAAATACATATTTTAAAACACAGAAAATACACAAATTTTGAAAAAAAAATCATACATTAACCGCTCGTTAATAATTTTACTACCTGTACAAGAAAAATTTAGTACACACACCTACTTTTAAATACAAAACAACCCTTTTTAAGTTTAAAAAGTATATATAATATTAAGCTTTGACAGAAATTAATCATTTTTCCCCTTTAATACATAATTAAATAACATTGAAATTCAAAAAGAATTTAAAATTATTTCAGTTTTTAAATAATGTTTAGCATTATTCTGTTGTTCAGGTGATAGGGGGGGGGGGTCATGCTCATGACCCACCTCTTGGATCCACCATTGTTTACCAGGCATAAAAAAAAGTGCAGTACCTGCTACCGTTCTGCTACTGAGTTGCAGAGTACCCAAATGAAACTGCACTTTGATCCCCTTCTCGGTGCATTTCCAAAAAAGTCGCCAAATTGGCCCGTTTTTGCATTTTGTCTCCTAGAATCAAAAACTCTAGGAGACATCATGCAAAAGCATACATTTAAAGATGGCAACAATAAAAATAAAGCAAAAATACATATTTTAAAACACAGAAAATACACAAATTTTGAAAAAAAAAAATCATACATTATCCGCTTGTTAATAATTTTACTACCTGTACAAGAAAAACATAGTACACACACCTACTTTTAAATACAAAACAACCCTTTTTCAGTTTAAAAAGCATATATAATATTAAGCTTTGACAGAAATTAATCATTTTTTCCCTTTAATACATAATTAAATAACATTAAAATTCAAAAAGAATTTAAAATTTCATTTTTTAAATAATGTTTAGCATTATTCTGTTCAGGTGATGGTGGTGGTGTTGGGGGGGGGTCATGCTCATGACCCACCTCTTGGATCCACCATTGTTTACCAGGCATAAAAAAAAAAATTCAGTGCCTACTACCATTCTGCTACTGAGTGGCAGAGTACCCAAATGAAACTGCACTTTGATCCCCCTCTCGGTGCGTTTCCAAAAAAAAATCGCCAAATTGGCCCGTTTTTGCGTTTTGTCTCTTAGAATCCCAAACTCTAGGAGACATCATGCAAAAGCATGCATTTAAAGATGGCAACAATAAAAATAAAGCAAAAATACATATTTTAAAACACAGAAAATACACAAATTTTGAAAAAAAAAATCCTACATTATCCGCCTGGTAATCATTTTATTTTCTGTACAAGAAAAATGTATACAGTAAACTCCCTCAAATCCGCACAGCTTGGGACCAGAGGTTGTGTGGATTTTATAATTTTGCAGATTTCTGGTTATTGTTTTGGTTACATTTTTTAAACAGTAATTTGAATGTAGCTAATGATGTAATCGAAATTATATGAATGCTTGCAATATAGCAAAATATTAAAATAGTAAAGTATTAAACTAAAATAATAAACAGTAAGATAATTTTAAAAATGATTAATACTTTTAAATAAAAATAAAAGTTAAATTATTAAAAATTAAATAATTAATGTATAATTAAATATGCATAATAAAGATGAATTATTGAATGAAACTTTCCTCTTAAAGGTACCATGTTAATAATTTCACATAAAAATCATAAAGTAAGGAAGTTGTATTTAAGGTTTAGTCAGATTTAATATGCAAAAAAGTTTGATTGATACATATATATATTTAGTAAAAAGATTGTGATTATTACCAATGATATTGGCAATATCTTGATTTTTACCAGAAATAAATTTATACTTATTTCATGAAAAACCATGAGTTCAGTCATATTATCTATAATTACATATTAAAATACATGCAGAATAATTATATAAAACTAAAAAATTCTGTAATTGTGTTCTGGCATCTGAACTAAAACTTTCATTGTTTACATCTGTAATGATGTGTGGATTTTAGGTTTGCAGATTTGAGGGAGTCTACTGTATGTATTAAGCTTTGACTGCAATTAATCATTTTTTTTTCCTTTAATACATAGTAATTAAATAACATTAAAATTCAAAAAGAATATAAAATATATTTCATTTTTTAAATAATTTTTAGCATTTTTCTATTGTTCAAAGGGGGGGGGGATTACTCCCCCTCTTGGATCAGGGCCGAAACTAGCCTTTTTGCACCCGGGGCAAACATGGATTTTGCCCCCCCCCCCCCCCTTTCTGCAAAGTATATTTTATTATATTGTAAAGTATAAAGAGAATTTTACTAATTTTCTAATATTAGACTTATTTTAATATTTAAAATATGTAATACTGAACTACGTAATCTACAATGGCAGATACAAGGGGGAGATGACTGGCGTCAGAGGGGAGGGGGGGGGGGGGGTCATGAACACCAACAAAAATATTCTACTTTAATCCCCTTCTTGGTGTGTTTAAAAAAAAAAATCCCCAAATTGGCATGTTTTTGCGTTTTGTCTCACAGATTTCCAAACTCTAAGAGATACCACACAAAAGTATGCATTTTAAGATGGCGACAATCAAAATAAAGCAAAAATACATATTTTAAAACACAGAAAATACACAAATTTTGAAAAAAAAAAATCATTATCCGCCCTGTAATAATTTTATTTTCTGTACAAGAAAAATGTACAGTTTGTACTACAAACACCTACTTTTAAATACAAAACAACCCTTTTTCAGTTAAAAAAATATATATATATTAAGCTTTGACTTGACAGCAAATTATTCCTTTTTTTCTTTTAATACATAATTAAATAACATTAAAATTCAAAACTAGTTAAAAATATATTTCATTTTTTAAATAATTTTTTGCATTTTTCTGTTGTTCAGGGGGGTGTCATTATAACCCCCCCTCTTGGATCCGCCATTGTTTACCAGGCATAAAAAAATGCAGTGCCTCGTGCCGTTCTGCTACTGAGTTAGAGTACCCAAATTAAACTGCACTTTGATCCCCTTCTTGGTGTTTTCCCAAAAAAATCACCAAATCGGCACGTTTTTGCGTTTTGTCTCCCAGAATTTCCAAACTCTAGGAGACATCACGCAAAAACGTTCCCTTTAAGATGGTGACAATAAAAATAAAGCAAAAATACATATTTTAAAACACAGGAAATACAAAATTTTTTTTTAAAAAATCACACATTATGAGTCTTGTAATAATTTTACTTTCTGTACAAGAAAAATGTACACACGCCTACTTTTAACAATTTCGAGGGCGGCGTCCTTAAAAAAGGACACCTAAATTTAACTCCAAAACTGACAAATGGCACCAAGAATATTTAATTAAAATTTTCCTATTATAATGTACGTGAAAATAAGCAAGTTCGTATTTTCTAATAAATTCGTTTATAAATTCCGGTGTCAGTCCATTATTGCATCGGTTTATGAACAGAATTACTCTGCACCGGTAAAGGTTATATACTACAAAACAACCATTTTTTAGTTTAAAAAGTATATATATATTAAGCTTTGACAGCAATTAAACATTTTTTTCCTTTAATACTTAAATAACATTAAAATTTAAAAAAAATTAAAAATTATTTCATTTTTTAAATAAATTTTAGCATTTTTATGTTGTTCAGGGTGAGGGGGGTCATCACCCCCTCTTGGATCAGGAACGAAACAAGACATTTTTGCACTGGCTGCAAACATGGAACGGGAGGGGCAACCCCCTTCCCCCCCTCTTCTGCAAAGTATATTTAGAAAGATAATTTTACTAATTTTCTAATATCCGATTTATTTTAAAATTAAAAATATGAAATCATAAAATATGTAATACTGAACTACGTAATCTAGAATGGTGGATCCAAGGGGGAGGTGACAGAGGTCATGACCCCCCCCCCCCCTTGAAAACCAACAAAAATATTTTAACTAAACTTTGATCCCCCCCCCCCCCTTCTTGGTGCATTTCCAAACCAAATCACAAAATCGGCATGTTTTTGCGTTTTGTCTCCCAGATTACCAAACTCTAGGAGACAACTCACGCAAAAGTGTGCATTTTAAAATGGCGACAATCAAAATAAAGCAGAAATCCACATTTTAAAACACAGAAAATACACAAATTTTGAAAAAAAAAATCATACATTATCCGCTCGTTAATAATTTTACTACCTGTACAAGAAAAACATAGTACACACACCTACTTTTAAATACAAAACAACCGTTTTTCAGTTTAAAAAGTATATATAATATTAAGCTTTGACAGAAATTAATCATTTTTTTCCCTTTAATACATAATTAAATAACATTAAAATTCAAAAAGAATTTAAAATTTCATTTTTTAAATAATGTTTAGCATTATTCTGGGGGGGGGGGGGTGTCATGCTCAAGACCCACCTCTTGGATCCACCATTGTTTACCAGGCATAAAAAAAAAATGCAGTACCTGCTAACGTTCTGCTACTGAGTGGCAGAGTACCCAAATGAAACTGCACTTTGATCCCCTTCTCGGTGAGTTTCCAAAAAAATCGCCAAATTGGCCCGTTTTTGCGTTTTGTCTCTTAGAATCCCAAACTCTAGGAGACATCATGCAAAAGCATGCATTTAAAGATGGCAACAATAAAAATAAAGCAAAAATACATATTTTAAAACACAGAAAATACACAAATTTTGAAAAAAAAAAAATCCTACATTATCCGCCTGGTAATCATTTTATTTTCTGTACAAGAAAAATGTATACACACCTACTTTTAAATACAAAACAACACTTTTTTAGTTAAAAAATATATACAGCAGACTCCCACAAATCCGCACAGCTTGGGACCAGAGGTTGTGCGGATTTTATAATTTTGCAGGTTTCTGGTTATTGTTTTGTTTACATTTTTTAAACAGTAATTTGAATGTAGCTAATGATGTAATCGAAATTATATGAATACTTGCAATATAGCAAAATATTAAAATAGTAAAGTATTAAACTAAAATAATAAACAGTAAGATAATTTTAAAAATGATTAATATTTAAAAAAAAAATAAAAGTTAGATTATTAAAAATTAAATAATTAATGTATAATTAAATATGCATAATAAAGATGAATTATTGAATGAAACTTTCCTCTTAAAGGTACCATGTTAATAATTTCACAGAAAAATCATAAAGTAAGGAAGTTGTATTTAAGGTTTAGTCAGATTTAATATGCAAAAATGTTTGATTGATACATATATATATTTAGTAAAGGATTGTGATTATTACGAATGATATTGGTAATATCTTGATTTTTACCAGAAATAAATTTATACTAATTTCATGAAAAACCATGAGTTCAGTAATATTATCTATAATTACATATTAAAATACATGCAGAATAATTATATAAAACTAAAAAATTCTGTAATTGTGTTCTGGCATCTGAACTAAAACTTTCATTGTTTACATCTGTAATGATGTGTGGATTTTAGGTTTGCAGATTTGAGGGAGTCTACTGTATATATTAAGCTTTGACTGCAATTAATCATTTTTTTTTTCCTTTAATACATAGTAATTAAATAAAATTAAAATTCAAAAAGAATATAAAATATATTTCATTTTTTGAATAATTTTTAGCATTTTTCTATTGTTCAAGGGGGGGGGGGGAGGAGATTACCCCCCTCTTGGATCAGGGCCGAAACTAGCCTTTTTTGCACCCGGGGCAAACATGGATTTTGCCCATTTTTTGCTTCTGCAAAGTATATTTAGAAAGAGAATTTTACTAATTTTCTAATATTAGACTTACTTTAAAATTTAAAATATGTAATCATAAAATATGTAATACTGAACTATGTAATCTACAATGGCAGATACAAGGGGGAGATGACTGGTGTCAGAGGGGGGGGGGGGTCATGAACACCAACAAAAATATTCTACTTTAATCCCCTTCTTGGTGTGTTTAAAAAAAAAAAATCCCCAAATTGGCATGTTTTTGCGTTTTGTCTCCCAGATTTTCAAACTCTAGGAGACACTACACGAAAGTATGCATTTTAAGATGGCGACAATCAAAATAAAGCAAAAATACATATTTTAAAACACAGAAAATACACAAATTTTGAAAAAAAAATATCATTATCCGCCCTGTAATAATTTTATTTTCTGTACAAGAAAAATGTACAGTTTGTACCACAAACACCTACTTTTAAAATACAAAACAACCCTTTTTCAGTTAAAAAAATATATATATAGGGTAGATGTGCCAGTAATGGACACCCTTCCAGTAATGGACACCCCTTGATGTTTTTGGTTCATAAAAAAATAACTAATAAATATTTAGCTTTAATTATTTTTTTTTATAATTCCCCCTTGTATGTTTTATAAAACTGGGTTATTGTTGACACTTTTAATCAAACCAATCAGGAAGCAGAAAATAATGTTTCAAAGTTTTGCTGTTTTCCTGTGAAAATCTTAATGAAGAGGCTAAGAGTTGGCTTCGTTTAATCAATTTATATATTATTTATTTTCTTGCAAAATTTGAATGTTTTTGTTTGAGTAGCAATAGAAAACTTTGAATTTTATATACCAATGGCCATTTACAAAATTTCATTTATTTTTAAGATTTTAAGAGGGGTGTCCGTTACTGGGATGGTTAATTAGTCATTTTCCAGTAATGGACACCCCATGTAGACATTGCTAAAAATGCAATTTTAGTAATGTTTATAGTGCATAAAATACTTTGGCTTAACTGCAAACCTAAATAATCAAATTTAATTTTTAAATTATACTTATCAAAATGTAATAACACCAAAACTTTTATAAATAGCTGCTTTTAAGTTATTTTATGAGATTTTATGAAATTTCAATATTTTATTTTATTTATTATTATTATTTTTTATGTAGTACATATACCTTGCATATTTTATAATCCGGCAATCAAACCAGCCAGGAAGCAAAAAATATTGTTTAAGAGCACAGTCAAAGAGAGGTTCATAGGGCTTAATCCCTCTCCGTTTAAATAAAAACAATTAAGTTACAGAAGCTATTAAAAATCTATTTTCTGTCTTAAATGTTTCCTTATTTAAAAAAAAAAAATGTAATACTATTAATGAAAGTTACAGGTAATACTCATGAAACTATAGTAAATCTGCAGATCATTGGCCTCAAACATCAGTACTACAGTTTTATTTTGAAATTAATTTAAATACTAAATAAATTTTTATTTAGTATTTAAAATATTCAACTCACAATATCATTTCTTTCATATTTGTAATATTAATTATTATAAATGATATATCAAGTAGAGTCTGGAAGATTGTTAAAAATAGTGACACAAAACTAAACATTTAAAAATAGTGGCCCAAAACTAAACATTAATATTCCAAAACTTTTTTTTAATTACCCTTTAAATCCACCACTGTTACAATAATTTGATAACTGTAATTGCCTGATATTTAGTATTTTAATCTATCCATCTAAAATAATTAAAACATCGATCTTCTGATAATTTCAAGAATTGATACAAACAATAAATGATTATCACAAATACTTTATTAATTACTGGTATCCTAAATGTTAAATTTATTTGAAAATAACTATTTTGTTTCATTAGTGTGTATTCATTAAATTCTGGTTCTAAATAGTCATAAAAACAATTATATTTATTACTTTTTAGAGGGTGTCCATTACTGGAACAGAGGGTGTCCACTACTGGGCCAGAGGGTGTCCATTACTGGGCTTTTGGGTGTTTTGATATATTTCTGTTATTTAAAATTAAATTTCTATTCATATTGGGAAATGAGGCTATAAGAATGGTTAAATATTGTCGATATATTAATATAATATTGAAAAAACTGGAATATAATAATTTTAACTATTAATAAAAAAATAATTTTTTAAGAAATTCCTTAAGGGTGTCCATTACTGGCACATCTACCCTATATTAAGCTTTGACTTGACAGCAATTAATCCTTTTTTTTCTTTTAATACATAATTAAATAACAAAATTCAAAACTAGTTAAAAATATATTTCATTTTTTAAATAATTTTTTGCATTTTTCTGTTGTTCAGGCGGGTGTCATTATCCCCCCCTCTTGGATCCGCCATTGTTTACCAGGCATAAAAAAATGCAGTGCCTGGTGCCGTTCTGCTACTGAGTTAGAGTACCCAAATTAAACTGCACTTTGATCCCCTTCTTGGTGTTTTCCCCAAAAAACACCAAATCACCCTGTTTTTGAGTTTTGTCTCCCAGAATTTCCAAACTCTAGGAGACATCACGCAAAAACGTTCACTTTAAGATGGCGACAAAAATAAAGCAAAAATACATGTTTTAAAACACAGGAAATACAAAAATTTAAAAAAAAAATCACACATTATGAGTCTTGTAATAATTTTACTTTCTGTACAAGAAAAATGTACACACGCATACTTTTAACAATTTCGAGGGCGGCGTCCTTAAAAAAGGACACCTAAATTTAATTCCAAAACTGACAAATGGCACCAAGAATATTTAATTAAAATTTTCCTATTATAATGTACGTGAAAATAAGCAAGTTCGTATTTTCTAATAAATTTGTTTATAAATTCCGGTGTCAGTCCATTATTGCATCGGTTTATGAACAGAATTACTCTGCACCGGTAAAGGTTATATACTGCAAAACAACCATTTTTTAGTTTAAAAAGTATATATATATTAAGCTTTGACAGCAATTAATAATTTTTTTCCTTTAATACTTAATTAAATAACATTAAAATTAAAAAAAAATTAAAAATTATTTCATTTTTTAAATAAATTTTAGCATTTTTATGCTGTTCAGGGGGAGGGGGGTCATCACCCCCTCTTGGATCAGGAACGAAACTAGACTTTTTTGCACCGGGTGCAAACATGGAACAGACGGGGCAACCCCCCCCCTCTTCTGCAAAGCATATTTAGAAAGATAATTTTACTAATTTTCTAATATCCGACTTATTTTAAAATTAAAAATATGAAATCATAAAATATGTAATACTGAACTACGTAATCTAGAATGACGGATCCAAGGGGGGGGGGGGGTGACAGAGGTCATGACCCCCCCCCCCTTGAAAACCAACAAAAACATTTTAACTAAACTTTGATCCCCCCCTTCTTGGTGCATTCCCAAACCAAATCACAAAATCGGCATGTTTTTGCGTTTTGTCTCCCAGATTACCAAACTCTAGGAGGCAACACACAAAAGTGTGCATTTTAAAATGGCGCCAATCAAAATAAAGCAAAAATACACATTTTAAAACACAGAAAATAGACAAATTAAAAAAAAATCATACATTATCTGCACTGTAATAATTTTACTTTCTGTATAAGAAAAATGTACACACACCTACTTTTAAGTATACAAAATAACCCTTTTTCAGTTTTAAAAATATATATATATATATATTAAGCTTTGACAGCAATTAATCATTTTTTTCCTTTAACACAAAAATCTTAAAATATTTATAATCAGCACTATTTGACTATTTTGATATTTGCAAACCCTGCCAATTTTTTTTTTTATCTTAAGTGATAGAGTATTTTATGAACTTTTTTGGATTTTAATATCATCCACCCCTACCTCCTCTGCCTGTTTCTTTTTGAAAATCGCAGCTGTAGGGGTTATTTTGGGTGTTATTGAAAAAAAGGTGTTAAAAGGGGGTTTTGTTTTTCTTAAATCCTGACTTAATAATATTAAAGCATTTTGGTTGCCAGAATGATTGGTAATTTTTTTTTTTGGATTTTAATATCATCCACCCCTACCTCCTCTGCCTGTTTCTTTTTGAAAATCGCAGCTGTAGGGGTTATTTTGGGTGTTATTGAAAAAAAGGTGTTAAAAGGGGGTTTTGTTTTTCTTAAATCCTGACTTAATAATATTAAAGCATTTTGGTTGCCAGAATGATTGGTACTTTTTTTTTTTTTTTTGCTTATTTTAAAATATTTTTTCTCTTTATTCGATCAGAAAATGTAAAAGGATTTATACATACAGCAACCAGAAACAACATATACATACAGACTTGCCAATCTCCGAGACCCAAAAATAGGATTTTATTTCAGAATTCGGGTTTTTATTTTTTCCAGTAAAAACATTATTTTAAAAATGTAATCACGTTCTGTACCAGTTTAATTACAAAACAATAATGAAGAACTTCATTATTATTCGAGACAAATTACCGATATGATAATAAAAATTTCAAGCTATTAAAAAATGTGTATGAAACTCAAGGGCACAGGAAAACGTGGAAAATCAGAAATATTGTCAAGTCTGTAGAATATTTTCACAACATTTATTTGTGAAAAAAGTAATAACATCAGAAAGAATGAAATAGGTACTTACATATTTCCGAGAAAAGGTATTTTTTCAACTTCCAAGGAGCTCACGCTGCCGCTGTAGCAATGGCGTCCGATTCCTCCTTCCTCGCTGGAGAGTTCATCAAAACAACAACACCGACTTCATCCGGGACTTCGCGCAGCCTTCGTCTTTCAACCAATCAGATTTGCGCTTCCAGAAAAACTGTGATTTCGCCCATATTTCACCGTTATTGGATATTGGGCAGTTATCTGTTGTAGGTGAGTTACCAATCAGCACGTTTTCATCAGCAAATGAGCTCATAGTGTTAGCTTTAGTTGATGAAATATAGCCTCATCAAAACCGGTTCTCATAGGTTGCTCGCAATGATATACGTGTATTATTTCTCGAGCAACTTTCGAGGAATTGATGAAAGGCCTAGCAAAATGCGACCAGTCGCTGCTACTAGGGTAGCATCATATTGTTGGTGGCAACAACCTAATTATACCATAAATTATGCTTTTACTGAAATTTGATCTCTAAACATCATGCATCCGATTATTTCAACGTCTAACAGAAAACAAAAAAACACTTTCCGTAATTTGTTTGAAAAGTTTATCTCAAATTACAGATATTTTATGTTTTTAAAAGTAATTTTCAAGCTTGATTTTTTTTAAAAATATGCCTGCAACCCAGTTACAAAAGATTAATTTAATTGCTCAAAAACATTGTAAATAATTCAGTATTTGTTTGTTTTCGTGTGTGAATCTCATTCATGTTGCTTATAACTTGGGTTCTACTGAAATAATTTTAATTCAACTTGCACTATTAGTTTTTCAGTTAAGGTTTTGGTGCGTAACATTGTTATACGCTGATTAGTCATATAATTAAAGGGGGAAATTCCATAACCATGGGGAACCCGATTATGAAAGATTAGTCTTTTTTTTTAAAATTCTGAATGGATTTCATCGGAACTAATTTTAATTCAACTTGCACTATTTGTTTTTCAGTTAAGGTTTTGAAGCGTAACATTGTTATAAGCTCATTAGTCATATAATTAAAGGGGGGAATTCCATAATCATGGGGAACCCGATTATGAAAGATTAGTCTTTTTTAAAATTCTGAATGGATTTCATTGGAACTTCTATTGATTGTTAGATAATTTTACACGGATGTTTTTAAAATATTGCATATAGTTTTACGCCCCTTTATTATAAAATTATAGAAGAAAGTTCAATAGTCAGGTGAGACCGATTATAAAAGATTAGCCTTTTTGAAAAGTTCTACTGGACAGATTTTGATGAAATTTGCACTCTTAAATTTTACCCAAATTTCTGGAATAGTTTTAGTATATAACATTTTGTTCTGCATGCTTTGTTATAGATTTAGCTGAAATGTTCTAGAAACAGGCGAAACCAATTCTGAATGATTTAAAAATACATACAGAATTACGTCTGTATTACTTAATAATTAAACACAATTTTCATAACTACAGACATACACACATTAAAATTTTTATTAAAAAAAATTAAATTTTATATATTTTTTTAACTATATTTTAATTGTTTTTAATAAATTTTTTATGTGTGTATGTCTGTAGTTATGCAAATTGTGTTCAATTCTGAATGATTAGCCTTCTTAAAAAGTTAGATAATTTTTGAGGAATAGTTTTAATATATTGGATATCCGTTTATCATTCTTAGACCAAATCCTATTGAAAATGATGAACTAAAAAATTAGGCCCTTAACAGCCGAAATTATGTCTTACACATTATAAAATATAATAGCGTAGTGATGATCGTATCGTTTTCAGCCATACAGAAGGTCTTTTGATATAAAGATAGATATTGCTTTAAAATGGAAGATCAAATTCACCCATATATTTCCTTTAAATCACGATTTGTTTGGAGAATTTGTCCGCAGCGGAAGAAATGTGCTACTCAGAAAAATAAGTGATCGCTAAAACAAAAATACCAAAAATACATTTCTCTGTAGTTTTTGAGAAATCTAACAAATATACTAAGGGTTAAAAATATATTCGTGTTTCACATTATAAACGATTTTTATTTATGTTCTATTAAAGGGCAGTATATCAGGCATCTTTAACACATGTATACAAAGATTCATTGCCGATAATTTTTAAATGGAAACTCATATTTCCATTCATAGAATACAAATCTGCAGCCGTGTTCAATCGCAGTGTCACTCATGAAATTTTGTTTAAAAAAGAAAAATGCTTACCCTAAAAAATAGTAGCTATGTTATATATTTTATTTAATATAAATCGTAGAAAAATGGTATTTTATATACCCGTATTCGATAGCATTAGAATGAAATAGGAAATAAATTGTAGCAGCCGGTTTTTAGAATCAGTTTGAAATCATATTGACGAAATTGACGTCATATCTAGCAAACGATTTTTTTTATCATTAACTTTTTCCTGAATTGATTTCTTGATATTGAAACGACTCCATTAAATTAGATTTTTTAACTTCAGAAGCATTCAACTAAGGTGCTACGTCATTTTGAAACATGCTTAGTTAAAATATTTACATAAATATATGAAAAATGTGCATTTTCTTTTCTTTGGACATCAATTTCAAAAACAGCAAAATAAAGTGAGACTATCCGAATTTATATTGGCTTATAAAGCAAAGTATTCGAGTTATCATTTTATTTTTAGTTACTGAGCAGTTTTTTAGATGTGTGGCAACAGGAAAGAAACGATAGAAAATTGAAAATTAAAATGAGATATTTCTATAATGTTAAATTATGAATGGTTATAGAAAAAAGGGGTAAATAGAACTCTGATTATTTTTTAGAGTAGACGGTGAATTTTTCCACGTTCTAAAACGTATGTACATAAAGTTTCGTGCAAATCGGTCAAAAATTGAAGATTTGTATAAAGGACATACATACAGAGAACGGCTTTTATATATATCGATATAAATATTTCCTTGCTTTATATCATTCGTTATAAATTTATTCTTAACTCAAGATTTAAAAATCATCAGATTAATCATTAGGCGACTACGCACATACAAGATAATTTTAAAGCATAATAAAGAAAATAAGAAATAAAGTAAAAGTTTAGTATTTACAATATATTTTTACATATTTAAGCATCAGATGTTTAAATCATTAAAAGACGAAAGGTAACTCTTACACAGAAATAAAGTGGCACAAATTGATCAGTACTTTAGCAGGTTATCGCATGGGAGATCTTTGAGCTGTTTTTGACCCCCGTGTAGATGTCACATAACTCCACATAAAATCAGCGATGTAGGAAATGCTCTTGCTATGAAGATATTAATCAAGAGAAGAACGACACGACAAAAGATTCCATTCGCCGAAACTTCCAAAAAGTATAAAAAAACAGTTTTCCGCATCCGGTTTTATGCTTAAATGGAAGCTGCACCATATTTCCCAAAATTTTCGGGCCATATTTCCCAAAATTTTCGATCGGTCAGGGACAGAAAACAACGAAAAAAATAGATCTTTTGAAACTGAAATATGATATTTTTAATTCAGTAATTCAGTAATACATGGAGGACTAATTTTAGTGAGCATTGCATTGATTCTGCTTGTTTCTAACGGTGCAAATTGCCGAAAATATGAAAGCAGTATATATTTCGTATAAGTGTAAAATTGTTGTGAGTAGATTTTAATAAAAATACCGCAGTACTTAAACTGAGTCTATATCTTATTGAATGTACATTATAAAAATAAGAAAGAAAGACAAGACGCAAGTTATAACTGCAGTTCTCCTAAAAGTGCAAAAAATTAAAAGTGCTTCTACACAAATTAGTTTTTAGGATGCAGTGGTACCTTAAGTCTCGTACACAATTGATTCCAAAGATATGTTCAAGAATGATGTCAAATTTTATCAGAATTTTAACAAGAATTAATGATTATACGATTTACTGATTCTTACCTTATAAATTACCACCGGTAATTACTTCTTTCAAACAATACATTCTATAGTACAATACAATAAAGTAAAATTCTCATTACAATAGTTTTGAATCATGTGTTTTCATATCATCAGAAACGCTAAGTTAAGTTCCTCTTTTTCGAGCCTCAAAATAGTCGTTCAGTACAAACTGGAAAATAATACACTGGCCTACAGAAGTTAAGGTACAGGGACTGGATGCTTTTGATTGCACACGTTTTGTCGAATATCTACCAAAATTATTGGCAAATTGTTCTTGAAGTCTGGGATGAAAAGAACATGTTTGATTTCATATTTCTCGGTGAAGATTTAGTCGGGAGGACAATTAGGGGGCTAATAATAAATTTAAAAATAAAATTATATTTGCGATCGCCTATGTAACAGAAAATGCTCTAAATCGTTTGTCACTGTGTTAAATGATTATTAGGGTCTTGTTCAACGTTTGTATGAATTTGTGTAAGCATAGCACTCATATTCGTGAAGATGTTAACGTTTTTGTGAAAAATTCAAAAGTTTTTTGTTTACAGCATACATAGTTTTCAACCAAAATTAACACAGCTTTCCAAAAACCTGACAAAGAACAGTAGCAACAGTATACTGCAATTAAAACATGAATATATTGAATATTTGATTAGATATGGTCATTTGTATGAAATAATTTTTAACTGCGCATTCGTGGAAGATCCTAAAGTTTTTATTATATAATTTGGTAGTCAGCTATTTAGGGCAACTTATATAAAAAAAGTCCAGTCAAATATCGCGAAAATTCACAAAGATCGGGTCGATATATTGAGTTGCTTCCTAAAAATAGCTTTATTATAAGGGATTTTCCACAACTTTTCAATCTGCTCACTATATCTTTCTAAGTTTCAGTCAACATTTGACTGGACTTTTTATAGAAGTTGCCCGAAAATACTAATTACCAAATTATGAAATAAAAATTTTGAAATCTTCCGCGCATGCGCAGTTAAAAATCATCTCATAAAAATTCCCATATCTCATCAAATATTCAATATATTCAGGTTTTAATTGCAGTATACTGTTGCTACTATTCCTTGGCACGTTTTCGGAAATTTGTGTTAAATTTGATTGAAAACTCTATCTATACTAACATTATAAAAATTTAAAAATTGTTTGTATGTTAGAGGTAATCTTTCTAGCAACCGAACCGATTTCAAAAGTAATGGTAACAAAATGATGGTGTTAGTCCAACTTAGAACATAGGCTATATTTTATGTCGGTACCATTACCCCAAAGGGGGTGCAGGAGCAAAAAACTTTCTAAATTACGGTTTTTGCGTTACTGAAGGGCCTAGAAATATGAAATTTGAAATATTAGTTACTTATTAGATATAAAGGATTTTTAAGAACATTTCTTAAAAAATTCGAAATTAAAAAGGTGTGAAAATGCGCGAAAAGCGTTCTAAAAAACTGTCTAACTGGGGGTTTCTACACAATCTCAGGAAATAACAAACCGATTTAAAAAATAATGGTATCAAAATGATGGTGACAACCCTTGCGACGAGGCAACGACGAATTAAACATAGGCTATGTTTTAGATATAATGACTTATTAGATATAAAGGATTTCTAAAAACTGCTCTTAAAAAAATGAAGTTTAAAAGGGGTTGAAATGCACAAAAAGCGTTCTAAAAAAAGTTCTAAATGGTGGTTTCTGCAAAATCTCAGGAAATACCAAACCGATTTAAAAAATAATGGTGTCAAAATGATGGTGACAACTCTTGCTACAAGACAGGCTATATTTCATATCGGTGCCACTACCCCAAAGGGGGTGCAGGAGCAAAAACTTTCTAAAAATGTAATTTTTGCGTTACTGAAGGGCCTAGAAATATGAAATTTGAAATATTAGTTACTTTTTAGATATAAAGGATGTCCAAGAACTAAAAAATTCGAAATTTAAAAGGGGTGATAATGCGTGAAGAGGGTTCTAAAAACATTCTAAATGGTGATTTCTACTCAATTTTGGGAAGTATCAAATCGATTTCAAAAGTAATGGTTGCAAACTGATTGTGACAGACCTTGCTCTAACATGGCTCTAGTTCATGTTTGTATCACAACCACCTTGGGATTGCAGGAGAAAAAAAACGTTCTAAATTGCGGGTTTTGTGTTATGGAAGGGCCTAGAATCATGAAATTTGGAATGGCAGTTACTTATAAGAAATCAATGATCTCTAAGAACATTTCTTTAAAAAAAATCGAAATTAAAAAAGGTGAATTGCGCGAAACGCGTTGAAAAAAATTTTTAATTGCGATTTCTATGGAACCTCAGGAAATACTGAACCGATTTCAAATATAACGGTGTAAAATGATTGTGACAGCTCTTGCTCGAAAATGGGCTATATTTTATGTCTGTTTCTACTACCCCCCCGAGGAGATGCAGGAACTAAAATCGTTCTAAAAATGCGATTTTTGAATTATGGAAGGACCTACATTCATAAAATTTTCCATAGTATATATATTTATTACATATAAATGATCTATCGTATAAAAAGCGTTCTAAAAATGTTCTAAAGGCCGAATTGTGAGCAATCTTGGGTAGAATCAAACTGATTTCAAAAGTAATGGTAGGAAAATTGGTGTTGACAGCCTCTACTCTAACATAGACGCTATTTTCATGTCGGTGTCACTATAACCTGGAGGTTGCAGGAGCAAAAAACGTTCTAAATTTCAATTTTTGTGATCGGTAGGGGCTAGCAACTTGAAATTAGGCAACGTAAATATTTATTAGATGTAAATGATCTTTAAGAACAGTTTTGAAAAAATTGGGAATTTAAAAGTGGTGAAAATGCGCGAAAAGCTTTCTAAAAACTTTGTAAAAGCGTTCTAAATTTGATTTCTACTCAATCTCAGGAAATACCAAACCTATTTCAAAAGTAATGGTTTCAAATTGATGGTGACAGTCCCTGCTCCAACATAGGCTATATTTTGTGTTGCTGTCACCACCATCTGGGGGTGCAAGAGCAAAACATGTTCTAATTTACGTTTTTTTGCACAACTCAGGGGTCTAACATTTAGAAATATGGCATGGTATTTACTTACAAGATGCAACTGCTTTCTACGAACAGTCGAAAGAAAATTCCAAATTTAAAAGGATGAAGTGAGCGAAAAGCGTTCTATAAACGTTCTAAATTACAATTTTTATGCAATCCTATCGAATACCAAACCGATTTAAAAAATAATGGTATCAAATTGTTGGTGATAGAACCTGCTCAAACATAAGCTACATTTTATGTATGTGACACTACCAGCAGAGGGTTGCAGGAGCAAAAACTTTCTAAATTGCGATTTCTGTGATGCTGAAGAACCCAGAAACTTTAAATATGGCATGGTAGTTACTTATAAAATATAATTGCCCTCGAAGGACTGTCGAAAATAAATTCGAATTAAAAAGAGGTGAAGCAAAGGGTAGGTTCCAAAAGCGTTCTAAAAAAGTCCTAAATTACGATTTCTATGTAATTTCAGGGAATATAAACCGATTATAAAAGTAATAATTGCGAATCAATGGTAACAGTCTCCGATCCTACACACGTTATATTTTATGCGGATGATTCTGCCACCTGGGGTTTACAGGAACAACAAACGTTCTAAAAAATGCCTTTAAAAACTTTCTAAATTACGTTTCTGTGGAATATTAGAAAATAATAAACCAATTTCAAAATTAATGTTGGCAAATTAATGGTGACAGTTCCTATTTTAACATAGCCCTTTATGATGAGAGAGGTGGTAAGACTTTGAATTTGACATGATGGTTAATTTTAAGACGTAAGAAGATGGTTTCTAAAAAATTCAAAACTTCAAATGAATACTGAAATAAGCGTATTAATTGAGCAGAAAACCTTCAAAATATTTTCTAAATTATCATTTATTTAGTTTTATTTCTTTTTATTAATTTAAATATAATTTTTGCCTAATGCAGTGTAAAAATGAAGTTTAGTCAAACTATGTTTTAAATAGTAATTTTTGAATTATTCCTAAAAGTATAATTTCTTTTAATAAAAATTAGACATATAAATATCACTTGGCATATATGAAATATTACGCGAGCAAAGCCTAGTATGCTAGTATGCTATAAGCAAAAAACTTTTGAATTTTTCACAGACACAATAACATCTTCACGAATATGAGTGCTATGCTCACACAAATGCACACAAACGTTGAACAAGACCCAAATAGTCATTTAACACAGTGACAAACCATTTCCAGCATTTTCTGTTACATAGGTGATCACAAATATTATTTCATTATTAAATTTATTATTAGACCTCCAATTGTCCTCCCGACTAAATCTTCACCAAGAAATATGAAATCAAACATGTTCTTTTTATCCCAGAAGTTCAAGAACAATTCGCCAATAATTTTTGTAGATATTCGACAAAATGCGTGTAATCGAAAGCATCCAGTCCCTGTACCTTAACTTTTGGAGGACAGTGTAATACACACAAAACTAAATTTCCATTTTTGAGTAACTTATTTTCAAATATGGGTCCGCTAAAAATATCCACTTAAAGAGTTCTCTGTCATATTGTTTCTAACAATCTCTTAATAGAAGATGTTAATTTTTAAGAAATTTTTTTAAAGGTATAAATAATGAATAATAAGTATTTCAAAAAGAGTTTAACACAAAGTATCACGAGATTCATGTTTGGGCTTCTGCAAATTAACATATATGGGTATAAAAAGTATAATTTAATAATTCTAGCTTTTATAGTTAAATAACAAATGCTTTTTATTAACATTAATGGGTGTAATTTTCAATAATTTATATTTCATGCATTCGAAATTTATACAAATTCGTATTTTCGTATTTTTACTCTTTTTCATGCGTTGTTCATAAGTGCAAAAGGTGTTGCTATAAAAAAAAAAAAACAACTGAATTTCAATTTATAGATGACCTTTTATAAAATAAATAAACAATGTAAATTAAAAACGAATTATCCTTAAATCAAAAATGCACTCATATTTCCCTTCTACCACTGAGGAATTGAAATTCTAGCTAGCTTTGTATATATATATTTTTTTTTTTTACGCAGAAATCGCAAAGTACACTCAAGTGCCTATAATATTCGGAAATACCAGATGCATTTTATTTTAGTCCAAATATAAGAAAACTGAGAATATCCTTCCAGGATAATTAGGATAAGAGATACAAAACTACATCAGAAGAATAATCCTTTGCCTTAAGGTGTCTTGAGGAATAAATATGAATAAAATTCAGTATACAAAAAGCGAGAAGGTATATTTTGCGGAAAAGTAATGTTCTTTATGCTATTATTCTAATCCGACATATGCAACAATTACATTTGCATACATATAGTGTGTGTGGGCGTATGATAAAGAAAAGAAGATTAACAGTGACAATGTGATGCATTTATTGTTAGGAAAGTAACATGCATTGTAGTCGAGCATCAGACGGTGCAAATACATTTAAATAATGAAGTGCTGAAAAAGTATCATCTTGCATATTCTTTGCCAAAACAAATTCTATAAATAAAATTTTGAATTCCGTATAAATGTATTAGCATAGAAAACACGATTTTATACTTTTCATATGAGACCTCTATTCAATAAATTCAGAAATAATATTCAGCTGTTTTTAATTTGAATTTTGACTAATTTAATCACATTAATAATATAACAGTCTTTAAAAAACACTTTGAAAAAAATTATTCTTTAAATAATGAATGTCAATTCTTGCATAATCTGTAATAAGTCTCCACAGATATGAGAGATTGATGTCTTTCATAAATTGATCTGCTAAGAATGTTACACTTATAATGAAAATTTGCCATGTCTGTTATAGTTGTTGTCATAATATCCATTATAGTCACGTTGCATTTTCTATAGAAATAACCTTATTATAAAGTCGAAAATGAGTGGATATCTTCTACAGACGTGTAGTTGAAATTCTTAGCCAAACGACGCGCAGTTGGAACATTTTCAAAATGCTGGATTCCGAAACTCAGAGTAACAGTTATAATATTTCCACGCGCAACTTTGCATAAATGAATATAAATGCTCTTAAAATATGATTAGCTGATCTTTATTGTGTAATTTGAATACTTTATAGTTTATTTTACCTCACAGCATCGTGATGTTGAATATTTTTATGTTACTCAAAAGGCTGACAAGAAGTGCAGCCTCGATCACGGAAGATCCCATCGTAAAAAATTATCAGCAATATTCCGTAAGTTAATGGCATCATCCAGTGGGTCAGGTAGGCCTGGCTTATTTAATACGTCGGACTAACGTGGCGGCTTCTAACCAATACATTCGGTTGTCAGGGAAGAACGTGTGTCCCTTTTGCCGTAATAGCCTAGAATGGCGGTCGAAAGTAGAATAGAGCCAATCAATGAAGATCCCAGAGTAAAAATGTAAAAGCGATATTCCATAAGCTAAAGTCATCGACCAGGGGTTGGCTAGGTTTGTGTAGTTTAATGCATTAGCCTCCAGATTATTCATTCGTCATTGAGTAATGATGGTTCATTGTTCAGAGTATTACACTGAAAATTATTTTTTTCTGGAGATACATTTTAGTGTGTACTATGAAAAGCTGTGTTTGAAAAACAGTATCACTAGGTATTGATTAATAATCAATTCAGACACTTTAGGGAGGTCTTTTTGCATCTGGGGTATCGTTTGGTTGGTAGGGAATTTGTACTTTTAGGCCATATTCATCTTCTGAAATCACCCGGTGGAACATTTCAATTCTCCCGCGGGGAATTATTTTCCCTCTGCGCCATTCGCTGAATTCATTGCTGGATTTGATCATAATGATTGAAAAAGTTTTGAAAAGATAACACAAAATAACCTGTTTCATATTTTCTTACATATCTTTTTGTAAAACGTTGCATATTCAACATAAGCTCGTCGAAGTAATAAATAAAAGAAGCAATCAACAATCTTATCTTTACATAATGATTGAATTTAATTGTTATTTTCTGATACATTGCGATAAACATTAGTTTTAATATTTAAACTTTTCACTCAATAAAAGCGTGATATATATTTAATTCTGCAGTGGGTCTAATAAAATTACAATATATGATGCATGTGAACTTCATACATTGAAGACTCTTAAGTTATTTAGTAAAGTAATTTTCATTTTGACTATTATCTTGTTCTCAAAGAAGACTCGGAAAAGGAGAGAAAGTTTTGAGTTTTGACAAACATTTCAGGGAAATTTGCCACTGTAAGACAGACCTAATTTTGTTTAGGTATCACAGAGACTGGGAATTCACTTTTCGAGGAATTTTTAACCTCAACGCATTCGTCGTATACTGAATTTCTTTAGCAGCAATTTGGAGTTCTATCGATCCTTAAAGAACAAATCCCTTGATCAAGAATGTAATGATATGCCAATCGGGATGACATGAATTTTTGTCATCTAATGGTAGAGAATAATTTTACAAATACAACACAAAAATCAATTGTCAATAATGCATAAAAGAAAATTACGATGCACCCAACATTATGAATATGTACACTGTTAAAAACTTCAGCATTTGCTGCATAGTCACTCCGGCACTATTATAGAATATCTCTATTCTGACCAACGAGAATGCTCCATAATGTAGTCAAGTAAACGTTTTCTATACAAGCGGTGGAGTGACTATGCAGCAAATGCTGCAGATTTTTAACAGTGTATAAGGAACTATGATATCTATTATGTGACTCCTGTACGTAAAAATTATTTTAGTCGCGTCAGCTGTTAATAAGAGAGCCAGAATAAGATATTCTGGTTGTGGCACAGGACACATTCTGCGAGGTTTGTAAAAAAGTGTCATTTGATTCTTGTACAACGAAATACACTATGCGAGTCAGTAGTCTCTGAATGTAATTAAAATTGCAATTCCAGAAAGAGGTAATGAGAACCAAACGACACTTATAAAAATTTAAAGAAATAAATAAACAGTACAGAGCTGAAAACATCCCGGATTTTTGAGTACCCTTATTCCCAAAAATAAAAATATTTCTTCTCAGAATTTCTGCATTAATTAACAACTTGGAACATTTCTATTCGAACTTAGCGGTATTTAAAATTTATGATAGTTGGAAGTTCTAAATGCATTAAAATAGTAGTGATTTCAGCAACGAACTATAATTGGGGTATAATCTGTATAAAAATAGATTTCTAGAGAAACGTTAGAAGTAAGGTGTTGTCTGCTGAGGAAAAACGGTACGTGAGAACTGAGTTACTTTCTTGACGGTAAAGGTCTCTGTGTTTATCTCGTCCTGTATCTATGCTTGCTTGACTGTCCGTGTGCTGTATTCTAAAGAGACCACTGCACACAGAGCTACAAGATTTACCAGAAAGTTACCTGAATGTCTGAAGTTATACAGCTCAAGGGCACTTCTTAGATCTTTTTATTCGAATTTATTAATTGAATTTCTTATGCGATTTGTAGCATTTTTGCATTTAGGGCGATCTTTCCACATTAATAAAGGGAATCCAGTATCAATCTTTTACCTCAATATAGTATATTTTGTCCTCTTTCCAATTGATATCAGATAAAAAATAATCCATTTTTATCATGACTTTCAATTCTTTTGTTTATGTGGATTTGTATTTTGTTATTGTTCTCGCTCTCATTTCTTGAATTCGTTTATCCCCTAGTCTAAAATCTAATGCGCCCTTTTCTTCATTCACTTTCTTTATTTTTAGTTGTAAATATTAGTAAAGTATATATTTTACAGTATTTATCGCGCATCAAATGCTCATAAAATAATTTATGCATTAAATTCATTTCTTGCATAAATTATTTAAAACAAAAAAAAATATATTTCAAGAAATTGTGTGAAAATAACATGACAATGTGTTGGTTGCATAATCAATAATTAACACTGAAACATGAAACATACATACATCACATTCCTTGCGCCTTTGCTATTAACTAGAGTAGACGAAATTGGACATTTTTTTAAACTATAAAAACAAGTCCATTAATTATCGATACGTAATCTATTCAACTAATTAAATTTCCTTGATTGAAATATAAAGCCGATATCGTTTTACGAAACTTGAGCTGATGGTGTTATCAGATGCACTCGTAGTCTAATTTAAACGTCTAATTATTTACAGAGTAAAAAACCAAGAAAAGATAAGAGCAATTATAATGATTTTTCTTTACAAAAATATCTCATGATAAGTTACATCGAAGCTAAAATAGTTAATAATATATCTTTCAATTTATACATTAAAATGAAACTCTCTTATAAAGTCAATAAATATAGTATTTTTTATGAGCCAATAGTTTATAATCTACACAGGAAATACATTTAGCGACTATGTCGTAACTTCTTTCGCATGTTTTTCCTATCGAAATCAAAAATATGTAGGCCATTTATTGTTAAAGTTGTCGAAAAATGAGTGTTTCTAAATATTCCATTATTGCAATTTTTATATGATGATATAGGAAACGTGTGCTATAGAATGACATTTAATAAATAGTAGCTCAAGTTCATAGCCTTTTAGGACTTTTTTAAAAATCTTCACGTTTGGATTTCTTTTAATCCATCCGAAGAATGAGAGTATATTTTTAACAAGAATTTAAAGTATATTATGGCAAAGTTACCCAATTGGTAATTGATTACAGAGTGTGAATTAAAAGGACAGAAAAAAACATAAGATGCCGCACTCTGGTGCTCTGTAAACGAAAAAAAGGGTTTTCATTCTATATTGAATATAAAATTAATATAAAGTTAAATTAAATTTGTTAAAACATGCAATGGGTTAGACTATGCTGGAAGCAGTCTTTTAGTTTTCACATTTGAAGATCTAACTTCTATCTGTAGTATTATAGTCGTCCGAATTTTTGGGTTTATACAGGGTGGTTAAAATTAAACTGACGGTAATCAAAGGCTCATAGCTCCGGTTCTACTGATCGGATCCGGAGATAACTTCAGACTCCCCAAAACGCTACGCCACTGGTTCGGTTGAACTCTCGAGGTGAGAATCTTATAATACAGCGCTCACCACGTAGACCATCTACGAATGCAAGTATTATGCTGTGTTGTCAATTTTATGCCAAAATAATGGTCATTTGTGATCTATGAATCCGTTTTAAGTTTTCCGCGTGAGAAGGCGAACTTAGCTGTATTTCCCAGCAAGATCCCTTTACATAGGATTTGCTTTACAAAATGTTGATCTGCATTCTTGGCAGATTCCTTGTGGATTTTTCAAAGTGCATTTTAGATTTTTGAAGTTTCTTATTCATTATTTGACTGGCTCTTAACAAAAAGAAGTTTTTCTGCAAAACTCTACAGTTGATTATAGATAATCTGTAATATTAGAACATGCATCAACAATAAGTATTTATCTGTAACATTCAAGATTACGTCGATTATAAAATCAAAATGTAAAGTAGCGGAGATGGAGACTTTCACCCTCTCGATGCGTAAGTAATTCGTCGCAATGAGCGTCTTTTACAGAATTTTTAATCTTTTATCACCGGTTCATTAAAGCAGAAATGTTTGACTATCGTAGTCGGGGAAAATATCCTGATTAAATCAGACAAAGTTTTCGCTAAAAAATAACTTGTGAGAATAACCAAATAGTATTAATTAGACGGAAAAATGCTTGCCCGAGAATATCTCGGGTTGCGCAGCGAGAGTGATAATATCCAAAAATGTATTAAATGTTGTGAAAAAACATACAGCATCTAAGAATTTAAAGCATTATTCCCTTATGGTTTAAATATATTATTTCTTTAATGGTATTATAAAATAAAACACAAGTGTATTTTCTATTAGTCATGAATGAGTGAAATCTACGTCGTCAATCTCTTTTATTATTATCCTATATAATGATAGAAACTTACTTATTATTTCAGTCTCAAATAACAAAAAATTGACAAGAAGAGGTCAGGTTACAAATTGTGCAATACGTCTTGAAATGTCTGGACTAAGACTCTCTGACGATTTCAATGCATTTTAGATTGCTGAAGTTGTTTTCCAACATTCTTTGGTTCCTTTCTAACAAGCTGAAACTGTGGTGCGAAACCCTAAAATTGGTTCTTTACTTGCCAGTCTCCAAATATTATTCCGTAAAATATGGTTTAATTTCTCCCAGGTTAAACACATTTTGAACCAGAAAATTTATTTGCTGTATCTTTATTTAATTAATTTGATATTATTTTGGAACTTTTTTGAAGTTACTTCTGAAAAATTGTTCTGCTTCTAAACATGTTTAACCAGGGTCAAATTAAACCACATTTTACTGAAGAAAACTGGATGATTCTCTGATATGCGATTGTCCTTGGTGCTGTTCATTGTAACTTATCTCACTTTATCTTTAAGATTGAAATTACCTTTATGATATCTCATAAATCCCATTTAACATGTGCTTTGCAATCTTTGTTCATTGACATCCACAAGATCTGTTTGTTACTCCATTTGTTGCTTTTGGTCCAAGGTAAAATTTCCGTAGCATATAAAGGCATACGTGTTCATCACTTTGATCACTTACTGTTAGTTTCATCCTGTTAAACTTAATATATATATGCATATATTGTAAAGAACAATGCCATATATCTTTTTAATAAAAAGTTAACGAAACAAACTATTTCCAATACAATCTATCAGTACGAAATATTTCAAGTCATAGGCGATGTACAATATGTAATAATTATTACTTATCGCAATTCACATAATGTTTTTTGAAAATATCGTAATATTAAAAACAAATGCTCATTTTACTGTTATGTATTATATAAATTGCATAGGATAAGTGTATAGAATGTAAAATGTTCACTTGTAATTTTAAGAAGCATGTTACAATATGATACATTATCACTGGCTAATGTCATAGTTGATTCTATGCATGGTTTCTCTCTTATTTAATATGCATATAATACACTAAATTTTAAAAATCATGCCTCTTAAAATTTTTGAAGAATAAACAGGGTCGTCCATAATTAATTCAAAGTTGTTTTATTTAATAGCCTTAATACTTTAACTACTTCCACTATTCAAAAATAGATTTAAAAATATCTTATTATGTAAAATAACATGCTTCATAAAAAAAAAAAATCAATTTTTTTTTTTTAAATTTTAAGCAAGATGTAGTATATACGACCCTCTTAAAAATTATTTAATTTGGAAAACAAGAAAATATCAAGTGACATATTTTAAATAACACCCTCAAGAATTCTAATGCATAATAAATCAACGAAACATTCTTCAATCGCAAATTAAGTTAGTGGTACAAAGATTTTCTTTTATCAATGTTACTTATTATTCCACAAGGGTAAGTCAGTGAAATTCCTTCTCTAAAAATGCTGATTTCACTACGGTTCATTAAATTAATTACGTCTAGTCAGAGATATTTAATTTCTTTTACATTATTTGTTTAGCTTTTATTTGAACAATTTGTGAATAGTAATACAGTAACATTTGTGGTTTTACTTCTATGCAACCAGAATAATGAAAAAAAGAAACAATTGTTGTTTTTGTAAGCAATGGTATGAAACAAAATTGTAAAAAAAGAAAAGAGTAAAGCTGAAATTGTGTTAAATTCCAATATAATTATTTTATTCCTCTCCCTCATTTTATTTCGGATATATACATTAAATTTTGTGAATTTCAAATTATTAGATACAAGTTATCGTTTGGTGAATTAGTCCTCAGATTCGTCCAGATAGTTCTCAGATTCTTTGGCGGATTCAGCCAAGACATATCTGGTTCGAATCCTGGCTCGAACTTTTTTCACACACTTGAAAATTTGCAGTTATCATGATTTATTTATCAATTCAATAATTGTGTTAAAATTTAATCTAATAAAGTGACAGCGTTTAGTGCAGTTCAAATAAAAACCTTCGATTTTTTTTGTGCTAATTCAGATATCAGAGCAAATGGTTAAAATAGTAAGGAACCAGTAACTTTGTTAAAGAGGCACTCTAGTGGTTTGAAAGTAAACATGGTGTAAGACGTAACTCTAGGCTTGAGGCATACTAATTGTCCGCGGTGCATTTTTAATTATAAGTTCACTGTTCCGCGAGTTAACAGTAGCCATATGCAAATTTATTTGCTCAGTCTGCCAGAGTATATATAGGGGAGCGAAAATATGTTAGAGTAGTAGTTAGTTAATCAGCGTTTAGTGGGTTATTTAGACGTTGGAGAGAGTGTGAGTTGGCGTAAGTAGATTTGGTGTGGAGAAACGGCCTGGATGGCTGGAGCTTAGCCTGGGAACAAGAACAGATTTAGAATGAGATGAAATCTAGGCGTGGATTTGAAAAAAACCATCGCAGCTTAAGCACGCTCCGGAGAAATGAAGTTACGTGAGTTAACTTTCGTCTTTATATTTAATAAAGATTGTTTTATTGCTATCACGGAGTGAGGGCGAAATTTATGAGATCTTGTCTGAAAACCCCTTGCCCGTTCTTGAATAAAAGCTCTGTATTTAAGGCCTATAAGATTCCTCGTGAATTCCCATTATTATAAATACTCCACAAGATTTGTTGGATGAAGTAATCCTCCATATTTGTCCGGGGTGGATCAGTTGATAGAGTATCGGCGGCTTCAGCCAAGACATCCTTTGTTCGAATCCTGGCCCGGACTTTTTTCACACACTCGGACATAGGTGTACAAATCTAGGCGAGAGCCTGCAGTCTCTCACAACAAAATTTTATTAATTTTCTTCGCTTAACTTTTTTTATCATTCTTACAAAAATTTTGACGCAATATTATACGAAAAATGACGAATATAATTTAGCGAATAAAATTAGCCCATTTCTGTCTTTCTCTCGATGATATAAAAAAAATATGTTTTTTTTTATTGTATTCTTAATTTTCTTTACTTTGATATTCTTACTTAAAACTCATCCAAATCATGACATGTGACTTTTTTTAATTAAATGTTTTGAAATTTTTTGACAAAAGAACTTTTTTTGCAAGATAGCCTAAATATTTGTCGATTGTCACATATTTCAACTTTTTCCTCCTTCAAGGTCGTTTCATTTTCTGTTGAGAAACTTTTTTACGAGTAAAATTTTTATTGGAACGTTTCATTCATGCACACTTATGAAAAAAGTCTTTCCACTTTGCATATCGGTAACTTACTCCCTCCATATAATCGTAAATGAAATCATTAATTTCACAATCAAAATATGTTTTTCCTGTTAATGACTTTACAATATACTATCACGTTTTATGATGATTTTAAATTGACAGGTAACAACCAAATTTTCCCATGCTGTTTTGAATTTCTTACGGACGATTTATTTAGTTTACAGAAAAATGACTAAATTTTAATAAAATTTAAGTTCATTTTGAATATTGATAAAACTACAGAAAATTTATTGCTATCAACTTTTAATATAAGGCTAATTCCATGAAAACTTGTCATGTGTGTCACACAGCTGGAAATCGCTATGCTTGTTGGCTATCAGTATTTTAGAACGGAAAATTGTGACTTATTTTATCGGAGATATCTCATCAATTGAATAACACGAGGCAAACCTTTCGATAATAACGGTGGCCAACAAGCATAGCGATTTTCAGCTGTGTGACAGACATGACAAGTTTTCATGGAAATAGCCATAAGTACTAAAATTTGCATATTATTTTATCATATTCATAAAACAATTAAACATATCAGTGCTCTCATGAATGCTCACGCATTGTATTGCTCACAATAATAATGATGCAAAATTTTACGTAAATGAAATTTGAATTTTTTATGCTCGTCAAATTATGTCAGTATTAAATCTTTATATGAAAGTAGAAATAATCACAGAGAGTCGAAAATGTTTTTGCGTAAATGAAGATTTGAGAATTCCACACCCTCTGAATCAAACTCTACACACTTAAGTTGCATAGTTGAAGTTTTCTATGTGCTTTAATTGAGTACTGGATTAACTGCATTTTTATTCTAAAACACATAGTGCAAAAAAAAAAAAAAAAATTCTAATTATGAGTTATAATGGCTATGAAATGTTGTTATATCTTTTCGTTCCTTAGGTTTCCTGAATCCGCTTTTGCTATTTTTACAGCGATTGTATGTATAAATATGTGTACATACTATCATTGTACAGTAAATACATAAAATTAAGTACACAAACCACCATACACATATGGGGCATTCTCACAATCTTTTGACTTTTATGTCCCTGAATAATAATTTTTATTTTAGTACATTTTCTTGTGTTTTTTATATCATATCATGGGGAACATCCCATTGCACAGGGTTCCCACTGGTCCGTTTTTTGAAAACCAGCAACATTTTAGAAAAAAATCCGTGGTAGGATTCAATTGCAAGAAAAACACTCTTCGCGGTATGTTTCTACGAAATTTATAAGGAAGATTTTTCTTTAAATAAAAGTGGTGTTCAAAAAACGGACCGAGTGGGAGCCCTGCATTGCATGCTTGCATAACAATATTAACGAAATAAATAAGTTTTGGACGATGTTGGGTGTCCAAATACCAGGAAAACTCCTATACCGTCCCGCGTCCCTGATGCTTATTTTTAAGTTTGCAGCTGTCTGTATGAAATTGTTTCAATAAAAGTAATTCGATCTAATTTTTTTATACGTAAATATGTAGCAAAAAATTAACCTGCACACATTTTTACGGTTGATATTATTTTTTGAACTCTGTACCTGGGTTTTTCATCCTTACCGTCCCTCTTGCTAAACTTATACAGAAAATCACTTCAGATGCAGACACAAAATTTTTTTCAAGATTTTTCTCTTGCAGAAGTATGCTAGAGAAAGAACGTCTAAAATTCTTTGACAGGAAATTTACTGCAGAATTGAAGTCAGCATTTAAATATCAATTTGAAGATCGTGGCTTTATTGGTAGTCTTACCGTCCAGAGGGTTTATTCCTACTCTTTTCGAGGTAAATTTTTTTTTTTATTTAATCCAATGTAAATAACTGTTTCTAAAAATCAATGAACATTGTGGCTACCACTTAGTCTTAACATGAATTGCCTAAAATAGGTGGTAATATTCCTTACCGTCCTTTTTTTCCCATTTCGTCCTTTTTCCCCTATACCATCCCCTTTTTTACGTCACCGTCCCTTCTTTAAAACCCCTTTAAGACAATGTTATACCAAAAGTTCGTACTAAAAATACTATATTGTTATTACTTCTTATTTGAATGCCCTGTGGGTACTATGCAAATTCATTATAAGTAAAAATTTACAAGAAAATAAAAAGTTTTAGTGGTAAAATGATAAGGAAAATTAAACTCACAAGTTTAACATAAACCTCAGTTAAATAAAAAAAAAATCGTTGCTGACCATTTTTTCTTTATTTTTAATCAATAAGGCATTCGTCTATCAGATTAATATATTATTTTAGCAAGTTTATTTTCACCAGAATTTTATTCCCGAAAGTCAAAAGATTTGTGAGAATACCCATATACATGCACACACATTATGTATGGATGTATGTATACCTGTATGTTTTCCGCTTCTTTTCGTTTTCAGAAAAAAAAATCATTTCTAATTTTACTATGTATGCATGTACGCAGTTAATGAACCCGATAGCGTTAAAACTGTGTTTCTGAATGAGCTCAAACTGTGGAAGTACGTTTTAGAAAATTGTCTAAAGAACTGTAAAAATGTCCTTACGAATCCTCAAACGATTTTCTTTTTTTAATCATTGGGAACGCATTTTGCCACCGATCCTGTCGGGAATACCACCCAAGATATATGTCAGAGTATAAGTGATAAATATAGACGCGATGCATTTAAACCTTCTGTGACTTAGAGATAAAGTCTCCAGATTGACTGTGGTAGTTCCAAAATTGAATTCATCTGAGTCCATTGAAAGAAATTTATCAGGATGGGTAAGGAATGTTGTATGTAGGTTTCGAGGGGGAAGGGGGGTGTTTCAATTTCAGTGGTTTTTTTCCGGGATTGCTCTCTTGATGCTCGTAGTTTGTAGACTACTTTTCGAATGGAATTTAATCAAACACTTTTTTGGCAGGCGAACTTTTTTGGTTGAATGGGTCAGAAATTAACCCTAATGCAGAATATTGTATAAAGTATTAGGAAAGCGATGTGCAGTTAATCCGCTTTTTTTTCACATCTACAGCCACCTGCCGAAAATAGAAATATAGTCTGTCTTTTATCCGCTGGTATGATTCTATTAAATAACATATCTATTTAATACATGCCCAAACAAAAAAAATTATATTTAAATACATTAAAAGAAAAAAAGGAAAATTCTTATTTAATTTATCCATATTTTTTATCTCTTAAACGTCAATTAAACGTTAAAATTTCGTTGAAAAACAACAAAAAATATAGGATTATATGCTCATATCCTATATAATAATTTTAATATCCTTTAGTAAATGCCAAAACGAAACACTATAAATTTTAAAACTTTAAAACAAAAAAGAGAAATTCTTATTTATTTTATTATTATTATTTTTTTTAACTTGCATTTTTTCAACGTCAATCATATATTATTTCCAATGAAAGTACAGAAAAAAATGACTATATGTACTTAGGAAAAATCATTCATATTCCTTGGATGGGAATTTATTGGCTTATTTTTATATTAAATTCCAAACGATCGTATGAAAAGAATTAAGAAATCAATGCAAATACGGATTTAAAATTTATTTTATTTTTCAATGAACCCTTTTATTTAAAAAGCGAGATATAATAAAAATAAATAAAAACGAAATCCACGTTTCGTAAAACCTTTTCTAAAAGATGAAAAGGTTTAATTTAAATTCAAAATAAACAAACAAGCATTAATATTTCAAAATCGAAGTAGGAATCATTAAATTAATTTTACTGGTTAGAAAAATGGCGCAATTCATTTTAAAATGATGTCGCATCTTCCATTAATTTGATGAAAAATAATATTTTATCTTAAAAAATAATGATACATTTAGTTTCAAGAATATTTTTTTCGAATCTTAAATATTTTTAACACTTTCAAGCATATTTGAAAATTGTTAATGACTTCTGTTGTCTCGATGTCTGTCTATACATGCTTTAACTCACTTAAATATTCTTTGATTACCATGAGCTTGGTATGTGTTATTGAGGTTTACCATAAGAAATTTGGTTTTGAAAATAGAAAGTGTACAATTTATACTGCTATAGTATTTTGTTCAATGGAGAAAATCGTTTTATTTTAATAAATTTTAAAGAAGTTACATTATATGAAACATGCTGAAATTTACACAGTGTGGCCGCTAAAGTTCGTTGTCACCCTAATAATTTCTGAACGGCAAGAGCTATAGCCATAAAAGTGGCGTCTAGATATAGTAAAGTAGCCATGCTCTATGAATGAAACAGCCTACGGCACCACCTGGTGGAAAACTTCGGAGTTAGCATTCCTATCTCGAAAACGGAAAGAGATACTGGATAAAACGTGATTTAAAGAGTTGTAGAGTATCATCGATTTAGTACGAAAAATCACCTTGTGCATAGCTGCCAACTTTTACGCTTTTTTCTTACCACTAAAATTTAAAAGACATTTTTACCTTATTAAATCGCAGATTTCGGCGATTATATAAGGCAAAAATTTCTATTGAATTTTAGTGGTACGAAAAAAGCGTAAAAATTGGCAGCTATGCCTTGTGAACATTAATGCGAAGAATAGAACGGTTAAAACGCGTATTCATTTTTTCGTGATTTTCTATACTGTGACATGACGAAACAACCTCAGAGAGAAAAAAAACTAGTTATAACAACATACCTTTATTTGAGATGTTTAAACTTCTCACCGTCAGCTGCAATGTATATTTGGATGCACATTTGTCTGAAAGATAAACATTTTTCATTCCGTTTATGATTTGTTACGTCACAGTGTAGGAAATAACGATACAAAAAATGCGCGTTTTTACCCTTCTATTCTTCTCATTAACGTCCAAAAGGTATCTTTCATACTAAATCGATGATGCTCTACAACTTTGAAAATCACTTTTTAACCTACCTTTTCCGATTTCAAGATGTTAAAGCTAACCCTGCCGTATTCCACCAGGTGGCGCCGTAGGCGGTTTCTTTCAAGAGGGCATAGCAACTTTACTATAAACCAGACACAACTTTTATGACTATAGCTCTTGCCATTCAGACATTATTGGTGTGACTACGGACTTTAGAGGGCACACTGTATATTAATGTGCAATACAACGTTCTTTCTGTAGGATATGGAGTGCATGACATTTATCGTTCATTTACAGAGATACACAAAATAATTCTTTTATATTATGGCCTATGGGGTAAATATTTGCAGTGTACTTTTATAATGTTTCTTTATCTAAAACCTAATGAATCTCTTGTGCAATGCTGCGGTGCACACAAGTTGCTTACCGTAGAACATGGAATACATAGAATTTATTTATTCATTTACAGGGGCAAAAAATAATATTTCGAAAATTAATATATTTTACGAAAATATAATATAACTCCTTCTGAGTTACTGGAGATTCCGTAAAGCATTCCTTTGTCTTCCAGAATCTCAGAAATCAAGATCTTTCTCAAATTTATAGAAAAAGTTCTTAAATAAAAGTTTTTGTTGTTGCCGCAATTTTCAGAAACGTTTTCGGACAGTTTATAGAGTACATTAATCTGATTTTTTCTACTCAGCATCAACACCAAATATCATTTTCTTTCCGATGCTGTTACTACTCAAATAAACATTTTCTTTATCAAGAAACATTTTAAACAGATATGTTAAACTAACAGCGTATAAAGAATATTTTTTGTTACTTTTGAATGAATAAATTGTCTTAAGTAGATGTAAAGTTTTACTGAAAAACTGCTAGCAACCGAAAATCCGATATTTCGTGTTGATACTGCGTTTAACCGCTTCCGTTCCGAAGCTAAAATAATAATACAAATGCTTACTCTTTGATTTTTCCAAACAAAATGACATTTTAAATGACAGAAAAAACATCTTTTCTGAAATTGATCGTTTAGGCGCTTAGTAATTTATGTCCAAAAATATGGATCTAAATCTACAAACCCCTTGAAAACACCAATTTAATAACCATTAACCTAATTTAACGCAATCACAAATTTAAGAGCTTTAAACATGTAAATAATGTACAAATACTCAAAAATGTTTATTGAAAAAGATTGAAGTTAAATACTTATCAAAATTTCTCACTTTCCCGGTCATACTATCTTTGGGGCATTTTTAGACATTTTGTAAACTCCGATGAAAATAACATTTATTTTATGTGAGAATCAGCTTAGATGCAGCCATTTATTCGTTTGCTTAGAACACAAAAAATATTCAGCTGTTAAGAAGTGATGTGAAAATGTAAAAAAAAATCGGACATTTTAGTTTTTATAAGGAAAAGAAGAGAGGTCCACGTTTGGGGACCCAGGGACCGAAGAGGTTAAGAAACTTAGTAATACACTACAGGCAGCAAAAGCGACTTTATGTGAGAATCAGCTTAGATGCGGCCATTTATTCGTTTGCTTAGAACACAAAAAACATTCAGCTATTAAGAAGTGATGTGAAAATGTAAAAAAATCGGACATTTTAGTTTATATAAGGAAAAGAAGAGAGATCCCAATTTGGGGACCCAGGGACCGAAGAGGTTAAGAAACTTATTAATACACTAGGGGCAGCAAAACCCCCTCACTGACAAGCCCGTGTTAATACGTTCACTAAGCTCCAGGTTTCACTGCAATACAAGCAATATTTAAATTAATATAATTCTATTGATTTAATGTATTTTTAATACATTGAACAATGATTAATACTTCCAAGGATTGCATTCATATTCGTTATTAAGTTATTTTATAAAATGTTCAAAGAATCATTTTCTTTTAGCATTTAAAACAAAATGCAGAGAAAACAATATTACAATTTTGCCCTTTTCCAAGACAGTCGGAGGGTTTTAAGAAATTCTTCTTTAAATCTTGTAAATCTATTTGTTTGAAAATACATTTGAAGTTTGAGATTTTGAAAGATAAAGTAACGTTTTTCGGATTCGTAGTTAACTCGAACAGATTACATTATATCGTCTGAATTTCCATTAAAGTTCTTAATATTTTCGGAATATTTTTATCACAGTACAATGGATATTATTATCTTTACGAATGCATCTGATGCTTGAATAATAATAAATTTGATACAAATTCTAAACAAAATAAGAGGGATAATAGTACTGGTTGAGTTGAACAATTTTGGTATAGGAAAACCGGAGTCGCAATTTCATTATTAGCTGAATGTATGCAATGCATAACGACAAGATGGAGAAAGACAATGCATTGTCTTTCTCCAAGAAGAAGAAGGATATTCGGTCATAACTTTACATATGTTAGCGAAAATTTCATCATTTACTCTATATATCATCATTTTGCTATGTATGAAATTAGATGTTATCACGGAAAGTGATGGAAGTATACTGTAATTAAGTCAATGGCTCATACGTACTATTGGCTACTTTTTTAAATCAGTCAGAATCTGGCTTAGCGTTGTTTGAATTTTAACAGGTGATATTTAAAGTATTCCTCGAGAAATCATCACATTTAACAAAAGTCAATATATTGAAAAATCATTGTATATTGTTAACACATTACTAACGGGCAATTTTTTATCAAATCTGAATTTTAAAGCAGTAGAAGCTTCTCCCTGTTCTGAAAGTCATTTGTAAATTGGTGTTCGAGATAGGTTTTCCAAGTTTATGCACTGATAAATATCTTCCAATGAACGAATTTAATATAAAATGCTTTATAACCTAAAAAAATATCGACAACATGATATAAATGCATTTTCTGTCACGCCCTTAGACAATGATGTTTTTCTGAATGAAAACAAGAATTTTCGTTTCCCGTCGTGAATGTGTTATGTTATGAAAAAACTGCGTTATGGGCTTGGAATAAAACAGTCTGAAGTTTTGATTGAATAATTGAATTGTTACCCTCATTGTAAAATCCCAATATTGGTAAGGCTGGTACGAGTCAATGAATTTCCTGACCAGGAAAATCTTCGTTATCAGTATTTTCGTATTGAAAATCTCTCCTTAAAAAAATCGAAATTTCGCGTGTTTAACCTAGGCTTATTTTTCTACAAAAATACCAATATTTAACCTGGAAAGTTCCATAATAGCCCTGTAATAGTGTTTTTATGTAAAATGCCTGTCTTTTAAGGGTACATTTCTAAGAGACTTTTAAGTGGTTAAATATGATCTTTTGAATCCTTAAATTTCTTTTATGGTTAACGTAATTTATATAACGTGCTTGATTTGTTAATTATGATAAAAGCCATGTGAGACGTTAGTTCCTCTACAAATCTATGTCATGCGAAAACAATAATAGTAGTATTATATGATTTTAGGATAGAAAAGTAAATCATTTATTGCGAAAATCTTAAAAATACCCTTATTCAAGTTAATTAAAAACCGAATAATATGATAACTATCAGGCAAAAAAAAAATCGTACTATTATAATCTACTAAATTAGATGAAACAAGCAAACACTAGTTTAGAAAATCCCTTAATTATCTCGTAGCCTTAATTTATTAAAATATAATTTTACTCTTAATACCAATTTTCTCAGAAAACTTACTCCAATACATTTAAAATTTTAATTAAAATTATTTTAAGCTGCTATTGCCGAAAGGCTCAAGTTCTATTAAAAATTATGAGAAACTAAGAAAATTATGTAGTTTATTTAAAGCATTTTAATGAATTTCAAAAGGAAGAAAGAAGAATATAACGATGATAGTATGATTTTAATGAAAATTGAAGAAAGAAAATAACCTGACTTTTAAAATGATCTAATTATTTTTAAAATTTACAAAAATAATTTTCTAATTTCATACATAATGATAAGTATTTCTTTTGATTAGTGGACATTTTCGGTTTAAAGAACTACAACAAAATATTATGTGAAAATTCAGTCCTCTCAAATATATTTTGTAGGTTCATTTTGTATGAAGAATAATTTTTGAAAAATTAATAAGAAATGTATTTTAATAAAACACTGCTTTGTTATTTTACATGGTATAGAATTATTGGGATTACAAATCCGTTCGGTCCGATTTTAAAAGATGGCGCAGACGGTTTAGAATGTTTTATAGTGACAGCTAATTTCGGTAGTTTCAGAGAGGCTAGACATCTGTCAATAATATTCAGTTTATATCGCTTTGCGCTTCATACAAAAAACTTGTTTTTACGCTGGTGAATATGTCATATTTTGTGTTGAGATTTTAGTTTTCTGCTTTCATTTGAAGAAAAGTGCAGCTGAAGTCCATTGAATGCTTGTGGAAGTTTATGGTGACGTTGCTCCAAATGATAATTCATGTCGGTAATCATTTCGATGTTTCAAGAACGGTGATTTCATCGTTCAAGACAAGTCTCGTTCTGGACAGCCAAAAAAAATTGGAAGACAAAGATTTACAAGCATTTCTGTATGAAAATCCGAGTCAAGCGCAAGAGGATATTACAGAATCATTGGGAGTGAGTCAACAAGCCGTTTCCGTGAGATTGAAATCTATGGAAATGATTCAAAATCAAGGAAATTTGGCGCCTTATGAACCGAAACCGATATATGTTGATAGGACAGTTTTCGCAAATACATAAAAAATATTTGGAAACGCTCAAGTGGTATGATTTACCGCACACTCAGCATTCTACGGACATTGCTCCTTCTGATCACTGGTAGTTCCGATCGACGCAACACGATTTATCGCGTCACTGGTTCATTTCTTTCGCAGAAATCAAAAGTTGTCTCTAAAATTGGGTCGCCTCAAAATACGAGTTTTGTTTTCGAGATGGAAATCGAAAATTGCCTGATAGGTGGCAAAAAGTAATAGCCAGCGAGGGACAATGCTTTGCTTAATCTGTCCATTCATTTTGTTTTGAAATAAATGTATATTTGGACACAAAAAAACGAGCCGAAATAATTTGTACTCTCGATTTAATAAAATTATGAAGGCATCAGGGCTCGTACGCATCAAGGACTTTCAAGAACCTTTTATTTTGTAAAGTAATATTTGCCTTATTTAATGAAAATAAATTCTATCTACAGCTATAGCGACCAGTACTTTACGAAATTTCTGGTACTAAAACATCAAAAATTCCGTGAATTTCTTGATGCGTACGAACCCTGAGGCGTGATACAATAAAGGCAAAAAAACCTTGTTAATAACACAGTAAAATTAAGAAATCTAAAGGCCTTTCGAGAAAACATTCACTTTAATCTTCATGCGCAAAACAGATGTGATACCAATTTGAAAGAAAGAGCATAATTTAGTCTAATCGTTCGTAATCGCGTCTTCTTTGCGCCTGAAGATGAAATTTCAAAAGACCTTGCGTATTTTTTAAATTTAACGGTGTTATGAAGAAGTTGTTTTTTTTTTACCTTTATTAAATTATATTATAATGAGGGTTGCCAGTGTGACATCCTATTACATTCAGAAATTTCGAATTCACGCCATAAATTCCGAATAGTAATTTTTGATCTTTTTATTGAAAAACATTTCTTGGTTACATTATGTAAAATTTCTTCTTCTGGAATTTCTGAATAAAAAAAGAACCCAGACACGCAGTCCTGTTATCAATGCACAGATGGTCATCATTCTTAATATTTCCACCGTACATTTAAAATATTTCCCTGTAACCGAAACTACATTGTTTGTGTACACGTTAACATCATTTATACACATTTCATAAATAATTAGCGAAATAGCTGCTACAGACTTATGGGAAATAAATATAAATATAAAATTCAAAATGTTACCAAAACTTTGTCGGTTCCCCAAGTTAACAAAAGTTTTTGCAAACTATCCTATATTTAGGATAATGGTACAATAAACTAAAATGAATTGCGGCTACTAGGATTCTATGCGGAGTTAGTTACCCCCCCCCCTCCCCCCAACGCCAAAAAAAGTAAAGTTTACTCTGCTGTGATGGTGATATTGACAAAATTCCATAATACTCGATGAATATCGACAACATTCTCAAAAAGGTAGACACAGGACAGATTTAACACTAGAACGTCCTGGAAGGAGTCGCCCCGACTCCGATCATATGATAAACTGTCAACTGGGATCAAATTCTTCTATAAAATAAGTTAAATTTAAACAACGCAGATTTATGTTAAATAAATCAGTCAAATAATTTAAAATAAAAATTCTGGTGTCAAACATTTTTATGAAATTTGAGTAAAATTTCCGGGCGCTCTAGTGTTAAAACATTTTTTGGTCCAAGAAATCCTAGTTTATGATTGTATAAATTGCGCACATGTATTTCCGAAATACACAGCAATACAGAATTCTATACAGCAATGATATGTAACACATATCATGATCACATTTGAAGATAATTTTCGCATGTTTTACTAAAAGTTACATAAGTTAATAAAAGGAAAAATCATGTCAGCTAAAATGCTTGGCAGAAATTAGTCAAATTTAAAAATTAAAAAATAAAATTAAAACAATAAAATTGAATTTAAATAATTATATGTAACACTTATGAAACATAAAATCTATGTTAATAGCAAAACAGAAATAAAAAGTACGGTAAATCTGAGCTCTCCTGTGAACCTAAAGATAATAAAATATTTGTTAAAGTATGTTTCTGCTTTTATTAATGTTGAGTGATATTTTCTCTACTTGAGACCTTTAATTATTGTTTCACCAGAGTTCCCAAGTTATGGCTTTTTTTGTTTATTCAAAATATATATCACTATTTTATACTACTAATATTCGCTTTATTTAATGACAGACATTCCTCGATTAAATGAAGCAGAGATTACTAGTCGGATAAATTGGTAAATATTTAAATAAAGGAAATTTTACAAGCTGGCGGCACTATCTTCCGTAAGACTGGGTTATTTTGACAAGAGTCAACATTCTTTATCAACATTGTTTATCTTGGGTTAAACCGATGCAGCTTTACGGAAGACTACTGGTACGTTTTTGCCATTATTTGAGGTTTAATATTGGTACACTTAAACGAAATGTGCTATCGTAAAGTTTCAATTGTGAAACAATACTAATTTTAATAAAGACATATTACAAAAAAGATAAATATTCATAATATTCATTTAAAAATATACATTCTACTATAATAAAGGCATTTAGAGCAGAAACTTAACTATCCGACATTCCTTATTATTCTGTAATGATTGTGTTGTGCAAAATTTATCTCTTGAAGAATGCAAAGTGCTTCAGACAAGTAGTATGCTAAAACGGAAAACATACATCACTTAATAACACCCAATATACTTTATAAGTATGCACACTGTGGTCAGAGTTAAACTTTCTTTGAAGAGTTTTAAACGAAAAGCATATAAAATCAACCATATAAGTACAGCATATAAAAATCCGCAACAAACATTCCAAATCATCGAAAAAGATCTCCCCCACCCATTGCTTTAGTACAGGAGGCCATACTTACAGCCACGTTATCACACTAGCAATACATAGAAAATTTCAACATATAAGTTAAGGGATGTAAGTTTCAAGCTTTACTTATACAAAATCGGTTAAGTAGATGTAAGTATAGCTTCTCATACTTAAAGATTTGGGATTGATATGAGAGTAACGTATCTGAACTAATTAGATGTGTAGTCCAAAACATGTTCAAAAATTAAATGTTGTCACGTAACTAACGTAGACATTTAAAACTGATTCAATAAAGTTGATTTAAATTATAACTAAACCATTAAATTTAAAAAGTTTATGGGGGTTTCCTATTTTAAGATATTTCAGAAAACTGTCTGAACTAGACAATTGTTTACATCTTTCGCAAATCAACGAACTCTTATATTTTCATATTGAATCTACCAATATATTTCTTGCATAAAATGTACCTATGTATAATTTTAAAAATCTTTTTCCTGTAAAAATCATTCCAAACTGCTGAACGACATAAATATATGAGAAAATATGTGGAAAAAAATATTCAAACAACTTAAAACAAAATTTACTTAGTCACAATCTTGAAGAAAATGTTACGCATTAGAAATAAATTTAAAATAATTAAAACAAAACATATCAACACTTTACAAGTGCTTCGTTCAATAATAATGTTTAGGAAACATCTAATGCGTATATGTAGAAAGAAAATTAAAAATGTCTAAAGTAATTTTAAAAGGAATGAAATTACTTTTATTATTTTATAAAATTTGTTAAAAATATAAATCTCTCAGAACTTTATATATGTATTATACGTCCTTATGTTGTTATTTATTTTTATTTCACTTAGTTTAAATTTAAATAAAACAAGAAAGAAAAATCGTGCATCAAGCATTAATTATGAAACATTTTTCACCACAGGGAGGATCCTGTAACTAAATTTTACCGTTTATAAAGAGAAAGATGATATCCAAGGAAACAATTTGGAAAATAAATCACAAATTTGAATACCCAAATTTAGCAATTATAGCCAGAAAAAATATCCGAATTCTTTTGTGAACCTCTGTATTTGATGTAAACATTTTATACACACAATCAATATGCATAAATTTGGGTATTTTTAAAAAAAGCATACCACAATTGGGAATGTACTTGCAGCAATTATTGCTTCAAGCCAATACTTTAAGAGAATTATTTTCTGTGTCCCTGTAACTGAACGCTAAATACTATGCACACTATACTTTTTAATAAGCATGTTGTAGTTCACCTCAGTGAGGTATATCCTTTGCATTATGCTTCAAGTACTGCGACAGTATTAAAATACTCTATAAATGATTTATCCTATAGACCTTAATATAACGGAATACTTTTGACTGCCACTGCAATTATCTATAAAGGCTATACGCTGCATTTTCAAACCAAACATCTCACGCTAAACATAAATATCATATGCCAATTGTATGGCAATCCGAGTACATTTACGCTAGTTAAAGCGAGGACAAACAAAGAGGGGTAGAGAAAAATTGAATTCATAAACACTTTTCAACTATATTGGAAAAGTGGTGAAAAGAAAATGTTTCTTTAAATCACTAATATTATTCAATTTCACTTATGACAGTTTCTAGTGCATAAATTTTATAAAATGGATCACATATACTTTTACAAAAAACAAAACAAAAAAAAAAAACAAAAAAACAAACGAAGAATAAATGAAAAAAAAGAAGAAGCAAACAAACATTCAGTTATATGTCAATTCATATTTTTAGGAATAAATTACGCTGCTTTCTTTCATAAATACAAGTACAGTGAAACCCGGTTAAGACGCGTTTCAAGGGAGTGATCAAAAGTCGCGTATTAAGCGGGATCGCGTATTAAACGTGATTTCTATAATGTTGTAGGAATTGGGCTTATTTACACATTTAATCACCTAAATGAACTTCAGAGCTTTTATTTATACGTTTACGGTTGAAAATTGTATCTTTTACATATATTCAGATTGAAATTTAATTGTATTTCACTTTGTTGAATCCGCATTGTTTCTTTTTATAGGACAAACTGGAATAACAACAGAAAATAAATATAGATTCCAACATAACTTTATTGTCGATTAATGCGTTGCAACCAAAAATAATTATCCTACCAGACTCATTTTTTTAACAGAAAGGAAAATAATATTAAATCTTTGAAGGCGAAAGACAAAGAATTTTAGGAGGTGGGATCAAAGAAGGATTCCAGTTTTGCTAATTTAGCGGGTTTTTTTTAATTAAAAACATCTACCACTATTTCCGATTAGTAATTTTCGCCTTAATTAATCTATTGTTAAATAAATTAAATATTATTCGGAAACATTGTTTTTTATTTGAATTATAAAAATCCTCTAAATCGGTAACACTCGAGAAAAGAGAAGGAATTCGCATCTTGATCAATGAATTCGCGTCTTAAGCGTAATTTTTTCCTCAAAGAACCGAAAATTTATCGCGTATTAAGCGGGATCGCGTCATAACCGTTCGCGTATTAAACGTGATTTTTTTACATTAGCCTTTTAGGCGAAGTTCAAGGGATCCGAAAAAATCCGCGTATTAAGCGGAATCGCGTATTAACCGTGAGCGTCTTAACCGGGTTCCACTGTACTGTCAATGCTTTGGAGATAGCAAAACGAACGCAAGTAGAAGAGAGTGCTATATAGAAAAATAACAATTTGATCAACTTATTTAATTTCCGGACTTTGAAAATTCTACATAAAGAGTTCTTTGATTCTTAGATGTTTTAAAATGCATTAAGAGTTTAGTTCAGATAAGCTTCTAAATATTCCTTTCCGGAAAAAGTTGGGGCTTTTATTGTCGAAAAATTAACAAATATTAGTTTACAGTTAACTTCAATGCCTCAGCATACTTGAAGGACAGAAGTAAATTTTATTTACTTTCATTTATGTATGCTTTCGGTTGCTTTCCATGTTTATGTAGGATATTTATTTTAATCTTTAAATAATTGTGTTTTATTATAATTATATTCAATATTGTGAAAATGTTATACGGAAAATATTTTTTATGTCAAGAATCATAATAAATGGAAATAGTTGATATCTGGAGGTATTTTCTTAAAATCAAAAGTACGTTTAATTTAATGCTTTATCTACTAACGATACTTATAAGTACCACTAAAATAACTTATACAATTCAGTTAATACATCGATTAGTTGTAATACAGTTTAGAATGGGTTATAGATGCATACAAAAAATTATGAAAATCACACAAAACAAAAATATTTTTAAAAGGGTTTTTTCTTTTGCCTCTGCATCTTTTCAACTGTCTTGGCGTTGGAGGGGAGAATTTTTCAATAAGGAAATATTTCTGTATTTCTATTGTAAGAACATTATATTTATACATTTCCTAATTCTACAAAATATTAAGAAATTATTTATACATCAATTAGTAGTAATGCAGATTAGAATGAGCTATAGATGCATACAAAAAAATTATAAAATTTACACAAACCAAAACTATTTTTAAAAGGATGATTTCTTTTGCCTTTGCATCTTTTCAACTTTCTTGCCGTTGGAGGGGAGAATTTTTCAATAAGGAAATATTTCTATATTTCTATTGTAAGAACATTATATTTGTACATTTTCTAATTCTACAAAATACTAAGAAAAATATTTATACATTGATTAATAGTAATACAGTTTAGAATGAACTATAGATGCATACAAAAAATTATAAAGTTTACACAAACCAAAACTATTTTTAGAAGGATGATTTATTTTGACATCTTTCCAGATTTCTTGACGTTAGAGGGGGGAGAATTTTTCAATAAGGAAATATTTCTATATTTCTATTGTAAGAACATGATATTTGTACATTTCCTAATTCTACAAAATGCTAAGAAAAATATTTAAAACAAAATATTTGAGTGGGGTTAAAAATATTGCACAAAATTGCTATAAATTCAAATCTAATTAATCTTTGTAAAATTCTTTTAACATTTATTAAATGATTACGTAAATCTTCTAATGTAGTTTCAAAAATTCACGAAAAATGCTTTAGAAGATAAAATTTTAATGAATTCATAATTCAGTACATACAGGGCTAAAAACCAGCTTTAAAAATGAGAAATTCAAAAGGATGCAGTTATGTATTCCTTTCTAATTATACATGCATACACCAGTTGCTTGGAATCAGGGGGTGCTACATAATTTTACTACCAGTATTTACACCAGTTGCCAGTTAATAACCAGTTATTAGTACCAGTTAATACGCTAAATTTTGCCTTATTTAATCCTATAACGCTCAAAAATTAAAGAAAGCCAAATTTAGTATATATTAATACTTATCGTAAAATGACGCAGCATCCCATGACGGTACGCGAATGGCATACACACACCTTCTCACATATCAACACACGTTTGTGAGTTGATGTATTTACTTCTATGCACTTAAATGTGTGTACGTCTGTCTTACAGCAAAACGATGTCGGACTAATATTTTTTATATTGAATATCTTAGTCAACATTAGCCAGAAGTATTGCTCAGGGGCCTCCGCGGCCGAGTGGTTAAGACTCCGCGCTGCTAATCGCTTTAGAGCGTAGGAGGCTTGTCGGGTTCGACTCCCGCTGGCTCCATTGCACACTCTTTGTGGAGCTCCCGGATGTTAAAATTCTCTGTGCTGTAAATTTCATTGTGCTATCTCGTCCCTGTATATCGACGATGACTTATTAGTGGGCCTTGTTGTCAAGCACACAAGTCTGATGTATGTGTCCAATAAAACAAACAAGCATTGCTCAAATATTACTGCTTATATATTTTCTGAGTATTACGCCGATATTGCTAAGAAGAAATTATTCAATTGATTGCCCATATTTCACTTGTAAAGCACTCATTTCTTCAATATTGTATTTTCATTTGAAATATTTCCATTGCAAAGCCAGTGTTTAACAAATATTTTATTTCATTCCAATTTTTTGAGATTATTGCAATTTTGGCACCAATATAAGCCATACTATAACAGATTTTGTTTCACTACTAGGGTTATGATTTTTTTAAATGGAAAATACATTTTTCAACATATCTATGTGTTCTGCTATGTGTCAGAGTACGCTACTGTTGTCTTTATCTGACAAAATATCGATTCTGATGTTACTCTCATTAATCATTTACTGCGAATGGGATAAACGTTTGAAATATTTTTATCAAGTTATCGAAAACTAGCTTACTCTGCTAATTAGAGGATCAAAGGAGATTATTACTGACCGAAATGCAATAAGCTTTCTAACTGGATTCTCTGACGTAAATTGAAGGATCTTTTTTCACGATTCCATGTAGCATATTAGAATATCATATTTAATTTTTAAAATTACTTTTTAAAACAACACAACTATAAAACATGTTTCTAATATTGTTTAAACTACATGCATTTTGGTGATACATTTAAATACAAATAATGTTTGTTTGTTTTAATTAAGGGAATAACATTATTTATCTTTTAGAAAGACTAAAGTATGTTCAATAACTTGAAAGGAGATAAGAAACGGTAATATAGGCAGTTAGAGTAGGTAAGTGTAAAGTTTCGCACGGTTCAAAGATACGCATTAGCTGATTTACTATGAAGCAAAATTTCTACAGTCATGATCGCTAGGTAGCAGTTTTGTCTCAAGTGTAGTAGTTGTGTGTTCAAACCTTGTAAAAAAAAATAGCACTCCATGCTAAGAAAAAGAGGTAAGTTTAAATTTTCGGATTTTGATATAATATTTAAAAAAATTAACTTTAATGTTTAGCTGACAATACCTTGAATTTTTATAAATCCAAAAATTCAATGGTGAACGGAAGCTTTTTAGCTTCTAAATGCCATGTACTTTACCTTTATAGCATTTGTTTAAACTTGTAGATAGCCGGTCAAGCAAAATACTGCAAAATGGGGTAAAAGCACGCATCCGTCTTGGGGCAAAGATACGCACAAGTTTAAGGTGCGGGTCTTTGCCCCATCGTTTTAGGTAGATGCAAAGCTTTCCACAATTACCTTGTGGAAAACTTTATACTTTTGTAAGTTAGTATTCAATAAAAATAATAACTACTTAAGTGATATAAGCTAGTTAACTACCTTTTCCTTTTTCTAGTTAAGTGTTTTTTGAATATAGAGCGAAGGTATTTAGTATCTACCTACCTACTTTTAAGCATCAATATTCTTGTTTCATGAAACGCTTTTGTTTTATGTCTTAATCCTTAACTCCTGTTAACGGTCTCACAGACCGCTTCTATATTCAGTTTTCGCAGTTAAACTTGTAATTTTCAGTTTAACTAGATATTAGTTTAATTTGGATTCATTTGGAAACTTAATAGTGATGCTAAAGACCTCTGAATGAGGGGATTTTTATTATAATAGTCCTTTACATAAAGTTTAGCTCGGAAAAAGTGCCTTATGAGAGCCCTTTTATTCATTCTACGATCAAGCGGTCTCTGAGACCGCTCACGGTATTTATGTATTTATGCTACAATTTTTGTCGCAGCAGTTAGCTGCTCTTTGCGGTCATACAGACCGCTGTTTTTTCCTTTTTTGCGGTGTAACTTGTAATTTTTTGTTTAACTATAGATACTAGTAAAATCTACTAATGCTTTTATATAACTCATCCGTTATACTGAAAATGGGGCAAAAACTCGCTCTAATGGTGCAAAAATAAGCACTGCGTATCTTTGCCCCACCACTGCGTACTTTTACCCCAACCGGTGGGGCAAAGATACGCAGAGCAATGTTTTTTAAAAATTGCAATTTCTCATGATATTATAATTTGACAGAATATCGGTTAATGGTGGCACGCGCCCAATGCTCTAATATAACATTTTAATCATTCATCACATAAGTTTAGACCAATGTGTTCGTTAAAAATCAAAATTTATGGAACGCGCGTAACTTTACCCCCACCTACTCTATAGTAGAAGAACTAATGAGCGCTATGTACAAAATGAAGGCTAACGAGTGCGTTTGTCAGTCGATATGTTTGGTTCACTGAACTTTAACCACTTGTGAGAAACTAATTGCTAGGTATACGCACCAGCATCACGAGATGAAAAACTTGCCGTAGTCCAGCAACCAAACAGCCTCAGATTTGCTCATAAACATAGTATACATTGAATAAAAATAACACAAAAAATATAAACCTGACAAACAATAGATGTACAAATACATATAAATACGCATTCAAAAACTATAACTGTAAACCGAAAGTGATAAATATAAAATAAAGGTAAAACTTAAATTACAAATAGATGAATATATGTAGAATAAAAAATATTTCTCAAATATTAAACTTTCGATCCTAAAAATATTTTTTAATGCAAGAAAAGTGCTTTTTTAATGTATTATAGTTTTCTGTAAGTTTTAAATAGTTAGCTGGATTATTGAAAATATTTGAATATTAACTGTTAAATGCTTGTGAAATTTAAAGTACTGTACCACTAGGGAACATTTACCATATGCATAGTGAATTATTTTACCTGATATAGGACAACATATGGAGTTTGATTCATCTTTATTCCATATTTTGTGAAGAAATGTCAGAATACTTCTACGACTTATTAGGTAATATGGTATAATAGCGACCTAACTTTACGAATCTTTGAGGAAGCTACAGTTAATGAAGGCTAAATTTATTATACCCAAATACGTTCACCGGAAGATGCTTGGTTGATGCGAAACTTGTATTACATGGCAAAATTGCAACTTCGTATTCGTCCTGAAAACGTGTTGTGAAATATTATAGCTGTATAAATGACTGTTGCAATGAAGTTTAATTTTTGTTGCAGTCTGTATGACTAATACCAAAATTTTAACATTTAATTACCCAAGAAGCAACGCGACGTCTTTTAAACATGGTTATAACATGGAACCATGAATGAAGAAGAATTGGCATACCCTCAAAATGGTGAAGATTCAACTGTAACCGGTTTTGCAGTGGCTAATTACCACCGGGGCAAATTTCCACCAGTAAAATTTTAATATAAATTTTCTGCTTATTTAAACACCTTATTAACACAGAATTTCAGTCGTAATTATGGACAATAACATACATTTATTTTTATTTTACAGCCCGATTATGACAATCTAAACAACCTCCTATCAATGAAAGAGACTATAAAACCCGGGACAACTTCCACCAGTAAAAACGAATAGAAAATTTTACCTTATTTGTGAGAGAAATTTTGCATGAATAAGCTGCGCAGATAAGGCGAAATTTTCTATTCAAAATTTACTGATGGAAGTTTGTTTCAGCGGTAATCAGAAACTGTTGATCCGATGAACATAATCAGCCGCCATCTGGTGAAAAGATCATCAGTTACTTCCCTCTCAACTGGTAGACCCTACATTATATGTATCCTCTGCTTTATTCATAATTCCCTTGGTTACACGTAAAAGTATTGAAAACGATCAGATTATACTTTTCAGCGACATCTAAGTATTCATCTCGCTCGCGTTCTGTATCGTGGTTCAACGAATTTTCAAAAACTGTGTCTTTTCCAAAATTAGTTTTACAGAAATGTGCTAAGAACGTGCAGATTGACCGAACTCACGCCGTTTATGACGTTATTAAAAATTTCGGTTCTACTTTATTTAACCCTTTATAATCTGACGGTACTTTTGAGTATAAATAAAGCACATTTAATCTAAAATTTTATTAATAGAACAAGTAGATTATATTTTTCATTCAAAATTATTTTCTCGATCGCATTAAAAGAATTTGTTATTTGTCCCTCAATTGCCTTAAGACGAAACGTTCATGGAAAAATATGAGATTAAACATGTTATTTACATGCATGAAGTTCCACATGAATTCGTGAAATTTGTCTCCAGATATTCGAGAAAACCTTTAAAATCGAAAATATCAAGTAACCTTTCGTCATATAGTGTATATATTTATATAGCTTATATTATAGTTTATTTTATATTACGAGGTTTGTAACGCAAGCAGTGTTGCCAGTGGGCTACCTTTTTTAAATTCAGATTTCTTGATTTCCCCCGCTTTTCTGAAACGGTAAAATTACCTTTGTTTTCGCCTTAATTAACATGTCATTAAAAAAGGCGCATTTTACCATTTCAAAAAAGTGGTGCCAAACAAGAATCTGTATTTTAAAAAAGTAGCCCATCTGGCAACACAGAACGCAAGTATTGCAAATGTAAGAATAACTTCATCAATTATTGGCATATGTCGATCTAATTCAACATTTATCTAGAACAACTTGGTCTCAATACACAAACACAGGTACTACTAAATGTAGATTCAATCACAAACAATGCATTTACTTAACGTCGAAACCAACTCTCGAATTCTCTAAGGAAAAATTCAGGTAATAATTTCTGTTTAGAATCCAATAAATATCTGCAATGGTAAAGAAGAATTGTTATAGTTGAAGAGTCAAACAGAGACAATCATTTGCTGACACGGGTGAGGTGAAAGTAATTGTGAAGATTCGGGTAGAAAAGTCCACAACTGAATGCTTTTCTACGAGGATTTGCGAGTTCAGTTCATAGTTGCAACAAATGCATCATATTGTGGTAGAAAGAATAATAAGTAGTATCTAAGTATTCAGAAAGAGTTTCTGTGGAAACCAGGGCTCGTACGGGTCCTTGAATTTCCAGCCTAAGAAATTCTTCGGTATCTCTATTTTCTTATGGAAAATCTCTCCTTAAAAACGGCGAAATGTCGCGCGTTTACACATGTCGCGCGATTTATTTCTCTTTTAAAAAATACTGATATTTCCCTTTGGAAATAACGGTCCCGTATGAGCCCTGCAAACTTCTAGAATTAAAGCGAAATATGTAAATTAAAATTTCCTTCCCGTACAATCTTGGCATATCTTATAATTTTACCTTATAACAATCTATGTACAGTCGTGGGGAAAAAAGTAAACACCCCCTACTAACTCCTCAACAAATTATCGTAGAAGAAAGTTACTGGTACCGAACGATTGGAAAGAAAGTCTACTTTTAAATGACGTAAAAAAAATTTGCTTTGGGGTTCATCTACATATTAAAACGAATCAAAACTTCACTTTTTTCAATGGCAATACCCACTCTTAACGATATATTTCAAATCTTCGGTTCAAACTACGCCTAGACACAAAATGTCAAGTCATTTGAATGATAAGTTTTCGAATTATAAACATTCAAAATTTAGTGCTTCTAATGTTAAATTACGTTTTCGTATTTTTATTAATATCTTCCGAATTATATTCCTAATGTGCTGATTTTTGTGTCGCAATAATACTAAAAACCTCAAACATAAACACGTTGAATTTGCAATTTTTATAATTTTATGATATGAATTATGAAATTAATATTCGAAAAAATTATGAATTGAAACCTACAATTTTTTTGACGGATTTAGATTTATTAAATCCTGCCTTATGGAAATCCAAAATTTCACATCTTTCTTCCAAGTAGTTTTAAAATTATGCTTAAAAAACGGCAAAATGATGATTTAAGATGGTCTGTGATAGAAGTGACTAGATATTTTGAAATGTCTTATGCTATCCTGTAATCTAGCAGTTTTCGATGACTGCTTGAGTTGTGCTCAAGGGGACCGGGAAAGGAAAAATTAACCAAAAAAATCGATTTTTACTTTTTTATATCATTAAATAGTTTAAAATTTTATCTTTCCAACGATGTGTCACACATGTTTATATATATATATAAATAAGTGTTGAAATTATTCATGCTTCAATTTTTCATGTTTATGTTCCTTTTTAACACTTTCCAACAAAGTTGAAAAGTGTTTATGACTTCGGTTTGTCTTTCCGTCTCTTCATGCTCTAACTCTCGTAAATATGCTCTGATCGTTCTGAAATTTTTGGATGTTAGTGACCTCTACCATATCACGTTCCCTATTTCAAATGAAGTTTGTAGCCTGTTTAGTTCACTTACAGGGACAGTCAAAAATTTCCGTTACATTACGGCCAATGGGAAAAAATCGTTTCAAACGATTTTTAATGGTGTACACTCTTTCAAACATAGTGAAATTGATATTAATTTATGAAGTCCCCAAAAACATGCATTCTGTTGAATATGCGGTGCAAAGAATAGTTATTGTTCATTTACAGGGCCACACAAAAGAATTCCGTTCATAATGGTATAGGGAAAATTGTTTGCGGTGTATTTGAAAAGACTATATTGTATCCAAATATATTGTATTTGATACTATATTGTATCCGAATTACTGTATATTAGTAATGATTGCTCGAAATGAATTTTTAATTATGATATGCGCTTTTTTAGGGTTTCGTTCATCTTAAGAAACTCTATTCGTCTTGCTCCTCTGTCTGTCTGTCTGTCCGCCTGTCCGTCTGTCACAGAGCCCGTTCTCAGAAACTATACATATTGGAGACTTGGAATTTTGCGTACTTATAGCTGAACACCACACATCATACGACAAATCATAAAATTTTGAAAAAGTCGTACATTTAACCCTTTGGGCTCCCACATGTGTATTTTAAACAATTCTTTCTAAGTAAGCCCCTAATTAGGTTGGAGGCGTGAAATTTTACATACTTTTGGTTGAACACTGTAGTAGAGATCCGCACTTTAAAATATTTGGAGATCGTAAATTATTACCAGGTTCAGTTTCTTTGCATTCGCTGGAGTCTATAAATAGCTGTAGGCTGTGATCAGTGTAGAAATAATGCTTTTAAATGGTTTTTTACGATATCTGTTTATTTGGAGTAACTATATAAAATTAAAGCATTTTCATACAGAAATGGATAGGGATGGTGCCTGATAGAATTTCTAAAGACGATTTTTTACATGACTGAGTTCATGAAGTGCCAGGGAGCAATTGCCAATTATTCTGTAATATACACATTGGCATCACACAATTGGCGAAAAGAGCACATGAAAAATGAATGATGTCATATGAGAAAAATTATCTGTTACCTTTGGACAATGAGGAGAATTTTGAATTGTGTGGCAGGGCCACCAGCATAGCAGTCCTAAAAAATAAGCCAAAAAGAATTCGAACGCCAATTCGTACGTTAAGAGGAAAGTTTTGAGAACATAGCGTTAAAGACAATACAGACCGCATTTACTGGAAATGTTTATGATTTAACAAGGAAGTCATACTCAAAAATTAAGCAGAGATCAAAGAGTTATTTCTACTGGCCGAAAGCAAAGTCGATCTTTATTCTTTTTTTTTATCTAGTCAGCGTGAATAATCATCTAAATGAATTTTATGAATGCGAGAGCCGATTTAGTGGTAAAGGCATCTGTTAAATTTATTTTCTTTCTTTTCTTTTGGAGGAAAGTTACAATGGGAACTGAAATAAAGGTTAGGATAAAATGAATGAGTAATTAAAGATTAGTTTTAACTGAAATTTAGAGAAAGGAATAATTTAAGAAACATATATGTGATTCCACATCACATATAATGTTTGACGTCGTATTGTTTTCACACTGATTTTACTTTTTTACTTCCACTTGTGGGTGCTGATATTGCCTTTCTGCAAAAAAAAAGTGCATTAAACTATTTTGTGTTTTGAATTCAAATTCGATATTCAACGTTCATTTTCATTATAATATTATTAACTATTGAATGAAAGCAGTTAAAAGTGTCATAAAAAAGGTACAATATAATAATGAATATCAAATATTGATACAGTTACATCGATTATAAAAATGGAAGAGCATAAAAGAAAATATGCATATATATAAACAATTACAGCTTATCATGTGAGTATGAGAAAAATATTATATGCATTTTATATTTTTATAATTATTAATGCTCAATTTCTATTTTGACTACATGACATTTTTATAAAATGTAGTATTTAAAATAATACATTAATTTTTAACAATTGTCGTTGATTATGCATTTTTATTTTCTCATGCTCATATTTTGTTTGCATGAATAATAACAGCTGTAAATAGTTTTAGATTTCTTTGAAATTTATCACAGTTTTACAAATGCTATTTAAGAACTAAGATGCCAAACGATAGCATGATAAATTACATTTTTCAGATATCCAAAATACTTATATACTGTTCACTTTTGGCTCGAATAAGTATCACAAAGATCAAGACAATCTATTTTTAAAAATTTAGAATAAGTATTTTAGAATAAGTACTAATTTAGAATAAGTGTTTTATGGATCGCATTCTTTTGGATTTTTTTATGTTTTTTTTTTTTCTTCTTCTTAAAAAAAAGGTTTTTATCATTTCTCTCATTTTATTTAATGATTATATATATATATATATATATATATATTTAGTGCAGTTCCTTTTGAAGTATTATAAATTGACAGTTATATATATATATATTTATTTATCTTATATTTTATATTATGACTTTCATTTAAAAAAAAATTTAGGTAAGTTAATGGTCCATCTAAAATATTTTTGTTTCCAAATAAATAATAAAACAGGATGCTGCCAGTTTCAAACTATTTTTTTTTTTGGACAGGAAGTCTTATTTAAAAAAAAAACAATATATAGAGAGATAAAGATGAATACTGGTAATGAATAAAGATTTCATTTATTATTGACATTATTTTCATTTTGAGGGATATAAAATTTTACCAGTTGAATCGAATCTCAATTTATATAAATGGTTCTCAGTTTAAAGGTAAGTTATGTTTTAATGTGTTTGTACAGTACTATTAAGGAAGTATTTTTATCTCTGCTTAAAAGTAGCCATGATTTTACTTGAATAATTAAATCTATCTAGATAATCAATATGTTTAAAGTAGAGTGCACATTGATTATATCTATTCAAGTGAAACTATTTTTCACAGTGCATTATACTATAGCGAGAATATGAAATAATTTTTCTTGTCCTTTTATTATAGACACAAAAAGAAAGAAGATTTGTTTAAAAAAAGATAGAATATTTAAAAGTTTTGCATGCATGTTTATTTTCCGCCAATAACTATAGCCTTATAAGAACTTTCATTTTAGGTTATTTAGGTAAACGAAAATCTTTTGATAATTTTCTTGATGCATTATAGTATTTCTTATGCATTTGATACAGAAGATAAACAATACGATTTGAGAAAAAAATTGGGTCAATTGAATTGACTATTTTTCCCCTTTTAATTTAATTTAAAAACCCTTTTTATGCATAAAATTGCAATGTTTGTTGTTCCTATATGCAGTCACTAAAAATTATTCCGTTACAGAGAGTGCAATTTTCTGATATTTAAATAACTATTTAGAAGTTTTTTTTTACATGCATTATCATGGTTTTTAACTGTGGAGTATAATACTTATTAGTTTAGGGCTATATCTTTAACATTTAAAATTTTTAATATTCACTTCAAAAAAAAATCTCACATTTGACTACTATTTATTATATTGCATTTAGATAGGTTCATATTTTTGGAATTATCAGTTAGGGTACTTGTGTATTTGTTTTTGTATTTTATAATTCAGGATATATGATGGGTAAGAGAAAGCCACACAAATTGACACAAGAGCCCTCTGCTGTATTTAATTTTCAGTTAAAACCTAATGCACAGCAGGTAATGCTTTCAAAAACTAACATTGATTCTGAAACAACTGGTTTGGATTCTAATCCTTTTAAGATTTCATGTTTAAGTAGTTTAAGTGAAACTATTAACATATATTCTAAAACTATTGTTACAGATGTTCAGGCATTAATTGACCCTATTTTAAATGAGGATAATCCTGAAATCGTTCAGAAGTTTAATTCATATCAAAAAGAAATTGAATTTAAATTTAATATTTTAAATGATTTGATGGGTAGTGTTCAATCAGAGTGGAATGTTTTACAAAAAGGTAATGACGACTTACAAAGAGTAAATAAGCTTTTATTTGAAAAGGTAAGGACACTTACCTCGTCCAAACAGTCTACGCATAATGACATAGCTGTTCAATGCGACATTGATGAACCTAACTTGGATGAACCACTTAATATAATTAAAGTTAAAGATAAGAAATTTAATTCTAATGTTAAAGACTCGTCATCCAAAATTTTAGATAATGCTAAAACTCAAACAGACACAGATTCTGGTACAACGATTTCTGACTTCTCAAAAAATAAAAATGTTAATTTTATTTCAGTACCGGATTACATTTTAAAGTTTTGTGAGAACAAAACTCCAGATAGGGATTTTTCTGACTGCACAAAAATAATTTTATTGGGTATTGATGATAATATAGGTGTGCCAGATATTATGATGTCTATAAATGAAATGATTGGCAACACCATTCCTTCCATTCACTTTGGAAGAAAACATAAATTAAGACAAGGTGTAAAATACAATTGGACTATTAGTGTTACATCATGGATTGCTAATTCCTTAATTCAACATGGTAAATTAAATATTAATTCTATTGATTACACTGTCAGGCCATTTATTAATATAAAACGTTGCTTCCATTGCCAACGGCTAGGCCATCTGGCAAAAGTTTGTGTATATGATTTGGCATGTGCTAATTGTGGTGAATCTCGCACTTCAGTTAATTGTAAAAATATTTCAAGATGTATTAACTGCATCGCACATAACCGTACTTACAAGAAGTCTTTAGACATAAATCACCCTGCTTTTTCTCCCTTTTGTGATACATTTAGATTTTATTTTAAGCAAAAACAGGCTTTTTTTCAACGTACAACATAACTTATACATACATCCTCCTTTCAGGCATGCTAGTGCAAGGTTAATTCTTATTCATTCATTTACACATTTTGTTACTTAACTTTATGCGATACATGGCTTTCTTCGCTCCCTTCGACCGTGAATGTTTACATTGTTCGCATGCGTTTATTCATAAAATAAACGTAAACGATTAATAGGGTTTTTTTTTTCTCATACATTTTTCTTACACAAATATATTTGTTTTCTTAGGATATACAAATTTTGAAACATTGCTATTTAAAGATTGATTAATGTCAATTATTTCATGGTCTGTGTTCTTCGTGCAATACACTTGTCTCGGATTTTCTTTCATTCAACTGTTTCAGGTCGACAGGAATAGATGAATGACTCCAAATTTCACATTTTTGATTTACTGTTAGTTTTCTTCTGGTGGTTAAGCCCTAATTGCCAGTAAGACTTCAGCGGTGGATCTCAAATGTTTTTCCTTTATTTTCTGTCTACTTTTCTTGGTTTGCTTTCTGATGTACATATTTTTTTAAAAAAATCACATATAGGTATACTTAGTTACTTTTTTATTATTTTAGATTACATTTTCATACTTACTTTGTATTGCGGTCACCATGATTTCAAAAAATATTACGTCTTTTTGGTCATAACTTGGTGTAGATATTCTGTTTCTTTGTAAGTCTTTCTGATCATCAATTGCACTTTCTTTTTTACACGCAGTGTTTATGCGAATGTTCATTGGTTTACCAATATTACAACGTTGAGTTTTCTTACAAAGGTTTTTCTCTTTTGGTACTTCTGGATTTTTGCAAATGACCCTCACTCACAAAAACTTCGCTTGGCATGCAGCAAGTACAAAATATTTTTTTACAAAAGGTTTCTACAATGGTTTCTACATCGTTTTACAGTGGTTTTTATTACAAAGGTATATTTTTGCAGCATGCTATTCAGATGAAGTTACTTACAAACATATTAATTACATGTGCAGTTGTTCGGTTAGTGGTCCTCAGTGCAGTTTTTGGAATATTTTATGTCATTTGTTTAGAATACATTGGTCGTTCTTTTTAAATTTTCATTAGTTATGAATGATTCAATACAGCTCAAGTTGCTTCCTTCCCACTTGCACTAGTGTTACCAATTATTCCATGTTTTCCTGTTTACACATGCAAATTTCATTACATTTTGGCATAATTCAGATAGATATATACACTTTTCTGCATAACATATGTTGATGTTTATGTATGATTTACATTTGCTTCTTCAAATTTCTTTACTTTCAATTGGGTACGCATGATATACAGTAGTACTTCACGCCACATACGCGACCATTAATAGTTTGTTTTTCAGTCAATGTATACTTATACACATACTATCTGTATTGTCATTATACCTAAGGAGCTTACTGCTTCTTTATTTAAAATTCTATCAAATTATATCTATTCATTCTATTTTTTTATTACATCTGCCAAAGTTCACACTTTTTTTCACCTTTAATGCAATATTCGTTCTCTTATAATTTTTACAAGGTATTTACACGTTTGCTCATGGCACTTTCAAAAAAGCTTACACTCCAGTCAATTTTATACACATCGGTAAACGGTACACACCAGTCAAGACGATAGAGAAAAAATTGCATACCTATCAATGTTTTCACACTACTTTTCAGTGAAGGTATATTGTCAATTTTTATAAGCAAAGACACTGTTATACTCCTGCTTAAAGGTCATTGCAAGTCTTTTATTGGTGTTTATACCAACCGTGCACTCTATTGAGATTATTTATCGGTTTACATATTACTTTTTCTTTTTCACATATGTCTAGCATCTTTTACACTTTCTACGTAAATGTTCAGCGTCTTCCATTTATCAATAACTGTTTTCAGTAAAGGTATTTTATGGGTGATACCGAATAATATTTTATGTGGATTTTTTTTTCTTAGTTTACATAACAATACTGTTTTGATAGTCAATATAATTCAATGTCTTCTTTAAATTGTAAATTTCATTTTCAAAATTTTAATGTTTCTGGTCTTAAAAAAAAATACATTTTAATAAATATACACACAACAACACAGTTGTCACGTGAATTAAATGGCTTATGGCAGTGTTTCAGCTAATTTTTTTTCATATCCTGATTAGATAGCATTTCTTGGACTGTCACCTTATGTACACGTTTGTTTAAAATCAATGTTGTGAGACAAAAAAAAAAAAAAAACCAGGAAGATATAAATTAAAAAATATATATGCTTTTACTCATTATTATGGACATTATTTCAGAATCCTTCGTTATTTGTATTATGTTTTTGTTTATCTGTGTTTAATATTATATGTTTAGTTGCATTATATTACTCGAGTATTTTATTATAATTATAGTATTGGTCAATACACATATTTAATGTTTATTATGAGAAACATTTTTGAATTTATTGCCAGTTGGCAACTGACCTGTGGACTTAGGCCTAATGTTTGTTTTATTTGTATGTGCACATTTTTGATACAGGTCATCGTCTGAATATGGCGAATTGAAAAGTGATCACAAATTTTATTGATGTTGCTGCAGCTGTTTCTAAATAGAAACAATATATAATGTCATCTGTATTTGACAAAATTTATGGTACCAATATATTTATATCATGATATACTTTTATTTTGGGATGGTTGCCTACTTAGAGAGAAGTTCAATTGCTGTTGCTTTAATTTGAACATATCTAATTTCGTTTGCATGACTGCCCTATACATAATGTACTCCTAAGAGCATATGAAAATTGATTTCACGCCCTTTATGTACATTCTTTTCGTTGATTGAAGGGGAGATATATGTGATGTGGAATCACATATATGTTTCTTAAATTATTCCTTTCTCTAAATTTCAGTTAAAACTAATCTTTAATTACTCATTCATTTTATCCTAACCTTTATTTCAGTTCCCATTGTAACTTTCCTACAAAAGAAAAGAAAGAAAAGAAATTTAACAGATGCCTTTACCACTAAATCGGCTCTCGCATTCATAAAATTCATTTAGATGATTATTCTTTTTTTTTATCTAGTCAGCGTGAATAATCATCTAAATGAATTTTATGAATGCGAGAGCCGATTTAGTGGTAAAGGCATCTGTTAAATTTATTTTCTTTCTTTTCTTTTGGAGGAAAGTTACAATGGGAACTGAAATAAAGGTTAGGATAAAATGAATGAGTAATTAAAGATTAGTTTTAACTGAAATTTAGAGAAAGGAATAATTTAAGAAACATATATGTGATTCCACATCACAAACACCTCATCTCAAACGACAAACCATAAAAATTTGAAAAAGTCGTACATTTAAACCTTTGGGATCCCACATGTGTATTTTAAACAATTCTATCTAAGTGATTCCCTAATAAGGTTGGAGGCGTGAAATTTGGTATACTTATAGCTGAAAACCTCACATTTAACGACAAATCATAAAATTTTGAAAAAGTCGTACATTTAACCTTTTGGGCTCCCACATGTGTATTTTAAACAATTAGTGAGCCCCTATTTAGGTTGAAGGCGTGAAATTTCGCGTACTTATAGCTGAACACCTCGCATCAAATGACAAACCATAAAATTTTGAAAAAGCGGTACATTTAACCCTTCGAGATCCACATGTGTATCTTAAACAATTCTTTTTAAGTGATCCCCTATTTAGGTTAGAGGCGTGAAATTTTGTATACTTATAACTGAACACCACATATCATTCGACAAATCATAAAATTTTGAAAAATCGTACATTTAACCCTTTGGGCTCCCACATACTTATTTTAAGCAATTCTTTCTAACTGATCCCCTTATTAAATTGGAGATTTGAAATTTTGCATACCACCTGAAGCCTGAGGCCACCTGAGGCCAGGCGACAAATTATAAATTCTTGAAATGTCTTACGTTTAACCCTGTGAGCTACCACATATGTATTTTAAGCAGTTCTTTCTAAGAGAGCCCCTAATTAAGTTGGAGACATGAATTTTTGCATACGTATAGCTGAATACCTCAGACCACACGGCAAATCATAAAATTTTCAAAAAGTCTTATATTATTTACTCCTCCGGGCTTTAACTTGTGTATTTTAAGCAATTTTTCTAATCTTCCCCCTTTCCACCCGGGAAGCACTTTTCAAACTTTCGCCGACACCCCTTTGATCATTATTTCATATTATGCACCATAGTCTTACATATTTTAGTTCCACTTTTTACCACCAGCGGCGCCTAATTATCTCGGGTGCTACCGGCCTAATCCTCTCGACTAATATATCTACGGATCGTATATAAAACAGAGTTTCGTTCGGATAGAGGTTTGTTTAGAATAGAGTGCGCCCCTCGTTGCGAAATGTGGAACTAATAGATTTTTCAAAAGGATAAAGTGTTTTGAAAGGAATATTAAACGAAACCCTCTGTGCGATCTGTGATCACACTTACCTACTTGGTCACTATATATATGCATACTATAAAGTGCATATAAATGTTATAGTTCATATACAGAGCTACAGAAATGAATTCGTAAAGGTTACTGAGTATGAGCATAAATTGCTTAAAGGTGGTTTTAAAGGAGTTATGCATTTTTACGCTGAACTGAATTTAGTGTACTAAGAAATATTTGTATAATATAGATAAAATGATATACAGGGCCACGCATAGAGTTGGATACATGGCCGTCTATAGGTGATAATTTCTGGAAATGTAATTTCAGTAGTTTTAAGCGTGTTTTAGTTTGAATTAAATTTTAGCTAATTAGTGGCATGTAATAAAGGTATTAGGTAAACTACAGGGCTGTACAAAAGTATTCAAGTATGTTTCCATCTATTAGTATAAATTGCTGAAAGATGAATTTCAACCTATTATGCATTTTCTTGCTAAACTAAATTTTCCCATTATATAGTATATATATCAACATACAGATCGAATACAGGACTGTTCAAAAGAATTGGAATACATATTTGGCCATGGTCGGTAACTACTGAAATCAGATTTTTAAATGTTTACTTAGTTATCTTATTTACCTTATTTCCCTAAGTTACGAAATTTCGTTAAAGCTTTCAGGGAGTGTTGGAAAGTGTTTCATAATCTATGCTGTACGCATGATTATTCTTACTTGTTTCAATATCTATTGAACTTAAGAACTCAGATTTTTTTATACGTATATTATGTTACATTGCATACTTTAACACAGGGATTTAATGATTTGTTGAGAATTATTTATTTTAGGCAGTGAAATCTTACCAAAAATGCTAATTTAAAAATGACTTTCAATAAATAATTAATAATTAGTTTTTCGTTTCACTTAGAAATAAAATGGACTGTTAAAATACGTAAATTATGTTATTTTAAATACTCTAAAAAATCTAGACATCTATCTTTCACCATTTCTGAAAAAAAAAAAAATACATAAAGTTGGTGAATTTAGTATGGTGGAGATAGGGATTTCACGGTCCCCTTATGATGACTTGATGAAAAGGGGGGGTCTCTCGGTCAACAATGAAGTACCGAACTTCAATTTGGATACAGCCCCTAAAATACGCTCGTTTTAAAATGATTACTTTCTCGGAAACTTATCGTATGAATTGCATTAAAATGTGGTTTTAAGCTAATTGAAAGGTATAGAGTTCATTTATGCTGTCAGAATTGTGTACTGCTATTGAAAAAAAGCAAATTTATGGTTCGTTTTAATATGTAGATGGCCCCTAAGCAAATTTTATATACATCATTTAAAAGTAGACTTTATTATCAATCGTGTGGTACCAGTAACTTTCTTCTACGATAATGTTTTGCAGAGTTAGTAAGGGGTGTTTACTTTTTTTCCCACGACTGTACTTTATACTAGTTTATACTAATATACTGTCTGTCTACTTACATACTAGACATATGTCGTGTACTCTCATAACGTATTGATAATAATAAAAACGAAAAAAAAAATTTTTAATAAAAATATTCCTTTCATTAATTACATTATATACATATTTTTCAGCCTATAAAATGATTTATCTATTTATTCTCTAGACAAAAATTCATAGTTTTAATAAATAATGAAAAGATATTTTATAAAATTCAGTCATAATTTGCATAATAGAGAAAATTGATTTACCTATCTACAAGTTTCTTTTTCATTTACATTCTTTTTCTGAAATTTTTTTAGTGTCTCTTATATTTTTTACAGGAAGGTGTATACTAGTCTGTTGAAACAACTAATAGATTGTCTTAATGGATGTGGTGTGCCCTTATGTCCTATTCAGGCTTGTGTACATTATTTAGAAAAGATCTATATAATGGTTTTCTGTTGACACAAGGAATTTTCAACGGAAACATGGGCATAAAGCTCTTAGAATTATTTATTTTCATCTTAGTGTATTATATTCAGGCAACACAAAAGAAATTTTCAGATGGCTATCTATGTTTGATTTTTTGTACTTTTCTACCCACACAATGTGTTTAACCTTTTGTAACTTCTTATTTTAAATCAGAGAATTCAATACCGAGAATGATTAATAATATATTTTTCTTAATGTTAAAGATTTAATATAAAAACACACATATATAATACATGATACACGTGCATGTATATTATCCGTATACGTATACGTATCCGTTATACGTATATTATCTCTACACTTTAAGAAAAAATGAAAATGTTCCAGCATCTAGCAACAAAATTTACGAAAAAAATAATGTAACCTCTTCCTAGTTATTCGCATTTCCGAAAAGCGTTCCTTTATTTTCAAAAACATCAGTAATCAATACATTCTCAAGACTTAAATAAACATTTCTGTAACAAATGTCTTCTCTCTCTTCCTCTCTCTCTTACTCATCTTATTGTATTAGTCCGTTTTTTTTTTTTCAATTCTTTAGAAACTTTATGTATTAGTTAATTGCATTTAATAAAAATCTGTGGATTTCCGACATTTAAAGAAGAATTTCTGAAAAAAAAAAGATTGTCTTCCTATCCGTAATTTTGGGAAATATTTCAAGCAATTTTTACATTCCATTACTCAGTTTTCCGAACCTGTTATCAAAAAGAAATATCAGTTTTTGGGATGCTTTCAATACTCAATTAAGCATTTTAAGCCGCATAAAAGAATTTATGTATGCAAGAGTAACAAAACAAAGTTCATTTTACGCTATTAATATTTAACATATCTGTTGAACACGTGTTTTAAACATGAAAAGGTTTACTTGTGTGTTCATAGCATCGGAAAAACGGATATTTCGTGATGATACTGGGTTAAACTATTTATTAAAACTGCGAAAAAACTGCTACATAACATTTTTTAAATAGACGGCCATGAAATAAACTTTGGTTCGAGAAATTCTGCTTTGAATGTCGGAAATCTATTGATATCTGATATTTCAGAAGAAAATTGAATGCTTTTTCGAAACGTGGGTAACTTGGACTGTATAATATTTGATTTTTGTAAATCTTCTTGCTAAGTAAGGAAACATTTTTACCCGACTGCCAAGAAGGGTTATGTGGTTGCCGCGTATCTGGGTACGCGGATTTCTTTATACCCTCGAAACTTCCCTACGGCTGGATGGATTTTAAAGAATGAGGTCGCTATCGATTCGTCTTAACCGTCCGATGGTTATAGGCTCAGTTTTGTTTTTATAAAATCAAAATGGCGGCCGTAAAATACAAAATCGCAGTAGAGACGGAAAAAAATTACGCACCCTATTGAGTGGCATATCATTGGTTAGGTCTTTCAAAATGAAGACGATGTTTCATTGACTATTTTACAGTCAGAAGCTACGTTTAATTATTACACAACGTGAACGCTGTGTAGGTAGGATCTCAAGCTTTACCGCAACTCTAACCTTCATAGACATCTATTGGCCTCATCAAAACAGTGTTTACAGATAGGAACTAATAATTAAACACATCTTAAAAGTCATCAATACAAGTAAATAAAAAAATAGATAAGTAATATAAAAAAATATCTTCAAATTCTTGAGAAATAACTAATTAGTTCGCTTTTTACGCAGTCGGGTTTTTTCATTTTTTAAGTTTAGTTTTTACTTGTTTTAGTGCATAATTTGAAGGAAATTAAAAAGTATCGCATATTTTCTTATGTGGATTTCCTCTAATGAAGGTCAAACAAATGACAAAACAATGAAATATTTTTTTTTATATGAAAACTGTGATTTTAAATTCAACTAAAATCAAGTCCATTTCACGCAACATCCCTTAAAAGAATCCATCTTGCATTCATATTGTCTTTTATTTTTATATACCTGCAATCCATTCGATCTGGTGTCCAGGTAAAGAACGAAAGAAGAAAAAGTATTACATACTTTATCAGGGCTCCCACATGGTCCGTTTTTTAACACCTTTATTTTTCAAAGAATAATCTTCTTTATAAATTTCGTAGAAACTCACCTAAAGCGGTGTTTTCTTGCAATTGTTGCAGAAACCTTCCATGAATTTTTTTGAAAAAAAATTATTGGTTTTCAAAAAGCGGACCAGTGGAAGACCTGTTTAATGGTAGATTTTCCACAAATGTATTTATATAATATAAATCATTATAGTTAAAAGGCATTAGTGGAAGGACATGTTATGCTACATTTTCTCATAAATGTTTTACAAGATAAGATCATAATTTAGTCTAGAAAAATCAAGACATTATTTACAATTATTTTATATTTCATATTTAATAGCATTATTTAAAGTAATGTTTTATTAAAAATTAAGTGTGAATAACTTTTTCTAAAAAAAATATGATACAACATGTAAACATTTCAACCATCGGCTATCAAAAAGAATGTGAAGCAATAAAATTTACTACAAAAAGCTTTTACTCGAGTTTTCTCGAAATTCTAACTTTTCTCACAAAAACAATTTCCACTATGCTCTTTATTTATGAAAAAGAATTTAATGTAATTCATATGACGCATTCCCTATGATATTTCGTTCAATAGTCTAAATTGCACTTCCGGTAGAAACTGGCGATGACTGACTGTAGCAGAATATCCCAGTCTTCTCCGCTGACCCCCTATTCAACACTTCAACTTTAATTTGTGCAGGATGTGACGACATCAAGGCAAATATGGGATGACTAACGTTATTCTCCCAGTAACACTCAATGTACTATGAAATACATTCAGAAGAATGGAGCGCATAGCCGCGGCCATTGAAATACTCAAGGCCAGAGGACATGAGTTGTGACGTCGTCACTAATCGACCGACTACCCACTAGTGCTGGAATTCACACCGTAAAATTTTGAATAGTAATTTTCTTTTACTTTATTTGTGGAATATCTATCATCTTATAAAACAATAATAACAATTTAAACTTACTAGTGAGAATTTGGAATCCCCCAATAAAAAATCAGCCGGATGCGACAATAGTGTGTCATTCCGCGTCTGGCAGAATTTTTAGTTAGGGATTCCGAATTCTCACCAGTGAGTTTAAAGAGTTACTATTTATTTGTAAGATGACATATATTCCGCAAATAAAATAACAGAAAAGTAATATTCAAAATTTTCCGGTGTGAATTCAAACACTTAAGAGAAGTCTGCCGATTACCGATGACGTCATAACTCGTGACAAACACTCGGAACACGCTCAAGTTTCAACTCTCAAGTGCGAGATCGATTTTCAGACGAAGCAGGACCGACCCACTGTCCTCCCTCCCTTTTAAATGATGACGTCATTGCATGATCTGATATGCATGGTTTTGCTCGGATTGGTCACGTGAACAGCAGGCTGAAAAATTGGACGTCTGACGTAGCTGTGACGTCATATTCTGCACCTTTCAAAGTTTAGTTGGATGTTGGACGTCTTTCAACTAAGGTAATATTATGCTTAGTTGGAAGAGAAGCCGGTCCAAGATAGCTAATCTGATTCGCCAGATGTCTAAGGCGGGGGACGTCCAGGGATTATGCAATCCAAGATGGCGGACATAGGACATAGAGGACATCCAGGGATTTTTTTAATCCAAGATGGCGGAAGTCCAAGATGGCGGCTGTCTATAATGGCGCCCAACCAGCTATTTAAATATATTAAACAATTTTAAATTCAATTAAAATCTGAAAATTAAAAAATTGTTGATTAATAAATAAACAAACAAATTTTAAGATTTCAAAGTGCTATTGCACGCATTTATTTTAAAATAAAGATCACAGGATATATATAAATAAACATAGAATTTGAATAAAATTAAGACAATAATAATTATTAACAAAATATAACGGTAGATAACATAGGGGTTTTTTTTTTCATGAAAAAAGCAGGCATAACAAAAGCATGCTTGAAATAACTGGTATATATTTACGTGCAAGCACGGGCGCATCACAATCTCCAGGCTCATTTTGGGCGCTTTGGGCTATGCTCGAATTCGTCCTCGCTGTGCATATCGGGAATCGAACTTGGAACCTCCTGGTCATTCCATTGCGAAAAGCCAGGCTTAGGAGATGAAGGACGGAGAATATACTCTGATTGCACATCTACTTGGGATACTATAAGAAGAAGAGCAGAAAATCTCAAATTTTAAGAAATTCACCACACAAAAGGAAGCTTGAAGATGACGTTGAGGTAAAAAGCCAAACATCTTTACCAAAACAATAGCAAAAGTAAACCCATGAAGCCAGAAACTGTAACAAAGATAAAACTGTGGATATGTTCAGGCTGCTCAGAAATCTATAGAGAATTATAGAGAAATGAGTCGCATGCATTTCTTGTAGAGACTGGTGGCACGAAGAGTGCACAGCCTACGCATGTCGTGGCCACTACGTATGTGACGTTTGTAAGGGAAGCGCTTCCTTCTTTATATTGCTCACTCTTGCACACTGGACTACGCACAGTAATAATTTACAAGAGTGCGCATGTAGGAGAAGAATTTTTTAACCAATGATATAGAAAGTATTTCTTATAAGTTGATGAATGCATTTTTTTTATAGCATGATTAATCTAAGTTTATAAATAAAGTTTAACATCATCCCTTAAATCTCCTCATTTATTGTTATTTAATGAAATAGCTAAAGTGCGCTCTCCTGCAACACCTTACACTAACACTATAAAATAAAATGAGTAATATTAACTGCAGATAACGTAATTCAGTAGCACCATTTAGTTCAGTCTAACATTTAATGCGTTAAAGTAATTTAAGAAAACAAAAAACCTTCATTGCGTGAACATCATTTTCATGGATCTCATTGTTACATAACAGCATACATTGTAAAATAAAGTAATGCAGTGTAAAATAAAGTTCAATTTAAAATAAATTCACATTTACTCGGGACAAAACAATTCAAAGTATTAAAGTTGAAAATATTTTTTTAGTTGCCAAATCTCCGACTCTTTGCTCACCACTATTATCTTAGAGAAAATCTGGTTCTTTTAAATCGTCTAAATATAACAATTAAATAAAATAACACTTTCTGTATTAAAATACTTGTATCCAAAAAGCCGTAGACTTGGCAGGTCTGCTATAAAAAATTAATGGCACTTTTGAATACGTAAAAAAATCCCCTTCTAACTAATTTCTAAATAAGAGAGAATGAAACAATATTAAATTTGTATATATTTGCTGACTGTGTGAAACGGCATTGCTAAATGCATTTTACATTAATAAGAGTTTATTCATATAGATCAACTCAGGGAGACAAAAAAATTCATTTAAATCTTGTTTTTCAAAACTGCTTGGAAAATTAATAGTTAATATTCACGCAAGGTATTGTTCCATGAAATTTATCTCAAAGGATTTTATCTTCCAGTAATGAGTAATTAAAACAAAACGAGAGTTTATAATTTAAGTTCTAATACATTGCAAATGTAAAGAAGATTTATGAGAGTATGGGATTAAATTGTCTTGATAATTATCTAGAAATTGGAAATAAATGAGTTAAGTTTTATAGGAGTTAAAGGACTTTCGTAGACACATTTTTAATATATGCCTTTTGCATACATAATACATAATACATTTTCTTGAGATATCATTTAAAAAAAAGATAACGACATTTGGTTAAATAAATACGTTTTTAAAACAGGCTAGGTAATAATGCGTAACTAAATAACGGAAATATTTAGAGCATGCACAGTTATTTATTTATATGCTATTATATTGATCGCTTGTGTGCTAGATAACTTTTAATTGATTGAATTTAAGACTGCTTTTATGAAAAGATAGTAATTTATCTTATACAATAATGCGAGCAAAAATTGTGTGTGTATGTAAATTTTATCTTAAAAACGGCTCTAACGAATTTGACGAAATTTTTAATTTTACTATTTTCGGGCACGATCAGAACATTGGGCTAGGTCACATGTTCAAGAAAATTCGATTAGTGGGTCATTTTGGGTCATAACGGGTTAAGGTCAAGCTAATTATATCTAAAAAATGGCTCAATCGATTTTGAATAAATTTTATATCCAACCGTTTTTCGGCACGAGAAAACTATTGGCCTAGGTCACATGTTCGAGAAAATTCAATTAATGGGTCATTTTGGGTCACAATGAGTCAGAGTCAAGCTAATTGAATCAAAAAAGGTCTAAAACATTTCGACAAAATTTTGTAATATGACGTTTCCGGGCACGAGATGACCATTGAAGTAAGTCACATGTACGAGAAAAACCGATTAGTGGGTCATTTTGGGTCAAATGTGTCAAGGAATAGCTAATTATATCTAAAAAAAGACTCAAATTGACTAAATTTTATATCCAACCGTTTTTTCGGCACGAGAAAACTATTGGGCTGTGTCACATGTTCGAAAAATTTCGATTAGTGGGTCATTTTTGGGTCACTATGGGTCAAGCCAATTTTATCTAAAAAACGGCTCTAGACTAAATTTTGTATCCTGTCGTTTTGGATTGCGAGAAGACCAATGGGCTAAGTCACATATTAGAGAAAATTCGATTAGTGGGTCATTTTTGGGTCACCGTGGGTCAATCTATCTAGATAACGGCTCTAACGATTTTGACGAAATTTTGTATTTTATCGTTTTCGGGCGCGGGAATTGGTCGCATGTTCAAGAAAATTCGATTAGTGGGTCATTTTGTGTCACAATGGTTCAGGGTGAAGCTAATTGAATCTAAAAAAAGGCCCAAAACGTTTTGACAAAATTCTGTAATGTACCGCTGCTGGGCATGAGATGACGATTGGGCTATGGCACAAGTTCGAGAAAAAATGATTATTGGTTTATTTTTGGGCTGTTGGGCTGTTATTATTGGGTTTTTACTGTTGGCCAAGTTATATGTATCTGAAAAAACGACTCAAATGATTTTGTCAAAATGTTGTATTATACAGTTTCTGGGCATGAGAAGAGCATTAAGCTAAGTCACATGTTCGAGAAATTTCAATTAGTGGGTCAATTTTGGGTCACTGCGGATCAAGCTAAGTGTATCTAAAATAACGTCTCAAAACATTATGGCGAAATTTTGTATTATATAGTTTCTGAGCATGAGAATACCATTGAGCTAAGTCACATGTTCGGGAAAATTCGATCAGTGGGTCATTTTTGGGGCACTGTGGGTCAAGCTAATTGTACCTTAAAAAAAAGGATCAAACGATTTTGGCAAAGTTTTCTGTTATACTATTTCCGGGCACGAGAATATCATTGGGTTAGGTCACATGTTCGAGGAAATTCGATTAATGGGTCATTTTTGGATCACTGTGGGTCAAGTTAATTTTATCTAGAAAACAGCTTTAATGATTTTGATTAAATTTTGTTTTCTATCGTTTTCGGTTCGAGAAGACCATTGGTCTAGGTGCATGCTCAAGAAAATTCGATTAACCAGTCATTTTGGGTCAGTATGGGTCAAGGTTTAGCTAATTTTATCAAAAAAATGGCTCAAACGGTTTTGACAAAATCTTATTATACCGTTTCCTAGCACGAGAAGATAATTGGGATAGGTCAGATGTTCGATAAATTTAGATTAGTAGGTCCTTTTTGGGTTACCGTGAGTCAGGCTAATTTTATCTATAAAATGACTTTAGCGATTTTGACTAAATTTTGTATTCTATCGTTTTCGGGTTCGAGAAGAGCATTGGTTAGGTCGTGGGTTCAAAAAATTTCGGTTAGTGGGTCCCTGTGGCTTAGGATCCTGCCAATTTTATCTAAACTGCAAGAATCATACAGTGAGAATGAAATATCGAATTGAACAGAAGGCTAATTTTGACCGAGCTTAGCTCGGTCATGCCCGCTAGTTTATATAAATTACCGTAAATTACTTCGTTGGAAAACTATTTTTAAAATACTTAAATTTATTTTAACATTGTTTTCACATTACAACTGATAGCTAAAATCTACGTAAAAGCTCTCAAACTTAAAAGGAAATGTATTTGATAGGGAATGTATTTGATATTATCCGAAAGGAGCATTGAAAAATCGTGTAATAAATAGGAAACGTAATAATGTTTTTGAAACAACTTTTTGCCCCTACAAAGAAGGTAAGAACCATAAAAGGAAACAAACTTTTTCTTCCATTAAACCATTACAGAATATCAATTAAGGAATACATATACAGCGTGTCCCTGATTTCATTGGACTAACTGTAAGGGTTGATAGAACACACAGAAATAACTACCGTGAACTGGGGGAAACTTTAGCCTGAATTTTTCTGTTTCGTGACATATTCAGCATCTCCATTCTCTTATTTTATTTAAAAAATCAGTATGTTTATTTTTTGTTTGGTAAGAACATATGAAACCACACCATTATCATAAATTTGTCGACATTGAATTTTTTTTTTTTTTTTTTTTTTTTTACCAAGTAGTATTTTTGAAAGTTTTGGAAAGAAAGTTTGGGAAAGTTGCCTTGAAATTGGGTAATATTGGTCCATGTGTTAGAACGATTGTTATAGGGACTACAACATGATATGGACCAGTGTTACCCTATTGAAAAGACGAAGTAGAGAGGTTAAGAAATGTAAATATGTAAAATGACATTAAATTAGCATATATTTTAATAAAAATATTATTACAAAACTCATAAATATTGATTAACATGGATTGTCCAGTTCTGGGACTGTATACTGGTTTCTCTTAGATAGAAGTTTAGGTGGTCTAATTTTTGAAACAATACAGTAATCCTTCCAGGATAGATACTGCCGTTAAACAGCACATGTACCAAATTTTCAAGTTGCAGTCATATTTTTCAATAGATTTCTTGTTTGGTTCAGTTGGAACCAATACAGTAGATGAATTTTCAACAAAATTATTGTTTGTCAAAAAAAACTTTCTTACGTATACCAAAAATAAATAAAAACACTACCTCAAAAACATCAATGTTTAATTTAAAAAAAAAAAAAAAAAAAAAAAAGCCCCCCTTCAAATATAACATTTTTATGCATTGACAGAAAGTATATACAAAAATATTAATGATAAATGGTTGGATCAATGTTACCCGGCATGTTGGGTCAATGTTAACCCAACTTAGAAAAACGCTTTTCTTTTTTATATCAGGAAAGACAACGCTTAATCCTACATTATGTCTTGATCTACACTAATGATGTTATATAACACGTATTTACAAAGGTCCAGATGAAGTAATTTACAGCTTGGCAGACAAAAATTGTAAGAGCTAAATTATCAACGTCTTCTCACGTTTTCGTTTGACTGGTGCTGCCGCAGTGGAAACTTGGCGAAATACTTACAATGAGCTGCAAGCTTGAAGCTAATACTACCACCTATATTTTGAGACTAAATCTTTGTCGATAACTCAAACGATGTAGAAAATGTAGCAGAATTAATCTTTTTCCTCTCTTGAGCCAAAGTTACCCCAGTTGACGGTATTTATTGTATACGAATTTATGGGCGCAAGTGAGGCGTTGAGGCACAAAGACAGGAAAGAGACAGGGGAGAAATGTTTATTGACAGCGTCAAACGTAACTGCTATGTTTTCAATAATTGTCAAAAATTGTGCCAACTAACAGTAATACATACCCGTAACCGTTAGTGGATCGATTAGCGTAAAAATTTAAATGTGATATGTATTTCACAGGCGCATGTAGCAGCATTGGTCTTTTGAGCGACGAGATCCTCCTGGAGTCACATAAACGGACACAACCCTCAATCCATCAGGCTCCGAAAGTGGCATCCAGGTAATGGGTTCGTACCCCATCATGCTGAAACCACAGTTTCTTACAAATGATGATTGGAACGTCTTTAAGTAGTTATGGAGAATTCTCTTCAAGAAAAATTTCGATAACAACATTCTGGATAAGTCCCTTGTCATCTTCGATCTTCCTACCTAGCAACCCTTGCTTACTTCTTATGGAGACATCTGAATAGTCTTATTTATGCGATTCTTGTTGACTTTTTTAACCTTTTGAGTTCTGTGGATGAATATTCTCAAAAAGTTTAAATATCAAATTGGCACCAGTATTTTGTAAACAAAATATTCGCCTTATAACATACACGAAAAAATGCATTCATCTATTTTCAAATAATTTTGGTTGAATATTGCGGTGCCAATGTGACATTTGGATATTAAAATTAAGTGGGAAGAAATTCACCCATCAGAGCTCAAACGGTTAAAGATCTCGTCACTTGAATATCCATTGCTGATCCACGTGTACGTGAAATAACTGGTATCTATGAATCTGTACGCCAATCGCCACAATTTTTACAAAAATTTAGGTTAAGCATGCTTTATATTTTGCAAAAGCTTCCTGCATCATAGATCAAAACATGTATTTATATTAAAGGATGCATTTAAACCTTATCATTTGACCAATCTGTACATTTCATATACTTCTTTGTATTAAAAAAATGTAAATGCCCTATCATATTTTGTGCGTAACATACATTTAATGAATAAATAAAAATATTTTTGCTCATTAAACAAAAACGCAAACTTTGTAATGAAAAGTAAATGAATTCTTAATTACAAGCATCTGAAATTAATAGCGGTTTTTTTTTTTTTTTTTTTAAGAATGGGAAATAATTATTCCACAAAACAGACGAAAGCAATTAAAAAAAAAACTCTGTTGTTTCTTTTAATGTGTGTTTCTTTCAGAAGTAGCATTCGCTTTTGCGCCCGTGTCTGAAATTATTTTATAAACGACATGGTAAAAAGGGAAAGAAATAGCGATATACTTAAAAACAGCGGTTTGAAATAGTAAGGAATGCAATTATAAATAGGGTTTACAATAAACAATCAAATTATTTTCAATTCATTTAGAGATAAATGTTATTCTGTAAACAACATAACGATAGTCCTCGTTTGCCCTAAATATTATGTTAAAGGATATTCTAGATTTAAATTTGTTATTGTGTTTCTTTGAAATATGAATGTTGTTAAATATATAATAATATAGATCTTTCTTTGTTTTATATCCTTCATTAATATTTAAATCTTAATTCAGTGTAATATTTGAAAATCATCAGATTGCTAATCAACATATAATCACTAATCAATAACACACAGACAAGAAAAAATATTAAATCATAATACAGAAAATCTAAAATTAACTTAAAATCTTATTAGTATTAATATTTGGGAAAAAAAAATCCACAGGGATTTTTTTGTTTTTCATTTGAATTATCTTACTAGTATTTCCTATATTTTTCAAATAAATAGGCATAAGACGCTTGAATCTTTTGAAGGACAAAGACAACCTAAATAGAGATATAAAAGGGCTTAAGTTGATCAGTAATTTGACATGCAATCTCATGGGGGTATACTTATCTGTTAATGACTCTCATGTCACTATCATAACTCTACGTAAAATCAGTGATATTGGAATAAACTTGCTATGAAGTTGGTAGTTATGAGAGAAGTGCTAAGGAGGTAGATTTGCTACTTTCAGAAAATATCAAAATAGTAGTTTTCCGTATCGTTACGTGGGAGTCTCGATATCCCCCTAATCGCTGAAAAAAAGGACGAAACTGTAATTTTGTATTCTCTGTAATTCATTTAAATCCTAAAAAAAGATGTTCTTTCCAACACGATGTAATTTTTTTATTAGTTATAGGCATATAAGCCTTCAGAGTATTTATCATAACTAAACTATTTAAAACTGTAATATATCTGAAGAATTATACTAATTTAAAAAATGCTTCTATTGCAAAGAAACCTACAGCTTAGGGAACGGATATATTAGCTTGCGGCAGTGAGAAGGTTAATGGATTCCTCGTTGAATGGAAGCTGAATCGTCTTGCCCAATACCTTCACGATCTGGTTTGACATCCTTTGTCAGCCTGGGATATTAGACAGCAAAAACAATAAAACGTTTGAAACTGAAATATTTGACTTCTAATTTCATAAACTGAAACCTTGCACTGTCAGAAAAAATCGTCAAATTAGACTGAATTATTGGGCCATTCCAAGTAAAATGAGCACAAATAAAAAAAAAGTCGTGGCCACATAGTAAGCGATTTTAATAAAATTTGATGCACAGGTTCAATTTATATTATAATAAAGCTATGCAAAATATCTTCACACACACACAAAAAAAAATATTTTATCAGTTTTGGACGTTTAAAAAACTTGTGATAAAGAATGACATGTGTGCAATCGTCAAAAGTTGCAAGTTTGAAGTTCTGTATCTTGAGAACTATTTAACAGAAATGAATTTTTTTTTTGCAATATTGTAACCTCTGAAAATTTATCTTCCTATTTATTGAGTAATAATAATCTGGCAACACCATGATTAATCTTTAATTGGTTGTAAAAATTGAAAATTTGGAAATTTTTAATAAATTAGAAACATTATGAAAATCAAAGGAATTCAAAAACATCTGTGAAATTGATGTCTGATGTAGAATTACATACGAAGACCAAATTCCCCAAGTTTGAAAGTTGCCATTTATTTCTTTCATCTTCAAAAAAACTTAAAAAAAAATACAAAATCGTAATTTTACCTGTTATGTATGAGCAAAATATATGTAAAGGAAAGGTCCAACATTAACAATATTGCACAGATATAAAGATCAATAAGTCCATGATATGCTAAAAAAATTCAAGATCGCCTTTTGATTCCTAACATAGCAAAAGTAGGTTCAAGAAGTTAATTTCTGTTACATTCCATGAACTATTTCTCTTTGAATTCGCGCTTGTTTCTTAAAATATTTCACGATTTCAAGGTGAAAAAATGGGTGCTGCCATCTAGTTTTTGTATCAGTATTTAGGATTAATATGTATTTTTTTGTCCAAACTGAATCATTTTATTCTACATTAATTAAATATATTCTTGAGGTAAAAACTAACTGTAAGCAAGAATAAAAATTTCTATATTTAAAATATACACTTTTATCTATAATATCAAATAATTTAAAAAGCTTCCCTTCACTTTCAAAGAAGTGATATAAATATTGCATTTTACCCTTAACATTTTTTACTATTTATTTTTTTCTCATTAAGGAATAAAAAGGCAAGAATGAAATTTTCGATATTTAAAATATATACTATTAGCTATAACGTCAAAAAATGTAAACTTGTCAGAGCTGTCCTTCATGCTTAAACGAGGAATAGAAATATTGCATTTTTCCCTCAAAATTTTTGAAAAATAATTTTTATCTCATTACGGAAAAAAACTACAATTACTAACTTACGCCAATCTATTACTTATTATTCATTCCTAATTATAAGTAATTTTTAATATAGTCCTTTCATTCCTAAGGCTAGTAATCAAAATTGGAATTTTAAGCATTAGACAAAACCTCGATTTCGCATCCACTTTTAATGTAAATTTTAATACTTAAATGAACAATCCTGAAATCTCTGAAATTTTACATTTACTCATAAATAGATATGATCTGCTTATACACTGATTTTCATTAAAATCTCTGACATATCAATCGCAGCTGATTTACACATTTTGCATGGAATGACCCTATTCTCTTATTACATAACAGATAATTTCCGTACTGCAAGAAAACATAGTTTATCTGCGAATTCTTTCCAAAAGTCTGAAAAAGAGGCAAAAATTCCGTTCATTCTTAGCACGCATCAGCTCTATTAAGACTAAAATCCGAATTAATGAAAAACCAAACATTATATGCATTAAAATTTCTAATTTAATTTTAAAAGAAATGAAGTTTTCGAATTTAAAAATGAGCAACAAGTATTTTTCTTATTTATTAAAAAATACTCGCAATTTATTTTTTTTAAGTTGAATAAGTTGGATAAAGTTAAATAAACTTGAATTTATAAAGTTGTTTATAAAAAAAAAATATTCGCATTTAAAATATATTTTAAATAAACACATTTAAAATGTACTAGCTGACCCACCCTGCGTTGTCCGGGCCCGTAATAATATTCTTAAATGAATCTGAAATTTTTATCGTAGGTCCGTACAGAGGGGGGCGGGTGGAGACGGGGCAAATTACCAGGTCCCGACTCTTGTTCAGTTCCAAAGTTGTGTAAAGTCAAAGGTTAAGTTTTTAATTTTGATATGTCTCATACTTTAAACTTTTTTATTCCAAATTAACTGATAAATTTAATTAAAATGTAATTATATTTCCAATAATTTAATTTTTTATTTAAAATCTTTATATGAAAAAGCAATTACAATTACAACATAATGTGTAATACTGAAAAAAGAAATAATAAAATTGCAAGCAAATATTACTATATAGATTTTTTTTTAAGTACCATCCAGCAAATTTATTTTCTAATGGAGTAAAGCCTGTTTATAAGGGAATCCTGCAAAAAACGGAAAAAAGTTCCAACTCCCTCCCCCCCCCAAAAAAAATGCTATTATGATTTGTTCAATTTAAATAACCTGCATAAAACGGAATTTATCACTGGTCGTTTTCGTTTCCATCTAAGCAGATTTTATTGTATCTTACGTCTGGGGGCCTGTGATAATATTCTTAAATAAACCTGAAATTCGTATCGCAGGTCCGTACAGTCAATTTTACCTGTCCGTTCAGAATTACTTTTTACGTCATGACAACATTTTGTAAGCTTCTTGCTGCTGTTTAATTCACATTTCCAATAAAGTGCTTTGCAGAAATTGCACGTTTCACCATCAGTTATGCATGCCCCGGAACGTTTAAATCAGTAATTTGGATTCTAGGAGCAACGCGTGCATGCTACAGTTATTAAGCCTATTTTGCCGATCGCTCAATTCTATTTGGATTTCGAATCTATTTCGATTCAACTCGAATTCGGTTTCTTCAATTTCAAGTATTCGCCGAGATTTTTTACGGTCATTTCAAATAATATTTTGAAGCTACATAATTGTAGCGAAAGATATTGCACCGAAAAAGCGAAACGTAAACAAACCCGATCGCCCTAAATCCTGCCAAAGGACTCTTACACAATAACCAATGAGATGCGTTTCTCGGGCGTTGTCATTAAACAATAACAAATAATCGCGATTTCTGTGCCACGTACGTTAGCGTAATATATATATATATATAGATTTTAATTTAAACATTAAATTGAAAAAAATTGATTCTACTCGAAAGAAAATATTGCATAAAAATATAATATTTATATTTTACATCTAGCAATCTACATAAAAGTTTTTTAATTCATATTTTATCATATACTAATATTAAACTGCTAAAACCCCAGACACAATCTCATTAAAAATGAAATCTTCCTGAAATTAACTTCAAAATCAAATGCTTCTAAAAGAAATTAATCAAGCCATAACCATCTGAAAAAAATATATTTACTTCAAAGTGTTTCACGACTGTGCAACTGTAGCCCAATGGTTAGCGCACTCGTCTCGTAACACTAGAGAGCTGCCACAGGCGACTACTTTTTAATTCTATCTCGCGCCATTTTTTGAAACAAAATATTTTTACATATACTTTGACGACATCTTCAAGAGAAATATTCCACAAAATTTACTATCTGAAACTAATGGCGAGAATAGAACATATAAATAATAGCATGTGACAACCATGCACTAAGATGGCTGGTTCGATTCCAGGTCGACAGCATTTAATTTTTCCCCTTTTTCCTCAATTCACTTATATTTTACCTCCTGTAACGGAGAAAAAATAAACGGATATTCGTCAATTAACGAAAAAATCCTGGCAGCGGTGCTGACAGGAAAATTTCCGTGAATCGAAGAAAGTATTTCTGAGAGTGTGGAGAACTAACTTTAGTAATCATTGCATTGAGTGTGTTAGTTTGTAAAGGTGAAAAGTGCCGAAAATATGAAAGCACTGAATATTTTTCATGAGTGTTAAATCTGTATGAGTAGATTTTAATTAAAAAAAAATTACATTGTTTAAACTGAATCTATATCTTATTTAATATACAGTATCAAATAAAAAAAGAAAAGCAGAATGTAAGTTATAACTGCAGTTCTCATTAAATATATATACATATATAAAATTGCTTCTACCTGAATTAATCAGTATGTTGCAGTTGCACCTTGATTCTCGAACACACAATTCAATCCAAAGATTGCTTCAAGAACAGAATCAAATGTTATCAGAATTTTATCAAAATAGACAGAAATAATGAATATGCTATTAACTGGTTCCAACCTTGCAAGTTACTATCGGTCTTACCTCTTTCTAACAATACACTCAATAGTACAATATACTCAGTTGCACAATAAAATAAAATTCGTATTACGATATTCAACGTTACATTGACAAATTTTATGAGGCTTCAATAAGTTTTTTTTTAAACCTCACCCATACCTTTATTGTAAACATTGGATAACTTGAGATAGAGAGGTACAAGTGAGTTTCCAATCTTCTGTTGTCATAAAATTAAAAACGATAAAACTTTTCGGCAGTCTTTCTGCGCAACAAAATGCATGAAATTAGTTAAAACATGTATACTATACTGGCTATATATGTGCTTCGCTCCCATTAGAATAAAAAAAAACAAGAAAAATAAATACAAGTTATTAGAATCAGCAATCTGGCTGTACAGGACTCTCAATAAGCATGAAATTCTTTCACACTGGGATCACTGTATCTGATTTACATTTGCGTTTTTCTTCAACAACAACAACAAAAATCATCACAAACGTCACATTTTTCGTTTTTTTATTATTATTATTCAGTCCATTTACTGACAACACTGTCATTGTTCGAGAACCTAATCAAATTTAGCACGAATTTCTCTTTCGAGAACTGAGTTTGCAGTACTGTTATAAATTTGTTGTATTTATAGACTGTCTCTATATTTATAGTTTTTAAATCTTTATATTGATGATATTAACATTTATTTTTCAGTTATTATCTTATAATGTTTATTTAACCTAATGATAAAATTTCCCTACTCTGCCATAAAAAACAAATGTAAAATATATTTCGAAAATAAGTAAGTATAGAGAAACACGCTTTAAAATAAAAATGATGGTAAAACTATTAAAATAAGCCTATCGCCATAATAATGTTGTCCATCCACGAAAAATTCTCGAAGCGCAGAGTCCCGCTTGCCTGTCAGAGTTCCTTTCGCTTTCTTTCCAACACTGGCCCCTTTTCTCATGCTTGACTGGACCGAAAAAAAAAAAAACAAGAAAAGACATCGCCGGACAAATTTGAAAGAAAAATTAATCAAATTCAAGCCAGAGAAAAGCGTGAAGGGACGGGCTTGGACGCTGCTATCGAAATACTCAATGCCAGAGTACACGAAATGTGGCGTCATCACTAATCGACCGACTTCTCACTAGTGTTGGAATTCACACCAAAAATTTTTGAATAGCAATTTTATTTTAGTTTATTTGTGGGATATCTATCATCTTATAAAACAATAATAACCATTTAAACTTACTAGTGAGAATTTGGAATCCTTAAATAAAAATTCAGTCAGATGCGGAATGTTACAGTGTTGCCGCATCTGGCTGATTTTTTTTTTTTATTAGGAGATTTCAAATTCTCACCAGTAAGTTTAAATAGTTATTACTGTTTTATAAGATGATAGATATTCCACATATAAAATATTTAAAAAAAAATTGCTATTCAAAATTTCCCGGTGGAATTCCAATACTAGTGAGAAGTCCGTCGATTAGTGATGACGTCAGAACTGGTGTCCTCTGGCCTTGAGTATTTCGATAACAGCGGCTCGGAGCCTTGGAGTCATCGAACGACCGTTGTGTCTTCGAAGCTTTTTCTTAAGAGGAAATCCATAACTATGTCGCCCAGTGGCGTGGTCAGTAAGCGAAGGCTGCTGTCACCCAGAGGCCCCGGGTTCGAGTCTCTGGGTAAGATATGAATGTAATTGAGTATGTCCCATTGTTGTTATGTAATATATGTAATGGAAAATAAAAATTGTTGTGACTTGTTGTTGTTTCTGTATAATAAGGATCATTCGAGGCGACAGCCATTGTAGCTATAGGCCCCAAAGCATTCTCCACTTCGGTGGACTTCAAATGTCAAATGTCGATAACTACGTTATTGTACACTAACACGTAAATCATACAGAAAACAAGAACGAAAAAGCATGCATCAGGCATAGATTATAAAGCACTTTCCAACACTAATAGGATATTAAGTAGAATTTCATTTTTTCCTAGAATTAAAAGATGTGTCTAAATAAGCAACTTACAAAAAACACATAATTCCGTAAAAATGCATTTTGCGCAATTTCTGTCCAAATTTTGTAATGTGCACGAAGCCTTTCATGTAGCTTTGTGCACGATCTGTACTAATCATATACATTACCAAACGCTTTCAAAATTAGATCAGTTTAATAATGCATACCACAGAGTAAAACGCAATTCCAGAAATTATCGACCTTAGTTAGCCCTTTAACAGAATTCTTTGCTGTTTCTCTGTAAATGAATTATAAATACTATGCACTGTATAATATATAGAAAACATGCAGTGCACTGCAGTGATTTTGTTATATACCAAGTATCATAACATCATTAAAATGCACCATAAATGCACCACCGCAATTTTTCAGAAAATCTTTCTTCTTTTGTGCGTCCTTGTAAACGGAATATAAATGCTAGTTATTCTATACTCCTAAAATTCGTTTTGTAGACCATCTGAAAGCTGTATATTAATTTCATTATATTTGAAATATTGTAACACCGATAAAATGCACCATTTTCTCTCCTAGTCCGTAATGGAACAGAATATAAAGTTATTGATAATAGACGCTTCACCACAGACAAATTACATAACTCTTTTTTTAGTGGAAGAATCTTCGAACCATGAATATATTAAAGATGTAGTAATACCATGGCTAAAATCATTGGCGATAGAAGACAACTTCAATATCATTCAACTTCAATACTTTTCTTCGATATCAAGAATGTTTGAAATACAATTGGAACTGTGTTGAAAATTGGGATTAGATCTAGTGTTAGTGTAAATAATGCTTTTGGTTGGATTTTGTTTTTTGAGATAAACATTAATGCTTGGATTTTTCCATATGAACGGCATAAGTATTTCACTAAAATTTCAATATTCCTGGCCATAACATTTAACTAAATAAATGGATTAAAAAAAAATTGTAACATTTGGCTTATTGTTGTTTTTTTTCTTTTTACATATTTCCATATTAATGAAATAATGGTCACGATGAAAAAAAAAGTAACTTTTTCAAAACAGTTTTAAGCATGTTGATGCTGAAACAGAATATTCTTATTTTTATGAAATTTTTATAAATAAGTAAATGATAAATAATTAGTATCTCAAAGATAGTTTCTCTCAAAGTATGACGAAATTTATGTTTGGGTGTGTTTATAAAAAGAGTAGAATAATAATTTTAGCCTGTATATTTTAACCCTTAAATGCATAGTGATGTAAATTTCCATCACCTTTTTATTTAATTTTTAATACATAAATTAAGTTCTTACAACCACTCTATTTATGTAAAAATATTAAACCTCTAAAAATTACAAAAATATGCTACTAAATAAAGTTAAAAATCTATCTTAAGATTTGTGGTGTCTAATCCTTAATGTAAAAATAAAAAACACAATTCTAAAAGAATAATTCATGCAGTTAAGGTTTAATAATCAACATTTCTTCTCAAAATTAATCTGTTCAATTTTCAATAATTTATATTTCGCGTATTCGAAATTCATACAAATTTATGAATACGCTAACTAAATATAAATGCTGTAGATATAAAAATGAAAACATTTCGATTTAATTTTAATTGTTAGATCATTCATTCTAATGAAAATAAACTGTATAAATTTAATATTTTGTAAATCAAAATTGCGCCCTTTTTTCCCTAATACAAATGAAGACCTGAAATTCCAGTTGGCATTCATATTTTCTTTTTAAGTATTAGTGGCATAGTAAACTTTATTGTTCATAGTATTTTGAACTTACACATGCAACTTATTTTTGACTAAAATATCAGAAAACTGTGGACATCCTTTCAGGAACGTTAGAATAAAAGCAAAAAAGCTGCATGGAATTGAATTTGTTTTGCCTTAAGTTGTCTCGGCGAATAAATATGAATAAAATTCAGTAGACAAACAGTGATAAGGTATATTTTGTGAATATTTTAATGGTGTTTTCATGCCATTATTCTAGTCTTGCCCCTACATTATTCTAGTCCCAATAGTCCTACGTATAAAAGGATTTCGTATGCATACCTATAGTGTGTGGGTGTATATGAAAGAAAAGAAGATAAACACTGACAATGTGATGAATTTATTGTTAGGGAAGCAACATTCATCCTAAAAGAAAGCAAAAAGATGAGGGGCTGTTTCCAAATATAGTAGTATATGCAATATTGTGTACGTTGAATAGTGTGTAAAATATATTACATTTGGATACAGCCCCTCATCTTTTTGCTATCTTTTGGAAACATTGGATTTCGAGCTTATTCTTTCGACGATCACTTTAGGAATAGTCAAGCTATGATTTTGAAACTTTCACAAAAGTTTCTCGATACATTTAACTAATACATTATGCACATTATAGTTCGACTGCATTTACGCATGCACAGAGGAATCAATATTTAGTGAATCTGCCTATTTTTCATCCAATATTTATTGTTAATTCTGATTGCAGGGTATTCTGTACAATGTCGTTTCTCATTGTTTCTTAAAAGATCATTCTTTTATATGAAGTACTCTGCAAATTATAAGCAAAAATCTTGGTGGAATTTGGGATTGTTTCCATGAAAAACCTTAATTTATCCACGAGTATGCGTGCTATCTTCATAAAATTGAACACGGTTTATTACAAGAGACCATCTAATCATGTGCTACAGTTTCAACGCATTTGCAACATTAGTTTGTACAGGGTAATCAAAAATATATTATTTTTTCTTCAATTTGTTTACGGTCCCCTATGTGGTTTCGGGAAAAAATCTTCGCGGAAATGTATGACGACTCTAACGATTTTTTTTACACAACGGAAGTTTCAGGATAATCGCTCATATATTTTTCTAGATATTTATCAAAACGTTTAAAATCGCAGGTGACCGGTCATTATTGGCCATATAGTTTATTAGCATAGAAAACGGGGATTTTATCCTTGTAAGCTAAGAAATCTCTTCAATAAATGTAGAAGTAATATGCGATACTTTTTATTGCCTTGTTGCTATAATAATCATAATACCTATATAACAATGTTTAACACTAGAATACCTTGAAATTTTACCCAAGCTTCATAAAAATAAGTTACACCACAAATTTTATTTAAAAATATTTAACTTGATTATTTAAACTATATATATTTAACTTATATGTAAAAAAAAAATCTGGTTTGAATTGTTACATAATCAGTTGGTCTTACTTCAACTGACACATGCTGGGGGCTCTGTTGTTAACCCTTAATTGCATGAATTATTCTTTTAGAATTGTGTTTTTTATTTTTATATTAAGGATTAGACATCAGAAACCTTAATATAGATTTTTAACTTTATTTAGTAGCATATTTTTGTAATTTTTAGAGGAAATATTGTGGTTGTAAGAACTTAATTTAAGTATTAAAAATTAAATAAAAAGGTGATGGAAATTTACATCACTATGCAATTAAGGGTTAAAAGACATCAACGCTATCTTCTAGACAGTATATTGGGAAATGAAAAACAGAAGAATTGTCTCCAGTTCTAATTGATTGAAATAATATGGAAATGTACCATTTGATTTCCTACTCGGTTTTTACTAAAACACGCTTTACTTGTCTTAAAGGGTCGTCTGTATAATGAAAACTGCACCAAATTTGTTTTAATTTCACGCATTTTTGACACAATATTTAAGTTTCTTGGATGCAAAGTGCCCGTTAAAATATATCGTTTATACACTTTTAATTAAATATTCATTGAAATAAACGGTGTCAAAATTTGAGGATGCTGATGTTACATTCACGCCACAAACTTTAACTTATCATATATATTAAAGCGTAAACCTGATTCTGTAAGATCAGACACAAAATTTCACTCAATTGCGCATGCGTGAAGTTAAATTTGCTAGATCTTCCATTTAGAGGAAAGGCAGAGCAGGTCTGGTTAGCAGAGTGGTCTAAAGCACCAGTTTAAAACTATGAACTTTTGTAGATGACGCGGGTTCGAGCCCAACTCCCGGCAAAATGATTTCTGTACCCTTTTTGGCGATAATTCATTTCGATAATGACATATTTTATTTTGAGGAGAAGTTATATTATTTTGATTTTATTATTATTTGAATGGTTTATCATTAAATAAAATTTAACACTCAAAAATAATTTGAAAAAAATAATTTTATATTTAAAATATTTAAACTAAAATATTTTGCATGTAATTATACATTAAATAAATTGAGCTGATCTACAACTTTTGTTTATATTTCTTTTACCATTATCAAGAATATATAGGTGTGTGAGGCAGAAGGAAAAGTTTGCCATTCTTTTCTGTAAAAAAATAAAGAAATAAATAAAACTGAAAGAAAGGAAAATATTCATATAAGAACTATAAAATAAATTATTTTGATATACATGGTTTACTATTTAAAAAATGAAGAAAAAAGTAAAATAAAATTCAAGTAATAAAAAATATATATTATAAATCGTTAGTTGCATCAAGTTTCAAAATTAGGCTGTTAGAGAATGAGACTGATATAAATAAAATTTATGGCAGCTTTTAAAGGTCGTGTAGTTAAAAAAAATAAAAATAAAAATAAATATTGTTATTTTTTCAACAACAACAACAAAAAAAAAATTGAGACTGTAGTAAGTAAAAATAAATGCTCTGCCCAGTATTTTTTGTTAAATTTCTCATAAAAGGCAAGCATAATTGGTTGCAAATTATAAACTTAAAGTTCTTTCACTTTATTCAATAGGTTAGACTGACAGCACCCTCTAGCTCGCCTTCAAGAAATAAGAATCACTTATGCAATATAAAAATTTGTCAAGATTTTAATAATTAATTTAAAAGCAATTAATTCAAAATTCAAGAATTTTTCTAATGGAACAAGTTATTTGGACAATGGTCTTAATGGGACAATGGTTCAAGTTATTTACCGTCATATCTTGACGGGTACTATCTAGTACCATCTAAAAACAAAACCATTGTATCAAATAAGTCTTTTATAATATGACACAATGAATAATCTAAACCTATGACACAATGAATAAATACTCCAGGCATTTTGACCTACAGTGATTTTCACATAAAACAAATCACAATCTTTACAAACATAAGCGTGTGTGTTTTTAAAGATCATTGCGATCAGTAATTTTATAGACATAAAGAAATTTTATTTTTCGACACCCTGAAGTAGAAACTCAAAATAATTTCTCACCGCAAATTCCGAAATGTGGTTTTAACCTTACTTAGTCATTCAAATTTTGCTGTTTAGCAAAATAAATGGTGTTTCTATTTAAAGGGAGTGTTATATTGGTGGACTACTGGCCGCAGTTTGAAGACCCTTGATACAAAAGGTCCAGAGAAAAGAAAATCTTAGAAATTAAGCAGAAAAATATTGCCATATTTGCTTTAATTTAAGGGGTCTCAAGGCTCTTAAAGCTTTAAAATTTTCGAAATTTTAATTTTTTTAGATGTTAAACTCCTATCTTTTCTGAACATTTTGATATAATTGTTTCCTTTAAATTCCTTTTAGAACTGAAGTTATGGGTTTTAAATTTATACACGTTCAGTAGCTGAAGCGTCGTTACGGAAACTTTGAAGCCATTTTTCTCCAAATGACGTTTTTGGGCATAACGCGCACGATATCTCAAAAACTTATGAATATTTTTACATGAAATTTTCAAAACACATGTTTCATTTTTGTCTGTATAAACTGACCCTAAAATTTCATTTTTATTGTTTAAAACAATATTTTATTAGGTGATTATACTGTTGAAATTTTCTTAATTTTGCATTAGCTGAATACAACTTTGTATTAAAAATATAAAAAAGCTTTAAACACAAATTTATTTAGATTCAGGGTAATTATTACAATCTGAAGTATAAGTAGGTACCAAAATTTTCATTCTAGTTGCAATACTTATTTTGTAATCGTGCACATAAGCTGTTATACCGATTTTTTGCTCATCAAATGTCTAACAGTTTGGAGCCCCCTGTAAATTCTAATTCTGCATCTTATAATTTTTTAAATACATGAAATGAAAGAACATACTTATATATTTTATTCCAATGAAAATTATGTCTTAAAATAAAATACATTTTAAGATATTAAATGTTGAAAATGGTCTTTTTTTTCTTTTTTTCCAATTTTAAGAGTCCTGAGACCCCTTAAAGTGAGTCTTTTTTAAATTTAAAAAGTCTCTGTCTACATATATATATATATATATATATATATATGTATATGTATATGTATATTAGTAATTAATTGTGTGTTAGAAGGAACTGCCACTGTAAAATCGTAATTCTGTTTTTCGAAATTTATGTACCTAACACCACTATCGCATTTTCTTTTTTTTAGCTACATACAAATTTATAAATGTATGTAAAAAAAAAAAAAAAAAAAAAAAAAAAAAAAAAAAAAAAAAAAAAACCTTATTCCGGGATACTTTCTTACAAGAAATTTAGTTGTACATTTTTTTAGGGGGTGGGGGATAAGGTACATTACGCAACTATGCAATCTGCGAAAAAAGAATAATTTTTTTTGCACTGTCAAATCATTTTTTTTTGTTTTTTGCTGTCATTTCATCTGCGATTCTTAACCCTTTATCTACTGACAGTACTTATAAGTACCATCAAAATAACTTGTTATAAAATTCATTTAATACATTGATTAGTAGTAATACAATTTAGAATGAGTTATAGATGCATTACTTTATCTTGTTCCAAAAGCATTATTTGTTACACAAAACAAAATTATTTTTAAAAGGATGTTTTATTCGACTTTGCATATCTGCAGCTGTCTTGGCGTTGGGGGTGTGGGGTGATTTTTCAATTCGGAAATACTTCTATATTTCTATTGTAAGAACATTATATTTGTACATATCCTAATTCTACAAAATACTAAGAAAAATATTTAAAATGAAAGACTTAAGTATAAATACCGCGGAAAATCCCTATAAATTCCAATTTAATTAATCCTTCTAAATCCTTCAAACTTTCTAAAATCCTTCTAAAATTTATTAAATGACTGTGTAAATCTTCTGATGTAGTTTCAAAAATTCACGAAAAATGATTTAAATGATAAAATTTTCATGAATGCATAATTCAGTACATAAAGGGTTACAGGAAATGATGTTTACGAGACCTACAACAGATAGATCACAGAGGAAAACATAGCATGTGGGATTATTTTTAATGGATTCTTTAAAGATTTAACTCAACAGAAATACAAAACAAAATAAATAATAGAAAGCATTAATACAGAACTGGAAATGTAGAAAAGTATACATTTTATTTTTAGAATAACAAATCTATATCCCATCCATTTCCAACAAACGGATCTTCCGAAAGCAGCTAGTCTATAGAATTCAGAAATATATTCCGTATAAATCTGAGGGTAAAGAAATTCTACGATACTTTATAGAAGCAAAAAATATTTTTTAGGGATTCTTTGGACTTATCTTAGTAAGTTCTTCAAAATGATTATAGTGCAATAAAAAAGAAATCTGATGCCTTCGAAGTATTACTGAAAAAAAGAGAAAAAGAAAGATAATTTTTGCATTTAAAACCGGTAATAAAGTACTTTTTTCTGTCATAAAAATATACGAGCATTTAAAAAGATAATCTCTAAAAGCAATTATTTTTCAAAAGTATATTTTTAAAGCGATTTCAGTGCATACAGTTAAGGTGAATAAAATTATCTTAAATTAAAATATTTATAATTGAATGTAATTGCCGAAACGTCAGTGAAGGCTTACTGTGGAGACACGAAAAGTTTTGATTTCCGTTTGTCTGTCTGTCTGTTCCGCGATAACTGCCGCAAAAAGCATCCGATCGGCTTGAAATTAACTGGGCATATTGATGAGGTAATCGGACTTAGCTGTATAGTTTTTGGTTAAATTTGGTTCATTCGTTCGGGAAATATAGAACATTTTATTTTGCTCTATAATGCTTTTCTATGGCAAGTCAGACGATTTTCAGATTTTCATTTGTTGAAAGAAATGGCTCATATGAAAAATGGATTTAAATGGTAAATTTTGGATGCTGAAATTTTTAAATAAGACTATTAAATTATTCCAATTAGTTTGAAATTTTGTCAATATATTTGCGAGATTTTTTAAAATTAGGTTTATAATTTTTGGGGGAACTTTATGCATGTTTTCCAATAATATAAAGCATTTTGTTTTATCAATTTGACATAATACATATTTCATTTTTTACCTTTTCTTTCATCAGTTGCCTAGCAACGTATTTGGTCTTAATAATATTAGTATAAATGCGTCTATAATGTTTCAGTAAAGCTAACGTCAAAACGGATGAATTAATGCATTTGTATTTTTGCATATAGATGGATTTTAGCCCCAGTAATAAAAATAGGCAATATTTTATTTATTTTATTCAAATATTTTGCTTAAAAATACAAAAGTTCATTATTTTCATAGAGAATAATGTGACATTTTTTCATAAAATTTATCAATGTTTCTTTAATCGTTGCCAAGAAAATCAAAACCCTGAATAATATTTTCTCTTAAACAATTTTCAATTGAAAGATTTTGACGTGAAACAGGAAAATGAAAAAAATTAATATGGCGACATATTGAGAATAAAAAGAAAACTCTCAAGTATTTCTTAATATAACAAGATGAAAGGTTTTGAGTAAGTACGAATAGCAGGTGAATTAGACGTCATTTATCAAACAAAAAAAAAAGATGTTGGAATAAAAAGATCTTGACTAAAATAAAATTAACTATTATTCACGGAGTAAAGAGATAGATGGATATGCAGTATGCCGTAAAAACAGTTTACAATATGATGTGCGTTATCGCTCAGATTTAAATGCCCTCATTCGGCCCAAACAAAACAAGCACGTGGAACAGGGACCGAATTCTTTGACTTCATCCGTGCACTTTTTCTGTAAAATGAAAATGATCTGCTTATATTTAAGCATTCTAAAGTAGCATTTCATCGTATTATGAATTAAAAACTGTATTCCTAAAATTATTTTTCTTTTCTTTCTTTCGTTTTTTAAGCACGCCGTTGTGTTTGGGTCGAATGTAGCGGATTTTAAGGTTACATTTTTGGCGTCACTTCAAGATTTATTGTTTGCGTACGGTTAACCTGAGGATTTTATTTTAAATTTTAAATTTATTAATTTATATAAAAAAAGAAACTTATGCTTATCTTATAAATCAAAGCGTAAAAAAATCTATGATATACTATAACCATCCGCACAATCAATAAAAAATTACGAATGTAAATTTAAATAGACTACGGGGGGTTCAGGGGGGCAGAGCCCCCCCCCCCCTGAAGAAATGCAAATTTTGATTTAAAAAGTTACCAGAATAAGCAGCTCATCAGAATTTCAGAACATCAATGTATAACCACTTGTTTAACACATTTAATTTCTGAAACTTTACGAAGTATTTTGTATTCTTATAAATATTTATGTAATTTGAAAACTTTAAAAAGCGATTTGTAGGAAGATGAATATTACGCAATGAGTGTTAAAAAACAATGACTTTTAAAGATGACGTTGAGGCTCCTGATCTGCAGATTTACTAGTTTATTTGATTATTGCCGAAACGTGAGTGAAGGCTCACTGTGGAGACACGAAAAGTTTTGGTTTCTGTTACTCTGTCTGTTTCGCGATAACTGCTGCAAAAAGCATCCTATCGGCTTGAAATTAACTGGGCATGTTGATGAGGTACTCGGACTTAGCTGTATCGTTTTTGGTTAAATTTGGTTCATTCGTTCGGGAAATATAGAATATTTTATTTTGCTCTATAATGCTCTTCTATGGCAAGTCAGGCGATTTTCAGATTTTCATTTGTTGAAAGAAATGGCTCACATGAAAAATGGATTTAAATGGTAAATTTTGGATGCTGAAATTTTTAAATAGGATTATTAAATTTTTCCAATTATTTTGAAATTTTGTCAATATATTTGCGAGATTTTTTTAATTAGGTTTATAATTTTGGGGGGATTTTTATGCACGTTTTCCAATAATATAAAGCATTTTGTTTTATCAGTTTGACATAATACATATTTCATTTTTTCCCTTTTCTTTCATCTGTTGCCTAGCAACGTATTTCGTCCTAATAATATTAGTATAATTGCGTGTATAATGTTTGAGTAAAGTCAACGTCAAAACGGATGAATTAAGGCATTTGTATCTTTGCATATAGATGGATTTTACCCCAGAAATAAAAATAGGCAATATTTTATCTATTTTATTCAAATATTTTGGTTAAAAATACAAAAGTTCATTATTTTTATTGAGAATAATGTGACATTTTTCCATAACATTTACCAATATTTCTTTAATTGTTGCCAAGAAAATCAAAACCCGGAATCACATTTTCTCTTAAAGAATTTTCAATTGAAGTATCTTGACGTGAAACCGGAAAATGAAAAAAAAATTAAGAATAGAAAAATTAATATGGGGGCATATTGGAAATAAAAAGGAAACTTTCGAGTATTTCTTAATATAACAAGATGAAGAGTTTTGAGTAAGTACGCATAGCAGGTGAATTAGACGTCATTTATCGAAAACAAAGATGCTGGAATAAAAAGATCTTGAGTAAAATAAAATTAACTATTATTCACAGAGGAAAGAGATAGGTGGAGATGCAGTATGCCGTAAAAACAGTTTGCAATATGATGTGCGTTATCGCTCAGATTTAAATGCCCTCATTCGGCCCAAACAAAACAAACAAGTGGAACAGGGACCGAATCCTTTGACTTCATCCGTGCATTTTTTCTGTAAAATGAAAATGATCTGCTTATATTTAAGCATTCTAAGGTAGCATTTCATTGTATTATGAATTAAAAACTGTATTACTAAAAATATCATTCTTTTTTTTTTTTAAGCACGTCGTTGTGTTTGTGCCAAATGTAGTGGATTTTAGGGTTACATTTTTGGCTTCACCTCAAGATTTATTGTTTGCGTACGGTTAACATGAAGATTTTATTTTAAATTTAATTTTTTTTTTATATATAAAAACTTATGCTTATTCTTATAAATCACAGCGTAAAAAATGAAAAAAAAAAATCTAAGATATATTATAACCATCCGCACAATCAATAAAAAATTACGAATGTAAATTTAAATAGACTAAGGAGGGTTCAGGGGGCTCCGCCCCCCCCCCCCTGAAGAAATGCAATTTTTGATTTAAAAAGTTACCAGAATAAGTAGCTCATCAGAATTTCAGAACATCAATTTATATCCACTTGTTTAGCACTTTTAATTTCTGAAACTTTACGAAGTATTTTGTATTTTTATAAGTATTTATGTAATTTGAAAACTTTAAAAAGCGATTTGTATTACGTAATGAGTGCTAAAAAACAATGACTTGCAAAGATGACGTTGAGGCTCCTGAACTGCAGATTTACTAGTAAAATAATACAATTCATTTGATGTAAGATTGGTATTATAATTTTTTTATCCAGAAGTTCTAATGTTGGGGAACGGGGGAATATGCGATTGTTCAAATGCGACTATTAAAAGAAATAATGATCACGAGAGCTACAACAGCCATACCACAGAGGAAGATATATCATGTGGAAATATTTTCTTATGGATTCTTTAAAGATTTAATCAACATAAATATAAAACAAAATAGATAGTAGAAAGCATTAATGCTAAAATGGAAAATTAGAAAATTATACATTTTTTTGTTGTATATTTTTATACATAATTTTATTCTAAATCCCATTTGTTTAAAAAAAATAAATAAAATAAAATAAACTTCCGGAAGCATCTTATATTCAGAATTCAGAATTATATTCCGTATAAATCTGAAGGTAAAGATATTCTACTTACTTTATAGGAGAAAAAAACCCAAATTATTTTTAGCTATTCCTTGGACTCATCTGAGACAATTCTTCAAAAGGGTTATAATGCGATACAAAAGAGACCTGATGCTCTCGCAGCAAATTCTCGTCTTTTGGGCACGTGCAATGCCGCACACGGTGTACTTTTGCATTTTATGTATCACATTATTTCTCAAAAAACAAACACATAATTCTTTTTTTTTTTTTAATAATTAGACTATAATGTATAAATACATTAGAAACAATGCCATTTTTATATGCATTCCTTTATAATACAAATAGGAACAGAGAAAATATTTTATTAAATTATGTAATATGCAAGTAAGACGCCCACATGGGCATCCTGAATAAAAGACGAAAACTGGACGTCACATATGTGTTAAAAGAAAATACATAGTTCAGCACTTATTTTCGGATAATATTCCAGAACAAAATTAAAATTTCTCAATAAATAAGTAAAATGATTTACATAATATAAATAAAACATAAATGTAATAGACATGTAATCGAAGTACGCCCTTAATGCTCTGAACTTAACAGAATTAAAATAAAAAAGAAAAGTGCCCAGCTAAACTGATGGCATTGAGCTCACAGGCTATTCACACTAATTGTATATTATACACTTATTTTAAAGAATAATGCCCCTCAAAAAACTAAGTGAAGGGGAATTAGCCCCCGTTTCCCCCTTTATACTTAACCAGTGAACCTCCAAATCTAATCAGGGAAGCCCCTTATCATAATAAACCGGTATACCAAATTTGGAGCAAATCGAATAATCCTGCAAAAAGAACATTTATCTAAATTAAGGGGGTGGACTAGCCCCCCTTTATCTTTAACCAATGAATCGCCAAAACGAAACAGGGAAGCTCCTTAACGTAATAAACCGGTATACCAAATTTGGAGCAAAGCGAATAATTCTGCATGAAAAACCCGTTTATATAAATTAAGGGGGGTGGCCTAGACCCCCTTCCCCCTTTATCTTTAACCAATAAACCCCCAAAACTAATCAAGGAAGTTCCTTAACATAATAAACCGGTATACCAACTTCGGAGCAAATCGAATCATTCTGCATGAAAAACCCAATTATCTGAATTAAGGAGGTGGACTAGCCCCCCTTTTCCCCCTTTATTCTTAACCAATGAACCCCCAAAATTAATCAGGGAAGTTCCTTAACATAATAAACCGGTATACCAAATTCGGAGCAATTCGAATCATTCTGCATGAAATACCCATTTATCTGGATTAAAAGGGGTGCACTAGCCCCTTTTCCCCCCCTTTATTCTTAACTAATGAACCTCCAAAACTAATCAGGGATGTTCCTTAACATAATAAACCGGTATACCAAATTCGAAGCTAATCCAATGATTCTGCATGAAAAACCAATTTTTCTGAATAAAGGGGGGGGGTGGACTAACCCCGTTTTTCCCCCTTTATCCTTAACCAATGAACTCCGAAAACTAATCAGGGATGTTCCTTAACATAATAAACCGGTATACCGAATTCGGAGCAAATTAAATGATTCTGCATGAAAAACCCATTTTTCTGATTTAAGGGGGGGACTAACCCCCCTTTTCCCCCTTTATCTTTAACCAATGAACCCCCAAAACTAATCAGGGATGTCCCTTAACATAATAAACCTGTATACCAAATTCGGAGCAAATCGAATGATTCTGCATGAAAAACCCATTTTTCTGAATTAAGGGGGGTGGACTAACCCCGTTTTCCCCCTTTATCCTTAACCAATGAACCCCCAAAACTAATCAGGGATGTTCCTTAACATAATAAACCGGTATACCAAATTCGGAGCAAATCGAATTATTCTGCATGAAAAACCCATTTTTCTGAATTAAGGGGGGGGGGGGGGTGGACTAACCCCGTTTTCCCCCCATTATCGTTAACCAATGAACCCCCAAAACTAATCAGGGATGTTCCTTAACATAATAAACCGGTATACCAAATTCGAAGCAAATCGAATGATTCTGCATGAAAAACCGATTTTTCGGAATTAAGGTGGGGTGGACTAACCCAGTTTTCCCCCCTTTATCCTTAACCAATGAACCCCCAAAACTAATCAGTGATGTTCCTTAACATAATAAACCGGTATACCAAATTCGGAGCAAATCGAATGATTCTGCATAAAAAACCCATTTTCTGAATTAAGGGGGGGGGGGACTAACCCCGTTTTTCCACCTTTATCCTTAACCAATGAACTCCCAAAACTAATCAGGGATGTTCCTTACCATAATAAACCGGTATACCCAAATTCGGAGCAAATTAAATGAATCTGCATGAAAAACCCATTTTTCTGAATTAAGGTGGGGGACTAACCCCCCTTTTCCCCCTTTATCCTTAACCAATGAATCCCCAAAACTAATCAGGGATGTTCCTTAACATAATAAACCGGTATACCAAATTCGGAGCAAATCGAATGATTCTGCATGAAAAACCCATTTTTCTGAATTAAGGGGGGGGGGGGACTAACCCCCCTTTTCCCCCTTTATCCTTAACCAATGAATCCCCAAAACTAATCAGGGATGTTCCTTAACATAATAAACCGGTATACCAAATTCGGAGCAAATCGAATGATTCTGCATGAAAAACCCATTTTTCTGAATTAAGGGGGGGGGGACTAACCCCGTTTTTCCCCCTTTATCCTTAACCAATGAACCCCCAAAACTAATCAGGGATGTTCCTTAACATAATAAACCGGTATACCTAATACGGAGCAAATCGAATGATTTTGCATGAAAAACCCATTTTTCTGAATTAAGGGGGGGGGACTAACCCCGTTTTTCCCCCTTTATCCTTAACCAATGAAATCCCAAAACTAATCAGGGAAGCGCCTTATCACAATGAACCGAGGAAAAAATTTTGAAGCAAATCGGATGTTTCTATCAAGAGTTATCGCGTTACGTACATACGTACGTACGTACATACATACATACATACATACATACATACATACATACATACATACATACATAACGGGCGGGCACATTAGCTCTCAGGCTTTGATAGCCTGTGAGCTAAAAAACTGCTACAAATAGCGAAATCTTGGATTTTTTTTTTTTTTTTTTTTTTTTTTTTTTTTTTTTGCTATTAACTTTTCTATCTCTAACTTCGCTATTAAATTTTAAAACTTTATTTGAATACAATATCGATATTCTTCATACAAAAATGTTGTTAGTGTTGTTTGGGGCAATATAAAAAATATATTATACAGAAAAAAATTATGACAGTTTGCAATAATAATAGAAAAATATGTTTACCCATGTTATGTAACCCTGGAATTCCGAGTTGAATTCTCTAGTAACTTTATTGTAAATAAAACTACATTTAATCTTAAGAAAGCCATTTAAAAAAATTTCTAAAATGCAGATCTCCACAATATATTTTGTTATAAAACATTATACAGACGCAAAAGTCAGCAAAAGCAGGATTGCATCTTAATCCCATGTTAACATGTTAAAAATTTATTTTCATCCATAATTTTTCAGGGTAAAAAACATATTATCAAAAAAGTTGTATTATCTATACTAATAAAAGAACAGATCGCTCTGTGTGTGTGTGTGTGTGTGTGTGTGTCTCTGTTGGTGATGGCTACCAAAATCTACGGCACGTACGAGATAAAAAAAATTTTGTGAAGATAGTCTAAGGCCTTTCGTGATGTACCAGGTCCTTAGAATTTTAAAATTCTAATTATTAACTGAGTAATTAATTTATATTCGGACATCACTCTCATCAAAAGTACGCCTTTTTACCCTCCGCTTATTTTCGGTTGGTTGGTTGGTTGGTTTATAAATCATCGTTGTTCAAAAATACGTTTCTTTCTTTCCGCTTCTTTCGTTTGGTTGGCTGTATAAAGCTTTCGCAGAAATAATTAAGCAAACCGGGATATAATTAAATAAACCAATTTGGGTGCTTAATGTTTCAAGAGTGACTGTTTTAAAACTAACATTAAATTTCAGCATGAAGGGGAAACACATGCTTTGAAAACATATTAAATAATAATGGACGTTTAAGAGAATAGATTAGTTTCAAATGACGTCACAACCTAGCTACCAACTTGACAACCTGCCAGGCTTTTTGTTTGCCACACTGTTTTCTGTTTTTCTCTATTTTGATTGGTTTAGCGATAATATCTGCTAAAAAATCGGCGATTTTGGTTGGTTTACGGAAAATTGGTGGTGCCTGTTTGATACTGATCTATTTAGACAGCTAGAAATATGGTTTTTAAACGTTAATTAAAAGATTAGAATACACCTTACTGGCTCTTTTACCACTAGAAATTAGCAACAATAAGTCCTTGCATTCCAATTCTTTCTGCTGCTGTAGCGAGAAGCAACAATTTTAATAGAATTTAAATTATCATTTTTGATACTGTTAATAATTTTTTTTTTCAAAACTGTTTTTTTATGACATTTTTAAACGCATTTTTTAATTGTTCTTTTTTGTTTTTTTAAATACAGAAAGTGTTCCAATTTTATCTCCCGCCTGCTATACAGTGCCACAGGCAGTGGGAACTAATGTCGGATGTTCGTACAGAACTTATTGCACTCTTAATTTATGATTAGTGGTTATTTCCAAATAGTAGTTTTCCGCAAATTTCTTAAATTTTTATTTCATTCCACTAGCCCCTTGACTAATATATCTACAAATAGGTTTAATAACGGAGTTTCGTCGTTCGGATGTAAGTTTGTTAAGAACAGATTGCTCCCCCTGGAGGCGGAAAGTGGAATTAACATTTTTTACGGAGCCTGCACAGAACATCTGCTGTACGGTGAAGCATGCAGCAGCGAGTCGTATCGGAGATTTTTATAGATCATATTAGGCTCTTGAATGAGTGGTGGTTACCATTATTTCCGAATAAAAATTTCAGTAAATTACTTAAATTCTTATTTGTGTCCCCACCCCGTCGAGTAACATAACTACGGATAGGTTGGAAATCGGAGTCTTTTTTGGATATAGGTTTGTTTACGTAAGAGTGTGCATCGGTGGAAAGTGAAACTAAAAGATTTTGCAAAGCGTGCGTAGTACGCCTGTTAAATCCGGTTGCAGAGGCGATTTCCCGTGTCGGTTGTTCGTATAAAAAATATTGTGCCCCATGGCGGAGGAAAGTGGAACTAAAGTACTTTGCAGCACGTGCACGGTTAGGACAGTTAGGTTATGGTTAGTGTTAAGTTACAGTTTGGTTAAGGTTAGGTGACATTTAGATTAGTTAGGTTACGGTTAGGTTACATTTAAGTTGCGATTAGGTTACAGTTAGGTTACGGTAAGGCTATATTTAGGTCCCGCTTACGTTACAGTTAGGTTACGGTTAAGTTGCAGTTAGGTTACGGTTAGGTTACATTTATGTTATATTTAAGTTACGGCTAGGTTACAGTTAGGTTACAGATAGGTTACAGTTACGTTACAATTAAGTTACGGTGAGAATTTTATCAACAGGGTGAACATTACGCATGTTTTGATTATACATATATATACTTAATTTTGTACAATAGCTCTTAAATTAAAATATTATATACTAACCTTTTAGCTAATGATCGAATATCGATTTCATTTACGTATGTCGTATTTAAGGGTGATATAATTAATTTAAAAATCAAAATATTTTACTCAGGATTTCGATGCGAAAAAAAAAGAGTTACGTGGTTTAATAGTGATTTTTACTGTTAAATATCAACATTTTAACACAAAAATCACGCAGTCGTCGGAGACATATCCCCTGTTCCCCGCTGCAGTTTTTTAGCCTTTTTACCGCTAAATATCAGATTTTTTTAAACCGATTTTTCACACAGTCAGTGGGCACATACTTTAGACAAAATCGAGTTAGAGATAAAATCATACAAATTTCCAGTTCATTTAATATTATTATCACAGGCCTGGGCAACGCCGGGCGGGTCAGCTAGTTAAAAATAAAAGAGGGATTATTTAGGAATTTATTATACGTCAAATGTGATAAGAAAAAAAATGAATTTCCTTTTTAAATCCATACCAAAATAACAAATTAAACAAGAGAAAATTATGATAATCTTTTGAAATCCTGTTAGCCATGTAAAACAAATAAATACTGGAAACTCTAACACAAATATATTATCCCAATATTGGCGAAACAACTTTTATTATTTAACTTTGCATTAAAGTTTCGAACATTATTCTAAACAGCTAGGTTTAGCATTATATGGAAGCTTTTAATATAGATTAAAACATAATTACGAAACGTCCGCAAACAGGATTTGACATTATTAAGTTCGTCTAAATTCTAACTCAATCTGATTTACCGACGAAAACTAAGCTCTGATAATTTATTCAGTTTCCTTATTTTAAAAAAAGTAACCAATAATATATTATTTCATACACAATGAAAATGTTTAACTACACGTATCTTGTATTCTATGTACGCAATACATTCGTATCAAAAGTCTATAATAATATGGACATTTGTTCGTGTGTCTATGCTGTTTTCTAAAAAGCCCTTTGTGAACCGAATAATAATATTTGGTAGTAAAATACTTATAAGTGTGAAGTTATGCACCCGAAAATCAATTTTCTGATTTCTTGATTCGATTTTAAAAATTGAATTTTGTATGCCATTTGTAGCGATTTTCGGCGATTTTTCTACATTAGTAAATGGAATCGGGTTTTAGTCTTTTAGACTAATATATTAATCTAATTTTCCTTCTTTTCAATAAAATTTATACAAAATTCGTACAGCAATTTGTGATTATTTCACGAATTTTTAGACTTTTTTCGGCGACTTTTTGACATTCGCATAATTAATCTAATTTCAATCTTTTAGAGCAATATAGTAAATTTTATCCCTTTTTAATTTAAAATTTTTGGTTCAATTTTATATGCAATTTTTAGAAGTTCATTTATTTGTTCTGCGGCTATTTTAAGACATTATTAAAAAGACACCGTTTACAATCATTTGCCAAAGTCGTAAGCTCCCTTTCCTGTGACTTTTGGCATTTATCCCAATTTTTATACGATATTATTCGTTTTTTTGAAACCTTCTGTGAAGACTTTTTCGCTGTTAATTCTTTTCTGAAACGGAAAAAAATCTTCTATCTATTTTTCTACTACCGTGCTAAAATTCAATTTTAAAGAATGCCAATTCAGTGTCAATAACTATGTAAACAACAATGCTGTAAATTTGAACTTAACCTGGGTCTAAATAAAAAATCACACTAATTTTAATGTACATTTGATTTGAGGCAGAAGAGGGCGGCGCCCACACTGGTTTACGCCACCGAATGTAGTGGGAGTCTCTAATCACAGTTTCGTAATTCAAGGTTCGTTTGGAAAAAGCCAACCAGAAAAGAGGCTGAAGTCCCGATAGTTTTTATAATATGAAATGTTTTTGAAGATTGGATAAGTTTTAGATATATTGTACATTATATCCTAAAATCATTTTAGTATTATATGTTAAGTACAAAAATGGTAATTAGATAGCTTGAAAGTTTTAAGCATTGTTTAACCCATTAGCCGCCGAAAGTATAATACAGAGATATTCAAATTTTTGACTGAAGAACATTTCCCATCACAAACTTTGAACAGTAATCTCCGTTTAATTTACTTGTCAAAGTTTCTGTTATTATTTAAGGCAATTTTTTAATTTATTTATTTATTTATTTATTTATTTATTTATTTTTATTAAAATAGTGGTAGTTTGATAGTTAATTTTAAGAATGTGCATTTATTTTTACAGTTCCGTGAACGCAACACCACTGGGTGGTAGGTTAATTCAAGACCTGGTTCGAATCTATGTATATATGCATATATAGCAGAGGATAATTTGTTATCAACTATCTCCGTAATGCTATTAAACTATTAGTCAGATTAACATTACAATGTTTAAAATCTTCTTTAATTTCAAGTAAACATTTACTGACAGATCATGTGTTTAAATTCCTTGAATTTCTGGATAAAATCGAAAAAGAAGGTTATAGGTTGTTTCCTATGTGAGTGAAACAAACAAACAAAAAAATATGTCCTCTTCATGTCCACAATTAGAATTATTTTTTCCTGTGTAAAATGGGAAAGAACTCTTTTTATTTTTTTTGTTTCCACTAAAATAATTAGTAAGAACTTCACTAGAGAAAAATGCTTAAAAATTATTTTTTTTTAAATTTAAATTATCTTTATTCTTCTGGACTAACAAAACAGTCTGTCAAGATAACTGTAGGCATAGTTTTCAATTTAAGATTTTAAATAAAATTTTTTAAATCACTGGTTTTATGTAATCATAACTGGCTTTATGTAATCATAAAACCTAGTATTTTAACTATTTAGGCCCAAAACACTAATATATTTATTATTATATTTTAAGATTAAATTTTGTACGCTGAAACTGTAACATTTGTCATTGTTTCTTACCAAATTAATGACTTTCATTGTCTCCAACAGAGCATACTACTGAGTATGTAAAGCATTAGAAAAGATATGCCATTTTGAATTTGTTCCGCACATATGTGATCAGTAAGCTGAAACATCTGAATTCCAGGTTAGTGTCTATTCTGTTTGTAACCACTGGTATATAAATTTTAAATTCAAATATTGCCATTTTAATTAAAGCTTTATTTTTATTTTATGAAATTAAGTTAATTTAACTTAAATAAATGCAATATTTACATATTTTTATAAAACTATAGAAAATACAATTTTTTCTTTGTTAAATGTAACATCTTTACCTGTAAATCTGTTAATACATATTTGTAACAGATGTAGATAAATTGAGAAAAATCTAGTTTAAAATTCACATGCATAATAAAAATCCATCAAAATGCTTCAGTGGTGTCATTGTTTTTAGATTAATGTAAATGAACTTCTACTGTCTAATTTGTGTTGCTCAATGAAACTTCTGTTAGAAAAATGTAATCTCTGTTACTATATATAATTTCTGTTACTCGCACTTTTTCTCAATATTTTTCTTATTGTATATGAGTATCTCTTAAAAAATGTTCCCAAAACTTCAATAGGCGTCTGTTCTTTCAATATACTAAAACTATTTGACCATTTAACAATATATTTATTACAGGACACTGAAATGTTTGGCTGTAATGTTGAATACAAGTAACAGAGGTTAAAAATTGTTACATAAATTAATCCCTAATATTGTTTTATTTTGAATATAAAATTACATATTTAAGAGATATACTAATGATGTTATAATACACTAAAAATAATATTTTGATAGGGATATAAATGTTGTAAATTGAGTGGATGCTGTCCAGTAACAAAGGTTACAATATTTAATTTTGAGACATTTTCAGCTAACTATATTTTTATCCTAACTGTGAATTTTTCTATGATGGAACTAATTTTATATAGGTTGTATACATGTAAGCACAAAATATATATATATATTTGGTGAAAACTGCATACTTAAAAAAATGGGAAAATGACATTTTTTTTTTCACCCACGTGAGTCACCAAGAAAATAGTTTGGAAGTTCAATTCAGATTAAAATTGGAAAAATGTGTTAAAAATCACTTAAACAAAATATGTCCGCCTGTATTTGAGAGATTGATAATAACTAACTATCAACATAAAATGAAAATTATGCATAACAATTAAACTTTTAGTAAAATAAGACAAACGACCTAATAACTATACCAATTGTCTATTTTTTAAAACTTGAGCAATAGTTATCAGAGTAGTTCCTAATATTTTTATAATTTAAAAACTGATGATTTTTTATTTTTAATAGTATTCTACGCACATGTATTTTTTTTATACTTGCATTCTTTACATTTTACATTTAATCATCTTTTTGGCCGTTGGTGTTTCTTTTACATAAAAGTAATGATTTTTAATGTCATATATATATAATGCGATTCGATGCATATTTCTCGTTCCCTTTGATAAATCTTCGATTTAGCTAAAATAATTCTTAAAATTATAGATATTAAAAAAATCCTAATTTTATCTCCGCCATTCACTTTTAAATATACAATTTATTGTAATATTGTACCTTCTTGTACCATGTACAAAAAGTACTTTTTAAACTATTAGCTTGTTATATGTACAGTCGTGGGAAAAAAAGTAAACACTCCCTTCTAACTCCTCAACAAATTATTGTAGAAGAAAGTTACTGGTACCGAACGATTGGAAATAAAGTCTACTTTTAAATGATGTATATAAAATTTGCTTAGGGGGCCATCTACATATTAAAATGAAAAAACTTTGTTTTTTTCAATAGCAGTACAAAATTCTGGCAGCATAAATGAACTCTACACCCTTTAATTAGTCTAAAAACAAATTTTTATGCAATTCGTACCATAAATGTCCGAGAAATTAATTATTTTAAAACGATCGTATTTTAAGGGCTGTATCACAATTGAAGTTCGGTACTCGATTGTTAACCGAGAGAGCTCCCTTCTTGATCAAGGCACATTAAGCAGTAAATTAAGTCTGTTAGATTACAGGATGGTATGAGAAATTTCAAAATATTTAGTCACTTCTATCATAGACGGCCCCTTAAACCATCATTTTGCCGTTATTTAAGCATAATTTGAAAACTACTTGGAAGAAAAATGTGAAATTTTGGATTTCCATAAAGCAGGACTTAATAAATCTGAATCCTTCAAAAAAATTGTAGGTTGCAGTTCATAATTTTTTTAATATTAATTTCATAATTCATAATTCATATCAGAAAATGATAAAAATTGCAAAATCAACGTATTTATGTTTGGGTATATTAGTATTATTGCTACACAAAAAATTAGGACATTAGGATCATAATTTCAAAAGTTATAAATAAAAATATGAAAATGTAATTTAACATTAGAAGCATTCACTTTTGAATGTTTATAATTCAAAAACTTATCATTCAAATGACTTGAAATTTGTTGTCTAGGCATAGTTTGAACCAAAGATTTGAAATATCTCGTTAAAATGAGGTATTGCCATTGAAAAAAAAAAATGAAGCTTGGATTCGTTTTAATTTGTAGATGGCCCCCTAAGCAAATTATATATACGTCATGTAAAAGTAGACTTTATTTCCAATCGTTCGGTACCAGTAACTTTCGTCTACGATCATTTTTGAGGAGTTAGTAGGGGATGTATACTTTTTTTTTCATGACTGTACTTCCAATGACTACAATGTTTCAAAGGTTTTTCCACTGTCATCGTGAAATCCATTTACGCAAAAATTGTTATTTTCGTAAAATTTATAAAATTAAATTATGTACGGCCACTGGATCTTATAAGGTACGTTTCTAAAAACATTCTCTATTCTCTAACAGGTAAAACAAGCGTTTTAGTACGATCAAAAGCTAAAGCGTTATAATATTTAAATTGTATGATTTCTCAATTTTGCCCTGAACTGAAAATATATTTTTAAAATTATAACTAACGGTAACGGTTCAGAAATTAGGTATGTGCCAACGTTGAAAAGTGTCTCCCAGTAAAATCTGCATATGGCAGACAAAATCAAAATTATTTAATAAAAAATATGAAACAAGGAGTCAAAATATATAGATTTTTTGTTATTTTAAACGAAGTATTTTCCAAAGAAAGGATTATTACACTATACTTCGTTTTATTTGACTGATAAACCTTTTTAGAGTTATTTTAGAGTCAATGAAAATCTCTTGAAACATACTATGAAACATAAAATAAAATAAAATAAAATGTTTACTACTTTCTTCTTTCTAAAGAAGAAATAATAGTAATCGAAAATTTTTCGACTACCGCTATTCGACGTATTTATATGTTTCAGGCGTCAGAGACGCTGGAAAACATGTTTATACAAAATGCCTGTTTGTCCGTCTACGTGTCGGTATGTACGTGTTGTCTTTTTGTATCATCGAAAAATGTATGAAGTTATGCATACACTATATGGCCAAAGGTGACCGGTCACTTGCGATTTTAGACGTTTTGTTAACTATCTAGAAAAATACATGAGGAATTAACCTGAAACTGCAGGTGTGTAAACAGTATAGTATAGGTCATATATTTCCGCGAAGATTTTTTCCCGAAACCCCATAGGGGACCGTCAACAAATTGAAAAAGAACGAATATCTTTTGGATAACCCTGTAAAAACTAACGTAGCAAAAGCATTCAAAATTGAGATTATTAATAAGTGGCTTATTGTAATATACTGTTTTCATTTTTATGAGGATAGCATGTATACTCGTAGAGAAAATAAGGTTTTTATAAAAACAGTCCCTAATTTCTACAAGTTTTTACTTTCTTCTATCTTCAATAGAAGAAAGTATTGTAATAGAAATTTTTTTCGACTTCCGGTTTTCGACGGATTTACATGTTTTAGGGGTCAGAGATTCCAAAAAACATGTTTATAGAAAATGTCTGTCTGTCTGTGTGTCCGTCTGTCCGTCTGTCTGTCGCCATTGTACCATCAAAAAGTGTATGAAGTTATGCATAGAATTAAACCAAAATTTTATTTTAAGTTTTTGGCTATGGCAAGCTGGTCCTCCCTGAATTTGGAAAAAAATCACCTGTAGGGGGCGCTGTAATAGCGATTTTTGTGCGATTTTGAATGTTGTACCGTCCAAAATGTATGAAGTTATGCATAGAATTAAACCAAATTTTTATTTTAAGTTTTTGGATATGGCAAGCAGGTCCTCCCTGAATTTGCAAAAAAATTCGCCGTTAGGGGGCGTTGTAATAGCGATTTTTGTGCGATCTTGAATATTGTACCATCGAAAAGTGTATGAAGTTATGCATAGAAATGAACCAAAAATTTTTTTTAAGTTCTTGGCTATGGAAAGGAGGTCCTTCCTTAATTTTTAAAAAATATCGCCCGTAGAGGGCGCTGTAATAGCGATTTTTGTGCAATTTTTGTGCCATTTTGAATATTGTACCGTCGAAAAGTGTATGAAGTTATGCATACAATTGAACCAAATTTTATGTGTTTGTTTTTGGTCATGTCAAAAGGTCCTCCCTGAATTTGGAAAAATTCTGCCGGTAGGGAGCACTATAATTGCGATGTCTGTACCATTTTCATTATTGTACCATCGAAAAGTGTATGAAGTTATCCATATAATTGAACCAAATTTTGTGTGCATGTTTCTGGCTATGGCAAACAAGTCCTCCTGAACTTGAAAAAATTCCGCCAGAAGGGGGCGCTATAATTCCGATCTCTGTGCCATTTTCATTATTGTACCATCGAACAACGTATAAAATTATGCATACAATTGAACCAAAATTTTTGTGCTTGTTTTTGGCTTTGGCCAACAGGTTTTCCTAGAATTTGGAAATATTGCGCGGTAAAGGGGCTCTGTGCTAGCGATTTTTGTATACTTTTCTTGATTTTTCGTAGTTCTATTGTGCATCGGCGGCTCATGCAGTGGCGGGAACTCGCTTCCTGCTAAGCCGGCTATTCGCAAACAGCTAATAACAACAAAATAAGGAAAAATTAATAATTTTAACAAATATCATGATATAGATTAACTCGTTTTTGTCCGTTTAATTGACTTGAGCAGAAATTTACGATGAAAATCAAAGTTGGTATAGTATTGAACTAATAATATTGAAGTATTAACATGTGTAACTAGGTTTTGAAATATTAAGATGTATATGATCGAAGAAAGTTTTGGGATTGGCACATCCAACTAGTTTTTTATAATTTGCAGAGTTCTTATTATAAAAAAAGTTATTTTCAGAAAATATGACAAATGACATTATACACAATACTTTGCAATCAGAATTAAAAAATAATAATAATTGGATGAAAAATGAGCAGGTTTGCTAAATAATGATTCACTGTGCCTGCGCGAACGTGCTCAAAATATAATTTGCATAATGTGTTAGATAAATGTATAGAGCAACTTTTGTGAAAATCTCAAAAACATAGTTTGAAATGTCTGATAATAATCGTTTATAAAATAAGCTCAATATCCGTTATTCCCAAAAGGAAGCAAAAATATGAGGGGCTGTATCCAAATACAGTAGTACGTGCAATATTGCGTATACTATATTGATATTAATCAATGGATATACGGATACAACCCCTCATCTTTTTGCTTCATTTTGGGAACAACGGATTTTGACCTTATTCTACAAACGATTATTATCAGACTTTTCAAACTATGTTTTTGAGTCTTTCACAAAAGTTGCTCTATACTTTTAGGTAACACATTATGTACATTATATTTTGATTGCATTCGCGCATGCGCAGTGAAACATTTTTTTTTTTTTTTGTAAACCTGCTCATTTTTCATTCAATTTTTATTATTTTTTAATTCTGATTGCAGAGTATTGTGTACAATGTTGTTCGTCATTTTTCCTGAAAAGAAATTTTTTTTTTTATATATCTATAACTCTGCAAATTATAAGCAAAAAGCTTGGCGAAATTTGGGAGTGTTTTTATAAAAACCTTAATTTCTCTACGAGTATACATGATAACCTCATAAAAATGAACACAGAATATTACAATAAGCCACTTATTAATAATCTCGCGTTTGGACGCTTTTGCTACATTAGTTTTTACAGGGTTATCCAAAAGATATTTATATTTTTCAATCTGTTGACGGTCCCCTATGGGGTTTCCGGAAAAAATCTTCATGGAAAAATATGACCTATACTATACTGTTTACACACACTGCAGTTTCAGGTTAATTCCTTATGCATTTTTCTAGATATTTAACAAAACGTCTAAAATCGCAAGTGACCGGTCACCTTTGGCCATATAGTGTAGAATTGAATAAAATTTCGCATATAAGTTTTTGTCTATAGCCAGCAGTCTCCATGTGAATCTCGAAACAATTCTTCGGTAGTGGGTGCTTTAATAGCATTTATTGTGTCATTTTCAATATTGTATCATCAAAAAGTGTATTAAGTTGGGCATGGAATTTAACCAAATTTGATATATATTATTTTATGCTATTTGAAGCAAGTCCAACGTGAATTTTGGAAAAAAAAAATCCTGAAGGGGCGCTGTAGTAGCATTTTTGTGCCATTATCAATATCCTACCATCGAAAAGTGTATGGAGTAATACATAGAATTGAACCAATCTTCATATATATGTTTTTGGCTATTAGCGTCCGGTCCCAATTGACGAAAGTAAGAAAACGGGAATTTTCTTAAGGAATGGGGCTTTGCAATAACGATTTTTTGCGATTTTTTACAGCTCTGTTGTTCATCGGCATGCAGCGAAGGGCAATTCGAATTAAGCTAACCCAGCTATTCTCAAGCAGTTTATTTACAAAAGAATAAGCGAAAATACTAATTTTACTAAAATCTATGATCCAAATTAACTCCTTCTTACTCCGATTAGTTAAATGAAGAAAAAACTTTAAAAAAAATTAGAAATTAGTGTAGTATAGAAGTAATAACACTGAAGGAGTAAGGTGTCTCAGGATCTTAAAGCTTTAAAATATTCGAAATTTTAATTTTTTCAGATATTAAACTACTATATTTTTTGAACATTTTGGTATAAATGTTTCCTTGAAATTCCTATTAGATCAGAAGTTATGGCTTTTAGAATTATACAAGCTCAATAGAAGAAGCTGCGTTTCAGAAATTTTGAAGTCAATTTTCTCCAAATGACATTTTTAGGCATAACGCGCACGATATCTCAAAAAGTTCTGAATTTTTTTTTCATGAAATTTTCAAAATATATGTTTCATGTTAGTGTCTATAAACAGAACCTAAAATTTCCTTTTTATTGTTCAGAAATATATTCTTTATTGGTGATTATACTGTTGAAATTTTCTAAATTTTGTATTAACTAAATACAACTTTGTCTAAAAAATAGAAAAATTCTTTAAATACAAATTTGTTTAGGTTCAGAGTAATTATTACAATCTGAAGCATAAGTAGGATTCAAAATGTCCCTTCTAGTTGCAAAATTTATATTGTAATCGTGCGCGTAATCTGTTATGCCGATTTTCCGCTCGTCAAATGTCTGACATTTTGGAGACCACTGTACATTCTAATTCTACATCCTGTAATTTTTCAAACACATGAAATGAAAGAAAATACTTATATCTTTCAACCCAATATAAAATTTTGTCTTAAAATCAATTACATTTTAAGATATTATATGTTGAAAATGGTCTTTTTTTACGATTTTTCCAATTTTAAGAGTCCTGAGACCCCTTAATAGGTGTAACAATTTTTTTAAATATTAGCATGTATGGGAAAAAAGAATGGTTTCGGATTGGCACATCCGACTAGATTTACTTTTTCGGGAATTTTTATTAGCTATTTTTGAAACCAAGAACGTTATAAATTCAAACAAATCTTGATTACATCTTTCCGCTTATGTGTTTATACATTCTTTTTAATGTCATTTCCTTTTAGAAAGTGTCATTTCCGTAAAACAGTTGATTTATTTAAAAGATAAGAGAATAGATTTATTTAAAAGAATTTCATTTGCCCAAGAATAGATCCTATATTCATGGTGATATATCGATTTCTTTTTAAGTTCAAAAAATTTTTCCATGTTTTTAGTTTATTTCATGCAGGCTTCTTTTACCAAATTTCACGCCAGTTTCAGAAAATTTGACAAAATGTAGTAGAAATAACATGGTGTAATTGGAATGTAAATATATTAAATATTTGATGAAATATCAGCAGTTGAATGAAATATTTTTCATCTGCGCATGCGCGCACGATAAAAAATGCTTTTTTTTTCACGATTTGATAGCCAACTCTTTTGAGTAACTCATAAAAAAAGCCAATGAAATATAAAAGAAATTAAGTGTCTTTTGATGATGAGACATAAAAAATCAGTCAATGAAACATAAAAAAATCCAGTCAAATATCGTGAAAATTCAGAAAGATATCGGGAATACACTGAGCTGATTTTTAGTTGTTCTCTAAAAACAGCTAAATCATAAGAGGTTTTCCATACATTGTAGCTCTTAATTTTACTTTTTTTAATTTTCATTTTTTATGGATGCTTTAGTTCTTGGAAAATCACCAGAACGATCCTATTCCAAGAAAAAAAGAAGTATCAAAATCTAAACATTTCTTCTAAATCTACTCGTTAACATTCATTAAGTACAAACTCTTTTACTGAAAGCCAGATAATAAAAAACGACAATTTGTGGAAAATCCTTTATCATTCAGCAGCTTTTAGAAAGCAACTAAAAATTCGCTCACTATATTTCTGATATCTTCCTGAATTTTCACGATATTTGACTTTTTTTATGAGATGTTCAATAGAGTTGACTATCATATCATGAAAAAAAAAATTCTGTGCACGCATGCTCAGATAAAAAACATTTCGTCCAACTGCTCATATTTCATCAAATACTTAATATATATACATTTCAATTACACCATATTATTTCTACTATATTTTGTCAAATTTTCTGAAACTGGCGTTTAAATTTGGTAAAAAACACTGCATGATAGAAATAAAAAACATGCAAAGTTTTTTTAACTTAAAAAAATCGATATATCTCCATGAATATGCATTCTATTCTTCTACAAAAGATGAATGAAAGCATATATCCTACAATATTCATATATTCGTAAGTTATAGCGATAGATCATTTCGTGCATTTTATTTTACAGGGTGATACCAAACATTATTATATATTTTTAATTTTTGTTCCCAGCTAATTGTCCTTCTGATCAAATCGCCGTTGACAAATATGAAGTCGAACATATTCTTCATAATCAAGAAGTTCCAAAAATATCCGACAAGTATATCTTTAAATATTCGAGAAAATGTCTAAAATTGAAAGTGTCCTGTCATTAATGGCCATACACTGTAAAAAAAATCCGACCAGTTTTCCTATAGGAATCGGAAAATTAGTTGCCCTTATTGTAACGGACATTTTCCCGACCCATCTCGGAATAAAATCCGTAAAAAAAGGAAATAGTCAATAAAACAGTATTTTGCGAGATTTTATTCCGATTTTACGGATTTTATTCTGAGCTGGATCGGAAATTTTTCCGGTACGATAAAGGCAACTATTTTTCCGATTCCTGCAGGAAAACTGGTCGTATTTATTTTACACTGTAAAAAAAATCCAACCAGTTTTCCTGTAGAAATCGGAAAAATAGTTGCCCTTATCGTACCGAAAAATTTTCCGACCCAGCTTGGAATAAAATCCGTAAAAAAAGGAAATAGTCAATAAAACGGTATTTTACGGATTTTATTCCGAGTTGGGTCGGAAATTTTTCTGGTACGGTAAGGGCAACTCAGGGCTCGCAGCGTTCCTAACATTTTCACACTTTTCATTTTAAAAAGATAAACTTTACTGTATAGTTCTATTATAGATGTTGAAGGAATCTACCACGAAGAATTTTTATTTAAAATACTGGTAGCAATGTGCGAAAATTTTAGGAACGTTGCGAGCCTTGGGCAACTATTTTTCCGATTCCTACAGGAAAACTGGTCGTATATATATATATATTTTACAGTGTATTTAATAGTAATTTTAGCAACATAATTAAAATTAAATTATAATATAGGGGAGACTGGAGAGGGTTGAACATAGGGGAAGCTTGACCCACACTTAAGTTTCCATATTTAAAAGAATTTCAGAGTTTTGCAAATAGGTTACAATAATAGAAAATACGTTATACGAATATATACGTTAATAGAAAATAAATAAAGACACAAACATTTTCCAATGCAATGTATCAATGCAAAATATTTCAAGTTGTAGACAATGAACAATATCTCGTACGAACTAAGAATTATCGCCAGCGCATGGTGTGTTTTGAAAATATTCTAATAATAACACCAATATTGAAGTTTCTGTTTTGCATCGTGAAATGTTCACTTGCAATTTTAAGAAGCGTATTAGAACCTGATGTGCTATAATTCTGTAATGTCATATTTTATACGATGTCTGATGCTGCTCTTCAGGCATGGCAATTTCAATAACTTATTGCATATGTATTTAATATTCCAAATTTTAAAAATCATGATTCTTAAATTTAAAGATGAATAAACAGGGTGTTCTATAATGAAGTCCGAATAGTTTTATACTAATATCATTAGAACTTTATCTATTTTAACTATTCAAAAATACTGTAAAAATACCCTATTATGTGAAATAATATGCTTTATAAAATAATTCAAAATTTCGTAAATTCATTTTAAGCAAGATGCAATGTATTCCAATCTTATTAAATGATTATTTAATTTGAAAACAAATAAATGTCAAGACATACATTGTTTATGTTTTAAATAACATCCCCAAAGGTAATAAATCAACGAAATAAATCAACATAAAATAAATCAATAAAACATTCTTCACCCTCAAATTAAGTTAGTGTTTCAGAGAGTTTTCTTTTATCAATGTTACTTATCATTCCACAAGAGTAAGGCAGTGAAATTCTTTCTCTAAAAATGCGTATTTCACTACGGTTCATTAAATTAATTACGTCTAATCAGAGATATCTAATTTCTTTTACGTTATTTGTTTAGATTTTATTTGAATAATTTGTGAATGGTAGTGTAGTAACTTTTGCGGTATTACTTATCTGCAGCCGGAATAATGAATAAAAGAAACAATCATTGCTTTTGTAAGCAATGGAGTGGGACTAAATTGTAAAAACATAAAAGGATAAAGCTGTAATAGTATTAATGTCCAATATAATTATTTTTCTCTTAGATCCACATTTTATTCCGAACAAAGGCTTTAAATTTTGTGGACTTGAAATTATGTTTGTTTTTTCCACCTAATTGTTTAATAGCAAAGAAAAAGAAAGATGAAAACATGTTATAGTAAAAATATTGTATATATCGAAAAATTAAATGTAAAGTTATTTCTTCAAGTCGGACGAATAGTATTTGTAACCTTCTGTGCAATAAAAGTGAATTTATTTCACGATAAATTATATATATTTTTTTTTTCACACATCGTTCCATAACATGACATTTTTAGCCAATTACAGTCTTTTCTCTTTACGATTTTTCAGTAATTATGTTTTTTCTTATTTTTTCTACATTTATTAGCATTCAATTTAAGACTCATCCAAATCGTGACATGTGATTTCTTTTTTTTAGAAATTTCACATAAGCAGAAAAAAAAAAAACTTGTCGATTGTCACAACTTTGATTTTGTTTCTCTCGTTCAGGATAGTTTTGCATTCAGAGACTCTGTTTTAAGTATAACGTTGTAAATGGAAAGTTTCGGCAGATTCCCAAAACAGCCGAGACACTCCATTTGGCGACTTTTCTGACAAGCGCCAACTACCCCACATGCGCCAATCTAAAATGCGGCAACCTGAAAACTAACGTGATTGGTCCACTTTCCTGAATGCTTCCAGACTGTTTTTTACTACGTCATCACCCTAGAATCATGGGAAATAGAACATTTATAAATAACGACGTATTAAAAAACACAGGAAAGCTGATTTTTATGAGATTCAAAATAAAACAAACGATTTCAACATAAGTTTATTGAAAATGTGAAATTTTTAAAGTACCTTTTCAAATCAGAGTAACGATATAATGATTAAAATTTTCATTTGTCAACAACTTTCAGAAAATATCATGGGGTCATTTAATATTGTAAGTACGTGCCTATATTATAGTAAACATTGAACAATTCATTTCTAATTTAAAGAAGTATGAACGCTTCGCGTTCATAAAAAAATAATATTTATCACTGAATACAGCAACCTAGTTCTGCAGCAATCTGAAAAACGCAGGAAACTCGTTAAAGCGGCAATCAGCGTACATATATGAACGCTTCGCGTTCATTAACCGAAAAAAAAACATCACTGTCACCAGCAATTCTCGGTGTGCAGCAATCTCAAAATTCAGCAGTTCTCGCTACCAGCAATCTCAAAATTCAGCAGTTCTCAATGCGTAACAATATCAAAATTCAGCAGTTCACGTTGCGTAGCAATATCAAAATGTGCAAAACTCGTAAGGTCAGCATACATGAGAAATATACAATAAACGGCCAATATAAAACACTATATTAAAAAATACATAAAATTATTAACATACCTTAACAAACACCTCCTTTCTTAAAAACCAACTCTATAAAATGTTGAATTGCCATAATTTCGTAAATTTCCAGCCAGCGATAAACTTCATTTAACTTTCCAGCAAAAAAAAAAAAAAAAAAAAAAAAAAAAAAAAAAAAAAAAAAAAAAAAAAGAACAAATACTCACAATTTCAAACTAAATTACACAGGTACTTTAACTTTCAAATTTTACAACTAAAAACAGCAAAATATATTAACAATAACATACTCTAGCCTTACCGTCATTTAATTTTACAATTACAAAACGTTTTTCTTCTACACTTCGTCACGCAACTCGTTGTACACAAATTACAAAACATGCGGAGTTGAGTTGTCAAAGGTAGGCGTGGCCATCCAATACACAAGAAATAAACCAATCCCATTCAACCAATCCAAATTCAAGATAACACAACTGAAGGCGTGGAAAGAATTTACGAAACGAACTGGTCACAACAAAGATCCATTTATTGCCTCGCCAAATTGAACGATGCCAAGTGTCTCGGATGTTTTGCGATTCAGCCAAAGTTTCAATTTCTCTTACACATTTGCCAGCACCCTGATAATAAAAAATAGACTCGAATACAGGTAATGTTTACCTCCGAAGAATCCTAAAGGAAATCATGAATAACATAATGAAAACCTAAACCTCTTTTCGCTGTTAATGACATAAAAAAAACATATGAAATACTTGACGAATGGGTATTATGATGATTCTAAATTGACATTTTATATGCGAATTTTTCAGGATCTTGTATTTTCTTAGAATACCCCTTATTTATTTTATATAAAAATGTGTAACTATTAATAAAATTTAATTTTTAATGTTGAGAAAACAACAGAAACTTTATTACTGTCAATTATTCACATGCATTTTAAAATTTTACATTACTTCATCTTCTCCAAAAACTCATCAAACCTTCAGTTGTTTCATAATTGTTGATTAGACTATATTGTTCACAATAATAAACATGATGCAAATATATATGTGAATGAAATTTGAATTTTATATGCTTGAAACAGTAAAAGAACTGAATCTATCTATGACTGAACAAACAATCACTGAGAGTTTAAAATGTTTTACTATAAATGATAATTTGCGAACTTCATATCCTCCGAATCAAACTTTACATCTACACACTTCACGTTTTTTTTTTTTTTTGTGTGTGTGCGTGTGTTTTAATTCAGTATATGACTAACTGCATTTTTATTCTGAAAACGCGTAGCGTGAGGAAAGGATTCTAATCATGATTTAAAAAGGCTACACAATTTTGGTGTAGCTTTAAGTTTTTTTGTTCCCTGAATCCATCCGCTTTTGTTATTTTTACAACAGTGGTATACACACACATATATATATATACATGGGGCATTCTCACATTCTTTAACTTTCGGGAATAAAAATCTGGTGAAATTAAACTTGTTAAATAACATTTTAATCTCATAGACGAATGCTTTAATGATTCAAAATAAAACAAAAAAGGTCAGCAGCGAAATTTTTTTTTATTTAACTGAGGTTTAAGTTAAACTTGCGAGTTTAATTTTCTGTACCATTTTACCAGTATAACTTTCTATTTTCTTCTAAATTTTTACTTATAATGAATTTGCATAGTACCCACAGGACATTCAAATAAGAAATAATAACAATGTAGCATTTTAGTGCAAAATTTTGATACAACATTGTATTAACCCTCCGTCTACCAGACGGGTCCATTGGACCCGACAGGTACATACAAAATATTCATTCAAACCAGAAATTTCTTTAAAATAAACTAAGTATATAAACCAGACAAAAATAAGGTAAATAAATAAGTTAAATAGTTTTAAATAAAAATTCTGGTGTAGAACGTTTTATTAAAACTTGAATAAAATTCCCGGTAGATCTAGGGTTAAAGGGGAGTTAAAGAAAGGACGGAAGGGGAAAAAAGGGGATGGTTTAGAAAAAAAGGGGCGGTAATGGAAACAAAGGGGATGGTAAGGAAGGGACAGTAAGGAAAATTACCACTATTTTAATACAAATCATGTTAAGACTAAGTAATAGCCACAATGTTCATTGATTTTTAGAAACAGTTATTTACATTGGATTAAATTTAAAGAAAAATTAATTTACTTCGAAAAGTGCAGGAATAAACATTGAGGATGGTACGAAAACCAATAAAGCCACGATGCTTGAAATTGATATTTAAATGCTGATTTAAATTCTGCAGTAAAAATCCTGTCAAAGAATTTTAGACATTCTTTCTCTAGCATACTTCTGCATGAGAAAAATCTTGAAAAACATTCGGTGCCTGCATCTGAAGGGATTTTCTGTATAAGTTTAGCAAGAGGGATGGTAAGAAATCTAAAACACAAAGACAGAGTTCAAAAAATAATATCAACCATAAAAATGTAGGCAGGTTAATTTTTTGCTACATATTTAAATAAAACAATTGTCCCAGTTTTGGAAAAAAAATTACCTCGAATTACTTTTATCCAGACAGCTCCGAACTTAAAAATCAGCATTAGAGACACGGGACGGTATAGAAGTTTTCCTGGTATTTGGACACCCAACATCGTCCAAAACTTATTTATTTCGTTAATATGTTTATGCAATTATGCAATTGGATGTTCCCCACAATATGAAATCAAAAAACACAAGAATATGTATTAAAACAAAAATTATTATTCAGGGTCTTAAAAGTCAAAAGATTGTGAGAACGCCCCATATACATACATATATATATATGCTTGTGTGTCTTTAACCCTAGAACTACCGGAAATTTTACTCAAGTTTTATAAAAACATTCTACACCAGAATTTTTACTTAAAACTATTTAATTTGTTTATTTAACTTATTATTGTCTGATTTATACATTTAGTTTGTTTTGAAGAAATTTCTGGTTTGAATAAATATTTTGAATGTACATGTCGGGTCCAATGGACCCGTCTGGTAGACGGAAGGTTAAGTGTGTAAATAGAATCTTTGTACAATAAATACATAAAATAAAGCACACATACCACTAAACACATATAAAACACATACATTACACTCAACATATGTATGAATATACTTATATGTGAATGTTACGTTTCAGAAAGAAACATCGTTTCTGATGTATTTTACTATATATATATATATATATATATATATATATATATATATATGTATTTGAGTAAACACTATAGCGCACAAACAGTGTTTTTGAATGCTCTCATATTATCATGGAAGTTTTAGACCATTGCCGGAAGCAATGCATAAATTTTTAACACAAATCGTTGAACAGTTATGCTGTTTTAATCATTTTTAAAACCAGTATGCCACCGTTTCTGTCGGAATAAAACCAAAGATATGCGACAGTGTATAAGTGATAAATGTACCACCGATGAATTTAAACCTTTGGTGGCTCAGATAACCCCTCCGGATTCAAAGTTGTAGTTCTTGAATTTGCTTTTAACTGATTCCACCAGTGTTGTCTGATGGGCTACTTTTTTTAAATTCAGATTCTTGATTGGCACCACTTTTTTCAAATTGTGAAATGCGCCTTATTTAATGTCATATTAATTAAAGAGAAAGCAAAGGGAATTTTACCGTTTTAAATAAGTGGTAGCAATCAAGAAATTAGAATTTTAAAAAAGTAGCCCACTGGCAACACTGGATTCCATTGAATGAAATTTATGAGCGGGATTCACTGAGTGTAGATTTCAAAAGTTCTTTCAGGGATTGATCAATTATTTAAATCACTCAGCTAGTAAAACACTTATCGGGAAGAATTTAATCTAACACCGTAGGCCGCTTTGTTCAGTTGAACGGATCAGAAATGAGTTTGAATGCACCATATTGGATATTCGGAAAGTGGCGTGGGATCATCCCACTTTTTTCCCATATACATCCACTTATCGAAATTTTAAATTTAATCAGTTTCTTAGACATTAAGCTCATCATATTTAACCCGGAATTACACGCGCAGGGTCTGACATACGCATGGTGAGCAGAGTTATTACATTTCTCACCACTAATTTTCATAAAGTAATTTTCATATTTATTCAGCGCAGAAGATGTCAGCAATGGCAATGATTAAATAAAATGACGATTTTTGTTTGAATTTTGTTATTGACAAAGTATAAATCATACATATCCTGGATATACGCGAGCATTCCCGGGTTAACAATTTTAAAATTCTTTATTAAATGCCAAAACTAAACAATATAAAATTAAATACTTTAAAATAAAAAAGAGAAATTCATATTTATTTTTGTATTTTTTGACCGTCAATCATATATAAAATTTCGCTGAAAAAATAAGAAAAAAAATGATAATATATATATATATATATATACTTAGGAAAAAGCCTTCATGTCCCTTGGATGGAAATATATTGGCTTATTTTTATATTAAATTCCAAACGATCGCATGAAGAGACTTGAGAAATCAATGCAAATACGGATTTAAAATTGATTTTCTTTTTCAATAAACCCTTTTATTTAAAAAGCGAGCTGCAATAAAAATGAATAAAAACGGATTCCACGTTTCGTAAAATCTTTTCTAAAAGATGAAAGGAAAAATAACGTTGAATATAAATGCAATATAAATAAACAAGCATAATTATTTCAAAATCGTAGTATAAAAACTTAAATTAATTTTACTTGTTAGAAAAACAGCACAATTGATTTTAAAATGCCATCGCATCTTCCATTCATTTAAAGAGAAATAATTAATTATCTTTAAAAAGGGAGCGATATATTTAGCTGGAGAAAAAAAAAATAAATTTTTATATCTTTTAACACTTTCCAACATATTTGGCAGCTGTTTATGACTTCGGCTGGTATGTCTTTCTTACCGTTTGTATGTTGGCACTCTAACGTGCATATGCCATGAGTTTGGTGTAATGTTACTGAGGTTTTCTATAGGACAGTAGCTCTTAAAAATGGTATTAAAAAATGCTATTTATTGTGTTATCATTTATAATTCCGATATTTTATGGTGTATGGTGAAAAATCGTTTTCAGTGTATTTTGATAAAGTTGCGCCATATCAAATATACTGAAATTAGTATACATAAATGAGATGCAATACAAAATTCTTTCTGTAGAACATGGAGTGCGTAGCATTTATCATTCATTTTCAGAGACACATAAAATAAAGCCGTCCCATTATGCTATATGGGGAAAATGTCCATTAAAATACCCATTATGGTATATGGGAAAAATCATTTGACGTCTAATTTTAAAATGTTACTGCAATTCTAACATAATGAAACTGGCTTACATTGCTGAGTTGCGCACAAAATGCTTGCCGTAGAAAGACAAGTACATAGTATTTATTCATTTACACATACACAAATAATAATTAGGTTACAGCGCTTTTTATAATTGATAATCCGTGGAAGTGCGTTTTCAGGCTCGTTCGACGTTTTAAACGATAAGCAAAATTTTGCATATACGTGGTCTGTATAAATTCTACAGCTCATATGTAGGTTTTCTCAAAACAATTCGAAAACATTTATGTGTATGAGCATAAATTACTTAGAGGTGTTTTTATATTGTATTATGCATGAAAACGCCCTTTAAAAACTGAAAATAGGGTAACAAATTCTGAAGCAGCTGAGCAAAATAATCCAAAGCTTTTCGGTAAACACCTTAACTTAAGGTCCGGTTTCAGACACAGAAGTATTAATTATAATACTCTAACGTCTTTTCTAACCATACTTTTAAAAAAAGTTCCTAATTTAATGCCGCCCCTGATCTATCCATAAAGGACTATTACAGAATGGAAATAATTTCTTGATTTATCGCACCATATTTTTTTCTCTTCTATGCCCTTCATCGAAATGGCGAAGCTTTTTTGTTAATTTTAAGCGCATTTTCTATATAATGGTTGATAATCTGAAAAGTATTTGGGCTACACCGATGAAAATTAATAAAGCATATAATTCTTTCCCAATAATCTTCTCTTAAATAAATTGATTGATTCAACATTGTGCATTTGAAGTTTCCTGAAACGTGCGCAAACGATTGGTGGTTGTTAGTCAATAATTTTAATTTTTATGGTTATTTTTTTCCTATAGATTTTCTGCTGAAATTGTTCGCGTCCCATCCATATTGAATGGATACTACTGTTTGTGAATGATGTACTCCAACAAAATCTGCCATCTATTTTAAGCCATGAATGTTTTCTATACTATAAAACGACACGTATTTGCAACCCAAATACATTGATAAAATTTGGGACACATAGATTAATATAAACTATAAATATTAGATTATTATCTGTGAGCAACTTTCTGTTGAGCAACTTCTGTGAGTATTTCTGTGACCAATTTTGCATCCATTTTTAATGTAAATTTTAATACTTAAATAAACAATCCTGAAAGCTATTATTTTACATTTACTCATAAATAGATATCATTTACTTATAGGCTGATTTTCATTAAAATCTAAGACATGTCTGCCACAGGTGGTTTGTTCATTTTGCATGGAATGACCCATTTAGGAATATCACTCACACGTCCCATTTTAAGACTTTTCTTAACTGCTCTGCTCAACAAGCGCAAAACGTTTTTACACATTTACAAATTCATTTTTTAACAGAAATATATAAAATTGGAAAGACTGGCCATGAAAGCGATTGGTAATTGAACTTTTTTTCCCATTTTTTTTTAATCAATCAATTACCTATTGAGTTACAAGCGTTTTGGATTCCGTGACAAACACGGTTTTCGCCCACTCTTGGGTGTTTTTTCTTCCTTCACGGGGAAATTCGGTTCAAACCGCCTACTTTGACACTTTTTTCTGAAAGATCTATTACGTTTGCAAAAAAATGGAAAAAACAGCTCTATGACATAGTTTCTGAACAACAAGACCAGCTAGTTTCATGCATTTTCAAACAAAAATAAATTAAAACTTATGTCAGAATGTTGCTCGGAGTACCCACCATGGCTGAGTGGTTAAGGCACCACACTGCTAATCGTTTGAGATCGTAAGTGAGCTGCTCCCACTGGCTCCGTTGCACACTCTTTATGATGCTCCCGGATGTAACTCTTTGGTGTTGTAAATTTCCTTGTGCTATCTCGTCTGGTATATTGACGATGACTTATTTGCCGGCACCTGGTGTCAGGCACACAAATTAGATGTATGTCGTCATTATCTGCGTTTGAGAGACGTTTTAGATATTCACAGTGATCATGAAAAGGTTTGATTGTAACTGTCACTAAAATTTCTCATCTCAATTGATTTCCAAACTAAGGTATCCCATTCCACATTATTTTCTGTATTTATATGCATATATAATCATTTTATCATAATTTAAGCAAGTGAATTCAAGTATTGACACAATTAGAAAATAAACATCTAAATACTAGCTTTTTATTTCTATCAAATAATTGTTTGTATTTTCTCATTTGTGCTAGAAAAACATCTGCGAGGAGACGTTTCTCCTATTCTTTTTCGGAAAATCGGATTCGTAGGATCGTTCGGATCGATTCGTTTGGATTTTCTCTACCAATTTCGGATTGGTAGAGAAAACCATGGGAATATTTCAAAATTTCATTCTGAGATTAAATGAAAAGTTATAGGAATTTGATTTCATCATATGGTTTTTCAAATATTTGCATTACGTGAATCATTATTTTTTTTATCAAGAGAACAATAATTTAGCTTTTTATGAGATTTGAAATATGGAAATTTTAAAATCTTCGAAAAGTTTGTCCACCTTGTTAACCCTATACTTCATACTGTTGCCAACTGGCAACAAATTAAATTTTCTCTCCTTATCGTTTATTTGCCGTTGCCTCTTGACACCTTTATGCTTTATGTATTAATTTTGACCATATATCTAGGTTTATTTCATAAAAAAAAATATTATAGGTGACAATAAATGTTTATCAATTACAAATAAAAATCAACTTTTGATGCCTTTAATTTTGCTAACCATAGATGGATTTCTAACACGAATGAAAATTTTTAAAATGCAAAATTTCAGTTGAAAATATAATCAAAAGAATGTACTTTAAAACGTTATTTTAAATGATTTTCAGTAAGGTCTTTTTACAAGAAATATTGTATGAATACGAATATATGTTTGTCCCCATTTGGTAACACCATGAATTGAGATTTGTTTATGAAATTAATTGAGATTTGTCCGATTTTGTTTACATCTTTAGTATTCTGTTCAATAAGTTTTTTGATTGTTTCATCTTATTCTTTAGCTATATTTTCATCAAAATATTTGTTCTCATAAAGTCTCATCATTTTCAACATATATTTTAATGAAAAGACGCTAAAAAATTATTAACAATAGAAATATGGATGGAATTGTCAAGTGAAAGTGGCATGACGATATGTATGATGATACCATATGAATAATGCTTCTATTAATTATCCCCCTCCTTATCATCCCTGCTGGTCTGTGTTTTGTGTTTGGGTAATGCTGTTGTGTGATTGGCTGATGCCTTCTGCTTTCCTACTGTCTGTTTCCTACTCAAACTTCCTTATTGGCTGTTTCTCCAGCTTCCCCCTACCCTTCACTTACGTGTTTCCCGTCATTCTTTCTGCTGTTTTCAAAGTAGTAAGACATGTTTTCTACACCTGATGAAGAAAGACTTGTTCTTTCGAAAAGCTTTGCGCATTTATTAACATTTTTATGATGTTTTAAGAAGTTCTCTCTTTCTTATCATTGGACACCAGCTTATTTAATTATTTAAATATAATATAGGTACTGACTAAAAAAAAAAGAAAGAGGTTATAAAATCATATAAAATACAATATAATACAAAATATTAAGTTTGTATGTTACTTAGTTTTGGAAATATGTTGCGGGCAATATCGAAAACATCTGTTTTGAGAAAAAATGACTTTAAAGTACAAATTTACTTTGATTTGGACAAGTATCGCTCCCCATATTTTATCAGAAAACCGGTTCTAATTGGAGTATTGTCATATTTTTTTTAAAGTTTGGGAACATGTTATTCTTTAACAATAGACCAAAAAAATGTATTTAAAAAATTGTAAAGTAATCTCCTCCGTTAAATGAAGTTGAAGTTACGAGGGGAACCGAAACCCAGAATGAATTTTCCTTTAAGTACTAATAGTGTATATTTATATTGTTAATAAATAAAATACATATGTTTACCGTACGGAAAATTTAAATACCCAATCATGAAGATAAAAAGAAATTTGTGTCAATTAAAAGTGAGGAATCAAATAAAAATACTAAATGAAGGAAAATAATTTATTAAATTTATTACAGTAAAAACACTAGACGTTTACCAACGATTTTTAACATAACTGTCAAAAACAGAAAAAAATATTATGTCCTATATCAAAGTTACATGAGAAAATCAATGAGGTAATAGAAAAATAAAATCAGTTTCGTGAGAAACTTACTTAACTGTAAAAAGATGAAATCTATATTTAATGAAAGTTAAAGTTAGTTTTTGAACACAATTAATATGAGAGAAAGATAGTTTTGAACAAAAATATAGATACCGAAATAATTTTACAAAATATAAGTTACTAAATAATTAGAAAACGTGCAAGCTTTTGACTGGTTCGGGTTTTGAGGGACAGTAATTCCTATGAATGATTTACGTGGTACTTATTTACAACATTTTCAACAGAAATAATATTCGGGCTAGATTTTTAATATAGATCAAACAAAAATTCGTTTTCGTTTTTGGCCCGAAATCTCAGTCTGTTGTCCCAAATGCTGCCAAGAATTCGGCCGGACCAAAACTTGACCAAAGCTATCTGTATTCGAAAAATCTGATATCTTCCATCGAAAATCTTCAACATTACTCACTGATTTGAGCAACCGCAGAAATGTTTTAAATACTCTTTGAAAAAGTCTAGTACACACAGATGATCACTTACAAAGATTATAAAAGGTAATTCGAGGAATGTATACCTAAAACATTTTTTAAATAGTTGAAATTTGTATAATTTGTCAATCATTTTGTGTCGATGATGAATTTATTTCATTTTATTTTATATGAAAATAAAAAGTTTTGCTCAGAGGCACAGAGAACAAAATTGCCCCACACGTATAATTACGCGTATAATTAATTAATTAATAATTATGTATATTGTACTATGTATAATGTATACTGTATTATGTATAGTGTACGTATTAATTACTTAATAAAATTTGTTGGAATTTTCGTTTTCGTTTTCGGGTGAAAATAGGAAGATTAGCGAAATTCGGTTTCATTGTCGGTTTCGATCTAGCAAACCTGTTTCGGTCTTATTTTTTTGCAATACGGACAAAACAAACTATCTTCTAAAATTTGTAAAAGAAATCTAAAATTAAGATTTCTGTATAAAAAAAAGGTTTTAAAAACGTCAGGTTGGAGCAGTGAAATTGTAATATAAACGTTTGGCAATTTCTTAAAATATATACAAATTTATAAAATATTGAAAAGCTATATACACTGCGTAATAAAAGTAGAAGGATCCTAGACTTGTTTCTAAGAAAAGCACAACTAATTAAGTTAGCTCAAAATTCTTTATTAGTGTAACATTTTACAACTAAATGAATATAAAATCATAGTAATCAAAAATAAATTACGAAGATAATTTGATTTTCATAAGATAGATTCTATTGCTTACATGAAACTCTGTAAAAAAGGTAGAAGGACACATAAGCATTTCATGTGAAAATTAAAGTTTTTTTATTAAAATACTGTAAGTACTTTTATTAAATAATCGTTTTTTTAAAGATAAGACACAAAACTACATTAATATTATTAGGTAACTATACATATTTACTTCATGTTTCAAATCTAAGCCCGGTGTCCCTTGTTACCTCATAATGTTTTCAGGAATGGGGTAACTGGGACATGTATCCGGGGTAAATAAATCTTGCTGGATCCAGTTACCCCAATAGTTATAAATAATTTTTTTGAGTTTCTCTTACCACGGGAAATAAATTTCTACATTCTTTTTGGCTCACAATAAAGAAAATTGTAGAATACCTTATTAAAATTACGTAATAAAATTAAAAAATAGCATATTGGGAGGTATCAAACCAAATTTCTTCACACCTCGAGAGGCGGTGATGCCGCTATGGCATCACATAATTTTAATCCCTAATTGCCACATTGGCATAGAGATTTTATAATAAAAATTTCACCTTTATTAAGTACGCGAAAATATACTTTTACTTGTTTAAAAATAGATTCTGTTGTAAATACTGGTGCAATTAAATTATTTCAAGATTTTACGAATGCAAGTACCTTGCCCCTGAAAGCGAGATAGCCAAACCTTGAAATTGTACGATACACAGGGGTCGCATTCTATAGGGAAACTTTTATTGTTCCTACCACTATTTTGAAAATAATATCTCCATCACAACTTTCTTTAGAATATGTTGAATAAAATGATCATGAAGGTAAATCATTAAGGGTTCTGGTAGGAACAATAAATTTTACCCTATAAAATGCGGCTAATGGATACAGATAAAGTACGTAAGTACTTACGTAGTCGTTTATTCATAGATTTACCTTGCTATTTTTCCCTTAAAATAACCATGTGACTTTTATACATATTACCTATACTAAAATACATAAGTACTAACTTAATTTTTATGTTATTGGTATAAATAAATCTAATATTTTCACTTTTAATGCATTTTTTAGACACATTGACAGCAAAGGTTTCCATTACAACACTCTTTAGTTGTTATATAATTTACATGATCTGCCTGATTTAAAATTTTTTAAGTTGTTTACACTTTTTTCAAACAGGACCTGATATCCCATATGGAAAAAAAAACGCGTTTGGAACATAGACCATCCTGTCCACTTACCCCATTTTTATGCGGCAACTGGACCCATTAGGAAAGAAAGATGAAATATGCATATTTTTATATTTTTAAATATTAAAATGTAACTTTGAGCATTTCTGTTTGATAGAGGGAACCTAACTGAACACATTTACAGAAGTTCAGACTTAAATTCAAATGAACATTAGCTTTTTGAAGCAGAATTATCAGAAGCTTCAGTGTCACTTTATAAAATCATGGCCCAGTTGCCCCAACTAACCTTGGTTATACACAGTTTGATGTGACACATGTGTCAGTCCTGCTTGTATTCAGATCTTTGATATTGTAGAATTTTTCTTTTTCTACTCTCAGATAATGTCTCTTTCATCACGAGGCGTCAGTGTTTTAGGTCTGTGTCTTTATGTTTAGTACCGTGATCCTTTGGATTTCTAAGATAGATTTATATTGCGGTTTTACTAACATTAAGCAATTTAGCAATCTCTCTGATGCTTTTTACCCTTTTTTTCTGCTTGTCCTTTTTGAAAAGATACCGGTGAGTATGTCTAGTGTTGCATCGTGTGAGTCAAGCTCCCGATGTCCAGCTAAATCTCTCAGGAATGGGGTGAGCTAGAGACTTGTACTACATATCTTTCTTTTCCTCTCCTTATGCTCTAAATTTTGATATATGTTGTGCTATATCAAAAGCAGGGGTACTGGAGTAGTGATTACTTAAACTCTCTACTTCTTTCGTTCACTTTTCTCCATTGTTTCTGGTGATTACCACCTGCTTCACTGCTTCCCGAGTTTACCAGTGTATATTTCCGTGCATATAATTGACATTTCATGATTTCCGGTCTTTTTTAGAACATTTTAATACGTCATATTAGCACCGGCGTTGAATATTTAAAAAGTTATTAACGTTTGAAGGTCATACACTTTTCTGTTTTCAGGAGCCATTTTGCCAAATTTTCAAAATTCTATGTTCTTCAGTTACAATTTAAAACACCTTATAAACTCATTTCTGCCTAACAATTGTATAATTTGTGTACTGTAATGTTAATAGAATAGGAATAATCCATTTTTTTAAAGTTTTAACTAAGTTTAGTGACCATGAGAAGAGTTTTGGAAGACACTGTATTTCTCATCTTAACCACGAAACAAAATGGCGGTCCCATAGAGATAACATTACGCTGTTTACCTTTTTCATAGCTTTCAAAAGATATCATATCTAATTTTTTATACTAAACTACAACATTGTTTGGATAGCCCAAACCTTAAGCTACCTCCGGTGACTGGTTTTGTGTTTCTGTGGGGCCGCCTTCATATATTAAAAAATTGTTGTTTAAGAGTCACTTTGGTGTCTTTAGGAATTCATTCTCCCATAGAATAACATTGTTGTTTACACTTTTGAGGTACTAATTAATAATATTAATCAAAGTTTTTAATTAATGAAATTGTTCCTGTAGTATATTTTGAACTTTGCTCTTCATAGCGGTGAAGGTTTCATTCTAAAATATTAGCTCTAAGTATTTTTAAATTTAATTATAAAATGTTAATATTTTTCCCCATGGTTGGTAGGTTTGTTGCATGCCTTTACTTGAGTTCAGTACTCCTGTAATGTTGAGATGTTTTTGGCACCTAACTTTTAAATGATCCGGGTTTGTCGAGGGGTTTGTTCTTGCATCTGTGCCCAGGGAGTATATTGTTAGAGAGTTAGTGTGAGTATCTCTGAAAAGTAAATATTTACTAGAGACTCTCGCTGGTTGTTTGTATTCCGACATGGGCCTTTTAATCCTTTTAATAAATATATAGTATATTTATACATTTCTCTGATTCTTTTGTTCCCAGCTGTTCTTTTATTATTATTATTATTATTATTATTATTATTATTATTAATTTATTTTTTTTTTTATTTAGTAACATCCATCCTCATCTTTTAGTCAGTTCTTAAGTTTTTCCCCTACAATGGGGACTTTAGTGCCAGAGCTGCACATTGTTTAAATTAATCAATGTTATAAATATTTTAAATCGTCTTTTCCCCCCTTAATTTAAGGATTTCAGGCTGCGCTTTTCCTATTCGGACAATTTTGGGTACGCTGATTCTATTGGTGAGCTCCATTTCATTCTAGCTTGATTAGGGCGTTAGGGTCTGTGGGGCAGGGAGGGGCAATCTAATTATTTTTCTCCCCATTGTGTTAAGTATCATACCATTTTATAGGTATTGACCTCAGCTCCTGATTCCTAATATTTATTCACTCTGTAACTATAGGGGGCGGGCTCTAGGGGCAGGGAGGAGCATTTTTTTTCCTTCCTCTCCCCATTGTGTTAAGTATTATAACATTTTAAAGGTATTGACCTCAGCTCCTCATTTCTAGTATTTATTCACTCTGTAACCATAGGGGGAGGGCACTGGGGGCAGGGAGGGGCAATATATCTGTTTCTCCCCCAACAGGTCAAGTATTATACCATTTTAAATGTATTGACCTCAGCTCCTCATTTCTGTTAATTATTCTTTTCAAATTTCACTCTTCGTAGCCGTTAGGGGGCGCCACTTTAGCTAAATTTGTTCACGTCTCTCAAATAGGGCATGTAATATACTAAATTAAAGGTATTGACCTCAGCTTTTCATTTTTATTAGTCATTCCTTTCCAGCTTCTTTTTACTGCCAATAAGTTGCGCTAAATCTGCTTTATTTGTGGTTCTTATTAATATGTTCATTAATTTCAATCCCTACAACTTTCTTTTCATTTACTCAAGGACAGTACTTTTTTTTTCTCCCTCATGTAACATCTGCAATTTTTCGGTTTGTTCAGTTAATTGTAAGCTTAGCAACTCCATTTATTTTACATTTAGCAGCACACTCTAACATATTATATCATTTATAAGTTTCAGTTTCCCCTCTAGTTTTTTTTTCCTTTTACTTTCTGCAGTGCCTTCTAAAAATAATACTTTTCTTTCAAGGTCTTTACACCCCTCTAACTCGCACCCACTTTGTCCCCTTACCACATTTTCTACATCCACCATGGACATATTTTAACATCTAGCATTTTTCATATACTTTATCTTGCACTTATCAACATCATCCAAGCGCAGTATGGATAACAGACTTCAGGGGTATTCACATCTATTTTATTACAAACGTTTAACATACTAACTTTTTCAGCTCTGGCACTCATTTCTGCGATACTAATCATTTTCAATCTTAATAAAAAAGAAAAGAAAATGTATAACACATCCTATAAAAGTTTACTTATGTATATTTATGTATATGTATGTGTGTGTGTGTGTGTGTGTATGCATATATATATATGTGTATATATGTGTGTGTATATGTATGTATATATATGTTTTTATTTTAGAAGGGGGCGGGTGTCTCTTTTCTAAATTTCCTTTTCTGAATAGTAAAACAAACTCTCACGTTTCGCATGTCTCCAGACATGTTACTAGGTCACTTTCACCATTTAAATACAATTTCAGTGTGTGTAAACCACTAAAATACACTCTCATAAGCACGAGCTTTTATTTTTTTTTTTTGTAACAGAATCTTTGTAAATACTTAATATCCTTAGATTCTTCTTCTTTTTTCATCACTTATTATTGTAATTTTTTTTTTGTTAATATATGGAACTTAGTAAGCAACATATGTTATCAGAGAAGCACTGACTGCAGTACATATGCAATCATTTTAAATATCAATTATTAAAATACCTTTATGATCATTGTTATTATCATTTCCTTGTACTACTTTGTATGTGTATGAGCTTCAATGAAACACGGTGAACTCCCATCACAACATATGTCTTGGCCCAATTTATTTTAAAAACATAAGAAAAAAATTGTATTCTATCTTTTTTTTTATTTCTTTATTTCTTTATTTAGTATTCAAAATAATCCCAAAATTTCGGTTATTATTCTTAGTCATTTCCGGTGATTTCAATCACTGATTTTTGCTTTATCTTTCTATTTCCCTTTCTTTCAAAAGAATGTAGTATGGGCTCTGGCGTAGCCTCTTCCGTACAGGAACTAATTTATCAATATTATATTGAACTGGGAGATAACTAGTTAGTTTTATTGAGTTAAACAGGTGAGGTTCAAAAAAGTGGTTAAGGTACTAACAAGCGAATCAAACAATCTTGTGAATTGTGTTTCCCCATCATCTTAGTCGAAAGCCAAGAAGTGATAAAAGTGCTAACCGTCTATGCTACCTGTTTATACTTCATCTCAAAAATTTTAGACTGCACAAAAGTTTCGCACGGACTTAAAGATGAATGAAAGTAATACACCCTCGCATTGCCTCAGATCACGAAAGGATAGGTCACAATCAAAAAAACAATTGCAATCATCGAAACAGATGCAGTCTGACAAAGGGTCACAATCTGAGAAGCCAGCGAAATCAGAAAAAGCGGAAAAACAGCGATCGCAGAAAAACGACTTATCGAAACCAGTACAAGCTGAACATTCAAAATCACCAAGAAAATCTAATGGTAAGAGCGAACAACAAGAACAGATGGAAAACTTACAGATCTGCGAAATAGAAAAATTGGAAAAGATGACAATGGACGAGATATTCGAAGAATATGATAAGTGCAAAAGACTTGGCAGATCTGATAATGCAAGCATGGTAAAAGCGTACAAAGCATACATAATAAAGAACATAACAGAGGGCAATCAGGCAAAAGCGGATTTGGAACGTATTCGAGCAGGTTTGGAAGAAGAAAAAGAAACACGGGAACACCAGGCGGAAGAAATCATAATAGAGCAGAGAGAATTAGCTGAAGCTCGTATCAAGCTGGCGGACATGGAAAAATTAGTAGAAGAGTTAAAGTCTGTCCAAGCACGAAATAATGAAATAGAAGACGAACTTCGGTTTACAAAAGCCAAAAAATTAAAACCGTGCGCAATACGCCAAAAAATAGAAGAAGACATTAATCGTCTCCTCACAAATAAAAATGAAGACCCAAAAAAGCGAAAAGTTAACTATCAAAAATGAAATCATAGAAGGTTTCCACAGCCTGATGGAACTAGTGGAGCAAATAAATGAAGAAAGAGAAAACTGGAAAACAGAATGCATAGAACACCGAAAACATGTAGAAGGTAACAAAAAGCAAATAGACATCCTAGCAGAGTTAAAGGAAACTATGACTTTCATATTGGGTCAACATGGAACGTTCCTGAAATCTGAGTTAAAAAAACAGAAGCAAGAAATAGAAGCAATACAGGAATTCCTCAAAAAATCTCCATTACTACAAACACCAAAACAAAAAGCAGATATGAGAAGAATTGACAAGGAACGCGAACAGATGTTTAGTTACGCACAAATGGCACAATTCCCAGCTCTGCCAACGGAAAAGCCAACCCTAATACTGAGCCCGAAAACAGATGGAATTCAAGTCCAGGAGTTAAGGAATGTCTTAAATACCGAAGTGGATCAAAGAAAACTACAGACCTCAAACTGTATCCCTACAAGATCTGGGAAATTCCTAATAACCTGTAACAATGATGAAGAACTTACACAGATAAGAACCAGCCTCCAAACCAGTGAAAAACTCAATCACATGATAAACATAACAAAGAAACCACCGAAGATGTTACGGGTGATAGTATTTGGAGCGCCAGAAGCCCCGATGAAGTTGAAAATGGACAATAAATCAGAAAACAGAGACAAGCAAAAAGAAAATGATGAAGCAATTCAAAACTATGAAGAAAACATTATAATCCCAGCTCTTAATAAATGTCTACGAAAGGATAATGTCTCCTTCAAGCTGCTGAAAGTGATGAAAGGAAGAAGGGGAGAAGCAACTTCACATCTAGTTCTTCAAATGCATGAAAGGGACGCATTGCAACTGCAATCGCTAAAACGGTGCTTTGGTTTTAACAGATGTACAGTAAAGCCATATATTCTAATACCACGTTGCTTCAACTGTCAAAGACTAGGCCACGTATCAAGAGACTGTACAAATGAACTAACTTGTGCTTATTGCTCAGAGAAACACCATGTAAACGAATGTACGGCGAAGGAACCAAAGTGTATCAACTGCATACAGGAAAACAGAAGTAAGAGAAACTCCAGGAAAGGACATTCCAACAAATCACACATGTTTCGATGGACGCTGACCGACATATATTAAACAACAACGAGAAGCAGTAGCACAAAGGACACTAAGATTGCATAAAATTCCGTGCAATACAATGTAACCTACAGAACAGTAAGTCCAACACGGCAGCATTTATCCATTTCATAATTCAGGAAAAATTCTCACCGGCATGCGTCCAGGATGCCTACCTCTTTAACAAACGCCCATCTTCTCTCCCAGTTGATGTTCCCTGTTACAGCCCTAGCTCCAACAATAGCCACATAATAATTTTGGATCAAAATTTAAAGCACTGTATCTCGGCAAAAAACGATCATTCCATCTTTGTAAACCTAGAACTAGAAAATTTTATTCTGAGAATAGACAGCCTGTACAGCCCTCCACGTTCAGATTTTGAGGTGGACGTACAAGACTGGCTGCACTCCGCACGCCAGAGTGAGTACCAGCTAGTCCTGGGTGACTTCAATGCACACGACCAGCTTTGGGGCTATACTCGTGACGATGACAGAGGACGGCTACTTGTAGATTCTTTATTAGAAAATAACTTGATTGTCTTAAACTCACCATCCTGTACACCAACCTATGAATCCGGCAAAAAGGAAGGACGTCCTGACCTCTCAATTTGCACACAACCACTATTCAGCTACTTTCGAGGATGGGATGTCTTCCCTGAGCTTTTCGGTGACCATCGGCCTATCGTAACAGATCTTTTGCTTCCAATCCCGATCCTTCCGAAACGTCGCTTCAGAACAAAAAATGTCCCATTCAACAAATTCATAGGCATGGTTGAAAACTCGTGCTACTTAAATTCCGTAATTTTTTCTTCAGTAGACTCACGTCAGGCCTTTGACCTGACTTACAAATCTTTTCAAAATATTATTCAAAATAGTGCAAAAGCATCCTTTAAACTAAAACCTCACAGGTCAAGTTCTCCTGGTGGACAACGGACCTTCGTTCTCAAAGAAATAAAGTAAAAGCACTTTATACAAGAGCAAAGAAGACGAACTTAGACTCGCTAGAATATCAAATTTACAAAAGAGAGCGTGCCAATATCAGAAATTGATTCAAAGAGTGAAGAAGGACGCCTGGGTAAATTTTTGTAAGAAACAAACTGACCCATTTGGCAAATCTAAAAAACTTGCTTTTCAGGACTTTCAAGACTGTCAGATTAGCTATCTGCCGGACTCGTCATTCCCAGCTTCCAGGTCCTCTTCTTTGTTTACACTGACAGAAAAAATTTTTGGTGCGTCACTGGGATCACCAGCTCAGCCAAATATGGCAACCTCACAACAAACTCACGCAGACCAGCCTAACTTTACAATAAAAGAACTGCGAAATGCAATCTATAGCTTTAACCAAAACAAAGCTCCAGGTCCCGACGGAATAGACCATCGGATGATTAGATCTCTCTTTTCTAAAATACCCTTAACTCTTCTAGACATGTATAACAGTGCACTTCGTTTAAACTATTTCCCGGAGGCCTGGAAGGTGGGCGAGCTCGTCTACTTCAGGAAGGAAGGTAGACCAGCAAATGAACACACCTCTTATAGACCAATAACGCTACTCCCGATATTTGGCAAAATCTATGAAAAAATGTTCTTAAGACGAATTAATCATTCACTAACTCAAAGCAACGCATTAACAGGCCTACAACACGGTTTTACTCAATTAAAATCGACCGAAACAGCACTAGAACAGGCATTATCTTACATAGATATTAACAAATCTAATAAAAATTATACATCTTTTATTTCGCTAGATTTTATGGGGGCTTTTGATAATCTCCCATGGGACCTAGCACTACAGGCACTACGCCATTTAAACTTATCACCTCAGCTAATTAATGTAATTGCTTCCTTCCTGTCGGGCAGGCGGGCTCTGGTGGACCGGCAGCTGCCAGATCTTTTGTATTTTTTCTCAAGGGGTTGTCCTCAGGGCTCCTGTCTGGGGCCATTTTTATTGTTGGCTCTCCTCGAGACTCTGCTGCGGACCTTTCTGTTTGAGTTCTGTGCGATAGTCGCATACGCGGATGATGTTTTACTTATAGTCTGGGGCCCAACAAGAGCGTTACTTGAACAACGAGGGAACAGAGTACTAGACTTTATTCAAAACTGGGCGAAAATTCACAAAATAACAATTTCTTTCGAGAAGTCGCGCTCTATAACGTTTGGTAAACCGAAAATTCTCCAACGGAGCCCCCTCTTTAAACTACATGGTAAAAATATAAAGTCAGAAAAAACAATTAATTATCTTGGAATCAAAATTGATCAACACCTCTCATTCTTACCCCACCTGGCATTAAAACGCCAATAAATAATAAAAATCACGCAAAATTTATACAAATTCTCCTCAGTATCAGGTCGTCTTCCATCATACTTCGTTAAAGCCTGGTACTCATCCATCCTACAGCGGCAACTGGCGTACGCATGTGCAGTCTGGTTTCCGCGAATGCGGAATTCGCATGGAGTTCGCCATATTCTAGCGGTTCAGAGAAGGGCACTTCTCCTGATCTCCAGAGCCGATAGAAACACTTCTACCGCAGCACTTCAGGTCCTCACGGGTCTTCCTCCATTGGACATACAATTAGAAGCGGAGGCTGAGTTCGCTCGGATCACTCGCCTGGGTGCTTCTAATATTTCTTATTTTGCCCCAATGTACTCAACAAAATGTTCAAAGTATCAGATCTCTTCACTTTCAAACGGTATTAGTATTTGTGCAACAAAAGACTTTAACGGATCAACACACATCTTTACAGACGGGTCTAAAACAGAAGTAGGAACAGCGGCAGCTTTTTGTGTTTATAGGCAAAGCTCACACTTTTTTTCATGGCGCGTAAGGCTTGATCCGGGGAACTCTGTCTTCCAGGCAGAGCTCTTTGCTATGAAGGAGGCGATTCTTTGGGCAGAAGAGGACTCTGATACCCAATACTTAATTTCATCAGACAGTTTATCAGGTCTAATGGCCCTTTCAAAATTTGATAACAATAATCACTTAGTTCTAGACATGACCTTTCTCCTTCAGTCCTCAGAAAAATCGTTCTTCTTTAATTGGGTTAAAGGACATTCTGGTATAACGGGCAACAAACTGGCTGATCAGCTAGCGAGGTCGGCAGTCGATGATTTAACTTTACCACTAACATTTCTTCCATTCGCACAATCAACATTGAAATTAGAACTCAAAAAAAAAAAACAAATGCTACACCGATGGCAACAACGTTGGTCTACAGTGCAGGTGGGTCAATACACGCGTGACTTCATACCTAAGGTCTCACAAAACATTTTCATAAGTAACAGATACCTGTATCTCTTTCTCACAAATCATGGACCCTTCCAACAACACTTATATACCATAAATAAACGGGACTCACCTCTTTGCATTTGTGGATCCTTATCAACATCATTACACTATATTTTACATTGCACATTAACGTCCCACTATCACGTTAAAAAGCCACAACAGATGACACTGCCTGACTGGCTAACTTACCTGCTCGACCGTCCAGTTCTCCTGCAACGTATAGCGGATTGTATGAAATTTTTAGAAGACAACGAATTTATATTTACCAATCCCCTCCCTTTCTGAGCTAGCTGAGCAAACTCATTGTTTTTAGCTCTTATTTCAGACAGGAGCCCCTGTTTTGTACATAATGTAAATATTTGTCTTATTTCCTATGGTTTGTTTATTTAGTATTGTCATTATATTTATCAGCATATGTATTTCACTTAAAGTTTTTCAGCTCTAATATTCAAAAAACATGTCTTGTAATTGTTTATGCATGTATACAACATAGTGCAATTGCTGTCAATGTATGTACTGATGACACTCCTTGTGAGTTTCAGAGTCAAAAACAGCAAACTGAATTAATTTTTCTGTATGTTGTTAACTGTTTTAAAAATATTGTCATTGTTAATGTATCTTACCATATGCAGTGGATTTGAGTTTCATCCCGGGATTGCACTTATACTCTAAAGCGAAAGCTGGGTTCCCGGGGCGGTCATCCCTGTCATCCCTGTCCTTTTTGAAAATTATTTAAAACTTTCCTTTAAGCATTCAAAAACCAAATTAAAAATAAAAATGAAGGAATACATATTTTATTGACAAAAACAACAAAATAGTAATGATTATTTACCTTATCTATAGCAGAAGCGTAAAATAAATTCAATTTTTCAGAGCTGTCTTTATACTTTTTTTACAGGGCGATAGTAGACTATGTTCAATTTTCTATAAATTATTTGCTGTAGCAATCAATGTTTTATGTCATAACAAAAGGATGTGCATAAAATGATACCCTTAAAAATATCAGACCGTAATGTAAATAACTATTAAGAAAATTAGAAAAATCGAGTATCCTTTTACTTTTTTAGACAGTGTATCGATAACATAATGCAAAAACAGGTCCATTTGTAAAGATTACATCATATTGAATGTGGAAGCACATCTCTTTTAAATTTCGCATTTTACTGCATTTTTTAAACTTATAAATATTGCACATTCTCAACTACCGTACACCGTCGAATAAAAAAAAAATCGAAGTTCGGATGCAATATGAATTAAAACAATTTCCTAATTTTTTATTTAAAAAAAATAATTTCAAGCATGATTTTTTAAAATCTCTATCGCGTACATCTCGATTACGTAAGTTTAAGCGGTTTGCAATTGAAGCAATATAAATATTTCTGAGTTTGACTCCGGTTTAGTCTGATTTCTATAACGAAGAAAAAATTAATAAATAAACAAAAGGGTAAAATAAAATAAACAAAATAAATATTTAACAGATATCCAGACAGGTGTCCAAATGTATCTTTAAAACTTTGATCCCCCATAAAACCTAAACAAAATAAGATAGCAAAATTTGATTTTGCGTGCGTATAATGTAACTCATAAAATTTTATTTGTATTAAAAAGAATGTTTTTGCTTTTAAGTACGACCCAGGAAGGTCCGTAACTGGTTAAGGCTACACCACAGGAAAAGGCCCAGTGTGTGGCCTGTGCACAGAGAAGAAGTCCGATGCACAAGTCCGTAGGAATGTCAGAGCCCAATACGGACGTCACCCACCTTCCAGGCTTTCAATACGAGCGTAACACAAGACGTTTATGGACATCGTTAGGGTGTTCATAAAAACGTCACCCAACATCCAGGCTTGCAATACGCCCTTGGCACAAGACATTTATGACGGATCGTATGCGACGTATAAAACATAGAGGATAAAACTTTGGAACTTGCTGTTTATAATACAATAAACATAGTTTTGTTATCTAATATGTACTTTCAAATATAATTTTTTGAAAACTCTATCTCAATTTACTGGAAAATAAAAATAAAATAACCAGAGATTCCAAGCCTGGCTTTCTGGGTTAAACAGCATTCTGCACGGTATACGGAAAATAGGTTAAGCCTTTTTTTAGTTAAAAACAGTTGACATTTTAGTGCAGTTTTGAATGAAATATGAATATGAAGCGGCTAGCTGTAGCTTTTGGTGATCTTCGGTGGTATTCGATATGAATGCTTTACGAATTAGCCACTGCTAGCAACTGTCGCTACAAAATCATTACTTATTATGCGAGGCCTTTATAACTTCAAGAACTCACATCAATAAAATATAACAATTTTTAAATATAATAACTCAGCTATTGTGTTTGCAGATTGAATTTCAACATATATCTATTCAAGAGATTTTGCAATATGATATTTAAGTTTACTGCACTTATTTTGGTTAATTAAAATTTTAAACAGTTGTTCAAAAGTCGTTTATCGGATACAGTTCTTGGAAGATCAGAACTTGGAAGGTCACATTAATCAACATTTATAATTAAAAAAAGTGTGTTATTTATTGTGAAACATTTTGACATTAGAGTTTCATTTTGCAAATACACATTCTTTTAACACAAAAAATTTTCCCTCGCAGCGCCAAATTTTCCTCGAAGAGCGATGTTTGGAACTATCTCTTTTCATTAGAAATCGAAACCGCTTGCTTCACTGCACATGTACAGTAAATAGCGTTATATTTCGATCAATAGATTATCAGCTATCCAATAATATCATGTTATTTTATGGCTATCATGTATATTGTAAAGTTATATGAGCCGTTCAGTGCACATATTGATTAACTCTATCAAATGTAAATGTTCAGTTTAAACAGTTACAGTTATTGTAACTATAAAAATATTGCATCTATATAATATTTTTTCTCGGGATACTTTGATTGAACTCATTAATTTTCTTTTAATAAAGTGTAACTTTTTATCACTGTATAAATATATAGAAAATTTTCAATGTTCCTTTGTTTACAAAACTCCACTAAAAATGGAGTCAGTCAGATTGTCTTCTGAACTCCTCATATATTTCTTACAATTTTTCACATTTCTGCACTGATTAGTAACGCTTAATCTACCTCTATATTAACGATAACACATAAAATAGAACCCTCATGTGTGTTTAATACTTTATATCCCAAATTATGAATTTAAAAACCTACCTCCTTGAAATTTTTTTCTCTTGCATTACTATGATACATTAGAAGATATATGCGTAAAAATGAATGAATTACTCCTTTTTTTTGTTAATTACGGATAATTACTTGAAATGGTACTTCAAAGTACCTTTGGGTTACAACACTTGGGGAAAAAATCGAGACTTCTACAGTTTGAACGCTTTTGATACATTACTTTTGACAGGTTTTATCCAAAAGACATTCGTTCTTTTTCAAATTCTTGACGGTACCCTATGGGGTTTCGGTAAAAAATCTCTTCGCGGAAATATATGACCTCTACAATACTGTTTACTCACCTGGAGTTACGGGTTAATCCCTCATGTATTTTTCTAGATATTTAACAAAACGTCTAAAATCGCAAGTGGCCGGCCACCTTTGGCCATATAGTGTATATCTCTGAAAAAAAAAAAAGAAAAACGAAACTCTGTAAAGGCTGATTTAATTTAAATGTTCAGGAAATATTGACTGCATTTGATAACGAAAAAACTGTTTTAGTTTGCTTTTTTAATGACAATAACGGGATAAACCTGGGCTTCTCGGATTACAGAATATAGGTGAAAACCATCATGTTGAGGGTGTCCATAATTAAACGACCCTACTTTAAAGTTGTCTACAGACAAAACTATTGTTCATAAAGTTGTGAAATTTTGTGAAAGACATAATTAAGGGATGGGAATTTGTTTAAGCTAAAAAATGTAAATAAAAGTAATTCAAAATTTTGTCACCAGAGGGCATTTTTTTAATAAATTACACATTTAGATTTACGTTAGTTAAAAAAAATTATTTATTAACTTAACCTTACTCTAAAGACAGCTTTTCACGACATTTTCCTAGCATTTCCCTGAACCTACTGTGGTCAACTGTGGAACATGCTATCTTACAATTCCAGATGGTATCTGAAAATGATGAATTTCATGCAGAACATGTTTGGTTATAAAAAAAATTGATAAATTATCGTAAATGTATGCTTAAAGTGTAATTCGTTAAAAAATGGCCTCCTAATTTTTTTTCGCTCTCACATATTACTATATTTTTATTATGTCCTCCAAAATATTTCACAGCATCATGAACAACAGTTTCGTCTGTAGACAACTTTAAAATAGTGTCTATTAATTATGAACATCCTGTAAATAAAATTTCAAAACTATCATAATGCTAAATATGTAATTTATTAAAAATCGCCACTGGTGGCGAAATTTTAAACTATATTTATTTATATATTTTTTAGCTTAAACAAATTCCCATTCCTTTATTATGCCTTTCCCAAAATTTCACAACTTTATGAAGAATGGTTTTCTCTGTAGACAACTTTAAAGTAGGGTCGTTTAATTATGTACACCCGGTATTTTATTTTTGATGTTTACATCCTTATGCTAAAGACACAACGGTAAATGAGATATTTTTCGAAATGTTCTGCATGCTATTTTTGACGTAGTATTCTTATACTTCATTAAAACACATTGTTTGATTTTAAAAATTGCAGTTAATCAAAAATTAGTAAAAAGAAATCCTCGCATGGATCTACTGATTTCTTTTTATTTATCTCTTTTATTTATTTATCTATTAACGCTAATAGATTTTTTTCATTTAATATATTTTTTTAGAATACCCACTAACCATACTAAAAACATATTTACGTCAAAAATAGCAATAATGCGTTCAAATAAATGTTTGAAAAGTCTTACAAGCTATAAGTTCATATTGGCCGCGCGTCAGGAGTTAACAGCCGAAGAAATCGCCAAAAATTTGCTATTTACAATCAGCCGTTTTAATTCTGTTCATTACAGTTGTTTATGCCCTAAATTCGATTACTTGTCTTAAAATTTTGTTTCATATATATTTCATTGTATTACATATTGATTAATGAATATTTTAATTTCGTTATGGAATATAAGCTGAAACAAATGATGAGCTATTTATCTTAATTTAGGTGTAAATGTATTTTTCTTTCGTAATCGTCTGCGCGCGATAGAGATAGACTTTGAAATAAAATGCTTGAAAATGATATTTAAAACAATAAAAATTGAGTATTTTGCGGTGCAGTTTTCAAACACATAGCGATATAGTTTTCAATCAAATTGCATTTGAAAGTAGATTTTTTTACCTATTCGACGGAGTAAAAACTGACAATGTGCGGTATTTAGCTATTTTAAAAATTGCAAAATGTTAAATTTTATATTCTGCTGCTGAAACCGTCAAAATGACATCAGCATTACGCAGGGACACGTTTATCCTTTATAATATCGATATGCAGTCAATCTTTACTAATTCAGCGTCAAGAAAACCGAATATAATCTTAGTTTCATTTTATTACATCTAGTTTTTAAGATACAGTACTTCTGCTATACGATATTATATAGTAAAAACCATTACGGTCTTGTTATCATATCTGTAAATCAATTTTTCCTGTTTGTAGAATTTTGTCAATCTTCTCTAATTTTGGGTCAAAAATATGAAAACTTAGAATTTCGTTATTAGCTTTAATTTTGTAAGATATGTTGTTGTTGAAATGCGGACTTATATGTAGTAAAATCCTATACGATATGAATAATATAAGATTCAGTAAGAATTAGCATTATTTTTAATCCAATAAATGTACAGGTTATATGTAAAGTTATAATTATAATATACACTAGTTATCAAAAATTAAGGAAAAGTCACAAAATGCTAATTTTAAAATACGCGAACACACAAAAGGAAATAATGTAATTAGAGTAATTGCTATCTCTACAACACAGCTAGCCCATATAACATCTCATTCATGCCACACATGGTCACAAGTGTCACAGTCACTACGGTGAAGCAAAAAATAGGAAATTCCATACATCTCATTTTGAATTTCAAATGATCACTATATGTGGCTCCACTTAGAAGTCAATGTGACTGCTGCTTTGTGACGAGTGACCAAGTGACTTTACAATGTAGTTAAATTGTGACTCTTATTTGACTGTCATTTTTAGACTCAATTTCATAGTCATCATGAACGTTGCATTATGATAAGTAACCAAATAATATCGTATTATAGTCACATGGACACTTTTCCCAAAAGAGCACAATGGTGACTTCACAGTAGTCTCTCTGTCACCTGAAAGTCATCATGTGACTTTAATGTGACATTATTTGGTAACTTATCAGACTGCAGCGTTCACGATGACTTTGAAATTAAGTCAAAAATGACAGTCACATGAGAGTCACAATGTAACTACATTGTAAAGTCACATGGTGACTCGTCACAAAGCAGCAGTTACAGTGACGTCTCAGTGGAGTCACATATAGTGATCATTTGAGACTCATAATGAGATGTATGGAATTTCGTATTTTTTTGTTTCACCGTAGTGACTGTGACACTTGTGACCATGTGTGACATGAATGAGATGTTATATCGACTAGCTGTCTCGTAGAGATAGTAATTACTGGAATTATATTATTTCCTTTTGAGTGTCCATTTTGTGACTTCTCCTTCATTTTTGATAACCAGTGTATATTATATATTATCTTTGCGTAAAAATCCATAGTTTTTCATTGAAATTTCAACATATTTCATAACACTTAGCTAACCCAGCCTTTTAAAAGCCATATTCGTTTTTCCTATACGCGAATTATATCGAAACAACTATTTTTCTGCAAGAATCATTTTCATTGTTGGCTAGTGTTACCGAATACTTCAAATTTCCGAATAGTTGACTGCTACAAAATCTCTATCTGATGCAGATGACATCCATAAAATATCGAAGCAGGAAAACAATTTATTGTCTGAATTTTTTGTCGAAGCCAGTCAAATATAATTCTAATTTTATTATTTTAAAATTAGAATGTGGTGAACTTACTTTTGCCAAATTAAAAAGAAAAGTTAAAAATATTTTTCATATTTTTCGTTTAACGATCATTTCTAAGTTTATATCTTAAAATATTGCAATTTTGTAAGATCTTATGCGAATTTTAATTTAAAACAGTGAATAAGATCAGTAACAAATGCTGTTTTTAATGTGAATTGTAGGCAAGTACTGATTTCCGTAAACATATTGATTATAAAATAATAAGCCTATTTACATACATAAGCCTTACTCAAATAATAAAATTAGTCCATTAAAAGAAAGATAGAATAGGAAGATCACTGCTTGCCACGCACGCGTAGAGGTGGAGGAAGAGAAAAAATACCATTTCTGATTATTTCTTAAATCAACGTTTGTATAAAAAAACAAGAACAAATAATAAAAATTAAATTTGAAAAATCAAAAAACCCGACTTTCGTAAAAAGCGAACTAATTAATTATTTCTCATCAAAGTGAACCTATTTTTATATTACTTTTTTTTTACTAGTATTGATGACTTTTTTGTTGTGTTTAATTGTTTGTTCCTATCTAAAAACACTGTTTTGATGAGGCCTATAGATGTCTATGATGGTTAGAGTTGCAGTAAAGCTAGAGGTCCTACCTACACAACTTCCAGGTTGTGTAATATTTAAACGAACCTTCTGACTGTAAAATAGTCAAAGAAACATCGTCTTCATTTTGAAAGACCTATCTAATGATATGCCACTCAATATGGTGCGTAATTCTTTTTCGTCTCAACCGCCATTTTGTATTTCACGGATGCCATTTTGAATTTATACAAACAAAACCTAGCATATAATCATCGGACGGTTAAGACAAATCGATAGAGACCTCATCGTAGAAGCTATTTTTTTATATTACTTATCTATTTTTTTATTTACTTGTATTGATGACTTTTAAGTTGTGTTTAATTATTAGTTCCTATCTGTAAACACTGTTTTGATGATGCCAATAGATGTCTATGAAGGTTAGAGTTGCGGTAAAGCTTGAGATCCTACCTACACAACGTTCACGTTGTGTAATAATTAAACGTAGCTTCTGACTGTAAAATAGTCAATGAAATATCGTCTTCATTTTGAAAGACCTAACCAATGATATGCCACTCAATAGGGTGCGTAATTTTTTTCCGTCTCTACTGCGATTTTGTATTTTACGGCCGCCATTTTGATTTTATAAAAACAAAAGTGAGCCTATAACCATCGGACGGTTAAGACGAATCGATAGCGACCTCATTCATTAAAATTCATCCATCCATTTGGATGTTTCGAGGGTATAAAGAAATCCACATGCCCAGATACGTGTGAAACACATAACCCTTCTTGGCAGTCGGGTAAAAATCATGCGTCCAGTAACGATTATGAAACACTTTCCAACACATCCAGAATACTGTAACAAAACGTTATAGTTTATTAAGGTGAAAGATGTCTAAGTAAACAATTTGTGAAATGCATAACGCATTTGATAACCTAACTTTTGTAATTACTATGAGCAGCATGAAAAACATCCGATTTTTTTTTGGCGCAGCCCTCAATAGGATCTATAGATTCACATGTATATTTCATACTATGCTAAAAGTTGGCTCAATTAAACGCATAGCACAGTTTAAATTTCCCATTCAGCAATTTCCGTCAATAAAGGAAAAAGCACTTGAGATCTTTTGTATCGCCCTGTATATCATCTATAGACTTTATACACACTAAATAATACGCAAAAAGTACTTAAATTTTAGAACGCGTATTACAAATGAAAACGCGTTTTCAGCAATTATTCTTTATAGGCAGTAGCGAAATACTTTAGTGTATAACTGCAAATGAACGATAAATTATATTCACACTAAATTCTACAGTAAGCGTTTTTGAGTATACTCAAATATATTCTCAGCAATCTCAATTAAGGAAAATGCACTTGAGATCTTTTGCGGAGCCCTGCATGTGATCTATAGAATTTATACGCAAAAAGTATTACGCAAAAATAATTAAATTTTGAAACGAGTATCAGAAGTGAAAATATATTTCTAGCAATTATTCTTCATTGGCAGTACTTGAGCCAAGTGCTTTTGTGTATCCTTGTATATGAACGATGAATTATATTCACTCCAGATTGTACAGTAGGCGGTTTGTAGTACATCTCAGTGATATATACAAATTTCAATATATTTAAAATTGTTTAATATCATTCAAATATATGGCAAATGATTTTTCCCCATAGGCCGTAATGTAACAGAATTATTTTGAGTAACCTTGTAAATGAACCGTTAACGCAACACACTTCATTTTGAATACCAAGCAGTCCACCGTAAGCACGATAACATACATCAATTTTATGACAATCGGACCATGTTTACACGGACGGACAAATACACAGACAAATCGAATTCTTTAACAATTTTAACTATGTTGGAAAATGTTAAAAAGTAGATTAAATAATTTAGTCTCCAAATAAAAAATACCTTGATCGCCAGTGGCGAGTGCATTTGTCAAGCCTTGGTAGTGTCCATTAATTTTAATACTACGACATTTTTCAAAGGCATTTAAAAATTCATTCGTAGTATGTGGTTATATTAATAGTCTGCAAAATAACTATAGCTGATAGATTTCAAGAAATGACATATTCGCTAAATGAGCCGATGATTTTGAAAGTAGGACAAGTCCATTTTATGTTATTTCTGGAATTTGAATGCGGGGCATGTCTATTTTATGTTATTTCTAGATGATTAATGGATTGCATTTGAATGGCTTTAAAAATGTTCATTAGCAGTAATATACTTATTTTATATTTTGTGCAGTCTTACTTCATATAAATTTAATATGCAATAATATTTAGCCTACAAAAAATGTTTGTTGAAAAAAATCATGGTTTTGGTATACGCCAATAGACTTGCCTTATTTTCAAAGGCAGTATTTGTTGAAAACGTTGATTTGGAATTAATGATATTTTTGGATAATTAATGAAATATTATTACAATAAATCAAAATTAGTATTTAATTTTATTTAGTATTTATTTTATTTCAATATTCTTTAGAAAATTTACAATAAAACAAAAAATACATTTCATTTTATAGGAAAAAATGGTACAATTATGAAAAAATATTCTCTAATAGTATGAATATAATTATATTACTTAGTTTAGATAGTGCATATTTTAAAAGTATTCATGATAAATGGGTGGCGCATAGGGTAATAAATCAATGATATCCATAATTTTTCTTTAGTAATAGGTCTGTTTTCTGAAATAAAGGTGTTAGCACGATTTTTCGAAATTTGGCCTTACAAGTTGTACTAGTGCGAAATTATGTCAAATGTTGAATAATGATAAAACAATGATTTACCTATGTTGGCATTTTACCACAGTTGTAGAACAGAAAAAAATATGACTGTCAAGTTTGATTCTGATTGTTAATACCAACAGAAATAACTCATTTTATATCAGTATCATTTGAGACAACGTTATTCTTCCATAGCAGTTATATAATTACTACCATTCTGATAAGAACACTTTATTACAAAGGTCACAAACCGTTGGTCCGTTAACCACCAGTGGTCCCTAGAAAAATCTGAACATTTTAAAAAATGTTTTATTTATAACTGTACTATATAAATAATAAAACTAGAAATAATAAAACGTGATAAACTCTAAAAATATCTTACATTTATGAAAAATTAGATATTTAGTTTTGAAAATTTAAATAATAGCACCAATTGATAATTATGTTAATAGATATTATTTATTATTTATCTTCAAAACAGCCAATTTTTAATTTTTGGCTTTACGTAAAATGTGAATACTCCTTACTGACTGAAAAATCAATGACATTTTTGATTGAGTTTTCAACTACATATTTGTACGAGAGAAATATTTTGATTGTGTCACAGCAAATAAAACTAGGTCTTGGCCTATAGTAGGAGAGCTGTTGAACATTTTTGAGTAGGTATTTGAGGCACCCTGAAAATTTGTGCAGCACTTCTTTTGTAATGCCTGAATACAAAATCGAATGTCTGGCTGAAGGATCGTGGCCCAAAACCTGTGCCAGACACGTGTCATGTGCCATTTTTTTGACTACCCAAAAAAGGTATTTGAGGCACGCTGAGATTGAGGCACAATAATATTTATGCTTAGAAAAAAATATTTTGAAAATGACAGACACTTTAGTCGGCACAAAAACTGTACCAGACACGTGTCAAGTGCCATTTTTTGTCTGGCACAGGTTTTGGGCCACGATCCTTCAGCCAGATATTCGATTTTGTATTCAGGTATTACAAAAGAAGTGTTGCACAAATTTTCAGGGTGCATCAAATACCTTCCCTAAAATGTTTAACAGCTCTTGGACTACTAGCTTAAAATAAAAACGGCTTCCCGGGTTCCAGTTACGTCGTTGATGCTATGGTGCTAAACTTATTTTAACATTGCACAGTGCCTTTGGATTTGTCGAAGCGATGAAAAACATCTCCTTTTTCGAAGTACCAAAACACAAATAGTGTGCAATTAAGATATTTTTTCCCTTTCTGCCTAAAGTATATATGCTTAGCTATATTATTCAGAAAAATATACATTGTATATACAAAATTAGAATTTAAATATTCATCTCACTAATGCGTGAATTAAAATCATTAACTGCTTCGCGCATGATAAAACTCTAAATTGTGCACATGGGAAATAATTTTGGAACAAAATAGAATCATATCACATCTACTTCTAAATTAAAACGAAAATATATACAAAAAGGTTTGTTTAAAATTTAATTCTAGCACAAAAGAAAAAAAATGAAAATTTGCAAATTTTTAATTTCTAAATGTGCAAAAATATAAATAAGCAAAGTATGTGAATTTTTTTTTTAGCATAAAGACTATAACGTAACGTATATTTGGTTAATTTTTTGTAGCTGTAGCTTAAAACATTTGAAAGTAACAGTGCGCGCAAACTCTAAATTTACTAATCTGAGAAAACACGTTTTAATGTTTCAATATCTACGAACCTTCCATTGTACTCACCCTCTATAAATAATTATAACTCAAGAAATAATGCATATTTTTGAATGGAGCACTTTGCATATTGTGAGGTATGTATTTACTAACTGAACTAAATTTTTTATGCATGCAGTTTATAGAGACAAATCTATATATCACATACAGTAATGGACAAAGAATTTCGGATAATTTTTCGACTGTAGATGGGAATTGCTGATATTAGGTTTTCAAATATATTGATGCGATCCCAAATGGTTCATCATCATGGTTACACATCCTATTTTAAATTATTAAACTGTACAGTTCTGTTACATTATTCTGAATGTGTTGGAAAGTGTTTCATAATCGATTCTTGACACAGGATTTTTTCTTTCTTGTTAAAATATTTCAAATACGTTTGCTTGTAGAGCCTTAAAAACATGTGTACCTTAAATATGGCCAACTAGTATATGCACTCATGTCCAAAATTAAAGTCACAAACATAAAATCTGAGACAACTCATGAACTATTCACTGTGTTGCCACGAAATTTGGCGCAGCAGTATATTACAATGGGAGAAAGATTATCGAAACATAACAATATGGAAATGATTTTAACTTTGAAATAAGATACAGGGTATATCAAAAAGTGTTAAATCATGAATCAGAGATAATGCATTTATCTCGGCAAAAGTCTGTCTAATATGGAGTGTGACCACCGTGCACTGCTATACAATCCTCACAACGAACACTCATACATTTATGAGGGTGGCAACAAATGTTTGTGGCAACAAAGTTCAATGTCTTAAAAGCGTGGCTTTTAACTCCTGGCGGGTATTGTGAGGGGGGGGGGGGGAGTTACGCTGTGCATTGGCTCTACCTAGACCATTCCAAACATGTTCAATAGGATTGAGGTTCGGAGACCTCGAGGCCCAATTCATACGGCGAATATCACCTTCTTCAAGAAAATCATCAACAATATGAGCTCTATGTGGCTTCGCATTATCGTCCATAAACTTGAAGTCCGGGCCTGCAGAACCCCGAACAACTTCACATAGACTTCAACGACCTGATCCCTAGCGCCCGGCTTATATACTCTGTATCTTAATTCACGATTAAAATCTTTTTCATATTGTTATGTTGCTATGTTCTTTCTCACATTGTAATATATATGTCGTAGGCTAATTGAGAAATCCGGCTCTTTGCAAACAGCCTAGGCTCTTTGCAATTGGAGAGTCCGGGCTAATTGGAGAATCCATCTCCCTTTTTCCAATTAGCCTGATATTTTTCAGGCTTATTGCAAAGAGCCTATAAAGCGTTAGGCTAATTGAAAAATGACCACTTATTATCCGAACAGGGTGATATTTTTAGCTCACAGGCTATCAAAGCCTGAGAGCTTATGTGCCCGCCGATTCTGTATGTACGCGTGTACGTACGTACGTACGTATGTACGTAACACGATAAATCTTGATAGAAATATCCGATTTGCTTCATTTTTTTTTCTAGGTTCATTCTGATAAGGTGCTTCCCTGATTAGTTTTTGGGGTTCATTGGTTAAGGATAAAGAGCAAAAGGGGGGCTAGTTCCCCCCCCCTTAATTTATACAAATGGATTTTTCATGCAGAAATATTCGATTTGCTCCAAATTTGGCATACCGGTTTATTGTGTTAAGGAGCTTCCCTGATTAGATTTGGAAGCTCATTATTTAAGTATAAAGGGGGGGAAAGGGGGGCTACCCCCTTAATTTAGATAAATCGTTTTTTCATGATGAATTATTCGATTTGCTCCAAATTTGGTATACCGGTTTATTAAGTTAAGGAGCTCCCTTGATTAGATTTGGAGGTTCATTAGTTACATATAAAGAGAGGAAAGGGGGGCAACCCCCCGTAATTTAGATAAATGGGTTTTTCATGCAGAAATATGCGATTTGCAAAAAATTTGGTATACCGGTTAATTATGTTAAGCAGCTTCCCTGATTACATTTGGAAGATCATTATTATGAGTAAAGGGAGGCAAGGGGGCAATTGCTTCTCCCTTTAATTTAGATAAATGCGTTTTTCATGTAGAATTATTCGATTGGCTCAAATTTGGTATACTGGTTTATTATGTTAAGGAGATGGCTTGATTAGATTTGGAGGTTCATTAGTTAAATATAAAGGGAGGAAATGGGGGGCTAGCCCCCCCTTAATTTAGGTAAATGGGTTTTTAATGCAAAATTATTCGATTTGCTCCAAATTTGGTATATCGGTTTATTATGTTAAGGAGCTTCCCTGATTAGATTTGGAAGTTCATTAGTTAAGTATAAAGGGAGGAAAGGGGGGCTAGACCCCCCCTTAATTTAGATAAATGGGATTTTCATGCAGAGTTATTCGATTTCCTCCAAATTTCGTATACCGGTTTATTATGTTAAGGAGCTGCCTTGATTAGATTTGGATATTTATTGGTTAAGTATAAAGGAGGGACATGGGCTTCTTAATTTAGATAAATGGGTTTTTCATACAGAATTATTCGATTTGCTTCAAATTTGATATACCAGTTTATTACGATATGGCTTCCTTCATTTGATTTGGAGGTTCATTGGTTAAGTATAAAAGAGGGGAAAGGGGGGCAATTGCCCCTCCTCTTAATTTAGATAAATGGGTTTTCATGCAGAATTATCTGATTTAGTTTAATTTTTTTTCAACCGGATCCGAACTTGAAGGTTCCATTTGAAGTCAACCAGAAAACCGACCACAACCAGGTTTCGGATTGAGTTCAATTAAAACTTTCAGGTTCGGATCGGGTTGCCGGTGGACGGAGATTATTTTGTCTGGCTTGCATCGGGTTATAGTTCTTTGGAATATTTTTGTCGGTTAAGATTTGGTTCGGGACGGGTTTCAGGTTGACTTCGAATGGAATTTTTAGGTTCTGGTAGCGTTGCGTGTCCACGGAAACTAATTTGTCTTGTTCGGATCCGGTTATGGATCTTTGGAATATTTTTGTCGGTTATCAGATTTGTTTCGGGATTTCGGGCTTTTTCAAATGGAACTCTCAGGATTGGGTCGGGTTGCATGTAGACTGAAATTATTTTGTCTTTCTCGGATCGTGGTACGGTCTGTTGTAATTTATTTTTCGGGTTTGGGTAGGGTTATGCGTTAATAAACCTAATAAAAAGAAAATTGCCCAGTTAAACTGATGGCATTGAGCTCACAGGATATTCACACTAATTGTATATTATACTCTTATTTCAAAGAATAATGCCCCTCGAAAAATAAATGAAGGTATTAGTCCCCGTTGCCGCCCTTTCTACTTAAACAAAGAACCTCCAAATCTAATCAGGGAAGCTACTTAACATAATAAACTGGTATAGCAAATTTGAAGCAAATCAGATAATTCTGTATGAAAAACTATTTCACTAAATTAAGGGGGTGGGGTATCAGCTCCCCCATTTCTCCCTATATGCTGAACCAATGAACTTTCAAATCTAATCAGAAAAGCTCCTTATTAGAATGAACCTAGAAAAAAAATTTAACTAAATTAGATAATTCTGCATGAAAACACATTTATCTAAATTAAAGGGAGGGGAAATTGCCCCCTTTCCCCCCTTTTATACTTAACCAATGAACCTCCAAATCAAATGAAGGAAGCCATATCGTAATAAACTGGTATATAAAATTTGAAGCAAATCGAATAATTCTGTATGAAAAAATCATTTATCTAAATTAAGGGGACGCTAGCCCCTGTCCCTCCTTTATCCTTAAACAATAAATCTCCAAGTCTAACCAAGGCAGCTCCTTAACATAATAAACCGGTATACGAAATTTGGAGCAGATCGAATAACTCTGCATGAAAAACCCATTTATCTAAATTAAGGGGGGGGTCTAGCCCCCTTTCCTCCCTTTATACTTAACTAATGAACCTCCAAATCTAATCAAGGAAGCTCCTGAACATAATAAACCGCTATACCAAATTTGGAGCAAATCGAATAATTTTGCATTAAAAACCCATTTACCTAAATTAAGGGGGGGGGCTAGCCCCCCCTTTCCTCCCTTTATACTTAACTAATGAACCTCCAAATATAATCAAGCCATCTCCTTAACATAATAAACCAGTATACCAAATTTGAGCTAATCGAATAATCCTACATGAAAAACGCATTTATCTAAACTAAGGGGAGAGGCAATTGCCCCCCTTTCCCCCCCTTTATACATAATAATGATTTTCCAAATGTAATCAGGGAAGCTGCTTAACATAATTAACCGGTATACCAAATTTATAGCAAATCGCATATTTCTGCAAGAAAAACCCATTTATCTAAATTACGAAGGGTGGATACCCCCCCCCCTTTCCTCCCTTTATATGTAACTAATGAACCTCCAAATCTAATCAAGGCAGCTCCTTAACTTAATAAACCGGTATACCAAATTTGGAGCAAATCGAATAATTCATCATGAAAAACCGATTTATCTAAATTAAGGGTGGTAGCCCCCCTTTCCCCTCTTTATACTTAAATAATAAGCTTCCAAATCTAATCAGGGAAGCTCCTTAACACAGTAAACCGGCATACCAAATTTGGAGCAAATCGAATATTTCTGCATAAAAAACCCATTTATATAAATTACGGGGGGGGGGACTAGCCCGTTTTCCCCCCTTTATCCTTAACCAATGAACCCCAAAAAATAATCAGGGAAGCACCTTAACAGAATGAACCTAGAAAAAAAATTGAAGCAAATCGGATATTTCTATCAAGAGTTATTGCGTTACGTACATACGTACACACGTACATACAGAATCGGCGGGCACATAAGTTCTCAGGCTTTGATAGCCTGTGAGCTAAAAATATCACCCTGATCGGATAATAAGTGGTCATTTTTCAATTAGCCTAACGCTTTATAGGCTCTTTGCAATAAGCCTGAAAAATATCAGGCTAATTGGAAAAAGGGAGATGGATTCTCCAATTAGCCCGGCTGTTTGCAAAGAGCCTAGGCTGTTTGCAAAGAGCCGGATTTCTCAATTAGCCTACGACATATACATCTATATCCAAATTCTTGGCAACACAGTGAATTGTACATCAGTTTTCACAGATTTTATATTTGTGACCTTAATTTTGGACATGAGGACATTATACGAAAGCATAATGGAAAATAAATCCCTAATCTCAGAAAATGTATTTTTTGATTTTCTCTCTTTCTTTCTTCCTTTCTTTTATAACATTATTTTCTTACCTAGTTCAGTAATCCGGTAAACTTTGAGGGACATAAAAAAAGTTACAATGATAATTAAACTTTTCAATTTCAATGCAGAAATCATACATTCAATAACTGACTTAGTTAATTAATGCACAAAAGGTGGTATTTAGTGTGAGCATATTTAGTCAATATCCGTATAACCAAGGAACAGAAATTAAAGTACTAATTGCATTTGACTAAAATAGAATTTTGTAATGAAAACATTTAATTATTTAATTAATTTAAATATAGAACAAACCACTCAAATCAGCTATATCTCCAAATTATTCTTTTGTAATAAGGGCTTTATTATGAAATAAAGAATCTTAATTAACTGTTGTCTTTTAATGTTTTTGTTTTCAATCATCATTTTCTTGAAATCATACGATAAAGATAAATAATCTTAATTAAGTACATTTAATAACAGATTTTTTGCTAAGAAATTTAGAAAACACTAAATTGTTTTACTTCATTTTTTTTTTTTCAGAATTAAAAAAAATGAAAACGTTCGGTTTTCAATAAAATATAAGCCAAACCGTAGCTAATTGTCAAAAAAAATCAAACTTTTAAATTTTAAAAATATTAGGTATTCTCTAATTAAAAAATTAATACTTTAATCAAAATATTTATATTTGATACGAATTTTTACTTTGGAAGATTGTTAATATTTTAGCAGAAATTTACTTTTTACAAATTTGATAAAATTTGTATATGAATATATATATATTTATATAGTATATATATATATATATATATAGATAGATAGATAAATAGACAGATAGATAGATAGATGGATAGATAGATCGATAGATAAACAGATAGATAAATAGATAGATAGATAGATAGATAGATAGATAAATAGATAGATAGATAGATGGATATAGTTTTGAACTAAGGATAACCACCCATAGTTCTAGGGGACATGATCAGCGTAGATCTGCGAAAAAAAATTTTGAAATTCCAAAATAGGGGAGAATGTAATAGGTATTATTTCTTACTAAATCTACCCAAATGTGTTAATGGAAACACTCACTTAAAATTGGATAATTCATCATATGCAAAGTCCGGTGGATATCTAATTTTGAGACACATTTAGTTTATTTTGTTACCTTATTTCATGTATCAAATTTGTTAGCTTCGTTGGAATTAAGCCCAAATAAATGTTTGATGCTTTTTAAAAAAAATCTACTAGCCTATTTCTGCTCCAAATGAAATTACTTTTCGATTTTTCATAATATATATATATATATATATATATATATATATATATATATATATATATAGGGTTTTAATAAAAGAATGTCTCAGTTTCAAAGGTATATTATAACGATTTAATTTAGACTATATACAACAAATCATACATCAAATTGAAGGTAAACTAACCTAGTTTTCCTTACAAACGTTCAATATGTGTACCTTTAGTTATAGGGCACGCATCCAATCAAATCTCCAATTCTTCCCCCACTTCGGTTAACAAGTCCAGAATAATGGAAGCGCAATTCCTTGTCTCAACTCTGGAAAATCTTCGGCGGAAGGTCGACATGGACTTTTATAAAGTCCCAAAGAAAAAAAATCGCATGGTGTACTCCGTTAGTGTACGCTTTTATATCTTCACACCAGCAATAACGTTTTACGCTCAGGAGTTGTCATTTTGGGTATGTGGCACTGCAAGCGAGTCAATAGCAAAGCAGTACTCGCAAATGCGCTTATCTAAAACTGCTTGAGTTAATCTTTTCTTGTGACCTGGAACCAACAGTCTACAACGCTTACTGTTGATACTATTAAAATTTATAACTGCCCGAAAATTCCTTGCTACATTCTAAAATTCAATATAAAATCAACTAATTGTCGTACAGGAATGCGGTTCTGCCTGATATGTTTCTCAAGATGGAAAAGTTTTCTTCAAGCGTTGGTAGTCGTCATTTCTGTGTCACAGCATCAAAATTAATCTAAAAATCAGAAAAAAAACATACATAACATACGGACCATACCAAACATATGGACATAAACCAAAACTATAAACCAAACATACGGACAAGTGACGACATCTATGATCGAAATACATTCGTTTGAATAAAACTTTTCATCCAAGGAAGCACTTTAGGCCAAACCGCACTCCGGTACGACAACTGCTTGATTTTATATTGAATTTTAAAATGTATCAGGGAATTTTCGGACACCCTATATATTATTACAGCCTGTATAATAATATTAATTTTATTAAAAAGTACATATTATTTCTCTCAGAAATAACTATATATATATATATATATATATATATATTTGAAAGCACAATATAGAAAAAAATATAAATTTTCGTTAATGTTATCTTCTCATTCCTTAAATATGACACTTTTTTTGTAATGGAATTTTATAATATATATATATCCCAGATATCCCTACTATACGAAAATAATCCCGATATCTACCGAGGAATTATTCGATTTCGAAATTTGTCCATATAATAATCTCCCCTGTACATATTTTTACACATTTCGTTTACTTCAGTTTGAATTGGAGAAACAAACAGAGCCAAAGAATGGAGTGTTTTAATGGAAGTTATTTATTCTTCATTCTGTCTCAGGTTTAAGTATTTTGTTTTAAAAGGAAATAGACATTAGTTTTCTGTTGACAAAAGGATTTTTTAAAAGAAAGAGATATTTTCCTTTTAGAATGGCTTATTTTTTTTATTTCTTGTCACGTTTTCTGTAAAGAATCGGTAAATTATCTTTAGATAAATGTGTTTGAAAACATTTACTTTTCAAGCAAAATATCATTAATTCTAACAAATTTATACTTTGTAACATAAATTTAAAACAAAATTAAATAAAAACATTTTATGTATTTTATAGCAATACCATTATATATTAAGATAAAATCTCTATGTATACATTAAGTGTTTTTTCTGCAAACCCTAATAGCATGATGTCGTAAAACTGACCGAAATGAAATAACCCCATGATTCTAACACAATTCTCTCCACATTGCCGTCCCTTGCCGGTTAAAATTAATTACTGTGACGTCACTCTAGAGTCGATAATTTCTATTTTGTAACAACGTGCAAAATTATCAAAAATCAAGAATGTGGACATCACAGTGGTAATTTTACTATGGCGTACTTTTCCCAGCGGTGGCTTCTTAGTGATATCACGATGTTTATGAGAGTTATGGTGTGACGAATTATAAAAAACGCATTGTGGTCACCATTCGGATAGTGTCATTTTTGACCATTTGGGACTGGGTATACCGCCACATAGCAATTATAGAGCATTCATACTGCAGTCATTCACATTATAGAAATTATAACTTTTATTGATATCGATATATTGCCATATTATCACGAATAAAATGTTTAAACAAATGCTGAAAATTAACATTTTTTTCTATTAGATTTTGTTCAGTGGTCAGAAAGATTAAATGCATAGCGACCAACTTTTACGCTTTTTTATTAACACTAAAATTTAAGAGAAATTTTTGACTTATTGAATCGCACAGATCGCCGATTAAAAATGGAAAATTTTACTATTAAATTTTATTGATACGAAAAAAGGGTAAAAGTTTACAGCTATGTTAAATGTAGCTTAGAAAAAGTTTTTGCAAGTAACTTTAATATTTCTTTAATAAAATAACGCATCTTTCCGTTCTATTTCATAGATGATAAATGTTAAGCTATTCAAAACAATATAAATGAAATAAGAAAATATTATTCATCATCAATTTATATAATCACTTGTTTAATTTTTAATTAAAAATACCTTAATTTATATTATTATATTAATGTTAGGTTTTAGAATGTTTATTATGAACAAATAAAAACACAACATAATTTTCTTTTGCCGATAAATAAAGATAATGTTCGTTTTGAGGGTGCGTTTTATTTTTTAATTAATTAATTTATTGTATTTTATTAATTAATAGAAATAAAATAATGCCAATATGTGGAGGGAAAGATTCAGTTATTTAAAAGTTGTTAGTTGAAGAATTATAAAGAATTGTGCCGTTTATTATAAAAACACTTCTTAAGAGCATATAGAATCACGAATAATACGGTAAGTAATATTTATATTTCATTTGAATTAAAGTGCTTTACTGTTTCTGGTCTTACAAATAGTTTTATAGCTGGAATTTCTGTGTATATGTAATATAATTAATTACAAGATAAGATATTAGATGTACAAGTACATTCGTTTGGGATCATTACAATAATAACCATAAAAACGTTTATTCAGCTGCAAAACCTTATTTTTCTGAAATTAACGATATTTGTCGAAATGAATAGTAAATATTGAAATTAATAGACAGAACATTTTTCTTGTCTTTGCAATAAAACTTCATTTTAGAGTTTTTTGTAATTAATTCAGTAATAAAGATCGGTAGAGAAGTAGAGAGATTATAGTTTGAAAGAGAATATAATTTTCATTTTTAACTACAATAAAGGAGTTCTGTATTTAAAACTTTGAAATCTTTTCACTGCAAAAAGTAAGACAAATTTAAGTAAAATTATTTAGTAGAACGCGACTATTATTATACGTTGGTAAATGTATGTGGTTCTCAATATTAAACTTATTAAACTCAGAAAGTTTTGCAAAGTATTGTATGGGTTATAACTGCATAAAATATGGGAAAAAACTTCGGATCTCGTGACAAACATTGATTTTCCTTAATGTAAGAAAGCATGGCTGTCAACTTTTACACTTTTTCCTTACCTCTAAAAGTTAAGAGTAATTTTGCCCTTATTAATATCCCTAAATGTATAATTAAATAAATCAACAATTTTTATTAAAATTTAGTGGTAATCGAAAAGCGTAAAAGTTGGCAGCTATGAAATCTTTAATAAGAACGCGCTGTACATTTTCTGCATGTTCAGCATATGCAAATGGCAAACCTTTCACATCGGTAATTTTATATTTGGTGATGTATAATATCGATTTTCGAAGGACAATGTTCTTATAGTAAAGATTCTATCACAAAATGGTGATTTTTACTCGATTAGAGAATTCAGAATACAGAAAAACTAGGCAGAACATTTGTTATTACATTTTATATAAATCTGGAGCTCATAATCCGAAGAATCTTCGCATTTCGTGTGATTGTAACGCATATGCAACGTTCCTCACATTTAAAGATATTCCATTTCGACAATACTAAACGTCCAAAAATCGCTTTCAAATGCCAATATAATTCTTCTATTTACTCACTAAAATCTTTTCAAAGAACAATAAATTCATTCAAGAGATAATCCTGTTTTGCTGTTTCTATATAAATAAGTTATTAAATGCAAATTTAAAGCCAAAAAAACTTTTATCTGTCAAAATTGTTTCATTTCTTCTGTTAAAATTTAGACAGATATTGCTTTCGTAATGCGATCCAGTTTATATTAGAAACGAAATAAAATTTTTATTTCCCAACTACTTAGAATATATTTTCGCTGAACGTAAAATTTTTATGACATATAAAATTTAATATTGTGTCATATTGTCTTTGAATAGATATTTTAAACACAAGATTAAAGCTTTTAAACTCAGTATTTAACCATTAAACTGAAATGTTAATTGATAACTTTCTTTTATATAAATCAATAAAAAAAAATATTTTAACCCATTGAGGGGCAAAGTACTTCTGTTGCTAAAATATTAAAATGATTGAATGACACCGGAATTTATGAACAAATTTATATGAAAGTAAGTAAAAGCTTTTCTCTGCGTGCATTATACAAAGAAAAATTTAATTCCTACATTTTGGTGCCAATGTGGCATTTGGGAATTAAAAGTAAGCGGTAATATGTAATATACCGGAGCCTTCCAAGGGGTTAAAAAGGGAAAAAATATAGAATGTACTTACATGGTTTTTTTTGTTTCTATAAGATGAGGCTTACTCCACATGTATTATGGATCCATAAGAATTTCTTGCCTTTTACGGTGTAAGGTAATGTAGTGCTGCTTTAATCCTTTTACACGAGCGCCCTTTACAGTATTTTCTTTTTATCAGAATTTTCACTTTTCAATCTTTTATCAAGGATTTTTAGAGATTTCTTGCAGAAATTCCATGTTTAAATGAGGAACAATTAACGTTTCAAAATTACTGATAGGAATAATCAAGGATTGTGATCACTCTATATATCACATACACGCAATGCTCGTTGTGAAGGCATTAACATAAAAATGCTTATATAACAAGGTTGAATCTGTCCGTAACCCTTTCCGTCACAGAACAATATTCTGTTCGTAAAATGATGAAATAATTGACTGACACCAGAATTTACAAAATACTTTTTTTATTAATATTGGGTAGTCCCGACGTGGAACCACTGCAGCGGAAATGGTTAAATGATTCATTCCATTAATAAAATATAAATAGTATACCTTTACCTTTATTAGACCTTTCTTTTACGCATTCTGAATTTTACACAATTGATATCCTTAAATATTTCTGACATAGTAGAAAAGTTTGCAAATTTTCAACGTAAACTATTTACCCGTTTCCCCCAAATCTTTATATTTTCTTCAGAAAATATATGCAGACCAAAACATTAGAAACCAAAGATGAAAACAGTATTTTGTAATTTCGAGAAACGAGTCAGAAATGAAAAGACATCTTATATTTCTGTAAATTTTGCATAAGGAGTTTTTCTTTATTTTTTTTAATCTAATTGTTATTTTGGATTTCTTACTTTTTCTTCATCAAAAAGATTCTCATAATATAGGACAGAAATCTAAAATCTTTGATAACTAGGAATTTGATTGAACTTTCGTAAACATTTTTTATTTATCGAGAAACGTTTCTGATCATACAATATACGATGATCACTGAATTTTTTTAGATACGGCTGTACGGTCGTAGATTAATTTACCAAATCATACTAGGGTTTAAAGTAGTTCCTTCCAACATCAATACACTTTTCAAGATGAATTTTCGAAAGATTAAATACTTCAAATCATAAATTGCTTTTGAATCGATAAATGTTATACTTTTTAGTTTAATCGATACCATATTTGAGATTAAAATGAAGTCTATGTAACTTTTTAGATTAAATATAGCCAAAAATCACACATAGCAAGATTACGTGAAAAGGGTGGATGTTCTGTTATATTGATGTATTTTAGTATTTTGACTGTAAATCTTAATAAGAAGAAGCATCATCCCGCTGGAGCATGAGTTTCCAAACGTTCACTTCTAGAAGAGTTTCTAGAAGACAATTCGTAGTGTACGAGTTATCTAAAACTGTCTTCTGTCCGTCTTTGGATTACAGCTGTTTTTAGGAAGAAAAAAGCATCCATTGCTTTTTAATTGTTCGTTGACATTTCATAATTTTTAGTAATTGTTCGTTGTCTTTTCATTATTTTTAGTTTTGAATTTTTTCAAATGTCCCTATTACCCATTTACGGTAAATCTCAATCAGAAGAAGCATCATCCCTTTGGGGCATGGGTTTACAAGCGTTCTCTTCTAGAAGAGTTTCTAGAAGACTATTCGTAGTGTACAAGTTATCTAATACCGTCTTCTGTTCGTGTCTAGACTAGAGCTGCTGTTATGAAGAAAAAAGCATGCATTTCTTTTTAATTGTTCGTTGTCTTTTCATCAATTTTTGTTTTGTATCTTTTTAATGTCCCAATTACACCGTCTGATTAAGATTAAGATTAAGACCGTCTGTTCTGATTAAGATTTACCGTCTACGGTAAATCTTAATCAGAAGAAGCATCATCCCTTTGGGGTGAGAGTTTCCAAACATTCACCTGTGAAACAGTCTCTAGAAGACACTCCGTAGTCTACCAACTATCTAATACTGTCTTCTGTCCGTCTGCAACAGATTTTTTTCAGATTTCCAAAACTACAGCTGTTTTTCTGAAGAAAAAGGCATACATTACTTTTTAATTGTCCGTTGCCTTTTTGTCTTTTTGTCATTTTTAGTTTTGTAACTTTTTTAAATGTCCCTATTTTACATTAGATGGTAAATCTTAATCATCAGAAGCAACATCACTTTGGGGCTAGAGTTTCCAAACGTTCACTTTTAGAAGAGTTTCCTGAAGACACTCCGTAGTGCACCAGTTATCTGAAACGGTCTTCTGCCCGTCTTTGGACTAGAGCTGTTTTTATGAAGAAAAGGGCATCCATTTATTTTTAATTGTTCGTTGAATTTCATCATTTTTAGTTTGTATCTTTTTCAAATGCCCCTATTTCCCTTTAGAGGGTAAATCTTAATCAGAAGAAGCATCATTACTTTGGGGTATGAGTTTCAAAACATTCACTTCTAAAAGGGTTTCTAGAAGACACTTAGTAGTGTACCAGTTATCTAATACCGTCTTCTGTCCGTCTGTAGACTACAGCTGTTTTTCTGAATAAAAAAAGCATACATTACTTTTTAATTATTCGTTTTTTTCATCATTTTTTGTTTTGTATCTTTTTCAAATGTCCCTATTTTACTTTAGAGTGTAAATCTTAATCAGCAGAAGCAACATTCCTTTGGGGCTTCAGTTTTAAACCTTCACTTCTAGAAGTGTCTCCTGAAGACGCTCCGTAGTGTACCAGTTATCTGAAACGGTCTTCTGTCCGTCTTTGGATTACAGCTGACTAGACATGAATTTCTGAATGTTCACTTCTACTAGAGTCTCTAGAAGACACTCTATAGTGTACGAGTTATCTGAAACTGTCTTGTGTCTGTCTTTGGACTAGATCTGTTTCTATGAAAAAAAAAAAACATATATTACTTTTTAATTGTTCGTTGTCTTTTCATCATTTTTACATTTGTTTCTTTTTCAAATGTTCTTTTTTCACATTAGATGGTAAATCTTAGACAGGAGAAGCATCATCCCTTTGGGGTACGAGTTTTGCAAACATTCACTTTAAAAGGGTCTCCAGAAGACACTCCATAGTGTACCAGTTAGCTAATACTGTCTTCTGTCCGTCTTTGCACTAGAGCTGTTTTTTGTGAAGAACACAGCATACATTACTTATTGATTGTTCGTAGTCTTTTCATCGTTTTTAGTTTTGTACCTTTTTCAAATGTCCCTGTTTTACTTTAGATGGTAAATCTTAATCAGCAAAAGCATCATCACTTTGGGCAGTGAGTTTCCGAACGTTCACTTCTTGAAGTGATTCTAGAAGGCACTTCGCGGTGTACGAGTTATCTGAAACTGTCTTCTGTCCATCTTTGGACTAGAGCTGTTTTGGGGAAGAAAAAAGTGCCCATTACTGTTTATTTGTTCGTTGTCTTTTCATTATTTTTAGTTTTGAATCTTTTTCAAATGTCCCTATTTCCTTTTAGACGGTATGTACGTTTTATCACCAGCTATGTTTATAAATTTAATTTGGTGTCCATGATAATAAAATAATTATAGTGCATTTAGATGCTCCAACTTTTATTTTTGTGGAAAAATTATGGGGACATCTACAAGCAACCATTTTTCATGCGCAATACTTCATGAATGATTTTATAAATAATTTAGACTTCTGAAAAATTCTGAAAGATATTTCAATACGCTGGCAAACGACGAAGCTTCATTTGCATATGCTAATTTAGATGTTGAAGGCATTCTCCCTACTTTAGCTTAAGTGAATAGCGCGGTAACTCCATGTACATTTCTTTCAAATTCGGATCCACAATAACTAAATTGCTTATGTTGCCAAAAATTATTGTTTGTAGAAATTGACATATCTGACAAAAACATATTTTTGGCGGATATATTCTTCCCTTCTCAAACTTTTCACTGTTACTTTAGTATTTATCGTATACAGAATATACGTGAAAATGTTGTCAAGAAGCATACGCACATGTAATTCGGACGTGCTATTCATTACAATTAGGAAAGGCATTTTAAATAGTACGAATAAAAAAAGCGAATATTGCACAATATCTTAGAAAAAAATAAAAATAAATAAACACTAATCACAGAAAATGAAAGTTTCAAAATTATGAAAGACATACTTTTCAGTAAAACTGTCGAACCATTAGAAATTTATCATGCGCTGTAAATTTACATATTGGAAACTGACGAAATAAGCAACATCGAAAAACATGGCATCTATTTTGTTCTATTTGTAAAGCAATAAGTGTGGGATTATCAATTTTTGTACATGCGTAAAATATTACAAAATTGAAGTTTGAAAAAGCTCAGAAATTTTAACACTACTTCTAATTGTATGTGTTTTGTTTCAGGATTTTCTATTCTTAAAAATATCTGATGTCATTGATAGTAACACGTTAACCATTATGTCAATAATCGGGTACCCGGGTACCTTTTCATCCCGTTTTCAAGGTGTTAATATCAAAATAAACTCAAAATGAATTTACTTCCCCATTATTTCTAGTTTTCACTGTCCATTACTATAATCACTTTAAAATTCGGATTTTTTTTATTACTATTTTGGGGTATTAAACATTTTTATAATTGTCATCAGTGACCAGGGTACCCGATTACCCATGCGAATTATCTGTGCAGAAATACAGAAATTCATATATTATTTAGATTTATATAAATAAAACTTGAAATTAATTTGAAAATAGGAGCTAGACATATTTTTTAAGGTGAATAATATTTAATTACGTGAAATTTTGTGGACGAGCTATACAATAGCAAAAGGTGTACGAATGTACATCACATACTGGTTTTCCACACAGTTTGCATGATTTCTGGTTTTTCTGTGCCGTATTTGAGGCTCTATCAAGCACATCTGACACCAACCGTTTTATACTTCTTGTTTCATTTCGCTTTAATCCATTTGGACTGTGTTCTGAGAGTGTGGCAGCTTCAAAAACGGGCAAAAGATTTTTTAGTTTACTTTCAATTCCCGATTTGGTGAAAAAATGTCTCATAGACTGTGCATTTTGCGATTGATCTTTAACTGCAGGCAGCCTCAAAATATCACCTAATTTCCGCAAAAACAAGCGGCGATTGTCTGTTTTATTTATAATCATATCATCATCTGTTTTATGTATAATGTAAGTAGAAAAATTACTGTTATATACACAGTATACAAAAATAATGCAAGTGGTCATGTTATTGTACTCCTATGTGTTGTATATTACCCAAATAATTTATCCATTATATCCGCTCCATATTTCGTTTAATTGTAAAACTGAATCATTTCGTGCTGATCTTTTGGTCCCGTGATGGTTTTTATGATGATGCATAGTAAAAATTAGAATGACAGATTTGTTCCTTTATGGAACATACGAACAAATACGTACGTCATCATGAAATCCAAATTTTGTGGATAAAATTTGCGTGATTTATGTGGCCTCATTTCTTGTAGAATATAATTTTATTTCTTTTCAAAGAGCCAACTATTGTGAGCTTCCAGTATAATAAAGGGTTGGTCAAAGAAAGAGAAGAGAAAAGTTATCCATGGTGATGTTTTGTCTAGAATCCTTGAATGGAGAGTCGACGTTTTTCACAACTCTTTCATCTTGGTTTATTTCACGGTCTGTACCTGTTTTCCGGTGCATAGTTGCCCGTTGAGATGTTAATAATAATTAGCATCACATACCCGCCATATTTGGAACCCGTATTTACTGGTTTAGACGGTATATGTTGGGTGGATCTTGTTCTGATGCTTAAATAACAACACATCAACCGTTAAGACGTCCGTCGGTTTGTATTTTTTCAATAGGTTAGAATTTAGCATATTCAATAAATCACGAATTGTTGCAACTTTATCATTTTGAAGACATTCCACCCGTGTGTTCTGGTTGTCAAAACGAATAAATCTAAGAATATTCCAGAATCAGTCTACGCTCATACTTCCTCGATAACACGGATATGCGTTTGCTTTCCAAATTTCAAATGTGTGACTTCAGTTTGAATTGTTGACACTTGAATTAATTAATATTTATACAGATACATCAAATTCCTCTTCTCTAAAGGCGGGTAGTTACACTGTATGAAATAGGGGTGTTTTATGGCTGGCGTACGTTAAAATTGCAGCAGGTACCCGGGTACCCCAGTCATTGGATGGAAGGGCAAATTTTGGTCATTGGCATAAGCGTTAAATTGTTATGATAAAACACAAAAACAATGATAACTCGTAATGTTTAAAACGAGAGCTTATTGTGCAGGGTGATTATAAAAAATTATACCGATATGAGTCAATAACTATCACACTGTTCAAATAAACTGAATGAAATTGTGATTAAAAGTATTTTTAGGTATGCGCTCAAGAATCACATGAAAAACAACAGTTAAATTCTAACAGTTAAGGTTAGAAAGACAAAATTTTAAAACTTTCAAATGGCAAAACCTACTTTTTGATTATTTGAATGTAATTTTCATAGTTAAATACCCTAAAAAGCGTTCGGACGGTATCTGCAGCACGAAAACTACCATCGCTAGACAAACTAAGAAGAAAAGAGATAAGAACTATGGCGCTCTTCAGAGCACGACTTTTGTGATGACGTCACATTTCACACTGTACCTTCTGCTCTAATTCCAGCCTACTTAACCCGGGATTGCTCGCGCAGGGTCTGACACGCCCAGGGTGGCCACTGTTATTACATTTCTCACCACTATTTTTTGAGGAGTAATCTTCAAATTATTTTATCGTGAAATTTGTGACTAATGTCAACCTTTAAATGACATGACAATTTTAATTTGAATTTATTGGAGGCAAAGTATAAATCACACATATCCTGGATATGGGCGAGCATTCCCGGGTTAATCTCCCTAGATACGAGAAGAAGAGACGAAGGTTCTCAGATTTCTGGTTCGGCTTAAGACACCGTCATGACTGACGTAGTCGCACTAAGTGAAAGATAAAGCACTGTGAAATGCGTGCTGCGTACCTTGCATTCTTACACTCTGAATAAGATGAATTGGAAAATTGTAAAGGCTTATTACCTGAACACACAAAACGCTACTGAAGCATTGCGTTTCAACCACATAATCCATGAGCTACGTCGAGGACCGTGTTTTGTAAGAGCTATATGGGAATTGATACGCAAATTTGAAGAAACATGAAACTGGTTGCACATCTCTATCGATCTTGGCTTGTACGACATTCAGTTCCTGTCGAGGCTGTTGCAGAAGTCCATGACGGTAAGCAAAATTACTGCTGAAAGTGCAGTCGTTGTTTCATGCATTCTGTAATTGCCGAATTCTACGGTCCGTAAAATTCTGCGCTCTGTTCTCAACATTTTTCCGTATCGGTTCCAGAGTGTGCAGATGTTCCAAGCGGGCGATAAGCAACAATGGCTAGATTTTTCGTTATTCGAAATGACGAGAATGACAGCTGGCCTTTACGCATTCTGAGGACGGATGAGGCCTATTTCTCGTTCACTGGTAACGTTAATTCATGAACTGCATGTACTGGGCAGACAAAAATCCCCATGATGTGGTTGCACTTCCGTTACACTGAGAAAAAGTGACTGTGTGGTACGGTATAACAAGAACCTTTGTCCTTGGTCCTTACATTTTAGAAGAGATTACTGCCGCAAATCTGCACAGTAGTAAGTAAGACAAGTAGTTGAAAGGATAGCGAGTCACTTGAATCCGAATTACAAAGCGTTTATGCTACATTGTATGCTTAAATTTAATTTAGTTAACGCACAGCACAGCTAAAAATTCCCTTCATCAGTTTCCATCAATAAAAGGAAATGTATTCGAACTTTTTTGAGCAGCTCTGTATTTGATCTACCGAATTTATATCCAAATAATATACGAAAATGTAATTAAATTTAAAAACGCCTGCCACTATTAAAAACACACTTCCAGCATTTGTTGCTGATAGACAGTCCTGTACCCGCTATTTTTGTGTGTCCCTGTAAATGAAGGATTTGTTTGTCCCAACAAATGATAAGTGCAATGCACTCCTTACACAGTAATCATCTTGTATTGCATCCCAGTGACTTATATCAATTTCTCCATGTTTCAAACAGTGTAACATGATTAAAATATATTCCAAGCGATTTTTTCTGATATACAATACTTTTGAGAGTCCCTGTAAACGGAATATAAATTCCTCTCATATCATTTTGAATAGCAAATATGCCATAGAAAATCTCAATAACATATATACATTAGATAGTAATTCGATTATATTTACGCCAGTTCGAGCACGGATAGACAGACTGGCGGACAGACAAACTAAATTCAAAATCACTTTTTAAGGGGTCTCAGGACTCTTAAGGCTTCAAAATTTGCGAATTTTTTATTTTTTTTAGATGTTAAACTCTTATTTTTTCAGAACATTTTGATATAAATGTTTCCTTGAAATTCCTATTAAACAGAAGTTTTTTAGAATTATACCCGCTCAGTAGCTGAAGCTGTGCTTCCGAAACTTTGCAGTCATTTTTCCCCAAATGACGTTTTTAGGCATAATGCGCAGACATCTCAAAATTTTCTAAATATTTTCCCATGAAATTTTCAAAACATGTATTTCATGTTAATCTTTATAAACTGAACCTAAAATTTCATTTTTATTGTTCAAAAAAATATTTTTTAAGTGATTATACTGGTGAAATTTTCAAAATTTTGTATTAGGTAAATACAACTTTGTATGAAAAATGTAAAAATGCTTTAAATACAAACTTATTTAAGTTCAAGGTGATTATTGCATTCTGAAGTATATTTAGGCATGAGAAATTTCATTCTAGTTGCAAAATTGTTTTTGTAATCCTGCGCGTAAGCTGTTATACCAATTTTCTGCTCGTTAAATGGCTAACAATTTGGAGCCCCCTATAAATAATCCAGGCAATAGAGGCCGTATAGAGCATCTACCTAGCAAAATTCATGGTAGTTCTGGAAAAAGGCTTACTATATGTTTTTTTGGTCGCTGAATCCGAATTTTTAACTACCCACCAAAATTTTCCTCCCGGCAACCACCTCAAATTTGGTTAAAATGTCCCCCCAAAAAGGTTTTTATTAAAAAATTCAATTTTTTATTGTTTTAAGGAAAAATATCTAGAAATTCAAAAAGTAGACAAAATTTGCAACAAATAAGATATATGACATTATGACGTAGGATGAATGTGAAGGGGTGGATCTGTCTCGGAACATGCGCCGCGGTCCTACGTAGACAAAGTTGTGCAATTTCATTTAACCACTCACATCGTATACGCTCGCCCTCCCGTCTCTTCCTCCGAACCTTCCCTATAAGGTTTACTTTAAGTTTTTAGGGTTTCTGAATCCGAATTTTTAACTTCCCCAAAAATTTCCCCCTCGCAACCCCCAAAAATAGTTGTTTTTAAATTAAATTGTTTATTGTTTTAGGGGAAAAGTATGTAGAAATTCAGAAACTAGACAAAATTTGCAACAAATAGGATACATGTCATTATGACGTAGGATGAACGGGGAGGGGGAGGGCTCCCTCTGAACATGCACTGCGGCGCTACGTGGGCTAAGTTATGCAAGTCCAGGCAATAGGGGATTTTACCAGGCAAAATTTATACTAGTTCTGTATTTCGACTCACTTCATGTTTTTTGAGTCGCTGAATCCGAATTTGTAACTTCCCATCAAAATTTCACCCGGCAACCCCCCCAAAAAATTTATTTTTTGAAAAAGATTGGTTTTTGAGAACAGCGCGCGGGGAATGCTCCGAGGAAGCCCCCCCCCCACTCTCCCCGTTTATCCTACTTGATAATGTCATATATTCTGTTTGCTGCAAATTTTGTCTACTTTCTGAATTTCTAGATACTTTACCCCTAAAATAATAAAAAAGATTAATTTTTTTAATAAAAACCTTTTTTTTTGGGGGGGGGGGGCATTTTACCAAAATTTGGTGGGGGGAGGGTTGCCAGGGGAAATTTTGGTAAGAAGTTACAAATTCGGATTCAGCGACCCAAAGAACATAAAGCAAGCCGATATCCAGAACTACCAGTAATTTTGCCAGGTAAAATACCCTATTGCCTGGACTAAAAGGCTAATTCTTCATCTTGCTATTTTTTAATTACATGAAATGAAAGAACATGCTTATATATTTCATCCAAAAATAAAAAAAATGTGTTTTAAATTTTTTCACATATTAACATTTTAAGATATTAAATGTTGAAAACGGTCTTTTTTTTTTTCATTTTTCCAATTTTAAGAGTCTAGAGACCACTTAGCTATGCTTAAAAAGTTGTAAATTGTATTACTTGATGTTATATTGAGGAAGGTATATGAAATTCGATCTATTTCTTTACAAGAAAAGCCGTTATTAAGATAGCTTGGAAGATTTAAATATCTTTATTAACAACATTAACAGGGTCACACGAACAAATTTGGGAAATTGAAATGAGTAATATTTATATTTATTCAAAAGTAGATTTGTTTATTCTGAAAGACCTAACTTATTTTTATTAAAGAAGCAATGAAACACTGCCGACGATTAATTCGGCACATTAAATTATTTTATATTTTATAACTATAACCATAAGTAATCAAAATAACATATTTTCTTGTACTTCACAATCATTAAATTGTAATTCTCAGCCTTTTCCTAATAAAAAAGTTATTTACTTTTAAGGACAAAAATCACTGTTTTCTCAACTGCAAAATTCGAGTTATTTTGTCTTAACATGAAATCTCACTTGAAGTTTACAGTGAAATATAACAATAACATAAAATACTTCTATTTTACTTTTTCCAGAGATTTTATGTGCTACTGTTGCAACCAAAGACCTTATTCGCTTAAAATTCTTGGCTTTAAGCCAGATATTTCTTTTCCTGTGTCCTTATTCTTTTACAGAATCCTTTTTCTTCAGAAAATGCAGTTACCATAAACTACAGAGCGTCTAGAAACTTCTACGCGTTATTAACTTTTGCAATCTGTAAGAAGCAAATACGTCAGAAGTTTACGTTCTCTAGTGACAAAAATACTAAATCATAAGTAAAACATATTCAAAATGATAATGTAGACTATATATTTAATACAAATTTTTATAGCATTTGCATTGAATTATATTTAAAAAAATAAATGTTTTAAGTCTGACAACTGCTTTGCTAACACATTTTTTGAAGATTTATTATATACAATATTCGATACGTTATACGATTTTCAATCTCATAATATTGCTAACAGACACAAAATAAATTACAAACTAGATACACAACGAGTAACAAGGACATCGAGGACCTCGATGTCCTTGTTACTCGTTGTGAAAATGGCTTTCAGACTACCGTCTTTCGTAAACCTTTTGCTGTCAGTCTCCCACCTCACAGGCATTTTTCTCATCCCCCTAACCAGAAATTCGCTGTTTTTAATACTTTTGTTTTCCGCGCTACCAATATTTGTTCCACTCCTGAGTTACTTAGTGCTGAACTTAATTACCTCAAAGCTATTGCTGTTAATCGTGGTTATTCCTGTAATATTATTGATTCTATTTATAAGAAATTGACGAAACACGTCCATTCTGAAAAGCATTCTAATTCCAACTCTAATACTTCAGTTGTGTTACCATTTTCTCCTAAAATCAGTCAGCAAGTTGCTAAAATCTTAAGAAGGTTTGATTTTAATGTTATTTTTTCTCCTGTTAATAAAATCACTTTTTCAAATCTCAAACACCGCGTTGATCGCCTAGATAACTGGGGTATTTACCAAATCTCTTGCCTGTGTGGCCTTTCTTATATTGGCCAGACTAAACGTGCTCTTAGATTTCGTTTAAAAGAGCATGAAGGTTATGTTAAAAATCAGGAGCTCAAACGTTCTTCTATTGCTCAACATTCTTGGTCTTCTCAACATAGGTTCGATTTTTTCCTCAGCCACCATTATCCAAAAATGTTCTTCTAACCTTGATCTTGATTTATCGGAAGCTTACCACATCATTAAAAATTCTCACTCTTTAATCAATGACTTATCTAGTACTCCAGATTTTCCAAGTATTTGGAAAGCATTAATTTAATTTCCTCTTTTTTGGTTTCTTTTTCTCTCCTTCTCCGGTACATGTAGCTACTTGTCCACCCAGTCTTTTCCACTGCTTCTCTCTCATTGGTTGTTTCTGGCGCATTCGCTACCCGCATAGGGTATATAAGGTAGCGCGTCTCTGTCTATCATTTTGCTCAGCCTTGCTTTTTCTAGCACGCTGTTCTTTTTTCCCTATCTTGCACTGAAGAAGAATCTCGCAGTAGATTCGAAACAGCTGTTTGCTGCTTTTCACGCATTATAAACGTTGGTTTACTGCTTTTTAATATTCCTGCACAAAGGCTTTAATTGCTATTTTAACAACTGATCTATTCAGAAAATTAATTTAAAAAAAATGGTTGCGATATGAATCCACCGTTTGCTAGAATGTAATTTGTTGTTGTTGTATTTATGACGGCCAATTATCTGCACGAGGGATATGGGCCCAGGGGGGGTGCCCTTCGTGGGGGTCTTTCTAAGGGAACCTAACCCGTATTAACGCTTGGAAAATTCAAGGTTCGAAGAAAACCTCGAAAACTCCGAACGATTAGGCCGACGGGCGCGATTGGGATCGAACCCAGCACCTCCCGTCTACCAGCTTCGAGAGCAGAACCTCTCAGCCACTGGTGGGGCAGAATGTAATTTGGAAATCATTAAATTTCGAGAAACAGTATGATATTTAAATAATACGAATTTAAGTTAAAAATAATAGAAATAAATTAATATAAATTTTCGAATTAACTCGTAATTTTTGGGACATATGGCATATATGTATATACATAAATATATATTGTAACATGCATATAGATTAAAACTTATAGCCAGAGAGAAAGAATGCTTTCATTTTTATAAACCTTTTAATGTGTATGAACTCTCAAATTTACCCATTAACCCATTAACCGCCAAAACTATTACGATAGAAAATTTCAAATTTCTTGTTGAAAGTAGTTTCCCACCACAAATTCAGCAAGGTAAATTTCGCTTTACTAAAATAGCAAAATTCCTGCCAATAAATAAGACATTTTTATAAATTCTAAAATAGTGGTGCCAATGTAATTAATTCATTGGATGAGCAATTATTTTGACTGTTGCGTGAACGCAACGTCAGCGGTTAATGTGTTAATGCAAATAATGACCTTTTTTTAAATTAATGTAGTCTATATAAAAAAAAATGTTTAATATAACATGGGAAAAGGTTTAATCACTACCAATTTGTAATCGGATTTTTTATTATCCATACTTTTGAGTTATTAATAATTCTATAAGTTATTTCCATTCATTTAAAATGTATGCATCGAAATTACTTTTAAAATGTAGTTTAGGACAATAACATTAAGCTATTTTTTTAGAATATGTTTCCCTAAAAGTTTCTTATATCTATATGACACAAAAAAATACTTATTATCCGTTTTTATTGCAAAAAGTATGTTTTGCTGCTCTATATTTCTTCATAAATATTTTGGGATTGCATCAAGTTTCTTTTTTATAGCTCCGTAACCATTTTCAAGAATTATCTAAGATTAGTCCAGGGAATAACCTAAAACGTATTTTGGGATTTTTTTTTTTTTTATATAAAGCTCTTCGGATTTTCCTTACCTTAAGATTTATACAGAATATAGTTCTGAATTTTGATGACTGGTTACTTTCGGAAGATCAGGTTTCATGCAAAGCGATAAAATTTCGATTTGTTATGCTAAAATAAAATGAAAAAATTTATACGTTTCCGACTTACTGTTAAGATTTTCTATTAATAAATCCACATTACTAGTGGATTAAAGTTTTTGTAAAATTAAAACTTCTGGAGTATTTATTATATTACAACGCGATGCATTTGTTAGTAGTGTAAACGTAGTAGTGTAAACGTTAGTAGGCAAACGCGGGCTTCGTCAATCCGCAGAATGTTCCATGGCCAAGTGACATCAACCACCATTATAATTTAATTATTGCGTAGTATCTAATGGTTTATAATTTATATGCAGTACTTCGTATAATAATTTATTTTAAAAACAATAATCTTAATCAAACATCTTAATAAAATTAAAACATTGCTGTTTACAAGGGCACTTTTACATTCGATATATCTAAATTAAGATATGTTTAAAAAAATATTTTTTCAACTTCAAGACGCAGACAAATAAATCTTTGTTTAATGTAAAGTACATTTTTCTACAGCTATTATTATACAAATATTACTCGTATAGTCAGACTTCAGTTGTGTAATAAATTTCTTTTGTGGCACAATTTTGTAATTCGCTGATATTTCTAATTTTTATCAATTTGTTTATATTATTTCCATTATATACCCAAAAGAAGACCTAAACTTACATAAGCTGATAAATATTTTAGCAAATTTCTCCCAACAAGGATTTTTACTTTGAAATGTATTATTATATATATTATTTATAAAATCATGCACAATTACATTATGACAAAATTGAAACCAGCAAAGCAGTTGATCGAAAAACTCACTGTGTTGTTAAAAGCTTTGAGAAATTATTCGAATATCGAGAATTATACTAAAATTCCATCGATATATGACCGAAATATTTCGGGCATATTTCATAACTACAAAATTATATCTATGACTAGTTCCATGAGTTTTTGGAGTCTATGTCACATAGCTGATAACTGCTATGCTGGTTGGCCACCATTGTTTTCAAGAAGTTTGTTTGGCCTTATTCAATTAATGATAAATCTCCGATAAAATAAGTCACATTTTTCCGTTCGAAAATACTGGAAGCCAAAAATCGTAGCATGTGACTTACACTACGATTACTCATGCAGATAGCCGTATATACCACTTCACCGATGCTGGGTTAATTTCGTCTCATGTTTACCACAGATTTGTAGCTAATGAATATAACACATTTTGTGCTGCAGATGTAGCTTTGCCAATGTATAGGTTCAACTGCTTACTTGGACACATTTTCACTGTGTTGGTTTTACGGCTAATTTCATGCATTTTTGCATAAAATTAGAAAACATTATATTGAATTTGTTCTTCTTTGAGGCACTTTCTTCAATATATACAAGAAGAAAGAGTTGGACTTGTGAAAAATTTTGACTTCCAGTTTTCGATGAATTTGCACGTTTCAGATGGCCCTGAACACGAGTTGACTGTTTTAGAATATGCCTGTGCGTGAGTCTGTGTGTCTGTTTCTCTGTATGTATCTGACACAAATTTTAATTTCGTAACAGACCTGGAAACAGTTACATGCATAGACATAGTTCATTTCTATGTCTACCTGACAACCAACTGCAGACCAAAATAGGCAGACGATTTGAGTGTCTGTAAATTAACGTTCACTGTGTCCTTGACATTTCCAGTTCTTTGATACGCATAAAGATTTTGTCAAAATGAACACAAAATATATTTATGCTATTTTTATGCATTTTGTACTTTAAAGGATATCCGAAAATCACTTTGACTGCCAGGCTATGAGTAAACTCGTAGCTTTAATATTCGTGGCTTTAATTTATTACTTTCTCACCATTATTTTAAAATAAAAAAAAATTGCCTTATTTATTGGCAGAAATTTCGCAGTATTAGAATTTCTGGTGGCAAATGACTTTCAAGAAAAAAATTGAAAATTCTTATTTTTTGCGGCAGTGAACGTGTTATACAGGGTGTTTCAAAACTATATGTCATAAATGTAAAGACAGGTAGAGGGGAACTAAATAAACAGATTTCTTAAAGGGATGTGGTTGCGGAAATGTAGCGTTAAGGCAGTGGAGGTCGCTCTTGAGTTCGGCGGATGAAAGCGCTTCGCTGACTTGAATCGTTATTCTCCAAACGGATTTCGAGCAACATGCGGTACAACAACGCGGAGCTTGCCGACATGCATTTTATGTACGTGACTTCGCAAGGAAATGGTCCACACCCAACGCATGTCCACCAGCTCTCGGGCTTGTCGAAGGACTATTCTCTACTGCGCGTAATACTGCTTCTTCCACTGCAGGAATCCTGCGCCATCTTCCAGTGCCCGTATCATGCCTCGAAGCATAAAACGATCTCCTTGCGCATAAATCCCTATGAAGACGCTCAAATGTTCGGCAATCCGGCAGATTCCTACGCAGGAAGCGTTCCTTGTACATCCTTTGAGCAACCGCTCCATTTACTTGCGCCGCCCCATATATGAAATGCATGCGGGAAAGCTCCACAATGGTGTAACGACGTATGTTGCACGAAATTCGTTCAGAGAATGAGGATTCACGCCAGCGAAATTATTTTATCCACCGAACTCAACAGCGCCCTCTACTGCCTCAACGCTGCATTTCCGAAACCACATTTCTTGTACGAAATCTACTTACTTACGTCCCATCTACTTGCCTTTACATTCCTGACATATACTTTTGAAACTCCCTGCATAAAATTTATAACAAATATTTTTTCTTATTTGAAAGTGTAATAAAATGTGTAAATATTATTTAATGCAATTTATGTACTGCGTAAGAATACCTCCAAACTTCTCATAAAATTATGATATTGTTGCAAATTATTCAAGCACAAAACGGTGTGAGAAATAGATTTAAATTGCCGTATAATAAAAAAAGAAAAATACTAAAGTTTAAAGTACTATAAAGTGCTATCAATCATTGAAGAGAGAAATAAAGTTTGTTTCAAGAGGACAGTCTGTCTGCTGGAAATAGCATTTTTGATCAAGTAGCAGAATTTGTTAAATTTACTGCAGCAGACACGGAAGAAGTTCAGCAATAATTTTTATTGGAACTGTCACATACAGGAAAATACTAGATCATTTAACAAAAGAAAAAAATCATTATAGTAATACCAGAAAACTTCTCAGATAAATGAAAAATCAAACTCAATGAGTCAGAAATTCGATTCTGATATAAATTAAAATATAAGTTAAATCAAAGCTGAAATCAATATCTGTAGTCTGTGATTTACCATAAATAATTTTAAACTAATAGATATAGCTTATTATTTCAAAGTATTTTATAAAATATCAATTATTAAATAATTAGAAAAAGTATCATAAATACATGTCCAACAATCAAAAATTATAAGAATGTTAATATGCTAGAAATGATATATATTTAAATAATCATAACTTTTTTCGTCATCGTCGTATTTTTTTTAGATACCGAATATGATATTTTTAACTAGCCTGTCAAAATTAGTTTTAAAAAATTATTGTAGCTGTCATTTTAAAATTTTGCTTTTTTGCATCAATTAGTGATAAATCATTTATTAATTGAATGTATATGAGTCAGGGTGCCATAAAGAAAAAAGATTATTGTAACATATTTGTTTATGCGTAATTCACATGCATCAGTTTAAAAATATTCTGTTCAGAAAACTATACGCTGTAGTGGTTTTTAGAGTGTATATAAAGACATTTTCTATCTTCTGTGTAAAAAAATGATAAATATTCCTTGAATTTTTATTTTATGCAAAACATGGGAGCGTGGATTAAAATTCTATTAACTTTTCTATATGAAAACAAGAAAAATCACATGAAAAGGAAGCTTTAACTTTTAATACACAATATTTATTCAATAAATGAAATTGTTAATTAACGCACAAACAATCGCTTTTATTCTCATAATTTTTGTTCGATAACTGCATATATAAGAAGCTATAAATAATAAAATAAAAAATGATGTACTAATTGGTTTTACGAAATAAGAATTTTGTAATGAACACATCTATACATAATCTTCATTAATTAAAATGCTCATTACCAGAAAGAGTCGTTTTTTCGATATTATTTTCTTTTGTAAAGATTTTACAATCAAAACAAAAATTTTAATTAATTTTATTTTTTTTCATGTTTTTTGTCTTCTAACGTAATTTATTAAAAGTTTAAGATGAAAAAAATATTTTTTTAATTGGCTATATTTGATTCGGTTATTTTATAAAGAAATTAAAGAAACACTAAAGATTCTTTTAAAAGATTCAAAACTAATAGAAAAATTTGAATGGCACACATTTGTAATTGTTTAACGCATGTACATTAACATTTTATGCCTATATATTTTAATTTTGATATTTTTATTATTTCTCTGTTGCAAATGAAAGAACATGTCTTTGGAACAAGTAAAAAGGAAAATATTGAAAACAAGAATACTACTTATTTCAGGAAAAGTCCTCCCAAGTAAGTTTATTTCCATTTTGCCCACTTAAATTGCATAGAATGTCTTCAAATATTTTTTATTCCAGTCAACATTTAAATTATCAAACCAGATTCATGGACCGATATCAAGACTCACAAAAAAATGCTGGTTTAATCTTTAAACGCAATTTTCTTGAATCAGGTTTATTTTTGAATCGGTGAAAGTTCTCACGATTAAACAATTGAAGCTGTTGATATTTTTTTTCCATGTTAAACTAAATTTTTTAATTAATTGAACATTAAAAAATTAAAAAATAGAATAATTTCAAATTTTTAAACAGCTTTCCAAATGAATAATTGGTCTAAGAATTGACCTCAAACTTCAAGCAGCTATCATCTTGCAAACTTTTCATTTATTTCATCAATTATAGCTTTGACATATAATATAATATAGGAGAACCAGTGAGATTTTTTCTTACAGGTGATTAATAATCACGTTCTTAATAATCACTGATTATTAAGAACATGACTATTTACAACAATTTACTGTGCACATGGTGTTACAGTTAAAAACTACTTGTGTTGCTAAATTATGGAAATGTGGTGAAATAATTGAATATCACATATAATTACGATCATATTGATTTAAAATTGAATAAGTGCTTTTTTTCACGTACATTATAAAAGAAAAATATTACTCAAATATTTTGGTGCAATTCCGGCAGTTAGGGATTTAGATCAAGTGGTTTAAATAAAATACCATCGCCTTTCGAAGGGTTAAGTGAACTTTCAATGAATTCATATCGATTAAAATATCAACATTACAAATGAAAAGTTCACACCGTTTAGCGAAAGTGAAGCAAAATCAACACCAAAAAACCTTGTTTTCCAAGTGCTTTCTTTTGACAAAAACAATTCCCGAAAATGCCCTAATTGAGCCATATTGAGAGAACCGACCATGAAAGGGAGCAATAATCTAACAATATCAATATTTTTAAATCATTGATTTGTGAACTTTACATGCTAAGTTTTAAAAACAACTATATTTGGAAATGAAACTTTAGTGTTTCTGCCAGATGTAGCTACTTGACACATGCGCCAACAACAAGGCAATGCGACATAATTAAACAGTCTTAGATTCGTCAAGTCACTAACTTATCATAAGCATTGAAGATTAACTGTACCACAATCGACAAATTAAGGCATCCATTAAGCAAAAACAGATAATAGTGGATAATATTGTATGTGCCATCAATTAAAACCAAAAAACGAGTATTATGTGTTTTACAGCATAAACCTCGCTTCGGAATAAAATTGTTATCAAAAAGAGAAGCTACATTACAAGACCTCAATACACTAAAATGATTTATCGTATAATAATGAAATATTTTACATTTTCAACTTCACTGTGTAATACATTTTACATAAAAAAAATTAGCGTGAAGATGAGCTACACTCGGGCAAAATTAGCTTTTTGTTCAACTCGCTATAATAATAAATTCTCGCTGTATTATTGATATAAAGCATTTTATTTTATAACAGTATTAATTTCAGAAAAAAAAATATTAAAACTGTGTACATATATCTAAATTGTACATCACTTACATATTTACAACGAAAGGGCGTCTTCCCAAATTACATTTTTAGTTGGCTTAATTAAGTATCAGGTTCCTATCGGGAATTTCTCGGAAATTCCTTGAGATTCTGAAAGTCAATTTTTTCGCATAATTTCCGAATGTAACTTTGTAAAATACCACCAAATTTGGCGGTATACTTTTATTTGTCCCCAAGCATGCGTTTGTTGAAAGTTGATTTTTCAATTTTTTGCCAACTATTCAAAAAATAATAACTGTTTCAACCTTCGTTCCGATTGAAATGCATTAACTCGTACTGACCCGAAAATGACCAACTAATTAAATTTTCTCGAACATATCAACAAACCCAATGGTCTTCTCCAACCTCAAAATGGTAGAATACAAAGTTTAGTCAAAATCGTTAGAGCCGTTTTTTAGATAGAACACACATAGGCACAGGATTTACTCGTATTATACTATTTCAATTCGTAGGTAGCATGTCAAACTGTCCAATATGAAAGCAGTGTTGCCAGTGGGATACTTTTTTTTAGATTTAGATTTCTTGACTGGCACAACTTTGTTGAAATAGTAAAATTTGCCTTATTTAATGACATATTAATTAAGGCGAAAACAAGGGGAATTTTTCCTTTTCAGAAAAGTGATGCCAATCAAGAAGTCTGAATTTAAAAAAAGTAGCCCACTGGCAACACTGTTTTCATGCTGGATAGTTTGATATGGTACTGTCGATATGGATTCTGAAATCGAGCATGGACATACACACCAGTAATATTTCTTCTGCTAACTACACTGTTAAAAATTTCCGCTTAACGTTGAATCAATAAATGGAGTAAAATAACGAGAATTACCAAAATATGGTACTTCTTAATTTTCAAAAACTCCATTTCATGGTGTAACCTTGGACGTTATGCTGAATTACACCACATTTTGGTAATAAGCTGATCCAAGAATTGGAACTACTTATCAGCCAATCAGACCAACATGGCTTTCTTTTCGCCGCCATTTTAACCCTTAACTACTGTGACAAAAATTGTCCCATAACTACTGTGAGCGGTCTCTCAGACCGCTAAATAAAAACATTAATAAAAATTGAAGTAAGTGAAAAAAAATGGTTTGTTTACCAATACTTATCTACAAAATTTATTTATAAATCATCTTTCGAAATTTGAAGTTTATTTATGAAGACTAAAAGACTGATATCCCGTTGTATGGGAATAGTAAGAGAAGGCGGTTTATTGAGGAGATCGAGGAAAAGAAATATGTAATTTTCAACTCATCTAATAATAGTTGAATAAAAATGAATTTTTTGTAAAAAAAATGTATGAATATCTAATAAAAGTATAGTTAAATAGTAAATATTAGATAATATTTGCATAAAAAATATCGTTATATAAATAAAAACGCACGTTAATTAAAGTTTGCGTACATATCTACATAATTCTTTTAAATGAAGTTAAATAAAAGATAATTTATGTATCACCATAGAAACAAACTAAATAAAAACAATGCCTTTTTTTTTTACACCGAACAAAACATTCAGTTGCAGTCAATGCCTAGCATCCTCAAACATTGAAGGCAAACTCTCGATTTCATTTGAAAACTGCTGAGTACAATAATAATCCAAGAAATGCTCTTATTTCAATATCATCTGTATCACTAATTTCGTGTCTATTTGATCAGAATAACGCAATTTACATTATTTAATTTTTACGCTAGTCCATTAAACTATAATTTCTATAACATTTATAACAAACAGTAAATTCCAAGTTTCTTCTTGTTTTTGTTATGCCCAGTTTTTGCAAGACCTTTTAAACTCGGCAGCAGCACCACAATATTATGTTTTGATGTTCGCACAACACGATTTAGTTCTTTTGTATTCCATATAAAATTATTTTTTTCATAAAAATAATCCGAGTTACTTGAAATATTTTCCTCATCGCCCAGTGATAATTCCGAACGGGAATCGAGATCACTTTCAATAAATTCATTTTCAGGATATTCTATGTCCGACTAAATTTTCACAGGTCCCTCAATTTCAGTTTTTTTGAAGTACACTGGACGTTTTCTCGAGTGATAAGATTCCATTTTTCCCATAATATCATGAAAAAAAGTATAAAATTATCCACAAAATAACAATTTCCTTCTCGGACAAAAACAGAATCACAAGTACTGTGAGCGGTCTGACAGACCGCTTTTGGAATAAAAAGAGTTAAAAAAAATAGCAAAAGCAACTATCAGAATGAAAAGCGGGATGTGACCTTGAGGGGTCGTTTCAGGAAGGTAGAGGTAAGGGTGAGGATCATTATCTAGTCTGAGGGGTGGAAATGAATGCCATAAAATCTGGAGCGGTCTGTCAGACCGCTCACAGTAGTTATGGGTTAAAGCTAAGCGAAACGACTGCATTTCGACCGCCATTGAATGATTAAACAAAACGGATATAAAAGTGTTTATTTACGGAATTAAAGGTAAGTCTTATTTAATTTTAATGTTTCGTTCCCGTATTTTATGAATAAGAGTTAAATGGTTTTCACGTTTTATAGAAAAAGATTGATTTACTTTTCCTTAATTCACAAGCAATTGTCTGTTGACATTCGTTCTTCATGTAACGGTTTGAAAAAGCAAAAATTAATCACGACTTCATTCGTTCTATCTTTTTTAATATAAAATAAAATGAGTGTAAACATTTCATTTCTCCTATTCAATAGTGAGATGTGAAGTGTTTTAATTGGTCGGAGCTCAAAAGCAAAAACAAAACGTGAAGTACTATCGTATTAGTTTTAAAATGCTGATACCGAGATATGTTGATTCATGGCTAGTAGGTTGATTCATGATAGTAGTAGGTGTAAACATTAATTAGCACTGATTTGAAATTCTATTTATATTGGAATTTTTGGGTTCTTTACAGTTTCCTGATTAAAAACGCAAACTGTAAATGAATTAGTATTTATAATTATTAATATTTTGGAGTAAGACATGATATTAAATGATTAAAGTAATAAAAAAAGGATTCTGATTGAAAAATAGTACTGGGATAATTTCCTTATACATATTACTGTTTTTAATTTAAGAGGTGAAACTTTTGAAAGATTTTTTTTATTACTAATAATGTTTTAATTTGTTATTTAAAATCTTAAATCTTCATACCCAATGTTTCAGATTCCTTTAGTATCTACGTAATTTATGAAATAGATACAAATTATTTATTAAATCTTATGGTAAGACTTTTGACCCGTTGGTAAACCTAGTACTGCATTTATTAATATATTGAAGTTTATATTTTTCCTTAACAGTATAATTATAAAGTACTAATTATTATTTTTACTGTTTTTTAAATTGGTATAAGCTTATTTGTTAATTGTATGTATGCATTTTTCTACGGTTTATGATTTTAATTTTTTAAGATTGAGTAATATCAAAACATTTAATTAGCGACATTTTGTATCAGTTATTAAATTTCCTACTATGAAAACGCATTTAATATGTTTATGATACATTTAAACTATTGGCACTAAAAAAGGAAACGTGATATTTAAGCATTTAAATAAAATGTTGTTTATGCGGATATAAAGTTTATGTATAAAACTGCTTTAGTATATAAGTTTATATTTGCATTTTATTTATATAATGTTGGATTGAATATTTATTAAAGTGATTAATATCTACTTTTTACATTCAAAATGTTTTTTAACCAATGAAGAACAGTACATACAGTACATTGTTTCCTATTTCCTAGATCAATCTTTTCTTATAAAATATATAAAATGTATTTAGCTTATATTTATAAAATACAATGTATATGGGAATAAAAAATTTAAATTAAATATGGCTTATAGTATCGTTCCATTAATAAGAATAATTAAGGAATATGTTTAAAAAAATTATATACATATTCCGTAGAATTAAAAAAAATAGACTCCATGTTGATGTTCACATTTAATAAAACAATTACAAATCACCATTAATAAAAAATTAACGCATTCTTAATATTTATATCACGCTTAGAACTTATTAAAAAAAGATGCGAGTTGATAAGCAATGCTTTTTGCCCCCACCCCTGTCTGGCATAGGTTTTGATTTCTTTAGACGCTTTCATTGTTTTAATGGAAATTAGGATTTATATTTACTCTTTCTCTGATTGATTTTTGTTTAAAGATTGCATGCGTCATACAAAATCAATTTTATGGGGTTTTTTTAGCAAATTATAGTACACTTCAATTACCCCAATTTGATAAGTTTATATATATATATATATATATAAAGTCCCATAACATCATCGTAGTCTTTGTTATGTATTTTAATATGTAAATTATAGTGTAAGACATTTAAAATAACTCGTATAACTAAACTGTATTAAAACTTGCTAAATAAACTTAGGTTTCTGATCTTGAAAGTTATCTTAAAAAAATGGAGAGACCGTAAATATTTCGCCTTAAATTATATTAAAACAGAATATCTTAAAAAAAAGCAAAATATTTTACCAATGAAAAAGGAGGGGGGAGAGTGACAAAAATTATTGCTTCATTAACATTTCACCAATTTATGGTTCAACATTTCACCAATTTATGGTTCAACATTTAACCAATCTATGGGTCAACGTTGCATCAATTTATGCTTCAATGTTTCACCAATTTATGGTCAAGGTTTCACCAACTTATGGTTCATCCTTAGAACCAAATGTTGGTACAATGTTTCACCATCTTATGGTGTCAGCTACTGCAGAACCAAAAATTAGTTCAACGTTGTACCAAATTTTTAACAGTGTATCCTCGAAAACTTTTAAGATTAAATTAAGCAATGGAAACTATTAATAAAATAAATATATCTATTTTATTAATAGTTGTCTTCTTAACTGTTCATTAATAGTTGTATTAATAGTCTCTTCCCTACAGGGAAGAGTATACCCAGAATGAATAGCTAGATTTTCCACTGCACTTCATCATAACTTTTTCTTTCTAACTATGGGGTGGTCATTAAAAACTAAACACTATATATATACCCCTAGCGGACTAACCGATCAACTAATCGAAAAGAAATTTTAGATATATCTCGAGCGCATGCCTTGAAATAAGTATATGATAATTTAAAATAATGCAGCTCTCTCCGTTACGGCTAGAGTGAAAAAATTTCAAAATTTTCGAATGGCAATATCCATTTGTTTCATGCGCAAATTCATCAGCGTACTGCAAAAACCATAAATGACGTTGGAATGATAAGCGTACGATGAAGATTGCCGGCGTAAAACACTTGCAAAAAAGACCATTTAAAAGGACCAATGACAACAAAAGAGATAACAAAATATTTCTTTGAATTTGCAGTTTTCAACATGAACACCCTCGCAGACAATAAATATTGCATGCGTGAAACTGTTGACAGCAATGCCGAACGTAACATCGCAGAAGGAATCTGTACAAATTCTCGTATGACGGCATCTTTCAATTATGAAAAATTTCTTGGATTTGATGTGTACACCTTTGATTTCAGAAAAACCCGAACCAGAAATCCTTTGGAGTGAGGTCGGGGATCAGGGTAGCCACGAAACTGTAAAGTTTGAAAGATGATTCTATAACAACAGTGCTGTTGCAGCGCTTGTCGAACAGATGAGGCGACATGTGGAGGAGCGCCATCTTACATCCTTACAATATCATTAACGACAATTCGCTGCTGCAATCCTGGAATTACTTAATTCCACAACATTTTTGTATACTGTGCACTTGTGAGGGAGTGCGTTTTAATACCTCTGGAAGTGGTCTCGAAAAAGTACGGACAGAGAACGAATGTGTTTGCTATGCCGCACCACACAGTCACTTTAGCTTTGTGTAAAGGCGTTGGTGTCACATCGTGATGTTTGCATGAGCCCAGTGAACGCAGTTCTTGGCTTTTACATTCCCAGTTAAAAATCATCCGTCCACAGTATTCTCAGTGGCCCGGTGTTATCTTCATGATATCTGGTGAGAAAATAATATGCAAAGTCTATTCGCAGTTGCTCGTCTACAGGTTGGAACATCTGGATGCGCTGGAATCGACAGAGAAACATCCGCAGAACAGTGCGCAAAATCATGAGGACTATTGTTTTCGGTACATCCAAACTGCGTGCAACACTTCTTGCATTATGGAATGGATCTGCAATGATCCTGTTATGCACTTCCGCATCAACTTCAACAAAAACAGATGGTCGTTCGGATCGTGGTCGATCACATGGGCATCCAGTTTATGCAGTTTCCCAGCAACCATTTTTTTGTCCAAATAACGTACAGTTTTTACGGAGCATGGACTTTGTGGTAACATATGATTTCGGCAATAAACTCGCACTGCTTCAGCTGCATTTTCCCGTTCAAATAAAACAGCTTTATCAACTAACCTCGTTGTTTTATTGTAAGTGTCATCTTGTGGGCACGTACAAACAACTGATCGATGGTGTAATCTTCCCACACTGCTTATAAAACATTTTCTACACGCAATGATTTGCATATGGTGTTCTGTGATTGGTGCTTCTACTATCTATTCCTGTGAATTCTGCTTGTCTTTAAATTGTCATCTACCTTTACAATGTTCTTTTTTGCAAACGTTTTGTTCCGGTACACCATGACATACACCATGAGATACGAAAGCAGGACATGCTCCTAAACTGGAGTTATTTTAACTTGCGTCTGGGTGAATTCATCATCGTTCTGAAGGAGCACGTTTTCGATATGCGAGGAACGAAGTTGTGCCTACAAGACATGTTTTTCAGTGGCTGATTGTTTTTTCACTTGTGAATTGAGTAACATTGTAAGATTTGCTTTAAAATGTATTTTTGAGTTGTGTTTCAGTACACATAGTGAAAATAAAAATAAATTCATTTGTTTTAGAGTGCTGAATACTACGTTACACAGGAACTGATTAGGATTGAATGTCACGATATTGCACTATCAATTTTAGTCATACGTGTATTGTTCAAACGCATGGCTGCCTAATTTACGCTTTCTGGCTACAACTAAAATGTAACAGAGAATTTCGCCTTGTTTAATCATGAAATTTTGACGATTAAATAAGACAATATTTACTACAAAATTTTAGTGGTAAGACGAAAGCGTAAAAGTTGGCATCTATGCAAACGCCACTTATGAGTTTTAATGTGCTGGTGAATTTGCGCAGGAAAAAAAAGGGTGTTGCCATTCGAAAATTTCGAAGTTATTTCACTGAAACCGTAACCGTGAGAGCTCTATAGTTTTAAATCATCAGAATTTCAAGTGCATACCTTCAAATAACTAAGTGTGAAATTTTCTTTCGATTGGTTGAGAGGTCGATCGCTAGGGTTACATATATAGGGAAAGTTATTCTATGACCCCTCTGTATATATACATGTTTCCATTACATGAAATATGTCATATTGTATAAGCGTGTGAAATAAAAAATCATAAAATTTAAAATGCTTTTATCATTTAATCCATGCAAATGCTTTGTATGATTTATGATAGATTTACTATTTCTAAAATTCAGTAAATTTATTCTGATTTATCTTATACATCTTTTAATTTTTACATTAAAAAAGTCATATAAAATAAGTACAAAAAGTACATTTTATATGTCAATTAATTTATACTTTTTTTTATTTTGTGATGATTTCTCCAATGAACGTGAGAGCAAATAACATTGCACATTAAACCCTCAAGCAAAATCAAGGATAATAATATAGGAATAAAAATAATTTTGATGCAACCTGTTTAATTTCCGAAATTTCAAAATTCTTTTCAAAACATTTTTTGGTTGCTGGATATTTCTAAACGAGGTGACTTTTCATTTTCAATAAGTGCTCTGGTATTTCCCTCCGGAAATAAGGCTCAGTTTTATTAATCTAAAAAATAGCAGAAAAAGTCAATGCATGTAATTTCATCAACTTGAAAGAAAAATATTGGAGATAACTTTGTTTGTATTTATTCAAGTACTTTGAAGCATCAAAACATAGTGGATGCTGTCCAAATTAATCTTCACACAATGCTGTATTATTAAGGTTTTGCATTCAAACTAGGTGTATTAGAGGGGTTAATATTGAGGAAATTAATAATGGTGTAAGAAAAATTGTGTAAGACTGGTGAAAGTGTAGACCTTTTAATATTCTTGCTTGATAAAAAGTAAATACTATTTCATGAATTGGGAATATTTCCCTTTTCTAAAAATATAAGATATTTCGATATCGATATGTTTTTATATATAAATTATGCTTACAAATTGGTTCTTGAATTTGGAAAGAAACAATAATTGATCACAATTTTTCGGAAAGAAAAAAAATCTCATTTTTTATAATTATACTGTCTCAGGAGTTTTGTGTAGAGTGATGGGATTGTCCATGTAAATTGATATTTATTTTTTTGTTTTGTCTTGCCAAAGGCTGATTACTGTCGGGCAACCTTCCACCATTTTAAAAGAACAGACATTTTTACATTACTTTTGACAGAAATTCTGCTTAAATGTGGCGTTCAAATAAGACAACAATTTATATTTAAACTTTGGTATAAGTTTGTCCCTGTAGTAATCAGGCAATATTATATATTATGTTTAAAATAATTTTTACCGCTTATTGCTACTTAGCGTGACTAGGTTCTCGAGAAATCTACTTTATAGCGTCCTAACTGCTTATTGTGTAACATTTGCTGTTATTACCGTGCCAGTTAAAGATTAGCTTTTATAATGGTTAAAGGTTATAAGAATGTAGGTGTTGTTAGTGTCATCATTATCATTTTAGAAGTATTCAAAGCAATATACTGAAAACTTCCATGATATTGCAATTGATTAAACGAAGCCTTCGATTCTGTAAAGATGTCTTATAACTTAGACATGAACTTAGATAGTATACGAGAAGATGAAGAGTTCAAGTACGTATATTGCACCACCTTTAATAGTGTTTAACCCTTTAGTTCTCGCTCCCATGATATTCTCGGGCTTTGTCTTTTATTCAGATTGTTGATTCCCACCAGTTTTATAAAATAGTGTAATTGGCTTTATTATGGTATCATTTTTCCTGTCATTAAATAAAGTGAATATTTCTTTTTTTTTTAAAGTTGTGGCAATAAGCAATTTGAATTTTTAAACCGTAATTTAATGCGACCGTTAAGGGGTTAAAAATATAAAACTATCTTGAGGCTTGAGTTAAGCTTAGTGAAGTGAGTGAGGCTAAACTAGGCTTGAGAGATACACTGCGGAATTCACATTAATGAAACTGTATTAGCAGCATTTTTAAATCTTGACGTCTGGAAAGCCAAAAGTTTAAAATCAATTTGTAGTAAGATAAAAAAAAATAATAAAAGCATAAAGTTGTCTCTAAAGTTTTTAAAAGCTTAAATAACAATTTTAACGAGTAGAAGTATAAATGTAATAAACATAAAATAGATTAAAAATAGACCAATGCAATTATAATTAATGTAACACGAACAGTTTTAGTAACATAAGAACACCTGCGGCGTATCATGGAAGACGGTAGCATTGCAGTGACGCAGCCTTAAGCCTAAAATCGTAAGAATGGCGGAACTCATATATACACCTAACTCGAGATCAAATGAAACGCGAATAGCTGCCACTTCATAACTCAGCAAATATAACGCACATTGTTCTGATTTTTTAAAAACAGTCTTATATCTGCAGTCTTATTCTATTCTGAAATTTTTACATTTCTACATGCAGTATATTTTGAGATCTCGCAACCCATTTTTAAAGTACTTCCTATGGATAAAGTTCCTAATTTCCATTTCTGGAAAATGGCCCGGGCGATTTTCTTTAAATTGATATATAATATGAATTTGTTTTAGATGAAGGGAATGAGATAATACTTGTGTCCGGGAAAAGTCTTGTTTTTTATATAATTCGCAATTTTTTTCTCAAAAATGACCTGCGCGATTTTATTAAAATTAATACATAATATAAATCTGTTTGAGATAAAGCGAATAACATAACACTTATTTGCAGAAAAACTGTTTTTTTTATATATAATCGGTAAGAAAAATGAGACTATATTTTTTCGCCATTGTATGAGAATTTACCGCAAATGCGCAAGAAGTTATTAATATATTCCTGCGCATGGTTTCTATTTATGCACTTTTGGGAACTGCTATCTATCGAAACACTAGCTGAGTGGTTAAGAGAGCGACTCTCATAGACGCGATATCTTGGATGAAATCCGCAGTGGTGCCTTTTGATTTTTTTTATGAGTTCCTTTGTAATTTATTATTGAAAATTATATCATCAAATAAAATTTAAGACTTTTTAAATTGTTATGAAGTTAAACAAAATTAAATTGCAATTATAACTAAGCTAAATAAAATAAAACTTTATTTTAAATGAATTTCAATAACAAAATGTGCCATTTTCTTCAGATGGTAAATGTGGCGCCATCTATATTTTGGGTAGAAACCTAAACTATATCATTTCATATAGAATACAGATATATATATTTAACATTTTTTAAATAACGATAACTGGAAAATGTTATTCAATATTATTTCACAATCCTTTAGATATTTTGAGAGGGTTACTATCACACAGCAAATATATCTACTGCATTGACTTTATTAACTCGTAAATGCAATTGAGTTAAAAATCTTTATCTAAATTTAAGTAATGCATTTTGTTCTATGCATTTCAAATACTTTGTAACTATGTATCATATCTCCACATAAAAATTAAAAATCTCAGATTAACTGTTTCAGAAAGTATTTTCACATTTAATTATATAGATACCAGAGCTGGCAGCGTCGTAAAATTTTCGCTCTTTGTTACCAGTATTTTAAATAAACATTCTTCCTGGTACATTCCTTTAATATTTATAATAGAATAATACAATAAGGATTATCGTTTTAAAATAGTGGTAAGAAAGTGCGAAAATTTTAGGAACGCTGCGAGCCCTGAGATACACCGGACACCAAAAGATAAGGTAGGGGACTTGATGCTTTCAATTGCACACTTTTTGTCGAATATCTACAAATTGCTCTTGAACTTCTGGGATGTAAAGAAAATGTTTGGTTTCATATTTCTCGGTGAAGATTTATCGGAAGTACAATTAGGGGCTAATAATAAATTTAATAATAATATAATATTTGCGATCACCTATGTAACAGAAAAGTCTGGAAATGGTTTGTCACCGTGGTAAATGGCTATTTGGGTCGTGTTCAACGTTTGTGTGCATTTGTGTAAGCATAGCACTCATATTCGAGATGATGTTAAAGTTTTTGTGAAAAATTGAGAAGTTTTATGTTTATAGATTACAGAGTTTTCAACCAAATTTAACACAACTTTTCGAAAACTTGCCAAAGAACAGTAGAAACAGTATACTGTAATTAAAACATGAATATATTGAATATTTGATGAGGTATGGGCATTTGTATGAAATAACTTTTAACTGCGTATGCGGGGAAGATCCTAAAATTTTTATTATATAATTTGGTAGTCAGCTATTTAGGGCAACGTATATAAAAAGTCCAGTCAAATATCGCGAAAATTCACAAAGATAGGGTCGATATAGTGAGTTTCTTCCTAAAATCAGCTTTATTATAAGGGATTTTCAACAACTTTTCAATCAGCTCACTATATCTTTCTAAGTTTTCACAACATTTGACTGGACTTTTTATAGAAGATGCCCCAAAATACTGACTACCAAATTATAAAATAAAAATTATGAAATCTATCTTCCGCGCATGCGCAGTTAAAAATTATCTCTTAAAAATGCCCATATCTCAACAAATATTCAATATATTCATGTTTTAATCGCAGTATACTGTTGCTACTGTTCTTTGGCAAGTTTTCGGAAAGATGTGTTAAATTTGATTGAAAACTCTGTATGCTATAAGCAAAAAACTTTTGAATTTTTCACAAACACATCGATCGCGAATATGAGTGCTATGCTTACACAAATGTACACAAACGTTTAACAAGGCCCAAATAGACATTTAACACAGTGAGAAACCATTTCCAGCATTTTCTGTTACATAGATGATCGCAAATATTATTTTACTACTAAATTTATTATTAGCCCCCTAATTGTCCTCCCGACTAAATCTTCACCGAAAAATATGAAATCAAACATGTTCTTTTCATCCCAGAATTTCAAGAGCAATTCGCCAATAATTTTTGTAGATATTCCACAAAACGTGTGCAATCCAAAGCATCCAGTCCCCGTACCTTTACTTTTGGAGGGCAGTGTATAAATAAATAGTCTTTTCTTGTCAGATGTACGTTTTTTTTTTATATCAGCTAAAAAAAAAAAAAAATACTTCGAAAATAGTATTAAATTCAGACATCTTTCTCCGTGAAGGCGTGTGTGTGTGTTTAAAAAACTGTAGAAATTACTTTTCCTATATTAAGGAGTATAAAAAATTTAATGTAATTTAAAATAAGAATCTCTTGAAATTGTTCCAATTTTTTATTAAGGTTATTAACTAACTGTCATATTTATTTTTTATATATGTTGAAAATATCATACCTTAGACTAGGTACTTCTTTTTCGTTTTGAGAAATGATGCAATTTAAAATCATTAAAAATTTGCTGTTTAATGTTTTGCATAATAATTCAAAATTATTTTCTGACTAGGAAAATAATTTGTAAGTCTTCGTGTCAAATTGTCTTCTATTCAGAAATATGAGTATGTAAAAATATTTTTTTTACAATGTTTATAGAATTAACCTGTAATATATATATTTATTGTTACAAATGCAATGCAACTTTAATTTTTTCCTGTCCATGCTGAAATGTTTAAAATTTGGGATGCAGTTCTAATGTTATTCAAAAAGGCATTTTTCAGTTCAAATTTTTGTATTTTAAATATTATTTTAAATTGTAGTTTACATAATCTCATTGTTGTAGCCATAAAAAAATCAAATGATAATGCCTATTTTAATTAACAAAATTAAAAAATCATAAAATGATGCATTATTTTTTTTTTTTTTTTTACTTTTAGTGAGAATTTTTTTTTTATGTACAAAGTTTATGATTAAATCTTACTTGAAAATTTGGCTATTTTGATATAAATTTATGTTTGTTGCAATGAACTTAAATTAAAAAATACAAAAAAACCCATATATTTATCAACCAGCTGTTTTTCTTATTTTCATTCATATTTATTGTAATTATGGTACACTTTTTTGAGACTCAAAAAGAAAATAATAAAATGCTCAATGGCAGTTGATGGTGCCATCTATAATCGAAAATCGAAACTGCATCCAATCGATTACGTGATCGGAAGGCTGGGTACACTAGCGCCACAAAACGAGTATTACTTTCGGGGTCAAATTCTGTGACGAAACGCCTATCTTCGTTGTTCTCCTGTGCTTGAAATGTTATTGTATTTTAAATAAAAATGTTTAAAGAGTAATATTTCTTGATATTTTTCTTAAGAAAGTAAACTTTTACATAGCAAAATTTAACAAAGCTTTCTATAAATGTGAAACGAACCATAAAAAACCCCATTTTATATAATACTTCCATATCTTACTAAAAAGTTCTTAAAAAATTCAAATAGTACAGCACTCTTTACAACTGAAGTCTGAGATATGCTTTTTTGAGCTGGGGGGGGGGGGGGGGAGTTAAAGGTGAATGGAAATCACGATTATGAGTTCTTATCGTTTGTCTTTATTTTTTTTTATCTTTTTGTTATTAACCTAAAAAAAAGTAATGATATCAATTCAAAACCCTTAACGGGTTAAAAGTTTGTGACGCAGCACTTTATCTTACTGCTATAAGAATTTCAAAAAATGGAACTTAAAAATAATGATATGAAATTTTAAGTGTCGCTATATTATTTATTTCATCTTTTTATTCTTGTTTTATTTATAATTGCATGTGTAAGAATTATGTTAACCCTAGAACTACCGGAAATTTTACTCAAGTTTTATAAAAACATTCTACACCAGAATTTTTACTTAAAACTATTTAATTTGTTTATTTAACTTATTATTGTCTGATTTATACATTTAGTTTGTTTTGAAGAAATTTCTGGTTTGAATAAATATTTTGAATGTACATGTCGGGTCCAATGGACCCGTCTGGTAGACGGAAGGTTAAATTTAAAAGGATGTATAAAAATTTATTCATTAATGCTTTATCATTCATATCTTTCATAAATTCAAACTATGAGTTTTAAAAGATATGATACCAAAATTTAAGTGACGCCTTGATGTAGCTTTGAACAATTTGTTTTAAAATTCAATTTTAATTGCTTTCGGTTTGTCTAAATATATTTACACATCTAACCAAAACTTTTAATTTTCCAATACACAGTTAAAATGTAACACAGTTAATGTAAATGATTTATTTGCGTCATTGTATCCAAACTAAGCGAAATGTATACAAATGGATATTATGGCGCAAAGAAATCGTTTACATAAATATTACTTTTTATTTTGGATAGCGTGACACAAAAGATAAATCAATTTATTCATATAAATACATTACAGTGCATTGTATAGGTTTAGACAAACGGAAAACAATTAAAATTGATTTTTAAAACAAATTGTTTAAAGCTACATCAAGGCGTTACTTAAATTTTGGTATCATATCTTTTAAAACTCATAGTTTGAATTTATTAAAGATGTGAATGATAAAGCATCAAGGAATAAATTTTTATACACCCTTTTAAATTTAACACAATTCTTACACATGGAATTATAAATAAAACAAAAATAAAAAGATGAAATAAATAATATTGCGTCACTTAAAATTTCATATCATTATTTTAAAGTTCCATATTTCAAATTCTTATAGCAATAAGATAAAGTGCTGCGTCACAACCTTTTAACCCGTTAAGGGTTTTTTGAATTGATTCCATATACCAACGCCTTTTAAATCCTAAAATCGGTTTTTGATTATATTCATTTTTAATGTAATGTCTAGTAACAGTATAAAAGTAATAAATATCAAATGTATAAAAACTAATTTAATTATGGGAAAATGTGATAAATTAAACAAATGCACATGTGATGTAATCTGTATACCAGTTGTGTCTTATCAATTAAAATAATGAACGAGGGCAGAAAAATCGGCTTAAAAGATTCTTTAAACATTGAATGTTCTTTTTGGAAGATGGTAAATAGGGCATAGGTCTCAATCACAGAATTATTTAACAATTTATGACTTTTGGTCATTGGATGAAGGAGGCGTCCGTGTTTTTTAATCTTAACGGTTGCTGGGACTAAATAAATATTTCTATTCTTTCTGCCTAATGCATAAAGTTTTTCCGAAAATATAGCTATAAATTTTATAATGTCAAATACTTCTGTGAGTCTTCTTTCAAAATTTGTATGCGGCACTCAACCTCTAAAAACCATCTTTTATCATCCCGCATTCTTCATGTACGTTGCAATTCATTTTTTGTCAATTTATAGAACAAAACAATCATATGTATTTTTAACCATAGCTGCCAACTTTTACGCTTTCTTCTTACCACTAAAATTTAAAAGATAATTTTGACACACTTAATTGCAGATTTCGCCGATTAAATAAGGGAAAATGTTCTTTTAAATTTTAGTAGTAAGTAAACAGCGTAGAAAGTGGCAGCTATGTTTCTACCTATCTCATTTTTGTCATCTAAAAAACGTATTAAACATTCTTCTAAAACCTTTATTATTCGTTTGCATTCTAAGTTCAATTTTTGAAGCTTTTCTTTGTCATTTTTCTAATAAGGAAGGCCTCCTTAAGAGCATACACGAAATTTCTTTTTAACAAAAATATATGAAAGATGCTATTCTTGTGAATGTACAGTCGTGGAAAAAAAAAAAAAAAAGTAAACACCCCTTACTAACCCCGCAACATATCATCGTAGACGAACGTTACTGGTGCCGAACGAATGGGAATAAAGTCTACTTTTAATTTATGTATATAAAATTTGCTTAGGGGTCATCTACATATTAAATCTAATCCAAACTTCATTTTTTTTTTCAATGCCAATACCCATACTATACCATACTATACCAATACCCATTTTTAACGAGATATTTAAAATCTTCGGTTCAAACTATGACTAGACACCAAATTTCAACTCATTTGAATGATAAGTTTTTGAATTATAAACATTCAAAATTTAGTGCTTCTAATGTTAAATTACATTTCAATATTTTTATTTATATCTCCTGAAATTATGCTCCTAATGTGCTATTTTTTTTTTTTTTTTTTTTTTTTTTTGTAGCAATAACACTAATATACCCAAACATAAATACTCTGAATTTGCATTTTTTATAATTTTATGATATGAATTATGAATTATGAAATTAATATTCGAATAAATTATGAATTGCAACCTACAATTTTTTTCATGGATTTAGATTTATTAAGTCCTGCTTTATGGAAAACCAAAATTTCACATTTTTCTTCCAAGTAGTTTTCAAATTATGCTTAAAAAACGGCAAAATGATAGTTTAAGGGGCCGTCTATGATGGAAGCGAGTAGACTCTTCGAAATTTATTCTGCTGTAGTGTAATCTAACAGTCTTCATTGACTCCTTGAGTGGCGCTTAAGGTGCCTTGATCAAGAAAGGGACTCTCTCGGTTAACAATCGAGTACGGAACTTCAATTTGGATACAGCCCTTAAAATACGCTCGCTTTAATATAATTAATTTCTCGGAAACTTATGGTACGAATTGCATAAAAATTCGTTTTTAGGCTAATTGAAGGGTGTAGAGTTCATTTATGCTGTCAAAAGTGTGTACTGCCATTGAAAAAAAACAAAGTTTGGGTTCGTTTTAATATGTAGATGCCCCCTAATCAAATTTTATATACATCATTTAAAAGTAGACTTTATTTCCAATCGTTCGGTACCAGTAACTTTCTTCTACGATAATTTGTTGAAGAGTTAGTAGGGGGTGATTACTTTTTTCCCACGACTATACATACATAAGGGCTGCTACGGGAGACTAGTTTTAATTCAATTTCGCTCCAGTTTTTAAAAGCAAAAATCTTTTACATACGCTTTGACAACATTTGCAAGAGAAATATCCAACAAATTTTATTTTCTAAAAATAGTGGGGCGCACAGAATATAAAAATAGTCGCCTGTGGCAGCCCTTATACATAAGAAATTAAATGAATCTTAATACACTAACTATGAAATGATAAAACTTTCATTATTTGACGAACATATCTCTTTTCGCGAAAAAATAATAACATTTAAATAAGAATGAAAATCTAAACGCAGAAGTATTCTATTTCGCATGCTTTAGAAAAAAATAGCAATTAAAAAAATACTGTTTCCGTTTTTCATGCCAATAAGTTTTAGATATTCATGTTGTTTTAACAAGAAAAACTGTGTAATTTATTTAATTTGTTTCTGTAAAGTCATCGCTGTCAGTTTTGTCCTATATAGTCTCTGACTAACTTGTAGACCATATTGTCCATGTTTATCCGATGTTCACAGGAGATGTGGAAAGAGACATATATTAGTATTTTTTATAGAAAAATAAAGGCTTGATAATGCTACCAATATCAAGATAAAATGAACAGTTTTGCAACTGCCAAAATAGCAATTCCAATATAATTTCAATCTTAAACATAGATCAACGTTAAATCAGAGCTCGCAGCGTTCCTAACATTTTTGCACTTTGCTACCAGTATTTTAAATAAAAATTCAACGTAGTAGATTCCTTTAACATATATACTAGAATCAAATAATAACAAGTTGGAAATTGCTTGTCAAACGTGGCAAATGAGGTGCGTTCGTACTATAACTAGTTTTATAATTATTTTTTGCACCCGATATTGTACTGAATGTATAATTTTTTGCACTTCATAAAGTGCATAGTCTGATACATCATTAAAATGCACTTCCAATAATTTTTTCGGAACACTTTTGACTGTCCCTGTAATTAAACTATACATCCGATTTTCCTAAAATTTGAAATAGCTCAATAAAATTTTGCAACAATTATATCTTTAAAATTTCAGACCATTCGAAAGGCTGTAATATCATTAAAATGTACTTGCAATAATTTTTCCCATTGGCCGCCATGTAAAGAAAAATTTTTGACTGTCCCTGTAATTAAACTATACATCCGATTTTCCTAAAATTTGAAATGGCTCGACAAAATTTCGCAACAATTATATCTTTAAAATTTCAGACCATTCGGAAGGCTGTAATATCATTAAAATGCACTTGCAATAATTTTTCCCATTGGCCGTCATGTAAAGAAAAACTTTTGACTGTCCCTGTAATTAAACTATACATCCGATTTTCCTAAAATTTGAAATGGCTCGACAAAATTTTGCAACAATTATATCTTTAAAATTTTAGACCATTCAGAAGGCTGTAATATCATTAAAATGCACTTGCAATAATTTTTCCCATTGGCCGTAATGTAAAGAAAAACTTTTGACTGTCCCTGTAATTAAACTATACATCCGATTTTCATAAAATTTGAAATGGCTCGACAAAATTTTGCAACAATCATATATTTGAAATTTCAGACCATTCGGTTGGGTAGTTTTTGCTCTGTTACATGCGGACAGACAGACGGACGGATTGAACGACGACTATAGGTGCTACGTATTTATATAATTACGAACGCACCTAAAAATTATCGTTTTAAAATAGTGGTAGCAAAGTGTGAAAATTTTAGGAACACTGCGAGTCCTGAATTAATACACAGATCATTTTTTTTAAATTTAATATTACTAAAAAAAGATTTTTAATTGCATTTAAATAACAAAATTCAAAATCCACTTGTTTAAAAAAAAACGTAGAAATCATTATATCCACAAACGATTCACAGTTTTTGAAGTGCTGAGAGGAAGTGCAGTCACGAAGTGCTGACTTTGGCGATATACTCCCATGATTTTTATTTTATTCTAGGAAATCAACCGAGATTTTGTCGCGAAATTTGATTTATTGTAAACATACTACGTAGATTATACAATATCTTTTTCTTAATTTTTTGAGAATGTCTTTTAAAGAGATTTCCCTTGTAAGTTGTTTTATTTTCCTGCATTTTAAATTTTCTTCACAGAATTTGTCTTGGTAAAATTAAATGTCATACCGCATGTAACTTTATAACTAGTTTTATAATCTTCACACTTTCAAAAATAACAAACAGGTTTGTATGTTTTATTCACTTTATTTATTTTAGATACAGCAAATGAACACTAAATATAAAATTTGCTTTAAATCATAATCTGCTAATCATAAACGTAAGAACCCGGGTTGACAGTTTAGCCTCCGTTTTTATTTGGAAAATTAGATACCGGAACTTCCTAAAATACTTTAATACTTTAATACTTTAAACTCTAAAATACTTTATAATACCAGAACTTTCTAAAGAAGAATTTGTATTTTATGTAATCAGGAAATGTCCGTGATTATATAAATCAGGAAATAATTATGGTATTGTGATATGAGTTTGGAATTTCTGAATAAAGATGAAGGCCAAACTGGCAGCCCTGGTAAGAGGTCTCAACATATAAAACTTTTAAATTCTGTTTTTGGTTTGATAATTATTATTTATACTCGTAGCCTTTTAATAATGTTCTGATGACTGTGAAACATGCTTTTGAAACATCGGTGTTTTCGTTTTAATAAATATTTTTGATGATTTGAATCTGTTATTTATCCATATATTTTAGACATTCAAATGACATAACAATATTTCCTAATTTCATTACTAAAACTCTCTATATATAAATTTCACTGTAAATATTTTGCACATTATGCATATAAGAAGATAAATTTCGCAAAAATATCCATCTACTAGATAATGGATTTGCCTTAACGGAGGTGATTTATACTTTCTTCTTTTTCAGGTTTAAGTGCTTTTTTTAGAAAACAAATACGCGTTAGTTTGCAGTAGGCCAAAAATGTTTTTAGACGAAATGCATAGCACAATCTTGTATAATTGTTTATGTTTATTATCTAATAACCTTTTCTGTAATAATTTGGAAAATTATCTTTAGATGTATGTCTCTATATATTTCCATTAAATTAAATTTTAGCCGTGTCTATGAACCACATATTTTTAGCACAGATTGAAGTTGGTTAACAAATGCAGAAAAAATAACTTTTATTAAGATATTTATCATGTACACACTTTATCTCCATCTTCAACAATCACATACTTATTCCTAAATATAAAATATGTAGCGATATCTTTAATCGATAGTTTGAATCGTTTTTAATCAAAATAAATACACGTATGGGCATACCAAAAATGTTCAGAAGACCATTACAAATATTTAATGCTTTGATGAGTATTAATGTAGCATCTTCAAAATGATTGCCTTCATTGCAAATGATATAAAACCTTTGTTCTAATACGAATATTTACAAAAGACTACAATACTGAAAATAAATGTTTAGTTTGTGTACTTTATATTACCTTGGTCATGTAGAATCACGGAAAACTATTTTTCCCATGCGAATTTAAAATCGAAGCGTTCATTCTTCGCTAAAACAATTTTTAGAGACAGGTGTTATTTGGATTTGTTTGAAATATTCTTGGCGGAAAATTTTTATACTGATGCGGTACAAAAGTTACTAAGAACAGTCTTCACAATGTTTAGCATGATATGAAATACCATTTGAGAGTAGTCCGCGTGATGAAATAGCGTTACGTAGAGCAGTTAGAAAAGGAAACAAACGAAACTATTAAGTTTAGTTGGGGTAACTGGCCCGTAATATTACAATGTGACTCTGAAGCTTCTGACAATTCACCTTCAAAAAGCTAATATTCATTTGAATTAAAGTCTGAACTTCTGTAAATGTGTTCAGTTAAGTTCCCTCTGTCAGACAGAAATGCTCAAAATTACATTTTAATATTGAAAAATATAAAAATATGCATATTTCATCTTTCTTTCCTCATGGGTCCAGTTCCCCCCAAAAATGGGGTAACTGGACCGGTGGGGGGTCTATGTTCCACACGCGTTTATATTTTTTCATATAGGATATAGTGTCCTCTTTGAAAAAGTGTAAACAACTTAAAAAAATTTAAACCAGGCAGACCATGTAAATTATATGTCAATAAACAGCGTTGTAAGGGAAACCTTTGCTGTCAATATGTCTAAAAAAAGCATTAAAGTGAAAATATTAGATCTATTTATACCAAAAACATAAAACTTATGTAAGTACTTATGTACTTTAGTATAGATAATAAGTATAAAACTCACATGGGTATTTTACGGAAAAAAATAGCAAGGTAAATCTATGAACAAACGGCTACGTAAGTACTTTATCTTTATTCAGGAGTCGCATTATACAGGGATAATTTTATTGTTCCTACCGGAACCCTTAAATAAAGGTGCGATGCAGATATTATTTTCAAAATAGTAGTAGGAACGATAAAAGTTTCCCTATAGAATGCGACCCCTGGTTATAATACAGTTTCAAGGTCTGGCTATCTCACTTTCAGGGGCAAGGTACTTGCATTCGTAAAATGTTGAAATAATTTAATGACACCAATATTTACAAGAGAATCTATCTGAAAATAAGTAAAAGTATATTTTCGCGTACTTAATAAAGGTGAAATTTTCATTATAAAATTCAGGTGCCAGTGTTGCAATTAGGAATTAAAATTAAGTGATGCCATAACGGCATCACCGCCTCTCAAGGGGTCAAGAAATTTGGTTTGATACCACTGAATATGCTATTTTTAAATTTCATTACGTAATTTTAATAAGGTATTCTATCATTTTCTTTATTGTGAGCAAAAACAACGGAGAAATTTACTTCTCGTAGTAAGAGAAACACAAAAAAAATTATTTATAACTATTGGGGTAACTGGATCCAGCATGGTCCAGTTTGTTTGATACACGTTGTTTTAGGAAGTAGAGATTAAAGGGCATTGTTCACAAAAGCTAAAACTCAAAAAACACCAACAGTTTTTTAGAAAATAGCCTATGGCCCAGTTACCTCTTGGGTCCAGTTACGCCAACTAACCTTATCTTGTTTGTTATTCGCGTTCAAATTTTTCTTTCCTGCCTTATTTACAACGAAGAAATAGTCATACGTAACGAAGGCAATCATTTTAATTACTCTGTTCTTTAACACGTTGACTGCTACGCTACGAGTATACTCGTAGCTTTAATATTAGTGGCTTTAATTGATTACTTTCTCACCATTATTTAAAAGTAAAAAAAAAAATGCCTTATATGTTGGCAGAAATTTCGCTGTATTAGTAAAGCGAAATTTACCTTTCAGAATTTGTGGTGTCAAACGACTTTCAAGAAGAAATTTGAAAATTCTTACTTTTTGCGGCAGTGAACGTGTTATGATATATACATACAAAGTCCATAAAATAACTTTTAATTTTTGGAGGCATGGATAGCTAAAGCGAATGAGCATAATTAGTTTGAATTTTTTATGTTGACTTATGAAGGCAACAGTAGTGAATTCTGTGACAAATATAACACAAGAAATAAAAGATACACAGAGATTTCCTGAAATTCAACACGTTCACGCCGGTGCGTGGGTCACACTTGACTGTCTCAGAGTTTCCGAGTCTCCGTCTTTTTGCACACCAATGGTATTTTAGAGAAAATGTTGTTCCTTTAAATCGCCCAATTGTTTTAATTAAATAAAACAACATTTTCTGATTTAAAATAGTGGTATCCAAAAAGCCGGAGATTTGGCAGCTCTGAAACAATCGAGTGTAACCCACCGCGCCGGCGTGAACGTGTTAAAACAATAAGATTGGACTAGATATGAACACAATTAGTCCATCATTAAAATAAGTTATTAGAGTGAATATTTCTAATGCCTCTTCAAGCGTAATAAGTGGTTAGACTTTCACGTACTCACAAAAAAATTGGGAAAACTCATTTTTTAACGTTATGAAATTATCTGGCTTATTCAACTTCGACAGTAACAGCATTTTTGCAGTTGACTCTTTCGTTCTATATCAGGATTGTTACGACACAGGGGATTTAGAGGATCTTTGGCGTTTAAAATTTCATAAAGTAATGGTGAGCAAATAGCACAGAATAGATTTCATTAAGTAAGGCTAATATTACTATACGAAAAATCTGTTCTTCTTCCCCGGAGACGTACGAAACCTGTATATGGCACTCTGTCTTCCTCACCAAATTTATATCCCTGTGTTCTCAAAAGTCAAAATGTAAAATTTGATCTCATTCTCGTTTTTTAGCTTCAGCTACACTTGTCTTCAAGCAGCAAAAATGATTTTATAGCCATCATGCGAAATGTTCATAAAAATATGTACGATCATTCGAGGTATGTCTTCCAAGTGTTACAAATAACATTTTCTGACTAATTTAGTTGCCCCACACATATATTTCATTAACTAACAGTAATCCTTTCACAAACAATTTTTTTAAATTAACCCCTTAATCGTCGCGCCTGATAAGTGTCGAAAACTTTTTTAAAATTAAGATTGTTTGATTGCCACCACTTTTTTCAAGTTGAAATATTCTCTTCATTTAATGGCAGATAAAATGTCGAGAGAATAAAGCCAATTGCATTATTTAAAAAAAAAACTGGTGGGAATAAAACAATCTGAATATAAGAAAAGAAGCCTACTCTGCCCGTGACAGCATAGGTGCCAAGTTGCGACTATTCCTCTGTAATATGTGGGTTAATTTAACCCTGGTTTAATACATTTCGTACCGGATTTTTTTTTTTCAGAGATGAAATTAAATACGTTCCACGTAGGAAACTGGAATTAAATAAATAAAGATTCATTAAATAATTTTTCTGGTTCGAAACTTCGTTAAACAGGGTTAAATTAATCCCCGCATTACGGAAGATTAGTGCGAGCTTGGCACCTCTGCGTGACAGTCACGGGCGCGACGATTAAGGGGTTAAACAAAATTAGGTTAAAAATTTTTAAAGTAACCCTTCAAAGGACAAAAGTTAAACTTTGGTGAATTTCAAATAAAATGTTATTTACTGAAATCCCAGTAAACATAACTTTTATGCTAAGAATATGAAGGTACTCTAAGGAAGATTTTTTAAAGACGTTTGGAAAGCAGAACATTACAAAATGATTAAATAATATAACAACTTTTCAGTAATTTTAATTTTTTTACAGACAATATTGGTTCGGCTAAGTAATCTTTATTTAAAAAATCCCCAAAGGTGGAAAAAGATTTCATCTATTTATTTTACTACATGCTGAAACATAAATGAAGTTATAATAGTAAATTACAAAAATATACTATCAATACTACATGCAGATAATAACAAAATGATTGATAAATCAAATCAATAGTCTGTGCTAAGACATGTCATATTATTTAATTACAGATATGAACTGGCTAAACAATCAGGATGGGAGATATCTGATCATCTGAACCACACATCCCAGAAGTGTAAATATTGTAATAGCTAATGTAGCTGGTAATTCCTATATTCTACCAGACAATTCCATAAACCAATAAGCTACAAATCAGAGAAATGTGGATAAAACAATTTCATATTTTACGTTGTTTTTAAAAGACCACCGTCTAAAAAAATATTTATTCTGCAATAAATATATTTCGTTCATAGTTTTTAACAAAAGAAATCATATTTTATACGTAGAAGTGCCTAATTGTAGCATCACATGTTCTTTTCCTTCCATAACCTTCTTAACCCGGCATTACTCGCGCAGGGTATGACATACCCATGGTGAGCAGAGTTATTGCATTTCTCACCATTAATTCTTATAAAGTAATCTTAAAATTTATTTAGCGCAGAATTTGTCCGAAATGGCAATGATTATATAAAATGACGATTTTTGTTTGAATTTATTAGTGACAAAGTATAAATCGTACATATCCTGGATATGCCGGAACATTCCCGGGTTAAATATCCTTGTTCAAACCGTTAAATAGAACCACCATTGTATTTGATTAACATAAACGTATCTAATATATCATTTATTACAGTTGAATGTGAAATATTTTCATGTGATTTGGGGATATAAATGCACATTAAATGAAGCAGTTAATTTAAAATATAATAACTTCTTTAATTTTATAATGTAATATTCCTACTTCATCCATATTACGTTCAGAATTTGGTTCTCGAAGGGAATAGAAATGCATACATGCCAACATCCCGCTTTTTTTTTAAATGAAAAAGCAGACTTTCAACCAGAAAAGTTATTAAATTAATATTACTTGCTTCTATGTGGAAATCATTTGAAACATAACTGATTGAAATTTTTAAGTAAAATTTCTGGTTTAAAGTATGTTTTGTTGATTTAAAAAAAGCGGGAGCTTGGCAAGTATGGAAATGTGAGATAGACTTTCTTTCTGCATTCGACGGTGATAAAATTATAAACCCTGAGAAAATTTTTGGTTTCATTGCTACTGGATATAGGGATTGAGTTCATCAATGAATAAGTTACTCTACACAAAATTTAGTATTAGTAAATATGAATATAGCGAGTGTCATTAGCGATGTATAATCTGAACAATCATATATATTAACCCATTAAAGACTGACACTGCGTTTTCGCAATACTATATTTGTGATTTTTGCACTATTTTTATATACAAGTAAAACAGAAAAGCAAAATTTGTCTTATTTAATCAACAGTGATTCATAAAGTAAAAGTAAGTGTTTAACAAAAAATGGTGTGAGCTGAATAAAATTCCTGCAAAACATGCTGGTCCTTAACGGGTTAAAACGCAAAGCTATTTCTTTAATATCAGTAAGTCAAATCAAGACTTATGCGCATGCGCGAATCTTCCGGTTGTACTCATACTCTTAACTCTATTTGTACGACTCACTCAAAACAGTGCATATGCAGACACTGAACTAAAATGGAGTTCAATGCATGCAGAAGACATTCCTGTCTAGATACAGATAAAGTCACGCATATGTGCTCACTCCTGTTTGTAATTGATTTGGAATACGCTTTTTAGGTATTTTGTTATTTTTGTTTGTTTGTTTGTTTGTTTACTCTGAGTTGTCGTGATTCCATTTTTATCGTTTCTTTTCATTTAGCTACTTAGATTTAATGTGTTATTTTATTTTCCACCGATTTATCGTAACCGGTGGAAACTGTAGCATTATCAGTATGAAATGACTGGTACTACTAACCGATCATTTTCTCTTGAAATATCTCTTTACCTATATTCATGTCAAACAAACTTGGTATCATTTAAAACAATCCATTTATTTTTACTGTTATTATTAGCTGCTTATGCGATTATCAATTACGCTTGCTGCTGTAGTTTTATCGCAATTAATCAGTTTTATGGCTTGAAACGTAAGAAATTTTTTAATACCCAGCAGTAATTATTTTCCAGTAACTCATAGCTTCATAGTTTAACATTTATCTGCTGAATAAGACCTTTTCTAGGTTCTGATAACTTTTTTTTGGTTCTACATCAATTAACCGAAAACGACCTTAGGTTTCTAAAACGTGCATCAAAAATTATTCTCTGAAAACTTTTCTTTTGGTTACATATCGATAAACTAAAAATGTTCTTAGCTCTTTAGAAAATGCAACTAAAATCATAATTTTAACAATTGAATCCTTAATAAAAAATTATGTTAAATTAAGCATGAAAAACTTAATACTTGGAAACTGGGAGGCTGAAAAATAAAATTTTTAGAAGCAAACATCTTACAGTGAATGTTTAATCGCAATGTTTGAACTAAAATAATTTTAAACATTAACAAATTAAAAAAAAAATTAATATTTTTAATTCTGAGGATTAATTCTTCGCTAAAAAAGTACTAAAAAAAATAAAACTATTTAGTTAGAAATGATTTTTCTGTTGACAAATAAAAGGATTTGAATGCTTACATTAAAGTAAATTTTAAATACTTTGACAGTATCTTATAGCTACATAGTTTAAAAATTCTCTGCTAAATAACAGTTATTTCTAGGTTAAACATATTTCTGGTTTTCTGATAACTTTTGTTTTGGGTCTACATCAATTAACCGGAAACGATCTTGGGTCTCTGAAAAGTGCAACTGAAATCATTTTCTGAAAACTTTTGTTTTGGTTACATATAGATTAACTGAAATCATTTTCTGAAAACTTTTGTTTTGGTTACATATCGATTAACTGAAAACATTCTTGGCCCTTTAGAAAATGATAATTTTAATAACTGAAATGATAATTTTAACAATTGAATCATTGATAAATAAATGTTTTGAATTGGGTACAGCGCACTTTCAAAATCGCAAAATGTCATCAAATTGTCGAATTTTCACTTTTAGCATAGTAACAATATTAATGCAGCCCCCTGATATCGAACGCAAAATATATTTTTTTGATTTCGAATATTTTTAATGGAGTTATAAGCATTTTTGTCTGATCAGCTGATTTTGCCACGCCCTTTTGTTTACTTTTTCGCCGATTCGCAGCTGCAAAATTAGCCTAGTTTTTCGTTTCACCTTACTCAATGTTATTATTTTGCACTGAATACTTATTAAATTTGTGATTTTGCAAAAAAAAAAAAAAAAAAAAAAAAAAAAAAAAAAATATATATATATATATATATATATATATATATATATATATTTAACTGTATATTTTAGCTGTTTTTTTAGCGTTTATTTACAATGTATTTAGGGCGAATTGCTTTTTGTTACTAATCTTTTTAGCGTAAAATATAATTTAAAAAACACTTATTTTGAGAAGTAAATGTTCTCTAAGTGTTTAAATGTATTGCTAAGTATTTTAAAAATCAACTTTTCACCTTTTTTTTTAGCGTTTGTTTACCTTGTAGACATACGTAAAAATTTTTTAATTACGACTGTATTTACAGTACTGCATTTTTCGAAGTCCCACATTTTCCCACATCTTTCACAGTCACACATTGCCGAAATCATACATTTTACGAGCATTTATCATAAAAACATAACGAACTTACATTTAAGCTAGAAATGATATAATTTCCCTTATATGTAACGGAAACTGTATCATTAGGAAAATATTAAGCAATTACAGCCAATGTATTTACTAAAACCTGTTTTTCTCAAAACGAATCTTTTCGTCGTTTTCATGATTTCAAAATATTACATGCGCATTATTTTATACACAATTTTCTTGATTTTTTTTCTTTTTATGTATGTGTTAATAAATGTTACTAAAAATAAACTTGTTTATTGGCATTTAAATTCTTAAAATATCCGTTATACAGAATTTTTAATGAATTTTTAACGAAAAATCTCAAGAAATTATGTTAGAATATTTTTTTTTATGTTTTACAAGTTATATGCTAAAAATTTATATTATCACTTATTTGTATGTATGAAATGGTAATTATAGAAAAATATTGCACACGTATCAGAAAACTGGATGCGCATGGAGCATTTTGAAATATTCTCATTTTTCGCTAATAAAAGAAAAAAATCTGTATCTCAAGAAATATTGAATATATTTAAACAAAAATTTTCGAAATAAGATATACTTATAATGTGAATAGTTCCAGAATCGTTTTTAAAAATTCATTGAAAATTTAAAAAATTAGTTTTTAGAGTCCAATGTACCCTTAAGCATGAAAAACTTAATACTTGGAAATTCTGAGACTGAAAAAATAAATTTATAAAAGCAGATATTTTGTAATGAATGTTTTATCACAATGTTTTAACTGATATAGCTTTAAATACTAACAAATTTAAACAAATGAAGTTTTTTAATTCTGAGGATGGTACTACAGTAAACTCTGTCTAAGGCGGAATCGGTCGGGACTGAGAAAATTTTCCGTGGTAGACAATATTCCGGCTTATTAAAAAAAACTCCCCCCCCCCACCCCCCACAAAAAAAAAAAAAAAAAAAAAAAAAAAATCCTTGCCGATGACGTTCTTTCATTGATTTTCCAAATTCGAAAATCGGTTGAAAACTGAAATTCTGAAAGATCCTTTGTCTTTATAAATAAATGAGAAACACTATTCAATTTCTTAGTACAGCTATAATATATGCGAATAGGATGTTTACACGCATAAAAAACAATAAACTTAGAGAATGAGACAGAACGGTATCATGTTGTATTTGAGTACAACCTTAAAGTATAATATATTGTATTTTAGAAAATATATATGTTAATAAATGTGCATTCTACTAGAAATAATAACTTTTAAATGCAATTTTGTATAGGAAAAAACGGCATGAGCAAGAACTCCTTAAAAATTAAGCAATTTCTGTTCTTTTCAATTAACTTTTTCAAAGTGTTACACAATTTAACTAACATGCTCGACATTGAGTATTTGACTTTAAAGTATTTCACATTGAGTATTTGACAGTTTTAAAGTTTGAGCAACAAAATGCCTTTCATTATTAAAATATCCTTTTTTCCGCGTTATACAAAATTTTGGTTTCGGTGAAACCTTAAAATCATTTCCATTTCCGCGTTAGACAGATTCCGCCTTATACAGCATGAATTAATGTAATTTTCTATGGGTTCGCCGGGACTTGAAAATTTTTCCGCAGTAGACAGATTTCCCGGCTTGCACAGAGTCCGCCTTAGACAGAATTTACTGTATTTGATTATCCGTCTAACGAAAAACTGTCGCCAAACTGTAAGATTAAATGCCAATAATAGATGGTTCTAAATGTCACATTCACTTGACATTAAACATGTTACACGTGTTTGTTACGCATTAAGGGTTCTTAATTCGAATTTTTATTTTTATTTTTATTAATGTTTTACTAATTTATTTGTTCTTTCGTTATTTTAAATAACAGCAATTTTTTTCTTTTTTGCTTCAAGCCTATATCTAATGTTTACATACATTTTATAGTTATATCAGTCGACGTTTCCTGACTAAATAAAGTTGGTTGGTTGCATGAGGTTTTATGGCACGAAATACCTTAAGTGATATGCTGAACCATACCAAATAAAGAGCATTAAGTTCCTTAAAATTTTCCGTTATCATTGATATTTATTGTGTCCCTTAATAAATTCGATTATTACATTTTGAATACTTACATTTTATTCACAAATGCAGTATCTTAAAAAAATCTGTTTATGTATTAATTTAATAATTCCGCATTTAAATACGTAAATCATAACGGCCAAAATCTTACGCTTTTTTGTACCACAAAAATCTTATAGTAAATTTTACTTTTAAAAGTTGCCGTAATCTGCCGATTTAAGGAGGCTAATTTTTATATTAAATTTTTGTGATAGAAAAAACCGTAAGAGTTGGCAGTTATGCGTAAACTATTAGTATTCTTTTGTCCAAAATCCTCTAAATAAATCAAATTTTATATTTGGTACGTCGCGGCGCCATAAGTGAACGTCATCATAAAAATAACCCTATTGTTTAGAGATTTTTTTAATTTAAATTTATAAATTTCTTATCTTAAAATTTTAGAATGGCGACATTCATTCATTTGTAAAATTTGGCGAATAGTTTCAAGATTTCTATAATCTGGCAAAATGGGTTTAAACGGGATAATCAAGTAGATCTCACTATAACAAACAATTATAATACAGGAATATATAACCGAAAGTGACGCGTTGAGGTATGAAGACCAGGGGGGCAATTTGGCGTTTTTTTTATTTCAATATTTCTCATTCATACTAGAAAATCCCTATAGTATTCTTTTCATAATTTAAGACAGTCATTCCACGATTACACAAAGAAAAAAATCTTTTTTGAAAATTTCCGGTACGAAATCGAAATTTTTGAACAAAAAAAAAACTCCATTTCTATTTATTTCCATATATTTCCTGTGTTTCACAGATTTGCCAGTTTTGTTTTATTTTATTCAAAAATTTCGATGTCGTACCTTTCATACATGAAGAAGAATATTTTCTGTATGTAATCATGAAATGTCTGTCACAAATAAAGAAAATAATAGCATAGGAATTTTCTGGTATGAATGAGAAATTTTGAAATAAAAAAAGCGCCAAATCCCCCCGCCCCCCCCTGGTGTTTGTACCTCAACGTGTCACTTCCGATCATATATTTCTTACAATAACCGTTTTTTATAGTAAGCTCTATCACCCCTCATAGTTTGTCCCATGATTTTAGACTCACCCTGTATATAGACATATATATACTCATATATATCCTGATATGCTAACAGAAATGTACCAAAATAAGTTACCGCCGTTTTCCTAATGTTTGTTGATAGACGATTGCTATTTGTATTAAAAACCACCCAAATAACATTCTCTATGCCCTATCGTATCATACATACCAATAGCTTGAGCAGTTTAACAGTTTGCACTTGAGAATCCAAATACCATTAAGGTTACTAAATCCAAAGAAAAGTTCGTGATTAATCCCCAATAAATCAGAGTAAATAAATAACAAAATACTTAATGAGTATAATACTATTTTGAAAAGCTTTTACCAAGAAGCAGAAATGCATTCACATACACTGTGTTAAAATTATGTCTCGTTAGGTGGGAACATATTTAGTGTATTGTATCAGCTCTGTCCAACATGGCATGATTTATGTTTTTGTGTTTTTTTTTTTTTTTTTTTTTTTGAAATTACATTTACAATATGTTGTTTTTCGCACATGATTTTCTGAGAACACCGCAAGAGCAAGGGACGGTTCTGTTCAATAACTTCTGCAGATTTCAGTCATTCAGTTCTTAAAAAAATCCATCCTCAGTCCACAATATCAGACACAAAATAAATCACCATTTTTCCTAAAAACCTCATAATGGATATTAATCATGAATGAATCGTACTTGTGCGAATATTCACATCTACAATTCCCATCCTTATTTGCAAGGACACCATTTCAAGAGAGGCTTTTTTTTTTAGTTGAGGGGGGGGGGGGGGTAGAAAAGTTTTCATTGAGTGCCAAGATTTACAATAACATGTGGGATCGCATGAATCGTGCACAAAATAGGAAAACGACGCATATTAAAAAATGCGTGCCCCCCCCCCCCCCCCCCTTCAATTCTTCCACAGGCATGTGATTCTTTACGATTTTGTTTCCTTGAGAAAGTCAATGATTTTTTCTTTTTTTTGCGTCATTTTGCAAAATTATTTTGCGAATTTCTTAAAATGGTGGTAGAAAAATATTTTGAATGTTGTCAAAAGATAAAATGACAAGATTTGTCAATCAATCAGAATGGTCAATCGACAAATTTTGCGATTTTTTGCAGAGACCGTTTGAAGAATTTACAGAATTTTACAGCTTACAGTCGAATTTCACAATGTTTTAAAGCAACTTACTGAAGAATTTTGCTATTTTTACCGATGATCAAGTGAGAAATTTCACGATATTTTTCTGACGAATGAAGGAAGAACGTTTCAACTTTTTTCCCACAATCAATGAATTTAGCAATACATTCCTTTTACCGATTGGCAATTTTGTGTTTTTTTACAAAACAAATCGACAAATTTCATGTTTTTTTCCCCTCACAACCGAATTTAGACTTCCAGGTGATGGATGGACAAATTTTGAGAATTTATTTGTTTGACCAGTTGAAGAATTCCACGCATTTCCTGGAACCGACTGGTGAATTTTGCTATTTTTTTCACGAACGATTGAGAAATTTCTCTATTTCTCCGCGATCGACTGGCGAAATTTACATTTTTTTCCTGTGATTAATTGATGTATTTCAAATTTTTTTTCTTCGGCAATCAGAAAAGGAATTAAATCGAAAGTGTGAGTCAAAAATGTCAGTAAGGGCGACCAGTCATGTTACGTATTTAAGAAAGACCGTCGAGCCGCTGCCGTCTAAATAAGGCCAGATCACACGAGATGTGGCGTCATTACTAATCAACCAACGTCTTACTAGTGTTGGAATTCACACCGGAAAATTTTGAATATCAATTTTCTTTTATTTCGTTTGTGGAATATCTATCATCGTATAAAACAATAATATTTATTTAAACTTACTGGTGATAATCCGGAATCCCTAAATAAAAATTTAGTCATATGCGGAATGCCAGAGTGTTGCGGCATCAGGCTGATTTTTTATTGTGGGATTCCAAATTATCACCAGTGAGTTTAAATAGTTGTTCTTATTTTCTAAGATGATAGTTATTCCACAAACAAAATAAAAGAAAATTGTTATTCAAAATTTTCCGGTGTGAATTCCAACACAAGTGAGAAGTCGGTCGACTAGTGATGACGTCCTCTAGCCTTGTGTATTTCGATGATAGCAGTCGGGCACATAAAATACTTACAAACGGTCGACCGTCTGTGCGTCTTTACAAATTGGCCTAGAGTCCACAAGTTAAGGGGGCACAGGACCTTCAACCTTAGAAAAAATCAGTTTTCGGTTTTTGTTTATTCTGAATGTTTTAAAATTTCTCAACAATAGGAAAAAACAAACATTAAAAAATCTGCGATATTTCTTGAGTTATAATCATTTATAGACGGTGAGTATAATTGAAGGTCCGTAGATATTGAAATTTTAAAAAGCGTTTTCTCAGATTAGTAAATTTGGAATTTGCGCGCACTGTTACTTTTAACCCTTTCAGGGGCAAGGTACTGCTATTCGCAAAATGCTGAAATAAGTGAATGACACCAGAATCTATAAACTAATTTATTTCAAAATAGCCAAAAGCTTTTCATCACGTACTTAATAAAAGGAATTTTTCAATGCAATATACTGGTGCCAATGTGGCATTTAAGAATTAAAATCTGGTGGTCCAAAAATTAACCATCGCCCTTGATGAGGTTAAACTATGAAAGCAACAGCATAAAAAAATTAATTAGATATGCGTTTCTTTACAGTCCAAAAAACCAAATATAATAATAAACCAAAAAAATACATACTTTGGTTATTTATTTATTTTTTAATTTGAAAAACTTGAATTTTTTTTTAATTTTTGAACTTTTTTTTCTTTTGTGCTAAAATTAAATTTTAAACAAAATGTTTTGAGCATATTTTGGTTTTAAATTAGAAGTAGGTGTGTTATGATTCTGTTTTGTTCAACAATTGTTTTCTATATGCATAATTTAGAGTTTTATCATTCACGCAGCACTTAATCATGCATTAGTGAGATGAATTTTTCAATTTAAAATTTAAGTATTCATTTTGTACGTACAACATTTATTTTTCTGGATAATGTAGTTACGGATATAGACTTTAGGCAGAAAGGTAAAAAAAATAAGATCTTAATTGCATATTGTTTGTGTTTTGGTACTTTGAAAAAGGCGATGTGTTTGATTGTTTCGACAAACTCAAAGTTCCCGTGCACCCTTAAGAATGACAGCAATATACATTTTGAAAGATTTTTTATTGTTCACACGTTTGGTTAGACTGATGTTTTTAGAAACCGGACAAAAGTTAGAAATGTCTTTTTTATGGACGCAGAACGTACATTTAGGATCTGCAGTGATCATAGACAAACTTCATGCATTAACAGATTCATGTTTGCTGAGGGTTATGTTTCCACTCTATCTTTCTTTTCTTCTTTCTTTTTTCCCTCTATTAATGCAGAATTATATAGTGCACATATCTTTTGTTAGTGCAGTAAATATTTTTAGGTGCTTCCACAATCAGTGCGCGAACCACAAAACTGATTATGCTATTTTTTTCACAGCAAGATGGTGACCATTATTTAGCAATTGGTAAGTTTTCTCTTAAATAAATTAAAGAGTTTATAAATTTAAAGCAATTAATCTGTAATACAATCAAATTGAAATCAACTGGTGTATTTAAAAGAAAAATTAAGTTTATGATAAGTAAGCTAATATAAACCTAAAGATGTAGTAGTGCAGCATAAAAATTAAAATGGGCTGTTTATCCATTGTTAAATTATCTCACATGTTATATAGTACTTACATATTATCGTGGCCAGACTGCGCCAGCAATGGTGCCGGAAATATTAAATGTATAACTCTTATTTATTTATGTAATTTGTGGTGTTTATTTAATTTGCGGTATATAACTATTATTATGAGTATAAAAACATATTTTCAAAGCGAAATGCAGTGTAGGGTTTGAGAAATTATTTGCCCGTATTTTCACACGTCCTTTACTGTTGCTAATAAAAATATTACAGATAATATGAATCTCTAAAACAAGCCCTTTACATCTTCAAACAAGAAATTAAAAAAACTAACCTCAAACACGATTAATTTATGTGATGTATAATTTCCATAAATACTTAATACATCTATCGAGAAATTTCTTACGCATTTAATTTATATTTTTAATAATGTTTCACAGTCTACCATACAAATTGATGCAATCTCTAAACATATAGAAAAATATCTTGAGAACTTAAGCCAATATTTCGTGGCCAGATATGTGTCTTAAGATGTTTTAATATTTCATGTTAAAAGCTAAAGATAATTTTGCTAATGGAAAGCTTAAGAGATGAAAAGTTTGTTTAAAAGTAAGACTTATTAATATTTATGAAAATATATTTTTCACTTTTGGCAAAAGTTTAAATGTTAACGTTTCATTCACAAAAGGCAATTTAATAAATTAAATTACAAGTTTCTTAAAAACATCATTTTAACTAATGGCTTTCTAAATTTGTTGATCCTATATTTTAAAATTTGTCTGAGAAGAGTCATTTAAAGAAAATATTTTTTTCTGCTAAGAAATTTCTTATAACGCGGTTTTTATCGTAATTATATGTCCGTCAATCTTCTTGGTTGATCCAATTATTAAGAAAAAGAAGCGTTCTATAGTAGCAGGCATTCTAAATGCAAAGAAAATATTATAATTAAAGTAAATAATAAAGTAAGTTTACAGTAATCATAAGAATTAAGAATTATGCATTCAAATAAATATGAAAATTGCTTTATGCAATATCCATTTTTTAATCTTAATAAAAAAAAAATGCTTAGCAAACATGAAAAATGCTGAAGTTAAAAGGCAAATACACTTTTGTACCTAGTTGCGTTTTGCTCTTTAATTTCTTATCTAAATTGAAACACTTCAGGCTATTCTATAACGAACGACTGAATCCCTTATCTCTAAAGAATTTCTCTTACCACTGGACTAATGAGGAATTGAGCTACAGTTTTAAACACAAATTCTTGGATGTTTGGAAGTATTTGCATCTTCCCTATTTGACTTTTTTCATAGGTGCCAACGTTTGCGCGTTTTTCTCCTACCGCTATTTTTAAACTGAAAAAATTGCCTTATTTTATCACCAAAAAATTAGCTTTAAATAAGGAAAATTTTTCTGTTGAAAAATAGAGGTATGAAAAAAGCGTAATATTTAGCATATATCATACCTGCCAACTTGTACGGATTTTTGCTACCACTAAAATTTAACAGAAATTTCTGCCTTGTTTAATTATCAACATTCATTGCAATTCGGCGATTGAATAAGGCAACATTTTCTATTAAATTTTAGAGGTAGCAAAAATCCGTACAAGTTGGCAGCTATGATATATGCTTTTTTCACTGTCCACAACGATTTTTCTTTTTGGTCATATACCTCATCGGCCAAGGGAATTCGAAGTTTGCGCGCCACTTGGGAATTAAAAGCTGATATCCTCTCTGGAGAGAATTCTACTCAGTGGTGAGAAATAGTGCGTTAAGAAATTATAAGACGACTTTGATTTTGAAAATTATGAAGTAAATAAAGTTTCTAATTATAGTTTAACAACATGAGGTATCAAAATGCAACAAATTTATTAAAATTAGTTTGCAATAATTTTGATTAATGCAATAAATATGTATGTTAACAAAAATATAAGCAATGATTGTAAAATACACTCTAAACAAATTATAAGACCACTTGTCTAAAAACAAAAATAATATGTAAATTGAAACATATTGGTCATCCATTTTTCCTTATAACCTCAAACACTCTGTTTTTCATAGAAGTGAGCAGGTGATTAAGAAATATAATGCCATTCTTTTGCAATGGCTACTTCTAGTGCATTGGCAGATAAAAACTGTTTATTATTAGCATAAACTTTGCGACTTAATACGCCCAAAGATTTTCCATAGGGTTCAAGTCTGGACTTCGACTTGGGCATGAGAAAACATGATTTTTTTTTTCTTTTTTAAACCATTGCTGGGTGGATTTAGTGATATGGCAAGAAATTTTTTCCTGCTGAAACATCCAGTTAGCACAACCTAAAAAAGGTCCAAACGATATCAAATGATCATATAACATAGCCTGATATGGCGCAGAGTTCATATGTCCCAAATTTCGTGTTAAATCGCACAATCCATCATCACTAAATGATCCCCAAACCATTACTGATCCTCCTCCCATTTGTCGACAAGAAGCATTGCTTCGGTTCCTTCCTCAAATCATACCAATAGTGTTTATAACCATCCGGACCGCCAAGATTAATTTTTTTCATCTGTAAATATTGCTTATTTCAATTTCTTGTCCCATGACATGACATTTTTAGCCAATTTCAATCTTTCTTCTTCATTACGAGGGTGTATCAATAAGTTTTTGCCCTCATATTGAAATATTTGAGTGAAATTTGTGAAGTTACTACATTGTATTAGTCATTTTCTATATAGTCACTGTGCACAGTAACACATTTCTGCAAACGGTATTTCAAAGAGATGGGGTGGTTGTATTCCAGGAGGCGCGATAGTAGACCTAAAGGGGGTTATTTTTCTAATTTTTGCCGACCCCACATGTGACATATTATTGGAAAGGCCTGTGACTACTTATTCATGCTATGCACCTACCGAGCCCCTCACCCCAAATTTGCCCCCCGGGGGCATGAATGATGTCCGCAAAATTTAGAAATTTTACCCCCTCGGGGGCAAATTTGGACGGAGTGGCTCTGGAGGTGCATAGCATGAATAAGTGATCACAGGCTTTTCCAACAATATGTCACATGTGGGGGTCGCAAAAATTAGAAAAATGACCCCATTTGGGTCTACTATCGCGCTTCCTAAAATACATCCTCCCCCCTGTCTTTGAAATACCATTTGCAGAAATGTGTTACTGTGCACGGTGACTACATAGAAAAGAACTAATACAATGTAGCAATTTCATAAATTTCACTCAATTATTTCTATGTGAGGGCAAAAACCTATTGATACATCCTCGTATGTTTCGTTAATATCGGTGGTGTGGTGGTGTTATTAATGAAAGCCGACTATCTCCACGAGGGGTATAGGCCGAACGGTTCGAAATTTTTCGAGTTGAAAGAACTTTTTTAATTGATAATCAGACTATTTTTTTATCATACCATGCTGTCAAAATTCGTTTTCTCCCAGATTGTTTAATTTTATCTGAATGCTTTTTTCTAATTATTTCATTGTGAATGGCAGTTTTAGAATGCTTCATTAATCGAGCTATTTCTCGTTCCGATTTACCAGCACACTTATAAAACCAAATTCTTCTTACTTCGGTCGCAGACAACTCTTTACCCCGCGGTATCTTGAAATTTATCATAAATAACACTATCTAAACCTGCACCTTTGGTTCTCGGAAATACTTTCAGGATACGCGTACGTTTTATAATGATTCTGATGGGACGCATAATATGCTAATTTCTTCAGGTGGTCTTATAATTTCTTAACAGTCATCTTATTTGCATTTTGAACAAATTAGAAGATTTTGATAAAACGTAACTAAAATTCCAATGTAGCAATTATAACAGAAAATGTTCTACGATCAATTTTAAATACACACGCTAAACATTTGCATATTGTGTCTTCTTCTTCAGAAGTGCACTAATTCGTTAGTGGCCTTATAATTTCTGAACGCACTGTACTAAGAACACTGCAAATTGAAGTGTCTGAAATTCAGACACTTAAGTGTCTGAAACGGAGTGTTCAATTTTCAGACATTTTAAAATGTCTGAATTTTTTCAGACACTTCAAACGTCTGAATTTCAGACACTTCAAACGTCTTAATTGCAACCATTTTTTAAGCATTATACGCAGCCATGTTTGACCACGTTGAATCCTAGAAAAAATTTTGGCCATGGTCCTGCCCCCTCCACCCCCATACACTGCGATTTTAGGGGCTCTGAAAGTTGGTAAGCAATTTTCTTAAAGCTGATAATTTAAATATTTTTCAACAATGTACATTATAATCAGTATTTTGAACTTCTAGAGTAGAATACGATTAAAAACTACAATATATATATATATATATATATATATATATATAAATGCAATAAAACCTCTCAATAGGAGTTTCAAGGGAATTTATCCACCATTCGTTGCCGAGGTGCATGTGATTGAGAGGTTTTACTGTATTTAGATTTTTTTTTTTTAGTTTTTAATCTTAGTCGGCCTTAAATGTTCAAGATTTTTATTATAATCGGCCCACTATCGAAAAAATTTAAAATATAAGCTTTACAATAATTGCATATCTAATTCGGGGCCCCTAAAATTGTAGGGAGGGAGTAGGGGACACCGCCCAGTTCGCCCATGCTTCAATCAAATCCTTCTTCTGCAAAAAATCCAACCCTGCATTATGTTCGCTAAATAGAGATGTCCGGTATTCGGAAGTGTTCGTTATGGAGACTAATGGACATTCCCTAATACCGGACAGCTCTATTTAACAAAAACTTTTTAAAAGCAAAACGCATGCACATTTGTTTATTTTTACCTAAAAAAAAACCCAGACATGTCTGAATCATTGGTCGGCACCAAAATCCTCTCTGTAAAAAATAATAGTTGATTCTTATAGATTTTAATCTTCTAAATAAAAATATGGTAACGAAATTACTGTATCACGTACCATTTTTTTGGTAGGAGAGTTTTGCTTTTAAATTTAAAATTAAGATATTTTATATCTTGCTAAAACATGAGTGAAATTTTTTTAAACCGTAAAATATAGATAATAATAGGTAAATTACCTGCAAATAAATGTATAAAAACGATTACCAGATTTACAGTGGCATAAGGAATGAAAATATAATAGTGGATAGCAAAAAGTAAATTCGGACACGAAAAAGGGAGGGGGGATAAAAAAAAAATGCTCTACACAAGTATCAACAAATAAAATTTCCATGCTATATTTTGTCACTTTGATATCTAAAACAGTCAAAACATTTCTTTCATAATTTAAATTTTATCTAGCATTGCAAATTAATATAATAATCATTCCATATTATTATTAACATATTTAGACACTTTACATATTTAGTTTGCAGGGAGAAAAATTTAAATTTTTTTTACCGACCAGTGATTATCGAACAAATTCCACAGTCCTATAGTGTCCACTATTGAAGGCAGGTCCTTTACGGTATTCGGATAAATATATATTTTTTGTTTCTAATCTTATCCTGTTCTAAAAGTTCGAAATACTCATTATAAACAGAGCAATGTCGAAAGAGATTTAAAATATCAGCGTTACAAAATTGCACAAAAATTCCCCCCGCCCCTTCAGAAAAAAAGAAAATTAATATCATTTAAAAATTAAATTCTTCTTTAAAATTTATATTGTTACATAGACAAGTTTTTTATACATCAGATGAGAACCTCAAAAGCTATTTATTTAATAATAAATAAAAAATAAATAGATATTCTATTTTAAATAACATGCAGAAAAAATTACTTCAAATTTTTAAACTTCTTTCGTCTTAAACATACATTTTAATATCTAATTGTCATTTTTTTTAAATATTTCATGTAAGTGATGATAAATAAAATGATAAAAACGGCAATTTTAATCAAAACTAATTATGAAAGTAAATGTATATAACTCTAGCTTTTTAAATTTCAAATTTATTTTTTGCTAAAAATAATTAAGAATCAATATTAAAATTGATTTCAAATGAAATATATATGTATATCTTTAAGGATTTTTAAGTTACAGTAACATGCATAATTACATGAATGTAAGAATATATATTTCTAGAATTAGCTGTTTTTTCGCAAACAGATTCAAACCTTACTTATATTTCATGCAATATTTTATGTGGTACTATAAACAATATATCAAAACCACTTACTGTTATCGATATCCTTGCCTTGATTTAAAATAACTGTCATAGTGAAAGAGTAACAAAATACTTGCAGCTTTTTAAAAGAAACCCCTTCATATATCCTACTAGTCGTGTTAAAATAATGAAAATTTTCCATTCTTAAAACACAACCCGTGGGACTAGTTTTTAAGTCTGGGGCTAGTTCTTATTCACAAAGTTCTGACGAGTTGAATAACCTTATATTATCGACGAAAAACAATAAAAAGTAATACTATCTCTGTTGCACGCTCTTTGTAGAATTCTTGGATGTAATTTTCAAGTGTTTCTTTTCCGTTGTTGTATAAAAATCTGAAACACATATGATTCACGCAGAAATCCAAAATGCAAGAAACTTCTAAATATAACACTTCTAGAAATGACGCAGCCACAGTAGAATTATAATGACAAAACTTTTCCCAGTAAAAAATAGGATCGGATAAAGATGTGAACTGTTGGAAAACGTTTACATTTGAAAGCGACATTGGACTCTTGAACTCGAATTCGGCTGACAAAGGGAAAAAAAGAGTCAGCATTACGTCAGTCATTACGTCAGCATACGGTTTACAGTATGATAAGTTCATTAAAACGTTTTTATTAGCGGGAAATGGAACGTTGTATAAGAAGAAATCAGAAGCATTTTACTTTCTTTATTTGGCATTTTTCGTAATGCTTACACTTATAAATTATCTGAATATAATTATTACAGTTTTTATACTTTCAGGCAGAGGGTGAAAAACATATGATAAATTTAAAAAATCGTCCTAACGCTTCTAAATAATACATTTATTATGCATAATCACAGACAGGAGGGCGGTTGCAGGCCATTTCCCTTCCCTGTATTTTGAAATTTACTGAATTAAATTGTCTTTATATTTAAAAATAATAATAAAATTTATTCTTCCAAATTATTACATAATTAAAGACTAAGACAAAAAGGAACTAATAAATTTTTGTAAGAGAAACATCTCCCCCCTCCCTTCCTAAACCACTAATAGAAATATTTTTTTAATTATTTCTTTTTGACGTTCATATATTTTAATTTATCTTAAATTGGAAGATAAGGGGTGTTCATAAGGGCAATACCCCCCACCAGAAGGAAAGACATGTTCTGCATTTTGAAAAATGTTGTTAGAAATTTATTTTTGAATATTTAATGCTTCTTACTTCTTAATTTTTTTATATTTATTTTATATAAAAATTCTTGTACGAGGTGTTCTGACAAAAGATTCTTAGTTTAACTTATTTCATGTTTATATTTTGCATTTTAGTTAGGCGAACTAGGCAGGGGACTCCAGGCACATCTGTTCAACCTTTCCCCTCCATACATTTTTTTTTCTGAGAGCAATCATATCTCTTTGTATTTAGGGAGCGGCCTTTACATATACAGATGAGAGGAAGTAGTTTTTGAGAAACTTTATATTTTATGAAAAGTTTCTTTAGCTTGTACTTTTGCACCAAACATAATTTAGTTCGAAAGTTAGTAAACGGGCATTTACAATTTTGGCAGACGTCCTCATGGTCAAATCAAGCTGCTTATTTTTTACACTAATACCAAATTTAGTAAATGGCAATACATTTCATCCATTCGAAAACATTTTCTGATGGTGCTGCCAGATATATTGCGATACAATTGCATATTAGGACACCAGAAGCGAAGGGGTATAAGTCACAAAATTGAAAAAACTGAGATAAGTACACAGGCTATCTGGAAATATTGCTATTTGTTTTATGATTGCTCTCAGTAAAAAAAAAAAAAAGGTATGGAGGGGAAACGTTGGACAGATGTGCCTGGAGTCCCTTGCCTAGTTCGCCAAACTAAAACGCAAAATATAAGAGATTTTCTAATTATCTGTTGCGTTCCAGAGGTCAACTACTCAAGCTCTATAAATTACTTAACCTCCTTAATCTCTACTTAAAATTTAAAAAATATATTGTACTCCACTTTTCTTCCACAGTTATTGAAATAAGAGTTCAAACACCCCTATGAAATTAGGAACAGTTTCATATTTTAAGTCAGACACATACTATTGATGTTCATCTTTAAATTCATTTTACTCCAAATCTAAAGTTTGTCACTTGTATCCCTTGGCCTCTGGGGTCCTCATATACAATCATCGTTTCATCATATTTATAGTATGATACAATTGTATTACATTCAGACATATAAGTGTCTGAATTTCTACATGTCTTAATTTCAGACACATGATCATTATTCAGACATTTTTCTTAGTTCATTTATACCATGATCACAGTAAGACACCTAAGTGCCTTAAATTTAGACACTTATGATGTCTGAAAATTCATATTCAGACGTTTAAGTGTCTGAATTTCTTTTTCAGTCACATATGTGTCTGAATTTAAGACGCCTCTATTTGCAGTGAAATTGAGTTATAAATTTAAACTTTTTATTTTCCAAAGTTCTTACGTCCGCCCTTATTGTTTTCTTCAAAACCCTTGACTTTTTGTCCCTCAACCTTCCCTCTGAAAAGCCTAGTTCATTCCAATTTCGCGCACCACCGTAACGTTTATGGTCTAAGAGGAAACTGAATTATAGGTCACTTTTCTCGAGAGAATTTCTTTGATCACCAAAGCTTCAGGAAACATTGATCTGTAAAATTTTTGTTTCTGTTTGATAAATCGAAATTGTTGCAATATAATGCAAAAATTATTGCTTCACTAAGCTACTGGCAACATCGAGCTGTAAAATAAATTTTTCTGCTTCATAAATCATAGTTCTTACAACGTAATGAGAGAAATGTTGATTTTTAAGTATAATATAATTTTCAAAATCTTACCGTAAAAAATCTGTTGGTTGTCTTTTAATGCGTTTATAAAAGTTCATTTTCCCACTCGACAACGGAATTGTATTAACCCTTTGCACTCGAGAGCGTTTCCAGGTGTCCCGCGGATATTAGGGCTCCGAATGCTCTGGACACCAGTAAATTCTTACTGTTTATTTAGATATGTTTAATCGCCGATAATTCTGCCATTAGGTAAGGCGAAGAAAATTACTTTAAAAAACTGGTGAAACTTGTATCCAGAGCATTTGGAGACTCTACGGGAGCCGAGTTGTGAGTAAGCGTCACCGCTCGACGGCAAAGGGTTAAAAGCTTATACACACAATATATTGATATCCTAGTTATTAAAACTTGCACAGATATTTCCGTTAGTGTGAAAGAAAAACTTTATATTAGACAATACCGTATTGAACATTTTATGCTAAAATACAAAAAAGAAATCACATGAGATTGAAGCTCCAATGCTATATAAGACTCAAGAATCATAACAAAATGATCAACTGCTGGAAATTTCTATTAGTAAAAATTCATAAATCAAAAACTAAAAATATGCCTTTTATTTCACTTTTTAATATCAATTTCTTTAAAGCAAAATTAAAAACTGTTTATGACTTCCGTTTTTCTTTCTGTCTGGCCTTGCTCTAACTAATGTAAATATACCTGCATTGACAAATAATTTTTATATGTTCACTATAGAATGTCCGCTATTGAAAATAAGATGTGCAGTATTTACAGTTCGTTTACATGGAAACGCAAAATAATTCTGATACTTTATGATCTATAGAGAAAAATCAATTGTTAGAATTGATAATCCTTATTTATCCATATCTATATCCCATGTAGATCTGATCCATAGATATCCATAATCTATATCTGATGCTCTTTTTATTTAAATTGCTTATTTAGATATATCTTCTTGTTCTATGAAAAAAATGAAATTTCTTAACAATATTATATTAGTTTTGAAAATTGTTCCATAATCTATATCGGATGCATGATTTTTCGCTGTATTTTATGAAACAATAGCAAATATAGCATTTCTTGTACATTCATAGAAAAAACGGATATGACCACACCTTACTCTGCAGCTGTTATCCCTTTTTGTTCTGTGAAAAAAAAAATAATTTCTTAACAATATTATATTAGTTTTTAAAATTGTTCCATAATCTGTATCTGATGGTCTTTTTATTTAAATTGCTTATTTAGATATCTCTTTTTGTTCTATGAAAAAAATGAAATTTCTTAACAATATTCTATTAGTTTTGAAAACTGTTCCATAATCTATATCTGACGCACGATTTGGCGCTGTATTTTATGAGACAATAGCGAATATAGCATTTCTTGTAAATTCGCAGAAAAAACGGATATGCCCCCAAATTAACTCTGCAGCGATTATCTCTTTTTGTTCTGTGAAAAAAAAATTCTTTACAATATTATATTAGTTTTAAAAATTATTCCACAATCTGTATCTGATGCAATTTTTATTTAAATTGCTTATTTAGATATCTCTTTTGTTCTAAGAAAAAATGAAATTTCTTAACACTAGAACGCCCTGAAATTTTGCTCAAGTTTCTTAAAAGTATTTGACACCAGAATTTTTATGTAAAATTATTTAATTGATTTACTTAACGTAGATCTGCGTCGTTTGAATTTAACTTATTTTATGAAATTTTTTTCTGGTTCCAATTGATATTTAATTACATGGTCGGAGTCGAATTGACTCCTTCTGGGCGTTCTAGTTAACAATATTTTATTAGTTTTGAAAACTGTTCCATAATCTATATCTGATGCATGATTGTTCGCTGTATTTTTTTGAAGCAATATCAGATATAGCATTTCTTGCACATTCGTAGAAAAAAGGATATACCTCCATATTAAATCTAGAGCGATTATCTCTTTTTGTTTTCTGAAAAAAATTAATTTCTTAACAGTATTATATTAGTTTTGAAAATTGTTCCATAATCTATATCTGATCCCTGATATTTCGCTGTATTTTATGAAACAATAGCAAATATAGCATTTCTTGTAAATTCATAGAAAAAACGGATATACCTCCACATTAACTCTGCACCGATTATCTCCTTTTGTTCTATGAAAAAAGGAAATTTCTTAACAATATTATATTATTTTCGAAAACCGTTCTATAATCTATATCTGATGCATGATTTTTCGCTTTATTTTATGAAACAATAGAAAATATAAAATTTCTTGTACATTCGTAGAAAAAACGGATATACCTCTGTATTAACTCTGCAGCTATTATCCCTTTTTGTTCTATAGAGAAAATGAAATTTCTTAACAATATTATATTAGTTTTGAAAATTGTTCCATAATCTATATCTGATGCATGATTTTTCGCCTTATTTTGTGAAACAATAGCAAATATAGAATTTCTTGTACATTTATAGAAAAAAACATATACCCCATATTAACTCTGCAGAAAAGTATCGTATAAAAATTGACTGGTACAAACCAATTACTAATAACATCTCTTAATTAATGTTACACTTAAATTTTGCTTAGGGATCTTCTACATATAGATATTGTATGGCCATTTAAAATTTCTAATACTAGTAGATAAATTTGACATAATATTTTTTTCGATACCTTTTACCGTCAAATATAAAACGGGAAGTCATTCAGCAAGTAGATGAGGTATTACGCAGGTTTAACTTTTGCAACTCCATATGTTAGATTATGTTTTTAACGTTGTAAAACAGGTTTCAATACGGCTAGTATTTCTATCATGATTTTAAAACTAATTCGCGAAATGAGCTACAAATTTGAATTTGCATATTTAAATCTTCTAGGAATCGATTTCTGTTTTTTTCTTAAATCATATGATATATTTCATATTTGTTTCGAAAAATAATTTCAAAGAATATAGTTTCCGAAACTTCATATTCAAGAAAGAAATATAAATATCATTATTTCGCTTCATTTTTCTTTATTTTTATTATGTATTTTTTCTTAAGTTTTTTTTTTCCTAGTTTAAAATTTTATGATAAATCTGCAAAATGCTCAATTTTAAATTATTCAATTATGATTAAATTATTCAATTATTGCATGATGTTTCAAACTAATAATTATAAAAAATAGTGGCGCATTCTGTATAAACATTTTCACATCAAAATTACTATGAAATGTATAATGCTAATGCAGAATTAATGGAATTCGTTATTTATTTTATTAAAATATAGACTGAATAGTTCTAGAAAATTAATTCTATTCAAACCAATATCATTTAAAAACCGAAATGTTATTTTCATTTTATGCCGTTTATTTTTTTGTAAATCTTTTACATTTATTTAAACATTCATTCTTTAGAACCACTTTTTTATACTTCCGCAATCCATATAAGTTGTTTAACATATTTTAACAGTGAAGGTTTACCGATTTATTTGTAAAGTCGTGGAAAAAAGAAAAGCAGACACCCCTACTAACTGCTAAACAAATTATCGTAGAAGAAAGTTTCTGGTACCGAACGATTGGAAATAAAGTCTACTTTTAAAAGATGTATATAAAATTTACTTAGGGGGGCATATACATATTAAAACGAAACCAAACTTCATTTTTTTCAATAGCAATACCGAATTTTAACGAGATATTTCAAATCTTCGGTTCAAACTATGCCTAGAAACCAAATTTCAAGTCATTTGAGTGATAAGTTTTTCAATTATAAACATTCAAAATTTAATACTTCTAATGTTAAATTACATTTTCATATTTTTATTTATATCTCCTGAAATTATGCTCCTAATGTACTAATTTTTTGTGTAGCAATAATTCTAATATAATCAAACATAAATACGCTGAATTTGCAATTGTTATAATTTTATGATATGAATTATCAATTATGAAATTAATATTCTAAAAAATTATGAATTGCAACCTACAATTTTTTTGATGGATTTGTCCTACTGTATGGAAATCCAAACTTTCACAATTTTCTTCCAAGTAGTTTTCAATTTATGCTTAAAAAAGGCAAAATGATAGTTTAAGGGATTTCTTTGATAGAAGTGAGTAGATATTTTGAAATTTCTTCTGCTGTTATGTCTTCTAACCGGCTTCATTGACTTTTTGAGTTGTGCTTAAGGAGCTTTGATCAAGAAGGGGGCTCTCTCGGTAAACAATCGAGTACCGAAATTTAATTTGGATACAGCCCTTAAAATTCGCTCGTTTTAAAATAATTATTTTCTCGGAAACTTATGGTACGAATTGCATAAAAATTTGTTTTTAGGCTAATTGAAGGGTGTAGAGTTAATTTATACTGTCAGAATTGTGTACTGCTATTGAAAAAAAAAAAAAAAAAACAAAGTTATGGTTCGTTTTAATATGTAGATGGCCCCCTAAGCAAAAATTTTCTATGCATCATTTAAAAGTAGGCTTTTTACCCAATCGTTCGGTACCAATAACTTCCTACTACGATAATTTGTTGAGGAGTTAGTAGGGGTGATTTTTTTTTCCACGACTGTAAGTCTAATATTCACGTCCCAGTTGAACTGCTTTCAATCTCATTCCATTTTGCGAAAGTTTTAAACAACATTATATGAAGAATTGTACGTTTCTTTTTGTATTCGTTCTCACAAAGGATATCCTAATTTTTCCATACGTTAGATTTTCCGATCGCCAGAGATTTTCTTGCTAATAGAAAAAACTTAATTTGAATTAGATTTACAGTGTTGCTTTCAACTTTATTTGTAAGTAGCGAAATATGGCAGTTTTTTAAAGCTTCGCGATTCTATTCTGGTTTACAAAAGTTATTAATAATGACTATCTGCATGAATATTCAGAGATATGAAAGCATGCTTGCCAACTTTCCCCTAAACTTCCGTAAAATGCAAGTTAAATTGACCCAGGTTAAACACGTTTCGAATCAGAAATTTACTAAAGAAATTAATTCAAATAGATTTCATAGAGAAACATGATTTTAAATATATAATGATACATCAAATAAATTTTCTGGTTAGTAACGCGCATAATCTGGGTCAACTTAACTCACATTTTACAGAAGTTTCGTTCAGTGTTGGCGAGCATGTGAAAGGCAGACTGATCTGTGATACAAACTAACACTCAACTACTGTCACATAAATTGTTGCATAGTTACTGCGAGAGGTCTCTGAGGCCGCTTGACCACAAGATGAATAAAAGGGTTAATTAACTCGTAATGTAGTGTTCCTATAATAAATTTTATGTACAGGATGTTCATAATCCAAATTTACCTATACAGAGGTCTCTGGCAGCCAGCAGCGTGCGAAGAGAAAACTGCACCCGGGCAAAGTTTCAATTTGGCGCCCCTTCCCCCCAACTTTTCTTTGTGACAGGTGTCACAAAATTAAAAAGTGCAGAAACAGAAACAAATTTTACAGAATACATATTTCGCGTTTATTTTGAAACATTAGGTTTAATTTTAATTTATAAATTTCAAAAATCTAAATAACATAAGAGAAAATTGCACTTATATTTTGGCAAAGAGGATCTGTAAAATGGGTGTAGTAAAAATGTACTGTCTAATAGTACAGTATAAAAGTTTAGAATTTTTTTATATTCCAAGAAAAAAAACCCATGCCATTTTAAGAGTATATGTTTTTGTCACAAACACAGACTCAGAAAACAGAGGGTTAACAAAAGAGATTAAGACAAAGACCCAAGACAAGTTTTGAAAAGAAATAAGTTTTTATTCATAAATTTGTATTTCTGCGCGTGTTTGGGGGGGTGGGGGGGGGAGGGCCAATGCAATAACTTTGAAACGAAAAATATACATACTTCCATTAGGAAAAAAATTCCAAATATGTAAATATACAATTTTTTTCTAAAAAAAGAAGAAAAAAAGAGGTTTGTGATATAAATTTGGCACCCTATCAAATGCCTCGCCGGAGGCGGCTGCTCCCTTCGCCCCCCACTTTGTACGGCGGTGCTGGAAACAGTACTAGAGCACCAAATTAAACAAAATTTCTCAACTACTTAATTATTTATGCATGTATACAACATAGTGCAATTGCTGTCAATGTATGTACTGATGTGTCCTTGTGAGTTTCAGAGTCAAAAACAGCAAACTGAATTTATTTTTCTGTATGTTATTAACTGTTTTAAAAATATTGTCATTGTTAATGTATCTCACCATATGCGGTGGATTTGAGTCTCCCCCCCCCCGATTGCACTTATACTCTAAAGCGAAAGCTGGGTTCCCGGGGCGGTCATCCCTGTCATCCCTGTACACTGTTAGAAATCTGCAGAAAACTGTAAAGTCATTCGACAGTTTAAAAAAATAACTGATACTTGACCACAATGCTAAGCGTATCAGACCCTATTATTAACAATATTGTGTGGAAGAATAAATATAAATTACGGTTATGTAACCGTTTTCATTAAAACCGGCCGAATGAATGGGGAGTTTGCCGCAAATGTTTAACAGCGTAGTTAAACTGAAACTAGCAAGTTAAATTTTGAAATTTGAAAAAAGCAGAAGTGTATATTAGCAGTTACAGTTTCCAAGAATGAATTTATGCTAAGGACTATTTGCCTTTTTAAAATCAGTAAAAAAGTTATGATGCATATTTTAACAATTACATTTTATTGATTATTTTGTACATTTCACATTTAGATTCCAAATGATTTACTTTCAATCTGCTTCAGATATGTAAAGGATTTGAATAAGTTTTTAACAAGAACGTAACAAGTATTTCCCATTCACTCTCACAAAAGACTATTATTATTTTATTTTTGTACATTAGATATTCTAATTGGTATTACTTTTCTGATACAACATACATTCCTTTCTATTAATAAATATGATTTTAAGTGTCAAATGTTTTTATCTTTATTTTTTATTATTTTTGAAACTAGCAAAATGTGTCAGTTTCCTTAAAGCAAGCAGATTCTATTGAGGTTTCGAAAAGTTAGAAATAAAGAATATTCAATGAATATTCGGAGCTATGAAAGGCGGGGCGAATTAGATTTTGATATATCGTCGCATCAGAGCTACAGTAGGACATCTAGTAATAATAAAAAATGAGATATCTGACTTACTGCTACAAATAACTGTGTTTCCATCTAGTGGAACAACTTCTGAAACACTAAGTTATGTTTAATACTATTCAATACTCTTCCATTAGATGCAGACCCAGTTTTTTATAGCAGTAAGTCAGACATCTCATTTTCCATTATTACTAGATGTCCTAGTATCGCTCTGAGGCGACGATATATTAAAAGAGTCCTTAGTCCGGTTAAAATGTCCTACATCGAATTCCTACATGGATGTTCTTTTCCTTCTGTACTTCAAATGTTCTAATTGTCATGTCTTTACTTTTCTAAAAAACAATATCCGATCATAATGAAGGGTACGAATATTCTTTCCAACTGGACCTAAACATATTTAAGGCTGGAGTAGCACAGTTGACTTCAACTGTGCTACTCCAGCCTTAAATAAAAACAATATCCGAATTTAATATTAAATATGGTTTACAGTGCAAAACATGTTTCATCTTTTTATTATTCTAATGTAGCAGAATATGGTAATTTACTTAATTCTTCACAATTGTTTTCTCGTTTCCAAAAATTACGTAGCTTTCTCTACAAAATCTCACACAATTCTTTTTATTCTGTAAATTAGATATACTAATTTCCAAAGATTGTCTTGTCTAATAGAATAAATGCATATGTGTGTTATAAAATAAGATTTACAGTGTCAATTTTATAAAAATATATTTTTTTAAATATCAGAACATGGTAGTTTTATCAAGGATTCAAGATTCTATTCTATAAAAAAATAATTTTAATATTAAGTTTAATTTTCTTGAAATTCTAAAATATTGATGGTTATAACCAGTTCTTAAAATATTTTTCATATTATAGTGCGTCTCATAAGTATATGGACAAGAGATTTTTTGAAATAACAGCTCAAAATATGAAGCCATAATCACGAAAAAAATAATAAGCATATGGAATCATAATTTATGTTTGTTACAACAACGAAATACAGTATAGGTTTTACAGAATTTTTGTAAAAAAATAAAATTTAAAATAAGCTGTCCCAAAAATATATGGACAATGAAGAGAGTTGCTTTTATTTCCAGCATATCAAAAGAAATTGTATTTTCTGCTTACTGTACATGTGAAGTACCCACTGCGAAATATAAAATCACTGCTCATTCTTCAATTATAGAATAGTGGAAAAATGCCTCGCAACGTTCAATTCTCTGCTGCCGATATAGCTAAAATTAAGCGTTTAAAGACTCAAATGTTAAAATTCCTGATATTGCTAGACACATAAAGAGTAACAGATACGGAATTTGTGAAATTTTATCAAAAAGTGACAATGCAATTGCATAACAACGTTCAGGTCGACCAAAAAAAGCAAATCTATGACAAGCCAGAGAGATTTTTCGAGCAGTTTCAATCCAAAAGAAGTTTGTTCCGGAAATTTCGAAGACTTTAGCGTTTCCTATTACGAGATCTATTGTTCACCGTTGCATACAGGTATGAAAAATCCATAAATATCGCAGAACGAGCGCAGAATCTATGCTGAAAGTGCACAATAGAAATGCACGCGTTCTTTGAACTAAAAAACACACTCCTTGGGAAGATGAATTGTTAAGTGTTCCTTCAGTGACGAAAACAAAACGAATTTCGATGGCCCTAGTGACTGGGTATACCATCGGCATGATCTGCGACTTGAATCTCGGGCGTTCTTTAGTTGACAACAAGTAGGGGATTATCTCATCGTGTGGGGCGCAATTTGTTTCAATGGAACAACGGATATTGCTTTTCTTAATGGTCGACAGTGTCCTGAGGATTAATAAAATGTCCTTAAAAGCAATCTACTTCCATTTGGAAACATTTTAGGAAGGGAAAACTGAAAATCCCAAGAGAACAATGCGTCGATTCACACCTGCCACTCAACAACACATTTGTTTACGCAGAATCAAGTGACTGTTATAGACTGGCCAGCCAACAACCCAGACCTAAATGCATATGAAAACCTTTGGGGAGTACTTGCACGAGATTTGTACGCTCATGGTAGTCAGTAGTTTTCTACTATTCAGGAATTAAAGCAACAAGTAGAGCAGAATTGGGTCTCTTTACAGCTACACATTCTTCAAACATTATTTTGGACCATACTTGATAAGGTTTTTATGATAATTCAAAGGAATGTCTCGAAAATTTGAATTTAAATGCAAAATTCTCGAAAATCCATATATTTTTGGGACAGCCTATTTTGATTTTTATTTTTTTACAAAAATTCTGTAAAACCGATATTGTATTTCTTTGTTGTCACAAACTTGTATTATGATTACATATGCTTATTATTTTCTTCGTGATTATGGCTTGATTTTTTTAACTATTATTTCAAAAAGTCGCATGTCCATATACTTTTGGGACACACTATACCTCAATACGCATTAAATTAATTTTAATCTAAAAGCACCTTTTCAAACTAACAATAAAGATTATTATGCATTTGTTTAACATCTACATTTTATCTGTTCTTTTATACAGTTGATATTCGTGTCCCAGGTGACTTGCGTTCAATTTGCTTCAGATATACAAAAGCTTTGAATAAGGTTCTAGCGAGAATTCAACGTTCTTTCTCTACAAAATCTCACAAAAGACAATTTTTTTTATTCTGTAAATTAGATATACTAATTTCCAAAGATTGTCTTGTCTAATAGAATAAATGCATATGTGTATTATAAAATAAGATTTACAGTGTCAATTTTATAAAAATATATTTTTTGAAATATCAGAACATGGTAGTTTTATCAAAGCTTCGAGATTCTATTCTTGTTTCCAAAAATTAAGATAAAAGAATATTTTCATGAATATTTGATACAAGAAATGCAGAGTGAATTGGACTTTGATATATATTAAAAAGGTGTATTTTATATTAAGGAGGTTTTTATATTAAAGGCGTGATTATGCATATTTTAACATTTACACTTTATCGATTCTTATGTATATTTAATATTCAAATCCCAGCTTTTAATCTGATTCAGATCTGAAAAATCTTTTATTAAGATTATAATAAGAATATAACTTTTCTCTCACCATTCAATCTGACAAATGTATATCCTTTTCTTTCTGTAGGTTATATATTTTTATGCTCATAACTTTTCTTTTCTAAGAACAAAATACTTCCGGATCTTTTATTAAGTAAGATATATAATGTCAAAAATTTCATATCCTTTTATATTCGAAAATAGCAGAACATCACATTTTTTTATTACATTCTGGTTTAAAAAATTTAGGAATAAAAGCTTTATATATTCAGAAAAAGCAGGACGATTTCAGTTTTACCAGTTGGGCAGATTTTTTAAATTAAAATTGCTTTATTGCTACTACTATTTTAAATAGTATTATTAAAACGTATAATTCTACTTAAAAAAATACGTACCGACAATAAAAAGTACAGAAAAACCTAGTTTAACAACTTTATCAGGCCACTTTTGATAGGTTTTTAATTTCATATTTTTGTAAGAGTTAATTTTATCACAATCATGTTAATACCATAATTTTTTCTTCGACCCCTTTTCCCATCCCTTGAGAATATTTTTGGTAGAATCATCCATTGGTAGAGTTCATCTTATCAAAACTTGCAACTACAAAAGTTATAGATAATATGTAAATAGTGTAGTGATTGTCTCATTAAATTAACAACACACTATATTTTAAATTTTGACGTTATTTTTAATGAGACACGGGCGCGTTTCTTAAAGCTACCCAATACACAAGCATCTCTGAGGGTTACCAAAATTTTTATCACGCCCATGATACTTTTTATCGCCTTAGTGGTGGATTAATGGAGATATGATTTTTTTCTTCAACACCCCTTCGCCCCTTTTTTTTATTTATTTATGTTTTTTTTCTGTAAGAGTTTGTTCTAGCAAATACTTGTCAGTGTAAAAGTTGTGGATAATATTAAGAAGATTTATAACAAATTTAAGTGGATTTGATATCTTGCGAATTGACAAAGTTAAGATTTTCTTTCTTCTTAAAATTCTACTTTTGTATCATCTTCATGCCTTTTTTAATGATATCAATTATTTTTCATCCATAAACTTTTGCCATTTTTCCTAGAAGTAATAATAACACTAAACTGACTCTATATGTATCTTAATTAAGAAGTTATGGTTTTTTTCTATTTTCACAAAAACACTGCCCATTTCCACCCCGTTTATTCGATTTTGCACATTAACGAACTTGCCTTTGATTTTATGTATAAGTTTGGAAAAGATTTGTGCAGAATTATGGAAGTTACCGTGTCCATAAAAAAGTTATATCTATATATAAGTATATCATCATCATCAACAACAACAGTTTTCAATTCACTGCTGGATGTAGATCTCCACCAGAATTTTTCAATGTTTTCTGCCATCTGTCATCCAATTAACATGGGCCACTTTTCTGATTTCGTCACTCTATCGTACTTGAGGTTGTCTTCTTTGTTGTTTTACATCTCTGGGATACCATTGTAGGATATTTCTGCTCCATCTAGTGCCTTGTCTTCTTGCAATATAACCAAACTATTTTCATTTTAGCTGTTTAATTCTTTCAATGATGTCATAAACTTTCATCTGATTTCTTATCCAAGTTATTATCTTTCTGCCTCTTCTAGTTATTCCTAGCATACACCTTTCCATACTCCTCTGTGTTGTTTGTAATCTTTGTAGGATCCGTTTTGTTAGCGCCCATGTTTCTGCTTTATAAGTTACTGCAGGCAAAACACATTGATTAAAAACCTTTCTTTTCAAACAAAGAGGCATGTTACTCTTCAGAATAACGTTGTTCTCCCCAAAAGCACTCCATCCATTTGTTATTCTTCTACTGATTTCATGCATGATTCTGTTATTAGATGATACTGCCGTTCCGAGGTACAGAACACTTTGCACGTCTTTAATCTCAGTGTTGTTGTAGATGTTTTTCTTTTTTGATGCAAATGAATTGAACATCACCTTTGTCTTTTCGAAATTTATTCTTAATCCCACATTAATGCTAGCTTCTGCCAAAACTTTTAGCATATTTTCCCATTCTTCAGGGCTGTTAAAGAAAATTAAAATGTCTTCAGCGAACCGAAGATGTCTTAAATATTCCCCATTTATTTTAATCCCTTTGTTTTCCCATTTCAGCATCTTGAAAATATTTTCTAAGGTAGCTGCAAAAAGCTTAGATAAAATGGTGTCTCCTTCTCTTACGTCCCTACCAAGCTTGGTCTTTGCTTTTCTTTTGTCCAAACGGATGGTTGCTGTTTCTTTCTTGTAAATATTTTTAATGACAATATAGGTATATATATATGTGTAACAATAAAAAAAAATCGCCCTTTTATCTTAGTTAAATTATTCCAAATTATTATAATATCTATATTTATTACCTAACTTTAATAATATCTTAAATATATTTTCCCCATGCTTTAAATCCAGCGTATTTTATTATTCTAAAAACCTTAATCGATTCGTAACTTACTTCTTATAAACCCACTAAATCACTTTCTTTCATTTTATTCTAAGATAAATTCTTTTTTTTTCGAATGTATTTAATATTTTGTTCTATTGATGTTCCATATACCATAATTCCTTGCCAGCTCCCGTCAACATTCTGCTTACGTTATAAATCTACCGCTGAGAGTAAATAGTTAGCTCATCCTCGTCACACTTTCTCCACCCTCAGCTCCGGCGTTGTTCAATCGCTGACATAGCCTCCCCTCTCTTCCCCCCGTCCACTTCGCTGGATTAGCCTTGTTTTGGATCGGTATACTTACGTGTGTGTTTTTTGCATGTATTTATTCTGTTGCATTGACTGGGAGAGACTGATTTTTTACGATTATTGTTTTGCTTTAAAACCCGCTGTCACCTGGAGAGCTTTGTTTCCTGTATTTTCGTCAAGTTGTTCTAAAATTTAACATCTAGCTGTTAGCATTTACTACTTAGCAACGGCCCGAATATGGGTAGTATAATTGCTAGTGGAGTTGGTGCATTTTATGATCATCTAATAAATATTTGATGAATGTAAAGGCTTCAGTTGTTATTTTTCGGGGAAATTACCCAAGGATGTAGCCCTTATCTTCCACTCTGATCATGATTTCGCGAATGCAAAACTCTGATTTCTCGGTTGGAGTTAGATAACGAGTGTATGACTGCTGCTTAAGACCGATATGTTTCTATCATACTAGTGAATTCATATTATACTAGCTGACCCGCCCGGTGTTGCCCGGGCCCGTAATAATATTCTTAAATGAATCTGAAATTTTTTTCGCAGGTCCGTATAGAAGGGGGGGGGGCTATGGGTGGAGACAGTGCAAATTACCAGGGCCGACTCTTGTTCAGTTTCAATGTTGTGTAAATTCGCAGATTAAGTTTTTTAATTTTTATATGTCTCATACTTTTTTTTTATTCCAAATTGATGAATTTAATTAAAATTTAATTATATTTTCAATAATTTAATTTTTTATTTAAAATCTTTAGATGAAAAAGCAATTATAAATACATCATAAACTGTAATACTGAAAAAGATATAATAAAATTGTAAGCGAATATTACTATACAGATTTTTTTAAAAAGTACCATCCAGCAAATTTATTTTCTAATAGAGTAAATTCTGTTTATAACGGTTATTAAGCCTATTTTAGCGGTCGCTTATGCTTTGTGTTTAACGGTGTCCTCGATCCAATCTATTTCGATTTTCTGTTCGTAATTCTACTTCTTCACTTTGAAGCATTCGCCGAGATCTTTTACGGGCATTTCAAATGTTAATTTGAAGCTCTAAAATTGCAGCGAAAGAGGGAACATCATGGTTGGTAATCTTTCCTCGACGGCGAAATGTAAATAAACCCGATCGCACTAAATCCTTCCAAAGGACTTTTACACAATAACGAATGAGATGCGTTTCTCGGGCGTTGCCATTAGACAATAACAAATAATCGCGATTTCTGTGCCCCGTAAGTTAACGTAATATATATATATATATATATATATATATATATATATATAGATAGATAGATAGATAGATAGATAGATAGATAGATAAAAGCAAGCTGCTCACAGGAGCACTAGCAATATGTGGTCATGTCCTGTAATTTTTTACAACGTCCTTCCGCCCTGTGCCGGGAGGAAGAGGTAGCTTTCATATTTCTTTTTTTTTTTAAAGCGAGCTTATAATATGAAATTGAAACGAAGCTGAAATTAGTGCATCCCGATTATAAAAGATTAAGTACTATTTTTTGTCAATACTGAATATGAATGAGAATTTTGCGAAATTAGTCACCTTTATTTAAGCTAGTTTTATTTAAAGTGATTTATATTTGGTCGCCAAATTCGGCGATACGTTGAAGTGCCCGCAATTTTAAAACAACATGATAGGTGAAGATAACCAGTGAGTTTGTTTGAGGCCTTATTAATTACTGTGAATATGCTAGCTCACATCGAAATTTGTTGATATATATGACTGCTGTCGTAGACAAAAAATCAGATTTTTCAAAATGTCACCAAAATTAGAAATTCGAACTGCTATATCTCAGCCATTTTTAAGATAAAGCCAAAACAAAAAATACTTCGGAATGCTTGTATCAAGGTCATTAACTTAAAAAAAAAGAACCTTTTTCAATTTCTAAGTTTGTGTACCTCATTTTAAATATTATTTTATTTATTTTAAATAGCCGCCATTTTGAAACAAGATGGCGGATGAAGATGGTCAACGAACTTGGACGAGACGTTGAAATATAGAATGCACATGCCCAGTAACATCCAAATTTGTTGATATATACGCGTGTTATCTCCTGACAAAAAAAACAGATCGTTTCAAAATGTCAGCCATTTCAAAGTGCTAAAACTCAACCATTTTTTAGATATAGACGAAACAAAAAATGCTCCGAAATCTTCGTATCAAGGTCGAACACAAGAAAAAACTCCTTTTCAATTTCTGATTTTTCTGTACCTCATTTTAAATTTTAAGTGTTTTTAAATACTTATGGCCGCCTTTTTAAAACAAGATGGCGGATGAAACTGGCCAACGAATTTGATCGAGACTTTGATATGTACTATGCACATGTCTAGTCACATCCAAATCGGTTCATAAATATGCATGTTAACGGGTGACAAGTATCAGATCGTTTCGAAATGTCAGCTACACTAGAAATTCGAAGTGCTATAACTCAGCCATTTTTTTTTTTATATTGATGCAACAAAAAGTACTCCAGAATCTTTGTATGAAGGTCAAATCCATAAAAAAATATTTTTCAATTTCTAAATTTGTTTGTACCTCATTTAAAAATTAAAACTTTTTAAAACTTTAAATGGCCGCCATTTTGAATAAAACGGCGGATGAAGCTGGCCAACGAACTCGGTCGAGACATGTACACACCAACTTACATTAAAATCGGTTCATAAATACGAGAGTTACAGCATGGTAAATATCGGATATTATAAACATCTGATACATATATATATATATATATATATATATGTATCAACATTTGGATTCGGGGTCTGGAGATCATGATCGGTGAAGACATACGAAAGTTCGTAATCGCTTTCTTTCGAATGGCTGCAATAGGTAGCTTTTTGTAATGAAAACTACCTAAAACATTTTCGCATATAGTCGGCCTCTCTTTTCACAAACCCAATCACTAAACGCTTCAAATCTGAAGCATACCGGAATACAAAATTATATTAGATTTCTTCTAGGAATTTCGTAACTCCATGGTATTATACCATGGAGTTTACCATCTCGTGACTTTTCGTCATTCACCCCAGTGAAAGCTTTTGGTACTAGTAATTCCCTCAATATTGTAGATTTGAACTTGTTATTGTACAGATACTCTAAAAGAGTAAGTGTTTTTTTTCCATATATTTTGAAACCTGATATTTACCAGAATACAGTCTATCTATGTTCCTTTGTGAAAATACTTAATTTTACTAGCTCGACGTCGTTATCTTTATAAAGTTAAGCTTGTAATTATTCAAGGACATCCACAGCCGTGTTCTGCTCGGCATGTAATTTACAACACGATACTACTATTGTTGCCCTTTAAAATATTTTCTAATTAAGTAAAAAAAAAATCAAGGTCGATCTTTGTTCGCTGTATTATGGGAAAAGGCAAGTGTTCTTTTAAACTGAATAGTCCTCTTGCCTAGATCTATTTAACATTGACATTTATTATGACCGATTGATAGTGAAATCTTGCAGCTAACAGAAAGCATATTTGTAGATGTCCTGTAATAATCTCAAAGAAATACTTTCTCATAGTCTTCTCATAGCCATTGCTGTAATCCATTCGTAAGACTGTGTTGTTACGTGTCATTTTAACAATACTGTCAATCACGCATTTTCTTTTACAAACGTCCGGACGAAGCGACAGGACCCCAACTCAGTTACATAAGAGAGGCGTCGGAACAGGTCCGATCCCGAGGCAGAGAGACTGTCTCATCATCGACACCTAATTACGGAACTTCACAGGATGAACCGCGCTCGCAAACTAATGAGAATACCTCACCCCGGCTTAATGTACCTCCAGCGGGCAATGAGGATCCCACATTGACAGGCTATCTCTGTGATTCAAGCCGGTGGATGAAATAGTAGAAAAATACTAGAATAAAAACACGGAAAGTTATTATCCCACAGCCTAATCGGATCTATTCCACGAAGGGAGGACCTCACCTCCAACAGACTGAATGGAATCACTCAACAACACGGATGTGAAACAATAAATAAAAGAATTACAACAAAAACTTAAAAATACAACACAAACATAATCCACGTTTCTGAATCCAGTGGACCATCTTACACAACGGGTGCAGTCCCACACACTGTAAGATATGAGTCGGCCAAAGGCAGATTTAAAAATAGTATTCAAGAGACTCTTCTGATCTCACGCAGTCTCCAAACGTATTATACGTGGTTCAAACATGAAAGACTTTGAAAAACTTTCCAATTTTTTTTTCTATCGATTCTAGCATTTTATGTTAGTCATCTTTCGACCCACCAAACCTCGCCCAAACAGTAATCTCTTCCACAGAGAGGGGTGAAAGGGATATATATCCTCCCTTATGATATGTATAGAGTAACAGTGATTCAACATCGAGCTGCAAGACTTAAGAAAAGAAAGCAAACATATTTTCAAAGTCCAATCGGAACCGCAGAACACCGAGAGTACATCTAAACCCACCAGATCTTAAAGAGTGACTGTGAATGAACATCAGGAAACTCTGAGGGAAACCACTCAACGTAAAAAGTTAGCAGATAGAGACAAAAAACAGGAAAATTATAATCCCACAATCCAAACGGATCCTTCCACAGGGAGTCGCTACCTCCCCCAGAGCGCGCCGACTAAAGTTGGGGCCCATGAAGTGGATGAATCAAAACTTGGGCTGTGAGACAAGAAGAAAGCAAAAGGGTTTTGATTGCGACCGGCCCCTGTGGCAGCCGTCCGTATCCCGTTATCTCAATTGCCATCCAGATTATTCACCTGCTTCCAAACTACCCTCAGAACCGAGCCACTGCTCAGTTCCTAATCGTTACTTGGGTATCCCGACTGCAGTTAGACGAGCCTTTCAAGAGGAACCGCAACGTGCCACCACACCGTAGTGACGAGTCGTCATCCTCCAACAAACTCGCTCTATCAGGTAGACCCGCATTAGAATCTATTAGAGATGGTGGTATCCCATACGCAATACTCCAAGTGACTAGCCAGGGTGCACGATGCTTGGAAGCGTAGTCTCCAAATTGGACATGGGATACCATCGGCAGCCTGAACCACTCAGGGATTCCGCGTTGGTCTCCTCTTCGAAAACGAAAAAGGACCGCTACGGCTTCCACGACCGGACTCCCGGTCCTCCTTCTGAGCCGAAAACAGGTTGAGTCAGAAATATCCGGAGGTTGCAGCAACCAAGCCATTCGTGAAGAAATAAAATCTGCTCTTATATGATAGTGATTTCAAACTCATATTTCTTATTTCTAGTGTTAATTTGGTTTATTCTTTGTTCTCGTAATCTTTATAATGTTACAAATAATAATAAAAAATATCATTCACATATTTTAGCCTAAATTTGGATAAAGTTCTGACTTCAGCTAATCTCCAGCTTAAAGCAACCGCACCGTTTTATATGCACTGTAATATCTAAAAGAATGAGTATAAACGCCATCAAGCTGCAGGGTGTAATCTAATTTCTAAAATATCAAACAAAAAATTACTTACTGTTAGACTGTTATTTGATTCAAAATTGTGTCCTCTAAAAAAAGAAGACTGCAGGTAACTGTATTAAAATTTCATCATTTGCATACTTTAATTACGATTAAAATTTCTCATTTACTTCTTCGTGTTCTTTATTTTTTTTATTTATTTATTCGTGTAAACTTACAAATTTCCATTCTTAGTATACTAGTGCATAGCTACCAAGTTTTACAGTTTCTTCTTATTAGTAAAATTAATAAAAATTTGACATATTTAATTCCAAATTTCGCCGATTAAATAAGAAAAAAATGTTCTTTTAAATTTCAGTGGTAAGAAAAAGTTGGCAGGCACACCAGCGTTAATTTCAAACATCTCTCATTAAATCTAGCTTTTTCTTATAAACTGTTTTTGGGATTTATATATACAACCTAGATGCAAATTATTGAAAAAAAAAATTGAACAATTTTGTGTAAGGCTTTCGTAAAACTGACTTACGAACAAAATGGATGTTATATATTCCTTTTCTGAAACATAAAAAGGAAGTTCAAGTGTTCGTATCATAAAATATATTTTAACCCTTAACGGTCGAACCCTTAACCCTCCAGGCACAGGCAAAGTTTATTTATTTATTTTTTTTTTTAATCTTCAAATCTCTCAGTAGGACCGGAATTTAAAATAAAATTTATTTGTAAATCGGTAAATGTATTTATTCTTGCACATAAGAAACCGAAATTTTGTTTAAAAATATTGGTGACATTTGCGGATTAAAATTAAATGCCGCCACGGTGTCGGAATAGGCCGCAAAAGGTTATGACTTATTTTAGTGTTTCTCTAATGTAATTCAGAAAACATTGTTTCGTAAATTTTTATGCAGCTATTTTTTTTACTTATTCCAAACATATTGTGTGTAAATATAACGAGGACAGCTATTCAAAACTTTGTGTAACAGAGTTTTATGCAAACAAAAAAAATAAACTTTTCACATTAGAATAATTTAATCAGTAATATTACATCTAGTAAAAGTATTATTTTGACAACTTTCAAAGGAAATTATATATTAACGCAAAATTTGTTTTGTCATGTTATAGAATGCATTTTTTACGTTAATGTCTCGTTTCCTCATTAAACACATATGCATTTTTGCCTGTTGCTTAAAAAGGAAAATTAATAATGCATGAGTGTTTTGATTTACTTTGTGTTTTACAGTTATGGCATCTGCATAGCTAATTAATTAACCCTAAAATTAAAACTGTCAGCGGGAAAACTAATACACGTGACTGTATTCCACAGTTATTTCATTTATTTTTGTTTTAAGAAAAATCTCGGAAAAGGAAATTTTGCAACTTTTGACTTTGGATAACAAAAGATGTGACAAATTAATTATTTAATAAGGTTGAATGAAATTTGAAAATGTATTACCACACAAAAATATAAATTTGAAATTCTAGCGGAATGGTGCATGAGTTACGCTTTAGAAATCGAGGTTGTAATAAGTTACACAATACTAAATAAAGTACAATAAATTTTATTGACTTCACCATAAAAAATAATAATGGAATCATATAAAAATAATCATTGACGACGTATAAAAACAACAACAGGTTGAAGGCAATCGCATAAAGTGAAGTAAACAGGAAACCCGTACAAGCATTATAGAGAAGGAACAATACATTTGGATGGAAAGTTGGGAGGGGGGAGAGGAAAAGTGCAAAAGAAGGTAGAAATGGAGTTGAGAAAAAGTACACAATAAAGAAAAGTTGGAAAAACGAATAAAAATAACTAAAATAAGTTAAATAATAAAAGTTAATAAAAATAATGAAATACAATTATGTATAAATTTATTTCTAACTATTAGATGTAGGGGAGACTAGGGAGTGTTGACCCACTTTTTACAAAATGATTTTTTATTTTTTAAATATTGAACGTAGAATAAAGTTTTATATATCGTTTTATTCGTTATACAATCAGTTATCAAAATAAAATTGCTACGTAAGTGTAATATATAAGATATTTGAAAAATTATTGATTTTAATCATGAGAAAATAATGGGTCAAGGCTCCCCACATATGGCAGAGTTGACCCACTATATGGGAGGCTTGACCCACTTTGTTTTCTATTGAAATATGTGTGAAGAGAAAGGAAATCAGTTTATAAAAAAGCAAAATAATTTTATGTTACATTCTTTAATTATTATATAAAATATTTTTGAAAATATGATGCTTAAACAAACCTGTTTAGGCGCAATCGCATGTCACAGGAAATTTCTTTTGTTTTAAGTAGGATTTTGTATGAGCAGATGTAATTGTACAGCAGGGAAAATGGAATTTTAACATTTAAGAGTGTATTCCGCTAGCGATAGGTTCCGTTTTAATAGGGTTTCATGCATTGTAATGTCCGGATTTCGTAACCACTGCCCCCTTTTTTTGTCTCATTCTCATACTTTTTGTGATATTCGACCTGACAACTCTAGTTGTCACATAGTTCGGCTTCAACTCACTCTATTTATCATGTTGAAATTTGTCTACATACCTTCCTAAAGTTTTTCTATCAATGTTATGGTCTTTTTCAGCCGCCCACGAGTAACTTAGCTTATCATTAACCCGGGATTACTCGCGCCGGGTATAACATATCCAGGGTGCACGCGATTATTACATTACACACCACTCTTTTTAAAAAAGTAATCTTCAAATTATTGTATCACAGAATTTGTCCGCAATGTCCATGATTAAATGACATGGCGATTTTTCTTTGAATTTATTGGTGGCAAAGTATAAATCATACATATCCTGGATATGCGCGAGCATTCCCGGGTTAACATCTTTTAACCCTTTCAGGGGCATGTTCTTTCAGTACTAAAATGTTGAAATAAATGACTGGCACCGGAATATATGAACAAATTTATTTGGAAACATGAAAAAGGCTATATTTCCCATACTTATTAAATAAAAGAGATTTTAGCAAAATTCTGGTGCCATTGTAGCGTTTGGGAATTAAAATTAAGTCGTTTCATAAGCATACCTCTGCCCCTGAAATGGTTAAGATTGCTGCTTTCGTAATTTTTAGTCCTTTTCTAGTCTTTTCCAATGTTTCTATTTACCTATTGTAAGTAATATTTAAATGGAAAAAAGTTCATTTCATCTTTCCTATTTATATCATTATTTTTTTCTAGCAGTGGATACTATAGCAATTTTTCACATCTTTCTTTAATCAGTTTCAAACGTTTTCTTTTCCATCACCTCATTTTACTGAAGCTTTGCAAAATAAATTTACATTAATTTTTCTATATAACAATTAATCTTTCTTTATGCACAATGTATAATAAAAAGATTGAAAAATCCTCTTAATTAACACACAGCCGACGGGCAATTTTTATCAAATCTGAATTTTAAAACAGTAGAAGCTCTTCCTTATTCTGAAGTCTTTTGTAAATTGCTGTTCTAGATAGGTTTCCAAGTTTATATATCGGTAAATATCTTTCAATGCACGAATTTAATATAAAATGTCTGACAATCTAAAAAAAAAATAAGGACAACATAATATAAATGCATTTTCTGTTAGCTAAAAGCCACGCCCTTAGTCAATGAAATTATTTGAACGAAAAGAGAATTTTCGTTTCCCGTCGTGAATGTGTTAAGGGAACCTTGAACACCTGGTCAACCCTCCCTCACATTGACTTTGTCAAGCCTCCCCACACAGCCCTTTTCTAAAGAATAGCACTTTGTTATGTTAAGCCTTACTTACTGTATAATCTTTATGCCTGGATTGAAAGCTCGGTATTTCTGCATAACTTAAAACCTACTTATTTAAATTTCTATGATGTACTTTAAAATATGTAAAAAGCTTACAAAACATTTCTAAAAAACACAACTTTTAGGATAAAAACGCCTTAAAATTGATTTTTCCCCACCTATTTCGATTATCTGTATGAAACAGAGACTGTTGTTTGAGCATTCCAGTAGCTTTTGTTGACACCTATGGATAAATCTGAAATTCTTTTAAATAAGAAAATGATGGGTGATTTAAGCCTCCCGTATGGTCAACCCTCCCTAGTCTCTCATTCTTCCTAATTAAAATAAATCATGATTTCTCTAAGATCAGTTTCATAATACTTTTTTCCACTAATTTTGTAATTACGTTAATTACGTCTGTGGTTTATAAATTCTTAAAATCAACTGACACCTGTATATTCTCGAAATAGTATGCATATGAAATATAATAAAATATTCTATGGCGGAAGATTATATACATTATCTGTTTAATCTCTACTAAGAATCTCTACTACGATCTATATTTCATCATGAAATTCTTGGTTTAGAAGTAAATTTCGAAGATTAGGATTCAGATTAATTTTTGTTACATTTATTAAATTTAAAAAATGTGACTAGTTAAACGGACGGCATTGAACTCGCAATCCATTCACACTAATTCTATATTATATTCTTATTTCAAAGAATATAATATATGTATCCTGTGTAAAAAAATCGACAAAAAAAACCATTTCGCTAAATTAACCCTTTATCTACAGACGGTACTTATAAGTACCATTAAAATGACTTATTATAAAATTCATTGAATACATCGATTAGTTGTAATACAGTTTAGAATGTGTTATAGATACATTACTTTATCTTGTTCAAAAAGCACTATGGGTTACACAAAACAGAAATATTTTTTAAAAGGATCATTTCTTTTGCCTTTGCCTCGTTTCAGCTTTCTTGGCATTGGGGGAGGGGAGGTGCAATTTTTCAATTCGGAAATATTTCTATGTTTCTATTTTATGAACATTATATTTGTATTTTACCTAATTCTACAAAATACCAAGAAAAAGATTTAAAATAAAAGATTTGAGTGGGGATATAAATATTGCACAAAAACCCTATGAATTCAAATTTAATGAATCCTTCTAAACCCTTCAATACTTCTAAAATCATTCTAAAATGTATTAAATGATTATGTAAATATTCTAATATAATTAAAACAATTCACGAAAAATGCTTCAGAAGATAAGATTTTCATGAATTCATAATTCAGTACATAAAGGGTTAAGGGGGTTAGCTCCCTCATTTACCCCCTTTATACTTAGCCAATGAACATCCAAATGAAATCAGGAAAGCTCCTTATCAGAATAAACCGTTATACAAAATTTAAAGCAAATCTATAATTCTGCATGAAAACCCATTTATCTAAATTAAGGGGTTTTAGCCCGGATTTCCCTCCCCCCTTTTTACTTAACAAGTGAACCCCAAAACTAATCAGGGAAGAGTCTTATCACAATGAACCTAATTGTAAAATTTGAAGAAAATTGGAAATTTCTATCAAGATTTATCGTGCTACTTCATAAATACTTACGTACATATAGAACCTGCGGGAACATTAGCTCTCAGGCTTTGATAGCCTCTGAGCTAAAAAGAAAGATTTTTAGAGGTTTTACCGTAATAGAAAGAGCATAGACAATCACATTGGGAATAATTTTGACCTTTATTATGAACTTAGTTAAGATTTTTTGTTGATAATCATTTGAAGAGTTATTTTATACAAAGCATATCCACTGATTTTTTAACCCTTTCAGGGGCGCCGTTTGCAGTCTGCAAACGCTTAATTTTAATGCTCAAACTGGCAAATGGCACCAGTAATATTTTAGTACAATTTCGATCTCATAATATATGTGAGAAAAAGATTTTGATTATTTTCAAATAAATTTGGTTATAAATTGCGGTGTGAATTAACTATTTGAATATCTTTGTAGCAGCAATGCTTTGCCCCTGAAAGGGTTAACACGTTCACGCCGGCGCGATGGGTCACACTCGACTGTCTAAGAGCTGGCAAGTCTCCGGCCTTTGGATACCAGAATTTTAATACAGAAAATGTTGTTTTATTTAATTAGAGCAATTGGGACATTTAAAGGAACAATATTTTCTCTAAAAAAATAGCGGTGTGCAAGAAAACGGAGACTTGACAACTCTGAGACAGTCGAGTGTGACCCACCGCGCCGGCGTGAACGTGTTAAAGAGTGCAGCATTTTTTCTGAATCTAAATTAAATTCTTTATTTGCTACTAATCAGAAAACTGTAAAATTTTCGACATCGAAAGCAATGGTGCCTAAGTATGTACTGACAGTGTTTTTTATATTCAGAAATTCCCAAAAGCAATTTTTTTCTTTATTTAAAGAAATTATTTAATTCGTGATTACTTACAGTAAAAATGTTTCTTTTCAAATTGCCGCGAGAATCCAGAATCTTTAATAAAAATAAAACTGTCTAACGTGTGTTGTAAAAAACCAAATTCACGTGTTCAGGGTGAATCGCATAACAAGTAACAGATGCAATTTTTTTATTATATCGGTGTGTTTTTTCCGCTAAAAGTTTCAAAACATTTTATTTTTTTCTGCTATAAGTTTCAAAAACTTTTATTTGATGGCTTCATTATCAATTATTTAGATCTACATCATTATGTTTTATTACAATGATTTTAAATATTGAGCAAGAAGTGGCAATATTTGAGTTGTAAGTAAGCGAAAGAAAATGCATCCCGCGTTTTTGGCATAATTTTGTGACATTTAAGGCTAATTATATTTCAAATGAAAACCAGGCAAATATCTTTTTTTAAATGAAATTAAATGTGAATATTTAAGTGTAAAGAAAATGAATATAAAAAATATTTTAGTGAATAATTTTAACGAGAGCTTTCCGCCAGCGGAATTTTTGAATGCAAGTAATCTCGAACAGAAGTCGCTCTCTCAAATGAGAATTAATTGGAGAATTTCTAAATTAGTTAAGGCTAAAAATTTATAATTTATATAACCGGTTATCGAAAATATAGAGGGTTCATTACTTACATTATTTTATGCAATAAATATGTAAATATTTAGATACATTATATAATTAAATGAAATATATATATATATATATATATATATATATATATATAATACATATGATTATTATATGTACATATAGTACATGATAGTATAATATAATATAAATTATTATAATATAATATAATAAAACCTCAAATAATATAGTTTATTATGCAGTTAAAAAGATAAACAGATTTTCAATCAATTGCATACTTCAAATGAAAGTGAGTTTAAATATCATATTAACTTAATATTTATCAATCAGATCATAAAGATGTACTGACTTAACAAAATCTGCACTGTTACTGCAATATTAGTCGCAAAAATCAGTAAAACAATTAATAGCCATTGAGAAATATTCAGACAGATGAAATTATTACATTATTATGACAATATTAATAAATCATTAATTACATTATTGATGACATTATTATTTATTTATTTATTATTATTATTTGATTATTATGACAGACAAACTTCATCTATCATCTTAATCCTTTCGAGTCCGAAATAATCTTTATTGGGGGAGGGATTTTTTTTTTCATTTTAACCTCTTGATGGGCGGTGGGATATATTATATCCCACCTAATTTTAATGAAGTTTTGCACTAGAAAATTTTAATTAAATTTTACTATTATGACTTTGCTGGAAATGTGTTGGAAAATGCTTTTTCTTCTTTTGCAGCAAAATATTTCGAAAATTCAGCTATGAGTTCAACAGTACAGAAACATAATTAGTTGCCCTTGAAAGGGTTAAAAGTAATAGACCAATCGGTAATAATGTTGTCAGATATCCTACATAAATCAGGGCTCCAAATGCTCTGGACACCACTAATCTCTTACAGTTTATTCCGCCATCCTTAATCGCAGATAATTCTGCTATTAAATAATGCAAAAAAATTACTTTAAAATACTGATGTCCAAAGCGTTTGGAGATCCGTTTAATTCAAGCATTTTTTTTATTTATTGTAATAGATTTAAGCTGCAACTCTTCCTGTTTCGTTAAATTTCTGATTTTTGCTGTTAAATAGCTTCCTGCACACTTCTATATAAACACCACTATGAACACTACAAAAATCCAGCATCAACAAACACACATACAGCACACGAATCAATACATTTACAAGGCTACCATTGGGGACAATTTTTTAATTCATCTGGCACCATTTTCTTTAACAAAAATCTTTCACATGTACTTTGACAATATGTGCAAGAGAAATGTACAAAAAAAAATATTTTTTTCAAAAAGTAGTGGCGCGAATAGAATATAAAAATAGTTGCCCGTGATAGCCATGCATTTGCAGCCATTAAATTCTCTTCCTTTTTTTCAAAGTTTTTTTTTTTTTATTTGCATATTTAATTTTAACACAAATAACATAATTAAGATAACACGGAAACCATTTAACAGCTACAATTATACATTCCATTATATTGCTATTGTAACAGGATATATACATTGTAATGCATAAAAAAATCACATAAAATGTGACATAAATTGCCAGATGTCTCTAAAACGGCCGATTTGTCACGGATAGTTCTATTAAGTTATTACTCCCTTCGGCGAGATCTTTCCAACTATACCACTCTTGTCAAAATCGGCACTTCTTGCACTCTAGTCAGTAACAACCTTTTTACGTTATTTTGATACGACTAGTATTGACTTGAAAATCTAAAACGCATAGAAGTTTTTAGAACAATATTTTCTAGCACTCAAGCAGCAAATTTAATCATAATAAATAATTTTCATGAAATTGTTATAATTATTCTAAAACTTAACTGAAATGTACCGAACAAAGGGATGCTGCCTTAACCCTTAAATGCGTGATTTTTTATTTTGTTTCGAAACAATTATATATGATTCTCTGAAAGGTTTATTACACAGGAAAAATAATGTAAAGAATCAGACATACATTTTTCAAATAATACGTCAATCTTTTATTCTGTTGCACATCTGCAATATAAGTAAAAACTACTGTCGTGTGGCTGTTTTACGCTAAAATATTGCAAATTAGTAACTACTGTAATAAACCTGTTTCTAAATATCTTATTTTATATATTTATTTTATAAAACTTAGCCTTTGACCCTTTAATTCCCATGATAGAATACGTTCTAGAAATTACGTTATTCAGAGGATCTGACTTCACACCAGAAAGTTTCAATGGTTATTTCGCTTTATTTAAATACGGAATTATCTGTTATTAATTAAAACAAATATTGCTATTTTAATTTTCTGGTGTGGATTAGGTATATACGAATAAAAAATCTATTAAATTCAAAACACTGTTGTTTGCATATATGCAAAGCTGCGCACTAAAGGGTTAATATGCAAATAATGCATTTCTCACCACTTGTAGATTTCAAAATTAAGTGAATTTTAAACAAATTGATTGTCTTTGCTTAATTTCTACACTGTGTGTCTAATAGAATAAATAATAAACAAAACTCGTGAACAAAGGATAAAAAACGTTTTGAGAAAAAGAAAATGTTGCAAATACTTCTTTTCCTCAAAGCTATATAAATGTTATCTCAAAACATAAAGTTTTATACTTCTCTCAACACAAAGAAAAATTAATAAAAAAAATCTATATCTGAACTGTTTTTAAAATGTTTTATTCCCCTAGGTTATTAAACGCGACATAACCTTTTCCAAATGTTCTGCTCTAACAAATGAAAGCTTCAGCTTTTTCACCAAGAGATTTGAAACTTAATTACGTTTCAAGAATGGCTTGTCCTATTTTTTTGTTTTGTAGAATTACACTCCAATGATATCAGTATTACGTTTATGGAATTTTAAAAGTTACAACTCACATTGATTTCAAGAATTTCCTTTGTTTAAGGGGGTCCGGGACACATTTTAAAATAATTTTTATTTATTGAGTTAAAATTCTGAATTTTTTTCTGATGGTCAACCTTATCATTTGTAAACAAAATAACATGATAAAACTTCTCATAATTTAAAAAAAAAATTAATTTAAAAGTTATTAAAAAAGTGGGGTAGTTTAAAATCGTTATAACTCGAAATATTATTCATACAATTTCAATTTTTTTTCACTTAAATAAACAGAAATATAAATGTTTTTTAATTTTGTTTCAGCACTTTTAAAAATATTAATTTATAATGAAATTATAAATAATTAATAAAAAAAAGTGGTGCAACTTTTTTTAGAAAAATCATATTTTCAAAAGTAATTTTTTTTTCAAATATGCTGAATCAGAATTAAAGTAAAACAATTGAAAAAGATATGTTCCAAGTTTGAACCCTTTATCTTTAAAGGTTCTCCTGTTATAAGAATTTAAATACGAGAAAAGGTGAAAAAACCTATTATGAAGAGAAACGCATTTTTAAAAGATGTCGTTTCCATGACAGCCATTGCTTGAAGGCTAAATTTTGAAAACAAACCAAAACGAAAAAATGAATATTTATGGTTGTAATTCAGATAGAAACATGATTTAAATGCCATTTTAAGCAGGAAAAAGCAGAGACATTTTTAATGATACAAAATGTTTTTGAAAATTTTGAAGATTTTTGTGTTCCGGACCCCCTTAAACTTAGAACTGTTTTAAAGATCTTTCACATTTTGAAACACTTTTGTTTTCAAATTAAGGGGGCACATTGACCATTATATAGTTTGTCAAAAAGAACTTCGCCTTTTTCAAAGTATTAAAACACACATAATATCTAATATAATTTTTTTTTCCATTTCTGCCTAAAGTATATAGCTTTAACTATATTATCGAGAAAATATACTGGTGTATATACAAATTTAATATTTAAATTTTAAACTTAAACTTTTTTCTCAATAAGGCGTGAATGGAAATCATTAAGTGCTGTGCGCATCATAATACTCTAAATTAGGCATATAGAAAACAATTTTTCAGCAAAATAGAACCATAATACACTTACTTCTAAATTAAAACCATCATATACATTATAAACAAAAAGTTTTGTTTAAAAATTAATTTTAACACAAAATAAAAAATTCAAAACATTTTTCATGTTTTTCAAGTGCAAAACAATAAATAAGCAAAATATGTGAATTTTTTGGTTTTAAAATGAAGATTATAAAAAACAACGCATATTTGGTTATTTTTTAAAAGCTGTATTATATATATAATGGCACAAAGTGTATAACGCTTCCGGAGTGAACTCATCCGGATCTTGATAATCTTTCGTTAAAATTAGCCATTTCATTACGACCATGTTAGGCTTAAGCATTTCGATGCCGTATTATAAGTCGAACAACTGCCTTATTTAATCTATGTTGTATAACATATATCCTTCTTCAGTTTTTTAAAACCTTCAAAAACTATAAAATCATCATATATATTAAAACGTAAAGGTAAAGTTTCAAGTAGGCCCATTTCGGGACATCTGCACATGCATCAACCCTGTTCAATATAGAGGGATTGACAGCGAGTTCTCGGCGGCTGGGCGGTCTAAAGCAGCAGTTTAAAGCGCCGATATTTTGTAGTGGATAGCAGGTTCGAATCCAACGTCCGGTAAAATGATTTCTGTAACATTTTTCGCGATAAGTTATTTCAATACTGACATATTTTATTAGGAGGAGAAATTATATGATTTTTATTTTATTATTATTATTATTTGGATGCTTTATAATTAAATAAAATTTAACGCTGAACAATATTTAAAATAATAATAATAATAATTTTACATTTAAAATATTTAAGCTAAAATATTTTTAATGTAATTATCAATTAAATAAATTGAACTGATCTACAATTTTTGTTATATCTCCTGACTATTATATATTTGTGTGTCAGAAAGAAAAGTTTGCCTTTCTTTTCCTTAAAAAAAGAAAACGGAAAGAAAGAAAGATATTCACATAAGAACTATTAAAAAAATTACCTTGATATCCATTATTTAATATTTAAAAAATGTATAAAAATGTAAAACAAAAGTCAAGTAATAAAAATTATATGCTGCACCAAGTTTCAAATTTGGGCTTTTAGAGAATGAGACTGATAAAAATAAAATTCATGGCAGCTTTTAATGGTCACGTAGTGAAAAAATCATAATAAATAAATAAAAATAAATACTGTTATTTTTTTCGAAAAAAATGAGACCATAGTAAATAAAAATAAATGCTCTACCCACTATTTTTAGTTAAATTTCTGGTAAAAAGAAACATAATTGGTTGTAAATTATAAAGTTAAAATTCTGTGACATCTTTGAATAGGTTTGACTGACTGCACCCTCTATCGCTTTAAAGAAATAGGAATCACTTATGCAATATAGAAATTTGTCACAATTTCAATAATTAATTTAAAAGCAATTCATTAAAATTTCAAGAACTTTTCTATTGAAACATTTAAGTTATTTACCGTCAAATCTTGACGGGTACCACCTAGTCTTATATAGTTTGAAAGTAACAGTGAGCGCAAACTCCAAAATTTACAAACGTGAGAAAAACGGTTTTAAAGTTTCGATTTCTACGGACCTTCAGTTGTACTCACTGTCTATAAATAATTATAAATAAAAATTACTTCACATATTTGAATGGGTTTTTTGCATATCGTTGAGAAATTAAAAAAAAAAAAAAAACAGAATAAAATAAAAATCGAAAACTGTTTTTTTTTCTTTTTATTATTTAAAGGTCCTGTGCCACTTACCGCCCTATACCCCTTTAAAGCATTTTTTTTCACATTAACTTAAATCTCCAATTCGCACTACAGGTAATGTCAGGGAGTGTTTGTTTAACCCCTTCAATGTCGGTTGTTCATTTTTAGACCACTTAATTTTAATTCCTAAATGCCACACTGACACCAGAATTAAGGAATTAAAAAAAATTCGTTTATGAAGCACACGAAGAGAAGGTTTTACTTATTTTAAAGTAAATTTTGTTGTAAATTATGGTGTCCGTCAATCATTTCAGAATTTTGCGAGTGCTTTGCCCCTAAAAGGGTTAAAGTATTCAACTATTTACCATCAAATTTAACATTCTAAATAATTCTAGCTAATATTCTACAGACCAGTGTTACCAAATGGGTATACAGAATTGGAAAATGAAAAAAAAAATCAATCTCATCTAAAAAAGAAATAGCAGTTATAACAAAAACGTTGCTTAATATTTTTAAGGTGATAAATGACCTTCAAACTCTTTTTTATAATTACATTTCAAATACTATTCAAAGGCACACTGTATAAATTATAACATATATTTATAACACAAGAAATTAAACAAAAATTTTTTTGGAGAAAAATAAGGGATTTTCCTCAGTATTTCAAGTGTTCTGGAGATCTTTTCAAAATGCGTCTTGCGCATTCTATATTAATTTAAATCCCCAATATTCTTTACACCAGTTTTGCTTACATATGGAAATAAAACCTTGCATGGAATTTTATTTATTTGAATATAAATGTAAGAAAAAAAATTATTTTCTAAATTTCATGAAATTTTCAGAAATTTTGCATCCTATTTCTGAAGTTAACTACATTTAACTTTTCGAATTATATTTAGTTCGAAAAAACTATGCACAGTTTTATTTATATATGTAAACCAAACTGGCATAAAAAATATTGGTGATTTTAATTGATATTGAATGAGCATGGAGCATTTTGAAAAGTTGTTCATAACGCTTAAAATATTTTAAAAAATCCCTATTTTTCCCATTATTTTTAAAATTTACTGTAATATAAATATATACCATAATTCATATTGTGTGCCCTTGAATAGTATTTAAAATGCAATTGAAAAAAAAATTAAAAAACGAGTTTAAAAGTCCTTTATCTCCTTAAGGGGGTTCCCCCGTGTGGACAGCCAGTATTTTAAGCATTTTTGGGGATTTTTTTTTTTTTTCCTTTACGATAAATGAAAAAAAATAGAACTCTGAGTTTTGTATTATACACTTATTGCTATTTTAAGAATATGTAAAACCAATTTCAAGCAAAAAACGTTATTAGAACGTACGTTACACAACTCTGAAGACACCTGCCTCCAAAAAAAGGGCGCTCACTTCCTCCACGATTTCGGCTGATTGGCTTATCTGAAAAAGAAAAAACAAACGACATTTTAACCCCTTAATTCTCGCTCCCGTCAATATCACGGGCTGAGGTGTCGTGCGTTATTTCTCGTGCCCGTCCTATTTCCGGGCTGGATATTTCATTGCTTTAAAAATCTTCTAAAACCAGAAACATTTAACTGGCATTTTCGTTTGAAGTCTTTGAATAGTACGGTTCGGGTTCGGCTTTTGGCGCTGATTGTAATGCCGGGATTTGTATTGCATGTTTCGAAATATATAACACTCAAAACAATTATTAATAATCAAAATTTAATGTATATATATTGTTTCAAGAATTATTTGTACTAATTTGTGTGATGATGATAAATAAAGATGTAAGATGTGAAAAATAAAGGTCTTATTCGCATTAATTTGTATGGTGTAAAACAAACATTAAGACACAGAATTCTCGCATGATGGTTTTTCTACAAATGTGAATTTGTTGTATAACATCTTTTTATTCGCCTTTAAAAAAAAAACTAATTGCATATTTTATTTAGAAACATTATAAATATCCAATTTCTGTAATAAAAGAAATATGTACTTTTTTGATGGTTTTTCCAAATATTAAGCCACCGGGAAGGGGTTAATGTGGTAGCCCAAATGCATCAAATGAACTAGAATCATTTGAAAATATTGAAAATTGGGTTTTTCGCTGACTTCTGAAAAAAAAATCAAATTTCATGATTTTTTTTTAATTTTTCGTTACGAAAAAATAGAAATATTAACCCTCCGTCTACCAGACGGGTCCAATGGGCCCGATGGGTACATTCGAAATATTTATTCTAACCAGAAATTTCTTTAAAATAAACTAAATATCTAAACCAGACAATAATGAGTTAAGTAAATAAGTTCAATAGTTTTAAATAAGAATTCTGATGTGTAATATTTTTATAAAACTTGAGTAAAATTTTCGGTAGTTCTAGGGTTAAGAATTTTCGGATGATCCTAGTTCAATCCGTGCTTCTACATGCACTGAGTCTACTCCATAAATTTCAAGTGAATGTGAATCTGTCAAATCCTTCTTGAGATATGATGGAGGAAAATTTGAAAAGCAACGTTTTGATAAAAACGCCTTTAAAATTTCGAGTACGGTTAAAACCTAAACTTACCATCAATCTGCGATACCCGGTGCATAGAGCATTCCTTCCTCTTCCTCCTGGAGTCTTTCCATGCGAATTACTCAGCTCTTGCTTCCATTCTTGCATTTTTCGCTACGCCACTCGTACGTCGTTCGGAGGGAACACATTAAAACGGGAGAACCCCCTTAAATAGAACATACGTTTCAGGGAAAAAAAAACGGAAATTGTTCAGAAATGACAAATTTTGCTTTTCTGACTTTTTTTACAGAGAGCAAAGGGCATAGCCGGATAAGCATTGGAAACTTGCCTTTCAATCAAATTTCCTGATTTTTTCCCCAGATGTGGCTACATATCTGACAATATACTTCCCCCATTGTCACCATATAAATATTGATATTTAAGGGGACAGTACACTTTTAAAATGGTCAGAAATTGATTTTTAGATTTTTAGAAAGACAATTTTATTCTGAATAAATCGATACCAATCTTTTAACTGTGCGATTATTATTTACTGAGATATCGGTTAAAATGTAAACACTCTTTCATTTCCGATTTAAATGCCCTGCGAGTACACTCATGGCGGTATGTTTACATCCTGCTGTCGCGCTTTCAGGTTTGTTTACATTCTGCTGTCACGCTTTCACACTATCGTAACTGACGAAATATGCGTAAATTCGCTACACATTTTTAGTTGAATATCGTAAATAATAAGAAGAAAGCTTTAAAACATTAACTTCCACTTCCACTTGCCACTGAGCTTGTTTGCTTTCATGACTTTGCTCTGAAACTTGATCAAAATTTTTCTTAACATTTTACTTATTTTTTCTTTTCGTTAGTAAGCATTTAATTTAAAACAAAACTGTTCTTTTTAGAACAAAATCTTTCTGAATTAATATTATTATTAGTTTTCTTTCATTTATTATTACGTTACATGAATAATAACGTGAAACGTGCTTCAGGACAACGTCCAAGGAAGCGAAAGTTTGAAGGAAATAGCTTCACAAAATGCGATTTGTCTCAAGGTGCTAGTGCATCATCTAAAAAGTTAAATAGCGGCATTTTAGATAACAGTTTTTTTAGACAGACAAAGTTGGATATAAAATAGTTGATATTGATATTTTATCAAAGGTAATATCAAATAATTTGTGCTGTAAAATGTGTGGTTCAGATGTGGAACTGTCAGAGACTCGTGTACATGGACTCTCATCTGTTTTCGAAATAAGCTGTAAGAAGTGCAATGAACTGAAATCATTTAGAAATTCACGCATGATGGGTGAAAAATCAAATATACCAGAAATAAACATGCGATTTACCTATGCAATGAGAGGCATTGGTCAAGGTTTATGCAGCATGAAAAATTTTTGTGGTGCAATGGATTTGCCACCACCTGTGCAAAAGTCTGCATATAATCGATCATTGGAAAAGATAGCAAATTCAGTGTCGAATGTTGCTTGCACATCAATGCTGAATGCTACACAGCAAGAAATTGAAATGACAGGCCAATCACAATTGACTGTCAGTTGAGACGGGTCGTGGAAAACACGCGGTCACTCTTCGAAGATCGGAATTACCAGCGTAATTGGTGTTGAAAGCGGAAAAGTTTTGGATATAGAAGTAATGTTATCCTTTTGTAAACGCTGTGAAATAGGAATTAAGAATAAAAAGGAGAAAGAACTTGCAGACTGGAAGAAAAGCCATGAAAAGCAGTGTGTGAAAAATCACTCTGGATCGGCTGCGATGATGGAAGTTAACGGCATGTTAAAGATTTTTCGCCGTTCCGAAGAAGCCCCACCAGTGGCCGAGAGGTTCTGCTCTCGAAGCTGGTAGACGGGAGGTGCTGGGTTCGATCCCAATCGCGCCCGTCGGCCTAATCGTTCGGAGTTTTCGTGGTTTCCTTCGAGCCGTGGATCTTCCATGCGTTAATACGGATTAGGTTCCCTTAGAAAGACCCCCACGGAGGGCACTTCCCCCGGGCCTATATCCCTCGTGTACATAATTGGCCGTCAAAAATCAACCCAACCCGTTCCGAAGAAAAATATAATGCCCAGTATTTAAATTACATTGGTGATGGAGACACAAAAACTTTCCTTGAACTAAAAAAAAGTCGTGTTTATGGAGCAGATAAAGAATTAAAGAAGGTAGAATGTGTAGGTGACATCCAGAAAAGAATGGGGAGCAGACTTAGAGAAATAAAGAATTCTATGCGTGGGAAAAAGCTAGAAGATGGCAAATCATTGTTTGGCAAGGGACGTTTAACTGACAAATTAATCGTTGAGTTAACCACTTATTATGGAGGCGCTATAAGGAACAATAAAAACAGTGTCATGGATATGCGAAAAGCCATATGGGCGATTTATTTTCATAAACGATCAAACGATCAAGAGCCGCTCCATGATTTTTGCCCACAAGGAGACGCATCGTGGTGTAAATACCAAAAGGAAAAAGCAGAAGGGAAACTGAAAAAAATTCACCATAAAAATGTCATACTAGCACCAGTAATGGATTCCATAAAGAAAATTTTTAAGGATTTATCTGATCCTAAACTTTTGAAACGTTGCCTCGGGGGTCGAACCCAGAATCATAATGAATCAATTCATTAGTATGGGAATTCTGTCCCAAAATTAGTGGTTCAAGCAGAATAATTGCTGACATTGCTGCGAATGAAGCACTTGTGGCATTTAATGAAAGAAGAAAAGGAAGACTCCGAATTATGGATTCTTTAGGTTTCCGCGTTGGGCAGTTCGCTTTACAAGCGGCAAATAAAATTGACATGCAACGACTCGCAGAAGCTGAAAGAAATGCTACAGAATTGAGTTTGGAAGTGCGAAGAAATAGACACATGATCAATTGTTCAAAATTAGAAAAAATAAAAGAAAGGGAAGGGATTATTTATGAAAGTGATAAATTTTGATAATTTTTTGCAAAATATGTAAACCATATTCGTTATAACGACATACTTCACTTTGCAATTAAAGCAAAATAAAATTGTAGCTGCTTTGTGGTTTATAAATAATTTTTTTAAGGAGGTAAGTGTTCTTTTTTTACTACAGATATACCTCGATTAATTACACACTAACCGAGGAATGCCTGTATTCTACTCCATTTTTTAGTGTAATTTTTTATAATCTGCTGCATTTTACAAAATATTTTTTTATTTCACAATTTAAGCAAGCATCAGATTTTATTTTTAATATTGAATAAGTTATTTTATTAGTAGTTTTATTTCTTTTATTATGAGTTTTATAGTTTGAAAGAAATTATAAGGTTGAATGTGTGCAAAAATGTATGTCTTTTTCTCAAAAAGAAATTTTGTGTCCATGATATCTCCAAAACCGTTTGAAGTATAGCTTCAAAATTTTTATCCTACCTAAATGTTCACATAAACATGGAAATAAACTAAAATCAGCTAAACTAAAATGCAGCTGTGTATAGTTTGTAAGAAATTATATGGTTGAATGTGTACAAAAATGTACGACTTTTTCTCAAAGTGAAATTTTACACGCTTGCGCGCATGATATCTCCAAAATCGTTTGAAGTATAACTTCAAAATTTTTATCCTACCTAAATGTTCACATAAACATTAAAATAAACTAGAAATAGGCAGCTGTGTATAGTTTGTAAGAAATTATAAGGTTGAATGTGTGCAAAAATGTACGGCTTTTTCTCAAAATGAAATTTTGCACGCTTGCGCGCATGATATCTCCAAAACCGTTTGAAGTATAGCTTCAAAATTTTTATCCTACTTAAATGTTCACATAAACATGGAAATAAACTAAAATTATGCAGCTGTGTATAGTTTGTAAGAAATTATAAGGTTGAATGTGTGCAAAAATGTACGACTTTTTTCTCAAAATGAAATTTTGCACGCTTGCGCGCATGATATCTCCAAAACCGTTTGAAGTATAGCTTCAAAATTTTTATTCTACCTAAATATTCACATAAACTAAAATTATGCAGCTGTGTATAGTTTGTAATAAATTATAAGGTTGAATGTGTGCAAAAATGTACGGCTTTTTCTCAAAATGAAATTCTGCACGCTTGCACGCATGATATATCCAAAACCATTTGAACTATAGCTTCAAAATTGTTATTATACCTGAATATTCATATAATGATGAAAATAAACTAGAAATAGGCAGCTGTGTTTAGTTTGAAAAAAATTATAAGGTTGAATGTGTGCAAAAATTCATGATTTCTATTTTTTTTTATAATTTAAAAGTAATTACTGTTTATATAACTAACCATTTATAAAAAATTAAGTTTAAATTATAGTACAGAATATTATGTTTAGTTTCACATAAAATTTATGTAAATTGAATGAAATCTGCTTGAGATATCTTGCGTGCGATGAAATGTTATTCAACGTAAAATTTAAAAATATTTTGAAACCTATCCCTTGAATTTTTGTTGTTGCTGTATTATATCCAAATTAAAATTTTATAAACATAGTTTAATATCAAGTAAACATTCCCTGAAATTTCGGTGCTACTAGAGTTATTATTATTTATTTTTAAAAAATCCAAAGCAAATGACAGAATTTCACATCTTCTACGACTGCTAAAAGTTGTACGCAATTTCCTATATTTTACTGCATTTTACAAACTATTTTTTATTTATCAATTTAAGAAAGCCTCAAATTTTATTTTTAATACTGAATAAGTTATTTTATTAGTAGGTTTGTTCCTTTTACTGTGAGTTTTATATATGTAAAACACATGTAAACCTTTAAACGGCTTTTTATCAAAATCAGGTTTTTTACACTTGCGCGCATGATATCTCCAAAACCGTTTGAAGTATAGCTTCAAAATTTTTACTCTACCTGAATGTGCATATAATAATGAAAATGAACTAGAATTATGCAGCTATGATCAGTATGAAAGAAATTATAAAGCTGAATGTATGTAAACATTCATGATTTTTCAATTTCTTATAATTAAACTCTAACTTCTCTTTATCTAATTAACCATTTATAAACATTTTAGTTCAAATTATAGTCCAGGGTATTCTGTTTAATTTAAAATAAAATTTATGCAAATAACATGAAATCTGCATGAGATATCATGCGCGCAGTGAAATGTTATTCGGTATAATTTTTTTTAAATATCATTTTGAAACCTACCTGTAGATTTTTTTTTTAAATATCATATCCAAATTAAAATTTTTTAAACATAGTTCAATACCACATAAAGATATTCTGAAATTTTTGTGCTTCTAGAGACATGTAAAGCACATGACACAATTTTGCGTGTTTTGCGACTTTTAAAAGTGTACTGTCCCCTTATTGAGATAAAAATATGTTTTCGATTTTTTAAAAAACGGATTTTCTCAAAAACTGCTGCGCAGAATTTCATTCCATTAGCTGAGGATATATAGATACCAAAGATGCATAACTGGTCATTTTTGTATAATTTTGTGTTTTTAAAAACTGTGTGAAATAGCGAAATAAAAATTTCAAAAAATAAAAATCATATCTTATGGTTATCCGAAAATTACCATTTTCTTGTAAAAAATTCCCCATACGTGTCCGTATATTCTATGTAAATGCCGAAAGTTTGCGTTGGGTACTACATATAAATATTTACAAAAATGTATATTAAAATTATTGAAATTCATTTTAAGGCGTTATTTGGGACGGAGCTACTTAACTTCAGCATCCGAAGAATTTTCGGAACAAAGTCAGCAGACAATATGTCAACTGATGTATTTTAGATTACATTAAGCCCATAAACCATGTTTTTCAACATCATGATCATTTTGATATTGACATTGTTGATAATGTTGCTCATGTGTTCATTAAAATTTAAAATACAGCAATTCTGTAACTGTTTATTCTCCAAAAAAATTTCGGGTGTGGATTTTGAATAGCCCGCCCAAAATAACGCCTTAAAATTAATTTCGATAATTTTAATGTACATTTTTGTAAATATTTATATGTAGTACCCAACGCAAACTTTCGGCATTTATATAAAATATACGGGCACATACCGGGAATTTTTTTTCAAGAAAATGATAATTTTCGGATAACCATTAGATATGATTTTTAGTTTTTGAAATTTTATTTCTCTATTTCACATAATTTTTATAAACAGAACGTTATACAAAAAATATCAGTTACGCTTCTTTGGTATATAAACATCCTCAATTAATGGCATGAAATTCCGTGCAGCAGTTTTTGAGAAAATCCGTTTTTTAAAAAGTCGAAGAAACATTTTTATCTCATTAAATATCAATATTTATCGGGTGATAATAGGGGAAATATATAGTCAGATATAAGCTACGTCTGAAAAAAAAAATCAGGAAATTTGAATAAAAGGCTTGTTTCCAATGCTTATCCGGTTATGCCCTTTATATGTTACATATAAAAAAAAAAAAAAGAAGATACATTACTTTAGTACCTAATATTACAGATGTTATATATATTATCTAAAATATCTATAATTTTTTTATAAATAATATATATTAAAATAATATATAAGTATTATATATTAAAATTATATGTAAACTATTCATATTAAAATTACAGTCATTCAGGGTAACTTTGATCAGTATTTTCTCTATTTTCATATGCTCTTATTTTAAGAATATTGTTGCAACTAGGGGCATAAAAGAGAAGAAATGATCCTAAACTATTGTATGACTATAAAAAAATAAGGAATAATAATGATAAAAGCAATAAAAAATGAATTTTTAACCTGGTTCAAAGTTACCCTGCAATTTAGGGTAATTTAGGGCGTTATTTGGAGCGGAGATACTTAACTTCGACATCCGAAGAATTTTTTGAATAAACACTTACAGAATTGCTGTATTTTAAATTTTAATTAACACATGAGCAACATTCTCAACGCTGTCGATATCAAAATGAACACGAAGTTGGAAAACAATGCTTATATGCTTAACCCCTTAACAGTGACATTTGTTTTCTTACAAAAAAATTAAAAATGAAGCTGGACACCACTTTTTCCATACTAAAATATTTACCTTACTTAATCGAAAAATATCTGACAATCAATAAAGATAAATTTACAGTTACAAATTAGTGGTATCAAAATGCTTTTAATAACGAAGCAAGCAAAGTGTTCTTGCCCGAATCCAGTTCGGTCCACACTGTTAAGGGGTTAATGGAATCTAAAATACATCAGCTGACATATTGTCTGCTGACTTTGTTCCAAAAATTCTTCGGATGTCGAAGTTGAGTATATCCGCCCCAAATAACGCCTTAACCCTCCGTCTACCAGACGGGTCCATTGGACCCGACAGGTACATACAAAATATTCATTCAAACCAGAAATTTCTTTAAAATAAACTAAGTATATAAACCAGACAAAAATAAGGTAAATAAATAAGTTAAATAGTTTTAAATAAAAATTCTGGTGTAGAACGTTTTATTAAAACTTGAATAAAATTCCCGGTAAATCTAGGGTTAAAATAAATTTCAATAATTTTACTATACATTTTTGTAAATATTTATATGTAGTACATAACGTAAACTTTCGTCATTTATACAGAATATACGTGCCCATATAGGGAAATTTTTACAAGAAAGTGGTAATTTTCGGATAACTGTAAGATATGATTTTTATTTTTTTTAATTTTTATTTCGCTATTTCACACAGTTTTTATAAACAGAAAATTATACAAAAGTTACCAGTTATGCCTTTTTGGTATTTATATAACCTCAGTTAATGGCATGAAATTCCGTGCAGCAGTTTTTGAGTAATCCGTTTTTTTTTTTAATTGACAAACATTTTTATCTCATTAAATATCAATATTTATAGGGTGATAATAGGGAAAATATACCGTCAGATACGGAGCCACCATGTCTGGGGAAAAAATCAGGAAATTTGATTGAAAGGCACGTTTCCAATGCTTATCCGACTATGCCCTTTAAACTCTTTGAGGGGCAAGCAATTACGTTTGTGGAATACTGAATTCCCACCGGAATCTTTGAAAATTTTTATTTCAAAATAAGTAAAAGCAATTTTACAGCTTTTTTCACCCAAAGTTAGAAAAGTAAAATTTAATAATTTTTTTCTGGTGTAAAACTTCTTTAATCGTAGGTGGTATATAATATATACCGGTGCCCCTCAAGGGGTTAAGAGATGGGTGTATCTCATAATGTTTCAAAATTAAAGAAAGCGCGAGCTATTTTTAATCTGACTTTCAGCTCCATCAGAAAAAAAAAAGATATGTTTCCAAAAGGTCCATCTGTATTCATATTATGATTTAAAATAGCAGAGTTAAAACAGACAACTAGCTACAAAGGGCATAGCCGGATAAGCATTGGAAACATGTCTTTCAATCAAATTTCCTGAATTTTTTCCCCATGTGTTGCTACATATCTGACAATATGTTTCCCCTATTATCACCCTATAAATATTGATATTTAATGAGATAAAAATGTTTTCTCGATATTTTTAAAAACTGATTTTCACAAAAACTGCTGCACGGAATTTCATGCCTTTAATTGAGGAGATATAGATACTAAAGATGCATAACTGGTAATTTTTGTATAATTTTCTGTTCATAAAAATTGTGTAAAATAGCGAAATAAAAATTAAAAAAAATAAAAATCATATCTTATGGTTATCCGAAAATTACCATTTTCTTGTAAGTAATTCCCCACATGTGCCCGTATATTCTATATAAATTGCGAAAGTTTGCTTTGGGTACTACATATAAATATTTACAAAAATGTATATTTAAAATTACTGAAACTCATTTTAAGGCGTTTTTTTGGGGCGGAGCTACTCAACTTCCACACCCGAAGAATTTTTGGAATAAACAGTTACATAACTGCTGTATTTTAAATTTTAATGAACATATGAGCAACATTCTCAACGCAGTCGATATCAAAATGAACATGAAGTTGAAAAACATAGCTTATATGCTTAATGGAATCTGAAATGCATCTGTTCACATATTGTCTGCTGACTTTGTTAGTGTTCGAAAATTTGATTGAAAGGCATGTTTCCAATGCTTATCCGGCTATGCCCTTTGCTGATTGAAGTTTCTGTAGTACAGCCCACGGGAAAGGAGCGATTGATGGTATCGGGGGCGTGCTTAAATGAGCAGTTTGGAAACGAACATTGTAGAATCATATTGTTATAACCACTGCTCATAAATTATTTGAAGTAGTCAAATAAATTTTCACTAAGGTAAATTTTATTTACATAAAAATTCGAAAAAGAATTTAATTTATCCTCGTAAAAAATCTCTAATACAAACTTTCGTAAAACGTGAGTTATATTGACACAGAAATTTACTAAAAAAATTAAAAGAAATAATTTTCATAGAGAAACATGATTTTAACTATACATTGATGCATCAAAAAAAATTTCTGGTTAGTAACGCGTACATCCTGGGTCAACTTAACTCACATTTTAGGGAAGTTTAAGGAAATGTTGGCAAGTATGCTAATACTCATAGAATTAATTATGTGAAAGCAGTCAGTTGTCATGAAGTCGACATTTATTTTTAGTTCCTTTTCAAAAGTATTTTAAGATGGTTGAAGTCCTTCCAACTTAAGATAATAAAGAACATAATTCTCAGAATACAAGTATTAATTATTTAAAAATTGGAGATTATCTTTTTGTGAATTATCATGCTAAGCAATTTCCAGGTTTTGTAGAAGAAATTCAAATGGGTGAAATTAAAATAAACATAATGCATCCTTGCCTCCGTGGTTGGCAATAACCATCTCGTCCGGCCAGCACTGGTACAGCATTGATGACATAGAACAACTTTTTTGAGAAAAAACTTTCAGTGCCACAGCCAATTAATGCCAGGAGTACTTTTAAGTTTCCAAAAGGCGTTATGTAAATTACTGTTCACAAACTTAGTTAAGTGGCATTATTGTCTTTGTTAAAGGATAGTGTTACGTCAGTTGCACTATCTTTTAAATATAAAATAAATTAAATAATGATTTTGATAATTTTGAGATTTTTTTTAATTTGAATGATACATTTTTTGATAATTGATACTTAATTTCTAATTGATAAAAATGTATTTTAAAAGAATTTCACTCTTTTTTTATCTATATATTTTTTAATGTTTAAAATGTTTCATTGCTGAAGTTTCATAGCTACTTAATAAGCATTATCAAGCGGGGCTTGGAGCATAATCTACTTCATGTTGTTGAAACTCATATGCAGTTGTAACAATAACTAACATTTACCAATAGTCACCTTTTCCCAATTAACCGAAAAATGTCTTAAAATTAATTCATTACTTTGTAGTTAAGTTCTAAAATTACTAATTCTTTGTATTGTCATTGTAAACACATCTCTTTGCATAATTTGTATTATAGTAGCACATTAGAATCTGATGAAAAAATGGATTAAAATGTTCCATCTTTACATACACGGACAAAAAAACATAAATACTCATTGTTAGGATAATAATTTTTCCGCACTCAAGTAAAAAATATCTAATTTCATTATACTTTTCCTCTAACAAGATATGCTGTTTCTTTCTCTTTTTTCGAAGTAATTACTTTAGTTTTTGGATTTCATTCTATCGCATCATAAATATTTTTTAAGAATAATATACCGATGCTGAGGGAGTAACCATGAAACAAATGAGTGGAATTTTTATCGTTTAAAAATCTCTGGAGTATTTGTCTAACGTGGAATTTATGTTTCGTTTTAAGAACTCTTGTAGATATTTTTTGAGTTAAATTTTACTTTTGTAAGGAGCTTTTACATTTATATTTCTGTTATGTTAAATAAAATAAAAATACTTCTTTGGATTTTTCATGTAAATTTTAGATACATATGCATTCTTATTACCAATTTTATATTGATTTACTTTTAACTTTGTTAGACTAAATAATTCATGTGTTGCACTTAAGAAGTAAAGCAGATTTTCTAAAATAGATGTTTTTTACTAGATAAATTGTTTATATTTTTAAGAATATATTATGCGTTTAAACATTTCAAATTTTTAACATCTAACACAAATTTTTAACGTTTAAACATTCAAATTTTTATGAAATTTGAACCACATATTCTTTATAATATTTTCTAAGATGGAACATAGGAGTGTTTGATTGGATGCCGCTTTCTTTTTTTATAAATTTTAAAAACTTAATATTTTGATTAAAATCAAAGTTTTTTTTTTTCAAACAGCTGCCATCTCTACAAAAACAAAATACATTTCCCCCCTACGCTGCTCTTAGATCTTAATCTTAGATATTACATTTTTAAATAAGAAAAGCATATTTTTTTCAGACAACTCTTTATAGAGAAAAAAATTACACCGTCAAGAAGGACTCTCAAATGAGACCTATAGCCTAGTAGATTTCCTATTTGACAGTTTATATCTCCGCCATTTTTATAAAAATCGTATCATTCATTTTAAATGTTCATAACACTTCTATGTATATTTTTGCCTAAGTGGAGCAAGATCACCAGATCGCTAGGATCTGGTATAGATCTTATTTGCTCCACCCGGTAAGTTCCCCGACATGCGGGGATTCACTACAGAAACTTCCAGTCCTCAGATAGAAGGCACATACCAACCATGAAAAAACAAAACAAAATCAAGCAAAAATACATAATTACATGAACACATAGAAACACATGATAAACTAGTCGCTGGAGCATAAAGCTCCTACGCGAAAGACGGCCGTGTGTTGATTCTGGAGATGAAAGTTCATTAATCAAAGAAGAAAACTTGAGAATGGTATCATGATTCTGGACCACATCTTCCGGATCGTACGTGCACCGGGGACCTGCTCTTGCGCGACAAGGAGTGCTAGGACTGTGAGGAGCTCGACATAGACTCTAACGCGAAAACGGGCGAGTCTCAGGAATGCGGATGCAGAACAGCTAAGCGGTAAGATTGGTCAGGTCCATAATGAAGTGAAAAATTTCTGCCAAATGGCGGAGTAGTCTTGGGCGAGATAAGATGTGTTTGAGTCAATTATCTGGCGGGAGTTTGGTACCTAAGGTGCCAGGCCTTTATGAGTATGCAGAAGAAATGTGGCAAAAAATATTATAGATATTTAATAGTTGTATATATATATATATATATTGTATATATATATGTATTATTTTTATACCTGTATTTCAGAGCGACAAGGTGATGTAACCCCTTAACACAAATACTTTATTATAAATCTGCAACATGCTCATTTTTATAAAATATAGAATGATATTTAGATACTATTTCAAATTAATATTAATTAAAAGTTTTGATACATTTTCATAAATGCTTTCATATTTAATTTAATATGAAAAATATGATGTTAATGCAGAATTACTAGAATTCATTGTTTTTTTTTGTTGTTTTTTTTTAACAAACGTTTTATTTTTCATTTGTTTATAACAAAATATAGATTTAATAATTCTAGAAAATTAATTCTTTTTATACCAACACCATTTTCAAAAACTGAAAATGTTATGTTTATCTTGTTTATTTTTTAGAATGGTTCAGATATCCTTTTCTGAGAAGAAATTTTTTATATTTCCTCATTCCATATCCCGTATTTAACATATTTTAACAGATACATTTTATTGATTCTTTTCTACATTCAATATTTGTGTCACAACGGAATTACTTTCAATCTGCTTACATTCAACGGAAACTTTGAATAAGGTTATAGGAAGAATAGAACTTTCCTTTAAGTATTTGATCTCACAAAGGATATTCATTTTTTCTGTAGGTCAGATATTCTGATTGTCACAGTTCTATTCTCATAGAACTTACATAAATTCTATTATCGAATGGAAATTATAGTGTCAAATTCCTTTTATCCCGTCTTTATTCTTAAATAGCAGGATATAGCAGTTTTCTTAAAGCTTCACAATTCTATTCTGTTTTTCAAAAGTTAAGTATATACACTATTTTCATGAATATTCGGAGGTACAAAGGGCAGACTGAATTAAACTTTGTGACAATTTAACCCTTAACTACTCTAACTGAAATTGTTGCTTAGAGATTCTGACCGATCTTTGAGGCAGTTTTATCAAAAGATGAATATTTAGCGCATAATATACTTTAGCGCATAATACACTGTTTTTAAATTAAACTTTATGTACAGAAATTTCATAATCATAATTCACATATACAGAAGTCTCTAGTACTAGAGCTCCGAGAGAAACAAAATTTCACTAGCATCTGTAGCTAAACTGGAATTTACATTTTAAATAGTGAAAACTGCAAAAGCAGCTGCGTTTAAAGAATACATTTATGCTAATGACTATTTGCTGTCTTAAAATCATAACAAAAATAATTATTAATATTTTAACAATTATATTTTATCCCTTTTCCTACATTTCCTCTCTGGGTTCCAGCTGAGTTGTTTTCAATTTGCCTCAAATCCGTATAAGAATTTGAATAAGGATATAGGAAGAATATAATGAGTCTTCACATATTTGCTTCTCACAAAAGACTGAATATCGAATAGAATATCAAGCGGGAAGTCCTAATTTAAAATTTTAGGACAAATCTCCAACATGTTCATTTTATTATTATGCAATTATATTTAAAAAATGTTTGAAACTAATATATATTAAAACATTGTGGCACATTTTTAATAAGTACATTCACATTCAATTTAATAATAAATATATGATGTTAAAAAGAATTAATGGAATTCGTTATTTTTTTTTTTTTTTTTACAAAGTACAGGGTGTCTAAAAATTAGTTTAGTAAGTTATGTATGTTATGTATGTAAAATATTAAGTTATGAACTTACAAAATATTAAATGAAATTAACTAGTTGAAAGTCAGACTAATAGGAGTATTGCCGAAGTTTATTCATAGATGGCGTTAAGTGTCATGACCGATGTTATCGCTTAGCGAGCGGTAACACCAGTCCGCATTTTAAAACTTTTTGTCAGATGATTTCTTATGATCAAGTTTTCGTGAATCAATTTTTGATGCTGATTCCGGTAATGACTCCCATTTTTGTCTATCACGTCAGGATTTTAGAAAAAATAAGAAGATGTGTTTTCAATATTTTAATTAATGCAATCAAAAATTTGTCACAATTTCATACAAACTATTTCTTTACGTTAAAACTACTGTAAAAAATGTCTTTATAAGTTCATGATATTTCTTTAATAAATGAAAAGTAAAACAATGTTCAATTAAACAAAACTTCTTTTTCTCTTTCTTGCAGATCCCCCTTCATCATTTATGTCCATCTTCAACATCCAATAGTAGTCTACCATCATATCTACATTCCATCTTCCCCGGTACCTATTCTAAATTTCTTTGATATCGTGTAAAAGCGCTCACAGTACTCTTCACTGTAATGTGCCAGATTTTCTTGAAAGTAGTCGATATGGGAATGCAGAAAGTGCATTTTTACATTAATATTACAGCCCAACTTCTTGAAACTTTCCAGAATTGTTTCAACAACATTCTTGCAATTTGGATCTTTTTTATTTCCTAAAAAGTTGTCGGTAACACATCTGAAGGCGGTCCATGCGTTTTTTTTTTCTATCACCTCCATCGTTTTTTTCAAAATCTTTGTCCTTTATCAGTTTTTTGATTTGAGGACTAACGAAAATTCCAACTTTTAATTTTCTGTGTGAGATGAAGGGAAACGTCATAGTAAGGTACTTGAAGCAATAATCCTAATTTGATGTGTAATGATGGAAGCAAAATTTTTTGGGGTTTACAAGTGATTCATGCTAATCTTATTGTATTCTAAAAGTTGTTAGGTAAGTTGACAAGTATCCGGAAGTATATTTACGTTATATGTGACTGCCACATAATGCTTGTTTTCAGCAATGAATCTCCGGTTCGATTCCAAACAAACTATACGTGATAGAAGAAAACTAAGAACAGTTCTGTAATCAGGATGAAAAAATGCATTAAGGGCTGTCATTGTTTTTTAATCATCTGATATCATGCAGAGTAGTGTAATCATTCATATTCGGCATTACGATAATGGAGACGTACAATGGTGCTGAAAAAGCGAAATTCTGTCTTTGGTTTCACGAATCTCATTCTGCTGTGCAAGTAACACGAAATAATGCTGATAATGGTAAACTTGAACTATTTTTCTATCTTGCAACAATCTGTGCTTTATTTTTTTACATGTCGATTCCATTCAATAAATCCTTCTTTTTGCTCAACTAATTTGTAGACACCCTTTATTTATATTCTATATTTTATAACAAAATACAGATTGAATTATTCTGGAAAATATTTTTTTTTATATTAGTATCATTTAATAACCGAAAATGTTATTTTAATATTATTGTCATTTTTTTTTGTAAAAACATGTACATTGATTTAGATACACTTTTCTTCGAATTTTGTTTCATACTTTATTATTCAATATCCCATATTTAACATATTTTAACAGCTACATTTAATCGATTCTTTTGTACATTTAATATTCGTGTCCCATCTGAATTGCTTTCAATCTGCTTCCATTCAACGAAAGCTTTGAATAAGGTTATAGCAGAATAGAACGTTTCTTTCACTATTTGATCTCACAAAGGATATTCAATTCTTCCTGTAGGGTAGATATTCCGATTGTCACAGCATTTTTTTTTATAGAAAATACACAACTTTCTATCATTGAATGGAAGTTATAGTGTCAATATCCTTTTATCTCTTCTTTACTCGTCAGTAGCAGAATATCGCATTTTTGTTAAAGACTCACGATTCTATTCTGTTTTCAAAAGTTAATAACAAACACCATTTTTATGATTATTCGGAGATATGAAAGGTAGACTAAATTAAAATTTGTTACAACTTAACCCCTAAGAGGGCACAGGACGTTTCAGAGGGTCGAAACGATCAAAAACGTCACATTTTTTTAAATACCAAAATACAATTGATATGTAATTATGCTCACTGCCTATACTGCCTACACTGTTAAAAAAATTTCTGTGAAATCACAGAGAATCTACTGGTAATCCATTATCTTATGTCAACAGAAGTAAGTAAATTATGTAAACAGTCTACCGAGATTAGAAAAACAGAGAAGTTATTCGGTAAATTTACATCATTAAAAATACACAAGACTCCGTAAATCAATTTATTTTTAATGAAAATTATTTAACATAGTTTTTGAAATTAGTGGATTTTAGAACTTCGAAGTATCCGGATTTTTCGAGTAAGTACTGCAGTACCATTTAATTTTTTATACAATTTGTTTCTAGCCGGCCTGGGGCTTGAACCTGATACCTCTGGGCAGGAGAAAAACACCTTACTGAGTGCGTTGTAGGAGTTGTTGCTGTGTTGTACAAATGATATCTTTTATAATGAAGCGGAGAAAAAATCTATTGTATTTATGCTTTTCAAAAATTTCGCTTGAAATATATTTGTTAAACGGTTTATTATAATTCAGTTTGGACCGATACATAATACCTATATTTTTTTTTAATCAAATTTAATTTTTTAATCTTTTATTTACGGAATTATTTATCAAGAAATTGCTTCTTCTCAATAATTATCTGCTTTAATATCTGAAGATATACTGCAAGTTTTAAATAATAATAATGTGAAATTTAGGTATATGTTTTCATTAAAACTTGTTAAATATATCGGGGCTTAGACGCCTTATGTTCCCTCAGCCGTTGTTTTGAATTGTTTGGCGATTTTTTATTGGCATGTTGGTGGTGTTTATAGCTATGGCAACCTCGATATGTGGAACCCCGTATGACATGTGTATTCTGACGTGTTGTGTTCTGGCAACCCCTGAGAAGTGGTGGATTTTGTGGATGTATTTTGATATCGTGTTTTATCGTCCCGTCTTTTTATCTTTATGTTAAATTTATTGGATGTATTTGACTGACTATGGTTTCTGTACTCTGTTTAAACGCTTTTGCTGAAGTAATTAAGAAATGTGAGGAAATTTTGAGAAGAAAAGTAAGTTTGTTTATTGTGACTCAATGCGTATAGATAAGCCTATTTTGGAAAATGACGGTACGGTGGTGTTATGAGAAAGATTTCGTGCTGAAGCTTTCAAGAAAGCAGATATCTGTTAAGGTATGTTAATTTTATGTATATTTTGCTGCTTTAAGAGTTTTTTACATTTTGAGATTGCTAGAAAGCGAGAACTGCTGAATTTTGATAATGCTAATCCGGGAGAACTGCTGAATGCAGTGATGTTTTTTTTTCGATAAATGTGCTCGAAGCGGTCATACAAGATTACTGATTGCCACTTTAGCGAGTTTCGTTCTTTATGTATATTTTGCTGCTTTAAGAGTTTTTTACATTTTGAGATTGCTAGAAAGCGACAACTGCTGAATTTTGAGAATGCTAAACCGGGAGAACTGCTAAATGCGGTGATTTTTTTTTCGGTTAATGTGCGCGAAGCGCTCATACAAGATTACTGATTGCCACTTTACCGAATTTTGCTTATTATTCACATTTTATTTTCGTTAAGCGAAACATGCGTATAAACTGGTGCTTGGCGACATTTACTACTTGGCGGAAAAGGGATTTTCGCGCCAAGTAAAATTCCAAGATGGCGGCCGTGGGAGCTTATGACATCTGTTCCTATATCGGTACAGTCAAACCTCATTAACGCGAACATTCAAGGGCAAACGTTTTTTGTTTGTGTTAAAAGTAGTTTGTGTTATCCGAACTTAAATACATCACATGCAACTGGACGAGGCAATCGGAAACAGTTCGTGCTAAAAGTAATTCACGTTAACCGAGTTCGTGTTAACGAGGTTTGACTGTAGTTATAACATTTTTTGTAAAATATTGACAAAAATAATCAGATTAATTAACCAAAAATACTTTTATGGTTGTATCACAATTCTTATAAAAGCAATGTATTTAAATGTATCATGATGTATCAAATGTATCATCTGTAAATGGAAAGGCTTTTGCAGTTGAAAATGTTTCATGTAACTTTTTTTTAAGGAAAATTTATAACTATGGAAATTATTAAGAAAATTACCACTTTTTGAAAATATTTAGCTTCTACTATTTCTCTACCCTACGTAAATTTGATTGAAAGACATGGAAATCCCTACAGGGAATTAAATTCAAGATATGCGATATGTCTGTAAAACGATGACCGAGAAATTCAATCGAATGCATTTAACCGAGAACTAGTGTAAGTTTTCAGAGAGTCTTGACCTAGAAACTCAATCGAATGCATTTAACCGAGAACTAGTGTAAATTTACAGAGAGTCTCGGTTTTTTTCTGTTTTTTTTACAGAATCTTTTAACAGTGTATAGTATGTGTTCTTATCTATATTATCAAAAAAAAAATAAGTGTTGTACATGCAAAATTAATATTTAAGTTTTAAATTAAAACATTCTTCGCACTTATGCGTGCGTTTTAATCATTAAGAGTTGAGCGCATGATTAAACTCTAAATGATGCATATAGAATACAATTTTTGAACAAAATAGAATCATAAACTCCTACTTATAAATTAAAACGAAAATATATACAATTAAATTTAAAAAATCAAAAGACCCGACTGCGAAAAAAGCGAAGTAATTAATTATTCATCATCAATGTGAAACAATTTTTTTTTCAATTCCTACTATTAGCTCACACTCTCGTTATATATATCTTGTTCAAATTTTAAATCGTTAATAAAATACTTATTATTAATCCAATCAAGCTCATTTCTTTTAACTTGTAGTGGATGACACTTGATGTTAATCCAGTTTTTTTCAAATATTAATTCATTAATTTAATTAATTAATTTTCAATAATCGAGAGAGCCCTCTTCTTGATCAATGTATTTTAAGACCGAGAGAGTCCTCTTCTTGATCAAGGCTTTTTAAGCGCCACTCAAGAGGAAAGAAGAAGTAGAGAAAAAATACTCTTATTGATCTAAGTAGGAATTGACTTATTTTTTTTTATATATCACTTGTTTATATTACTTACCTATTTTTTTTATTTACTTGTATTGATGACATTTAAGTTGTGTTTAATTGTTAGTTCCTATCTATAAACACTGTTTTGATGAGGTCTATAGATGTTTATGATATTTACAGTTGCAGTAAAGCTAGAGATCCTACCTACAGCTAGAGATCCTACCTTCAGCTAGAGATCTTTCGAGGTTGTATAATATTTTAACGAAGCTTCTGACTGTAACATAGTCAATGAAACATCGTCTTTATTTTGAAAGACCTATCCAATGATATGCCACTCAATAGGGTGCGTAATTTATTTCGTCTCTACCGCCATTTTGTATTTTACGGCCGCCATTTTGAATTTATAAAAACAAAACTTAGCCTCTAACCATCGGATCGTTAACACGAATTGATAGAGGCCTCATTCATTAAAATCCATCCAGCCGTTGGGATGTTTCGATTGTACAAAGAAATCCACATACACAGATACGCATGAAACACATAACCCATCTTTTCAGTCGGTTAAAAAGTAATTTGCCTAAAATTTAATTTTAGCAGAAAGTAGGAAAAATTAAAATATTTAAAAAAATAATTTGAAGTTTTTCAAGTGCAAAAAATAATTAACCAAAATATGTGATTTGTTTTTATTTTAGCATGAAGACTATAAAGAAATGAATATTTGGTTATTTTCTTAAAACTATAGCTTATATATTTTGAAAGTAACAGTGCGCGCAAACTCCAAATTTATTAATATTAGAAAACGCGATTAAAAGTTTCAATATCAACGGACTTTTAACTGCACTGACCGTCTCTGAATGATTATAGCTTAAGAAATAATGCAGATTTTCGAATGGAGTTTTTGAATACTGTTGCGAAATTTTTAAAAACTAGCTGACCCGCCCGGCGTTGCCCGGGCCCATAATGTTATTCTTAAATGAATCTGACATTTTTATCGCAGGCCCGTACAGAGGGCAGTGTTTTTTTTTTTTTTTTTTTTTTGGGGGGGGGGGGGGCAGACGGTACGAATTACCAGGGCCCGAATCTTGTTCAGTTCTAAAGTTATGTAAAGTCACAGGTTAAGTTTTTTAATTTTTATATTTCTCATACTATAAACTTTTTTATTCTTAATTAATAGATGAACTCAGTTAAAATTTAATTATATTTTCCATAATTTAATTTTTTATTGAAGATCTTTAGATGAAAAAGCAATTACAAATACAACATAAACCACGATACTGAAAAAGAAATAATAAAAGCAAACATTACTGTATATAGATTTTTTTAAAGTACCTTCCAGCAAATGTATTTTCTAATAGAGTAAAACCCTGTTTATAACGGAATCTTGCAATAAACGAAAAAAAAAAATGTTCTAGCTTCTCCCTCCCCCCCAAAATGCTATTATGCTTTGTTCAATTTAAATAACCTGCATGAAACACTGGTCGTTTTCGTTTCCGTCTAAGCAGGTTTTATTGCATCTTACTTCTGGTGGGTCCGTAATAATATTCTTAAATGAACCTGAAATTTAGATGTACAGAGGCAGAGGGGGAGGGGGGTAGAGACATCGGAACGTTTAAATCAGTAATTTGGATTTCAGAAACAACGCTGCATGCTACGGTTATTAAGCCTATTTTACCAATCGCTTATGCTCTGTGTTCTCGATCAAATCTATTTCGATTTTCTCTTCTTAATTCGGCTTCTTCTTAACTTTCAAGCATTCGCTGAGATCTTTTACGGGCATTTCAAAAAAATTTTTGAAGCTCCATAATTGCAGGGTAAGAGGTTGCAACGAAAAAACGAAACGTAAATAAACCCGATCGCCCTAAATCCTGCCAAAGGACATTTGCACAATAATGAATGAAATGCATTTATCGGGTGTTGCCATTAAACACTAACAAATAATCGTGGTTTATGTGCCACGTACGTTAGCGTAATATATATATAGATTAAGCATAATTCAAAATCTGAAAACTGATTTTTCGAAAGTTTAAATGTTTTGTTCCCCCTTAACTACACTGTAAAAAAAAAAGAAAAAAAACGACATTTTTACAGTACAAACACTGAGAAAAAAATATAGTTCTGGCATATAGAATCTTAATTGTGGCTCTAGAAAAAATAGTTCCATGTCATCCTTATAAATTCTAGTTCCCTTTGATAGAGAGTTCTAGAGTCTCCTACTAGAATTCAACAGCGTTTTCCTATATTCTCGTCGGTAAACTTATTTAAAAATACCTGCAAATAGATGCGAACATAAGAGGTTAGTTTTAGTAACTATAATTCTTGTTTATCAAACCATTCCAGAAATTAAGCGATAATTTCTTGCTATTGAAACAATTCTTTATCGTTTCGCCACCTAGAAAACAAGAGATTAGAAATTCTAGATCGTTTCGTCTATTCAGCTTAGTTCTTTACCCTATTCGCATAGCTCGTAAATCTATATTTCTCGATTAGGGATACAGAAAATGACTATCTATTCATTCTAGGTGAAGGCGGTATATTTTTTTTCTCAGTGAAGTACTGTTCATCTCGCGCACAAACTCGATCACAGTGAATGTGCTGTATCTTTCTTTGGTTTCCTGACTATATTAACATGGAAAATACAATAGTTTCGTACAATTAACACAACAATGTGCTAGCAATTTGGACGCCAGCAGTTTGTGCTGTCCTGTTCTTGCGTCCAAATTGCCAACACATTGTGCTGCTAATTTCACGCAACTACTGTATTTTCCTTGTTAATATAGACAGGAAACCAAAGAAAGATACAGCACATTCACTGTGATCGAGTTTGTTCTGGCAAATCTACAGTGTTTTTTTTTACAGTGTACTCTCACAGAAATTCTTGCATAACTACTGTGAGCTAGTGTTACCAGGTGTCCCGCGTAAATCGGGGCTCCAAATGCTCTGGACTATTTCGAAGTGATTTTCTTCGGCATATGTAATGATAGAATTATCTGCGATTAAATACGGCGAAATAAACCGTAAGAAATTAGTTGTGCCCAGAATATTTGGAGCGTCGATTTACGCGGGGCACCTGGTAACACTACTGTGAACGGACTTTGAGAACGCTTGATCGAAAGATGAATAAAGTCGTGATTAACTCATGATATACTCTTTCTATATTAAACATTATGTATAGGAAATTAACAATTAAAATTCACCTACACAGAATTCTTTAGTACTACAGTTCCAAGCAAAACACATTTTAAAGTGCATTTGAAGATAAACTGAAATTTGCAATTTAAACTGTAAAAATTGGAAAAAAACAGCAGTCTGTGTTAGCAGTGGTAGAAAATATATTTTTACTAAAGCTTATTTACATTCTTAAACTCATAATTAAAATGATTATGCATATTTTATCAATTATATTTTATCGATTTTTTTGTACATTTCTTAACTCGGTTCCAGCTGATTTACTATAAATCTGATTCAAAACTGTAATAGGATTTAAAAACGTTTACATCAATAATATAGCATGTCTATTCGTATTCTCTTCTCTCGGAAGAATATTATTTTATTTCTGTTCATTAAATGCTCTAATTGTTATTTATTTTCTAATACTAAATAAATTTCCTCTTACTAAGAAATATCATTTACCGTGTTAATTGGATTTAAATTTTCGTGATTTTGAAAGTAGATCAATGTGATAGTTCATAGCTTCCGTTTCTTTTTCAGGATGTCAAAATTAAGAATAAGGAATATTTGTGTAAGTATACTGAGTTATGAACAGCGGAGTGAATTACCATTGTTGCCAACCTCCGATTTTTTTTCAATATGAGTAAAATCTTACAAATATGTTCGATTTATATAATTGCAAAAATTGTGCGATTGCCTACAACAAGGATTTCTGCATAATAATATTGCTATAAATAAACTCGGGAGGTTCCCAATTATGAATAAGATAACTATATCGGGTGACTACATAAGTTCGTTCCGGATTTGACAGATAACAGTAGCTTGCAATTTTGACTGTGCTGATGTTTCTTTTATAACCCTATTATTAATTGGCATTTACCTACATGTGTCATGAGTGGACGTAACGTCAAAAAAAGTTTTTCAAATTAGCTTGTGTGCTATGTTAATATTCAAAATGGAAAATTATAAGTTAAATTTTCGTCTAGTTATGTTATTAACAAGTGGCAAAAACAAGGTGGGAAGCTGCTCTATGTACAATCGTTGATCCTCCGAGGCATTTTCCTTTGTAGATAAAATGCCAATCAGCCTTTTTCCTATTAGTGAAGGGCAATATCTTTCTACACGTTCCTACCGCGATTGACGGTTGCACAGTCGGATCAGCGGCTATTAAGTATCAATCGAGACGAAATTTTTCATAAGCGTTCTTCTTCTTCCCCACATCACATTTGCATGCTATTAGTGTCGTTCTACTCCCGATAGCTTGCAACAGGAATGGAGCTTTTACGTTTGCATCGACCAAATTTCCAAATGCGCCAGAACATTTGCGTTTTATTTCCGACTACAAATGAAAAGGGCTCAGAGGCTCAATGATTGTACGGAGAGCGGTTTCCAAAATCCTTTTGCCACTTAATTGTTCTTTCTGTGTTTTTACCTCGCATAACAGGGTTGGCAGTTTTGTCTCCATTTTTATCTCGAAATTCCACATTCATACCAGAAAAATTAAAAAAAGAGTCTGTACTATATTTAATGACAAAATTTCTGTCATAAAATAAAGCAAAAAGTACAATTTTTAATTTCTGGCACGAATTCGGATTTTATAAATAAAAATGGAGACCATCTTTCTACACGTTCCTACTGCGATTGACGGTTGCACAGTCGGATCAGAGGCTATTATGTATCAGTTGAGACGAAATTTTTCATAACCGTTCTTCTTCTTCCCCATATCACATTTGCATGCTATTAGTGTCGTTCTATTGCCGATAACTTGCAACAGGAATGGAGCTTTTACGTTTGCATTGACAAAATTTCCAAATGCGCCAGATCATTTGCGTTTTATTTCCGACTACAAATGAAAATGGCTCAGAGGCTCAATGACTGTACGGAGAGTGGTTTCCAAACATGCTTTTGCCACTTAATTGTTCTTTCATTGTTTTTGCCTGGCATAACAGGGTTACCAGTTTGGTCTCCATTTTTAGCTCGAAATTTCACATTCATACCAGAAAATTTAAAAAAAAGAGTCTGTACTATATTTAATCACACAATTTCTGTCATAAAATAAAGCAAAAAGTACTATTTTTAATTTCTGGCACGAATTCGGATTTTATGAATTAAAATTGAGACCAAGCTGGTAATCCAGTCGTATAAACAACATCACCTTTTGTGCCCTCTAGCACATTTGCGTTTTATTTCCGACCATGCATTCTTTGATGAACGTTGTTTGTTTGGATACTATCACCTCTTAAAGTTTTGCCCATCTTTTATGAAACAGCCTGTGTAACGTGTCTCTCTGTATTCGATCTCACAAAAGGATATCCTTTTTATTTTGTGATTTAAATATTCCGATTTTCACAGGTTTTCTTTTCTGATAGAACAAATATATATCTCTTATTAAATACAATTTACTGTGTCATTTTTTATTGATATTTTGTTTATTTAAAAAAAAAGCAGAACATGACAGTTTTATCAAAGCTTCGCGATTCTATTCTGGATTTCAAAAGTTAAGAAAAAGGAATTTTTTAATGAATATTTGATATTTGAAACGCTGTGAATGTGAACTGACTTTGGTATATATTAAAATAATGTATTTTACATTAAAGCGTTTTTTATATTAAAGAAATGATCATACATATTTTAACAATTACATTTTATCGATTCTTGTGTACATTTAATATTCGAATCCCAGATGAATTGCTTTTAATCTGCTTCAGATCTGTAAAAGCTTTTATTAAGATTATAATAAAGATATAACGTTTATTTTCCTATTCAATCTGACAAATGTATTTTTTTTCTTTCTGTAGGTTACATATTTTTCTGTCATGGCGTTTCTTTTCAAAGAGGAAATAATTCCTGGTGTATTATTAAATTATATTTATAGTGCAATAATTTCGTAGAATTTGTGATTCGAAAATAGAAGAATATCACAGTTTTTGTTGTATTTTGTTTTCCAAAATTTAAGAGTAAAACTGTATTTATTGATAGTCTATAGAAGCAGCCTGAATGCAGTTTTTCAGTTGGGCAATTATGTTTTATTAAAATTGCTTTATTATTACAACTGTTTTGAAATAGTAATATTAAAGTGTATAATTATACTAAAAAGTCAGATAAGAGGAAGCTCCTCTCAAGAGAATTAGCATTATGTGGCCTTTCTTTGCAATTTTAAAAGAATTTGGAGACCTGATTTACACTGGACACCTGGCAATACTAGTGGTGAGTGAGAGTCTCCTCTAGAGTGCAAGGTGATAACCCTTAAATGCAAAGTGATGCATATCTACATCACGTTTTATTTAATTCTTAGAAAGCAGCATACTTATATCGAAATATTAATACTATAATAATTACAAAAATATACAGTTAAAAATATGGGACACCTGGCAATACTAGTGGTGAGTGAGAGTCTCATCTGGAGTGCAAGATCATAACACTTAAATGCAAAGTGATGCATATCTACATCACGTTTTATTTAATTCTTAGCAAGCAGTATATTTATATCGAAATATTAATAGTGTAATAATTACAAAAATATAAAGTTAAGAGCATGGGACACCTGGCAATACTAGTGGTGAGTGAGAGTCTCCTCTGGAGTGCAAAATCATAACACTTAAATGCAAAGTGATGCATATCTACATCACGTTTTATTTCATTCTTAGCAAGCAGCATACTTATATCGAAATATTAATACTGTAATAATTACAAAAATATAAAGTTAAAAATATGGGACACCTGACAATACTAGTGGTGAGTGAGAGTCTCCTCTGGAGTGCAAGATCATAACACTTAAATGCAAAATGATGCATATCTACATCACGTTTTATTTAATTCTTAGCAAGCAGCATACTTATATCGAAATATTAATACTGTAATAATTACAAAAATATAAAGTTAAAAATATGGGACACCTGACAATACTAGTGGTGCGTGAGAGTCTCCTCTGGAGTGCAAGATCATAACACTTAAATGCAAAGTGATGCATATCTACATCACATTTTATTTCATTCTTAGCAAGCAGTATATTTACATCGAAATGTTAATACTGTGATAATTACAAAAATGTTAAGTTAAAAATATGGTGTTTAATCTTTAATATTAAAGTAAAAAGTATAATACTAAAAAAAATAATTTATGCGTTTAAGGGTTAATTTTTAAAAAATAAAAAATTACATAAAATAAGGTATTTAGATTCATACTTATTAAAATATTTACTAATTTGCAACATTTTAGTTTTTACTTATATTACAGATGTGCAACATAAGAAAAAGTTGACGTATTATACGAAAACTATATATCTGATTTTTTTTTCATTATTTTTAATGTGTTATAAATCTTTCAGAGAATCATATGTAATTTTTTTTGAAACAAAATAAAAAATCATGCATTTAAGGGTTGAACTTTTTTTTTATTAACTTTCAAAATTCAATACAAATTGTTTTGAAAAACAAAATAGATGAAATTTTCTATAAGGACTTCGTAAAGCTAATTTACAAAAGTTATTCAATTTCTTCGTATAACTGATTTACAAACAAAAGGGATATTACGTCTTTATTTTCTGAAAAAATTTTTGATAGTTCCACGGTCTGTATCATAAATGTAATGGTAAGTCTTATTTTATTGCCTTTGTAGTGTAATTGAAAAATAATGTCTCGTAATTACTTATGCAGTTATTTTTTTTTTGCTCATCCCAAACATAATTTAAATCTCAAAATAATGAGGAATATTCAAAACATCGTGTAACACATTTTTATACTAATTAAAAAAATAAGCTGTTCTCGTTAGAATAGTCTAATCATTAATATTTTATTTGGTGAAAGTATTATTTTGACAAATTTAAAAATAAATTATGTATTGAGATCAACGCTAATGAAAAATCCGTTTTGTCATTGTCCCTATAGATTACATTTTTTATGTTAATATCTTGTTTCTTCATTAAACATGTGTATTTTGGTCTGTATCTTAGAAAGGAAAATTAATAAAACATGAGTATTTTGATTTACTCGGGATTTTATTGTTATGGTATATGGTTTCGTAATGAATTATTCAGAAATGTAAAATTGGAAGTGAAAAACTGATATAGCTGCCTGCATTCCACCGTTATTTAATTTGTTGTAATTATCAAGAAAAATCTGCAAACTGAAATTTTGAAAATTTAGACTTTGTATCACAAAAGATTTTTCCAATTAATTATTTAACACGATTGAAAGAAATTTGAAAATGTATTACCACGAAAATATAAATTTGAAATTCTGGAAGAAGGGTGAAGGATATGTAAGGACGTTTCAAAATTCACCTTTTCCAGGAAAGAAAATTGCCAAACCAAGTTTTGTACCGAAATCCCTAGGAAATACGGCACGTTCTGAAAATAAACCAATAAACGATAAAACTAGTTTCGTTGAAGATTAAAGTGTGTTATCTTGATTATGTGAGGATTATAGTGTGTTTAAAAGAATAGATAGCAGATTACTGAAAACACGATTTTTTTGATAAACCGTGTTTTAAAACTCACGTCCTCATATGTTTTTAACATTGATGTTGAATAAGTTACACAATTATACATAGAATGACACAAAATGTATAACGCTTCCGGGGTTGAACTCATCCGTTTCCTGATAATCCAAACGCGGCCACGTTAGGCTTAAGCATTCCAATGCCGTATTTGCCGACTGCCTTATTTAATCTGTCTATCTATTTGTTGTGTAACATATTCTTCTTCAATTTTTCTCAAACCTTCAAAAAGTATACAATTATAATGCTTTAAGATCTAATTTAAAAATAACCAGATACCAACAACACGGTTCCGATGTATACAAGCGATTACCGTTGCCATTCATAAGCACAAATTACAAATCCAAAAACAAATGAATGACTCTTTCAGCTATTCATTAAATGCTCTTAAAATATTTTGCAAAAGCATATTAATATTTTGAAATACGTTTTTCACTTTTGTTTACATTTATTTACAGTTTGAATTCAGTATACACGGTTAAAAATATCGCGAGAATTACCTCTGTTTTTCAAGGCTATCTATTTTCTGGCCAATGAGAACACTTTATGGTGTTCATTGAATATAGCTATATTCGGTGATTCATTCCCGTGAATTATTTTGTACCGGATTAACGTTTCCTTTCTAAAAACAAACATATGTCAAATTATTTAAAAGCTTTATTATGGTTTTACAAATATTTTAAGAGCAAAATCGGATGTCGACCGTATTTTTTAATGATTCGTTCGAAGAGTCATTCAATTGCTTCTGGATTTGGAATTTGTGTTGTACATGTGGCATCACGACACACGAGTGATTGTTGATTTGATTTTCAATCTTAAAACGTTGAGTAAAACGTGCTTTCTTTTCCACTATTCGCAAAAGTTACATTTTTAGACAGATTATTCAAAATAAATTAATATTTAAGAGATTACATTCAATTATCTAATATTCTGCTGCGATAACTTTAGTTTAAATTAGATTGGTAGCTTTATCTATCCCTATATGAAAGTAAACAAACAATTGATTCATTCGTCTTGAACTTTTAAAATATTAAAACAAACGTTTATATGCTCTGTTGCGCCATCTGTCGGTAGTTAAAAAAAAGAAATTTTCTTTTTAAAATATTTTTTGAATTCTGAAGACATTGGGGGGAAAAATGAATATTTCTTATAAAATGAAATTAGAATATCAGAATTATGTAATGTCGTGTATTACATATATATATATGTATATAGTATATCAATGCATTGTTATAATAAATAAAATTTTGTATTTTGTAGGGAAAATAAATTTGTAATTTAATAACAGAATTTGGGAAAATAAATTGTTAATGTAATTAATAGTTGCAATTTACTTATGTGATAAAAGATGATTTTTAATTATCAAAATTTATTACAGGTTTCTTTTATGCATGTTTAAAAAAAATCAGGATTTTCTCTGTTCAACTTTTTAAAATTTAAGTTATATAATTATTATTTTGGCAATTAATAAAAACAAATAAATTTTCTGTTGGAATTGTCTTTTATTTTACCACATACCATCAGATAAAATAGTTAATTGACAATATGTTTTAAAATAACATTATTAGTACTAATTTGAATGTTTTTGTGAAATATTTCTTCAAATTTTGTGAGTGAAGTTCATTTGCATACTTTATATCAGTATTTTACCAATTCAATTAATAATTTTCTTGCCAATTAAATTTCAATGAAAAATGGGCTGTTTTTACTTTACCCCACCTGACCCTATTAATCAGACAAGACAAAATTTATTACTTCACAATTCTTTTTATAATGCAATGCTATATAATTTTTTAGAAAATGCAAACACGTCATTCTGACGGGCTATATTCTAGTATTAAATAAAATACAATACACTTGGTTCATATCACTATAAAATACACTAAAATACGCAGTGTAGCGCTATTCAAATTGATTATTCACCAAGTGTAAAAGCAATACGTTGTTGAAGGCAGCCGCATAGAGCCAATTAACCCTTTCAGGGGCAAGGTATTTGTATTTATAAAATGTTGAAATAATTTATTGACATCAGTATTTACAAGAGAATTTATTTGTAAACAAGTAAAAGCATATTTTCGCATATTTAAGAAAGGTGAAATTTTCATTATAAAATTCCTGTGCCAATGTTGCAATTAGGGATTAAAATTATGTGATGCCGTGACGGCATGACCGCCCTTCAAGGGGTTTTAAACAGAAAACATGTGCAAGTCGGAGTGGGAAATAACAATTTATTTGGGTTGAATATCAGGGGAGTAAAGAAGAAAGAGCAAAGAAAAGGTTAAAGGTAGTTACGAAAAGCATAAAATAAAGAAAGCAAGGAGTTAAAAAACTAATTAAATTAATAATTAGATGAATAAAATACCAGAAGTTACGTACAAATGCTCACAATAAGATAACAGATGGATAAACAATATAAAATATAAGGGAGAATAAATATGAAGCAAACAAAAACTTAATAAAAATATAATTATTCGATATGAGACAAAGAAGGAAGGAAGTAATAAAACCAAAAAATTATAATTATAACAGCAATTTCCAAACGTAAGGCAGGAACGGAGAAAGTGAGAAATGTTTTAAAAAATTTGTGGTATATCTCAAGATGGAAAACGCTTTATGAAAGTTCAAGTGATATGAGGTGATAGTAGAAAAGTAATCTTTTCCTTAGGAAAATGAAACATTTATCAGTTATTAAACTTTGGGAAATAATTGAACATTTGCAAATTTCTTGATTAAAACATGTTGACGATGATCATGTACTCTACAAAGAGCTCTCTTAGCATGGCTAATATGCAATTGCAAGAGACTTACACTATATCGATTTGTGTATTTAGTTTTTCAAATTATACAAGAAATATTGTTAGAAAATGCATGAAAAAAGTCCTTCCGGCCAGTGCCGGGAGGAAGAGGTAGCTTTCATATTCCTTATTTTAAAAAAAGCCAACTTATATCATTCAAACACACGAAGCTCAATTTAGTGGAAACTGAATATAGGAGATTCAATACTAATTTTTATCAATATAATGAATGAGAATTTCGCGAAATTAGCCAGCTTTATCCAAGCTGCTTTTCTTTAAAGTAACTTATATTTGGCTGCCAAACTCGGCGATTTCTTAAAGTGCCTGCCATTTTAAGACAACGTGGTGGATGAGGCTAACCAGTGAACTTGGTCGAGACCTTAGTAATTGCTGAGCACATGCTGGCTCACATCGGAATCGGTTGATATATACGAGTGCTGTCGCATGCAACAAATCAGATTTTTCAAAATGTCACCCACAAAAGAAATTGAAACTGCTATATCTGAGCCATTTTTTAAGGTAAAGACAAACAAAAAATGCTCCTGAATCCTTATATCAAGGTCAAATACTTAAGAAAGAAACCTTTTTCAATTTCTATTTTTTTTGCACCTCACTTTAAATATATATATATATATATATATATTAATTTAATGGCCGCCATTTTGAAACAAAATGGCTGATGAATCTGGCCAGCGAACTTGGTCGAGGTATTGATGTATACTATTCACATGCCTTCTTACATCGAAATAGGCGAATACGTGTGTTATCGCGTGACAAATACAAGATCGTTTCAAAATGTTAGCCATGCTAGAAATTCAAAGTGCTATAATTCAACCATTTTTTAAGATATAAACTACTTTGTTTCTTAAAGGCAACATCCTATTTTGACAATATATTTTAAATATTTGGCTCAAACTATGCCCAGAAACGAAATTTCCAGTCATTTGAATCATAAGTTTTTGAATTATAAACATTCATAATTAGGGCTTCTAATGTTAAATTACATTTAATTATTTTTTTAATATCTACTGAAATTATAATTCTAATGTGATAATTTTGTGCGTGGTTATAATGTTAAAAAACCCAAGCATAAATACATTGAATTTGTAGTTTTATAAATTTTATAACATGAATTATGAATTATAAAATTAATATTCGAAAAAATATGAATTGCAACCTACATTTATTTTATATATTTATATTTAATTTGTCCTATTTTATGCGAATTCTCAATTTCAAATTTTTCTTTCAAGTAGTTTTCATATTATTCTCAAATTGGTTGTTTAAGGGGCCGTCTATGATGTGCAGAAAAGCATAATTTGAAAATATATGTATTACTCATTTTATTGAAATATTTGCGCTGTCAGTATTCGAAACATATTAAGCGAGTGAAATTGGCATATTGGCCAAAAATAATACGTCAATAGAAGTGACATGGTCATACTGTAGCATTTCATCAATCGAGTACCAAACTTCAATTTGAATACAGCCCCTAAAATATGCTCGGAAACTAATCTTATGAACTTCATCAAAGGCTAATTGAAAGGTGTAGAATTTAATTATGGTCGCAAACTTGGCTATTGCTATTGAAAAAACAAAGTTTGGTTTCGTTTTTATATGTAGATGGCTTCCTAAGCAAATTTCATATACATTATTTAAAAGTAGTCTTTATTTCCAATCGTTTGATACCTGTAACCTTCTTCTATCATAATTTGTTGCAGAGTTAGCAGGGGTGTTTTAAATTAAAATAATAAATTACATTATTTAAATTAAAATAATAAATAATTAAAATAATATTAACGTAAATTAACGTAATAATATAACGTAATTAAAATAATAAAATACATTATTTTTACTGTTAAACAGAAACAGTCATGCAATAGTTGTGGACATTTATATTTTCTCATATATGCTTTCATTTAATGCACAATTAGAACCATATTGTAAAAAACTAGTAGAGTATGTATTATGAATTTTTATAAATTTGCAGAAATTTACTTGCTGTTGTTTTCAAAGTGATAGGACGTATTATGTGCGCCTGGTGAAGAAATACTAGTTTTTTCGAAAGGCTTTGTGGAGTTATTAAATATTTTATGGTGTTTTTAAGAAGTTATTTTTATTTTATACAGAATAGAGTTATATATGGAATAGCATATCATGTAAATGGCATCCATGGCTTTTTTGGTCGATCGCAAATTTACTGATCAGAACTGGACGCCAAGATCATGCGATTTAGCGCCATTGGAATTTTTCCTTTGGCGTTTTTTGAATGTTTATGCCAATATACGCACAAAACAAAATATATCATACCCTGAAGTAAGAAAAATAGTTGAATCCAGGACACCCAAAGTCGGTGTTTCATATGCTGTTGCCTTATCTAAAACTATCCATAAAACTTATCAAACTATTGCAACCCAAACCGAATTTCCCACTGAAACTAATAGCCAACCAAAGCAAAAAGAAAACAACCTCTCCATTAATTCGGGAAAGACAAATAAATCAACGCAATCTATATCTTCTAACTCACGAAATTCTGTTTCTCCTAAATCACCATCAAATGCATCTTCAAAATCATCCCAATCTTTTATTTCTAAACTTCCATTCCATAAAAGAAGCTCTCAAAATTCAACTAAAACAGCTCTTTTAAAACCAGGCCGTAGATCTGATGCAAAAAAACATGACCTTCCAACAATTAAATGTATTTTATCATCTGAAAATACAACCAAAAAGAAAAAAAACAAATCATCCAAAAATGAAAACCATCCAAAACAAAATGATAAAACAGATAAAATGTGTATAGAGGATGAAGATACTCTAGCTCTTCACCCAGAATCGGATGTATAATTGGATGATTGAGATCGTATGTCTACTATCTCCTAATAAAATGACGGAGATTTATATTCCTAATAACTCATTCATGAATAATATTATCTCATGTAGCTGCCGTGATTATCATGATAAATATGATGAAATCCGTAATATTCTCTCCGACCATCAACATTTATGTTTAGCTCTACAGGAAACCAATTTAAAGCCCAATTACAAAGCAAAACTACGGAACTATGCTAGCTACAGAAAAGATTTTGCAGCTAATGGAAGTGTCACAGAGTGAGTGGCTTTTTCCGTTTCTCGTAATCTCCCCAGAGTCATATCTCATTAAATATAAATCTACAAGCTGTTTCAGCCAGTATTCATATCAAACAACTAATAACAATATGCACCATCTATTTAACTCCAAATCAAATATTCGGCTATCACTACTGTATAACCCTCTTCTCCAACTCCCTACTCCCTTTTTCGGAGATTTCAGACTTTTCTAACACAGAAATCAGACTTTTCTACCACATATTTTACAATTACTGACAAAATGTGAGAAATCGCTTAATTTACTTAAAGGGTCTTGTACCTTTTAAACACGTCGGAAATGAACGAAAACCTTCAAAGTTTGAATTAGTCTATCTTCAAAACCTTTTTATGTATAAACATGAAGTTTTGGATATTGATTAAACAGATTATGCTTTGTAGTGTGCTGTCATTAGGAATTTATTAGCCTTTTACAGAATTTGTGTATTGTTGAAATCAAAATAGATCTTTTTTTTTACTCCATAAATCATTGCGCGCATGATATCTTGAGAAAGTGTGTATGGATTGTCATGAAATTTGGTAAAGATAATAAACAAATATGTGTGTTTAAAATGACTACTTTTTTTGCAATGAAAGTTTTTGCAATGGTAATATTTTTAGTTATGACTATTTTTATTCATTAAAAATATATTTTTTTTTTATTATTTTTTACAAAAATATTTTTTATATAGTTAATGAAATAATTTTGGCATAAGAGTAGTTCATTTTAAACACTAATTTTAGTTAGTTAATTTTAAATATGTTTAGTATCTTTAACAAATTTCATGACAATCCATTCATACTTTCTCAAGCTATCATGTGCGCAATGACGTATGGAATAAAAAAAAGAGCTATTATGATTTCAACAATACAAAAATTCTGTAACGGGCTAATAAATTTCTAATAACAGCATATTTCAAAGCACAATCTGTTTAATCAATATCCACAATTTCATATTTATACATAAAATGGTTTTGAAGATAGACAAATTCAAACATTGAAGTTTTTCGTTAATTTTTGACGCGTTTAAAAGATAAAAGACTCCTTAAGGTGCTTTCAAACACTTCTTGGGGAGCAGACCATACATATCCCCTTAAGATATACCGTGCTGCCATCCGTTCTAAAATTGACTATGCCTGCCAGGTTTACGGTTTTGCATGTACCGTAATTTCCGGCGTATAATCCGCGGATCAAACAATCATTTTTCGACCCAGAAATTTCTTAAATTAAAATGTAACTTCTTAAATCGCGGTAAATATTTGGCTTCAATTACTAAATAAAATATCTGGGTCCAAACAGAATTGTTTGATCTGCGGATTATACGCCGGAAATTACGGTAATTCTGTTCTTAAAAAACTTGACACTGTGCACCATAGCGCACTTCATGTCTGCTCTAGTGCATTTCTTACATCTCCAGTTTTAAGCTTGTACGTTGATTATAAAGAACCGTCACTCTATCATACTCGTGAAAAACTCTCCTTGATCCTGTATTACCGTCTCTTTTCTCATCATGGTCATCCACTTCGATCCTACATTTTAAATACAGACAATGACATGCTTTATCAGCATCGCCGTTCTTGCAATCCACTTTTTGGAGTCAGAATCAGAAACATAATTGACAATAGCCATCTGAGTAATATCGAGGTGAGTGCATGGATAGAGATTGAGACAAGGCTACTCTGCAATTTAAATGCTCCATAGATCGTACTATTAAATAAGTAATAAAGTTATAAATATTAAGAGGAAATAGAGCACATTAGAAAAAGCAATTTGTACATTAATCCATTCATAGTAAAAAAGTACTGAAGGTCTTACTCCAAACAGAAGCAGGATATTTGGTCATAACTTTAACAGTAATAAAGATATTGCAACAATTTTTAACAAACTCACCTTATCGTTTCTTAAATGCTATGACGTTACAAAAAGTGCTGCAACGTCACAGTATGTTAATAAATGACACCGTGTGTAACACTTATTGCAAGCAGAAATATGGAGCGTTGAGTTTATTGCTTGTTTGCGGATAGCAGTCACCTCCGCTACTTCCCGTAATGTCGTCTGTTAGTATACCAAAATAAATCTGTTATAATTTGCAGTGAAAAAGTATAATTTCTTGAAAGTTGTGATGAAAAAAAACCCTATAAAATAAGGGACTCTTTATTTTTGAATGGCAGGAATCGTGGTTCCCTATAACAAAAAATATTTGCACCCTGCATCTTCTTGAAGGTTTTGAAACTTGTACTCAAACACCCTCTGTTAAATAATGTTTTTGAAATAAATCTTAAATTTAGTTTCTTTTAATATTTATTGTTTGCGTGAAAATATTAAATTAAAAAAGTGTAACTTCGTTTAGACGCTCTCCAAAGCACGCAATATTGCAGATCATACTGTGTTTTTAAAATAATAAAATTTGGATTACATAATTCATCATTTCCGAGTTTTAAAGATCTATATTTTCGAAATGCTATAAAAATATCCTTTCAGTTAAAAAGTTTTTAGCATGGATATTTCTGTTCAGAAAAATGCGCACTAGTTATGTTTAATGTAGAAGAAAATGTCTCATGGTGATTCACCGCTGGTTCTTTATAGAGCGTGTAAATTTTAATATTAGTTTTAAACAGACATGAAAGCACATTTACGTGCAAACTTTTAGGCATTTCAGAATATTTCCAAAATTGAAAATATCTTTAGAGAAGAATTACACTTTGTTTACGATCACTACTTTATAATAAAAATATAGACAGTGCAATTTTTATGAAATATTTTGAAAAACAATAGAGCGAGGTACTTTGTTAAATAAGTAATGTCTTGTGTGATTAAATTATATATAAGAAGCAAATTTTCATTTTTCTCATATTAGATATTTTTGGAAGAATTTATATTAACTGAAGCAAAAATACAGGGTTGTTATAATTAGAGTTCGCCTATTCAGAAGGCTCTAGAGCCGGTTCTATGGTTCCAAACGAAACAAAATTTCACTAATACGTAGTTGAAGAGACGCGCTCTGCGAAAATCGAAAAAGAAAAATTAGTTACATTTTTCGTCAGTAGGTGGCGCTGCGCTAATATTTAAGGCGATGTTTGCAGATTCATTATATCAATTTCAGTCAATCCAGACGAAGTACACAAATTTAAAAGTTTCAACAAACTTCGAGGAACTCCGAATTGTTATAATTAAAGTTCACTTAATCAGACAGCTCTAGAGCCTGACCTATGACTACAAACAATAGAGAAAAATGAATATAATTTCATGTGATGTAATCTGCATCAACAAAAATAAAACATGTCACTCGGCAACGAGGAAATAACGAAGAATAACATTACGCATGCTCAATGAATCCTCCGCCATTTTCAATAACGCATTCCATTCTCAGAATTGTGCTTTCTACAGCATTGCGTAAACTGTTCTGTGAGATTGAGCGAATATGAAGTCTAATACTGTCTTTCAGATCAGAAATTGTCTGACATCTATCTTTAGGTACAGAATCTTTCAAGAATCCCCACAACCAAAAATCGCATGGAGTTAGATCAGGCGATCGTGGTGGCCAGACTGATTGAAAATAACGACTTATGATGCGGTCTTCTGTAAAATGGCTTCTTAAGAAACTCTGAACCGCTCTAGTAATGTGCGGTGGTGCACCGTCTTGCATAACACACGATATTTTGAAGTCAGCTACGCTGTTGCAGCTCGGGAATCAGAAAATTTGACAACATATTGCGATACCTTCTCCCATTTACGGAACATGAAAGGGTCCTGTGGATGTTAGTTCCTCATAAAAATATGGCCCTGTCATACACGTAGTCGTGAAATTGCACCACACCTTAAATTTAGATGTCATTTTATAAATATTCGTCTTTATTTTATTACTGTGAAGCTAAGCTTATTTATATTATCAATTAAAAAAATTGTAAATATTCTGAGTTTATAATTTTGTCCCAGACAGTATATATATATACACACTATACAGATATAATGTAATGTAATATAATATAATATAATGTTGTAAAAGTGAAGCAGATTTCAAATTAATTGTATACTTCATTGAAAGTGCGTTTAAATATCATATTAACTTAATATTTATCGATCGAATAACAAAGGTTTATGGGCTTAACAATATCTGCATTCTTTCGGCTATAAAATCTCGAAAAAGAACTTATTTACAATCAGTAAAACAATTAATAACCATTGAAAAATATTCTGATAGATAAAAAGATCATTCAACCACTTAAGAATAAATTTCGGATTTTCCACCTGTTATCATAATTGTTAATTGTCATCATAAATCATTCTGTTATCATAATTGTGAGATGTAATTGCAGTTTTTCATTTAAAGCATTTAACATTACCATGTAAGTTATATTTTCTTACACTTTAAAAAATAAATGATTTGATAAAACGTGATAATGTTTTCCAATGAAGTAGAAAATTTCCCTGTGTTAACTGTAGCCATTTTTGTAAAAACATGCCTACACTTGTAAGCATTCTTTAGATGGATCGCTTCGAATGGGGATTAATACCAGTTTATGTTCTTTTTGTTATTAAATGTGTGTTTGCGTGGTCAAAATATTGATTATTTATGGATTTAAAACACTGACCCACTTCTAAAATGCTAGATTAGATTTGAATATGAATATTTAAATTAATTTTATTAGAATAAAACATTTTGGTGCTTTTTGCCATGAAACATTCGATTCGAATGACATATTGCGTAACATGAGAAAAATACGGTTTGTTTCCACATACAGTTGTTGAATTGATTTTGTTATATTTTACTTTTTAAAAAATGAATGAAAATAAAAAAACTTAACAGCCGTAATACGCATCGAAATTTATTGAACAAACTTTTCCAGGAATCCACGAGTATTTTACTAATAATGAACATTCGTTAGAATATTTGGATGAATTAGGTGATAATTAAATGCTAAATATAACACTATTAGCCACTTCACCTGCGACGGGTATGGCGAAATTGTGCTTTTACCCCCAACTTATCTCGGGGCAACCGGTGAAGTGGTTAAAGATTTATATAAAAATATTTTAAGCCTAGCAAAGGAGAAATTGAAATACTTAATTGCGGTAAATATCACCGGAAAGTAATATCATATAGAAATAAATTAAACTTTAAAATTAATAGTTTGCGTTACAATTTAAAAAAAATGATGACTGTAATAATCATGATTCAGTACGGACATGCCATGTTACAACCGAATTGAAGAAAGTAATGCTGTCTAAGCTACAAACAAATCGATTTTTGGTGAACCGGATAAATTTATAGAATTATTGAACCAATTTGAAACGGCAATAGATAAAATCCAAAGTCTAACAGAAATGGAAAGTTTTACTTACTTGAAAAGCTTGGTTTCAGGAACGGATGCAAAAACTGCTGGTTTTGGTTTGATAGAAAATGCAGTGGCTATATTCTTTTGAAACAACAGTTTTGTAGTCATTATATGATAGTACATGCTCACATGAATAATTTGTTGAATATGTAATGTTAGAAAAGTTCTTCTGACACTGGTGTATTAAGAAATTTGTACGATAAATGACTTGTGCGTATCCGAATTTTAGAGTCGTTGGGTGTAAAATCCGATACAGTGGATTACTTTGACCAATATTACTAAAGTTAGTACTCCCAGAGTTGACATTTGAATTTAATAGAAATCTAAAAGACATCGAAATGTGGAATATAGATAATCATACGAGTTTACTTTAAAATGTAGTTGAAAGTAGAGAAAGTGAACTATCCATGCTTTAGTTGCGAAAAAATCATTTTCTATTCGTAATAAAATTGAATATACACTAAAATCTACAGATAAGCAATCAAAATATAAATCGAGATATCAATATGCTTCAAAATGATATAAACAAAACAATGTCCCAGCTACTCAATTAATACTTTTGTAAATAAGAATTCGCGCTTATACTGTAATTGAGTTTACCATAATAGGTAAATGTGTGACTCTTTAACGATTTATCAGAAAAAAGAAATATTAAAAATGCAGGGATGATACTTTTTATGCTTACAGTGTAAACACAGAATTAAAGACTATGAAAAAACCAGAATGTGCAATATTTGTGGAAAAAACCCCCCATAATAACGCTATTTGTTTTCAACTTGAAAATGATTCAAAGATAAATGTTGATAAACTATCGTATCTATTTCTCATTGTGATAACAATTACACTAATAAGGTACAGAACGAAAACAGTCATTGCAATATATTTTTCAGATATGTTCTGTTATAATAAAAGATGCAAAAAATAATAAACATTAATCAGTTCGCATTTTATTGGATAATGGTAGCATGAGAACATTCATAATTCGCGACATTTCACAACAGTTAAAATTGGAGGTTATTAGAAAGAAACTTTACTCGTTTATGCTTTTGGAACCATAAAGGCAACTGAGGAATCGTATAATGTAGTAAAGGTAAAATTAGAAAATAGAGTAAAACCGTCTTTACATATTGAAGTTGAAGCTCTCAAAACAGATCAAATTTCAGCTGCATATTTCTTAACTTCTCCTGTTAAATGCATTCGGAAAACACACAATAATTTAAGGGGTCTCAGGACTCTTAAAGCTTTAAATTTTTCGAAATTTTAATTTTTTTAGATTTTAAACTCCTATTTTTCTGAACAATTTGATATAATTGTTTCCTTGAAATTTCTATTAGAACTGAAGTTATGTCTTTTACATTTATACACGTTCAATAGCTGAAGCATCGTTTCGGAAATTTTGAAGCCATTTTTCTCCAAATGACGTTTTTGGGCATAACGCGCACGATATCTCAAAAACTTATGAATATATTTTTATGAAATTTTCAAAACATATGTTTCATGTTAGTCTGTATAAACTGAACCTAAAATTTCCTTTTTATTGTTCAAAACAATATTTTTTAGGTGATTATACTATTGAAATTTTCTTAATTTTGCATTAGCTAAATACAACTTTGTATTAAAAATATAAAAAACTTTAAATAGAAATTTATTTAGGTTCAGGGTAATTATTATAATCTAAAGTATAAGTAGATATCAAAATTTTCATTCTAGTTGCAACACTTATTTTGTAATCGTGCGGGTAAACTGTTATGCCGATTTTTTGCTCGAAAAATGTCTAACAGTTTGGAGCCCCATGTAAATGCTAATTCTGCATCTTATAATTTTTTAAATACATGAAATGAAAGAGCATACTTATATATTTTATTCCAATTAAAATTGTGTCTTAAAATCAAATACATTTTAAGACATTCAATGTTGAAAATGGCTCTTTCTTTTCATTTTTTCCAATTTTAAGAGTCCTGAGACCCCTTAAAAAGATTTACAACTAGCTGAAAGTTATGAATGTAGTAATAAACAAATTACAGTGTTAATGGATACTGATATTTTTATAATATTGGAACTGGTAGAATTAAAAGACTAAAGAATGAACTCGTAGCTACTGAAATGCTTTTTGGCTGGTGTTAGCAGGGTTATATGGGGACAACCAACGAATTCTTTTGCATAAAAATTATAGTTGAAGAAAAATATATATCTAATCAAAACAGAAAATTTCAATTTGAAAGCTTAGGATTTGAATCTGAAATTCAATGTTAAGAATGTGAACGATGACATTATAACTGATTTTTAGTCTAGCACTGTTTTTAAAGATAATCGGTACAAAGTGAAATTTTCATGAAGACGAATTTGAAAATGTCTCTTATTAATAATAATCGTGAAGTGGCGTATAGAAGAATTTCAAAGTTGCGAACAAACTTTAGAAACGAAACTTTATTATTCTTAGAATATAAATTTATTTTATATAGTTATTTAGCACATAATACTACCGAATCTGTTAAAAACACATTTCATGTAAAGACATTTTACCCACCCCGAGATCAGTAATTCGTGAAGATAAGTCCGCCACTATTGTTAGAATAGTATTCCATGCAAGAGTCCATGCTAATGGTCAACTGTCTCTAAATGATTGTTTACATACTGGATTAAATCTCATACCCCAACAGTTCAGCCTTTTAATTATATTTAAAATCATCCCTGTATTAATTACTTCAGATATACAACAAACGTTTTTACAGTTCGAGATTGATGAACAAACCAGGGATTTTACAAGATGGTTTTGGGACGTAAAGGCATGGGTTGTATGAAATCAAGTCCCGTCCTTCTGGCCGTTGTTATCAAGCATCACCTACAAAGGAATGTAAAAACGTTTCCTGAATATCTGGAAATTTTAAATTCATCGTTATATGTAACGATTTTATTACGAGTCATCGAAATGTTGATTACGCATTTAAAATTATTAAAGAATCCTTTTAAATATTTCAAGTATCTAGTATGACTTTTAGGAAATGGAAAACCAACTCGTTTGAATTACGTGAGAAATGGGAAGAACATGGTTTATGCGTTAATGAAATAACTAATAAGTTAAATTTCAATAATTAGCACACGATACTTTAAAAGGTTTTAGGGGTTTGTTAGGACACAAACCGTGACATATTTTCATTTAAGACTAAAAATCTTAAAACTACCTTTCAAAAATAGTTAATACTAAACGTCAATTATTTCAAAATATTGGTCACATTTTCGAACCAATTGATTTTTTAAGTTCTTATACTATCAGAATTAAATGTTTAATTCAAGAAATTTGGTGCTTAGGACTTGATTGAAGTGAAAACCTACCCAAATATTTTGACAATTTTTGGAGTGTGTGTTCAAGGAAATAAGAGAACTGTATTGTCTTAACCCTAGAACTACCGGAAATTTTACTCAAGTTTTATAAAAACATTCTACACCAGAATTTTTACTTAAAACTATTTAATTTGTTTATTTAACTTATTATTGTCTGATTTATACATTTAGTTTGTTTTGAAGAAATTTTCTGGTTTGAATAGATATTTTGAATATACATGTCGGGTCCATTGGACCATTCTGGTAGACAGAGGGTTAATAATCCCAGAAATTATTTGGCTGATATTGTCCTTGAGGAAGTTAATTATTTTGAGTTACATATTTTTTCAGACGCTTCAAAGAATGCATATTGTAAAGTAGTGTACCTTAGGGAAGAATTGTACCATCTAGATCGTTTGTGAAGACAGGCGTGGATTTAGCTGGCCCTATTCTAACAAAGCCTAACTTAAAACGATCAACGATAATACTAAAACCTTGCATTCCTATATTTATCTCTTTTTCTACCAAAGGCGTTCATATGGACGTTGTTTCACAATTGGCCACAGAAGCATTTTCATCCTGTTTAATATTTGTTGCTCGACAATCAAAATTCTGTGTCATATGGAGTGACAATGCCACAATTTATAAGGGTACTTGTGGGTTCTTCTATGAAAACTGTGTTTCGGAAGAAATTTAGTGATTTAGTGCTGAAAAAGGAATACAATAGAATTTCATACCCCTTTCATCTCCGCATTTCAGCGGATTGTGGGAATCTAATATAAAAGTCAGTTAACGATTTCATTTGAAGATAATTTAATCTTCTATCTTAAATTTTGAAGAACTGACAACACTTGTGACGAAAATTGAGACAATTATGAATTTATGTTCATTGACTCCCTTGTCTGCCGATATTAATGAATTACAACCACTGGCACCAGGTGACATCCTTATTGGAGGTTCTCTTCTAAATATGCCTAAAAATGATGCTGTTTTAGATTCTTTATCTATTTCTTCTAGGTGTAAACTAGTTCAAAGATTAAAAATGCTGTTTTAACAACGCTAAAGCACAGAATACTGATATGAGCTGCCAAACCGCAATAAGTGTAAAAAGTCCTCTGAAAAGAGGGTAAGCTTGTGTTATTGAAGGAGGGAAATGACAAGTAGCTAGAATTATGAAAACTTATAAAGGTGACCATGGACACGCCCGTATCATCGATCTCAATACTTCAACAGGCATATTACGCTGAAATATTACCAGTTTAGTAAACAAAAAACTTGTGTGGAAATCGAAATCACCAAAAATCAACGTTTAAACACACAATAAATACATGAAAGGTGAATAAAACCAGATGTATACGTTTCCAAAGTTCCAGGACTTACATCATCCGTCTAAAAAATCTATGTATAAAAACAGTATCCCCCAAATACATGCAAGGCAAAAAGCCAAATATCTGTAAACACGGCACCGAACGACCATCAAATCACAGCAACCAATGAAATCAAAGCGTAAGTGAAACATCGTGACACAACAAATCCACCCAGACAGTGTAGATATAAGGTACACTAGACAAATCATTAACCAAGGAGTTTTTAAATCTATGAATATGAAAAGCTTCAAAAAATTCTAAATCTGAAGAAGTAATGAATTTCTTGATAATAGTAGCCGACTCAAAATTGAAATTATGTCCTTCCCCACAGCAATGAGAAGCAATACAGTATTTTTGCAATACTTTTTTCTTTACATACTTTATATGTTCCATGACGCTGTAATGGAGTTTTCGTTTAGCTTGCCCAATACAGGACAAATCACACTGACATTGAATATTGTAAACACCCCAATAATTTTTAGGAGGAATTTGATCTTTTAGCTGTGAAAATGTTAATTTATTGACTGGTTTAAAAACTACTCTAAAATCATAATGTGTTAAGATATTAGCTATTTCAAAGATAATTTAAATAGATCCCCGCACGGATCCAAACGGATCCATGCGATCCTTTGAAGGAGGTGGCGTAGCCACCCCCAGTCCTCCAAGGCACCAAGCGACGCCCAGTCGCCACGACAACAAACCCGTCAGTCGGAACAGCTGCGCATGGGACACGCAAACCAAACTACAACTTAGAACTTCGCAAAGTCTGTGCTGCATTATGATTTTGTTCTCCCCACCGAGTGTTGTGGCGAGTTCGATCCTCAAGAAAACGCCTGCACCCGGGACGACGCTGCACACTTGCGACAGACTAAAACTGACCACCATGTGGCCAGTTAAGGCGAAACCCGCGCAACGTTTCCTGCCACTGACAGCGACATCGTCAAGCCGACAACCCATCACCACAACGAAATCGTCCAGAAATGACTACGTAAGGACAGGCCATGCATCATAGATGGATCCCGCTACTTACCGCTAGCCAAAACCTCGAGGGGATGCAACAGGCCGCTCAGGTACCTAAGGTGGTTAGTCTCAGGTACCCAGCTTAAAGGAACCTAAATTAGACATCCATGTTTCAGTCTACCACTATCGACATCCGTAGGTTAGTCTACCATCAAATCTAAAGGCATTACGCCTCAAGAGGGTCACAATGTGCCCTCTTAGATGCCGAAAAAAGTCCGGCACTCTGCCCAGAGGCCCGAAAAATAGAACAGTGTGATTCGTTTCTCAGTATCCTAAAAAACAAGGATCGGAGCCGCAACACAGCCCACAACCAGGCGCATTGTATGAGTATCAAGACTTGTTTCCCAACAAACAATTTACATTACAGACCTCGTTTCCCAACAGAACGAGATCAAAACAAGTCAAAGGCATTACGGCTCGAGAGGGTCACTATGTGCTCTCTTAGGTATCGAAGCTAAACGACACCCTGCATAGGAGTCTAAGGAAACGGAACGGGCGAAACATTGCTTCTCATGAAATCCTGTCCAGCCACACACCGCACAGAGGCCCCAAGCTCGAAAAACCAATTGAAACACACAACCTGGCAGGTGACACCCTGCCAATGTGTTACCACAAAAGAACCAGCAGCCCAATTCCCAAACAACAGTACACACACATGAAACATAAAAAACACAACATAAAGTTGGGGAGAAGCCTTGGAGGGGGGCTTGGTAATCCGGTCGACATAAACCTTCTACTAGTTGGCTAGGCTTCGTGGTAATGCTATCCTCGTCAGCCGCAGTCGACACCAGTCTTCCGTGCCTCACCACACCTCACTGATGAGGCGTCCTGAATTAGGACGTGGTTGGTGCCATCAGACACTCACCACTCATCTTCCACAATTCGGCGGGCCCACGAATTAAGATCCAACACTATTTTCAGTCGACACCGACAAGACTTGCCTGCCATTGACTCAGGAAGTGGACTCACCTGAACAAACATCAACACATCACATGACTTTTTTATGGGTTTAACCACCATTTTTTCATTTGTTTTCCTTATTTTTTGTTTTAACTTTTTAAATTCAATTTTTCAAATTGTCACACACACACACCAAACCTTTGAACACCAAGTCTCAGGAGGGAGACACCGTCCCCCATACCCAGAGACCTCTCCTCCTACAGGGACCCTGCTTCCGGTCACCTTCCACCAATAGTGGCTGGGTCGGAACACCAGCGTCCACGACCTGGCTCCCCGTCATTCCCTGACTGAAGGGGTTTGTTGGAGACCACCAGGAGGTTGCCGCGCCGTACATATTTCAGACTAGGAAGATGTCTAGACACCAGCCTAGTATCCCACGGGATTACTCAGGAGGCGTATGTACGACTTGAACTGCGAGAATAGCTCAAGCAAATACGAAGTCCCCGACCAGATCACGGGGTCCGAGACTCTCCCAAAGGAAAGACCCACCACCTCGCCAAAATCGGAAACAGACCCAGTCGGAAGGAAATACTGTTATCAAATGGTAAAATGATAAGGTTAGAAAAAGAAAACGCAGTCACAGAAGAATCAGAATTATTAACACATTGATTATGGCTATGAGAAATTAAACTATTGATAAAAGATAAACCAAAACAATGATCGATAGCAGCAGATCTAATATAATTTAACTCTGTAACAAGGGAATTGTTATCAGAACAAATTAAGCGAGCTCTATTAATCAAAAGAAGAAAAGCCTAAGCTATCTGGGAAGGAGAGTGGTGACATGAATTAAAATGGGGGCAGTGTGACAGCAAAAGTTTTACGGTAAACGCAAGTGTCAAATGTGTTAAACAAGCGTTAAATATGAACAAAAAATTGAATTACTACTAAAGTGCTGGAGTAGATTTGAATATGAATACAATTTAGACTGATTTGATCAGAATTAGACAAGGATATTTTCGAAATAAATTTACCACAAAGAAAAATCATTGTTAATTGAGGTACGATTGAAAAAAGAAATTCGACAGTCTAATCAAAGGGTTGAGAGTTTGATATGTTCAAATAGACTGCATGCACTTAACACGACTTTTTAACGTTGACTTCCACCATTATGACTTTTAAAAAGTCATTTAAAACTTAAAAAAACGATATTCAGTTCAGGCATTTTAATATAATTTTAATATTGCTAAAAGCTGGATATTAATGTTTTCTGAAAAAGTTTGTTCTTTGGAAAACATTTTGTCTTACATGTAGTAGGTCATTTTAGTCTGTGTCCATATATATATATATGATTACAACAGAATACACTGGCTTCCTTTCAATATGTACATTTGAAGCTGAAATGAAGAGAATTATCAACTTATGAATTATATTGACCGACCGATAGAAAGTTTAGAATTCCCATTAAATCCAGATGGATGGTGCTCATATTCCTCCAAAACGGAGATTAATAACTCTCGAATATATTTATAATAGTAATTAAGTAGCAGCATTCATCATCAGCTATGCAATAATAGATAGATTAGTTAACCCAACAAATGTATTATACCTTCTACAAAGAGTTATTTAATTCACTGGAGTAAATACTAGAAACGAATTTAGGAAGTGATCAGGGATATACACCATATTGCCAGTAATGACCGGCAACTTTCAATTTTAGACATTTTGTCAAATTTTTAGAAATATAGTTTACAGATTCTTCTGGAATTTCAGGATTGAAAAGAACAGGTATGACCTCATATTTAGCAATGTCGATTTGACAAGGGGGGCAATTAGGGGGCCAGCAAAAAATCAAAGAAAAAAAAACTATACTTGGGATCACCCTGTAAAATAAAATGCACGATATGATCTATCGCTACCGAATATAAATAAACAGACATTGTGAAATATGTGTATTCTTTTGTGTAAGAATAGCACGTATATTAATAGAGATGTAGCGATTTCTTTAAAAAAATTAAAAAATTCTTGCATGTTTTTTGCTTATAACATGCAGGGTTTTCAACCACATTTAACGCCGGTTTCAGAAAAATTGACAAAATATAGTAGAAACAATACAGTGCAATTAGAATATGAATATATTAAATATTTTAGGAAATATAAGCAGTTGTATGAAATAATTTTTATCTGCGCATGAGCGAACGATAACAAGCATCATTTTACATAATTTAATAGTCAACTCTATGGAGCAACTTATTAAAAAAATCTAGTCAAATATCGTAAAAATTCATTTACGGTTCATTACGATTACGGTATAGCACATAATCGTTCTGAGCTGCTGACGTGATAGCTTCATTTTAAACACTTTTTTGATTCACAAGATAATAAATTTTTAACAAACAAATTACTCAGTCATATAGTTCCTATACTCTGCTTTCGAATGCAAAAATTGGTTGACTGAAAAACTGACAACTGCACAAATGACAGCTGTTGGCGCGAAGGTATCTCCCTTTGGCGGAAAACTTTTTACTCAACGTAATATAAAATGTCTTACGCTGTAGAAAAAAATATTATTATTTTCTGTAGGGTAGGAGCCACGCCTTTAGTTCATGACGTTTGGTTAAATAAACACAAGAATCCTCGTTTCCGGTTACCAATGTGTTACTGCTGCTTGATTAGTTTGTGTTTATCATGAATTTTTCATAACATTACGTACAATGTAATGTCTCTACTTTTCTTTATTTTACATTACATATACACATTGCACCACATATGTATAGATTTCCGGAATTTAAACATTGGCATTACGAAAGGTGACTTTCACTCATCACTACTGTTGCCCTGTGTCCCGCAAAAATCGGGCTCTAAATGCTCTAGACCAAGGTTGCCAGTTTGGCCTCCATTTGCTTTTCATAAAATTCTTATTAGATATTGAAAATAGAGTTTTTTGCTTTATTTAATGAGAGAAATTTTGTTATTGCATAAAGTAAATATTCTTCTTTCAAAATGTGTAGAGACTTACAAACTGACCACCCTGCTCAAGTCAGCTGTATTTTAACCCAATCGGGACCATGGGTGCATATATGCATCTTCAAAAGATGCTTACAGCATTTGTTTTTGATACCACTAAAAAAGAAAAGTAAAATTCTCCGTATTTAATTAAGACGTTTTCTTGATTGATTAACTAAATTTTATTATTTGACAAAAATGGTGTCAACAGAATAAAATTCATGTAAAAGATGCTATTACCGAACGGGTTAAAAAAATTCTTCGCCTTTTTCTGATGGCAGAATTATCTGCGATTAACACGTTCACTGCTATGGACATCAACATTGTGTCTGAAAAAATTTCCATTCTGTGCTGTGAGTATCACCCGGTCATAGGTAGCTTCTAATATAATATTTTAAAAATCGAGGGCGGGTCAGCAATGACTGTAAATTTGTATGTGCACTTTGGGATAACTATAACTCTCTATATTTTTGGAAACTTACTCTGAATTACGTATACTGTATTTATTTTACAACAAATAAAACCTTTAATTCATTGGATGCGGATGACCGGTATACGTGCTAAGAATCCGTGATTATCTTCACCAATAAAATATTATTGTAAATTTTGCTTTATTTAATCCAAGCATTTTCCCGACTCAATTAGGCAAAAATTTCTGTTTTGAAAAACCGGTGACAGAAAATTAAAAAGTCCTGTGAAAGAAGCTTGTCCCGAAGGTGTTAAAAACACTTTAATTAGTCTTTTTAAGTTGTCACCCTGGTGATCACTTTAAATTCCTATGGGGGCAGTGAACGTGTTATAGATGGCAGAATAAACTGAAACAAGTTAGTGGTTTCCAGAGCATCTGGATCCCCAATTTACGAAGGATATATGGAAACACTACTGGTGAGTGACAGTCACATCTCCAGTGCAAAGTGTTAATGCTCAAAATGTAAAATATTTATATTATAATTTCAGTGGCCGTAAACGAAAACCTATTTTTGTGTCTCCGGATGCTAAAGTGTTCAAACCACATTAAAAAATGCTGAAATACAAATGAAAATTACAATAAAAAAATTTCTTTACATCGTTATTTGATTTTGCCTAAAATAAGACACAGCAGCAACATTTATTTCTCTATCTGGTATTACCCACAGTATAAACTGGGAGTCGGCTACACAGACCATCACCTGACCAAGTTCACGGATACAATTTCAGCATTAGACAGAACTCGATCAGCATATTGAAATGCAACTAGTCTGACTTGCTGCAAACCACCTGCAGACCCGACTTTAATGGTTGGTCGGTAGGTTTAGTAGTGTGTTTTCCTATACCCAGTGGAATGAAAACATGGATGATAGGAAGCAGGAAAACACAGTAGATTACCTACCAGTCAACCACTAAAATCAATTTTGCAATTGTTTTCCAGGAAAATATGCAGACGAGTTGCATTTTAATATGCGAATCGAGTTTTTACTAATCCTAGAATTTTTTAGCCGTCAACTTGTTTGTGCAGCCGAATCCCGGTCCAGAAGGCATTGGATATTTCAGTTAATGAAAATAGTTTTCATTAAAAAAACAAAAAATCTTCAAAATGTAATTTTTTTAAAACAGTTTTTAATTTTGAAGAGAAGGAAACTCTTGAAATATTTGCGAGCTATAACTTTTTAAATTCCATAAACACAATACTGATATCAAGGATCTTGATTCAACGAAACACAAAAATGGGACAAACGATTCTATAAAAGTAATTAGGTTTCAAATCTCCAGATGGAAAATCTAAAGTTTCTTTTGTTAGAGCAGAACCTTTTGAAAAGGTTATGTTACGATTAATATCTGAGATGAATCAAACATTTTTAAAACAGTTCAGCTAGAATTTTATTTTTATTTTTTTCTATGTGTTCTGAGAAGTGTAAAATGTATGGTTTGCAATAACATTTATATAAGCGTTAAAGAAAAGAAATATTTTGAACAATTTCTTTTTCGGATTATTCAAAACTTATTTATCTTTCGTTCACGGGTTTTATTTTTAACATTCACTTGAAGTTTCAGCTTGCTCTTTGTCTCTTGCAGAATTTATTATTATTATTATTATTCTATTAAATAATATAGAAGTTAAACAAAGCAATCAGCTTTGTTTAAAATTTACTTAATTTAGAAATCTAAAAGCTTTAAGAAATGTATCATTTATAAATTAAGAGCCCATACACGTTTAATAGGCACATTTCTATCGAGGTTTAGAAGAATTATAACAATTTCATGAAAATTATTTTAAATTATGATACATTTTGCTTATAGAATCCTAGAATATTTTGTTGAAAAAAAAGTCTATGCATTTTCGATTTTCACGGTGCAGTTCCGTAACAAACTCAGTGCGACTGAATGCCACAGAAAAATTTGTGAATATTTAGGCATCAATAATGTTTCTTATGATACAGTCACAACTTGGTTTCGGAAGTTTAAAGCTGGAAATTTTGACATTGAAAATGAACCACGTTCTGGCCGCCCTATGGAAGTTGATTGTGACCAGTTAAAGCAAATCATTGATCAAGGCAGAAAAGTTTCAACACGAACTATTGCGATAGAGCTTAACGTTTCCCAAAAATCAATAGTTAATGCTCTGAAACGCATAAATCTAACGTTTAAGTTCAACCGATGGGTGCCTCACGAATTGACTGATGAAGACAAACGCAAGGAAAAAAAACCTGTTGTTTGGCTCTGCTCAGAGATCAAAGAAAGAGAACACTCTGGACAGAATTGTGACCTGTGATGAAACATGGGTATACTGTAACAATACAAGCCGTAAAGGAGGGTGGGCAGCACCTGGGGAATCAGCAGGCTCGGTTGCAATATGTGCCCTAACTAACAAGAAGGTCCTTCTCTGCATCTACTGGGATTGCCGCGGAATTTTGTACAAAGAGTACCTGAAAAGAAGACAGACTATAAACAGTGCAATATACAGCAACAGGCTAATCAAAGTTCTCGAGGCCATTCGCGAAAAACTAAGAAACGCGTTCAAAAGGAAGATGGTTCTCTTTCATAAAGGTAACGCCCGGCCACACGTTAGTACGATGACCGGCTGGATGCTCTACAAGCTAGAGTGGGATTTAATCAGTGTTGCCAGATTGGGGAACTTATCTGTCCCCAGGTTGTTGGTTGTCACGCTTTTTTTAAATAGATATATTCGCCTTGTTTAAAACCAGATTAAATATTCTGAAAAATAAGCGAATTATACTATTTTGAAAAAGTGGTGACAGTCAAATAATCTGAATTAAAAAAGTCCCCAATCTGGCAGCAGTGGATTTAATGCAACATCCACCACACAGTCTCTTCATGGCCCCTTCAGATTTCTATCTGTTTTTTCCTCAGAAGCTGCATCTTCATGGAGCAATCTTCGATTCAAATGAGGATATCGTAAATGCAGTAGATTTCTTTCTAGACTCGTGCACGCCCCAATTTTTTGCAGAAGGGTTTAAAAAGTTACCAAAACGTTGGCAGACGATTGTAAATTTAAACGGAGATCACTAGCCTCATTAAATTTGATGATTTCGTATATATTTATCATTTTACAATAAAAAAATTAGAGGAAAACGTTTTACTCAACGTAATATTATATCTGAGCATTGAAAGATGTTTACTGACGCATAAACACGACAAACCTATCTAGGAAACAAATTTTTTAAACTTTTTCTAAAAAGGCCGGTGTTTCTGCTGTTATACCTCCTGACCCCATTTTGTCAGTTTTTAAAAATTCTAAGACTTTAAATAAATTGTTTTTATAAAATATCTCAAATTACCAACATTCAAATAAATTGTTTCTATTAAAGATCTCAAATTACCAACATTCAAATAATTTTTTTAAAGCTGAAATATTTTCCATTATATGCCAAAAACATCTCTAATGATGTATAATTGTTTTCCGTGTATAAATATAAAATTCCTTATTAACGCTTCCCTGAAAATATGCTGAGAATTATTTTGCTGAAAAAAAGAGCTTTCCTTAATTGTTACACATAAAAATCCCTTATAACTTAAACGAGGTTTCCTTAACCACGAGTGTCCGCATCTGAAGAAGAAACATTAATTGTCTCTAACTAAAAAAAAAATATTGCTTCTTTAATTTTTATGAATCTGTGTAATTACGGGTAAAAAAATAGCCATTATTTGATCATTAAATGATGCAGATTAGCATATTGCGAAAAGTTTTTATTATAATTCCCTAGGAATAAATTAAAATCACTCTGTGAGTATATTTATTAAATTAAGATTTTTTATGATACAAAAAATTAAAAGAATACGTCTTTTAAAAAATATGCAAGGAACAAACCATAGTATTTGATATTATGTGGATATTAATTGAATTCTTTATTGCACGAAACCAGGGTTGTCAGTTTGGCCCCCAATTTTAATTATTTGAAATTTCAAATTCTTAGTGGAAATTTAGAAAGTAGAATTTTTGCTATATGTGTTCCTTATATGTCTCTTATTAAATAAAGCGTAAAATATTATCCCCATATTTCTGGCATGAATACAAATTTTCTGAATAAAAAAGGAGTCCAAACTCACAACCCTGTACAAGACGTATCATTTAACAAACGAATATGCTAGTAATAATTCTGCTGAGTATATTTAAGTATAAATATTACTTTTTTCATAAACTTATGTATATTATTATAACAAATGTTAATTTTTTTGAGAAAGTCGTGACACATCATGACCATTCAATTTTTATTTGAAAACGTGAAAACATTTTTATGTTTGTTATAGCTTGTAAGGTTTAATACCTGGAACTAATAAATGTTTTGGAAGGTACGGGGACTGCATTACATTTTGATGAAGCTCCGTTAGTTGTTCAATTAATATGATATTATATCAAACAATGTATCGTACATTCGGCCAAAAAAAAGTACATCCCATTCACTTTAATCTCCAAATTGTCCCAGAATAACAACAACAGCCATTCTTCTTTCAATTTATGGTAAAAGCAAAACTTAGGGTTTGTTTTCATATAGAAGTTGTACAAAACCTTGATTTTTTTTTGTTGTTGTTGTTTACCAACACTTGATTTTAATATCGTATTTGGATTCTCGCCAGTCTTGTCATTGGGTTATTTTTTAAAAATTCAGATTTCTTGATTGGCATCACTTTTTTGACACAGTAAAGGGTTGGGTTGATTTTTGACGGCCAATTATCTACACGAGGGATATAGGCCCGGGGGGAGTGCCCTCCGTGGGGGTCTTTCTAAGGGAACCTAATCCGTATTAACGCATGGAAGATCCACGGCTCGAAGAAAACCACGAAAACTCCGAACGATTAGGCCGACGGGCGCGATTGGGTTCGAACCCAGCACCTCCCGTCTACCAGCTTCGTTTGACACAGTAAAATTCACTTTGTTCTTGCCTTAATTACTATTACTCTATCACGTTCACGCCGGCGCGGTGGGTCACACTCGACTGTCTCAGAGTTGTCAAGTCTCCGGCTTTTTGCGCACAACTGTTATTTTACAGAGAAAGTTGTTCCTTTAACGCCCAATTGTTCTAATTAAATAAAACAACATTTTCTGTATTAAAATGCTGGTATCCAAAGAGCCGGAGACTTTGTAGCTCTGAGACAGTCGAGTGTGAGCCACCGTGCCACCGTAGACGTGTTAAACACAGCGCATTTTACTGTTTCAAAAAAGTGGTGCCAATCAAGAAATCTGAATTAAAAATGTAGCCCATCTGGCAACACGGATTCTCCCTACATTCTACCTTAGTATACTAAACGGGAAGTCATCGGGTCAAGTAGTTCAGAAACAATGACGATTTAAAATTTGGAATTTTTTATGTCCAATTCATTTGTAATAATTGTAAAACGGATTGCAATGCAAGCAGTTTTTTAAACATAATTCAAAAGCTACAGTCTAGAATGGACTATAATTTTGGATTAGAATATTTTTAGTTTCTGAAAAGGAGTTTCTGGTCAAAAATTCATAGCTTACAATTTACATTTATTTTTTAATTAATTAAAAAATGTTTTATCGAAAATAAATTGAAAAAAATTGTATTGAAGCAAAAATCTTTTTCAAAAGATTCGATTGTAAGAATCCAAAATAACAGCTGATTCCAGCCATTGCTTTCTGTGTTATGATTTAAAATATACCAACATTACATTTTTTTTTTTTTTTTTTTTTTTTTTTTTTTTGGAATGATTAAAAATGATATTAACATTAGAAGTTTTCAAATTGCATTTTTATTTAGGTAGTGGAAATTTGAGTTATTATTATCGTTTTTTTACTGGCTTTTTGAGCAACTGGGGAATTTATGAACAAGTTTTATATGAACAAGATATTATTAATTCTAAAGATACGACTAAGATATAGTACCATAATATTCCTGGATAGCAGCAAATGGCAGACCAGAATTATCAGACTATTGTGTGTCTCTAAATTAACGTTCAAGTCTTTCCTGACTTTTTCACATTTTTAATATGCATGATTTTTTTTTTATCAAAATGAGTAAAATGCAATTGTTTTATATTTTGTGCCTTACAGGATATTCGATTATACTGCATTTATAGGATATATTTTTCTCATTTGAAAGTGCAATAAAATGCAGTGGTGGAAAATTGGCGCAGAGGAGGAGCCTATTGACACCACTAAATTTGAGTAGTATTTTTCGGCATATTTAATGATAGAATTTCTGAGTTGTTATTAAGGTGAAGCATACTATAAAATATTAGTGGTGTCAATAGGCTCCTCCTCTGCGCCAATTTTCCACCACTGAAAATGTGTAAACGATCAAAACAAGAAGCAGATTTAAATTATCTTTTAAGAAAAGTAAAATACATATTTATAAAGTACTACAAAACGCTATCAACCAATGAAGAGTAAACGGAATTTGTTTCAAGAGCCAGTCTTGAGGCTGGAAATAAAGTTTTTGATAAAGTAGAAAAACTAGTGAAATTTATTCTAGTAGCGACTTTAGAAGTTCAATAATATTTTTTAATAGAACTGTCACATACAGGAAAATATTAGATCAATTAACAAAAGAAATAACCATCATAGTTACACGAGAGAAACTTCTCAAGTAAATGACAAATCAAATTCAGTGAGTAAGAAATACACTTATAAATATAAAGATGAAATATAAATTGAATCAAAGCTAAAATTATTATTTGAAGGCTGTAACCTAAAAGAAATAGTTTTAAATTAAAAAATAGAGATTCTTCGTTGAATGTATTTTATAAAATAATGTATTATTAAATAATTAGAAAACGTTTTATAAAGATATGTCCTACACTCAAAATGTATAAAATTTGTAATATGTTAGATATGATCTATATTTAAATAATGATATAGCTTTTTGTGATTTTCGTACTTTTATTACATATCGGTTAGGATATTATTTAACACTGGCCTAACAATGATTAGTTTACATATTATTAAAAAAACTTATATTAACTTTCTTTTTAAAATTCTAGCTTTTTTGCAGTTATTCACTATAAACAAAAAAACAAATCACTTGTTTCTTAGTCAAGGCGTCAAAAAGATTATTAATTAATTATAATAATGATGTTTATGCATAGCATAATCCGAATCACATGCGTCTGTTTAAAAATATGTCTTTAAAACCTAGATGGTATGGTTTTTTTATACAAAGAGCGTTTACTGACTTCTTTATTAAAGACTAAAAAATATTCAGAGTATTTTTATTTTAGACAGACGTTCCGAGCGTGATTTTGAATTCTAATATTGTTTTCTCTTTTAAAATAATGAAAAGGACGGCTTTTTTTCTAAATACAAAATATGTATTCAACTGATTTCGTTAATTAACGCACAAACAATGGCATTTATTCTCCTAATTATTCTTCTATAATCACATATGTAGTTAAAAAATAAGTACTAAAATTAAAAAATAAAAATAACGTACTAATTGGTTTAGACGAAATCACAATTTTATAATAAAAACATTTATAAATAAATTTCATTAATTAAAATTCTCATTAGCCTGTGAGAGACCTTTTTTTCTCCTTTTGTAAGGATTTCACAATTAAACCCGGAATCTTAATTAATTTTTGCTTTGTTTTTGTCTTCTAATATAATTTTATTAAATGTTTACCATAGAGAAAAAGATTTATAATTGGTTATTTTTGATTAGGAGTTTTTATAAACAATATTAAGCTGAATGCTAAAGTTTTATTTTAAAGGTAATTTCAAAATTAAAGGGGAATTTGTTTGTAGAAGGCCATAAAAGGCTGTTTCTTACCATTTTGTTTCTGGAATAGGAATGAAGATTTGCGTTCCTAATTTTTTCATGTTATTTATTATCATTTGAAGGATATTTCAAAATTTTTTAATTAAAAATTAATGACGTCTATTCAGTTGCGTGGGTAAATCCGCTGCCATCGAAATTCCCAAGGCCCGAGGACACGAGTTATGACATCATCACTAATTGACCGACCTCCCACTAGTGTTGGAATTGCCACCGGAAAATTTTGAATAGCTATTTTCTTTTATTTTATTTGTGGTATATCTATCACCTTATAAAACAATAATAACTATTTAAGGGGTCAGGTAACCTTTAAACCAGTAAAGTACATGGAAAAGTGACCTCTATAAGAATTGCAGTCATTCTTTAACTAATTAACTTTTAATTATAAAATTGAAAACACGTGTTAAGAACGATTTATTTTATCAATCAAAGTTGTTAGAAAAGTTATACACATATATAGTTTTTATTAATTTATTTTTAAAGATAATACAATTTTTACGAAAGAATTATTCTTGCATGCATTGCGCGCATGTTTTTTCCCATTTCAATGGCTGAAATGAGCCTTGATTTTTTTAATGAGTACAGATATAAAGTGTATTCAAAATGACCTACAATGAAAAAAATAACACTCGTAGATCTCGAGAAAAAAAAATTTAGAGTAATTCGAAATATCGAGATTTTTTTTATACAAAAGTAGCCGTGAATTCTAAACTTCTTACTTGAGAAACATAATAATAGGTCATTTTGTGCTTCTGTACGTTTAATACATCCACCAGAAATTTCCTGAAATTCTAGGTAATCGTTTTTCAAAAATCGTGCGCGCAATGATCAAAATCGCTGTTTTGAGAAAATTGGTTTTAAATATTGAAAAACCCGTTGATCATATAGCAAAAGCTCAAAGTGTTTTAGACATAACTTCTCTTCTAATGCGAATTTTTGTATGCGGTTTGATTTTTAATGTTCCCAAAGAATCATATTTAATTATAAGCTATTAAAAAAAATCGATTTTTGGACGCTTCAAAGGTTACCTGACCTCTTAAAGTTACTGGTGAGAATTCGGAACCCCTAAATAAAATTTCAGCCATATGCGGAATGCCGCATCTGGCTGATTTTTTATTGGGGGATTGCAGATTCTCACCATAAAGTTATAATATGATGACGTCACACTCGTGTCCTCTGGCCTTTAGCATTTCAATGACAGCGGTAAATGTCCTAACACGTGCGCCATGCTCTTCCAACTGAGAGGGCTCAGATAGATTACCAGAGCCGTCTGCAGTCAGTTTTGATTAAATATTACATAGACCTGCAAAAAAATACTTTTCGAGAACTGCATTAATTTTGATGACTAATTTTTATGTTATTTTCTTATTGCTGATTCTGAAAATGAAATCCATTTTTTTTTTCTATCACGTAAGTATTTTTCCCAAAATGATTGCAAATTTTTAAAGAAGAAGCTGAAATCACGAAATTTTGACATTTTATTTAAATTTCAATTATTTATAAATCCATATAAATTACATTTATATTTGAGTTCAAGTAATAGTTAAGTATATGTAGAATGTTACAAGGCCTTAGAGTAATGATTTTTCTTTACATCAAAAGTTTTTTTGTGACTTTTCCTATTGTGAACTTTGCAGGGATTGTCTCTTTGTAGCATCCAGCAGTAGTGGACTATCATGCTGACATTCCATTTGCCTTGTTATCGTCACTCTATTTCTTTTATATCCTAGTGAAATCTTTCACCTTGTTCCTCACTAACTGCACCTAAATTTTCAGGAAAATAGTCTAGGTGTTAATCGAGAAAATGAAGTTTTAAGCTCATATTACACCATAAAATCTTGAAAATTTTTACCATCTCTTTTACAATAGATTTGTAGTTTGGGTCCTTTTTGTTGCCAAGAAAGCTAGTAATAACTAGTTTGAAAGATTTCCAGGCTTTTCTTTCATTTGATTCTAATTTATTATAAAAAATTTTGATCTTTCATCATTTTTCTTATGTCTAATTCTACAAAAACACATTCCTTCAGTTTTAATTTGGATAAACCCGACAACTACTCACAAAGGTATTTGAAACATTCATCTTCTTTTGATAAAGCCTTGACAAATTGTTTCATAAGACATAGTTTTATATGAAGCGATGCAAGTAACACTTTTTTTGGATCAACAAGATTTTTCCTTTACCAAGTCCATGAGGTACAGGACGTATGGCAGACTGAATTTAAGGATAGAATATTTCCTTTTTTCTTCAAATTGAAAACTTTCATAATACAAATACAAAAATAGCAATTATCACTGTGATTTTTATGTTCTCCCCAAATAATTGGTATACCAAACCGAAAAGATTGCTTTTTACCTTGAAATCATTGCCTTAATTCTTCTACACAAATACGACAAACTTTGTGTGGAGCCCAAGGGTTGTCTTGATCGCCCAATTTGTCAAAATAAGCAAATTATTCTTTTTTTTACAAAATCAGAAAAGCTAATTTGTTGTTTTTTCACTGTATAGTTACCACAAATATAGCAGAAAAAATTCGGTGAATTAGCACATTCTCTAATGCAGCAAAAACTAGAAGTAAAAAGTACTACAAAAATTTATATCTCACAGGTCGGAATAAAAACACATGTGTGCAGCACAGAGTAAAGAAAGACGCTAATTCAGTAGTAGACATAAGGTCAGTGAAAAGGGGTGTGAAGAAGGGGTTGCGAGCAGATACCTGGAAGCAGGACAGATCCGATTTCAACTGGTTTAATCCGTCTTGAATATTGTATTTAATAGGAAGTTTACCGATTAAGAGAAATATTCTGTAATGAGATAGTTTCTTCTCCCTTTTTTATTAGTTTAATGCACCAATTTACTATTTAAGTCAGTAAATTTATTTATCAAACTCATATAAATAGTAATTTTGGGTCCGAAATATACTAAATTCATAAAAATGAAGATTGCGATTTGTGATGAAACTGTACTTGATGGAATTTTTTCATTATTTTTCTAGTAATCAGCATCCAAAAAACTATACAAAATACCACTCACTTTACCAGAAATTTTTTCATCGCAGGCTTGTGTTATCAAGGTAGATAATATCTACTAAAAAACAACTTTTCAAAAGTAAAAAAAAAGCCAAGCAAAAAAAAAAAAAGGTGAAAGTTGTGGCTAAAAAATAGTGTGATATCAAATTTCCTAGCTTATATTACGGTACTTATTTAACATTTTTTGAAAAAAATTTACCATATGTAAGTCGAGTACCCAAGTATGCGTTGATAGAAAGCCTTTTCTCCTTTACTAAATACATCATAACGTGTTTCTGAAAATTAATTTTTTTTAATTATGCATGATGGGCTTGGCGGCCATCTTTCCATATTTTACACAAATTTCTAAGCACACAAGTTCATTGTTAAGATTGGAAGTTCGAAATTGTTACTAAAGGAAACATTTTATTCTTTTAATTTATGGAAATGAGTGCCTAAAAATTTGTGTCTAAAAATAAAGCTGAAGTAACTTCAGGTTTCATCTTATGATTCTCTTTTTTCGGAGGGGGATTAATTAATTAGTTAAAGCAGTAAAAATCAATTTGTTTTTTTCAAAATAAAAAACTTTCTTAATTTATCTGTCTGTAGCTAAAACTAGAAGTTCGAAATTCTTAATAATGCAAATATGTTACGAGCTTGAGTGCTTAGAAATTTGTGTAAAATATGGAAAGATGGCCGCCAAGCCCATCATGCATAATTAAAAAAAATTTAATTTTCAGAAACACGTTATGATGTATTTAGTAAAGGAGAAAAGGCTTTCTATCAACGCATACTTAGGTACTCGACTTACATATGGTAAATTTTTATCAAAAAATGTTAAATAAGTACCGTAATATAAGCTTGGAAATTTGATATCACACTATTTTTTAGACAAAACTTTCACTTTTTTTTTTTTTTTTTTTTTTTTTTTTTTTGCTTGGCTTTTTTTTTACTTTTGAAAAGTTGTTTTTTAGTAGATATCAGTTCTTTTTTTAAAACAAATGATATATAATTGAAATAATTCTACTAGCTCAAATTAAAATTAGTCCTTGTATAGCCTTTATAAGCAGGGAGCAAACACAATATTATACATTTTGTTTACCTATCATTCATTTTTTATAGTGATTAATAATTTAAAAGTAAGGAAAGTCAATTTCTTCTTTCAAAGTATCAGTCTTTCTCAATTTATATCTCCTTAAAATTTTCTACGAAAGATGAAAATTTAGTAAAAAACAGAGTCGAAATAAAATATATATTTACAGTTAGTCTGTCAGTTAATTGTTTTTTCTAACTTTTTTTTTGCTGACGGTTTAGCAAAATAAATTTACCTTTACAAATACCTACGGTTAATCCGAGAATGAAACCCCGCAGTCATCTAAAGAATCGAAGATCTGTAAATCTAGCAATTCTAGACATAATGAAGTAACATTTTTGATAAAAAAAATCTAAAAATTTAAAGATATAAACTGTACATATAACTTCATCTTCATTTAGATCGTGTTATAGAGAAGAAAGAATAAATATGTAATTTTATCCATACCTATTTGCATAAATGTGAGGATATTAATTTACTATAAAATTTTCCCTAAATTGATTATCTTTAATAGTCTATTATTAAAGCCGCATATATATTAGAATTAAATAATTTTCGGTTAAAAATTGCCTGAAATCTATAGTCTTATCGTTCGTCAATGTTTTTAAATGCCCAGACTCTTTTTCTGAACTCTGACAAAAGGTCACAGACATATTGAAGCTATCCAAATTCTTATATCTTTCTATCGTATTTCCTTTTTTGAGGAGGGTGTGAGGAAGGGCCCTTAAGAACTTCGTTTTGTTCTCAGAATTTTGAATTATTCATTCAAAAGATCTACCTACATAAGTCTTGTTGCAGAATTTTCATTAGCTAAGAGTTGCATCAAGTTATACATCATGTGAATCTATTAAATTAATTTTGTGAAATACTAGATGGGAGCCATTGATATTTCCAGACCATTTGCCTACATTTTAAACTTGAGTCATTTACTACTATTCATTAATTTTCTATACAAAATAAAGAAATCGTTGTTTCCATGCCAACTGTTCCTTTCACTATTGCTTGCTTGTTTGTTTGATTTATTGAACACATACATCATATCACATGCGGATCACGGCGGGATTCGAATCTGCTTCCACCTTCGCTCTCAAGTGATTAGCGGCATGGTGTCTTATCCACTCAGCCACGGTGGGCCACTATTGCTTTCTCTAATGCCCAGATACTCAAATTTAATCAACTGCACTTAGAATCATGGTCATAACAGAGAACATTTATATGTTACAGCAGTGTTGCCAGTGGGCTACTTTTTTTTAAATTCAGATTTCTTGATTGCCAGCACTTATTATAAACGGTAAAATTCCCTTTGTTTTCGCCTTAATTTATATGTCATTAAATAAGGCGCATTTACAATTTCAAAAAAGTGGTGCCAATCAAGTATCTGAATTAAAAAAAGTAGCCCATCTGGCAACACTGTGTTAGAGTGGTGAAATATGCACAAGTCGTGTACTCATATTCAATTTTTTGTCCAAAGTACGGTAACTCAGTTTTCAGTAATAGACGAGGAAGATTTCAATTAAACTAACCAGAAAAGTTAACAAACATTGGCTTCCTGATTTGATTTTATTCAAAATTTTTTGAACCAACCAAAGTTAATGTCCGGGATCCAGATAAATTTTTCTCTGTTAGTAAAATTACAGTGACCAATCAGTAGCCTCCATCCTTGCAGGCTTTTCGGTGTTTACTGCAAACATCAAAAAGTTCGGAAAAATGCAGACGTCTGATTGATCAATCTCATCCCGCTAATAGCGAAAAATCTATCTTGATCCCGGCCTATTCAACGCCCTTTAAATATTGGAGAAAGCCTTGACACGTGTCAGGAAAACGACACACAACGCAGGCAAAACAAAGAAGAAAAATCATTCATTGGCTCGTTCATATTCACGAGCCAATGAATGATTTTGTTTCTTTGTTTTGCCTGCTTTGTGTGATGTTTTCGTGACACGAGTCAACACTTTCTCCAATATTTTGGAAGCTTTGGCTTATTTCACCACCACTGGCTTACTTTTGACTCACCTTTGGCTTATTTCATTGAAGTTATGAAAGGAGAGGAAGAGACATGTCAATCTTCCCGTGTGAAAAACTAGTTACAAAAAAAAAACGAGTTCTTTCCCTCTCTTCTGCCCTTTTCTCTCTTGATTTTGACCGATAGCAGCCCATTTAGCAGTCTCCAGTACAAGCTGCCGCTATATACGGTGGACGCAGGAGGGAGGGTGTTAGCGCGACCAATGACATAATAGGCCAGTTCATGATGTTTAAAAGTCACACGGAGTTGGATCGAGGCTAACGAAAAATACAGGCCACCGCGGTGGGTCCGATTCTTCTTTTTTTACAAACCGCTGGATTCACGTGATGCTCTTTTCACGCACCTTCTTTGGTGCATTCGAGCATCACGTGATTCCAGCGATCTGTAAAAAAAGAAGAATCGGACCCACCGCGGTAGCCTGTCTTTTTCGTTAGCCTCAGAGTTAGATCATCTTTACACGATGATTAGTACAAAGCTGCGCGCCGATTTTTTTTTTGTGTCTATTGCCGTGTACAGATAATCAACTCCGTGTGACGTTATGAACTGGCCTTATATGTTGTTGGCCACAGTTTAGGAACAGCTACAAATGACTTCATCTATATCTACTCCGAGGTAAACGAAAAAGACAGGCTACCGCGGTACTACAGCGCCTAGAATATATAGTGTGGAAATCGGCTATCCCAGTAACACTTTAAAAAGTCCTAAAATATTGGATCTCTTAAATTTCAAATGATGCTGAAATCCAATGAGTTGATCACAGCGATATCTGCAGGATATTTCCTAAAACTTTATGACGATTTGGTAACAGCGTCTAGAATACCTAGTGTGGAAATATTTTATTAAACAACGCTAAAAATTTGTATCCCATAAATGATCGACGATACTGCTAAAATCCCAAGTGTCGATCGCAGCGAAATCTGCGGGATTTTCGTATTACATTGTATAGACTAGCAATATCTTGCAGTTATAGAAAATATCCTGCAGATGTCGCTGCCATCTGTATATTTCAGCAGCATCGTTGCACATTTAAGGATACAATATTTTAGCACTTTTTTAAGTATTCCAGGGATAGTCAATTTCCACACTATATATTCTAGGCGCTATAATTTGGTCTAGACGCTGTAGCATTTTTTTTTAGATTTTATTAACATACATCTGACCTGTGTGCTTGGCGTCAAGCCCGCTGTAATAATACGATGTTTACTTTGAAAGTATATCACAGGTGGCGCTTCGATCAGCTCCCTGTATTTCAGCGTCAGTGTACATTTAAGGGATACAACTGTTTAGCGCTGCTTGGATAGCAAATTTCCACATTTTGTATTCTAGACGCTATAGCGGTGCATTACACGTGTCTCTTTCTTCTTTAAAAAATATCCTGCAGATGTCGCTGCAAATGACTGTTTGGAATTCAACATCGTTGTACATTTAAGGGATTCATTATTTCCGCGTTTTTTTTAAGTATTGCTGGGATAGTCGATTTCTACAACATATAATCTAGGCCTATAACGGAGCTATAGTATCTAGGAGATATAGCTTAAAAATCGGCTTATTAAAAAGGTGCTAAAAAATTGTATCCCATAAATGTTGAACGAGGCTGAACGATGAATGTCGATCACAGCGACATATGGTAATTCCAACGTAACTATTTCAAAAGACATCAAATGAGAAAACGTTTCGCTCAGAGAAGATCTAGAAAATGTTGCTGCTATCGACATTTGTCATTCAGTATTTTTCAATATTTATGGGATTCAATTTTTAGTAATTTTTAAAGTATTACTGGAATAGCCGGTTTCCTCACCATGACCATGATCTAGTTAGATTTTTCTTTGTTATCGCAACGAGATTGACCAATCAGAAGCCAGAATTATTACTAACTTTTCACTGTTTGCAAAAATGTAACTGGATCTCGGCCTATATTTCTAGACGTTATAGCTGAGCTCAGGAATAATACAGAAAGCAAACTCCGTAATTTGATACATTAAGGCCGGGATCCAATTAGGAACAAGTGTGTCGCTATAACGAAGTAGCGACATATGGCCAATAAAGGTTTATTGGTAGAAGTGATAAAAACAAATCGTTAAAGGTCTTTGCGAGCGTGTCATTATCGTCAGGCTAATGCATATTGAATTATTTCCCTAGTCTAATAAAGCTCGTCCATGCGCGTATCGTCTAATGGAGGATATTCCAAATATGGGTTCAAGGTTGAAAAAGTCATGTGGTACCGGCAATTTACCTAAAGAACTTCTAACTGATGAGAAGGGAAACAGGAAACTACGACTGCTTTCTCCCGTGAACCGTTTCATTGGCTAGCAGGGATTTACATTACGTCGACGGAGCCTTCCCTTCTTTACGTTAGACGTTTTTGCCTTGACCACGTGATCATAACGTAGATAGAATAGCCTCTATTCAAGAAAGTGGATTGCCGTACTATAGCACCTAGAATATATAGTGGGGATATTTGGGATCCCTGTAATACTTAAAAAAGTGCTAAAATATTGTATCACTTAACTGTGCAACGATGCTGCTGAAATATACAGATCACAGCGATATCTGCTGGATATTTTCTCAAACTGCAAGATATTGCTAGTCTATACAATGTAATACTAAATCCCACAGATGTCGCTGTGATCGATACCTGGAATTTTAGCAGTATCGTCGCACATTTAAGGGATACAAATTTTTAGCGTTGTTTGGATAGCATATTTCCACACAGATATTCTAGACGCTGTAGCCCTACTTTCGGCAAAAACTTGAAATGAGCATGCTTCCTGTGCATATATCACCACTATTATGTATAAAGGCTCTCTGTTATGGTGTTGATTCTGAGCGCTCTTTGTTAAATTTCTATATTTGTGTTTTAGAGAAAGCAATACAGAAAAGTACTGTTACTATGGAAACAACAACTTCTTTAATATCGAAATGTATAGCAAAGGAGTTCAGAATCAGTGCCTTAAATAGTTTCGAATATATATTGTTGTTATGACAATCAATACCCTTCCTGGATGTGGAAATGCAAAATTGTGTTCAACATAATGGAGGATATTCCATCTACATTTTGATCACGTGGTCAAGGTAAAACTTCTATCGTAAAGAATGGAAGGCTCTGTAGACGTGTAATGTAAATCCCCGCTAGCCAATGAAACGGTTCATGAGGCAAAGTAGTAGTATCTTCCCTTCTTATCAGTTAGAAGTTCCTTGGATAAATTACCGGTATCACGTGACTTTTTTCACCCTCGAACCCATATTTGGAATATCCTCCATTGGGCGCAATCTAGATAGATTTTCGGCTGTTAAAGAAACGAGATTCATGAATCAGAAGCCTGCATTTTTGTGAACTTTTCGCTGTATGCAGAAATTCAGGCTATTGATTGGCGATTCTCGTTTCGCTAACAGCGAAAAATCTATCTGGATCCTAGCCTACATTTCTACAAACATTGCACTTCATCCATGGCACTAAAAAAAGGACTCAAAACTTTCATGACATAGGTCGGGATCCAGAAACAGCAAATATTCTCAAACATGCAGGCTTCTGATTGGTCAAACTCATTTCGCTAACAGCGAAAAATCTATCTGAATCTCAGCCATAGTTATCTTCGATGAAATCAATGCAAAAGGATAATATAAAAGAAAACTATAAGATTTCTAAAATATTTTGGCGGGTTTATCGCTATTTGGCATAATTTGTAAACTTTAGAACTAATTAACAGTTTTTCGCTAATTATGAATAGAAAATTAATGTTTTTAAAGCTGAATTTTATAAAAGCACGTAGATTGAGTAAATATCTATCCAAAAATTCAATCCTTACTTTTTTCTGTTCATTATTTAATTCTCTACCTCGATTGAGACATAAGTTGTGACGAAGAAAATAAATCTGTCATTTTCAGTATCTCGACGTTATTTTAAAAAATCTATATCTCTGTTTATAATTAATTTATGAGGATGCATTTGATCTCAAATTGAAGATCTTCTTTATTAGGTCCTTCTGGTGTTGGTTTTATTTTTCTGCCATGATTGCTTCTTTTGATATGGGAAATTTTACGCTGGCATATTTCGTCCATTTAACATGGAGAAGTTGACTTCAGTATAATAAGCAGTTACGGTGTCTTGCCGTTATTCTTGGCGTTTGTTTGTTTGGCGGGGTTAGCATTTTTTTTTCAGCTTGGCTTGGCAGAACGACCGTCCTACTTGATTGTTTGGAGCTTCAAGCACTTTGAGGTCAAAAAATTAAAAATTATGAGAATGGTGACCATTCGAAAAAAAAAAAAAAAAGTCTCGTTTAACACCCTTTATCGCACATTGGCGTTCTTCTAGAAATGTTTACTTTTTATAAAAATGAAAGAAATTGGTCCAAGCCCCAATAAATTATGTCTCCTTTAATTAAAAAAAATAGCAAGTTCGGTTTAACACGTTATCTACTGTCTGTACTTATAAGTATAATTGAAATAATTCGGTTAGTAGTAATACAGTTTAGAATGCATTACTTTATCTTGTTCAAAAAGCATTATTGGTTACACAAAACAAAAATTTTTGTAAAAGGATTATTTTTTGCCTTTGCATCTTTTCCGCTTCCTTGGCGTTGGGGGCGGAGGAGGGGTAATTTTTCAATTCGGAAATATTTCTATATATCTAATGTAAGAACGTTATGTTTGCACATTACCTAATTCTACAAATAACTAAGAAAACATTTAAAACAAAAGATTTGTGTGGGTTATAGATATTGCACGAAATCCCTATAAATTCAAATTTAATTAATCCTTTTAAATCCTTCAATCCTTCTAAAATTTATTAAATGATTATGTAAATTCTTCTAATGTAGTTTCAAAAATTCACGAAAAATACTTTAGAAGATGAACATTTTCAGGAATTCATAATTAAGTACATAAAGAGTTAATAGTTTTTGCGTTTTGATCCCGCCCAGTTTGAAAAAAGTCATTTTGCGTAGTGCTCCAAAACAGAAAAATCCTACGGACACATTGTACTAAAGTACTAAATAACTACGAAAATACTTCAAATTGGGCCAGTTCATTTTACAAGGATAATCCACTGACTATAGGGAATATAAAAATGCAAAAAGAAAAAAAAAAAAAAGAAAAAAGAAAAATATATTTTTTCAACCTAAAAAAGCAAAACATTCTTTTAGCAGAAAAAATTGAATAATACAGAAACTTGAATTCTTTAAAGGGACCATGGATTTTTATCTGACAAGGAAGGTCTCCATACGGGCATATTCAGAAAAATCAGAAAAAAATGCAGAGTGTTCTTCTCATGTGGGTATATATGCTTATAAATTTTTTTCGGCGGAACCTCGATAGAGCGTTCGTAAAAAAAATAATTAAAATTTCGTTTATTTGGCGATTTATCATCGGTTGGCGATGAAAGGAAATTTCGAAAAATACTTTCTCATGTCGAATACTCTTTAAGATAAAAATGTTTCACATTGAATTTGTTTATATAAATTTAACGTAAATAACTTTAGTTTTGTCAGTTTTAGTTTCCTTTAACTATAGCTTTGTCATATATATATATCATAGGTTGGCGATGAAATGAAATTTCGGAAAATACTTTTTCATGTCGAATACTCTTTAAGATAAAAATGTTTCATATTGAATTTGTTTAAATAAATTTAACGTAAATAACTTTAGTTTTGTCAGTTTTAGTTTCCTTTAACTATAGCTTTGTCATATATATATATATATATATATATAAAATGAAAGTTAAATATCAAATTTTATGAATTAAAACAAAATTAAAATAAATTAAATTTTTTTCAATATCTCAAAATTAAGTCCAGTTGAGCGCTGTCGAATCAATTTTGTTGCTATGTAAACAACGAATTCTTTGATATTGAAATGAATAACTGCTAAATGAATCTTGCCTTTATTTTGAAACACGCTTAAATATATAAAATATTTTTTATATATGAAATTGCTTTTAAAATAATAAAATTAAATAACAAGCAACATAAATATGTAATACGAAAAAATGTATATATTAAAATCTCTCATTATTTATGTTTAAATTCATTAAATACTTTTTACACGCATTCTAAAAATCAATTAACAAACAATTTTGAGGTGCATTAAAATCTTTTGCTTTTGGCGAGTAAAAGTGCTGCTCGCCAAATCGCGTGACGCTTTCGTCTTTTCGCGCCAAATACTCGAAAGTATTTTATTTTTTTACAGACTTTCTACTGTAATTCTGCCGCTCAATTTGACTGATCCTTTATTACATACGTAAGTAGTTTAATTGGTAATTTTTTTAGAATATTCTGAGTATGCCCAGTAAGGACACCTTCCTTGAGAGCGGAAATCGATCCAAAAATCGAAAATTATTTTTGTGAATACTATTATTCTCCAGTTTGTTCTGAGCTATTTGCGAAAAACCGCATGTAGATGCGATTATTTTTCGCAAAGTTACAAGAGTTTGAATTATGTACAAAAACAATTTTTCGGCCCTTTAATATACAGGATGCAAAGGAAAGTTCCATTAACCTGAAAATACTTCCGAATGGAGAGAGCTACAGCCATGCAAGTGAGGTTACGTTATAGTAAAGCGACTACGCTCAACCTAATGCAAACGACAGCAGCGTCTAAAGTGACTAAATTTGGAAGATAGCCATTGCAAATCGAAAACGAAAAGAGATAGAGAAAAATTTCCAATTAGAAAGTTTTAGAGAATCAATTAATTAGTACGAAACGACATTTGGTTCACACGGATAAGGTAAATCGTCACCTGTATACACAAAAATGTCCAAAATAGATGAGCGACAATTCTACATTGCATATTGACATTTCAGAAATGTAGCAGTGCGCAAATACAAATTGTGACGTTGTACTGTACTGTGCTGTACTGTCTGTAAAATTTTAATTTCCAATGCATTTAAAATTTTAGTTTAATCCTTTCAGGGGCAGAAGAATTCTGTTCGTAAAATGAAGAAATAATTGGCTGACACCAAAATATTCAAAGGAATTTCTTAGAAAATAAAAACCCGCTAATTTGCACTTTCATTACAAAAGCAAAATTTTATTAAAATATTCTTGGTGTCATTTGTCAGTTTTGGAATTAAAATCAGGTGGCTAGACCACCTAGCCACTGTCCATGAAAGGGTTAAATCTATGTCGTCGTTTTGAAGAGGCTCACAATAGACGTTCCATGCTGAGAAATATGCATGCAGATTTACTCTCACGAATACAAACGTGTATCGTGAGCAATGGCTATCTTTTCGAACATACTGAATGTTGACTTTTTATCACTGTGAGACAGTTTGTCTTTTTGTTGTTGTTGTTGTTGTTGTTTATTTGTTTGGTATTATGAAACTTTATTGAGATAAGTACGCATTTATACAATAAATTGTGTGTATTTCTTCATACTTCTGGCTATTACATTCAAACGTTTACACAATTTAGACTGCATCGATATCGGGCATTTTGGGGTATACAGGCGAAGATTTATCTTATCCGTGTAAACCAAATGTCGTTTCTTACATAATAATTGATGCTCTAAAACTTTTTAATTGGAAATTTTGCTCTACCTCTTATCGTTTTCGATTTGCAATGGCTATCTTCCAAATTTAGCCACTAGATTCGTTTGCATTAGGTCGAGCGTCGTCGCTTTACTAAACCGTTACCTCTCTAGGATAGCTGTAGCTCTCTCCGTTCGCAAGTATTTTCAAGTTAAAGGGACTTTCCTTTGCACCCTGTATTTTAAATCTATTTTTCTCAAAAGTGATTGTTCAACATTTTTAGATTTTTAAAATGCTCCATGCGTCATAATATTCAATTAAAATTTATGAAATTAATAACGACAAATCCTGATAAAACTTACAAAAAAGCTGTGCATGCATTTTAACATTCGACTTCATTAAGATAATTAAATTCGACTTTTAGATTACTAAAATGCTAAATTTTGATAAAAATCGATATTTAAGTCAGAAAAAAATCTCTAAAAACTTAAGTGTTCAATGGAATAAAAAATCGATGCATAAAATACTTTATAATAGAATTTTAAGTTATTAAAATACCAAATCGAGGAAATATCTTTAAAATTATGACGCACGGGAAATTTTAAAATTTTGTTTTAAAATTTGATTTTTTTTTTAAATCTGAAAATTATAATATGGTTCGAAATTTCTTTTAAGGTAGTTTATGTACTTATAGTGAAATGTATATTTTCACAAAATTTTATATCTCTATGATGAAAATTAAAAAAAAATAATTTTTAACATACACCGTCCTTTGAATGCAGATAGGCTAACAATTTAAACTTACATATTTTAAATTACGTATATATTTAATATTGCTCTGTTACAAATGAAACAACAGATTTTAGTAACGACTGAAAAGGAAAATATTAAAAGAGTAAGACTTTTCATTTCAGGGAAAGCCCTCCCGGAATTTTTTCGAAAATAGAATGTCTAGAATTCCTTAAAAATTATTTTTATTCCAGTCAATATTTAAATCATCACACCAGTTAAATATTCCGGTGACAAGTCTGACAAAAGGGCTAATCAAAATTTTAGAAACATTTTTTTTTTTTTTTTTTTTTTTTTTAAACAAGTTCTTTTGAATGGATACAGTTCTCACAATTAAACTGATCAAGCTGCTGAAATTTCGTTTTTCCATTAAACTAGATATTTTTAATTCCGTGAAAACCCTTAAAAAATAAAAATCAATAGTAAATTAGAATTTCCAAAACAGCTTTAGAAATTAAAATTTATCCTAACCTAAAACTTCAAACAGCCTTAGTTTTGCCAAATTTTTACTTATTTTATTTATTCTAGTCTGGGCTTCTAACTAATTTATTACATTTTAGTTTATTACATGAAAGGTATTTTGGCACAGGTAGTAACTAAGAATGCAATAATCTGCAACAATTTACAGTGCACGCCGTATTAACCCTTTCAAGGGAAAGCTAGTTGTGTTACTAAATGGTGGAAATGATTGAGTATCAGCTGAAATTACCATCAAGTTAACGGAAAACGAATAAATGGTTTTATTCACTCACCTTATAAAAGAAAATATTATTCAAAACTCCGTTGTAATTCTGGACGTTAGCGCTTCTAATGAAGTGGTATAAATAAATTACTTCAAGAGGTAAAGTGAACCCTGAAGAAATTTAGATCGATTAAAATATTAAAATTTTTATATTGAAAGTTTTTCACAGTTTACCGATAGTTTAAGAAAATATACACCTCAAAAATTATTTCCTAATACATGCATTATTTCATCAAAAATAATCTCGAAAAATTCACAGAAATTACCGAAATCAAGCCAAATCGCGATAACCTGCACTTAAATGAAGCAATCTCTAACTGTATCAATGTTTATAAGCTATTGGCTTATGAAGATTAAATGCTAAATTACAAAAAAAAAATCCCTGCCAACTCGGCCTCCAGGCGTAGGTAGATTTTGGAGTTAAGTTCAAACTTCAACAGCAATAACTAAATGAAGATTAGAGATAAACTCAGTTTAACAATTTTATCTGGCATTTGACGAGATTTTAATTTCATTTTTCTGTAACAGCTGGTTTTATGAGAATCACGTTAATACGATATTTTTTCTTTAACCGCTATGCATTCTTAATTTGTATTTGCTATAAGTTTTGGTCCTATCAAAAACTTGCCAATGAAGAAGTTATAGATAATATTAAGAAGATTTATAATACATTTAAGCGGATTTGATATCTTGTAAATTGACGAAGTTATGATGTTTTTTTCTTCTTCAACCCACCCTTTTTGCTTTCGTTTTTACTTTTTTTGTGGTAAGAGTTGGTTCTATCAAAAGCTTGTCAATATAAATGTTGTAGATAATATTAAGAAGATTTATAATAAATTTAATTGGATTTGACTGACTAAGAATTGAATTTGTTTCTCCCCAAAACACTATTTTTTCTTGAGCCCATTTTTAATTTTATCAAAAATCTGTCATACATAATTTTTTGGCCCTTTTCTAGAAGTAATAATAACTTTAAACTGATTTGATATGTATTATAATGAAAAAGTTATCATTTTTTTCTTTTTTAACAAAAGCCCTCCTATTTCCACTCCCTTGGACCGATTTTGAAATTTGCTATCCCCTCCAACATATTAGCCATCTCAATGTTTTTGGTCAATTTAAAGAGGGACCGTGCATAATTACGACTTTTATCGTGCGGATAAAATTTAGTACATATATACATATATATATATGTATGTATGTACTAAATTTTCTCCGCACGATAAAAGTCGTAATATATATATATATATATATATATATATATATATTAACTTTTGGGTTCCTGGGTACATATAATGAAAAGTTATGGTTGGTTGGTTTGGTTGGTTGTGTTTATGATGGCCACTTATCAACACGAGGGATATAGGCTCTAAGTGGGGAGTGACTTCCATGGGGGTCTTTCTAAGGGAACCTAACCCGTATTTACGCGTGGAAATCCACGGTTCGAAGAAAACCACGAAAACTCCGAACGATTAGGCCGACGGGCGCGATTGGGTTCGAACCCAGCACCTCCCGTCTACCAGCTTCGAGAGCAGAACCTCTTGGTCACTGGTGGGGCATGAAAAGTTATGAAGGAAGTTTTCAAAAGTCGCACCATGGTAAAGACTGCAATAGGTAGCTCTTCTTATGAAATCTACCTAAAAATGGGCGTGAAACTTCACTTTAGTTTTTCTTCAAGGTTCGGCTACCCCTGACAGATGCGTCAGCAACAGTTCGGTGCAAAACTATTAAAGTCTTAGACTCACCAAGACACTGACTTCAATTATACTTTGAAGATTATTTGTACAATGATTTATAATGTGTCAAAATAAGACAAACATCAAGAAAAAAGAGATAATAGATGATAATATTGCATATTATCAGTAAATAACAAGAAAAGATGAGATTAAGATATATTTCACATACTTGTAATCTTCTGACCTTATTTCTGTAAAATGTGAGTTAATTTAAGCCAGGTTAAACAGGTTTCTGACCGGAAAATATTTTAGATGTACCATTAGCTATATAGTTTCCCGTTTCCACGTGGAACCTGTTTCATATGATTCCTGTAAAATAATTCTTGTTTGAAATATGTTCAACATGGTTTAAATTAACTCACATTTTACGGATGTTAAGCCGGAAGTTGAAAAGTATGTGTCTCAGCTGAAACATCCTGTCTCTGTGAAGCTGTTATCAAAAAGAAAATCTACACTACAGGTTCTCATTACATTAAAATGTTTGCTTTTATTATGATTGGATGTTATGATAATGAAATATTTTATACTTTCAATAAGACTGGTGTATTATGTTGTTTTTACACAATGAAAATAAATGGATCCCTTTTTTTACAGTTTATCCTGGGCTATAAGAGCCGAGCATGGAGTTTTCCACCAGTAATTTCTAGAAATTTTGCCTAATAACTTTCAGAGGAATTTTTAACGGTGAAATAAAGTGAAGAAAACTATTTAGTAAAATTGTTGGGAAAAAGCATACCTAGATTGATTAGCTGGATATAGCACTGAAGATAATCATTACTTTTCATTTACTAACTATATATACATTTTTGCGTTACATAAAATACGTCATTTTGTATAAGTAATTGAAATATGAAATATATAAAATTTTAAAAGTTTTTGCTATTTAAGCCGCTAAAGTATACGCTTGTATGATGAAAAAATGCTTGATTTCTATAATTCTGTTATTTTATTCAAATTTATATACATTTAATATTTTGTATAAAACAAATCCATTTAAATTCAGTTTAAAGAGTACTTTTTATTGATTATGAATTATTTATTATTTTATGAATTATTTGATTTTGAATTAATTGATTTTATGAATTTTTTATTATTTTTTTAATATATTCTGATAATTTCCTCCAATATACCCAAGGGCAAATAGCTTTATCTATAAAAACCCCCAAGCAAAATCAAATATATTTTTTATGAATAAAAATAAATTTCAAGCAACCTGATTAATTTCAGGGATTGCAAAAGTCTTGTGAGAGAGTTTGTTGGCTGTTGGGTATATGGAAAAGATATAAGTGTTCATTAAATATAAGTTCTCTTTTAATTCCATCCAAAAATAAAGCTCAGTTTCATTCAACTAATAAAAAACACAAAAATGTCAATTTGAACAGTCGGGAGGAATAACGTGATGGAGATATCTTTATTTACATTTATTTTAGAACACTCTTCAAAGCATCTAAAAATAATGGATGTTATCCAAATTAATCTTCACTCACTGTTGTATTAATAAAGGTCTTGCATTCAAATTAGCTATAATAGAGGAGCTAAAATGCAGAGAATAAAAAATGCTGTTCGCAAAATAGTAAGTCTAATCAAAAATAATATTTTTAAATGTCTGCACATTTTTGCTTAAAGACAAGTAAACGCTATTTTATGAACTGAGAACATCTTTATTTTCTACAAGAATAATAGTAATAGGATATTCTGATATTGCTTAAAGGATAGGATATTGTACACTTATATAAACTTAATAACATGAACAAGTCTTGTTAGATTAGCTTAATGTAGAAAATAATTCTGTAAGATTTTTCTGGCAAAAATTGTAGAAATTTAGTTTGAAGATTATTTTTTTAATAAGTTTCTTAAACCACCACGAAATACTGGTTCTCTGAAAACAAAGCAGTAACAGCCCTGAATTTCACCATCAAATACCCCCCCCCCTCTTGTATAATCTTATTTTATTTCCTTCTTCAAACTGTTAAATAGAACCACCATTGTGTATGTTTAACATAAGATCATCTAATACACCTTTTTCGAGCTGAATGTGAAATATTTTTATGTGATTCGGTGATGTAAATCGATATTAAAAGGAGAAGTGAGTATTAAAAATATCAATTTCTTTAATTTGATAATGTAACTTTCCTAATCCATCTCTGTCATGTTCCGAAACTTGGTTCTTGAAGGTTATAGATGTTAATATGTGCGAACCCCTCTGAACAAAATTATATTAAAAAAAAAAGAACTGCTACATTTATTCCCGGACTTATTGAAACTCTTTTCTTCCTTTTCAATGTCATGTGCGAGCATAATAGCTTATGCATCAGTTTCTCCACCTAATTGTGGTTTTTAATGTAGAAGTATATGCTTCGCCACCCCTTTTTTTCCCTCTTTTTCGACACGTACCTTTTCACTTCTGCTCTATGCGTCTGTAATTAACGACGTATAAAATGTCTGTCTTCTGTTCTATTATGTGATAAAGTTTATTAAAACAATTAATCAAGATGAAAGTTTAATCACATTATTAAATGAAACTAGCCATGCTTTACCTCACATCTGAATTACATCTTCAATCACATTTTTCAATTTCTTTTTCAATAAAGATTTTAGCACTGCAATTGTCGGTAAAGTCACAAAGGCGTACCATGGATGTATCCTGATGTGTATGGCAGTTCCTGTCTCAACACCGGGACATCAGGTAAGAGAAATAATTTTCCTTACCTTCATTTTTACTGTGAAATATGATTTGACATAAAATTAGAGGTCCCTCCTAAATATTTGTCGATTATATATATATATATTCTAATAACAGATTATGAGCTAGATTGCGCTCTTTATAAGAAATGTATTAACTATTATAATGACATCGTATAAATATTTGCAACATTTTTATATGTAAGCGAAGAAAACTAAAAACAATAAACATACTATTGTTATTATTTAACTGTATAAGAAGATATTTGATATTATTATTATTTGAAAAGAATACGAACTGTTTCATTGCAAATATATATATCCCTACACTCTAAGTGTAAGCAAAAGTTATCAAAGTTATAACTGATTTATATTATTATTATTATTTGATTGTATAAGAAAATATTTATTCTATATAATTAAAACTAAAATGAGTATCCTAAGGGATTCAATAATAGAAAAACTGAACTCAAGCAATTATGATGTATGGAAATTCAGGTTAGAAATGTATTTACAGAAGGAGGACCTCTATAGTGTTATCAGTCAGGACCCGCCCGATCCAATGACAGATGATTTTAGAAATAAAAATAGGAAAGCGCGTGCCATTATAAATTTATTGATCGATGACGATCAAATAACAAATGTGAAGAATTTAGAAAGTGCGCGAGAATGTTGGCTTGCTTTAAAAGAAGTTCACGAACGTTCGAATTTAAGTAGTAAACTATTTCTTTTAAGGAAACTTTACTCCACCAAATTAAAAGAAGGTGGCAATATGGTGGATCACCTTACAAAAATTTATGAAACTCGCGATAAGCTAGCCGCTATCGGCGAGACTGTAACTGATCAACACCTTGCTGCTTTAATGCTCTGCTCTCTCCCTTCCAGTTATGACGGTCTCATTACCGCTTTGGAGGCAAGGGACGAGCGTGACCTTAGTGCTAGTTTTATTCGCACTAAATTAATAGACGAGCACACGAAAAGAGTTGAAAATAACCGCGAAAGTGAGAACAGTCACTCCGCGTTAAAGGTGGTGAAATTCCATAAAAACAAACAAAATAAATTCTGCCGGTACTGTAAAAAGAATTCTCACAATATCGACGATTGTTGGAGCTTGAAAAATAAAAATAAAAATAATCCTAAGCAGTACCAATACCCCAATCGTTTTCCCAACCAGTCACAAAAATCGGCTATATGCTCTCAAGGCAGTGCATACCCGAATACTAACAAAAATAGGAATTTTGAAAAGGAAACACCTAATGATAGAAATGTTACATTTTTTGTTGGGGATAATGTAAAAGATCTCTGGGTAATTGATTCAGGGTCTTCAACTCATATTTGTAATAAGAAAAACAAGTTTAATGATTTTCATAACAGTGCTTCTAGCGTAACAATCGCAAACGGTCAAGAGCTTTGCTCTGAGGGTTACGGGACTATAAAATTAAATACATTAATGTCGGATAATGCACACAGAACGATAACACTAAAGAATGTATTGTATGTACCCGAAATTGAAACAAATTTAATTTCTATAAAAAGAGCTACTGAAAATGGTTGTAAAGCCATATTTGAGAAACAATCTTGCAAGATAACTCACGAAGGTGTTACGTACCTCGAGGGCTATGTAAACAATAATTTATATGAATGTAGAATAGAACAAAATATGTCTCACAATGTAAATATTATAAATGAATGCGAAAATAAAAATTGTCTACACAAGTGGCATAGGAGATTAGGCCACAGAAACGTTAATCATATTAAGGAATTGGTAAATAATGATATGGCGTTAGGAATTAAAATTGACAAATGTAAACACGGTGATACATGCGAAACATGCATAATTTCTAAACTCACTAGTGATCCATACCCCAAAGCCGCTAGTTTTCGAGCTACAAAGCCCACAGAATTAGTGCACTCCGATTTATGTGGACCTATGCAAACAGCGACGGTTGGCGGAAAATACTATTTTTTGACTTTTGTAGATGATTTTAGCCGGTTTACCATAACGTACTTACTGAGAACCAAAGATGAAGTTTTCCCTAAATTTAAAGAATATGTTGCAATGACCGCGAATAAATTTGGCAGGAAGGTGCGTGCTATCCGTACCGACAACGGAGGGGAAAGGGACGACACAGGGAAGGAAATTGAAAATTATCTAAAAAATGAGGGAATTAACCATCAACTTACTGTTCCGTATTCCGCGCCTCAAAATGGGGTTGCGGAGCGTAAGAACTGTACCTTGATGGAGATCGCTCGCTGCCTACTTAAAAACAGTAATTTACCTAACTCATTCTGGGGCGAAGCCGTCTGCACCGCAACTTACATACAAAATCGCCTCAAAACTTCATCCAACGACTGCACTCCCTACGAAAAATGGACTGGTCGCAAACCAGATCTTTCAAATATTAAAACCTTCGGTTGTCGCGCCTTTGCTTATGTGGAAAAGACTCATAGAAGAAAATTGGATAATGCAGCCATAGAGGGGATATTCGTAGGTTACGACAATAGGAGTAAGGGCTACAGAATTTGTACGGACGGTAAGAAAATCGTAATAAGTAGAACCGTAAAATTTCTGGAGACTAAAAGTAAAAACATAACTGAGGATAGCATATCAAATAAAAACAATGAAATACCAAATTTTGAAAATCCGGTTCCGAAATTACAATTAATCGAGGATAATATTGACAGCGCCGAAGATACAACGCAAAATCAAAATGCAAATTCGGATACAACGCAAAACGTCCCGCGTAGATCAAACAGACCGAACGGGGGAGTTCCTCCCGATAGATTTGCTTTCTTAACAAATGACGTTAAAGTAGAAGATCCGAAAAGTTGGGACGATATAAAAAATATGCAAAACCCGATTGAAAAGGAAAAGTGGATAGAAGCGACTTTAGAAGAAATGAATTCTCTTCGCGAAAATAATACATGGGAATTAGTCGAAGTCCCACCAGGAACGAAAGTGATCGGTTGCAAGTGGGCGTTCAAATCCAAATACAATAGCCAGGGTTTGCTGGAAAAGTTTAAGGCTAGGCTGGTCGCAAAGGGTTTTTCCCAAAAGTATGGGGTAGATTATGATGAGACCTTTGCGCCAGTCGCGTCTCATACGACAATTAGAAGTTTTTTAGCAGTGGCATTGTATAAGGATCTGAACTTAAGACATGTAGATATTAAGACCGCTTTCCTTCACGGGGAATTGCAAGAAAATGTGTATATGCATCAGCCTGAAGGCTATGCAGTTCCGGGAGAGGAGCATAAGGTATGCAGACTCAAAAAGGCCATTTATGGTTTGAAGCAGGCCGCCAGAGCGTGGAACCTGACATTACATAAATCATTATCTAAATTAGGTTTTCACCAAAGTAGGATCGATAAATGTTTATATAAGAAAACAACCAATGAAACAACGACTTACAAAATCGTTTATGTAGACGATCTCCTCATAGCTGGGAAAGATGAGAATATTAATAAACTTATAAACGAATTAAACGAGGAATACCCTGTAACTGACTTAGGTGAAGCGAAATATTATCTTGGGATAAATATTAATCGGCCTGACAAAAATACCATGACGCTTGAACAAATTAATAAAATTAATGATTTAATAATTAAATTCGGCTTAGAAAACTCGAAACCAACTAATATACCAATGGAACCAGGATACGTTAAGTTAGTGGATGATGAAAATCTCCTCCCGAATAATACGAATTACAGACAAGCCGTAGGAGCTCTACTATACATCGCGACTGTATCAAGGCCAGATAATAGTGCCGCGGTAAATATTTTAAGTCGCAGAAACGAGCATCCAAGGGCTAAAGATTGGGAAGCTGTTAAGCGAACAATCAGATATCTTAAAACTACAATTGACTTAAAATTAACATACACTAATTTAGAAAAACCTGTCTTGAGGGCATATTCTGATTCAGACTGGGCAAATGATCCTACTGACAGAAAGTCAGTGTCAGGAAATCTACTTATGATTGGAAATAACCCACTTCTGTGGACATCAAAAAAGCAGGCTTGTATTGCCATGTCTTCAGCTGAGTCAGAGTACGTGGCTGTCGCTTGCGCAGCACAAGAAACTATATGGATTTTACAACTACTGAAGGAACTGGACCTCGATCAAGAACTACCAGTAACTCTGTTTGAGGACAACCAGTCTTCCATCAAACTTGCCGAAAGCGATAAGCATCATCAAAGAACCAAGCACATATCCCTTCGGTATCATCTTCTGAGAAACCTTGTCGAGGAAGGGACAATAACTATGACGTACCTTGAAACTGCAGCAATGATTGCAGACCTTCTAACCAAACCCCTTCCCAAGCCTCGATTTGAGCTTCACAGAAATATTGTTTTGAACATTTAAAACTTTTTGTTCCAGGGTTTCAGCGGGGGTGTTAATATGTGCGAACCCCTCTGAACAAAATTATATTCCAGAAAAAAAGAACTGCTACATTTATTCCCGGACTTATTGAAACTCTTTTCTTCCTTTTCAATGTCATGTGCGAGCATAATAGCTTATGCATCAGTTTCTCCACCTAATTGTGGTTTTTAATGTAGAAGTATATGCTTCGCCACCCTTTTTTCCCTCTTTTTCGACACGTACCTTTTCACTTCTGCTCTATGCGTCTGTAATTAACGACGTATAAAATGTCTGTCTTCTGTTCTATTATGTGATAAAGTTTATTAAAACAATTAATCAAGATGAAAGTTTAATCACATTATTAAATGAAACTAGCCATGCTTTACCTCACATCTGAATTACATCTTCAATCACATTTTTCAATTTCTTTTTCAATAAAGATTTTAGCACTGCAATTGTCGGTAAAGTCACAAAGGCGTACCTTGGATGTATCCTGAAGTGTATGGCGGTTCCTGTCTCAACACCGGGACATCAGGTAAGAGAAATAATTTTCCTTACCTTTATTTTTACTGTGAAATATGATTTGACATAAAATTAGAGGTCCCTCCTAAATATTTGTCGATTATATATATATATATATTCTAATAACAATAGAAAAGCCAGTGAAACTTTCTTGCTACTTTTATATTCATTGGTAGAAAAATTCTAAACGCTGCCAATATTTTTTGTTTTTATAACTACTTGAAAAATTGGTAGAGTTCATGAATGATTAAATCACTATCCACAGCGGCTAGTACTGGAAAATATGTACATCCATACCAAGAAAGTAGGTGGGTTGATAAGGGCTATTTTTCGCCCATCATACATGCGAAAAAAAAGAAGTTTTGAATTCCGAAAATTTTTCAATGTTTTTGTATGCTTAAAGATATGCATTTTTATTTAATATAAGATTTACGTGGTAAATAAAATAGTAAGTTATAGAAATTATAGCCCAAAAAAGAGTCTTTCGGCTTTTTCCTACATTTTTGTCGTTTTTTTAACCCCTTAACAGTGTGGACCGAACTGGATTCGGGCAAGAACATTTTGCTTGCTTCGTTATTAACAGCATTTTGATACCACTAATTTGTAACTGTAAATTTATCTTTATTGATTGTCAGATATTTTTCCATTAAGTAAGGTAAATATTTTAGTATGGAAAAAGTGGTGTCCAGCCCCATTTTTAATTTTTTTGTAAGAAAATAAATGTCACTGTTAAGGGGTTAATCTTTGAATTATTATTTTTTTAAGAAGCGTTCCATGAACCAAATTACATTTGACTTGTAATGATAGTACTCTTTATAAGCTTTTATATGTGCGTTATTTTATTTTCATTCAGCGTGCGCTTCTACCTACTACAGAAAAAATATTTCGTGCGATCCAAGGCTAGTATCATTTGCACTGCTGTCGGAGGGTGTTCAGATTTGTTTTGTCAAGGTCAAAAAGTATTTACGTAGTTCAGATGTCAATGTTGTGTTGTAAAACTATTGTTCTAAATATATATTGAAGAACTTAATAATAAAAATGGCAGGAAGTCAGTGTGATTGTTGTAAAATCTAAAAACAAATAGCGATTTTTGTATCTGTTATATAAGAAAAGTTATATTGACATTTTTGTTTAACCGAAAAGTTTTATCTGAGTGGCTGAAACAAAATGATGTTATAATTATTGGTAGAGGTTTTCGGGATTGTTTGTAACCTCTGGAAGAAATGGGTCTCGTGCATGAAATGCCTAGATATCTAAATAAGCAGCAGCATTTTTCAACAGAGGATACAAACGAGACGCCTCTCGTTACTAATGTTCGGTGCGTCATAGAAGCTGTTAATGTACAGTTGAAAAACGGGAGAGCATTGGATAAAGTAATATCAGATACGCAAATATCGTACATTTGCGACTATGTGCGAATTATATGTGCTATTCTCAATGCTTTGCATCCTACAAGGATTAAAAACGCTGACGATATCAAAATAATTTCTCATCGGATGCTTGATTTGGTTAAAAAACCTATAATTATCTAAAACAGATATTCGAATAGAAAGGATGGTCTAGGAAAAAAGGCGATCTGGACTAAACTAACTGATACAGATTCTCAAGATTTTGCACGACTAACTTGGGATGAGCTGCGACAATTAACTCGTGGAATATACCGACTTAAACAAAGCCAATCTTACACTCAAGAGCACTTAAATGAAGAAGGTATTTACTCTCTTTACATACATCGTGCAGATGATTCTCTTCTTCGAGTACAATTACTATTACGACATATAAGTGGTAAAAGCTATAATATTTGGATAAATACAAAGCAAAGCAACATCACACAATGGTACTGTCAATGTACAGTAGGCGCAAAGGTCGTAGGGTGCTGTGAGCATGTTGCTTCTGTATTATGGTTTCTGTCTTATTGCCATCACAGCTCAAAAAAAAAAAAAAAAAAAAAAAAAAAAAACTTTTGAATATGCTCTTACACTACAATAGGCCTCCACTGGATGGTCCAGTAGAGATTCGGGTGAAGAAAGCAAGGAGGAAGAGTAATCTGAAACCCTATGATTATTTCCGATATTTCATATATTGAAATAATAGTCGTAATAAACGATATTCATCTTAATTTTGCATTCAGTGTTGTATTCACTATTGATTATATGGATAAAAACTAATGATAATAGCGTTTATGTTCATTAATGTAAAAAATACTTATTTAATTATACATTTTATTTTTCCCATCAGTTCAGTTTCATTAAAAATATTTTTTTTCTTATTTGTTATGAAGTATACTAATGAAAAAAATGTATATCACATCAAGGGGCTGGTGGACGAAAAATGGTCCTAATCTCATTAGCGCCCAGCGTCCTCATTTGAGGACGCTGTAGAAAATGTTATTTTCTACATTAAATTTAAAAATATTCTTTTATTTACAAGTTGGTATGATAGATCGCAACAACACACAATATAATTTATGCGATTTCTTTGGAACTAAGTAAAAATGCGCAGGAAAGATACAGTATAATTTCCCGCTTTTTTGGTAATCACGTTGTGTATTTTTTATTCTGCTGATTAGAATTAAATTTATGAGCTAAATTCTTTCAATTTGGTTTAAATGTAATCTACATAGTCCATATTATACCATTAACATGTTTTTAAATTTTATTTTTATATATGTATCCGTAATAAACAAGAAAAGTTATCCGTCATCGTTTGAGGACGCTGGGCGTTTGGGTATAGTTTTTATTGATAATCATAACTGTTTCTTAAGAGTTTATGTTTTTCTGCCGATAAACTATAAAAGAAAATTGAAAAAATGAGTAGAAAAAAAGTTTTTAAAAACTTAGAAGAGGCAACTTCTTATTTTGTTTACTGAAGAAATAGAAGAAAATATTATATTAACGCCTCCAGATGTAGATGATATAACAGATGGAGAGCATTTCGATGACGATACTTTGGGTACTCCGGTAGTATCAGATGTTGCATGTACGTTGGAAATTACATTACCAGATGATAATGACAACTCTATTATTTCGCATACAAAAGGGAAAAAATTTCTCGTAAACGTAAAAGAGAAATATCAGTTGTATGGACAAAAGTAACCCCTTCTTATACATTCGGAACTTTAAAAAATTCTTATAACAGAAATTTGTATACATTGACAGTGGAAACTAATAATATGAGTCCAGTTGGGCTGTTTTGAAGAATGTTTTACTGAAGGTGTTTATGATATGCTTGCAGAGGAAACTAATCGATATGTTCACAAAGTGAAAAATAAATTGAACTATAATGTGACTAAAGACTAAATGAAAACATTTATAAAATTTCTGATATTTTCAGGCTATCGTACTTTGTAAGTGAAAGGGACTACTGGGCAGAAGCAGATGATTTAGGAGTAACAATAGTGAAGGATGCTGTGACTAAAAATTTCTGCTTATAGCTCAAGAGATTATTACATTTACAAGATAATAAATTACCATATAAGTATAAAAAACATGATAAATAAAATACGTGCCTTGTTCGAAATGCTTTCCAAGAATTTTCTGAAATAGAGCATTTTCCATGAAAATGTGTCTGTTGGCGGAATGATCGTTCGGTATAATGGTCGTCATAAACTGAAAAAATTATAAAATCTAAACCAATTAGATTTGGCTGTAAAATAAACTCTAGACTCTACATGGCAACGATAGTTACTGTTGCGATTTTACACTGTATTGTGAAAAAGAATCAAATACTGCATCTGACAAGCATCCTTTAGGTGCGAGAATGGTGTTAAATTTATTATCTATTGTTGTAGACCGAAAGAGCAATAGTCTTTATTTGGATAATTTCTTTACCAGTCATATGTTCCTAAAAAACTGAAAGAAATACAGTTCAGATCTAGTGGAACAATACGAGGAAATCGTACTGAAAAATACCCATTAATGGATGATAAAAAAATAATGATAAAAGAGAGAGGGTTTTACGATTAAATTCTTGTTGTCAAAGGGAAGGACAATAAGCGTGTTTCTTTGGCCACTAATTTTGGTATCATATTGCCGCTATTTCCAGTATAAAGATGGAGTGTAGAAAAAAAAGAAATGGTGAAAGTTAATCAGACTCATGTTATACGTTCCTATACCTCATTTATGGGGGGGGGGGTGTCAACATTCATGATTGGCTGCTTGAGAAACATTCTACAGCCAAACGAGGAAAGAAGTGGTATTTCTGCCTTATTACTAGGCTGATAGATATTGCTGTTGTAAATGCTTATGACATTTATAAAAAGATCCATGGTCCTAAGTTGATGACAATCAAAGATTTTAGAAGATATATTGCAGTAAAATATTTTTAAAAAGTAGACAATTCAAATGACTGGGGAGACCCGTAACAAAGGCAGCTAACATCCAGATCCAATGTGCTTCCAGACATAAAATTCGACAATATACAGCATGTTATTGGCAAAAGGGAGAAATAAATGCATTTCCAATATGATACCTGTTCTTCAAAACCAAGAACGTATTGTATGAAACGCAATGGAACTATACATACAATGTTTTTCTCTTTTTGTCACTAAAAATCAATCTTAAAAATGCAAAAAAAAATTTTGCTTACATATCTAAAAATAAATTTTGATTTTTAACATTATTTTGCCCATTGGTTTGCTTATGTATTAGAACTAAACAATTTTATATATACTTCATTTTCATTTTTTAAAAATTGTAGATTTTTACATACAAACGCCCAGCGTCATCAAATGTGGACGGCTTAAAAAATATGGTTACAGTTAAAAATTTTCAAAATGCTTTTAAAATACTCTTAATTTATGAATTTCTATCCATATACATCCATTTCAAGGAAAATTTTTAAAATTTGTTAATTTGGGCGTTAATGGGTTATTGACTCACCTCCTTTGCTTTCCATTAGGCGAGTGTAGAGTGCTATTCGCTAAGTATAATCTGAACCATTTTCTTATATACAGTGAAGCGCATTAATTATCAATATTATTCAATTTACTTAATTTAATTTTAGTCTTTTAAAATTATGACAAATTTTTCAAACTTTTAAAGTTTTTTTTTTTTTTTTTTTTTTTTTTTAAATTATTTATTTATTTATTTTTTTACAAAAATGTTTAATTATAAATACATTAACCCTACTTTGCGCAAGGCTGCATATTTGAATCAATTAAAATTTAACCTTTAATCTCTTCGGATCCTGAGTATTAATGTAATACTATTGATACTGAATTAATTCTTCTCCAATTCGCCTTTAGAAGATGTGTTTTAATCTTTTCGCATTATTTAGAATCTTAGACATCGAAGCTTGTCATTATGTGATTGCAATTACAATTATGGTTGAGTATCATTAACCCTTTATGTACTGACTTATGAATTCATGAAAATTTTGTCTTCTAAACCATTTTTCGTGAATTTTTGAAACTACATTAGAAGATTTACATAATCATTTAATAAATTTTTGAGGGATTGAAGTATTTAGAAGGATTCGTTAAATTTGAATTTATAAGGATTTTGTGCAATATTATAACCGCACTCAAATCTTTAATTTTAAATATTTTTTTTCAGTGTTTTGTAGAATTTGGAATGGTACGAATATAATGTTCTTACAATAGAAATATAGAAATATTTCCGAATCGACCCCACCCCCTACGCCAAGAAAGCTAAAAATATGCAAAGGCAAAATAAATCATCCTTTTAAAAATATTTTTGTTTTGTGCAATCGACAGTGCTTTTGGAACAAGATAAAGTAAAGCATCTATAACTCATTCTAAACGGTATTACTACTAATCGATGTATTAAAAGAATTTTATAGCAAGTTATTTTAATGGTATCATATAAGTGCCGTCAGTAGACAAAGGGTTAATGAAACGGGAAAAACGGATATCCTCACAAGGGAACCACTTTAGGTGTTGCTCGCACCTAGAATCGAGACCTGGTGCATTTTGTATTCTATGTATAAAAGTTAGAATATCGATAAAAATTCTTTGTTAAAATCATATTTTATATATTTTTTTATAGTTATAATTTTTTATTATTGGAATTTTATTTGTTAATTTTACACCAAAAGAGAGTTAAGTCGCCAGATATGGCACTTCAAAATTTTCACTAGCTTTATTTTGTAACAGGTTTACGTCCAAACCATTACAACACGGAGCGTGGCGAATATACTGAGCTAGGGTTGCCGGAAAACTGCACGGGATGAAAAAGACGCCAATCTTTCCCCGCCAAATATGTAAATATAATATAGTATTTTTTTTATCAAATTCGTAGGTTCTTAAAGGAATTTTAAAACTTTTTTCAACATTTTATAGTTAGTATTGACTAATTTATATTTTTAACTATTTTTTTTTTAATCTTTTACGTTAAAAGCCCGAAATGCGGTCTAGAAAATTGCATTTTCAGAAAGTTAATCTGCTGTAAAATCAAAAAAAAAATATTTTAACAAAAAAACTTTATCGATTCCCAAACTTCCTAATATAGAGCTTTAAAATGCACCAGGCAATACTAGGTGCGAGCAACACCTAAAGTGGTTCCCTTGTCAGATCTAAGGAGTGTAGAAATTATTAAAAATTTCACTTCTATGCTGCCATAATATTAAAATAAATACATTCTTCTTATGTAATTTCAGAATTCAGCTATTAAATAAAGCGAAGTGTTATTCTTTAAAATTTGGGTATCTAACCGTTAATATGAGTATAAAAATACAGACTTCGAAATAGTGTTGCAGTGGGCTACTTTTTTTAAATTCAGATTTCTTGATTGGCACCACTTTTTTGAAATAGTAAAATTTGCCTTATTTAACACTAGAACCACCATAGCGGTCATTTTGACCGGTAACAAATAAAAATACTTCGACTCTAACCAGAAATCTCTTTCTAAAAAAAGGTTAAATATGAACCGCGGAGAAATAAGTTAAATAACAAAGTTAGATAGTTTTTAATAAAAATTCTGGTGTAAAATATTTTTATAACACTTGAGTAAAATTTCCGGCGGTTTTAGTGTTAACGACATATTAATTAAGGTAAAAACAAGGGGAATTTTACCATTTCAGAAAAGTACTGCCAATGAAGTAATATGAATTTTTAAAAAGTAGCCCACGGGCAAGACTGCTTCCAAAAGAAAAAATCAACACGTTCCTTATTGTCGGCATTAAAAATATGGCAGATAAAATGAATCTTAAAACAAAAGCGTATACATCTTCAAACATGAAATTAAGAAAAATAAGCTGAAACATGATTCATTTGGGAGATACATAATTTCCATAATTACAAAAGTAATCTTTTCAGAAATGTCTTACGCATTTCATTTATATTTGTAATAATATTTCATAGTCTACTATACATACCGCTAAAACCTTATGTATCAGATAATTATGTATTAGAAATATCTTGAGAACTTAAGTCAATATTTTGTTGCCAAATATGTTTCTTAAGATATTTTAATATCAACTCTCCGTTTAAAAGTAAGACTTATTAATATATATGAAAATATATTTTTATCTTTTGCAAAATTTTTTATATTTTTATCTTTTGCTTGTTCAAACTTTTCTTTCACCAAAGGTGTTTTAATAAATTGAACTGCAAATCTTTTACAAACATCATTTTAAATAATGACTTTCTAAATTTGTTAATCCAGTACTTTTAAAATTTGCCTGAGAAGAATCATTTAAAGAGAATATTTTTTCCTGTGATAAATTTTCTTATAACGCGCCTCTTACCGTAAATATGTGTCGGTCAATCATCTTGGCTGGTCCAAATATTTAAAAAAAACAAAGTGTTCTATACTAATAGATATTCTAAATGCAGAAATACATCATAATTGAAATTAATAATAGTAATTACCTAATATACTAATATTACCTAATATACTAATATTACCTAATATATAATAATACCTAATAGTAATTGCTAAATAATAAGGTGACGATTACAAATAGTAATCGTCACCTTATTTAGTCGGAGCCGATTGTTACAAATTCTGCAATAAGTTGAGGATTACTTAAAAATATAGTGGTGACAAACGCAAAAAACGTGTTACAATCTATGAAAAAATTCAAATTCAGGTAATATTCTGTTTTTTAGAAAGTGTAAGTTTTTAGAATGTGTTTTTTTAATCTATGACTAAATTTTTCACTATTGTTTGTGAAACAGCAGAGAATATATCATCCCATGTACATTCGTGGAAAAAAGCCATACCCCAATATTTACTCCAGTATAAACATGTGACAGGTACTAAGGTTTATCAAGTAATGTTATACTTGAATTTTTCTTAGGGGTAATCTACATATACAGGGTGTTTCAGCACAACCGCTACAAAATTTCAGGAGAGAGAGAGTACACCTACAAGATCACATTGCAATACATGGTCGGAAACGCTTTCCTGACGCGGTAGTGACGACACAAAGCACAAGAAAGGAAGGACACGAACAGAGTGAGAAGACATGTTTATTAGTCTTAGTACAGCAAAAAAATAGAGATCGTCATCAAAGTTAGTATTCGAAATTACGACCCTGCGCCGTGACGCAGGCCTCATATCTCCGGCGCACGGAAGGTCTAATATTCTCGAAAATAGCGTCCGTGTCTCGGACTTCTCAATCAGTTGCCACGATGCGTGCAACCAGTTTCTCAGATCTTTCCAGCATTATCCAGGCATATATGCAGTATTAAGAATCATAAACATGTTTTCTCACAATGTTCGTGTCTTTCCTTACTTCTGTTTCGTGCCATCACTACCGAGCCAGGAAAGCGTTTCCGACCATACATTGCTATATGATTTCCCATCGTTTAGGTGTACATTATCTCTCCTAAAACTTTGTAACCGCTGTACTGAAACACTCTGTATAGAAGTTGTTCCGAAATTCAATATTTCCAATACTAATACCAAAATTTGATTTTTTCGTTACATTTTACCTTCGAATCTCAAACGAGAAGTCAGTCGGTCAGGAAATTTAGGAAATATGGGGATTTAAATTTCGGATATTTTAAGATGAAATTAATGTTTATCGTTGTAAAACAGATTGCAACAAGGGTAGAGTTTGAAGCGTAACCCATAAACTACTTGGCGGAATAAATTGCAATGTTCGATTTAAACATTCCAAGCTTTTAGAAATCGATTCCTGTTAAAACATTCATAAGTCACATGTAATACTTTTTCGAAAATTAATTTAAAAATATATATATTCAAAATTAATTTTCTATAAAAATATGACTTAACACTATATCTATACACACAGAGACATTCATATATATATATATATATATATATATATATATATATATATATATATTGTATTAACTTAACTGCAAAAATAACCTTAGAGTTATAGCGGTGGGTACAACATGTGCAGGAGCGAATTCGCATTAAATAATGTAGGGCTATATAAGGTAAGCATAGTAATATTACTTCATTTCATTTATAAAAGATAATATAAATTATTTAATAGGTTATATTGTTTTTTCCATTTCAAGGCATTTAATATTATTCCGTTTTAATTTTTCTTCTATTATTATGGTCAAGTAGTCGTTTGGGTACAGGGGGGAAAAATTCAGCTTTTAGCTTTTTTTTTTTCACCAGAAAACGACTGCCTTGCTTATATATGTGAATTCTGTACCCTTGATAAAGTAATTCAATATATAAGCCTTTCATTTATTTTTATCGGTATCTATATTTTTATTTTTTTTCTTTCATTTTAATACTCATAAGATAGTACAAGGGACTATACTTTTTACATAACATCTGATATGTATGGGGCATTCTCACAATCTTTTGACTTTTATGTCCCTGAATAATAATTTTTATTTTAATACTTTTTTCATGTTTTTTTAATTTCATACACTGGGTAACATCCCATTGCATGATTGCATAATAATATTAACGAGATAAATATGTTTTGAACGATGTCGGGGTCCAAATACCAGGAATACGCCTATACAGCCCCGTATGCCTGATGCTGTTTCTTAAGTCTAGTGCTGTCTGTATAAAATTGTTTCAATAAAAGTAATTCGATGTAATTTTTTTCCGAAACTGGGACAATTGTTTTATATAAATATGTAGCAAAAAAATAATCTGCACGCATTTTTACTGTTGATATTATTTTTTGAGCTCTGTCCCTGGGTTTTTCATCCTTACCGTCCCTCTTGCTAAATTTATACAGAAGATCACTTCAGATGCAGCCGGAGAATTTTTGTCAAGTTTTTCTCATGCAGAAGTATGCTAGAGAAAGAATGTCTAAAATTCTTTGACAGGAAATTTACTGCAGAATTTAAATCAGCATTTAAATATCAGTTTCAAGATCGTGGCTTTATTGGTAGTCTTACCGTCACCACGGTTTATTCCTGCACTTTTCGAGGTAAATTAAAAAAAATATATATATCCAATGTTAACATCTGTTTCTAAAAATCAATGAACATTGTGGCTATCACTTAGTCTTAACATGATTTGCCTAAAAATAGGTGGTAATTTTCCTTACCTTTCCATCCTTACGTCTCTTTTTTTCCCATTTCGTCCCATTTATCCTATTCTGTCCCCTTATTTTACCTTACCGCCCCTTCTTTAACACCCTTTTAAGACAATGTTATACAAAAATTCTGCATTAAAAGTACTACATTTTTGTTATTTCTTATTTGAATGTCCTTTGGGTACTATGCAAATTCATTATAAGTAAAAATTTAGACAAAAATAAAAAGTTATAGGGATAAAATGGTAAGAAAAATTAAACTTGCAAGTTTAACTTAAACCTCAGTTAAATAAAAAAAAATTTCGCTGCTGACGTTTTTTTCTTTATTTTGAATCATTAAGGCATTCGTCTATCAGATTAAAATGTTATTTTAGCAAGTTTAATTTCACCAGATTTTTATTCCCGAAAGTCAAAAGATTGTGAGAATGCCCCATATGTCGTAGGCTAATTGAGAAATCAGGCTCTTCGCAAAGAGCTGGGCTAATTGGAGAATCGTTTCACTTTTTCCAATTAGCCTGATATTTTTCAGGCTTTTTGCAAAGAGCCTAGTAACCGTTAGGCTAATATAAAAATTACTACTTATTTCCTAATTAGGATAATTTTTTAGACTTATTAACCCATAACCCTACCCGAACCCGAAAAATAATTTACAACAGACTGTACCCCGATGTGAGTAAGACAAAATACTTTCAGTCTACATTCAACCAGAACCGAACCTAAAAATTCTATTTGAAAAAAACCAGGAATCTGAACAGAACCAAATCTATACCCAACCAAAATATTACAATGAACTATAAGCGATCCGAGCAAGCCAAAATAATTTCTGAGGACATGCAACCCGGCCCAAATCTAAAAATTCCATTTGAAAAAAACCAGGAATCTGAACCGAACCAAATCTAAACCCAACAAAAGTATTACAATGAACTATAAACGATCCGAACAAGACAAAATAATTTCTGAAGATATGCAACCCAAACAGAACCTAAAAATTCAATTTGGAAAAAAAACGAAATCTGACGCGAACCAAATCTGAATCTGACAAAATTCTTCCAAAGAAGCATAACCGGATTCGAACAACACAAAATAATTTCCATGGACATGTTACCCGACACGAACCTAAAAATTCCACTTGAAAAAACCCAAAATCTGACCCGAACGAAATCTGAACCCGCCAAAAATATCCCATTGAATCATAACCCGATCTGAGCAAAACAAAATAATTTGCGTGGTCACACACCCCAACCCGAACCTAAAATTTCATTTCAAAAACGACATTTGAACCCGACAAAATATTGCAATGATCAATAATCCAATACGAGAAAGACAAAATAATTTCAGTGGAACCTCAAACCTATCCCAACCTCACAATTCTATTTGAAAAAACCCGAACCAAATCTGAATCCGACAAATATGTTCCAAAGAACCATAACCGGATCCGAGCAAGACAATTTGATTTCCGTGGACACGCAACATGAACAGAACATAAAAATTCCATTTGAAGTCAACCTGAAACCCGATTCGAACCAAATCTTAACCCGACAAAAATATTCAAAAGAACCAGAATCCGATCCGAGCAAGACAAAATAATGTCCGTGGACACGCAACAAAAACTAAAATGTAATTTGAAAAAAAAACGACATTTGAACCCCACAAAAATATTCCAAAGATCCACAATCCTATGCGAGCCAGAAAAAATAATGTCCGTGGACACGCACCCCAACCCGAACCCAAAACTTCATTTGAAAAAAACGACATTTGAACCCATCAAAATTATTCCAGATCCATAATCTTATACGAGAAAGACAAAATAATTTCCGTGGACACGCAAACCGACCCGAACCTAAAATTTCCATTTGAAAAAACCCGAACCAAATCTGCACCCGGCATAAATATTCCAAAGAACCGTAACCGTATCGGAGCAAGTGAAATTAATTTCTGTGGGCACGCAACACGACCAGAACCTAAAAATTCCATTTGAAGTGACCTGAAACCCGACCTGAACCAAATTTTAACCGAACAAAAATATTCCAAAGAACCATAACCCGATCCGTGCAAGACAAAATAATTTCCGTCGACAGGCAACCCGTTTCGAACCTGAAAGTTCTAGTTGAACTCAATCCGAAACTCGGACCCGAACCTGGGATATGGTAGGTTTTCGGGTTGATTTCAAACGGAACTTTTAGGTTCGGATCTGATTGCATGTCGACGGAAATTATTTTGTCTTGCTCGGAACCAGTTAAGGTTCTTTGAAATATTTTTGTCGTTTTCAGATTGGGTTCGGGTTGTATTTCATGTTGACTTCAAACTGAATTTTCAGATTCTCGTCGTACTGCGTATACACGGAAATCAATTTGCATTGATCAGATCGAGGTACTGCCTGATGAATTTTTTTTTCGGGTTCTGGACGGGTTTCGGGTTAATTTCAAGTAGAACTTTCAGGTTCGTATCGGGTTCCATGTCGATGGAAATTATTCTGTCTTGATCCGATCCGTTATGGTTCTATGAAATATTTTTGTCGGATTCAGATTTGGTTCGGTTTAGATTTCGGGTTTTTTTATAATGGACTTTTTAGGTTCGGTTCGGGCTGCGCGTCCACGGAAATTATTTTGTCTTGCTCGGATCGGGTTTTAGTTTTTGGGGACATTTTTGTCTAATTCAGATCTGGTTCGAGTCAGATTTCGTGTTTTTTCTAATGGAATTTTATGTTCGGGTCGTGTTGCGTGTCCACGGAGATTATTTTTTCATGTTCGGATCTGGTTATGGTTTTTTGGGGATATTTTTGTCGGATTCAGATTTGGGTCGGTGAGATTTCAAATTTTTTTCAAATGGAATTTTAAGTTCGGGTCGGGTTGCGCTTCCACGGAAATTGCTTTGTCTTGCTCAGATCGGGTTATTTTTCTTTAGAATAATTTTTTCGGCTATCATATTTGGTTCGGGTCATATTTCGGGTTCTTTTCAATCTTTTTTTAGGTTTAGATCGGGTTGCGTGTCCATGAAAATTATTTTGTCTCTCTCGGATCAGGTTAATGTTTTTTGAAATATTTTTTTCGGGTTTAGATTTGATTCTTGTCATATTTCGAGTTGTTTCCATTGGAACTTTTAGGTTCGGTTCGTGTTGCGTAGCCACGTTGTCTTGCCCGAAGCGGGTTGTGGTTTTCTGGAATAGTTTTGGCAGGTTCAGATTTAGTTCGTGTCAGATTTCATGTTTTTTCTAATGGAATTTTTAGGTTCGAGTCGGGTTCCGTGTTCACAGAAATTATTTTGTCTTATTCGGATCCGGGTGTGGTTCTTCGGAATATTTTTGTAGGGTTCTAATTTGGTTCGGTTCAGGGTTGGGTTGATTTTTGACGGCCAATTATCTACACGAGGGATATAGGCCCGGGGGGAGTGCCCTCCGTGGGGGTCTTTCTAAGGGAACCTAATCCGTATTAACGCATGGAAGATCCACGGCTCGAAGAAAACCACGAAAACTCCGAACGATTAGGCCGACGGGCGCGATTGGGATCGAACCCAACACCTCCCGTCTACCAGCTTCGAGAGCAGAACCTCTCGGCCACTTGGTTCGGGTCAGATTTCAGGTTGACTTCAACTGGCATTTTTAGGTTCCGGTAGTGTTGCGTGCCCACGGAAATTAATTTGTTTCGCTCGGATCCGGTTATGGTTGTTTGGAATATATTTGGCTGGTTGAGATTTGGTTCTGATTTTTTTTTTCAAACGAAATTTTTCGTTTCGAGTCGGGTTGCGTGTCCACGGAAATTATTTTACCTTGCTCGGATACGGTTATGGTTCTTTGGAATAATTTTGTCGGGTTCAGATTTGGTTCGCTTCAGATTGTAGGGTTATATTTAAATTGAACTTTTAGGTTCTGGTTGGGTTGCATGTCCTCAGAAATTATTTTGCTTTGCTCGAATCGGTTATGTTTCATTGGAATACTTTTGTCGGGTTCAGATTCTGCGTTTTTTCAAAGAGCATTTTTAGGTTCGTGTCGGGTTGCACGTCCTCAGAAATTATTTTATCTTGCTCGGATCGGTTATGGTTCATTGTAATAATTTTGTCGGGTTTAGATTTGGTTCGGTTCAGATTCCATGTTTTTCAAATGGAATTTTTAGTTTCGGGTCGGGTTGCGTGTAAACAAATTATTTTGTCTTGCTCGGATCGGGGTACGTTCTGTTGTAATTTATTTTTTGGCTTCGTGTCTTGTTAAGGGTTAATAATCCTAAAATAATCATTCTGATTGGGAAAAAAGTGGTCATTTTTCAATTAGCCTAACGCTTTCTAGTCTCTTTGCAATAAGCCTGAAAAATATCAGGTTAACTGGAAAAAGAGAAATGATTCTCCAATTAGCTCGACTTTTTGCAAACAGCCTAGGCTCTTTGCAAAGGGCCTGATCTCTCAATTGGCTTATGACATATATATTTTTTCATTCCTGTTATTCAAATTCTGCTGTTTTTTACTATATTTTTGGAATCTATGTTAAGTGTGCTTGGGGGGGGGGGGAGTTTAAATTAATTTTTTAATTTCATTTTATTCATAATTTCACAGTTTTTGGTGGTGGTCGGTATTGTTGATTTAATGGTTATATATATATATATATTACTAAATATAGATTAAATGATTCTAGAAAATTAAATCTATTCATACGAATACCACTTAAATTCCTAAACTTTTATTTTTATCTTACAATGTTTATTTATTTATTTTTTGGTAAAATCTCATGCGTAGATTTAGATATCTTTTTTTAGAAGAAATTCTTTGTACCTCCTGAATCCATGTCTTGTATTTAACATATTTTAACAGTTACATTTTATCGAATCTTTTGTACATTCAATATTCGAGTCCCAGTTGAATTGCTTTCAATCTGCTTCCATTCCGCGAATGCTTTGAATAAGGTTACAGTAAGAATAGAACTTTTCCTTCTATATTCGATCTCACAAAGCATATTCTATTCTTTCTGTAGGTTCGATATTCCGATTCTCACCGTGCTTTTCCAAATAGAAAATACGTACCTTTGTATTATTGAATAAGATTTAGTATTACATTCTTTTTGCGTCTTCTTTTTTCGTAAATAGCAGAATGTGTCAAATATCTTAAAGCTTCAGGAGTCTATTCTAGTTTGACTGCCTAAGTCAGTCAAACTAGAATAGACTCGTGAAGCTTTAAAATATTTGAGAAAAAAATTGAGAATAAAGACTATTTTTATGAATATTCAGATACATGAAAAGCAGAATAATGAAATTTCACCTATCCAGGACTCTGTAGCGATAGTACTGGGGCTGCAGACAAAACAAAATGTCAAAAGTATCTGTAGTTAACCCATTTATGCCTAGCGTCCCATTTGTGGGACGTTTCGCATTTTAATAAATTTTTATACTTTTCTTCTTTACAACATGAAAATTGTATGAAGCAATAAAAGTCTTTATCTATTACCGAGAGATGACAGAATAAGATTGATATTTATTTGCATTAATGAAGGCCTTTTTTCGGTGCTTGTAGATTTTTCATTTTTTCAAGATAGCGAAATGTAAAAAGTAAGTTTATTTGTATTTTTTGCATCAAGGATACAAATAAATAAGCCATAATCTTAGCTTGTAGACTTCTTTGAAATACGTATTTTTTTAAATTGCGAAATTATATGTTCAAGCCTATGTTTTATGCCTGTTTGTAACGCACAAAATATAGGACGCTAGGCGCAAATGGGTACATATCTCTATTAGCCATTTAGGGGACAATTATGTAAATAAAGTGCTTTTCAAGATGATTTTGAAATAAATTATTTTTTAGCCTCAAATACGATTATTCTTAATTTATCATTAATAAAATTTATAATGTTATTAGTCTCTGTAAAGAAATAAATAGATATATATCATAAAAATACTAATCATAGCATATAATATGCAATTTAAAAGTTTAATTTATATTAATTTAGACAAAAAATATAATTATGCATTTTTCCACGTATGGATATTCTAATATTTAGTATATTTACATTTTATCAAATAAATACAAATATGTTTTAGCAAAATTTTTCTTTTGTATTTTTCCAGTTCATTTTGCATCATTTTAAAGTGATTTTACTAACAAATTTGAGGAATCAAAAATTCTGGTATAAATGGGTTAAACTGAAATTTACTCGGTAAACTGCTAAAATTGAAAAAAAAAGCATCTTTAGCAGTTAAAGATTAAAAGAATGCATTTATAATAAAGACTAATTGCCTTTTTAAAATTTAGAACAAAAATGATTTGTATGTTTTAACCATTAAATTTTATCGATTTTTTTTTTCTACATTTTGGGCTTCAGTTCCAGCGAAATTACTGTCAATGTGCTTAAAATCTGTAAAAGATGTGAATAAAGTTTATAGGAAGAATATAACATGTCTTTCCACATCTAGTCCAGGGGAAATGTACCAAAAAAAGGGGGTTACCTTGCAAAAGGTCGGGTAGAAGATTTTATTTTTTTAATTTGTTCATACTGAGGCAAGCATGGAAAAACCAAGTTTTCTAACAAAATTTCTTAAGGCTAAATTTTCTGTGGCCAAAAAACAACAAAATTTTAGGAATTCTTTTTGATTTTTTAAAAATATCTCGAGGCCCGTTGGCATAGCATATTATTTGTCAATTACAGTATTAAAGAAGACAAAATTTTCTACAACTTTCACATTTGCAACTTTTTTGTACACTTAATAGTACGTAAGTACACTTAATAGTACGTAGTAGTTATATACACTTAATAGTACATAATAGGCGTACCACAAATCAGTACGCCATTTCAAAAACAGGACAATTTTTTCAATTTTCTTAAAAATCGTGAAAAACTTAGTTCTGCCCCGATTATTCAAATGTTTCCCACGGATTTAATTGTGTATGTCAACTTCTATATATTGATAGCAGTAAATTATGTGTTTCAGGACCGAAACAAGCATTTTTGCACCCGTGGTAAACATGTATTTTGCCCCCCTCCCCTTAAAAAGAAAATTTACCGCAAGAATTTTAGTAAATCTCTAACAGCCGGATTTTGATAATTGTAAGTGTGTAATCATTAAATACGTAATGCTGAACTACGTAATCAGCTTTGTCAAATATTGATTCGTTAAAACCCTGAAAACTGAACCGAAATGTATTCCGCTTGAAACAGGTTTCCATCTTAGAATGTTCAACTGATCATTTTCTTTCTCTTGAAAATACATAATTTTTTCTTTAAAGACCGTATTACGTATATACAGATTTCATTTTCGAATATTTTACTGTAGTTGAATTACGGGAGTTAGTATTGAAGCGTTTAAAGTCACAGTTATATGAATTATGAGACTAAATTAGTCAAACGAAGGCATTCGCGTAAGGTAATATTAAACCTACGGGAGCGTTCTTGACAAATACCTCGATTGCATTTTATTACTTTAAAAAAATTTTCCATGAGATACCTGAGATCAATACCCAATGTTGTGCTTTTGTACTTTTTCGGCTTTATACATCTAGATGAACAATGAACATGATCCAGGTATCTCTTTTATTTAGGATAAGGATATTCTTTGAAATGGGATGCTAATAATCCTACAATAGTGCCATCAAAGACAAAAAAATATTGTTAAATACCCTATAGAAATTATTATTATTAAAATACATTTTTTCATTTAGCTTATGCAGTCATGTTGCGTACCTTTTTTATTGTGTAGGGAAAGTGGAGTTGAATGAGACAGGTGATCAATTCGAAAACAAGAATATTTATGTGGTCTACAATCATAAATAAATTGGTATTTCATTTGATAAATGGTATCACTGAGATCATTAAACAGATATAGTTTCAAAACAGTATATATCACAGAGGATTAGAATATTCCACAAAGTATATTTATCAATAATCAAAGTTCTTCTGTTTGAGCTTTAAAGTTTTATATATTTTTGCATGCTAAAATGATATAATCTCTTGTTATATTTATTGATATAAGTGGGGGAAAATGACAATATTTATTAAAACTAATCTTTTAAATATTTTTATGAAACCAGTGATCCCAAATATTTCATTGACAGAATTTTAAAATTTTACAAGAGATAAATAATAACATTAGTTAGTGAAATAATCTGTAGTCAATTTTTATTGTAGCTATTTTATAATGTAAAAATTAATAAAAGAGAAAAAATTGGAGGTTTATTGTCTTCCTAGGGAGTGACGAAGTCAATAAAAAATTAACTTATACGCTGCCTAAATATTAAAACAAAATTCTTCTTATGTAATTACAGATTTCTACTATTAAATAAAGTGAAGAATTACTCTTTAAAATTTGTGTGCAACAATTAATATTAGTATAAAAAAATATACTTACAAAAGAAAAATTCGTGCTGTGTAGGGTTAGAGAAGGATATGAGATTATGTGCCCGTATTAATACACGCCCTTAATTGCCGGCTTTAAAAATATAACATATAAAATGACTCTTAAAACAAAGAGTTTACATCTTCAAACATGAAATTAAAAAAATAACCTCAAACATGATTTGTTTTAGACATGCATAATTTCCTTAATCACATAACTAATCTTTCAGAATTTTCTTTCGCGTTTAATTTATATTTTTGATAATATTTCATAGTCAGCCAAACATATTGCTGAAAATCCTAACTATCTTTTAAAAATATCTTGAGAATTTAAGCCAATATTTTGTGGACAAAAATGTTTGTTAAGATGTTTTAATCTTTCGTGTTAAAATCTGAACACACTTCGGATGAAGGAAAGTTATCAAAAGTTCGTTTAAAAGTAAGACTTATTAATATTTATAAAAATATATTTTCTTCTTTTGCAAAAGTTCACATGTTAACTTTCTTTCCACCAAAGGCGATTTAATAAATTGAACTACGAATTTCTTACAAACATCATTTTAACTAATGACTTTCTGAATTTGTTAAGTGTGTATTTTTAAATTTCCCTGAGAAGATATACTTAAAGAGAACATTTTTTTGCCTAAAATCGTCTTATAATCCGATTTTCAAAGTGATTATATGCCGGTGAATTTCCGTGGTTGGTCCAAGTGTTTAGAAAAAAAGTGTTCTATAATAGCAGACATTCTAAAGGTAGAAATATATCCGAAGTGAAATTAATAGTAATGTAAGCTCATAAAAACGTTAAGAATGAAATATTAACCCTTTGACCTCCAGGATGTAAGCTGCGTACGCCCTCTCATTTCAATAATCAATGACCATGATTTACACTCCGTACGTCGTTCGCTACACAGTAATGGTTGCATATTTGAACCGGATTGGTTTGTGATATTTAAGTGATGTAACAGGGCGCTGATCGAAAGGGAGTTTTATGACACAAACATTTTACACTGCATAATCATGTATAGAAAATTGTTCCTTATTTATACGCCTTATTCATGGAATTTTTGTCACAATAGTAGAAATATCTATTCCTCATTATTGGTGACGTTTGCTCCGGCGACAATCAGGCACTGCGGTTCCGCCATATTATGGCAACCTAAACAATCCCTTTGTCAGTGTGAGTGAATCTGATTGCTTCCTGTTAAAACTTCCAGCATCGCATTTAAATAATAATTTTCGCTTTTTTAAACACCTTATTCATGCAGAATATCTTTCGTAAATAAGGCAAAACTTTCTATTAGTTTTTACTGGTGGAAGGTTACCCCAGCATTAATATACCCCGGAAACGATGTAAACAAACATATTGTGATAACCTCCTCACTTACGCCAATTGCATTCGGTAGGACACTACACTATCTGTATCCTCTTCGTTATTTAGAGCTCCACAGTATTTAGGCGCTCGTTTATGATTCCGAAAGTTAAATGTCGCTCTCTTCTCCGGAGTGACTAGTCCCCAGTGCTGTGTTACTGAGAAATTGAGCTGTAAACTTTTTAAAAACTTTTTAAAGGCGCTTACATACGTTCTTGCTGTTTTTTCAAGTGTCTTGACCATCTGTTCCATCGGCTTCAACACTACCCAACCTATATATTTTAAAATTCGTGCGCCACTATAATGTTTTTTGTCCAACAAGGATAGAATTCCGGGTCACTTTCTAGAGAATTTTTTGGACGACTAAGCTACTAGAAAAATCGAGATAGAAAATTAATTTGTATTCTTGGTTTGTTATTTTTGTTAGAATATAATGCAAAAAATATTGAATCTTGTACAAGAAAATTTTTAATATGTTACATTCAAAATTATATTGTTTTCCTTTTTTTACGTGTAAACAGAATTTAATTTTACCCCGCAACGGAAATAAACTCCAATCTCAAATTTTCAACTCAAATCTTCAACTCAAATTTTGAACTCCACAACGGAAGTGCATTAAACGTATACGCACACAACGACAGTTCGTTATTGTGAATGAAATAAATTATGTTCTAAATATCGGAGTGAACATTTTATGCTAAAAAAAAATAAATAAATCATGAGATATTGAAGCTTCAATCTTTAGATGTATGCAAATTACAAATTCAAGAATCATAAGAAAATGATCATCTGCTGAAAATTTTCATTCGCAAAAATTAGAAAATAAGCAAATACAAAAAATATGCTTTTCATTTTCCATTTTGAAACTTTGAAAAGTAGTTTAAATATCTTTATCAATTCAGTTAGTCTGTCTGTCTTTCTGGCACTCTGATTGTACTCAAACTTTCTAACATGTAAATATACTCGGATTGCCGTGAAATTTTTATAGCTTATTAAAGTTCACTATAGGATGGCGGCTATTGAAATGGATGTGTTTAGTATTTGTTGCTCGTTTAAAGAGACCGAAAAAAGAATTGTGTTACATTATGGTCTATCCGGAAAAATTGTCTGCGGTGCTTTTTATTTAATTTTTTTATTTAGATATCTCATTTCAATCTGTGAAATAATGCAAATTCTGAATAAAATCATGTTAGTTTCGGAAAATGTTTCTTAACCCCTTAATTCTCGCTCCCGTCATATTCACGGGCTGTGTCTTTTACTCAGATTGTTTGATTCCTACCAGTTTTATAAAATAGTGTAATTGGCTTTATTATTGTATAATTTTACCTGTCATTAAATAAGGTGAATATTTTTTTTTCAAAAAGGTGGGGCCAATGAGAAATTTGAATTTTTAAACTGTAATTTATTGCGACCGTTGAGGGGTTAATCTATCCTTGGTGAAGGTCTTTTCGTTCTTGTTTATAAAACAGTAGTGTGTATATCATTACATCTACAGTAAATGGAGAAAAAAGGTCATAACCCAATAATTAATCTGAAGCAAATCATCGTATAAAAATTTTACAGGTACCAATCGATTGGTTCTAACGTTTATGTAACGTTTATATTAAAGTAATGTTGGGCGATTCCATCGTCACGTGTGGGACAGTTAGACTTTAGAAGTTTTAGAATTAGAAATTTTCATGAATACTTTTGAAACTCATTTAACACGTTGAGTGCCATGGTGACTGACACTGAAGCTGAAAAATTTACAATATTTTAAGTATTTTTTAGGAAAGTATAATACTGTAATAAATAAAAGGTAAAAAAATTTTAAAGTATCAGTAATTACTTAAAACAATGTATGTATATTTAGTTTTATATCATATATTAGAACTTCAGTTATCTGTGAATGACGCGTTCTAAACGAAAAGTTCAGTGTCAGTCACCGGTGACTGACATGCCGCTTAACGTGTTAGGTGTATTTTTTACTCACTCAAAGTAAGTACTCTACTTATGCAATATTATCAGCAAAAAAAAAAAAAAAAAAAAAAAAAACTGCATTCACGTTTTTCAATGAAAAAAAAAAATAATGAAATAGAGCTGTCACGTGAGGGTTAAAAGAATGTATTTGTAATAAAGGCTATTTGCCTTTTCCAAAATTAGAACAAAAATTATTTGCATATTTTAACCATTTAATTTTTTCGATTTTTTTCTACTTTTTAGGCTTTATAGTTCTAGCTAAATTACTTTCAATCTGCTTCAAATATGTAAAATATGTGAATACGAAAAAGTTGTGAATGTCTTTCAATATTTACTCTCACAAAAGTCTATTAATTTAATTTGATACATTAGATAGTTTAGTTGTCCTTTTCTTTATAATACGAAATACATCTTCTATTAAGAAATAAGATTTTCAGTGTCATGTGTTTTTATCATTTCTTGTTTTTATCTTGTTCTAGCACAATGTGTTTCCTTAAGGATTACAGATTCTATTCACGTTTCGAAAACTTGTGAATAAAGAATATTTTTATAGATATTCATAGTTATCAATAGCGGCGTGAATTAGATTTTGATATTTATTAAAAGAGTTTATTTTATGTAAAATACGTTTTGCCTTTTCAGAATTAAAATGTCAAAGCAAATTTTAACACTTAGATTTTGTACACTTACTTAAGTACATTTTCTTTGTTCTGTACATTTATTATTCGTATATCACCAGAAATCGTATCCCAGCTCGACCTGGTAAAATGGTGTTCTTTTCCTCCCGTATGTTAAATTATGTAGTCGTCATGGCTTGTCTTTACTCATAAAAAATACATCCGAATTTACCGTAAAGTAATATTTAAACTGAAAAACATTTTTTTATCTTTTCATTCTTGAAATAAAGCAGAATAATGCAATTCTTGTTTTAATTCTTCAAATTGTATTTGTTTCCAAAAATTAAGATAAAATATTATTGTATGACTATCTCGAGATATAACAAGGAAACTGAAAGATAATTTGACCAATACATGTACAATTTAAGACCTAAACATGTATTTATCTTAAGATGCTTATTTTCTAAATTTTAATATATTAATTTATATAACCAGATCTTATAAAAATATTTTTTATTTAACTCAGTCCACATTAAAAGTATTTTATCGTAAAAACACATTTTCAAAGTCAGAATAAACATTTTTATGCATTTTTAACAAGTACATTTTATCATTTTTTTTTGTACAGTTATTGTTAGTGTCCCAGCTGAATTGTTATCAATCTGCTTCAAATCTGGAAAATCTTTGAAGAAGGTTATAGCATGAATATAACGAGTCTTTCTCTTTTTAATCATACGAAAGGACATTCTTCTCATTCTGTAATTTAGATATTCTGATTTTCACAGCTTTTATTTACTAATAGAACAAATGCATGTTTCTATTATTAAATAAGTTTTGAGGTTTCATATTCTATTTATCTTTACTTTATATAAAAATAGCATAACATGACAGTTTTTGACAAAAATTCACGATTCTGATCTCGTTTCTAAAAAGTAAGAAAAAATTTATTTTCATGAATATTTCATATATGAAATGCAGAGTGATTTAGACTTTGATGCATATTAAAAGAGTATATTTTATATTAAAGTGTTTTTTTTTTAAATTAAAGAAGTTATAATGCATATTTTAACAATTACATTTTATCGATTATTATATACATTAGTATCCGCATACCAGGTAAATTGATTTTATTCTGCTTCAGATCTGTAAAGCTTTTATAAAGATTATGATGAGAATATAACGTTTCTTATTCAATTTCTTATAACGTTCCATATTCAATCTGACAAATGTGTTTGCCTTTCATTCTATAGGTTACATATATTTATTGTCAGAGACTTTCTTTTCTATGATAAAATACATCCGGATATGCTATTAAATAAGATTTACAGTGTTTTTTTTTTAAGTACCAGAATATCACAGTTTTTTATCGTTCACCATTAAATTCTGATTTCAAAAATTTAAGAATAAAAAGTATAGTTATTAATTCTTGGAAAACGCAGCCTGATCAAAGTTTTACCAGTTGAATAGATTTTTTAGAATTATAACTGCTTTATATCTACAACTATATTGAAATATTAATATAGTATTATACTAATAGTAATAAAAAAATCAGATAAAAACATGTTGCTCACAGGATCACTAGCAATATGTGGGCGTGTCCTATAGCTTAAAAAAAGTATTGTGGGATACTTTGTAAAAATAGTAGACCTAAATTATCACAAGTCCAATCTGTAAAATTTCCAACCCTAAAGTGTAGAGAGTAGAAAATTAGAGTTTTCTGCATGGTATTTAGTAACTCATTGGAATTATATCAGAAGTAGGACATTTCTTCTTTATCTTGAGGAAGTTTTTGACTCTGAGAAATCCCTCAATATTGTAACTCTAAACTTATTATTTTAGATATACTCTAAAAGATAGAGTTTCATTGTGACATATTTCGTAACATGATGTAATATTTACAAGCGTACGGCTCCCTCTATATTGCCTCATAAAAGTGTTTGGTACCGGTGTAATTTAGTGCGGCCTCATCATTACAAACTTAAGCTTGCGATTGTCCAAACACCATCGCAAGGATCGCACTAATCCGTGTTTTGAAAACCAGTAATTTTTCAGAAAGAAATTCATAGTAGGTTTGTGCAAGATTTTATATAAAAACGCTCTTCCCCCGGTATGTTTATACGAAATTTATAAAGAAGATTATTCTTTAAATGAAAGTGGCGTTCAAAAAATGGATCGATTAGGAACCCTACCATCGCAGACGTGTTCTACGTGGCATTTACTTTACAACCGGATGCTATTCATTTAGAAGTACAACATACCTATGTTGTCCCTTAACCCTTTGTCCGCCAAGCAAAAGGGCAAAATTGTAATGTTGTTTTCCCTTTAACTTTTATGCTGAAAAAATATGTTTTTTCTGACTTGACCTAAAAATCTTTAGTACGTATAGGCATAGGCATATGGGCCTTGGATGTGTTAATCATGACTTATTTTTTTTAACCGGATTATATCTGTAGAATTACATTAATTTAAATAATATTTCTATTGAAGTGAAACCTACAGTTTAGTGAAGCAGGGTAAAAGATTTTTAGATGAAGTAAAAAAAAAACAGATCGATCTTTATTCAGTGCACCTTGGCAAAAGGCAAGGGTTATTTTAAATAGGATATTCCTCTTTCATAGATGTATTAAAGAATGGCTTTTATTATGACTGGATGATAGTAAAATATTGTAGATAATAGGAAAGATATTGACCGATGTCTGTCCTGTAACATTATGTAAAAGAAATACTTTCTGATACTCTTCTGATAGTCATTGCGGTTACCCATGACATAAAATACATAACATTGTTGCTACTTCTCTACTTTACCATTCGCATGACTTGAGTGCCATCGCGTTTTTAAGTTATACTTCGCCTCTTTTTTTTATTATCTAATATGTCATTTAATAACACGAATATTTCTACTTGAAATAAGTGGTAGCATTCATGAAATCTGAATTTTATTAAATAGCGAACTGGCAACACTTATACGTAGCAAAAAAAAAACTCCTGATATTTGAGAGAGATTTTAAACTGAGTTTCGACTGTTGTCATTTCTGATGTTAATTTCATATATTCTTCGATCTCGTAATCTTCATAACATTAAAAAAAGGCAATCATCTATTTGAGCCGAAATTTGCCAAGTCCTGTGCTCAAACAATATCCGGTTTAAAGAATTACCATCCAGTTTCCATTTGTATTGTAACTGCCATATCTACAAGAAAGAGCTACAATACCACCACTTAATCAGATTTAACCGAAATTTATGAAATACCAAAGGAAAAAATATGTCCTCCAGCATATAGAAGAATGCACCACTTGCATAATTTAACTATTTTTAAATTTTCTCTTGTAAATTTACAAATATCCATTCTTTATATACCAGTGTCAGTTTGAAACAGTCTTCATAAAACGTAGATTTTTCCATTTAATTTCTTTTATTTTTCAATGTCATTCTAAAAACAATCTAGATCCGAATTATTTTGAAGAATTTTTTTTTTCGAGACAATTTCGTGTAAGAAACTGACTTATAAACAAAAGGGCTATCATATCTACATTTTCTTAAACATGGTGAGGTCCACAGTTTGTACTATAAAGGTAATTTTAAGACTTATTTTGGTATATCTCGATTATAATTAAAAAATTAATGTTTGTAAATTTTTATGCAGCTATTTTTCTTGCTTATCTAAAAAATAATGCAAGTGTAACAATAACGAGGACAGATATTCAAAACATTATATATCACATTTTTATGCTAATTAAAAAAATAAGCTGTTCACATTAGTATAATTTACTCATTATTATTATGTTTGGAGAAAGTATTATTTTGACAACTTTAAAAGTAAATAATGCATTAACATCAGGATTAATGTAAAATCCGTTTTGTCATTTTCCATATAGATTTCATTTTTTTTATATTAATGTCTTGTTTGTTCATTATATAAATGCATTTTTATCTGTGTCTTAAAATCGAAAATTAATAATGCATAAGTGTTTTAATTTACTTTGAGTTTTATAGTCACGACATCTGCTTTACTTCTCACTTATCGATAAAAGCAAAATAGGCATTCTGAAAACTGATATAGCTGCATGCCTACCACAGTTATTATTTAATTTATTGTTGTTTTTAAGAAAGAACTGTGAAACTGAAATTTTAGAGTTTTGGACTTTGTATCACAAAAAAATTCACAATTAATTCTTTAATAGGATTGAATGAAATTTAAAAATGAGAAACCACGAGAAAATAAAGATTTGGTATGTTACAAGAACAATGAACGAAATAATATTTTGATAATGATGTCATAAGTTTACATAAAATTAAACGCAGTACGATATACTTTGTTCATATCGCCATAATAAATATTAAAATGCACACTTCAGTGATATTTGGGATTGTGTAAAATTTCAATCCTTCACCAGGTGCAAAAACAACACATGGTTGAAGGTAGCCACGTAAAGTGAAGTGAACAAGGAATATGTACATGCCGGGAAGGGAAGAAACACTATTTTTCAGTACGGAATCGAATACAGACAAGAGTTGGTTTTGCAATTAAATAAAATTAATTAAATATATAAAATATTATAAGTAAAATTAGAAATGAATAAAATAAATTGAAATAAATAAAAGAAATCATAGATAAATACATAAAATATAAGGGGGGTGGATAAATATTAATTAAGAAAAACTAAAACTAAAATATTTATTTAAATGAGATGAAAAAAAGAAAGAATGAATGAATGAAAAAAAGGATAATTATGTGAGAAATTTTCAAGCTTTCGCTTGAACGGAATCTTTCGAAGATAAGAAAACTGGAAGATTTCTAAGAGGTTAAATAGCGAAATAAATAATGCATGAATGTTTTATGGTAATGCGTCTGATTATCTAACATAAGCATTAAATATTAATACATGAAATCATAAACAAGTTGGAAATTGCACATCAAACGGCACAAATGAGGTGCGTTCGTACTATAACTAGCTTTATAAATATTTTCTGCACCGCATATTTTACTTAATGTATATTTTAGTGCACTTCATAAGTGCATATCAATTTAATTCTGTTCGAAAATCTCTAACATCTTTAAAATGCAGTTGAAATATTTTTTCCCATTGGCCATAATGTAACAGAAAAATTTGACTGTCCCTGTAATTAAACTATACATCCGATTTTCATAAAATTTGAATTGATTAGACAAACTTTTGCAACAATTATATATTTAAAATTTCAGACCATTCGGTTGGGTAGTTTTTGCTCTGATACATGCGGACGGACAGGCAGGCAGACAGATGGACGGACCGAATGATGACTATAGGTGCTACGAATTTACATAATTACCGACGCACCTAAAAAAGATACCTACGGAAACTGACAGAGCTGATTAGATGAAAAAGATACACGATTTAAAGTGTTTTTTTTTTTTAATTGTAGGAACCCAAAAATCTTGTTTGCCAAATTCTAAGCAAACTTTTACGATTCACAAAAGGGATACATGAAATGCAAGAGATGATGAGAAGTATAGATTTAATAAAATGATTTAAATGCATTATCTCACAACAAATATTTAAAATGTTACAATAACGTTTATTGTGCTAGATTATCGACATAGATGGAATAATATTATAAAGTATGTTGATTTTGGCACCCAGTAATCGTGATGTCTCAAGAAATATTGTTAGAGCATACTTTGATAGATCATATGCTTAAAAGCAAAAATATCAAGAAGCCTTCATTTCATTTCGGACAACAAATCGGACAGTCACCAATGTCAAACACTTCATCAAATCTTAAACAAACTTGAAACTGCACTTTTCTCGTGTTTTTTCCAAGCTGTTTTGCGTTGGATATGAGATAATCTTCTGCTTATTTAAAACATCGTGCTAGAACTAAAGTAAGTAGTGGGAGAACTAATAAAAAAATCTACAAATGAAAAATTACATTTATTAGCGTTTTTTAATACAGAACCTTCAAACTAATTTTTAAAACAAAAATTTTAAATTTATTTAACTTGGAATCACAAATGATATGAAGATTTAATACTACTTATGAGTTACTCATATTAATTATATGAATTATGAATAACAGCGAATGAAAACATTTAATATCGTAACATATTGTGTATTTCGAATTGCATAATGATTGTGAAAGTGACATAATTATTGATATCAATGCGGTGATATGGTATATGATATTGTTTTAGTAATACAATTATTTTGCTTCGACGAGAAAATTTACGTTGTGTAAATAAATCATTTATTTAGAAATAACAATATGATGGACAATCAACATTGTGAAACCTTTGTATACTTTTGCAATTGACAATATGTTAAATTTCTTCATCCATTCGAATGTTGTCTATGAAACAGTAAACGTTGTTTGTCATGCACTGAATTTCATTGCATGCAAAATTGTCGCATGTAATGAAATAATCACAACATTTTAGTATTCTATTCGACTTATATAAAGTTAACCACAATCTTCATGGACATTCGAACAAAAACATTCATCTAAGTGGGAACTACCAGAATTGAACAGAAAGTCAATGTGGCGCCTTTATGATGTCATAATCATAAAAAAAGATAACAATAACAACGGTAAACAAAAGCTGATCGTTATTCTTCCACTTTATAACTCCCAAATGACATATAGCAAATCACTGTGAAGTCATCATGTCGGATTTTTAACTCATTTGTACGTCGTCACCAGGCGGGATTTGCATAGATTTCAGTGGGTAGATATATTCATTTACCTCGTCACGAGACGACGATACAGACGTTGAGAGTATTTGTTACGTGCAGTGAATTACTGTGCTATTAAGGTAGATAGTATTTTATGTCTTGCGATTATAATATGCAACGTTATACTTGTTGGTTTACAAAAATTATTAATAAAAAAATTCGTAATTATTCAATACCTGTCTAGGTTTTGCTGTATAAAAGACACAGAACACTTTTTCTCGCACTCAATTATACAATGAACATAAAAATAATTTGAAATCGACTAAATACAAAAAGTGACAGTGTAATATTTGCCATATTGTTGCCCAATTTTGGTATGTTTGAAAGTGTGCTTAAGATGTCCAAAGAAATCTTAATTTATCCGCACTTGTTCGTTCCTGGAATAATTTATTTTTCACTGTAAACTATACTGTTATATAAATGCTTAAACCATCGTTTCTAACGGAGATATTACCAACACCCCCTAGATATTTGAGAAAGCTTTGACACGCGTCAAGAAAACGTCACACAAAGCAGGCAAAACAAAGAAAAAAGATATTCATTGACTCGTGGATATCCAGGAGCAAATGAATGATCGTTTTTCTTTGTTTTACAAACTTGGTTCAGACATTTGTGATTTTATTTTAATATATATATATATATATATATATACACAACCTGTGGCCAGAAAGTTCGGTGAATGAATTTTTATTTCAAATATAGTATCGTACAGCTTCAAATACAATTTACTGTCCTTCAAAATAATCTCCATGGATGGTAATGCACTGTAAAGAACGAGTATATAAGTCCTGGTAACTGCTGTAAAACAGTTCTTTTGGAATGGCTTTCAGCTCGGCCGTCACGTTGCATTGAATGTCGGTGATGTCCGTAAATCTCTTTCTCTTTGGGGCTGACTTCAATCTGGGGAAGAGGAAGAAGTCTGCAGGGGCCAAATCAGGTGAATAAGGGGGTTGAGCAAGTGTCACAACTCAATTCGCGGCCAGAAACTGCTGTACAACCAAGGCGGTGTGTGGCCGGGCATTATCGTGGAGAAGAGTCCAGGAGCCTTGCGTGTCCTACTCAGGGAGGAATTCTTTGTGAATGAGACCCTTAGAGTCAAATAATGCGAAAAGTATTGTCTTAATGCGCCAATTTTTCCGACCGTTCCTTGTTTTTTTTAGGCGACGACGGACTCCGCCTTGACGGCGGAGCTGAAAGCCATTCCGAAAGAACTGTTTTACAGGAGTTTCCAGGACTTATATACTCGTTCAAAAAAGTGCATTACCATCCATGGAGATTATTTTGACGGACAGTAAATTGTATTTGATGCTGTACAATACTGTATTTGAAATAAAAATTCATTCACCGAACTTTCTGGCCACAGGTTATATATATATATACAGGGTGCAATATGTTATCTATCGCCGACCTTTAATTTCTCAACCGTTGGTCGTAGACATATGGTTACAATTAGAAAAACGTTTCAAATGGGGTAAATATGCATGTTGTGGCATTGTTTAAAGTAAAAATCACATTTATAAACATTACGAAATCTAACTTTTTATACGGTCTCCCAATCGCTATAGTTATATTTAGTAAAAGTTTACACATATCATAACATATATTACACAAAAAGTTTGACTTCTGTATTACAAAAATTGGCATAGTTATTATATTTCGAAGTTTGAGATTTTTACACATGATTTTATCTTTCATCGAGGGATCAATTGAAAAATAAATTAAAGTGATCCGAGATCGAAATCAAGGTGAAATGTCCTTTTTACTGCGAAACCAGATTTAGTCGGTATCGCCAAAACGGTGTGTCACCAAAGAGGATTATTTCATCCAAAAATTTGAGCTGACTTTTAGGAGTCCTATATAAAGCGCAGAATGAAATATTGAAATTAAACAGAAAAATAAATATCAATTTATAATCATATCAGAAAATGGTCTACTATAAAAAACGAATACATCAAACGCCGGAATCTACTAGAGATAACGCTCAAAGTGTTCTTCATTGGTGGCAATGCACAACTGAAAGCGTGGCAATACAGAGCCCTGGATACGTTGGGACATAGTAGGTGTGGCTGTATAACAAGCAAGGATGATGCGCTGCTTCAGATCAACCAGAGAAGCTGGCTCACTAACATAGACCTGCGCCCTGATGTAACCCCACAGTTAATAGTCCATGGAGTCAAGTCCGGAAAACATGGTGGCCACATCACCGGACCACCATTACCGATGATCTGTTGATCGAATTCGGTGGCCAGATGCGCACGGGCGTTTCATGATTCATGCGAAAAGGCCCTCTTGTTGAAAGCATCCTTGGTATGCATGTCGGAGAGGCAGCTCTTCATACCAGTCACGTGCCGTGTTTCGTAGCAGGTCCAGGTAACGATCGCCCGTTAAGGCCAATTGTAGAATATGTGTCCAACAATCTGGATCTCCCAGATGCCGCACCACACGTTTGTTGACCAGTGTACCTGATGACGTCCTGTGCGGGTGATGTGGGGGTTTTACAGACCCCAGTAATACACACTGTGCACGTTCAAAACGCCAACCCCTGTATACAATGATACATCTGTCCACAGAACGTTACAAAGGAACGACAGATTTTCCTGTAAAGAGTTGAGCAGGAAATCACAGTAATCAAATAGTCGTGCGTGGTCACACAGCATTTGTACCAGTATTGGATGGTATGGATGCGCACCATGTGTATGTAACAAGTACCAGATATGCTGACGCGTGTATCCACATGCCTCACTTATTTCCGTCGTGCTCAGTTATGGATTTAAAAGGGAGAATGCCAGCCGTCCTCCGTTGTCACTCGAACATTACACCTTCCCCGTCTACTTGTTATGGGTCGTTGTATAACAGAGCCGATGTCTCTAAGACGGTGCATTGCATCAGTTATGGTTTCATGTGTTAGATGTCGATCCCTAGGAAAACTTCTGAATAAACCCTCGCAGCCATTCTGGAATTCCTATGGCATTCACCATAAATAAGAATCATTTCGGCATATTGCGTGTACGTGTAGCCTGCGATCACGATCTTAGCGCTGACTAGCATGTCCACTGCTAGATGGCTCGTGTTTTATCCCGAAGGTGTGGCACTGCGATACTATTTTAATTTGCATAATCCCGATTTTCCTCGTCGTTTGCATTCCGCTGCCATTTATCGAGTTCTTAGTAAGTCAGTTTTATTTTCCGGGTGTCAGTTCTACCTACTTTGAATTTTGAATGTTGTTTGACCAATAAAAGTTAGTTCAAATTTTAGATGAAATAAAAATTGGCGACACCCCGATAGCGGCTAATGGTGGTTTCGCCATAAAAAGGACGTTGCATCCTGATATCGTATTACTTTAATTCATTTTTTAAATGATCTTTCGATGAAAGACAACATCGTGTGCAAAAATCACAAACTTTGAAATTTATTAACTGGGTCATTTTTTGTAGTACAGAAGTCAAACATTTTGTGTTATATCTGTTATGATATGTGTAAACATTTACTAAATATAACTATAGAGATAGGGGCTAAAGATATGCAGGGGTGTCCACGTATAACCTGGCCGATCTTTATTTTTTCAACCGTTGGTCCTAGATTCATACTTCTCATTTCAAAAATGGTTTAAATAAGGTAAAGAATTATTTTTAAAGCGATTTGACAAAAATATTTCTTAAAACATTCCGAAATTTAAATTTTTATACGTTCCCCCGGTCATATAAGTTATATTTAGTAAAATTTTTCTGTTACACTGACAAGTAAGACAAAAAAAATCCCGTTATTCTACGATTAAAATTGACCAAGTAACAGCTGTTTAAAGTTGGAGCATGCTTTTTGGCTGCAAATTAGGGATTACTCACAAATTTAGTAGAAATATAATTTCTTCAGATACATTAAAATAAACGGTCAAGTGCGAGCATTACTCGAGCACAGAGGGTTCCGTAGAATAAAAATATGAATTTGTAATTGTATTAAAAACAAAAGTTGCTAAAACAATACTAAGACTTTTTAAAAAACTATATAACGTAGGGTTCGGTATAACTGTATATATTAGAAAAGTGTAATCGGGTATACCATGAAAGTTCAAAGAGATATATGGAACAATATCAAATATAGCTATTCGTATAACTCTTTTTTTAATATTATCCTAATCTGTTTATGATGAACTTAATTCGGTACTGACAATAAATGCAGTGCATAGTTAAACTTCATTTGGCATTTCATGAAACTAAATTCAGCGTAGTAATAACATTTATTTATACAGTGTATCTAAAACAAAACCTTTGTTCAAAATTTAAATTTGGCATTGTGCTAAGCGCGCTTCGAATTGAGGTCTCAAAGTTGCAACGCCGCCTTGGTCAGTGCCGCGTTTTACCAGATAGGTGTTTAATTAAATTTTAAAGTCACTCGAGGCGTATTGAGAGATACAATCAATGCAAACTATCGCGAATCTCACAGTATTTATGCGATTCATTCTAATTAAATATTTCGAGGGCGATGCCCTTAAAAAACGGACACCTAATTTTAATTCCAAAGAGACAAATGGCACCAAGAATATTTAAAATTTTCCTTTTATCATGTACGTGAAAATAAGCGAGCTCGCATTTTCTAATAAATTGGTTTATAAATTCTGGTGTCAGTTATAAATAGAATTACTCCATGCCGGAAAGGTTTAAGCGGTCGCAGGAATCTTAAAGCTTCAAAATTTAAGAATTTTTAATTTTTTTAGATGTTAAACTCCTATCTTTTCTGAATATTTTGATATAATTGTTTCCTTGAAATTCCCTTTAGAACAGAAGTTTTGGCTTTTAGAATTATACCCGCTGAATAGCTGAAGCGGCGTTTCCGAAACCTTAAAGTCATTATTTTCCAAATGGTATTTTTAGGTATAACGCGCAGGATACCTCAAAAACTTCTGAATATTTTTTCATGAAATTTTCAAAACATATATTCCATGTTATTCTGTATAAACTGAACCTAAAATTTCCTTTTTAGTGTTCAAAAAAATATTTTTTTAGGTGATTTTACTGTTGATATTTTCAAAATTTTGTACTAGCTAAATGCAGCATTGCATTAAAAATAAAAAATGCTTTAAATACAAATTTATTTAAGTTCAGGGAAATTATTACAATCTGAAGTATAAGTAAGCACCAAAATTTTCAATCTAGTTGCAATATTTATTTTGTAATCCTGCGCGTAAATTGTTATGCCAATTTTTTGTTCGACAAATGTCTAACAGTTTCGAGCCCCCTATAAATACTAATTCTGTATCTTGGAATTTTTTAAATACATGAAACGAAAGAACATACTTATATCTTTCGTTCCAATTAAAATTGTGTTTAAAATCATATACATTTTAAGACATTAAATGTTGAAAATGGTCTTTTTTTCATTTCTTCCAATTTTTAGAGTCCCGAGACCACTTAAATTAGTATGTTTTTAACCATTTGACGTTTATTGCTTTTATACTGTTACTGGACATTACATTACACATATATATCATTAAAAGTCGTTAACTAGGCATAGAGTACGCCGCCCTGTCCTTGTGTATGTCCAAACTGACCGTACCTTTAAGGGTTAATATCTCAGCTAATTACCGATGATTTTTTTGAAAAGCATTATCAACAATTCTTTTATTCTTCTGCAACGATAGGTATATTCAGCGATGCTTAACAATTTTTCTGAATGCCCGTAAATCGAAATTTTTGTATAACAGAAAAATGCTAATTACTCAAACACTATGTGACCTACGGTAATCGCTATAATTTTCCGGCAAGATTTATATTAACGTCTACTACCTCTAATTTTTTCGTAATTTTAGTTTCAGTAGATTCGGAATTAGATGGGGGGGGAACCTATTTTTGGGCTACATTTTCAACAATATATTTGAAAATATAATACCTAAAATTAAAAGGAATGTATTTTTCAGTTCAGCGTTACAAAAGATTTCACAGGATACCCCACACGATGTACAAAGAAAAGATTTTTTTTTTCAAGTAGCATAATTAGCCCCTCTACTTTTTTACTAAATATATTTATGAATGTTTATTAATCTGAAAATATGTGGGTCAATGGTCTTTATTACTTCCCCGAATTTGAACTTTCCACGTTCCATAGTTTACGATTAAAATGGCTGTGACAGACAGACAAACGGAAAGACACAGGAGTGATCTTATAATGGTTCTTTTTTTACTTTTTAAGTACAGAACCATAAAAATGGTTCAGAGTAAAATTAACATTGTAATATAAGTTTGAAATCTTTAATCATTCTGACATTTTAGTGCAATATATACAATTTGTAATAAACATATATAAGAAGAGAAAAAAACAGAACTTTTGTTAAATAATATAATGAAAATTAACAGTCTCAATTCTTTACAAAATGATACATATTTTAAAATGTATTAGTTTACACTAGCCTGCAAAAGCTGGGTTATGTCCTGTTTTTTAGCTTTTGATAATTGTTTCTTATGTAATCTGTATCACTGAATCCGAAATTGACCTTTATTTTTTACCATCATGTAAAGAATATTTGCAAAGCGTAAATTTGAAAAAAAAAAAAAAAATAGCGGACATTTTATACTATAAAATAGACGTGATGGGTTGTGTTTATAGCATTTGAAAATGATTATTATGTATTTTTTAGCACTGAATCCGAAAATGACCTTCATTTTAAACCATCACGTCAGGAATTTTCTAAAATCACAAATTTCAAAGTTAAAATTGATCCCCCCTCCCCTCTCAACCTCATCGGACACCTGAACTGTTTAGAAGAAGGAAATCCAGTATAAGCCAAAAAAATGAATAAATTATTAAATTAAATTAAATTAAATTAAATTAAATTTAACTGGATAAAAATGTTTTACATCTATTTTATAGTATTATATTTTTCGCTATTTTTTAACCTTGAAATTTACGATTTGCGAAAAATCCTAACATGATGGTTAAAAGTGAAAGTAAATTTTTGTTCAGCGTTAAAAATTACATAAAACGTAATTATAAAAGTTAAAAAACACAACCATCGCAGGTTTATGTTATCTAATCGAAAGCTCTTTCTTATACTTGTTGACAGTAATCTATCCGATTTTTTAATATTATCCTTTAATGTAAGTATGCTTAAGACGGTAAGCGTCGAAAATCATTATAATATTACACTGTCATTGTATTTAAGCCAGCATGTAAAATTTAACTCCAATCGAATATTTAAAAGTGAGTTAAAGTTCGTGTAGAAATTTTAAACTGGAAATACGATCATTTCAAGTTAAATAAAACCTTATGAAAATAACATAATTTTCTTTAAAAGAAATCATAGCCTCGAATCCTTACAAAATAAAACATATGATAAAATACAATTGTTTTAACTAATCTGAAACTTAACTAATAAAAGTTAACTCAATTGTAATAGTTGTACGATTTCTTTCAAAATGCAGATATCTTGAAATAAGTTTAAGTGCTTTATATACGACCCCTGAAAGTATGTCCGAAATCATCTGTTTTGAGATGGAAAAAAGTGGTTTAAGTCATGCATTTCAAAGTTTCGTAACTCGGTCAATTTTAATGTTAGATGAATGGGACTTTTTTGTCTTACTTAATGTCACAGTAATTTTGTACTAAATATCACTTATAGTACTGGGGTCCTTATAAAAATTTAAATTTCGTAAATTTTTAATAAATGTTTTTTCTTGACCCAAATCGCTTTAAAAATATTTCTTTACCTTATTTAAACCATTTTTGTAATTGGAAGGATGTATCTAGGACCAAAAATTCGAAAATAAAGGTTGGTCAGGTTATATATATATATATATATATATATATATATATATATCATATTTAAAAAAAAAGAATTTTGTTATTTTAAACATGAAGAATATTGAAGATAACAATCAATAAAATAAAATATTATCGTTAAGTACAAAAAAGAAGTATTGATATTTATTTTTTGATGTTTTGATTATATAAGACTATTTTTTTTTAATTTTAAGAACAAGTTCAAAGGTTGAACTTTTGTATTTTATTTTACATCAGTGGCGTGGCGTGAAAATTTTCGGTGGTCATCGCAATTATTTAAGTTTGTGGTGAAAAATTATTAACTCTAAAATTCAATGGTTGAATGTTCAAAAAAGAAACTTTAAATCTTACCTTCACTTATACATGAACTCCAAATGTTCTGCTAAAACTGGATCGTAGAGTTTTAAAAGCTTATTAAGAGTTTTAAAATATTGCTTGGTCATCGCCGCATCCAGCGATGACCGGACGCCACGCCACTGTTTTACATATAGTATACAATTTCCTTTCTGTAGGAATTTCATCTTTAAAAGCTATTCATTAAATAAAACACCAACGTCAAACAATTCATTTCTGTTGTTCATTTATTTGCTTAAGTGATAGTTTATTTAAACGTTCACTACTTATAAAAGATATTAAAAATGCGTCAAAATGTATGACGCACACCGAGATAAAATCTGATTTAGTTTTCTAATTTTAGTATAATAATTGTGAACAGTTTAGATATCTTCAAAAACCTAACAAATTATATCCAAATATATTTTTTAATAATTAGATGTATATTTACAGAAATCATGATGTATTTTAATTATAAATTAAAATACATCATGATTTCTGTAAATATAGTTTTCAATGTTATTTATGTGATTACGTTATTAACGTGTTACGTTATATCTGTGATTACTTAAATTAACTCTGTGGTTTAAAATTCCTAAAATCTCCTGATCTGCGTGTATTCTAAAAAATTCACATATAAAACAAAATAAAATAGTATATCACGGAAGATTATACACAGTATGTGTTTAATATCTATTAAGAATATTCAAATCTACATATTAGCTTTATTTTCTAGATTAAGAGGTTAAGATAAGTGTTATTATATTAATATTTAGATGGATTTTAAATAGTTTTTATTAAAAAACACAGATTTTTAGCTAGATTAATTAGAGGGGAAAAAAAGCGAGAAAAATAAAAATTGAGAATAATAAAACACGTCCAGAGATTCTTGTAAGTGTTCAGTATTTCATTCTGGAGCATCTAAATTAAATTCTTCATTTTCTAGTATTCATACACTGGTACAATTACCGACATGAAAATAAATGTCCTGTAAGTGTGTGCTGACGAGGGTAGCAGATGTGTTTTTTTATATTCAGAAATTCCAAAAAGTAATTATTAATTTCTTTAATGACAGAATTTTCGAATTACTAAAAGTATTTTTTTTTTTTTTTGGCCTGAATTCGGAATTTCTGAATTTAAAACAAGTCGGAAATTGTACGCCAGACGTGGAAAATGAGGTGCGTTGGAACTATAATTAGTTTAATAAATATTCATATTATTATTATTATATTATTAAATTTTAATTTGCAATAGCTGTTGCACTCTTATGCAAGAATGCATGAATACAAAATTTATAACGATTCTATATATCAAATTCAGTAATACGAAAATAATTTGACGTAATCACCAGAGCAACCCAGACTCATTATCTATCATGGGATTCATCGAATTAATTACGTATGATGGGATTTAATAAAATGAAGAAAACTTTTATTAATATCTTTTTAAGTTCGATTAGATTTTCATAAAATTTGAAATGATTCGACAAAATTCTGCAACGATTACATATATTAAATTTCAAACCATTCGGTTGGACCAGACAACGGTTATAGGTGCTGCGTATTTATATAATTACGAGTCTACCAAAAAAGTGATAACTGTCAACCATGTGTACTGACAGAGTCAAAGTTTAACAGTTATTTCCAAAAACCAAATACACCTGTTCTGTGTAATTTACATAATAAATAACAGCTGGATTTTAAGTAAAAAACTGATGTATTTTTCCTTTACACAATCCAAACATTTTATTTGAAGCCCTTACTATTCTTTACTATGTTTATTTTTCATACTTATAAATATTTTTAATATTCGAATGAATATAAAAGTGCTCCAAGAAATTCTACTCCTTCAGCAATAAGTAATCGAAAGTAAATTTCAGCAATTTATATACTTTTGTGACATATAAACACAATTCTTTTCAAATAAATACCAGGCAAACAGCTTTTAAAAATGAAAATAAATGCTAATTTTTAATTCAGAAGAAAATCAATATGAATGAATATTTTGTTGAATAATTATTACTAGATTTGCCCACCAGCAGCATTTTGAATATCAGTAATCTCAAATAGAAATTGTTATCGTATTTAATAGCACTGTTTTTTAATTAATGAAATTGAAATGTTTCAATTTCAAATTACTGGTAATCAAAAATCAGGAAGTTTAGCAAGTCTCTATTACTTTATCGTTTTTTTTTTCAATATATTTTATAAAAACACATTATATTATTAAATATTTTATATAACACATGTTGATATTTTATATTTTATATAATATAATATATTATAATAGTGCAAAAGTGAAACAGAGTTGAAATTAATTGTATACTTACAACGAATGTGTGCTTAACTGTCATATTAACTTAATTTTTATCGATCAGATAATAAGAATATAGCATTCTTATATTCATTTTTACATTTATTTGAATATAAGAAAAGTTATAAATGTGAAAAATAAAGATTGTAAGTGAAGATATATACTGGCTTAACAGAATCTGCCTCCTTACTGCCTTAGAAATGGCGAAAACGGACTTGTTAATCAGTAAAACCATTATTAACCATTGTGAAAATATGCTGACAGATAGAAATTTCACTAATGATCTTGAGAATAATTTTCGGAATTCCCACCTGTTATCCTTTCGGGACGAGTTTTTCATTTTAAGCAACTTAAACCATTAGCAGTGTAACTAAGATTTTCTAAAACTTTCAAAAATAAATGATTTGTTAAAACACAATAACGTTTTCCAGTAAAGTAGGAAACTTTCTTCCGTTATCTGTAGATATTTTTTCTGGTACAATGACTCATACAGATTTTACTAATAACACTTTGACTAAGGGTTCTCGCATATACGTCCCAGTGGATCATTTGGTATTCTGGTGTTACCACGTTTTGGAAAATTACCTCTGCCGTAAAATTATGCAAATTTATTTTAAAGCGAAATTTATCACAAGGAAAAGTTATTGTAAATTTTGGTACGATTAAATATAAAAAAAAAATCGTCTGTTCATTCAGGGGTTGATAGTTTGATATGTCCAAATTAGCTGCATGCATTTCTATCGGCTTTTAAAGTTTTACTTGCACTACGACTTAAAAAGAAACATTTAAAACTTAAAAAAACGATAATAATTTTAGACATTTTAATATTAGTTTAATATAGCTAAAAGCAGGATATTGATGTCTCCTGAAAAGTTTGTTCTCTGGAGAACTTTTTGTGTTATAGCAGGGTTTTTTTCTTTCTCAAAATATATCGATATACTTACAACAGAATACACTGGTCTCCTTTCAATATATGACTTTCTAGCTGAAATTAATAAAATCATCAACTTAAGAATTATCTTGGTTGACCGATATAAAGCTTACAATCTAAAATACTTTCTGACTCTTTAATTTATGATCTTTTGTAGTGGATATACTTATTCTTTTATATACTATAAAACAAAACTTTCTTCAAATCAAATTTAAAAACTAATAAAAATTAAACACTAGCAATTCTAGATTGATAAAGATCATCTTTTACATACAATTTAATATATGTTCAAGCAAAACTGTCTCAAATGTTTAAGCACAATGGGGAGAAACGACATTTATAATTTTTACAAAACTTTTTCATACAAATTATTTTGCTATGATTTCGGATTAGTCCATCAAAATTATTAGTTTTTGTAGGGTTTCTGGTAGCAAAGATTACCATGCTTTCTCAATGGTCTCTTGAGGTCCTTCAAGAGTGCCATACTGCTTTCCATTGCTGTAAGCCTGACTCGTTAAAATGGCCCAGACATTTTCAACTGGGTTTATGTCTGTACTTAAACCTTACCAATCAAGAATTTTAACATTTGACTGTGAAAATCACATTTTTGTAGAATATGATATGTGGATTCAGGCATTATCTTGTTGAAACATCTACTCGGGATCCCCCGAAATTTCACCGAATGAAAGTAAAAGTTGGTTTATCGTCTCTGGATATTTTTGGGAATTTTGTCTCTCTTTTAGAAAATCCAGAGAGATCTGGCCATTGAAACCGAATGCCCCACCCCCCCATCCATAACAGGCTTACCGCCTTGTGCCTGCTGATAAAGTATTTTATTCGTTTCATAGATCATGATATACGTGCTAAATCCATTGGGGCCACCGATGTTCCATTTTTTCTTATCACTGAGTAAATCAGCAAGCCACTTGTCCCAGTAGGACATGTGTTTTTAGACCAGTTCAATCTTGTCTGTTTGAGATACGGTTCGCAAGTCACTTTCTTTAGAATGGTGTAATCGCATTCTTTAATACGTCCAGGTACATTGTCTTTGAACACCTGTACACTGGGAAAATTTTTAATTTGCCGTATGGACATGCTTTGTCTAGACACCCATATCCGTATTTCCCTACCCGTCTGAACATTCGTCATACGTAGTAGCCCAAATCTTGGTTTCCAAATGAAATTATCATTTTTAGAGAGTACTTGATAGGTACTTCGCTTTGATCGGTTTAAAATTTTTGCAATTTCAGAAACAGTTTTATTTTGTGATTTCAATTTTAAAACTTAAAATCTCCCCTTTTGTGAATTCTTTACCCTTCGACATTTTTAAAACATGCGGAAATTATTTGTTTTACTTTTATACTTTTATAAAACTTGAATACAACGTCATACAACATCTTTACACCAGTCCAATATCGTGTGTCTAAAAAAAAATTCACTGAGTGCTTAAACTTTTGAGACTGTATTTCTTCAAGAGAAAAAATAAATTAAATAAAAATTATTTAATTTTTATTTTAACCAACAAAAATTGCTTATTTCATTTCCTTTTGATTAAAAGTCGAGTATTTATTGTAAAGTTGCTTCATATATCTTCTTCTACTAATTTTTTGAAAAAATATTTGCAGAGTGCTTAAATTTTTCAAGCGGACTATAAAAGTGCAATACCTGCACAACATCTCGGGTCTGAAAAAATATTTCGCGAAAAAAATTCTGAATTCAACACTGCTAAATTAAAAACATAGACAGGAAAGTGAAAGCCCAAGCACGATATAAAGATGTTAATGTGACAATAAGCACCTAGGTTTCTAGAAAGAAACTGTGTGTGTGTGTGGGGGGGGGGGATTCTAAAAGGTCCATCGGAAACAAATGTTGACATATTATTTATATGTCTAGGAATTATTTGAAAATCTAAAATAGATCAAAGTTTTTAGAACAAAATATTTAACTCTGAGCAAATTGTTATAATTGTTCTAAAACTTAATAGAAATATGTCGACCAAAAGAGTGGGCCTTAACATAGAAACAATACATTTCTTACCACTTGTAGATTTCAAAATTAAACGAATTCTTAAAGTCTATTTCTTTGTTTAATTTTTATACCATATGTTTTATAGAATAAATGATAAACCATTATGCAGGAGACAAAAATCAAGCTAAAATTGCAAGTGAATGCAAAAAAGAACGAAAGAAAGAAAGTCAAGAACAAAGGATAAAAAGGTTTTGAATGAGAAGAAAACGAAAATAACCAAACTACTTTTCTTCAAAGCTGTATAAATTGTATCTCCAAACATAATATTTATACTTCTGGGGACACAAATGAAAAATAATAAAAAATATTTTATCTGAACGGTTTTTAAAATGTTGTATTCCCCTAAGATAGTAATCGTGACATAACCCTTCCCAAATGTTCTGCTCTAACAAATGAAAGCTTTATATTTTTCATCAGGAGCTTCGAAACCTAATTATTTTTCTAGAATGGTTTGTGCAATTTTTGTGTTTTGTTGAATCAAGCTCGTTTGATATCAGTATTACGTTTATGGAATTTTAATGTTATAGCTCACAACCGTTTCGAGATATTCCTTTCCTTAAAATTAAGAATTGTTTTAAAAATCTTTCACACATTTGAAACATATTCGTTTTCAAGACAAAAACTTTTTCACATTAATTTAAAACTCCAATGCCTACTGTAGCTAAATCCAGAGAGAGAAATAAATGTTTCTGCTTTGTTTTATTTTAGGCAAAATTAAATAACTATAAAGAAAAGGTTTTATTATTATTTTCTTCAGTAGTTCGGCATTATTCGTTAAAGAGTTTTAATACATTACAATCCAGACACATAAAAACATATGTTTTGTTGGTTGCTTCTGAAATTGCGCAGACAGAAAATGGGGTTTTACATACTGTGCATTAAATTCTGGGGTTTTATACATATCGCTCACCCACAAGAAAAGTGGCGCATCTCACAAAAAATCATTTTGCGTTTTATTTTTTACTAAAAGGTTTGTCATAGGTGCGTCTTGCAACACAAACAGTTTCATAAGTGTAGTTACACGGAAAATCACGTTATTACGCTATGTCTATTTGTGACCAAAGAAGAGGGGCGAATTATGTGGGGAGGTAAAATTATCCAACCCTCAAACCACATTCTACGTTTTCATTCTTAAATGTTTTACGCTTTTATGCACTTTTTCATTCTTGCATTCAAAGCTAAGTGCTATAGTTTCATATAACAGTAAAATCATACACATTTTCTTTTGCCTCTCCTGTGAAATTTACTTTTGTGGAGATGTGTCACTTTTCTTGAGCGATATGTATTAATATATATAAATATACCGGGTGATCCAGAAGTGTCGGAAGTTTTGAAATGTTAATAATTAGAAAAACATGTAAAATTGAAAAGTGCCTTTTTTTACATATATGTTCAGAAACGAGTGGGATTTTTGTTTATAATGAAATTTTTTTAAAAATAAAAAGTTAAAATTTTTAGCAACAGGTGGCGCTGCTATAAAACATCGAAAGTATATCTACCGTATATCATATAAGTTGATGAGTTCACTGAGAAATTTCGCTTTAAGGGTCGTTTATGTTAAGTTTCGAAGGTTAAAGAAATTGCATTATAAAAGGAATTTTGATACAAAATTTGATGTGTAACTGCGATGTTTAAACATACTCTCTTGTATGACAAAGCTTTGTTAGTTAAGATGTTTTAAAGATAGGATGAATCGGCAAGTTAACTTTGCTTTCATATCGTAGAATCCGTGGATTTAAAACTGTTAAATAGGACCGAAGACCGTAACAATTCTGAAGGCTGTGATAAAAAGGCTTAAGAAAATGGGCTCATTGGAGGCAAGCGAGAGACCCCAAAGAGAGACTTCACAAGCGAGAGACCCCAAAGAGAGACTTCACAAGCGAGATACCCCAAACATCTGCTGCAGTCTGAACGAGGTAGAACACGATGCCAATACTCATTTCGCTTTATTATACCATAGCAAAACTATATTTTTTGGCAAAAGCCGCCTCTTGGAAAAAAGTGTAACTAATGTAACATATTCTTTTTTCATTAAAAAACAAATTCCACAAGTTTCTAAGCATTTCTGTGAAAACCGCATCTTTCTATTGTATAATGTTTACTAATTATTAACATTTCAAAACTCCCAGAACTTCTGGATCACCCGGTAATGTGATATAATGAAAAGTACAGACATTACATTGTAAATAATTACATGGAAAATTCATAATAAACAGAAGGTAAACAAACTTAAACGTAACACTTTAACACCGGGAACGCGTAAACATTTTTCTTTACCCAAACATCATTAACAAATGCGTATCTTCTGCACTACAAGTCCATTTTTTTCTTGATAGCAAGATATTTTATATTTTATCTGTGCATTGAAAGATGCTTACTGACGCAGAAACGTGAGAAAATTATCTAGGAATATAATTTACGAAAAACATTCAAAAGAAAGTGGAGCCTCTGCCGTTTTAACACTCTTATTTCCACAGTGATGCAACAGTGTTGAAAACCTTAAAAATTTTTGCTACGCGCAAACGCTTTCACAAAAACAGTCCGAACTGTATTGTGTTATTTTTGGAAATTTAAGATAAAGATTTAGAAAGTATAACGTAAAAAATGCGTTTATCTTTATGTCTAAAACATGTAAAATGCAGTCGTGTTTTATGAAATGCAACCATCTTATTTTTAGTTAATGAAATACTTAACGTTTATTTCTAACTAGTGAAGTGCAATTCTCGCCAATTTTGACGAGAGTGGTATCGTTTGAATGATCTCTTAATGGAACTACCCATTGCAAATCAGCAGTTTCCGAGATATCTGACAATTTATGTCACGCAGTTTATTTATACAGTGTGTCCACTTATAACCTGACCGACCTTTATTTTCGCCACCGTTGGTCCTAGATGCATACTTCCAATTACAAAAATGGTTTAAATAAGGTAAAGAATTATTTTTAAAGCGATTTGGGTCAAGAAAAAAATTATTAAAAAATTACAAAATTTAAGTTATTATACGGTCTCCCGGTCCTATAAATGATATTTAGTGAAACTTTACTGTGACACAAACAAGTAAGAAAAAAAGTCCCATTCATCTAAGAATAAAATTGACCGAGTTATGAAACTTTGAAATGCACGACTTAAACCACTTTTATGCATCTCAAAACAGATGATTTCTGCCATGCTTTCAGGGATCATATTTAAAGTACTTGAACTTATTTCAAGGTATCTGTGCTTTGAAAGAAATCGTACAAATATTACGATTAAGTTTTATTACTTAAGTTTCATATTAGTTAAAATAATTGTATTTTAACATATGTTTTATTTTGTAAGGATTTGAGACTATGATTTGTTTCAACTAAAATTGTGTTATTTTCATAAGGTTTTATTTAACTTGCAATGATCGTCTTTTCAGTTTAAAATTTGTACTAGAACTTTAACTTGCTTTCAAATGTCCGATCGAAGTTAAATTTTACATACTGACTTAAATCGGATGACAATGCAATATTATTATGATTTTCGACTCTTACCCTCTTATTTATACTTATATTAGAGGATAACACAAAAAAAGTTCGGATAGATTACCGTCAAGAAGTTTAAGAAAGAGTTTTAGATTAGATAACATAAACCAGCGATGATTGTGTTTTTTAAATTTTATAATTACATTTTATGTACGTTTAACGCTGAATAAAAAAAGTACCTTCACTTTTAATCATCATGTCAGGATCTTTCGCAAATCGTAAATTTCAAGGTTAAAAAATAGCGAAAAATCTGATATTATAAAATAGATGTAAGACTTTTTTATTCGGTTTAATTTTATTTAATTCAATAATTTATTAGATTTTTTGGCTTATACTGGGTTTCTTACAGCTAAACAACTCGGGGGTCCGATGAGTTTGGGAGGGGAGGGAGATCAATTCTAACTTTTAGCTTTTTAACTTTAAAATTTGCGATTTGAGAAAATTCCTGACGTGATGGTTTAAAATGAAGGTCATTTTCGGATTCAGTGCTAAAATTACATAAGAATTAATGTTCAAAAGATAAAAAACATGCCACAACCCAAAATTTGAAAGTCAGTGTAATCTAACAGCATTTTAAAACATGTATCATTTTGTAAAGAATTGAGGCTGTTGTTTTTCATCCTTTTATTAAACAAAAAATCTGTTATTTTTATCCTCTTATGATGGTCAGTACAAATTGTGCATTTTGCAGTAATATGTCAGAATGATTAAAGATTTCAAATTTATATTGCAATGTTAATTTTACTCTGAACCATTTCTTTAATATACCTGACGAAATTATATTTCTACTAAATTTGTGAATGACCCCTAATATGCAGCAAAAAGTATACTCCGACTTTAAACAGCTATTACTCGGCCAATTTTAATCGTAGAATAACGGGACTTCTTTTGCCTTACTTGCCAGTGTAACAGGGAAATTTTACTAAATATAACTTATAGGACCGGGGGACAGTATAAAAATTTAGATTCTGTAAATCTTCACTAAATTGTTTTTTCGCTTCAAACTTTTTTTATCTTAACCCTGCACCTAATTTTGACCATTTTTGTAATTGGAAGTATGCATCTAGGACCAACGGTTGCGAAAATAAAGGTCGGTTAGGTTATACGTGGACACACTGTATATTGTAATGTGTTTATGGTGTAACATTTGTTATGTCGTAAAATTTATAATTTTTTCTGTTAAATAGTTTCCTGTACACTTCCATGTAGAAGACCACAACCACCAGTGAACGCTACAAACGTCCAGCATCAACAAACACTTACACAGCACATGAAAAAATACATTTACAAAGCTACCATTGGGGATAATTTTTTAATTCATCATGTACCACTTTCTCAAATAAAAATCTTTCACATGTACTTTCACAACATGTGCCAGAGAAATGTACTACCTTTTTTTTCTTCAAAAATAGTAGTGCGAATAGAATCTAAAAATAGTCGCCGGTGGCAGCCCTGCATTTACAGCCACTAACTTCTGTTAATTTTTTTTCGTGTTATTTTTTCATTTTTTTGCATATTTAATTTCTAAGTAGAAATAACATAATTACGTTAACAGCAACCCATTTAACAGCACAAATTATAAATTTAACGATATGACAAATGTAACAGCATAAATACATTGTAACAAATACACAAATTGTGTGGTATAAATTGTCTGATATCTTGAAAATGGCTGCGATGGGTACTTCCATAGAGTGTTTTACTCCACACGGCGAGATATTTACAACGATACCACTTTTGTCAAAATCGGTGGGTAACACTTCTTGAAATTCCCTAGTAAGTACACTGTAAAAAAAAAAAAAAAAAAAAAAAAAAAAAAAATCTGTAAAGTTACTAAAATTTTTCTAGGAAACTGGGATTCCTAGAATATTTTATGTAACGGCAACAAGAAAAACTCCTGTAACAGACGCTGTTACAGGAATTTTTGTTGTTACCGTTACATACGAAGTTCTAGGAATCCCAGTTTCCTAGAAAAACTTTAGTAACTTTACAGATTTTTTTTTTTTTTTTTTTTTTTTACAGTGTACTCTAGAAAATTTCCTTACAAATAAAATCACCTCTCCACCATCAATATTCTAAATAATTCCAGCTAACATTTTACAGCTTACTGTTCCTAAATGGGGACATCATATCGAAAAGTAAGAAAAAATTTAAATTTCAAACATATTGAATTAAAATTAAATATCAGTTCTATAACAAAAACTTTGCTTAATATTTTAACCTACTGAAAGGTGACTGAATATATCTTGTCCGTCCAATTTTAATCAAGATTCCTAGAGAATTTTTGAATGAAATTTAATGTTTATAAATTTGATGCTGTAAAATTTCATTTTCTATTTATAAATTAAGCTTTTCAAAAATTATGGAGTGAACTCAACATTGCAGAAACACAATTACTTGCCTCTGAAAGGCTTAAAATAGAAATTATGTTTCAGTTATCAAATTGAAAATGTACAGAAATGATAAAAATAACCTTTCTGCCATTTTTCACTTTGAGCCAATTTAAACTTTACATAAAATTTAAAAGAAATTTCGATACATATATTCAATAGATTTAAATTCAGTAGGTGTACATAAAATGATTCACATTGTTAGATGAATATGAGACATAATAATATGAGAGATACATTTAGTGTAATTCGTTAAAATTTTCGGATAGGAAAATTGACCACTTTAATTTATGCTTGGTAGAGAAATTATTTTTAAATTATAATTTTTGACACGTTTCTTTTTTAAGATATGGCAACAGGAAAGGAAAAAGCATTATTTATCTATCGACGCATAACTAAATTGTTTACCCAATGTACCATCAAAATTGATTTAATTTTTAATTCATAAAAAGAAATAAAAGAAGAACAAACACTCTTTATTTTTTATTTATATATATATATATTTTATAGTTTTAAATGGTTAAAATATCTCATTTTTTGCAGATTTAAAGTCACGGCAAATTTTATACCGGCATGGTTAGACGCTTAATTATCGCCAATGCTGTTCAAACTCATATACAGTTGTAACCCCGAAGAAAATTTACCAATATTAACCTTTTTCCTGTTAACCCATTTCTTTATTTATAATTAAGTTCTAAAAATATCAATGTATTGTATTTTCATTCCAAACATCTTTTTGAATATTTTTTATTGTATTAGAATACGAGGATAAAAACTGTTGAAAAATTCCATCTTTACGTACACGAATCAAGTTAAGTTAAATACAAAACTGTCTAAAATAAGTAAAAAAGAACACATAAAATATCACTCTTAGGCTGGTACTTTTTCTACACTTCAAGTAAAAAAAAAATTCTTATTTTGCCATACTTTTTATCTAACAAGAGATAGACCATTTCTTTCTCTTTTTCCAAAATAATTACTTTAGGTTCTGGATTGTTTTATATCACATCGTAACTATTTTTCTAGAATAATCTAACAGTAGCTGGGGGAGTAACAGGGAAACAAATGAGTAGAATTTTTATCGTTTCAAATTCTCTCGAGAATTTCTGTAATGTGGAATTTATGTTCAGTTTTTACAACTCTTGGATATATTTTTCGAGTTAAAATTTACTTTTCTACGATACTTTTACATTTATATTCGTGTTACATCACAAGTGAAATAAGAATACTGCTATGGATTTTTTATGTAAAGTTTACTTGTCTTTGCCTTCATATTTCCAATTTTATATTTACTTTAAAGTTTTGTTAGACTAAATAATCCATATGTACTCGTTTTGTGTGTTTCAATTAACACAAACAATTATTAGAGTGTTTGATTCAAATTATTCTCCGTATTATCCAATATTTGTAGTAAAATGAGGTATATTGTTGATTTACACTCATTCTAATAAAAACAATAACATGAGAATCTTTTCTTAATAAATAAAAATTAATTCATTTTTTATAAATTTTACCAATAGTGCTACTATTAAATGACAAATGCAACACTATTTAAGGTACTTTAATGAAATAAAATGTTAGAAAATAATATGTTTCATTGTCGAAAATTTAATTTATAAATTTGCAAAAAAGTTTCAAATATATTTTCGAAGAGCTCAAACAGAACTGTGTACAACTTAATCTAGATACATTGATATATATATGTATATATATAGAAGATACTTTTTAAATTTAAATCTGACTAACAAGTTCGTCTTACAAACAAAGACCAAATCTCTTATTTAAAGATGGCATGTAATAATATTTCAGATTAATTGTATATAATGTAATAATATTTCACATTATTCTGTAAAAATATCTTGATATATAAAATTTACCAGTAAATATCAATACATAAAGAGTCATAAACATAATTTAAAGATATCTACTGAAATTTCCAACGTATAACTGCGGATCAAACAATTCTGATCGGACCCAAAAATTTTATTTGGTAATTGAAACCAAATTTGTACTGCGATCTAAGAATTTACATCGTATTAAAAAAAAAAAATTCTGGGTCAAAAAATAACTGCTTGATTGGCGGATTAAACGCCGGACATTACGGTAGGGGGGGGGGGGTGGTAGCACACAGTCAGACGAAAATTATTATTACTTAACAAATGGCGACGATTTCTATTCTTTTGAAAAAAAAATTGCTACACAAATGCGCTAAACATTAATGTATAAATAGTTTTAAAAAGTTATTTATAAAAGTACAGAAGCAGCATAACGGAGTATCCAAAATTGTCTCACTGTGTACTACAAGTAGTACACAGTTAGGCAATGTATATATTTTCGTAAATCATACATTCCATCAATACACTATCATTACACTCTATCAATAATTTTCCGCAGTTTATGATTTATAATTAATATTTCTAGATTTTTAAAATATTAAACATATGAGACTCGGGTGGACAATGGCAGACCTTGGGCTACCTTCATGCAAATTTTCAGCTTCTGTTGTTTAGTAAATTTCTCTAGCCATCACAAGCACATACACACAGAGAGAAAGAGAGAGAGACTTTCTTTTATTAATAAATAACTTTTTAACATAAGAACCACATAGTAGGTACACATTAAGACACGTCTCACTGTGTCCCACAACTGTGTGTCTCACTGTGTACTTTCGTTACGTTGTAGCAAAATGGATGCCACATCTGTTACATCAATTTCATCGCTTTAAAAAGTTTATGTCGTTTTGCCGAAATAGTCTATTATTAGATATAGCTAGGTTTGTAAATATATGTCATATTGAAGGAAATAAACTCTAAAATAGACGTTTATGTAAATTTAACCACTATAAAATAATGAATTACTTACTTTTTTGTCGGACGAGTAACTGAAGTACCGAAACAACATCCACGTGTTGCATAAGATGAGGTCGTTATGTGTGTGTGTGCCAGCTTGAAGAAAAAGCTGCAACTAGGGTAAAGTACCCATATTTCGTCCCCTGTCCTAATTTCGTCCCCCTTAACTTCTGCGAAAGTGGTGCCACTTATGACGCAAGACACAGGGGACAGAAGGTAAAAGGGGTCAGTGTTGAAAGTTTCGTTCGCCAAGACGCATACATAAATTAAAGACGGCAAATTTCTTATTTTTAGAAGACCCGAGTTCTCATTACGTCCTGTGTAGAACGTTATTTACGGTACTGTATGTATTTATTTGTATAGCGTGATCCCAATTTCGTCCCCCTTGCAGTTCTCATGTTCGTCCCGGGGACGAAATTAGGAATGCTTTTTCATGACAATTTTTTTCAATGATGGCTAATGCATAGTTGCCAATCTCCCAATTTTTTGGATACCAGTAAAATCTTACAAAAATGTTTTCTTTATTTAATTTCGTTAAAACTGCGAATGTATAAAGCAAGTATTTCTGCATAAAAATATTAGTATGAAAAAAATCGGGAGGTTGGAAACTATGCTAATGTTTCGTTATGCTATTCCTCTACTGATAATTAGTGCATTTCCTTGTGCCATACTTTAATGTAAATTAAATTACTTACTCATTTAGAAATAAATTTTGATTTAGTTATAAGTTACGCCTCGGCGTATTGGATTTTTTTTTTTTTTGGGGGGGGGGGGGGCGGACGAAATTGGGACCATTTTTTTTCTTTTGCATTTTTTAGATACTTTTGAAAAAACAATTTTTTGTATTGTTAAAATTTTTTGTACGATATTTACCTACGTTTCTATGTGCGTGTGTAGTTATTCTATGTAAAATCCACATTTGGTAGATTTTCACTGAAAATTACAACTTCCATGGGCCTAAAATTGACTGGGAGACGATAATAGGGCGCCTTATCCTATATGTCAAAGTGGCTGCTTTCTCACTGTCTACTTATTCCCCTACCCTATATATCTATCTCTCTCTCTATATATATATACACTATATGGCCAAAGATGACCGGTAACTTGCGATTTTAGACGTTTTCTGAAGTATCTAGAAAAATACATGAGGCATTATCCTGAAATTCCAGGTGTGTAAACACAATAGTACAGGTCATATATTTCCGTAAAAAGTTTTTCCCTAAACTCCATAGGGGACCGCCAACAAATTGAAAAAAAAACAAATATCTTTTATTAACCTTGCCTAAATTAATGTAGCAAAAGCGTTCAAACTGTTGATTATGATTAGGTGGCTTATTGTAATAATTTGTGTTCATTTTTATGAGGATAGCATCTATACTCGAAGAGAAATTCATGTTTTCATAAAAACAGTCTCAAATTTTGCCAAGTTTTTTGCTTATAATTTGCAGAGTTCTTAATATAAAAAAAAGTTCTTTTCTGAATATATAACAAACAACATTGTACACAATACCCTGCAATCAGAATTAACATATAGTAAAAATTGTATGAAAAATGAGCAGCTTTACTAAATAATGTTTCACTGCGCATGCCCATTAGCAATCAAAATATAATGTGCATAATGTGTTAGCTAATTACATAGAACAACTTTTGTAAAAGTCTCAAAAACATAGGTTGAAAATTCTGAAAATTTTTGTTGATAGAATAAGATCAAAATCCGTTGTTACCAAAAGGAAGCAAAAATATAAGGGGCTGTATCAATATATCCATTGATTAGTGACAATATAACATACACAATATTGCACGTACTACTGTGTTTGGATACGGCCCTAATCTTTTTGCTTCGTTTTGGGAATAACGGATTTTCAGCTTATTCTATCAACGTTAATTTTCAGACTTTTCAAACTATGTATTTGAGACTTTCACAAAAGTTGCTCTATACATATAGCTAACACATCATGCAAATTATATTTTGATTACATTCGGGTATGCGCAGTGAATCATTATTTAGTAAACCTGCTCATTTTTCATATAATTTTTATTATATTTTAAATCTGATTGTAGGGTATTATTTATAATATTGTGTATCATATTTTCTGAAAAGAACATTTTCTTTATATTAAGAACTCTACAAATTATAAGCAAAAAACATGGCAAAATTTGGGACTCTTTTTATAAAAACTTTATTTTTTCTTCGAAGTTACATGCTATTCTCATAAAAATGAACACAGTTTATTAGAATAATGCCCTTAATCATAATCTACAGTTTGAATGCTTTTGCTACATTAGTTTTGACAGGGTTATCCAAAAGATATTCGTTTTTTTTCAATTTGTTGACGGACCCCTATGTGTGTCGGGAAAAAATCTCCACGGAAATATATGACCCGTACTATTCTGTTTTCAAACCTGGAGTTTTAGGATAATTCGCATGTATTTTTCTAGATATTTAACAAAACATCTGAAATCGCAAGTTACCGGTCATTTTTTCGCAATGTAGTGCATATGTATATCTATATTTATATATCTCCATCTATTTGTATATATAACTATAACTATATATATACATATATGTATGTATGTATGTATGTTGTACACTATTAAGAAGAAAAAGACCAGAAAAGTTAAAACGAAGAAGGCGACAAAATGCCTTTTTCATTTGTTGGTTGTATATTTCCATGTGGTTTATTAACGAACGTCGATGAAAGGAGGTTGTAAAACTCTTTTGTAAGTTTAAATGTATCTCCGTACATAGCATTTGAATAGGTTTTAAATAGGTTCTAACTGGAAATAGCTCCTTATAGGGGTCGTTAGCAATTTCATCATACTACAAAATTGGCATGTTTATCTTACTGATTTATCTTTATATTGCACTTCCACACACTAACTGGAAAACAAGACAATCGAATTGCTGTCGTTTTACATTTGATCCTTGGTGGGATCATTGACCACGAGTTGTTTTTAATGAGATATCATTTTTGTAATGTTCCATTTTAATTCCGAAGTGAAAAGATAAACAAAAGATGATAGAAGTAAAAAAGTAATTTAATAGTAATGCTATAAACTTTTTTAATGTGCAATATATCTAATAAAACATAATATTGGACTTTTAAAATTAATTCAAAACCATTTTACCGATTCTTAGAAATCTGAGAAGAAATCATTTATTTTTTTAAATAATAATATGTGTAGAACTAAACAGCAATATTTTTTGCTTTTGTTCTACAAGCTATAGGGTGATTCATTAATTAACTCAGAAATGCTGTTATCCTAATAAATGTTTAAGTAATACTTTCATATTTCCAAAATTCATATCAATTTACAAAAAATATGTAAAGACTTAAATACAGACTGAATGATGAGCACTTATTTTATCAGAGGAAGTGCTTGAAGTAATTTTTAAATAAAATTATTTTTTTTTATTTCAGTAAATCCATCTTTCCTTGGGTAAGCGCGGCAGAAACGCAGATTATCTGATTAATCTGTCTTTTTAAAAGTTTTCATAAGTTCTAAGACCTTGTTGGATTTTCTAAAATTTCAATGTATGTACTTTCTAAATTTCTAAATGTTTTTAACGCGACTAACAGGACACATTGAGTCGCTTACTTACCAAGTATATTCTCGTATATTTCAGATAATTCATCCGATAAATTATTATTCATTTCAATAAAAGTCCGCAATTCAATATTTAATCGTTATGAAATGGTTTCCCCTAATTTTTGTAAATTTTTTAGTAGCATTATAATCTAAATAAAAATTAACAAGAAACTATTCATAGCATATTGATAGCTCTCTTTAGTTTACAAGTCCAAAATAACAGAGTCGATTAGTTTTATAAATCTCAATATTAATATTTTTAATGGAAAAATAAAAAAAAATTCCAATAAAAGTGCCGAAAGTTATTTCATATAAAGGGTTGTAAAAAAATGAATAAAAAGTTACGTAATAAAAAAACAGACTGACTGTGTTACCTTTGTAAAATGGATTAAATTGAATAAATTGCAAAGTTTGGAATGTTGAAAAGTATTTGAGGGTATGTGCAGTATGCATATAGAAAGACAAACAGAATAAAATACATGTAAAACCTGTATGAATGATTAAAAAATTTAATCAGTTTAAGAGTAAAAGAAATGCATAAAGTATAATTTATCCAAAATGAGTAATTCAAAATGAAATGGAAGAAACCATTACTACAGTTATTTCAGTATGACAAACTCTAACCAAAGTACATATGTTTGTTTATACGCATTTCTTTAAAATCAAAACAGTTCATAATAAATGGAATGCCGAATCTTTACTATAACTTTCAAGCATTTTAGCATAAAAACAATACGAAAGAGGACATTTCGCACCTTATTTCTGTATGATAAACAGTAATCCTAAAGTTATGTCGAATTGTATTCTTGGCTATAAGTACTCTGTGATTCACTATATTGCTTACATTATCTTTCTGACCATTTTCTGTGGTTTCTCCCTAGTCGGTGTTTACCTAGAATCTTTCCATAATCGAGATCCACTGGTACGTTTCGATAATCAATTTTTCCTCGAATATCAGCAGGACATCCTGCGATGATTATTGTGTGCAGTACCTCCGTCAAAAATCACTGCGATTTCGAGCAAAATAGAATTTCATTTAATTGTTGTCTAAATTTTGTGTCCAAAAATCCAAATATAATTAAATTTTAAAAGGGTGCGTACTGAAGGCTAGAAGCATCTTTAATAAATGAGATAATAGAAAAAAATCTTCATAAAGTAGAAACTTCTTAAAATCTTCATAAAGTAGATTGTTGAGCTTTCAAATGATCAAACTGAATTCATATTCATTTTTCAAGTTACATAATAAAACTTTATAGAGATTGAAATAGTATAAATTCATTAAAATACATGTTACTCAGTAAATATCATCGGTTGTAATATGCTCAAGATCTTTTAAGTGGCCCTATAAACGAGCCGTAAATGATTCAATGCCGCCTTACAATAAAGAGCTTAACTGGGTGGAAGCAATAACATATATGAATATCGTGTTTTTTTAACATTTTGACAAAAATTAGGCTATTTAGTATTGCTTTTCCTGCATGTTAAGTATAGGAATCCAGTACGTAAATCTGGTGTAAATGAAAACTAATCGGCATTTTTATAAGAAAATTTAAGGATTTGAACTGTTTATAAAAACAAATGAAATACAGCAAACCGCGTAAAAATGCGTTAATACCAAATCTCTATGTAGACTTATCAAAAATCTTTTGAGTGACACTGAAAACAAAACGTAATTTTTTTCAATTCTGTTTCACAATACGAAGCTTATTTGGCTCGACTGTAGTAACATATCTTAATATTATGTGTATAATATTATTTTGAAAACAGTTATGCCATTTACTATATTTTTCCTCTATATTAACTATAGGAATCAATTACTTCAAACACATGAAAATCAAAAACTATTTAATATATTTACACGAAACTTTAAAGATTTGAACTACTCATAAAAGCAATTCAAATGCAGCAAATCGATAAAAAAATCGGATAAATACAGAGCTCTTTAGCCCTATCTAAATATCTTTGGAGTGACCCTGTAAACGATCCGTAAATGCTACAAAACTGTTTTACTATTGGAAGCTTACTGGGGTAGACTCTATTAACATATCTGAAATTAATTTATATACGACTATTTCGGCAAGAGTTACTTAATATTTTTCTGCTCTATGTATAGGAATCAATTATTTTAAACTAGTATAAATCAAAAACCAATTAATAGTTTTACATGAAAATTTCAAAGATTTGAACTACTCATAAAAGGAATTCAATTGCCGTAAACCGCGTAAAAATCCGATAATTACACATCGCTCTGCATTTCAACAGTTTTTGGTCTGAATTTAAAAAGTGCAAAAAACAGCACTTTTATAATCGCATTTACTAAAAATCTATTCACCGGACTCCACTTTACTTTATGTTTTATTAGTCGCCTGCCACGCCCCATTCCATAGAAAGTAAAAAATTGTTTATATCATAAATAGAACGAGCTACAGAGGCCTCAAAATCACGTTTTGGTCAATCCGCAAAATATAAACTAGACAGAGCACTAAAAAAATTATGTAAAATCGTTAGGCATCAATTGGCGGAAATTCCTTTCATTTACGTTTCATTGCATTGTTGTTTCTTTTGCTTGGCGCAAAACTGTGTCAAGTTTCTATGATCTTTTGCTTGGCGAGAAATTGTCGTGTTTTTATGATATGTATGGATAATAAGTTAAGAAACAATCACTGAAATCAATTTAATATTTTTCTTAATATTTATTCATCTACATAATTAATCCTTTGTGACTCAACAACTCAGAATGGAACAATATTTACTCAGATGTTAGAATACATCATTTCAAGCATGAAAAAATTTGTAGAGCATACAAAAATAAAAATAAAAGTTCCCAGTTAAACTGGTGGCATTGAGCTCTCAGGCTATTCACATCAACTGTATATTATACTCTTATTTAGAAGAATGTTTCCCCTCGAATTATAAATTATGGGGGATTAGACCCCCGTTTCTCCTTTTATACTTAACCAATGAACCTCCAAATCTAATAAGGGCAGCGCCTTATTTAAATAAATCGGTATATTAAATTTGAAGCAAATCGAAAAATTCTGCATGAAAAACACATTTTTCTAAATTAAGGGGGATTAGCCCCCTGTTTCCCCTTTATAATCAACCAATGAACCCCAAATGTAATCAAGAAATTTGAAGCGAATCGGATATTTCGACCAAGAGTTATCGCGTTACGTACATGCATACATACATACGTACGTAAGTACATACAGAACCTGCTGGCACATTAGCTCTCAGGCTTTGATAGCCTGTGAGTTAAAAATATTGAATAAAAGTTACTTTTTTACAGACCTGCAATATACGTAAAATTACTTACATCTCATAAATATTTTCAATATCCTGTTACAAAATTGCAAAATATACGAATTTACCTTTGTAAAAAATCTATTTTTTGTCATCTCCAGCTTTTTCAATTTTACAAAATTTACAAAGTTCATTTTAGCAATAACAATGCAAAACCGCTCAAATGATAAATAAAACTTAGGTATAAATAATTAACACTGTATTACTGTCTGTTGAGAATTCTATGAACAATTTATATTAACTGCTGTGTTGGGGGATAGCAGCAATAAATAAAATATCGTTTGACGCTCACCGTATAAGTATCATTGACTTTTTACGTATGTTGTAGCTTGGCAACACGGGGATACAAAGGCTTGAATTGTATCTAATTTTTAAATTTTCGTACTGAGCACCATTATTTTATTATATATAGAAATTATGCCTGTCAAAATAAAGAAATAAGATTTTGCATCAAATAAAAAATAATAGTGTATAATGAATCAATAAATATTAAAAGGGAATGTTTGTTATTTAAACATAACTCTATAAATTACAGGGTACCCTTATCAAATGTCCCTAATTTAAAACCTCCATGAAAAAAATATTTGTGACGTAGGATGGTGCTATTTCAAGAATCTGGTGGCGTAAAGTTTAAAGTCTGTCGACAATTTTTTTCTGTTGATGCTATGACGCACATGCTGTTGTTGTTGGCAGACAAACCTAAGCGTGGCGACACCACAGGTAAAAGCACAAATTGATCTGTGGTATGCTGAAAAGAAATCTGTTGTCACAGTGCAAAGATTGTTCAGAACAGTGTACAAGTGATATCCATCCGATGCTAAAAGCATTCAAAAAATGGACCAAAACGTTCCTTAAAACAAGAAATGTACTGAAAACATCCGGAGATTTTCAACGTGAAGTTTCGGATAAACAGGTGGAAGAGGTGAGGCAAGCTTTCGTTCGAAGCCCTCGCAAATAAATCAGAACAGCTGCGTCGGAGTTAGGTGTACCACCATCAACATTTCGCACTGTTTTTCAACGAACTCTGAGGCTGTATGCGTAAAAAATGCAGCATGCGTAAAAAGTGAAACCAAACGATGGTCCATCGGGTGTGGCTTTTACAATGGAGATGTTATCTCGCACGGAAAATGAACATTTCCTCACGTGGGTAATTTTTTCTTTCAGATGAGGCAACATTTCATGTCTTTAACAAAGTTAGTAAACATAATTTCAGAATTTGGGGCTCAGAAAACCCCCACGCAGTACAGGATGTGAAAAGAAAGAGCACAAAAATAAACCTGTGGTGTGCTCTTGCACATGAACTAAAGGAGCACACGTGGAAGTGTACTGATATTTGATTGAAAAGTTTGTGAGTATCGTTATCTCTTTTTACATTTTTCGCATACTTTCTACTTTTTTATTGACTGTACCAATGTTTCAAAATCAGGTGCAATTGACTCGGTATTGAAGTATTTGGTTTCTTTCTAGTTTATATGATAGTTTATAAAATTTCAAACATAACACGCTTCTGTTCGTATCTTAAAATACTTTCTGAATATGTGTACTTCAAGCACAATAAGCAGGGCAGCCTATATTGTGACATAACGGAATCTACTCCTGCTTCCAAATTAATTTTTTTTGCTAGATTCCTTTAGCATGTGCCATAAGGATATACCACAAAAATTAGCGTTTAAAAATAGTGGTAGCAAACATACAAAAAATACAGGACGTTGTGACGCCTGTATAAAAGACCATACTTTACATTATTCCAATTAAAAATCACCTTATTGTAATGTCATGTATGCATGATTTCAGCGAATCAACGATATGAATATGCTTATAAATATGATAATAAGCATTATGAATTTCAGAACATGCGCATTAATGCTTTCGTTTTCAAATAAATTTCATGCCACTATTTTATCAGTGTTAAGGAACCAATACTCATTCCTAAAGATGTGTTGATATGTAAAACAAAAACAGATAAAAAAATAAGCAGTTGATAAAAAAATTCCGCGAATTCAAAAATAAAATCCTTTAAAAGCGTTCAGTTACTTTTATAAGTTGTGTAAATTTTATTGAACCAAAAATTATCTGATAGCACGGTGATTTGATATCAAAATGTGAAATCGACAAGAGCGAAATCTAATTTTCTCACTAAATTATCGGCACGTGACGTGCAACATGAGTCATTTCCTTGTCACACTGATATCGATTTATCTCATTTATGAGGTGGTGAAATTTTCCTTAAATTGCTCAAAGTGATTTTAAAAAGGAGTGTCGAAAAGCTAACCACCTGAGAATAATAGGGCTTACCTTTTTCATCTTGGTATAAATTTGATAGTAAATTTGTTAGAAAAAAGAGGTTTAAAATAAAAAATTGTAATTATTTTATTGATTCACAAAGTCTACAGTATATGGTTAAGTATGGAATAGCATATCGGGTAAATAGCCTCCATAATTTTGCTGGCATACGCACTATTTTGTTTAAAATTTTCCATGGACGGTTTGCACAAATGTGGCCGAACTTCGTTGATACAGCGCTCAATTTCCTCCTTCAAAGTGTGGGTCGTTGGCTTGTTGGCATAAGACTTAGTCTAAAAAAAGTCCAATAGCTTTAAATCGCATGATATGGCGGTCAATTCTGCCCACCAAAACGGGAAATTATACGACTAGGAAATGACTCATACAGTAATTATAAAGTGAAAATGCCTTGTTTTTTCGTGTAGCGCTTCATTTTTTATATCTATGAACTATCAGCTGTCACGCTTTTTTTTCCGTTGGCAACACTTTACCGCGAAAAATTCAAATCTTGCGTAAATTTTAGGACACTCTTTACTTTCGATATCGTATGTGAGATAAAAAAAAATAAATAAATAAACGAAAGCAGAACTAAGCTGGCTTTTTTGTTCTCCTACTTTTTTTTACGTATTATGGACGAGATATCCGACATCTGTATAACGAGAAAAATAGAGTAATACTTACTAAGAGTGTAAGAGAAATAACGATGGTTTTAGTTTTGATCATATCGACTGAGACATCAAAATGACATAACACACACTTGTATTATTGAGGTTTACTTTTAGTTTGGGGAAATGTAATTAAGTTACGAGTTGAGCAGTATCATCAACTTCTCTATCATACCATTGCTTGTATGAGATTTCGAATAAATTAGCATATTAGTTGCAGCTGTTATTTCCTTGTGAATTGGAAATAAGGAAAATTGTATTTGCTTTTTGAGAAAAATACATTTCTCCTTAAAAGAATTTAATTAAAAAAAAAAAAACTTGCATGGGAATCGTCAATTAGTGTCTTTAAATTGTATTTTTCCAATCCTTTGGAAAATTTAAAATTTGTACCTTCTTTGAATTTTGGACTACCATACATGACTCAATCAATCAACTTATTTACAAAGCTATGTATGAACTGTTATATTTTTTATTTCATTATTTTTAATGTTTATTTACAGTTAAGATTGCATACCCACTTTACTAGTTCTGCACATTCTGAGTTTTCGATCGCTGAGAAGATTTATGCTGACTATTAAACTTGGTTACTTATTTAATAAATCTCCCATTATCAGACAACCCAATTAGTTTTAGTTGATAAATTTAGATAGCAGACTCGTGATAATCGTGATTGTATAACCAAAATAATAATATGATGTGGTAAAGGATAGCGCGAAACAGTGAAAGGTTTCAATTCTCAAAAAAGAAATAAATTAATTCTCAAATTCTAAAAAAAAGAAATAAATTAATAATTAAGTAAATTAGTCTACTTTTTTGTATTTTTGATATTCCTTTACTTGTAAGCCATTTGAAGAAGAATTGTAATTCGGTTCGAGATATTAAGAGGTCATGTACGGTTTTGAACTAACAAAATACAGGAAAATGTGGCCTCTATATGAATAGCAGTCATACTATAATTAATTGACTTTTTATCATAAACTTTAAAACAGACGTGAATAAAGATATATTTTATGAATTGATGTTTAAAAGAAGTAGACACATATATAAAGTTTGTTTTTTATTTTTATGAATAATGCAATTTTTACGAAATAATTATTCTTGCATGCATCGCGCGCATGCTTTTTCACATTTGAATAGTTAAAAGAAACCAACATTTTTTAAATGAGTAGAGATATATTGTGTTTTTATAATCACCTACAATGAAAAAAATAAAACTTGTCGATCGCGAGATTTTTTTTAAGCACGGCAATTAAGTAAATTGATCTAGCTTTTTGTATTTTTGACATGCCGTTATTTGTAAGCCATTCGAACAAGAATTGTAAATCATTTTCAGATATTAATGGGTCAGGTGCACTTTGAACTAACAAAATACAGGAAAATGCACTTCATGAAATTCAATTACTCTATAACTGATACATTTTTATTATAAAATTTAAAACAGACATTAAGAAAGATTTAATTTATTAATTGAAGTTCTCAAAAAAGTTGACGCATAGGGTGACCCCAATAGTGTTTGATAGTCTTCCAGTAGTTGATAAAATTTTTGAAATATTGCTCCATTTCACGCGAAAATGAGTTTTATACATGACACTAGACATAATATTTTGTTCGAATGTTGGAGCACCTGTTGTCTTATTGTTGTCAGCTGCCTACTGTAAGAAAAGCCATTTTATGATTTTTCTTTATTAGAAAACGTAAAAATTTAGTTTTTGATTAGGTGGACACAATTACAGTAAGTTAAATAATCCATTTCCACCTTGCATATTTCAAATAATAGTTTTTACATGAATTATTGTTAATCACAGCCCAAGCATGATATTTTAAAGATTAATTTTTGAATTTTCGACTGATTTCTTCGATTGATCAACTACTGGGAAAATGGCAATTAAAGAAACTATTTATTTATAATTCTGTTGCTATTTAATTTCAGCAGATATAATTTTTGCCCATTATAGTACATTTATTAAGGGTTGTAGAAATCATGTTCGTTTACTTCTAAAACTTAAAAGGAAGAAAATATAATAAACCCCCCTTATCACTGACCTTATTTGATCAACTACTGGTTGGGTCAACCTATATAAAGTTTTTGAATTTATTTTTTATAAATAATACAATTTTTACGAAATAATTATTTTTGCATACATTGCGCGCATACTTTTTTCACATTTCAGTGGTTAAAACAAACCAAGAATTTTTGAATGAGTACAGATATGTGTTTTCAAAATGACCTACAGAGAAAAAAATTAAAACTGTCGACCCCGATAATTTTTTTTGAGCGCGAAATATGGAGGATTTTTTTACAAAAGTAGTCTTGAATTCTAAATTTTTTACTAGAGAAATATAATAAAAGATCATTTTGTGCTTCTGTATTAGGGCCTCCAACTGTGGTACGCCAGATACCACTAAAATTTTATAGTTATCGTTGACTTATCTAATTACCGAAACTCTGAGATTCATTAAGTCGATTATTTCTTTAAAAAATTAGTTGCAGCTGGCGTTTCACAGTTGGCCACCTCTGCTCTATGTGTTTAATACAGACGGTGGAAATTTCGCGAAATTCTACACTGTTAAAAATTTGCAGCATTATGTCCAGTCATTCGACCGTTTTTTTTTTTTTTTAAACGGTTTTATAACTAACTTAATTCATTTATAACTAACTTAATTCATAATTTTTCGTATATTAATTTCATAATTCATAATTCATTTTAAAAAAATTAATTAAATATTCAATGTAATTTAACTATATTCTGACCACAAAATAGCCAATAAAATGGCCAGAATAATGTTAAATTACGGTTGTGTAACTGTTTTCGATAAAAACGGTCAAATGACTGGACAGAATGCTGCAAATTTTTAACGGTGTAGGGAACCATTTTTCAGAAATCGTAAGCGCAATCATCAAAATTGCCGCTTTGAGACAATTGAATTTAAAAATTAAATCACCCCTATCATAGGAAAAGCTTAAAATATTTTAAACATAACTTCTCTTCTAATGCGAATTCTTGAATGGGGTTTGTTTTTAAATGTTCCTAAAGAATTGTATATAATCATAAGCTATTTTTTTAAAAAATCGATTTTTGTAAACTTGAAAAGGTGCAGTTGTGGAAAAAAATTAAACGTCCCCTACTAACTCTGCAATAAATTTTTGTAAAAGGAAGTTACTGGTACCAAATAACTGGAAATAAAATCTACTTTAAAATGATGTATATGCTGAGGAGGTCATCTACATATCAAAACGAATCCAAACTTTGTTTTTTCAATAGCAATACCCAAGTTAGGCAAAATAAATAAATTCTACACTCTTCGATTAGCCTAAATCCAAATTTTCATGAAATTCGTATGATTAGTTTTCGAGAGTTTATTTTAAAATGAGCCTATTTTGGGGGATATATCCAAATTGAAGTTCCGTACTCCATTGTCGAAATACTACAGAATAACTGTGTCACTTCTATTAATGTATTATTTCTTGCCAATATGACCCTTTCACTCGCTTAATATGATACCCTTAAACCATCATTTTGACGTTTTTTAATCATAATTCGAAAACTACGTGGAATAAAAATTTGAAATTGAGAATTTAAATAATGCAGGACATCATAAATAAAAGTCAATAAAAAAAAAATTGTTGGTTACAATTCATATGTTTTTCAAATATTAATTTCATAATTCATAATTCATATAAAATATTCAATGTATTTATGTTTGGGATTTTTAGTATAATAATCACACAAAAAATATCACTTTATGATTATAATTTCAGGAGATATTACTAAAAATATGAAAATGTAATTTAACATTAGAAGGTGTAAATTGTAAATGTTTGTTATTCAAAAACTTATCATGCGAATGACTTGAAAGTTCATTTCTAGGCATTCTTGAACCAAAGAATTAAAATATAGTGTCAAAATTGGGTGTTGCCATTGAGGAAAACAAAGAATGGTCTGGTTTTGGTTTTTAGATGGCCCCCTATTGAATTTTTATATAAACACGGTAATAACACTAAACGTGTTATAACTTAAAGAAAACCAAACATAATTAAAACTACAAAATTTATTTACATATTCGCATTTATTTACTTAAACAAAAAAATAAAGAAAGAAAGGAACTAAACTCTTTCTCAAAATAATCAGAGTTTTTACAGCGGACAATATATTTAGTATGCAAAATTAATTATTGCTAGAATTAACATTTTCCATAATAACCATTTTATTCATATTTTTATTCTGTCATACAATGACTTGCTTTTCAATTAAATATTTAAATGATTATCTAAAATTCACCCAATGCCTAATTATAAATACAATAATATCAGCATCACACATGACAGATACAATAGATGGGATATTTTGATCTTACACATCTTATAAGCTGACATCCTTCTGAAGTATCATTACTCTGGATTTTGCTCAGTAGATTTCAAAATATTAAAATCTTATTCTACAAAGTCTCTGCGTGATCAAATTTAATTTTAATTAATTATCAAACAGCTCATTAGCAAATGAAGAGCACGGAGATTAATCATGTTTATAAGATGCAGATTTCAAGCTATCAGTAAAAATTATTGTCTAGACAAAATTAAAGAAAAACTTCAGCGTCAACATTGTCATGCTGATACTTCGACGTCGAAATTCGAACTCCATGCCATGTTCGCAAAATATATAATATATTTGCAACTTCAGGATAGTCTTAAATTTATCACTTGAGATATCTTCTCCATAACTGCTAGGTAAGACCGTCACCTTAGATCTCTAGATACTACCAAAGTATTACATTATCATATACTAATTATGAGGCCTAATAACCAGAACCTGACACTATTCATTGGATCAGGGGCTTTCCCGTAGATATGACCTACAAGGCCTTGCCATTCATTGCTTACTTTGAATTGTCTTGGTCACATGTTCTTTAGGAAGAGGTAGCACTTCCATCAGAATCAGGACTACGGTGTAGTGTAAAAAAAAAAAAAAAAAATTCGTTATTTTATTGCTCCCAGAGAAATACACCAATAAATAGTAAAATTCATTCATTATGTGAAAATTGGTGTCGTTAGCATCCTTACTTCTGTGATCAATGCTTGGGTGGTCCATTTCTGTAAACAATTCTTTGTCTATGACAAACATCATAGAGAGCATATAAAAAAGTATATTATAAACCTTATTAAATATAAATAAAAGAAACAGAAATTTCGGTATATTAAAATAGATTATTTCAGGATTTCGAAAATGTAAAATACAAATTTTTGCTATTGCTAGCTTATTTAATATAAAATTGTTAACAGTTTAGCTCTTGTACGAGAGTCGTTCAGAAAAGTAAGATTTGCACGGCAAGTAAAAAAAAAAACATAATTACCTGAATATATTTATTGTAAAATATACAACAAGGTTTCAGCTGTTTCTCAACATAAGAACCACCAAAATTGCAACAATTGTCACAGCATGTGATAAGTGTTTGTATTCCAGTGTCATAGAATTCTACCACCAGGGAATGGAGACAGCTTGTCACAGTTGTCAACCCACGCCTCATCAACCGTAAAGAACCTATTGAGGTACTGCCCCACCAGTGGCCGAGAGGTTCTACTCTCGAAGCTGGTAGACGGGAGGTTCTGGGTTCGAACCCAATCGCGCCCGTCGGCCTAGTCGTTCGGAGTTTTCGTGGTTTTCTTTTAGCCGTGGATTTTCCATGCGTAAATACGGATTAGGTTCCCTTAGAAAGACCCCCACGGAGGGCACTTCCCCCCGGGCCTATATCCCTCGTGTAGATAATTGGCCGTCAAAAATCAACCCAACCCTATTGAGGTACTCTTTCCCCTCACCGTGTTAACGCTGCAGAAAGTCAATGCTGCTCGCATGCGTTTTGTTTTGTGTTCAGTTGTAAGGTTTTTCGGCAGTCACCTGGCGCATAATTTCAGGAACAACAGGTGTTGTGTGATAATTTCATGCACAGCCGATCTCTCCTGCACTTTTCTGCAATGATACCAAAATGAAGGCAACTAGGATCGTTACGGGGGATGAGACGTGTGTTGACAACTGTGATAAGCTGGTTCCATTATCTGGCTGCAGACTTCTATGATACTAGACTACAAAACCTTATCCTACGCTATGACAAGCGTTACAATTCCGGTAGTTCTTATGCTGAGAAGTAGCTGAAATACTGATGTATCTTTTGCAATAAAGCTTTCCAGGTAATTATGTTTGGGTTATTTTTACTAGCCGTTGGTATATTACGTTCAGGATGACCCTCGTATATTACTCATAATGTGCATTATAAGCTGGAAAAAGATGCAGAGGCGCATAGCTTTTCACCATCTGCAACTACTCGCTTAAAAAAGAAAATGCTGTCGAAGATTTTATTTTTCAGATAAGCAGCTACAGAGTAACGTTGATCCCAAGGACAACAGAAAATGTTATATTCGTTGCCTCTCTAAGAGTCTATGTTCCAAGTTGTTGAAAGTTTTTATTACGTGTAGTTAGATGCACACATTTGTACGCCTATGAGCTGTAAATTAAATGTTCGTACAAGAAAATTGCTCGAGATTTCTATGTTTTAGAACTATATTTTTCGACTAGAATTTTATTAGTGTTTTGTTAGAAAATGAAATTACTTTCTTTAAATCAATGCATTTTGAAATAAACTTGTGTGTTGGCTATAAAAGTCCACTTGTTTGATGTTTATGCCTAACTAATGTATGTACTAACTAATGTATTATAGATTAAGTTTATACAGTTCCGTACATAAAAAAGTAAAAACGAAATCATTTTAATCTTCTCACCACCGTGAACTGATATATCCGTTTACTATGATGTAGGTTTCAGTGCAATACAAGCATAAAAAAAATAAATATAATTCTAGAGATATAATGCTATTTTAACCTTTTGTAAGGCATTTTAATTATGTTGCTAAAAAGTAGAAATGATACAATGTGACCAGAATTTAGAACAAATAAATTTGAAGGTTATTAAATGCTGTTCGTAAGATACGCTGTAGAAGCAAAGTTTTATTGAAATATTTTTACCAATAAGACATTTTGTGATAAGATTTAAGTCGGATAAATACTTCCGGCTGCCTTATAAGTGGTTAAAACATTGATTAATGATTAATACTCTCAAGAATTATATTGATATACGTAATTATTTTTTTTTATATCATGTTGGATCTTTTATTAGCATTTTCAAACAATTACTGGAAAACAGCATTACATTTTTCCTCTTACAATTTGGCTCGGCGGTCAGGGGGTTAAGATCACTCGTGTCTGTTTGTGCATCTGACACAGCCTTTTTCTCGAAAACTAAGGAACGTGGATAGTCCAAACCTGGTAGAGTCATAGGCTATTGACACACATATTTACATATTATTAGCCATTCAGATTTAAAATTAGGAAACATTTAGTGCTTATTTTATTATTTGATTTTATATATATATATATATATATATATATATATATATATATTGTGGTGTATCGTACAAAAGACCTCGTAAAATCAAACTCGAATATATACTTGTTTTTATTTTAGGTACTATATTTTTAGAGATATCGTCGAAAATGTACTGCAAAAATACGCAACCCCCCTTTTCCGAATTTACTAAAACTAAACTTATGAAATAAATAGCACTAATAGGAGTTTATTTAAACCGTGCAGGAAAATTATAGCAATTATCGAAGGCCATACAGTTTTGCAGGCAATCACGTTTTCCTGTTACGGAAAAACTTTATTTTGGGGGCACTCAGATGGGGGGGGGGGGGTTGAGCTGCTTTCGGTGTACCGTAATTTCTCACGTATAAGCCGTAGCTCAAATAATTCAATTTCCAACCAGAAATTTTTTCAGTAAACTATGACTTGCCTTTACTTAGCATTTATTTGACTTCATTTTTTAAATAAAATGTCCGGTATGAAAAAGACTTAACTAAGCCTCGAAGTATACGCAGGAAATTACGGTACGTATCCGACGCGGAATCATGCAAGGTTTGTTGATATATATATTTAAAAAAATAATAAATTACTGAGGTGTTAATAAAAAACCTATCTAGAAACACGAAGCAAGGACCAAAGCAGAGTTGCAACTTTGAGACCCCCTTTCGAAGCGTCCCTGGCTCAACGAAATGTTTGTACAAGGTAGTAGTTTCTGTTAATAAGGTCAATCACAGTGATAAATAGTCAAAGTTTTTCATTCCAATTTAATTTATATATACATTTATATAATGAATACATTTTTTGAAAAATATTTAATAGAATATTTCCAATTTTTTTACAAATTCTTATTATTCTTTTAGTAATGATTTTTTTTGTAATATTGCACTTATTAATTAATAAATTTCTTGTGCGGAACCCTTTGTGTGCAAGTAAAACTCGCACTAGACCCATTAATTAAATTATATTTTAATCAGTAATTTATCGATATGATATTTTCATGAGAAACGTAATTAATTAATCTATTATATTTTTGTCATTCTCTAAAAATTCTAAGAAATTAATCAGACTGTTTTTAATCAAGATTTCAAAATACCAACATTCAAATAAATAAATTAAATAAAAACTTCAAATCATGTGTAATTGTATTCTATGCATAAATATTAAATCTTTCTTAACGCTATCCTGAAAATACGCTGAGAACTATTTTGTTGAAAAAAAAAACTTTCTTCAATTGTTATATATAAAAACCTGTTATAACATAAACGAGTTTTCTTTAATCATGAGTGTCTGCATGAGAAAAAGAAACATTTATTGTTTCGAACTAAAAAGTACTTCGCTTTTATTTTTATAAAACTTGGTAATTACGTGGAAAAAAATAGTCATTATTTCATCATTAAATGATGAAGATTAGAATATGCTGAAAAACTTTTATTATTATTTCCTAAGAATAAATTAAAAATACTCTGTTTGTATATTTATTCAATTATCAATATTATTTTGATATGATGAATTTTTATGATACAAAAAATATAAAGAATACTTCTTTGGATTTATATGCGAATAGCATACCATAATGTTTGTTATTATGTGAATATTAATTTAGTATTTTTATTGTACAAAATATATAATTGGACAAACGAATATTTTAGGCATAACTATACTGAGTATATCTTTTTATATGTATTATTGTTTTACATATATTATTATTCATTATTATATATGTATTTTGACGAATATGAATATGAATGTGAATGAGGGTGTATAAATATGAATATGAGTACATGATATGAAAGAGAAAGTAGCTGCTATAACCACTTATTTTAATTTTAAAACATACAGATATTTTGCTGTTTATTAAAGGTTGCAGGCTTTAATATTTTAAACCAACAAATGTTTTAGAAGTAACGGTGACTGCTCTAGTTTTTGATGTAACCAAGGTATGTTTCAGTTTAATATTTTTTAATGGAGTTCTATTACCTGCAATGTATTCTGTTGAGCTTTTAACATGGCAGACCAGATGCTATTACCAATAAAGCTATCTGAGCGAAATATTCCCCCGGTTATCGGCCCATGTAGCTCAATTGGTAGAGTATTCGAAATTTAAGTCAATGTTCTGGGTTCGAACCCCGGCTTAAGCATTGTTTTTTTGTTTTTTTGCTTAGTTGGGAAAATTCAATTCGCATGATATCTCTACCAATCTGTAGGATTGAGAAAAAATAAAAGTTTAAAACTATTAAAACTGTTTTTTGGTATAGTTTATGGGCAATTTAAGCAAATATTCTATATGTAAAATATATATTAGAGTTTTCAATGAAAAGCGATTTTTATCTTCGAACGGTAAACAGCACCTATTTAATCCAGGTAAGGTAGCCTACGTTAAAATGCCTAGTTATTTTAATTTAATTTTACAGTGAGTAAACACAAGAGGAAGTCTCAAAGCTGAAAATATACTTATTTCATCAATTATACGTGCCGTCATCCTACAATGTATTACGTTGCTATGCGTAATGTACTATCAACTTTCCAAATGCACTGTTCTCTAATTAATTATAAAAATTTACCTTCTTAAAATATGAAAAAGGAACTTCTTGTAAAGTTGTGCAAAAGCGGGAAATTAGATAGTACGAATGCTATACAGCAAGATAGGCGAAAGTACAGGTTTAAACCCCATAGTCTGATGAAACTCGATACCTAATATTTAACTCGATTTGAGCAGCTTCCTGGAAGATAATGGTTAAAAACATTGCTATAGAGATGACGTAAAAGCTACCATTGCCGTATATCTAAACTAGCATTTCAGTAGTTTCTATTTGGGAAGTTTATTTTATTTTATTTTTTTTTTTGTTTTAACGTTTGCTAGTTTACAACAATCTTAAATAATGGCACATTCAATATTACTCAAACTTTAAAATATTATTAGGCATACAAAGTGAAGTTTATTTTGAACACCGAAACTGTCGCTAGCATTTATATAATCTTTTTTATCGCTTGCTTTCCTATCTTCATTCTCTTTTGATAAGGTGTGTAAGTTAGAAAAAATAAAACGGGCTTTTCAAAAATCATGGTTGAAAAAGTAGGTATAGTGTTGTCAAGTGAGCCCAATAAAACGGGGCTCAAATGCTGTGAACACATCACATTCATCTGACACTGATCTTCACATTGATCCTCACATTGATCTGAAGCTTTGATTTACACGGGACACCTGGCCACACTATGTAGATAATACAAATTTTTTAAGAAAGTTCTGTCAAAACTACAAGTACAAAACTTGTTAGGAATTTTCTAAAGCTTTGAAAGATGTGAACGTATTTTTTGTAATTTCTAAAATTGTAAAGAAGATAATTATTATTTAGTCGTTCAGTATTGAGTTAGTACAGTCATAATTGAAATATTGTAATTTAAGCTATTTAGTTACAGTTGTAAAATTAAATATTCTGTTCATATTCAAAAGAAAATGTAAGCTTTTCCGTTTCCGCTGAGATTACCAAATCCATTTAGCCATTATTCCGCCAATGGAATAAAACCGCAAATCTTCATTTTCTCGAAATAAAAGAATTTATTAATAAAAATGAGCTAAGCCATTAAATAAATTTGCATATATTTAAAATGATATTATACTTCAAGGATAAGCGCATAGTATGCAAAAAAAGCTACATTAAGTTCTACTGGAAATTCTGGCTTCAAATAAATAAAAAAAAAATACTAATAATAAAGAGTACGGTTTTAGACTACACTGTAAAAAAAAAAGCGAAAAGTTTTTTAATCAAGAAAAATATCGTATAACAGTGAATTAAAATATTAAACAATTTCTTCTCAATTACCTACGATTCCGAAAACGACATTTATCTGTAGAAACATTTGAAGCCAATATATGTTTTAGATTTAAGGATGAACATATAAATACGGCGTTCATTTGCGGACACATATTTTCGGAAACGATTCCGGGTAGTTTTTATAGAGATTTAATCAGTTTACTCAACAAGGAATATAGTTGGTTGATTAAAATTAAATGGCACATGCTGCGCCAACAAGGAATATATGGTTTTCGGAATTGTATAAATGCTCAACTAAACATTTTGTATGTTCAACAAGCAAGTTTTACAGATAAACGTGATCATTAACAGCATTAGTATTAGCATAATATTAAAATTTTTTGTGTTACTCTTGCTGTCATAAATCAAATTACGCAACCGAGAATGTTTGCTTGATACTTGATAACATCCTAAAAACCGATATTTCGGTTTGAGAAAACGGATTATTAAGGACATTGTGCCTAAATTTCAAGACCTCTAAATGGGACAATTCTCATGTACTTAACATCTTAATGCAAGAATCGTAAATAAATGCTATATAATGAGACATCCAAACTTAAAGGACAAAACGCGTAATAATACTAATTTTGCGTCTTACAATTTTTTAAATAGATGAAATGAATAAACATACTTATATATTTTATTCCCATTAAAAAAATGTGTTTTTAAATCATATACATTTTAAAATATTAAATGTTGAAAATTGTCTTTTTCTTTCATTTTTTACAATTTTAAGAGCCTGAGACCCCTTAAATAAAATAATATAACACTGTTTTCAAAATTTCATGGTTTGTCGTGTGACACAAGGCATTCCGCTATAAGATTACCAATTCTCAAGTCTCTAACTTTTACAGTTTCCGAGAACGAACTTTGTGCCAGACTGACTGGCAGAGGACTGAGACGAATAGAGGTTTGTCAGATGAATGAAAGCAAAAATACCCAAGAAAAATAATTTATGATTTTTTATAGCAGATTTTTGAAAATGGGTCTGAACGGAGTCTTACCCTTTGCCAACGATAAATTGATCATGAAGAAGGCTCTTGCAGCCGGAAGTTGTTTAGTACAGTTTAGTACAGTTTAGTACGGTTGTTAAACAGGCTTATGACAATTTGCAGTTATTGGACTCGCTTTTGTTTAAAAGTCGGGCATGATAAATGACAGTCGTGCTCAATATGCGCCCCGCTGTCAGCAGAGTTACCAGTTTTTATAATAGAATTCTTCACGTTAATTAATTATTTTTTTTCGGAATTTCTCTGATTAAATAAAAGAAATATTATTTTACGCAAATAGCGGTAAGAGTGTAGTTTTAATAAGAACTGGTATCACTGGAATATAAATCAGAAAATAAGGTTGAAATTTTATCAATAATGACCGCTTCAAACGAAAACGTAGCATTTCAAAAGGAAATGTGTCTGAAATAAAACATATATTTGTGTTTTAAAATTGGACAAACCATTTCAAGTGCTACATTGTCAGGATGTCACACTATTTCATTTAACAAAGCTATTTACTTTGAAACATATTTATATTAGTCATCAATTTCACCTTTTAAATTTTTCCATTGATTTTTGAAATTCTGACTTGTAATTAATCCAATCGAAATGCTAACTTTACATTATCTGATTTTTACAGATATTTGTATAAAAAATCTCCAATATTGTATACGATTAAAATTGTAAATTTTACTCATGAGTGAATAACAATGTTAGCTTTAAAAAATTAAATGTATTGTTAAAGTTTGTCCGAGAAACACATTTTTTTATATGACGCATTTAGGTTAACCAAAGCTTTGTTAAAAATATAAATTCCCTTCCTTTTTCATTCATACGAAATTATTTTTCATTAATATTTTTTCGCATTTTGACAGTAACAATATTTCTCTCTTTTTCGCTCTTTTTCCAAGAGCCATTCCATGCAAAAAGGACAAAATGCCTTGCACGTGACACTTACACAAGTACCTATATTTATTTACTTATAAGTTGGTAGAATATAAAATATGCAGTAAAAATAACAAAAAATCGTACATTTTTACATTAGCATAGTTGTTTTAATTTGAGGATAATAGCATCGCTAAAACAGCAGTAATATGCAGAAAAGTTGCATGGCACGTGGAATGGAATGGGACATTAATAGGTTTTGAAATCTCCAGATTTTAAATAATAGACCAAAGTAATATGCCCGTTTCAGGGATACTCCGTGAAAACGGATAAAATATCCTAGGCATGACACTTAGATAAATACCTGTATCCATTAACATATAAGTTATTAAAATATAAACTATACGTTAAAAATTACAAATAACGCTATATTTTCATATTAGCATAGCTGTTTTAATTTGAGGATATAATAACATTGTTAAAACAGCAGTAATATGTAGAAAAAAGTCCCACACGTGACATTGGATGGCCCCTATGACAATAAGACAATGTTAGCTTTAAGAATCGCTCAGTGTTTTTTTATAAACACCAAACATACTTTCATTTAATTTTACAAAGTATTTGTCTTTTATAAAACAAGCAATCTTTGTTGTCACGTTTGGATGCGTTAATTATTTTCTTTTACTGAGCACTGTAATAAAATTTAATTCCATACAATACCGCGCACTTGGGTTTCCAACTGACTATTAAATACACTAGTCTTGTATTTAAAATACGAGAAAATGAAAAAAGAAAGAACATACAACATTTTTATATTTTGCTAAAAAAGCTAAATTTAACGCAAAGCTTTTCATTTCAATTTTGATTTTTTATCTTATTTATAGACATTTATTACTTTCACTATTTTTATATGATATATGACATTTTTCATTTGTCATTATAACCCTCTCCACTTTGTTTATATTTATGTTCCATTTTATTCATAGTTCTCCTTCTGTCTTTTTTCATCAGTCCATGATAGATGTCTTTTTTCATCAGTCCTATTTTCCTATTAGTCGTTAGGTCCTGCTTCCTTCCTTTTACATCTATATCCTTGCTGCTTTCACGGAGGTAGTACGTGTTATTATGCCTGATAAAGAAATGCCGAATTCCTAAACTAGTTGTGCGTTTTACCTTCTTCAAAGCGTTAAAAAGTTTTTCCTTTATTCTTTAGCTTTTAATCGGGTTTCAACAGCTTTCTGATTGCATTTTGAGAAATCCTAAAGTCTTTATCTTGCACTTGTATTTTTTGTCAGACCTTTGATAGTATCTTGTAGTGTATCTTGGAGGTATCTGTAATAGGCATATTTTTTTAGATTTTGGACTATCCAGCATAACACTGTGAGCCCACTTATGGGGACATTTATGCATGCATTAATTTATTTATAGTTTCTCAGCTTTATTTGAATTATCAGACTGTCTCTTCTGTTTGATTGTTATGTCTTTCTAAGTTTATTGTCTGCTATTATAAAATATTTATTCTGAAATTTGGAATAAAATTTTAGTATACGCTGAAGTTAATTGCTTCATATGTATTTTTTAATTCTATAATTTGCTCATATCAATTTGCTTCATGTTATAATTTGTTGACTAATGATCTATGTGTGTCTCCCTCTTTTCATAACCATTCTGAAAATAAAGCACGCTGATTTATTACAGAAATATGAACTTTGAAATTTAAAAAATAATCTTACCTAATATGTACGACAGACATTTCTAAAAAACATATAATATTTTTCTCCATTAATGTAAAACTGATTATTCATGCTATTCTGAAAATAACCTGAAATTTATTTTGTAGATAAAAACTTTAATTGCTAAATATAATAATAACACATTGTAACATTAGTCATTTTTTCATGTATGAAGGGAAAAAACATAAATTCTTCAAACAAAAAAAAATATTATTTTATTTTTATTTTTTATGAAACTTTGAAATTACGTATAAGAAATGGTCATTATTTAATCATTAAATGATGCAGATTAGAATTGGGTGAAAATTTACTATTTATATTTTTTCCTCGGAAGTAATTATAATTACTTTGTTGGAATTTAATGAATTGTAGGTTCTCTTAAACGGATTTCTTATGATACATAAACATATAAATAATATTTTGTCAGGGAGGACACGATATTGGGGTTCATACGATATTGTTAGAAATTAAGTAAATGCTTTTATTTTCCTTTATATATATATATATATATATGAAACGGTAAAAGCTAAGCCCCTTTTTAAAAGTCCCCTTTTTGCCCCTTTTAAAATTTGAAATCCGCGTTTTAAAAAACAGAAATTTAAATGTACAAATTAAAATTAAAACTTTTAAAATGCTTTAGTAATTGTGTCTCAATTGATTGAATGAAGTTGCCCTGTTAAGTCAGTTTTCCCGCATCGCATCTTATAACTTTCAAAGATCGTTTTGGCCCATTTCATAAGAATACTTTTGCTGAGTAAGTGCAATTTGTAAGTCTTGCGGCGACCCGTTGGCCGAGGTTGAGCCAGCGCCCAAGCGCGGGCAAACAATCATTCAGCTAACGACCAATTATATTTTAAATACGCCTCCTTTGTCTTCAACGCCCCCTAGCAGGAATAATGCAAGATACCTCGTACTTATACCGCTGCGCGGGCTGCAAGAGAGGGCTTTTTACCATCAAAAGAATGCACTAACTCCACGTCACTCGGCTCTCCAGGGATCGCTTTGCGATTATTGTTATTTTATTCAATTTGTTGTTAGTCCCTTAATTGTCCTCGTAAATAAACCATCGCTTAAAAACTTGAGGCGAGACCTTCTCCTAACATTCTTGAAGTTTGTCAAATACAGGGTGGTTATAATGAAAGTTACCCTGTTTAGACCTCCTTAGAGGTCGACTGGTTAACAGATATCGATGAAAGTTGGAATATAAGTTATGGGAACCATGGGGAAATGATATCTGAAAACAAAACAAAAAAAAAATAGTTAAAATTTCGAACACCAGATGAGAAGGAGGCGCATGAAGGCCAAAAATCTCAAATTCGAAACACAAAACTTTTTTTTATTTACAGCATATGTTAAATGTGCATTCCATTTGCATAAAGCACATGTTCAAAATGTATTATAGCGTGTTCAACAGTAGCGCGAAGGGTTTCTCCATTAATTGCAGCAACATGACGAGTTATGCTTGCTTTCAAAACAGGCAGAGTCCGTATGCTTCCTCTTTACCTACGATCTTTCAGGAATCCTCATAACCAGAAGTCACATGGATTCAGTTCCGGAGAACGAGGGGGTCACGTTGTCGGAAAACTTCTAGAAATTAGCCGATAATCTCCTAAGTGGGCACGAAGCATTGCCGCCACTGCCTGGGCTATGTGAGGTGGTGCACCATCTTGCATGAGTACGGTAGTCACTAAACACTCTCGCTCTTGTAAGGATGGAATGACCTGCTGCTGAAGGAAGTCGCAGTAACGGGTACCCGTAATGGAACACCTTTTAGGGCCCTGAGAAGTGTTCGCCTCAAAAAAGGGACGAAGAATGAAATTAGCCGTAAAGCAACACCATACAGTAATATAATCAGTGTGAAAGGACTGTTCATGCACAATATTAGGACTTGCAATACCCCATACGCGACAGTTCTGAGTATTCACTGCTCCATCTAGGGTATAATGCGCCTCGACTGACCAGAAAATTTTCCAAGGCCATGCATTGTCAACGACTAGTCTGGCCAAAAATATCCTTGCAAATCTAGTTCGTGTGTCCCGGTCTGCAGGGTTCAGCGCTTGCACAACTTGAATGGGTACCACTTTATAATGGATCGAAGAACATTTCGTACTGTTGACCAAGGGATAGACAAATCACGTGACACCGCTCGAGCACATATCAAAGAATATTTGAACCTCAAGCTCTTTCGACCACGGCAAGAGCGACTTCTTCGGCAGTTGCTTTTGAAATCCGTTGCCGTCTTCTTCCTTCGAGCACACCCAGCTCCCCAGTCTCTTCGAACTTAGACATCATCTTTTTCAAAGCCTGCCATGACATTGGTCCTTTTCGTAAGCCTGTCAAGCGTCGATATTCTGGCAGTGCAATTGAAAAATACTGTCGTTCTGATAAACCAACTTCACCAGTAACGCTAGTTCTATCTTCTCTAACGGCATGGTGCAGAATGACTTTACGACAGCGACTACTGGCTTTTTAAACCACTCCAAATTTGCATAAAGTCCTTTCTCGGAGAGGAAAACTGCCATCTATCGGTCGAAATTCGAAATAACATTTTTAATGTATATTTCATTTTCCCATGGACCATATAACTTATATTCCAAGTTTCGTCGATATCTGTCAACCAGTGCGGACTCTATGTAGGTCTAACCAGAGTAACCTTAATTATAACCACCCTGTATTTCTGTAAATATTCGAAATAAAGTCTAAAAGTGTCCGTTGATATTTGGACATATAGTGTATTTCTGAGACCTATTCAATCTTTCTTGGTTTCTGAATTATTTGTATAAAAATATTCACCAAAAACCTCGAATAATGAAACAATTTTATCAGCCGTTTAAAAAAAAATATTATTTTTTATCTTATTCCTAATAAACGAATAGGGTAAAGTATATAATGAAAAAGTTTTCAAACAGAATTGTTCATTATAATTTATTAAGCAACCCGAAGAACGTGTGCTTTGTAATAGTGTTACTTTGGTTTTTATTTTATTTACCTAAATAGAAAAAAAAGAAATTCTTAGGGTTAATTATAATAAGTTCCGAGTACGGCAGAAATATTTTTCTTTTTCTTATTTTAATGAAGGAAGAAATGTAGATTATTTTTTTACTTATAATATTTTTGCACGAGTCTTTTGGTAAATTCGAATTTTAATGAACTGTATGTTTTTCTGGGGAGAATACTTTAGTGATCCTTAATAAATTTAAATTGGCACAACTAGAAAAACAAATAAACACATTAATTTGAGTCGAATTTGAGTTGATAATCTCTAATTAAATAATACTTACTATAACGATATATTTCTCTAACGCCTGATCTTAAATTTTTCCATAAAAATTCAGGAGCGACTCCGCCCGACTTTCCGAGATATGATGCACGTGTCTAGAAAGTATATATATATATATATATATATATATATATATATATATATATATATATATAAATGAAGACAGACATAAATATACATATATATACAGGGCTGTTTAATAGCCTCTATTTGTTAACCAGTCGAAAATCCTTCAAGTGCATACGAGGGGGACTTCGATCAGAGAATTATTGTCCAATCCGCACCTTCCATCAGTGCAGTGCCCTTGCCTAGTGAAAGGTGAACAAATTACTCTGGTGAAAGGTGAACAAAAGGGATTCCTCTAACACGTTTGGACATCGTGGAGGAACTTGGCCAACTCCCCCTTTATTTTACCATAAATTTACAAAGCAAATCATGGCCCTCAATGGCCTGCATGTTCCTTGTTAAGGCAGTGATCAGAAAGATATTTACACAGCAGGTGGTAAGAAGTACCAGGCTCAGCTTGTCTACCATATATTAATGACCCTGGCTACGTGTAATAGGCGATCCCTATCTTCGGAATGTATTTTACAGGAACTTTAAGAAGAATTAGGAACAATGAACTGGGACATAACATAGGATTTTGTGAAATACGAAGAAAAGGTGAAGAGGAAATTGAAATTGGACCCGTAGGGGAAAGTAGGGTAATGGAGCTCAGCGGGCAACATCAAATATAACGTCATAAAATCTAGCATTGCGATGAAGGGTAATGGCGCTCACGTGCAAATCCTAGAAATCGCAATTAGAAAATACAAAGAAAAATGGATCAAAGAAGTCAAACGTTACATCAACGAAACATAAGGTTTCAAAAAAGAAGTTATATGACAGCACCTCAGAGGAAGACACTGGTGAGTCGTAGCTCTGTGATGATGATGATGACCCAGATGATTTGCTCCTAATAGGACATGATACGGAGACAGAAATCTACTGCTTTTTCGGAGAATTCGGGAGAGATAACCAAACATGGTTTCGCTGCACAATATGTGGGAAGTGGCCGCATAAAGCCTGCAGTGGTTTGAACAGTCCACACAAATACATATGTGACTTTTGTTATAATTACATGTTCTATCCAAATTTTGAGCGCAATTACCCTACCATATAGGGTAGGGGTGCCCCACTTTTTACGAGAAGGCCCATTTACGAAAGTGTCTGGGTTGTCGACGGCCACATCAGTAACACAAACAGAATTCTATTTCGGGAAGGGGATTTGTGGCCTATAATCAGGTAAAAAATATGTTTTCAAAGAGGGAGGGGAGTTTAACCCTCTAGGTTCCCCTACCCAGTCAACATATCCAATTCAGTTGGTAAGGATATATGAAGCAGAAAAACTGTCATTATACCATCTAATTTTAATATACGAAAAACTTTCGTAGAAAAAAGAAAAGGGAAGTAGTAAAGAATCTTTAAATTACCTAAACTATCTAATTGGAAGAATACGAAACAACGAATACGAGCATTATAAAAAGGTGGTGAAATATGCAAACTTAGTGGCAGACCATGAAGAGGAAAAGTAATAAATGCAAGTAATAGACGCCTATTCAAGCGGGAATTATAAAATAAAAAGAACGTATAAAATCACAAAAAAATGATAGAAGAATATGAAAAAGGAACAATGTACGGAGATAGTTTAAAGAAAGTAATTCAGTTAGAACATCAATTAGAAGATTGGGAAGAAGAATGTCATGAACTAAAGGGAAAACTAGAAAAAGAATTTGTTTTAGTTAGAGAGAAATATAAAAGAGAAAAAGAATACTTGAATACTATAACAGAAGTTCAAAAGGAATTAAAAGAAAAAAATAAAACAATCTTAGAAATAAAATCTAAACAGCAGGTATACGGTAAAAAGGAGCATGGTAAAGAAACACAAATAATAGATAAGCCAACAAATTGGAGAAAAAAACCAAACTGCTAACATCTCAACTAAAAGAAGCATAGGAGGAGAAAAAAGAGATGGAAGCAAAAATTCAGGTGCAAGAAGATGAATTAAGAGTTTGAAAGGGAAAAAAATAAAGGAATACATACAAAAAGAGAAAAATATAAAAGACACTGAAAAAGAAAATATGTATATTAAAATTGAACTTGGTAAACTTAAGAACAAAATATAAGCATAAAACAGTTATTAAACGAGGTAAAGGAAATAAATGGCCAAACACAAGAACAAATTAAAAAGCTAAAAGTGTTGTTAGAGGCAAAAAACAAAGAAATCACAAATAAAGCAATAAAAATAGAAAATCTGCAAAAAGAATTTAAAAAAAAGAAAAAAGATAAATCTGTCTTGAATTTAACTAGTAAAATAATACATGTAAATATGAACTGTGATTTGGTGGAAAAGTTAGTGAAGATGCAGGAAAAGGAAATTAAACTAAAAGAAAAGGTCTAGAGGAAGTGTTACAAATCCAGATCAAACAAACTTGGAAAGGGGAGGAAGAGATTAAGGAAAGAAATGGAGTAATAGAGGAATTACAAAGAAAAAGTATACTAATGAAAAGGAAATAAATTCACTATTTGGAAACTAACACAAAGCAATTTACATTAAATTAACTCCAACACTTACTCAATCACGCATTGGAAGAAGATAAAATTATCCCACTATTAAGCTGTAAACGTTAAAGGAAAAATAATCAACTAATTATAAAATCTGAAACGGATGATAATACAGAACTTTTATTGAAGAAAATCGAAAAAATAGGAAAGATACAAGAAAAGACAGATATAACCTTCGAATTAACGGATCTTAAGACAATTATTGTCCTGGGTATTCCAAGAAGCACACTTCCAGGAAAACTTATCAAATATTTCATCGATCTCCGATCCAAATATTGTGACCAAAAGAACTTTACAAAATGAAAAATCCTACAATTACCATCTAGGTCTGGAAGCAGAAAGTGCAGCAACAAAATCCATTTTATCCCAGAAAAGTCTACTAATCAGATTTAATAAATGAAAAATAAGTCCCTACCGTTCAATAATCAGATGCAGCACATGCCAACTATATAGTCACTCTCAGGCCAACTGTAGGAGAAAACCAATGTGCGCATTATGCTCAAATGGCCATGTGACCTCGTTGTGTCCAGTGAGGAATGACCCATTAAGGCACTGCTGTACCAACTGTTTATACTCACCAAATTATTTCCAACATACCGCAGATTCAAGAAGTTGTCCAGCATATCAAATCCATCTAAAAAACAGAAACCTTCCAAGAACGTTTTAACAAAATGTTTATATTTAATAAATCTCCATATTATAACTTTAACACAAAATTTCAAATTTTACTGGGCTCTAAAATTGAATCTAATGGGACAACGTAAATATCTATATTCCCATTATAAATTTGTAAATAGTACTTAAATGTTATGTTTGTCATGTGTAGTTCCTCTGTTTTTCTTATTACTTTTACTTATTATAGTTAATTCTCTTAAATGTCCTTAGCATTCTTAACTTAAATTTTATCTTTGTTACTTATTTAATTTATGTGTGTTTAACAACTCTTATATAAACCTGTAAATAGTAAACTTTCCACAATTGTTAAATATTGTATTTTTTTTTTTAATAAACTAGCAACGCGGGAACTTGAATCCTATGCCAATGGTGGGTTATCCCGCGCTGTAGAAACTGCTTATATAACAGATATAGGACAGATATAGGAAGGATTATTTTCAAGAAGTGATAATATTCTTTGACTTTATTCGGGAGAATATATATATTTTTTAATAAAAGTTCTAAAAACCAGACATAGTCATAAAAGTGGAAAGTGCCGAAAAAAATATAATGAACGAAGCCGATCTATGAAATTTCATATTTTTCCGCACCTGATCAACGAAATTCGCAATTTTTCAGCCCCCGATCAACAGAATTTGAGATTTTTCCTCACCTGATCGACAAAATTCGCGATATTTTCGTGCCCAACTCACGGAATTCGCGATTTTTCAGAGTTTGATCAGAAAAACTCGCACTCTTTCCACGCCAATTCAACGAAATTTGCATTTTTTTCCGCTCATGCCCGACGAAATTCTCTATTTTTTCACACCCGATCAACGAACTTCGCGATCCTTAACTGACTTTGACAAAATTTGCAATTTTTTCACGCAGCAAATTGAGAAAAATCGCAATTTTTTCTCACGATAAATTGACGAAATTCACGATTGTTCCGCTATCGAGTAATTTTTCAAACGTTCTGCGCATTATCGAAAAAATTCGCGATATTTCCGTGCACGATCAACGAAATTTGCAATTTTTCCGCGCCTGATCGAAAAAATGTGTGATTTGTTTCGTGCCCAACCCAGTAGATTTGCGAATTTTTCGTATCCGAGAAAGGAAATTTCCGATTTTTTCGTGCTCTACCAAGGAAATTCGCGAATTTTCCGAACCCAATCGACAAAACTCGCGATTTTTCCGCGTCTGATTGGCTAAATTTGCGATTTTTCCGCGTCCGACCGACGAAATTCCCGATTTTTTTCTTGCGATAAACAGACGAAAAAGGCGATTTTTCAGAAGCCGATCTACAGAATTTGCAAATTTTCTGAGCATCATAAACAAAACTAACGATTTTTCCGCTCTCGATCAAAGAAATTTGCAATTTTTCCGCATCTGATCGACAGAATTCGCTATTTGTCCGCAGCCGATCGACGAAATTTGCGATTCTTAACAAAAATTTTCAAATTTCCCGTGACAAATTGTCGATTTTCACGATTTGTTCCTGCGACCTGCGATGGACAAAAATTGCAATTTTTTTCCGTTATAAATTGACGAAATTGGCGGGCTATACGTTAACCCATTGCGGGCCACAGGTTGTACATCCCTAATGTAGGGCATTACCGTTCAATCCAGGGTATAATTAAGTAAAACAATAAAAAAAGTTCCTAAAGCTTTTATGCAAATTATTTGATTGCAAACTCTTCTTTATACTTTGGTGTTATATTTTGTTAATAAAATTATAATTTTTTGTACAAATTTAACTAGCTATTCATGTTTTAACTTAAGTGAGCGGCATTACCCTACTTTCCCCTTTTGGACTATAGAGGTACAGAAGACGGGAAAACAAATAGCATAGTATTTCTGATTCATAAAAAATGGGAGAATTACATAATATAATACGATGGTATATCAGATAGAGTTGCAAGATTAGTTATACAAGTGTCAAAAAGATACACGCTGCAACTTATCCGACTTTATGAACCAACAAAAAACTTACGGGTGAAGAAATTGATGATTTCTATGAAGAAGTAAGTTCAATGTATCAAAAGGATAAATTCTACAAAAAATTAGAAATGTTAGCCTGGAATGCTAGAATTTGGGAATAAGGAAAGTCAGTTCTCAATAGGAAATAATGGGTATGGGATGCGTAATGAAAGAGAAAACAAATTGATTTAGTTTGCATAATGCTAACAGATGTATATCATAAATTCAATTGTCAAAAAAGCCGCAATGAAAATGAACATGACGTAGTGCAAATAGCTCAATAAGATAAGCAAATAGTTCAACAAAATTTATCTTATTCATGATTGCAGAGTTCTCGTTATTTTAATAAATGAAACGATCACAGGTTGGTTAGAAACAAATTGCTCTTAAATAATAAACTGGAATGAATGAAGCTTTTACAACACTGAGAGAAATCTGTCGATTTTATAAATCTCCAGAAACATAAAGAAGAATTTAATTTGGAACTTAATAACCTTTTTCAAGTACTTGAATGAATTTTAGAAAAACAGCAAGGTGTTACATTAGTTAATATAAAGCAGCTACAAGAAATTACAAGTTAGTAAAGCAGACAATGAAAATTATAGACGAAACAAGAAAAATAAAGAAAAAATGCAGATAATTTATTATAAAGAAAAAGATCTCAAATCAAGAGTTAACTATGACGAATTATGTAAAATGGAAAGAAAATGTGTTACAGATAATATTAGAAAATTCAACTGTGACCTCGTCAAGAAAGTTCTAGAAGACGACAAAAGTTTAAAATCATAGCTATGCGCAAAATGTATGTTGGAAGAAAAAGTATTTTTTGCACTGAAGAGGGAAGATGGATCTACCACGAAAATCAATAATAAAATAGTATATAATGTCGAAGAATTCTATAACAATCTATATAAATGTAAAAATCAAAGAGAAATCAACCTACGTGATCCAAGAGAAAATATAACAGGAAAGGAAGAAATAATCCCCGTGAAGACAGATGAAGTTTTGCTCCATTAGATGTATTGAAATAGGCAAATGGCCTGGAGAAGATAGAATTACAATTGACCTTATCAATGAAGCAGGAGAAGAATTTCCAAAAATACTAGTCTTACTGTTTTTCTGAATGTCTAGAAAAGACAGATGTATAAGAAGACTGAAATAAATCCATTATGGAGCTACTTTAGAAGAACGGGGAGAAGGAAAACTTTAAAACCTACAGTCCGATCAGCTTACAGTCAATGACTTATAAAAATTTCGCTAAAGTTTTAGCAAGCCTTGAATTAGTTCTAGACTCAGACCTAGACCCAGCCTAGAGAACAACAAGGGTTCCGAAGTGAATTTATCAGATAATATTAAAACAGCAAGGGAACTCATAGAAAACATAAAGAAACTAATTATAACTTTCTGCCTTGCCTCGATTGATTTTGAAAAAGCATTTCATGCAGTTTACACATCAGCAGTAGTAGAATAGTCAGTAGTAGTGGAAGACGTCGGTATAGACAAATTTTACATCAATATCAGAAGAAAATTTATAAAAAAGCAATAACAACCATCAGTTTGGACAAAGGGAAAGCGAAGATCAGGCTTGGAAGAGGTGTAAGACAAGAAGACTTCTTTTGTTTCTAAGCTTTTTACTGCTATCTTACAAAATATTTAAAAGAAGCTTAATTGGTAAAACAATAGAATTAGATTATATGGGGAACATTTAAGCTATTATCTTAGCTGAGAAATTTTAATTTTCTTTAATAATCGAATCGGAAAATATGCTAAAAGATTTGACAGAAGCTAGAATTAACGTAGAATTAAAAATAAATTTGGAAAAGACTAAGGTGATGTTCAATTCATCTGCACCAAAAAAAAAAAAAAAAGAAAATTGTCTACAACAACACTGGAAAAAGGAATGGATGCAGTGCTTTTCGGAAAAACAATATTATTCTGAATAGTAACTGGCCTGTTTGTTTGAAAAGAAAGGTGTGTAATAAATGTGTTTTACGAGCTCTAACTTATGGAGTGGGAACATGTATGCTAACTAAACTGATGGTACAAAGATTTCAAACGGCACAGAGAATTATAGAAATATGTACGCTAAGCATAAATAGAAGAAACAGTAAGAGAATAACCTGGATAAGAAGTCAAAAGAATTTTTTTAACATCATCGAGAAAATTAAACGGCTAAAATGGAAATGGGCATGTTGCAAGAAGACCAGACAATAGTTTGAGTGCAAACAACCTACATTGATATTTCAGATATGTAAAATGACCAAGAAGACGGCCTAAATAAGGCGAAGTGAATAAATCAGAAAAGTGGCTGGTGTTAATAGGATTACTAAAGCACTAGACAGGAAACAAATAAAAAATCTGGGGGAGATTTACATCCAGCAGTGGATTGAAAACGTATGGTGCTGATGATGATTATATACATGCATAAATATATATTTGCAGGAATTGTACAGAAAATAATGAGTTCTGTTTGTTTCTAACGAGAGTGTATGTCGCAGCGCTCAGGATGCAAGCGGGTTCGATGCAGGCGGAAGTCAGCTTCAACACCCGCCGAGAATCAGTCACCTATGACCTTCCGTTCCATTCGTGTCGTGGATTTAATGGAACTAGTTCGGTTGAAGTTTAAAAAATGTAACATTCTATTGAACAGCGCTAAGCCATTAACTTCTGCGTGTACCTCGGCAAATCGGGTATGGAGATGTTTGCCAAGATCCAGAACGTGTTCGAGAGTTAAAGCCTATCAAAAACTGCTGTTTTGAGAAATTGGAAGGCCAAAGTCGTGCTCATTGTCTTCATTCACCCTTAGGGTGTGGCGCACCACGAATTTGTACCTTAAGACAGACCGTCACGGATGCTTTCTACTTGGAAGAGCTAGAAGGTTTGAAGAGAAGGGTAAATCGATTGAGGTCAGGCATTGTCGACAATTGGAAACTTCAACCTCACGATGCAACAAGTTACACCTCCATCAATGTCAAAGACTACCTGGACGCTTCATTACCCCCTTTCCGATCTGTTCCCGCGAGTAAAGACTGCACTCAAAGGACACTGTCATGAGACCGCAGCAGAGGTCAAAGCGGCTTCGACGCACTGAATTGTGGTCGTTCCGGAAAGGACACTGTCATGAGACCGCAGCAGAGGTCAAAGCGGCATTGACGCATTGAATTGCGTACGTTCTGGAAAGGACTTCCAGGGGCCCTTTTAAGCGTGGACATCTCGCTGGCAGAAGTGTCAACTCACACACACATCTATATATATATATACACACTTTGCTCTATTTCCATTTGGAACCTTTGCACGAGTAATATTTAACGCTTGCAATATACATTACTTGTTATTCTGCCGCATTTTCTTGGTGATTTTCGTGGTGTAATTGGTTGCAAAATGTTTTAAAAATGGGTTAAATATCTAATCTGTAAGCTGATTTAAATAAAAATCTATAATGATCTTGTGACAGTGCTTTATAGCATATTCGACAAATGGGAGCTCAAACAGGAGTAGAGTATTGGGTGCTTTTGTGTTCACGAACGTGAACACACACAAATTATCATTAGAATACTTTCTTTATACCATGTGTCACACTTATGCTATGTGTTTGGAATGTAAGAAGAGATGCTAACAATTTCACTTTAATGTCTCTTTATTCTATTTGTATTATTGAAATAAAATGTGAATTTCATACTGTATACATATATATATATTTCATAGACTAAAGTGTCAAAAAGATACACGCCACAACTTATCTAACTTTATGAACCAACAAAAAACTTACTGATGAAGAAGTTGATGATTTCTATGAAGACTAAAACCAAAATTCACAGAAATAAATAAAAATTACAAAAGTTACAAAAATTAAAGTAGAACCAAAAATTACACCAAAATTGCGCATTACAAAATTTTATCTTGTATTTTTAATGTATTTGGCAATTTAAATTTATGTTTGTGTTTTTAATTAAAATAACTGAAAGGTGAAACACCCCAGTAACTATAACTTAAGTATTCTTTCATGCTCAAATCACTATTACAATGCTTTAAATCAATTTTATATGCATCTTTGTTTTCTAAAATATAGTACACTGTTAAAAATTTGCAGCATTCTGTTCAGTCATTTGACAGTTTTTATCGAAAAAGGTTACACAACCGTAATTTAACACTATTCTGACCATATTATTGGCCATTTTATGGTCAGAATAAAGTTAAAATACGTTTATGAAACAGTTTTTTTTTTTTTTTTTTTAAACGGTCGAATGACTGGACAGAATGGTGCAAATTTTTAACAGTGTAAAGGTACATTAAAAAAATATTGTTGGCAAAAGTTTTAAAAATTATACTTTTTATTATTTAAAATTATTATTTTTTCATAAATATGCTCAATAACACCAGTAATGACACCATCCTTATTTTGAAAAACCAATAGCTGACGCATAATTTATAACAGTGAAAACAAATAAATTTCCACTAGATGACATTACTTATCAGAATTTTACAAGAAAATTCTTATTTGGATTAAATTTTTACTGAAGTATCAGTTATTGATTAGGTGTCAATAGTTGAGGGATTCACCCTATATGTTTTACTTCCAGAGCTTAGGTGATGCTTGAGATCTTTGCTTATTTAAATGGCATATTTTATCTAAAATGTAGCTTGCGTCCAAGTAACCCAAACACCACGGAGAGGGGAGCTCAAAAAAGATTAAATTGCGGCTTAAAATTGACCGAATATTTTGAAAACGTATCACAAAATTAGCAAAATTTAGGGAATCAGCCCATAAAATTTATTTAAGCTATGGTTTGGGAAGAACTGTAGAAACAGTTTTAGTTTTGAATTAAAGTAAACCTCATGTTATGGAAACTATTATATGAAACTCAATAAAAAATACTAAATTTTAAATAAAACAACACGTTCCATCCTAACTTTATATAAATATTTTTATAATTCCTTTTGCTTCATATTCTGCCATCTACCATAACATAATAGAATTTAATTTGCATTACGAACTTATATATGTCTTACGATTTATTTTTTTCAGCTATACCTTCTAATATAGAACACCTCTGACCACCCCTTTCGAGCGCGAATTGTTTATAAATTTGATCGGAAAATTAGAGGTATGATTATAATACTAAACTTTGCTATAAATTCACCAAAGTCAAGGTTTACTAAGGTTTAACGAATATGTTATTTACTAAAATCTAACTAATACAATTATTATATGTAACAATAGGCCAATGAAGCCGTTTTTGAAGACGTTTGGAAAATCACGCATTATAACAGGATAAAACGGACATAACTACATTGTAGTATATCTTATGTTTTATCAAAAGTTATTCGTTTGAGAAAGAACCACTCCTTTTAAATGAATAAACGGTCAAGTGCGAGTATCATTAAAAAAAAAAAAAAAAAAAAAAAAAAAAATCAGAGAAAGACGCTGTTCGGATAAATGGATGTTCGGTTAAAAAAATGTTTTTTGAGAGAAATATTCTGTTCGGATAATTGGAAGTTCCGTTAATTGGAGTTCCGATAATCGGCGCTCTACTGTAATAAGATTTCGTTAAAAAAACTATAGAATGTAGGATTGGATATACACTATAGCTGTGTAAACTAGAAAATTATTTGTGCATATATAACGTTATCATATTAGGGGGCAGGGGATCTGGCACTTGTTTTCGTAAGATATCTCTAGTGGGAGCGAGGGGGTTTGCTTTTTAATTTCGTTATAACATTTGATTCAACAAAACTTTTTCTTTACATACAAATAGTCTGTTACATTTATTATTTTTTTTATATATTTTTATGAAAATACAAAGCTATTAAATGTTTATAAAATAATTTAATTCCAAAATTTTTAATATACCAACGGCTGGCATTCCTGTTCTTCTGCCATATGCGAATATAATCCGTTGTCAGAGAAATCTGGAACATAATATGTAGGAAATAATGCTTTCGTTTACCAGTAAAGAAAGACAAAAAATGTTGTCCTCTGTTTTATTTACAGGGCTGCCACTGGCGACTATTTTTATATTCCGTTCGCAACTTTATTAAAGAAAAAGACATATTTTGTATAGTATATTTCTCTTGCAAATGTTCTCGAACAATATGTCAGTAATTTTATTTTTGAAAAAGTGGTGGGAGGTTGAATTAAAACTTTAGTTGCCTGTGGCAGCCTTGTATTAATAAGTTCCGCTTTTAACCTCCCGGTCAGAAGACAATATTGCATTTGAATACATTATGTAAAAATATGCTATTTTTAAATACGTTAAAATAGAAACTAAATCTTTTAGATGTTATTTGATATAATTTTTTTCATTTATTGATATTTTATTGATTTCTTTAATCCGTAAGGTGTGCAACTAGTAAATGTATAATCATATGTGTATATCACTGTAAGCGTATAAAGCGAAAAATAAAGAATCTAAAAAAAAATAGACATTGATAAACGATGTCAGCAACAAATAAATATATATTCATATGTGTATATCACTGTAAGAGTATAAAAATAAATAAAAAGAATCTAAAAATAAAATATATTTGGACATTGATAACGATATCATCGGATGGCGTGGTGACGAATGATAACGTATCATATCGTACGACCTTGGGAGGGGTCCAAAATTAGCAAAATATTCATAACGTTATATATATATGTAATAGCCCCAACCTATGAATGGTTATCCCATAAATGTTTAAAGAGATATGAAGCCTAAATAATATCAAATATTGCTATTCTGTGTAACTCTTTGCTAATCTTATCATAATCTGTTTTTTTATGAACTTAATTCGGTACTGACAAAAAAAAGTAGTGCATATTTAAATTTCATTTGGTATTTCATACAACTAAAATTAGCATGGTAATAATAATTTCTTTTTACAGTGTATCTAAAATGAAACCCCTGTTCAAAGTTTGAACTTGGCATTGTGCTAAGCACGCTTCGAAAGGAGGTCGTAAAGTTGCAACGCTGCCGTGTCCGTGCTGCGTTATACCAGATAGGCTTTTAATTATTTTTTAAAGACACAGAAGGCCTATTGAGAGATCCACTCAATGGAATGTAGTCGCAAATCCCATAGTATTTAAGTGATTAATTCTAATTAAATTAGTCTGTTTTTAAGAATTTGACGCTTATTACTTTTATACTGCTACTGGGCACAAATCTATCATAAAACTTTGTTGTCTAGGCTTTAAAAGTTGATGGTACATAGAGTACGCCGCCCCTGTCATTATGTATGTCCAAACCGTCCGTAACTTTAAGGGTCAATATCTCGGCTAATTACCGACGATTTTTTGAAAAATCATTATCAACAGTGCTTTTATACTTCTGCTACGATAGGTACCTTCACCGTTCCACAACACGTTAGCTGAAAGCCCACATATCAAAATTTGTCTGTAACGGAAAAATGCGCTTTTCTCAAAAACTATGTGGCCTAGGGTAATCGCTATAATTTTCCTGCAAGTTTTAAATTACCGACTACTCCCTCTAATTTTTTTCATAATGTTAGTTTCAATAGATTTGGGAATAGATGGGGGGAACGTATTTCCTCACTACATTTTCGACGATATCTCTGAAAATAAAATACCTAAAATTAAAAGAAATGTATTTTTGAGTTCAACATTGCGAAATCTTTCACACGATATCCCCCCCCCTCCCCCCGATATGCGAAGAAAAGATTTGCTTTTTCAAGTAACTTAATTAGCCCCTCTAAATTTTTCCGAAATATATTCGTGAATGTTTAATAATCTGTAAATATGTGGGTCAATAGTCTTTATTACTTTCCCGAATTTGAACTTTCCACGTTCCATAGTTTACGAGTAAAATGTCTGTGACAGACAGATAGACACAGGAGTTATCTTATTATTTTTCCGTTTTCACTTTTTAAGTACGGAACCCTAAAAATGTGAAACATATGTTTGAAATGTAAAAAAACATTAAATTTTTTATTTTTCTTCTTATTATTAAAATTATTGTTATTATTATTGTTATTATTATTATTATTATTATTAAAAACAGTATTATTATTATTAAACTTATTGTTATTGTTAAAATTATTATTATTAATGCCTGAAACCTAAATTAAATCATATATAATGTATAGCTATATAACATTATTACTATATGCAGATAATAGTAAAAAATAGTTGATAAGACAAAGTATTACTCAAAAGAAGACATATACTGTTAATAAAACGTCAGAATCGAACAACTGAAGGGACAAAATATGTGATGCAATTAATGTCCTTTATTATAAATATATTTTTTGTAAATCTACATAAGATCATCATAAAATTTAAAATCCTATTTACATTTATTTGTTTGATGACTCTGAGTAAAGAAATGAAAAACTTGCATAAAAACAAAAAGTTAAAATAATTCGTATTTGGAAAAGAACTGTATTTTTATACATAAATAAAGAGATATTTCTTATTTATTTTTAAGAACCAAAGCAAAAGTATTTGAATTGAATTGGTTCACAGGGTAAAAAAAAAGTAGTATGAAAAACTTCTTTTTAGTTGCAGAGGAACTAAGCAAATAAAATATAGAAAATAAAACTAAAAATAAATATCAAAACCACGTCTAAACAAAGGATTAATAAGGCACTCTGTGATTGTTTTTTAAGGAAAAAGTTTACTGTTTATAAAGAAAATGGTTGGAAAATCTGGGTAAATAAATTAATTTTTTTAAGTAAATTCTTTAAGATAAAAACTTTACTTTTTTAATGGAAAATACTTTTGAAAAAGATAAAAAAAATATGTATTTACTTTGGTTAAAGAGAAACAATAATCGGTTTAAAATTTTACGATTCATACAGTAAAAATAACTTCGTACTTTTTTAAATTATAATTTAGAAAATTGTGCACATCAAAGGGATTCTTTTACTGAAAATGACTTATTAAATTTTATAAATTTATTTTTTCGTCTTCTATAAATTTAAAAAATAAGTGAGTCCTTTAATTGCACCGTGCCGTGAATGGGATCGAATTGTAAAAGCGTCGTGACTAAATGTAAATCTTTCTGTCCACATGTACGTAATGTAATATGAAAAATTATCCGTATACATATCAATGTCAAATTAATGCGTTATGTTTTGTTACATGGAACAATTATTCAAAAATCCATTACTGTGACTTCACCTAAGAGATATAGTCTGATGAAGTGAAGATGTCACGATTTATAGAAAATGAGAATAGAAATCTAATAGGTTCCAAATCACTTTAAAAGTTATGTTGAGAGTGTATTAATTTACGTTTTCAAAAATTAATCCGTAACTGTGTTAGAAAGTTTCACTATATATATATTTTTAACACTCTAAAATATTAGGTTGTATTCATAAAACGGTACACATTTCACAAGAACAAAAGTAATTATAATTAATATATTTTTTAAGTTTTGATTGGGAAATATTAATGATAATACTAGGGGAGGGTATTACACAGTGAGACGAAAATTATTATTACTACGGAAATTATTATTACGAATGGCGACGGTTTTTATTCTTTTGAAAAAAAAAAAGTTGCTACATCTTTAATCTACACTAATACTATACATATTAATGTATAAATGGTTTTAAAAAAGTTATTTATAAAAGCACAGAAGCAGGATAACAGAGTATCGGAAATTGTCTCACCGTGTACCACTTGTGGTACACAGGGAGACAATGTATATATTTTCATAAATCATACATTTTTACATTCTATCAATAATTTTCTGCAGTTTATGATTTTTAATTAATATTTCTATATTTTCAAAATATTAAATATATTATCCTCGGGTGGACAATTTCAGACCTTGTTCTACCTTCATGCAAATTTTCATCCTCATACGTTTAGTAGATTTCCCTAGCCATCGCACGCCCACACACACACACATAAACAGAGAGAGAGAGAGAGAGAGAGAAACCTTGTTTTATTAATAAGTAACTTTTTTTAACATCAGAACAACACGGTAGTTACACAATGAGACGCGTCTCACGGTATACCACAACTGTTTGTCTCACCGTGTACTTTCGTTACGTTGTAACATAATGGTTGCCACAACTGTTGCATCAATTTCATCGCTTTAAAAAGTTTATGTAGTTTTGTCGAAACAGTCTATTATTAGATATAGCTAGGTTTGGTTAAATGAATATATGTGATATTGAAGGAAATAAACTGTAAAATAAACGTTTATATAACTTTAATCACTATAAAATAAAGAATTATTTACTATTTTGTCGGACAAATAACTGAAGTGCCGAAACTATATCCACGTGTTGCATAAGATAAGGTCGTTATGTGTGTGTAAAAGCTTGGAGAAAAAGCTACAACTATATGTGAAAGTGGCTGCTATCTCACTGCGTATCTTGTCTTCCTGTGTACTACTCTCCCCTATATATTTTTTTCCACGAATATTTAGAATTCCAGGCATGGTTTTCGGCGATATTACAGAAAGATACGCTATTAAAAAAAAACCAGACCAAAAAATTGAGATTCTACTGGCAATCGAGACGTCAGTACTATTTCCGTATTTTAACGGAACATTTTCCCTCTAAATTCCAGAAAAACGGAAAATTTTCTGTAATTTATAGGGAAAAATTTCCATAAAAATACGGAAATAGTACTGGTGTCTTGGTTGCCAGTAGAATCACCGTTTTTTTTTTTTTTTTTTTTTTTTTTTTTTTTTTTTTTTTATCATCAGGTGAAAAGAGCTTTCAGTTGAAATTAGAATTTTATTATAACTCGCAATATATATAACAAAATATCAAAGTTCATATTAGATATATTATATACGGACAAAAATATCAGAAAATTAATTTAGAATAAATTTAGAAAATGTTTATGTTATGAGACAAATTCACATAAAAAAAGTATGCAATAAGAAAAAATATCTAGCAATTCATAGATAATCACTGCGAATACAGTTTCATACATTCTTATTATTAAAAGAAAAGTAATAATAATAAAAAAATCATATCTAATTAAAAGAATTTAATTATAAAGAAAATATTTTGTTCTATGAAGACTATATATTTTAGACATATTTGTTGTCAGTTACAAAAAGTATGTCTAATTCAAGAAAAAGGCAAAAGAAAAAAGAAAACCATTTCAGGTCTTTGATAAATAAAAAAATAAATCACGACTAACAATTCTGTTCCAATAAAAATAAATTCATAACAGAATATTATTCAATATTGAATTTCTCAAACTCTTCAAAATGGTGAATTTCTATTTGTTATAATTAGATTTATGTTTAGTCAGATATTCTAGTCATATATTTTAATATTATTAAATAATAAACTATCTAAAGTCAGTTGTTTCTCATAAATAAGGTATTTATTTAATATGTATCTTTAAAATTGCTTTCGATTTGTATAAAGAAATATAATTAACTGTCTTATAAAAAATCGATATATATTGTGGGAAGAAAGATAAATTTGCTTGATGAAAATGCCCCACAGATTTAACACTAGAACGCCCAGCTGGTGTCAATTCGACCCCGATCAAATGAGAAAATGTGGATTCGAACCGGAATTTTTTTCATAAAATTAATTAAATTATAACTGGAGAAAACACTGTTGAATAAATAAGTGAAATAGTTTTAGATAAAAATTGTGGTGTTAAAATGTTTTTACTAAGATTAGGTAAAATTTCCGTACGTTCTAGTGTTAAGAAATAATATAAATCGAAAAGAAAAAAAATATATTTTGACGTAAATGAAAAATAAATGACTTTAGCTAAAAAACATTCCGGTATACGGATATACTAAGTTGAATGAACGACAACCAAATTATCTAAATTTTCAATAAATACCTCACTAGAGAAAATAAATTGAAGAAAGAGATAGTCAAATGTGATTTCCAAAATCTATCAATAAAATGATTTTATGTGTGGCGATAGTTTGAATTTAATAGTCAGAATTTAATATTAGATTGAGGGAATTTCAAAACAGTGTATATTGAAAATTTCAATCAATCTTATAATGTTTAAAACACTTCAGTATTATTTTTTGTTGCAAAGACTATATTTTGAATAACAGATGTACTAAAACTGCAGAAAAATATATTACAGATTAATTAAATAGAAATCTAGGTTTGTGTAAAATGCATACTTTCATCTAACAAACTGGAAAATAAACATTTCTGCATTTATTTTTGTTTTATTTCTTCATTTTTGCATCGAAACTTGGTCTAGAATAGCACATATTCAAACTTCAAGGGAAACAACAACAACAACAAAATACAAAGCACTTTATACCTGCAAAATAAACTACAATATATTCCTGCATATAATGTGCACTTTGATGCGGAAAATTGATTGAAAAAATAGAGGTACGCGTTTATAAAAATAAAAACTATAAAGTAAGAAAAAATTCGTGTTGTCCATATATTTTTAACACATAAAATTTCTAATTTAATAAGCTATATTTTTAAAGAAAAAATAATTTTCGCTATCAGATAACGTTCAGAGAATGTTATTGTAATTTACAAAAATCTTTATTTCGTTTCCTGTTATGCATATGAAGAATAATTATTTGTAAAGAACGTACGCGTTATACAGATAATATAGCTAAACAAAAGAATGGTGCGCGTTATATCTCAGAATAAGTTGTACTTCGTTTTCAAGAATGCACGAGTAGAATTTTTTAATTAAATTTACTTTATTTTAACGTGCAACATGTATTATTTATGTTATTTACGCGGAAACGTAAATTTTTGTCTGAGCATAATCATATTAATAAAAGGTAGCAAATGCATAATTTTAACTAAATTATAATTAAGCCATAGCAATCCACAAAATGTAGTTGTAAAAGAAAAAAAATACTCTGTATTTGTCGGAAATAGAACTTTAAAATGAAAACACTAAAGTGTAAAATTGAAAATTTGAAATAATTATATCCTACATTGTAAACACAATTTCTGTATTTTACAACAAAAGGTGCAGGCACTCCGGCTGCAAGTAAAGTTGCTGCAAAATTTACAAGCTCCTGTCTTTAAGAGCACTGTAAAATTTCTCAAATCTGGGTAAAGTCCTTGCTATTGGTTGCATGGTGCACGTGATAGGAGAATTTTAATTTTAATTCTCTTGTTGCTTGAATTCGATTTCACAGCATTTAACAGTTCTTGAAAAATTACAACATAAAATGCTGGACAAATCACAATATTTTTTTGCTGTCTAAAACAAACCTAAATACAGAAATATATGTATTTATTATTTTTCAAGGAATTTGCGACAAATAAATCTACGGTGTTATTAAATTCTGATTTTAAAATTTATGACAGTCTATTGCGTTAAAATGAAGTTTTATGAAACGAAGAAAAAATTGCTTTCATTAGTTCATTTCATTTTTTTAAAATTACGAAAATAATTTAAATATCAAATTGTAAGACGGATAAAATTAGGAACATCTCTCACTTCATAATTAATTGTCGAAATTACAAGTGGAAATTACCCATTTGCTCGTAGAGAAGGCATAAATTAACAAATACTTTAAAAGTGGTTTTGATTTCCGTGTTAAGAGATAAAATAATTGATTTGGGATGCGTTTATGAAAATCGAAGCACAATCTTAAAACTGCAAAATTTTATCCAGCAGCATGTCAAAAATAAGATTTCAAAATATTGTTTTATATTATTAGAGAAATTGTGGTTGCTACCACATCCTGTGACACTGTATGATAATTTAAAAATATTTAACATCTCGCAATTTTTCTAAATTGTATTGAAATATAAGACAACTTCCATGAATAGTGAGTTAAATATTTCATCCATCAGAAAAAATGCTTAATGAAGACTAAAATTTAGAATAGATCATTTAAACACTAAATGAAGCTGTTTAAGATCCTACACTAGTAACGCGAAAACAGTCGCAAGTAAATATCAGGTGTATGTGAAAGTTAATTTCAAATATCTCGCTAGCAATTTAAATTATTTTCCTTTGCATTGGATATCTAACTGAAATAGTTTTTGCTTTTTCATTTTGGCTGCAGTTTTTGTTTTAGTGAGACTTATTTCGATTTCGGAACCGGGACTGAAAGTGAAAGTACAGTCGTGGAAAAAAAAGTAAACACCCTCTACTAAATCCTCAACAAATTATCACAGAAGAAAGTTACTGGTTCCAAACGATTGGAAATAAAGTCTACTTTTAAATAATGTATACAAAATTTCCTTGGGGGGGGGGGGCATCTACATATTAAAACGAATCAAAATTTCATTTATTTCAATAGCAATACCCAATTTTAACAAGATATCTCAAATCTTCGGTTCAAACTATGCCTAGACACCAAGTTCCAAGTCATTTGAACAATAAGTTTTTGAATTATAAACATTCAAAATTTAGTGCTTCTAATGTTAAATTACATTTTCCTACTTTTATTCATATCTCTTGAAATTATACTCCTAATGTGCTAATTTTTTGTGTAGCAATAATACTATTATACCCAAACATAAATACGTTCAATTTGTAATTTTTATAATTTTATGATATGAATTATGAATTATAAAATTAATATTAAAAAAATTATGAATTGCAACCTACAATTATTTTGATGGATTTAGATTTATTAAGTCCTGCTTTATGGAAATCCAAAATTTCACATTTTACTTCCAAGTAGTTTTCAAGTAAAGCTTAAAAAACGGCAAAATGATGGTTTAAGGGGCCGTCTATGATACAAGTGACTAGATATTAAGAAATTTCTTCTGCTATCCTGTAATCTAGCAGTCTTCAACGACTGCTTGAGTGATGCCTTGATCAAGAAGGAACTCAGTTCAATTTGCATACAACCCCTAAAATACGCTCGTTTTAAAATAATTAATTTCTCGGAAACTTTGCGTGCGAATTGCATAAAATTTGATTATAGGCTAATTGAAGGGTGTAGAGAATTCATAGTTCATTTATGCTGTCAAAATTGTGTACTGCTATTGAAAAAAAAAAAAAAAATTATGGTTCGTTTTAATATCTATATGTCCCCCCCCCCCCCTAAGCAAATTTTATATACATCATTTAAAAGTAGACTTTATTATCAATCGTGTGGTACCAGTAAATTTCTTCTACGATATTTTTTTGCAGAGTTAGTAAGGGGTGTTTACTTTTTTTTTTCCACGACTGTACCTTTCTAAAAATTATGCAGTCAATTCAAATAATTAAAAACAAGACCGGTTAGACTTCAACCCCCGCTATCCTATTTAAAATAAAATAAAATAAAATAAATGCAAACGACAAACTTTAAAATAACGTTCCCAAGGACTCAACATTAGCTCGCGCGTTTCTTCGCATTACTAGTGTAGACCTTTTTGCGAAATCATCTACGCGTGTGCTACCAATTTCTAGAAAAGGGTCTTGTTCTATTTTTCGCAGAAACTTCAATCTGAGCATAAGCCCTATGAGTATATTGGCACTTTATTATAGAGTACTCTAGTTGTTAATACAGGGTGGATTTCTCTAGCAAACATCACTATGCTATTACAAATGAAGTTAGCATAAAACCGCATACACTTTCGAAAAAAAATGATGTGCAAGGTGTTGCATAGATATAGTGTTCCTCAATATTTTAGATGCAAACCCAGAGTATGCAGTGCATATAAGTAAAAGTGTAAATGAATGCTTTTGCTGAATGTGTTTATCAGTTAAAAATGCTCAAAATGCACAAATCCAATATTAGTTCTTTCGAAAAGTTTAATTCCCAGTCGGATTTTGTTTAGAATAGATAAAGAGAAAAAAAACCCCAGAGAAACAGTCAAACAAGAAAAGAAAGAAGCAATGAACTGAAGAGTGAAATTGATATATGAGAAGTAAAATTCAAACAATAATATTCAAGGTAAAATTGTATGTGCTAATTTAAGAAAAAATAAGAGTTAATCTGAAAATGGCAAGAAAACAGATAAATACAAATAACATGTTAAAGACTTCGGCTACACGTATATTTTTTTGTCCTAGTGTGTATGTATTTAATTGATGCTTCGTAAAACTTGAGACCGCAAACATATAGAACATATGAAAACGCGAGTTTCAAAAGTTGCTTATCCAGAAAATCAAAATTTGGAAAATCGCGAAAAACCTCTAACTCCTGCTATTGGTTTTCATTGTAAATATAGATTTTACGATACCTGAAAAACAGGTTAAAGCTGTTTTTTTTTTTTTTTTTTTTTTTTTTTTTTTTTTTTTTTTTTTAAGATTGTAATGTTTTTTCGGTGCAGATTTACCAAAAGAATAGAATGATAAAGGAAACACGGTTTTATTATTATTATTATTATTATTTTTTATAAGGCGAGTTTTGAAATTCATGTCCTCATATAATTTTAAATGTTAACCCTTAAAAGCACAGTAATGCATATCTGCATAACTTTTTATTTAACTCTCACGATCAGTATATTTATATAGAAATATTAATCCCGTAAAAATTACAAAAATATGCGAATAAATAAATTTAATTATCTATCTTACAATATTTGGTGGGTTATCTTTAATATAAAAATAAAAAACACTATTCTAAAAGAATAATTCTTGCATTTAAGGGTTAAGATATACAAAATAAAACTTTATATAAAATAATGTATTTAGATTCATACTTATTAAAATGTTTACTAATTTGCAATATTTTCGTTATGACCGTAGTTTTACTTGTATTGCAGATTTTCAACAAAAGAAAAGGTTGACATATTATACGAAAAATTTATCTCTGATTTTTTTTCATTATTTTTCCTGTATAATAAACCTTACAGAGAATCATATATAATTTTTTCGAAACAAAATAAAAAATCATGTATTTAAGGGTTTAAAAGACCTAGATCTTTATTTGTTTGACGTGAAATTAAGATACTTCGCATAAAAGTGAATTTTATATATGTTTCTAAAAAGATTAACCCTTTAAGCGTCCGGCCTATTTCTTACTTTATATTTAATGATTCATAAAATAATACATATAAAAACTATTTGTATGGGGATTTTTTATGATTACTTTACATATTTAATTATCTTATGCACTGCAAAAAAAGAACATTAATATCAGTTTTGAATTAAATCAGCCCTTGATTTCAAAGATTATGTGACGGAAAAACCCGGTTAGGACGCTGAAAGGGTATCAATTTCTTCTCAAAATTTCCCGCAGGTAATTCCTTTAATCGAACTTAGAGACATTTTTCAAGTATTTTTCCTCAAAATTTTCCTCAAACTTATTAATAATGCCTTAGAGACGTGTAACAATTCATTATTCACAAACATATTATGCTTCTCTGTTCAATAAAGGTTTATATTATAATATTTGGAAAATAGAAAATTCCCCAAAGAAAATCACTTGTTATACGTATAAAAAATGTAGCTTTAGGCTAACGTATTTATTTCCGGACTTTGAGAATTCGCGAAAAATAATTCCTTGACTCATGGATGCTTCAGTACGCACTCAGTTCTGATCCGATAAGTTCCCCCCCTCCTTTTCCCCTCCGGAAATAAGGTGAGAACTTTATCTCCAAAATAATCGTAAAACTGTCACTTTGTAGTTAACTTCTGTGGTTCAACAGAGTTTAGTTAAGGTAAATTTTATTAGCTTTTATTGAAGTTTTCTTGTTGTTAATTTTATACATAATGAACGGAATTTAATTTTCCCGCCACGTAATATTTTAATTTTTAATATTTTAATTAAAGTTTTGAATTAAAAATGTCGGGAAAGTTCTTTTAAAAAATTGGAATACGTTGGCATTCAATTAACAATACATATTACAATTGGGTGTAGTGCTTATGAATTATTTTTTTTTAATTTGGATAAGGCGAGTTTTGAAACTCATGACCTCATGTAATTTTTAAATGTTAAAAAGGGCATTAATCTTTATTTGTTTGACTTAAATTAAGAAACTTCGCATAAAACCGAATCTTATATTTGTTTCTAAATAGATTAAATCAATTTATTCACACAATTTCCCGCAGGTAATCGCTTTAATCGAACTTAGAAACTTTTTCCTCAACATTTTCCTCAAACTTATTAATAATGCCTTAGAGACGTGTAACAATCCATTATTTAGAAACATATTATGCTTCTCTCTTCAATAAAAGCTTACATTGATAATATTTGGAAAATATAAAATACCTCAAAGAAAATCAGTTCTTGTACATATAAAAAATGTAGCTCTAGGCTAACTTACTTAATTTCCGGAGTTGTAGAATTACCGAAAAAGAATTCTTTGACTCATGGATGTTTTGGTACGCGCGCAGTAAGCGTTCTGATCCGATAAGTTCCCTCCTTTTACCCTCCGGAAACAAGGAGACAATTTTATCTCCAAAAGAATCGTAAAACTGCCACTTTGAAGTTCACTTCTGTGGTTAAACAGAGTTTACTTAAATGGAATTTTATTAGATTTTAATGAAGTTTTCTTGTTGTTAATTTTACACATAATGAAAGATATTTAATTTTACCGACAAGTAATCTTTTAATTAGTAATATTTAAATTAATGTTTTGCATTAAAAATGACTGGAAAGTTATTTTAAAAAGTTGAAATATGTTAAGCATTCAAATAACAATCTATTACAATTGGGTGTAGTGCTCATAAATTATATTTAAAAAAAATTGTTAACACTAGAAGCGCCGGAAGCTTTCCTCAAGTTTTATATAAAAAAGTCCTTCCGGCCAGTGCCGGGAGGAAGAGGTAACTTTCATATTCCTTATTTTAAAAAAGCCAACTTATATCATTCAAACACACGAAGCTCAATTTAGTGGAAACCGAATATAGGAGATTCAATACTAATTTTTATCAATATAATGAATGAGAATTTCGCGAAATTAGCTTTATCCAAGCTGCTTTTCTTTAAAGTAACTTATATTTGGCTGCCAAATTCGGCGATTTCTTAAAGTGACTGCAATTTTAAGACAACATGGTGGATGAGGCTAACCAGTGAACTTGGTCGAGACCTTAGTAATTGCTGTGCACATGCTCACTCACATCGGAATCGGTTGATATACACGAGTGCTGTCGCATGTAAATAGTCAGATTTTTCAAAATGTCACCCACAATAGAAATTTATACTGCTATATCTGAGCCATTTTTTAATGTAAAGACAAACAAAAAATGCTTCTGAAACCTTATATCAAGGTCAAATACTTAAGAAAGAAACCTTTTTCAATTTCTAATTTTTTTGCACCTCACTTTAAATATATATATATATTTTTAATTTAATGGCCGCCATTTTGAAACAAGATGGCTGATGAAATTGGCCAGCGAACTTGGTCGAGGTATTGATGTATACTATCCACATGCCTTCTTAGATCGAAATAGGCGAATACGTGTGATATCGCGTGACAAATACAAGATCGTTTCAAAATGTTAGCTATGCTAGAAATTCAAAGTGCTATAATTCAAATATTTTTTAAGATATAAACAAAAGAACAAATTTTCAGAAACAAAAACTGCTCAGGAATCTTTGTATCAAGGCCAAACACATAAAAAAAATCTTTTTCATTTTCCAAATTTTTAATACCTCATTTTAAATTTTAAATTTAATTTATTTTTAAATGACAACCCTTTTGAAACAAGATGGCGAATGAAGCTGGCCAACGAACTCGGTCGAGACATTGGTAAGTACTATGTACAGACCAAGTTAAATCCAAATCGGTTCATAGATACGCCTGTTATCGCGTGACAAAAATCAGGTCGTTTTAAAATGTCAGCCACAATAGAAATTCAAAATGCTATTACTCAGCCATTTTTTTTAGAGATAGACGAAACTAAAACTGTTCCGGAATCTTTGTATTAAGGTCAAACACATACGAAAAAAAAAATTTTCATTTTCCAAATTTTTGATATCTCATTTTAATTTTTAATTTTTTTAAATTTTTTTAAATGGCCGCCATTTTGAAACAAGAAGGCGGATGAAGCAGGCCAACGAACTCTTTAGAGATCTTTGTATGTACTATGAACACACAAAGGTACATCCAAATCGGTTCATAAATACGCCTGTTATTACGTGACAAAAATCAGGACGTTTCAAAATGTAAGCCACGTTATAAATTCAAATTGCTATAACTCATTCATTTCTTAAGATACAGACGAAACAAAAACTGCTTCCGAATCTTTTTATAGAGGTCAAACACATAAGAAGAAAATATTTTTTTCAATTTTCAATTTTTTGGTACCACATTTCAAATTTAAATTTTTCTTAAAAATTTAAATGGCCGCCATTTTTAAACAAGATGGCGGATGAAGCTGGCCAACGAACCCGGTCGAGACATTCTTATGTACTATGTATAAACGAAGTTACATCCAAATCGGTTCATAAATACGCCTTTTATCGCGTGACAAAATTCAGGACGTTTCAAAATGTCAGCCACGATAGAAATGCAAAATGTTGGCCAACGAACTGGGTCGAGACATTGGTATGTACTATGTACGCATCGAATTACATCGAAATCGGTTCATAAATACGCCTTTTATCGCGTGACAAAATTCAGAAGGTTTCAAAATGCCAGCCACGCTAGAAATTCAAAATGCTGCAACTCAGACATTTTTTAAGATATAGACGAAACAAAAACTGTTCCGAAATCTTTGTATAAAAGTCAAATACATGAGAAAAAATATTTTTCCATTTTCATTTATTTGGTATCACATTTCAAATTTTAAATTAAAAAAAATTAAATGGCCGCCATTTTGAAACAAAATGGCGGATGAAGCTGGCCAACGAACTCCGTCGAGACATTGGTATGTACTATGTACGCACCGAATTACATCGAAATCGGTTCATAAATACGCCTTTTATCGCGTGACAAAATTCAGGAGGTTTCAAAATGCCAGCCACGCTAGAAATTCAAAATGCTGCAACTCAGACATTTTTTAAGATATAGACGAAACAAAAACTGCTCCGGAATCTTTGTATAAAGGTCAAATACATAAGAAAAAAAATATTTTTCCATTTTTAATTTTTTAATACCACATTTCAAAATTTAATTTTTTTAAAAACTTTAAATGGCCGCATTTTGAAACAAAACGGCGGATGAAGCTGGCCAACGAACTCGGTCGATACATTGGTATGTACTATGTACACACCGAATTACATCAAAATCGGTTCATAATTACGAGAGTTAGAGTGTGACATAGGTCAGATATATATATATATATATATATATATATATATATGGCGAAGATGTTAACACAACTGTTTTTGGCTCACTCTGCACTTTGATTTAACTGAATTTAGCAAGGGAGATAACATTTCTAATGATTTTCTAGCTCTTGGGGAGGATTTGAAGCTGCAGCCTTCTTGCAGATCAATTTCTTCCCAACTTACTCTCTCCTTTTTGTTTCCTATATCTTTAACAGCTTTTGTTGTCCGGGTGGTTTTCTTCCGAACAGTTTGTCTGTGTCTTTTTCAACATTTTCAACATTATATTTAAAGAGTGTTTAAAAATATCCTCTATTGAAAAATACGCTACAATTAATCAAACGCAAACATTATATATTCAAACAGTGCTGAATTCAGTCCCCTCCCCCGGAGCCTTGAAATAACCACTCCAACCCCAGAATATTTGAGATTTTATGCATTTTAATGGCAAAAAAGTGTAATTCCATCCTCCAGAACTGTAAAAAGACAGCCATCTCAAATATCATCCAAGAGGAAAATGATTGAATTCAACTCTGTAAACCAAATACGGCGTAGGAATAAAAAATTCAAAGAAAATAAAAACAAGATAAAAGAAATTGCAAACAAAATTTATTGCATAAACATGTAAAAATATTTTTATGTTTATATAGGCCTAATCCGTATAAAACATTAATCCAGATAAAAAAAAACTTGCATGGAGATAGTAATCAATTATAAAATGTTAAAAAATATAAAAAAAATAGTGTACAAAGCTTATCGTCCTCAAAATTCATTACTTATTTTTCAAATTTATGTTTGCATATCTGGTCCAATTTAAGCATCTTAAATTGGACCAATTAATGCAACTGCGCCATTTTTAAAAACAGATAATCTCAAGACTAAGAACAAAAACGAAATCAAACAAACCCGCCTGAAAAATATGCGCAATAAACAGATGAATTCATATATGTATATGAACACATAACAACTTACCTTAGTTTTAAAGAATTCTCTTACGTTTAGTAGGGAAAAATTAGATCAAAAGAGCTAACTTTAGTTTTTTAAAAATTGGCTAAAAACAGCACGTCATAAGCGGTTGCTTCTTCTAATCATGAGTGACGTCATTCTAATGAGTTGGATTTCAGCGGTAGATGGCGTCTCTTCCTATAATTAACGGCAGAATGGCAACGGTCCAATTAAAGCTGCGGTCCTAATATGGCTACTCTCCCCTATAAATTTTCCGTGAATATTTTTATTGAGAAATATTCCCACAAAGATTTTCTGGGAAAATAAATAAAGCCGTCCTTTTCTGTATGTATGGGACGTGCCTCGACCACTGGATTGTGTTGTCCTTAGAGTAGAGGAAAAAATATGCAATAAAACTCGACAGATGATAAACGTACTGTTTGAAAATAGGAATTAAAAATTTAAAGTAAAATGAAAAAAAAAACATTCCTAGCATATTCTGATGCAACTAAACTGGTAACCATTTTAACTTAACTTGACATTAATTTTATGTTAAGTTTAAAACAAAAATTACTTTTCGGTTCAAGTTTTTATTTTAGCTGGAAAGTGTGGTGTATTGTGATTAATCTGAGCTTATGATTAGTCTTTTTACCCGACTGCCAAGAAGGGTTGTGTGTTTCACGCATATCTTGGTATGTGGATTTCATTATACCCTCAAAACATCCCGACGGCTGGATGGATTTCAATGAATGAGGTCTCTATCAATTTGACTTAACCGTCTGATGGTCATAGGCTAGGTTCTGTTTTTATAAGTTTGAAATGGCGGCTGTAAAATACAAAATGGCGGTAGAGACGAAAAGTTTTTTTACGCATTTTTTTTTTTTTTATTTTATAGTCAGAAGCTCCGTTTAAATATTACACAACCTGAAAATCGTGTAGGTAGGATCTTTACTGCAACTATAACCTTCACATACATCTATAGGCCTCATCAAAACAGTGTTTTTATATAGGAACTAACAATTAAACACAACTTAAAAGTCATCAATACAAGTAAATAAAAAAAATAGTTAAGTAATATAAACAAGTAAAAATTAAATTTAAAAAATCGAAAAACCCGACTGCGTAAAAAGCGAACTAATTAATTATTTCTCATCAATATGAAACTATTTTTTATATTACTTACCTATTTTTTATTTACTTGTATAGATGACTTTTAAGTTGTGTTTAATTGTTAGTTCCTATCTATAAACACTGTTTTATGAGGCCTATAGATGTCTATGAAGATTAGAGTTGCAGTAAAGTTACAGATCCTAACTACACAACTTCTAGGTTGTGTAATATTTAAACGGAGCTTCTGACTGTAAAAAAGCCAATGAAGCACCGTCATTATTTTGAAAGACCTATCCAATGATATGCCACTCAATAGGGTGGGTAAAAAAAAAAATCATCTCTACAGCCATTTTGTATTTTACTGCCGCTATTTTGAATTTATAAAAACAAAACCTAGCGTATAAACATCGGACGGTTAATCCGAATCGATAGAGTCCTCATTCATTAAAATCCATCCAGCCGTTGGGCGTTTCGAGGGCATAAAAAACCACATACACAGATACGCGTGAAATACATAAACCTTCTTGACAGTCGGGTAAAAATAGTTTCACATTGATGAGAAATAATTACTTAGTTCGTTTTTTACGCAGTCGGGTTTTTTGATTTTTTAAATTTAATTTTTACTTGTTTATCACTTTCCAACAAAGTTGAAAAGTGTTTATGCATTCGGGTGTCTGTCCACACTCTAACTCCCGTAAATATACACGGATTTTCATGCAATTGATAAAATGTATTTAGGGTCACCAAGTCATGTTTGGTATTGTACATGAAGTATGTTGGATTAATAGTTCATTTATAGGGGCACTCAAAAGAATTCCGTTACATTATAGTCAATGGGGAAAAATCGTTTGCAGTGTATTTTAATGAAGTTACGCTATTTGATATGTATTGAAATTGATATAAATCACTGAATTTCACTACACGATGATTGCTATACAATAGGTCAATACAATATATACAGGGCCGATCAAAGAATTCAGATATTTCCGCATTGTAGATGGGATCAGCTGAAATTGAGTTTTCATACGTGTTACCGTTTTCATATGGTTGAATTAGACATAATATTTTAATTTATTAAACGCAGCAGTTTTGTATAATTATTCTGAATGAGTTGGAAAGTGTTTCATAGTCTATGCCTGACGCAAGATTTTTTTCTTTCTTGTTTTTGTTGGTGTTGTAATTTTACTCTGTGCAATCAGTTTCCAAATAAAGTAGCTTTGTCGTTTGATATGTTACATTATTACAGCATACAAATGATCATTCTTAAGTAAATTTTAAAGATTCAAGCTTGGTAATCATTTAATAAACGGTCAAATGCGAGTATTACTCGCGCTCAGAGGGTTCCGTACAATAAATGTTTGAATTATTAATTGTATTATTTAAAAAATCGCTGCGAAAAGAATAAAAAGACTTTGAAAAAACTATACAACGCACAGTGGAGTATTTGACCCGAAATCCTGGTCAAAAATATTTTTCGTTGTAAATATAGTCCGATTGGCTTGAAATTCTTAGATGTTATTGGGTATTACTATGGTATGTTTGGTATTGTAAATGAAGTCTATGGCCTTTGCGGTTCATTTACAGAGACACCCGAAAGAATTCCCTTACATTATGGTCTATGGGGAAAAATCGTTTGCTCTGTATTTTAATGATATCACACTTTTAAACGTGCTGAAATTTATATACATCACTAAGGTGTACTAAGGCACTTGTTGTAGAATATGGTGTGCATAGAATATATCGTTCATTTACAGGAACACACAAAATAATATGACTGAAGAATAAATTTAACTATTGAAGTCTATGACCAATAATTGCTGGAAGTGCGTTTGTAGTTGTGATAGCCGTTTTAAAATAGAACATTTTTTTTTAAATATTACATGGTGTGGATACATTCAATAGATCGTATACATGGCTGCACAAAAGTTCTCAAGTACATTTCCGTTTACTCACGGAAATGGCTGAATGGACATTTTTAACTGTGCTATGTGTTTCACTGAACTAACTTTTATCTTACTATGAAGTATACATACAAATCCATAGCATAGTTTAATATTTTATATCTTAAAAGCTGACAAAGTGTAAGTAAGATTTTAACACTTCACATAATAATAAATATACATTTTATAAATATTTTGACAATTAAGAAAAGAAAGAGTCATCATTTAAGAAGAGCACAAAGAAAAAAGAAGTTAAAATATTAATTTACCAAGTAGATATTTTAAAAATACGAATAAATCACATGTTCATTGTCTTAGCATTACCGAAGGAAGTTTGGAATTTGAGAGACTTGTAACCTTAACTATTTACTGCTTTTAAGAGGAAAGTAATTGCTGAGGGGTTTGTCTTATTCACTAATAATGTTTAATTAAATGTATTTAATTTTACTATATATAAAACTTATTATTTACATTTAATAATGATTATTACATTTAAATTACATTTAATTTATGTTTAATAGTGTTATATTTAATAGTAGGTACAGTAAATTGGAGTCTATATAGTATAGATTGCTAGTTTTTGAATGTATTTATATATTATTCGTTTCAAAATGACTCTTCAGAACTCTTCATCACTCACTTCTTGGCTTTTATCGGGACTACCATCAGACCTTGCTGGAAGAAGAAGTTGTAGGGTCTCACTACAGTATGGCTTGCTCTTTTTAGTTGATAAACGGAGTTATTAGAAAATATGAAGTTGCTTATTTTCACGTACATTATAAAAGGAAATTTTTAATTAAATTTTCTTGGTGCCGCTTTTGAGTTTTGGAATTAAAATTATGTGTCCCTTTTTAAGGACATTGCCCTAGAAGGGGTTTATTCCCTCCTTTCTCTCCTTCTGTTACACACATGAGCCCCAAGAACTAATTATGGAACCATTTTTCAATAAATAAGTATATACAATTTGAAGGCGATCGGATATTTCTATCAAAAGTTATCGAGTTGCGTGCGTATGTACGTACCTACGTACGTACAGCCATAAAGACAGAATATGTAGGTGCAAAAGCTCTCCGGTAATATCCTGTGAGCTAAAAACCTGCAATATGACAGCAAATATATAGTTCTTATCTCTTCAATTCGGTGGCCGCAAAACAAAACATTTAAATAGTCATCCCCCCCCCCCCCCCCCCAAAAAAAAAAGGCAACAATATGCGGAAGATTTTTTTGCAGAAATTGACACTCAAGACTATAACTAAAACGATTATAATTCAAACATGGCTGGGCAAAGCGCGGCACATATTTAAAAAGCTTTCGATATGTATAAATCAGAGCCAAAAACGCTTTAAAAATAACCCTTTTAGACATTTAATGTTTTGTTATTACATTAAAAACGAAACTATTTAAATTAACACATAGTTTAACACTAAGCTCTGATCTTTGTTAAACACGTAAGCCCGGTTTAGTTTCAATTCAACAATTCATTGAGCCACAAAAAAATTATATTTAAACATAACAACAATGCCAAAAAACAACAAAAAAAACACGTCTTCTCAGAAAGAAACTTCCTCTTCAGCTGAGGCCAGGAGCCACCGGATATAACTCAGGCTCCTAAAATAGACATAGATTGATGCACCAATTAGTTAGCTATTAAAAAATATAATTTTTACAATTGTTGGTGAAATTTTAATTTTTGCATTTTTGTCCAGGTTTTTGGGTCAAATACTCCACTGTGCAACGTAGGGTTGGGTACAGATGCATATAATAGAAAAATGCGAATGGGTTTACCATAAAAGTTCAAAGAGATATGCAGGCTAAATAATACCAAATATTACCATTCTATATAACTCTTTTTTTAATCTTATCCGAATCTGTTTATGATTAACTTAATTCGGTAGTGACAATAAAAGTAGTATTTTATTTGGCATTTCATAAAACTAATTCAGCGTATTAATAATCTTTTCTGTTTACAGCGTAGCTAAAACAAAACCCTTGTTAAAATTTTAAACTTGGCATTGTACTAAGCGAGCATCGAAAGAAGGTCGCGAAGTTTCAAGCCCCCCTTGGTCCGTGCCGCGTACTTTCCGATAGGTTTTTACTTAACTTTTAAAGACACGGGAGGTGTATTGAGAGATCCACTCATAGCAAACTAGTCGCGAATCCAATAGTATTTATGTGATTAATTCTAGTAAAAAGATCTTGTACCGCGACGAAAATTAACGAAAAAATTAATTTTTTAATTAGATTTTCTTCAAAACTTTTTTATGTATAAACAGGAAATTTTGACTATTAATTAAACAGATTGTGCTTTGTAATATGCTATCATTAGAAATTAGACTTTTACAGAATTTGTGTATTGTTAACATCAAAATAATTCCTTTCTTTTTTTTTACTTTATAAGTCATAGCGCACATGATATCTTAACAAAGTATGTAGGGATTGTCAGGAATTTTGGTAAAGATACTAAACAAATATGTGTGTTTAAAATGACGTTCTACTTTTACGCCAAAAATATTTCATAAAGCATATATATAAAACAAATTGAAAAAAAAAATAAAAATTTTCCTTTTTTAGAAAATAAAAATAGTCGTAATTAAAAATATTACAATTGTAAATAATGAAAAGTCGATTCTTTTAAGCACACAGATTTGTTTAGTACCTTTCCCAAATTTCATGACAATCCATACATATTTTCTCAAGATATACGCGCAATGACTCATGGAGTAAAAAAAGAGATATTTTGAGTTTCAACAATACACAAATTCTGAAAAGAGCTAAAAAAATTTCTAATGGTAGCATATTACAAAGCACTATCTGTTTAACCAATATCTAAAATTTCATGTTTATACAGAAAAAGGTTTTGTAGATAGACTAATTCAAATTTTGAAGTTTTTCGTTTATTTTCGAAGCATTTAAAAGGTTCAAGACCCCTTAAATTAGTCTGTTTTTAACAATGTGAGGTTTATTGCTTTTATACTGTCACTCGGCATTACACTACACAAATATATCATTAAAAGTTGTTAACTGGGCTTTAAAAGTTGGTGGTATATAGAGTAGACCGCCCCTGTCATTATGTATGTCCAAACCGTCCGTATCTTTAAGGGTTAATATCTCGGCTAATTACCAACGATTATTTTCGAAAAACAGTATCAACAAGGCTTTTATACTTCTGCTGCGATAAGTGCCTCTAGCGCTCCTCAACACCTTTGCTGAATGCTTGCAAATCGAAATTTGTGTGTAGCGTAAAAATGCGCTTTTCTCAAAAACTATCTGACCTAGGGTGATCGCTATAATTTTTCTGCAAGGTTTACGTTAACGTCTACTAACCTCTAATTTATTCATAATTTCAGTTTCAGTAGATTCGGAAATGGATGGGGGGGGGACTTATTTTTCCACTACGTTTTAGACAATATCTCTGAAACTATAATACCTAAAATTAAATGAGATGTATTTTTGAGTTCAGCGTTACGAAAGCTTTCACACGATACCCCACACAATATACAAAGAAAAGATTTTTTTTTCAAGTAACGTAATTAGCCCCTCTACATTTTCCAAAATATATTTGTCAATGTTTAATAATCTGGAAATAGTTGGGTCAATAGTCTTTATTATTTCCCCCAATTTGAACTTTCCACGTTCCATAGCTTACGAGTAAAGTGACTGTGACAGACAGACAGACAGACACAGCAGTGATCTTATAATGGGTCCGTTTTTACTTTTTACGTACGGAACCCTAAAAAGTAATAAAATATCATCAAATTGAGAAATTGTTTTCAAACAAATTTCATTTGAGGTACATAGTTTGCTACTCGATGATGTAAAAATGAAAATTCAGCAATATTTAGAAGAAATGTTTGTACCAGTTTTTGTCAAAGTCCAACGTAGACTGACGACAACATAAAAATCCGCAGTGAACGAAATAGGATTTTATTGCTAATAAGAAAATAAGAGATGTAATTAAAAAATCTTAATCAATAGGGAAAAACATAGAAATAACAAAACTTACTCAGATCTAGGCTTTAGATTGACAGTTATGGGAAAATTGGTTCCATATAACTTGTCAGTATTTACAGTGTTAAAACATTTTAATAATTTTCACTTACACAAAGAAATGTCTTAATATATTTCGTATATTATTTAGAAGCAGAAGTTGCATTTTTATGATTTTTAATCCTTTTGCTTCCCTCAAAATAAAAGGTAACATGATAAATAAAACAAAATGTTTGAAATACAATAATAGAAATAATATTTTTGTAAGATACGGGCTAAAAGTTTAAGCACAAGTATAAATGTCAATTTTTAAGGAATAATAAAAAGTTAGAATAAATAACATTTTTTTATTTCGGGTTTCGCAACTTCATTTGAATAAATGATATCTAAACTAGAAAAAATTTTCATAACTGAAAAAAATATGCAATCTAAAATATATTAAAACAAAACTGTCTCAAAAGTTTTTGCAGAATGGCAAAAACAACTACATTTATCGTTTTTACCAAACTGTTGCATACAAATTATTTTTCCGGGATTTCGGATTAGTTCAAATAAACCTGATTCCATACAAATCATTAGTTTTTGTAGGGTTTCTGCTGGAAAAGAGTTCCGTAGTTCTTCAAGAGAATGAAAATTCTTTCCATTGCTGTAAATCTGATTATGTCCGCCCTTAAAGCTGGCCAATCTATAATTTTAATATTTTTCTGTCAAAAACACAGTTTTGTAGAACGTGATATGTGGATTGAAGGCATTATCTTGCTGAAAGATTCATTCAGCCCCCCCCCCCAAAAAAAAAATGTCACTGAATGGAAGAAAATGTTGGCTTATCGTCTCCTGATATTTTTGTGAATTTTGCCTTCCTTTTAGAAAAGTCAGACAGCCAGTTTATGCCATAGGCTAAATCGTTTTTAACCATTTCCTTTATAGAATTATAATTTCTATGCCCTAGGCGTTTGTGCCAAAGTTCCAAGCAATCTTTAATTTTGCATTCGTGTGCCATGTTTACTATATTCCTATCTATATTTTCTAATAATTCAACTAAAATCCCTTAAACCAAAATCGCGTTACTGCCCAACTGCCTGCTGAATAAAGTCCTTGGTTTCTTTCGTAGATCATGCCAATACGTGTTCCACCCATCAGTGCGTTCCAAGTTCCATATTTTCTCATCACTGAATAAAACAGTAACCGACTTGTCCCCGTTGGAGATGTGTTTTTTGCCCAATTCACTCTTGCATGTTTGCGGTGTAGTTTGAGACACGGTTTATGAACCATTTTCTTTAGTATGATGTAATCGCGTTCTTTAAGAAGTCTATGTACGGTGTCTTTGGACGCCTATACACCGAAATTATTTTTAATTTGCCATATGGGCATATTTTGCCTAACCAACAATCTCCGTATTCTCCGATCCCTCTGAACAGTCGTCATACGTACAGTCTTCCACATCTTTTTTTTACAGTTGCAATTTTCATTTCTAGAGAGTAGGGTAGACCGGATCTAGTTGGCCCGCTTTTTCTTCTAATATTTAAAAAAATATTACAATTCAACATTTTAAATTTCTTTTTATATTACCACTATCAGCGTACTTTCAGGAAGAATTCACAATAGTAAAGTGTGAAAATATTAACTATAAGTATTAGTTTAGAAGCTCAAATTGACACCAAGTCGCTTGGGCCAACCTGCCCCGATTGCGGGCTAAGTTGGCCCACGTCACTTTTTAATGTTCTGATAATGTAGAAGTTTAAGAAATGATCAAAATTTTACCAAATCTTAATTTTTATTTGTTGCGAACTAAAACACAACATAGCCTCCTAAATTAAAATAAAAAATTTAAATAATAAAACTGTGAGTTGTTCAAATTATTAACTTCGACCAAAAATTGCTTTAAAAATTGATTTTATTTTCTCATAAAAAATTCTTTAATACATTACGGAACAGTAATAAATTTTAATAAAGGCATGCTAGGTGTCAATACACCATAAACCTTAGAGTATAGTAATTTAAGAAATCATTCATCCTTAATTAGGTGATTTATTATAAACACCAGATGATTAATAAATTGTATCAAGGCCTCTGTATATCTGTTAAGTGCAATAATTCTTTTCTTTGTTGGCCAAGCCAACAGGGATTTTTCTATAATTATGAAAGTTATAAATGTTTTTGTACAACAGGAGCAGCTGATTTAATACGGGGAGGAGGTAAACAACATTATAACTTCATTTTTTAAAAAGATTGACTGGAATAATCAGGAATTCAATTAATAAAATAACTCTTTACTATTAATTAATAATAAATTAATTAAAATAATTATTAATGTTTATTAAAATAATTCATTGAAACTATCAATATCCCAGTACGCCTGAGCCAAATTCCTACGGGGAATGTTGGCCCGTAAAAAAAAAAAGGAAATTGACCAACTAACCCCGTATCGCCATTTTTTGTCTTTTATGGCTGTAAGGAATTATTCGAAAGTATTTCAATAAAATAAACCTGCCCTGCAATAACTACGAACAATTATTTTTCTGAATTATTATATATCAAAATCTAAAATGTAATCTACAAACAAATAAAAAATGATTATTTATAAGAGAGGAAATTTACTCACCTTTGCAAAATTTTGAAAATTCTCAATAATTCTTTAACGGACGCTCCGACTTCAATGGTTCTGATGTTGGAGGAGGGAAGCGAAGCAACTCATACTTGGCTGGACTGGCAATGCCATCTAACGCAAAGTTTAAAAAATAACGTGACTGGGCCAACATGCCCCTATGGCCAACTAGCCCCGGTCTACCCTACTTAATATATATAGATATGTCGCTTTGATAGATTTAGAATTTTTGCAATTTCAGAAACAGTTTTACTTTGCGATTTCAACTTAAAACCTTTTAAAATCTGACTTTTTGTGAAATATTTACCCTTCGGCATTTTTAAAAAGAGTGGAAATGATTTCTTCACTTTTATCCTTTTATAAAATTGGTATACGACGTCATACAACGTCATTACACCCGTCCAATCCCATGTTTCTAAAAAAATTGCATACAGGGACTTTGAGACGACTTTTGTTCTGGAAATTGTAAATAAAATAAAAAATAATGTAATTTTTATTTTAACCAACGAAACTTGCTTTTTTTATATTAAATGTTGAGTATTTATTGTAAATTAGCTTCATATATTTCCTTCAAAAATTTTTAACTAGATATGCAGAGTGCTTAAACTTTTGAGACGGGCTATATTACTGACAAGGGAACCACTTTTGGTGTTGCTCGCACCTAGCATTGAGACCTTGTGCATTTTAAAGCCCTATATTATGAAGTTTGAGAATCGATAAAATTTTTCTGTTAAAATAATATTTCTTGATTATACAGCAGCATAACTTTCTGAAAATGCACGTTTTGAGACCCCTTATCGGACTATTAACATTGATTTTTTTTTAAAGAGAAGCATTTAAAAATAAAAATTAGTTAATAAAAAGTATAAAATATTGAAAAAAGTTTGAAAATTCCTTCAAAAACCCACGAATTTGATTTTGAAAAATTGCAACTTTATATTCATATTTTTGGCGGGGAAGCAGTTGGCGTTTATTTTAAAAAGTAGAGCTTTCCCGCAACCCTAGCCAAATGTCATAGCTGAATTTGTAATAGCTAAAAATTGCAATGTCCGACCTATTTCGCCACAGTAATTTTTCTAAATTGTGTAAAAATATTAATTTACTTTATGATTACTTACAGCAACATTTTATTTTAAACATTCGAAACTTTATTTCATTCGATTTCAAAAGAAAATAGGTTGCTTATTTTGTATTTCACTAAAAAATAGTTTTCAATGATCTTCGAAGCTTTTATAGAATTATATTTATGACTTATGTATTTATCGTCTGCATGAAAAAAAAATAAAAACCTAATAATTGTTTATTATAAACAAAATCGCAATCTTATATAATCCTACTAATATGTTCTGTACATTATCTCTTTGGATAAAGCGGGCGGAAAAATTGTTGCGCTATATTTGGTGACTTAACTCAATTTTGGCGTGAAATAAACAAATAAATATGTAATAATAAAAATTAAATGTATAAAAAAGTATATAAAATATTATTTTAACAGAGAAACTTTTTCGGTTCTCTTACTTTTATGTATAGGGCTACAAAACGCACCAGGTCTCGATGCTAGGAGCGAGCAACACCAAAAGTGGTTCCCTTGTGAGATTTAAAGATTAAAATATTATAAATCGCATTTTTTTCTTTTAAAAATAAAATATTAAATATGTTTCACTTATTTCAGACTATAAAAATATGAAATTTTCCCAACTATTATTCGGGATTTTAGGGATTTTTCTCTTCTGAAATGTATCACATAATCACCGGATAAAGCAAAATAATTGCAATTTAATCTTTGTATACTAAAGAGTACTAAGACTAACAATATATAAAGTAATAATAGAAGGATTTTCTAAAGGAAATATATTTACGAATTTATAATTCATCAAATTTATCTTCTAAAGAATTTTTTTCTAAAAAATGACACCAAAGTTAACAAATTCCATTATTATGGTAATGTAAGGATTATTGACTTAATGAGATTTTGCAGAGACTTACAGCTATTAAAGAGTGGACGATAAATGCGAGTGCAGAAACTTTATGATTTCCCGTAGTTTATTTTTCAATAGGTATCGTTCGCATAAGTATTTTGTCATTTTAATGGGGTGTTTAAAGAGAGGCGATATATATTAGCGCATTAATAACCACATTATATTTTTCAAAAATTTAAAATATTAAAAGTTTTTTTCACACTCTTTAGTTTCTACTTCTAAAGGAAAAAAGAAAAAAAAAAAAAGATTAATTTACACAGAAATCTGATTGTTAAAACATTAACTAACCTATTCTCATAATATCATCCAATATTTAATTTTAAAGTCAGCTTTGATACTGAATAGCTGTTTTATTTATAGTAATTACTACTGCTTAGCGGGTGAATTACGAGCTATGTTTCTAATTTTTGAGTTAACAAGCCTATTAATTAAAAATGACAAAATTTGAGTATAAGCAAAATTCCGTACTGAAAGTTGTAATATAAGTATCACATTCATCGTTCTTCTTTATTTTAAAAGTTAAGTAATACTTATGGATTACCTCCACTTTACACAGCTTCGTTTAAGTAGTTGCTATAGTTAAAGCCTTGCTAAGGTTTTATCCTTAAATGTCTGATTTTTCAAAAATCAATTTGAACATGTTTTTCGGCTTTCATTTCTCAAATAAGTCATGGGAAAAATACTTTAAAAAATATTTTGTTTTAAGTATGGTTTATGACTAAAAAACAGTTTGTTGCCAATCGGCAATTCTGGTCTTTAATTGAAAAAATAATTTTCAATGATTACATTCTATAAAATTAAACACATGTGAATTTTAAGAACTATGATAAGGATTAAATTTTACTTGTTCATCGAAGAAAATAGGGTATTTCGCAAGCCTTCGAGTAAAATAAAAGCGTATGTACCAACAACTGAAAAAAAAAAAATCTGTCTTTATTCTTAAACGGCACAAGCGCACAAATGCTGCCATGTATATGTTGATAATTGATTTAATAATATTTTCTGTACGTATTTTATTGGCAGGATTAGGAATTAGAGATTCAATATTATTCTAACACTATTTAAGGGTATGTTCCCTAAAGACAGCACATGGTATTTAAGGGTTAATCTGTTACTTTTGAGTAAAATGTGTAATAAGTTTAGAACTCTGAGCGACATTTCGGATTTTTTAAATCTTTTTTCTAGATTATTTTTTCATGCGTACAGTTTTAAAAAAAATTCAAATAACTTTACATTTTTGTGGGGAAAATTTAAAAAGTAGGAGAGTTGCAAACTTGAAACTATGATTTTTAACTACTGATAGCTTACTTACTAACGTAAAAACTCATTTAAATGTTATCCTTAAAGGAAATGTTTTACAAACATGAAACATATTCTAAAAATTTGCCTGTCCAAGTGTACATTCCAAATATAATTCATCCAGTAACATCATTCAGACCTATCATTAACAATTAACTTTGAATTAAATATTTTATTATTTAAAGTTCGAAAGCATCCAGAACAATAAAATTGAACTAGGTTAAATGAAACGTGAAAATAATTAAAATAAAGAAATTTTAAAATTTTAATAACACATGAAAATTTCAAGATACATACATTCTGGACACCTTTTAAATATGTTTAAGCATAAAAATAAAAAACAATTTAATAATAAAAAATCTGCCTTTAAAAAATTCCCCCTTCTCCATTATCATAGAGTCAAGTAGTTTAACGAACAAAAAATCAACCCTTTAACTCCTAAATATGAGTTATGTGGAATTAATCACAAAAAATTCTTTTGAGTTGTTAAGACTTTTTGTGTGATGCCTGCTTTTGTGTTTTTAAGCGTTTCCGAATTGTTTAAAATTTGCAACAAATTGTACAGCTGAGTTGGGCAAATTTACGATCTCAATTATCCGCAATACAATTGAATGTAATGGATTATAGTTACACACATTCAAATGCAGAAATTTTGTCAAATCATGGAATGCGGGTGGTTTCGGCTGCACTGCTACAATAATTTTTTATAGCATGTAATTTTGAATATAATTAATTACATACAATTAAATTGGAAATAATTGAATTCACAAATAAACCCAACTCAGCTGTACAGAATACATCTAACAGTTTTTATAGAAAACAGTTATATAACAATAATTCATCCCAATTATGATCAACAAGAACGCTTCATAATATGGTGAAGCAACCATTATCTATAAAATCTATTGAAAGTAACACAGTTTGCTGCAGATTTTTAAGAGTGTGCGTTAAATGAAAATAATAAGATTAGCGTAAAAGTTTCTGTGTTATATCTGTGATTCGCTATTAAGTGAAAGAATAAGATTAACGCAAAAAAGTCTCTTACGAGTTTCTAAGAGTATTATTAATATTGCTATTATATTTTTTATTATTACTATTATTTGCTCTTTCAAGTCGGCAAAGAAAATGTGATTTCAATTTTGTTTTACAAAACTAAAACAAAAAATAAACTAAATAACTTTAATGTTTAGGGATAGTGCTTGAATAAATTGTCTTTAGCTTAAGACACCAAAAGACCATTTTAAATACCAGAATTTTAATCTTTAAGAAATTGCATTTTGCCGTCCAGAAAGGTTGAAACAATATTAGTTATTGCTTTACATTATATTAGTTATTACGTTAGAGTTTAGTGTGTTTGTTTTGCGTTTCCTAGATTTAGAATCTTAGTGCATGCGAAAAGTGTTTCTGCTTCAAGTGGCTTAGAAACTCTTAAATAATATTTAAGACCATAAAAATATGCTCTTTGGGCTGTCTTTAAATTTTTATAAAAAAATATAAATTAAAAACCCTAACGAATTAATGTAAAATTTACAACAGAAGTTACAAAACAAACTTTTATATGGTTTATCATGAACTGCAAAAAAACATTGTAATGAATAAAAAATAATAACTTGCACTAAAATGCTCACGAATCTCCTCCATTACATAGAAGAAATAAATTATATCTAAATGTGTTGAATGAATAATTCGAAATTCATTCATGGTTTGAAAAATAACAATAATCTATAGAAGTCATGTGCATTTGTTCCTTCAGAATATTGAGATGTATTTTTTATTACTAATCCATCCAACGAAATCTCTTTTCAAATCAATATAAAAAGTTGTACTTTTATTTCTTTCGCGATGCAAGTTATATTATAGACTTGAATGAAATATTTAAATTGTTTCTAAACTAACCGTAATTTACTTTTTACGTTTAACCGTTAGAAATGTTTACTTTTAATTTTACGAGAATTAAAGTGGAATTGCTAATTTCTTTGCAATTTTAATAATATATAACTATTTATAAAGAAATAAAATAGAAGAACCATTCAATTGCAGTACATAAAATTTTTGACGATCTAAAATTTAAAATGTAATATAGCATATTTGAAGATTAATACTGTGTAAGCTTGGTGTTGCTCTATTAGCACAACAAGTCAACGGAATGTCACTATGACGTCACAAAAGTCAAAACAGTTGCATAAAACATACCGCGAACATCAAGAAATATGTGTCCAAAGCATCATTTCCCCCCTAAATGTATCAACGTACAACAAAAATGTAGTACCAAATGTGGATTTAACTTTGCGCCTAGTAAAAAAGCAGGTCCATGTGACGTCACTGCGACGTTATATTTTCTACACAGGGTTAGAGTCACAATGATGACACAAAATGTGGCATTTTTAGGGTTTCGTTCATCTGACGAAACCCTATTCGTCTCACTCCTCTGTCTGTCTGAAACTTTATATGTCGGAGACTTGAAATTTTGGATTCTTATAGCTGAACACCTCACATCAAACGACAAATCATAAAATTTTGAAAAAGTCTTGTATTTAACCCTCAGAGGTCTAACTTGTGTATTTTAAGCAATTTTTCTAACTCAGCCCCTAGATTAGTTGGAGATGTGAAATTTTCCATACTTATAGCAAAACACTTGCGATCACACGAAAAATCATAAAATTTTCAAAAAGTCTTATATTATTTACCCCTCCGGGCTCTAACTTCTGTATTTTTAGCATTTTTATAACCTGCACTCTTTTTACCAGGGGTGCAATTTTCTAACTTTTACCGACACTCTTTTGACCACTCTTTCATTTTTTGCACCATAGCCGTACATATTTTAATTCCAACTTTTACGTCAGTGGGTGCCTACCTATCTCGGGTGCTATGGGCCCGATTCCCTCGACTAATATATCTACAGATAGTTTGTACAACAGAATTTCGTTCGGATAGAGGTTTGTTTAGAATAGAGTGCGCCCCCTGGTTGCGAAATGTGGAACTAACAGATTTTGCAAAAGGATAAATTGTTTTGAAAGGAATATTAAACGTAACCCTCTGTGATCACACTTACCCACTTGTTATTTTGTCACATTATGATTCTCGTGAGATCGACTATTCGAGACTCCACTGCGAAAAACCTATTTTTGAGTCATTTGCGCAAATCGACTTTTGAATAAAATAGATAACATATATTTTCAACGTAACATAACGACAATGTGGACAGTAAGAGTTGTATTTAGTCATAGCACTTTTACTTTTCCTTATATTTTGGTCTATGTTCCATGAATTCTTTTTTTTTTTGTCCATGTTTGCACAAAATGAAAGAAAACTGCCAATTACGATACAGGTTTTGAATGTAAGGTGTTTTTTTTTTTTTCTAGTTACCTATATTTTCTAGTCATTGTTAAATAACTTTTAATTTCCACTTTTCGCAGAGACAGTTTTCTAAAACTTAAGGGGGTAGGATACCTTTGAACACGTCGAAACAGTAAAAAAAAATCACTATATTTTAAGCTTCAAAACTTGTGTAATAAGTCAAAGATAAAAATCAAACTTCATTTAAATATAACGTTCATATTTAAATTTGTATTTAAAAAATATATATGTATATTTCTAAATTCATAAATAATTATTGATATGATAAGTTTAAAAATATATCATAATAAGAGAAAAAAATCTTGAGCGCTTGATAAAATCTGAAAATATGCGTATAAAGAGGAAATCTTCGTGAAAATACATACATAATAGTGTTACCTTTATACAAAAACCAGAATATTTGTAAAAAATATTGACTAAATAATAAAATTATAAAAAAAATTTAAAAAATTCATATTTAAAAAATATTTTCAAAGTATAAAAACAAAACAAAAGTAAAATCTTACTTTTATCTGGTTTAAACTTGTGGATAATGCAGAAAGGAATATGTGGTGAAAATTTCTTTTGATTGCCATGCATAGTTTTTTAGTACCACTGCGCACAGTATCAAGATTAATCGTCTTGAATGAACGCAACGCAAAATTTTAATTATTCAATGTAGTCTTAATGAAACTACCATAATTAGTAAATTAATGGGAATTTTTTATTACGGTTTTTTGCATATTGTTCAGAAATGATTACGGAATCAAAATGCGTATTAAATAAAATTCGAAAAATTTTGAGGTTTAAAGGTATCAGCTTCTTAAAAAATGTATCAAAATTCTCATCTAAGTCACATTAATGAAACATGAATTTTAAACAGTGAATATATCACATTTTGAATGCAGCTGTTTTATTGCATTCGATTTAACAAAAATGTTTTTAGAAAAATATTTTTTATAGAATAATCACATTGAAAATAAAAACTACTTTTTTCTATAAAACTTCTAAAGTGCATATTTTCATTTTATGGAAACGCTAAGTACAATTACCAATAAAATATTGCATACAATTATAATGATAGGACATACTAAAACTTACTTAAATATTATAATATTAATACAAATAATTTATTTTATTTTATTTTAATAAATAAATTTAAAAAAATTACTAAATTAAAAATGATTTTTAAGAAAATATGCAATAATATTTATTGAATTATTTATATCGATGACAAATAAAGAGAATGAACTACTTTTAGTTTCTTAAAAAAAAGAAAAGAAAACGAAAACGAAAAACTCTAAGATTTCTTTTCACAGTTTTTGTTATTTCTTTTGTATCACACTATAACCATTTTGAAAGATTACGCAAGATTCTCCAAGGGAATATCTCAAAAATATATGGCGAAGTTCTTTCTTTTATGAAACTTCACATTGCCGTATGAGGATTTACATGTTTAAGTTTCTTCACCATAATACCAGCTGTATTTTGTCAACGACTTTTTTTACCATTTTAGAAGTTTAGAATTCTTTTAGTAATACATTTTTAAAATATTATTTTTAAAGTTTCTTGTTTTAATCTTTGAACAACATACTGTAAACTGTTTTCTTCTTTTATAATTAATATTTGAGTTTGATGAAATCACTTCTATTTATCCATTTAAATATTTCTGTTATAATAAAGGTATTTTTATCTTTAAAAAAGTACTTTCCATAAAGCATTAAAAACATATATAAAAACGTATAAAAGTAAGTGTGTGTGCGATCTTTAGCAAAAAAAGTGAGGCATAGCATACATGATAATGGTATACAATACGACTTAAACAATTTGCTTTTAATTTACTCCACAATACATTTATTCAGTTAAAAATACAGATTGTTTAATTTTTATCCAATCTCGTAAATTTGTCTGCATAACTGTAAAATAGGTTATGCTCAAATGAAAGTGAGAATACTGTAGTTTTAACAAATGCTTGAAACCACTTCAGTCACGGGAAGAAAAGAAAACGATAATGTTAAGTCTATGGGGGCGTTATTTTAAAATTTTTCGCTTTGATTTTAATATTTTTGAATGATTTTTTTTTTTGCATAGCATAGATTAGGACCATCTGCAACCGGGCTAGTTTTTACTTTTTCGAATTTGGTTTCAGATTTTTAAAACAGAATTCCTTTCACTTTCGGAACCGGTTGGAACCAGTTCTGAAATTGAAATTATCTTAATACAAAAAAAAAAAAAAAACTATAACTAAAATTGAAAAAGTAAAAACTAGCTAGGTTATAGATCATTCTCAGCTATGCAATGCAAATAAAAATCACTCTAAAATATTAAAATCAAAGAGAGATATTTGAAAATAACGCTCCCATAGACTTAGCATCAGCGTTCGAGGTTTTCCCCGTGACATGTGTGGTAGGGTTGGTCGAAAAAACCGAAATATTTATAATCGAAACGTAATAGCGCGGAAAAGTTGCCTTTTGTAAAAAAGATAAAATACGTAAAATATTACACCGATTGGTTAATATCTTTTACCGCCGCAAAGGGTCTAAATTTCGAAAACATCTCAAAAAACATACTTTTAGCAATTTTTTTTTAAATTATCCAAACATACTTATTCAATTTCTAATAGAACGCAATAGCCACGCCAAGATATTAGTAATGTAACATTAACATTTCATTTTTGTGACATCGTTGCTTTTACCGCCACAACAGGGCCAAAATTTCTAAAAAATGTTAAAAATTAAAGTTTTTCATTTTTTTCAATTTTCATAACTTTTGTAATGTTTTCAGATTTTTTACATTTCTAATAGGCTGGGAAAGGCATTTTATGTTGTTAATTTCATGCACATTGTTAACCATGATCACTTTAATTCTATAAAAAAAAATTGCTCAATGATAGAAACACCTGCAGCTGCCTGCACCTAAAATTAATTTCTCGCTGCTAGAGGGCCACGTTTCACTTTTTTCGGGTTTTTTTTTTTTTGTAATATACTCCTTTTACTCTATATTTTGATGGCCCTAAAGATAGAAATATCTGCCAGGTTAAAGAGGTGGCAAAGTTTCACCATTGCCACCTCTTCTTTGTTAAGGCGGAACATATCTATTTGTACTAGAACCAGGCCTGAATTATTTTCGTCATTTTACCCCATCGTCTGGCAAGGCGACTTCTATATGCAATGACATTATAGATTTTTTGAAGAAAAATGAAATCCCGACTGGAATAATAATTGCAGTTGAATTTCGCGGAACTGCCTTCAAAACAGGATGCAAAGGTGGTGTTATAGTAGGATTAGTTGAGAACAACTTTTAAAAAACCACTTTATTGGCTTCCTTGTCCTCACTTCAATGACCTTTTACTGAGACATCTTTTTAAACATCTTGATGACAAAAAACAGGTTCTCTATCATATTGTGGCCCAATTGGTTGATCTCTTGCGATTTGCGAATTATTACCAATTGCAAAATTTAAGCCAATTTAATCTGATCACCTAGCTGTTGATAAAGATGAATTGCCAACTGACCAGAAGTATCTGTCTGAAATATTGCAAGCTCTTTCAACACGCGTGTATACAATTGACCTTTTTTGCTGAGTCCCTGGACAAATATTTCACGCAAGGTGGATCATTACTGCTATTCGAATTTTGAGACTCTACGTTGGAACAAAGAAACCCTCTTCTTAACTTGTCATACTCTTTGAGTACATCCTGAAAATGTACTGCATCAGTTGGTTCACAATTAAAATGAATCACTCATATTTTCCAGAATCTGTGCACTATAGTTAGTAACTTACGTTACTTGACAGATAATCTACGAAAGATTATAGTTCCTGTATTTTCACGAAATGACTATTTCGCAAATCATACAAATAGCGTCTTTGGAATGATAGCATATGAAGAGGAGAACATCAAGGCCCCAGCCATGAAGAAAATTGCAAAAGCACGAAGTTCTGTGGACTAGAATAGTGCCATCCGTCACTTTATCATAGCAGACTTCAACACTGAAGCTTAAAATTGTATGGCTTTAGTCTACTGACAAAACTGAAAACTAACGGAACCACCTGTTATGGTTTCTTTATCGACTAAAAACGCTGATGAGTTTAAAATGTTCGATTAAAGATACCAGCTATTATAACTTTCCTTATCCCACTCAATCACTAGAAAGATGCGTGAAATTATTCATTGAAGCACTGATAAAGTTTGTTTACTACAACAGAGGGAGGATCACATCTGATCAGTTTTGGCCTCTCGAGAAATAATGGCTTCATCTGAAAGCAAGTTATATTATAAAATTCATTTACATTAAATTCTTCTTCATTTTAAGTTTATTTAACCCGTTTCGGTTAAACATCTCTATATTTTAATTAATAAAATACTAAAACATTTTGCTCATTTTATTTAATTTTTGTGGCATGAATTGGCTGTTATGAAGTAAAACATCAGTAGATGAAGCGATCGTCAAGAAAAAGGAATGATTAACTTTATTTTCAAGTCTATTACAAATAGTTATAAAAAATTATGATATATTAATAGATATAAAATTAAATTATTTATTTCTAGACATATTATAGAAATTATAAAAATTTAGAAAAAAAAATGAAAAATTGAAATTTTTGAAATTTTTACAAAAAATATGGTCTTTTTACGGCAAATAAAGATATGATTTCATCATAATGAACATTTACCGGGACATTTCTCATATCTTCATGTAGCTATTGCGTTCTATTAAAAATTGTATTGGTATGTTTGGATAATTAAAAAAAAAAAAGATAAAAAAACATGTTTTTTTGCGATTTTTTGAAACTTTGGCCCCCTTGCGGCGGTAAAAGATATTAACCGATCGATGTAATATTTTAGAAATTTATTCTGTATTACAAAAGGCAGCTTTTCCGCGCTATTACATTTCGATTATAAAAATTTCGGTTTTTTCGACCCACCCTAATGTGTGGCCTCTTAAGGGTATAAATGTGTTGTGTATACAGAATAAGCAGTGTTACATATGGATCATAATGGGTGGCGATAATTGCCGTTAAGGTTGAAACAGGTCTCTCTGCAGTATACAAGATTGTGAATATCTTGCGAAAAGAACTGTGTGCGGAAATACTTTTCGAAGCGACTTACATTAGGCTGTTCTTGAGTGTTTTAAATAAAGGGTAATCACACGATAAGAGACCAGGGCTATACGGAGGATGTTTCAGACCTTCCCATCAAAATTGCGGTACAAAATCTCTGCACACGTAGCCACTTGAAGACGAGCGTTATCATGGAGAAATATAAGCCCTTTAGAAAGAATGTCACATCACCGATTCCTTGATGGCAGTTTTTACATTCTCTAAATTTGTGGGATTGGCGCTGAGAATACTTAGAGGAATACTTGATACGGACTGCTCCAATCACCTTGCATCTACGTTGATTCACAACCAACTATCAGTAAATTCCTGTAATAGCACCTACCTTCGTCATACTCAAACTTGTCTATTGGCGAGTGCGCAGACTTATGCCTCTTAACCCCTTAACCTACGATTTACGTCTCAACAGCTCCACGGTTTGGCAAATCCATAGCTACCACTAAAATTTAATAGAGATTTTCGCCTTGTTTAATCATGGAATTTCGACGATTAAATTAAACTATATTTACTGTGAAATTTTAGTGGTAAGAAAAATTTACATTTGGCTGGATCATTGTACGCGGGCTATGCCCGTCATTGTAGGTTAAAGGGTTAACACCACAAGGACGGCGATTGGACATGTTGACCGCTACCAAATGAATATATTTCGGTTCTAATTAAAAATTTCTTTATAAAACTAGCTTAAAAGATTCAACGAAAAAAAAACTAGTTAGATAAATAAATTAATAATTTAAAACTAAATTTAAAAAAAATCAAAAAACCCGACTGCGTAAAAAGCGAACTAATTAATTATTTCTCATCAATGTGAAACTATTTTTTATATTACTTACCTATTTTTTTAATTTACATGTATTGATGACTTTTATGTTGTGTTTAATTGTTAGTCCCTATCGATAAACACTGTTTTGATAAGGCCTATAGATGTCAATGAAGGTTAGAGTTGCAGTAAAGCTAGAAATCCTACCTACATAACTTCCAGGTTGTGTAATATTTAAATGGAGTTTCTGACTGTAAAATAGTCAATGAAACATCCTCTTCATTTTGAAAGACCTATCCAATGATATGCGACTGAATATCGTGCGTAAAATTTTATTTTTTGTCTCTACCGATATTTTGTATTTTACAGCCACCATTTTGAATTTATAAAAATAAAACCTAGCCTATAACCATCGGACGGTTAATACGAATTGATAGAGACCTCATTCATTAAAATCCATCCAGCCGTTGCGATGTTTAGAGGGTATACAGAAATCCACATACCCAGATACGTGTGAAACACATAACCCTTCTTGGCAATCGGGTAATAAAATTCTGGTGTGAAATATTTTTATAAAATTTGATCAAAATTTCCCGTCTTTCTAGTGTTAAAACATGGATCCAGTATCGACATTCTCACTTTTTTTTAAGGCGAGTCCTATAGTAATGAAAATATTATACGAATATTTTTACAGATATTTATTGCTTGTTGAAAAATATGATAACATCTCGCGACATAATGAAAGTACACAGCGGTCAGTGGCACTATATGTACTACTACTTTCTGATACATGGAAAATTTAGATGAATGTTGATTGTTGGATGATTGCCACATTTAGAACTTATCTTTATGTCAACAAAATTCAAGTAAAACTAAATGAAAACCGTTGAAAATATTGAAATAAAATTATCATTTTTGTTAATGTTCTAGAAAAAAAAACGTATCTTGACCTTAGAATGAGAATTATGAATAAATAAATGAGTGGCGAGTTAAAAGCCTATGTTAGAGTTGCGAAGATTACACTACAATTTAATCTTGCTTGCTGTTTTCAAGACTTTTGGGAAATGTTAATCGCATACTTTCTATATGCAAGTGATTTTATAAATATTTTACGGATGAATAATCAAAATATATGACAATATAAGACAATATATGACAAAACTAGAAGATTATTTTTACTGTCGGAATTATATTTTACGGCTTTATAATCCAACAACTTTATCTTTCTGAGTATTTTTAAAATAGAAGGGGGCAATAATTAACAAACTTCATTATTATGCTAATGTAAAGATTATTGACTTACTGAGATTTTCTAGAGACTTAAATGTATTAAAGCGTAGAATATCATGTCTGTCACAGATAATTTATGGTTTTCCGAGATTATTTTTAAGGAAATATTTCTTTTACAGGTATTTGTTTCATTTTATATTACAGTCGGACCCAGTTAAGACGCGATTCCGCTTACAGGGGCGCCGTTTGCAGTCTGCAAGCGCTTAATTTTAATACCCAAACTGACAAGTGGCATCAGTAATTTTTTAACACATTTACAATCTCATAATATATGTGAAGAAAATCTTTTGATTATTTTCAAATAAATTTGTTTGTAAATTGCGGTGTGAATTAATTATTTGAACAATTTTGGAGCAGAAATGCATTTCCCACTTAAAGGGTTAATACGCGGAATTTTTGTAGGGCAATTCCATTGGAACTATAGTGTGGACCTTTGAGGCGCGGGGGGATATACTTTATCTCACCTAATTTTAATCAAGATTTGCACCAGAAACATTTAATTAAAATTTATCTTTCTAACTTTGGTGAAAAAAAATAAAAAAATTGCTTTTCCATATTTTGAAACAAAATTTTTCGAATATTCTCGTGTGAGTTCAACATTACAGAAACGCTATTGCTTGCGCCTGAAAGGATGAATGGCTAAAGAGGGAAATGTAATGTGAGTCACAATACCATGTAACGTGAGTCACACTCAAAATATTGATTGATATCATTAATTACTATTAAAACAATATTATTTTTGTGTATATCATAAGTTGAAAGTGTGTTGTACTCTTTGAAATACTTCTTTTTTACTGTATTGTGATAAATGAGGAGAAATTCTAGGTCTTCATTGGCCCATAAAACTTGACTTCCTTTTTTTTGTAATGTTAGTCACAGTACCAAATTAGGGTCTGCGTACCAACTGTTCATTTAAAAATTTATTACATTGTTATTCTTAGTTTCTTATTGTGCAGCAGATATTTATGAAGAAATTTTTAAAAAGCAAATATGATATTTCTTCCATGTATATTGAATTTACTTTTGGAAAAATGTGTCAAACGGTAACGTGAGTCACATGGAATTGCCCTGTAGTCTCTTGAACATCGCTCAGAAGACTAATGTGAAAAAGCCCGTTTAATACGCGGACGGTTAATATGCGATTTCGCTTAATACGCCATAATACGCAATTTACGCGATTAATACGCGATTTGCACTTGGGGCAAAAATGTTGTTTAAGACACGAATTCATAGACACAGATATCAACTTTTTCGCTAATCTCCAGTTTTGCCAATTGAGCGGATTTTCTTAATTCAAATATCTACCACTATTTCCGATTACGAATATCTGCTTTATTTATTTATAGGAAGCTTAGAATTACTATTCGGAAATAGTGATAGATATTGCAATATAAATTCATTAAACTGGCACTGCTGATTAATTAAGGTGAATATTACTAATTAGAAATATCGATAGATACATGAATAACAAGACCCGATAAATTAGCAAATGATGAACAAAAATATCAGGTGTTGAAGACAGACTAGAGTAAAAGAAAGTGCGGGTAATTGTAAAGACTGAACAAATGCTACTGCTTTTGCTTACGCTGTCAGAAAAATTCGTCAATTTACACTACGTTATTCGTAATTTTTTAACAAATAATTTCCGTACTCTTAGAAAACATATTTCATCCCTGAGCTCTTAACATGCACGTGAATTGAAGAAATTCGAGTAAAAGTAAAAGTTCCTGGCCTGGAATCAATTCACCGAACTTAGCACTACGAGACGAGTACTTTAAGAGGCTGCTTCAGTTACCTGAAAAGACCCGCTCTGTAATGCTAATCCATTAGAAGAAATCTTTAAAGATATCTCGTTCGAATTTAAGTATTTAGAAAAAATTCTTTTTGCACTGGGTGGTTGAAATCGATCTGTAAAAAGTGCGTTTTTTTACTTTTTAGATTTTGCTTACAGATATTTTTAATTAGGATGCTTTACTTTTCTGAACCGTTTTCAAAAGTGAAAGTATCCTCTTGAAAAAAAAAAATATCTGCAAACTAAATCGGAAAAGTAAAAAAAAAAAGCGGCATATGTAGAGATCAATCTCAGCTATTCAGTGCAAAAAAAAGTCTTTAAAAAAATTAAAATGCAAATGAAATATCTTTAAAAATTTCTTCCATAAGATTAGCATTAGCGAGCGAGTCTTTCCAGATGACTGAAGTGGCCCCTTAACCTTTGGACTACAACTACACAGTAGTGAAGTACTTTGAAGCAAAGTTGGGCAAATTTGTAATCTCAATTATCCGCAGTGTAATTACAGGTTAATTGCACGTTATTGTTTATAGTTACACACATTCAAACACACATATTTAGTCAAATAATGGAATGGTGGCTGTTCCGGTTGCAGTGCTGCAAGAATTTTTTACGGCATGTAATTTTAACTATAATTAATAACGTAGAATTAAACTGTAATTACATGGCCTGGATATATTACATGGCCAGATAATTGGAATTACAAACTTGCCCAACTCTAATTTGAAGTAAATATACTTGCTTCAGATGGGTTTGGCTTGATTAATTTCTTTTAAAAACTTTTCGTTTTGAAGTTAATTCCGTAAAGATTTCGTCTTTAAAGAGATTGTGTCTAGGGTTTTATATTTTAGTATTAGTTTGTTATAAAAATATGAATTATAAGTACTTTAAGCAGATTGCTAGCTGTAAAATATTAATATTATATATTTATCCGAGAAGATTTTTTTTTCTTTTTTGAGTAGATCGATTTTTTATGTTATAAAAATATGAATTATAAATATTTTTAAGTAGACAGCTAGATGTAAAATATGATTATTATATTTCTATTCGAGAAGATTTTATTTCTTTTTTGAGTACATATATATTTTTTTTCATTTAATATTTAAATTAAAATATCTTTTAAATGTGTTCATTCAAAATATAATTTAGATGCAAATATTTTTTATAAAAAAACTTTATAAATTCAACTTTATTTAACTTTATTCAATTTATTCAACTTTAAAAAAATAAATTGCGAGTATGTTTCAATGATTGAGAAAAGAAATTGTTAGAAATTATTTTATAATGTACTAATACTAAAATATTAAAAGCCCAGACACAATATCTTTAAAGACGAAATTTTCAGAAATTAACTTCAAAATTAAAAGCTTTTAAAAGAAATTAATCAAGCCATGCCCATCTCACGCAAACATGTTTTCTTCAATGTGTTTCATTTATGTGCAACTGTACTCCAGTGATTAAAGTACTCGTCTCGTAGCGTTAAGTTAGCTGGTTCGATTCCACGCCAGGAGCTTTTACTTTTAACCCACTTTCTTCAATTCATGTATATTTTATATCCTGTAACGGAGAAGAAGTTATCGGATATTTTTCAATTAACGGAAAACCCCTGGAAGTAGTACTGCCAGTATAATTTCCGTGATATGAAGAAAGTATTTCTCAGAAGATATGTCTTTTATAATTTCTAAGCTTTGTTTACTTTCTTCCATGGTAATAAAATTGGTTTTACATTAAGATTGACATTGACAGATTTTTCTTATTGTAGAAAACATTAAAGACTCTTTATAAGGGCACTTATTACTAAAAGTACTAAATATCGTTTTAATAACTGGGTTGTGCTACAGAGATTTAATATTTTTGCTTTGTGTTTAAAATAAACAGTCAAGTGCGAGTATTACTCGCGCACAGATGGTTCCGTACAATAATATATGAATTAGTAAGTGTATTATTAAAAAATACCTTTGCTAAAAGAATACTAAGACTTTGTAAAAACTATACAACGTAGGGTTGGGTATAGCTGTATAGTATACAGGGTGCAAAGGAAAGTTCTTTTAATCTGAAAATACTTGCGAACGGAGGGAGCTACAGCTATACAAGCGAGGTAACGGTACAGAAAAGAGACTACGCCCTACCTAGTGCAAACGACAGCAGCACCCCTAGTGGCTAAATATGGAAGATAGCCATTGCAAATCGAAAACGAAAACAGGTAGAGCAAGTTTTCGAAATTGAAAGTTTTATAGCATGAATTAATTAGAACGAAACGACATTTGGTGCACACAGATAAGGTATATCGTCGCCTGCATACTCAAATATGTCCGAAATCGATGAGCACTTCGTACTGTGCTGTAATGTCTGTAAAGATTTAATTTCTAATGCATTTAAAATTTTAGAATAACCCTTTCAGGGCAAGAAGAATTCTGTTCGTAATCTGATGAAATAATTGACTGACACCAGAATATTCAAACGAATTTCTCCGAAAACAAAAACCCTCTAATCTGCACTTTCTTTACAAAAGCAAAATTTTATTAAAATATTCTTGGTGCCGTTTGTCAGTTTTGCAATTAAAATTAGATGGCTAGACCATCTAGCCACCGCCCTTGAAAGGGTTAAATCTATGTCGTCGTATTGAAGAGGCTTGCAATAGACGTTCGTGCTGAGAAATGTGCATGCAGAATTACTCTCACGAATACAAACGTGTATCGTGAGCAATGGCGAACTTTTCGAACATACTGAATATTAACTTTTTATCACTGTGAGACAGTTTGTCTTTTTTTTTGTGTGTGATGTTATCAAAATGTATTGAGATAAGTATGTATTTATAGCATAAATTGTGCGTATTTCTTCATACTTCTGACTGTTCCATTCAAATGTTTACGCAAAATGAAGTGCATCGATTTCGGACATTTTTGGGTAAACAGACGAAGATTTATCTTATCCATGTAAACCAAATATAGTATTCTATTAATTACTTGATGCTCTAAAAGTTTCTAACTGGAAATTTTGCTCTATCTCTTTTCGTTTTCGTTTTGCAGTGGTTATCTTCCAAATTTCACCACTAGGGGCGCTGCTGTCGTTTTCTTTAAATCGGGCGTAGTCGCATTACTATACCGTTAACTCACTTGCATAGCTGTAGCTCTCTCCGTTCACAAGTATTTTCAGGTTAAAGTGACTTTCCTTTGCACCCAGTATACTAGAAAAGAAAATATGGTTATACCATAAAAGTTCAAAGATATATGGAACCTAAAAAATAGCAAATATAGCTATTCTGTATCTTTGTTATTCCATATAGGTTTTTAGTTAACCTTTAAAGGCATAGTACGTGTATTGAGAAAGCCACTCAATTGATACTAGTCGCAAATCCCATAGCATTTATGTGATTCATTCTCATTAAATTAGTCTGTTTTTAACAATTTGACGTTTATTGCTTTTATACTGCTACTGGGCATTGCATTAAATAAATATATCCTTAAAATTTGTTATCTAGGCTTTAAAAGCCTATGAAGCATAGAGTACGCCGTCCCTGTCATTATGAATGTCCAAACCGACTGTGTTTTTAAGGGTTAATATCTCGGCTAATTACCGACGATTTTTTTCGAAATTCATGATAAACAATGCTTTTATACATCTGCTACGATAGGTACCTCCAGCTCTGCTGAACACTTTTGCTGAAGCCCGTAAATCGAAATTTGAGTGTAACGGAAAAAATGCGATTTTCTCAAAAACTATGTGACCTAGGGTAATCGCTATAATTTTCATGCAAGATTTAAATTAATGTCTACTACCTCTAATTTTTTCATAATTTTAGTTTCAATAGATTCGGAATTAGATGGGGGGGACATATTTTTGCACTACATTTTCCACCATAACTTTGAAAATATAATACCTAAAATTAAATGAAATATATTTTTGATTTCAGCGTTACGAAAGCTTTCACACGATATACAAAGAAAAGATTTTTTTCAAGTAACTTAATTAGCCCCTGTATATTTTTCATAAATATATTTATGAATATTTATTAATCTGTAAATATGTGGGTCAATAGTCTTTATTACTTACCCCAATTTGAGTTTTCCACATTGCATAGTTTACGAATAAAAGGGCTGTGACAGACAGACAGACAGACAGACACAGGATTGAAATTATAATGGTTCCGTTTTCACTTTTTAAGTACGGAACCCTAAAAATAGGCTAGCAGGTAAACTATTTTTGTTGTTTCATTTTTGGTTGTAACGCACTAATCGACATTCAGATTCCATTTGAATCAATGTTTATTTCCAGTTATTATTATTATCGGTTCTTAAAAAAAAAGAGAGAAAAACTTCTATACAGTTATATTTTAATCTAAGTATGCGTAAAAGACACAACTTTCGACTGTAAATTTACGACGAACTTTAGACGATTAGATGCGTAAATAAGATGAGTTGTTATGGAAATGACGCTTTATATACCATCTCGCTTAAAACGCGACTTTTATTCAGTCCCTTGAAATGCGTCTTAACCACGTTCGACTTTAATATTTCTAGAAAAATCTTAGCTTTTGGCGAATTAATGAACTGAGCATATATTAAAAAACAAATACGAAGAATCCACACTATTTTTCAGTTAAGTGTAGCTTCTGTTATGCAAAGAAAAGGAAGAATAAATTCCATGCGGTCCTTCTGATAATATATTAAGACCGGTAGTAGACTTAAGAGGCTACACTTGTCACGAGAAGAAAGGAAAACGTTAATGTTAAGTCTATGGGGTCGTTATTTTCAAATTTCTTGCTTTGATTTTAATATTTTCGATTAATTTTCGATAAAAATCCGAAAAGTAAAAACTAGCCCGGGTGTAGATCATCCTCAGCCATCCTACGCAAAAAAATCTTTCAAACTTATTAAATTCAAAGCGAGAAATTTGAAAATAACGCCCCAATGGGATTAACATTACCTTGGCTGAAGTAGCTTCTTAAGAGCCATCGGCAGTCTAGTGAGGGCACTCTAAAGCTAATGTTAAACTGATGACAAAGTTCTTTTTTACTTACTTATTTGCAACGTCGATACTTTTAAAAGATCTTATTAGATAGGACATCTGAGATCGATCTGTAACCGAGTACCATTTAACTTTTTGTTCTTTGGCTGCAGTGAAGCAGATACATTGGTGTACAAAATTAAAGAGGAAATGAAGAAATTAACGTATCAGATGCACAAAAAAGCAGAACGGATTTGTATCTTTTTTAGGAAATTCTGTTCACTTTTCCCATATTCTTATATCTCGATGATATTATGGTACAATTTGTATAGATTTGCAGAACTTCTGTACGACATACAATGTCCCCTCCTTAATTTTTGCACACCAGTGTACATTTACTTTAGGGACAAATTCCTAACGAGAAACCTGGTCTCATAAGAAGAAAAACCTGCAACCAAATTGGAAAATGTAAAATACCTCTCAGGTTTCCTACACTTAAGTGAAATATTCCGGGTGAAATATCAATATTTCTTATAGAAAAATAAATCTGTGTTAAACGCGCAAAATTTCACTTTATTTAGTGAGATAGTTTATAAAAAAATACTTGTACTGATAAATTTCCTGTTCTGGGAATTCACTGACACGTACGAACCCTGCCTCCCTGCTAGATAAATACTTCAACTAACCTATGCAAAATAATAATAATAATCATTAAAAATATTGAAATTCAAACGAAAAATTAAAAAAGATCGCTGCCATCGGTTTGACTTCAGCTTGCGAGTATCTTCGTGTGACTAGTATAGACCACCTCCCCCTGAACACTAAGCCTGAGTTGCTCACTCAAAAATGGCGGCTGCCGAAGGCAGACTTTTTTAAGCTTCTGTACGATCCCTTAAATAATCGCACCAATATTTTTTAAAAGTTTTTTCCGCTTTATTTTTCTGAGATTAAAGAAGTCAGAGAAATCTTTTATAAAATACTTGTGTCAAAATTTTAGGGACCGTACATACGTTGAAAAAAAACCCGTCTTCGACAGCCGCCATTTTTGTGTCAGCACCCCGGTCTAGAATTCAGGGGGCGGTGTATAGACTCTTAATTGATGATAGCATGAAGTCAGCCAAAATATTTTTACATTTTCAATAGGGATATCCAACAACTAGTTTACCTTAATAAGTTACTACATAATTCCCAAATAAATTTATTTCAATCCCATTCCGGGAGAGTTGATGAGCCGGTGTTATGCGCCTATTATTTTTAGAAATATGAAGCAGTAATAATAAGTTACTAAGATAAATAAGATTATGCTAACATAGCACATTGTAGTTAGATGTGGGCATAACGCCATTTGTACGTATTCCAAACGGAAAGAAACTTACATTATTCCAAGAAATAGTTAAAGTTCTCTATATTAAAATATATATTTTTATGAAGTTTATATAATCTGTATCTCACGTACACTGATAATGAATGTAATAGTAAAAGTGGTGAAAAAATATAATTAGAATAGGATTATGTACCTCTAGTTAAAGTAAACATTGAATTAAAGTAAGATTAATCCTTGCATATCACAATATTTATTCCAAACGGAAAAGTCAAAACATATATTAAAATATAACATGTAAATAGAAGGAACACGTACGATATCGAAAATGTAGGGGGCGTTATATGTTTACTTGTTTGCATTCGATGATTTTTTCCAGTTTTCATATGCGTTGTATTTGAAATTTCTGTTATACATTCTTATGGCGACTCAGCGTAGGAGTTAAAACATGTCAATATAGATATTTAATATCCTTTTAATGTGTTTTTAGTAACGTCTTTTAACTAAATAAAAATAGTAATATATGTTTTGACTTTTTGTTTCGAATATATATATAGTGATATGGTTATTAGTGGACGTAATTAAGACTTATTACTCTTATTTATACTTACATTTAAATCCTTGTATTTAAAAGGTTTAAAATTTTTATAGAAAGAAGCATATACATATTCAGAGAATTAGCTAGAATTAAAATACGAATGATTAACTTAAATAAATTTATTTATATTTTATGTAAAGCTCTTTTCAACTTCATTATGTAACATACACATAAATATTCTTAAAAAAGTTTCACATAATTTCAGCTAGAAAGTTTAAAACGTCGTAGCAATTTCATACGTAAACGGTTGCAATATTTATTTAAAATGCTCTAACACCGTGTTTCATGGTTAAATATGTTCTTAAAGTAATGTTACTGTTTCAGTTTTATGCATGAACACATTTTGTAATTGTTAGCTTAGCAAACTAAAGACCGCTTTAACTGTCAGAGATTTTGATTTGTATGAAAATGTATTTGGCCATCTAAAGCAATTCTAACAACATTAATTTCCCTTATTCTTAAGTATTCCTTCTTTAAATAATTAGAAACTGTTTGCTGAGACTACATGGAAAGTATTCGTTAAATCTGAATATTAAGCAAGAATTTGCATCATACCTCAAACTTCATACAAGGATAATTAAAACAGTTAATTATTTAGTGCGAATTTTATAGAAGAATTTTCAGACCCAAATATTCCCCTACTTTTCAGAAAACTGCAAGGTAACATAATTCTGATGAGATATAGTAATTGCATTGAATGAAAATATTCTAAAATGCACCCAAATTTGAAACTAAATAAATAAATATATAGATATTTCTACAAGACTGGAAATGATCGTCTCGTCTCCCAGTGGGATAAATGTCCTTACAGTTCTGGCAATTATTTTTGAATAAATATTTATAGTACTCACTTTTTATTGTGTGTTTGGTTTTCATTTGATTGCCCCTAATAGAAGATTTTTTCTTTACAATACTATGATTCAACAAACACAAACATTTTATTTATTTGTACTGAATATGCAATGTGCCCAGTAAGCCATCTTAAGTATAAAAAGTAAAAATTATACATTATTATATAGTTTCCTTTTTCACATACTTACGTTCAGTGAAACTTTTTGGGCTGATGTAAAATTTTAAGCAGTAGATATATAAGTAACCTATTTTTCTTTAATTTTAGGATATAGTAGACTTGTGTAATGTGGATCTAAAGAGAAGTTAAAATTTCTTATTTTTAAAACAATTTATGGTGTGTTACCCATAAAAACATTCATTTTCATAGGCTAGCATTCATTTATCTAAAATATTCTATCATGCCTATAGCAAGTTTATTAAAAAAATATATATGCACGATTAGTTTTTATTGCACTTTGAAACAATCTGATCATAATGTATTTTTTAAATATTTTATAAATCTATGATAGTGGACGTGACTACTGGTAACGTATTTGGTATTCCTAAAATTTTCAAAATTTTTATAACACGTATTTCACGTTCATTCATAATTTAAGATTTAAAATATTTTTCACCGTTACAAAAACTACATGTTGCTTGATAAGAAAAAAGAAAAATATGTTTGTAAAACAAATTTTCTAGATTCTAAAGAGCTTTTCTTCGATATATGCTTTTTCATTTTGAGCACATCTAACAGTTTTCATTTAAAGATATGTTTGTATAATTTCATGGTGTGAAAAACATAATTATATAAATGTTTCACATATTTTGTAATTAATACGCGCGGGCCTAGCGAGACTCGGGAAAAACTGACGAATATTTTCAAAAACACATTAATGAATATGTTTTTAACAAATTGTTTATATAACAGACAGAAATATGTAAATGTTTTAACGAATACTTTCCATGTAGTCTCAGCAAACAGTTTCTAATTATTTAAAGAAGGAATACTTAAGAATAAGGGAAATTAATGTTGTTAGAATTGCTTTAGATGGCCAAATACATTTTCATACAAATCAAAATCTCTGACAGTTAAAGCGGTCTTTAGTTTGCTAAGCTAACAATTACAAAATGTGTTCATGCATAAAACTGAAACAGTAACATTACTTTAAGAACATATTTAACCATGAAACACGGTGTTAGAGCATTTTAAATAAATATTGCAACCGTTTACGTATGAAATTGCTACGACGTTTTAAACTTTCTAGCTGAAATTATGTGAAACTTTTTTAGGAATATTTATGTGTATGTTACATAATGAAGTTGAAAAGAGCTTTACATAAAATATAAATAAATTTCTTTAAGTTAATCATTCGTATTTTAATTCTGGCTAATTCTCTGAATATGTATATGCTTCTTTCTATAAAAATTTTAAACCTTTTAAATACAAGGATTTAAATCTTACTATCTATCACAATTAGCGACGAACAATAATTTTAAAGAGCGCCGTAAAAAATGCAAATTTGTGACTTTTTTTCTATTTACGTGTATGATACACTCAAATTGATTATATTTTCAATTAATTTTACTGTATATGGTTTCTCTCAGAGAGATGTTTTATTCAATTTTTTTTTTTGAAAAATATTACGAATGTTGGCAGCGCCTGTAGACATATGGCAAAACTTTTTTGAAGCTCTTTGACATTTTGTTTGTAATCAGTAGCCAAAACACTGTTTATAGATCTCAAAAGTAAAATCTCAGTTCCAACTTGATAAGCGAATAAATTTATTGATTTATTGATTTATTTGAATTTTAATGTTTTAATGTGTACTATTAATACTAATAAATATTTTTGATGAAGTTTTTTCTTCTTCTAAAATTGAGAAATGTCAATGAGTTTACAATGTAACTCTAGCAGCCATCTGGATCACTTGTAAACAAAGTAGTTCGGAAGGATATGATCAGTTCATAACTGCCCCAATAATCATTCTCTGATTCTGTTCCTTTCAGTTAACTTCATGAGAAATCATGTCAGTTCAATATCTATAATTTGAACGATATAGACGACATTTCTGTCATACAAATTTAATTTTGTATTGAAACTTCCACAAACATGTTTACAAGATATAAAGATCAACAAGCTCGTTTACGTTCAATTACAATTTAAATAAATCTGATGTTTTCTAAAATGCAATAAGTGTTGTGTTAGTTTGTGTGTTTTTTATTTAAGTTAATGTATTATTTTACTAAACGGTTTACAATAATGCATTTTATGCATTGTTAATACAAAAATATTACCTTAAACACCGTTGCGAATTTTTTTATTTCATTTGTTCCAAACTTGCTATGATTAGACATATATAAAACAGCTATGTATATGAAGCTTTGAATGGAGATAGATATCAGTAATATTTTAAGAAAGTAAAATTTTCAAATTGATGACTACGTTAAAATCCCGGCTGTCCCCTCTTTCAAAAGCAAGAGAAGATAAATTTGGTAGGGGTGGGGGCTTATAATCGCGATTTTTTAAAAATCATTAAGAAAACCTTTTTTATCCTTAATTTAGAAGTAAATAAGGAAAATACAGGAGTGGGAATCTTTTGAATTTCGGCAGATTTCCGATACATATTATCTAAATTCCTCTCCCTAAAATATTTCCCAAACAAAAACTCGTAAGCAAAATTTAAAAGCTTTAAATTTATTTTTCAAATTTACTTCTTTATTTTATTGCAACAATATTTAATGAAGCCTCACCCCCCAACCTACTACCAATTTTTATTTTATAATCTGTTGCCTAGCCCTTTCCGGCGAGGAGTAATTCTGTTTGTAAAACGATGAAATGATGGTCTGACAACAGAATTTACAGACAAATTAATTAGAAAATAAAAACTTGTTTATTTTCCGGTACTTTTTAAAGGGAAATTTTTAATTAAATATTATGGTTGCCAGTACTGTTAAAATTACGTGCCTTTTTTGTGTACACCGACCGCTAAATAGTTAAACATATCACCCAGAAACTATAGACATATATAATTTTTTCTTTATGGTAAATTAAATAAATAATATAACTAATTATAATGACGGCAAATGAATAACAGAATAAAAATCATGTCAAAGGATATATTTTCCGTATGTTCACATGCGCCACACATGTGTTTACAACTACCCGCCTGCGGGGCACATGGAATAATTTTTTTGAATTTATAAAACTATTTAAAAAAGTAAGAAGAATTATAAACGTGATTAAAAAAAAAAAAAATACCATGTGTAAGTAAAAGTTCTGTTTTCTATACTGAGTAGTTTTTGTTTATAGAAATTAATCGTTTATGAGAAAAAGTTATATGTATGTTTATATGTGCCCCAATCTACCCAACAAATTGACATAAATATGTATAATTATAGAGGCATTTGATCAATGTTTGCCCTTTAAAACCTTGTAAGTAATAAGTTTCTAATGACAAAATAACGTTTCAAAGTTACAAAAAGTGTGGTAGAGATCACCGAAAACGTCACAAATTGGAGCCTGGTGAAACCATTTGATCGGTCTTGCTATTTAAACACCATTCGTTTCAGGACATTCCAAAATATGTAACTTCAAAAGAAGCAGACGGAAATCCATTACGAATACAAGGACATACCTGTACAAAGTGATGAAAATTTTCGTGATTGTCTAATCAACTAAACACAGTGACAGAATCACAAGGCCTCAACATATCGACGGAATTGAGGCGGCTTTTGCCAGATTCATGTAACAGGTTCCGGAGTCAAGTCGAAACCGTTATGGTTTCTGAGGTTGGCTTCTTTTATCTAATTTTCATTCTACTGTTGTAATGAATATCGCTTTTATCCATTTGCATAATGTCAGATACACATTTCTCATAAAATGTTTCTTTAACTCAGACATTTCATGTTATCGTCTGTGACAAGCGACTGTCAAATTTATGTCGAATACTCTGTATTTTCATTAATTGAATACGTTTATTTTAATCAGTGACATTTTATTATGTATTGTAAAATAAAATCAGCTAAAAGAAATCAAATTAAGGGTGCGACAAGTGTTGCAAAGTCATTAGTAAAAAGATGACATTGAGGTACATTTTCCTTGGGAAATAATGAAGAGATTTCAATTTGCAATACATTTTTATAGTTTTGGCAATAGAAAAACTATAAATCGGTTGTTCGGAATAAAATAAACTATAAAAGACACAATAAAGAAACAATGAAAGAATACAATAATTACGCGACACTACAAACTTAAACACATAAAAAAGAAGAATTAGGAACGTATTTGATGTTATACTAATATTATGCACAGTAAGTACCAATAATGAAACACATTCAATTGATTTAAAAGCTTTCGTTTGATAGATAATAATAACAAAGAAAGAATGCTCCAAATCAAAATTTATATCATCGAAAGTAAACCTATATTATTTTTGAGTTATTACTACACTACATTATTATATTACGTTACTACATTATTTTCATTTAAGTATACGTTTTTAATCTCAGATAAATTATTCACGGAAATAAAACTACATTTTCATCCTTCATGAGTAATATGTGGTCAGAATAAATAATACATATGTTTTACGTAAGCTGGAAATTTTGCTTATCAAGATAAAGGAAATTTCCGAACATAAAATTTCATTTCTTCCCAGAGTAAAAAATATTTGTTTCGCGCAAAATGCTTTACATATAACAAATTGGGGATATGTTTTGAATAAATATCATGGTGCTTGGAATTTTGTTCTTTTCCATAATTCAAAAACAGTAGAAAATATTTTCCTAGGAATTTTCATCTTTCGAAACCTTTATGTTATTTACCTTATTTTTTTATTTATCTGTTAAAACATCAAATTGTATCAAATAACAGAGAAATTGTATCTAGTATCTAGTAACAGAGCTAGTATCAAATTGATACTAGCTCTGGAAATCTTTCAAATGTTCTACGTTACGAAACAGTAGGTGCAATACATTTCTGACCGCCCGTATGCCATTGTGACGTCACAACAGCAACAACACAGAAACGCCACTTGATGATTTTGTGATGTCAGATTACGTCGGAATGAACTCACAATGACATAAATATGAAATCGTCATGGCCCTTTTTAATCTTTTCAGTGATCACTTTATGAAACCACAGTGTGACCAACTTGTGAAATGTGTGACATTTGTGACGATACTGCATCGGATTCTGAAGCAAGATTATTTCTGAACCCGACCCAACATTACAGGTTGGATTTTTTAAAAATGTTGGCAGGATTCTTTTAGAATCTTGTATAGTATCCGGTGCTAGATTATACCAGAACCCGACCCGATTTTATTATATCGATTTGTTTATGTTTCATTTTTTTTGAGTGAAGATACGATTCGTAACGAATACTGCATGGATTCGGACTAACCGCACCCAGGTCCGGTTTTGAAAAGATCCGGTTACTCATCTCAATGAAAGACTGTAATCCAAATACAAGCAGCAGAACAAAAAGAAAACAAAACAGTGGACTCAATAAATCGCTTGAATTCTGTAAAAACCATCATATTTTGTGTTTCTTCCTTTTTGTAGTGCCTGTTCCATCTCGCCATTATACTTCGTATCTTTTTTGCTCTGTTTAAGTTACAGGTTCTCTACACAGTCTTGATTGTTTGCAGGTGTATTGATTGCTAAACTGATTTACTGGCGCGAATCAATATAATATAGATTACGTATTTCAAATATTATTCTGATGGCTGAAACTCTTCTTCTTATCTTCTCGTTATCTTTGATATCACTGGTCTATCTGAAATGAAAGAGTACAAACAAATATCAAATATGTGACATTAATCAGAGGGGTTAAGAGCCCACGCTAGTCACACGGAAAAACTCGAACGTAAATGCTAAGTCCATGTGAAATTTATTTTCAAATATCTCGCTCAAATTTTAAAATTTTTGAATGATTTTTTTTTGTTTGGATAGGATAGCAGAGGTCGATCTACAACCGGGCTAGTTTTTACTTTTTCGATTTTGGTTATAGTTTTTTTTATAATAGGTAAGTTTCAATTTCGGAACCGGTTCCAAAAATAAAAGATTAAAAAAAAGAATCTGAAATCGAAATCGAAAAAGTAAAAACCAGCCCGGTAGTAGATCGTTCTCAGCTATTATATGCAAAAAAATCATTAACAAATATTAAAATTTGAGCGAGATATTTGAAAATAACGCTGTAATAGACTTAGCATTAGTGTTTTCCTTTCGCCTCGTGACTGAAGTGGGATCTTAAGGGTAAAAACGGTGGAATCAGGACATCTCTTCATAGCTTCCACATGAAAACACCATCATATTTACCGTTATCATACCGTTATCATAATATCCGTTCCATCTCGGGATTACACTTCGCATTGTGTCTGTGGTGTTTGAGGTTCAGATGCACTTACTAGCTCACTTGATTGCAAAATTAGCTTGCTCGAGTGAATCATTATGATACGGATATCGCTTTTCTAATATTCTGATGGCCGATAGTCATCTCATTATGTCCCCGTTAACATCATCGTTGTATCTAAATAACTACAAACATATATCGGATGTATGACATTTGTCATAAAAACCCATGTATTTTTACTATTTACAAACTGTCAAATTCAACGCGATTACACTGGTATTTTTTAAGTTTAAAGTGAGCGAATTTTTTCTCTTCTAACTATTCGAACAAAATATTTCCAAATTGTTCTTGCATAATTATTAAACAAAAATTATGACATTTATAAAACAGAATGTCAACGAATTCTGTATTAAATAAGGTATTTTCAAATTAATAGATTTACATACTATTAATTAGTAAATTTCTACACTTAAAAAGTGGCGTCATTCACTTTGGAAATTTTAAGAAATTACCACACCTTGTGCTGTACACACGTTTATGATAGATTCCGTTTCTAAATTTTGTGAAGATTTTTTTTATTATATATATTTTCCAGCGTTAACTTAAATGATTATTTGAAATAATGCACTTTTTAGAATAATAATAACTTAGTCTTGAAACATAAATCATGTTATAAATAAAAAACGTTTCTCTAAAAATCAATTAAACCTTTATCTACGGCATTATGATCTACTGCAATGCACTACAATCAGGACATCTCTTCATAGCTTCCACATGAAAACACCATCATATTTACCGTTATCATACCGTTATCATAATATCCGTTCCATCTCGGCATTACACTTCGCATTGTGTCCGTGGTGTTTGAGATTCAGATGCACTTACTAGCTCACTTGATTGCAAAATTAGCTTACTGGAGTGAATGATTATGATACGGATTACGCTTTTCTAATATTCTGATGGCCGATAGTCATCTCCTTATCTCCCCGTTAACATCATCTTTGTATCTAAATGACTACAAACATATATCGGATATATGCCATTTGTCATAAAAACCCATGTCTTTTTACTGTTTACAAACGGTCAAGTTCAACGCGATTACACGGGCATTTTTTAAGTTTAAAGTGAGCGAATTTTTTCTCTTCTACAAACTATTAATGATTTAATGATACTTTCGACTGTACTTAGAAAGCAGTTGCATCTTGTAAGTAAATACCATGCCATACTTCAAAGTGTTAGACCCCTCAGTTGTGCAAAAAACGCAAATTAGAATAGGTTTTGCTTTTGCAACCCTCAGATGGTAGTGACAGCAACATAAAATATAACCTATGTTATAGCAGGGACTGTCACCATTACTTTGCAACCATTACTTTTGAAATAGCTTTGGTATTTTCTTAGATTGAGTAGAAATCGCAATTTAGAACGTTTTTAGAACGCTTTTCGCGCATTTTATCCCCACTTTTTAAATTTCCAATTTTTTTAAAAACTGTTCTTAAAGATAATTTATATCTAATAAATATGTAACTTGCCTAATTTTATGTTGCTAGCCCCTACCGATCAGAAAAATCGAAATTTAGAACGCTTTTTCGCTCCTGCAACATCTAGGTGATAGTGATACCGACATAAAATAGCGTCTATGTTGGAGCAGAGGCTGCCAGCATCAATTTCCTACCATAACTTTTGAAATCAGTTCGATTCTTCTTGAGATATTGCTGACAAATCGGCATTTAAAACGCTTTTCGCGCATTTTGCTCTTGCATCTCCTCTGGGAAATCTTGGAGCAAGATCTGTCCCCATCATTTTTACACCACTATATTTGAAATCGGTTCAGTATTTCCTGAGATTGTGTAGAAACCACCATGTAGAACGTTTTTTTACAACGCATTTCGCGCATTTTCACCCCTTTTAAATTTCGAATTGTTTAAGAACTGTTCTTAGACATCATTTATATCTTATAATTAACTAATATTCCAAATTTCATATTTCTAGGCCCTTAAGTAACACATAAATCGCATTTTTAGAACGTTTTTTTGCTCCAGAATCCCCTTTGGGGTAATGCTACCGACAAAATATATAGCCTATCTTGGAGCAAGCATTGTCACCATCATTTTGACACCAATATTTTTTAAATCGGTTTGGTATTTCCTGAGATTATGTAGAAACTACCATTTAGAACGTTTTTAGAACGCTTTTTGTGCATTTTCACCCCTTTTAAATTTCGAATTTTTTAAGAACTGTTCTTAGACATAATCTTATAAGCAACTAATATTCCGAATTTCATATTTCTAGGCCCTTCAGTAACGCAAAAATCGCATTTTTAGAACTTTATTCCTCCTACACCCCCTTTGGGGTAGTGGCACAGACATAAGACATAGCCTATGTTCTAAGTTGGACTAACACCATCATTTTGATACCATTACTTTTGGAATCGGTTCGGTAGTTCCAGAGCTTACCTCCTACAAATAAACAATTTTTTCCTCTTTATAATATTGATGATGATGATGATGATTGATGATGATATAGATATAGATATATATCCATATATATATATATATATATATATGACCTTTGTCATACTGTAACTCTCTCATTTATGAACCGATTTGGATGTAATTCGGTGTGTACATAGTACATACCAATGTCTTGACTGAGTTAGTTGCCCAGCTTCATCCGCCGTTTTGTTTCAAAAGGGCGGCCATTTAAAATTTTAAAAAAAATAAAATTTGAAATGTGGTACCAAAAAATTGAAAATGGAAAAATATTTTTTTCTTATGTATTTGACCTTTATACAAAAATTCAGGAGCAGTTTTTGTTTTGTCTATATCTTAAAAAATGGCTGAGTTATAGCATTTTGAATTTCTAGCGTGGCTGACATTTTGAAACGTCCTGAAATTTGTCACGCGATAAAAGGCGTATTTATGAACCGATTTGGATGTAACTTCGCTTATAAATAGTACATGCCAATGTCTCGACCAAGTTCGTTGGCCAGCTTCATCCGCCACCTTGTTTAAAAATGGCGGCCATTTAAATTTTTAAGAAAAATTCAAATTTGAAATGTGGTACCAAAAAATTGAAAATTGAAAACATATTTTTTTCTTATGTGTTTGACCTTGATAAAAAGAATCGGGAGCAGTTTTTGTTTCGTCTATATCTAAAAAAATGGCTGAGTTATAGCATTTTGAATTTCTATTGTGGCTGACATTTTAAAACGACCTGATTTTGTCACGCGATAACAGGCGTATTTATGAACCGATTTGGATGTAACTCGTTTTGTACATAGTACATACCAATGTCTCGACCGAGTTTGTTGGCCAGCTTCATTCGCCATCTTGTTTCAAAAGGGTTGCCATTTAAAAAAATTAAATTTAAAATTTAAAATGAGGTATTAAACATTTGGAAAATGAAAAAGATTTTTTTTATGTGTTTGGCGTTGATACAAAGATTCTGGAGCCGTTTTTGTTTCTGAAAATTTGTTCTTTTGTTTATATCTTAAAAAATGGTTGAATTATAGCACTTTGAATTTCTAGCATGGCTAACATTTTGAAACGATCTTGTATTTGTCACGCGATAACACACGTATTCGCCTATTTCGATGTAAGAAGGCATGTGGATAGTATACATCAATATCTCGAACAAGTTCTCTGGCCAGATTTATCAGCCATCTTTTTTTCAAAATGTCGGCCATTAAATTAAAAAAAAATATATTTAAAGTGAGTTGCAAAAAAATTAGAAATTGAAAAAGGTTTTTTTTTCTTAAGTAATGGACCTTGATATAAGGATTCAGGAGCATTTTTTGTTTGTCTTTACCTTAAAAATTGCTCAGATATAGCAGTTTCAATTTCTATTGTGGGTGACATTTTGAAAAATCTGATTTTTTGCCTGCGACAGCACTCGTATGCATCAACCGATTCCGATGTGAGTGAGCATGTGCACAGCAATTATTAAGTTTTAGTATTGAATCTCCTATGTTCGGTTTCCACTAAATTGAGTTTTGTGTGTTTGAATAATCAAAGTTGGCTATTTTAAAATAAGGATTATGAAAGCTACCTCTTCCTCCCGGCACTGGCCGGAAGGTCTTTTTATGTATTCGGTTTGTCTGTACTTCCCCGTCTGTCCACGACCTATCTCCCGTAAATATACTCGGATTTTCATGCAATTGATAAAGGTTATTTAGCGTCACCATAGCATGTTTGGTATTGTATATGAAGTATGTAGGATTAATAGTTCATTTACAGGGACACTAAAAATAATTCCATTATATTATGCTATATAGGGAAAAATCATTTGCTGGGTATTTTAATGACATTATGCTATTTCAAATGTATTGAAACTGATATAAATTACTGAAATTCACTGCGATGAGGTTAGAACAGGGCATTCATAGCATTTTTTATTCATTTACAAGGACACAGTAGAAATCGCACTGCTCACAGTACTGTATGAGTAATTATTTCTGGTGCATAAATTTTAAAATTCCGTATGCATTTTTAAATTTAGCTAATTTTGTGAATGTTACTCGTTATATATAAATTCTAACCTCAAATACAGTGCTGCACAAAAGTACTCACGGAGCATTATTCTTATTAGAGTTAATTGCTGAAGGGGAATTTTCAACTGATGTATATGTATTTCTTAAGAGAACTAAATTTTGGCATGAATGTAGATAATAGATACAAACCTATATATGATATACAGGGCTGCTTAAAGAATTCGGATTATTGTCCGATTGTAGATAGGAACAGCTGAAATTTGTTTTTAAAATGTGTTATGCGTTTCCATAAGTTCGGATTAGACATAATATTTTTACTTATTGAACGATACAGTTTTATTACATTATTCTGAATGTGTTGGAAATTGTTTAATAATCTGCGCTTGACGCATGATTTTTCTTTCTTTTTACATATTCTAATCAATTACCAAAAGGAATTCGGTAAAAAAATAAACAAAGTCCTTCTTGCTAACTTTCGTAATTTTTTTAATCAATAATATTCAGAATTTTGAAGAAAAAATTATTTTTATATTTTTAGGGATTACTTAAGTTAATCCTAAATAAAATACGAAACTTCCTTTTCGATACAAAATGTCTGGTTGAAATTGAATTTTAACAAACAAAGGATGAAATCTATACTTTTGCGCATGCTCGAGTGATTCATTCAAATAGTAAAATCATTCATTATGACCATTAATAAGAATACGCCAGGATCTAGCGTTTTCTTTAAACAAATCGTGGATATTCAGTACATTCTCTCCATGATATGTGTCATTTTTAGTTGCGTTCGTAATTATATAAATACGTAGCACCTATTGTAGTCGTTCGGTCTGTCTGTCTGTCCGTCTGTTCGTCCGGCCGTGCGCATATAACAGAGATAAAAACTACCCAACCAAATGGTCTGAAATATTACATATATTTTTGTTGCAAAAGTTTGTCGAGTCATTTCAAATTTTATGAAAATGTTATGTATAGTTTAATTACAAGGACAATCAAAATTATTTCGTTATTTTACGGCCAATGGGAAAAAATTATTTCAAGTGCATTTTAATGATGTTACAGCCTTTCGAACAGAATGAAATTGATATGTACTTATGAAGTGCACTAAAAAATACATTCAGTACAATATGCGGTGCAAAATGTATGTATAAAACTAGTTATAGTACGAACACACCTCATTTGCGGCGTTTGACGCGCCATTTCCAACCTGTATATTTTTTTATATTGACAATGTCAAGGAAAATATTTTTTTATCAGTGTGTTCTTAAAATGTTTATGCCAGTATTTAAAAACTTTTAAATACGTTTTACTTTGATTTGAAATGATTTTCCGTTACAACATTTAATTTTTCATCAAATACTTCCCAGCACTTAGGGATCCCGTTCACCTTATTATTTCGAAAGTATTATAAGACTTATGCATGTTACGTTACAAGTATTTTTCAATGTTTCAATTTATACTGTAAGACATTCATCAGGTTATTTTTCATAGTCCACACTTGCTTCCTAGCATAATACGCATGCTTTTGAAATTATATTGGAAGGTATATTTTAAGAAAATAGCTATTCATATCCTGTGAAAAAGTGCAGCAGTTAATATTTTGCAAGGGAAAATGTCACGAGGTGGCTTAAAGTAGTGATATTTTGGGAAACGTATAAACTTCTTATTCATTCGGAATCGATATATCGGCCTTTTAAGTGAAAGGTAGCAGGTGTTTCAGACTTATTTTTAAAAAGTAAAATATGTTGAAACATGAAATATGTTTCTATAAAAATCGAACTTCAAAAGTTACAAATCGAAATCTGTAGATTACATGAATTAACATATTTTGCTTTAGTTAAAAATACTGTAATTTCTCGCGTATCCGCAACGGCTTAGTTAAGTCTTTTTCAAACCGGAAATTTTATTTAAAAAAAAGAAGTCAAATAAGTGCTAATCAGAAGCGAGTCACATTTTATTTGAAATAAATTCTGGTAAGAAATCGAGTTATGTAGTATGCGGCGGTTACGCGATAAATTACTCTACATTTTATTCAAGCGATAGTGTTTCTAAAAGCACCTAAAACAAAAACTTTCAAACGATATTAATGTCTGGATGATATTAGATAAGCACAGTTTTCCCCGATTAGTATGGTTACTTTATACTGTGATATTACCGCACTAACTGAAACATACAAATGGAAAATTTACTATAGATCCACATTCAAAGTTAATATACTAGCTAAGCCTAATATACGAGGTGGCCATAATTAAAGTCACAGTACTCTGCGTATTCTGGAGCGCAATTTTGGAAGATGATTAAATAAGACAGATGTAACGATGATGTCTTGCACAGGTGGTTCATTTTGCTTAGCTTCCATACTGAATACAAGGCTGAAAATTAACTGATACTTATTTTAAGAAGATGGCAAGAAACTGCTAAGGTAGAAATTATCTAAAGGTCTTTATTGTCCACCGTTTCGAACATAGCCGAAATTACACGGCTAACGCCGATGTTGTAGAGGGGAGCAGAACGTTACATTTTTTATGTTCACCGAATCAGATCTTAAAAGGAAGTCCCACAATTGCATTTACTCGAACTGGTCGAGTGTTGGGCAAGCGTACATACACAATTTCGCCAAATACATATAATATATGGCTAGATTAAAGAGAGAAAGGCATGTGGTCCAAGTACGATAATTGAAATTGAATGGGGGATGTAAAAGAGTAATAAGAAATATTTAACGCCAAATGATTGCGTAGAAAATATAGCTCATAAACCGTGACCGAACATTCTATAGGGTTATCAGAGATCCCACGGGACTGAAACGCCAGCAAGAGAACGTTAATAAAATAAAACAAATTAAAAGACAGGGTTAATAACTGAAATGACGAATATATCTTGCATCTGGACCAAAGGCTAAAAATGTAGAAGTACTATGTCTGACGAATTTCTGCATATCATCAAAAGTAAGGCAGAAGGATGAAAATTGAAATTCGGTTGCTAGGCGAGAAGAGGAAATTATTTCTTTTCTTTTAAATGCAGTGCGCTGAGGTTAAAATATTACAGATACAGAAAAATGATTGCTTAATTTATGAAGGGAAAAGAGCGCTAGGAAATGAATTGAATCCAAATGTAGACAGATAATTAAATTTTAAGAATTCGAAAAAAAAATGTAATTTTAAAGGGAGGAAAGGAGAAAGGTATTAATATTAATATGTGAAGGTAGGCGCCTTCACAACAGAGACAGGGGATTCCGCAAAAAAGTTCATAATGTGACCTCTAATGGCATATGCGGAGCTGTTTTATTTCACCGAAATTTGTGTCCCAAATTTTCATTCATTCTTCTACAAAATTTGGCTTCATTCTCATAATTAGATGCACTTCAGAATACTCTGAAAAGTGTCAGTTTAATTATGGCCACCTCGCTGACCATAATTAACTGATAATAGGAAGGTTTCCGCTAAAAATAAAACACGCCATATATCCTCCTAGAGGTGAATTTTGGAACTTTGATTCTTTCACTCCTGTCTTGTATAATCACCCTACAAAATTTGGCTTCATTCTTGCCATTATATCGCTCTACAAAACATGTTGAGTACTGCCAGTTTAATTATTTTCACTTTGTTTATAAGTAATATGTTAAAGCACTGCAATGTTCTTTTTGACCTGCTATTGTTGGAAAATACATACTAGATCTTAATTTGTAACTTTTGCTTAAAAAAATGTGTCGTTGTTACTTGAAATTACATTAACATTCACGCGTCAGATAATTTAACAAGTGACAATCTATAAATATTATAAAGTTGATTTTAAGTCCGATTACTGGTAATCGAGTAAAAAATCTGGAGCTTCAAGTGCATAGTGCTGATGTGTATAATGGAAACTTCTACCACTTTTAATTGATATTATCACATTTACAACAAAGATGAGTATGTGCATTAATCATTTTATTATAATATACTTCAGCTTTCTGAAAGTTATTAGCGTCAACCTAAACTGAGTTACCTACCTAACTTAAACAACCTAAACTATACAGGATAAAACACATTGTATTTGTGATTGAATACATAGATTGCGACCCCATGTTCTATGCTAATTTTTCATCCTCTTGATGTCTATTATCAACCCTCTAAATTTTTCGGTTAAATTTGGCAACACCCAATGTATTGGTACGTAACTTCGTAAAAAGTTTTCAGATGTATATTCCTTAAATTGACTTCAGAGCTTTTTCACTGTCTTGCTAGAACTTTTTGAAAATATGTTTCTCGTGTAGTATTCACTCGTAAAGAACTCAAGTAAAAAGAAGTTTAAAAAAAAATGATACAACAATTTTTGTTGTACAACTTTTATGTACCAACCCTTTTGTACAACAATTATTTTTTGTATATTCCAAATGCGATTTAATGTTATTCCTCAGTTTACTCATAAAACAGAGAGAAAAATGCAAAAAAGAATTACTTTTTGGAAATTTTTAAGCATGGCTAACATTTTAAACTTTTTATTTTTCCATGAAATGCGATTTAATGTTATTCCTCTGTTTACTCATAAAAAAGAGAAAAAATGCAAAAAAGAATTACTTTTTGGAAATTTTTAAACATGGCTAAAATTTTAAACTTTTTATTTTTCCATGAACTTACAATTAAAAAGAAACAATCTCACACACATTTATAACACACATTTGTAGAAGAAATGCGTAAAAAAGATTTATTTCTGTCCTCGCCCTATATTCCTTAATCGGTTCGTACGCTGTTAAAAATTTGCAGCATTCTGGCAGATCATTTGACCGGTTTTTTTTTCCGAAAACGGTTACACAACCGTAATTTTAACACTATTCTGACCATTTTATGGTCAGAATATAGTTAAATTTTGGTTATGAAACCGTTTTTTCAAAAAACGGTCGAATGACCTGCCAGAATGCTGCAAAAATTTTAACAGTTTATATTGCGGTTTTACTCAGGTCCTGATGAGTTTATATATTCCAAATGCGATTTAATGTTATTCCTCTGTTTACTCATAAAAAAGAGAGTAAAATGCAAAAAAGAATTACTTTTTGGAAATTTTTAAACATGGCTAATATTTTGAGCTTTTTATTTTTCCATGAACTTACAATTAAAAAGAAATATAATCTCACACACATTTGTAGAAGAAATGCCTAAAAAAGATTTATTTCCTTGCCTATATTCCTTAATCGGTTTGTATATTGCGGTTTTAGTCATGTCCTGATGAGTTAGCACAAGTTTTTTAGGGTTTCGTTCGTCTGACGAAACTGTATTCGTCTCACTCCTCTGTCTGTGTGTCACAAAGTTCGTTCTCGGAAACTGTATTTGTTATAGACTTAAAATTTTGCATATTTACAGCTGAATACTTCCTATATCCTACGACAAATAATAAAATTTTGAAAAAGTCATAATATTTTAATAAAATTAATTAATTTAATGATATCCGACCATTACAGCAATTTATATTTCAAAACTTAACATTAATTTAAGTCATTTTCATGCAGTCAGTTATCCGTGTGGTAGCTCATTTATCTGCTACTGAAAAGGTTTCTGTTTCGTAGCTCGACGTCGGAGTTTCACAATTTTTCATCGCAAGAGATTTTATTATATAATTTATTCCATTTTACAAAAAATTGTAATTGTTTGCATTTTTCACTCTAAAAGTCTACATTTTAGATATTTTCTGTCATGCTACATTTCTCAGGATGGGTTTTAACACTTGCGGGTCCGGTTCGAATAAAAATAAACTTACATATATATTTATATATAATATTTTTTTTGCTTAAAATATAAACCTGATAAAACATTTATAACTATAGAGTACTTTTCCACAATTGAATTAAAATATTTTTTCCATTTCGGGCTCTGGTCGGTTTGGAGTTTATGTATGTCGTTTTCGGGTTGAGTTGCGGGACGAAAAATGTTTTTTTCTTAGGTTCAGGTTGGGTTTTCAGTCACCTAATTTTCCTTTTGTTCGTTTCCACATGTTAAAGAATCTTGTGGTTCCGGTCGCTTAGGACACCGATACTCTTAAGGCAAAAATTGCACTTGTAAAATTCCCGAGTTATAAGGTCATCAGGTTTAATTTTTGCTATAAGTTTTAATATACAGAATTATTTCTCCATTTTGAAAAGAAAAAATAATGTGCATTGGTAAACAGCCTACTTGTTTTAAGGACACGTGGAGTCGAAAACTTTTGTTCAAAATAAAATATGTTGTTTTCAGACTATGTAAATATCTGCTGTTTGCAAATATTGCAACAATGGCAGTGGCGGAAGAAAAAGATGCTTTATGTAAAATCTAATAAATGAAGTCCAATGAAAGTTAATAAGGTAGTAATTCAAGGTAACGTTATCACATAGAATAATGGTACCCACCTACGCTACACAGAAATATGCGAATTCGATTAAATTTTTATGTGTTGAATGTGAATCATTACGTTCAGAGCACATATGTCGGGTTTGGAGAAATGATGTCTAAGTGGAAGAATGGAAGGTAGGCAGTAAGCTTGTAAAGTTGTGAAAACCAATTTGGAGGGGGGGGGGGGTAAGAGTGTCCACGTACTTTATACAACTTTTCTATTTTTCTGTCAAAATTTTTAACAGTAATACAGTCGAACCTCGTTATCCGACACTCTAAGGACCAGAAAAAAGTGTCGCCATAAGCGGGGTGTCGTTGTAACCGGAGTTGGTGAAAAATATTTTTATTAAAAGCTGTATTTTAATTAATTTAAGATAATTTTAAATTCCTAACTTTTATTGCAGATTTAAGCAATAAAACATTATTATTCAAAAAAACAAAAAACAAATCAAAAGTGAAAAAAATAAAAATGAGATTTATAATGACTTGTTTTTTTATTGTTACATGAAATATTAATAAATTAAGGTTTGATTATCTCTAGATGTGCTTCCTACCATCCTTTTTTCAATATTATAAATATTATACAATGAATTGTAATCAATATTCGTTGTTTCAGGAATGGATGTTAGATAATTTCTCATCGATTCAATGCAATGCAATGCTTCGGTTTTAGTCGTATGATAAACACTGTGTAACCACAAAAAAGCGCCGACTGACCAGAACGAAAAAACCGCGAGTAGATTGATACATTTATCTGGGACATAAGTGGGTCATTCATAGTGTGTGGGTTTATTTATTCAGATAAAGGATTGAAGTAAAATTTCTCATTTATCTCAATGTATATTTTAGACACTTTTGTGAAAAACTTGGCTAAGACATTTCTTACCGCTTACATTTCGTACTTATACGATGGATTATGAAAAATAGACAATTTTCCTAAACCGACGGGATATCGGGAGTTGAAAATGATTCAACGACGTAAAATCCACAGTTTATTTACATTAAAATCATATACAGAAAATCGGGAATTTGAAAAACTGACGTGATAAGTGGAGTGACGTGAAAACCGGGTGTCGTGATAACGAGGTCCGACTGTATAAACCTTTCTCTATAAAACATTATATCAGATTTCTTATATTCTTATTTAATCATTTGTTCTGATATAGGGTATTCTACCTTTTGAAGTTTACTCTCAGGCATGACGCATTAAATATCTTGTGCAAGTTTGTGCTTTTTAGTAACAAAATCATTTAAGTTACAAGAGTTGTTAAATTTATTCGTTTATTTTTTTTTCGCCAGTCTACTATAAGATTATCTTATACTATACCTTACCTTACACTATATGACGATTTCAGACTTTCTGCACATATACTTACATTAAATTATTTTAGAATTCATTTACAAAAATCGTATTTGGGGCACATATCGCAAATTCTGCAAACATAAAATCTGACATAGTTTGAATACCTCAGCTTTAGTGTTTTCATACGTGTATATTTTTCTGAAAACATACTTATTTTATACAGGATATCACTGTACCAGGTTTATAAACTTTAAGATCCGGTTGATTTCACTACAACAGCAAATTTGTGTTTAAGAAAACGCGATTGAAATACATTTAGTAAAAATTTAGTTTCCCAATAATAAAGATATTTTAATTAAATTTCCAACACGCTTACCTTGTGTGGATGAGATCTTGCTATCAGAATATACATAGAGCTATCGGCATATATCTGTAAATACGCAGTAAGTTTGTCAATGTCAATCGAATGTAATGTCAACTACATTCTAAAACATATGCATCTAGTTTAGAGTTCTATTTTTCACTGAAAAAATGCATTTAGTCTCCGATTTCCCACACCTGGTTTCCTTTCGAGAAAATCAATTTCCATTTAATCTACGTTGTTGCCATTTGTGTACCTTTATAATTAAAAGAATGTTGGCGTAAGCATATGATGCATGCTCAGATTACACATTTTTTTAAACTGTTGTAACCCACATTTCAGAATATGGCTATACTTGATTGGACAAGTTCGATTAAACGAATCAGACATGTCAAGTAACATTAGTTTGTCGATAATGGTTCAAAATCCTCACGACCAATAAAATTTTATTACTCATATGTCACCATTATCTTATATTTAAAGCCATTCTAAATCCTAATCGTTTACAATTTCCGCTAAACTGCCTTTAACCGATGAAATTATTGTTAGCATATCCCCAATTTCTGATTTATAGAGGAACTCTAATAGAGCATCACTCAAAAATTTCGCCAAGATCCTTTCGACCTTTCGACGAAATTTTTGTCCCGTATTATAAATCTTTCAAACTTATAAAAGTAATCTACTTCTCATCGCTTATGTTTGAACCGTAGTAGACAATCACTTATCAAAATAATTGACGTGACCCTGAAAAAGAGTCAGGCACGATACAATGAATCCTCCTAGCTTTGAACTTTCTCTAGTGCACCAGAATTGTACTGTAAAAATTACATTCAAATCCGTTCAGGGATTCTTTAGAAAATTGCTCACATACCTATCAAACTACATACATAAATATAAAGCGACAAAAAACAGAAGCCACTTAAAAAACTAGTATGTAATTTGGATTTTATGCTCAAGAATGAAATAATGTGGCAGGACAGAAATAGGTTGGAGAATAATATAAAAAAGTTAATATTCCAGCGTTTGTATATATACTATAAATATTCTTACAGACCATTTTTTAATATATTTTTTTTTAATTGCAAAATATTTCTTGTTCAACCTTTCTAAGATTCCAAGTAAAAAATACAATGCAATATTACTTGTTTTTCTTACGAAAAAACAAACAAATTTTCCTCCTTTCGTTCGCTGATCATTTTGCAGATTTCTTTTTTATCGCTCCATAACCATTTTCATTGATTAGATAAGATTAGTCTGGGGAATAACCAAAATATATTGCGAATTACTTTCTTTTATGCAACTCTAAATTGCCACACCTGAGGATTTATATGTTTATTTTTTTTATGTATCACGTGAATGAGTTTTTTTCCGAATTTCAGAAGTTTATATTTGTTGTAATGGGGGGTTTTTTTGGACAAATATTCTATTCAAGATAGTCTATTTAAAAAAATGAAGATATAATTGGAAATATCTTTACATGCAAAATTAAAATTTTTGTTCGATTAAATTATTTTTTTATATTATTTTAAATATTTCTTTCAAAAGAGCAGCATATAAATAAAATAGATTAAAAAAAACTTAAGCGTTTCAATTACAATGGAAAAATGTATAACTCTTTAAAATACACCGAAAGCTCACTATATTTGAGAAAGCCATGATATTCTTTGTTGTGACGTCACAAAATGTGAAAGAAAGCAAGGAAAACAAAGAAAAAAAATCGAACAACTTGCATGTTTCGATTTCGTTGGCTCGTGGAGATATTAATTATTATTTTGTAGTATTAATTAATAATTCCACGAGCCAACGAAATCGAAACATGCAAGTTGTTATTTTTTTTTCTTTGTTTTCCCTGGTTTGTGTGACAATTCTTGACGTCAAAACAAAGAGTGTCAAGGCTTTTTCCCTTATGTAGGGGATGTTGGTACACCACTAATACACCCTGTCGATGTGACGTCACAGTAACATTATAACTCATATTCTCACAAATAGTGAATAGCCATGCAGTCACCAAAATATGGCAAATTTATGGCGTCACATTATGCTTTTCAGGTAACCGATACATTGTGGTGTTCCTGAAAAGTCACTATTAAGTGACTGTTACCTATCGTGACCAAAATTTCAAGTCATTTAATCTTCGTCACAAAACGGAACATACTGAGTTCACATTGACTTCAATGTGATTACTATTCAACGCCTCGTGATCCGGCATGTAGTTGTGGGTATACGGGGAGTATACGCCGTACACCTTCTGGATAACACCTATACACCTATACACCTTAGCTATGGCGTATACTTTCTTTTGTATACTTTCTGCCTATAGCGTATACATTCTTGTTTTTTTATGACTAAACCATTCTTCGTTATAACAATGCAGATAGTAAGACTTGGATTTTGACCATGGTGCTATGTTTTTTGTCATGTTTCTATCATAGTTCTGTTAGGTAATGTACCACGAACCTTTGCTTCAAGAGATACGGTGGATAGTAAAAAGAGTAACAATTACTACTTATAATGACTTAAATAACATATCCATTTCTTCAATTAAAAATACAGGTTATCTCGCTTTTTCAGCTTAACCTGACTTTTGATTCATAACTTTACACTCATAATGATATTATAAAGAAGTTTTCAGTATATGTACTTCGTTTTGTTTAAGAGGAGTTGGCAAACAAGAAGTGCTGGAAGTTCAGCGTAATTGCATTAGTGATGTATTATGTACTAAATGGTGTATTATGTTCCAAAATATCAAGACTCTTACTCAGTAGAGATTTTCAGAAATAAGTGATACATTTTATACCACATTTTGTTATGTCATTCTACTTCACACAAAGATATATACAAATGCTTCTCTAAATATCAAAACTTTGTTATGCACTCGTGGAAATTCATTTATGAAAACACGGTTTTTTAATAAAAACTTCTATATTCCTTAAAAATGAATGGAAATTAATACATTATACATGTTATGTACAAGAAATAATTTAGAAAAATAAAATTTCATACATATTAATAAACTAAAACATAATTAAAAAGCAGTAAACCAACGTTTAACATAACATAAACATAAAGTCAAAAATTAGATATTAGTAACATAAAACATGGAAATTGATCTATAAAAATATCACATTTACTTGAAATAATAGTTAGTAAATACGCCTTTATTCAGAGTTTCTTTTATTATAGATGACATTGATAAAACAAGATTTTGAATTCATGTTTGATCAAATAATTTCCCGTTTTGATAGATTGAAGCTTTCAATTCTGCAAGTGATGTGTACTGCATCCCATTTGCATAAACCATTCGAACAATCTATCCCCAAACATTTTCGATGGGGTACGTATCAGGACTAATAGGTGGATGATCTAAAGGAACAATATTCTGTTCGTCAAGCCAAGCTTTCATTGCATTTGAAATGTGAATACTTGCATTGTCTTGCATGAATATGTAATCTCTAACATAACATTGCCAAGCAAATGGAAGAAATGAATTTTCTAAATCTAAACTGTAATCAAAAGAATTCTGGAGATCGTTTAAAAATACAATTTCACTTTTGCCATCATAAACGATTGCTGCCCAAATCATCAAACTTCTGCATCAAAATTTCTGTTTAATGTAGACTTTGGTTCTTTTCGGTGATCCCTCCAATAATTCTTCAAACCATCCGGTCAATCCAAATGAAATATGTTTTCGTCGGAGAAAATGACTTTATTCCAATTGTCTCACTTGTCCATGTACTTGTCGCAATACTCCAGACGCATCTGCTTGTGACACAAAAATAACTTTGGATCAGATTTATTTTCGACCATCTCAAGCTCCGTGAAGAATGTAAAATTTGCCTAACTCTTCTAGAAAAAAATGGGAAGGGATAGATCTGCGCAAATTTCACTTGAACTGTGACCGGCTTTCGATGCAAGTTGAAGAATCCCCCTTTTCTATGTAACACTTAAACGTGGATTACCTTTTTTGTTTAAATTTTTGTAATAATTTTCTGGATCTTTTTATAGTTATGCATCGCGCCAACTGATCTTTTAATTAATTTACTAATTTCCGGAACAGAATTTCCACATTCTAGACATGCATCGATTTTAGCTCTTACTTCCTCAGACAACATGTTTCCATAGGTGCCAACCTCAAACTAATCTTCCGTAATACGTGTGTTAAGTTGACCCTGGTTTAATATGTTTCAAACCAGAATTATTTTGAAGAAATTGATTTAAATATGTTCCACGTAGAAACCTTGAATTAAGTAAATAAAGATTCAAGAAATAAATTTTCTGGTTCAAAAGTGGTTAACCTGGGTCAAATTAATCCAGATATTACGGAAGATTAGTGGAATGTTGGCAGCTATGTATTTCGTTTACTCATCGTGAAAAGTACGACTGAAACGTATTGCGTCCAATATACAACGCTTTTTATGTCTACTTTGCATGTCACATTACCTTGTTTTATGCATATTTTTGTCACTTTACTTCGGAATACCCAATGAAATGGGATATTTCATAAATTAATTCCCATGTTTGCATATTACGAAAATCTAATTTTTGATGTTTTGTTTGCGTGTAATATGATGCATGAAATTTTATTTTTGTAACTCCTTTGTTATACATACTATGTATATCCCATGAAATTTCCTTAAGTTTTAATGATTATTATAGTAGATTTTGTTAAAAACCGTGTATATTCATAAACCAATTTCCAGCAATGTATTATTAAAACTAAATTTGTTTTGCTGTCAATGTTTGTCGAAAATGTTTGCGGTTGGTTTTTTGTAAACAAGTTTTTTTAAACTGGAATGTAGGTTTTTAGCATGCTGTCAATTGTCAATAATACTGACGAATTGAATTTATACATGAAAGAATAACAAATTTATATTAATTTTAATGTTAACCTTTAAAGATTCGGGCAGCATACTGAGTGCGCCTCTCAGTTATAAAACAGTTGCGAATTCTAAAATAATTATATGATTAACATCTGCGCTACATTCACCCTATTCCCAAAATCCCTTTAATGTTCAACAGTAAAAGTTCCGATTGTTGATGGCTCTTTTTCATTATTTTTGTTGATAAGTCACCAATGGTGTACAGAATACTCAACTCATGCATTTGGTCTATGGAGTCTACTTGATTTCTTTTTTTCCCTTTTTTAACTGGTATATATTACGTCTATACTAATACTAGGAATTATAAACTATTCTTCTTTAGAATTAAAAGTTGGCATTTAGACTTTACACCGTGTTGACACACTGGCTACGCCGCCCGTGTCTTTGTGTTACCCAAAACCGTTCATATATTAATTAAATTAAATTGTTTTCTTTTAACAATATTCATGTCTATTACTTTTATAATATGGATGGACACTGCATTAAACAAGGACATATTTAAAAGACCGCCATAGTCTTCATCTTACAATAGACTGTGCGTGTCGTTAACGATTAAAATTAATGTTGTTAGTTGTCATGCTTGCGAGCAAAATATTTTTTTAACATGAATATCATTACTTGGGAATTGAAAGCATCCGAAAAAATCCTACTGTTTGAAAAAACCTAATAATACACTGTAAAAATTATTCAGAAACATTTCCGATAATCAGTAGCAGCAAAAGAAATTTCGAAATGTGTCCTAAAATCACGGCAATATATTTGTTTCTGATGTTTTTAGAGTATAAAAAAGAGGTTTGAATCATGGTTATTTCTTAAGGAGTATTCATATATTTCTATTCGTGGTTATATTTTCCTAGATTATGGTACATTTGTCTTTTTTAAATTGTGTAATAATTAAAATGTTGCCCATTATAAATCTGTATCTTATTCCAAATTTTCACTTTTCTAAACAAAAGTGAAATGTGGGAACTACTGGTACTATTACCTTAAAAATATTCAATAGGATTGACATCCGATACGGCCAAAGAACTTCTAGATGTCTTTATCTTAATTATATTTTTATGAAACTTTATACAATCAGTTAATACAAATTTAAAATTTTAAATACGGAATTTTTCCCTGAACATTTTTCCACAAAAATAGATTTTTTAAACGTTTAAAAATACTCTCTCATCTTCTGTTTAAAATAACTGTTTATATTTAAAATTCTCAACATTCGAATATAGCATGTATTATTTTTTCATAGAAAGATAAAAAAATGAACTACACCAAATTAAAATCGGCAACTGGCATTTCTTTTTTTATGAAATACTTTTGAGTATTTTGTAATGTTTCTATCATATTACCATTTCAAACTACCATACTGCCATCAAGTGTAACATTTCAAAGGTGATAAATATTACATATTATTTTGAAATTTTGTGTAATGTTATATATATTTTTAAATAGTCTGAAAAAGAAACACCCTTGAAACACAAACTTTTGGAGATGAATGCTTTCCGCACATTCTTGCCGTATTTTATGTTCCCAGAAATCACGTTTAACCGCAATTTACACTTTTTCTTTACATCACTTGAAATATCTAAACAGGGCTAGATTACCAAAGCCGCAAACTTTCACCTCTACTTTAGTTTAGTAATTTTCCTCTGATTTAAACGCAGAATTTTTCATTTAGAAAATACTCGTAGAAGTGTGTCTATGGCGTGTCAAAGTAGAATTCTGCAGATATTTATCTTAACTTATATTTTTCTGTATAATCTCTTGAAATGTATAAAATCGGAATTCTTAATTATTAGGATTCCTTATTTAAAAGTTCAAAACGGAACCATTATAAGATCTTCTGCGTCTCTCTCTCAGTCTGCCATAGTCGTTGTACTCATAAACTATGGAAAGTGGAAAGTTCAAATTTGTTGAAGTAATCAAGGCTACTGACCCACATTTATTGACCATTTACTGATCCATATTTATAGATTATCAACCTTTCACAGATATATTCAGGAAAAATGTAGAAGGGCTAATTTTGTTACTTCAGAAAAAAAATCTTTTCTTGTATATCGTGTGAAAGCATTCGTAACGCCGAAATCAAAAATACATTTCTTTTAATTTTAGGCATTATATTTTCAGAGGTATCGTTAAAAATATAGTACAAAAATATGTCCCCCACCTCTCTATTTTCGAATCTACTGAAACTAAAATTATGACAAAATTAGGGATGGTAGAAGTTAATTTAAACCTTGCACGAAAATTATAGCGATTATCGCAAATTATTTTAGGAAAATTATAGCATCACGTAGTTTTTGAGAAAATCGCATTTTTCTGTTACACACAAAATTCGATTTGCGAGCGTTCAGCAAAGGCGTTGAGAATCGCTGGAAGAACCTATTGTCGTCGAAATGTAAAAAGATTGTTGATAACGATTTTCGGAAAGAATTGTTGGTAATTAGCCGAGATATTAACCATGAAAGACACGGACCGTTTGGATATACATAAAGACACATGTGGTGTACTGTATACAATATCGGCTTTTAAAGCCTAGATAACAAATTTTAATGATATATTTGTGTAATATCCAGTTACTACAGTTCATATGATTATTGTACCGAATCTTCTGTGCGCGAGTAGTACTCGTACTTGACCGGTTGTTAAAACATTAAATAATATACCGCCAAAGAAAAAAAAAGAGATAGGTTAAAGTACATTATCTTATTTAAATTTGCAAATGTACAAAATAATCTTGTAGTACATTATACAAATAATGACGAATAGTTTGTATGAAGTAATGCTTTAAAAGTGACATATATAAAATGCTATTTTTATTTAATTATTTTGTATGTTCTGGTAAGAAAATGTTTTTGAAAAAATATAATACCATCTATCTAAAAAAGAGATCGAGTCGGTTATTCAGTGTGTATGTGTGTATTGGCAACGGCTAGTAAAATGTGCCGCACATAAATGTCCGAAAATTTAGATGAGGAAAGTTCAATGCACCACAGAATGTATCAGAAGAGCAGATTTTTCATTTTCTGATAATTAGCCAATATATAATATTAATTAAAAACAGCAATTAGCATAGCAAACTAGCGCGCTGTCGCAGCTGTTAGGCCCAGTACGAATTTTCCGAAGATCTTTAACCCCTTAACGCTCGAATTAAATTACGGTTGGAAAATTCAAATTGCTTATTGACACCACTTTTATGAAAAAGAAATATTCACCTTTTTTAATGACAGGAAAAACGATACAAAAATATAGCCAATTTCACTATTTTATAAAACTGGTGGGAATCAAACAATTTGAGTAAAAAACACAGACCGTGAATATGACGGGAGCGAGAATTAAGGGGTTAAGCAAAGAAGTGAGGAGAAACGCCCCCTCCATTTTTTCATTTTGGAGCTGTCTAACCGCTTTTCAGATTAAAATAATTTAAAATAATAAGAAACAGAAAATACTCTTTCTTGGAACTTTCTCATTCCTCGCTGTGTTATTCGTTTAAAAAAATTATAATATTTCAAAAACTATTTTCCAAACTTAATTTTTGTGTCCATTTGCTAATTAAAAATCCGCGTCCATTTTCCTTATCCAAGTACGAAATAAACATAATATGATAATCCACTTATTCGAGATACCTTTCCGATTCCAAGAGTGTTATTTGTTCAAAAAGTATTAATATTTACTCTTCCAAAAATAATTAGAAATGTCGATTTCATCTCTTTTTTAGTTTTCCAATTTTTAAAAATATGCATCTGCGTTTCGGAACAAAATACGAAACAAAAAACATTCTCTTAATGATCGTACTAATCTTGATTTAACAATGTCTTTGTTTTAAATAAATATGAAGATTTATCGTTTGAAATATATACAGCATTCCTACTAAAGTCCATTGCCACCCTCTTTTCTTCGGAACGGCTGCTGCTATATTTATAAAAGTTATGTCTAGGTATTGTAAAGAAGCCATGTGCCACTGAATAAAACCGCCTACGGCGCACCTGGTGGAACACAGCTGAGTTATCTTTCCTATCTCATAAACGAAAAGACATGGGGAAAAAAGTGATTTACAAAGTTATAGAGCAACATCAATTTAGTACGAAAAGATACTTTGTGGACATTAATGCGAAGAATAGGATGATAAAAACACTCATTTGATTTTTCGTGATTTTCTACACTGTGAAGTGACGGAACGATCTTAAAAAAAAAAAAAAAAAACTAGTTACAACAATATAACTTTATTTGAGATGTTCGAACTTCTCACCGTCAGCTTCAATGCACATTTGGATGCACATTTGTACGAAAGATAATCATTTCTCCTTCCGTTCAAGTTTCGTGATGCCACAGTGTAGGAAATCACGAAAAACATATGCCTGTTTTAACCGTTCTGTTCTTCGCATTAGTGTCCATATGGTGTTTTTTCGCACTGAAATGATGATGCTATACAACTTTGTAAATAACTTTTTTTCCTTATCTCATTCTGTTTTCGATATCGGAATTCTAACTCCGCAGTTTTCCACCAGGTGCCGCGGTAGGCGGTTTCATTCAGTAGCGCGAGTCTACGTTACTATACCTAGACACCACTTTTATGAATATAGCAGCAACTTTTCCGAAGTTAAGAAGGTGGCAAGGGACTTTAGTGGGCACATTGTATATATACGAGGGGTAAAGTTTTAATTACTGGCGATTAATTTTTAATGGTACCTCGGATCACTTTTTCAAAAAAATACAGACGCTTTGAGAAAATTTGCAAGAGAAATATACTACAAAATGTATTTTTTTAAAATAGTGGTGCGAATAGAATATAAAAATAGTCGCCTGTAACAAACTTTACGATACCCCCTCGTATATATACATATATATATTCTAAATGCCTGTTTTGTGATTTTTTTTTTGTATCCGCTTTTCGGGCCAAAATACGACGAAAATTAAAAATACAAAATTATACCTAGTACTTTTTTGGTTCCAGTGGTGTCTTGGATTAAATAATACTACCATTTTCTAATAAGTACAGAACTTGTGTGAAAATATAAATTATTTGAAAAAAACGTTTAAACACACAATAAAAACAAGCAGATTTGACCATACGTATACGTTTCGTGAGTACTAGGACTCACATCCTCAGTGTAAAAACTATACAAACTTTGAAAACAATATCCCCCCAACTACATGTACGGTGAAAAAAACCTAAATGTCAAAACATAATACCAAAAGACCATCAAGTTCTAACAGCCAATGAAATTAATGCGGAAGTGAAGTGTCGTGACATAACAAATCCATCCAGAAAGTTCAGATGTATGGTGTACTAGATAAATCATTAACCAAAGAGTTTTTAAATTTATGGATATGAATATAGATGTATGGATATAGGGATGATGTATGGATATAGACTTTTTTGAGGCTATTCATATCCATAAATTCTCCTTGGTTAATGATTTATCTAGTACACCATACATCTCAACTTTCTGGAGGGATTTGTTATGTCACGACACTTCACTTCCGCATTAATTTCATTGGCTGTTAGAACTTGATGGTCTTTTGGTATTATGTTTTGACAATTGGGTTTTTTCACCGTACATGTAGTTGGGGGGATATCGTTTTTAAAGTTTTTATAGTTTTTACACTGAGGATGTGAGTCCTAGTACTCACGAAACGTATACGTATGGTCAAATCTGCTTGTTTTTATTGTGTGTTTAAACGTTGTTTTCAAATAATTTACTATTTTCTAGTTGAAAAAATTTAGTTTCTAAAGGTATTTATGAAATGACCCCCATCGCTAGGTTTGTTCGTAAGGATTTTAGTTTAAAAAAAAAAAATGAAAACACACAACAAAGTGTGTAGCACTCCCTGTGTACGCCAGCAAAGTCAGCGGGGCCCCAACTCTAGGATCTTTGGGACATACGAGGGTGTATCAATAAGTTTTTCCCCCCACATAGAAATAATTGAGTGAAATTTATGAAATTTCTACATTGTATTAGTCTTTTTCTATATAGTCACCGAGCACAGTCACACATTTCTGCAGACGGTATTTCAAAGAGAGGGGGGAGAATGTATTCCAGGAGGCGCGATAGTAGACACAAAGGGAGACGTTTTCTTAACTTTTACCGACCCCCCACATGTGACATATTTTTGGAAAGGCCTGTGACCACTTATTCATGCGATGCATCTTTCGAGACCCTCCCCCCAAATTTGACCCCCCCGAGGGCAGGATTGATGTCCACAAAATTTAGAAATGTGCCCCCAAAGCTGAAATTTGGGGGGAGGGGCTCGGGAGGTGCATAGCATGAATATGTGGTCAGAGGCTTTCCCAACAACATGTCACATGTGTGGATCGACAAAAGTTAGAAAGATGACCCTCCTTTGGGTCTACTATCGCGCCTCCCAGAATACATCCCCCCCTCTCTTTGAAATACCGGTCGCACAAATGCGTTACGGTGCACACTGACTATATAGAAAATGACTCATAAAATGTACCAGTTTCATAAATTTAAGTCACTTATTTCTATGTGAGGGCAAAAACTTATTGATACTCCCTCGTATTTTTATTTAAAAGTATGAAACCATACAAACCCGAGGGTGTACGCTAACGAAGATAATGGGTAGTTTAACAAGAATAAAATCATTCAACTCTGTTTTAAATAAATTTAAGGCATTTATCTCGGGTCCGGTCAACGCCTTGAGGGTCAGCTAGTTACGAAAGAAAAACTTAACATATAATTTGAATGAGCCATCTAAAAATGTATGCCAGTAATAAAAATATCCAAATTTCATTTTTAAGATGTGTTCACAATTTATCGTGGTGTACACGGAAAAGTATATTTTCCTAGTAATTTAGGAAGTACTAGTAGTTGTCGATTGAAATATCACTCAACTTTTTGTTAGAAATAAAATAAAAAACCTGCAATCACATATCGTAATTAATTGAATAAACATACCTGAAAACTAAATATAATTAGTCCCTGAGAAAAACATTTTCTTTAAAATCATTTCAATTGGCGTTCAAGAAGAATGTTTCTGATAAATTTTATCAGTTTCTTATCTCTATGCAGTTTTATCATTTAATTGAAAAAAAATAATGGTATTTTTTGACAATTTTTAATTATCATAAAAATAAAATAGCAAAATGTGTCATTATTTGAAGGAATAAGGAGTTTTTTGTCGGTATTATAGTTTACTGTTGAAAAAACTCTTAATTAATTACTTGTATTATTCTATTACCGAATTTAAATAAAAGCTTTAAAATCCAGCTTAAGGCATATCTTATTCAAACAGTACTAATAATAAATACATCAGAATTTAAATGTATCACTATATAAAAATGAACAAACAAATCGAAATTTGCAAGAAATTGATGAATCATCGAGTTTTTAAATAGTTTTTTTTTCCAGTTTTGTTCCAATGTCATTGCAGCTACAATAAAGCGGTAAAACAAGTCTCATGCATGAACTTTTGGTATATCGTCGCCCCAGAGCTACAATAGGACATCTAGTAATAATAAAAAATGAGATGTCTGACATACTTCTATGAATAACGGTTTGTGCATCTAGTGGAAGAACTTCTGAAACACAATATGTTTAATGCTATATCTCAGATGTATTTAAAAAAAATTCCCAACTGTTCCACTAGATACAGTCACGGTTTTTAATACCAGTAACTCGGCATCTCATCTTCGATTATTACTAGATGTCCTACTGTTACTCTGAGGCGACGATATGTACTGTAAAAAAGAGAAATGTTTCTTAATTTACGGAAAAATAGTATAAGGACAAAGGAAAGAAGAGAGAGACACAAAGGAAAATGTAAAGAACTGTAAAGAACTGGAAATGTTGAGAACGACAAAGGAAAATGTAAAATTACCTCTTTCGAGGCAATGACCAATTCATCTATTCTGCGAATTACATACCTCTTTAAACATTTCAAAGTCCTTGTTTTCATAAACAGCATTTTGAGAAATTTTATGTGTTGCTATTAGAGGGTAAACCCAAAATGACGTGCGTATTTAAAAATTACATAAACTAAAAGCTATAGAAATGCAGTACACGTTGCAGGATTCTACTTGGGAAACCAGTAAATTGTCAGTCACACAGAATTTTAAAATTGCGAACGAAGTTGGCCAACAGGGGATCTACATGGGATCTTCAAGAGCTATGGGGAGCTGTACTACGTGAGATCTCCATTATGTACTTCGTCGTCCTGCCGCTAGATTGAGCTACTCATAAATCGCAAGTTGCTATGCAGAAACAGTTTCTCTTAGAATTTTACCGCATAGACTACAGTACTGTTGAAACAATGCGAATTTTTCCGAAGTTTAATGTCAAAAAAAGGCGAATTTATATACAATAGAGACTTTTTCGAAATTTTTACAGGAGTGGGAACGTCAATGATGATCTCACTTGCAACGTCGGGTGCTCACGTTTGGCAGGTACAGACATCAATGTTTAAACCATTCAGAAAATGATCTAACAGCGATCCCGCATATCTCTTCGACTTGTTGCAGCTCAGGATGGTATCCGCGCCGTATCCTGCTTCATTGCCTCCACATGTTTCCATACATTACTCAGCCCGACCGACCCCTTTATTGCTGCTGCATTATTGCACTCGAAACTTTCGCGAATGCTATGCTACAACAGCTGAGTGTGGACGAAATCAATTTGGGAATCATTTCGGTCTGCGATTAAACGTATTTTACCATTTGGAGGCTTTATCAATTAGCAAAAACGGTCCATTTGAGGAACACAAAATCATTTTGCCGTACCATCATCACTGAGTCCTCCAACTGACAGTATTTTGGACCGTCATATCTTCAAAAGGAGTTGTTGTGTCATTTTCCCGTCGCCAAATGATTAGTACAGCGCTCTATCTGGGCATTTTGCGTGGATTTGTGGTAGTAGACAATACTCTGGGGGATCCTGGAAACACCGCGTGGACTATGCCTGACGGTGTACATCCAAATCAAATGCCTAATAACTTTCCTTTGCTCACTGAATATTCCGATTAGTGTGACATTTCCCTGGATTATTGCAAGCATACAGGAAGACGCCTTTAATAGTTTCCCTATTCGTGAGATTCCATTCTCTGTGCAGGGTACTAGAAAGACAAAGTGCACCGCCAAAATCCGCAAACGACTACCTAGCTGAAACCGTGCATCTGTGCTGCATATGAGATCATTCATGTAAAACTTCAATATTGGTTAATGAGTATTTTCTTTCCAGACTCATCCTTGTTGTTTCTACAAATATTGTATATGTTGTAGGCTAATTGAGAAATCAGGCTCTTTGCAAAGAGCCTCAGCTGTTTGCAAAGAGCCGGGAATTGAAGAATCATGTCTCCTTTTCCAATTAGCCTGAAAATTTTCAGGCTTATTGCAAACAGCCTAGGCAGCGTTAAGCTAATTGAAAAATGACCACCCGACACGAACCTAAAAATTCCATTTGAAGAAAACCAGAAATCTAACACGAACCAAATCTGAACCCGACAAAAATATTTCAAAGAACGAAAACTGGATCCGAGCAACACAAAATAATTTCCGTAGACAAGTTACCAGAGCCGAAAATATAAATTCCATTTGAAAAAAATCTAACCCGAACCAAATCTGAACAAACATATTCCAAAGAACCAAAACAGGATCCGAGCAACAAAGACTAAGTTCCGTGGACATGCTACCCGAGCAGAACCTAAAAATTCCATTTGAATAAAAACCCGAAATCTGACCCAAACAAAATCTAAGCACTAAAAAAATATTCCATTGAACCATAACCAGATCCGAAAAAGACAAAATAATTTCCATGGACACGCAACCCGACCCGAATCTAAAAATTTCATTAGAAAGAAACCCGAAATTTGAACCCGACAAAAATATTCCAAAGATCCAAAACCGGATCCGAACAAGTCAAATTAGTTTCCGTGGACACGCAACACGACCAGAACCTAAAAATTCTATTTGAAAAAAAAACGACATTTGGGCCCGACAAAAATATTCCGAAGATCCATAATCCGATACCAGTAAGGCAAAATAATTTCCATGGACACGCAACTCGACCCGAATCTAAAAATTTCATTTGAAAGAAACCCGAAATTTGAGCCCGACAAAAATATTCCAAAGATCCAAAACAGGATCCGAACAAGACTAATTTTTTTCCGTGGACACGTAACACGATCAGAACCTTAAAATTCTATTTGAAGTCAACCTGAAACCCGACACGAACCAAAACTTAACCCGACGAAAATATTCAAAAGAACTATAACCTGATGCGAGCAAGAGAAAATAATTTCCTTCGACAGGCAACCCGATCCGAACCTGAAAATTCTTGTTGAACTAAATCCAAAAACTCGATCCGAAACATAGTTATGGTCGGTTTTTGGGTTGACTTCAAAGGGAACTTTTAACTTCGGATCCGGTTGCGTGTCGACGGAAATAATTTTGTCTTGCTCGAATCGGAATACGGTACATTAAAATATTTTTGTCATTTTCAGATTGGGTTCGGGTCGTGTTTCAGGTTGACTTCAAATGAAATTTTCAGATTCTGGTCGTATTGCGTGTATGCTGAAATTAATTTGCCTTGCTAGGATCGGGGTACGGCCTGATGTATTTTTATTTCGTGTACTGTTCGGGTTTCAGGTTAACTTCAAGTAGAACTTTCAAGTTCTAATCTGGTTGCACGCCGATGGAAATTATTGTGTCTTGCTCGGATCGGGTTTTGATATTTGGCGATATTTTTGTTGGATTAAGATTTGGTTATAGTCAGATTTCAGTTTTTTTCAAATGGAATTTTTATGATCGGGTCGGGTTGCGTGTCCACGGAAATTATTTTATCTTGCTCAGATCGGGTTATGGATCTTTAGAATATTTTTGTCGGTTATCATATATGGTTCGGGTCATATTTCGGATTTTTTTCAAACTAAATTTTTATCTTCGGATCGGGTTGCGTGTCCACAGATATTATTTTGTCTTGCTCGGTTCGGGTAATGGTTCTTTGGAATATTTTTGTCGGGTTCGGTTTCGGTTCGTGCCAGATTTTGGGTTTTTCAAATGGAATTTTTAGGTTTGGGTCGTTTTGCGTGCCCACGGAAATTATTTTATCTTGCTCGTATCGGGTTATGATTTTCGGAGATATTTTTGTCGAATTCAGATTTGGCTCGGGTCAGATTTTCGGTTTTTTCAAATGGAATTTTTAGGTTCTGTTCGGGTTCCACATGCAAGGAAATTATTTTGTCTTGCTCGGAACGGTTTATGGTTCCGTGGAATATTTTTGTGGTTATCATATTTGGTTCGGGTAATTTTTAAACAAAATTTTTAGGTCCCGGTCAGGTGTCGTACCCACAAATTATTTTGTCTTGCTCGAATCGGGTTAGGGTTCTTTCGAATATTTTTGCCGTTTTCCCTTTAAACAAAATAAAACATATAATGATTAAAAGAAGACGGATTTAAATATTGATAACTTATCGATCTCTGAACAAGTTAATTTTCTTTTCCTGACTTAAGTCCTTATTGATTAAGAGTATTTTTCTGCTAGTGAATATAAAAAGGCAAATTAAACATATAAATGTTACTATTTTCATCGAAAAAAAAGCGATTTTTCCATTGAATAAAATAACTTTAAGTTTCCTGCTAATTTCAAATAATGATGAAACAAATTAATGATATTTTTGATGAAATATGAAATCGATAACACAAATGTACAGCGAATCAAACATGGTTTTAATTCTGAAATTTATCGATTTCATTTTTTTAAACTACTGTTAAATAGCCTTTTTTGGAAACAAATTTTTCATTAAAAGAAAAATATATATATATATAGAATCAATTATAGATTAAAGAAAATGAAAAAAATAATACTATATCAATATAGGAAATGAATTTTTTTTTTTTAAATTAAATTTTCTTTATAGCCAGAAAACAAAATAGTAGAGCAAACTAATCAAGAGAAGTATGGTTTATACAGGGTGCAATATGTTATCTATCGCCAACCTTTAATTTCTCAACAGTTGGTCGTAGACATAGAGTTCCAGTTACAAAAACGTTTCAAATGAGGTAAATATTCATGCTGTGGCATTATTTAAAGTAAAAAATCAATTTTATAAAAATTAAGAAACGTAACTTTTTATACGGTCCCCCAGTCCCTATAGTTATATTTAGTAAAAGTTAAGTTATATCATAACAAGTATAACACAAAAAGGTTAACATCTGTTCTACAAAAATTGACACAATTATTAAATTTCAAAGTTTCAGATTTTTTCGCATGATTTTATCTTTCAATGAGGGATCAGTTTAAAGATGAATTAGTGTAATTCGAGATCACAATCAGGGTGCAATGTCCTTTTTTCGGCGGCCCCACCAGTGGGCTTGAGGTTCTGCTCTCGAAGCTGGTAGACGGGAGGTGCTGGGTTCGATCCCAATCGCGCCCGTCGGCCTAATCATTCGGAGTTTTCGTGGTTTTCTTCGAGCCGTGGATCTTCCATGCGTTAATACGGATTAGGTTCCCTTAGAAAGACCCCCACGGAGGGCACTCCCCCCGGGCCTATATCCCTCGTGTGGATAATTGGCCGTCAAAAATCAACCCAACCCAACCCTTTTTTCGGCGAAACCACCTTTAGCCGGTATCGGCAAATTGAAGTATCACCAAGGAGAGTTATTTCATTTTAAAATTATAGCTGACTTTTAGGGGTCGTATTACAATGGGAAGAATGATATATTGAAATTAAACAGAAAAACAAATATCAATTTATTATAATATTAGAAAACGGTCTACCATAAAAAATGAATTCGTCAAAAGCCGGAATCTGATAGCGATACTGCTCAAAGTGTTGTTCAACAATTTTATGGGCCGAACAACATTCAAACGTCAAAGTAGGTAAAATCAACAACCCGAAAATAAAACATACTCACTAAGAACTAGCCAGCTTATATTATTCAAACACGGAGCTCAAATTAGTGGAACCCGATTATAGAAGATTAAATACTGATTTTTGTCAATACTGAATATGAATGAGAATTTCGCGAAATTAGTCGCGTTTTCAAAGCTGGTTTTATTTAAAGTGATTTATATTTGGTCGCCGAATTCGGCGATATCTTGAAGTGCCCGCCATTTTAAAGCAACATAATGGGAGCAACAAAGCTAACGAATGAACTTGGTCGACAATTTAGTAATTGGTGTGCACATGCTCACTCACATCTAAATCGGTTAATAAATACGAATGCTGTTGCATCCAAAAAATCAGATTTTTAAAAATGTCACCCACATTAGAAATTCAAACTGTTATATCTCAGCCATTTTTTAAGATAAAGACAAAACAAAAAATGCTCCGGAATCTTTGTATCAAGCTCAAACACATAAGAAAAAAAAATTCAATTTCTAATTTTTTTGTACCTCATTTTAAATACAATATTTATATTTAAATGGCTGCCATTTTGAAACAAGATGGCGGATGAAGTTGGCAAACGAACTCGGCCGAGAGATTGCTATATACTATGCATATGCTTTGTCACAACCTAATCGGTTCATAAATACGCGTGTTATCGCGTGACAAATATCAGATCGTTTCAAATTGTCAGCCATGCTAGAAATTCAAAGTGCTATAACTCAGTCATTTTTTAAGATAGAGACGAAACAAAAAATGCTCCGAAATCTTTGTATCAAGGTCAAACACATAAGAAAAATATCTTTTTCAATTTCTAATTTTGTTTTGTACCTCATTTTAAATTAAAATTAAAAAAAAATTAAATGACCGCCATTTGAAACAAGAAGGCGGATGAAGTTGGCCAACGTACTCGGTCGAGACATTGGTATATACTATGTACACAACAAGTTATATCCTAATTCGTTCATAAATACGCGTGTAATCGCGTGACAAAATTCATATAGTATCAAAATGTCAACTACACAAGAATTTCAAAGTGCTATAACTCAACCGTTTTTTAAAATATAAACGAAACAAAAACTCCTCCGGAATCTTTGTATCAAGCTCAAACACATAAGGAAAAAACCTTTTTTAATTTATAGTTTTTTTATACCTCATTTTAAAATTTAAAATTTTTTAAAATATTTAAATGGCCGCCATTTTGAAACAAGTTGGCATATGAAGCTGGCCCAAGAACCCGGTCGAGACATTGTTATGTACTACGCACATGCCTTGTCACAGCGATATCGGTTCATAAATACGCGTATTATCGAGTAACAAATATCAGATCGTTCCAAAATTTTAGCCATGCTAGAAATTCAAAGTGCTATAACTCAGCCATTTTTTAAGATATAAACGAAACAAAAAATGCTCCGGGATCTTTGTATCATGTTCAAACACATAAGGAAAAAATCTTTTCCAATTTCTAATTTTTTTTGTACCTCATTTTAAATTTTAAATTAAAAAAAAAATTTAAATGACTGCCATTTTGAAACAAGATGGCGGATGAAGTTTTCCCACAAACTCGGTCGAGATATTGCTATGTACTATGCAAATGCCTTGTCACATCCAAATCGGTTCATAAATACGCGTATTATCACGTGACAAAAATCAGATTGTTTTAAAATGTCAGTCATGCTAGAAATTCAAAGTGCTATAACTCAGCCATTTTTTAAGATACAGACGAAACAAAAAGTGCTCCGGAATCTTCGTATCAAGCTGAAACACATAACAAAAAAATATTTTTCTATTTCGAATTTTTTTGTGCCTCATTTTTAATTTAACCTGTTTTAAAAATTTTTAAATGGCCGCCATTTTGAAACAAGATGGCGGTTGAAGCTGGTCAATGAACTCGGTCGAGACATTGGTATGTACTATATACATACGAAATTTTATCCAAATCGGTTCATAAATACGAGAGTTACAGTATGACAAAGATCAGATATATATATGGATATATATATATATATATATATATATATCAACTTTTGAACGGAGGGTGGTTTCGGGGTCTGGGGATCATGATCGATGAAAATATACCAAAATTTTTTGAAATCGCTTTCCTCCGAACGGCAGCAATAGGTAGCTTTTTGTAATGAAAGCTACCTAAAAGGGGGAAGGGAAGGGAAGGGAGGAGTGGATGAGTCGATGGAGCAGCGTAGATCATTCTAAATTAATTACGCTATTAACATCAAGCAGACTAAACCAAATGTGCGGAATATGGCATGATAATGTATCATTACATGGTTCGTTATTGTAGCCAATATCTCTACAGACTCCCGCAAAATGCATGTGCTATAATCATTTATTTGTGCGATGATCTTTGTATTGCTGAAAAAGATGTCAATATCAGCTTCTAAATTTAAACGAGATAAAGCCGTAGATTGTTTTCCTTTTGCTATGTCTGTCATACGTTCTTCCAATCTTTCCTGCAATTTCCTGGTTGTAATTCCTACGTATGTAAATGTTTTGTTTGTTATTTTTATATCTAAATGGGATTACATATATTCCTACTTTTTCTTTAACATTTATTCTTTAATATTTATTCTTTTATATTTGGCATCTTTAAATTGGTTGTAATGCTTAAAGCCTTTTACTTGTTTTTACACCTATTTCGGGAATTGAACTATGAATCATTTCATGTATTCATGTTTTTAATTAAGATTTTAAGGTGAATTTGACGCTCTTTTACGTGTAGATTTTCTATATATTTAATACAAATATACGTTTTTCTTAAATTCCAAGTCGAATATGTTAAAGTGTTATTTTAAATTTAGTACTAGATTTTCTTAGACAGAACTTTGTTTTGAAAAATATTTTATTAAAAAATGAGAAATTTAGATAGATGCTTTTTAACATATCTTTTGAATTTCTTTTCATTATTAAAATCTATTATTTTACTTATGTTTTTATGCGTACAAAAAAATCTTACAAACAAACATTTCAGTTTGTACAGTTTTGCAAAATTGCACCGTTTTTTCATTAAATAACACTTTTTTTTATCATTGTTTGTGTTATCTAATGTCCAAAAGCTAATAACACGTGGAAGTTTTAATATACTATTCATTTTATTAACAGCATGTTTAGAAAAACTACTATAGAACGGAATAAGCCCCCGAAAATCGGCATAGCTCGCTCAAAGCCAAGAATTGTTATTCGCCACAGCGATAGAAAATAAGAGAAGTTGGAAAGTTGAATTGTAGTACAGAGATTTAGTTTTATACTATAAATCAACCTGGGAGGTAATACGAACATTCCCTTCATAATTTATTTTTTAAAAAGGGTTGTTTTGAAAATAATTTTCCAACACTTTATATTATACGAAAAAATATTTTGCTTGTATTTGTGTCAGATCAAAAAAATAATAGTGATAAACATGTAGTGTATCTCAGTCAACGTTTCCAATATCATTATGTTTGAAGTACCGTAAAATTATGGGAGTATTATAACATCGTTAAAATTCACGGGAACTGCTTTTTTATTCTTAATCATAATCAGGGTTCGTATGCATCAAGGGATATTTTGTAAAGTTACTGGTCGTTATATCTGAAAATAGATTTTTTTTCTTTACATTAGGCGAATATTTCTTCACGAAAATTCCGGTAAAAGGTCCTTGAAGCGTACGAACCCTGATAATGCAACTGAATTCTTTTGTATGTCTCTCTAAACGGACTATAAATACTGTACACTTTATTTTCACAGTAAAAATGCTATTGTAAAACACAATAACATATAAAAATACATGAGAATCTGAGTATATTTAGCAGAATTAGAGCACAGAGAGACCGACAAATGGACAGATTTCAGGCTGACAAAACAAAAACATAAACACTTTTCAAGTAAGTACATTGGAAAGTGTTAGGAAGATACTTCTTTATAGTGCACCTTTTTCTTCCATTTGAAATCAATTGTTTTAAATTTAGTACTAGACATTCTCAGAATAAACAAAATTTTCTTCTGAACATATTTTATTTTAAAAATAAATTCCTTTATTAGAAATTTACCAAATGCTTTTTAACATGTCCTTTGGAATTATTTTTATTATTAAAATAATTTTTTTAATTGCGATTTAATACTTAAAATAAAATTCATGTTTTCTTACAAAGATTTTGCATTTCAGCTTCTTCATTGATGTCATTTGGCCCCGCTTTCCCATTTAATAACATATCTTTTAATCTTTTCATATTATCTGATGGCCAAAAGCTAATAACACGTGAAAGTTTTAATATACTCTTTAGTTTATTAACGGCATGTTTAAAACAACTACTATAGAACTGAATGAAGGCATGAAAAAAATAGTTGGCTGAAAGACAAGAATTTTTATTCGACACAGCGATAAAAATAAGAGTGTAGTTTTATACAGGCATCCTCCGACTTACGTAAGCAATGTATTCCGTAAACTTTTGCGCAAGTCGAATTTTACGTAAGTCGAATTTGTAAATTCCTCAGGTAAAATTTCGCCAGATACTGCAATATTTATTATTATATATAATATAAATTATTTACACAGTATTATTTTATAAATAAAGTAGCATGCAGTATTATTTACATGGATATAAATTATAAAAGTATGAAAAAATATAAAAACAAACTGAAAGAACACTTTTCAGATAAAAAGTATCTTGTGGAACATGGGATTTATAAATTTAACATTTATGAATTAACTTATATCAACTTTGAATCTACACCAAACGAGCAGCTCTGACGCTGGAAGAAAAAATACAATATTTCTTCTTTCCCGAAACTTTAAAATTAGGTTTCGTTATGGTCTTAATTCAACTAACAAATTTGTAACGGTTAAACGGAGCTTTTTTTGGCTCATTTTAATCAGATTTGTGTTTGTTCTGTTAAAGATTTGATTGTATATACCAATAAAAATATAACTATATCTAATATATAAAACTATACTATTGTTGTGGCTTTTATCTGAATATTATATTTATAAAACAATTATCAAAAGAAAGCAAATGTGTATCAAATACGCTAGTACGTTCATAAATGTAATTTGCGAAATTTCTTACGTAAGTGCGAATTTACGTAAGTCGAGTATTACTTAAGTCGGGGGATGCCTGTATTCTAAATTGCAAGATTTCTCCTATTAACGGTAAAATAGAATCGATATAAAAAATAAATTAAAAATGTATTATCATAAAAATTATGGTATATTTGACAGGATTAATAATTTTTAAGTTACTAGGTTGAGCAAAACGTTCTGGGAAATTTGTGAAAGCATTTTGTAGCCGAAATTCCTGAACTCCTATAGATATACCACTATTACGTTGCAAATACTTGTAGCTACTAGATTAAAAATTTCCCAGAACTTTTTGCTCAACCTAATACAATAATGTATGGAATACCAAGTTTTGTTCAATAAGGAATTATCATAATTTTTTTTTATTGGGATACTTTACTGCACAAAAATCTACTTTTATCTTCCATTGTTAACTTAATGTGTATTGAATACGTGGTAATTCTTTTGTTCATTTATTGCGAGTAGTACGTCAGTAGCAGCCGTGTAAGTTCAGATACTTTCAGAATCGCCAACAGGAACTATGGCGGCAACACGCAATGAGCAAGTATGCTTTTACCTGATGGAAATTTTGCTTTCGTCAGAAGAAATCGTCAGTCGACGAGTATGCTACAGGAGACTTATGGAGAGTCTGTTCTTCCCTGCAGCACAGTTAGATGATGGTTCGAGATGAAAGACAATTATCTTCAAAGGAAGATGGACACGGAGTTCCTGTAACTGAGCTTGCAGAAGTTAACACAATACCGTCGCTATTACTGTACGAGAAGATCGTTAGATATGAGAACTAGGGTGGGTCGAAAAAAAGAAATATTTTATTTTTGAAACGCTTTAGTGCGGAAAAGTTGCCTATTGTAATAAGAATAAAAACGGCATAAGGGTCATTCCACACGAATCCAACCAATGGGTGTTGCAGCATAGTCACGGATTTTTTTTATTTTATTTATTTTTTTTTTTATTTTTTTTTTATTTATTTTATTTTTTTTTTTTTTTTATTTTTTTTTTGGTAGACAGACATAGTAGTGAAACCCTCAAATCTGAAATTTAAAACTAATTTGCGCAATATTCACTGAGATATACCCTTTTAAAAAATGGTCATTTTTACCAAATGGCGGCCATCTTCTATGCTATCCCAATGTCTATAAATGTCCATAACTTGACAACTAAGGATTCAAATTTTATATTTCTGGTACCAATTTAAAGCTATTTATATAAAAAATGCATATATGATATTAAAACAATGGTAAATTTTTATTTTAATACTGTTTATTACATTTAAACAGAAAATATCACCCTCAAAAATTGGCTTACTGTAATGGGCCATAAAAAAAATGGCCCATCATATTTTTTTTTTCAAACTTGCTAAAAACATTGCACCATATGTATACTTTAAACAGAAAAAAAATTGGAGAGGTAAAATTTTTCATTAAAGAAAAATAGCTTTTTACACATAGGATGTCATTTACCTAACAGTGACTATCTTAAAACACGTAAGTATCTTTGGTTTAACAAACAATGGTTAAAAATATTTTTTCTGGCATATGAATGAGCATCATTATATAAATAATTCAATTTAGAAATACCAATCAGCAGTTAATTATACTAAAAACACATACATATTAAAATAACAGTAAATTTTCATTTCAATACTTTTTATTTCATATAAAATGATAATATGTATAATTCTAAAAAAAAATATACATAATGGAAAATATTTAGAAGGAAAAAGAGCCATAAAACATATTTTTTTGAAATATGGCAGAAATACTAGCTGTAAATCAGTTGAATTCAAATAAAAGATTAAAAATTAATATTAATGAGTTGATTGAGTTGACATTAGTTATTCAGTTCAATGCCAATTTCAATTTAAATGAACAAATCTTGACAAAATGAGTACACAAATCTTGTGTGATACAAATGTACAACAAAAACATCAAATATGTATAAAAGTAAGACTTAGATAAAACTTATATGAAACATATTTACATAAAATAAGAACAGGATACTTACATGGATATAACTTTATAATATATTGTTGAAAGGAACTTGATGATATGTTGTTGAAAATTACCAAGGATTTAATCTGTCTTGAAGTTAAAGAATAAGAGTTGAATTGCTGTATGCTCCTCTGGAGCAACAGTATATGTTCTTCCTGTAGCAGTCATTGGGGTAGACAATACTTTCATTATATGCTCATATGGAATCCAACAAACATCTGAAGATTTTGGCCATGAATATGATGAACTAGGACCATTAGGATGCATGAACATAATTTTATAGTCATTGAATTCCTCGCAGTAATCTAAAATCTTACCTATCCACCAATTAACACCATATACACATGGAACATATTGTTCACTTTTAAATGTTTGTGGTTTGTCGGTTTCACTAAATCTCACAGTAGCAATAAAATTTTTTGAGGAGCCTGATACCCTGGAAACCAGTATTTGGCCTTTAATTATTGGCACAAAGCTGTGATTAACCCTTGTTCCTACGATTGTATCTGCCTTTGCATACCTATCTGCTAACTGATTATTGGCAATTTCAATTTCAGATTTTGTTATAAAAAAACTTTCAATTCCTTTAACATATTCTTTTGCAAATGTATGCAGATCAAATGCATTTAAGATATCATCTTTGAATAGACGCTGATGACTTACTTTGGTGGCCATGCGTTTTATGGTGCCGCCTATTCCATCACAAGCTCCTTTTCCGTGGCAAGAGGCAAAAAAAAATGCCATTCAGCTTTCACATCATGGTCTTCTTCATGATGGCAGAGATTAATAAAATTTTTATAATTTTTGTATTGGGCTGATGATCCATCACTAAAATATTTTATGTATTTAATCTGTGGAATTTGTGAAATTAAATAATTGACAATTACTTTTTGAAAAACCCAAAATGTAGTAGTGTCATGAACTAAATGCTCGCTTATTGCACACATAGGAATAGATTTCACAGTATCAGTGATACTGTCCCTTATATAAGCAAGAAAGGGGTGAACTGTAACCTGCTCTTTTTACCAATGGATATTTTGAATAGCATCTTGCACAATGCAAGTATAGTTTTCAGAAATATCAGCTGAAATAATAGCAGTTTCTGTATTCAATTCATCCTTTGTTTTCTTGAAATATAAACTTTGTGATTTTACAAAAAAGTGGTGTGAACATAAAGCAAGGAGTTTTGTAATTAAATCATCAACAAATTCATCAACAGGCATAATCACTTTTTTAAATTCTGCTCCATCAGTCTTTACCCACTGTTTATAAATAATATCATTACTCATTTCCAATTCATCTAAACCCATTAAAACTTTCTTTAAAATTTCAGGAGATGGACATTTATCACACCTGTGCAACATGCATTCTTCAGATTCAATGCAACAAACAAGTTTTTTTTAGCAGTGATATGTAGTCATTGATATGAATAGCATGAAGCATAAGTTTAATATTTTGATGGTATACACATACACAGACAGAATGAATACCTTTGCTTCCAGCTTTAACACATTCTCTTGGACGTAGTGAGCAAAACTTAGACAATCCAATTTTTAAGTCATGTTGTTCTTTAAATGCAATATATAAGTCCTTTAAATTGTGCAAAATCAATCTCTTTTCTTTTAATATTCTGCCGTTTTCACTTGGAACAGATATGAAATCTTTTTTTCCAGGACACATGCGGCTGTTATTATCATCATAATAAAAATTAATAACTTTTTCTATAACGTCTGGACTCAGTTTAACATTTTTTCTTCCACTAGGCATCGATAACATCCCTTCTGTTGTTTTAAACTTCCTTGCCTTTTTTACAAGATACTGTGTAGTATTAAAATAAGTCATTGTTTGCTGTATTGTCCATGAATCTGGAACTAGTGTTAGAATTTGAACTTTTTCTTTAAAACATGCGTTTGTAAACTTCTCCAATAATTTATCCATCATAGATGTGCAGTCAGGACAAGTTGTGTCTTTACTATTTTGAGGCTTATTTATGGTTTCAACACCTAATACTGTAGCTGCTTTAGTTGCAACACACTTAGTTATTTTTGAAACTTTCCTTTGCATGTAATTAAGTTTTCTCTTTGAGGTACGCCTACTTACCTTTATTGGCGATAACTCTAACAATTCACAACTTTTGTTTAATTGTTCTATTACTACTGTCGGTTCATTAAAATCTGAATCAGAGGGGCTTTCTGTTCCTGAGGTGGTTATCCTGTCAACAATAGACATTTTTTTCATATTTACTGATGAATAACAGGAAACACACAATTTTTTTCCTGGAATGAGGATATCTGGATTTGTTTTAGACATATCTAATGATATTGTTTTTAGTGATTTTGCTCTGATGCTATTTGGATGTTTATTAAATGGATCACAACACTGTCTCTGTCTTAAAATATACCATTTTAGATATTTATCCTTGTGAACCTTGCATATACTACTTCCATGGACAAAGGATTTTTCATCTGGGATTACATAATGCAATCTTTTTTTTAATAACTGCTAATCACGTGAAGACAATTGAAGAACAGGAATCAGATCAGTACTCAATGAAACACCAAGTTTCTTGCATACAAAACACTCCATGTCCACTGTAGAATCTTAAGCACAAAATAACTATTCTATGCCTATTCTATGCCTACATTGAAAACATTAACAGAAATGATGTTTAAAAGGTATAGTCAAATGTTTTTGTACATTATGGTGTAATATTTCATCATACTTTAATTACAACCAATTAGAAAACAGATGACGATACAGCAGCAATCTTTTCCCAAAATTGCATCAGCATACAACATGATGCAATAATTCATAAATTATGTCAAATATTTTTTTTATTTAAAATTTTATATATAATGCAGTTTATAATAAGCTTACCCATAAAAGGTTTCAAAAATTTTCAACAAAAGATTTGTTGGATACATTATGATAAAATTGCATAAACATATAACATGATGCAATATTACATCAGGATAGAAGATGATGCATTATTACATCATGTTTTGAATTCAAATAATAAGGAAAATAGATTATGCAAGATTAGCATTCATTTCATGAATTCTGTCATTCTTAGTATGTAAATTTATTGAAATAGAAAATACATAAACAGACATATTTATATCTGAATATTTAATGCAACTTGAATGATGTAAATACATGCATACAGCAGAATTTTTCTATAAAGTCACATAAAAATGTAAAACATTTTAAGTGAGTAATTTTAAAGTAAGAAATAGAAATTTAGGTATAAAAATTGAATTTCTTGCATGGAAAACGTTTTGAATACATTCCACATATACACATGCAGTAAAATCTTATTTATATAGATTGCATCTAAAGGTTTTTCACAATTATACATTATATTCTTTATTTATTTTCTTATTTTCTTCAGTGTTAAATTTTTTCAATTATACATTTTTAGCAATGACTTTTTTTTTTGGGGGGGGGGGGGAGGGGAGCAATTGGAGGGTGGTCCTACAAAAAACTTATGAGATTATATTTCATTATAGTTTTACAATATGTATTTCATTATAGTTAATTCAGGGATTAAAAAATATTTAGTTTTGGCCATTATTGCTTAAATCAGGGATATTTACATGTTTTAAGATAGTCACTGCTTAGTAAGTGACATCCTATGTGTAAAAAGCTATTTTTTTTTTTTAAACGAAGAATTTTACCTCTCCAATTTTTTTTCTATTTAAAGTACACATATGGAGCAATGTTTTTAGCAAGTTTGAAAAAAAATTATGATGGGTCATTTTTTTATGGCCCATTACAGTAAGTCATTTTTTGAGGGTGATATTTTCAGTTTGAATGTAAAAAACAGTATTAAAATAAAAAATTACTATTGTTTTAATATCATATATGCATTCTTTATAGAAATAGCTTTAAATTGGTACCAGAAATATAAAATTTGAGTCATTAGTTGTCAAGTTATGGACATTTATAGACATAGGGATAGCATCCAAGTTGGCCGCCATTTGGTAAAAATGATCAATTTTCAAAAGGCTATATCTCAGTCAATATTGCACAAATTATCTTAAAATTTTAGATTTGATGGTTTCACTACTACATCTGTCTGTAATAAAAATTTAAAAAAAATCTGTGACTATGGTGCAACAACTTTTCTTTAAATTGGTTGATTTCACATGGAATGACCCATTAAATAAAATAAAATCAGTTAATGTCTTCCATTCGCGCATCGTACTTATAGTTAATGCACAATTGCAAAAATCGCGTCTATTTGTAAATATTTTAATTAATTAAAACTTAACAAATAAACATGCTGTAGATGTTTATGCTTGTTTTATGGTCTAAATAACATGAATAAATAAATTCTAATCAATAATATAATTTTTTTTCCGTTCGTGCAACGTCTTAGTAAAAACAGAAATTTTCCAATATTTCGAAATTTTCGCTATGGAACTCCTTGTTCGTTTTGCTAGGAGAAAACGAGACGGAACTCCCTTCAACTAGATTCAACTATTAAGAATTAAGGCTCATGTTTCTTCAAAGGAATTATAATTTGGGGAAAATCTGATCTTCTGCCAATACAGTTACTAAAAATTTAAATGTGAAGGCAGAGTGAAAAGCTCGCGGTCTTCAGCGAGCTCTTAGTGCAAAGAAGTTTCTAAAATAGGAGAGTACTCGGAAATGGATGAACACAGTTCTATTAAAGTCTCGTAGTATGAGGAAGATGAATACAAACCAGGTACATCGACTGAAAAGCCTAAATAGCAGATGAGAATACAAGTTATCGCAACAGCGCTAAACAGTGATCGGTTCGAAGTTTCTGATCGGGCAATAGCTGTCATAGCTTCAAGTGTTCTGCGAGGCGTTAGGATGATAACCTATACAGATTCTACTTATGTGGTTGATATCTGTAAAATAAAAAGACACAAGAGTCGTTTTAGGACGGATTTGAAAAGTCAATTCGCACCTTCTCAGTAAAGTTGGAGTCTTTTCTTTGACGGACGAAAAGATGATACTTTGTTCGTCGAAAATTTGAATACCAAGCAATTCCGAAGGAAACTGAAAGAAGAACACTATGATATTATCCAGGAACCTGGATCAACTTATATTGAACATGTATATCCTTTTTCGAGTTCATCAAATGATATAACTCAAAGCATTGTTTCTCTTTTGTCTGAACTATCAATATCACTAGAAAAACAAGAAGTAGTAGGGTGTGATGGCACTGTAATTAATACTGGATGGAAGAACTGTGTCATCCACCGATTAGAAAATCATGTAGAACGCTCGATGCAGTGAAACATATGCCTCCTGCATTTTAGTGAGCTTCCTTTTTTGATACATTTTCCAGCATACTGACAGTCAAACTGCTGGGTCTATATATTTTAGTGGACCAATCGGGCAACAGCTCAGTTGCTGCGAAAAACTCCCTGTGGTCAATTTTTAACCCATAGATTGTTCGATTCCTGATAGAGACAGAAATTTGTTGAGCAAAGACCAACAGTATTTGCTGGACATTTCAGATGCAATCACCTTGGGACATTGTCCAGAAAACTTGGCAAATCGCGATCCTGGTCCTTTGTCCAATTCCAGATGGCTAACTACGGCCAACCGAGTCCTTATGTTGTATATAAGTTCATCAGATCCATCCGAAAACGTAAAATAAATTGTTGACTTCATCTTAAAATCATACATGCGTGTGTGGTTTGCCATAAAAAAGAGCAAATATTTTACTGACGGACAAAATCATGTCTTTCAAGCAATCCAAACATCACGCTATTTATCCGACGAATTACTTCAAGTTGTCGATCCAGTAATAGAAAGAAATGCGTACTTTGCGCATTCAAAGAATGTTCTGTTGGCAATGATTGTCGATCAAAGAGAACATATTAGGAAGCTTAGTTACAGAAGGATCTTTAAAGCAAGACAATCAGTCCCAAAGAAGCGCCCTTAGAAATTGTGTACCACCGAAGATAAACTTTCAAGCTTCCGATTACATTGAAATTATTAATTGGAATTCTCGTGTGGTGTATCCTCCTCCAATGCTGCGGGACCTAACTGAAGATGATATTAAATCACTCATCAATACGCTCATCATTATGCTCATCGGAGAAATGCAAAAGTATCCCTGTCGCACACAGGCTGTGGAGCGGTGCGTCAAACTTTTGACAAAGGCCTCAAATAAAGTATGTCGACATCATGCTAGAGATGTCTGTATCCGAGCAACACTGACGTTTAGATCTGTTATGCCGCATTTCTCCAAAAAATCAGACTTTAAACGTGTTGTAGATTTAAAAAAAAAAAAAAACACAGTAAGCCAAAGAATCCAACGCCATCGCAAATCTTTGTAAATAGTTGTAAATATAATGTAAATACCAAACCAACAATTTGGATGGCTGGTAGGGTAGGGTGTGGGTGGAACTCAACGTGCAACTACCTCCACGTGGTGACTTCTGGGTCATTTTGTTCTAGCAAAGCGAGCGAAGAGTTGCACAGTGAAAATTGCGAAAAATTGGAAAAAAATATGTTTTTTCTCAGATGTTGCGCGAACGAAAAAATTTAGATTATTGATTATAATTTAATTTATTTAGGTTAGTTAAACATTGAAGCAAGTACAAAAAAACAAAAGTGTGTTTATTTTTAAAGTTTTAATTTATTTAAAAAATTACAAAAAGTGCGATTTTTGCAATGTTCCATTAACTGTAAGTGCGATGCGCGAATGGAAGATTTTAACCAATTTTATTTTATTTGATGCCGTTTTTCTTATTATTACAATAGGCAACTTTTCCGCGCTAAAGCGTTTCAGAAATAAAATATTTCTTTTTTTCAACCCACCCTATTGAGAACTGTTCAAAATATTCCAGTTATAATGGTGTGCCACCCACTCGGCTGTAACAGAAAAGAAAACATGAAACGTGTTTGTACGCCTTGAATTTCGAGACTTCTGATACCCGGACAACAGGAAGTTTGCATTGAGATTGCTCAAAATTGAAAGTAATGTTACATGAACATGGGATGAATCGAAAATTTTTAAACTTTCATGTCTTCCACTGAAGTACCTCTAGAAATAACTGAACAGAAAATTATCACGTATTCATTACACATTAATCTAATAATGAAACATAAAAGTAAACTTGTGTTCAATAAAGTATGTTAATTAAAATAATATGATCATATTTTATTGAACAGTCCCGTATATTTGTTTCCAGATATAACATTTTAAAATTTAATCAATGATAATTAATTGTTCGTATTAAATCCAAATAATTCAGGAGTGATCTATCTTAAGTTATCTTCTTTCATGTAATAAACGAAAATACATTTCTAGTAAAACTCCAACATTAAAATATTATTCTGATAATATAAGTGCAAGATTAGCTGAGAACTAGAAAAAAAAAGAAAAAGTCAAATGAACAACGTAAGCTAATTCCATTTTTGTACGTTTAATGTTAAGAAATTTTTGTACGTTCTACATGATACATTTTAGACAAATATCTGCAAGCTAAAGAATGGGATGTATGCCGAATTAATTGTATAAATATCCATGATTTATATCAATTATTTAATTTCGAAATAAAATTCGCACCGCCGCGTCGAGTGGCCGCTTTCCGTCCGAAGCCCTTTAACCATTACCTTCTCTTATTCTGACTCTTTTGCGGAAGCCAGGTTCATAGGCCCCCAGCCACGTACCGAGTATAAGAGACTCTAGCAGGTTGAAAAAAATCAAACATTAAAACCGGACAAATTTAAAAGGGAAATTACACAAATTAAAGACCCTGAGGCTTCCGAACGACCGCTGCTGCGTCCAACTTATTATTAGTTCTTTTAGTTATTTAATTAATTCTTTAATTTAAGTTGTCTGTAACTTGGATTGATATAGTGCGAATTACATAATATGAAAAGAAATCCAAATTTATTACTACCTTTATTTTAATATTTCTTCCAAGATGAATGAAATATTTTGTTCTGCTATAGGGTTTGAAGTTTTGAAAAATTAAAGCACAAGATTCTAGTTTCTTTTTAAAAAAAATAATTGAATTTATTTTATGTGGCTTACAATACAATGGAATCGTGACTTATACAACAGAATAACAAACAAATAAAATCACCCATTAAAAATTTACTAAAATCAAACTTTGTAAATGTAAGATTAAATCTTCGATCAAAATCCGGTTCTAGAAAATTTTCAATATCTTTTTCATCCATCTCTATGAGTGAATTCTCTTCTTTTGATGGCCAAATATTTTTTTTCAGAAAATTCACTTCTGCGAATAATTTTTCTCTCTCGATAATTTGGCCCAAAAAATGCTTAACATTTTTTTTTCATTTACAAAGGGAACTAATACCCAATTTATTATGTTGAGCTCATTGTTAGTGTCCACCATATTATTAAGAAAAACTTTAGACTCTAAAGTTTCGACTTCTTCTGTGACCAGGTAATTTTCAAAAACAGTTTTGGTTTCATAGAAATGTTATTTTCCTTTAACTCATCATCTTTAATTTTATGAAACAATGCATCATTCTCGTTTCAGGAATTTGAAATTTTTCTTTTCTTGAAGGTGCACATAATTTGTCAATTTGTGTTTTTTCTTCAAAGATTGTACTTGCAGTAACATCCAGTACGGTTATAATTTTGCATATATTCTTTGCCGAATAAAGCAATCCTCAGCAGAACTAGGATCAAATTTCCTTGAAAGTCTGGTCTCTCTTATTCTGCGTTCCACAGTCACAAATATCATCAATAGGTCCTTTGAAGTAACCCTTGTCTGAAAAGTGCCACTCTACATCACGGGACAAATTAAAAACATTTGTTTGAAATACTGGCCTGCCCCATCTGATATGTAACTTTAGAAATAACCAAGTTTGGAAATTTATTCTATATATTTCTTATTATACGCCATTAAATTTAAAAATTGCTTATTTGTCATGGTGCAAATAATCGGATACTACAACTGTTGGATCAGATTGAGAGATTTCATCAGGTACAAAATAATACATTGCTATATATGGTGTGTAGAATGTTGACACCCAATGTGTAGATGGAATCTCATCTTGTGAAAAAAAACTATAATTTTCTCTAAAACCATAATGTAAACTAAGAGTATTTAGAGATATGTGTTACTTAATGTCTGAAAAAACAGTTCTCGAAAAACTGGGCGAAATACTTTTCGCCCAGTTGGAAATTTACATCTAATATGATTTGTTTACCAATTAGAATAATTGTGTTAATATTGATCTAGTGTAATTTCGTATCCAGCGATTTGTGGAGTTCCATTACCTGAGATTTATTCTGTTGAGCTGAACCAGGTTTCAGACCAGATGCTGTAATCATCAAAGTTAGCTGGGTGAAAAAAGTTCGACCAGAATCGTCCGGGATAGCTCAGATGGCAGAGCACTTGCGGCTTCAGTCAGGAGGTCCCGGGTTCGAATCCTGGTCCGGACATTTTTCGCCCAGTTGGAAATATACTTAAATTGTTTTGGTTTTTTATGTGTCTTCTGTGAGGATGAATGTACTGATCCCAACGGTTGTCGGTCTAACTCCCATAATTCCATAAATATAAACTATTATGTGTGTGGCGTGAAAGAATAAAAATCCCAACCCACTGCTAGTATCACAAAATCCTAATTGATCTACAAAACTGCACCAGCTATTTCCTAATTCATGTGCCATACAGCGGAGCAACCTGGGAACCTTTATGGCTACCGACACGCTAGTTTCTTCCCTGTTAAAATTTTGCAGCTAACTGTACAGTCACTAGACCGTTTTCAGAAAAAAAAAACAGTTACATAATCGTAGTTTAAGTGTATTCTGATTACAATATGGAGAATAATATGGTCCGAATAGAGTTTAATTATGGTAATGTAAATGTTTTCTATAAAAACAATCGAATAACTGGCCAGTTTCCTGCAAATTTTTAACAGTGCCCGACTAACATTCTTTGCATTTTTTATAATCTTTATGTCACATATTTATTCCTCCGTTAAAACTTATTTTTGACTAAGATATTTAATGCTTTCGTCTTTCGATAGCAACTGTCAAATTTATTTCCAGCACCCTGTACATTGTTTACTGGAATACTTTTCTTATAAGCAGTAACATTTTCTTGCGTATCATAAATAACAGTTATCTAAAAAAATTAAATTATAAGAGCGACAACAGTTGCGAAATCGTATGTAAAAACGCTGGCACTGATGTACATTTTTCTCAGAAACCACTGATTTCACTTTGCAATACTTTTTTAATAGTTTTGGACGAAAAAAATCATAAGTTGATCTTTGTGCACACAGTAAACCAAAAATACAATAGTTACGCGGTATCGCAACAAGAAACTAATGGAAAAGGGAGATTTAGTACATATTTGATGATTGTGTGATTAAAGATTGTGTATAGAAAATTCTAATAATGAAAATGAATTCAAAAATAGATCAGTAATTAAATAGAAAGAAACAATGTATCAAATGAAGATAAATATCCCCCAAAATAATCATTCTTTATTTCCGTTTACATTAAATTCACCAAAATAAAACTCGATTTTTTGCCCTTTATGAGTTGAGTAATATGTCGTCAGAATAAATAATACTTGGGATTTTATGAAGCAGAAATTTTGCTTATAAACATAAAAGGAAATTTCCATACATGAATTTTCATTTCTTCCCACAGTGAAAAATATTTGTTTCGTACGAAATTCCTTACATAATAAATTTGGAGGTACTTTTTAAATAAACATCTTGGTGCCTGGTATTTCATTCCTTCTCATAATTCAAAAACAATAGAAAATACTTTCCTGGGATATGTATTATTTCAAACTTTATATTATTTCCTTTATATTTTTTCTTAAGTTTTAATGTTACAAAACAAGAGAGATAATACATTTCTTACTAATCGTAAAGCATTGTGACGTCACGTGAGGTGGATCTGAAATCACAGTTACATGGACGGAAAGTCGTTGCAGCCATTTTTAAGCACTTTACTGAGAAAACAGTGTGAAAGAATTGTGAAATGTGTGACAGTGATGGCGATTCTGCGCCGTATCAGGTGACCGGATGATTTCCGAACCCAACCTGACATTTAAAGGGTCGGCTGATTTTTTTTAATGTAAGCAGAATTCTCTTAGAACGTTACATCGGATAGGGTGACCTGATTTTACCATAAATCGATCCAATTTTATTATGTGGGAGGATTTCTGTCTCTTTTATTTTTGACTGTAGAATCTTGCATGGGTTCGGGGATCCAGATTTTTACGAACCCGATCCGGTTCCAGTTTTGGTAAAATATGGTTAATTATCTTAGTGAAAAATTATAATACAAACCGAACCTTCATCAAAAAAAAGAAACAAAAAACAGCTGGTACAATAATGCCGGTCGGATTTTGAAAAGATCTGTCACCCGACCCGATACAGAATCGTCAGAAATATCAAACTTTGTTCCTATGAAAATGCTTAGATTACTTTTTTTTTCATTTAAAAAAAAATCTAACAACAAAGGTTTTAGTTGCAAAATAAAATAATCCTTTTCGTTGGCCTTATTCATAGTCTAAAATTTAATGCTATAAAACAAGCTATTATAAATAACTACTCAGATTCAAACTTGGAAAGTTTTGCATAATTAATACTAATTTATGATGTAGAACTAGTAATTTATAACACACATTTTCATAAAGCATACAGGGATGGTGGATGTTTTTTAATCATTTATCTTATTCCAACATATCTTTAAAGAAGTGTTTTGTGTCATAATTAATCATTTTATTAATTAATTGAAAAACATGTCAGTAAAACCTGAAAAGCAATACGTAATAAAAGAATAAGAAAAACGACTTACATATAATCATATATGCATAGGATTTTCAGGATAAATTTGACAGACACTGAAAGAAGAAAACATGAAATATCCGAGTTAAAAAAATTGACAGGAAAATCATTACGTGACATATCGATTGAAACAATGCAAAGGGCATTTGATCAAAGGAGACATCCTCTGAATCCATAACTCGAAGTGGCTTTGGAATATGGCACATAGATTTGGAACATGAATATGACAAATTCTGCCTTTAATTTTGTCAATCCCTTGGGTTTTGTGATACCCACAGTGTGTCTGGATACTTTGTCAGTCACGTCACAAAAACATGAGACATTAATGAGAGGCGTTAAGAGATCATTTGGGGGTAAGACATCTCCTCGCAGATTTAACATGAAAACATCATCATATATTGACTTGTTTCCATTTTGTAGACTCCGTTCCATCTCATCATTACACTTTGTGTCATTTTTGCATTGTTTAAGGTGCGGATGCACAGAGTAGCATTCTTGATTGCGAAATCAGGTTACTGGTGCGAATCATTCTGATACATTTACGATTTTCCAGTATTTCGATGAATGTTACTCTTCACATTATCTTCTCGTTATCTTTGATATCATACGTGCACCTGAAACGAAAGAGTGCTAACGTATATTGCATACGTGGAATTCAACATCAGAACCCGTTATTTGCACTAGTCCCAAACTGTCAAATTATAGTTGACTACACCGGTATTTGCTAGGTATGAAGCATGCGACTTTTAGGTAGCTTTCATTACAAAAAGCTACCTACTGCAGCCGTTCGGAGGAAAGTGATTTCAAACAATTTTGGTATATTTTCATCGATCATGACCCCCGGACCCCGAAACCACTCTCCGTTCAAAATTGACATATATATATATATATACATATATATTATATATCCATATATATATATACATATATATTATATATCCATATATATATATATACATATATATTATATATCCATATATATATATACATATATATTATATATCATATATTATATATATGACCTTTGTCACACTGTAACTCTCGTATTTATGAACCGATTTGGATGTAATTCGGTGTGTACATAGTACATACCAATGTCTCGACCGAGTTCGTTGGCCAGCTTCATCCGCCATTTTGTTTAAAAATGGCGGCCATTTAAAATGTTTTAAAAAATTTAAAATTTGAAATGTGGTACCAAAAAATTGAAAATGGAAAAATATTTTTTTCTTATGTATTTGACCTTTATACAAAAATTCCGGAGAAGTTTTTGTTTCGTCTATATCTTAAAAAATGGCTGAGTTATAGCATTTTGAATTTCTAGCGTGGCTAACATTTTGAAACGTCCTGAATTTTGTCACGCGATAAAAGGTGTATTTATGAACCGATTCGGATGTAACTTCGTTTATACATAGTACATACCAATGTTTCGACCGAGTTCGTTGGCCACCTTCATCCGCCATCTTGTTTAAAAATGGCGGCCATTTAAATTTTTAAGAAAAATTTAAATTTGAAATGTGGTACCAAAAAATTGAAAATTGAAAAAATATTTTTTTCTTATGTGTTTGACCTTGATACAAAGATTCTTGAGCAGTTTTTGTTTCGTCTATATCTTAAAAAATGGCTGAGTTATAGCATTTTGAATTTGTAGCGTGGCTGACATTTTGAAACGTCCTGATTTTTGTCACGTGATCACGGGCATATTTATGAACCGATTTGGATGTACCTTGGTGTGTACATAGTATATATAAATATCTTGACCGAGTTCGTTGTCCAGCTTCATCCGCCATCTTGTTTCAAAATTGCGGCCATTTAAAAAATTTAAAAAAAAATTAAAATTTAAAATGAGATACCAAAATATTGGAAAATGAAAAAGATTTTTTTGTATGTGTTTGACCTTAATACAAAGATTCCGGAACAGTTTATGTTTCGTCTATATCTAAAAAAATGGCTGAGTTATAGCATTTTGAATTTCTATTGTGGCTGATATTTTAAAACGACCTGATTTTTGTCACGCGCGATATCAGGCGTATTTATGAACCGATTTGGATGTAACTTGGTCTGTACATAGTACATACTAATGTCTCGACCGAGTTCGTTGGCCAGCTTCATTCGCCATCTTTTTTCAAAAGGGTTGCCATTTAAAAAAATTAAATTTAAAATTTAAAATGAGTATTAAAAAATTGGAAAATGAAAAAGATTTTTTTTATGTGTTTGGCCTTGAGACAAAGATTCCGGAGCAGTTTGTTTCTGAAAATTTGTTCTTTTGTTTATATCTTAAAAAAATGGTTGAATTATAGCACTTTGAATTTCTAGCATGGCTAACATTTTGAAACGATCTTGTATTTGTCACGCGATAACACACGTATCCGCCTATTTCGATGTAAGAAGGCATGTGGATAGTATACATTAATATCTCTACCAAGTTCGCTGGCCAACTTCATCAGCCATCTTGTTTCAAAATGGCGGCCATTAAATAAAAAAAAATATTTAAAATGAGGTGCAAAAAATTAGAAATTGAAAAAGGTTTCTTTCTTAAGTATTTGACCTTGATATAAATATTCAGGAGCATTTTGTGTTTGTCTTTATCTTAAAAAATGGCTCAGATATAGCAATTTCAATATCTAATGTGCGTGACATTTTGAAATATCTGATTTTTTTGCCTGCGAAAGCACTCGTATATATCAATCTATTCCGATGTGAGTGAGCATGTGCACAGCAATTACTAAGATCTCGACCAAGTTCACTGGTTAGCCTCGTCCACCATGTTGTTTTAAAATGGCAGGCACTTTAAGAAATCGCCGAATTTGGCAGCCAAATATAAGTTACTTTAAATAAAAGCAGCTTGGATAAAGCTGACTAATTTCGCGAAATTCTAATTCATAATGATTTAGTATTGATAGAAATTAGTATTGAATCTCCTATATTCGGTTTCTACTAAATCGAGCTTCGTGTGTTTGAATAATATAAGTTGGCTTTTTTAAAATAAGGAATATGAAAGCTACCTCTTCCTCCCGGCACTAGCCGGAAGGACTTTTTCCTCTTCTAATAGGTATTCGAACAAATCAGTTCCAAATTGTACTTGAGCATTTATAAAAGAATAATTGGGACTCTTTGAACTCCGGCGTATCTTACACTAATTTATTTGGTCGGCACCACTTTTTTAAAAGAAGTTTCCTTCAAGTACATAGTTTCAAAAATGCTCTGATTATATAAGCAAATTTTATTTTCTTTCATTACTGGCGCCAAAAACAAATTTTGCAAAGGAAGATGCTGTCGCCGCAGCGGTGGCAACGGAGTATAAAGAATTAATTCTGCAGTTGAAAAAGAAATTTCTAATTATCAGATTTAACACGTTCGCGGTGGGTCACACTCGACTGCCTCAGAGCTGCCAAGTCTACGGCTTTTCGGATACCGGTATTTTAATACAGAAAATGTTATTTTATTTAATTAAAACAATTGGGCGATTTAATGAACAACATTTTTTCTTAAATAACAGTGGTGTGCAAAAAAGCCGGAGACTTGACAACTCTGAGACAATCGAGTGTGACCCACCGCGACAGGGTGAACGTGTTAAATATTAAATAGAAATTTTCTAAATTATAGAATAGAAAATTATTGATTTTCTAATTTTTTAAAAGTCGAAAGCATGCATTTTGGAAAATCGTGGGAACGTAAACAAATTGTGCCAGCACTCGTGTTCTCAATTTTGTGTAGGTATTTTTCAATATTGTATTTATTTTAGAATATTAAATTAAATGATTATTTGAAATAAAGTCCTTTTTAGAATAAATATAACTAGATCCCAAAATATGTATAATGTTATAAAAAGGAACATTCCTCTTAAAATAAATTAAAGTGGAACTATACACCATAGTCAATAGATATTTCTTATAATTAAAAAAACAAATGTAGCACATTCGATTTTGCATGTAATATAAATTTCACTGTCATATTTTGATGCATTTAATATTTGTTCAGTTTTACTATCTGGTAATCTTTCTCCTTATTCTACAGAGTTTTTATTATCAACTATATATTTTTCAGAAGCTAATGACGCGTGAAAGCTTTGATTCACAGTGGTTAGATTACGACAGCCGTGTAAAATTTCGAAAAAAAATGTTTTAAAACGGAATAATGTCAATGAGATTGGCATAATTGGAAGAACTCCATGAAGTTTTATTCATATTATTCGGCCTTAACAACAGCAAGTAAAAGCAAATCAAAAGCTAAAATTTCTAGCATGTAATTTTTATATTTTCAGTTGGAAGAAATATGACATATTAGTAAGGAAATTGGCTAAAAAGAAAGATAATCATTATATAATAAAAAGAAATTCTAATGTATTTTTTTTAATTCTTCATTTTAAATAGAAAATTATTTAAAATATAGCATCAAAAATTGAAGTACATTTAACATTAATAGAGATAATATCACATCCATATTCACATTTCTGCAAAAATAAAGTTAAATAATAATATAGAAATGCACCAAACGTGGGTAGGTTAAAATATTACGTTATCTTTTGCACCATTTGAGAAATACAAGCTTACTGCCCGATTCTATTCTCCCAATTAAACGCCGATTCTCACAATCCGTCAAATGCTTTCTGAAAAAGATGTTTCACTTTCCATAAGGAAAACAGTTATCGAATTTGAATATTTTTTAAGGCGAAGGTAAATACCATTAGACTACGTGATATCATCTACATTGATCTACCAACAGATTACCATTAATTAAACTTTGCTTAGTTGAATTAAAATAAAGTACCTTTTTACATTTGCTCCTTTAATCTTTCCTGCAGTGTAAATAAATATGATTTTCAGTTGCATGAATATTATTTGAATTTCATTAATGGAGTTACATTATTTCTAAATGACAACAGCACTTTTTTAGCATATAAAAATATCCTTCTTATATGCTAAAAAAGTGCTTTCACTTGCAATGCAACATCAACTTTTTAGGAAAATTTAAAACAATCAAAATCGCAATGCTACAATCATGAAGAATCATGTGCTTATGTGTACAACTCTGCTTTTGTTTTACTAAGGGCCCTGACAATATACATGTCCCGGTTAAACAGTCACAATAAAGCGGAACCACTGGCATATACTTCTAAACACGCTTGGTGCATATTTTATTACATTCAAATGAATGAAATACTCAGTGAAACTTGTCCAAGTCCAAAGTCAAACGTTGAATCTGTACTTTTTTCAAAATTAGGCTACCTGCACTGTAAAAAAAAAAAGGTCTATATGCAGAAAATTATTCCTCCTTTTTTAACTAATCATTTCCGAACTCCTAGAAAACATGTTTTATCCGTGAAATCTTCCTGAAAGCTTCAAAAAGAGGGAGAAATTAGTTCATTCCTAGCACGCATGCATATTTACTCCAATAATGCTAAAACCCGAATTCATCCTAAAAATGAAAAACCGAAAATTATATAAATTAAGATTTCCAATTTAACTTAATAAAAATAGAAAAATACGAAAGCAACATCAAATAAAAGAACCGTTTTCGTATTTAAAAATGAATAACAATTAATTTTCTCTTTCATTTAAAAGTATTTACGATTTATGATTTAATGGTTTGTAACCTTTTCGCTACTGAGGACCACAAATGTGGATCTCAGATCTTAGTCCATTGTAATAAAACCACGCCAAATATCCAAATTTTGATTAGCAATTCACATTCATGACTGTTTAAGCTTCAAAATAAATCAAACAGATTTTAAGACTTATTTTCATGGCTAAACCGTTGGTTGCATGTGAGGTTTTGAAATATATCGTCAATTCAGCGATTGCGTAAAAGCAAGTAATATTTATCTATATTAAAATTTTATTTAATGTCATAATTTTTTAAATTGTTAAAAATATTATAAATATCCACATAATAACTTCCTTTTGTTTATTTTGTGATTTTTTTATTTTAAAAGTAACATTTTATTGAGGTCCTCACACGTGGACCTCAGTACTCAATGACTATAAATAGGCTTAACCTTAGGGAATACTGTTATAGTGTTTTGAAATAATAATAAAATCTTCATATATTTAATTCAAAATATGTGTATTTTTTTAACGGAATACACTGGAATTTAAGCTAGATTAAGTGGATATTGTACATTTTTTTGATTGAATATCATTTAATGCTGATTAAATTCTGCAATTTTATTGAAAATACATAGACACATTGAAGACCATAGCTAGATGCATAATGTATTTTTTATTCAAAATTAATAATGATAATTATTTTTATATAGTTATATTTGTAAATTATTCTTTCGCATAAATAATACATAATAATAATAAAATATTAAAAGATTTCCTTTGGCCAACTTTTGAATTCACTTTTTTTTATCCCAATTCTATTAATACTAATTTGCATATGACATTTGCATATGACATATATGTATTTGCAATAATACATATGTACATTTTATTCTTATATATTAATTTTAAACAATTTGATGGGAATTCAATAGCTGTTTATTTTTAAGTGTACAAAAATATTGCCTAATACTGTTAAAATTAATAATTTTTTCAAAATAAAATTGAACCATCAGTTATGAATATTGAGCTTTTTGAGGAACTAGCTGCCCAAAGAAATTTACATTCCATGCAAAATCTAGAGAACAGGTCATTTAATATTACAGTTTATGATATGATGCATCTTACAGGCTGGCATATTCTCACGGGCATATTCTCAACTCCCCAAGCCAAATTATATTGTTCGCAAGACAATCCAGCAATTTGTTGATACAATGACAAAATAGATTCTTTAAACTAAGGACCTATTTGCAGTTTGTTGATAATTCCGCCCCTCTTCTTAGATTTAATAAGAGAAAAATGTTTAATCTTACCTGGACCTACACATATTTCTTAGGAGTAGAAAATGATTCCCTTTCTAGACAGTGTGATTTTCCACAATATGTACCTTCAAAACCGAATCCTCTAAGGAAAAAAAATGTTTTCTCTCTGTTAGAGATGGATTGGTGTTAGATTTCTGTATATACCGGGTGAGACAATACGTTAAAACTTTAAAAATTCATAAAAAAGGAAGAAATTGTGATAAAGGAGTGTGGTTTGCAAGAAAGGGCTCACAAGGTAGTCGGATTTGTTTTAGCAGAAAAAAAGGTTGAAAAATCACATGTAGAGGGCGCTGTCGACCCAAAACACAATGAACAGGGTAACAATATGCTCCATTCATTTGTTCTTTCAATAACAAATGTTCAACATGACCTCCGGAATATTCTACGACACTGCTATTGTCCTGTTCATTGTGTTTTGGGTCGCCAGCGCCCTACATGTGATTTTTTAAACTATTTTGTTTTTTTTTTTGCTGCTAAAATAATCCGACTACCTTGTGAGCCCTATCTTGCAAACCGCACTCCTTTATCACAATTTCTTCCTTTTTATGAGTTTTTAAAGTTTTAACGAGCTTTTGACTCACCCGGTAGGTATGTTAGCAATGGCAGTATTTCTTCAGGTGATATGTGGGATTTTCGTTTAGGTGGGGGTATTGTTAAATTATTGCGTTAAAGTGTGCCCCAATATTTTAACCATATAATTTGCACCGACTTTTCACTAGTTTGAAATGTGCAGAAAGATATAAGAAAACAGTTACTTTACTTTCAACATATGTTGAAAGTGAAGCAACTTATACATGCATGAGATGGTCGAAAGAGGGTAAGAAAAAAATAAAAGTAGCCAGCCAGCTGTAGCAAAGATGTACAACATATCTATGGGTGGTACAGATCTTTTATCAGTACCTATCATATTATCAATGTGCAGCAAAAACAAACAAATGGCCAACGCGTGTATTTAATTACTTTGTATAATGTATATCTAATGATTTCCAATTGCTGGTTACATTACGTAAGAGATAATAAAGCGATGAAGATGAAAATACATACCATTAATAGCTTATAGGATGTATGTTGCTATACTTCGAATCAAGTATGAAGGAAGAAATCATAAAACTCCCATTAGACGTAGGGAACGAAAAAATTTATGTTCTGAAAGAAGAAATTCCAAAGAGGCAAATAAAAGTTAGTGTACCTTATAAGGAAATCCATCTTGACAATGTAGGATATTTACCAAGATTTATAGACAGGTTTACGTTTAAGTGTTGTTTGGCAGAATGTAAATTTAAAAAAAAAAGAGTTATGTGTATAAAGTGCAAAGTTTATTTATGCATTTTGAAAAACAACTGTTTTAATTTTTTTTTTTCACACTAAGTAAAAATAATGTAATAAAATTTAAATATTGGAGTAATTTCTTAGCAATAGTTCATGACAAAAATTATTTAAAAATTTTAAGAATTACTATTTAATTAAATACATTTGAAGCAATAAATATAATATTTAATTATGTTATATATATAAAAAAAAACATTTACTTTCACAATTTTAAGATGAAACAAATATTTACAATGATTTTCCAAAATTTTGAACTTTTTACGCAATTGAGTCCCAAGATCCACATATGTGGACCTTCATTTACTAGTTCCCTGATGCATCAATTATTAAAATTATTTTATTATTGTCATTTTTAAAGCCAAAATAAATAGAAAAACAAATTCCAATATTTTTCTAGAAATATCTTTTGTTCAGTAACGAAGAGGATACAGTATTTTCATTTAAAATATATTTTAAATAAACACATTTAAAATAGGTATTTTACATAAAATATTGAATGGAAAAAAAATCGATTTTACTCAAAAACACATCTCGCATAGAAATATAATATTCATATATTAAACCTAGCAATCTACATGAAAAAAAATTATAATTCGTATTTTCCTCCTATTTGAATACTAAATTAATAAAAACCCCAGCCACAATCTTATTAAAGACGAAATCGTCCCGAAATTACCTTCAAAATTGAAAACTTTTTCCTCCACTGTGTTATTTAAAAATGTATGTCTGTATTTAAAAACTTGTAAATACATTTTATTTTGTTTTAAAATGATTTTCCTTTACTTTCAAATCTTCCAGCAAATATTTCGCAGCAGTGGGAGGGAATTCGGTTCACCATAATATTTTGCAAGAATGATAAGACTGATTCTACTACGTTACTTGGGATTTTCAATACACTGAAAAAAATTCATCGGGTTTTTTTCAGGATACACTGCAAGAAATTCATCAGGTTTTTTTTTTCAGAATCGACAGTTGCTTACTAGCATAATACACATTCGTTTGAAAAAGTATTGGAAAGTATATTTTATCAAAATAACTATTCAAAAACTTATTCATATCCTGTGAAAAAGTGCAGCAGTTAATAATTTGTGAAAGAAAATGTCACTTGGTCGCTAAAAGTAATGATATTTTGGAAAATGTATAAACTTCTTATTCATTCTGAATCGATATATTGGCATTTTAAACGAAAGGAAACAGGTGATTCAGAGTTATTTTTAAAACGTAAAATATATTGAAACAGGAAATATGTTTCTATAAAAATAGAACTTCAAAAGTTAGAAATCGAAATCTAAAGATTATATGAAATAACATATTTTGCCGCTGTTAAAAATACAGTTTATTGAAGTGAAAATGTTTCTAAAAGCATCTAAAATGAAAACATTAACCACTGCATCGGCAGCAGGTATAAGAAAACAGCGCTTTTATCCCCAACATATCTCGGGGCAAACGTTGAAGTGGTAAAACGATACTGACATTATATTAGTACAAGTTAATCCACAATTAGTGCTGTTTAATTATTCTGCCCTATTAGCGGGCTAATCAAAACATGCAATCAATCGAAAGAAGTAAAATAGATCCACAGACAACTCTTTACACTGTTACACCAATTACACTGTAAAAAAAAAATAATAATAATCTGTAGTACTACTAGAAAATCTCTAGGCAACTGATATTCCATGAACTTTTCTAGTAACCAATACAGCTTCTTATTAAGTTACATTAATGCAGAAAACTTAGTAAGCTACACACAGTCTTCCTTAGTGAACATACTAAAAAAGCGTTAGTAGGCATTAATAGATGATTAGAATATGGCTTGATTAATATAATTCTTCACTGGCATTTTCTTTTCTTAATGAATGGTTTGAATATGTTTTAAATTTTTTGTTGCAGATAAAGAAATGATTTTGGAGTGTGTTTCGGATAGGATAAATTTCAGGTAAATTTAATTTCAGGTGGGGGTTAAGATTTTATAAACAATTGTTATGTACACTCGTGGAAAAAAAAAGTAAACACCCTTTACTAACTCTGCAAAAAGTTATGGTAGAAGAACGTTACTGGTACCACACGATTGGTAATAAAGTCTACTTTTAAATGATGTATTTAATATTTGCTTAGGGGGCATCTACATATTAAAACGAACCATAACTTTGTTGTTTTAATAGCAGTACACAATTCTGACAGCATAAATGAACTCTACACCCTTCAATTAGCCTAAAAACAAATTTTTATGCAATTCGTACGATAAGTTTCCGAGAAAATAATTATTTTAAAAGGAGCGTATTTTAGGGGCCGTATCCAAATTGAAGTTCATTACTCGATTGTTGACAGAGAGAGCCCCCTTCTCGATCAAGGCAGCTTAAGAAGAATGCTAGATTACATGATAGCATAATGAATTTCAAAATATCTAGTCACTTCTATCATAGACCGCCCCTTAAACAATCATTTTGCCGTTTTTTAAGCATAATTTGAAAACTACTTGGCAGAAAAATGTGAAATTTTGGATTTCCCTAAAGCAAGACTTAATAAATCTAGATCATAAAAAAAAAAAAAAAATGTAGTTTGCAATTCATAAATTTTTCGAATATTACTTTCATAATTCATAAGTCATATCATAAAATTATAAAGATTGCAAATTCAACGTATTTATGTTTGGGTATTTTAGTATTATTGCTACACAAAAAATTAGCATATTAACAGTACAATTTCAGGCGATATTAATGAAAATATGAAAATGTAATTTAACATTAGAAGCACTAAATTTTGAATGTTTATAATTCAAAAACTTATCATTCAATTGACTTGAAAATTGGTGTCTAGGCATAGTTTGAACCGAAGATTTGAAATATGTTGTTAAAATTGGGTACTGCCATTGAAAAAATAAAATTTGAGCTCTTTTTAATATGTAGATGGCTCCCTAAGCAAATTTTATATACATCATTTAAAAGTAGGCTTTATTTCCAGTCGTTCGATACCAGTAACTTTCTTCTACGATAATTTGTTGAGGAGTTAGTAGGGGGTGTTTACTTTTTTTTTCACGACTGTACATATTTCTTAAATGAAAAAGTGCTGCTTGAATTTTGAAATTTAACTGACTATATTTTCTTTTTAACCGATTTTTAAAAACACAGTATTTTTTTTTAATAACATAAAATGATTAAACACTAAGAGAATGGACAACTAAGAATTTTACGATTGGGAAGGGAGGGGGGAGCTCTTTTTTCCGAAAAATCCTTCATTGAAATTAATTTTATGTTATTTTTTTTTAGATTTATGTGTCAAAATTTATCTAAAAGGGTGAATGAACGCAGTTTTTAATTTTCGTTGTAGTTGCCAGAATAGGAAATCGACCACCCCAAGAATTTGAAATTTAACAAACGATTTTTTCTCCGATTTTGAAAAGTGCAGTAAATTTAAACTTTTCGTGTAATTTAAAAGAATAAAATACATATAGAAAGTGAAACTATGGTTTTTCTTCCATTTCGGGGATGTGGGGGGGGGAGGTGCTTTTCCCTTAAATCTACCATGGAAATTAACTGTTATTATTTTTTTTAACTTTATGTGTTAAAAAATTATCTCAAACGAGTCCAACGGTCAATGTTTAATTCAGGTGGCGGTGCCACAGCTCTTCTCCCCCCACCCCCCAGTTTTTGAAATTTAATAAGCAAAATTTTATTTTGTCCAATTTTTAAAGACATTGTAAGTTTATAACTTTCAAGTAAGTTAAAATAATTTATGATGATAATAAGATGAAGATCAGTTTTAAAAAAATTCTTTGAGGGGGAGGGGTACTCTTCTGAATCCGTTACGGAAATTAATTTTTAGTTCTGTTTCGTTCGTTTAGTTCTGTTAAAAACTAATCTGAAGTGGGTAGTTTAAGACAGTATTGAATTAAGGTGTCAGTAACACCCCTCCCCGCGGAATTTAGATTTTAATGAACGAAACTTTCTTTATCTTCGTTTTTTATAGGAATACTGCATTTTTCCCTTTCGAGTAAGTTATAATATTTAATTTCTAAGAAAATGAAGAAAGAAAACTGTTCATTTAAAGGTTACGGACTCTCCCGCAAGGAGCCTCCCATAGAAGTTAAAACACTCAGAGAATTTACCTCCTCCCCCCAATAGAAGTTAATAAAAAAAACAGAATTTTTTTTTTTCATCTTGCAAAATTGCAATATACCGTACAACCTTCATAACGGAAAATCCTGAATAACAGATACCTGTATTTTTCTGTTCTCAACATCTATATAATTGTAGATTTTTAGCTCTCGAAAGCAAACACCTCCGAACAGCGGACAAATTCCACGCTTCCGAATTGTCCGTTATTCAAAGGAGTAACTGTACAGACTTTTTGTTTATAAAAATGCACAGTTTTAGAAAACATAGAATATGCACTTATTTTATTCAAAAATATGTGCGCATATTTTATAAACATCGAGTATACGTTTATTTAATGCAAAAAAAAATGCGCACAGTTTTTGAAAATATAAGATATGCTCTTATTTGTATAAAAAACGCATTAAAATGCAGATAATTTCCACAAAAAGGATATACTTTTGAAATATTACAAAATATTCACTTTTTATACACAAATTGTGTACAATCCTTTATTATTTTTTTTAAAGTGCAATATTTTTTTAACTGGAGTAAAATGTGATTCGGGGATTTGTAAGTGCACGGTTACGGAAGGGACAGGACAGAGAAGGACGCATTCGCAATAAGCATTCAGTTACAGCTATTTTCTCTGTAACATTTCTAGCAGTGATTTGTTACAGGGGATTTTCTAGTAACTGCTATAATATCTGTAATGATACTAAGTATTTTTTTAGCAAAATCACATACTTTTTTTTTACAATGTACAAGTGACCATGCATTCGTTGTAACAAATGTTCCAAAGAATTACTTTGAACCCAATATAGAAATAAACTAAAGGATTTATGCGTGAACTTCATAACAGTTCTAAGTAGTTTCTAACAATGACACTGAAAAGATGCAATTGACAATCTTGCATCTAGATAATAGTGATAGTCTCTAGATATTCTGAATGAATTCTGCAGGACTTCTTGTGAAAATTTTCATAAGGAAATTTCTTCTTTGCCTGAAGAAGCAAACGAACTGAAAGTTTCCATAAAGAAAGCAGTGACATCAGCATCTATTTAAACTTCATTCAGAACATTTGGCGCGAAAGGGACTGATTGATTGATTAATTGGGTGATTGGCTGATTGATTGATGTCATGCGTGTTTTTTGGGCGTGAAATGTGTCCAAAAAGAGCCGTGTAAAACAGTTATGAAAAATTGAAACAAAACTTTGAGTTTCCTTCCGCGTTGTGTTTAAAGAATTTCTTCCAACAAAATTATTGTTAGTTGTAATCGATTCAGATTTCTTTAAACACCCTGTGATATATATGTAGAATGCGAATTTCTATTCCCATAATTTATATTCAGAAATGCATTATTGTTGTTCCACTGGAAATATTAATACAAATGCTAAAAAGCCGCCTTTTTTTTAGGAAACATGTTCAAATGTACTTAAACAACATATAGAAATTATGTTATATTTCAAAAAAACATAACATCATTAAAATCTACTTCTACTTGTTACGGAACTATATTTGTTGGTAAAAGTGCTTAAATGTTATGGAAGAGTCTCTAAATAGAATAACGATGCATTAATTGCAACAGGAAACATGAGATATTATAACAAACCTTAATGGAAATACTTTTTCATGAAAAAATTGCTTCTTTAATTTTTAAAAATATGAAGTGCACGAAAATCTATAGTATATTCTTTTACACATTAATATGTCAAGTATCAATTCAGAAATATTTTTTTTCTGCATGTGCGCTTAAAAAAACAGCAAAATATTCAAAACAGGTAACTCATATGATCTTAAAGAGATAAAAAATTCAGGAAACAACGTAAATTTTAATACCGTATTATTTGAACCCATAAACAATTGATACATATTTAGATAAGGTGGCCCACGACACAAAAATCTCAAAATAATTCATAATTCTGAGTTTAATGACTTAAAAAATACTCTAGACATTTTAAATATTTTTGCACACACTGAATGTAAATACGAATAATAAAAAAAAACCTAATTTGCAGGACATATTAGAAAACAAACTTTATTTCCTACATTGTTTAAGCCTGAGAAAATATAGATATTAAAATATTTCATTCAAATTGTTCTACATTTAATGTTAAATTTTTGGAACAAATAAGTTAAACCAATTGAACATTAAAAACTAAAAATAAAATTCATACAGTATGATACTTTAAACACCTTAAAAACTGTTGAAATAAAATCGAGATAAATCTTAGACTTTTTCCATATTTATGTTGTAAATATTTGTATTGCGAATTTTGTATTATGTTTATGACGGTTGTACAAAAAATGATATTAAGCATACTAAATACAAAACTTTAAAAAAGTCTAAGATTAATTTCGATTTCGTTTGAACGAAATCTAAGTTTTTAGGGTGATTAAAGTATTATATTGTATTATTATTATTTTTTAAATGTTCAATTTGTTTAACTTATTTGTTACAAAAATTTAACATTAAACTAATTGAATGAAATATCTTAATATATGTCCTTTCTGTACGTTCCATTATCCCAGAATGAAGTTTTACAAAATTCATATTTAAGGTATATATCACAAATACTACAAACATTGATTCTGAGATATTTTAAATACCGCAGTTTTAGTATTTTTCTTACAAATATATTTTTCAGAAAAAAAATGTATTTTACACATTGTATCTTTGTACGATATTAACATATCTTAAAAGCTTACAAAACTAACTACAAGAAACTAATTTTGCATAATAAACCACCTTTGACATCCATTTATTTTCTGAAAAATACAGAATGACTCATTCCAGCATAAATCAGGATTTTAACTCACAATTTTAACAATAATACATATGTTTCAATTAAATTTTCAAAATACTTACCATGATTTCGCGCGTTTCCTCCGCACCTCAGAAAACTCGATGTTCTACCGGAATTCATTTCAAATAAGATGTGACTTATTTCTGCTTAGTACTTATTTGGCTTCTTTTTATCAATAAAATTTCCGGTTTGAAAAAGACTTGTCAAAGCCGCGGTGTATACGCGGGAAATTACGGTACCTTGCCTTGTGTGGATGAGATTTCGATACCGGAACTACTGAAAATGCACAGTAAGTTGATGGCAGTCATATATAATGTTAACTAAATTCTAAAATATGGGCTTCTACATCAGCGCTGTTAGATGGGGCTAAGGGTTACTTCCATCACCCACCCCTATGATGTCATTTTATTTCAAACAAAGCAAGAAATGTATAAATGGAAATTCGGCTTGGATTTAGTAAGGCACACGCTCCATTTTTCACCAAATAAATGCATTTCGATTGTGGTTTCCTATATCTGATTTGTTTCTGTGGCAACCACTTTCAATTTTATATACGTTATATAAGCAAAAATATTACGTCTGAATTCCATCTTTAAAATATTTACATTAAAATCACAGACAATACATTAAACAATTAAAATTATTACATAAAAACACTAAAAACATATTAAAAATTGGGAGTTTTCGGATCATCACGATCCCTCCTCATCCAATTATAAACGTTAAGTCAATATTATCAACAGTTACAAGAAAAACACAACAGAAAGTCATCAATTTCAGGTTACAGTTAAAATAAAATAGAATACTCGGCCGGCACAGATGCAGCTTCGTTAATCGCTAAATCCTTGGTTTTAGTATGCCAGGCCTCTAAAAACTCTCTCCCCTCGTAATTGTTGCAGCCGGATCGGATCACAAAAGCTTTATTAAAATCTGGAAAATGGTCGGTTGCAATAGTATGCTGAACGATCTTTGAAATCAAATTTCTACATCTAAATGCCTGTTTATGCTCTTTAAGCCGTATTTCAAGTGTCCTTCTAGATTCACCAATATAAACCTCTTCACACTGCTCACACGGAATTCCGTAAACGATGTCTTTAAACTGCAGGATGGAATATCTATGTTTAAAATTACATAACAGATTCTTAAGAGGATTTTGGGGAATGAAAGAGGTATGAATACCAACTGATTTCAAATAATGCGAAATCTTTTCAGAAATGCAGTTATGATAAGGAATGCTTGTGTAAACATTTGATTTTATACGCTGGAAAGGTGGAGGGGTATTCATGTCTGCATGGAAAATTTCTCTGAGAATTCGAAGGCACAATCTTAATGGGTAACCATTTATCTGTAAATCAATTAAGATTTTTTTTTTGTTTTTCTATGTTGAAAAGATCCTCAGTACTGCAATAACGCAAAGCTCTAGCAAACAAGGTTCTGATAACTGCAATTTTATGGGATTTGGGGGATTTGCAGCATCTGTGCCTGCCGAGTATTCTATTTTATTTTAACTGTAACCTGAAATTGATGACTTTCTGTTGTGTTTTTCTTGTAACTGTTGATAGTATTGACTTAACGTTTATAATTGGCTGAGGAGGGATCGTGATGATCCGAAACGTCCCAATTTTTAATATGTTTTTAGTGTTTTTATGTAATAATTTTAATTGTTTAATGTATTGTCTGTGATTTTAATGTAAATATTTATATACGTTATTGTCATTCCAGTGTGTTTATAGAATGGTGGCATACGATGTGACGCGTGGTCAAATTAGAAGTTTTGTCCAAACTGTTTCGACCTACATTCAAATACTAGCCTGGATTCGATTAAAAATTCAGGGAGGTCAGCAAACTTGATCTTGGCGATATTGGCAGGTTTTCCATTTTTTTTTCAAAATTCTGTCGATCAATCAAGTTTTATTGCTCATATGTCGACACAATCTTTTATTTAAAGCCTTTTTAAGTACCCATCGCTCACAATTTCCGCAAAATCCTTTTAACAAATTAAATTTTATTGATCATACGGCGCTAACATTTTAATTTATAAGGGCACTCTATTGAATATCACTTAAATTTTTTTCCACAATTTGTTTGACCAATCAAATATTATTTACAGTATGAGACATCTCTCACACTTATAAAGGGAATCTGTTGCTCATCTCCCAGGTACAGCGCCTAGAAGATACAGTGTGGAAAACGGCTACAAAATAGTGCTAAAAAATTGAATCCCATAAATGTACAACGATGCTGAATAACAATATGTCGATCGTAGCGCCATCGTAGTGATTTAAAAACGATAGTCATTCTAAAAGAGACTCTTTAACCTATTTCACGTCATTCCTTAACTAAATTAGCTTATAACAGACCAAAATATCTTATATTTATAGTTTCCCATATTTAACATTCTATAATTTTTGAAAACACAGTGTTTATATTGAAAAGAGTTACGAGATGGCGCTCGTATCAGCATATTGCCGCTGAGCATTGTTGGAGATTTATGGGATACAAGTATTTAGCACTTTTTAAAGCATTATAGGAATAGCCGTTTTCCACACTGTATCTTCTAGGCGCTGTATCCCAGGTTTGAATCGCACTAGATGATCATTTATCAAAATAATGCACGTTCCCCTGTAAAAAAACTATTTACGGTCTTAGCTTAAAAATTTCTCTAATTTGCAATAACGATAGTGTAAAACTTACATACAAATTCGTTCAGTGGTTGATAAGAATATTGCGGACATTCCTACCTACCTACCTACCTACTTACATAATGACCATAAACAGAGGCTTCCAACGACCAAAAACAGAAGTCAATAAAAATCTTTGAAAATTCTATTTTAACCATGGGACTAAAATAATATGGCTGGACAGAAACTGGTTGAATAATAATATACAAAATTTAATATTTCAGTTTTTGTATATATACTGTAAATATGTTCACGAATCTGTTTTGAATATAGTTTCAAAAACTAAAATATTTTTTTTATGCAAAACTTCTAAGATTCCAAGTAAAAAGTACATTGCCAATTGACTTGTTTTTCTTACAAAAAACTCAAAATTTTCTCCTTTCGTTCAGTGATTATTTTTCAGATTTGTTTTTTATCGTTCCATAACCATTTTTATTGATTAGGTAAGATTAGTCAAGGGAATACCAAAAAAATATATTGCGAATTTCTTTCTTTTATGAAACTCTAGATTGCCCCACCTGAGGATTTATATGTTTGATTATTTTGGATGTATTACGTCAGAGTATTCTTTTCGGAGTTTGAGAAGTTTATATTTGTCATACTCTTATTTTTAAGAAATATTCAATCTAAGATATTCTATTTTTAAAAAAATTGAACAATGTTATTTAAAATATATTTTCGTGCGTAATTAAAATTTTTGTTAGCTGAAATTACTTTTTTATATATTTCTGTTAAACAACAAATAATGGTATATATATAAAGTAGATTTCGAAAAAGACTGAAGAATTTGAATTAGAATAGAAAAACGTATAAATTTTGAAGTACACTACTAGCACATCCAGTGTATTTGACGTCACAGTAATAGCTTTTCACAAATCTTCAATAGTCATGATAGCCACCAAGAGATAAAATCTTTATATCTTCACAGTATAATTTTCTGGCGACCGACACTTCACGTTTATCCTTAAATTCTATATTAATACGTTGAGTACCACGGTGACTGACACTGAAGCTGAAAAATGTACAATGTTTTAAAGTAATTTTTAAGAAAGTATAATCCTGTAATAAATAAAATATAAGTACATTTTAAACCGATTTTCAGTAATTACTTAAAACAATATATATATATTTAGTTTTATATCCTATTTTGATCGTCAGTCATCGGTGAATGACGCGTTCTAAATGGAAAGTTCAGTGTCAGTCACCGGTGACTGACGTGGCGCTTAACGTGTTAATTGACCGGCTATACTGTGACCGATCGTGACCAAATTTTAAGTCATTTGAACCGCGTCACAAACCGGAACATATCGACTTTACGGTGATTTCAGTGTGATTCATTTCAAAATCTTGTGATAACAGTGTAGACAGTAAGATTTGATTTTTGGTCAAGATGCTATGGGTTTTTGTTACGATGGTGTCACGGTGCTATTAAGATCTTTTGCTCCATAAGACAGGGTACATAGAGTCACGATTAATATTTATTAAACAATTGAAATCACCATATTTTAACTTTACAATACAGGTTATCTTACGATTAGACTGAAGCGGGATTTTAATTCAGAACTTTTCATTTATAATAATATTACAACGGTATTTTCAACAGATGAACTTGTTTTGTTTGGTATAATTTGACAATAAAAGAATTGCTGGAAGTGCAGTGTGATATATTATGTACTGTCAGCTGAATTCCAAAGTATGAAGTGCTTAACCCTATCGCTGCGCAACCCGAGATTTCCTCGGGCAACGTAAAAGTAGCAAAATTTGCGCAACCCGTGATTTTCTCGGGGATGCGTTTTTTCCATCTAATTATCTCTTCTTGATTATCCACACGAGTTTTTTTTTTTTTAAATTGTAAATTTTGCCTTATTTAATCGAAGCTTTTTTCCGATTAAAAGCAAAATATCTAAACCTGATTAGACAATTTTTTTTTTTGAAAAACCGGTGACAAATGAATAAAAATTCTTAACAGACGCTTGTCGCGAAGATGTTAAATACGCAATTTTTAAACCTATTTTGGTAAAACAATTACGCAGCCACAGGGTTAACTCACTAACGCTTTTTGGAAGGACATGATAAATTCTACGCCACTTCTGGTAATGTAATTGTATTTCACACTGTTGCAAAGTCGTTAGAATATCGTTAAATAATTGTTTGGTAAATTTATGAACGAAAATCACATTTCCGCTTATTTTAATCAAGCCTGTATGTGTATCTGAATCAGTGATTTGTGGCTGGTTTTAATTATACACATTTCTGTCACGATATTATCTCTTCAGAGAGTTTTTACCACAAGATTGCTTTAAATATACGTATTGAAAAGGCAAACAATAAAACCCGGATTAAATATATTTAATGATTAAAGATGATTTCATGCGTTACAAACGATAAGAACTCTGTTGGAAACATCGATATGACGAAAATCTTTTAACGAAATGCAGAAGGCAATTTTAAGTTCTCTTTGCATACTTTTATAAATGGATTGTGCGGCGTTCTTTCGTCACATGGACAAAATCTGCTTGGTATTTCATTTCATACTTGACATTTTGAAACATGTTTTTACTAAAGTGCAGGCGTTCGGTATGAGTCGTTCGTATGTACTGTCACATACACTCCGAAATAGAAAGCGTATATTTCAGTGCTTTTTTTTTTTTTTTTTTTTTTGGTTAGATGTTTTTTATTTTCAGCATTTCTAGTATTATATTCATAATTCGAACGATATAAGTCCGTTAAAATTATCATTAAAATTTATTTATTTTTGTTAATGATTTTGCATGAAAATCAAACTATGAGTGAAACATACTAAATATTTTTTCAGTAAAGGGATCGAGTCATAAAAAACTGTCTAGGAAATATTGTTCATCATCTTGTGTCTTACCTGTATTTTCGTTTCGAAATTTCACAGACAGCTTGTTGATTAGATGTTAGCTTTTCTAAAAGTTAATTATACATAGTTTCGGTACATAAATTTAAATGCATATTTAAGTAAAAATTCTTTACTAAAATTTTATATGCTTCAAGAATTTAGAATGAGTAAATCTGGTCGAAAGAAATAGCGCGTGTAAAAGATCCCTTTTTATTAAAGCTGATATTGAATGATATACAATTATTTAAATAAACAGTATGATTTTTAAACTACAGCCGTAAACATATAACAATTTCACATGTAATTTCAAAAATATAAATCAACAGTTTTCTTCATTTACAAAAAATATATTTGAAGTTCTTTGAGCTAGAATTTTATTTCATCTTTGTATATGTTAGGAACAAAAGAAAAACGTTTGATCCTGGCTGATGTTTTCAAGATATTTGAAAAATAATAACTGCATACTTTCTCCCACTGGAGAGATTTGAAAAAAAAAAAAAAATATTGATTCTTCAGCATTAACCACTTCAAGGGCGATGGTTCATTTTTGGACCAATTTATTTTATTTCCTGAATGCCGCATTGGTACCAGAATATTAGAATGAGAATTTGTCTTTTATAAAGTACGTGAACAGAAGCTTTTGCTTATTTTGAAATAAATTTGCCTTTAAATTCTAGTGTGATTTACTCATTTCAGCATTTTACGAATAGAAGTACCTTACTCTTAAAAGGATTTTAACTTATCATGCTTGGATTTTCGTAAAGTTCCAACACTAAATTTATATGCGGTTTTTTTTTTTTTTTTTTTTTTTTTTTTTTTTTTTTTTTAAAGAAAAATATAATTTATTTGTTGGCACACCAATTCATTAAAGGTTTCTTCATATATTTTCAATGACACATAAAAGTTATTAATAACATTTATATTGTGGTGTTCGTATTTCAAGTGCTCTATTTAAGTGGATGCTTCTAAACTATCTTAGCAGTGACTTTTCAACAGTGACCCTACATTTGACATTCGAAGTCCACCCAGGTGGAGAATGCTTTGGGGCCTATAGCTACAATGGCTGTCGCCTCGAATGATCCTTATTACACATAGAAACAACAACAAATCACAACAATTTTTTACTTTCCATTACATATATTATATAACTAGAAAGGGACATTCACAATTACATCCATGTCTTACCCAGAGATTCGAACACGGGCCCTCGAGGTGACAGCAGCCTCCACTTACTGACCACGCCACCGGGCGACCAGTGACCATATAAAAAAAAAAACAAGTACTTCAGGCTCAGACTGAAGTTTAGGTTGCTAATATGGCTTGCTATTGCTTGGTTGCTTGCTATATATACACCCGTATAAGTCCACTTCAAAATTAGAGAGAAAAATCATATCCTCCAGTTTTAAATTATGTATTTTCCAATAGTATTGTTTGCCTTATTTCACTTAGTCCTTTGCCTAATTTATGGTATTCTAAAGGAAGGTAATTTTATGTCTCTCTAATTTTAGGGTGGAGTATACGCGAGTTTATGTAGCATCTTTCTTTTAGGTAGATTTCGTATGAAAACTGCCTATTACATTCTCCCCTATGTTGGAATTTCTGAAAAATGTTTGCAAATCTACACCGATCATGACCCCTAGAACCTAAAACCACCCTCAGTAAAAAACTTTATACATATATATATATATATATATATATCACTTTCATCTGGACACGATAACTTCCATAATTCTGCACCAATCTCTTCCAAATTGATACATAAAATCAAGTGGTATAAAATCTCGGTCAAGTTCGTGAATGGGCAAAATCGGAACAAGGGGATGGAAATAGGGAGGGGTTTTGTAAAAACCGAAAAACCCCATAAGTTCTTAATTTTTGCACATATAAAATCAGTTTAAAGTTTTTATTACTTCTAAAAATTGGGCCAAAAATTTATGTATCACAGATTTTTGATAAAATTAAAAATGGGCTTAAGTGGTGCAAAAAATAGGGTTTTAGGGAGAAAAAAATTCATAACTTCGTCAATTCTCAAGATATCAAATTCAATTAAATTTATTATAAATCTTCTTAATATTGTCTACAACTTTTATATTAACAAGTTTTTTATAGGACCAATTCGTAGCGCAAAAAAATAAATATAAACGAAAACAAAAATTGGGGGTTGAAGATGAAAAAATCCATAACTTCGTCAATTCACAAGATATAAAATCCGCATGAATTTATTATATATCGTCTTAATATTACCTACAACATTTATTTTGACAAGTTTTTGATAGAACCAATTCATGCAGCAAAAACATATTGAAAATACATAGCGGTTGATGAAAAAAAATCATCGTATTAAGGGTTTATTAGAAACCAAACTGCTCATTTTCTGACTCATTTTTAAATTCATTTTTATTCTCAAACGCATCCAATTGGTAGATTCTCTTATTCAGAAACTATATAACCTACTGTATCGATCGATTTTTTGACAGAAGCAGAATATATTTCAAAAAATGATGTCAAAGTGGGCATTTTGAACCGAATTACCCGAAGCGACTATATTAGAAACTAAAAATACTCTCCTACTGAGAAAGTAATTGTTTATAAATCAAGTTTTAATTAATTGAACAAAAACAACAAAAAAAAAAAACACAGGTCGCTTATAAATATATTCAAAAATCACGTCAGCAAATTTCATATTTTTTCTATTAAAAATGAATCTGAAAATGTGAAAGAAAATGTGACAGTTTTTGAGCATGAAAATGTATTTTTTTAATACCGCCTTAACATGATTTTGATAAAAATAGCTCTTATTTAAAAATGAAATAAAAATTCGTCAAAAGTGGCCAGATAAAATTGTTAAAGTGTGTTTACCTCTAATCGGGATTTAGTTTTGTTGGTGAAATTAGTATACATAACTTCGAAATCTACCTCCACCTGTAGGCCGGGCCGACCGGGAATTTTTAAAGTACATACACCAGAGTCTATACTAATGAAACATGCTGGTCTCCCTCCCTTTATAATTGGCATTAAAATGTAGTTTAGCCCAAAAAAGCAATTTGAAAATAAAAAATGACACGATAACATTTTTTAATTTCCTTTCCTGATCACACAAATCATATGATGTTACTAAGCTGTAATGTCTTTCCAATGTCACACGAGATTAAAACCCAAACCATTCAATTAATACCGAAAAAAATCTTCCGATTTACCCACGCTTTCGAAAAATAGTTCATTATTTTTAGAAAACTCAGAAACCTACATATTTTTGAGATTTAAAGAAACATTTTTGAAAACTAAGATTCTTTAACCCCCCTTTAAATATATACTGAATTATGAAGATTTAAATAATAATTTAATAAATTTTAGAAGGATTTTAGAAGGACTGAAGGATTTAGAATGATTAATTAAATTTGAAATTATAAGGATTTTGTACAATATTTATAACCCCACTCAAATCTTTAATTTTAAGTTTTCTTAGTATTTTGTAGTATTAGGAAATGTACAAATATAATGTCCTTACAATAGAAATATAGAAATATTTCAGAATGAAAAATCTCCCCCCTTCCACCCCCAACGCAAAGAAAGCTGAAAAGATGCAAAAACAAAAGAAATCATCTTTATTTTATTTTATTTTATTTTATTTTTTTTTTGTGTAACGAAAAATGATTTTTGAACAAGATCAAATATTGCATCTGTAACACATTCTAAACTGTAGTACAACTAATCGATGTATTAAATTAATTTTATAACATGTTATTTACTATAGCAGTTCTTATAAGTATTGTCAGTAGACAAAGCGTTTAATGCCACATAATTTAATGCAACATAAACGTTTCCGAGTAGATTTTACATTGTATTCATTATAGTACTATGAATAAAAAGGAATCGAAATATCCTAAAAATGGTGACATTTCAATAGTACCGTTTCAGTAGTGTCGGATTCGCTGCCATCGAAATACTCAAGGCCATAGGACAAGAGTGTGACGTCATCAATAATCGACCGACTTATCCTCGTGTTGAAATTCACAGAGGAAATTTTTGAATAGCAATTTTCTTTTATTTTATTTGTGGAATTTCTAACATCTCATAAAACAATAATAACTATTTAAACATACTGGTGAGAATTTGGAACCCCGCAATAAAAAATCAGCCAGATGTGGCAACACTGTGGAATTCCGCATATAAAATTCCACCAGTAAAATGTAATAGAAACTTTCGCCTTATTTATAATCCTTATTCGTGCAGAAATTCTCTCATAAATAAGGCAAAATTTTACATTCGTTTTTAATGGTATATGTTAGCAATATGTTAATAATTCCCGATCCGACGTAAAGAAACAACAGACGCCATCTGGTGACTACATCCTCAATTACTTCACTTGCTGGTAGACACTACCGATAGAGACTTAGGGGAATGAGATTTCTCTGTTTTTGCATACCAGTATAATATTATGGAAAATGTTGTTCTGTTAAATAGCAGTATTTTCCGATGAAATGAAATAACATTTTCTCTAAGACATTTTACTGGTGTGCCAAAAAGCAGAAAAATCTCATTCTGGACTTAAATATCCGTCTCCTCCTCACTATTCATAGCTCCACGTTTTAACCAGTTTTTTCAGCACTGAATATCCGTTTTTAGGATGCTATCAGTTGTCCGCTATAAAGCTTCAGCTCTTTAACCCTTTCCGGCACAGACAAATTTTGTTGTAAAATGACGAAATCATCGCCGTACACCGGAATTTACAAACGACGTTTTTAGAAATTAAAAACTTGTTAGTTTATGCGTTCATTGTTATAGGTTCATTGTTTATTAAAATATTCTTAGTTCCGTTTGTAAGTTTGGAATTAAAATTAGGTATTCCGACCCAGGCACACTGCGTCGGAAAGGGTTAATGGAAATTACACATGTAAGATTAAGAGAAAATATTAACTTTAATATTTATGTCAGTGCTGTTAATTTTTCTTGTTTGTCTGTAAAACATATTTCTTGAACATGGAAATTTTTGAATGTATATTTTCAAAGTTTTCATCATTTCCGAATTTTGAGCATTTATTTTTAAGAGGATTGTAGGATACTTAAATTTCATGCCTGTATGTAAAACAACTTCAAATATATTCATACATGTAATTTATTTATGATGGTTGAAAACCGAAAATATATATCACTATTTCTTTTAAATTGTATCGAATAATTCAATATCTACATTTTATGAAGATGGTAGCATTCCTGCAATATCTCAAAAATATTTGTAGATTACATGTCCTGTAATGCTCCAACGTGTATCACGTGGGTTTCATATAAGATTGGAAATAATAATTTTTACAACAAAAAGTATTCTTGAACTAAATCTAGTAAATCTACAAAAAACAATTTCAAAATACATTTAGCACTAGTTCAGTTTAATATGTGTCTATAGATCTATTTAAAAAGAAAGAGCCTTAATTCAGGAATTAGGTGAATTAGGATATTTAGCATTTGTCAGAACGCGCTGGTTTCATACAAAATGGAACAGGTCAAAACATTCAAGTGTCAGGCCGGATAAGCATAGCGAAATGGCCCCCACGGGCGATGTTTGAAACAACACGTGTGGGAATATGGTTCACCATGAGGATACAATATAGAGTGTTTTTACACCCTGACATTGAACTGTCCTTGAGATAATCAGCAAAGTATGCGCCGGCGTTACTATTTTCAAATACGTTTTACACAAGAAGCACAAAAGTTTAAAAAATGAAACCAACGCCAATTATTGAAGAATATGTTACTTCACATTATATATATTTTTTCAGATTTTTACACAAATTTTAACATAGAAAAATAAGTAAATATACTTTAAAAAATGATTAATGTAGTAAGTTTATATTTACACCAAACAAAAAAATACAGAATAATGCTCTAAATATGTACTTAAAAAAAATCGTTAAAATCGAAGATGCGCTTTTTGCGTTATAAATAATGCTAGCAACTTGCTAAAATATTCGTAATTATCCCTGATTGTATTTGCAGAAATATCGGTGCATTGGTCGATTCGTGACACTTCTACTCGCGCAGAATGCGCAGTGCGCCCAAATAAGAGAATGTTTCAATACATACCAGTTCCTTATAAACTTGTTTCGTGTTTGTAAATATTATGTTATTTTGGCGTACTGCACATCCTTCTCGCGTAATAGTATCAAGAACTGACAAACAAAATGGTAACATTTACCTAAAATGATTTCGCACATAAGGAGTCTCTGGCGTTGTATAGTGTACATATATAGCGTCTCACTTTAGGAATGAGTTGTGTCGGGGGGGTGGGACACTTGACATCGGAAGATATTTGTAGGGAGAGGGAGGTTGTCATTTGATGTCGTTATCATTTTTGATCAAACCAAAATTGACTTCTTTTCTTTTGACTTCCTCTGTTGTCTTAATTTTTTTTAAATCTGTTTTCCTCATTTTATGAAAATACGATGTTATTATTAAAGCATTGAATGATTATAAAATATTTCATTCCAAAATATGGGATAACCCAACGTTGACCATTAATATTCTCCTGTCATATGCGTACATAGTTCGTAGTTAGAGAAACCAGATTCGAAGTTATACTTGTTACTTTTGCTAGTAAAATATGGGGAAGAATGTTGTCCACATGTTTTGTTTACAATAAGTTATGTTTAGCCCCGTGCAAGGGCGAAGTGCAAGAAGATAATATTACTGTTCAATGCATTATGTAACAATGATTTATTATTAAAAACTTTTAAATAATAAGTATTTCTTTAAGATGTTATCTGATATAAAGTTATTTCTTATATAACAGTAATATTTTATGAATTTTTTTCTCTTCATTTAAATCAGTAAAATCTGCCAATAAAATATTTACAACCATATCTGTATATCTTTGCAAACGTACAGAAAGAAAAAAAAAGGGGGAAATGTAAAAATAAAAATAATTTTTAAACACTAATAACAATACTATTAGAGGGAGGGTCATTTGAGAAATGATAACGTATGATATCAGAAGGTTGGGAGGAGGTCCAAAATTGCCAAAAAGTTGATAATCTTATACATTTACAGCCCCTATTCAGCTTTACCTGCACAATCGACTAGACCATCGACTTAATATTATTAAGCGAGACGGATGCACAGTACGCCATAATAACAAAATGTTTACAAACACGAAACCAACCTATAGGGAAGTGGTGTGTATGGCCACATTCTCTTATTTTGGCGCACTGCGCATCCTGGCCGAGTGGAAATGTCACGAATCGACCAATGCATTGTTAGTACAGTATTTCTGGAAATTCAAAAAGGGAAAGTTATGAATATTTTAGCAAATTGCTAGCATTATTTTTTTATAACTAAAAAAAGCGCATCTTCGATTTTAACGAATTTTTTTTTCTCTTAAACGTACATACTTTGAGCATTATTCTGTAATTTTTGGGTTGCTGTAAATACAAAACTACTGCATTAATATTTTTTTTTTTTTTTTTTATGATTTCTGTTTAATTTTCTATGTTAAAATTTGTGTAAAAATATGAACAAAAATATGTAATGTGAATGTATTCTTCAAAAATTGGCGTTGGTTTCATTTTTTTAACTTTTTACTTTTTGAGAAAAACGTATTTGAGAAATAGCAGCGCCAGTGCATACTTGCCCGATTATCTCAAGGACAGTTCAAGGTCAGGAGCTAATAACACTTTATATTGTATTCTCATGGTGAGCCTTATTACCATACATGTTATTTCAAAAATCGGCCGTGGGGGATATTTCGCTATGCTTATCCGGCTAGACCCTTTAAGTTGTAGCCTGTGCTATATCAGATTTTTTACAAAAAATTTGAAAATGCAGACAGCTTCAAAAGATTGCTTGAAACTGATTTCTTAGAATTATGTGGTTTTCCAATAAAGTAATAGCCATATAAACAAACACCGCCTCAAAATAAAACCGAAAATAATATTTTCGTTAAATATATGTATATATAAGATATCCCTACCATTATAGGTAACGATAACCTTTATAAAAACTCGATTTTTGTTATTTCCTTTAACAAAATAGAATCACGCAAACTGATAAAAAGAAGAATGACTTAAATATTAAAATCTTATTGATCTCTGAAAAAGTTAATTTTCTTTTCCTGAGATAAGTATTTATCGATTAAGAGTTCTTTCTACTAGTGCATATAAAAAGGTAAATTAAACATTTAAATTTTACGTCATTTATCAGAAAAAAAAATTTGAATTTTCTATTGCTAATCTTCAATAATAATGTAACAGTTGCATTAATGAACTTTTTCATAAAATATATTGGATATGACATCGATAACACAAATGTACATCAAATCAAAACAGGATTTAATTCTGAAATTTATCGATTGTTTTATTAAAATCTACTGTTAAAAAATTTTAATGAAAAAAAAATTCCTAATAAAAAAAGAAAACTTTAGAATCAATTATATATTAAAAAATAATACCATATCAATATTGGAAAAGACTCCCCTTATACAATTTAAATTTTCTTTATACTGAATAAAGAACATAGTTCAGCAAACTGATTAAGAAGTGGATAGGAAACATCCTCATAATTTATTTCTTTTAACAAGTAATATTGACTTTTACACAGTTGCGTTTGATCCCCTACACGTGTTATGAAATTTGTCAACACAAAAATACTAATTTAATCATTTAATTCCTAATGCTTTCTTTTTAAAAATCGATCTTATAAGGTGAAAAAATACTTCTAAAGAGATTCTTTTTCCGTTTTTGATTTTGCGCATCTTTCAGGCGAATATTTTCTGGGTTTATGTACCTAAGTTGATTGAAAACAACACAGGTCTATCTTGCATCTTTGGGTTGGTTGGTTGGTTCATTGGGGTTTTATGGTGCAAAGTCTCTTTAGGGACATGCTGCGCCAAGACAAAGACAAAATTAAAAAAACATATTTATAACCAAAATGTTGAGTAAATAATCAGTTGCAAAATGATAAGACAAACAAAAAAATTAAATGAAAAGAGTAATATGTATAGTTAAAAACAGTTAAAAGAGTCAAAAGTATTATAATTAAAAACTGCGAAGTTAAAATACAATATCGTTAAAATATAAACAAAGTTTAAGATCATGTACAAATACTACGTAATAACAAGTTTAAAAATCCCAGAAGTAAAATACAATGTAAGTAAAGAATGTAAAGTGAAGTAATAAATGTTAATAAAAATATGACTTATTTAAAATAGCAAGGTATAAGATGTTGTATTCAATACATGTTTAAAATAACTGAAATTAAAAGCAATGTATAATTAATGAGGCCTCACAAACTCTTCAAATACAGTATTATTGTCATCTGCACTCGAGTCATAAGAATCCGACTCCATAGCCTCTTGAACATAATTCTTCAGCTGTTTCGGATCCTTTATATTTGAAAAAGATGGACTAGGGGATGATTTCCTGCTTTTTTCTTCACAGTTTGCCACTGTGAAGAGCCCCGAATTGCCTTCCTATCTCTCTGTACGCACGTGTTTTGGCTCGGTTTCGCAGTTTGACTAGAATCAGGTTTTTTCAATTTAGGTGCAGATGAAACAGGGTGTTTCTCCGTCTCATGTTTGGTTGATATTTTTACTTGATTTGAAGATTTCTGCAACTGACTATTTGGGTACTCTATTTTGACAGGTTTGGAAGATGGTGGCCAAATTTCTAGTTTTGGTGCAAGTTTTAGAGTTGTGGCTGAGGAAGCATCACTGGTTTTTTTCTTTGTAGTACTGGAAGATGGTGTCACAGGTGAATTATTTGGGGGAAATGAGGTTTCAGTCTGGATGCTAATGTGCCTAACAGATTTTGATTGTTGCTTGATTAAACTGGAGTAAGAAACTCCGACGGAAGGGGTTCATGATTCAACAACTTTGCGAGCTTCTGGGTATGAAAGTTTTTGGGTAATTTTAATTGCAAGTATTTTTTTTTCACGTATCCAATTTGGACAAGAGCGAGAGTAGGCTGTATGGACACCCTTACAATTTGCACAGCGTTCAGAATTATTGCAAGATTTACTGTCATGGACGACTTCTGCGCAACGTGCGCAGGTAACAGAGCCACGACAGGTAGTGTTTGTATGGCCATAACGCTGGCATTTAAAGCAACGGAGGGGAATAGGGATATAGGGTCGGACAGGACAACTTAAGTAGGCAGCTTTAATTCTGGATGGTAAATTCGAGCTATTGAAAGTGAGTATAATATGCTTTGTAGGAAGCACTTGCCCATTTCGACGGATTGTGATGCGACGTGCGTCTATGATATTTTGATCTTTTATGTTTTCTAGAAGCTCTTCCTTTGTAGAGAAAAGAAGTTCTGGTTCAGATATGACTCCACGGGTTGTATTAAAAGTTTTATGTGCTTGGACAGAAACAGAAAAGGAGCCAATTTCTGTGCAGTTCAAGAGAAATTGCGAGTGCTTAGCTGAAGAGACCTCCAACAACAAATCTCCAGACTGCATTTTTTTTAGCGAATAGCCACCTCCAAAAACTGATTGGAATGTTTTACCAATAAGAAACGGAGAAGTTCTTTTAAATGAACTATTTGAAATACTGTCAGTACGTTTAATTATGAAAAAACGTGAGAATGAATTGTTCTGATCAGTTTGTTGCTCTCCACAGGGGAGAGATATAGAAGAAAGTGAAGTTTCCCCATCCATGTTAGGAAAAAAACACAATTCAGACCCCGGCCGCACCACCCACTACCGAGGCCAACAAGGGGATGCACATTCGTGCACCAGTGCTAACCATACGGTCACAAAACACTCCTATACCAGTCTCCACCCTTAACGAGATGGCTAGTAAGTGCCTGATCACTTGATCCCCAGCCAGTGACACAAGTCAGCTGACTAGCCGATTGATCCATACAGGAACAATATGCACCTCCCATGTACCTGAAGCAGAGGCCAAAGCAGTGTGTTGGTTTCCCTCAACTGCCAGGATCCCCCTTTCCAGGGACACGGGTCGCCACGCACGGCAAACAGATGGGTGGTATTCGATTCTCCATAAGTCGATATAAACAGGATGATATCGGCTAATGCAGAATTGCCCTCACCTCCGAAGTGGAAACCACAATGAAAGTGAAACAAAGAGAAAAGAAAGACAGGAGAAAAAAGAGGAAAAGGAAAAAAGAAAGATCGCTCAGGTGCCCGGGGTTGCGAAGCCCGTGAATACCTAAAAAAGGTATCCCCTAGGGGTCTTGTATCTTTGGGATTATTCCCACGGAATACCCAAATTTTTTGTAAAACACCCTCTGAAAGTTCTAGATTTGAAAGACTCGATACACACTATGGTGGTTTCTGCCATCAACACTGGCGATAGTTAGTTACCTAAGTCTTAACGCAGCTTATCAGTTGCATATAGTTTCCGAATTTATGATAAAATTGTAATATTTCAGAACAATTCACAATTCTTTGCTCTGTAAAGGCAGCGACTTGATTAGAAGATTAATCGTGTGCAAGAATTGGATCCGAAAACAACGACTTCGTCAAAAATTTAAAAATCACTTGCAGTTTGACGACGCAGTGTGATTTCTTTTCCGTGTTCAACGTGTAGTTTGGTTCGGTAATTGTAGCAAATTTTAATGGTGTTAATATAAAAGAAATATCAGTGCTAGAAAAAATGATTAAATTAAGCATAAAATCTGTGAAACTTTAGGAAAGGATTAAAATTATGATGGAATAAACGCTCATGCGATGGAATAGATGCTCAACGCATAGGATCATCTGTTACCCAACGCTTCTTTTCAACCTTGTGCACGGAACAACGTACGATATAGACTTCACACAAATCTCACACAAATCTATCTATCTACCCATCTTTGTGTGTATTCAAGTGTTGATAACTTTTATCTCTTCGCAATTTCAAGAATGATATTATTTTTTTTTTATTATTATATTCGTGAAATGAAATTTGCGAATGTGAAAAGTTTCAAATTAAACATTTAGAAGAAATCAGCACTCTAAAGTATGGTATTACAAACAATAAACTTCATTGATGATTTTACTTTCAATTCCTGCTTAGTTATTTATCAGTTGTAAAAAAGGTCCTTTTAAATGTAAACGCTCTGTAAATAAAAAATATTTAACACATATACAAGCAAGAATTTTTGCCTACAGAGTTAAAAGTAAATTTCGAAATTGGAATTTTCTCATTTCTTTCTACAGATAAAGTGCTTAGCACGAAATTGGACTCGCATAATAAATGGGGATTTTTTTTCAAAGAAAAATCCCCGATGAAAAGACTTTATTCCGTTTTATTAAATTGCATTATTCCAAATGAGTACACGAAAATTTTATTGGGTAATCTTGTAAACATTTTAGTTTTCCTTATAATTTATTCAAAAGATTTCACAAAGCGGATCTCTCACGTGGCAAGATTTTTGTTATTTACATTGACACAGCACAATGTGTGACAGAATTCTTTCTTTCTTTTGTTGCAGTCACATTTTAAATGAATCATAAGCAAAAAATAACATTTTTAACATGAAAATATATTAAACTTTTTTTTTCTTACATCGGAATAAATAAATATTCCTTCGTAATGTATGGTGATAAAAAGTTTGTTAGTTTATTTTCCGGAACTTCATTGTCTGAGTAGTTGAATATCTTATTAACACGTTCACTGCCGCAAAATGTAAGAATTTTCAAATTTCTTCTTGAAAGTCGTTTGCCTCCACAAATTCTTAAATGTAAATTTCGCTTTATTAATACAGCGAAATTTCTGCCAATAAATAAGGCAATTTATTTTTCTTTTAAAATAATGGTGAGAAAGTAATAAGTTAAAGCCACGAATATTAAAGCTACGAGTATACTCGTAGCGTGGCAGTCAACGTGTTAGCATGGGAATGCTCGTGCATTTCCTGGATATGTACGATTTATGTTTTGCCACCAAAAAAATCAAACAAAAATCTTCATTTTATACAATAGTTCACATTGCTCACAAATCCTGCACTAAAATAATTAGAAAATTTCTTTTCGAAAAAAAGTCGTCAGAAAAATAATAACCGTTAACCCACTGGATATGTCATACACTGCACGTGTAATCACGTGTTATGTAGCAATTTAAACGTTAGAATTCTTGAGCCAACCATATTCTACCTATTTTAAGTTATTAATTCAAACCCTCTTCTCCCTTTATAGTGTTTTTAAATGCCTTCATCTAGATTCTTTTGTAAAATGGGACTTTACATGTCGCTAGGTCCACTGTCTACAGCATAAAAATGTTTTAAGTGCTTTGTCTACTAAACGTACTAGTCACGCGAAGAAACTCTCACGCTACTGTTAAACGTATGGGAATGTTTTTTTTTTTCAAATTCCACATTTGAATTTTATATTTTGAATGATTTTTTAACAGAATAGCTGAGATTGATCTCTAGCCGAATTAGTTTTTACTTTCTTGATCTTGGCTCAAGATTTTATTTTTTATAAACTTACTTTCACTTATTAAACGGTTCTGGAAATGAAAGTACTGCCATAAAAAAAAACTACAACCAAAATCGAAAAAGTGAAAACGAAAAGGATTACAGATATACTGTAGGTATCCTATTAAAAAAAAACTTTTACAAATATTAAAATGCAAGCGATGAATTTGAAAAGAACGCTCCTGGCATGTTTAATATTAGCTTGCTTTGGAACCAGTGTAGACACTTAAGAGGCTACAATTGTCAAGCGAACAATCTCTTAAGAAAAGACAAGACTGCGTGCAATCCTACGGAAAATATTCAAGCTTTAATTCCCGTTTCCTCGGAAACTACCCGACCGATTTTGATGAAATTTGGAATCGATATTCACTGGATTATGCTCCAGATTTACGGCAGACAGTTCTTTCTGCGACGAAACCTTTTTATTTTAGAGCAATGGCAAATTTTCAGAAATGTTTCATTTTTCAGACACTTTTTTCTGAAACTAATTATTTTTTTTTAAACTGTCTGCGACATACGATCTTATATTTATACTCTATCACCATTTTTTTTTCGCTAGAGAACTTTCGAAGTTAATGAGGTTTTCCGCTGGAAAGTACAATTTTTCGGAGAGCTAAAAAACTTAGACACTTCTAACTTTTGTAAAGTTCTAGCACAGTTTTATCAATCTCATGAATTAAAGTATATATAAAGTCTTGGATAAACTTTAGATATATGTAATAAATGCATAGGTGCCAACCTCAAACTAATCTTCCGTAATACGTGTGTTAAGTTGACCCTGGCTTAATATGTTCCAAACCAGAATTATTTTGAAGAAGTGGATTTAAATATGTTCCACGTAGAAACCTTGAATTAAGTAAATAAAGATTCAAGAAATAAATTTTCTGGTTCCAAATTGGTTAACCTGGGACAGATTAATCCAGCTATTACGGAAGATTAGTGAAAGGTTGGGAGCTATGTAAATGAGTATAAAAGGTTAGAGTAAAATTAATGTGAGTGGGCGTGGCGTCGCCATCGCGTCTTCACTTCAGCAAATGTTAAGCCACAGAAGCACTCTTTTCAAATTTCTTGCTTGAATTTTGGTGCTTATAAGTAATTTTTTTGTACAGGATATCTGTGGTCACCCTCTAACGTAGTTCGTTAGGACTTTTTCGTTTTTAGTTACAGATTTTTTAATGAGAACACACTCGGTTTCGGAACCGTTTTCGAATATTCCCTATACAATTTATGCACAGTCTGTAATACTCTAAAAATTAGTAACTGCCTAACTTACGGCGCTAAATTAAAATTGCCTACCACAGTTGAAAACGCACGTCCAGAAAATATCGAACATAGGCAGTAACGTAACCCATACATTTTGTGTGTCACTTTAGATGAAAGATAAATGTTATGCACTCCATAATGTACAGAAAACATGTAGTGCATCTCATTGAACATTTTCAATATCATATGTATGAAGTATCATAACATCATAACTATAACTAGTTCACACTTTATTTTCAATAGTGAAAGTTCTATGGTAAAACTCAATAACATATAAAAATACACGAGAATTTGAGTATATTTATCAGAATTACAGCACGACAAGACGGACAGAGGGGCAGTCGGCAGTCAGACAAACCAAAGTCTTCAACTTTGTTGGAAAGTGCTAAAAAGATACTGCTTAAAATATGTACCCTTTTCTTCCATTCGAAATCAAGTATGTAACAAAATTATTTTAAATTTAGTACGTTCTTAGAAAAAAAATAATTTTGTTTTTAAACATATTTTAGTTACAAAAATTAATTTCCTGATGAGAAATTTACTAAAATAAGTCTTTCGGAATTATTGTTATATATATATATATATATAAAGAAAAAAAATTCTTGCGATTTACTATTACTTAACATAAAATCCATTTTCTTACAAAGAATATGCATTTAAGCTTGTTCAGTGATGCGATTTGGCATCATTTTCCCATTTAATAACACATTTTTTTTATATTTTCATGTTATCTGATATCCAAAAGCTAACAACACGTGGAAGTTTTAATATACTCTTTAGTTTATGAACAGCAGGATTAGAAAAACTACTACAGAACGGAATAAGAGCATGAAAATCGGCATAGTTGGCTTAAAGCCAAGAATTTTTTCTCGTATTTCCGTCACAACCATAGAATATAAAAGAAGTAGGAAAGTTAAATTGCAATACATAGATTTAGTTTTATATAATAAATCAACGGGGGTGACAATACGAGTATTTCCCTTCTTAATACATTTTTAAAAAATGGTTGCTTTGAAGAAAATTTTCCAGCACTTTATATTTCACGTAAAAAAAAATTGCCTGTATTTGTAATAGATTAAAAAAAAAATTAATAGCGTTAAAAAAAAAAGATAGGCTACACTTTATAAAAAAGGCAAAAAAAAAAAAAAAAACAAGCAATTTAAGCAAAAAATAAAAATATAATTTAAGTTCTTATTATTGTGTTGAAAATAAAACTTGTGATTAGCGTTGTTGTTTCAAATGTGTGTACTTTGCTTTCAAAATACGACAGATAATTTTTCTTTAAAAAAATATTAAAACGCTTTACCATATTGTACATTTCAAACTAAACATTACAGTTTACAAATTACAGTTTACGCATTGGCGGACTGTAATGTTAACCAGGCATAGTTTGAATAGCATATTATTAGCAAATTTGATTTTAAACAAATTCTTCGAAATATAATCCCTTACATAATTCCACTGAAAAATTGTCTGTTCTTACTTCAAAATTTAATAAATAATGTATAATCATATCTTTATTAATATACTATATATTTAAATCTTGTTGAGAAAGATTACATTCATGAAGTTAAAATGATTTTGCAGATTGACTAATTTGTTGGAAATTAACATAAAAATTTAATTAATTATAATTAATGTAAAATTTCTTTAGAAAGAAAATACATTTTTATTAAAATATTTTATGTATACAAAGTAATAAATTACAATAAAGTATTATTATTATTTTTTAAATAAACAAAAATAAATCTTGTGATCATCGTTATTTTTCTTTTTTAATTAAATTTCAGATTTGTTTTTTGTTTTTTGTATCCATTTTGAAGAATTACCCAAGTCTAGTCCAGTGAAAACGCTAAAAAAAAAATTAAAACGGTCATTCCTTTATGAAAATCCATATTGGTTCAGCAGAGCATATTTGAATTTTTATCCACAAAACTGGTTGTGACTTGTGAATGTTTTTTTGTGTGAAATTCTGAAAGATTCTATTCTTTTATAATCTAATTTTAAATTATGTACACTGTTTAAAAAAGACATATATCTAATTCCATTAAAAATATTATATGCGAATGAAAATATACAATAACGTCTTTCGAGTTATCCACGATTCCAAAATGCGTCCATTATTTATAGAAACCTCAGATAATAACATACGGGGTGGTAATAAAAACAACTTCCGTATATATGAGCCCCTAGCGACTTAACCGCTCAAGCAATCGAAAGGAAATTTCAGATTTAGTTACTAGAAGATATGCGCTCGAGATCGTGATGATTTAAAACAATAGAGCTCTCACGGTTACGGTTACAGTGAATAAATTTTCAAAATTCTCGAATGGCAACACCCCTTTTCTCCTGCGCAAATTCATAAGTACATTGAAAAACCATAAATGGCGTTTAAACGATACACTTATGACTAAAATATCCGGTGTAATATTGTGGCACTCAATCCTAATCAGTTCCTATGTAACGTAATATTCAGCACTTTAAAACAAATGATTACATTTTTATTTTCACTATGTGTACACAAACGCAACTTAAACATACATTTTAAAGCAAATCTTACAACATTGCTCTGTTCACAAGTAAAAGAAAATTCGGCTACAGAAAAACATTTTTTCTGGCCACCCCTTCGTTCCTCGGAATTATCTTTTTTGCAAGTGTTGTACACCGGGATTTTCATTGCACATGTATCATTCCAACGCCATTTATGTTTTTTCAATGCACTGGTGAATTTGTGCATGGCAAACATGGGTGTTGCCATTCAAAAATTTCGCATTTTTTTCACTGTGACCGTAAGTATGAGAGCCTTATTCTTTTAAATCATCACGATCTCGAGCGCATATCTTCAAATAAGTATATCTAAAATGTCTTTTCGATTGGTTGAGCGGTTAGGCCGCTAGGGGTTCATATATCGGGGAAGTGTTTTTATGGCCACCCTGTATTTTCAAATTTAAAGGGGAATTTATAAAAAATGAAGTTTCTTTCGCTGTTACTGATTTTCGGAAAACTTTCCTAGTAGTTTTTATAGTGCATTAATTAGTTTCCTGAATCCGTAATATTAGTCTTTCGGATACTATCTCTTCTCAATCAAACATTTTCATGTTGAACAAGCATGTTTTGCAGACAAATATGATAAATTAACAGCACTAACATTAAAATTTAAATGGATATTATTTTGTTACTCCTTCATATATAAATTCAATTAAACAGCTGAAAATGTTTACTAGAGGATATATAGAATCCTACAAGCTGATATTCCACTTCGAAAAAGATGATTCATACACTATAGAAACATCTCTGAGAGATTTCCGAAATCAGTGAAAGCCTAAGAAATCTTGTGTTTGTAAATGTGTGTTTAAATGCTGAAAATAAATTGATTTAACCGCTCACTAAGGATAAAGAAACCCGTTTGGCAACCCGCTTTTCAAATGAATGCCCACAGTGTTGTTCAAATGACAGTTTACAGTACTGTTTAACATTATATATATGAATATAAATGTGTTAAAAAGTTTATTTTTCTAAATAAAAAATTAAATTGATGCTACCCTGTACAAAATACAAATATATATATATTTGTGAATCTAAGTAAATATACTAACATGAAATTATACATGGAAATATACGATAGCCCATTTAGTATAATAAAAGTTTTAATTCTTATTATCTGCTTCGAATTCGTGAAAAAAACATAAAATTTGAATCCTACATATTTTGTATAACATATTATTAGCGAGTTTGAATTCAAATGCATTTTTAGAAATATGTTCTTTTATATAAAAATCAAAATAGTCTATTCTTCGTTTATATATTAAGCAATAAATATTAATTATAGTTTTCTAGCTAAAAACGACGTTATCAAGAAAGCCATTGTTTAGATAATTAAATAATTATACAGATTGAACAATAGGTTGAAGAATATTAATAAAATAATTAGTTTAGATTTTAGGCATATTATGTATGAACTGTTGTGTATATGACGTGTTTCTAATTTTATTATTTAAGAAGACGAAAAATGGTTGAAATAAACAAAAATTGACTGAAGTTTGATCGTTGGGTACGAAGCCTGCATCTAATTTAGATTCAAATTGATTTTGTTTTGCATTTATTTATTTATATTTTAGAAAAAATTAAAATATTATTAAACTTTTAGAAAACAACTACACTCTAAAAAACTGTGTAAATTTACACACAAAAACAGGTATATTTATGATACAAAAACGATTTGCTTATATGTCGCGTAAAACAGTTCAAAATGCTTCTTTCGGAATTTCCATGTAAATTGCCAAAATACACGACTAATGTGCAAATTTCAAAATACACATTTTAATATGTAAATTGATAAGAACTCCAAATATGTAAAAGTTATCTGATAACATTTGAAATACAAACTTTAATATGTAAATTGCACAGGAATGCACATATTTCTGTGAATATTCTTACACTCATATTGTGTAATATTCTGTTTTTACACATATTTTTGTGTAATATACAAAATATGCAAATATTTTTGTAACATGTAAAATACACACATTTTTTGTAATAAACAAAATACACAGATTTGTGCGTTATATTCTGCTCTTACACATATTTTTGCGTAATATATAAAACCCACATTTTTTTGAGATATTTGGAATACACAGATTTTTGCGCAATATTCGAAATACACAGATATTTGTGTACATAGATTCATCTAATACTTTCGTGAGTAAATTATGAACTAAATGTTTTTTATTAATACAAAAACAAAATTGCATGAAGAACAAATATGCATGATTGATGTTTTTGTTCTTTCTAATATATTTGCTTACGACCACAAAACACTGTAGTAACGATTAAATAAAAGATTAGCTGAAGTCACAATTAATGCCAACTATCTTTCTGTTAGAATTGGATTGGAGTCTTAAAATCGCATATTCACAATTTATGAACAAACACTGTAATAATATGCTCAAAGAGTCACATACAATATACAAACTTTCTTCTAAATTAACGTTAAAATTTCAATTTTCCTCACATGCCTTACAATTGTAACATATTATGTTGTTTTCAATATTTGAAGAATATTCTTTTTCAAAAATATTTATACATCCCCCCCCCCCCCATATACTGAAAATTGCACAGCTTTAGTTGTATTTATAAATGAACGATTTAAAAAAAAAAAAAAAAAAAAGATTAGCTGAAGTTACAATTAATGCCAACTATCTTTCTGTTAGAATTGGATTGGAGTCTTAAAATCGCATATTCACAATTTATGAACAAACACTGTAATAATATGCTCAAAGAGTCACATACAATATACAAACTTTCTTCTAAATTAACGTTAAAATTTCAATTTTCCTCACATGCCTTACAATTGTAACATATTATGTTGTTTTCAATATTTGAAGAATATTCTTTTTCAAAAATATTTATACATCCCCCCCCCCCCCATATACTCAAAATTGCACAGCTTTAGTTGTATTTATAAATGAACGATTTAAAAAAAAAAAAAAAAAAAAAAGATTAGCTGAAGTTACAATTAATGCCAACTATCTTTCTGTTAGAATTGGATTGGAGTCTTAAAATCGCATATTCACAATTTATGAACAAACACTGTAATAATATGCTCAAAGAGTCACATACAATATACAAACTTTCTTCTAAATTAACGTTAAAATTTCAATATTTCTCACATGCCTTACAACTGTAACATATTATGTTGTTTTCAATATTTGAAGAATATTCTTTTTCAAAAATATTTATACACTAGCTGTTACCCGTGACGTCGTTCACGTAACATAAAAAGAAGAAATTAATTAATTAAGCAAAGCATTTCCCTTCCGATAATTAAAAACATATATAATAAACCAATTCTTTATCACATTTTATAGGAGAAAACCTCTCCATATATATATTACGCTACCGCACGTGGCACAGAAAGCGCAATTATTTGTTAATTGTTTAATGGTAACGCCCAAATGAAACACATCTCATTGGTTACTGAGCAACATATAATGCATCCCATACCTATAAGATGGTTACAATAGAGCATCCTGTTCTGTCGCCAAATACCTCTAAGTTTGTCGCCAAAAGTGACGCCAACTTGACGATATCTCTAATATTTTGCCAAATTCACATAGACTTCCATTGTAAACCAATAGGGTTTACTTGCTTACAGGAAATCAACAAATTGAGATATTTTAATGCAACAAAAACTGATATTAGCTTAAGGGATTATATTAATTATATTTAACCCTCTCTCTGCGTATTTTTTTTTCTCATCAAAATAGGTACAAAAATTGCACTTTTTTTATTACATGTTTCAAATCTATATATAGCTTAGAAGCTTAGAGTTTAAATATGTAAACATTTTTTTGTAAAAGAGTTAAGGATCACAGATGGGATAGGATATTAGAAATTAGGCGAAATCAGAGCTGTCACTGGAGACTATTTTTATAGTCTCGCACCACTATTGTAAAAAAATCAATTTTGTAGTACAGTTATCTTGTAGATGTTGTTAAAGTCTAAATGGAATTTTTGTACTTAAAAAGTGATCCCAGTTGAATTAAAAAATAGTCGCCAGTGGAAAAAATTAATCCCCGTGGAAATCTCTGATTGCGCAAATTTTGCTACTTTACGTTGCCCGAGGAAATCTCGAGTTGCGCAGCGAGAGGGTTAAGGGGGTCCAAGTAAATTAAATTATGAATAAAAGTAACATGATGAAATGCTTAGCATGAACATAAATTTTAAGGGAGACCAAACTGGTCGCCAAGGGCGGCTACTATGAGTAATATAAGGTATTTCTTTATTATAGGATCATTGACATATCTCAGGTTTATACGCTGAACCAGGATGTCTGTTTACATCATGAAGTAATAACAAAATGGAACAGATGTCATATACGCACCGGGGTACCTAATTGTTGCCAAAATAGATTATTTTGCTTGATATGGTAACCCGGCTATTGTTGTTTGTTTATTAATAAATTGTTTATTTGCTTTAAATTTCTTTTAATATTACATAAATTAATGAAACTTTTTTTTATTTATTGCTATTTCCTTTTTTAAGTAATAGAACATAATTTAAAACTATACATGTAATTGATATTCGAAAACGATGTTTTCGCCAAATTGGCGTCAAAAACAGATCGCGCCAAACCAGGCGCGTATATGGCATCTGTGGCAAGAAAATTATTGGATGATACTTTTTTATATGTTTTACAAGCATACTTGGCATCAAAAGTGGGCAAAGAAATGATCTTCTAGAATATTATTAAGTCTTTACTACACAAAAATCAAACCTGTTTACAACAATGTATTTATTTTTGCAACAAATGTCTTTCTCTAAAAAAAGCAAATTGACTACGAACCCGATTACAGAACATAACTTTTCTATCTAGTTAATTTTTTACTTGTTAAGAATGAAAATACATATTTCATGCTAATCATTACGTCATTTTCGACATTGATAATTTTACTGTGCATATTATTGACATTTGCTATCCATTTGCTCTTCAAAAGTTTTTATTTTTATTTTTAAATGTTAAATTAAAATTTAAATCTTTATGTTAACCGTGCGCAGACGATAAACCGTAAACATTGATAACAATTTTCTTTAAATAATAAGAATTAATACAATAACACAATCTCATTTTATTTCAACATCGAAGCATATCCGTTTTATATTCCATATATGACGTCACATTTGCCTTCATTCCGCATACACTCAAAATTCATGCACCTTGTATTATTAAAAATACTTGAAAATTTCCGTTTTATTCTTTCAATCAGAAATTAAATTATTATTCTGCGTTTTTATCTTTTGGCAACGAAAAAAGAAAGATGGTTAAATTTTATCGGGAAAATGTCAATTCATAGTGTATTAAAAGTAATGAAATTTTGGATTATTAAGCAAAATATTTGAATGAAATAAATTAAGCATAGCCTATGTTCATTTCCAGGTTGTAATCTATCTACATCCGAAAATGCAAAAGCATTAATTCATCCGTTTAGACGTAGGCCTCATTCAAACTTTCGGACAAACATTGACATTTATAATATTATAAGGATCCCCCCCCCCCCATATACTGAAAATTACACAGCTTTAGTTGTATTTATAAATGAACGATTTAAAAAAAAGGATTAGCTGAAGTTATAATTAATGCCTACTATCTTTCTGTCACAATCGGATTGGAGTCTTAAAATCGCATATTCACAATTTATGGACAAACACTGTAATATGCTCAAAGAGTCACACACAATATACAAACTTTCTTCTAAATTAACGTTAAAATTTCAATTTCCCTCACATGCCTTACAAGTGTAGCAGATTTTTGTTTTCAATATTTCAAGAATATCCTTTTTCAAAAATATTTATACATTTTCCCCACATATACTAAAAATTTCACAGCTTTAGTTGTATTTATAACTGACTCATACTTACAATTTTCTGTTGCTGCGGTCAGGCGGTGAAAAGGAAAAAAAAAACGTTTTTATCTTCTCTCATTCTGTAAAGAAATAAATATATTTTTTATTAGTTCAGAAAATTATAGTATATAATATACAATTTAAAAGCTTAATTTATATAAATTTACACAAAACATATAATTATGCAGTTTGCCACATATGGATATTCCCATATTTAGTACGTTTATATCTTATAGAATAAATACAAAAATAGTTTAGCGTAATTTTTGTTTTTATTTTTCCAGTTCATTTTGCAGTATTTTAAAGTGATTTTACCAGCAAATTCGAGAAAACTAAAATTCAGGCACAAATGGGTTAAATAAACGAAACATGTAAACCCGTTTAGTTTTTAGGGTCCCGTACTTAAAAAGTAAAAACGGAATCATTATAAGATCACTCCTGTGTCTGTCCATCCGTCTGTCTGTCTGTCACAGCCATTTTACTCGTAAACTATGGAACGTGGAAAGTTCAAATTCGGGGAAGTAATAAAGACCATTGACCAACGTATTTTCAGATTAATAAACATTCATAGATATATTTAGTAAAAAAGTAGAGGGGCTAATTATACTACTTGAAAAAAAATATTTTCTTTGTATAACATGTGGGGTATCCTGTGAAAGCTTTTGTAACGCTGAACTCAAAAATACATTCCTTTTAATTTTAGGTATCATATTTTCAAAGATATTGTTGAAAATGTACCGCAAAAATATGTTCCACCCCACCCCCCCCCCATCTAATTCCGAATCTACTGAAAATGAAATTATGAAAAAAATAGAGGTAGTAGACGTTAATATAAACCTTGCCGCCAAATTATAACGATTACCCTAGGTGACATAGTTTTTGAGTAATTAGCAGTTTTCTGTTATACACAAATTTCGATTTACGGGCATTCAGAAAAATTGTTGAGTTTCGCTGAATATACCTATCGTTGCAGAAGAATAAAAGCATTGTTGATAATGATGTTCGAAAAAATCATCGGTAATTAGCCGAGATATTAACCCTTAAATGTACTGTCATTTTGGACATACACAAGGACAGGGGCGGCGTAATCTATGCCCAGTTAACAACTTTTAATGATATATATGTCTAATGTAATGTCCAGTAACATTATAAAAGCAATAAACATACTAACATACTAAGCAATAAACATACTAAGCTAAAAACATACTAGTTTAAGGGGTCTCGGGACTCTAAAAAGTGGAAAAAATGAGAAAATGACCATTTTCAACATTTAATGTCTTAAAATGGATATGATTTCAAAACACAATTTTAATTGGGATGAAAGATATAACTATGTTCTTTCGTTTCACGTATTTAAAAAATTGCAAAATGCAGAATTAGTATTTATAGGGGGCTTGAAACTGTTAGACATTTGTCGAACAATAAATTGGCATAAGAGTTAATACGTAGGATTACAAAATAAATATTGCAACTAGAATGAAAATTTCGGAGCTTACTTATACTTCAGATTGTAATAATTTCCCTGAACTTAAATAAATTTGTATTTAAAGCATTTTTATATTTTTAATGCAATGTTCATTTAGCTAATACAAAATTTTGAAAATTCCAACAGTAAAATCACCTAAAAAAAATTTTTTTTGAACAATAAAAAGGAAATTTTAGGTTCCGTTTATACAGACTAACATGAAATATATGTTTTGAAAATTTCATAAAAAAATATTCAGAAGTTTTTGACGTATCCTGCGCATTATGCCCCAAAAACGCCATTTGGAAAATAATGACTTTAAAGTTTCGGAAACGCCGCTTCAGCTATTAAGAGGGTATAATTCTAAAAGTCAAAACTTCTGTTCTAATGGGAATTTCAAGGAAACAATTATATCAAAATATTCAGAAAAGATAAGAGTTTAACATCTAAAAAAATTAAAATATCTTAAATTTTGAAGCTTTAAGAGTCCTGCAACCACTTAGTCCTCCCGGCACGGAGAATTTCTATTTATAAACTTATGAAATAATGAACTGACACTAGAGTTTATAAACGAATTTATTAGAAAATGCGAACTTGCTTATTTTCACGTACATGATAAAACAAAAAATTTTAGTTAAATATTCTTGGTGCCGTTTGTCTGTTGTGGAATTAAAATTAGGCGTCCGTTTTTTAAGGAAATCGCCCTCGAAAGATTGAATTAGAATGAATTGCATAAATACTGTGGGATTCGCGATAGTTTGCATTGATTGTATATCTCAATACGCCTCGAGTGCCTTTAAAAGTTAATGAATATATCTATCTGGAAAAACGCGGCATTGACCAAAGCGGCGTTGCAACTTGGAGACCTCAATTCGAAGCGCGCTTTGCACAATGCCAAATTTAAACTTTGAACAAAGGTTTTGTTTTAGCTACACTGTAGAAATAAAGGTTATTACTACGCTGAATTTAGTTTCATGAAATGCCAAATGAAGTTTAACTATGAACTGCTTTTATTGTCAGTACCGAATTAAGTTCATCATAAACAGATTAGGATAATATTAAAAAAAAGAGTTATACGAATAGCTATATTTGATATTATTTAGGTTCCATATCTCTTTGAACTTTCATGGTATACCCATTTACATTTTTCTAATATATACAGTTATACCCAACCCTAAGTTGTATAGTTTTTTACAAAGTCTTAGTATTCATTTAGCAACATTTTTTTTATAATACAATTACACATTCATATATTTATTCTACGGAACCCTCTGTACGCGAGTAATGCTCACACTTGACTGTTTATTTAAAAGTTGTCGCGCCCCAAACTGCTAAAGGAACAGTGCTTCTGGGAAACGGTGTTCAATATTTTGCCCTTCGCAGGAATGCTTGGTTTCCGGTAGAATCCTGCATCCGGTCGGATTGTATTAGTATATTTTTGTTGCGGGTAGGGTAGATATCTGCACGGGCCGGGCTCGGGCCTATTTTTAATCACGGCACTCGGGCCGAGCAATACTTTTTTCTGAAGGCTTGGGCCGCCCGGGCCTAACTTATTTTTTCTGTACAGAGCCGGGACTGATTTCATTCTTGGTCTTCACGGCCCAAACTTTCAGTCTTAGTTTTGACCCAGCCCGTATGAAAATCATTGTCTCGGCGTGGCCTGGTCCGTTCAAAAGTCAGCAAAATTAGGCTTGGCCCAATTTTTTTTTCAAAAAATGCATGCATTTTTAAATCGCCAGTATTCTACAATTAAACATTAAAATTCATTGTTTTTAAAGAATAGTAGATTTCTACGCTTATTATAATATGGTTAAATTAAAATATAGTAAAACGTGTGAAAAAGAACCTGCCTATGACGGAATCTTGCTTTAAACTAAAAAACATGTTGATCCATGCAAAATAAATACACCAATACGGAAGAAAAGAATATATAGAACATTTACACTTGCTAAGAAGGGAACTTGTCTATACGCATTTTTTTTCTATGCAATTCCGTCTTAGATTTTACTGTATAGCATTTTTCAGATTTTTAACACTTCAATACATGGAATTTGAATTAACAATATTAATGATAACTGAAACATTTTCATACAAGAATTAGAGATTCATTAAAATAATAAATATCGCACCATGCGGCATTTCTATAAAAATGAAGATAAGCATGAAAAAAAAAGTTAAGATAAATATTTTTGGCCTGAACTACTCGTACGAGACAAACTTTTAACCAAAACGACGTAAAAATCAATGTTTTGTAGAATTCACTCGAGCCGGGTCGAACCTTTAACTTTTTTACCGGGCCAATATTTTTTTGTTCGGGCTGGGCCGGGCCGAATTTTTTTTCTATGAGTCGGGCCGGGCCCGGGCCTGGAAATGTTGGCCCGTGCAGACCTCTAGGTTAGGGTTCTTCTACGTTGACTTTCATTTTTTTCTGTTTCGGGTTGGGTTTTCAATCTTCCGGGACTTTTTGCGGGTTGACCCGATTTTTCTAAAGTATGTCCAAATTATTTTTTGAGATTAATAAATAATGGAATTAAAAATGTACCCCCTCGAAACCGGACACCTCTATTTAGTGAACACTTTTTCGATTTCTAACACTCATATATTTATGTTCTGTGAATAGTGCGCAAATCCCAATCTAGACACACGTAACATGATGTGTATGTGTGCATAAACTATCACAGGTACCAAACATGTACTTTTGCGTGTGTCTAAACGAAATATTGGTAATATTCTTCAGATTCTAAGAAAAGAAAAATGATTCGTAAGATAACTGTATCGTAAAGAAAGATTATTCTATGATCGCATTTGTTACATACATTTTAATTCTCATACAATAAACTGAATATATACTCATTTATATTCAAAATACGTATTTATTTTCATCTCAAATACATCTCAAATTCTGCTCAAACTTTATCTGAAAATCCCTAAACTCTATCAGCAGAAAAATTAAATATGACCCACAAAAATTATTTTAGGGTGAAACCGACCCGCAAAAGAAAATTAGGGAAAACCCGACATTTTAAAGGACTCTATTCAGCGATCCCTAGGTTTTCACTATCTATTCAGACGTTTTACTAAATTTCAATAGCAAAGAATATAAATTTTTCAGTTTTTCTATATAAAAGATAAAATTGGAATTAGAGCTATAATTATGAATTAATTTTCATAATTACATTAAAACATGATTTACTTTATTTCATTTCATGTTCTGGTCGGGTTGCGCGTTGCAGTATTTTCGGTTCGGGTCAGATGCGGATTAAAATATATCAGGTTCAGGTCTGGTTGCGAGTCAAGAAAATTATTTGTAGGGTGCGTGTGTTTTTGAGAGTTGACTTCAAAACGAATTTTCCGGGACTACACGACCTGTGCATGATTCAAGTTAGAGGATACACGCGTATAGCACGTGCGACCACAATTAGGACACTTTTTTATCGCACCTAATGTACAACATTCTTAAAAGCTGAAACATTATACACATAAATAATAACAAAAAATACTTTGTTTCGTCATTTAAATCCTTCCTGATTCTTTAAAAACGGAATTTAAAATGTTTTTATATAACGCTTTTATTGATAGAAAATAATAAATTACAATAAATCGGCTTCTCTTTTAAAAGAAAAAAAAGTATGTCTTCTTCCTTCTTTCATCGTATTATTTGCAGTTCTTTTTTCTACCTCCCCGTAACCATTCTGAAGAATTGCTCAAGATTAGTCAAGGGAATATCATAAAAATATGTGGATAATTTTTTCCTTTATAAAACTTCATATTACCTTACCTAAGGATTTATATGTTTGATTTTTTTGCCACGAGGCTGGAAGTATCTTGTCAAAGACCTGAAAATTGAAAGTTTCTATTTCTTACAATGTCATTTTGAAAGAAAAATTACTTTTCAGATTTTCTACTTTTTGAATTTACAAAACTATTCGAGAAAAATGTTTCAGTTTGGTAAATTATGTTTAATTAAACTTTATTTTGCTTTAAATGGCATTTATTTCATGATTTTGTTCTTTATGTTTTTAAAACACTCAAGAAATTAGACTTTTGAAAATAAAATTTTAGTCCGTAAAAATTGTAACATTTATAGTCAAACGGTTAAGAAAAATTCTGCTGACAATCTTCCGCGTGTTTTTGTAAAATTGTTTCAGAAGGTTAATTTTATTTCGTTATTTCTCCATTATAACAATTCAATAGAACAAAATGTAAAAGAGATGTGTAGTAAGTACAAAATCCGACTGTAGTCACAAATGTCACTAAATACATTTTTAAAATTGTCTTATGTTGCGACAAAGACTGTTAAAATTATATTACAACAATTATTTGTCAAAGACAATAACGATAGTTATCGGTAATTTCCTAAATATTTGATTTTCTTGTATTATTTAGGAAAATGACATTGGCGTTTTTTTAAAAGTACGTGGCTGATTATACGCAGTGTTCGTACAGTGCTTGTTTTTGAGTGCAACTATCTTTAAATAATTCGACTCGTCTATGTTTAATTGAAAAAATATATATATGCGATTAATCAACACAGAAATCATTTGGAAACAGCGGTTTTTAGAAGTAAAAATTGTACAAAGCCTGCCAACGTATATTGATTCTTTAAGTTTGCTGATAACTTGACAGCATTCCCATTTCGATTTTATATTTTTGCGGATAACTTGAAAACTACTGTTATCAAATGTATAAAATGGAAATAAAAATGATGTCAAGTTTGTTGTAAAATGCTCCTTTTATTTTACTTATGTAATTTAACGATTCGTATATATCTTTTCTTTTCTGCCGCTAGAAGGCTTGTCATGTTTCCATGGAAATAGGCTTTGATAGTATATAGACATTCTAAGATGTTCTATGATATTCATTGTAGTTGAGTGTTGAGTGTGCTTTGTAACAGTGATGTCTGCCGTTTTGTCTTTATAAATGTATATATAATATGTGAAAGGTGTTGCTGCATTATTTATTTGGTGGTCATTCGTCTTTATTTTCCTACAAGCAAACCTGCGCTACTGAGAAAAGTAAGCATGAACTTTATTTGTTTAAACAAGTATAATATATAATCTATATTCTGTCACTGTTTATTTTAAATGAAAGTTCGCCAAAATGCTTACACATCATGAGACTGAAGCTCTAATATATTATTAATACTGATTTGAATTGTTTAAAATAAAATAAAACATTAAATAACATTAATTAGCTGCAGTAAAACAAAAACGCATGACAAATTATTAAACATAAGCTAAATGGCTTCCTTGAAAGAGAATAATATTACGAAATTAAGTAATGACAATTTTCCCATTTGGAAATTTAAAATGCAAATGATTCTTATAAAAGAGGATTTATTTGATGTAATTGAGGATGAATCTCCAGAAAATCCGGATGATAAATATTTAAAACGCGACAGACAAGCAAGAGCGTTAATTAATTTATGCATCGAAGATTCTCAAATTATTCATGTCAAATATGAAACCACTGCAAAAGCCACTTGGAATAAGCTTAAAGCTATTCACGAACGATCTAACTTATCTAGTAAACTTTTCTTATTACGAAAATTATACGCTATAAAAATGCCAGAAGATGGTAACATGAATGAGCATATCGCTCAAATGTTGGAATTAGGGGATGGGTTAAAAGCCATTGGTGAGGAAATAAAAGATGATCATATAGCGGCATTCCTTTTAGTCTCAGTTCCTAAATCTTACGATAACTTAATTGTTTCCATGGAGGCGCGACCTGAAATCGAAATAAATTTCCAATTAATAAGAAATAAACTGACAGACGATTACAATCGTAGAATGGTACTGAATAATGATCGTGGAGTTTCACAAGTCTTTAAAACGAATGTTTTTAAACAAAATATGCCTAAAAATGACAAATTCTGTTCGCATTGCAAGAAAACAAATCATTGCCGAAACGAATGTTATCATTTGAACAACAAACCTTTTCAAAATCGCAATTGGAATAAATCTTATTATCCATTACAAAGTAAAAATAATAAGAAACAAAACGTTGATCTCAGAAGATCCAATTTTATCTCCATGACAACGAACGATAAAAATATGAATCAGAATAAAGTATGTATGCAAAGCATCGCACAAAATTCCAATTCTAACCAAGATTGCAGACGATCTAGTGAGAGAAAAATAAATAAAAACTCCGGATACAACTCACGATAAAAATCCATTAAATAAAAATAATCAAATGAATCTAGAAGCTAATTCTGTCTTGAATAATGAAAATAAAAATACTGAAGAATACACTTTAAAACTAAACGGTAATTTAACGCAAAATTTTAAAGGAGATTTCTATATAGATAGCGGTGCAACGCAACACTTAGCTAATTACATAAATATGTTTACAGATTTTAATTCGAAAGCGGAACCTGTGAAAATTATTATTGCAGATGGGAAAAGTTTATTTTCGCAAGGTATCGGTAACGTTCACATTTCAACAAAATTGTCTGACGGAACTAGTCATGATGTCATTCTAATGAATGTATATTTCTTGCCTCAATTAGAATGTAATTTAATATCGGTAAAAAGAGTTACTGAAAAAGGATTTATAGTTACATTTAACGAAAGCAAATGCTTCGTTACAAAGAATGAAATTACGTACTTAGAAACAGTTTCAAGTAATAGTAGTCTTTATAAGGTAACACAAAATGAATATACAGGGAACAGCAAAAACCAAACGTTCGCTTTGAAATGCAGAAATGTAAACTGCATTAATTTATGGCACAAACGCCTTGGGCACCGAAATTCTGATGCTATTAAGCAACTTGTGAGAGAAAATCTCGCTGATGGCATCGAAGTTGATAACTGCGAAAAAGTTAATAATTGCGAAAATTGTATTAAAAATAAATTTTCAGAATTTTCCTATCCGAACGAATCAAAGTTCAAAGCAAAGAGTCCGCTTGAGCTTGTGCATAGTGACCTATGCGGCGCCATGAAAACAACCAGCGTCAGCGGGAAGCGTTACTTCCTTACTTTCGTTGACGATTTTTCACGTTTCACTATGCTTTATCTAATAGCAAACAAAAATGAAGTTTACTCTAAACTAAAAGAATACGTCGCTGTGACTACGAATAAATTCAATAAGAAGCTAAAAACGCTTAGATGCGACAATGGAGGGGATTATATAAGCAATGAAATGGAAGAATTCATGAGAAATCGTGGAATTGAACACCAGTTCACAGTGCCACATTCACCACAACAGAATGGAGTTGCGGAAAGGGAGAATAGAACCTTAATGGAGATGACAAGATGCCTCCTGTCTGAAGCCAACCTGCCACACAAATATTAAGTAGAAGCCATAATGTCAGCAAACTATTTGCAGAATAGATTGCCAACTAAAGCCAAAATTAAAACACCGTATGAGTTATGGAATGGTCGGAAATCAGATTTATCAAACATCAGAGTTTTTGATCTAAAGCATTCGCGCACATTCACAAAAGTAAAAGAGGAAAATTAGACGAGAAGGCTGTAGAAGGAATTATGATTGGCTATGATTACAGAAGTAAAGGATATCGGATTTTAATATCTGACCATAATGTAAATATAAGTAGAACATTCAGATTCATTGAAGACGCAACCTCCGACAAGGAAATTACAGTAGTTCCACCAAAACAAACGGAAAATGAAGAAGAAGAAGTGAACGAAGAAACATCTCAAGAAGATTCAAATATTATGAAGAAACAATCTCCGACGCCAATGGAACCAAGAAGATCCCATAGAATTAATAAAGGTAAACAGCCAGAAAGGTTAACTTATTTTACAGGAGAAGCAGTAAAAGAACCTGCTAGGTTCAAAGAACTGAATTCTCTTAATCCTGATGAAAAGAAGAAATGGTTCGAAGCAATCGAAGAAGAGATGCAATCTCTCAAAAAGAATCGTACGTGGGATATTGTAAAGCTACCCAAAGATAAAAAGGCAAGAGCCTGTAAATGGACGTTTAAAGCCAAGTTGAACGAAAATGGCACAGTTGAAAGATATAAAGCAAGACTCGTAGTCAAAGGTTTCAACCAAAAGTTCGGAACAGTTTACGATCAAACTTTTGCCCCAGTAGTCAAGCACACAACCATAAAAGCATTTTTAACAGCTGCAGCTCAGAAGAATATGCATGTCAAACATGTTGATACCCCAACAGCATTCTTGCATGGAGACCTCAAGGAAGATATCTATATGGTACAGCCAGAGGGATATGTTGAACCTGAAGTTAATCATGAGAAGAAAGATTGCAAATTAAGAAAATCTATATATGGGCTTAAACAAGCTGCATATGCGTGGAATCAAAAGCTAGCAGAAGTTTTGCTGAAAAACAATTTCAAGCAAAGTATGGCAGATGCATGTTTATTTAGAAAAACAGATGAAAATGAAAATATACTAATTATTCTGTACGTAGATGATCGTCTTATTTCCTGTAAAGATTAAACAAAAATCAACAAAGTGATTAATATTCTGAAAGAAAACTTCGAAGTTAAAAATTTAGGTGAAGTGAAACATTATCTTGGAATAAACATCCAAAGAAATATTGATGGAAGCTTTGAATTGAATCAGAAAAATAAAATTAAAGAATTACTTAAGAAGTTTAACATAGAAGAGAAGAAGCCTACATACATACCAATGGAAACTTCATACCCAAAAAATGAAGATGACAGTAATTTTTTTGACGATAATAACGAATATAGACAAGCCATTGGAGCTCTTCTTTACATAGCAACAGTGTCACGACCCGACATTGCCCTAGCAGTTAATATACTTAGCCGAAAAATTGAAAAACCATCAGAAAAAGACTGGAATTCAGTTCAAAAGATTATCATGTATCTAAACACAACATAGAACCAGAATCTTGTTATAAGCAGCCAAGTTGACCCAATTATCACTTGCTACTCTGATGCAGACTGGGCTGGAGATAAAGCAACCAGAAAGTCTACAAGCGGTAACATCTTTCTTTTAGGAGACAATCCAATATCACGGTTCTCAAAACGCCAGAATTGTATTGCTCTGTCCACTGCAGAATCAGAATATATAGCTGCTGCAAATGCTGCACAAGAAATACAGTGGTTGCTGACTCTACTAGAAGACTTAGGTCTCAAACATTTTTTACCAATTATGCTATATGACGATAACAAATCTTGACACAAACTGGGAAACATAGTGCTAGAACCAAGCACATTGATGTCAAATATCATTATATTAGACATTTACAAAAACAAATTATAGTGCTTGTTGATTACTGCAGTTCAAAAGAAATGATTGCAGATATATTAACAAAGCCTCTTCCCAGACCCCAATTTTTAAAATTAAGGGAAAAACAAAATTTAATTTCTTTTTCGAACCGCTAGATTAAGGGGGGATGTTGTAAAATGCTCCTTTTATTTTACTTATGTAATCTAACGATTCGTATGTCTCTTTTCTTTTCTGCCGCTAGAAGGCTTATCGTGTTTCCATGGAAATAGGCTTTGATAGTATATAGACATCCTAAGATGTTCTATGATGTTCTTTGTAGTTGAGTGTTGAGTGTGCTTTGTAACAGTAATGTCTGCCGTTTTGTCTTTATAAATGTATATATAATATGTGAAAGGAGTTGCTGCATTATTTATTTGGTGGTCATTCGTCTTTATTTTTCTACAAGCAGACCTGCGCTACTGAGAAAAGTAAGCATGAACTTTATTTGTTTAAACAAGTATAATATATAATCTATATTCTGTCACTATTTATTTTAAATGAAAGTTCGCCAAAATGCTTACACATCATGAGACTGAAGCTCTAATATATTATTAATACTGATTTGAATTGTTTAAAATAAAATAAAACATTAAAGTTCGCCAAAATGCTTACAAAGTTATCAGCAAACTTAAAGAATCCATATACGTTGGCAGGCTTTGTACAATTTTTACTTCTAAAAACCGCTGTTTCCGAATGATTTTTGTGTTGATTAATCGCATATATTTTTTTTTCAATTAAACACAGAAATCATTCGGAAACAGCGGTTTTTAGAAGTAAAAATTGTACAAAGCCTGCCAACGTATATGGATTCTTTAAGTTTGCTGATAACTTGACAGCATTTCCATTTCCATTTTATATTTTTGCCGATAACTTGAAAACTACTGTTATCAAATGTATAAAAATTTAATTTAATAGCTTTTGCACCATGTCGATTCTAATGATGAAATAGAAAGTTTCCGCTTTTTAAATTTTAATAATCGCTCTGCTAATTATAATTTAGTCCAAAACATGCAGGAACATTATGTTTTCATTATGCTTATTTTTTAACAAATTTTCCATATAAAACAAAAAGTAGTGAAATGCAAATATTGAATCCTTATATATTTCACATTTATTACTTCGTTTTTCAATGGTTTATATCTTATTAAAACTGATTTAAAATAATCTTCTTTCTGATATTGGATATACAGGGTGTTCCAAAGTCGACGTATGAAATAAGAGGAGTCTTAGAAGGCATCAAGACGATGAAAAATTACCATAGAACATGGGGTCGCAAACCGCGTATTAATAAAAAATATAGGGTACTCTACCCTAACTGAATTTGGGTTGACGTTAATAACTTTCAGAAAACTGAAGTATATCATAATGAGACTTTTAAGAGACATGCTCACTTTTGTTATAAATAAGACAACACCAAAAAAAGTGGTAGAAGTTTCCATTATACACGCCAGCATTATCCACTTGACGCTCCAAATTTTGGAGAGTGAGTTTCAGTTCATACGTTATCATCGACTGCGTGAGCACCCTATTTTCCCAGAATTTTACGTAATTTTATAACATTTCACACAAAACAAAGTACATATCATTGCATTTTCATTGCAATGTTTTTATTTTTCTCAAAATAATTGCCGTCAACACAAGTTCAGTTAGGATGAAACACCTTCTATATGTGACTAAATGAGGGTTTTGCGACCTCATGTTCTATGGTAATTTTTCTTCCTCTTGATGATTTCTAACACCCCTCTTAATTTGTCGGTCGAATTTTAGAACACCCTGTATACAAAATTTAAACAAGTTAATAATCTATTCATTGTTTCACAGATGACAGTCTTTACTCTTGTGAAGAATGCAGATCAGTCAGACTTCAACGTCACTCTCAAACGTTAAGCCTGTGCGTTTGGAATTCATTCGTATTTTTGCAATTTTCTCGTCAGAAAATCAAATCTGTACTTTTTTGTAAACGTTTAATGCTTTGCTTGACACAATATTTCTAAAATGCATGTTTAATTTTATGTTTTACTAGTTGCATATCAAGTAGTGGTCCCGATTTACGCAGGATGTCCGATATTCTGGTGCTCTATTATCCGTCCAGCGAAGTCCCTGCGCGGGATACGAAATGTCCCGATTTCTTATGATGCAGAATTTTTTCTAAATTAATTTCTGTACCACGTGTTTCGTTAGTCTATATGAAGTGAAACATAATACAGTAAAACCTGAGAAAGCCAAACCTGTCTATAAAGGAAATCTTTTCTGACTCCGAGGTATTTTATTTTTGTAGGTGTAAAACCTATATATTTTGATTGATAAAACTTATAAAAAACGGTCCCTATTTATAACGAATTTCTCCCTGAAACGCAAAAATTTCATCGTCCCTGCGTAATCAATACTATGCAACTGCTCAATTGGAAACTTCCCAGCTTTCACACACTTTACTATATAAGATTATTGTGCTTATTTAATACCGTGAAACATTCTAGTGATTTTCAAGTGACCAGAGAAAGATTTCGTTTTAGATATATTACTTTCTTAGCAAGTATATTTGATCAAGATTTTTTCAGTAAGGAACATGAATATTTTCCGTTATAGACAGGTACAGTTTTCAATGCATTTATTGCATTTTTATGTACCAATTTAGAAGCTACTCTCCCGCATTTATTTCCCTCTGTCCCGGGTTTTTTATGATTGTTAACCTGGCAACACTATCTAGGAGAGTAGTGTTGAGACTAGTGTTACCAGGTGTCCCGATTTTCGTGGCAGGACGAGACTTTCTGGAGTTAAACACTCTCCGAAATACTTTCTTCAATTCACGGAAATATTCCTGGCAGCATTGCTACCGGAATATATCCGAGAATTGAAGAATTTCCGTTTTTTTTTTCCCCGTGACATGAAAGAAAATGTCCGCCAATTGAAAAAAATCGTTCTTTTTTTCCGTTCAATGACAGGAAATTTCCGTAACATGAAAAATGATTTTTTTATTAAATATTTCTCTCGTTTTCCCGTGAATGACCTTGGCTCAGAACCTGGGACTGCGCGTTGTGAATCAAACTTCTTAATCACTTGGCTAGCGAGCATTTGTCGAAGGGAGAGTTTAAAATGAAGATAGTGGTTTTCTTAAAATGCGGGACTTGTTAAATTTCCGGTTCAGAAATTTCAGCTCTGTGTTTTAAACTTAATTGCACGGACATTTCGTCAGTATGAAATAATGGTTATTGTTTAAACACTTATACAATAATAGAGGATAAAAAATATTACATATTAGACATATTTTTAACCCTTTATCTACTGACGCTACTTATAAGTACCATTAAAGTAACTTGTTCTAAAGTTCGTTTAATACATCGATTAGTTGTAATACAGTTTAGAATCAGTTATAAATACATTACTTTATCTTGTTTCAAAGGCATTATTGGCTACACAAAACACAAAAATTTTTAGAAGGATGTTTTCTTTTGCCTTTGTATCTTTTCAGCTTTCTTGGCGTTGGGAGAGGGGGATTTTTCAATTCAGAAATATTTTTATATTTCTATTATAAGAACATTCTCTTCGTACATTTCCCAAATCTACAAAATACTAAGAAAAATATTTAAAATAAAAGATTTGAGTGGGGTTATAAAGAGTGCAAAAATTCCCTATAAATTCAAATTTAATGAATCGTTCTAAATCCTTCAATGCTTCTAAAATCCTTCTAAGATTTATCAAATGTTGTTTAAACAATTGAAGAAAATTGCTTTAGAAGATAAAATTTTTGTGAATTCATAATTCAGTACGTAAAGGGTTAATAAGACATAAGTTGTTTGTTAGATGTAAAATATCAATATTATATTCTTAATTAAATTCGAAATTCGATTATTTTAAGTTGATTGAACTATTATTTATTTTTTAAATGTGTTAGCTTAGAATATATTATACATGCTAATCTTTTTTTTTAATATACACTGGTGTGAAAAATTAAGGACCAATCACAAAATGCTAATTTTCAAATACGCGAACACCCAAAAGGAAATAATATAATTCCAGTAATTACTATCTCTACAACACAACTAGTCCATATAACATCTCATTCATGTCACACAATGTCACAAGTGTCACAGTCACTAAGGTGAAGCAAAAAAATAGGAAATTCCATACATCTCATTATGAGTCTCAAATGATTACTATATGTGACTCCACTGAGACGTCACTGTGACTGATGTTTTGTGATGAGTCACCATATGACTTTATAGTGTAGTTACATTGTGACTCTCATGTGACTGCCATCTGTAGACTAAATTTCAAAGTCATCGTGAACGCTGCATTGTAATAAGTTACCAAATAATGTCACATTAAAGTCACATGATGACTTTCAGGTAACAGAGAGACTACTCTGAAGTCACCATTGTGCTCGTTTGGGAAAAGTCTCCATGTGACTATAATGTGATATTGCTTGGTGATTTATCATAATGCAACGTTCATGATGACATTGAAATTGAGTCTAAAAATGAAAGTCACATGAGAGTCACAATTTTACTACATTGTAAAGTCACCTGGTGACTCGTCATAAAGAAGCAGTCACAGTGACGTCTAAGTGGAGTCACATATAGTGATCCTTTGAGACTCATAATGAGATGTATGGAATTTCCTATTTTTTGCTACAAAGTAGTGACTGTGACACTTGTGATCATGTGTGACATGAATGAGATGTTATATGGACTAGCTGTGTTGTAGAGATAGTAATTATTCTAATCATATTATTTCCTTTTGAGTGTTCGCGTATTTAAAAATTAGCATTTCGTGATTGGTCCTTAATTTTTGCACACCAGTCTATTCTGAAAAAAATTTCCGAATAAGTTTAGCCCTTATCCGGAAACGTGCCGTCTGTGAGACGGTTGCGTCTACATATCTACCCTATACACAAAAATGAACGCGTCCCCAATCTTATCACACAATCTAATCCTTACGCTACTGGTCCTCTGCCTCCCCCACCCATTTGTAACACCTGCGCATTTTTAGTTATTGAAAGAAAAATTATTTTATTTTCAACGCAGTCTGTGAGACGGCATGTTTCCGTTTATGTAATTTTTTGCTCTGGGTTATTGATATGGAGGAGCCGTGAAAGGGGGTACACTACAGTGATAAAAAAGACTGAAGAAAGTGCTTTGAGATTGTTTGATGAAGTAGTAAGTGACATAAGCGATATTGAAAGTATTTCAGATGGTGAATACATAAATTCTGAACACGAAAGTGACTCAACATTGTCAAAAATGCATAAAAAATGCAGATATTTAGGACATGCTGCAATATTTACTTTTAAATGTTCTGTTAATTTTACTGCGTAATTTTTTTTTCGCGTAATATTCATATCGTACCGAAATATATAAAAATATTAGCATTTATTTAATTATTATGACGGAAATTTTATATTTTGAACAATAATGTGTAATTTCAAAATATTTTCTGTGTTTGACATCAAAACTTATTTTTATGCTGTCATATTAAAAAAATTCGTCCTGTTAATGCATTAGTATTAAATATTAAGTGTTTAAGTTCACTATTTGGTAAATTATTAAGAGTTATTATCCTTTTAAAATTTTATAGCAATTTTTTTAATTTAGCAGTCTCACAGACGGCACGTTTCTGTTTGTGCATGTGATTTTAATGTTTCCGGTTAAGGGTTAAATGAATGAAATAAATGCTACTTTAGTAAATCCGAAAACATTGTTTTTGTTTGTTTTTTAATAAATTTAAAATTTTAATTTATTCAATTTTCTGTTTTTAATTTTAAAAATAAATTCGACCTATTAATAATAATACAGACCCGGATATGTTTTGTACGCTTAGTTGATTTTGACAGACCGTATTAAACTGGACATTGAGTAAAATGTTTTATTTCGAACGTGGACGCGGCAGGATAGACACTAAGCTACAAAAAGTCTCTATATTCTATACTCTAGATGACTGTGAACGTGTTATGGGTGAATTAAAATGAATGCATAATTTTAGGAAAATTGGAAAGACAGGGAATAATTAACTTTGTAACCTGACAACAACCTGACTTTTAAATACAAAAAAAAAAATGATAAGAATATTATTTTAAAAGGGGGGGAGAGTAAAACAAATTTAATTGAAATGGAATATGCCATGTTAAATTTCCTTCACTTTAAATCTTGTTATTTTAATACCTTTGAACTCAATCTTCAGTAATGCATTTCTTAGTATTGACACAACCCCGGAAAACATTTTACGCCATATTTAGTGTTTTTAAAGATAGTGCAATAAAAATATCTATAAAGGGTAAATACGACATGGAAAATAAATAATAAAAGCTCCTATTCAGAATTATACAAATAAAGTTAACTATAAACTAAGTAAAAACAAAATTCCTATAAAATAAATATATGGAAATATATATCATTTAAGGAAATTTAACAATAAAAACTTCATAGAAAAATCACAAACAAGGAACCTTTATGCAAAGATTTTTTCCTGTGATTTTTAGAAAATGAGTTGCGTTTACCTTTTTTTTTGTCTGCTGTATATTTGGTATTTATTTTAAAGAATCTAAAGATCCTTTTGCAAATGTCACATTACGTTTAAAATATGCACACCAAGAAAATTTATATTATTCCCTTTTACTTTTATCAAATTATTAAAGCATAAATAGTAGTTTGTGGATAGATTAATTTTGGACTTATAAGTACTAATTCTGTTGACACAATATATAAAAAAAAATATATTTATACCACAATTAGTAGTAAAAATTAAAAAATCTGATAATTATATCGAATTTCGACCATTTTATTTAAATTCCAAAAAATATATTTAAATTAACCTTCGTTTCTGTCTGTATTATACATCGTCATATTATCTGTATATAATTTTTGGAAACACAATATAATGCGCGCTCTTTATTTACGTTTTTGAAGTGTAACAGGTATATAATGAATAGAAAGATATTACATTGCGTATAAATCTTGTAGCAACTTAAATGAATAGCTAGATTTTAAATTTGAACATCTGGAAATTTCCTAAAATTGGAGTTTTTAGTCAAGTTTGAAAAATTTTCTCTATTATATCTATTATAAATATATATCTATTAATAGCGATAAAAGTTTATTCAAACAGGGAAAAATCAACATCTTGGATAACCATAAAATGTATTTCTTCTTACTGTTTATTAATTTTTCATTTTGTAAGAAGTTTCCTATCAACATAAAGTGAAACAAATTATAAAAGTGTAACAATATCTCCTTTAAAATAGCTACATTCAATTTTAGATAAAATTTCTTTCTAGAAAATTGCTACAAAAGACATTTCAAAATTTGCTGTCAGAAACGTTAAAATGATGTCTTTTAAAAAAGGATAAGGAAAAATATTTGGCCTATTGCTTCAGAAAAAAAATTTATTTAAAAAACAATCTGTATACCAAGGTGATAATTATGACAATGACTAATTTAAAACAATATCCTTGAAATGTTTTTATCCAAGATATTATAGTTGCATAAGGGACTTAATTTCTTTGAATTGAGTATCTCTATTTAACAGACTTCAAAGAAGGGAAAGATTCTCAATTCGACGCAAAATTATTTCTTTTATATATTGGGAGTACAGATTAGTTTGGCGAGTTTTTTTGTGTTAAGTTATGCATTTATTTCAAAACAAAATGAATGAACAGATTAATGAAAGTTTTGTCCATCGCTGGCTACTACATTTTGGCACCTTTCAGGTAATTTTTGAATTCCAGAGTTCGAATCCAGTCGATGCATGAAAAAGAAATATTAATCATAAAATATGTTTTTTTTTTACTTCTCTTTGATTATTTATTTATTCGAGACAGAATTTTTTTTGTAATTTTTAAAGCGGCAATTTAATTTTATCTTTCCGTGCAGAGTGGGTAAAAGAAATAATTTCTGTTCCTTTAATGACATTTGAAATGCCATACTTATCTTTTCTCTTCAGCAAGAGTTTTCAACAATGCATCACAGATTTAATAGCGCTCGAACCACTGGTAACTAGCCTGAATCTTTTTTTAAAATTAAATATGAATTAAGTTGAAAGGTTTTTAGTAATAGATAAAATTCAGCTGAAAATCTGTAGCGGATAAAGATTTCCTACTTGAATAATTTGAAATATATATAATTATTAACGTATATTTGCATAACTGCGAACATTTTTCAAAATCTTTTAGTTGCGTTACAGAGGAAAAACTTCCTCTAAGTTGTGAAGGGTATTGTATATTCCTCCAGCGAGACTTATACGTTTTTATCATTTAAATACAATTATCTGGTTAGTAACTAATTCAAACAAGTAGTAATTTTTTCATCTGAGCGAAAATGTGTTAGGTTTGGGACTCGAGCCGAGATCACGTGGTTTTATTTCACAATGATTTTCCAATTGAGCTATCTGGACGACACCTAACAAAACAGAACATTCGCTCAGAACACCCATTTGGTCATGACATGTGAATTGTTTTGAAACAGCCTGACAGAATAGACCGCAGATAAAGGAATTCGAAAAAACTATAAATAAGTAAATTACACTTTAACTATTTACACACAATGATCTGATTGGAAAATAATTTAAACGAGTAGTATTTTTTCCCATCTGAGTGAAAATGTGACCAGGCTGGGATTCCAACCTAAAACCATCGGCTTTAATTGCCAATGGTTGTAGGTTGGAACCCAATGAATCTCTATAGGTGGAAATTAGCCTCCAATTACAGTACTTGTATCAATGAAGGGAATGAAAAGTGCGTTGTTTTCCAGTCTGTTTTGAACTAAATTCCATTGTGGAAAAGGATTGGTAAAATGAATTTTTTTCACGAGTGCTTAAAATTGAAAAAAATATTACTTGGTTATTAATAACCGTTCCAAGCAGAAGGAAACTTTTCACTTCAGATATTTTCACATTTGTCACAATTTAATTTTGCTGTATTTTGGAATTTGTCGAAGTTAATTGTTTCAGAAAATGAAGATTTCAAAATTGTATAAAACCCAGCAGAAGGTATGGTTTGATTTTCAGACGTAATATCCCTACCAAAAGACGTTTTTTTAACAGAAATTGAAAATTATATTGTAACCACATAATGCAAAAATATTTTATCTTAACATACACACACTCTACATATAATATCTTAAACATATTTTATATCAAGGAAATATGATATAACCTAAATCATAACGTATGATTTACAGATTAGCCATATCAATAATGTTAAGTGACATTAGAAAATATTTGTCAGATGTACTTTTTAAATAAATAAATGTCCTAAAACAATAAAGATTGAATAATATTTCTAAAGAAATGTATATATTTTTAAATCATCAAAATATAAAAAGAAAAAAACCGCATGGAAAGAAATAAATAATGAGTGCTAAATTGTTATTTGATGGTGGTTATACAGTATGAAAATAATGTAAAAGATAAAGTGCTTTTGTAGAATACACGGTAATGATGCAAACTTTTGTAAAATACAAATCGAAAACGATTGTACCATTCTAGGGAAATGAATTCCATTTTAGATAATGTATTTTAACGTACGGGCTCGTGATTAATGTAAAGAATAGTAACTGAATACACATAGTTTTGATTACAGTGACAAAATTACGAAATCTTAAAATAACAGTACTCACTTTTTTTCATTGTAAAATTATTTGGATAGTTAAAAATAAACAAATTTTGCTAATACAAGACCGGTAGTACTAGAAACACGACTCAAAACAAACGGAAATCAAACAATTTGGCGACGTAAGCTACCGGAACATTTTGGTGACGCATTCTGTAAGAACACTTTGGTGACGTATGCTGCAAGAAAACTTTGGCCATCTATTTTGATCATCTATTGCCATTTCTAGTCTTTGTGGTCACCATGATCGCTCAAACCTATCCTAATGGGATGCTGACTATTAAAGTGTTCAAGTTTAAGATATAAACGTCGGATCAGCTATGTACGTATGACATGAAAAACAGCAATAAATGAAAATTTCCGCATTGTCTTCATGCCATGATTTATTCTTGACAAAATTTTTCGCATGCGACCTGGCATTTGTGAAGGTTTTAAATTGTGCAATCCGAGTAAAATGAGTTTGTTTTTTTGTTTTATTGGACACATACATCAGACTTGTGTGCTTGACAACAAGGCCCGCTTATAAGTCATCGTCGATATACAGGGACGAGATAGCACAAAGAAATTGATAACACAGAGAATTTTTACATCCGGGAGCTCCACAAAGAGTGTGCAATGGAGCCAGCGGGAGTCGAACCCGACAAGCCTCCTACGCTCTAAAGCGATTAGTAGCGTGATGTCTTAACCACTCGGCCACGGAGGCCCCTAAAATGAGTTTTTCTGTCACCTGCGTTGGTTCATTTATTTTTGTCAATGCTTTCAGTTGAGTTTATTTTAACTGTTTGTTTCAGCGCTAAAAAATCGTTTCAAATTTGGACGTATTTTTTGCTCTAAAAATAATCAGAGCCCGATTGTTGTTCAACTCATTCTTGAACCGTTGCCTTAAAATATCCGCATCCCAATTTGCAGTTCATTTCCTTGAACACACTGATTTCTAGGATCTCATATATCGAGGAAGTTTTTTATGACCAGCCTGTATATGAGTTGCAAGGTAAACACCTTTATTTTTATAATGTTTACTTATTTTTTATTTAAAAAATTAATTATATTTTTCAAAAATAGTACAAAGAATTGTCTTTAAATACAGAACATTCTGCTTTTTATGGTAATAAGACACAAAATTAGGTTTTTACATCCTGAAAATAAAATATGGTGTTTTAACACTATAAACTACGTACTTATGTCCAAATTGCATAAAAAATGAGATATTTTATCTAGAACTATCTTCAGTTGCAACATCATATTTTGAAATTTTATATCCAACTCTCTCAGAATTTTTTAGCATTTTATAAATCATATAGAAATTCCTTTCTACGATACATGAATGAGAAGTTGTAAATAGTAAGTGGGACATATTTTGGGGGACTTTTTTTTTTCTTTTCAATTTGATTTAAAATAAAATTTTAGAAATGTATTTTTTATATAAAAAAATTCATTTTGAAACAGTTTGTTCTTCTTCTTAAGTTTAGGAAATAAATGGTAATCATCTATACTCCTATTATAAAGAGGAAAAAATTGTTTATTTGTCGGAGGTAAGCTCTGGAACTACCGAACCGATTGCAAAAGTAATGGTATCAAAATGATGGTGTTAGTCCAACTTAGAACATAGGCTATATCTTATGTCGATGCCACTACCCCAAAGGGGGTGTAGGAGCAAAAAACGTTCTAAAAATGCGATTTTAGCGTTACTGGAGGGCCTAGAAATATGAAATTTTGAATATTAGTTACTTATAAGATATAAATGATGTCTAAGAACAGTTCTTAAACAATTCGAAATTTAAAAGGGGTGAAAATGCACAAAAAGCGTTCTAGAAAACGTTCTAAATGGTAGTTTCTACACAATCTTAGGAAATACCAAACCGATTTAAAAAGTATTGATGTCAAAATGATGGTGACAACACTTGCTCCAACATAGGCTATGTTTTATGTCGGTGCCATTAACCGAAACCGGGTGCAGGAGCAAAAAACATTCTAAAAATGCGATTTTTGCGTCACCGAAGGGCCTAGAAATATGAAATTTGAAATATTAGCTACTTATTAGATATAAAGGATTTCTAAGAACAGTTCTTAAACAATTCGAAATTTGAAAGGGGTGAAAATGCGCGAAAATCGTTCTAAAAAACGTTCTAAATGGTAGTTTCTACACAATCTTAGGAAATACCAAACCGATTTAAAAAGTATTGATGTCAAAATGATGGTGACAACCCTTGCTCCAACATAGGCGATGCTTTATGTCGGTGCCACTAACCGAAAAGGGGTGCAGGAGAAAAACGTACTAAATTGCGGCTTTTGCGTTACGGAAGGGCCTATAATCGTGAAATTTGGAATGGTAGTTAGTTATAAGATATCAATGATCTCTAAGGACATTTCCTAAAAAAAATCGAAATTTAAAAGGGGGTCAAAATGCGCAAAAAGCGTTGTAAAAAACTGTCTAAATTGCGATTTCTATGCAATCTTAGGAAGTACTGAACCGATTTCAAATATAATGGTGTAAAATGATGGTGACAGATCTTGCTCCAAGATGGGCTATATTTTATATCTTCCACTACCCCAGAGGAGATGCAGGAGCAAAATGCGCGAAAACCGTTCTAAAACCGTTCTAAATGCCAATTTGTCGGCAATATCTCAGGAAGAATGAATATTGTTGGAAATCTGGACAAAGTCTTGTCCCCCAAAATCTGTCGTTTGGTTTGTTCGGAAGTTATATCGTTCCGAACCAGTTTTTATTTTTCCATTTCGGTCGTAAAGGCACTCTCTTTTAACTGTAACTGTATGCATATTTTTATTCCAGTTTTGATGTACTCAGTAAGTATATTTAGTGTGAAACAACTCCATGGAGTATGATGTGTAGTGATGGAAGTAATGTAATGGAAGGACTACGGAGATGGAGTTTAAACTTACTCCTTGCTATAGCTATAATATGTCAATATGATTCCCAGCAAAAGCTGGAGGTGTATGTATATATCTTCATTATTTAAGTTTTTAAAATTCAAGTTGAATTTAATAAATGAACTGTTATTTTGAAATGAACTGTTTCGTCGACTGTAATTTATACTTTAACGCCACACCAAATGACCTTAAAACCTGCGTATTTATAACTCTGCTTTAATTATAACATGGTTAAGGGGCCATGCCATGCTATTTAAAGGTCAAATAGATAAAATATGGTGTGATTTAGATGAAACATATACTGCATAATGGCACAATTACCAGAGTTAACTTATTCCTTCCCGAAACTATCGGATTACAACTATCCTTCCTGGAAGCTCGACGTCAAATGTGTATTGATTGACCGAAATTGCTGGGAATTTATTACAAAGCCAGATATCGCATGTAAATCGGATGCCTCTGATCGTGAGAAAAGCGATTTTGAATGGCGTAAACGAAGAGCTTATACAACAATTTACCAATCCATCGAACGAAAATTCCAGATACTAATTGCTCAAACAGAAAGCGGCAAAGATGCTTGGGATATTTTAAAGTTAAACTTCGAACCAACTTCACGAGCACGCTTAGCGGGATTAGTCGATGAATTTTTCGAGATGAAGTTAAACTCGCAAGAAGAAACTATAGGTTTATTTTGTAAAAAAATTGAAGAAAAGAAAGTTCAAATTAAAGATGCTGGATTTGAGATGCCAGAACTGTTAGTATGTTTTCAACTAATCCGTCGATTACCTGAGGAATATGATAATCTAGTTCAAGTGTTATATAGATTAGAAGATAAGGAATTTAAATTAGAAAATGTATCTAAGCAGTTAATAACTGAATATGGCAGAATTTGTTTAAAACGAAAAGATGAAAGTAAAGAGGTTATCGCTGTAGGTGATGCTTATGCAACTAAGTTTAAAAACCCTACCGTTAAACCAACCATTCCAGCGGAGAATTTTGGAAGCAGTAAAAAGCCATGGGTTTCACGTAGTGGAAGCGACCTGGACACTACTAGACGATCGTATACTTCACCAGCTAATCGTATGGGGCCGAGTTTAGTATGCAGTTACTGCAAGAGACCTGGTCACACAGATACAAGGTGTTTCAAAAAGAACTCTAGAGGGAAAAAGCAAGTTTTCTACAGTGAACCTACAAAGCAATCTGAATTCGCCCTAATATCTTCAAATGGTAGAAAGTTCGTGGAATTTCTTGTGGACTCGGCGGCTACTTCTCATTTTACGAATGACAGGAGTCTATTTGTAACATATAGGAACCTCCCCCCTCAACAAGTGCTGATAGGAGACAAGGACTGTTCGTCGGAAATTCTGGGTATTGGTGATATTGACTTTACCATCCTAGATGTAACAGGTAATGTAGAAATAACTTTAAAAAATGTGTTATATGCTCCTAACATGAGGAGAAATTTAATTGGTGGGTCTAATATAGACATTGCAGGAAACCAAATTAAATGGGGAAATAATAAAATGATTGTGTATGATAAATTTAATAGATATTGTTTTACTGTACCTCGAGTTGATAAATTGTATATTGTTAAAGGTTATGCTTCAAAATGTGAAAATTTTGCTTATTCTACTAGTTTAAACTCAGAGATTGTTCATCGTAGATTTTGTCATACAAACTTACCTTTACTTGAAAAAATGAGTAAAAATAATTGTGTTAAAGGTATTGAAAATATTAACTGTAAAAACAAAAATAAGATGTGTGAAACTTGTGTAACTGCAAAATCTAACAGAAAATCGTTTAAAAGAAATTATTTGTATAAACGCATTTCTAATCAAATCCTCGATAGAGTGTATATGGATTTGTGGGGTCCTAGCCCTGTTAACTCGTTAGGAGGGGGGAAATACTTTTTGTCAGTAATTGACGATTATTCTAGAAGGACTGAGGTTTATATAATTAAGGATAAAACGGAAGTGTTTGAATGCTTTAAAAAGTTTTTAGTTAAAGCTGAGAGACAAACTGGTAAAAAGTTAAAATGTGTACGAACTGATAATGGGCTGGAATTTACCCATAAATTATTTGAGAAATTGTTAACCGATTTAGGTATCAGAATCGAAAGATCCTCCATTTATACTCCAGAGCAGGTGGGTGTTGCTGAAAATTTTAATAAAGTAGCAATGAATGCAGTTAGAGCAATGCTACACGATAGCGGGTTAAAACCGTCATTCTGGGGGGAAGCTCTTTTGGCGTTTGTTCATACAAAAAATAGGACTGAACACAGTTTAACCCAAGGTCTTACACCGCAAGAATTATGGACGGGATTCAAACCTTCGGTAAGACATTTAAGAATTTTTGGTTCTTTAGCATTTGTTCATGTTCCTAAAGTTAAACGAAATAAACTTCAACCGAAAGCTTTACTAGGTATCTTAGTTGGTTATGCCATGAAAACTAAAGGATATAGAATTTACATTCCAAAAGAAAGGAGAATTGTAGAGACTATTCATGTGCGTATAGATGAATCCAAAAAGGGTGTAGAAACATTATTTGGGGGAGAAAACAAATATAAGGATTTTATATTGAATTTTAATGAATCTCAAATTAAAACAAACGGTTTAAGTAATGCAACTTTAGATCTCAATCATGAACTACCAAGAGATAGCTTAAACGAAGATGAAGAGAAAAAGGGGGGTAAGGTAACTGTAAGTTCTATAAATATTTCAGAGTGGAAAAGGATTGAAAGACCGAGAACGAAATGTAAGAGAATTGACGTATATTATTATACCCCAATAACAAATACGAGACTGAGATCTTTAAATGATGTTAAAAAATATTGTAAGGAAAATAAAATCCAGTTTGAGCCAGATAAGTTTGACTTTAAACCTAAAACTACTCATCCTAATACTGAAACTTTAAATGAACCCTCAACTAGTGATTCGGACGATCCATATTTAACTGAATTATTTCAACATGAATTTTACAATACCGAAATCCCTAAATCATTTGAGGATGCACAAATAAATCCAGAAAGGGGGAAATGGAATGCCGCGATGAGGGAAGAACTTGAGATGATGAGTAAGAGAAAAGTTTGGCGATTGGTTGATCCACCGAAAAATTCCACAATAGTAGGAAGTAAATGGGTTTATAATATAAAAAACACGGAAAAAAATGGTAAAAAGTACAAGGCACGTCTCGTAGCTCAAGGATTTAAACAGAAACCAGGTATTGATTTTAATGATATATTTTCACCTGTTGTAAATTTTTCAATTATAAAACTAATGTTTATTTTATTAGTTTCTATGTTAAATTGGTATCATATTCAATTGGATGTAAAATCAGCATATTTATATGGTTCTTTAAAAGAAACTGTGTTTATGAAACAACCTCCGGGATTTGAAATGAAGGGTGCTGAGAATAAAGTTTGTTTGTTAAATAAATCAATTTATGGATTAAGGCAAAGTGGCCGCGAATGGAATTCTGAATTAGATAATATATTACATAATCTTGGATTTTGTAAATTAAAATGGTGTAACTGTGTGTATAAACTGAATAGTAATGCAATTTTAGTTGTCTATGTAGATGATTTAGTTTTGTTTGCTAAAGATGAAAATGTATTGCAATCTGTAACTAATATGTTAAAAAATAGCTTGGAAATTACTGAAATAGGATTAACAAAGTATTTGCTAGGTGTTAACTTTGAACAGATTAAAGATTCATTATTCGTTCATCAAAGAACTTATATTGAGAGATTAGAATTAAAATATAAAGATTTACCTAAAAGTTATGTTAAATTACCTTTTAAAATTGGCTCTGTTTTACCAGATAAAGTTAACGAAAATGAAATTATCGAAAATGAATTAATGAAAAAATTTCCATACCGATCTTTAATCGGGTGTCTATCATTTTTGTCAAATAGATCAAGACCCGATATTAGTTTTTCTGTAAATGTAATGTCACAGTTTTGTAATGGGTATACATATAAACACTGGTTAATAGTAGTAGATATTATGAATTATGTTTTTGCTACTAAAAGTTTTAAAATAAATCTGTCTAATGTAAAATCACTAAGTTTGTGTGCATATTCTGATGCTAATTGGGGATGTCAACTTACTAAAAGACATTCAAGTAGTGGTTATATAATTTACTTCAGTAACGTTCCGTTTGCTTGGAAATCATCAAAGCAGAAATGTATTGCACTAAGTTCTATGGAATCTGAGTTTATCTCATTAACGGAAAGTGTAAAGGAACTAACTTGGTATTCAAGAGTTTTAAATGAACTTAATTTATACGATAGGATAAAACCAATTCAGTACTGTGATAATGAATCTGCCATTTATTTTTCTAAAAATAGCCAAGAGAATTTTAAAACGAAACACATTGACATAAGATGTCAATTTATTCGTCAGTTAATTAATGAAAATGTTTTTGAGTTAAAACATGTAAGTTCTAAAGATAATAAGGCAGACTTTCTGACAAAACCTCTTCTGTATGTAAAGTTTCAAAGAGCTATTTGTAATATTTTTGATTTTGATTATAAAAAGAAAGAGGAGGTATTTACGACCGATGGGGCCGCATGTTGGAAATCTGGACAAAGTCTTGTCCCCCAAAATCTGTCGTTTGGTTTGTTCGGAAGTTATATCGTTCCGAACCAGTTTTTATTTTTCCATTTCGGTCGTAAAGGCACTCTCTTTTAACTGTAACTGTATGCATATTTTTATTCCAGTTTTGATGTACTCAGTAAGTATATTTAGTGTGAAACAACTCCATGGAGTATGATGTGTAGTGATGGAAGTAATGTAATGGAAGGACTACGGAGATGGAGTTTAAACTTACTCCTTGCTATAGCTATAATATGTCAATATGATTCCCAGCAAAAGCTGGAGGTGTATGTATATATCTTCATTATTTAAGTTTTTAAAATTCAAGTTGAATTTAATAAATGAACTGTTATTTTGAAATGAACTGTTTCGTCGACTGTAATTTATACTTTAACGCCACACCAAATGACCTTAAAACCTGCGTATTTATAACTCTGCTTTAATTATAACAAATATGATTTCAAACGTAATGGTAGGAAATTGATGCGGACAGCCTCTGCTCTAACATACACGCTATTTTATGTCGGTGTCACTATCACCAAGACGTTGCAGGAGCAAAAAAGCGTTCTAAATTTCGATTTTTGTGATCGGTAGGGGTTAGCAACTTAAAATTAGGCAAGGTACATATTTATTAGATATAAATTATCTTTAAGAACAGTTTCGAAAAAATTGGAAATTTAAAAAGGGGTGAAAATGCGCGAAAAGCGTTCTAAAAACGTTCAAAATTGCGATTTCTACTCAATCTACGGAAATACCAAAGCTATTTCAAAAGTAATGGTTGCAAATCAATGGTGACAGTCCCTGCTATAACATAGGTTATATTTTATGTTGCTGTCACTACCATCTGAGGGTTGCAAAAGCAAAACATGTTCTAATTTGCGTTTTTTGCAAAACTGAGGGGTCTAAAACTTTGAAGTATGGCATGGTATTTACTTACAAGATGCAACTGCTTTCTAAGAACAGTCGAAAGAAAATTCGAAATAAAAAAAAATGAAGTGAGTGAAAAGCGTTATAAATTACAATTTTTAAGCAAACTTATAAATTACCAAACCGATTAAAAAAATATGATGACAAATTTTGGTGATAGAACCTGCTCATACATAAGCTATATTTTATGTCTGTTCCACTACCACCAGAGGGTTGCAGGAGCTAAAAACTTTCTAAATTGCGATTCCTGTGATACTGAAAAGGCTAGAAACTTTAAATATGACATGGTAGTTACTTATAAAATATAAATGCCCTCGAAGGAACGTCGAAAATAAATTCGAATTAAAAAGGGGTGAAGCGAACGGGAGGTGCGAAAAGCATTCTAAAAAAGTTCTAAATTACGATTCTATGCAATTTCAGGGAATATAAACCGATTATAAAAGTAATAGTTGCGAATCAATGGTAACAGTCTCTGATCCTGCACAGGCTATATTTTATGCCGATGATTCTACCACCTGGGGTTCACAGGAACAACAAACGTTCAAAAAAGGGCTTTAAAAGCTTTTTAAATTACGTTTCTGTGGAATATTAGGAAATAATAAACCGATTTCAAAATTAATGTTGGCAAATTAATGGTGACGGTTCCTGTTTCAACATAGCCCTTTATGTTGAGAGACTTGGTAGAACTTGGAATTTGACATGATGGTTAATTTTAAGATGTAAGAAGATGGTTTCTAAAAAAATCAAAACTTCAAATGAATACTGAAATGAGCGTATTAATTGAACATAAAAGTTTCAAAATATTTTCTAAATTATCATTTATTTAGTTTTATTTCATTTTATTAATTTAAGTCTCATTTCTGCCTAATGCTGTGTAATAATGATGTTTAATCAAACTGTGTTTTAAATAGTAATTTTTGAATTATTCCTAAAAGTAATAAGTACCTTTTAATAAAAAAAAACCTTTTAATAGAATAAAATATTACCTTTTAATAAAATGAAAATTTAGTTAGTACCTTTTAATAAAAATTAGACATAAATATCACTTGGCATATTTCAAATATTACGCGAGCAAAGCCGCGGGGTTTGCTAGTAGTTTTATAAATCAATAAAGACTAGTCTTGAAGAAGCATTTACATTCCTACGATTTGAATAATTTTGCAGATTGAATAATTATTTAAAGAGTGCCTAATAAAAATGCATTTGATGTTAGATATATATCATAAGTTGGTCTTTTGCTATTTCAAACGAATAACTAACTTATTTTATTCTTTCATATATTTTTTCCGATTTCAAATACAAAAATACAATGTAATATTGTTCGTTTTAAAAAAAATACAAACTTCCTTTTCTTGTTTTTTTATACGTTAGAGATTTCTTTTCTACTACATTATTAACATTTCAATATTTAGTAAATTTTAGTCAGGGGAGTATGCAAGTACGGATTATTTTTTTCTTTTATAAAACTCCATATTTGCTCACATCAGGATTTATAAGTTTAACACTAGAACTACCAATGTTAAATATATACCTAGATTTACCGCACCCATCAAATTGACGGATTTTTTTATCAGGGCTTTCATTGTAACTTTTGACTTAGTTAATGTAAATAAAAGAATATAATTTAACCAAAACAACATTTACTATAATAATAAAAAATAAAAACAAACAGTTTCTAATGGCATTTATAAGATAGCACATTTGATAAGCCACGCCTTCTGGTAAATCGACGGACTGTAGAGTTCCTCTATTAGTGAGTGACATCGGCTGTCGGAAATCAAGCTGTGCATGACTTAATGGCGAGAAATTAGCCTTCCTACAATACTATTTTCCTATATTGGTCTTTTTACAGATTGCACTTTGCACACATTGCACTTTTCACCAAGCACTTTATCACGTTAGAAGTACAACTGATAATGATTGCGTCTTGATTACATTTACCACTCAGACCGTTTAGTTGTAAACTGAATCGTAATCGGAATAGATCCCATCATAATGGCTGCCGAACACTTTGGATCATTCAACTTTGAAATTGCCAAAGCAAGGCTGCACAGGCGACAATTTTTCTATTCTTTTCGCACCACTACTTTAAGAAAATAAATTTTGTAGTATATTTCTCTTGCAAATGCTGTCAAACGGTATATCAAAGATTTTTGCTTGAAAAAGTGTTGCGAGGTAGAATTAAAAAAAAGTCGATTGCGGCAGCCCAACCAAAGTCGTCATTTTGACGGGTCTTGGTATAAATAGATACCTATTTATATAGGTCATACTGATTATGGAAATTAAAGTGGGTGAGTAGAAATTGAATAGGAATATGTAACCATTCTTATATTTCATTAATAGTCGTATCATAAAATTATAGAACAATACATAAATTATATCAAATTTTTAAGCATGAAATTTGAAAACCCTCAAAATGACGGTCTTGGTAGTTCTAGTGTTATTTATTTTCTCCCAAAGACTCGTTGTATCTTCTGAAAAACTTCTTTCTTTAGATGTACATGAACGTGGACCGAAAGGGAAAATATACCGCGTTCATCTAGAACGAATAGGTATCATTTTTTAAATCCCTAAACCAAAAATGTGGATTTCCGAGTTATGCGAATTGGGTGCATAAATAAACTGAGTAGAAGATCAAGTATTTCTAGTCTGTAGTTTTCTAGGTGATGATACGATACTTCACATTATGAATCGTTTGAATTGCGAGAAATTATCACTTGATTTCTAGAATTAATTCATAAACTAGAATTATAGTTACTAAAACACACTTCTTGTCTTCGCATTTATTTACAGAGATTGTTAACTCTTAACCTGAAACATGAAAATCCCGTGCACAAACGGAAAAAAATATTGCTATAAAATTTAGAAAGAAAGTAACTCTTAATAATTTACCAAATAATGAACTTAAACTTTAATAGTAATGCATTATCAGGACCAATTTTTTAATATAACAGCACAAAAATAAGTTTTTAATGTCGCAGGCAGAAATTATTTTAATTTTACACATTATTGTTCAAAATATTACATTTTCAACATAATAATTTAATAAATGCTAATATTTTTATATATTTCGCTACAATATGAATTAGAAAAAAATATTAAGCAGTAAAATTAACAAACCATTTAATAGTAAATATTGCAGCATATTCTAAATATCTGAATTTTATATGCATTTTTTGACAATGTTGATTCACTTTCGTGTTCAGAATTTATATATTCATCATCTGAAATACTTTCAACATCGCTTATGTCACTTCCTACTTCATCAAACAATCGCAAAGCAGTTTCTTCAAAGTCTTTATCACTGTAGCGTACGCGCTTTGACGGCCCCTCCATATCAATATCCCAGAGTGAAAAATTACCTAAGCGGAAACACGCCGTCTAACAGAATGCATTGAAAATAAAATAAATTGTCTTTAAATAACTAAAAATGCGCAGGTGTCGCAAATGGGTGAGGGAGGCAGAGAACCAATAGCGTAAGGATTAGACTGCATGATAAGGTTGAGGACGCTATCATTTTCGTGTAAGGGGTAGATATGTAGAGGCAACCATCTCACAGACGGTATGTTTCCGGTTAAGGGTTAAATAAGTTTGACAACGATAATATAGGAAAACATCTTTGAATTTTAATAAACTAGAATTCACTAGCAAAGTCATCCGCAGCGTGTCCCAAAAATATAGACAAAGATAAGAAATGACATCCCAAGCTAAAATATCTTTCGTGTATTTTCAGAAATGATTCATATACATTTTGATCCGAATGAATCAAATTTTTTAATTGATTCATTCGTATTTCTTGTAAAAATAATTAGAAAATACTCAAAAACGAATTAATACACGGTTTTCCATCGACAGTCTCAAGTTTTTGATTACCTCAGGGAACAGTGCATACCATGCTTGATCTATCTTTGTTGTAAGATCCTTAGTCGAAAAATATTGTCGTCTATTTTCATATACTTTTCGTGCTAGACGCCCATACACGAGCTCCATGGAATTTAAGTCCGAACTAAGTGATGATCAGCCCATGACATAGATATTAGTCATATTAACCCTTTATCTACTGACGGTACTTATAAGTACCACTCTCTTTAAACTTTCATCCCACAGTGAATATTACTATATTCTAATGCTACTTTGCAAAAACACTCTTTTAACTCCGCTTTATCCGAATATATGTCAGCAGTAGTTCTAAGTTTGTTATTTTAGCGGCTATCTTTGACACAGACGATATGTTTTGTGCCGACATTTGGTACAGATTGCCATGCTCGTCTTTTTATTGCTACAAACACAGTAAAGGATATAATATAAGTGTTGAATTTATTTTATGTGTTCATTTTGATCTTACAATACAGGCTGACTAGCTATTTTAGGTGAACGGTGTATGTATTTGATTTAACAGTTGAATTAATCGGTGGTACATATAAATACCGTCAGTACGCTGGGTATTGGAGATAAACTTCTTGTTTACTTTTCGTCTGTGTAGTTATCCATCTTTTTCATCTGCTTTAAAATGTAATTACTAAAATGTCGTGTAGTAATGATTTCCCTGGTATTTCTTTTCTGTCTCATTATTATTTTTCATAGGGAATCAATAAAGTTGTGGCACAAGCTCGTCTTTGCTATGCTAGAAATGGAAAATGTAAATTCGTATACTGCTTATGTGGAGATGCAAGAGAACATGTTGTCCCTGGAATATAGACGTCTCAAAACTAAAAGACGGCTAATAAGATCAAAACCTTAAAAAAAATAGTTTTTTAACCGTTTAAAGAGCAGAGCATTTTCAATTCTAAAATGTTAAAATAAATGATTGGCACCGAAATTTGCCAAACGATTTATTTTTAAATAAGAAAAAGCCTATATTTCACATACTTATTAAATCAAAAATGTTTTCTGTTGCCATTTAAAATATCTCGTGAGTTTTCTGTTACGTTATTTTACTCGCAGTGTACTGATTGTATTTTAAATGTTACTTTAATTAAGTACCTCTAAATAATTAAATTTCTCACGGGTGAGTATTTTTTGTTATGTTTATCCTTTAATTTTCATTGTTATAACCGAAAAACAATATTGCATTAACAAAATTGCAGTAGATCATAATGCAGTAGATACAGGGTTAAACCACATCTTTGTTGAATTAGACACATTAACACGCTCACGCCGACGCGGTGGGTCACACTCGACTGTCTCAAAGTTGTGAAGTCTCCGGCTTTTTGCATACCACTGTTATTTTAGAGAAAATGTTGTTCCTTTAAATCGCCCAATTGTTCTAATTAAATAAAACAACATTTTCTGTATTAAAATACTTATATCCAAAAAGCCGGAGACTTGGCAGCTCTGAGACAGTCGAGTGTGACCCACCGCGCCGGTGTGAACGTGATAACCCTTTAAGACCCGGTATATTTGTAAACAAAACTACTCAGGCCTATAGAAAGTAAAACATGAACTGCAACCGCTACCTGTTGATAAAAAATGTTACTTTACTCTATTTGCAAACGAGAACGATCGTTCAATTAGAGTTTTTATTATAAACGACTCAGAAGCAAACAATTAAATAAATGTCTAACCCGCACGATCGTGCGGGTTGGGTCTTAAAGAGTTAATAGGGGCACTGTCTTGTTGCAATACACAGACTGAACCTCCCAGCAAATACTGCAATGGAATAAAACGGTACTCTAAGATTTGCTGATAGTCCTGGGAGTTCATTTTCTTGCTACAAAATGCCAAAAGTGTTTGTCATTAAATTTAAAACGACTCCGAATCATTACTGATCCTGCCCTTGCTGTCTACTTAAAAAACATATTAGTTCGCTTCTTAAATCATACCAGTAAAATTTATATCCATCTGGTCTATCCAAGTTCCACATTCTCTCGTCACTAAATATTGTTGACAGCCATTTATCACCATAAGACATCATTTTCTTAGCCCAGGTTAAACATACAGTTCTGTTGTGTTTTGATAAGCATGGTTTCTGCAACATTTTTTTGAACGTTATTCGTTTAAATTCCTGTATTCTTCTGTGAATGGTACTTTTTTATACTCCAAATTTGGATACAGTTTTTCGCAATGAAATATTTTTTCTAGATGCCATGCTTAGAATGATTGTGTCATCGCGCATGGATGTAATTTTTTGACGACCAGGTTTTTTCTTACTAGACCACTTGTCGCCATTATGCAGAATTCTGTAAACAATTTTTAAGTATTTCTTTAGTGTCTTGCAAATACCTTTCGGATTGTTACCTTTATGTTTTGAATTCAAAACTTTGATAATCTCCTCTTTCGAAACTCTCTTTACCTCTAGGCATTTTGTGGAATTTATAAAAAGATCTCTTAATCAGTCGAAAACAAGCCGGAAAATTATTCAAACTAATAAAAGTCAGAACAGCAGTCGATACATACATTCAAGCTATATCAATAAACAATCGTCTGCTAAAAATATTTTACTAATAATATTTCTAAGTAATGTCAGACGGTGTCTATATTTATGGGATAGGCGATATTACATTTTTTTTTCACAGTTTTTACGTATTTTGATTAAAGGTAATCGAAGATGATTACAGGTAATGGAAACACGATTAAATACTAACATTTGTAACTGTGTTCCTGAAACTTAAATAATCCATAAAACATTTATTGTCTATTATTATCGTGCACCCTATTTTCTGTTTGTCTAAATAAATTCAGCATTTATTGTGTTTTCTAATGTAAATTAATTATAACTTGTGCTTCAAGTAGTGTTTGTAAATAGACACATATAAAAAAATGTCATACCATTCTTATTTTTACTGTGAATTGTATTTTATGCTTTGGTCTATGTTTTTGAGACACTGTAGAATTTATAAGGATGACACGGAGCTATTTTTTCTAGAGGCACAATTTATTTTCTAGATGCCAGTGGCAGAAGTTTATTCAGTGTGGGTATAAATTATATTTTCCAAGGAAAATGTGAATTAATTTTTGTTTGTTAAATTTATGGAGTCGAAAAATGAGAATATAATTCATTATTAATCCCCTTTATAGAAACACATTTGTATTATTATTATTTTTTGTATATTATTTTACGTATATATTACATATCATACCATAAACATTTCGAAGAATTACCAAAGATTAGAAAAGGGAATGAGATCTCTTTAAAAACATGGGGTATTTTTTTCTTTTATGAAACTCCACATTGGCTGACCTGATAATTTTCTCCAAAATACTTCTGAATAACCTCTGTTCTTTATATATATATATATATATATATATATATATATATATACATATATATTTATATATATATTTGAAAAACGGTAATAAAAAATTGTTAAAATTATTAAAAGAGATCTAACTAACTAAAGTACTAAAAGTTAAGCCGGGTTGTATAATTAAAAACAGCTTTGAGCTTGTTAAGCGTTTAAAACAAATGAAAAACTGTTCAAGTTTAACAGCGTATGATTTCGAGGACCTTTACAACAGTATAGATTTGGACGATCTTAAAATAAAAATTATGGAATTTTTCAGTAAATATAATTCATCAGATATCGGACAGGAACGTTTTACCGATATGTTTAATTTTGTAGTACGTGAAAATTACTTATATGATGGGACATATGTATACAAACAGATTAGAGGTATTCCGATGGGGGGAAGCTGCAGTTAGATTTTAGTCGATATTTACTTATATATGTATGAGGAACATATTGATACGAACGAGGAAATGAAAAGTTTTCAATATATTGATGACATTTAATAGTTAGATGTAGTGAGGTGGGAATGAAAAACTTATAGCTATCCTAATAGTTTAAATTTTAAATTTGGAGTCAACAAGTCAAAACATAGTTAATTATTTCGATATTAATATCGGGATAAAAAAAAAATGGAGAGTTAAAAACAGGTATATACGACAAACGGAAAAGCTTTAATTTTGACACTATAAAGATGTTACATTTCGGTTGAAATGTGCATATCTCAATGTATAGAAATATTTTCGTTAACGAGTTGAACCGACAACTCTTAGAAAAAACTATAAATTTAGGGGAGTATTCACTTCAATTTTTACGGGCAACAGCATTATTTGATGAAAAACAATCTGATCTACTAAAAGAATACGGTACAACCGCATACATTTTTCTCCGCTAGGGTATAACCCTTCATTTCAGTCATGTTTCAAAAAATAATGCCACATAACCGCGACCGTAACATATTTTTTAACCCGCCAAAAAAGCAATTCTGTGATGATTATGTAACGTGCTACGTGCTACGGAACAGTAAGTAAAGTGTTATTGTGTTTTGAAGTGCATTATATATTTGCAGCGTAAAATTACGGGCTGCAAAAAATGATGGGCATGGATTTTATTTTTACGGGGTATGACTGGAATACTGCCTCTGCCCGTAATTTTACAGGGATATTTTTAGATACTTGGAAAATTAAGGGCAATTAACATATTTTTGAAGTTCTAGCCCATCTGTTAGCAAAAATACGGTACGACTCCATTCATTTTCCTCCGTGAGGGTGTTCACGTTGACACAAAATAATGGGCATGGATATTTTTTTTTTACGGGGCATGACTGGAATCTCTGCTGCCACCCTCTGCCCGTAATTTTACAGGGATATTTTTAACAGTGTATAGGAAGGTTCACCTCAAATACTGTGGATAAAATTGGTAAGCTTTACAAATGGTATATTCAGGCACTGCACTACCGCTATCCTGTGAAATTTTTAAAAAGTTTGTTGTATATTTTCGCAAAGTGCAAGACTTATTGCAAAGTTATAGAGGCTTTGTTCATGCGAAGGGAGGAGTAATCTGTCAGTTTGACTGTTTTGAGGATGCGATCATGTTTGATGGAGTTTTGACGATTATTTTATTTTATTTTCGATGGTTTTTGTTAGCTCATTTATTTTGTTTGTTTTACTATTTGGTCTTAACAGGTATAAGGGGGGGGGCGTTGTGCAAATAAAACTGGTTTAACCCCTCTGAGCATGTCCCAAGCCATGTCCTCAGTCTCCTTTTGTTTAAGTTCTTATGGTTTTAGATATTTCATATTATTTAAAGTTTGCTAATTTGTTGTCAAATGTAAATTATTTCTTTTTATAGTTTTGTTGATCTCAAAACATGAATATTGAATACTTTATTTTTTACTTTTACGCTTATATTTCGACTTTTATCCTTATAATTGTAATCATAATTACAATTTTCTCCTTTTATTCTTTATTATTTCCTATTATGTGATGATTTATTTATTTTTGTTATATTTAGTATAACAAATTAACTTGACTTTCACTTTATTTTCGCTGATTAATTTACACATTTCTTTTATTTAGCACTAAAACTATTCTCAAAATGTTGTATAGAAAAAATAGCCAAAAATTAGCCTTTTCCTTTCAAAACTTAGTCAATGTAATGCGCTAAATATATTTGGAGAATTTAATTCCTTTGTAAAACCTCCTATTGACTTAGCACATGATTTATACGTTTCATTTTTTTTCGTAAAACCTGTTCGAAATATAGAAAGTTTCAATTTTATGTACTCATATTAAAAAATACTACTTTTAAGAATTTGAATTCTTGTTCAATTTTAAAGAAATATTTACCCATTAAATTATTATTTAATTTTCTTTAATATATATTAATGTCAAAGGAATTAACTTCTGTTTCTCAATTTTTATACAGTCGAACCTCTATTTAACGAACCTCTATTTTGCGAACTTTTCCTTGGAACCAAAAACATTTTGCGAATTTCTTCGTAAAATAACCTCCAAATAGCGAATTGCATTCTCTATTTAACGAACTTTTTCTTGTGATCGAATTTTTTTTTTCTCCCCATTTCTCAAAATATTTTTGGACATTTCAAACTTATTCTTTCTTTAAACACATTTTATGATGTTCAATGGCCTCGAACTGGTTTTAAAAGGCGCCTTCTTAATCAGCAGTCAGAATTCGGTAAGTACGGAGGACAAAGACGATAATCCCTTAGAGTAACTTTTAAAAAAATGTGGATACAGATGAGAAAAAAAAGAAGAGATTAACTATGATGTGCTGTACACCTTGACTACGAATTCCGTCAATATCTGCAGATTTAACGTTGTCTCCGGAGTTACCACATAGAGTCTCAAAATTCTGTTGGCCGTGATAACCCATCTGCTATGCGAAAGTCTACCGGGAAATCTATTTGCAAGGTCTTCCGAACAACTTCCTTTCTTAAGAGATAGGATCACTTTCTTCAGGTATTTTTGATTGGTAGTGAGATCAATAACCGTTCCGAGTTATAATTAATTTCGAATAGTCTGTAAAGAAACGATGGGAAGGGATTTACACTTGTCCAACATTTTTCTAATCGGCCCACTATAACTGTATGGTCCCCAGTTGCATCTGTCTAGCACGAACTGATTTAATAGAACTTTAATTTTTTTGAACACTTTTATCAAATTTAAATGTTTGTCTTAACTGTAATTGTTTGTGTACTTTTCACAGATAGAATGTTTGTATTGCACTCTTGCTTCAAGTGTAATGCATTTTATTATACATGTACAATAGATAAAAGGGAATTTATGGCAAAATTTTGAATGACCGTGTCCCTGAAGGTATTATGCGATTTCGAAAAATCTGTGCAGGCATATTACTACGTATTATACGCAACATTTCCTTGGTATGCCATTTTTTTTCCAATGTTATGGTAATTTTGATTTATGAGATGTAAAAGGCGTTTTTAACGAACTTCGCAAAAATTGGGGAGCCCGGGCCACCAGAAGATAAAACTTGATTTTGAAAAAACTGTGCAGGCATATTAATACGTACCATACACAACTTTTCCGCTGTATGACCATTTTTGTTTTCCAGCTTTATCATTATTTTTATTTATAACTTCTACAAAGTGTTTTTGACGAGTTTGGCGAAAATTGGGGGGGGGGGGGGGGCACCGGAAGATAAAACTTTATTTCGAAATAACTGCGCAGTTTTATTACCGAGGACGAAACATAACTTTTGCGCGGTATTACATTTTGATTTTCTAATTTTCAGTTTTTTCACTCCACCCTATTGAACAATGTGGGTCAATTTTTGCTGATTCGAAACCTGGGAGGTGCACACGGGGTGACTGTGCATGGTTGTCAGAGTCTTTCTTGTTCGTTAACAATAGTTCTGCCACTTTCCATTCAAACGACCTCCCTGAAGGCACACCCCTTTTATATCAAAATATATCTCTCCTTCCTATTTGAATAATCCATATAATATTCAAGACATAACAAGTAAATTTACATATTTTTCTTTTTATTTTGAACGATTGATTACAATTTATCCGAAACATTCTCAAACATTACTGATAATAAAAAGACAAAAGGCGAGGCGGGTCAAATAGAGTATACTGAGTTACATATTTACAAGAACTACAACAACCGAAGTGAAATAAGGAAACAACATGTATTTATAGATTTTGAAAGCCCCATGACAGGCACGTTGCGGACGGAGGACTGTTAGAAAGCTAGCTGAAAGAACCAATCGCAGCAAAGCAATCAATATTGTATAAAAATGAACTCAATTAATAGCAGTTTAATATAATGATATGATTTCATTATTCTAGCCATTATTTAAACTTCTTATCTGAATTTTTCTTTATATAGTTGTACAAATACAAATTTTGTATATTTTTACCTCAAACGTTTCAAGTAAATAAAACAGGAAACCTAATTGCGTATAGCGAGAGAAAATATATCCGTATTCTTTTAATTCAAGTTAACAAATATATGTTTATAATTGCTTTTGATAATGTTACATTCACAAAATCATCTCTGTAGTATGGTGAACTTGGAATGCAATGTAATATTTATATTTTCACCATAGGCTTCACATAAATATGAAACAGGAATAAATTGCGCAAAAAGTCGTAAAAAATAATAAATGAATAGCTTAATGTGAACAGCAGATACACAAAATATGAAGTTCTGATTCGCTAATGAAAAGATATGGGTAACAAATGATTAGGTAAAAAAAAGACCATTGATATGTGGGCATTAGGTAATGAAACACAATGGAGGAAAATACATTTTTAATGGTTTGAACCGTATTGTAAATAAATTGCTTATTCTCCTAGAAAATATTATTGCTTCAGAAATTTTATTAACTTTAAGTGATTAAGATACAAGCAGTTTAGGTAGAAATCTAATTGGATTTAACTGTGTTATATATTAGATATTTTCAAAGAAGGCTATGATAAAATGTATCAGAAAATTTCGCTTTTCTCAAATCATGTTTAAAAACTTGCGTTTTGGAAATGAAAAAGGAAAAGATATTCCGTGCGTTGCTTCCGAAATATATATATTTTTTAAAACACATAGCTGCCAACTTGTACGGATTTTTGCTACCACTAAAATTTAATAGAAAATTTTGCCTAATTCAATCGCCGAATTGCAGTCAATTTTGATAGTTAAATAAGGCAGAAATTTCTGTTAAATTATAGTGGTAGCAAAAATCCGTATACGTTGGCAGCTATGAAAACATATTTACAATGAAATGTAATTCCACCTGAATTATAATTTAGACGGTAGATATTTAATATTACTATTATGTCAATAGGTTGAGGGCGTTTCTATGGTTCATTTTTTTATAATTTAAATATTATTAATATTCATACAATTTATAATACACATATGATTAAGTAATCATACAAAATCTTGGAAAACAGGCGTGACTATGTTTCATGAAAAAAAAAATCACAGTACTATATTTTTTTAATTTTTTATTTAATTTTGCACTTAAAAAAACCACGAACTTCATTATTTTTTTACTCATTAACAATGTTTTCAATTTACAATCAATCTATGTAAACTGACTAGTAATTTAAAATTATATTGTTTTAAAAAAATGGAGAAAACGATTAAGTAGAAAATATGAAAAATATGTTCATTATTTTAGATATAGTAGATATTTATATTTTAGAAACAGTACAGAATATAATGAAGTTCTTCTTTTTTCTGTCCTCAAAATAAACAAAAAATGCAGAATATACTCTTTACAAGACCGGTGGACTTTCAAATTATTTTGTATTAATTATAGTATTGCAAAAAATGAAAACTGAGAATTAATTAAAAATATCACTTCGCATAAAATTTATTTTTTAAAGGTACTGATTAGTTTTATTTCAACAATACTTTTAAATGTCACCTTGCTTTAAAATTTTCAAAGTTTGCTCACTATTTTTCCATTTTATTGCATAAAATGCTTTTGTTGTGAAAGTTATAGATCCATTTTTTTTTCAAATGCTCAGTTAATAAAAAAACTAAAAACTAGCGCGAAAGAGAATTTTCATTAGCGATCCATACATTAATAAACTTTACTAATTTTCGAAAAATAATAAACAAACATCCCAAAACGTATGAAAAAATTAGCAAATACACAAGACTGCGAAGAAAACATTTGGAATAATTTATAATCGGTAAATTTAAATGAAAAGGTACACGTAAAATTAAAAATATTAGAATGTAAACATTGATTATTTACCTTTAAGAAGTATGAATATTCACTTTCTGCCTAGTGCATACCATTTTATTATTAATTTAAAAATTTAATTATGTTAATAACACAAAAATTTGTATTTTCAGTTGATTTTTGTTCATTTCAAGGTCCTAAAGTCCAGTAAAAAAATGTAGAAGGTACAGATATCGTCGGTACCATATCAAACGATCCAATCTGAAAACAGTGGGCTACTTTTTTAAAATTCAGATTATTTGATTGGCAACACATTTTTGAAATAGCAAAATTTACCTTATTTAATCTTATTTAATGAAATATTAATTAAAGCGAAAACAAGAGATCTTATTCATTTAAAAAAAGTTATGCCAATCAAGATATCTGAATTAAAAAAAAAGAAGTAGCCACTGTTTTCACTTTGGTTAGTTTGACATGGTTCCGACGATATCATTACAAAAATTATTTATTCTTTAACTCATTAGTGCGCAGCTTTGCATATATGCAAACAACAGTGTTCTGAATTTAATAGATTTTTTTATTCGTACATACCTAATTCACACCAGAAAATTGAAATAGCAATATCTGCTTTAATTAATAACAGACATACTGTATTTAAATAAAGCGAAATTAATTATTGAAACTTTCTGGTGTAAAGTCAGATTCTCTGACCTACATGATTTCTAGAACGTATTCTATCATGGGAATTAAAGGGTTAAATGTAAAGTTTTATAAAGTAAATAATTATATAAAATGAGGTATTTGGAGACATACTTGTTAAAATATTTACTAATTTGCATTTTTTTAGAGTAAAACAGTCACACGACAGTAGTTTTTACTTGTATTGCAGATGTGCAACAGAAGAAAAGATTGACGTAGTATATGAAAAATGCATCCCTAATTTTTTTCATTATTTTTCCTGTGTAATAAAACTTTCAGAGAATCATATAAAATTTCTTCGAAACAAAATAAAAAATAGCATTTAAGGGTTTATTTAATACAGATATATTTTATTTAAACAATAAAATTTTTAAAGAATTTGTTCTGAAAATATTTGATGTATCTTTTTATTTGAAAAAAAGTTAATGTTTTTTATTTATACTGTAGAATTTCAAAACAGACGACGATATATTTAGCCTTAGATTTGTTTTATATCTGTCTGCAAATGTGTTTTTAAAGAATCTCGAGTTACACTTGAGAAGTGTTACAAATTTTAATGTTTTATTCCCTCATGAATTTGTTTCATAAAATAGAGAATAGACTGAAAATGTGTCATGCTAAAATAGTTTAAAGTTTTTAAAATAGCATTTCTTCTTAGATAAAATTGCTACGTATGGAAAAGTAAATTGATAAGATTTACTTTATGAAAATAAGCTATTTCTGTTATACCCTTTAACCAGTCATTCCCAGACGGCATTTTAAAGTATTAAAGACGGTATTTAAAAATAAAAGTATTGATGAATATTTCTTTTAGAAAGCATTTCAATTCCAATTTGTAAATATAGTTTTGCCATCGAACAAAATATAATAATTATTAAAACCATGTTTTAAGCAGAAAAATTAATCGCATAATTTCAGCTTAGATTCAAAATCATAACACATATCAATAGTGGAAAAAGCTTATTTATAATCAGGAACATTATTAGCAAACGATATCGCAGTCCTTTTTAGGTGCGTTCGTAATTATATAAATACGTAGCGCCTGAAGTCAGCATCTGTCTGTCCATCTGCCCGCATATAACAGCGCAAAAACTACCCGACCGAATGGCTTGAAATTTAATATATATATATATATAATAGTTGCATAATTTTGTCGAGTCATTTCAAACATTATGAATCTCGAATAAAAACTTAAATAGATATTAATGAAAGTTTTCTTCATTCTATTAAATCCTATCAAACGTAATTAATTCAATGATATTCCGTGATAAGTAATGATTCTAGGTTGCCACGATGATGACGTCTTATTTAAGATGGAGTCCTTTTATTTCAATATCACTGAATTTAATATGCGATTAATTTTGGAGCTTAATGGGACTCTGTTGCTGCCATCAAAATACTCAAGGCCAGAGAACACGAGTGTGACGTCATCTCTAATCGACCGACTTCTCACAACTGATGTAATTCACACCGGAAAATTTTGAATAGCAGGTTTCTTTTATTTTATTTGTGGAATATCTATCATCTTATAAAACAATAATAACTACTTAAATTTACAGGTGAGAATTTGGAATCCCCCAATAAAAAATCAGCCAGATGCGGCAACGCTGTGGCATTCCGCATCTGGTTGAATTTTTATTTAGGAATTCCAAATTCTCACCAGTAAGTTTAAATAGTTATTATTGTTTTACAGGATATTAGATATTCCACAAATAAAATAAAATAAAATTGCTATTCAAAATTTTCCGGTGTGAATTCTAACACTAGGGAGAAGTCGGTCGATTAGTGATGACGTCACATTCGTGTCCTCTGTCCTTGAGTATTTCGATGGCAGCGAATCGGTACCATAAACTAAAATTTTTATCAACTTAAAAAATATATCTTTTTTTTCAGTATTATTGCGTCTAGGTTAAATACAAATAATTTGATCCGAAAAACTTTAAAAATTAAAATTGTTTTTTCACAAAATTTAAAAATTTTAACTTTCTAATTTAAAAACGCTACTAGTATTTTATTTTTTAAATTTTCACCTGATTTTTCATTGCAGCTCAACAGTGATATTTGAAATAGATTTAAAGATCTGGTTTTCTTTGATATTAATTAATACCTTTAGCAAAAACAAAATTAAATATAAGCGAAAGAAACACAGAAAGTGACTAGTTTTTGTACACATGAATCTTTTTCTATTTTAATTTAGCAAAATATTAAAAAATCTAGTCTAAAATCTCTAAAAGATCTTACGATCTTCAACTAGAAAAAAATTCAAACCCTTTCATTCATATCTAGAAAAGACTTAACATTTTGAAGATATGGGAAATGTGAAAACTAAACACGGACTGAGATAAATGAGTTTAAAGATTTATTTTAAAGGGGTGAATATGATATTAGATGTTTTTTAACTTAGCCATAAGTGTGATTCTATATGCAGTATAAGTCTGAATATTTTCAGATGTAGACGAAAGTATGCGGTATGTGATAAGTTGAAAATCAGAAAATCGAAAATTTTACGAAATTTCGGTTTTGGTAGGGTACTGAGACCCCTTAAAATATGTTTTTCATAGCTACTATTGTATTTTTAATGTAGTTTGTAAATGGATTTTGCCGCATGAACGACTCAACATGTAGTCAAATGAAATATTCACATGTAGTAGGTAGTTACTGTAGCAGCTACAATTTAATGCTTTTTTATAACAATCAAGCAATTGCTAATCAAAATTTTCACATAAATGTAGAAATGGAAAAGTCAGTTAAATAACTTTTAACGGTTAATTTAACGTTTAACTAACATAAATACCCTGTTGTCGAACAATAATAATTCCAAAGAAAGCTCGTATGAAAATAATTAAAACTAAACTTAGAAAGTTTACATTCAAATTAAATAAAATTTTCAAAACAGCACATATAACATATAAGTGATATTAGAAACAGATTAAAAATCTACGTTTCAAATCGCTTCCACGATCGTCATCAGGATAAAAGGATGTTACAAGGTCTAAAAGTTCAAAACGGACATAAACTTCTAAGAGCACAGAAGAGTTCCTGAAATAAGAGTACAAAAATGCCACAAAGTTAGCATGATTAACAAATGGAGCCAACCACAACAACAAAAAAAAGGGGGGGGGGGGTGTTGTGCTAAATAAAAACAATTGGAACGGGACGGTATTAATTAATTATAACAAATTATTCCAGATTTTATGAGTGCTAGATGATAAATTATCGTTACAGACATACGGCCCACGCTTAATAATTGTAAGAGACTCCAAAATTTTACTCACATATGGATTATTACACAGCATTATAACCCTAGCCTCTTCAAAGTCAACTCTGCTATCTTCATTTGAGTTATAAAATCTTGAAACAGATGTATTCTGTTACGGGTGTTTACTCTGAACGATGTCCAATGGCTAATTCCTAAACCGTTATTGATTGACATATAGTTCCAGTTACAATAATATTTTAAATGAGATAAATAATAACATTGAAATTCTTTTGGATCAATAAAAACATTTCTTTAAAATTTTCGAAATTTGTCATGGCAGACGATAGTATTCCGAGTGACGCAGCCTTAAGCCTAAATCGTAGAATTCGTAGATGGCGGAACTCATATATAGAGCTAACTCGACATCAAAGAAAACGCGAAAATCCGCCTGTTAATAACTCAGCAAATATAGTTCCTATTGTTCAGATTTTTTTTTTTAAACGGTCTTATATCTGCAGTCTAATCCTATTCTGAAATTTTTACAATTCTACGTGCATTAGTCTGTAAACCCATTTTGAAAGCAATTTCGATGTTGTAAGTTTGTCTTTTCTTTTTTTCTCCGAAACGGCCTAGATTTAAAAAAAAAAAAAAAATTAATACATAAAAGGAATCTGTTTTTGATGAAGTAAATAAGACTAACCTAATATCTAGGAAAACCCTTAATTTTTATATAATCCGCATAAAAAATCGGACTTCTTAGGATCGTGGATTACATGTTATTCTATGAACTAGCAGACACAACGTTGCACAGCGGTTTTTTGCGGTTTAGGTCACAGTTAAAAATCTGAATATTGGCAATAAATATTTTTTTTTAAGTACAAAAACAGTTATTATGTGCTTTAAAATACTTAGATCGATTTTTTTAAAATGGAGCAAAATTTTGTAATTATATGTAATTTATTTCTTTGTTATTCACAGTAAGGAAACATTTTTACGGAGAAAATATTTCACATTTTTCCGAAAATTCTCGCATAGAAATTCGATATTTATCGAAACTTCTCGTATCGAAATGAAAATTCATCGCGTTCGCCATAAAAATTCGCCATGTATCACTACGCAAAGTTGACTGAAGATATAAGAAATGTCAAAGATCTTGAAATGGTATTCCAAGAGGAGAAAGTGAGTACAATTTCTAATTATCCTGACAGCATTCTTTGCAACCGTTCCTTTCTAATTAATATAATGTTCTGAATTGTTTTTATTTTTAACAATATTATAACAGTTTTCCTTACAACATAACGTCCATGTGTGGCATAGGTATTACTTGTAATAGTGTGAGTGCAATACAGAGAGATTACAAATTTAATTTTGGATTTTGAGTTCTCTTTTAAAAAAATTAAACAAAATCTTTCATTTTTAAAGAACGCACAATTTAAATAAAAGGTATGATGAAATCAAAATTCAGATTTCCAATTCCATTTATAAAATGATTCATTTGCGAATCGTTTCTAATAACATTATAAACGAAAAGTGACTTAAAATGACGTCTTTTTGATATGTGTAATGGTTAATGGTAATGGTATGGTAATGGTAATATTATGGGTAATGGTAGTATGGGTATAGTTTGCTTTTTTGTTTTATTTAACTCTTTTCAGCTTCAAAAATTAGAGCATCATAGTATTTTATTTTTATAAAATTAAACCTAAAGGTGGAAAAATTCTTATTGCCGTTTATCTCTGTAACAAAAGAAAAACAGAAGAAAATGAAAAACAACAAAAAAAACCCTGAAGCAATTCTTTTAGGTTAATTGATTACAGCCATCGGCGCAAGCCCTTCAGTCTTAGGACTGATTTCAGTCTTGGACATATTTTTGACTTATAGTAAATTCTACTTTATATACTTAAATTATCACGATTAGCTCAAAATGAACCATTTTATCCTGACTGGTTGTTTTGAGCTCCTAAAAGTAAAAATTTTCATCATGATACTTTTCCCTATTTAGTAATTAAAGTTTATAGATAAATAAGATAAAACAGCTTTTTTGCAAAAGTAAGATACTTGTTTTTATTTAATTTTAAAGTTAATATGCGTAAACGAAAGCTTTAAATAATTTACTTATAAAAAATATAAAAGTAGCCAGCTCACTTATATGGTATTTGTGGCAATGAAGTATTATTGTAAATAAGAACAATTCAGAACATGTTACTATTTATAAAAGATCGGTTACAGAAAATTTCATTAGCAGCTGCATTGTTGCTGTCATGATAATTAGACTTTGTATAAACTAATAAAGTGATTACCCATTAACTACTTCAATTAATATATTAATCTGACTCGCATCTTAAATTAAATATTAGGTTTTTATTCTGCTTTCATTAAACCATTCACTATTCTTTAACATTTCGCATATTCCGACTACAAAAACCCTTTTTTTTTCAATTCCACCTGTAGACTGGAGGGTTGCCGTGCCACTTACAGAATGGCCCGTTTATCGCCCCTTGGGCGATAGCATTTGAAAGATCACCACACTAACATAAAAAAAAGTAGCAAAAAAAAAAGAAAAACAAAATTAATCAGTTGATTATAAAAAACCCGCTTCATTCTCGGTCGTGGGAGGAACATCACAAGAAAAAAAAACCTCGCGAGATTAGACAGTATGTCAGAGGGGTGGGGGGGGGGGAATCCAAAACTTCATGCAATGTTCACATGAAAAAAGTCGCAGACATGTTACTTTTCTGCAAAGACGTGGAATTCCGCTTTTTCGGCACATTGAATTTTTTCATCCCTGGGACCGGTGCAAATCTGCATTAATTTTTTTTTACATTTTTAGGAGGGGTGGGAAGTAGCGGTATCTGACGAAATGCAACAAAAATGTGAGTACAAACAGCACCAAATTGAGTTAATTTCTCTCCCTTCTCTTTTGACCTTTTCTTTCCTGTAACCTACCGCACATTTAGTCCACATATAGAACTGAACAGCATGAAAACATAGCCACCCCTACACAACTATCGCTGCTCTGCCTGAAGGAATACAGGAAAAACGCAAATTTCGTCAGACGATACGTTATTTTCGCCAAAGTATCGCAGAAAAACGAGATTTTCGTCAAAGTATCTCGGAAAACCCTATTTTCATAAAAAGGAACGCGAATTTCGTCAAAGGATCGAGATAAAAACACTAATTTCGTCAAAGGGTCCAGAAAGATGCGAATTTCGTCAAAGGGTCTGGAAAAAAGTGGATTTCGTGAAACGATCACGGGAAAACGCATAATTCGGGAAAGGATTGCGGAAAAACTCATATTTGGCAAAAGATCGAAGAAAACATGAATTTCGTCAAAAAAGCTGTAAATTTTTATCATAGGATCCTGAAAATAAATGCGAATTTTTATCAAAGAATCGCGAGAAAAATGCGAAATTCATGAAAGGACCATGCAAAAAATCACAAGAAGAATTCGAAATTCATCAATGAATGAAATTCACCATGAAAAACAATTCCAAGAAAACTGCGAAATTCATTAAGACGGCGCGAAAAAAACGCAAACTTTGTTGAACGATCATGGGAAAACGCATATTTAATGAATGGATTGCGGAAAAAATGCACATTTCGTCACAAGATTGTGGAAAATGTGAATTTCGTTAAATAATCGCAGAAAAATCATAAATTTTATCAGACGATTGCAGAAAAAATGCTAATTTCATCTAAAGGCTGCAAAAACGCGAATTTCATCATGTGAAATTTGTCAAAACTTTATCAAAATAGTCATGACATTTGAAATAAATACGAGTATGTTACATATAATAAATGCTAGTTCTAATCAGTAAATCTAATGTAAATACAAGTAATTTATTTACTGAAATTTTTTTTATTCCTTTTACTATTTGATTAATAATGGTTCAAATGATATAATTTTATATTGTACAATCACTTATGTATCCTGCAAGCAGTTAGGTGTTTTGTTATAGGACAAAAGTCTGCCAGTGAAAAATTTTAATAGAATAGAAGATCTGGTATCCCAGGACAGGCGAGATATTTGGCGACATTCAATTTGACAAGGTGATCAATCGTTACTTCTGGTAATCTCACTTTTTGTATTTTTGCCTATCCCTACTTGGAAATCTAGTTTTATTAATATCATTGATGATGAAATCTGACATTTGAGGGTGCAACTCATCTGTGGTTGTTTGGCACTGTGGAAAGTTTAGAAGATGGGAAACTTTTTTTTTCTTCTTATTTTGAGATTTAATTGATAATGAAGTATAGTGTATTGGTTTTTAATTGTACCATTTGAAAATTAAAGTGACGGTAAGGCAATGTTTTAAATTATTACTATTTGTTAGATTTTTTCTTTTGTTATTTTTAGTTGTAAAATTTGAAATTTCTATTAGTATTAATCTAAAATGGAATAGACCAAATAAATATATTAATATTAAAATATTAATAACCAGAAAAAGCAGTATCCCTGATAGTTGGTAAAAATAAATTTTTTAGTCCTTGTAGCAAAGTGGCCGCTGGCAGACAATTTCTTAATAGCAATTTTTTATCATTTCGTGTCCCTATGGCCAGTGGCTAGTGCTAATTTTGCCCTTTAATGCATGCGTTTAGTGATCGATACAAGTTATTTGTGAGTTTTGTGCATTTTTCAAATTGCTGTATCAAGTGATTTGTTTTGTTTTGTTTTTTTTGTTTTTATGAACATGCAGTGTTCATACATCCATTATTAATCATTCCAACTAAGTTGATGTATCCAGTAATGTTTCGGTGGTTTTAATAAATGCAAAGTGCTCATAAATACATAAATTAGAATTTGAATTGTTCATTATTTACTCTGATGTAAGTAGGTACTTTTAAAGATTGACATGACTTTTTCAAAAAGTTATTGAAAAATTAGAATTTCAATCGTTAAATGATTACTCTGATTTAGAAAAGTTGATGAAAAGATATAACAATTTTCAATTAATTTATGTTGATTTTTTTTTACTTTATTTTGATTGTCACATTGAAATGAGCTTTCCTGTGCTTTCTAATACGCCGTTATTTATAAATATTGTATTTACATGATTCGTAAATAATGACATAGTAGAAAACGTCAGTCTGGAAGCAATAAAAAATGTGAACCAATCGCATCAGTTTTCAGGTTGACATATTTTAGTTTGTGTTGGGTTGCATGGGAATGTTGATGCGTGCCAAAAATTCACAATATTGGGTATTTCGCTTGTTCTGGGATTCTGCTGAAGATCTTTATAATGCAATTATCTATATAATTTATTTCTGAGATGTAAACAATGGATTTTGCAGTTACAAGTCTCCTGTATTTCACATTCATATTGTTGAAATATCTGCTATTTCCCGAAACACTAAATTTTACACATTTTCATGTTTAACACCTTATTTTGGAATTCTGTAATGAAAACATTGCTACAGTAAAAGACATTTATAATGCAACTCGCTGTACAACAGACAGCTTCTTTAATGTAAACAATGAATTTTACACTTAAGTAGAGCCTGCAATCCATTTTGTAGAAATATTGCTACCCTCTAGTGGGATAAATTTCAAACATTATTTCCTCTGTATTTCCATAATTCTTATTTTTTTAATGAAAAAATTGCTAGCGTTAAATTAATAAAATTTGAAATAAGTAATATAATGATTTTGTCCAGAGGTACTTTTGATCATGTTTATAAAGCATAATTTTGTTTACATTTTAAAACTTCATCAAAATAGTTGTAACTTTTCTAATAAATATGTTACATATAACAAATGGTAGTAATAATCATTATATGTGATGACAATACAAGTAATTTTTTAAAATGAGCTATTTAAAGATTTTTTTTATCCCTATTAGGGGAGAGTAGCCATATTTGGACCGCCGCTTTAATTAGACCGTTGCCATTCTGACGTTAATTACAGGAAGAGACTCCATCTACCACTGAAATCCAACTAATCAGAATGACGTCACCCATGATTAGAAGAAGCAGCCGCCTAGCACGTGCTGTTTTCAAAAAAATTAAAAAACCCTAAAGCTAGCTGTTTTGATCTAATATTTTCCTACTAAACATAAGTGAATATTTTAAAACAAAGGTAAGTTGTTATGTTTTCATATACATATATGAATTCATCTGTTTATTGTGCATATTTCTCACGCGGATTTGTTTGATTTCGTTTTTGTTCTTAGTCTTGAAATTAACTGTTTTAAAAAATGGTGCAGTTGCCGTAATTGGGCCAGTTTGAGTTGCTTAAATTGGACGAGATATGCGATCATAAATTTGAAAAGTAAGTAATGAATTTCAAGGATGGTACGCTTTGCACACTATTTTTTTTTTTACATTTTTAATGGATTACTATCTCCATACAAGTTTTTTTGTATATCTGGATTACTTTTTTTATACAGTTTAGGCCTATATAAACATAAAAATATTTGTACATGTCTATGCAATAAATTTTGTTTGCAATGTCTTTTATCTTGTATGTAATTGTATTTATTTTTTTGAATTATTTATTTCTACGGCATATTTGATTTACAGAGTTGAATTCAAACATTTTCCACCAGCAGGATATTTCTGATGAAAGATTTTTTACAGTTCTGTTGGGTGCAATTATACTTTTTTGCCATTAAAACGCATAAAATCTCAAACCTTGGTGAAAAAGTTGAAAAAGACATACACAAACTGTCAGGATTAAAAACGCCCGTGAGAGCAAAAGCTGTTAAAGATATAGGAAACAAAAAGCAAACGGTAAGTTGTGAAGAAATTGACCTGCAACAAGGCTGCAGCTACAAATCTTCCTCAAAAGCAAAAAAGTCATTAGAAATGTTACTTCCCTTGCTAAATTCAGTTAAATCAAAGTGCATAGGTAGCCAAAAAACAGTTGTGTTTATATCATCGCCATATAAACTAAACCTTGAAATAAAAAAAACAGAAAAAAAGACAAAAAGGAAGCTTTTACAGCACAAATGCGATTGGAACATCGAGTTTTAAAAAATAGACGTAATGCAATTAGCAAGAAAATGATGGAAGAGAAGAACTACAAACATAATGTAAAGAAAACTTCTGTTGCAAAAAAAAATTCCGATAATTCACAATCTAAAAAGAAAAATCTAGACAGTGATGATTGGTTTTGATTAATTTGTAAGAAAAATAAAATAGCAGAAATGATTCAGTGTTCAGATTGCAATATACGGTTCCATGTTGTGTGCGCTGGAAAACAAAAACAATAAACAAAATTCATATATAAGCTTTGCATCACTCCTTACATGATATTCAAGTAACTGACAATTAGTTTCGTAATTTCTATTCTTAATTACTCATAACTTTGATTTATATTTTGAATACATTCTGATTTAAAACAATTACTCTTATTTTCAGATATTTGATTTCATTATATTTCATTGCTGTTATTTTGTTTAATTGTTTCCTTAATCGCAAACTTTGCTTTTAATAAAATTAGTTATATTCCTTAGTTTTTAAAACAACCTGATATTATTTGGTCCAATTTAGGAGACCGGGGGTCCAACTTAGGTGACCAGTTGCTGAATTTGGACCACTTTCGATAAAGATTTCAAATTAAAATAAAATTTAAGATATTCAAAAAGAAATTCATCTAAATATTTATTTAGTTAGTAGATGAATAGATTGATCCTGCGTAATGATCTTTTGCAAATATTCCAAAAATTACGTGAGTTACACCTGAAAATATGTGAAGTGGTCCAAATTCCTGTACTCTTCCCTACTGTATTTGATTAATAGTAGTTCAATAGCCATATTTTTTTTATTTTAAAATCATTAAAAGCACTGTGGAAGCAGTCCTTGTTCAATCGCGAAAGCCTGCCGCTAAAAAATGTTAATGCAGAAAATGTAATGTATTTCTCATGCATACAATGAATTTTGGAGTTTAGAAGCACATGTATTTCACAAATATTGCTATTTCTTGGAACACGAAATTTGATACATTATCGTCTTTAACACATTATTTTGGAGTAATGAAAACATTGTTATTATATTAATTTTTTTTTTGTAAATGAGTGTTATAGTCAGTAGCAGATCCTGACAGGTTTTTCTTGCAGCACTAAAATACATGCCTTCCAAAAGTTTTTTTTTACTAAATTTTTGCCTTATTTAATTTAAGAAAATTCTGCCAAAAATAATGCAAATACTTCATTATTATTAAAAATAGTGAAAAAGGAAAAAAAATTGCCAGCCATGCATTTAGTGTCCTCAAAACTGTCAGTCATGAGCTACCACTGTTTATAATTATTTTGCCTAGGCATATTTGGATCAATGCTTTGAGGTAATTTAATAGTGTGTGATCTATACTTATTATGCAAAATTTTATAATTTGCACAATTTCTAGTTGAAAGGAATGTAATTTAAACCGTGTATACGAGGTAAATTTAATGATGTATGAAATATAACCTATATAATGCAACATTCTATAATACACAGAACTTCTCATCCCAAGGTGTGCGTTATAAAGATCTTCTACCATATTCACATGTAGTTCAAGTTCACACATCAAAAGCCTTAAAGATTTAGTATCTGTGACAGCTCTGAAGAGATCATTATTACAACTTTATAATTTTTCCTTTCTTTAGCTCAAATTATTCAGATTAGAATTTACCAATCAAAACATTGGCATCTTGATTTTTTTCCTCTGTCTTTTATTAGTGCAGGGAAATGTACCAAAAAAGGGGGTTACCTTGCAAAAGGTCGGGTAGAAGATTTTTTTTTCGGTATTGTTTATAATGATGCCAACGTAGAAAAAACAAGTTTTCTAACAAAATTAATTAAGGCTAAATTTTCTGTGGCCAAAAAAAAAGAAAATTTTGGGACATTTTTTTATTTTATTTTAAATATCTCGAGACCCGTTGCCGTAGCATATTTGCCGTATTTGCCAGTTGCAATATTAAAGAGGATAAAATTTGCTACAACTTTCATATGTACAACTTTTTTATACACTCATTAGCAAGCGCAGTACGCCATTTCAAAATTAGGACAATTTTTTTAATTTTCTTAAAAACCGTGAAAAACGCAGTTCTGCCCCGATTATTCAAATGTTTCCCACGGATTTAATCGTATATGTCAACTTCTATATATTATTAGTAGTAAATTATGTGTTTTAATACTAAAATTAGCCTTTTTTGCACCCGTGGCAAACATGGATTTTGGCGCCCCCTCCACCCTCTTTTAAAAAGAAAATTTACCAGAGGCATTTTAATAATCTCTAATAGCCGGATTTTGAAAATGTTAAGTGTTTAAGCATTAAATTACGTAATGCTGAACTACGTAATCAGCTTTGCCAAATATTTATTCATTAAAACCTTGAAAACCGTACCGAAAGGAACCGAAATATATTCCGCTTTAAACAGCCTTCCCTCTTAGCAGGTATAATTGCTCATATTATTTCTCTTAAAATATATATACTATTTCATTAGAGACCGAATTCCGTATATAAAATTTACATTTTCAAAGATTTTACGGTAGTTGTCGTATTGAGGCTTTTAAAGTCACAGTTATATGAATAATGGGACTAAATTAGTCACACGAAGACATTCGCAAGGTAATATTCAGCCTATGGGAGCGTTCTTGACAAATATCTCGCTCGTATCTTGTTCATTTTAAATATTTTTTTTTTTTTTTTTTTTTATCATGGGATACCTGAGATCAATATCTTATGTTGTGCTTTTGTACATTTTCGGGTTTGGTTGACTTTATATATATGTATATATATTCGGACACTTTCATTTTTTAAAAATTGTTTGGAACCTGTTCTGAAATTTAAAGTATCATGTTTGATCTTTAAAGCAATTAATAGATAATCTTATAGATTTATGTATTTTGGCATTTTAAGATGATATAATCTCTTGTTATATTTATTGATATAAGTGGGGAAAAAATGACAATATGCTTTAAAACTAATCTTTTAAATATTTTTTTTATAAAACTAGTGATTTCAGATATTTTATTAACAGAATTTATAAATTTTACAAGATATAAATGCATAACATAAATTAGTAAAATGATATGGTGTCATTTTTATTGTAGCTATTTTATAAGGTAAAAGTATTTCTTTCATAAAAGATATTTATCTTTTGAGTCCCCCCTGTTATATGGAACTACAATTCAATGTTTGCTATCTTCAAAACAGTAAAACATTAAAACATATCTTGTCAATAATTGGTAAATAAAATATACCATTGTAGTGGGGAATAAAATATGATTTTCGCAAATTTTCATACCTGGGGGATTTTCAAAAAAAGTGTCATGTTTTACTGTCCTTTCACATTTGCACAGAAAAATAGTTAAATATCATAATTTTAACTATCATGTTTTTAAATGATAATTTACAAATATATTACTATTTATAAAAAAAATTAAAAATAAGAAATATATTCTTTTGTATTCAAAATGTCATTATCGTAGGTTGTCCCAACAAGCAATTTATTAGGAAAAGATTTGACAAAGTTCTATTTAAAAAAGATGGTTATAATTTTTTTATACATTTTTATTTATTAAGATGCTACTAATTAAAAAAAATTTATTTTCATTAATTAAACTTATCTATAATTCTTAATATATTTTTTAAACCGTTCCCCAAGAAAGAGTGTCATTGCCATGCTTCTGACAAAAAGTTCCCCCGGATTTTTTTAGAGGACAGCACATGCCTTTTTATCAAGGCAAAAGTACTCCTTAATTTCAACTTGTTATCAGGTTTAGGTGAATAGAGTAAATAGTTTTATAGTTTCAATAAAACAAGCAAAGACTTTGAATGTTTTGTGAGTATTCTTTTGTAAGTTATTACCTTACCCAATTCTAATTGATAATTAAATTAACTTTTGCTTCTTAATCTGCTTTTATTATATGAGAAATAGAAAATCATTATATAGGCCAGAAGATATAATGGCTGCCACGTATGCCTGGGGGAAAAATAAACATATTTTGCTTAATTTGTCATTACCGTAGCTATCACTAACGTGCTAACTTATGTCATTATACCAAATGCATTAAAATTTAAAAATTAGTTTTAAAATGTTAAATTAGTAATTTGGTCTCTGCTGATGCTTGTATATTAATGTTTATGAGGTAAGGTAACTATTTACAAACAATTAAAACTTTCTGATTATTTCTAAAAAAAATATTTTGTTATTCCAAACCATGGACAGATTTTGAAAATGACCCACCTATTCCACTGATAACTGGAAAAATATGTATGCATTATAAAAATTATAAAATTTATTAAAATTAAACCAGAAATCTTTTTTTAATTGAAACTATCGTGAATAATCGCGGCAAAACTACGCTTTTCACGGTTTTTAAGAAAATTGAAAAAATTGTCCAATTTTTTAAACAGCGTACTGCGCTTGCTATCGAGTGTATAAAAAGTTGTAAATATGAAAGTTGTAGAGAATTGTATCCTCTTTTATATTGTAACTGACAAATAATATGCTACGGTAACGAGTCTCGAGATATTTCTAAAAAATCAAAAAATGTCCCAAAATTTTGTTGCTTTTCGGCCACAGAAAATTTAGCCTTAAAAAATTTTTTTAGAAAACTTGGTTTTTCATGTTGGCATCATTATAAACAATTTAGATAAAAAAATTTTCTACCCGACCTTTTGCAAGGTAAAATGTACATTTCCCCTTGACTATATGTTGAAATTGGTTTTTTTACTTGATTTTGATTTTTACATAAAAATGAGCTCTCCTGTATTTTCTAATATGCCTTAATTTATAAATATTGTATTTACCATGATTCGTAAATAATGACATAAGTAGAAAATGTCAGTCTTGCAGCAATCAAAAAAGTAATCCAATCGGCTCAGTTTTCAGGTTGCCCTCTTTTATTTTGGGTTGGGTTGCAAGGGAATGTTGATGCGTGCCAAAAAAATCACGATATTGGGTATTTCGCTTGTTCTGGGATTCTGCTGAAGATCTTTATAATCAGTGGTGGAAAATTGGCGCAGAGGAGGAGCCTATTGGCACCATTAATATTTTATAGCATTCCTCAGCTTAATAAAAACTCAAAAATTCTGTCGTTAGATAAGCCGAAAAATACTACTAATATTTTTTGGTGTCAGTAGGCTCCTCGTTTGCGCCAATTTTCCACCACTGTTATAATGCAATTATCTATATAATTTATTTCTGAGATGTAAACAATGGATTTTGCATTTACAGATCGCCTATATTTCACATACATATTGTTGAAATATCTGCAATTTCCCGCAACACTAAATTTTACACATTTTGATCTTTAACACCTTATTTTGGAATTCTGTAATGAAAACATTGTTTCAGTAAAAGACCTTTATAATGCAATTCTCTGTATAACAGACAGCTTCTTTAATATAAACAATGAATTTTACACTTAAAAAGAGCCTGGAATCTATTTTGCAGACATATGGCTACCCTCTAGCGGGCTAAATTTCAAATATTATTTCATCTTTATCTCCATAATTCTGATTTTTTTAATGAAAAAATTGCTAGCATTAAATAAAAAAATTTTGAAATAAGTAATACAATGATTTGTCCTGAGGTATTTTTGATCATGTTTATAAAGTATCATTTTGTTTACATTTTAAAACTTCATCAAAATAGTTGTAACTTTTCTAATAAATATGTTACATATAATATATGGTAGTAATAATCAGTATATCTGATGAAAATACAAGTAATTTTTTTAAATAAACTACTTAATGATTTTTTATCCCTATTACTGTGTGTGATTAATAGTACTTCAAAAGCCATACTTTATATTGTAAAATCCTTAAAAGCACACTGCTAGCAGTCCTTGTTCAATCACAAAAACCTGCCACTAAAAAAGTTTAATGCAGAAGATGTAATGTATTTCTCAGATGTAAACAATGAATTTTGCAGTTAAGAAGCACATGTATTTTACAAATATTGCTATTTCTTGAAACACTAAATTTGATACATTATCGTCTTTAACACATTATTTTGGAGTAATGAAAACATTGTTATTAAATTAAATTATTTTGTAAATGAGTGTTATAATCAGTAGCAGCTCATGACAGGTGTTTCTTGCAGCACTAAAATGCATGCCTTCCAAAAAATTTATATATATATATATATAAATTTTTGCCTTATTTAGCGGAAGAAAGTTCTGCTAAAAATAAGGCAAAGATTTCATTATTAAAAATAGTAATAAAGGAATAAATTTGCCAGCTATGCATTTAGTGTTCCCAAACCTGTCAGGCATGAGTTACCACTGTTTATAATGATTTTTCCCAGGCATATTTGGATGTTATATCTAAAAGTAATATCTTTAAGGTAATTTAATAATGTGTGATCTATACCTATTATGTATAATTTTAAAATTTGCACAAATTCTGGTTCCAAGGAAAGTGATTTAAAGCATGTATACGAAGTAAATTTAATGATGTATGAAATATGATCTATATAATGGAAAATTCAATAGTACGCACAACTTCTCATAACAATGTGTGCGTTATAAAGATCTTCTACTGTATTAATATGTAGTTCACGCATCAAAAACCTTAAAGATTTAGCATCTGTGACTGCTCTGAAGAGAGCATTATTACAACTTTATATATTTTATTTATTCTGTAGCACAAATTACTCAGCTTAGAATTTACCAATCAAAACATTGCCATCTTGATTTTTTTCCACTGTCTTTATTTACCTCAGAAGTGATTAAGATTTTCTTTTTATATTATAAATCCTAAAGGTTATAATCGCAAAGAAGCATCTTTAACCCATGGGGATGAGCTACCGGTATACTTGGCCACTGGGGTCTTTAACCCCGATCTCGTAGCCTACTCTCCTGAGCAAGTCACCGTCATCGACGCTCAGGTGATAAATGACCAGTTGCATCTCGACTCAGTTCACAGAACAAAGGCTCTCAAACATGAAAGCACCTTGCGCGCCAGTTTGCTGCTTCTCCGACCCCGGGGAGTGCTTTTTACATCTTGCACCATCAACTGGCGCGGCGGCCTCCACAAACGACCTATTGACGTTTGGTGTTATCAATAAAAAATATCTGAAGGTCGTAAGTTCAAGGGTCCTGCTGGGGGGGGGGGGTCGCCTCGTGGCGCTTTCATCAGCATATGACGACGTGCAACCCACGTCCGAGAGAGGGGGTCGGGTAAGGACAAAGTCAGTCGTCTTTTCATTACGGAGAGGCCTAGCCGTGAGTGGCCGAATGTGGGGCTCCTCCACTCGGAGGGGCGGGCGATTTGGAGGGCCCATAAAAAAAAAAAAATTCAGAATCCTCCATTATTTTCACCACTTATTTTTAATTGTAAAGTTTACCTTCTTTAATCGGAGCATTTCTGTGATTCAATTACAGAAAATTTTCTGTTTTTAAAAACCTGTAGTAAAAGGTAAAAAATTAAGAAAAGAGTTCTTGTCGCGAAGGGGTTAAACATCTTGAATTAAAGTGAACTTTAATAACCCTTGGCTTGAATCGCCAGTACTCTTCCAATTGAGCTATCTTTACGACAGCCGAGACAACACAATATTCGCCCAGAAGAACTATTATCATGACATCAATTGATTCTGTGGAAAATAATTAAAAGTGTACATGATTATATATTTTATTTTATTATTAAGCACCAGACTTTGCAGATCCGTTTTTCTAAAAAACTTTAGAAGATTGAAATCTCTAGGCTGGAGTGGGAAAGTGGTAATTTTGAGGAATAGGAGGATAATTTACATAGAAGAATTTTCTGTATAAAAATAAAGATTTAAATTGTTTTTAATGCTGGGGAGTAGGGGGGGAGAGAAGAGGGGAAATGTACATTAGGGAAGTTAGGGATTATTTATTTATTTATGTTAGTGAGCAACAAATGTTGCAGATTTTTTTTTCAAACTAATGTTTGAAATATTTTATTATTTAGGTAAGCTGGAGAGGTGAGTGCAAAAGGAGAAGTGGGAACTTCGGAGCTCAGGGGATTATTTCATATGATTTATTATTATTGATAATAAATAATTTTAAATAGGGATGGTGAAAGATTATTTTATACAAAACTAAAAAATTTAGAATGTTTAATTTTTTGTACTAGGAATGAGAAAAGGGTGGAGCAGAAATTTGTAGTTTTGCATTTAATATAAATGTATGTAATTACTTTTATAAGTGATCGATGTTTGTTTATATATATATAAGAGTTTAAAGAGTAAAATTTCTTGCTATTTTTCTTAACAAAGTAAACTTTTTATATAGTAAAATTTAACATAACTTTTTATATCTCTGAAATAAATCAACAGAAATACCCTCTAAACAAACATGTTGTACATTACTTCCATATCTTACCAAAGAGTTCTTATAAAAATCCCATAGCATGGAGGTCTTTAAAATTGAAGTAGGGTCATCCTTTTTTGCGGGGAGGGATTGAAGGTGAATGGAAATCCTGACTATGAATTCTTTGTATTGGTCTTTAATTTTTTTTTCAATAGCCTCAAAAAAGTAATGATATCAATACAAAAACCCTTAACGGGTTAAACGTTTGGGACGCAGCACTTTATCTTATGCTCTAAGAATTTTAAATATGGAACTTAAAAATAATGATATCAAATTTTGAGTGACGCTATGCTATTAATTATAATCTCTCTATATATTATTTATTTCATCTTTTTAATTTTTTTTATAATCGCATGTGCAAAAATTATGCTCAATTAAAAAAAAAATGTATAAAAGTTTATTCATTGATGCTTTATCATTTACATCTCTCATAAATTCCAAGTATGAGTTTTAAAAGATATGCTATCAAAATGTTAGTGACGCTTTGATGTGGCTTTAAACGGTTTGTTTTAAAATTAAATTTAAATTATTTTTGGTATGGCTAAGATATATTCACACATCTAAACAATAGTTTTAATTTTCCAATATACTTTAAATATGTCACTTTCACTGAATTTATATAATGCATTTAAATGTATTTATTTCAATAGATTGATTTATCCTTTGTCCAGTGCTATTAAAAATTTAAAATAAGATTTACGTAAATATATTTTTTTTTTTGCGTCACTGTATCCAAACTAAGAGAAATGTATTCAAATGGATACTATGAGGCAAAAAAGTTATTTACGTAAATCTTCTTTAAAATTTTAATAGCATTGGACAAAGGATAAATCAATTTATTCAAATAAATACATTTAAATGCATTATGTAAGCTCAGTGAAAGTGACATATTTAAAGTATATTGGAAAATTAACACTATTGTTTAGATGTGTGAATATATCTTAGCCAAACCAAAAATTACTTAAATTTAATTTTAAAATAAATCGTTTAAAGCCACATGAAAGCGTCACTAAAATTTTGATAGCATATCTTTTAAAACTCATACTTGGAATTTATGAGAGATGTAAATGATAAAGCATCAATGAATAAACTTTTATACATTTTTTTTTAATTGAGCATAATTTTTGCACATGCGATTATAAAAAAAATAAAAAGATGAAATAAATAATATATAGAGAGATTATAATTAATAGCATAGCGTCACTCAAAATTTGATATCATTATTTTTAAGTTCCATATTTAAAATTCTTAGAGCATAAGTTAAAGTGCTGCGTCACTAACTTTTAACCCGTTAAGGGGTTTTGTATTGATTTTTTATACAGTTCTATAAATGATATTTAGTAGAAAATTCCCGTATTTAGTAAAAAAAAAAGGGCCCGTTCATCTAACACTAAAATTGACCGAATTATCAAAGATTGAGATGCATGACTTTTACCACTTTTCTGCACTTGAAAAAAAGTTAATGTTTTTCATTGATGTTGTAGAAGTTCAAAACAGACGACGTTATAATTAGCCTTAGTTTTTTTATATGTATCCACATATCTGTTTTTAAAGAATCTTGAGTTACACGTGAGACGTGAGTCAAATTAAAATGCTTTATTCCCTCATGCATTTGTTTTATAAAAAGAAAATAGCCTGAAAATGTACTATCATAAAATAAATTAATGTTTTTAAAATTGAATTTCTTCTAATAAAAAATTGCGACACATGTATAAAGCAAATTTATAAGATTTACTTTATGAAAATCAGCTTTTCCTGTTATACCTTTTAACCTTTCATTTTCGGACAGAATTTTTAAAGTGCCATTGACTAAAATGCGATGTAAAATTTAATTAACATATCTATTAATAACAGTTTATTTTATATTTCATGTAAAATTGTTTACTTTACCATGTTTTAAAAATGCAGTAACTTTATAAAGTCAATTATTAGCCATTAATACGAATATTGATGAATATATTTTTAGAAAGTATTTCAATAGGAATTTGTAAATATACTTTTGTCTTCGTGCAAAAGATAATAATTATTAAAACCATGTTTTAAGAAGCAAAATTAATCGCATGATTTCAAGTTCTTTTCAAAAACAAAATAGTTACCATCTTTAGTGAAAAAGCTCCTTTGTAATCAATAATCTAAAGTAAGAAAATATATCACAGAATTTTTTAACACTTTAACATAGTTGAAAACTGTTTATGAATTCGGTTTGTCTGTCTGTCCGTCCGTACTCTAACTCGCGTAAATATGGTCAGATTCTCATGAAATTGATATATATTATTGGGGTTTACTATGGCATCTTCAGTATTGAAAATGAAGCATGTCGGGTTTAAGGTTAATTTACAGTAGGGGTGCACAACCTTTTTAAGAGAAGGGCCAATTACAAAAATTTCTGGGTAGTCGGGGGCCACATCAATAACACGGAGAGAATTCTATTTTGGGAGGTGATCTGTGGCCTATAATCAGATAAAAATTATGGTTACAGAAGGGGGGGGGGGTTAACACTCTAGGTTCCCCTACCCAGTCAACATATCAAATTTAGTTCGAAAAGATATTTCAACAATTTACGTTTGTATATATAACAGAGATATAGCAAGGATTATTTAGAAGGTTCCTTGTCTCCTTGTCTTTATTCGGGGGAGTAAATTTTGTTTTATTAAAAGTGATAAAAAACAAACATAGGCATGAAAGTGTCTAGAGCCGAAAAAAAACGCGAACTTCATGAACGAAGAGGGGAGTAGGAGCCGAAATTTGCGATATTTCCTCGCGTGATCAACGAAATTCGCGATTTTTCCGCGCCCGGTCAACGAAATTTGCGATTTTTTAACACCTGATCGACAAAATTCGCAATTTTTCCGAAGCCAGTCGACAAAATTCGCGATTTTTCGCACCTGAATGAGGAAATTTACGATTTTTCCGCGCCTGACAGGCGAAATTCGCAATTCTTTCGTGCCCTGCCAACTATATTTGCGATTTTTTCGGAGTCCTATCGACGAAATTTTCTCATTGTTAGCTCCTGATCGAAGATATTTGCGATTTTTCTGTATCTGATCGACGAAATTCGCGATTCCTAACTGACTGACGAAATTTCCAATTTTCCCCCACGGTAAACTGACGAAATTCGCGCTTTTCTCTTGTGATAAACAGACGAAACTCGCGCTTTTCCGCAGTCGATCAACAGAATTTTCAATCTTCCGTGCCTGATCGACAAAATTCGCGATTTGTTTCGTGCCTGATTAACAAAAATTTGTGATTTTTTCGCGCCTGACTAACAACGTTCGCGATTTCGGAGCCCGACCGACAACACTCGCGATTTTTCCGTATACGATTGACGAAATTTGCGATTTTTTCACACCTAATCAACGAAATTCGCGATTCTTACTGACTCGGACGAAATTTTTTTTTCCAGCGGCAAATTGGCGAAATTCGCGATAAACAGACAAAACACGCGACTTTTCCGCAGCCGATCAACGAAATTTGAGATGTTTCTGCTGCTAATAGACAAAATTCGCGATTCTTCCGCACCCGATTGACGAAATTCATGACTCTTAATTGTTTGACGAAATTTGTAATTTTTTCCCGCGGCAAATTCCTAAATTTGCAATTTTTTTCCCGCGGCAAATTGACGAAATTTGCGATTTTTTCTCGCGACTGACGAAACTCAGGATTTTTCAGCAGCCAATCTACAAAATTTACAATTTTTCCGCGCATCATCAACAAAATTGACAATTTTTTAGTGCCCATCAACGAAATTTGCGATTTTTCCGCTCGTGATCTTCAAAATTCGCGATTTTTCAGTGCCCGATCGGACAAATGTGCAATGTTTCCGCGCCTTATCGACAAAATTCACTAGTTTTCCGCATTCGATCAACGAAATTCGCGATTTTTAACTGACAGACGAAATTTTCAGTTTTTCCCGCGGCAAACTGACGAAATTCACGAAATTTTGACGAATTTTTTTTTCTTGCGACCTATGGACAAAAATTGCAAATTTTTTCCAGTTGTAAATTGACAAAATTTGCGGGCCACACGTTAACCCATCGCGGGCCACTTTTGGCCCGTGGGCCACAGGTTGTGCATCCCTAATTTACAGGGACATCAAAAGAATTACGTTACATTACGGTCTATGGAGAAGTATTGTTTGCAGTGTATTTTAATGATATTACATATTTTAAACATATAAGAATTTATATATATATCACTGAGGTGTACTACAAGGCACTTACTCTAGAATCTGGTATGCATATAATTTATAGATCATTTACAGGGACACACAAATATATTTGACTACAGTTCTGACTATGAAGAATAGTTGCTGAAAGTGCATTTTCATTTGTGGTACCCATTTCAAAATTTAACTAATTTTTGCATATACTTCGCGAGTATAAATTCAATAAATCATATACAGGGCTGCGAAAAATTCTCAAGCACATTTCCGTTTATATATGAAAATTGCTGAATAGAAAATTTCAACTGTGCAATCCGTTTAAATGACTAACTTTTAGCGCACTATGTAGGATACGTAGAACTCTATAGATCCTTAAGAGTGCACAAAAAGTTTCCAATATTTTTCCGACTATTAATAATAATTGCAGAAATTGGATTTTGAACTTTCTAAATTGTTTATATAGACCCTTAATAAACTATAAAGTTTTATTACAGTATTCTGAATCTGTTGGAAAGTGTTGCATAATTTTTCGTTCTTTTTTTGCATTGACAACGATCATTATTATACCATTAACTAGTCTGTAATTATGCCATTAATTTTGGAGCATAAGGCAAACTCGTCATCCTAAACAAAAGCTTTTTTAATATCAACTTTTAAAAAATACATTTAGATATTATTATGTAAATGTAATATACAAATAAATCAATACAAAAAACTTCAAAAATAAAATAGTTTTTCACAAAATTTTAAAAAAGTAATATCATTTTTTTTTTCACCTGATATTTTTATTGCAGATCATTAGTGTTATTTGAAACAAATTTAAGAATGGGAAATTTTTTAATAGCAATACATTTAGAGAAAAAAATAATAACTAAAAAAATTTCAATATTGGCAGTGTACCGAGCCCCTTTAAAATATGTTTTTCATAGCTACTATCGTACTTTTAATGTAGTTTATAAATGCATTTTGCAGCTGGCTTTACCCATAGTCCAAGAGCTGTTAAACATTTAAGGGAAGGTATTTGAGGCAACCTGAAAATTTGTGCAACACTTCTTTTGGAATGGCTGAATACAAAATCGAATGTCTGGTTGAAGGATCGTGGCCCAAAAACTGTGCCAGACACGTGTGGAGTGTCATTTTTTGACAATCCAAAAAAGGTATTTGAGGCACGCTGAGATTGAGGCAGAATAATATTTATACTTAGAAAAAAATATTTTGAAAACGACAGACACTTTAGTCGGCCCAGTTCTGTGCCAGACACGTGTCAAGTGCCATTTTTTGACTACCCAAAAAAGGTATTTGAGGCACGCTGAGATTGAGACAGAATAATATTTATACTTAGAAAAAAATATTTTGAAAATGACAGACGCTTTAGTCAGCAGAAAAACTGTTCCAGACACGTGTCAAGTGTCATTTTTGGGTAGTCAAAAAATGGCACTGGGTCTGACACACTTTTTGGGCCACTATCCTTCAACCAGACGTTTGATTTTGTATTCAGGCATTACAAAAGAAGTGTTGCACAAATTTTCAGGGTGCCTCAAATACCTACTCAAAAATGTTCAACAGCTCTCCTACTACCAACACGTAGGCAAATGAAACATTCACATATAGTAGGTATTTACTGCAACAGACAGTTGCAGTTACAATGTATAATGAATTTTCATAACGGCCGGGCAATTGCTAATTAGAATTGCAAATTTTCCCATAAACGTGTAAATAGAAAAGGTTTAACTTAACTTTTAACTAACATAACCACCGTTTTGTGGGCTTATACTAACTCCGATGAAAGTTTCTAAGTAAATTATTAAAAAGATACCACTGTAATCAAAAAGTATATAGCATTTTGCATTAAATCTTTGAGAGTACAGTGTTGGTCCTTCGCTGTTTTAAACGACTTTTAGTTTGTATATGCATTATGGTCAATTTTATATTTTGGTTGTTATTGATAATAACCGCGTTGTTTGGTTAATTTGATAAATATTGGATATTAATCATATTTAACCGTTACTATAAATAATTACCAATTGAGCTTGGTCAGTATGGTTAATTAAGCATAGTAACGAATATGGCGTTTACTAGAAAATGTACTATAATTACGCTATGAAGGTAATACAAATATAAGAGATATAATAATTAGGGTGGAGTGAAAATGATCCCAAAAAAATTTTTTGTTGGAATTTTTCCTTTGGATATGTCTAAAAATTTGCCTTTTGGCACACTGCATAACAGGTTAAATTTTCTTTGCATTTGGAATTTACCTTTAGGGCTTTACCAGCACTTAAAGAGTATGCCGTTTATACGTGAAAAACCAAGATTTCACTATGTAGTGTAATTTTTTTTTTTTTTTTTTTTCAGTAAAAAAACATAATATTGAATGATTAAAGTATTTGAGCTCAATCCAAGTATCGTCATGTTTTAATACCTTAAACGGTAAAGATGACCCTAAAATATCACAAAGAACGTAAAGAAAAAGCACAATAATTAGATAGACGGTTCTCTGAAATATAGTCGTCTGAAAATATAGGAAAGACAGTTTTCGGAATATATAGTGATATAATAAAAATAATATATACTATGTAATTTAATACGATCTTTCTTTCACTCTAATTTATATTGGCCAAATTTACAATTGTCTAATTTATATTAAAATTAGGCACTATCTTTTCTGATTTCATTATCGCTTATTATTTCATTCATACTCATATATATCTGTCCCTTGTTTCTAATCCTACAACTGCTAATGATAATTCAGTAACTATTTTCACGCACCTTTCAACTATTTGAAACAGTGACACGGAAACTTGGGGAATTGAAAAGATGGAACGTCCGATTTTTTTATGAGAACTTTCAGCTCCTCTGTTAATACACTATTAAGAATGGGGGGTGGTGTGATTTCACATTCTTGCCAGTCGATAATGACAATGTAGTCTGTAGCACTGAAGTTCAATATGGGAAAATAAAACTGCTTCGTTGTTAAACATTCCATTTCCCTTGCTCCCCCATATATTCTTCGGAATCCAAATTCTAGAACATGGTTTCTTTCATCAGTTAACATTCCTAGTAAAATATTTTCTAGCTGACAGAAGTATGCGTTTCTTTGAATAACGGAATCGAAAATCTTCTTTAAATCTTCCCTCAAATAACGAGACAACTTAATTGTTTTAAAAACATTTTGAGGTCCACTTTTGTAGGAAGAATCTTTCTTAATGTGAAATCACATAAGCGTTTATACTTTCATTACAAATTCAGCTATAAGCTTTAGATTTTGGGAAGGATTCTGACTTCCAGTGTAGAGTATTAGTAGTCGATTGGTAGTTGTCAACTACCTAGAGTGAGACATTTTTCCTGGATTATGATTTACCAGATTTAAGGAGCATTGGCCAGATAAAATTGCTTGACAAATGTCGTAAAAAAGATTTAGTCTGTACTGAGAGACAAGAGCAATTTTTTTTTGTTCCAGAACTGTCTGTTGTTCAGATTGATCCTAAAATTTCTCAATAGTAACAGAAAAGGCTTGTGGGACGGTAGTTTGTCCATCAAGTTCAGAAAATTAATGAAGCAGTGGCAATTCGTTTGCGCGAAGCTGGCACGTTAACTACTGCAAGGGATGACTAATCTTTGTTTTCAAATAATGTAATAGCACCATTTATTCTTTCAGTTTTTACAGCTGTTCCTTCACAACCTATAGCCATAAGTTTTTGAAGGTTTAAGTTCTTTTCAGTGCAGTATTTAAAAGTGTTTTCTGCAATATGCTTTCTTGATCCCGAAAATGATGTATTATGTCCCAGATACTGTGAATTTGGCTCTTTATTTAGATATACATGTTCTTCACTTATAGTTCGATAGTAATCTATCTCCAATTTTCTCTTGATACTGTGTTTTATATTTTCTTCCATCAAAATACATACTTTCTATCCCTGCTTCTAAAGCTTCCAAGTCATATTTTTAGCGCATTCTCTAGTTTTCTTTCGTTCTCAGCATACAATGCTTCTGTAAATTATATATGATTAATCGTTTTACGTTCCAATGCCAACATCTTATAGAACTGCAGAATCTATTGCTGTCACGCATCTATCAGAAACTCCATAATGATTTGAGACTCTTGAGACCGTAAGCAGATGTGTTCTCATTTGTATTTCTGACTCTTTTTTAGCAGAAATGCTTGTGATATGGATAATAATTCTTCACACCCTGATGAAGTGCTAATACATCTTTCTTCATCACCACTGTCGCAATACATAACATCTGTACTGTCCTGATTAGCTGCAGACATTAATCTTGCCTTTTCAGCCCTCATTAAGTCTGTTTTTTCCTCCCTACTCTTTGTCTCAATATACGTGTTTCGGCTTTATCCAGCGTACTAATAACTTTCTTGTTCACCTTTGGTCAAGAAGAAATTCTTGTTCTTTTAAAGACACCTTCTTTAATTTTTCACAGGTACACTTAGGAATTGTCTTGCAATTGCACGCTAACATGTTTATAAGTTTACATACAGCTTCAGCTTTGTGAAACTGAACCTTCCTCATGTAATTATCTTTTTTCTATGGGTGATCAAATAAGCTTCTAGTATTCAGAAAAAATGTTGTCTATCATTTAATCAATGCGCTTCTGGGAAACTGAAATAATTGATGTTTTCTTCCACATTTCTGGTATTTTAATTACCTCTTGCTTTGGTGGATCTTTACCATTCCTGCTGTGTTTTAATTAATTTCTTGTGTATAAGTAATATTTCATAGCGTCTGCTATTGTTGGAAAAACAACTTCATTTAGTTTTGAAGGAAAATCAAATAGGGACATTTTACTGTGTTTCTAGTAATGGTAAATCCCGGTTTGCCTCCACTCTCACTCATTTTGACTCTGAAAATGAGAACAAACAATATGTAAAACTCAATAAAGTGTTTCAAATATTAAAAAAAAACCTTAAATGTTAAAAATGATAAAGGAAAATACACTAAACTTTTTAAATATAAAAATATGAAATGAGATTAACAAAAACCCCTATAAATGTATAATTTATGGTAAGAACCTATTGCGTGAAACAATGAGGCCCTGAATGAAAATATAAAGGCCCTGGTAGATCCCTGAAGGAGTTTTTCAAAATTCATGAAATTTTGAACTTATATTAGAGGTACTAAAAGGCAACTTTTAGCTGCTATCCGAAATCAAAATTCCAACTATCGTTTTTTCACTCCACCCTAATAATAATCAATCAAAAGGATTATTGGAGAATTATTTATATAATTACTGAAATAATTAGGTGAAATTTTAAACATTGAAATATGAAATAATAAGTAATACAGTTTTAAAATGAAATGTTTTAGCAAAGAATATTGAGAAAAATGTAGCATAAGTAGAAAGTTTTATTAGCCGACCATATGAGCTGAGGAAAATACATCATGTCAGCACGAAAGATGGACTGAGAGTTCAAAATACCATATTATTAGTTTTATAAACCTAACAAATTGCAAACAAATTACATTAGAAATAAAATATTATTACATTTTTAACAAATTGTGTTTTTTTTTCTTTTTTTTCAGGGGGATTTATTATGGCACTTAGAGTTGCAAAGGATTTTTGATTTTTTATTATTTATTTTGGCAGGAAGAACTTTTGTGGCATTTGCAGTTACAAAGGATCTTGATTTTTTACATTTCCAACAACTTTCCCGGCGAGTTCCAATTGCCTTTACAATTGCAATATTGAAATATTTCGTTAAATAATCTTGATAACCATTATAAACTTAAAGCCACCATCCGCTCGTGATTGCATGTCAATAAAGTCAACTCGACACCTCAAATTTATCTGACTTCTTTTAATTGGTTTAACAACGATATCTTTTCTTGTTTTGCTTAGTTTCTTTTAATAAAGTTCACAAAGATTCAAATATAACATTACTATTTCGAATGTAATGTTATAATACTTTACCTTAACCTCTCTCATCAGTCGGTTTCTCGCTCCAACTCCAATATGAATCTTATTAATTATTTGAAATTTCTCCTCCGTACAAGCATGAAAAATAATTGGGTATTTTCCATTTTTAACTGGAAATTTCCAGTTTTCCAACACTAGCATTTTTTTTTTCAATATCATATCTTGATAGTCGTTGATAATCTACAGATGTTCTGACAGAAATCTTCTCTTTGCTTTCCTTAATTTTTTCAAAAAATTAATTTTATTCTTATTTTGTCTAAAATATATTATTTTTTTCCTTTTTTCGATTTCAGTATGTTCAATTAGTTGTGAAAATGTGAATTTATGACTTCTAAATTATCATCCATTGTGGTTATAAATACAGTAAAATTTGTGAAATTTTCGAAACTATTAAGGTCACGCTAGGATCTCACAATAAAAATAACATCAAACCGACCCTATTTGGCACGCAAAACAATCGAAATTGTCGAAAAATAAATATTCGTGAAAGTCCTGAAAAATGCGTCCGCCCTCATCTAAAATAAATAATCAACTGATATTGTCAGTACCATGCCAGTATAATATCAAACAATGTTGACAGTAGGCTACATTTTTTTTAATTCAGATTTCTTGATTGGCACCACTTTTCTGAAATAGTAAAATTCCCCTTATTTTCGTCGTAATTAATATGTCATTGAATAAGGTTAAATAAGGCGAATTTTAGTATTTCAAAAAAGTGGTGCCAATCAAGAAATCTGAATTTTAAAAAAAGTTGCCCACTGGCAACGCTGTTTAGATATCGGATAGTTTAACAGGGTACCAACGATATCTTTAAGCAGTTGCTAACAGGTAAAAAAAAAAAAAAAAAAAAAAATTGCCCACTCACACAAGCTATTATATGATTGCACAATAGTAAGGCGCTGATATGGAAAAAATATACGCATGCGTAATGAAAATCTCAATGTAAACGAATGAAATTTATTATAGGGTCATTCCGCACAAATAGAGCAAAAATTCTAAAAAAGTCATGGCTGCATAGTAACCGATTTTAATAAAATTTGATACACAGATTCAATTCATATTCAAATAGAGCATTGCAAAATATTTCGAAAAAAAAAATTGAAAGTTCTGGACATTTAAAAAACTTGTGACGTAGAATGGCATGTGTACAATCGTTCAAAGTTGCAAGTTTGAAGTTCCGTATATTGAAAACTATTTAACATAAATTATATCTTTTTATAATATTGTAATCTCTGGAAAATTATCTTCATATTTATTTAGTAATAATAATTTGGTAACGTCATGATTAATCTTAAATTTGTTGTAAATATTGAAAATTTGTCAATTTTGAGAAAATTAAAAATGTTATAAAAATTAATGGAATTCAAAAAAATCTGTGAAATTGATGCCTGATGTAGTGTTACATATTAAGATCGAATTGCTAAAGTTTTTAAGCTGCCATGTATTTCCTTCACCTTTAAAAAAAAATTAGAATCTTTAAAAAAAATGACAAAATCGTAATTTTTCCTGTTATTGATAGGCAAAAAAAAAATAGTGAAGGAAAGGTCAGACATTACAGTTATTGCACAGATATAAAGATCAATAAGTCCATGATATGCTAAAAAAAAATTCAAGATTGCCTTTTGATTCCTAACGTCACAAAATTGGGTTGTAAAAGTAATATTTGTTGCATTCCTCTTTGAATCCGCGCGCGTTTTTTACACTATTGCACGATTTCAAAGGAAAAAAATGTAGTGCTGCCATCTATGGATTTAGGGGATAAATATATAATTTTTTGTGCAACGTAATATATATATATATATATATATATATATATATATATATAACTGTATTTTAAAATAAATATATTAATAGCGAAAAATAAACTGAAAGCAAGAATAAAAGTTTCTATATTTAAAATATACACTTTTATCTATAATATCAAATAATTTAAAAGTTTAATAAAGCTTTCCTTCACTTAAAAAGAAGTGATAGAAATATTGCATTTTACCCTCAACATTGTTTAGTATTTTTTTTTTTTGCTCATTAAGGAATAAAAAGGCAAGAATGAAACTTTCGATATTTAAAATATATACTTTTAGCTATAAGGTCAAGCAATTTTAAACTTGTCAGTGCCGTCCTTCATGTATAAAGGAGAAATAGAAATATTGCATTTTTACCTCAAAAATAATTTTTTTCTCATTACGGAAAAAATACAATTACTAACATACGCCAATCTGTTAATTATTATTAATTCCTAATTATAATTAATTTTTAATATAGTCCTTCCATTCCTAAGACTAATAATCAGAATTGAAATTTTAAGTATGTAGACAACACCTCGATTTTGCATTCACTTTTAATGTATATTTTAACACTTATAAAACAATCCTGAAATCTATTATTTTACATTTATTCATAAATAGATATGATCTACATATAAACTGATTTTCATTAAAATCTGTGACATGTCTGTCACAGCTGATTTGCTCATTTTGCAAGGAATGACCCTATATTGACTGAACTTGAATGGTAATTATTAATAATAACCGGTTAATTTAATAAATTCTCATAAATTTTTAATATTAACCGGTTTATTTAGATAGTATTTGGTAATTATTAATAATAACCGGTTAGTATTAATAAGTAACAATTAATCAAATTGACCGTAACATATATAATCTATTTTATAGAGTAATGTGGAATTGTAAATGTTTTATAACATCCAAATATGTTTTGAAGTAAATATATATATATATATATTAAAAAATTGAAATGTAATTTTGAATAAATGCAGCGTTTTGTAAAACGAATTTTGAGTTGTTTTACCTGTAACGCATGAAGACGTCACAGCGACGTCGCTGAGAAGTCACACTGTGAATTTGTGACCGTCGATGTGACGTCACGTAACGTCCATGTGAAGTCATGGTGACTACAATGGGAAGTCGTTATGGCCGTTTTAGAGCTCGTTTGTGACGTCCCATTGTGACCACTTTGTGAAGTCATGATGTGACAACTTTGTGAAAAATGTGTTTATTTGTGACTATTTTGGCTATAACTCTATGACGAGCTTGTGACGAAAGCGACATTGCTTTGAAGTTGCATTGTGACCAATTTGTGAAATATGTGCCATTTGTGACGAAATTGTCATTAGCACTGTGATGATTCTGTTACGATTTAACTTCTTTTGAAGATTTTCTAACAATTTAAAAGAAACAGGATCGTTTGAAATTATTATTACGGCACGCGATCTTTCTGTTAGAATTGGATTGGAATCCTAAAATCGTATACTCACAATTTATGAATAAATACTGTATAACATGTATAAATAGTCATATACAATATACAGACTTTCTTCTAAATTAAAGTTAAAAATTCAATTTCCCTCACTTGCCTTACAACTGTAACAGATTGTATTGTTTTCAATATTTGATGAATGTTGCCTTTGAAAAATATTTATACATCCCCCCCCCACACACACGCACTCATGCTAAAAACTCCACAGCTTTAATTGTATTTATAATATACACACAATGACTATTTTCTGTTGCCGTGGTGGGCCAGGCGAAAAGTTAAAAAAAAAAAAAAAAACTTTTTTATTTCTCTCATTTTGCAGAAGGTTATTGCAAACTTTTTACCATTAAATATTTTTGCACTCTCTTTAAAAGCTTTTACTCACGTTAACATCCAAAGGTATCAGCACATATGTAAAACTGTATGGCTTGCCAATATTTCTGACCAATAACGCTGATGTTCAAGCAAAATTATCTTTTATTGTAATTTTTCCAATTGAGTGAAAAAAGTGTCCATGTCAGGATTCAAACTAGGGACAAAGGCGTAATCTGCCAATGTTCTATCAACTGTCAACTGACATAGTCTGGATAAATCTGACGCACACAATTCACCAAGTGAATATGAATATGTACTTATTATTATTACACAATCTTATATAATAATACTTTAATTATTTTACATACTACCCGTATGAATAACACATACTACTCATATAAGTATATAATAATTGTTCTCTGGGTGAAATTTGTTCGGGATGGCTCAGTTAGCAGAGCATTGGCAGCATACGTCAAAGGTCTCTGGTTGGAATCCATTAATTTACCTATTAGAATCATCCTGTTAAAGTTAATATAGAATTATCTTTTGATAAAACTACGTGTATTATTTGCGAAATATTTCCAACATACAGATTTCAGTTGAAAATATTGAGTATAAATGAAGGCGATACAACTACTTCTTCCATTATGCTTTGGTACGTCCTTATTGTAGTGGTCTGTGCATGTACGATTACGCCAAGGTTTCAGTTGCGATTTTGCCAAAGTCATAGTTTAACTTATATACGTTTATATATATATATATATATATATATATATATCATGTGTCGGTCTTATATATGTTTTATATGTCATATAGGGTAGATGAGTAACCCTTAAGGAATTTCTTTAAAAACTATTTTTTAATTAATACCTATAATTTTTATATTCCAGTTTTTTAGTATTATATTAATATATCAATTATATTTAACTATTCCCATAGTCTCATTTCCCAATATTAATCAAAATTGTATTGTAAATAACAGAAATATATCAAAATACTTACAATTCCAGTCATGGACACTCCACATAATATAGTATATATAATTGTTTTTATGACTGTATGACCAGAATTTATCGAAAGCATAGTAACTAATGAAACAAAATAGTTATTTTTAAATAAATTTAACAGTTAAGTTATCAATAATTAATAAAATATATGTGATAAATATTCACTGTTTAAATCAATTATTGTGATTATCACAAAATCAATATTTTAATTATTTTAGATAGATGGTTTAAAATAATAAATGACAGGGAATTACAGTTGTCAAATTTTAGAGACAGTGGTGGATTTAGGAAGGTAATTCAAAAAAATTTGAAAAAAAAAAGATTTGGAATATTAGTGCATAAAAATGTATATTTACCACTATTTTTAACAGTGAAACACCCCGAAACTACTTTATATATTACTTGCAGTAATTAGTATTACGTATATGAAAGAAATAATACCGCAGGTTGAATGTTTTAAATATTAAATAAAATAATTTCAAAATAAAAGTTCAGAATTGATGTTTGAGGCCACTGATCCGCAGATTTACTAGTTTCATTTACTACTATAAGTATAAATTTAATTACTAATATGGGATTTTTATTTATTTTTTAATTTTTTTTTGGTCAGAGATGAATGAAAAAAGTTTAAGACAGGAAATAATAAGTATATTTTTAACAACTTCTGTAACTTTTTTTTAAATGGGTAGAAATTGAGCACTTCTTTCCCCTATGTCCCTTAACCAATATTCTCTTATTCCTAATTTGTTTTATTGATTACCAGATATGTAAGGCAAATTTATGTAAAATTTGTGTTATTACATTCTGGCAAGTGCAATATAAATTATTAAATTTGATTACTTAGGTTTTCAGTTTTGTCAGAAGATTTTTATCTACTATGAACATTATTTAAATTGCATTTTTAGCAATGTCCACATGGGATGTCCATTGCTGTACATTGAGTAATTAAGCGTTTCAAAGTTTTCTATTACTACCAAAACAAAAGCATATAAGTTTTGTAAGAAAATAAAGAATGTATAAAAATATTAAGTGAATTAAGCTTTTAACAGGTTCATTAAGATTTTCACTGAAAAACAGTAGAACTTCGAAACATTATTTTTTGCTTCCTGATTGCTTTGATTAAGAGTGTCAACAATAACCCAGTTTATAAAACATGCAAGAGAGAGTTATGAAAAAAATAATAAAAGCTAAATTTTTATTGGTTATTTTTCTAGAAACCAAAAGCATTCAAGGGTGTCCATTACTGGAAGGGCATCCATTACTTTCACACCTACCCTATATAATATTCATGTGTTTTATTAAGTGAAATGCTTTATTTAAGCCTTATACACATGTCACACATATATGTCATATGACTAAAATTTCCTCATATACATCATAAAATGTCATGCACGTAAATTTTAAATTGATTTCAATCAAAGAACTATTTTAAGCACTATTTAATGTTGAAATTACTAGGATGTTAGAATAAAACATTTTAAGCATATAAAAAAAACAAAAATTAAGTATAAAAAATTATTGGCTAAAAGGTATCTTTTTTTATATTTGCAATTAACATAAAATTACCATACTTCTCATAATACTGTAAATTTTCTAACACAAACTTGTAAAGGATACGAATGTACCTTTTAAAAATATATTTTTGGGCATCACCAGCCTTTTTAATTTTATAAAATTTAAGAAGTTGCTTTTAGCAATAACGATGTGAAACTGATCAAAAGATAAATAAAATTTTGATGTGGAAGATTCCGTATAGCTGAGCAGATATCCATTTTTTATTATATGAAAACATGCAATGCAAATTATTTCAGAAAATTACTTAACGCAAAATAAAAAAATTTAACTTTGCAAACACTTTTATTCTATAAAAGGTTTTTTATTCTGTAATTTAATTAGCTTTAAATGTTTATTAATTATGTGAATTATTGATTATATATATTTTTTAATTTAGGAAAATGTGATTTTAACCAAATAGTTTTAAAAAGGAAAATAAATGCGATTAAACTGCAATTTAAATCAATGGTTTTAATCATCTGATTAAAATCGTTGATATACTATTTGTCTTTCAACTATTCAAAATAAACATTAAATTTATTAAATTTTATTGAATAGATAAAAGTTAAATTAAGGACGTCTATTACTTTTATAACATGTCTTTTATGTGAAATTAACTGAAATCATAATAAAAGAAAGCAGGAAAATTATTTTTTTTCTTACCTATTTCTTGTTGACATCGTCCTCTATAATTCCATTATGGTAATCCAAAGCGAAAGTTCTTAAAGTCGAAGAATTATGTCCGGATACAGTATAATGACATTGACCAGCTGAGATTAGCCTTTCACTGCACATTGTACTTTTTTCGGACTGATATTTTATGTAAAATATTTCTTGACCGCGTTCCTGTATAACTTTTGTAAAATTTAAAAAACACGTGCCAATTACACACATTCATAAAAGAGCTACTGTTTCCAGCTTCTGCCACTGTTCAAAAGAATAAATACACTGTTTCCTCTTGTTATCGTCTGTAGAAATTAAAATTTGCGGGCAGATGGTTTTATTTGTTATTGTAGATTTGTAAGTTAAATGCGTAATACATTTATGAGAGTGTGGCTAATTAAAATGCTCTGTTTGATTTTTTAATTTTTTTTGTGTGTGCATTTCATATTAGCTTTCAATCAATTTGAAATTAATTCAAGTAAAAATGGATTGTCTCTTTTTTGTAAATTATAAAAATTGTATTAGTCATAATTAGAGTATATAAAATAAAATATTATTGAAATTTCTAGTGTATATAAAACCAATTTAATGGACAATAAAGAAGGGCCTTTTGAAAAAACAGTTAAAGTTTGCATCATATGTAATAAATACCAAATATGTTCCTTAAAAAAAAGATTATTGGGTAAAGAAAGTTTCTTTTCTTTATGATCTTTTATTTTTTTCTGTATTAATTTCCTGTAGAATAAATCAGCATGCACAATAACTATTTTTTAAAGAAATTTCTGGGGAAAAAATTAAAATATGAATAAATATGTCATGCGTTTTGCATATATTTTGTATATTTTATTATATATTTAGAAAATGTTAAATTTGTTAAAAAAAAGTCAGAAACAAATAGCAACATTTATTTTTAAATAGTGACTTAAACTAGTTAAACATTAACAGAAAAAGAAAATATTATAGAAAGTATAAAAGTGGATTTATTTATTATAATAAAGTATACTACAAAATCAATCCGATCCGAGCTCCAAAATGCATTAAGACGGCCTGTTTAAAATATTTCTCTTATTTTCAAATCTTTCTGAAATTCATATTTTTGTCACACTGTGAGTTTACAATATGGAGGGTCTTTCGGCACATGTGTGACGTGACGTATTTTACATGCAGTGACATGACAGTGACGTCACAAAATTTTTTAAATTGCCAGTTTTACAGTAAATAACATATTTGAAGAGCTTTTGTAATTTTTTAAAGTCTTCTAAGAAGTTCACATCTCAGTCACAATGTGACATCACTGAGTGGTGTCGTTTTGGTCACAGATGGACGTGACCACAGTGATTTACAGTGATGTCACAATGGCGTCACTGTGACCATGCATGCTATGAGGGTAATTATTTTATTTAATGCTATGTACTTGGACATTAATTAACAATCTTATTCATGTTTCTCTATTGTCAAAATACTTTTCACAGTATTGTACAAAATCGTATGATTTTAAATGAGTAAATTTTACTCAACCATGTTTATGCGATTAAGTACAAAATGAATCGTTTTGCCACAGAATAAAAGTAAATATTAGTCAAAAAGGTAATAAGACTAATAAGAATTTAACCCCCCCCCCCCCCTAGCATAATCTACAAGTAAAACAGAATTGGAGAATATTTCCCTTATAGTAAAGTCACGATTTCTTGTTATGTTTAAAGAAGAAAATGACAATATAGTGGGTCATTAAAATTTGAGAATTAATGCAATTACTATATAGGTGTCTCGTAATTAATTCAGCAACGTTATCCCTTAATAACTTTTAAACAAATTCCTCTATATTTACAATACTTTAATCGCAACAAAACTCAAAATAGTAAAATCTTATATCTGTCCACGGCTTCCTGGATACAATGACTTAAGCACTGGCACAAGAATTCCGGCGGTCGTAATCGCATATTTTCAGCGTCTGTACGGTCCCTTCAAATTGTATGCAAGTATATTTTCTAACAGTAGTCACCAAGTTATCTCTCTCGGATTACATAACACAAAAATACTTTCTATAAATACTGATATTAAAATTTAAGGACAGTACAAATGCTAATAAACCACGTGTACCATTGCCGTCGTTTTTGTCTCAACAAGTAGGGAAGATTTCCTGCCGCAGTGAAATTTAAAAATTAAAGTATTGTTTTAATTAGTTAATTAGTTTTAAAACACAATTGTGAAATTGATTTAGAATGCATTTTTCTATATCAAAAATTCAATAAAATATGTCACAGTTCACTCAGTATGATACATACACTGCAAAAACAATTGTTGATTTTAAAGCATAATACTGGTAGCTGTGGTGCCATTTTTTAACTGTAAAATTAACAATAATAAACCGGGAAATCAGCAGTAATGTGCTGTCTTATAAATGAATTAATCCTTATGTTACTACTTAACGGTGTATTACTGGTTATTTTACGTTTTGTTGTTGCTAATTTTACGGTTTAATATTGTTCATATTAACTGTTATAACCTTGCACCCCAGCTACTAGTATAATACCGTAAAATCAACGTTTTTCTACGATGCATTGCAGTTGTGATAGTATGATAAAACAGTTATAATTTAATATTCAAACAAACTTTTGAAACACCTTCATCATATTTTATTCGTAGTCATCAGCCGCTTCCTAGTACAGTACACAGTCTTTCGGAATGATATTGGAAAATGCTCTTTCAATAAAATATCTAGTAACGAACTTATTCATATACTTTTGTAGAAGGTACAATCAGGTAACATTTCAGGAAAGTAAAAGTTATGCGAGGATAAGAGTAATAATATTTTTAAAAATTACCGTAATTTCAGGTGTATAGCCCGCAGATCAAACAATTCAGTTTGGACCCAGAAATTTTATTGAGTATTTGAAGACCAATATTTACCGTGATCTAAAAAGTTACATTTTATTTTTAAAAATTTCTGGGTCGAAACACGATTGTTTGATCCACGGGCTATACACCGGAAATTACGGGATATAAAAGACTATTTACTGTAAAGCTTTATATCGCGGTTTCATTAGTATAATAAAACAGATATATGTTAATAGATTTATAATATTCCGACAAACTCTTGAAAGACATCCATCCTAATTTTTACGGAGACATCAGTTACTTCCTAACATAATGAAAAGGGTTTCGAAATTACATTTGAAAATGCTCTTTCAATAAAATATCTATTCTCAAACTTATTCATATCCTGTTAAAGAAGGTACAATCACACGTAATATTTCTGGAAGGAAAAAGTTATTTGAGGGATAAGAATAATAATATTTTTAGAAATTATATAAAATACTATTTACAGTAAAGTCTTCTATCGCATTTTCCTTGTATTATAAAACATATATATGTTAAAAGCTTTATAATATTCCAACAAATTCTTGAAAGACATCCATCATATTTTTTTACTGAGACATCAGTCGCTTCCTAGCATAATAGACAGGCTTTCAAAATGATATTTAAAATTGCTTTTTAAATAAAATATCTATTCTCAGACTTATTCATTTCCTGTTAAAGAAGGTACAATCACATGTAATATTTCTGGAAGGAGAAAGTTATTCGAGGAATAAAAGTAATAAATTTTTTCGAAATTATATTTAATAATTCACAAACCTGGCGAGGTCTGCATTTTTTAAATTTTCATAGTTGATTTTCACGTGTCTTTAAGTTCTGAATACGAAAATTAGCTTTATTTTTAATCCTCACGTCTAGAGTTTTCGCAAATCAGACATTTCGAATGTAAAAAAAAAAATAATGAAATTCTCATACTAAAAAATTGAGGAGATTTTTTTTTTTTTTTTTTAACTTTTGATAGTTGATTTTGTGCATTTTTTAGAACTGAAATCTAAAATGATTTTTATTTTTAACCGTCATGTCATTACTTTTTGCAAATCATGAATTTCCATGTTAAAAAATAGCAAAAATCTGATACTATAAAAAACAGGAAGTGGTTGCTCTTTTTAACTTTTGAGAATTGATTTTTATATACGATTTAGCACTTATTCGGAAAAAATGACCTTTATTTTTAACCATCACGTCAGAATGTTTCGTAAATTGTAAATTTCAAAGTTGAAAAATACTGAAAATCTTGTACTATAAAATAGATGTAAAACTTTTTTATTCAATTTAATTTAATTTTATTTAATAATTTATGCTATCTGCCGTCTTATAGCGGGGATTGTTATAGCTAAACGACCTCACTGCTCCGATGATGTGGGGCGGGGGGATGGAATTCAATTTTAACTTTGAAATTTCCGATTTGCGAAAGAATTGACGTGATGGTTACAAATGAAGGTCATTTTCTGTTTCAGTGGTACCAAATACATAAAAATTAATTATCAAATTTAAAAACACAATAATTGCATCTATTTTATAGAATCAGATTTTCGCTATTTTTTTTTACTTTTAAACTTTTAAATTTACGATTTGTAAAACATCCGTACGTGGTGGTGAAAAATGAAGGACATTTTTGGATTCAGCGCTACAAAATACATAATAATCATTTATCAAAATCTAAAAAAACATGACACAACCCAAATTTTGCAGACTGGTAGTATTTACTTAAAAGCGATAAATTAGAGTTTTTATGTGAAAGATTTAGGTGAAAGCAGAAAACAATATCGAGCTAAAATTTTCTGTTTTTATTCTACCGCTGGGAAATCTGAAAATTCATTAAATTTTAAAAATATGTCAAGTTTATTTCATCTGTATTTTGAATGGATTTTCTTTATATGAACAAAAATTCCAACAAATATGACGTGGCTCACCAAGTATTATTCAGATCACCATCTTGTAAGAATGATAAAACCTGTCATATCTCAATCCAACAATAGTTGAGATCTGCGTTAATAGATGGCAGCACTACACAAACTGCTTGTAAGGTATCGCATGTTACCAGAGTATTCCACGCAGTTGTAAGATGTGTTTTGTTCTGAGAGCTGCGTTTAGCAGCTGCTGTAAATAATGTAAATAATAAACTATAAGTAATATTATAGTTATGCATTCTTCCTTAGTTAAGGGTAATTAGTTATAATAAGAGTGTGGCGATATAAAAGTGGCGACGAATGGGATTTAACCCAAATTGAAATGTTGTGATTTTTTTTTTTTTTTTTTTCGAAAGGGAAAAAGAAAAAGTGGCACGAAAAATGGCTGATAAAGAAATAATTTCTCTGGGACGCTTAGAAGAATATAATGCGAATGTTCCTTGGACTATTTACGTCGAGAAAATTGATTTTTATTTATCAGCGAATAGCATCAAAAATGATAATATGAAGAAGAATATTTTACTAAGTTCTGTTGGAACAACAACTTTTGATATTTTACGAGATATTATTGTTCCGAATACGCTGAAAGAAATCAGTTACGAGGATCTTTTAAAGAAAGCTAAGGATAATTTTTCACCACGCCCTAGTGAAATTGTGGAACGATTTAAGTTCCAGAAACGACCAAGGAAGCCAGGAGAGAATATAGCCGATTTCGTACAAGATTTACGTCGGTTATCCGAATATTGCAACTTCGGAAATACGCTTAATGATCGCCTGCGTGATCAGCTGGTATTTGGGATTCAGGATGAAAAGATACAACAAAAATTACTGGATTCTAAAGATTTAACGTTCCAAACAGCAGTAGAAATAGCTGAGTCATTTGAGATAGCTGAGGGTGGAGTGAAATCCCTACACATTGGAGATAGTACGACTGTCAATCAAGTGCGTGTTTCGAAATTGGAGAAGTTCGCTCATGCACCTAAGCCTGAAGAAGATAAATTCGCGCCTGAGAAACCGTGTTACAGATGTTCTAAAAATTATAATACAAAATTATGCCCTTTTAAATCTGCAGAATGTCATTTCTGCAATCGATTGGGTCATTTAAAAATTTGCTGTCGAAATAGAAAATTTGGAATGAAAAGTGAGAAACCTTTTAAGAACAGAAAAATTAAAACTGTTCAGGAAGAATATTTTTTAAATTTCATGGACGACAACTCCAATAACGTGTCATGGGTAAAATCTGTTAAATTAAATAGTGTAAAAAATACAATTTGAAATTGATAGTGGTGCGGCTCATACTATCGTAAATAAAAATGTTGCTAACAAATTGTTCTCAAGTAAGCTGCCTTTAATTAAATCTAACATTAAGCTACAAACTTATACTAAAGACTCTAACTGTTTTGGGGGGAATTAAAAGTAAATGCTGTTGTTAATGATTATTGTATTCCGGATTTAAGAATATTAGTCATTAAAGAGGAGGGTCCGAGTCTAATCGGAAAAAACTTGGTTAAAAGCATCAAAATTATTTTGACCTAAAATAAATATCATTAAAATCATTTCGAAAGATGATTTAATTAGAAAATTTCCTAATGTTTTTGCTGACCGTAACGGGACAATCAAGGGTCCTGCCGTGTCACTAAAATTGAAAAAAGATGCAAAACCAGTTTTTCTCAAGTCTCGACCTGTTCCTTTTGCTTTAAGAAAAGCTACTGATGTAGAATTAGAACGATTAACTAATGAGGGTATTTTGAAACCTGTTGATCATTCAGAATGGGCTAGTCCTATATTAATTGTTCCTAAGCCTAATGGTTCTGTTAGAATATGTGGTGATTATAGAGCAACAGTTAATGCTAATACTGAAAATGATAATTATCCTCTTCCTAGAATGGAAGAATTATTTTCTAAATTATCAGGTGGTAAATTTTTTTACTGTTTTTGATTTAAAAGATGCTTATTTACAACAACATGTAGATAACGGAAGTAGTAATATTTTGACTATAAATACACATAAAGGTTTATTCAATGTGTTACGATTAGCATTTGGGGTAAAATGTGCTCCTGGAATGTTCCAAAGAAAAATTGAACATATTAAAAAAAAAAAATTGAATATGTTGGTGTATTTATAGATGATGTGATCATTAGTGCTAGTAATAAATCAGAACATTCTGAAAGAGTTGAAAATGTTCTGAAATGCTTTTCTGAGCATGGTATAAGATTAAATAAGGAAAAATTAAAATTTATGGATTCGGAAGTTTCTTATTTAGGTCATAAAATATCTCAGGAAGGAATTAGACCTATTCCAGAAAAAGTTAATGCTATTTTGAATGCTCCAATTCCAAATAATGTGTCACAATTGCGTTCAATTTCAGGCTTAATTTCTTATTATAGAAACTTCCTACCTAATATTTCAGATGTTTTAGAACCTTTACATAGATTATTAGATAATAATGTAAACTGGACATGGTCAGAAAAGCATGAAAAATCGTTTCAAAAAGTGAAACAATTATTATGTACATCTCCTGTTTTAGAATTATATGATGTTAACAAAGATATAGTGTTAAACTGTGATGCTTCTGAATATGTGATAGGGTCAGTTTTAAGCCACATTGTTGAGGGTAAAGAGAAACCTATTTCCTATGCTTCGAGAACTTTAAATAAAACTGAAAGAAATTATGCAATGATTGACAAAGGAGCTTTATCTGTAATGTTTGGTGTCACTAAATTTCACCAATATTTAGCTGGAAAACATTTTAAAATTATAACAGATCATAAACCTTTAATTCGATTATTTGATCCAGTTAAAAAGGTAACTGATACATTATCACCTAGAATGGTGAGATGGTCGTTAAGGCTAGCTGGGTATGATTATACTATACAATTGAGTATCGCGAAGGTAAAAATAATAAAAATGCTGACGCATTAAGTAGATTACCTCTCCCAGAAACTGTAAATGTAGTAAGTAATCCTGCGGAAATAAATGGAAAAATAATAGAACAGTTTAATAATGATAATACTATAGAACCAAGCCAATCTCAGCCTTCGAATGATATTGTGGCAGGTACAGTTGTGAGTAATAAAAATGATGTTATGACAAATAAAACTGCGAAAGACAATTTGACTGAAACTTATGACGAGGACTGTAAGAAAAGTGCTCCAGTTCGAAGAAGTCATAGAGCAAGATTGTCTGTGGTTCGTTTGAACTATGAGTGGAGGGGTGTCATATGCCAATCCAACAATAGTTGAGATCTGCGTTAATAGATGGCAGCACTACACAATCCGTTTGTAAGATATCGCATATTACCAGAGTATTCCACACAGTTGTAAGATGTGTTTTGTTCTGAGAGATCCGTTTAGCCTGCTGTAAATAATGTAAATAATAAACTATAAGTAATCTTATAGTTATGCATTCATCCTTAGTTAAGAGTAATTAGTTATAATAAGAGTGTGGCGATGATATAAAAAAACGAATGTATGTTAAAGATTTTTAATATTCCGACATAACTTTCCTAAGACATTCATCATATTTTTTTCAAAGACGTCAGTCTCTTCCGAGCACAATAGACAGACTTTCGAACTGATATTGGAAAATATTTTTATAAAATAATTTATTCAGATTCTGATGACGAAAGTGAAATCCCATGAAATATTTCTGGAAGGAAAAAGTCATATGAGGAATAAGATTAATAATATTTTTAGAAATTATATAAAAGACTAAAGCTATATATTGGCGTTTTTAATGGAAAGTCAGTACATATTTCAGTTGATGTTTCGAAATTTTTGTATTTAAAAAAATATATATTTTAAGCGAGAGGATTTTTAAAAATTTTATCTTAGATTTTATATTCTAAACTGCATATCATAAGAAATAATATTATCTGTAAAAAGGAAAGTTAATAGCTTTCTTCATTTTAAGTTAAATTTAGTAATCCCAATTATTATTAATTTAAACATGATGACAATTCAATAAACCATATTTTTATTGATAAGATTTTTTTATGGTTAATAATATTGTATAATTTTCAAATGATAACATTTTCTGTATTAATATTTTTGAAAGAACAGTTTCAGGGGGAAAATTCCCATTTTTATCCTTCCTCTGTGCAATTTAAAAACTCATTAAAATTTTAAAAACGTTCAAAAATTTTTAATCATTATTTAGAATGATTTTCCTTTATAACAACAAAAACCTCCAATAAATATTATGTCGCTCTCCTTGTATTATTCAGATAACCATTCTGCAAGAATGATAAAACCGATATATGATAAAAAAAATAATATTGCGACATAACTTTCTCAAAGCATTCATCATATTTTTTACAAAGGCGTCAGTCTTTTCCGAGCACAATAGACATACTTTCGAACAGATAGTGGAAAATGTTATTTCAATAAAATAACTGAGCTCAAACTTATTCATATTCTGATGACGAAACTGAAATCTCAAAAAATATTTCTGGAAGGAAAAAGTCATACGTAGAATAAGAGTAATAATATTATTAGAAATTATATAAAAGACTACAGTAGAGCCCCGATTATCCGCGGTGCGGTTTATCCGCGAAGCGAATTCATTATTTTTTTTTATTCAAGCTAACAGCAAGTAAATTACAATAAGCCCTACAAATAAATATAAACAGAAAAATTCATGTATTTGAAAGTAATAGAAGAATATTTCTAGATTTGTTTGCCATTTTTAAAATATCAGATATAACGCCTTGATGTCTCTTCTTGATTTTATTAACAAAACGTAAACACAACAATTGAAATATTTAACAATTATAAGACTATTGTAATAAATTCCAGAGGAACATATGAGGAATAGCTTCATTTTTGAGATAGAAAAGGTGTTTCTAAAGCAAGAAGCAAAAACATGTGACTAATTTTTTTTAAAGGTCTAACTCGACACTTTTTTTACAGTACATAAGGCATTATTTCTTATTTACTGTTCTTTATTTTAGTAATTTAGGCGCAAAGGTTTCTAATGTACTGTGCATATATAGACGTTTTATTATGTTTTTTCTACGCTGAAACATAGTTTTTATGTTGAATTTTCTTTTTTTTTCGTGCTTGCATCCCATTTTCAGTCTTTTTCTGGTTATCCGCGGTGCCCTTGACACCCAATTTCGCGTAAAATTGGGGCGGTACTGTATTTACTCTAAAGCGATATATTGGCGTTTTTAAGGGAAAGTCAGCAGATGTTTCAAATATATATATTAAGCGGGAACATTTCTAAAACCTTACCTCAAATTTTCTATACAAAACTACATATCATAAGAAATAATATATTCTTTAAAAATGAAGGAAAATAGCTTAATGCAGTGCTTCTTCATTTTAAGTTAAATTTAGTAATCCCAATTATTATCAATTAAAAAAATATGACAATTCAATAACGCATATATTTCGTTTCAATATTAATAATATTGTATGATTTTTAAATGATAACATTTTCTGTATTAGTATTTTTGAAAGAACAGTTTCTCTCTAAAAATTCGCATTTTTATTCTTCTTTTGTGCAATTTAAAAATTCATTAAAATTTTAGAAACTTTCAAAAGTTTTAATCTTTATTTAGAATGATTTTCCTTTATAACAACAAAAACCTGCAATCAATATTACGTCGTTCTTCCTATATTATTCAGATAAGAGTTTTGCAAGAATCATAAAACCGATATATGATTAAAAACAAAAAATAATATTGCGACATGACTTTTATAAGACATTCATCATATTTTTTACGAAGACGCCAGTCTTTTCCGAGCACAATAGACATACTTTGGAACTGATATTGGAAAATGTTCTTTCAATAAAATAACTGAGCGCAAACGTATTCATATTCTGTCGAAGAAAGTGAAATCACATGTAATATTTCTTGAAGGAAAAGTCATACGACGTATAAGAATAATGATATTTTTAGAAATTTCATAAAAAACTATTTACTAAAAACGATAGATTCGCGTTTTTAAGGGAAAGTCAAAATATGTTTCAGAAAATTTAGGAAAATAAAATATTTTAAACGAGAAACTATTTTTAAAAGACGCACCTCCAAATTTTATATTGTAAACTGCATATCATAATAATATTTTCTGTAAAAATAAAAGTTAATCACTTAATGGGAATTTTTTATTCATTTTAAGTTAAATAAAATAATTTCAATTATCACCAATTTAAAAAAAGATCACATTTCAATGACACATATTTTCATTAATAAGATTTTTGTTTCATAATTAATAATACAGGTTGTTTCTAAATGAATATCGGGTTTTAATGCTTTGTAGTATCTATTATATAACACTTATATAAAATTATACTTAATACATAAAATAAAAGGGCAACTGAAACAGTTTGTTGGAACCTATGCATGCGAATGCGCACGCAATGTTACTTCCGTCATTCGTTAGAAAGCGATAGTAGCAAAAATGGCGACTAGCGGACAGAAAGAATTTTGTGTTCTGCAGTTTGCAAAGACCGAATCTGTAGTTACTGTCCAACGTGCTTTCCCTATTAAGTTCAGATGCGATCCACCAAGTGATAGTAACATCCGTAGATGGATATCATTAGTTTGAAAATAACGGCTGCCCTTGCAACAATGACCCCACAAACACTAAACAACGTTTGGGAAGAATTGAGCTATGGACTTTATGTGTACCGTGTGACGAAAGGTGCTTACATTGAACACTTGTAAGCTTGTAGGCAAAACTGTTTGAATTGATCTTTCATTTTATGTATTAATTAAATATAAATTTTTGAATTTTATGTAATAAATACTACCAAGCGTTAAAACCCCGATGTTCATTAAGAAACACATTTTATTGTATGTTTTATAAATGATATAATTTTCTGTATTAATATTTTTTATATAAAAATTCCTGTTTTTTATTTTCCTCTGTTCAATTTAGAAATTAATTAAAATTTTAAAAACTTTCAAAGATATTTCATCTTTATTTGGAATGAAGTTTCTTTACAACAATAAAAATTCCAACAAATATTATGTCGCTCTTCCTGTTTTATTCAGATTGCAATTTTTCAAGAATGATTAAACTTATGTATGTTAAAGGTTTTTAATATTCCAACATAACTTTCCTATGATATTCATCATATTTTCTACAAAGGCGTAAGTCTCTTCCGAGCAAAATAGCCAGAATTTCGTACTCGTATTGGAAAATGTTCTTTCAGTAATATAACTATTTGAAAACTTGTTCATATCCTGTTGAAAAAAGTACAATCGCATGTAATATTTATGGTAGTGAAAAAATCATGTGATAGATAAAAGTAATTTTATTTTTTGTAAAATACGTAAACGTCTATTCGTTTTAAAGCGATATATTGACGGGTTTAACGAAAAGTTAGCAGGTGTTTCAGAATGTTTTCAAAACAAAAATAATTTTGAAATAGGAAAACATAAATTATTTTTAAATGGGAAATCTATTTCTAAAACGTAATCCTCTGAAGTTAAAAATTGAAAACTGCACATTGTAAAAACATTTTTTTCTTCAAATAAGGGAGTGTTCTACCTTTTTTTTTTTTTACCTTATATTTGTCATAAATGAAGACTTATAAATGATGAATTTTTAATTAATATTATTTCTTATTTAATAGCGAAAATGTACAACAAAGTAATAGTTTACAGATACGAAAAGGAACAACAATTAAAAATATATTTGTTGAATATTAGAAAACTATATTAAATAGGAAATAATTAATTACGGGAACTATTTGGAGAATTTTCATTTTATGATAATAAAATTTTCGGTTTTATATTGTACTAAAATAAATTAAAAGCAGTTAGGTTAGTTGATCTGGTCTGTGACGGTGATAGTCTTGGACATGAGGGTTCACTAAACCAACAGCGGAATATTAAACGTAATGTGATAAAAAATATCACAAAATATAAACTTTATGATTGAATAGAATTATACTTTTATTTGTCGACTAAACAGACGCTCTATTTAAATATTATCTATTCCACTTTACTCGTTATCTAAGTAGTTCAGTTACAGTCATTGTGTTGTCCTTCATTTAATTTAAAAGGCAGTTCAATAATATTTCCCACCCTGAAATTCAAAATATGCCCAAAGTAATGAAAACCATTTGAAGAAAGTATGAGCTATACACTAACTTTTTATTCTAATGAGAAAAAAATACGCCATGAAGGAAGTCTCAGTTTTGGAAAAAAAAAATAGTTAATGGAGTGTCAGACAAACATCCACACAATGTTTATTTGTGCTTTTTTTTTTGTTCTAAAAAACAGCAGACGTGAAATTTTATAAATTACAAATGCATTTGCTTTCATTCATAAAATAAATTAATGTGCGAATAAACTTATTAAAACCTGTAACAAGATAAAAATTAGGTGATTATAGCTGTGTTAACAATCCTGTTTAAATCCTGTATACTCTGTTCTCCCTGTATGTATAAATCACTCTGTTGATATGACAAAACAGTACATGATGAAAATAAAAAACTGATTAGTTTGTATAAAATATCTGTATTTGTCTTTGAAATCCACTATTTGAACATTAAAATAAGAGGTAAAGCTTTATTCTCTGTATAGTAAACAATATTGTAATATCAGCTTGGATACCAGTATGTGTTTTTCTTTATGCAAAGAGACTGTTTTACTGTTGTGGTTACCGACACTTATTATAATACACTTATATTAAGACAATTTACAGAGAATTCTACCACAAAGTACAATATTTCTAAATTGTTGTGTGATTGATTTTTGAAAGAGCCGTCATTCCTAGCCCGTAATCAAAGGATTAGTTTCATTCAGATATGGCAAACACAGATTCTCTATGTATGTACACACTCCAAATGAATCAAGAATAGCTTGAATAATACATAATATTTAAATGAATCGTTTACTTCAATTATATTATAATGTTTGAATAAAAGGTAAACTGTTTATGCGAGTATATGTTTTAAGAAGATCCTGCTGGCTAAATTATACCGAAACAGTTCTATAAATTCCTTAAAATACCGTTAAAGAAAATGAAAATTCTCTGTTACATGAAGTGCAGTGCTTCTTTCTTAACCCTTTATCTACTGACGGTACTTATAAGTACAATTAAAATAACTTGTTATAAAATGCCTTTCATACATCGATTAGTAGTAATACAGTTTAGAAAGAATTATAGATGCATTACTTTATTTTATCCCAAAAGCATTATGGGTTACACAAAACAAAAATATTTTTAAAAAGGATAGTTTCTTATGCGTTTGCACCTTTTCAGCTTTCTTGGCGTTGGGGGAGGGGTGGGGTGTATTTTCAATTCAGAAATATTTCTATATTTATATGGTCAGGGCTCGCAGCGTTCCTAAAATTTTCGCACTTTCCTACCACTATTTTAAAACGATAATCTTTATTGTATAATTATATTACAGATGGTTAAGGAATCTACTACGAAGAATTCTTATTTAAAATACTGGTAGCAAAGTGCGAAAATTTTAGGAACGCTGCGAGCCCTGTATGGTAAGTAAATTATATTTGTACATTTCCTAATTCTACACAATACTAAGAAAATTATTTAAAATAAAAGATTATAGTGGGGTTTTAAATATTACACAAAATCCCTATAAATTAAAATTTAATTAATCCTTCTAAATCCTTCAATCCTTCTAAAATTTATTAAATGATATGTAAATCTTCGAATGTAGTTTCAAAAATTCACGAAAAATGTTCATGAAATGTTCGAAAAATGTTCATAGAAGATAAAATGTTCATGAATTCATAAATCAGTACATAAAGGGTTAAGGTTCTTGTCCCATTCACCGAAGACACTCGCAATCTAATGCTAAACGTATTGGTAGATTATTTTCAAATATATCGTTTCAATTACTATATTTTTTTTTATGATTTGTTTTTGAACTGGATAGCGTAGCTCGATCACTAGATCTGCCTTTTTTTTATTTTTTCGATTTTGATTGCAGTTCTTCTTCAGATGACAATTTACTGATGAGATAACTTTTAAAAATAATCTGCAACTAAAATCGAAAAAAAAAAACAGGTGTAGAGATCGAGCTCAGCTATAAAATAAAAAAAAAACTATTTAAAAAGATCGAAATTCAAATGGGATATTAGAAAATAATCTTCCCGTAGGTTTAGCATTATCTCGCGAGTGTCTTCGTCTGATGGAACAGGAGCCTTGAGAAATTTTAAAACTAGTGAGGTTACGTAATAATATCTGTTATTTTGAATATATTGCAAAAATCCAGAGGTGCAGCCACTATAACAATCGATAATTTTGAATTTAGATGAAAAACATTACTTATTTCTTTCATTGCTACATTTTTCGCAGTTTATTTGAACTTAAGTGTTTATTTATCATACAAGTTCTTTTAAAATCACATTTTCTGTTAATTAGAATAAACACTAAGAGCAATAAATTTCAGACATGCTTTTTAATTCCTCATTAAATTCTTTACATTCCCTGAATTCCTCTGATTTAAAATAATTTTCAGTTCACCATACTTCACTTTATTGTTATAACAGTAATTTTAATTGTTAAATTGACTGATTAAAATAACTTTTTGTTAGTCTTACTTATAAAAAACAAAGTTTGTGATAATATCATTTTTATTTTTTTTTTAAATATATTTCAAAACATTTTATCTGCTATTTATCTATATATGGGGCATTCTCACAATCTTTTGACTTTTGAGAAAAGAAAAACTGGCGAAATTAAACTTGCTAAAATAACATTTTAATCTGATAGACGAATGCTATAATGATTCAAAATAAAGAAAAATGGTCAGCAGCGAAAAATAATTTATTTAACTGAGGTTTAAGTTAAACTTGCGAGTTTAATTTTCCTTACCATTTTACCACTATAACTTTTTATTTTCTTCTAATTTTTTACTTATAATGAATTTGCATAATACCCACAGGACATTCAAATAAGAAATAATGACAATGTAGTATTTTTAGTGCAAAATTTTGGTATAACATTGTCTTAAAGGGGTGTTAAAGAAGGGTTGGGTTGATTTTTGACGGCCAATTATCTACACGAGGGATATAGGCCCGGGGGGAGTGCCCTCCGTGGGGGTCTTTCTAAGGGAACCTAATCCGTATTAACGCATGGAAGATCCACGTCTCGAAGAAAACCACGAAAACTCCGAACGATTAGGCCGACGGGCGCGATTGGGATCGAACCCAGCACTTCCCGTCTACCAGCTTCGAGAGCAGAACCTCTCTGCCACTGGTGGGGCCGTGTTAAAGAAGGGACGGTATTGTAAAAAAAAGGGGGATGGTATAGGAAAAAAGGAACAAAATGGGGAAAAAAAGGAACAAAAGGGGGGAAAATGGGGAAATAATGAACAAAATGGAGAAAAAATGGACAAAATGGGGAAAAAAGGGACGGTAAGGATGGAAAAGCAAGGAAACTTACCACCTATTTTAGGCAAATCATGTTAAGACTAAGTGGTAGCGAAAATGTTCATTGATTTTTAGAAACAGTTATTTACATTGGATTAAATTAAAAAAAATAATTAATTTACCTCGGAAATTGCAGGATTAAACCTTGCGGACGGTAAGACTACCAATAAAGCCACGGTGCTTGATATTGATATTTAAATGCTTATTTATATTCTGCAGTAAATTTCCTGTCTAAGAATTTTAGATATTCTTTCGCTAGCATACTTCTGCATGAGCAAAAACTTCAAAAAAATTCCGTCGCTGCATCTGAAGTGATTTTTTATATCATTTTAGAAGAGGGATAGTAAAAAATCTAAAACCCAGGGACAGAGTTTAATAAATAATAACAACCCTAAAAATGTGTGCAGGTTAATTTTTAGCTACATATTTATATAAAACCAGTGTCCCAGTTTCAGAAAAAAATTACATCGAATTATTTTTATTGAAACAATTTTATCCAGACAGCTTCAAACTTAAAAATCAGCATCAGGGACACAGGACGGTATAAGAGTTTTCCATGTGTTTGAACCCCCAACATCGTCCAAAACTTATTTATCTCGTTAATATTGTTATTGGGATGTTCTCAAGGATATGAAATAAAAAAAAAAAAAGTATATTAAATAAAAAATGATTATTCAGGAACATGAAAGTTAAAAGATTGTGAGAATGCCCCATATATGTCTAAGTATTATAGTAAATATTAGTATCTACGAGGGCTGTTCAATAAAGAATGATCTTAATTTTTTATGGGCATACTGTATTGCACACAAATTTACTTTTATGTTCCACTGTTAGCTTGATGTGTAATGAATACGTGGTAATTTATTTGTTCATTTATTTACAGTACTACGTCAGTGGCACCCATAAAAGTTCAGATACTTTCAGTATCCCCTGTGGGAACGATGGCGGCAGGACGCAATGAGTAAGAATTGTCTTGCTTGATGGAAATTTTCCTTTCGCCAGAAGAAATCGTCATTCGAATAGTATGCTACAGTATACTTTTTGAGAATGTGTTCTTCCCCGTATCACAGTCGGATGATGGTTTGAGATGTTTAAGAAAGAGAAAGACAATCATCTTCAAAAGAAAATGGGCATGGAGCTCCTGTAACTGAGATTGCAGAAGTCAACAGAATACCGTCGCTATTATTGTCAAAGAAGATCGTTAGATATGAGAACTGTTAAACATACTGATGTTATAATGGCGCACCACCCACACGTTGGTGGCAGAAAAGTAAACATGAGACGCTGTTTGTGCACCTTGAATTCTGAGACTCATCATACCCGAACAACATTACGTTCGCGTGGATGGTGTTCGAAGTTGAAGGAGATGTTACATGAACGTAAGATGAATCCCCTAATGTATTATACGATTCGACTTATGATTTCTTTAAGCGAAAGCGAACTTTCCTCCAGGCAAGATCACACTTGCCCCCATCGTTCCCGTAGGTGAGAATAAAAGTATCTAAACTTTCATGGCTGTCACTGATGTACAACTGGAAATAAATGAACAAAACAATTACCACATATTTATTACACATTAAGCTAACAATGGAAAATAAAAGTAAATTTGTATGCAATAAAGTATGCTAACAAAAAATTATGATCATTATTTATTGAACAGCCCTCGTATGTTGAATGGATATTTTCAAGCATTCTTTATTTAAAAGTTTGACATATCATAACTTTGCATATAAAAGAGATCATGATTATTGATAGGGCAGATGAAAGATCATGTTTTATAAATCTCATATGAGAGAAACATCAGCAATATTCATAAAAAGTAACGTAATATTGGTTTTGTGTTTTAATTCATAACTGTTGACCAATCTAACTAAACATTGATAATCTTGAAAAAAGTATAATCACACATTTTAGTAACAGCAATGCTAATAATGAATTAAATTTGAATTTTCGTTATTATTTTAGGAATTGAAAAATGTTTTTCATATCATTTTAGTAGAAATCAATAATTTATAATATAATTAAGAAAGTTGTATTGAATATTTACAATACACATGAAGAATTTACATTTATTTTACTATATCAAGGCTCCCAAATGGTCCGCTTTTTGAATACTAGTATCTTCTTTTAGTTCTTTTTGAATACTAGTATCTTCTTTAGACTTTCCTTACAAATTTTATAGAAACTCTGTTTGGTGGTTAATTCTGGCGCAAATGTCGTAGAAACCTACCATGAATTTTCCTGTTAAAAAATATTGCTATACAGGTGGCGGACCATGTGGGAGCCCTGCTGTTTGAAAGGCACAAAATTTCTTACTATAAATTTACGTATGTATAATATAATACCAAATTTAGATCTTAACAGTAATTGTCTATTATAATATTGAGACGTATTCGATGTTACTCAGGCGTGACGATATTTTCGCAACAATGGTGAAATTGTAACATAGAATATTTTAACTAACCGAAATCGTAGTGTTTACGTAGATCGATCTGAGATCGATCTGAATTATCCTATTCCTTTGTTCGTGTAATCGTATTCAGCTGGCAGGAAAACTTTTCTTTTCAATGCATAATAAAATACTATTGTCTAATTAACATAAGTGTTTTTCATCCCTTTATAGGTCGTCCAAATTTAATTTTACGGAACTTAAAAAAAATCTGAATTAGAATCCTTCGAGAGATTTTATTACCAGTTTTTTCGTAAAGCTTATTTTATTTAAAACAAACTGTTTATCTTATTTAAAGAAGAAATAATGTGTTTAAATGTAGTGATCATTACTTTATGGAAAAACTGGTATTCAAATACCCTGCGGCCTCCAAAACCCGGAAATCATTATTATTCATTATGATTGTTATTCATTATTTCATTATATTTTTTATTATTCATAAAATAAATAATAAAGAATGCGTAATAATTTGTTAGCATCATTACCAAAAGAAGTTTTCTTAAATATTTATTGAAACAACATTCTAGCTACCGGGTGTCCTAAAATGGACTAACTGAGATAAAATTCAATAATTTGCAAATGGTGATAGCTATTAAGAAACTAATGGAGGAGGTTTATGTAAGAAGTCAGGGGTTTCCCAGTTTTATCACCTAACAACAGCGGTAGATGGCGATGCAAGGAATAGGAGCTCAATCGAGGCCAAAACATAAATCACCCAGCATTGATACGAAGTAAGGAGGTTAAATGGTCTTATTCACCAATACAATCTGGTTCTTAGTGCTCGTTTCTGAACTCAGTCGTTACTAGTTCGGTATCGTTGGTGTAAGGGACATTAATAGATAAAATAATTGTAGCCTTGGAAAAAATGACTTCTTCGATATCGATTCAAGAATATTTTTCAGAAATATTTATATCTTCTCTAATATGCATGATTGTTATACAAAAAATCATACACGTGGCAGTGCCCAGCCGTGATATACCATTTAGAGCATTTTATGTTACAAGTTGATCAGAAATATTATTATTTTTATTCAAAATATTGTTGGACCCTATAACGGCTTTACCGTTATATATTCATTATTCCTCCTTTCCCCTAAAAAAAAATCAACTTTTAACTTTACTGGTTTAGTATAAATTGTCATTATTCTCCCCCCCCCCCCCTTCAAATAAAATATTTAGTTTAAATTTGACATTTTAGAGTTAATTTCATATGTCTTTATTCATTTTCTCCCCCCCCCCTCTCACTACTGTAAGTTTCGCTTTTACTTTTTAAAGTTCTTTTCAAATGCAGACATCATTTATCTCGGTTCCTTTTTCTGTCTTTCAAATTCACACGATAGAAAAAGATCTTAACCGCAGTTATTTTCCATTGAAATAAAGTAAAAGAATAAAATACAAATGAATCTCTTTTCGCTTTGCAGCCAACGTTATCTAATGCATATTTTCCCAGCCTCTGGGCTTGCATTAGTATTCAATTCTCACCCTTGTACTTTATCGGATACAAACCATATGCCCATTGCTGACTAATTTGCAGCTGGAGTTAGATCTGCAACGTACATCTAAAAATCACGTGTTCCTATTTCTTTAACCACTTTCCCTTACCGCAAGAATGTTAGGACACGTGTAACCATAAATAGCTCGCCATGGCGTAAGTTTGAATTCTATGTAATACTTCGAGATGCCTCTGATTCCTTTGTCCACGCCACCAATATTCATCGCCAATTTAGTACAGATGTTGCTATTCATCTCGCCAATGAGTGAGTGATTGTAATGAATATTTTACCACTACTGCCTCTGAACTTGAGCGTGACGGGACCTCGGCTCTCTGCCCTCCGGGGGCTGCCCCGTCGGGCAGCCTTCCGTTTTACTTCTCCCATCCCATTGTACCATCATGGCCCTTCTCTTAAAAAGTTTCATAATAAAGAAATAAGTCCTCGAAATCCTCGTGTTGGAGTTTTTTTTCATTCATCCACGAACCTGGACTCTCTAATAATAAATCTCCTCTATAGACCCTAATTGCCTCCTGACTAAATTTTCACTTAAAATTAATATGACAAACATTTTCTTTACATTTCAAAAGTTCAAGGAGGATTTTTCAAGCATTTATAAAGGTATTCGTCAAACATTTTAAAACCGAACGTGCCACCATATCAATACATTAAATCAATAATAAAAAAAAATCGATTTTTGAAGAATATATTCGTAAATAAATGTTTTGATTAATTTACAGCGATGTGTTAATCAATTCTTTTTTTTATTACATGCTTTTTTATGTAGATATTGAGAATATATAACAATAAACTTACCCCTTTTTTGGTGTATATGGTGCATTCTCACAATCTTTTGACTTTCATGTCCCTAAATAATAATTTTTATTTTAATACACTTTTTTAAGTTTTTTTTATTTCAGATACTGGGGAACATCCCGTTGCATGATTGCACAACAATATTAACGAGATAAAGAAGTTTTGGACGATGTTGGGGGGTCCAAACATCTGGAAAACTCCTATACCGTCCCGTGTCCCTGATGCTGATTTTAAGTTTGAAGCTGCCTGGATAAAATTGTTTCAATAAAAATAATTCGATGTAATTTTTTCTGAAACTGGAACTATTGTTTTATATAAATATGTAGCTAAAAATTAACCTGCACACATATTTAGGGTTGTTATTATATTTTAAACCCTGTCCCTATGTTTTAGATTCCTTACGATCCCTCTTCTAAAATTATACAGAAAATCATTTCAGATGCAGCCACTGATTTTTTTTTCAAGTTTTTATTTATGCAGAAGTATGCTAGAAAAATAGTGTCCAAAATAAATTCTTGTATATTATAAAAATATACAAGTATAAAAATATACTTGTATATTATAAAAATATGTTATAAAGACATCTCAATACCTTTGTCAGCACTTGATCGTTTCTTCTGTTTTCTCAATTATGTTTGTAATTTTATTTTCTACGATGGAACATACAGTATTATTTTCTAAATGTTCAAATATTTTAAACTTTAATTAATTTTCAAACTGGTATTAAAACTAAAAAAGAATTAAAGTTTACCCTGTTTTACAATATAGTGTTTTTTTTCAGACATTAAAATTACTAATTTGACCCGATATTGACTTGTCGAGAAGTGCACAAAATATGACTTTTGAGGCTTCATTGACTTTTGAGAGTTCATTTTACAATTATTTCCCATAACATATACTTTTAAATATCGTGTAATGATTACCTACTTCCGCTACATCAGATATGAAGTATGTTTTAAGAATATTGCATTAAAATTTTCACGTTTCTTTACGTATTTCAAACACATTATTCGGTACAAAAAGCACTTTTCCACATTGTGAAACCCTGTATATGTACTGTCAACTTGATTAAAACATTCTTATCTGAAGTTTGTTATAAAATATTTTCAATACTTTTTTTTAGCTCTTCGTCATTTCTTCTGGTTTACTCAATTTTGAAAGTGAATTCTTTGGTTTGCAATTTTATTTTCTATAATCAAACATAAAATCTTTTTACCTAAATGTTTGAGTATTATAAAACTTTCATTAATATTCAAATAGGTATTAAAAAAATAAATAAATAAAGATTACCCCAGTTTTACAATAGAGTGTTTTTTTTCACACATTAAAATTGCTAGTTTGAACCGATAGTGGTTTGTCAAGAAGTGCACAAAATATGATATTTGAGGCACATTTGCCTCATTAGGAGAGTTCATTTTGCGAATATCTCCCATGACATATACTTTTGAATGTCGTATAATGATTACATTACTTCTGCTACATCAGATTTGCAGTATCTAATAAATATTTATATCAGATATTCACGTTTCTTTATTTATTTCAAACACATTCTTCGTCGAAAAAGCACATTTTCATATTGCGAAACACTGTATATATATTGCCAACTTGATTAATACATTCTTATCCGAAGTTTGTTATAAAGAAATTTCAATAATTTTTTCAGCTCTTCAACATTTCGTCTGTTTTTTTTTTTTTAATTTTTAAAGTGGAAATTTTGGTTTGTGATTTTATTTTCTATAATCAAATATAAAATCTTATTTTAAATATTGTAAAACTTTCATTAATCTTTAAACAGGCATTAAAACCAAAAGAAGTCAATTTTTACCCCAGTTTTACAATATAATGTTTTTTTTTCACACATTAAAATTATTAATTTGTACCTATATCCAAAGGCTTGTCAAGAAGTGCATAAAATATTACTTTTGAGGCACGTTTGCCTCATTAGGAGAGTTCATTTTGCGATTATTTCCCATAACATACACTTTTCAATATCGTGTAATGATTACCTCCTTCCGCTACATCAGATTTGAAGTATCTAATAAATATCTAAATCAAATATTTATAGCGCAGGATTATTTAAGAGATCACGTTCAGATGGCTATTTAACAGGCGCTCTACCCTGTGAATGTAAAAATCTCACGTATTACATCTCTTCAGTTTAACGACTTTTCTTGAAACACTTTAGAATACCACCGGGCGCTTTAATTTGATATTTATAAAGATCCAGGTACTGTTTTATAACCGGCTTCATTAAAATATTGAATAGTCTTTTGCTTTAAAATATATTTTTTTCCAGTGATAAAGCCATAAATTCAGAAAACTAAACCCGTTTATACTTTTTATGTTTGTACACACTTACGGGTTAATTACCATAGAAAAGTATTTTAAAATTATAACAGAAAGGAATTTTGCAGTTTTTGTGGATGTTTATCTAAATATGGATTTTAATTAAATATTATCAGCCCTAAATTATTTTTCTAATCTTTACTTCACAACTAATTTAGAAATATATATATTCACTTTTTTCTGAACTGTTTTTCTTTTGTTTTCTATAGAAATAATTTAGTGATTCTATGATTTATTTTTGTTTCAAGAATAAATATGTTGTATAAATTCTCAACTACACCTAAATTACCACATTGCATTCTATTTTGATATTTATAAAGATCCAGGTACTGTTTTGTAACCGGTTTCATAAAAATATTTAATAGTCTTTTAATTTAAAATATATTTTCCCAGTGATAAAACCATAAATTGAGAATACTAAACTCGTTCATACTTTTTATGCTTGTCCACACTTACCGGTTAATTACTATAGAAAAGTATTTTATAATCATATGAGAAAGGCATAGGTGCCAACTTTTACGCTTTTTTCTTACCACAAAACTTTAAAACAAAATTTTGACTTATTTAATTGCAGATTTCTCCGATTAAATAAGGTAAAGCTCTATTTTAAATATTAGTGGTAAAAAAAAGCGTAAAAGTTGGCAGTTATGGAAAGGAATTTCGCAGGTTCTGTAGAGGTGTATCTAAAAATATGTATTTTAATTTAATTTTATGAGCCTTAAATTGTATTTCTAATCTTTACTTCACAACAAAACGAGAAATATATATTTATATTTTATCATACCTGTTAATCGAAGGGGGTGGGTAAGTAGTGTCCAGTTTTGATGGATTTATAGGGTCACACTTTTCTGAATTGTTTTTATTTTGTGTTTTATAGAATTTAATTTAATGATGCTATGATTTTTTTGCGCCAAGTCTATTTAAATATGTCGTATAAAGTCTCAACTATAGACAAATTACCACATTGCATTGTATTTGGACAGTTTTGTTAATGAACTTGATTTCGATAGAAGAGTTCATGATACCACTGTGGGTTCAAGGCATAATAATATTTGATTAATCACTGACTGGCGGTTAGAAAGAAACAATTAAAAAGCTAAATAACACATGTAATCTGATTAACAAAATGTTAATATCTTCCGGTATTTGAAAAAAAATTCTCATATTATCTAAATTTTGAGAAGCCATCATAATGTAAAACATGTAAGCTTTCAGGTGACGTTCATATAATCACGAGAATCTTACTAATGATCTGCAGATCATTCTTTATAGTAGATATCTGCGTGATAAATATCTCTAAGATAGCAAGTTTTGTAATTTCTGGAGTTATATAGCCAATAGATATAAAACTGTAGTCAGATTTTAAATACATTACGAATTTCATAGTTAAAAATTATTTTCAATCATTGTAATACAAATATATAATTCTCACAGGGTCTTTTATACATACGCAAGTCAACAAATAAGTTATACATCTTGATTCTAAATTCATTGTACAATCTTTAAGGGTTGGTACAGAATACTGTAACAATTATTTATTGTGTAAAAATGTATCGACGCAAGTGACGCGTTGAGGTACAAACAACAGTTGACCAATTGGATCTTTTTTCAATTTCAAAATTTCTCATTCGTACCAGAGAATTCCTATACTATTCTTTTCTTTATTTAAGGACACACATTTCCTGATTACTTTTAGAAAGAAAATTCTTTGAAAATTTCCGGTATGAAATCGAAAGTTTGGAATTAAAAAATAAACGCAAAATGGTCAAATCTGTCAAACACAGGAAATACATGAAAATAAATAGAAATGGAGTTTTCTTTGAATTCAAAAATTTCGATTTCTTACCGGAAATTTTCAAAGAAGAGTGTTTTCTTCATGTAATCACGAAATGTCTGCTATAAATAAAGAAAAGAATAGTATAGGAATTTTCTGGTATGAATGAGAAATTTTGAAATAAAAAAGGGCCAAATTACCCCCTGGTGTTTGTACCTTAAGGTGTCACTTACGCCCATACATTCCAATACAGTAAATGATTGTTAAAGTGTCCTGTACCCACCGTTAAAATTTGTACCATGAATTTAGAATCACCCTGTATATATATATATATATATATATATATATATATATATATATATATATATATATATATGCGTGTGTGCGTGTGTAACATTACATTCTCTGTTTTTTATATAGCAGACTACAATATAAAAAAAGACAAACGTCTCTTAATCAGGAAAATTTAACATAACCAAGAACAAAAACATACAATAACTTCATATGAATGACACATTGTGTAATATTACATTCACTGTTTTTTATATAGCAGACTACACAGTAAAAAAAGACAAATGTCACTTAATCCAAGAACATTTAACATAACCAAGAACAAAAATATACAATAACTTCATCTGACTGACCCATGATTCGGAAAAGCGTTCTTTATCTTTAGAATACTCAGAAACCAATATGTTTTCGAGATTTAAAGACTCATTTATAAAAGCAAAATTACTTTTGCTGCCAATGGATGCTCGGAAACGCTTTCCAGTCGTTATTAGAGTGTATTAACCAGTTTTCGCGACCCGTAATACATGTTTTCGGAAGTTATCCGTTTTCAAATGTACGTTTTCAGCAGCGAAATTTATTTTATAGTTCTAATAAGATTGTTAATGCTGTTAATGTATCATGCTTTTTTGTAGAATAACATTTGTTGAACATGGAAATGTTTATTTAAAACGAAATTTGAGTACTTGTAACTTGTTACGAAAAACCTATACTTCGAGTTAAAAAAAAAAAAAATTAATTCACTGTAAAAAAAGACTCTGAAACGTTTCCGAGCATCCATTGGCAGCAAAATAAATTTTGCTTTTATAAATACTCTTTAAATCTCGAAAACATATTGGATTCTGAGGTTTCTAAAGATAAAGAACGCCTTTCAAAATCATGGGTAACGGATTTTATAAATTTATATTTTCAAAACAATTACACACATTATAATAACCGATATATGAAAATAATAAAGACCATTCCAAGGTTTTTTTCAGTTACAAATGTTTGATTTACGAACCTTTCGTAATACGATAAACACCAATTTTGTAATCAAGTTCGTTCCGCATCTTTGGCAGTTTTGTACAGTCAACGATACTTAATGCAGCACTGATGCAGTTAAAACACTAAATAATGCAGCACTGATGCACCGTGTACATTTTACAGTGCATCAGATTTTATAATATGTGTAATAGTTTTCAAAATATAATTTTTCTTCAATCCGGTCATTAATTTGTGCTAATCCTGTATTTTTGTTGATTAAGAAACGTTTTTCTTATTTTCATAGCGTATGAAACCTTTTGTTGAACAAAATCTAGAGTTTAATTATTTGAGGTTATTATATTTCTGACACTCTTGGCTCTCAAGTGATCACGATAGACTGGTTTCTAATAATTGTGGAGACACCATGTGACTTACGTAGTCTGTCCGGTCTTTCATTTGTGCTAACCCTGTACTTTGTAGATTAAGAACAGTATTTCTTGTTTTTATATTGTGTGAATCCTTTTGTTTAACAAAATCTAGAGTTTCATTATTTGAAGTTCTTATACTTCTGACAGTCTCAAGTGATCACGAGTTGGCTCTCAAGTGATCACGATAGGCTAGTTTCAGCCAATATTGGAGCTACCACGTGTCTTACGTGGTCTGTAAAACAATAGAGATCATGGATTACCGTGGCCAGTCTTTTCCGTTGGCTTCGTTTATACAGAAAAAATACAACATTAACCCTTTAACGATCGAATTAAATTACAGTTTAAAAATTCAAATTGCTTATTGGCACCTGTTTTATGAAAAAGAAATATTCCCCTTATTTAATGACAGGAAAATCGATACTAAAATATATGCAATTTCACTATTTTATAAAACTAGTGGGAATCAAACAATTTGAGTAAAAGACACAGCCCGTGAATATGACGGGAGCGAGAATTAAGGGGTTAATACGGCTCCCCTGCAAATATAGAAGAACAATTTGGTAATGGAATATCAAATTTCAATAGGCGAAAGAAAGGAAAAAGAAAGCGGTTCGTCGATAGCTATTGTGATGCATAATGTTTCAGCTAATTGAAAAATTCAGTGCAAAACTAAGTGAACACTAAGCACATACTACGCTAGAGTCTGAGATTTTGCCTACAAAATATACATGCATACATCGTATACCTGTAAAGCAGGTCTTAAATCGTAAATGCACGAGTATTGACTGCCGTCGTATACTGACTGCCAGACTTTCGGCCCACATTTCTCACCTGCAACAATGTAGATGAACTCGTTTTAGAATTTAGATTTGAGCAAATAAGTAAGAAGCAAATATATATTGTTAAAGGTACATATTAAAACTAGTCGGAAATTGTACGTCAGACATTCAAATGAGGTATGTTCGTGCTATAACTAAATTTATAAATATTCAAATCTTGGTGCTATAAGCTGTTGCACTCTTTTGCAAAAATGCGTGAATATAAAACTTATTAGGATGATTATATTAAATTCAGCAATATGGAAATAATATGAATCCATCATAAAGAGGACGTAATCACCACGGCAACGTAGCATCATTACCTACCATCGTATACCATTGAATTTATTACGTATGATAGGATTTAATAGAATGAAAAAACTTTTATTAATATATTTTTAAGTTTTGGTTCGATTTTCATAAAATTTTAAATGACTCCATAAAATTCTGTACAGATTATATGTATTAAAATTCAAACCTTTCGGTTGGGTAGTTTTTGCGCTGTTGTATGCGGACGGACGACGAATATAGGTGTTACGTATTTATATAAATACGAACGCACCTAACATTTCAGCTCAAAACTAATTGGACACTAAGTACATGTCTGAGATGTGGCCTACAAAGTGCGCATCCAGACAACGCATACATGTAAAGCAGGTCTTTTTTCGTAATGCACGAGTATTTTTTAGCTGACTGTCATATTTGCGACCCACATAATGTAAATGAGGTTGTTTTAGAATTTAGATTTGAGCAAATAAATAAGAAGCACGAAAAAATTGTAAAAGGAAGTATGTATCAATTGAAAAAAAGCCTCTAGTTAAATTTATTTTATGTTTTACAATTTTAATAGTAAATTCATTTTTCGTATTATGTCTTAATTTTCTGGTATATATAAATATGAAATTGTCAAATAAATAACATATATGTTTGTAACATATGCAATATACATATAATTTTATATGAAGGCAATTATGAGAGTTAAGCATATTAAGAGGAATGTCAGTTCTATCCGTCCATAGGTAGTAGACAGATAGAAGAATATTAAATAATTAAATAAAAAACCAGTTTGCTATTTACACTGATCTTTATATTGTCAAGTGTTTCATTTTTAATTTTTTTAACAATTATTTACATTTTTTTTAGTTGAAATAATCCAAAAAGATCAGAAAATATAAGAAGAATTTCTTTTAAATTTACAGACTAATATAAAATGTTCCGTTCAAGTAATTTCTTATACGATAAATCATGATAAATGAGTATAGATGTCTAGCAAAGATGTCTAGCGAAGTCCAGAACGTCCTGACGGACAAATTATAGCTGAAGTGGGTAAATATTAAATGGCCTTAAGGATTACATTTATTGATAGTTAAATATCTTATGAAGCATAGATTTATTTTTTTCGTAGACAGTTAATCGGGCGTAATATTAGAAGTGATAACTCTATTTTAAAGATCTATTTAAAAATTTACTGCAATAAAATAATACTAATTTCAATTAGAAAAAAGCCCTTTGTACTAACTTCTTTCCGAAAACTAATCTTTTTTTCTTTCTTTCTTTCTTTGACTTTTTACAGCATTTATATTTGTACGCGTGGAAAACAAATACAAAGTGCCTTCTTTTAAATGTATGAATTGAAATGCATTTAAACATGTTTAATGTTCGTTTTTTTAATTAATTTAAATATAACTGATATTTTTTTAATTATAAGCTTTATTTGTAGTTGGTATTGAACGTACTTGTTTTAAATATATTAATTGCTTTTAAAACCGTATATTTCCGAGTGTTTATTAGATGCATTTGGAGAAATTAGTATTGTTGTATAATCTAATTGTAAATTCTATTCAATTTGCGTGATGCAAAATAAGAAGAAAATTACAAAATGTTTCTTTCGTAAATCTCAATTTTTGATAATGCGATTTCAATCATTCAAAGCTGTAATAAATGTAATAGATATTTTAAATCCTCAAATGTAGTAAAATGACAATTTACATCTGTTTTCATTTCGAGAAAACATATTTTTAAAATTAATTTTTGAAATCAAATTGTAACCTATGGATTTTTGTAACAAAAATCAATTTCTAGAAGCAAATCAGCGAATATTAAATTACAGATCATCGCGCCTAGTAGTTTATGAGGCTTAAAAAAACTACTCGTGTTGCATGTTGTTCGCATTGATTACAATTCAATTTAACATTACAAGTTACGAATTTTAAACATTCGTAACTCCTAAATTAGTTAACAAATGACATCCATTTGGTGTTCTAAGGTAAAATTTACCTAAACAGCCAAATATGAGTATGGATGTAAGAGTTTTGTACAATTTCTGTATAAAGATGACACTCTAAGCTTATTTTTTAAACAGGACACAATTTACAGATATCTCTTTTTATTTTGGGGCAATTTGGTCATTAAAATGCATCTCTTTCTTTAGCCTACTGTACCTATAAAACTTTTTTTCAGCGAATTTTACAATATACCACGCGCATTCATAATTTATTTAAAATAAGGTAATAAATTTTGATTTCGAAAGCAAACAAAAATCTAATTGTCTGAGTCATCTGATTTTTGAATACTAGGCCTACGCGCAAACAGAAAAATATCGGAATTTTGAGAATTAAAGTGTGAAACGAACATGTATTTCCAAAGGAAATGAACGGTGGAAAATAAATATAATTTATGTTTCAAGACAGATTCAAAATATAAGTAATAATTTAAGTAAAATATAAGTAAGATTTAAACTATATGTAAAATGACATTTTAAATGGGGGTGAGCGAAAAGGGAAAAACTCTTAAAAAGAATATGCGAAGAAAATATCCTTCTCAGGCACCACTTTTTTTTTTTGAAAAAGATGTATACACCTTATTTCAGGACAGATAAAATGATACCATAATAAAGCCAATTACACCATTTCATAAAACTGGCGGGAATCAAATATTCTGAATAAAAGACACAACCCGTGAATATCATGGGAGCGAGAGTTAAGGGGTTAAGCGTCCCCTGAATTTACACAGAAGTATTTTCTAAAATTTTCTTTTACTGGTTAAAACTCAGAAAAAACTGAAGAAAACTTTTAGAAATTATTGGTGTTGAATTTCGAGGGAGGGTACAAACGCTCAAAAAATTCCGTCTACGACAGCGACTATTTTTCTGTCAGCACTCACGCCCAAAATTCAGGGGCTCATCCGCAGTCTCTGTCTAAATTCATATACATACCATCTAGAAAAATCAGCATGAAACCAAAATTTGTACATGATGCCTTTGAACAAAAGTTCATTCGTTCCCGTAGAGGCGTAGTCCTAAAAAACCCCAGGGTATGCTATAAGCAAAGGATTGTACAGAAGAGAGACGCTATTGCTACAGAGGGTTAACCAGTAGGTATAGGGGAAAAGGGGGCAGATGTGAGCATTGCAATTTTTCAATAGTTATTATAATTTTTTTATTTAAAAAAAAAATTACGAAAGATGGCCGTAGACAACCCGTAGACATATGGTAAAACTTTTTTGAAGCTCTTTGACATCTTGTTTGTCCACAGTTGGCAAAATACTCTTTACAGGCCTCAAAAGTAAAATCTCACTTTTAACTTGATAAACGACTAATTTCATTTACTTATTCATTATTTTTTTTAATTTTAATGTTTTAACATATATTCTGGCGTTTTTAATGTTGCTTTTAAATTTATATCATTCTGCCTTAAGTAGCATCTTAATAGTTATTTATCCAGCTTAAACGGGCTTTGTGTTATAGGAGTTTTGATTTTTATTGCTGAGTAACCCAATCCAAGCCTCATCGAGGTGGAAGTTGAGTCAGGAAAATCAACCCTTCACGGAGAAGTAATTGGTACAAATCAGTTGGTGAATGAACTTCTCAGTTGAATCCGTTTTTCCTCTATATAACTGAGCAAGTTTCCGTTATTATTTGCATTGAGGACGGTACGCTAAAGGCTACCGAAACTAGTCTGCTCAAAATTTGAATATTCTGTCGTTTTTAATGTTGCTTTTAAATTTATATCATTCTGCGCCAAGTAGAATCTTAATAATTATTTATCCAGCTCAAACGGGCTTTGTGTTATAGGATTTTTGCTCTTTTATTGCTTAGCAAACAAATTGAAGCCTCATCGAGGGGAAGTTGGGTGAGCAATTTCAACTCTTCACGGAAAAGTAATTTTGTACAAAATCATTTGGTTAACAATAAAACTACCGCGAGGCGTCAAATGACCCTTTTTTATTTTTTATTTCTTAAACTAAAACATTACGAAATTTCTTTATTTCACGAATTTTATTAAAATATATTATCATACTATTCTTTAAAATGCCTTATCTCCGAACTACTTTTTTTTTTGCCTAGAAAAAAAAATGGGCTTAACTATCGCAAATGGTTATTTGACCCCCGAATAAATTTATGTTAAATCATAAAAATATAAATGTTTTATTTTCTAAGAACATTAGTAAATTGCGTGTTTTTGCTATTACATCATATATTCTACTGTATTATATCATATTTGTTTATGTGTGATGATATCATTAGAAATTGACATTACGCCTCGTGAGATTACGTGAGATTCTAGTTTGAACATTTCAGGTTATGTCGAGAATGAAATAATCTTAAAATTATGTGGTGAACATAAAACAAATTTGCGCAATATTTGTTTATTAAATTTTCGAGTTTCTTGAGATAATTAATGTTTCTTAAAAATTTTGCCTAATAATATTTTTTTTTCTTTTTTTTACTTCAATCCTTTATGTACTGAATTATGCATTCATGAAAATTTTATGTTTAAAGCATTTTTCGTGAATTGTTTAAACTACATTAGAAGATTTGCGTAATCATTTAATAAATTGTAGAAGGATTTTAGAAGGATTGAAGGATTTAGAAGGATTAATTAAATTTGAATTTATAAGGATTTTCTGCAATATTTATAACCCCACTCAAACCTTTTATTTTAAATATTTTTCTTCGTATTTTGTAGAATTGATAAATGTCCAAATATAATGTTCTTAGGATAGAAATATAGAAATATATTTCCGAATTGAAAAATCCTCCAACGCCAAGAAAGCTGAAAAGATGAAAGGCAAAATAAATCATTATTTTAAAAACATTTTTGTTTTGTGTAACCTATAATACTTTTGGAACAAGATAAGGTAACGTATCTATAACTCATTCTAAAATGTATTACAATTAATCGATAAATTAAATGAATTTTATAACAAGTTATTTTAAAAGAACTAATGAGTACCGTCAGTAGATAAAGGGTTAATAAATGAACAATTTGTAATAATTATTAAAAAAAATGTTTTATTCATACACCAAAGTGTACCAACTGGTATATTTTTTGCTAAACATCGTAAAATAGATAACTTTTTATGTAGGGGTCATTTGACACCTTACGGTATTAATAGGTATAAAAAAATATCGGTATGTTTAGTGGTAAATATATTTAAAAATTGTGTATATAAAATAGACCAGACCTCAATACTTCTCGGTTGAATCATCTTCTCCTCTATATAATTGAGGAAGTTTCCATTCTTATTTGCTCTGAGGACGGTGCGCTAAAGGCTACCGAAACTGGTCTGCTCAAAGTTTGAATACCCTGGCGTTTTTAACATTGCTTTTAAATTTATATATTACTCAATTACCTTTTTTAATTTATCGGAGAGCAACAAGATGACCGCAATTGGTAAAAATAAAATGAAGTAGACGAGCTTTAAATATTAAATGTAAATTTCCAACTGAGCGAAAAAACTGGGCGATACTTGTGTTAAAATTATTCTTGTGAGCTTTAAATAGGCAGTCTATTTACTCTGCATTTAGAAGTATAAATTTATAGCATCATAACATTTATATATTGTGATATTTGTTATCAATTTACATTAGGAATTCCGATTTTCGTATATTTAATATTCATGTCCAAATACTTCACCGTAGTAGCACCAATCAATAAATCAAACTGTTTTTAATTTCTTTAAGTACAGCACGTAAAATCGAAAATGTTATTATCATAAAATGAACATTTTAAAAATTGTTCACATAGTTAATTATTTCCTATTTAATGTAGTTTTTTAACATTCAACACATTTCTTTTTATTGCTTTCAATTTTCGTACCTGTGAATTATTTGTTTGTTGTACATTCTCAATACAAAAGCATCAATAATATTAATTTTAAAAATGCATCGTTTATAATTCTTATTCATGACAAATGTAGAGTTAACATGAAAAAGGTAGAACATTCCATTATTTGAAAAAAAAAAAAAATGTTTTTTACACTGTGGAGTTTTCATTTTGTTGCTCAGAAGAAAAAAAAAGCTGTAGATGAAATTTTGACTGTTTGCAAATTTAATGTGTTGAACGTATATTTTAGTGCTTTGTATGCAGTGACCCAATTTAATATTAGTAAATATTAGTAAACTATATTAATACTATTAAACTAAACGTTTCAATGTATTAGTTGTAGAAATTCGCGGTTTTTTTAGAGCCACCATTTAAAAAAAAAAAAAAAAAAAAAAACAAGATATGAACTACCCGTTACAGATTTAATTTTAGAGATCAGAATCAAACTATGAAGTTAAATTCATAAACATATTATTTCATAACCAGTTATTATATAAAAATAACGGCTAAAAAGATTTTGTAAAATTATTTCATTATTTAGTAACGTGAATTATTATTGGATAATGTAAAACTGTGAACCTAGTTAATAGTATTTCCTGCATAGTGCTCTGTAAAAATATACAAACGTTTCTTAATCTACAAAAATATAATATAACCATGTAAAAATATATATACAATAACCTTTTCCTTTATACCCACGATTCCAAAACACCTTTTCTTTATCTTTAGAAACTTTAGAAACTGTTACATTTTCGAGATTTAAAAATGAATTTATAAACAAAATACATTTCCTTTGCCACCACCGAATTTTGGAAACGTTCCCAAATAATTTTTATAGTTTATTGATCACTTTTCTGATACCGGAATATCGGTTTTTAGCATAGTATTAATGATCTAATTAGCATTTTCAGCTACGTAACTGAATTTATACATTGAAAAGTAACAAAAATTATTTGCTGCTAATTTATGCTTCAATTCTATCATTTTTGTCTGTAAAACATGCCTTATAAAAATGAATCTCTTTTAATGAAAATTCCGAGAAACCTAATTTCCAGCTTAAGAAGACTGTTTAATAAACTTTAAAAAACTACTCTGAAACGTTACCTATAGTCCTTTTTTACTTTCTTCTATCTTTACAAGAAGAAAGTATTGGATGCATGAAAGTTTTCGAATCCCGGTTTTGACGGATTTACACGTTTTAGGTGTTTGTGACCGAAGAACATGTCATCCGTGTCATCCGAAAAACATGTTTTTACGAAATGTCTGTATGTGAGTCTATCTGTTTCTCTGTTTGTGTATGTAGGATACAAATTTTGTGGGCGCTCTATCCTAAGAACTAATGAACGGAATTGAACAAATATTTATATTCAGTTAGTCTCTAATATAAATGGGTGCTGATTATTTTTTGGTGTAAATTGCTCAACAGGTGGCGCTGCTATGTAACTTTTTCAGGATTTCTGCAATAGCTCAATCTCCAGAACTAATGCACGGAATTGCCTCAAACTTCAGATTCAGTTAGTCCTGGGCATGAATTGACGATTTATAAATTTTGGTGTAAATCTCTCAACAGGTGGCGCTGATATGCTGCATTTTTTGCGGTTTCCGTAATATCTATATCTCAAGAACTAATGTTTGGATTTTCCACAAACTTCAGATTCAGGTATAACGTGATATGTATTAGTGTCGTTTATGTTTTGGTGCAAATCGCCCAAAAGTTGGTGCTGCTATGCTACATTTTTCAGAATTTCGACTATAGCTCAATCTCAATAACTAACGAACAAATTTTCATCAAACTTTAGATTCAGGTGTACCTTAATATCAATTAGTGTTGTTTATGTTTTGTTGGGAATCGCCCAACAGGTGGCGCTGCTATGCTACATTTTTCCGAATTTCCGCTATAGCTGTATCTCAAGAACAAATGCACGAATTTTCATCAAACTTCAAATTCAGATATACTTTGATATGAATTGGTGCTTAATTGATATAATTTCCTGTACTATTTAAATGATTTAATTGACGTGATTTATATAGAAGAAGGTTTTGTGATGGCCACAACATACTAGTTTAATATTTCTTCTTAAAATTTCGAAAACATATAAGTTTCCGAGGTTTATAAAGATAAAATACACTTTTCGAAATCGTGAGTAACTCAGAAGAAGTTTTTGTATATTTTCATCTGTTATTATATCATATTTTCCCAAATTGAGAAATATCTGTTTTCCTTTTCAGGGTGTACTTAATAGAACGAATCTTCTTTCTAAACAACTTAAGCAGTAAGAGAATTGAACTATGTTTTTACATTATTCAAATGCACAAACATAATTTTCTTAAATATTGTATGCAAAACCTTAACTTTTAATACAAACTGCACCAACAGCATAAAATATATTTGCTAAAAATATCATTTTATATATTCAGTCTTTCATCCTTAGATAATAGTGAAACGATGTGAAACAAAGTTTTATCTATTACGTATGCAAATTTAACAGGATTTCAATAGCGATTTGTTGTCATATTGATGTTTCCGTAGCAACATAACAGCAGCCATATTGGAAGTAAACGGACTTTTGTTTTCTGTTTACAATAAGTACATTTTCACTGCTCTTGTCTCTAGTTTTTTTAATAAATAGTAAGTGCAAAAAGTATTCGGTTTTAGTTTTACTTCTTCCATAGTTTTTCAAATTAACTGCTAGATTCTAAGGGCGCACATTTACAACAGTCATTAAACATTACGAAATGTCGTACTTTTTGAAATATTTCATCAAGTTAATAGCACGATTGCGTAGGTTTTTCATACAAAGTAATGTATGGAAAGGTGAAATTTTAATATCGTTCTTGTGATGTTTATTTTTAAGTCGAACGAAGCAATATTTGATCACGTCATTTTTTGCATTAAATGCAAAAATCTTTATGAATTTTTTTACTTCCAGTAAACAAAAGTCGGATTCAGAATCCAGTAAATCACATATCATGGTTCATGCTTGTGAATAATAACAATTTTTGTTTAGAAAAAATCGTCCAAACCCACTTATTTAAGGCTGTTCTCAAATCCAATATAGGTAATTTTTGCCACAAATTTGAATTCATTTTTGTTCTGAAACATACGAAATTGGCAGGTGTTTTTTAGGCCATGTAATCGAATGGCGTTTTCCAATTTTTAGTAAAACAGAAGATTTTTCAGAAAATACTCTAAAAGTTGAATTTTAACCGAACTGCCAGAAACGACGCCAAAACAAATGCGAAGAACAGGCCGTCACGGAAAAACAATAGTTTACAACTCCAAAAATAATTTATTTATCCCAAAATAGAAAATGCTGTTCTCTCCCAAATTGCTCTAATAGCAAATTATTTCAGAACCGTCTTAGTAAAAAAAAATATATGATTCTGGATTTTAATTATTTACTATAATAATTACGTAATGACTGTAATGTGACGAAATATTTAACTAACTTACAATGTTATAAGAGTTTACGTTACTTTCTCTGATTAAAAATGAAGTCGCGAGAAGTGTTGCTAAATGCCGCATTCTGATCCAAACAACTTTGTGATAGATGATCAAGGTTGCATTGTAGCCGACAGAACGGTGCCACATACCGAATTACTCTTTATTTCCAGCATTTCCCTTAATATGATGACATTTTACAGAAAGTAAATGTAAAAGTATTGAAAAATGCATTAAAATAGTTTCATTATTATTACAGTTATGAATTAAAATTCAGCATCGTCTTTGAGTGAGAGATTATGTATTTTTGATTGAGTCAGTGGATAACGACATTTGATTCCCACACAAAAAATGTTTGCCTCGAAAAATACTGCACCATTAACATTTTTACGCAAAGAAATTTTTAATAACAAAGAGTGAATGTAAAGTTATTTTACAATTTCGTGAATTTTTCATGTATACCACTGAAGAGTCCATAAGATTAAAGTTGTATTTAGAATCGGTATTACGATAAAGAAAGTTCTTCTTACACTATTGCCAAATTGAAAGGCTAGTCACGAAGGCTAGTTTCCAATATCATTGTTGGAACAGTTGCGCCGCTGCCATCGAAATACTCAAGTCCAGAGAACACAAGTTGTGACGTCATAACTAATCGACCGACTTCTCACTAGTGTTGGAATTCACACCGGGGAATTTTTAATAGCAATTTTCTTTTATTTTATTTGTGAAATATCTATCATCTCATAAAGCAATAATAACTATTTAAACTTACTCGTCAGAATTCGGAATCCCTAAATAAAAATTCAGCGAGATGCTGAATGCCACAGTATTGCCGCATCTGACTGATATTTTATTGGAGGTTTCCAAATTATCACCAGTAAGCTATAGTACCAGTAAGCACCAGTATCACCATTGAGCAGTAGCATATATGCTACCAAAAACGGTATGCTTAAAATTTAAAATTATTGGTGCTTTTAACGTTGATATTTTTACATTGCATTCTAAAATAATACTTTTTGAATAAGGTGATACATATTGAGAAATCAATAAAATGAATATACATGTAAAAGCAGACGATATGTTGCTCAAGACCGTAAACTTATTTCACATTAAAAAAATTGTACTTTTCATTCGCATATTGCAGGTGAGAGACGTTAATCTCAGTTGTGGAATCAGCAGCAGGGAAATACTACATTATGTTGCTATATAGGAAGTTGTGATTTATTTTATGGGATTTTTATAATATTACACATTTTTAAACTACATTTGAGAAATATAGATAGTGATAAAAGTGAAATAACTGTTGATAAGCAGTCTTGTTAAATCTGGACAATACTTTCGTCAGACATTCCAAAATAATACCTTAAATTTTTGAATTTTACTTTTATTTTATTTTATTCAAGGAATAGTAATAATGATATAAAGCAGAAAAAAAACCATTTAAACTTTCTAGTGAGAATTCTGATTTTCTGAATAAAACATCCGCCAGATATGGTGACACTCATCATAAGTTATCTGCATCGATCTATAAAAATCTGTATGAAAATAATTTAAACTACATGTAATTAGTCAATCTTTAATTATAAAAAATAGTTCCTCACATCAATAACATTTGTAAATATTTTAGTTGATTCACATGCTCGCAATAACTGGGTTTATTCGCAGGAAGTTCAAAAGTACTGAAAATGCCGTTTACTTTCAAAGTGTTAAAATACCTGTAAGTTATATCAGGGTTCATTTTTAGTTCTGAGAAATTAAAAAAAACATAAATGTATGAAGAAATTGTTTCTTTTAATCATACATTTAAAAACGAAACTTCATAAATACACTACAGGAAAGGGCTAAATCTCAAAAGCTTATCTTTAAAATAAATATGCTAAATATTTTTACGGAAGGTTCATAATTTTCACAGAAAGTAAAAGGAATCTTTAACCAAAGCCCCTCACTTAAGAGAGAGAGCCTTTATTAGTTACTGAAAGAATTATTATTTACTAATAACAATTAATGATTCCACGAACCAACGAAATCGAAACGTGCAAAGTGTTAGAATTTTTTTCTTTTTTTTTACACTGCTTTGTGGGACTTTTCTTGACGTCATAATAAAGCATGCCACGGCATTCTCCAATCTAAGAGGCGTAGCTGAACCCACGCCGAGTTTGAATATCCGAGTCCGAATATCCGGTGACTATTGCCAATATAGTCTACAAAATATTGCACGTACTTTCTATATTTAGATACAAACCTTCATCTTTTTGCTTCCATTTTGGAACAACGGACTTCAAGCTTATCCTACCGACGATAATTTTCAGAATTTTCAAGCTATGTTTTTGTGACTTTCACAAAAGTTGCTGTATATACTTAGATAATACATTATGCACATTTTTTATAGATTTCGAGCATGCGCAGTAGAACCTTATTTAGTAAACTTGCTCATTTTTCATCTAATTTTTATTATATTTTAATTCTCATTATAGGGTATTGTGTACAATGTTGCTTGTCATAGTTACTGAAAAGAAACTTTTTTATATTAAGAACTCTGCAAATTATAAGCAAAAAACTTGGCGAAATTTGGGAATGTTTTTATAGAAAAACCTTAATTTCTCTACTAATATACATGCTATCCTCATAAAAATGAACACAGTTTATAACGATAATCCTCTTAATCATGTTCAAAAGTTGGAACACTTTTGCTACATTAGTTTTTACAGGGCTACCCAAAAGCTATTTGCTGTTTTTTAATTTGTTGATGGTCCCCTATGCGGTTTCGTGAAAAAACCTTCACGGAAATATTTGACCAATACTATTTTCTTTACACACCTGGAGTTTCAGGATGATTCTTTTTGTATGTTTCTAGAAATATAACAAAACGTCTAAAATCGCAAGTGACTGTTTATCATTGGTTATATATTGTATAACTTATTAATAACTAAAAAAATTCTTATTAGTAATTTTTATTGTGTATTAATCACTTTTCCCAATGCAGAATATAGAATTTTTGGATGCTCTCAATTCTCAAGTGAAAAATTTTCCTGTTCAACAAGCATATTTTTACAAAACTATAAATTAACAACATTAACTTTAACATTAAATTTTATATTATTTTTTTACTATTGCATGGATAAATTCCAGGGTTGCCACGCTTTAGGGAATTTCCAGACCGGGAAAATCTTTAGCAAATTTACTTTCTGACATAGAATCTCACTTTAAATAAGACGAAATTTCGTGCGTTTAATCTAGATATATTTTTCTATAAAAAAAAAAAAAAATACCGATATTTTTACTGAAAGATTTCCTGAAGCGTAGCGACACTGAATTCAGTTACGCAACAGAAAATACTTAATTGAGAATTGAAAGCGCCATAAAAACTGATATCCGGTTTGAGAAACCGGATTAATTGCCAAACAAACTACTCAGAAACGTTTCCGAAAATCAGTGGCAAAAAAAGGAAAGTTGTTTTGTAATTGCTTTTTTAAATCTTGAAAATACAATGACTACTAAAGTTCATAATGATAAAGAAAGTTTTTGGAACAGTCAGTAACTGGGAAGAGGTTATTATTTATTTTCGTGCGAGGTACATTATATTTTCAGAGAGTAAGAACCAATCGTCTATATTTTACTGAGCGCCATGTAAACAATTTTGTAGAAAAATAAATCTCACAAACCTATTATTATCTTTAAGTCCTCAAATAGTTTATAATATCAATTGGATTAATAGCAGCACTGATATTTTGACTGGAAGATTCCCTGACGAGTGGCAACACTGAATTCGGTTACGCAACTTAAAATACTTAATTGAGAATTGAAAGCTTCATAAAAACTGATATTCCGGTTTGTGAAAACTGATTAATTCTCAAACAAACTACTCAGAAACGTTTCTGAAAATCAGTGGCAAAAAAAAAAAAAGGAAATTTGTTTTGAAATTGCTTTTTTTAATCTTGAAAATTTATTGGTTACTATAGTTTTTAATGATAAAGAACGCTTTTGGAGCAGTCGGTAACTCGGAAGAGGTTATTACATATTTTCGTGCGAGGTACATTATATTTCCATAGAGTAAGAACCAATCGTCTATATTTTACTGAGCGCCATGTAAACAATTTTGTGGAAAAATAAATCTGACAAAACTATTATTATCTTTAAGTCCTCTAATAGTTTAAAATCTCAATTGGATTAATAGCAGTAGTGATATTTTGACTGGAAGATTCCCTGAAGCGTGGCAACACTGAATTCAGTTGAGCAACTCAAAATACTTAATTGAGCATTGAAAGCATCATAAAAACTGATATTCTGGTTTGCGAAAACTGATTAATTCCCAAACAAACTACTCAGAAACGTTTCCGAAAATCAGTGCGGAAAAAAAGGAAATTTGTTTTGTAATTGCTTTTATAAATCTTGAAAATATATTGGTTACTATATTTTATAATGATAAAGAACGCTTTTGGAACAGTCGGTAACTCGGAAGATGTTATTATATATTTTCGTGCGAGGTACAGTATATTTTCAGAGAGTAAGAACCAATCGTCTATATTTTATAGAGCGCCATGTAAACAATTTTGCGGAAAAATAAATCTCACAAACCTATTATTATCTTTAAGTCCTCAAATAGTTTATAGTATCAATTGGATTAATAGCAGTATACTTATTTACAGGTAACAAATAATTTTAAAAACGGGCATAAAATAAAATGTTCTTAAAAGTCCCGAAAGAATATTTATTTCTATGATATTTTTAAATAAGTATTTGAAAAGCTAAGAAATGACATACAAAACAGAATCAATATTTTTAGAGAAATTATAACTAAGAACAAGTGCACAAAGGCTTTTATGAGTATGTGAGAAAGATTCAATATTTTATTTCATCTTCCTAGAAAATTAAACAAAAAATTGTATTTACGTGAGTGTTTTAAAAAATTAAAAATATTTGCTTTTTTTATTCGTTGTCTTACTTTTTCTGTTTTATTTCATCGAGAACGAAAAATATTACAGACGTAAGAGAAAAAAGTGAGTTTAAAATTTTATTTTCTTGTCTATTTAAGACTGATGCTTGTTTTACAACTTTCTCTTTAGGGTGTATCTTTTGAGACTATATTTTCTTCTTAAAATCCTTTTAACGTGTTATTATATAAATTTGATTCGGTGAAACTGATAGCTATGTCATTTTGTTCGTTTCTATCCTAACGCATTATTCTTTATATAATTTTATATTATTTAAAACATCTAATTATGTGACAGCTTTAGAATATTCCAAATCGGTAATGCGTTTTTTAAGGGAATAATAACTAAAAAACGGAACATATATTTTTTATTCATATAGAAATTGTCATTTCAGTGAGTTTTCTTTCTTACGTTTTTAGTCATTTTGTTCTTATAGCGTTAGAAGATTTATATTATTTCAAAACAAGGCATTTATGTTTGTTTATTTTTAAAGTGTTTCATATAAATTGGATTTGGTGAAACTGGTAGCTGTGTCATTTTGTTCGTTTCCATTTTAACCCATTATTCTTTATATAATTTTATATTATTTAAATCATCTAAATATATGTCATCTTTACAATATTCCGAATCAGTAATGCGTTGTTTAAGCGAATAATAAGGAAAAACTGAACATATATATTTTTATTGATTCGGACTGGTAAATTTAATGAGTTTTTCTTCTTACATTTTTAGTCATTTTCTTCTTAAAACGTTAGATGACTTAAATTTTTTCAAATCTAGACCTATATGATGTGAAAAATATTATTTATATTTCAATTTATAAATACATTCATACGCAAAGTCCCATTCAGCTAAAACGTTAGCAAGTTGAACACAGTGCTGTATATATAAAAATGTGCAAAATAAACCTTACCGCCATTAAATGAATTCATTTTAAGTATAAACAAGTATAGGAATAACAAATAAAGGAAATATACTGTTTGATAATGAAGCATGCAATAATAACAGACATATGCGGACTTATTGACAAAAAGCTTAACTTAAGCTTCTTTATCCTTTCAGGGGCAAATTCGTTGTGTAGGTAAAATATTGAAGAGATTGAATGACAGTCGAATTAACGAGCAATTTTACAAAATTGCAAAACAAAACAAACAGAATTTTGTGAAACAAAATTTTACACAAAATTCTGGATGTTACATCCAGAATTTTGTGTAAAATTTTGTTTTTGTAACTGAGTAACTGAGCTGTTTAAAATTAAACATGGATGATATCGAGAGCTTTCAAAGGCTTTCGAGTATGCTTAATGTAATATATAAGAGTTTTCTTTTCATATGTGATATAACACCACATGTTTTAGAGGGAAATTGTTAAAAAATACAATTATGGATGTTACTGACATGTGATTAGCACAGCAATATTTACAGAGTAAGGATACATATATATTTTTTACTTTTTATTTCCTATTTATAAATTTAATAGCTTAAATTATTTTTTAAATAAAATCTCGAGGTAATCACGGGTTGCGCAAATTTTGCTACTCTTACGTTGCCCAAGGAAATCTCGGGTTGCTCAGCTAGGGGATTAAGCCTAAAATGACAAAATTTGGCTCCTAATAGCGCATCATAAAAGAAATCAAATGATAAAAAACCAAGGGATCTAAAGAAGGATACACCTCACACAGTATATTAAAATTTATTAGAGCAAAATACCTCAATTACATACTAGGATCCAAAACTTCAGAAAGTTGACTCACTATATTGTAGCATGTGAGGATGCAAACAGGTTTAGGACTATTAGAACATGTGGGCAGCAGTTGAGTCACTGAAAATCTAAACACTGCTGCCATATGGTGTGAAAAAGGAAAATAGTATTGTATATATATATATATATATATATATATATATATATATATATATATATATATATATATATATAACGTTTTTATGGACACGATAACTTCCATATTTATTCACAAATCTCTTCCAAATGATACATAAAATCAACGGGCATGAAATCTTGGTCAGGTTCGTTAATGGGCGAAATCGGACCAAAGGTGTGGAAATAGGGTGGAGTTTTGTGAAAAAAGAAAAACTTCATAACTTATTAATTATAATACATATGGAATCAGTTTAATGTTATTATCACTTCTAAAAAAACGGCCAAAAATTTATGCATGACAGATTTTTGATAAAATTAAAAGTGGAGAAAAAATAGGGTTTTGTGGAGAAAAAAACTCACAACTTTGTGAATTTTAAAGAAATCAAATCCAATTAATTTTATTATAAATCTTCTTAATATTATTTACAACTTTTATATTGACAAGTTTTTCAAAGCACCAATTCTTACCGCAAAAAAAAAACAAAAAAACAAATGAAACGGAAAAATGGAGGGGGTTGAAGAAGAAAAAAATCCTTAACTTCGTTAATTCAGAAGATATAAAACCCGCATGAATTTATTATATATCTACTTAATATTATCTACAACTTATATATTGACAAGTTCTCTAAAGGATCAATTCTTACAGAAAAAAAAATTAATAAATAAATAAATAAAAATAAAAATACATAGAGGTTGAAGAAAAAAATATCGTATTAAGGATGTACTCAAATCCAAACTGCTTATTTTCTGTCTAATTTTTAAATTCCTTTTTGCTCCCAAACGCATGCAATTGGTAGGTTCTCTTATTCAGAAACTATAAGGTGCCGTAATGTTCGATTTTTTGGTAGAGGCAGAATATATTTCAAAAAAAGATGTCAAAGTGGGCATTTTGAACCGAATTTCCCGAAACGATTGTTTTGGAAACGAAAAATATAGTCCTACTGAGAAAATTTCGAATTGTTGAGCCTGAAAATATATATATTTTTAATACTGTTTTCACATGATTCTGATAAATGCACCTCTTATATAAAAATGAAATTAAAAACTCATCAAAAGTGGCCATATAAAATTGTTAAAGTGGGTTTATCGCTTATCATTATTTAGTTTTTGTTGTTGAATTTAGTACTTAACTTCTAAATCTACCTGTGCCTGTAGGCCTAGCCGTCAGGGATTTTTTAAACACATTATGATTATATTTATAAAGGCCCGATTGTTTTTACGAAGAACGTTTTCTCTGAGTAATATAAAGATAAATATTAAATTATGATTCGTTATTGAAAATGACGAAGTTTTCGAAATTTTAGAAAACCAACATTATAAAAGTTTCTTAGTAAGACAAATCCGAAATCAAGAGATAATCGTATTATAGAAATTCCAACGTATTGAAATGTATCAAAACGATCCTGAGTACATGCTACATGTATTTTATACCAAGTATTTGCTAAAAATAACAATTTCGACTGAAGGCTGATTTGCTGACGGCCACGTGTAGTATGTATTTAGACTAATGTGATGCGAAAAGAAAATATGTCCATAAGTCAAATTAACCTTTAACTGATGTTACCGGTCTCTCAGACCGCGGCTTTTTTTCAATTTTTATAGTTTTACTTGCAATTTTCAGTTATTTAACTACAGTTGTTTAACTATTATTTCAGTTATTTAACTACAGACACTAGCGAAATTTTGTTCCTTTTGGAACTTTAGTACTAGCACCAAAGACTTTTGAATAGGTGAATTTTAATTATAACAGTCCTGCGCAAAAAAAGTTTAGTACAAAAACACCATCCTATGAGTTAATCGAGCCTTTTATTTATCTTTCGTCTCAGCGGTCTCACAGACCGCTTCACACTAGTTATGTGACAACGTAACTGTGACATCAGTTAAAGGTTATAACAATTTCGGTTGTAAATGTGTGAAAGAACACAGTACATAAAGATATCAAGAGCGCTATTGACAGAAAATGTTTTACGAAACGGGCCCCCTAATACTAGGTCTGAGCTCTGACACAAAAAACGGCTGCTGTACTAGCGGATTTTTTTAAGGGGTCTCAGGACTCTTAAAGCTCTAAAAGTTTCGAAATTTTAATTTTCTTAAATGTTAAACTTCTATGTTTTCTGAACATTTTGATATAATTGTTATCTTGAATATCCCATTAGAACAGAAGTTATGGCATTTAGAATTATACTCGCTCAATAGCTGAAGCGGTGTTTCCAAAACTTTGAAGTCATTTTTCTCCAAATGACGTTTTTGGGCATAACGCGCACGATATCTCAAAAACTTCTGAATATTTTTTCATGAAATTTTCAAAACATATGTTTCAAATTAGTCTTTATAAACGAAACCTAAAATTTCCTTTTTATTGTAAAAAAAAATTTTTTAGGTGTTTATATTGTTGAAATTTTCTAAATTTTGCATTAGCTAAATACAACTTTGTATTAAAAATACAAAAATTCTTTAAATACAAATTTATTTAGGTTCAGTGTAATTATTATAATCTGAGGTATAAGTAGGCACCAAAATTTTCATTCTAGTTGAAAAATTTATTTTGTAATCGAGCGCATAATCTGTTATGCATATTTTCTGCTCGTCAAATGTCTGACAGTTTTGAGCCGCCTGTAAATGCTAATTCTGCATCTTGCAATTTTTCAGATATTTGAAATGAAAGAACATACTTGTATCTTTCATTCGCATTTAAAATTGTGTCTTAATATCAAATACATTTAAAGATATTAAATATTGAAAATGGTCCTTTTTTTTCATTTTTTCCAATTTTAAGAGTCCTGAGACCCCTTAAGCGTTTGTAATGGTCCAGTAAATTTACACACCAGGATTTCCTAATGTTTGATTTATACTTGTTAAATCTCAGGAAAAAAGTTTTAGAAGTTATTGATAGTATTTTTTTTTTTCAAAAGACTATACAAACACTGAAAAAAAATCCGCCTAGGAGAGCCTTTATTTTTGGTGAGCGCTCAGGACTTTTATTTATGGGCGGTGAACGGGTCTACAATGACGCCTTAAACAGACTAACCTGGATTGAGCACAAAGTACATGTCGTAACGGTACACGTTGGTTACTGTCGCATTTAGTGACAAATATGAGTGTAATTTGGATTATCCGAATGCCTGAAATCGCTGTTTGAATGATAGCAGAAAACAGTCACGCACTTTCTTCTGTAAGTGACACAGCACAAGTATGTATTTTGTTTTTGTTTTTTTTTTTGGGGGGGGGGGGCGCTATTGGCTGTAACCCATTAAAGGGACTTGGTAAATTATATATACAACTTAAATTTAATCACAAAATGCCACAATGACGCTAGGATTTCGAAAGAAACGTTTTCATTTCTAATGTACATGAAAAAAAAACTTTTGTTTATTTCCAAATATGTTTGTTCTTAAATCCTACTGTCAATCAATCAATATTTTAGCAGCTGAAGTACGCTGCCCCTGAAAGGCTTAATTTCAAAACTCACTGGTCTTTCTTTATGGGAAATAAATTCCAATAAAATATCAAGAACCACTAGAGTAATACTTACTTCAATTTAGCAACCTAGGTAGGCCTCAATAGAGATTTCATCAACGCAATGCATATAGTACAATAACTCGCAACTCATACACCACAAAGCAATGACTTTCTTTGTAAAATACTCAAGTTTCCGACTGCCTAGTCTTTAAACACTGATTTAAACACAGTCTAAAATATTTCTAGTATACCCGTGGTATTTACAAAAATGTATTGCAATATCATTTTACTGAAGAAGTGGAAGTGGCCATTGAAAAAACACGTTGTTTTGTGCTAATAACATTTAAAGAACTAACCAATTCAATGGAAAGACGCTTATTTGATGCAACTGAAACCTGGAAAATACAGTTAACCTTTTGATTACGATTCAAGACTGGCAAATACTTTTATCTCCAATCGCTGTACAATTAAAAAAAAAATTCTTTGTGGTAGAGTTCTCTTGCAAGTATCTTAGCATAAGTATATGACAGATATTATTTTTCGAAAAATGGTACGAATAGTATTAATAAAATGCTGAGTAGTATATGCTACGACCACATCACCAAAGGATTAATGAAAATCTAATATAATACATAGATTTTTGATACGCTGTATAGTACCAGATTTTTACAAAAAAGGATATATCAAAGGCTTAATAATGTAATATTTTATTCATTTTGATATGATTTACTTATATCATTTTACATTATTCAATTAAAAAACTATGTTACATTGTTTAGCTTTTTATTGTTATTTAATAAATGATATTTTCCGGTTGTGCGTAAACTTTTGAGACAGACTGCAATCGTTTAAAAAGATTAGATATCAGTATTATGCCGTAAATGTGAATACTATTAAATACACACAAAGCTTCCTCTTTTTATTAATAAAGCATTACTTGTTTACAGTTTTCATGATTTTCCCCAAAGTAAAGCTTTACAGCCTCATTTTTCAAATACTTTATGTGGGAAAAAAACAGGGTGTTTAAAAAAGTATGACACAATTACAAATGAAAATAACGTCACTGAAAAAAGGATTATAAGAAACACTTTAAACACAGTAGAGAATACGCGTGCTTCATAACTGTTCTATGAGGCTCCTTATAGTCCACTTAACTCCAAAATAGTACGAAAACTCATCGGCCCACTTTTTGCCACACCGCATCACACTTTCAATATGCTCAAGTAATGAATCCTGCAATTTTCTGAATATTAGAAGCAAACTTTTCCGCATACTTTTTATCAATTTTGATTGTTTCTACAAATTTTGATATTTTTATGTGAAATTACTTCTTTTTTGTTGAGCATTCGTAAAAAAAATTGCGATGAATTTATATAAACTCTATAATTTTTTAAATAAAAAATATATGTCAGTGAAAATTGTAAAAACTTGAGCTGACACGGCTTATCACATCGTTTTTTCTATGTGATTAATATCAGCCATTTAGCATAACTATGAAGTACGTACACCAGTAGCGTATTGACATCATTATCTTCCGAGTATTATACTAGCTGGGTTCGCCCGCTAGCGGGCCCCTCCTTTCATCGGGCCGCTAATTTATACGTAATCTTAAAATATATAATCTCTAACTGAACGAACCTTGAAACAAGTCCCCGATGTCTACGGTACCCTATAGCAGGGGTGCTGCGCACGCACTTCAAAATATTGCAAAAAAAATTATCTCGAACCGGGTCCCCGTTGCCTACGGCACCATATAGCAGGCATTCAGCGCACGCACTGAAAAATATTTGATTCCATCACTCAGGGCTTTCCAACGATATATCGCAAGAGGGGTGTCTGCAGAATTTACAAAAGTGTCCCCGGCGGGGTGGGCGAAGTGGGGATAGGACACCGGAATTCCATATTATGAATAAGTGGTCACAGGTCTTTCAAACGCTATATCACATGAGGCGTATAAGCAAAACTTTGAAAAAGCCCCCACACGGGGGGGGGCAATTGAGGTGGCGGCACCGGAGGTATAAAACATAAATAACTGGTCACAGGCCTTTCCAACGATACATCACATGAGAGGTGTAGGCGAAATTTAGGAAAGTCCTTAGGACAGTATGGAACACCGGAGATGCAAAACATGAATAAGTGGTCACAGGCCTTTTAATATAAAGAACTGGTAACAGATTTTTCAAACGATATATCACCATAGCGGATTCGGAAAAAGTTAGAAAAGCGGCCCACGGGGTTGCCTACTGTCTCGAACCCTGGAATATACCCTCCTCATCTTTGAAATTTTTATACATTATAAATAATATTTATCGAAGGGATCCTTAAAAAAATCTGCTCTTAACTGATGAAAATGGCTACGATTTGAAAAAAGTTTGAAAAGTGTCTTCTGGGGGGGGAGGGGGGAAATTCGGGGGAGAAGGGGAAATAGTATAATAATATGAAAGATTGGTCCGAGGGCCTTTCCGATGATATATCACATGAGGAGTCCCGAAAAAGTTTCAAAATTGCCCCACGTGGGTCCCTTTTCCACCGGAATTCAGCCAACATCCTCTCTTTAAATTTTTTATATTTAATAAATAATATTAATCGGAGTGCCCCGTCGAAAAAAACGCATATGAAACTACATTTTTTGTATAAAACGCTACGGTTTTAAAAATTTGTTCGCGTCCCCTCCCCGGAATCCAACTACCCCCACTTTTACTCAAAATTTTTAGGTACTTTTATAAAATATCTCGAAATTTTAGAATCGACCGGTTCGTTAGTTTTCCTAATTTCAGCAAAATCGCAAATGGACCTCGAAAACGAAAACGAATGTGCGCCAGTTTCCCGTTTTACTTTCTCGATTCTGTTTGTCAGTGCTTTCTATAAGACTGTAATTAATTAATTTCTCCCTTATTTACCGCGCGATTCTCCCGAAGCGTGAAAGTCCGAGATCCCCGAATTTTCTCCTTTTTTTGGAGGGGGGGGGGGTGGCACTCGTACGTCTCTGCGCTCTCTCTGAAAAAAGTAGTTCCTGCCATAGACACACACACACACAGAGGATGTTTCCGAACATGAATAGTACAGATAAGTAAATATAGCCTTATTTAATGATATATCGTTCATAGATTAAATGAGGCTAAATTTGCTATATAATAATACTGGTAGTAAAATGATGAAGCATCTTTGACGGTACGCCAGTGGTGTAAACATAACTTTGAGCATTTTTACCTACTGTATTCTGTTTAAAACTCTTGTTCCAGTCATTTTATACAGTAAAATTATGGTAATTTTAATGGATCATTCTTTTTGAAACACCCTGCTTTTTATTCCATTTTAACTTAATTCATAAATGAAAATAGGGATTCAATAATTAAATTTAATTTGAAAGGATAAATCATAGAGAAAACGTCACTGTTTCATTTTATCAAACATAAATAGCATTACTGTAATGTATTGGAGATCTTTTCGTGGAAGTCAGAAGAGATAAATGAACATCGACAGTCTCTTCTGTTTTGGTAGCTTTTAGTGGTGTATTGTATTTGCGTATTAATATTTCTAGAGATATGCTCAGACTATCTCATTATATGCCTTTTGACACGATAATAGCATTTCTGTTTGAACAAAGATAATCAATTTCAGTATCTCCTTACAAATATTAGATTTGTTATCACGCGCTTTGACAAATAACACATACAACATTAGAATATTCACTTTTATTCAGTTATATTATATTCTACAATATAAATCTGAGACAGAATTTCCCTTATCTAAATATTATTTCTTAATAAGAAATGGAAATCACATATATAAATTCTGCATTAACGATAAACAAGCCAAGATAGCTTTTTAAATTATATTAAAAAGTAATTCTAACATTTAAATCTGTACTTCGAAAACAAAAGAATGTTAGTATCCGAAATCAGCATCTTTGATCTATCTCCATCAATCACTTCAAAATAATCATAGTTATAAAAAAATATTAATGTCATACCTTTAATACATTCCATAATAATCATGATACTTTAATAATTACCGTTTTTTAATAATGATCATACTTTAATAAATACCGTTCCTTTATTATCACCGTACATTAATAATTACAATTCTTTAACAATCTTCTTTATTATTTTATTTCTACTTAGCCATAAAAATCATAGGTATAACACTTTGAAAATAATTGTTAAAATAATCCCTTTAAATGTTCCGCAAGTATTTTTTTTTCCCATTAATAATTCGAAAAAGTTAAAAACTAGAAGACACATAAATAGCTTTATCTCAAAATACTAAACACAGACACTGGGCATTTTTGTTTTAACAAGGTACGGAAATATCTTTTCACTTTTTTTTCTATTTCGTACTTACGTTTAATAAGGATATAAGTTCTCATTATAAATAAAAATTGTCAAAGCCAGTTAATAATTGAGTCAATTATTAGGGGAGAGTAGCGGAATTTTAACCACTTCACATATTTTCAGGTGTAACTCACTTAATTTTTGGAGTATCTGCAAAATATCATTACACTGGGTCAATTTATTCATCTACTAAATAAATAAATCTTTAGATCAATTTCTGTTTGAAAATTTTTAATTTTATTTTAATTTGAAAAATTTGTCAAAAGTGGTCCAACTTCAGCAACTGGTCGCCCAAGTTGGACCCCCAGTCTCCTAAATTGGAATCAAATAATATCAGGTTGTTTTAATGACTAGAGAATATAACTAATTTTATTAAAAGCAAATATTGCGATTAATGAAACAATCAAACAAAATAGCAGCAATGAAATAAAATGAAATCAAATATCTGAAAATAAGAATAATAGTTTTAAATCAAAATGTATTCAAAATATAAATCAAAGTTATGAGTAATTAAGAATAGCAATTATGGTACTAATTGTCAATTACTTGAATATTATGTAAGGAGTGATGGAAAGCTTACACATGAATTTCGTTTATTTCAGCGCACATATCATGGAACCATATCTGTCAATCTAAACATTGAATCATTTCTGCTATTTATTTTTCTTACGAATTAGGCAAACCAATCATCACTGTCTAGATTTTTCTTTTTAGATTCTGAATTATTATACTTTTTTTTAATCAAAAGTTTTCTTTACATTGTGTTTGTAGTTCTTCCCTTCCATCATTATCTTGCTAATTGCATTACGACTATTTTTTAAAACTTGATGTACCAATTACTTTTGTGCTAAGATAACTTCCTTTTTGTCGTTATTTTTTTTAAAGTTTACTTTATATGGCGAAGATGTTAACACAACTGCTTTTTGGCTCCCTCTGTTCTGTGATTTAACTAAATTTAGCAAGGGAGATAACATTTCTAATATTTTTTTGGCTTTTGGGGAGGATTTGTAGCTGCAGCCTTCTTGCAGGTCAATTTCTTCACAATTTACTCTCTCTTTTTTGTTTCCTATATCTTTAACAGCTTTTGCTGTTACGGTGGTTTTTCTTCCCGACAGTTTGTCCTGCTCTTTTTCAACATTATATTAAAAAAGTGTGTAAAAAATCCTCTATTTAAAAATACGATTAATCAAATGGAAACATTATGTATTCAAACAATGTTAAATTCACCCCCCCCCTCCCGGAGCCTTGAAATAACCACTCCCCCCAGAAGGATTGAGATTTTATGCGGTTTAATGGCAAAAAAGTGTAATTCCACCTTCCAGAACTGTAAAAAGTCTGTCATCGTAAATATCCTCCAGGAGTAAAATGTTTGAATTTAACTCTGTATACTAAATAAGCCGTAGGAATAAGGAATTCAAAGTAAATAAATACAAATACATACAAGATAAAAGAAATTGCAAACAAAATTCATTGCATAAACATGTAAAAATATATTTATGTTTATGTAGGCCTAAATTGTATATAAAATTAATTCAGATAAACAAAAAAAAAAAACTTGCATGGAGATAGTAATCCATTATAATATATTAAAGAATTAAAAAAAAATAGTGTACAAAGCGTACCGCCCTCGAAATTCATTACTTACTTTTCAAATTTATGATCGCATATCTGGTCCAATTTAAGCAACTTAAATTGGCCCAATTACGGCAACTGCGCCATTTTTTAAAACAGATAATCATAAAACTATGAACAAAAAGGAAATCAAACAAATCTGCGTGAAAAATATGTGCAATAAACAGATGAATTCATATATGTATATGAAAACATAACAACTTACCTTAGTTTTAAAGTATTCAATTACGTTTAGTAGGAAAAAATTAGATCTAAACAGCTAACTTTAAGTTTTTTGAAATTGTCTGAAAACAGCACGTGGTAGGCGGTTGCTTCTTCTAATCATGAGTGACGTCATTATGATGAGTAGGATGTCAGCTGTAGATGGCTTCACCTCCTGTAATTAACGGCAGAGTAGCAACTGTCCAATTAAAGCGGCGGTCCAAATGTGGCTACTCTCCCCTATTATTTTACGATTTGTTAAAAAAAGATTTTACCACAGCGTCTAAACATAAGTCAATTAGAACGAGTCAGAACTTTTATGTGAAACAGGACAAATGAGGTGCGTTCGTACTATAATTAGTTTAATAAATATACAGGTCTTGGTACAATAGCTGTTGCACTCTTATGCAAAAATATATTAATACAAAATGTATTAAGATTATATATAATAAATTCTGTAATACGGAAATAATGGAACTCCATCTTAAATAGGACGTCATCACCACGGCGACCTAGAATCATTACCTATCATGGGATATCATTGAATTAATTACGTATGACAGGACTCAATAAAATGAAGAAAACTTTTAATAATATTTTTTAAAGTTTTTATTCGATTTTCATAAAATTTGAAATAATTCTGTAAAATTCTCTTATACACATTAAATTTGAAACCATTCGGTTGCGTAGATTTTGCGCTGTTATTTGAGAACAGACGGACGGACATAGCTATAAGTTCTACGTATTTATATAGTTACGGACGCACCTAAGACTGGTATACTCCAGGTATATTTTTTTTATAAACGTGTAGAAATTGGTAGGACCAACCACTCAAAAAGGGGTTATAAAAAGAAAACCACACTCATTTGGCCGTTTACTTATTTGGCTGCTCAAGAAAGTAATAAATATGTCTTTTGTAAATATCTGCACATCTTTCCCTATTTAAATAGATATTTTAAAAAATCACAATAAGTAAAAAATAAATCTGAGTATGGATTATGAGTACGGATTATAAAAATTACGGAGGATATAAGGATTATGAGTACTCTGATTATGAGTCAGTCGAAAACCTATGTACTAATCGAAAAAAAGAAACACGCATTTATCAATTATCAAACAGAACACAGAGCATTAAAAAACATATGGAATAAATTTTAGGACGTTAGAGACAACACTGCAAACAATGCTTTTGCAAGAAACCAGGGGTCCAGACCATTTATTCTGGCACATTACAGGGTTTCTGACTTCCGCCCAAACACAGATTCATGCCGTTAACAATAATGAAGATGATTTTAATAAAATTTTAAGTGGACTTACATTTTTTATGTTAAATGTAATGTTAACATATGAATTCTAGGAATTCACTATTCTGTAAGCTGTTCACAGTGCTTAACTAGTCGCTCCATATTTCGGAATGTAGTTGACATCACAAACGATATCACTGAGAGTGTTACTATGCTGTGTTGTAACGCTAACATGTTAATTGGAGGAAGTTACCACCAGGTAAATTGCTTACGCCGCTAAACTAGACGCTCCATATTTCGAAATGTAGTTCACAGTGCATTCCTTATCACGACAGTTTTACTATGCTTTTTCAGCACTTTTCGTGATAAATTTTACTCAAAGCATTATATTATTTTTGGTTCTCGAGAAAATAAACTATTGATTTTCACACAAAATTGATTTTTGACACAAACATTCTTACTTAATATATATATAAATAAATTTTTTGAAGCATTATATTTCATCCTTTTCTATATAGAAAACTGTTTCACAAAAACGCACTAGCGGCAAACTAAGAGGGTGCTTCAATAATTATTATCCCGAGTGTGTATAAAATATTTGTACTGCTGTGGTTGATGTGGAATATTGCAGCCTATTGTCTTAGATGCCTATATGCAGAATTTCAGAACCATAGCAGCCATATTAGTCCAGGCAATAGGGGATTTTACCTGGCAAAATTAATGGTTGTTCTGGAAATCGGCTTACTTTATGTTTTTTGGGTCGCTGAATCCGAATTTGTAACTTCCCACCAAAATTTCCCCCGGCAACCCCCTCCAAATTTTGTTAAAAAGCCCCTCAAAAAAGGTTTTTATATATATAAAAAAAAATATATATATATATATATATTAGGCGAAAACGTATCTAAAAATGCAGAAAGTAGACAAAATTTCCAACAAATAAGATATATGACATTATGACGTGGGATGAATGGGGAGGGGGAATCATCCTCGGAACATGCGCCGCGGTGCTGCGTGGACTAAGTTGCGCAATTCCACTTAACCACTCACATCGTTTACATTCGTACTCCCGTCTCCCCTCGAAATTTCCATATACGGTTTATTAAATTTTTTGGGTCGTTAAATCCGAATTTTAACTTCTCCTCAAAATTTCCCCCCCCCCCCACCCCGGAAACCCTACAAAATAGTTGTTTTTAACTTAAATATCTTATTGTTTTAGGGGAAAAGCATTACGAAATTCAGAAACTAGACAAAATTTGCAACAAATAGGATATATCACATTATGCCGTACGATGAACGGGGAGAGTGGGGGGCTGCCTCGGAACATTCCCCGCGCGCTGTTCTCAAAACCAAATTTTTTCAAAAAATTAATTTTTCGGAGGTTGCCGGGAGAAATTTTGGTGGGAAGTTACAAATTCGGATTCAGCGACCCAAAAAACATAAAGTGAGTCGAAATTCAGAACTAGAATCAATTTTGCCAGGTAAAATCCTCTATTGACTGGACTTGCATAACTTGGTGCACGTAGCGCCGTAGTGCATGTTAGGAGACAACCCTGCCCCTCCCCGTTCGTCCTATGTCATAATGTCATATATCCTATTTGTTGCAAATTTTGTCTAGTTTCTGAATTTCGCAATGCTTTTTCCCTAAAACAATAAGAAATGTAAGTTACAAACAACTATTTTGGGGGTTTTCGGGGGAGAAAATTTTGGGGGGAAGTTAAAAATTTGGATTCAGCGACACGAAAAACTTAAAGTAAACCTTATAGGGAAAGTTCAGAGGGGAGACGGGTGTGCGAATGTAAACGATGTGAGTGGTTAAGTGGAATTGCGCAACTTAGTTCACGCAGCACCGCGGCGCTTGTTCCGAGGCAGATCCCCCCTCCCCATTCATCCCACGTCATAATGTCATATATCTTATTTGTTGGAAATTTTGTCTACTTTCTGATTTTCTAGATACTTTTTTCCCTAAAACAATTAAAAAAATGGACTTTTTTCATAAAAACCTTTTTTGGGGGGATTTTTACCAAAGTTTGGGGGGGGGAGTTGGCGGGGGAAATTTTGGTGGGAAGTTAAAAATTCGGATTCAGTGACACAAAAAACATCTAGTAAGCTTTTTTCCAGAACTACCATGAATTTTGCTAGGTAGAGTCCTCGTGGAGAGACCATGGTATATACGGTCTCTGTTGCCTGGACTATATTAATATATTTGTTTTCGGTTTAGGCTCCCAGCTTGAAAAAGGGGGTTGGGAGGAAAGGCTCCAAACCAGCCTTTCCCCCTCACTCCTAGTTTAAACTTTGTGCCACCTCTCACACCTAAGTCGAAAACAAATATGTTAATATATCAGCTAAGTTTCTGAAATTGAGCATATAGGCATCTAAGATTAGGCTTCAATATTCCACAGCAACCATCGCTGTACAAATATTTCATACACTCTTGAGAATAATTATGGAACCACCCTCGCGTATGTTCGTAAAATTAACTTGAAACAAATAAATGTGGAAGCGCTTTTTACTAAAATCTACATATTATGTGGTTCAAAGCATTTTATATGAGTAGAGTCAATCTTAATCCTTATAATGTGAGCATTAGGTTTTGCAAATCACAAGAAAATTTAAACATGTTTATAACAGTCTGTTTTATAGAGGTTTAAAACTTAGACTGAGCAGGTAATGTTTTGTTTTCCCATATTTTAATTTGACTTTAAATCATTTTGTGACTGGATCTAAATAATATCATTTTCACGTAATTTTTACCCTACCAGCTCAAAAGTGGTCTTAGTTTCAGTTCTGTCAGAGCAAACATCGAAAGGAATATTACGTCATTTTGACAAATTTTTAAGGTATATTTCAGTATTTGGATTTAATGTAAATTTACGACGGTACTTTTTACTAATGGAAGCATTACGGCATTCTAAAATTATTGTCCCGAATCCTTAAACTACACGATCTTCTTAGATAAGTATGATTACAGTATTTTTTGTTTCTTTGACTCAGAAATTCAGCTGTCGTGTTTAAAAAAATATTCAATCGTAAACCTAAACGAAAATTAGGAAGGGTATTTTTTCGTGTTTTATTCCTATCTGTTTTTAAATCCAACTTTTGACATATTCATGAAGTGTTTCATTTGTAGATCCATAAATATTTCGTAAAGCAGGGCTGCCACTGGCGATTATTTTTCATCTAATCCGTACCGATATTTTCAATAAATATTCATTGTGATATATTTCTCTTGCAATTTCTGAAAAGTGTAATGTTATAGTTTGTAAAGAGTGGTGCGAATAGACTATAGAAGTCGTCGCCAGTTGCAGCCTTAAGAAAGAAAATTGTGTTCAAATAATTTTTACTTCAAACAAAATACTTTATAATAAAGGGTCTTTAAATCATTTTTAGTTTAAGTTAAATACCTGATACATTGCTTGAAGTTCTCATTATGAATGCCTGCATTTTAAGGTCATATTAGTGTAATTGAAAATGGCGGTTTAAAAAAAAATGAGAGGTACTTATTTTCACGTAGGTGTTACACTAAGAGGATAGAATTAGAAAAGAAGACATAATTGTAATCACTAAAAGCCGTTCTTACCCACCTACATACGCCATATTCTACTGTGGTTGATCTGTACAGTACCATGATTTTGTGAGTTTTGATCTCGCGAATCAAATGAACCATGTTCAAAGTCAAATATGGTGGACATAACTGAGGAGGAATGGTTTCGTTTGTCTTGTTCAAAACTTTCCACAGTGTAAGTGGGTTATATCGACTCCTGCGATTCTATGCTCCTTAATTCTATTACAAGAATATATTGATAGCTCTTATTTTTGGAAAGGTCTTATTTTGGATGATAGACGGCTTTATGTCGAGGGAGCATCCATTCGAGAACGTAGACAAAAAAAAAAAAAAAAAAAAAAAAAAAAAAAAACTCGTCTATCACTTACATATTCAGTTGTTGCAAAGAATCGTTCTACCATGTAATTATCGGATTCCACAGGCTTAACAAACATGTACCTTCCAGCTTATAACTCTTCTGATTTTTTCTGTTCTACTCACCAGTTTAAGAACAGCACCCTATTGTACCTTTGTTTTGAATTTTGGATTTTATAGCGCAATGCTATTTTTGCTTGATTTCGTGTTCTTGATATCCCTAGAAAATATTGGAATGTTATATGTAAACACCTTGTATACACTACATTAAAATATTTAATATGCAAATCTTATAGCACAAAATATAGTAATAAACCTTTATCATACAAAAAATATTAGTTAAGTACCCTACAAGTCAGTGCTGCTCACTAAGCTGCCGGCGTACCACAGAGCCACATCTATTTGCTTTCCAAAAACATTTACTAAGGGAAGTATTGTATTCTTGATTTGTATGTGTATGTGGTATTATAACTCCCAAACGTACCTTCGACTGAGCTCCTATTTCGCAAAAAATTATGCAGCACAGCCTCAAGAACTGTACAAAATTTCGTAAAAATCGTTCGATATATTAGTTAGTTAATTATTTACTTTCAATCCAATTTCAAACAAATTTGCGACAGATTCAAAGAGAACATCCCAAAAGGAAATGTGGCAGAGGATAAAAGTAAAATATTCCGGCCCTGTAATATGTGGGGTATTCAACTGAAACCCTGTCAGTGCGTGTAACTTTGCATTAGACGTAAGGGGTCGCCATGTAACTGCGTGTATGGCGGCACCATCTATTGGTAGAGAGACTGACGCATGCGCAACGTTTCACGTTGCAGAGCGACAGTGCGTACGCACGCTGAAGAGAAGGTAGTCACACAAGTTATCGTCCACTACTGAACATGCAGGCGAGTAAGCAAGAACAACGAGGAGTGATTCGATTTTTAGCGGCGGGGAGAGTTGGAGGCCGTTAACTGTGTCGATGAAAGCTGGAATACAGTCTGAGTCGTTCAAATGTTGTGGAATGGCGCAAAAGATTCCTTGACGGGCGCGAGTTTTTGGAAGACGATGCTCGTCCTAGACAGACTCATCGTGTCATCACACCGGAAATGATTGCGGAAGTGAATGATTTAGTCTTGGCCAACCGCAGAATAAGTGTGGACGAGATCCATCGGTTACTGGGTATTATCGTGGGCACCACTCACACCATATTGCATCAACATTTGAACTTTCGAAAAATGTGTGCTCAGTGGGTTCCCCACCAACTGACCGCCGAACAGCGCAATACTCGAATGGCGCTGTATTTGAGTCATCTGCAACGTTCTCATGAGGAGGAATACGGCTTTCTGTCATTTTTGTCACTGGCGACGAAGCATGGCGTCCCCACTTTGAACCGGAAAGCAAGCGTTAGAGAAAGCAGTGGAAACATGAGATTTCACCATTTCCAAAGAAATCAAAGACCGTGCACACCAGTTCTTGTAAGGTCATGATGTCCTTATTTTTTTACCTCAAGGGCCCACTGCTTGTCGAGTTCCTGGAACGGGGAACCACCATCAATGCCCAGCGTTATCAAGCCACTTTAGAGAACCTTAAACGAGCCAGCAAGTCGAAACGGCCAGGCATGTTGTCCAATGGCGTTATCTTCCTGCATGATAATGCCCACCCACACATGGCAAATGCAGTGAAGACGACATTGCAGCAGTTTGGTTGGGAAACGCTGCAATATCCAGCGTACAGTCCAGACCTTTCATCGTGTGACTTTCATGTTTTTAGACCTCTAAAACAAGCTATTCGCGGACATCTATTCACAACGGACAACGAAGTGTGTGACTGGGTCCAGGGCTGGATCCGACAGCATCCTACTAGCTTCTTCAAAGATGGAATTGACCGGCTAGTGTCGCAATAGGATAAATGTGCCAACAATTTTGGCGACTATTTTTGAGTTTGTGTACTGTGTATAACTACATTTGTGTGTGTTAATAAAATCGTTACTTTACAGTAGTGACTGGGTCTTGATTGAATGTCCCTTATACAAAAATCATCTGCGCTGAGGTAACTTTTTCGGTTTCAAAAAGGGAGGTCCATTGTCTACATCCAGATTGTTTTTAAATTCCTGACCCAATCTAACAATTTTAGTGATTAAGCGTGCACGAATGTACAGAAAGGCGATTAGAGTCTCTCTTCATATTATAATGTACCGTAATTTCCGGCGTATAATTCGGAGATCTAACCATTCTGTTTGGTAACAGAAATTTCACTCAGAAATTGAAGAAAAATATTTACAGCAATTTAAAATGTTACATTTTATTTTTAAAAATTTCTGGGTCGAAACATGATTGTTTGATCTGCGGATTGTACGCCGGAAATTACGGTAATTTCTTTCCAAACTTTCACCTTAATTTATCTCAGATATTCTCTCATTTAAAAACCGAATATGTATTTTTTTATTAACAGTTGTAGAACATTTTTTAGAAAAAGTAGTGTTTATCACTACTATAGGTTCTAATACCGAATGAATGGTCAGAAGTTACACTTCTTTTCCTTTTTTATTATAATGTGGATGATTTTCATTTGAAAAACTTATACTTGACTTGTTCTATGGTGATATTTATCATTAATTATTCTGTTTTCCTTCCCAGTAAAAACAAAATATATAAACCACACTTAAACTGTTCTGAAACGAATGAAAAAAATATGTCAGCAATCTCAAAATTTAATTATTTTGCTGCGATGAACTGTAGCATGCAAATGGGATATTATAACACAATTTACAAATGTATGTTGTTTCTAATTACTTTTCTTAACATCATTAGCTAAGCATATTTCTAAATAGCATTAAAAAATTAACTTAGCCTTCTTTATTTATAATATTTTCTCGAATGCAAATTTAAAAGTAAGTAATTTCATTAAAAGTCAAATTAATGTTTCAACATTAAATTCTATTTCTATACTTGATAAAAACTGAGTAGTAATAATGAAATTCTGTGTCGAATAAATTAAGTACATGTTCTTTAAATAAATTGCATGTGTAATAATTTTCTGCATGTTTTAACGAGACTTTATCTAGGTTAGCTTGCAAATTAAACTTTTTTTCTCCCCTTAATGCAATACTTTTCTAAATACCTTTAAACAGAATATTTTAACAGTCAGAAAAATGTATATCAGAAGAATATAACTTTCAGGTTATAATCAAAATTATATTTATCAATTATGTATTTCATAATAAAATCTCTAAAAATATAAAAACAAACAAACATAATACTCTTCAGGAATTTCTTTGGGTTTTTGTATTAATTCAGAGTCGGTTTTTCAGTGCTTTTATAGTTACCGTAAAAACTTTAGGCCAGTTCCATGAGTATTTGTAGTGTAAATCACATGGTACAATTTTTGGCTACCAATATTTTAGAGCGTAAAAATGGGACTTATTGTATCGAAGATATCTCATTATTGAAGGCTACACAGCCATTTCGACAATAACGGCGAACAACAAGAATAGCAGTTATCAGCTATGTGACTTACACTACAAAAACACACGGAACTAGCCTTCAATATTTATTTTAATTTTTTATACATTTTTCTGATGATAATATTATTTACTATAAAATATTGCCCTATGATTACGAGAAATAGCAAAGTATTAAAGTTTGTGTTGTTAAATAATTAATTTTATTAAACCGTTTTCCTCCAGCATATCATTTTATTTTTCTGTTGAGATTTGATAAAAAGTATTAATAATTTTAACGCTTAGTAAAATATATGCTTTAAAAGTAACTCTCATTTACTTGCATCCATTTACTATAACAAATATAGCTAATAACAAATATAGCTTTACATCCCTAATCGAAACAGTATGCAAAGAATTTTTAGAAATACCTAATACAGTGATGGAACAGCGTAACAGCAGAGAATCAATTGACACCGCAAAATTTTTAGTATTCTTCATCTAACTTCAGGACAGAATTTCTGAGATTTTTTGAAGGCGAAGAATACTATAAAAATTTAGTGGAGACAATTGCTCAACTGCTGCGCCACTGTTCCATCACTGCTAATAAGAAAATACATAAATTACCAAATATAAATATCGAACTACGTTTTTCAGTATTAAAAATTAAAGCAACATTCAATGGCAACGTAGTTCGTTTTTTTTTTTTTTTTTTTTTTTTTTTTTTTTTTTTTTTTAAATATTTACCGTAATTTCGGGTGTATAGCCCGCGGGTCAAACAATCGTTTTTCGACCCAGAAATTTTTAAAAATAAAATGTAACTTTTTAGATCACGTAAAATATTGGTCTTCAAATACTGAATAAAATTTCTGGGTCCAAACTGAATTGTTTGAGCTGCGGGCTATACACCCGAAATTACGGTACCTACATTTTACGTATCTTTTAAAAATTCGATGATTTAGAAAGTTTTGTCCAAGAGAAAATACCGAACAGTATCTTATTTTTGAAACCCTTAAAATGCAGTAAAATGATTTTTTAACACGCATTACGTCGGAATGAAACATCTAATTTTTGGGTGTAAAAACCTCTTTTTAAAATATGTATTAACTAAGGAGTAATCAACCAATTATACTTCTCCATTGGTTAATATGGAATTTTCACATCCGCAAGGGTAAAAACTTATTTCGATGAAGTATGCCATTAAGTGTTTCAAGCCGACAATTTATGGTCTGGAATAACTGAAATGTTTTGCTAAACTGAGTTGAAATATTTTTTATTATAAAATACTTATTTTATAGAATTTATCATTCTCGCGTTCCTGTTATTTCATGACAGGACTTTAAAAACTGTTTTTTTTTTATTCCTATATAAAATTTAATATAAAAACATATCAAACAAAAAAATAATACTTTTTTTTTAGTATTGCAATAAAACTGTAGTAGATAAATGTAATATTATACTTTGGCTAAACTATATTGCTCTTAATGCTAAATAAAAGTTTTGGAATGCAACGTTCCCTTACTCTTTCTTTCAGCGCATGCGCGTACAGTGACGTTTCTCCAACTCCGCTCTGCGAGCGAGAGTATTCAGTTCTGTGAAAAACATTTTCAACGCTTTGTCTCACTTAAACTATGTGTATATATATTTGTCTTCGTGTCACTGTAAATAAATATGCCGACCTAACTCTGTGTTCCCCTTAAACCAACAATGGTTTTGGGTACCAGAGACGCGCTGTAAATAGCTCACGCGCAGTATACACTCACTGCGCTCTAAATAGCACAAATAATTTTTAATTACATTACCATTAATAACTCACCATTAGTAAGAGGGGGGCAACGCTGGGAAGTTCTAGGCAAATATCAGATTTTTACCCGGTTACTGTCCTAAAAAGCAACCCAAAACACAGCGGTGGAGTCAAACAGGTACCCCCCCCCCTTTCCTATCCTGATTTTATCGTTTTGCAGGTAAACAATTAATGTTTAGGATCATATAAGTTCCTAGTTGAGAGGGAAAAGTAATTAGGTAAAATTGCATAATATAAAAATACAATAATTAATTACTCTAAATGATAAATTAAATCAAACCAAAGCGCTGTGTAATTTTTATGAAGAACTCTCAATTTTTTGGAAAAGACTGCACTAGATCTTAAAGTTCTCAAAATCTAGGAGGTTAAATTCATAACTCCAGCTTGACACCTGCATATCGATGAGGAATGTATATAAATACATACCTCTCAAACTCGATGCATAAATTAATAAATCTACACTAGATAGATACCGGGTGTCCCAAAAAGGACTGACTGATTTTAAAATTCAATAACTTGCAAACGGTGACAGATATTTAAAAAATTCTTGCAGGAGGGTTATGCATAAGGTCAAAAATTTTATTACAGTGATTTTCAATTTTAGTTCGATTTACAAACAATAGATGGCGCTGTAAGCAATAGTCGCTAAATTCAGGCTCGATTTTTGGTACTTCGTGGCCCGGATAATACATTTCCATCTCCTTTTTCTGCATGGAACAAGATAAAAGACCAAAAATCGAGCCTGTATTTAGCGACTGTTGCTTACAGCGCCATCTATTGTTTGTAAATCGAACTAAAATTGAAAATCACTGTAATAAAACTTTTGACCTTATGCATAACCCTCCTGCAAGAATTTTTTTAATATCTGTCACCGTTTGCAAGTTATTGAATTTTAAAATCAGTCAGTCCTTTTTGGGACACCCGGTATAATTAATGAGGAGAAAGTTACTTGACATTTAACAATTATTTTATTCACAACATACACATGCATTAATGAAAAACAGATTATAGACATAGTAAAGGCTAAAGCATTAAATTTTGGTAGAAATTCTTTTACTCACCATACTACATTAAGACTACTAACTCCTGACTTTAAAGAGGCCCTACTGTATTATCTTACTGTACTAACTTTGCACACACATATACAAAAATATAGAGGCTACCTGTGATCCATCGTTTAAAGGCGTTGTCGTCAGGTCTTTCAAAGTCCATCTCCCGGTGCGTGCACATGGCTCTGGATACTGTCTGTGAATACACACTACTTTAATATTTTTTATAGTTCTAGCAAAGTGGAATCATTCCACAAATTTTATCGTAAAATATATATATTTTTTATGTCTATCACGAGAAACTTCACTGTTTCGACTTACATGCCTATTATCTGGCCAACTGGGCATCATTATATTTTTTTCCGTCAGGCTCTCCTTCTCTTAAGCCTAAAGCGAAACTAAGGATTATTACATTCTGATCATTAACTGTTTTGATTTGTGGCTGCGAGATATTTTGTTTAACAATGTCTCATGTGACGACAATTGAAAAGCTCTGTGAAGATAACTTTGATAGCTGGAAGCTCAAAATCGAAGCTGTATTAATAAAAAATCACCATTCAGATTATGTAACTAGCAAAAAAGAAAAACCCGCCGAAGGTAACGCAGATGAAAAGAAATGGCTCCAGGCTGATAAAAAAGCTCGTGCTGATATAATTCTTGCCGTAAATCCTACTGAACTATGTCATATTAAGCATTGTACGACTTCAGATTCTGTATGGAATAAATTGAAAGAAGTTTATGAATCAAGAGTACCCGCAAAGAAGGCAACTTTGTTAAATCAGGTTCTATTCCGAATGACGAATTTTAGTGAAACGATGTCTGATCATCTTTTTTGAGATTGCTGATAAATTAAAAGAAATGGAAATAGAATTTGCGGATGATTTGTTATCAATTCTCCTACTCTACAGTGTTCCTGTGAACTTCGAAAATTTTAGATGTGCTGAAGAATCGAGAGATGAGCTATCTAAGCCTGATTATTTGAATATTAAGATGCTAGAAGAATAGAAAGCCAGAAAAGGGAAAACCACTCATGATTCACAAAATGCCTATTATATAGAAAATAAAAGTAGTATTCAAGAACAGAAAAAAATTAAATATGTAAAATTAATCCAAATAAAAATTTTCCTGCGGAAAGAAATTTTGGTAATTTCAAGTAAATTATTGTTCGAAAATTGGACATAAGCTTCCGAATTTAGAAAGAAAATAGCTGATAAAAAACTTGCATCTTTAAATAAATGAAATCAATGTTTGATGATGATTACTAGTTATGAAGAACCGGTTAGTATGGCATTTAACGACGCATATCATCAGCCTGCGAAATGGTGCCTTAACCACTCGCCCACGGTGGGCCTAACAATAAGACATTCGTAAACCTTGAGGCCAAATGGGTGAAAAAATTCCGTGCCAGGCTTCAAACCAGGGATGTTTAGGCTGAAGCCACCAATGCTCTACCAACTGAGCCATCCCAGAGAAATCTGTAGAACTAATTTACCCAGCTAACTTTTAACAATCACAGCATCTGGTCTGATATCAGAATGAGCTAAACAGAATAAATAGTTGGTTTTTTTATGGAATTGCAATAAACGCTGCATGCGTATTTATATTAGATTAATTTTTAACATAGTAATTCATCCGGGATGGCTCAGTTGGTAAAGCATTGGCAGCTTCAGCCAAGACATCTTTGATTCAAATCCTGACCCGAACTTTTTTTCAACCATTTGGAAATTTACAAGTCATGTTGTTTATATGCCAAATGAATAATTTTTTAAAAAATTAATATAATATAAGTACGCATGCAGCGTTGACGGCAGCTCCATTCCTCTTTCGAATTCAGGCCAGGACTTTTTCATTGATTTGGAAATTTATAACTGATATAGTATTAATTGCCTGTATTTCAAAAAGAGGCGTGCATTATTATTAAAAGAGCGGAACAGTATACTGTGTGTCTGAGGTTATGGCGATTTTCTCAATCATCGCTGATGATAGAAACATATTTCCAATTATCATTAGTATCTTGTGACAATCAAAAACTTTCTCTATATAAATGCACTGCGTGCGAACAAAATTAAACGACAATTTATTATATACAGCTATCGTGAAAAACACAGACAGCAGGTACGCCTGTCGTGCGGTATACATACAAACCTAATAAGGATTTATTTGCGTCAGTGTCTAGCAGAATATTACGTTTGGTGAAATTCTTGTGATTTAACACATACTGGACAATTGCAACATAAATTATAATAAATGAAAATGCATTCGTTAAATACACAAACCTTGCTCATTGATACAAAAAAACAACTTTCATGTGAACTTGTACAATTAAAAATAAAATATAAATACCACGTGTCAATCTGCTTCTGCAGTCGTCCCCAGGATAAAATATGATGGTGAAATGAATAAAAGTTCAAAGATGAAGGACTCCTGTACCAGAGAAAATTTGTCGAGCATTGAACAATGATATGATTCAAAATGCAGTTGCGGCCGCAGTCGCAATCTTTTACCATACTTTTAATTTTCTAAATTTGCAGCGTTTTCTGACACTAAAAAACGATTTTCTTCTGCCACTGCTGTTAATATTATTTCGAAATATTTGTATACGAATGATCCCTTTTTTAATCAAAATATTCGTTGCGAGTAATTCTTTAATATCATGGTTTCTTACTTATGCGATGTTTTTATGTAAAAAAAATATTTTAAATATAAATTTTAATGAATAAGTGAAATGAAATATGTGCTATATTTTATTAAATTACCCCGCACACATTATATTAAGAGATTTTCCCAACGTGTTTACATGGCTTAAAAACGCATAGAATATGGCTGTTATGTAATTTTATTATGAACTCATAAAGCGATAATGTATTAGAATCAGTTATAAATTAAAACCAACACAATTTTAATACCATTATATAATCATTACGTATACTCACAACAAAAGTACTTCTTCTGTAAACGTCAAAACTTTATTTCTGAGTTGATTTATGACAGTAATTTAAATCATAACTAAAAAGTTTTCTTTTCTGTTAATGACATTTTTTCGATTAAAGAATAAGTTCCCTGAAGAAAAACTGGAATATATGTCAGATTTTAAGTATTTTTAAGTGTTTTCCTTATAGTATGAAATATTTTTAAGCGAAAGAGCAAACATATTAAAAAATTGCTTTTGTCCTCCCATTTTCTAAAAGAAATATATAGATCTATATTTCTTAATTATTTTCTTAATAACCTTAATAACCTTAATAATTATTTTCTTAATAACCTTCTTATTTTCTTAATAACCTTATATTAGAATAGTTTGTCATTTTCTTTGTGAAATTGTATTACAGGAAAGCAATGAAAGTTCACTAAATTTTATTACCAAGGTACAGCGTCTAAAAATATAATGTGACAACGTGCCAATCAAAAGGTGCTAAAGAATTGAATCTGAAAATGTCCAATGATTCTGAACGATAAATGTCGACCCTATAGACATCTGCTGGCTCATTTTTTATACTAACCTTATATAATGTTCATGGTGAAAAGAGCTAGAAGATCTATGAAACAGCTAGAAGATCTTTTTTCAACGTAAAAATTGTATAAGGACATTATAAAAAATAGCTAACAGATGTCGCTGCGATCGACATTTATCATTCAGCGTCGTTAAATGTTTATTGGATTCAACATTATAGCACGTTTTAGCCCTCTGACTGCCTTGCAAAAGGGCAAAATTGTAATGCTGTTTTCTCTGTATTTTTTAAGTGTTAATAAAGATAATTACATATTTGAATAATCGGGGATTTAACGCTTTGTAGTATCTATTATATAAAACTTAAAATTATACTTAATATATAAAATGAAAGAGCAACTCAAGCAGTTTGTTGGTACATGTGCATGCGCACGCGTACGCAATGTTTCTTCCGTCATCCGAAAGAAAGCGCTAGTAGCAAAAATGGTGACTAATAACAAAAAGCATTTGTGTTCTGTAATTTGCAAAAACCGAATCTGTAGTTCCTGTGCAACGTGCGTTCCGGATTAAGTTCAGATGTGATCCCCAAAGTGATAATAACATCCGTAGATGGTATCATCAGTTTAAAAATACCGTCTGCCTTTGCAACAATTACCCCCAAAACACTAATCAAGGTTTGGGAAGAACTGAGCTATCGACTTGATGTGTACCGTATGACGAAATCTGCTCACATTGAACACTTGTAAGCTGGGAGGTAAAACTGTTTGAGTAGCCCTTTAACTTTATGCATTAATTATAATTTTAAGTTTTATGGAAATAAATATTACCAAGCGTTAAAACCCCGATATTCATTTAGAAACACACTGTATAATACTTCAGAGTATAAGTAATTCCTCAACGTTTTAAAACTGCATTATACCTGTAGAATTAGATTAAATTAAATAATTCTGCTATTGGAATTAAACCTATAGCATAACTCACGGCGCTGAGAGGTTAAATTTTAACAGGAATAACCGGTTGTCACATTATATCTTTTATACTCTATGACCAATCATTACTCAATTATCTAAAACTGCATTAAAACTGCACAATTATATTAATTTAAATAATGCTTCTATTGCAGTGAAGCCAACATTATAGTGAACGGATATATCAGCTCATGGCAAATATTACCGGAATAGCCGGTTGACACAAAATATCTTCTAGATGCTATAACAAAGGAATGCAATATTGACAAATATTATAGTATATTATTAAATATAGAGTGAAAATTTAAAAGCATTTTCGACTTTGCATGTATCGTACAGAATAAATTTCGCTGTCGATGTTATTACTAGTTATGATTAAAAAGGCCGTTCATTTAAAGTAATAAGTTTCGTTTAATGACAGCAAAAGGGTTTGGAATGACGAAAATGGATTACATTTTGATTGTGGATTAGGAAGCTGGTAAATAATTAAGACTAATGCTTTCTTTTGTTCATGTTCTATAAACAAAATTAATAGGGTAATTCCGGGATTTATGCCGCACATTTTTTTGAATTTGTGTATAAAGCTCCTTGGTGGACATAAAATAAAAAAGTCATACTGTGCTGTTTAATGTTAAATATACAAAGCGTGTACTGCGCCAAAAAAATTCAAAAAAATTATTAATATTTTTTAACAATTTTTTTCTAAAACATTACACTGCGGCGCGTCACCCGTACATTCAGGCTGGGACGCCGCACTTGTGCGGTAGTTATGCCGCGCTTGTAATAAGAACAGATTGAAGTTATAAATAAAAATATTAAAAAAAAAAATTCATATCTCGACTATAATTAACGATGTAATAACAAAATGAAATTAAATGTGTACAATGAAATGTATTAGTAGATTCAAATTAATAATTGTTGTCTATTTTCACTTTTAAAATTATCGACTTATTTTTATTTACATTACATTTTAATTGTTATTTCAACAACAACGTAGCGTCAATGTATTAGAAAGGGAAAAGAAAAAAAGTAAAATTGTGTTTACATAATTTATTTGTTAACCCTTTTAGGAACGGTGGCTTTTACACAATTTTTATTCGGTTGGTACCACTTTTTTAAAAGAAGTTACCTTTACTTAAATAATCATGAAAATGCTCTAATTAAACAAAGCAAATATTACTTTTCTTTTTTACTGGTGCCAGAAAAAAAATTTGTAAGCTCTTTATGAAGGTGCTTATATACACTTATGGTCCCGAATGGGTTAATAGATCGACTTCAATCTGCAGAAAAAGTGTCGAAAAAGAACAGTCTTTATGTAACTACATTTAAACACATGATTGAACGAAGCCTCTTTTCGAAACACTTCGAAACACTTCCGAAGAATGTTTCTTTTCGAAACACTTCCTCTTTTTTGGAGTAGTTTGCAAAGAACGTCTGCTTTACGCGTAATCCAATTTTTCATTATTATCATCTTGACTTGCATCATTCTTGCCCTTCTTACTTTTTATTTCCGCCTTTTTTTCCTTTGGTTTTTTAAACTTTATAACATGCCTAACATGGTTAGTCTGTTCAAAAATAAAAGGAAAAGTTAAAAACACTTTATCATCCCGTACAAAAGAAACTGCGGCATGTATACCGGAATAGCAGTGCGGCATGTATCCCATTTTTCATGGTGCAGACGTCGGCCATCACAGTTACCTACCATCGCTAAGGGGAATGGCGTAATCATACACACAGTACTCTATACAAACGCTACATTTAGTTTTGACTTTGAAATCATGCATGCATTTAGTAATTAGTGTATGAAAAGTATTTAAACATAACGTGTTTAAAAGTTTGGACAGTGAAATCATGCACTTACGTCAAATTAAGGATTGTACTTCTACAAGTAAACATCGAAATTGGATTCACGCTATACACTGGTTAAAATAATCTCATTGCGCACCTATACTGTGCGTTTGACCACGATCTATCGATAATTATAAGAAATAGCAGCAGTTCGGCATCTATCCCGTATGCGGCGACTCTCCCGGAGTTACCCTATATGCTAAATTAATAATAATAATAATAATAAAATTTTTGATATTGCACGACAAAATTAATCTTCTAAAGCTAGTTTCGTCACGATTTTAAAGACCAGTTACCATTTTTTCCATCGTTATATTTAAGGTTTCTTACCTCCGAAAAGAAAAAAACCCGAACGTCAAATTATGCGTTAAGTATAGATAATGAAATCTTTTCCAACACATTCAGAATTCTATAATAAAACTTCACAGTTTAATTAGTTGTCTAAACAACATTGTTAACAACATGTCTAAATAAATAATTTGCAAAACGCATAGCATATTATAAAACAGAATTTCATCAATTCCCGACAAACGTAAAAATAAAAATTCTGAAATTTTTGAGCAACCCTGTATATGAGCTATAGTTTTATCATATAATACACAGTATGCTAAAATTTAGTTCAATTATAAAATTCAGCACATATCAAAATTCCCATTCAGCGATTTCCATCAATAAACGGAAATGAACTTCAGATGGTTTGTGCAGCATATGTGTGATGTGTAGAATTGATACACACTAAGAAGTATTTAAAAATAAGTTTAATTTAAAAACGCGTACCGCAAATGAAATCGGACTTCCATCAATTATTGTTCATAGAGAGTACTGTACACGAACTATTTTGCGTTTCCCTGTACATTGTAGAAAAAAAATCTGTGAAGTTACTAAAAATTTTCTAAGAAACTGGGATTCCTCGAAAAATTTTAGATTTTTTTTATAGTGTATATCAATCATGTACAGTCGTGGAAAAAAAAAAAAGTAAACACCCCCTACTAACTCCTCAACAAATTATCGTAGAAGAAAGTTACTGGTACCGAACGATTGGAAATAAAGTCTACTTTTAAATGGTGTATATAAAATTTGCTTAGGGGGCCATCTACATATTAAAACGAACCATAACTTTGTTTTTTTCAATAGCAGTACCCAATTCTGACTGCATAAATGAACTCTACACCCTTAAATTAGACTAAAAACGAATTTTAATGCAATTTGTACCATAAGTTTCCAAGAAATTAATTATTTTAAAACGAGCGTATTTTAAGGGCTGTATCCAAAGTGAAGCTCCGTACTGGATTGTTAACCGAGAGAGCCCCTTCCTTGATCAAGGCACCTTAAGCGCCACTCAAGTAGTTGATGAAGCGTGTCAGATTACAGTACGGCAGAATAAATTTCAAAATGTCTACTCACTTCCATCATAGACGGCCCCTTAAACCATCATTTTGCCGTTTTTTAAGCATAATTTGAAAACTACTTGGAAGAAAAATGTGAAATTTTTGAATTTCCATAAAGCAGGGCTTAATAAATCTAAATCCATCAAAAAAATTGTAGGTTGCAATTCATAATTTTTTCGGATATTAATTCCATTATTCATAATTCATATCATAAAATTATAAAAATTACAAATTCATCGTATTTATGTTTGGGTATAATAGTATTATTGCTACACAAACAATTAGCTCATTAGGAGCGTAATTTCAGGAGATATAAATAAAAATATGAAAATGTAATTTAACATTAGAAGCACTAAATTTTGAATGTTTATAATTCAAAAACTTATCATTCAAATGACTTGAAATTTGGTGTCTTGGCATAGTTTGAACCGAAGATTTCAAATATCTCGTTAAAATTGGGTACTGCCATTGAAAAAAATGAAGTTTGGATTCGTTTTAATATGTAGATGACCCACTAAGAAAATTTTATATACATCATTTAAAAGTAGACTTAATTTCCAATCGTTCGGTACCAGTAACTTTCTTCTATGATGATTTGTTGAGGAGTTAGTAGGGGGTGTTTACTTTTTTTTTCCACGACTGTACACATGCTTGAACACCATATTTTACAGTAAATATCTTCCAGTGCACTTCAGAGATATATATCAATTTCAATATGTTTGAAATAGTGTAACATAAATAATATACACCGCCAAAGATTTTAGCCCGTAGACAGTAATGTAATGTAATTTTTTCAGTGTCCCTGTAAATGAGCGATGAATGCTATCCATACCGTATCGTACAGTAGGTATCTTGTAGTATACTTCAGAGATATACATAAATTTCATTGAGTTTGAAATTGTGAAACATAATTAAAAATCAAGTCAAACGATTTTTCCTCATAGGCCGTAGTGTAACGGAATTCTGTTGAATGTTCCTGTAAAGCAACTGTAACTGCTACAAGCTTCATTTTCAATAACGAATACGCCATCGTGAATACTATAAATTACATGTATAAATTGCATGGCGATCCGACAATATTTACGCGAGTTACAGACATGCGGCAAACGGCACACGGCAGACAGACAAACCGAAGTCATAAACACTTTTCAACTTTGTTGGAAAGTGTTAAAAAGGAACATCTATACTCTTGCTTTGGAAATCAAGATTATTGAGAATCACGTTATAAATCGACATATAATTATAAATAAATGAATTTTGGATTTTTTTCCTTTAGATATGTAACAAGACCTTTCTTCGTGGTAAAATTTCAATGTTCCAGGCCAAATGGAAGTAACCTTTAGTTTTTGAGATTAAAACATTTCGATACTTCCCGTTGACATACGTTGACATTTCGCACGAAAAAAATACATGCATCGCATGTAAGAGAAAAAAATCCGAAAACCTTTAAGTTACAAATGAATCACATTGTTACGTAACATACTCATGATTGTCCATAATCGAGGATACCGATCATATACAAACCTTTTTGTATATGACCTATGATGATTGTACAAACCCATGTATAACCCTATTACAAATGATGGACCAGATTTTAAAAAAAATCATATTTCCGAATCTACTGTATATTACAATAAGTGATACATGAATTTAAAGACAAACATACCAAGTTTTTTTCAGTTAAAAGTATTGGACGTGTGATCTTCTTGTTACTTGGCATATGTCTATCTGTAATCCAGTTCGTCCCAAACTTTTTGTAGCATCACTCTGCCAATGGTTCTGAATTCTGTACAAATGCGTTCGTGAAGTTCTGGCAGTGTCAAAAACATTGTTTATGTACCACCAATGCCGAAAACAAAGTGTTCAGAACTTAAAGAACGCATTTGTGAAGCTTTCAGAACCATTGACAGAGTGGTGCTAGAAATATTTGGAACGAACTCGATTACAGATTGGACGTATGCCGTGTAACAAAAGGGTCACACATCGAACATTTGTAGCTGAAAAAAACTTAGTATATTACTCTTTAAATTCATGTATCACTTATTGAAATATATGCAGCAGTTTCGAAAATATGATCTTTTTAAATCGGGACCATCATTTGTAATAGAAATGTATATACAGAACAACAACATACTATTACAAATTAATGTTTTTCTAATTATTTTCTTTACATGTGCTGTAAGACATTCATTTCGAGGCAAATTTTAAAGTTCTAGATCAACTAAAAGTACCCTACACATTTACACGAAATTACACTGCTGGCCATTAAAATTGCAACACCATGAAAGATTGAAAATACAGAAAAGATATTTATTGTACGGAAACAGTATGGCATGGAAACAAAATGATTAAATTTTTAAACAGTTTGGGGGTTTACAAGGGTGCGAAATTGGTAGAAACAGTTGCTCCCCCTGGCAGCTATAACGGCCCTTATCCGGTTAGGCATGGAGTCGAACTGGGCTTGGAGGACAGAAACAGGCTACTCATTCGATGCTGCTTCAAGACTATGCCACACTTCATCAACCTTATTAGCTGGAGAAGAGTACAGGGATAGTCTCTAAGCAATTCATGAGCAGATATTTTCAATGGGTGACAGATCTGGAGACCGTGCAGGCCAGGACAGCAATCGAATACCCTGTGTATCAAGCAAAGCCAGAACACGACGTGCAACATGTGGTCTTGCGTAATCTTGCGGGAAGTTTGGCAGGCCTTGAAGACAGGACACAACCCCTAGATGTAATATATCAAAAATGTACCGATCTGCGTCCAAATTACCGTCGATCCAAACTAGAGATGTGCATGTCGTGTACCCAATGGCTGCCCAAACCATCACACCAGGTGCAGGGTCCCTATGCCGATATCGAATGCACACTGGCGACAGGCGTTTTCCTTGGAGCCTCCAGACAAGTATGCGGCCATCAGAATACAGCACGTCATCCGGGACTCGTCTGAAAAGACGACATTGTGCCTATCATGCATCCAGCTTTGTAGTTCGGTGCACCAGAGTCGCCGACTCTCTCTATGCTGCATTGTCAAGGGAAGCCGCTGTACTGGTCACCGTTCTGACAGTCCACACTGCTACAAACGTCGTCGCACCGTACGAGCGGATACTGGGCGCGCTTCAAACATGCCCATTTCCCGACTAATTGTTCGTTATGTGGTTGTACGGTTTTGCAGGGCCGGCCTCACATTATGTGTGTCCTCTCCGGCGGTAGTCATGGGAGGGCGTCGAGATCCTGCATGCCGTTGAGTATGACCCTCAGCAATCCATTGATCCCATATTTGCATGACAGTGGTTGGATTCCGACGAATGCAACGGGCGATATCACGGAAAGATAATCCACACTCTAGATAGGCAACGATACTGCCTGTATCGAATATCGACACTTGGTGGTAAGCATTTCTTCTTATTATTCGAGGCATAATACGATATTCTGAGCAAAGACCGACCAAAGCGCTTTCCGAATGAGAAATCCACTACGCAACTTTTCTTTTAAGCAGTGCTTCAGATCTCGTTTCTCCCACCTGGCTCGTCTAAATGCGCTGAAATACTAATCATTTGCATATTCAACCCTCTTCTTCCTTTCATGTGATTTTGACGTTCGTGAGATCATTCCTTCCTGGTGTTGCAATTTTAATGACCAGCAGTGTATTTCAGTCATTCAGTGTTTCAACATTTAATGGGCATTACATAATTCGCATCAATAATATAAAACCTTTAATCTATAACTTTCTTTTTGCACGTATTATAAATTCGCTAAGTAACTGAAGAAAATCGATGCATTACAATACAGGCATGTAGAACCGAAAAGCTATGAGCTATATTCTGTCTATGAAATTATAACATTTTGTAATATTGTATACTATGTGACTTTATATATACTTACACTTTATATATACTTATATATATATACTTATATATACTTATAATTTTCATATTTCTTCTAGAATTCGTTAAATAATTATTGAAAATATATTGCATCGTTTAAAAAAGTCAAATACTAATGTAAATTTTAATTCATACCTATAAATATTAGGTAAAAATTGCTTATTTTAGAAATTAAGAATGCAATGTAAATCACTTCCCGAAAAACAGGAATACTGCTTTGAAAAATCGACTGCCAGTACGATTGCCATATTTTTATGAAATTCTGATATGAATCTTAATTAATTTTCCGATAAAATTGGCTTCATGAATTTGTTAGAAAATAGTAAATATGGATTCGATAATATCAATGACAGATAGGAAAGATAAGAAATGATAAATTGACTTATTGATATCAGTCAAATTTCGGAAAAATACAAAAGTACTTTCATGCTACCGGATTTCTAGTACCCTAATTTCCCGCGTATAATACGCGGAATTTGAGGAGCCAGAATTTTGATTTCATAATCGAAGTCAGATATTTAACGCAATTTAAGAAGTTACATTTTATCAAATAAAATTTCTGAGTCCAAATATAATTATTTGACACTCCGGATTATACGCCGGAAATTAATTAATTTTAATTAAGATAGTAACAATCTTATCAATCCGTTATCTCGTTTAAATGTTATCATGGCAAGCCGGTGAAAACAAAATTTTCAAGATAACGGATTTTTTTTGCTACAGTTCACTTTATGTCAGGTTTCAAAGAAACAGTAATTTACAGCAGCAGAAAGAAAACTGAGACATTTTTCATTCCGCTTGATTGAATAAAGTTGAATATCGTGCCTTAAAAAATTATGCATGCATACACTTTGGAAAATCCATGGAATAATAGTGATATTCACATGAAATCTTGATACTTTTCAATAAAATGTCACACTCAATCTAAAATTCTTTGCATTTTTGAGAATTTCGGAATACGATATTTGATTTGTTTTCTTTTTCTTTATGTTTGAGAATGCAGTAAAGTAAAAGCGCTTCTAAATGCAAGCTTGGAAAAATAAGCAATTTATATCTAAAATACATTCCATGTAAGATTTGAGTACCTACATTTATGAAGAACTGGCAGATATGAAATTGAGTGCATTATTTTTATACAGCGGGGCTTTATATTCAAAGTTTTTGCCGTTAAATAAACCGGATGTCTGGATGTTTCAAAACCTTCTTTTCTCCAATAAAATATGCTTATTCTGTTACATTCATATGAATATTCTTTGCTTTAATCCTTTATGTACTGAATTATGAATTCATGAAAAGTTTATCTCCTAAAGCATTTTTCATGAATTGTTTAGACTACATTAGAAAATTTGTATAATCGTATAATAAATTTTAGAAGGATTTTAGAAGGATTAAAGAATTTAGAAGGATAAATTAAATTTGAATTTATTGGGATTCTGTGCAATACCTATAACTCCACTCAAACATTTTATTTTAAATATTTTTCTTGGTATTTTGTAGAATTAAGGAATGTAAAAATATAATGTTCTTACAATAGAAGTACAGAAATATTACCGAATTGAAAATCCCCCCCCCCCCTCAACACCAAGAAAGCTGAAAAGATGAGAAAACAAATGGAATCATCCTTTTAAAAATATTTTTTATTTTATGTAAACAATAATGCTTTTGGAACAAGATAAAGTAATGCATCTATAACTAATTCTAAACTGTATTACAACTAATCAATGTATTAAATTAATTTTATAACAAGTTATTCTATTGGTACATATAAGTACCGTCAGTAAATAAAGGGTTAAGGGGACAGTTTATTTTTTAAACAATTTTTCTTATTTTAAAAAATATGATTCAAATGGTGAACTCACTGCATTTCAATGTTCAAATAAAAGTAAATTTTGGAGAAAAAAAAAATTAACTGCATATTTAATTAAAATTTTTAAAAAGTAAAAAAATAATAATAATAATTTTTTTAAACACCTACTACTTTTTAAATATTGATATTTTTGACCAATTTTTTTAAATATTTTCTAATGTGTATTACACAAGATTGCGTGTGGATTTTTTTATACATCTAATATTACATTCAAATTTTTTACTGATATATATGGTGTAAAATGATGAAATCTAACATATCTTCATAAACTTTTATTAAAAAAAAAAATAATAACAAAAAATCTGAAGTCTAATTCCATGGGCAGATTTATCTTATATATATTAAAGAACATGTACAAAAAGTTTATATATAAAATTTAAAAAATAGCCTTAGCATTTTTAAAACATGAAAGTGAAGAAAATATGAACATGGAGAAAAAGCCATTTAAAGTTTTAATTTGTATGGGTAATTGTGCTGGGTGTATTAACAAAATGTACAAGAACTCGCGATACGTTTGGTATATGAGTAAAAATGAGAAATGAAAATACTCACAATTAAACATGCTTTTATTTAATATTCCATAATAAACATCGAATTTTTGATCAGTTTTGAGTTACACTGTCACCCAAGGAAATAGAAAGGTTTTAAATTACGAAAAAATGTTTTCTCTTATTATTTGTAATTTGAATTCTTAAGAATATCGCACATTTGCTCTGATAGGAAAACTTCTAAAATTACGGACGTAGAAGCCATAAATGTACATCCCTGAACGAGTTATATCAGTGCACAGTGTTGCCAGTGGGCTACCTTTTTTAAATTCAGATTTCTTGATTGCCACCACTTTTCTGAAATGGTAAAATTACCTTTGTTTTCGCCTTAATTAACATGTCATTAAATTAGGCGCATTTTACCATTTCAAAAAAGTGGTGCAAAACAAGAATCTGAATTTTAAAAAAGTAGCCCATCTGGCAACACACTCTGTGCAGACCACTGAAAAATCGTCAGCATGTTTGAGATAGGAGTTTATATCCTAAATGATTTTATTGTGTTAATAGAACTTGTTGAATCTGTATAAATGATGAAGGACGTGGATGATCAAACATATAAAAAGGAACTTTTTCCTTGCAATTACTTCAGCTATAAAGACGCAAATAGAGGAGTCCGGTCGATAACTGAAATATATATCTTCATTAACCCCGTCACAGACAAGCCCGTGTTAATACGTTCACTAACCTCCAGTTTTCACTGCGATACAAGCAATATTTAAAGTTATATAATTCTATTGATTTAATGTATTTTTAATACATTGAACGATGATTAATACTTCCAAGGATTACATTCATATTCGTTATTAAGTTTTTTTATAAAATGTCCAAAAAATCATTTTTTTAAGCATTTAAAACAAAATGCGGTAAAAACAACATTACAATTTTGCTCTTTTCCAAGACAGTCGGAGGGTTAAAAAAAAATGCCGCTGCCAAAACTATTCAAACCCATTGCACTTACCACTGACTACTAGGCCAACGCACTAACAAATAAATGGCGACTGTCGTAATTGGATTTTTTTCAGCATTTCTAAGAATCTTTGATTTTTAATACCAATTATTTCTATAAATTTTCTCCGTCTTATTTATATGAGATTAAATAAGTCAAAGAAAACTTTTAGAAAATACTGGTGTCTTTAATTCAGGGAACCGTTGAAACGCTAAAAAAATCCGTCTAGGACAGCCGATGTATTCGTGTCAGCGCAAATAGTCAGTAGCCTAGTATTTAGGGAGCCGTGGCAAGTGTAATCATACATACATTTTCAAGGCACAATGTTAATCCATTTATGCCTGAATTTTTGTTTTCTCAAATTTGTTGGTAAAATCACTTTAAGATGTTGCGAAATGAACTGGAAAACTACTAAAAAAATTAAGCTAAAATACTTTTGTATTTATTTAATAAAATGCAAACGTACCAAAAATATAGGAATATCCATATGAGGAAAAATGCATAATTATATGTTTTGTCTAAATGTATATAAATTAAGCTTTTAAATTGTATATTATATACTATAATTAGTATTTATATGAACTTTTAAAAAATATATTTATTTCATTACACAGACTAATAACATTATAAGTATTACTAATAATAAATTAAGAATAATAGTATTTGAGGCTAAAAAACAATTTATTTGGAAATCATCGTGAAAAGAACTTTACATAAATAACTGCCCCTTAAATGTCTAATAGAAATATGTACGCATTTGCGCTTTGCGCCGTATATTTTGTACGTTACAAACATGCATGAAAAATAGGCTTGAACATATAATTTTGCAATTTTAAAAAATACGTGTTTCAAAGAAGTCTACAAGCTAAGATTATGGCTTATTTATGTAGATCCTTGATATAAAAACTATAAATAAACTTACGTTTTATACTTAGCTATCTCGAAAAAGGAAAAATCCATAAACACCATAAAAATGCCTTCAATTAAGCAAATAATTGTCAATCTTATACTGTCATATCTTGGTAATAGATAAAGACATTTCTAGACAAGTACTTCATACAATTTTCACGTTGTAAAAAAGAAGAAAATTTTAATTTTTTTTTTTATTCGAAACGTCCCAAAAATGGGACGCTAGGCTTAAATGAGTTAAACTTTATACAAGTAAACGGGGTGAAAAATGTCTGAGTTTTCTATTTGCTGCTGTAACTGCTTGTTTCTTTGAGATCATACATAAAGTGAACTGCAACAAAAAACTCCGTTAATTCCAAAAACTGTTTTTCAGCTACTTTGAAATGATAACTTTTAAACAAGATAACAGATTGATAACTTTCTTATTAATTTAATTAAAATAAATTAAAATTGCTACAAACTCTACCTGAAAAAATTAAGAAAAAACATTAAATTGTTCAAAAAATACGATAAATTTTTATATATATATATATTTTTTTTAAAGCAATATTTTTCATTCCAGATGTAATTTAGAAAGAACATAACAACGAAATAAAGAAGAAACAACAAATCAAAAATATAAAACCTGCACAGTATTTATTGTTCTTTACAATTTAACATTGTTTTCCTTATAAAGCATAAGTAAATAAATGTAAAAGGAATCAATAGCCTAAATTTCCTACAGGTTTCGTAATCCACGATAAAATTTTAGTCCATATTCTTCATTGCCAACATTTCTGATCTCCTTAAATATTACTTTTAAAATATAAGTTTTTAAAGAAATTTTATGCATGCGATTTTATTTTATGACTAGCAGGCTTTATTCGCTCCAAAATAAAATTGAATGTAACGAAATATATCGGTGAATTTGACTTTGTGTTTTAAAGTAAAAATGAATACCCTCCCTAAATATTAATTTTATTGCGTTATCACATTTTCTGTGTTAGACAAAATTTAGGTTGTTGGGGACCAACTCTTTTGGTTGATCATTTACAGTGGGATTTGGTAAATATGGTAGAACGATACACAATATACTAAAATCATTTCGAAAAATTATCTAACTAATAATGCAAGTCTCATCAAAATCGTCCATTTGAAATTTTAAAAAGGATAATATTTCATAATCGAATTCACCTCGTTGTAGAACTTCTCCTATAACTCTACAACTAAGCAACTTAAAACGAGATGCAATATACAGAACCTTCCATAAAAAATATCGATTTAATAGTACAAATCTCATCATATTCCATGCAGTAGAACTACAAAAAGCTAATCTTACATAATCGAGTTCACCTGATAATAGAATTTTCCACATGATTCTATAAATCAGCAACGTAAAACGATATGCAGTATACTAAAACCATCCTAGAAAGTTATCTAACATATAACTAACAATGCAAGTCGGATGAAAATTCGTCCAGCAAGACCAACCTAGAACGATATGCAATATACCTCTCAACCTTCGCTGACAAATTATCTAATTAATGCTGCAAATCAAATCAAAATCCATTAACCAGAATTTAAGTCATAAAGCAGCAGGGACGAAATTCCCGTTTGCATTTTATACATATAGTAGATAAGTAAAAATATTGGTAATAGTGTTTAAGTTATAATTCCTATTTTATATAAGGCCCCACCAGTGGCCGAGAGGTTCTGCTCTTGAAGCTGGTAGACTGGAGGTGCTGGGTTCGATCCCGATCGCGCCCATCGGCCTAATCGTTCGGAGTTTTCGTGGTTTTCTTCGAACCTTGGTTCTCCAAGCGTTAATACGGGTTAGGATCCCTTAGAAAGACCTCCACGGAAGGCACTCCCCCCCCCCTTCGGGCCTATATACCACGTGCTGATAATTAGCCGACATAAATACAACCAACCAACCAACATATTTTATATTTTAATAATAATCCTCCTCTGCACTTTTACGCATAAAAATTAGAAATCTAATAAATTTTAGCAATATCTTTAGTATAGAATATTTAACATTATGATTGTTTAATTAAACTCAGTATCCGTTCAGTATATTATTATTATAATAATATTTTGACATGTTTTTAAACGGTCTTATGAAAAACGGTATTTAAGAAAAATGCACTTTTTGCCGTAAATTGTGAAGAAAAATAATTTTCTTTAAAAATTAAAACATAAAAATACTTTAACGGGAAGTTCTACGACTTTGTGTCTTTTTTTTTTATTTGGTACTTCTTGTATTCCTCAAATCTGTAGATTGTTGTCTTAAAGCGGTTTGGCGATATTTAAATTCTTTACAGTATTGTTTTCTCACTGATTGTAACGCTGCTCTTAAAAGTAACGCTATTGTAAAATTTTAAACTTATTTTTCTCGAAATACTATTTTTCAAACTAAGCGACTCTTTTTTTTTAGAAATATTGGACCAATTTCTTTTATTTTTTATTTAAAAGAAATCTAAACGCTTTTACTGGTGCTCATACCATCGATAGAAATGCGTTTCATTTTTATTAAGGGGTCTTGTACCTTTTAAACGCGTTGAAAATGAACGAAAAACTTCAAAGTTTGAATTAGTCTATCTTCAAAGCCTTTTTATGTATAAACATGAAATTTTGGGTATTGATTAAACAGATTGTGCTTTGTAATAAGGTACCATTAGAAATTTATTAACCCTTTACAGAATTTGTGTATTGTTGAAATCAAAATAGCTCTTTTTTTACCCCATAAGTCATTGCGCGCATGATATCTTGAGAAAGTATGTATGGATTCGCATGAAATTCGGTAAAGATACTAAGCATATATGTGTGTTTAAAATGACCTACTCTTTGGCTAAAATTATTTCATTAAGTATATAAAAAAATATTTTCGTAAAAAAAAATAAAAAATTTGTATTTTTAATGAATAAAAATAGTCATAACTAAAAATATTACCATTGTAAATACTTAAAAGTAGATCATCTTAAACACACATATTTGTTTAGTATATTTACCAAATTTCATGACAATCCATACATACTTTCTCAAGATATCATGCGCGCAATGACTTATGGGGTAAAAAAAGAGCTATTTTGATTTCAACAATACACAAATTCTGTAAAGGGTTAATAAATTTCTGTTGATAGTATATTACAAAGCACAATCTGTTTAATCAATATCTAAAATTTCATGTTTATACATAAAAAGGTTTTGAAGATAGACTAATTCAAACTTTGAAGTTTTTCGTTAATTTTTGACGCTTTTAAAAGGTACAAGACCCCTTAATATTGTTTAGAGTTCGCAAAATGTAAAAAATAAGGGCGAATAAGCTAATGTTTTTGTTTATATTACCACCATTTTGTAAAAAACTGTTTAAACTGAATGTTGTTCTATACTTCAAAGAATTTAATGCTCTTTCATAATATGTTGGCTAAATGTGTTGGTGACCGGAGAAAAATGGTCGCTCAAATGGAAGACCATGGCGAGCATCTGCATTCGCACATATTATCAGGGATGAGAGCGTTCCGACCCAAATGATCGATTACTACGAATAAATTTTAATAGTATTCCTTACTTTATTAAATATTAGAAATTGTGTCAATAAATAACACGAGAAATACTATTAAAATTTAGAAGTAACAATCGGTCATTTGGGTCGGAACGCTCTCATCCCTGTATTATTAATTTATTTTACACAAATATTCAAGTACAGTAGACTCGCGATTTTACGACCCCCGATTTAGCGACCATTGGATGAGGTCCCGACCTTTTTAGGCGCGTTTGTAATTATATAAATACGTAGCACCAATAGTCATCATTCGGTCCGTCCGTCCGCATATAACTGAGCAAAAATTACATAAACGAATGGTCTGAAATTTTAAATGTATAATTGTTGCAAAATTGAAAATCGGATGTGTAGTTTAATTTCAGGGACTATCAAAATTTTCCGTTAGATTACGGCCACTTGGAAAAAATTATTTCAAGAGCATTTTAATGATGTTACAGCCTTTCGAACAGAATGAAATTCATATGCACTTATAAAATGCACTAAAATATATGTTCAACAATATGCGGTGCAAAAATATTTATAAAACTAATCATAGTACGAACGCAGATCATTTGCCACGTTTGACGTGCAATTTCCAACTTGTTTCAGTACTTATAATGTTTTTACTCGCTCGTTTTAAAGACCCACAAATAATCCTAATCTTGATTTAGCGAACTTCGAGGACTTGGCGTATGTAATTTAATTGCTCTTTCTTACCTACTTTTTTAATTTAATTTGCAAAAGGTTTTGAAATTTATCCTTGGTAATAGGATAGTCTCATATTCACCTTAACAGACCTCCTGTGAAAATTAGAACGATATCCGTGAAATATTTTTGAGTTATTCTTGACAAAGATATTTAATAGCTTTCGTAACTTTATATACCATAAAAGTCATATTGCGCTGTGTATGAGTCTTCGCTTTGCACAGAATGCACCTTGCAAAAACTGAAAAAAGAGTTACGAATTTGCTATATATTTAATGAAGATCAAGATGAATCAAGTGAGGTTTCTCACATATATAGTTTTTTTTACGGATAAAATATAAATGAGTAAAAAACAAATATACCACGATGTCAAAAAAAAAAATGTTGTACATTCTAAAAGTTTTTAAAAACCTAAATAAAAGCGACGAATATAGAAGAAAAATCTAAAATATTTTTTGAAAATAACTGTTCTTTTTAAATATAATAGATTTTCTTATATTTTTCTTTTTGCATTAAATAGGGCTTGATATACATTTTTAATCAATATTCTTGTTGCTTCATTAATAATGATTGGAACTCGCATCCCTTAAACATATATTTCTAGATATTTTTCTATGCTGATCAGTATTATGAAAATTTACTTTTCTCTTGTGATATGTGTAAATGGTGTTCGATCTCTCTTAGTTTATTAGCATTCTGAAATATCCGTTATTTGTAACAGCGTAACAAAACGAAACACTTGTGCCCTAAAAAACACGACGCGTACCTGCTATAAACATGATTATGGTAACAAAAATATTTTACTTTTCGTATTATTATGACCTGGAAAGTCACGTACAGTAAAAATGCAGCTCGAGTAGAATATAAAATGGTTTCGTTTGAACATGGTATTATACATACACTGGTGGCCAAAATTGGGGTCACTTTTTGAAATTTACATGTTTCATAAAATTGTGTACTTATTGAATATATTAATTTTCTATTAAATACAAATGGTTATATATCAAATTCAAGGAAATTTAATGTAGAATTTAATTAAAAAACGGAATTAAAATATCTGCATTACAAAAAAAGTTAAGCTTACTTTAGTCTAAAATTAAAGCACAATTACTCATAAATGCTGAAGTGTATTGTAATAAAAGCTTCATAGCCAATCACAATGACTGTTCTGAGAACCAATCAAATGTCAGTAACTAAACTGTAGTATATTTTCATTTTTAAAAGCGGTATTTTGCTGGAATGAATTTTGCAGAAGGGCGAATACTAGTGTAAAATTAAATAAAATAATGTTTTCTTTTTAAAAAGGGGGAACTCCAAACACTAGTTCTCTGAATGAAAACACGCTGTGAAGCTGCAATAAAAAACAAGCGTTATCCAAATAAATATTGAATGTGTACATGTAACTTTAAAATATAATGAAATCTAAGATAGATCTTACTTTTTGTAAGCGTAACTTTTTTTTGTAATGGAGATATTTTAATTATGTTATTTTAATTAAATTTTTCATTAAATTTCCTTGACTTTGATCTATAAACATTTGTATTTAAGTGAAAATTATTATATTCTTCAAGCCCAAAACATGGAAATTTAAAAAAGAATGTCCACAATTTTGGCCACCTCTGTATGTAATATAGCATTTACAGGATAAAACTCAATTGTTGTAATATTTATAAAATAGGGTATGCTGGCAGTATCTATGTTGTCAATAACTAAATCCAACTGCAATAATTATAAAAGGAGAAATTATTTGGAACGTTTGTGAAAAAGAGTAACGAAATCCACTCCAAAGGTAGTAGTCGCAATTCTTCCTGTATACGTGGTCCAGCTGTGATATACAACCTCATCCGAAGGTTTATGAAAAACAGCTTCTGTCTCAATTGACTATTGTAATGAAGAATGGTTTTATGAGTTCGAAACGCCTACAGCAATTATTAATTTCATTATGTGATTTTAATGTGTTCTTTTTAGTTTTGTATTTTATTATCCCTTTCAGGGGCAAAGCACTTGTGTTTCTAAAATGTTAAAATGATTGAATGGCACCGATATTTATGAGAAATCTTATGTGATAGTAAGTAAAAGCTTTTCTTCGCGTCAATTATTCAAAACAAATTTTAAATCCTAAATTGTGGTGTTAATGTAGCATGTGGGAATTAAAATTAGGTGGTACATGTAATATACCGGGCAAAGTACTTCTGTTGCTAAAATGTTAAAATGATTGAATGGCACTGGGATTTATGAAAAAAATTATATGATAGTAAGTAAAAGCTTTTCTTCGGGTGAATTATTCAAAGCAAAATATAAATCCTACATTATGGTGTCACTGTGGCATATGGGAATTAGAATTAAGTGGTACATATAATATACCGGTACCCTTCAAGGGGTTAAATATCAAGGGTCTTGTTTTAGGCACACTGTAAAAAGAAAATATTACATATAAGTAAATATCAATAGATATAATGAAAAAGTCCGAAGTTGATATCTCTTTTTTGTAACCGAAAAAAAAATCGTAAAAATCACGAATATTTTAGACCTAACACTGTAAAAAATTACGTAACAAAGTAAAAAATTCTGAATTAATATAAGCATGTGTTCTGCATCTTCACTGTAAAAAAATTATGTACCATTTCTCCGTTCAATTGGTGGCAGCATGCTGTATCCAATTTTATGGTGTAAATTAACTCATACAATGGTGTAATTTAAACTGATATAACTGGTGTAATATTACACATTAATGTAACGTAACACCAGTTGTAACAGATAAATTACTCAATAAAATGGAGGCAGCAAGGAGGCAGTAAAATGGAGGCAGTAACATTACATTTTTTTTTCAGTGAAGAAGCAGAACAAATGCTTATGTTAATTCAGAAATTTTTACTTGAATAAACATAAGCTAAATACCTTTGTTACAAACCTACATTGCTTCTCTTTCGTATAAATCTATCGGTCAAGAAATTGAAGAAATTCTACAAGTACGCGTATGTGTTTCAGCATATGCATTTCTGGACAATTCAGCTAATAATTCCTGCAGATTAGATGCAACTATTATTCCGCAGGAAATAGCTGCGGACTATAGCTATTGAAAATTCTTTCGTTAAATTACAAATTCTTTTGAAATATTTGAGTTAAATTGGTATTATCCGAGTAAAAATATTAATTACACAAGCCTGCGATGAAAAAATACAAGAGAATTGATAGCTGAACTTAATGTATTTTTTAGTGCTAAATTAAAAAAAATAATAATAATGAAATTTCTATCATGTCACGTTTTCTTGAAAAATTCAATTTTACTTGGATTTTTATGAAAATGTCATCGGATGTACGCCCCGTTCCTCATGGACCTCATGCTCAAAATACCAATGGTTCATTTGCGAGTGGGACAGACGTGATAAGACTCAACGTTGGATCAAAAAAGAATGGCTGAAAAGACAAAATCATTAAACAGACCTTAAGAATGTGATTCGTAACAGCTTAGTTGAGCCAGAAATTGTATTGTTCCAAAAGATTGCGATTGTTTCAAATACCTGTGCAAAAAGTTTCCAGGTTTAACCGAAGCCAAGTTGCAAGAGGAAAGTTTTGTTGGTCCAGATATCCGCAAGCTTGTGAAGGATAAAGAATTTCAGAGTAGAAGGACAACAAAAGAAAAAGAGGCTTCAGTTACCTTCCACGATGTCGTCAGTAAATTTTTGTGCAATTACGAGTATTCTGACTATAAATCAATTGTAATGAATATGTTGGAAAATGTTCAAGCGTTGGGTTGCTCTATCAGTGTCAAAATACATTGCTTTGACTCACATGTGGACTTAATCCCGAAAATTTAGGATCAATCAGCGAAGAACAGGGTAAAAAGTTCCATCAAGACATCAGATATATGGAGCGCATATATCAAGGAAGACGGGACAAGAATTTTCTAGACGACTACTGTTGGATGGTAACACGAGATAGGCCTGATATTGAACATAAAAGAAGAACGTCAAAAAGCTCAGTATAAAATTTGTTTGAAACTTTCATGAACACATACGTAATATTTGCTTATCTTAGTTAATTGTATATTTTATGTACGTTACCTGGATAAAAACAAATTAAAATTGTATGTTGTTGATTCTTTTTCTAGAAACTGCACCGTAATTTGACGTAAATAGTTTAAACTCAAGGGAACTTTTTGTTTTCCTCTCGACCAGAAGAAGCTCATGCCGTCTGACAAAAATGATTTTCATACATATAAAAAATAATCGATTACTGAAAAATTAATTAGCCTCCCCAAGAGTCTATTATTTTACATAGATTTAAATGGATAAAAACCACTGTTGCCAGATAGTATATACAAAATTGTTCGAGAGAGTTCCTTTTCAAATAAGATTTTAGCTAATATATCGATATCGATTTTACAAAAAATTCTGACGTGATGGGAAAAAATGGAGGTCATTTTCGAAATCAGCACACCAAATAACATAAAAATCAGCGAAAACTTCTCTTGTATTTTTCAAAAACTTCAATTTCGCAGGCCTGTGTTATCCTACGCGATTCGTAAACAGTTTGCGTAGTAATATTTTGAAATATTGGTTTTTCCCTTGTCGTTTGTAGTTTATAAATGAAATATTACCACTATCTATTTGCTATTTTCGTTCAGATTAACGCGATGACATAATAAAAAATATTTAGTACACTCCGTAGATACAAATATTTCAGTAATATAACCTATAAACAAAGTAGCTTCAAAATCGTATACTAGTTAATTTTTATTTAAATAATCAATTATTAAATTCAGTTACTGTAAGAAAATATTTGTGAAAAACCTATATATGTTTTATACATATATTACTTTCATTTACCAATTAATTCAGATGTTACGTTTTATAATAAACTTTCCTTTTACTCAAAATACAGATAACTGTGGATTGAAATTTCTATCTATTTCTACATGAAATCGCAACTTAGAATATTCAATTAAGTATTTTTATGTTTTTCTTTATTTTCCACAGGGAATTAAAATAAATGAGTGTTTTTTTCCTCAAAAGTTCTTTCGTTGCTTTAATATTAGTACAAACATTCTCAAGTTGAAAAGGTGTATAAACAAGTATTTCTAAGAGCTTTTTTTAAAACCCATTATAAAAAGTAGTATTTTAATTGTCACATTAAAAATCTTTATTTTTATTCCGTTGTTGTTTAATGGATACTTCAATTAATGTGCAGGTACCAAGAGAAAAATGTCAGCCTATTCAATTAAATCTTTTTTCTAATATATTCACGTTTCTGTATTTATTAGAGTTGCAAACTCATTTTGTTACGAAATTCTCATGAAAACGTTTAATAGAAAATAGAATTTTCATCATTTAAAGTACTTTTTTATAATAATAAGAAAAATTTAGATTCATTAATGTAATTCGTCTTACTAATAATAAGAATTTACTTAAAAGCTAAAGACACTTAAAAACAGGTAATTTTTTTACAAAGCAAGTGTAAGTTTTATGATAAATGTGTAATTTTAGAAATTTATACCTATAAATGTGGAAAATTATCAAATTTTCACATTTATTTTTTAGAGAGTAATTATTGCAGATTAGATCCAGCTATTATTTTAAAATTCTTTCATTAAATTACAAATTCTTTTGAATTATTTGAATTAAATTTTTCTTATATCACATAAAATATCAATAATCCTAAGCGATTTGTAAATAGTTTGCATAGAAATGTTTTGAAATATTGTTTTCGCCATATCATTTGTATAGCTTATAAATTGAATATTGCCACTATTTACTATCTGAGTTCGAATCAACACGATGACATAATAAAACTATTAAGTACACTCCGTAGATGCAAATATTTTAGTAATACGACCTTAATATGATAAAAAGGGTAGCTTCGAAATTGTACATTTTATATTTTTTATTAAAATAATTAATTCTTAAATTCTATTACTGTAAGAAAATATATGTGTATTTTTATACAGATATTAATTTCCTTAACCAATTTATGCAGATTTTTCTTTTTATAATAAACTTTCCTTTTACTCAAAATATAGATAATTGTGGATTAAAATTTCCATGTACTTCAACATGATATCGCCTTTTAGAAAATTCAATTACAATTTTTTCAGGTTTTTCCATTTTTTTCACATTTTCCACAGGGAATTAAAATAAATGAGTTATTTTTTTTTTTTTTTTTTTTTTTTTTTTTGCCTCAAACACTCTTCCGTTGCTTTAATATTAGTACAAACTTTCTCAACTTAAAAGGAAGTATAAACAAGTATTTCTAAGAGCTATTTTAAAAACCTTAGTAAAAAGTGGTATTTTACTTGTCACTTTTAAAATCTTTAGTTTACTTCCGTTGTTACTTAATGGACATTTAAATTAATGTGCAGGTACCTACAGAAAAATGTCATCATATCCAATTAAACATTTTAAAAATACATTCACGTTTCTGTACTTATTAAATTTGCAAAATCATTTTGTTATGAAATTCTCGTGAAAAGTTTTAATACAAAATAGAATTTCCATTTTTTAAAGTACGTCTTTATAATAAGAAAAATATAGATTCATTAAAATAATTCGTCTTACAAATAAGAAGAATTTACTTAAATTTAAAATTATTTTCAGGCAATGTTTAGTAAAGTATTGGAATGGTTTGAATTTATTATTAAAATATATTATTATAGTTCCGTGAAGACAATTTTTGATTAATGCTAATAAAAATTTATCTTATGTTACAAACTCTCATCAGTATCGACCATCCTGCATATCATACATTTTGCGTTAAAATGAGTATTATTAGGAACAGCAATCTGAGCAATGTTGTGGTGAGCCCGTATCCGTTGCACTTGATGTCCCCATCGTAACCTCCTAATATTGTCAGTTTCTATCCTTTCAATAAACTTGATAAAACAAGCAAACAAAACTATTAGGCTCCTGTTGTATTTTAACAATAATTTTATTTTCTGCACTTCGTGTAAATTATAATGATTATGTAGATGCATATATAGTTGTGTCAAAGATCACCGCCCCTGAATACGACACCTGGCAGTTGAAACAGAAATGGCGGCTGCCGTAGGCAAATTTTTTTAAGAATTCGTACGATCTCCTGAATTTAGACACCAGCGTTTTTCAGACGTTTTCTTTCACTTATTTAATCTCTGAAAAACAAAGGGAAAGGGGGAGAAGGGAGAAAGGGAAATCAGAACAGTAGCTCCCCGTCTTAAGCCTTATTGAGTGTTTTTCTGTGGACGGCCGAAACCCATTCAATTACCCATCCTTTTGACAGCAGTTTTAAAAAGATTGTTCTTTTTAGGGTTTCGTTCATCTGACGAAATCCTATTCGTCTCGCTCCTCTGTCTGTCTGTCCGTCTGACCGTCACAAAGCCCGTTCTCAGAGACTACACATGTTGGAGATTTGAAATTTTGCATACTTATAGATGACCACCACACATCATACGACAAATCATAAAATTTTGAAAAAGTCGTACATTTAACCCTTTGGGCTCCCACATGTATATTTTAAAGAATTCGCTCTAAGTGAGTCCCTAGTTAGGTTGCAGGCATGAAATTTTGCGTACTTATAGATGGACACCTCAGATCAAACGACAAATCATAAAATTTTGAAAAAAGTCATTCATTTAACCCTTTGTGCTCCCACATGTGTATTTTAAACAATTCTTTCTATGTGAACCTCTAATTACATTGGAGGCGTGAAATTTTGCATACTTATAGCTGAATACCTCACATCAAAGGACAAATCATAAAATTTTGAAAAAGTCGTAAATTTAACCCTTTGGGCTCCCACATGTGTATATTAAACAATTATTTCTATGTGAAACTCTAATTAGATTGGAGGCGTGAAATTTTGCATACTTATAGCTGAATATCAAAAATCAAAGGACAAATCATAAAATTTTGAAAAAGTCGTACATTTAACCCTTTGGGCTCCCCCATGTGTATTTCAAGCAATTCTTTCTATGTGAGCCTCTAATTAGGTTGGAGGCGTGAAATTTTACAAACTTATAGCTGAACACCTCACATCAAACAACAAACTATAAAATTTTGAAAAAGTCGTACATTTAACCCTTTGGGCTCCCACATGTGTATTTTAAACAATTCTTTCTAAGTGCGTACCTAATTAGGTTGCAGGTGTGAAATTTTGCGTACTTATAGATGGGCACCTGAGATCAAACAACAAATCATAAAATTTTGAAAAGTCATATATTTAACCCTTTGGGCTCCCACATGTGTATTTTAAACAATTCTTTCTATGTGAACCTCTAATTAGATTGGAGGTGTGAAATTTTGCATACTTATAGCTGAATACCTCACATCAAACGACAAATTATAAAATTTTGAAAAAGTCGTACATTTAACCCTTTGGGCTCCCACATGTGTATTTTGGACAATTATTTCTATGTGAACCTCTAATTAGATTGGAGGCGTGGAATTTTGCATACATATAGCTGAATACCTCGCATCAAAGGACAAATCATAAAATTTAGAAAAGGTCGTACATTTAACCCTTTGGGCTCCCCCATGTGTATTTTAAACAATTCTTTCTATGTGAGACTCTAATTAGGTTGGAGGCGTGAAATTTTACAATCTTATAGCTGAACACATCACATCAAACGACAAACTATAAAATTTTGAAAAAGGTCGTACATTTAACCCTTTGGGCTCCCACATGTGTATTTTAAACAATTCTTTCTAAGTGAACCCTAATTAGGTCGGAGGAGTGAAATATTGCATACATATAGCTGAATACCTCACATCAAACGACAAATCATAAAATTTTCAAAAAGTTGTATATTTAACCCTTTGGACTCTCACATGTGTATTCTAAACAGGTCTTTTTAAGTGAGCCCTTAATTAGGTTGCAGGTATGGAATTTTGCGTACTTATAGATGGACACCTCAGATCAAACGCCAAATCATAAAATTTTGAAAAAGTCATACATTTAACCCTTTGGGCTCCCACATGTGTATTTTAAACAATTCTTTCTATGTGAACCTCTAATTACATTGGAGGCGTAAAAAATTGCATACTTATAGCTGAATACCCCACATCAAACGACAAATCATAAAATTTTGAAAAAGTCGTACATTTAACCCTTTGGGCTCCCACATATGTATTTTAAACAATTCTTTTTAAGTGAGCTCCTATTTAGGTTGAAGGTGTGAAATTTTGCATAATTATAGCTGAACACCTCACATCAAATGACAAACCATAAAATTTTGAAAAAGTCGTACATTCAACCTTTTGGGCTCCCACGTGTGCACTTTAAACAATTCTTTCTAAGTGACACTCTATTTACGTTGGAGGTGTGAAATTTGGCATACTTATAGCTCAACACCTCACATCAAATGAAAAACCATAAAATTTCGAAAAGTCGTACATTTAACCCTTTGCGCTCCCCCATGAGTATTTTAAACAATTCTTTCTAAGTGAGCCCCTAATTAGGTTGGTGGCGTGAAATTCTGCATAGTTATAGCTGTGCATCACACATCAAACGGCAGATCATAAAATTTTGAAAAAGTCGTACATTTAAGCTTTTGGGTTCCTACATGTGTATTTTAAACAATTCTTTATAAGTGACACTCTATTTAGGTTGGGGGCGTGAAATTTTGCATACTAGCTGAACACCATCATGCGACAAATCATAAAAATTTTAAAAAGTTACATTTACATTTAACCCTTTGGTTACATTTAACCTTAAAGTTACATTTAACCCTTTGGGCTCCCACATGCGTGTTTTAAGCAATTCTTCCTAACTGAGCCCCTTATTAAATTGGAGATTTGAAATTTTGCATGCTTATTATAGCAGAACACCTGAGGCCAGGCGACAAATTATAAAATCTTGAAAAAGTCTTACGTTTAACCCTTTTAGCTACCACATATATATTTTAAGCAATTCTTTCTAAGAGAGCCTCTAATTAAGTTGGAGACATGAATTTTTGCATACGTATAGCTGAATATCTCAGACCACACGACAAATCATAAATTTTTCAAAAAGCCTTACATTATTTACTCCTCCGTGCTCTAATATATATTTTAAGCAATTTTTCTAACCTCCGCCCTTTTCACCCGGGGAGCACTTTTCCAACTTTTGCCGACACCCCTTTGACCATTCTTTCATATTATGCACAATAGCCTTACATATTTGAGTTCCACTTTTTACCGCCAGTGGCGCCTACTTATCTCGCGTGCTATGGGCCCAATCCCTTCGACTAATATATATACGGATAGTATGTAAAACGGAGTTTCGTTCGGATAGAGATTTGTTTAGAATAGAGTACGCCCCTGGTTGCGAAATGTGGAACTAACAGATATTTCAAAAGGATAAAGTGTTTTGAAATGAATATTAAACGAAACCCTCTGTGCGATCTGTGATCACACTTACCCACTTGTTTTTCCTTGATTGCGCAATATTTATATTTATGCTTTATTCACTCAAAAAACAGTAAGATGCTCAACATAGCTGCCTAGTGCTAAACATGGTAATATATAATAAATACTATATATTATTGACAAAATATTTCCCGAGCCAGGTGCAAATTTCGTCAGTTATTTCTTCTCGGCCGATAATTTGTAAAATACTTCAGAGAGATGTATCATGAAGCTCCGTGAACGTCAGCTGCGGTTCCGTGGGTGGGTTGAGCAGCGGTAGCCACCCAAATGCGTAAAAAAAAAGAAAAAAATAGTCATTTCCTCCCGGTTGAAAATTTGTCAAATTATAGCTAGCCCAATATCTTGAAGAAAGAAAATCAGCTGATTATAAAGTGGTGGTTAATACGTCAGCTGGTCACACGAACATGAAAAAAATGTACAGGGTGCAAAGGAAAGTCCCTTTAACCTGAAAATACTTGCGAACGGAGAGAGCTACAGCTATGGAAGTGAGGTAACGGTATAGTAAAGTGACTACGCCCAATTTAATGCAAAGGACGACAGCGCCTCCTAGTAGCGAAATTTGGAAGATAGCTATTAAAAATTGTAAACTAAAGAAATAGAGCCAATTTTCCAATTAGAAAGTTTTAGAGCATCAATTAATTAATACGAAACGACATTTGGTTCACATGGACAAGATAAATCGTCGCCGGTGTACCCAAAAATGTCCGAAATCGATGTGCGACGATTCTACTTTGCAATATTCACATTCCGTAAATGTAGCAGTGCACAATTTCAGATTGTGACGTTGTACTGTGCTGTAAAAATTTAATTTCAATGCATTTAAATTTTAGATTAACCCTTTCAGGGGTAGAAGAATTTACTGACACCAGAATATTCAAACGAATTTTTTAGAAAATAAAAACCCGCTAATTTTCCCTTTCATTACAAAAGCAAAATTTTATTAAAACATTCTTGCTGCCATTTGTCAGTTTTGGAATTAAATTTAGGTGGCTAGACCATCTAGCCACCGGCCTTGAAAGGGTTAAATCTATGTCGTCGTATTGAAGAGGCTTGCAATAGACGTTCCATTCTGAGAAACGTGCATGCAGAATTACTCTCACGAATACAAACGGGTATCGTGAGCAATGGCGATCTTTTCGAACATTCTGAATATTAACTATTTATCACTGTGAGACAGTTTGTCTTTTTTGTTTTTTTGTGTGATGTTATCAAAATGTATTGAGATAAGCACGTATTTATACCATAAATTGTGCGTATTTCTTCATACGTTATAGGCTATTCCATTCAAACATTTACACAAAATAGAGTGCATCGATTTCGGATATTTTTGGGTATACGGGCGAAGATTTACCTTATCCATGTAAACCAAATGTCGTTTCATACTAAATAATTGATGCTCTAAAACTTTCTAACTGGAAATTTCTCTCTATCGCTTTTCGTTTTCGATTTGCAAAGGCTATCTTCCATTTTTCTCCACTAGGGGGCGTTGCCGTCGTTTGCATTAAATCGGGCGTAGTCTTTTTACGACACCGTTACACCACTTTCATAGTTGTAGCTCTCTCAGTTCGCAAGTATTTTCAGGTTAAAGGGACTTTCCGTTGCACCCTGTATATTTTTTTCATGTTCGTGTGACCAGCTGACGTATTAACCACCACTTTATAATCAGCTGACTTCTTTTTTCCTTCAAGATATTGGGTTAGCTATAATTTGACAAATTATCAACCGGGAGGAAATGACTAATCTTTTTCTTTTTTTTTTTACGTGTTAGAGAGGCTACCGCTACTCAACCCACGCACGGAACCGCAGCTGACGTTCACGGAGCTTCATGATACATCTCTCTGAAGCATTTTACAAATTATCAGCCGAGAGGAACTTGGTCATTAAAATCTGTTGCTGGCTAGCGGACTAAAAGCACAGCTAGACTAATAAATATAACAACAATAAAAATAATAAAAATAATAGTAATTAATGAATACATATAAAAACTATTTACAATGGAAGCAAAGAAGATTAGAAATTGCAAATCATCGTCTGAAGAAATATCTCAGAGGTTGGATAATTATTTCTAAAAATGAATTCATTTTTCTCTGTAAATCTCATTAGTGCTGATATTCTGTTCATGAGAATAGGAATTTCACTAATATAATTAATCCAATCCGGAATTGCCATACGTCTGTGCTTTTTAACATGGTAATATGTTGTCAGAGAACAATCAAGTACGCATTGCAATGAGGTGGTGGAGAGACTTCATACACAAAGAGGGATATTAGGATTACCTATGTCGTAAAGATATTTCTGGAAAGGGTCATGATTTGTGAAGAAAAGAAAACAAGTGTAACGATTATTTACGATAAATTGAATGGGGACACTTGGTAATAAGTTATGTGTATCGGCCTGTGTCTTCATTGTCCCATCTTTGCTGCCAGTCATTTTTTATTTTCAGTTTTAATTTATATTTTAAATGAAAAGCTGGATGTGGAAGGAAATATGATGTAACATTAGTGTCTGCTACTGCCTATCTTGCCACGGTATCAGCTAATTCATTCCCTGTGATTATTCCTGGGTGCCCTTTAGCCCATTTAAAGTAGAAAGTTTTGCTGCATTTGCGTATTAAGATATCTGAATATAATAAAAAATATAAAAATATAAAAGTATAAAATATCTGAAATCATATAGTTAGCTATATCTATATTTTGCAGAGGCATTAAACATGAAATGCTATCTCAAGAGATTCGGAATTATTTGTAATTACAACAATTCGCTCAAATCACAGCGTTTTTAATGGCAGAAAGTTCAGCTTGGAAAACGGAATTCATTACGGAAAGACCAGCATTCCAAGCATGTATTAAGGCGTTCCCTTGAAATGCACAAAGGGCGGATCCTGACCCCTTATCAGATTCTGAAACGTCTGGTGAAGATATCTATTCTGGCGTTGGATTGAGATAAGTCTCCTTGGATACAGTCACATGTCGGATCTATTGCATCTTTTGAGCTTTTACCTTAAAATTGTAGCGAAAAATAATTTTTAGTATAGATCCCCAATCTAATCACTAATGAGAATTCCACTTAGCATTCTAATTAGGTACCTAAAGGCGGCAGGTTAGCAAGAACCTGAAGCGCTAAAGTTGATGTTTTCTTAAATGCTCTTGAAATTAGTAAAAGAACTTTAAGTCATGCTGAAAGCAGATATCTTCTGCCATTTGATGACCACATATACGGAAACCAAACGGAGCAAGCGTATGCTAATTTACGTAATAAAATCTATTTGTACCATATTATAAAAAAAATGTGTCTGAAGTCTACCTTGAATCGAGAAAAATCTGAAAAAAATTGCGTTATTTTTTTAACCACCAATCGCTTGTTTCTTAAATGTGGCAGGAAAGAGAGGGATAAGTCAAGAGTTACTCCTATATATTTTAAGCATTTTACGTTTCTAAGATTCTGGTTATAAATTTTGAAAATTGGCGAGCGTTTCAAATTTTTAGGTTTACAAAAAGTAATGCAAGATGCTTTTACACAGATTTGCATTTTATTTAAAGTAGCCCAATTTTCTATAACCGTTTAGGTAGCGTTCCCTTCCTTTTCCAAAATGGATCGCGATGAATCCGAGAAAACTAAATCTGAATCATCAGCATATGTGATCAATAAACAGTTAGTACCTAGATACATTGACAGCAGAGTTTCAAGTTATGCTATAAATAGAATTGGTCCTAGACATGAACCTTGTGGACAACCTTTAGTGAAAAAATGCTCAATATGTGTATTCATCCAATCCACCTGACCTCGTCTGTCTGTGAGAAAAGAGGAAATCAAAATAATATACTGTTGTGGAACGTTTAGTCTATTTAAAGAAAGAATTGAGTCCTACCAAGGAAGGTTATCAACAGCGCCTTTAAATCAATTGAGATTAGTGATGTATAGTTTTTCTTTGTTTGTTTAGTTTAATTAAGGAATTAGCTTGGACGAAAGCTGTTTCTTTAGACCGACGCTCAACGCACCTGTGTTGTTTACCTGCAATGGGCTGATTTTGATGTAACACGTAATTTATTCTGTATAGTAGTAGGTTTTCAAGAATGCTTCCTAAAACCGGTAGTTATGTGACTGGACGATATGAAGAGGCCATAAATATGGGTTTACCCTCTTTTCTGAAATATATTATTTTGCCAATTTTCCAGGCTGTCTTTTACATTGCAGCTACAGTTGCTTAGCATTTTAGTTGTAGTACTGACAACCAATACTTTAAATGAATTTTATAACATTTTATAAATGGCAATTTAACCCTTTGAAGGTAGGCGATATATTATTTAGTCTTCTTAATATTAATTATAAACGAAATATGGTACGTAGAATTTTTTATAATAAAATTTACTTTTTTAAAAATGTATACGAGCAAATAAATATACTGTTTTTAAAATCAACTTGTTCACAAATTCTGGTGACATTCTGGTAAAAATTTGCACTGTACACCCCTCATATAATAATATATAAATGTTAGCGAAAATAGCTCCGTTTAAGGAACATTTTAATGTTAAAGTTTGCTACATAATATAAAAAAATATCATTATTTTACACGAAAATGTAGAGTATTCTTATAAAATATTTTTTTTTTCTTTCTACACGTTCAGTGAACTTTTACAATTTATGGTAACTTTCTTTCTAATAACAGTAAAGTACCTGATTCAAAAAGAAAAATCATGTTATATTAAAAAAATGCGCATCGGTATTTAAATTTTTTTTAAATTTAATAATTTAAAAACTTTTTATTATTTTAATACTAAATTTTGAATTTAACTATTTGAACTTGTCATTAAAAATCTACTAATTTTCACATAAATCTGTTGAAAATTAAAAGTTTTATTTTTAATGTCCCCTGTCCCCTTAATCATTTAAACATTTTAGCAATACTATTACTTTGCCTCTCAAAGAGCTAAAGTATCGTTGGGTTAAAAGTATTAAACGTACAATTATATGGACGGAAATTTTCTTTTGAAATTGAAAATGTTTACTGTCTTTATTGAGCTAGCTTAAATCTTTATATTTTATTCTGCTGAGAATGAGATATTTGTTACAGAAATAAGAGAAAACGTGTGTTTAAATTTTATTTTCTTCCCTTAAAAACATTATATTTAGAATCGGTATATGTTATATAAGTTTCTCTTGAGAAATTATATTTTTGAAAATAAACATCCTATAATATACAAACACATAGTATAATACATTTAAATTGTTTTCAGCTAAATTGGATTTGAGTAAACTGATATATAGGCGATTATTTTTGTTTCAATCCTTAGTCGTTATTCCTCTTAGTCATTTAGAATAATTCAAAGATATAATTATGTATTAGTTTTATAGTATTCCAATCCAATAGTGTATAGTTTAAGGGTATAATGGCAAAAATAAAACCAACATACTTTTTGATTGTTTTTAGAAACTGTTACTTTATTAAATGTAACTGTTTACAATGCTGTCTATAATGCTGTGTATGTAAACGTATCGATAACAAATATAACTTTCGTTAATTTTATATATACTTTTTTATATAAACGCGAATAATAAAATTTTTTTAGTGAAAGAAAATGCAAAAAATGTCATAAATTTCAAAATGTTATTACACGGTAAGTTACGGTTTTAGAAATATGGAATTCATATTGTTTTACTTATCAGAGCGTGGAAAATCTTTTCTAAACATAATTTAAAAGATTTAGACACCAAATAAAAAAATTTATTTCTTAATTAAAAAAAAAAAACTATTTTAGCGGAAAGTGATTTTTATAAGATGCAGAACAAAATTTGAAAATGTTTCCATTGGTTTTATATCTGTAAATCTACAGTACAAAAAAAGATTTTTTTTAATCTTCAAAAATGTAATATAACCACAAAGGAAAATATGCAATAAACTCTTTCCACTTACCCGTGATTCCGAAAAACGTACTTTATCACTATAAACCTTAGAAACCAATATATTTTCGAGATTTAAAGAAGCAGGTAGGGGAGACTGGGGGTAGTATGCGCAGTTTTTGGTTATTAATTTTTATAAAAGTTATTATAAAAGATTTTTAACAAAATTTCACTGCACTTTTAAAGTGCAGACTTTTGGCTATAAATACCCGGAGATCTAAGTTTGTAGCTTTTGTAGTTTATTTTTAGAGGACGCCTGAAGTAAGAGAAAAAATGTGCGCCAACCTAACCCGCCGCGGGGCTAGTTGCCTATACCTATGGGGTAAGTTGGCTCACGTTTCATAAAAATTAATTTAGGCTGAAATAAGACATGTAGTTAAGAGAAATCAGTTTTATTTTTACCAGCAAGTTTAGACAAAGGAATTATCCCCATACAATGTAGATTCTAAATTATACATACATAAAAATAATGAATGAAACATTAACATTGAGTAGCTTCTATCGTACTCGATATCATCATCAGAGTTACGATTATCACAAATATAAAATCGAGTGTAGTGTATGCCACATGAGCTTAAACACTGCATCGCACACACTTTTATCGATGTTTGCTGTTTGTAAAGTAAAAACACACACCAGATATTAATCTTCCTCGTCGTCTGAGATATTTTCAAGATTTGTGCTTTTCTATATAACAAGTTCTCTTTTATTATAGGTGGAAAAAAAGTTTTCCGTATTATCTGTTTACCTTTTGCCAACTTTTTCTGTTGCCTTTATTTTCTTCTTTTTTGTATTTCATCTTTTTTTCCTCTCGAAAGCTTACTTTTCCTCTGTCAATGCCTTCAGATTTGTTGAATCTGTCAATATGCGTGTGGCTGCCTTTTACCAACGACTATTTTTCCATATTTTCTTTTTTAATTCTGTCTTTTGTATTGGTCTAACATCCTCAGAATATAATTATCCAACATCCTGAGCCAAAATCAGAAGATATCCAGTGACTGCTGGAGATAAGACCAAAACGGTGATACCGAATCTTTTTGTTACATATTGTACCAATGTTTACGTTTAGATCCACTAGATGTCTGTACCAGCCAGCATGAGTATTTAGAATAAAGTTATGTCGATATGTACGAAGTTGTGTTTTGTTTATTTTCTTAATATGCTTAAGCGTAAATATTGTGTTAAACACAGCAAGCATATTTAGGAATTATTCGGCGTGTTAACCTGTTCCTTTGGTAACCTTAGGTAATTACGCATATTTTTTGTAAAGAAAAAAGTAATTTATCAAACGGGATAAAATAACAGAAAATATTACGAAACAGTGTAACGGGGTTAGTTGGCGCATCGAGCCAACTTGCAAAGTGTTCAATGCGCCTACTAGCCCCATAACAAATTTCGTCACAAAATTAGAGATGTAACCCTCTAAACATAAAAAATGCAAGTAAATCACATATGGAATAGGTAGAGAAAGTCATACACTATGAAAAACTACAGAAGTTAAATCCCAATTATTAAGATAAGTATTAGAAATTAGAAAAAGAATGAAGTAAAAAGAAAATTACTTATTAGTGCAAATGAAGAAAATCGTAATAAATGTTCACTGCACGTGGGTAACGCTGCAAAACTACAATGGGGATTGTAGAAAGCAAGAAGAAAGGTACTCTGTGACTGGGTGCGTCATGTATCCATAAACAGCCAAATTATGAGGAATGCGCCTACTTACCCCTGTAGCCAACTAGCCCCGGTCATCCCTATAAAAACAAAATTTATTTTATTGCCACTTACTTTCAGAAAGTATTACGAGTAGTTTTTTTATAGTGTTGTAATCAGTTTTCTCAAACCTTGAATATCTGCTATTAGAGCGCTATTGAGGGGGTCCGGGACACAACAATCTTCAAATTTTGTAAAAAAAAAAAAAAAAAAAAAAAAATATTTCATTAAGAATTTATCTGTTTATTTCTGCTTAAAATGACGTTTAAATCATGTTTCTATCTTAATTATAACAAGAATTTTTTTTTCGTTTTAGTTTGTTTTCAAAACCTAGCTTTCAAGAAATGGCTGTCAAGACTTCTCTGACAAGACTTTGTTGTCTTGACTTCTTGTAAAAATGCATTTTATTTTCATGATGGGTTTTTTCACCATTTCTCGTTTTAAATTATTTTAAGTCAAGAACCCTTAAAGATAAATGTTTCAAATTTGGAACATGTCTTTATCAATTGTTTTACTTTAATTTTGATTCAGAAAATTTGAAAAAAAAAATTACTTTTGAAAATATGATTTTTTTAAAAGTTGCATCATTTTTTTAAATTTTTTTATTTAAAATATTTTTAATTTTTTTAATTAATATTTTTAAAAATATTGAATCAAAATTAAAACTTATATATTTCTGTTCATTTAAATGAAAAAAAATGAAATTCTATTAATAATGTCACGAGTTATAACGATTTTAAATTACCCCACTTTTTTAATACATTTTAAATTTTTAAAAAATGAGAAGTTTTATCATGTGATTTTGTTTACACATGATATGGTTAACCATCACAAAAAAATTCAGAATTTTAACTCAATAAATAAAAAATATTTTAAAATGTGTCCCTGACCCCCTTAAATCTCAAATAAACTCTTTCAGCTGTGCAATTGAATTTATGCATACAAGAGTAACAAAATAATATTAATTTTAATGTTAATATTAATACTCTTAATTAATCATGTTTGGCTGTAAAACACGTTTGCCCAACATCAAATTACTTACTTGAGCAACCGATAGCAACCGAAAAACCTATATAACGTATCAATAAAACTGATTAATACAGTACAAAACGTACTAGGAAATGTTTTCGAGAATCACTGGTAGCAATTTAACTTCTTTTTATATAAATGATTCTTTAAATCAAAAATTTATTAGTCTGATTTCTTTTCTAAATTTGATTTCTAAAGATTCGGAACACTTATCGGAATCGTTAGTAACTCGATAGAGGTTATGGTATATTTTTGTTCGTGGTTTTATTATACGGGGTGTTTCTAAATGAATATTGGGTTTTTAACGCTTTGTAGTATTTATTACATAAAACTTAAAATTATAATTAATACATAAAATGAAAGAGCAACTCAAACAGTTATACCTACAAGCTTACAAGTGTTCAATATGAGCACCTTTCGTCAACCGGCACACATCAATTCGATAGATGAGTTCTTCACAAACGTTGATTAGTGTTTGTGGGGTCATTATTGCAACAGCTACAATTTTCAGCTGGTAGTGGAGGCACATACACACGATCCTTTACGCACAATCCCCACAGGTAGAAATCACATGGCGTCAGATCAGGTGAGCATCTGAATAGACCTTCTTTGCTAATCAACGTTTGGGAAGAACTGAGCTATCGACTCGATGTGTTCCGTGTGACGAAAGGTGCTCACATTAAACACTTGTAAGCTTGTAGGTAAAACTGTTTGAGTTGCTCTTTCATTTTATGTAATAATTATAATTTAAAGTTTTATGTAATAAATACTACCAAGCGTTAAAACCCCTATATTCATTTAGAAACACCCCTATTTTACTAGATTGGAAATCATAATTCTTTCTTTAAAAAAAAAAAATACAATAGCTTAAGAATTAATGATTGGACAACAGTAAGAAGGGACATCCTAGGTAAATGAACCTACATGGGCATTTATAACTTTGGTATCTTGTTACTAAATAATATATGAGTTTTCAATTTTTAAAATCTTACTAATTGCATTTCGTCAGAAAAGAAACAAAAACATTCTTCTTTTGCAAAATACAATTACAGTATTTCCTTATTACCATCACATCTGGCATCATGAGTTTTCACTACAGACCAAGGTTTCCAACAATTCAACCGCAGTTAAAGACATTTGAAGACATTTTACCAATATTGTAGACCAATACTGTCTTTCTTTAATCATAGAAAGTTAATTAAGATACTCAGATCAAATTCGCTGACATTGACTAGAGGATTGCTCAGGAAGTCACAATATGGTGGAATAACAGGGTCTGTTCACAGCTAGGGAAAACTTCAAGTGGCAAATAGGAATAGATTTTTTTCCTTATTCATAAAAGTAATTTTGAATGAATAGGGCGTTTAAGTACGATGAAAATTTCTATTAAAATTTACTGCCGGAAGTTTTCCCCTTTGGTAATAAGGCCCTGCAAATACTTAGATAAAACAAAGTGAGCAATTCTTTGCAAAGTAATTGGTATTTCTGCGAACTGCGGTTGAGTATTTAAAAATCTTTGTTATAGAGCAATAAGAAAATCTAACAACAACTTACACTTTCAGTAAAATACATTATAAATGGTAAAGCCTAAAAATATAATATTGTACGGTGACGTATAAAGATGAGACAAATTATTCATTTTTTAAGTGCATTCTATGAAAAAAAATATTAATGGTCATTTAAAGCTTTATCCATTTTCAGAGGCAGTTGAAATATCATACCACGCATTTAAATAGATGTACCAAAGACATCGTAAATACATTACAGCTGAAAAAACATAGGAAAAAAGAAGCTTTCATTATCATGCAATAGTTAAATATAACAATAGATGCTTTCTAAATTTACTAGCCTGTTATAATTAGATTTGCGAAGAATTCGGTTTATTCACATGATTATCCCCAAAAGAAATCCCGATGGATTCGCAAAATCTGGTTTAGTTTCAACTCAAACCGGATCATTTGCAGACTTTTCTTATTTAAATTATAATAAGTTGTTTAGATTTTATTCACAAACAAGCATAATAGAAAGTGTGCATTGCGAAATCAGTTCTATGCAAATTAACTTGAAATTCATCGTCAGTTATTTCTTTACTGGAAACACATTACACAAAGAGAAATTCTGTTTATACACTTTCCGTCTAAGAAAAGAAACTTCGTATAGTCATCAAACAAGTCATCTAAAATGAATAATATTGCTTTTATCGTCCAATGTTTGTCATTAAAAATGTCTTCAAATTTCCAGGTTACATTTTTTTCAATTACGATTTGGAATTAGCTTTTAAATGTTAAACTAATTAGAATGTCAAATGGCTATTTCCGTTTTTTCCTGTGAGAAATTTAAAATTAAAATGTATGAGAAGTTTTTGTTTTCTTTGGCCTACTGAACTTATAAATGTAGATTTTATTTGACATCAAACATAGGTTTAAATTATATTTTATTAAGAGTATTTATTTTAGTAAATTGGGCTTGCTTTAAATTTGCCAGAAATGTAATCTTTTTTTAATAAATTGTTTTATTATAAAGTCGTATTTAAAAAAAAAGGTTTTCCCGTTTATTTTAAGGTGCAATAGAAAACAAATCTCACCGCAAGTTATAACTCTAATTTTAAATGGCCCCACCAGTGGCCGAGAGGTTCTGCTTTCGAAGCTGGTAGACGGGAGGTGCTGGGTTCTAACCCAATTTCACCCGTCGGCCTAATCGTTAAGAGTTTTCGTTGTTTTCTTCGAACCTTGGATTTCCATGCGTAAATACGAGTTAGGTACCCTTTGAAAACCCCCCACGGAGGGCACACCCCCCCCCCCCCCCCTCGGGCCTATATCCCTCGTGCAGATAATCGGCCGTCATAAATAACACCAACACCAATTGTAAATGTTTTAGGATAAAGCTGTTTGTGAAAATGTTCCATGTTTACATTTATTCCTGTTTATGTTAAAATTTTCTGAAATAGCATTACATATTTATTTTTATACGAACTTTGAAAAATCTCAATATGAACACTTATATATTTTTCTTTTCATTCGATTTTCATGTCGCATTTGCTCCAAATACAAATTTACACTGATCTATTATCTTCACATGACGACGTGAGTTTCAAAACTCGCCTTATACAGAAAATCAAATTTTGGGAAATCGCGAAAAACCCTTGATTGTGTCCATTGGTTTTCATTGTAAAACAAGTTTTTACAATGCCAGAAATACACAACAAAACAATTTTTTTGCAGATTGTAGTGTTTTTTCGATGCAGGTTCACCAATATAATAGATTGATAGAGAAAACTCGAACTTTTAAATATTGGATAAGGCGAGTTTTGAAACTCATGTCATCACATATACGTTGAGTATTTGACGAGGTCAGATGATAAAGGTGGTAAATGACACTATCATCATTTTGAAAAATGAGCTGTAAAGTTTCAAATATCTATTGGCATTTAGTGTCAAATGCCTCCTTTATCAATTACAATCTGTGTGGGTATTAGTTTTGTTCAAATAGTAATTTACAGATGGTAGAGGACCATTGATTGTTTTCAATATTATTATTAACTCATTGTTTTTTCTTTTGTCACATACAACTTTTATCATGTGAGCTCTTCGGTTATTATAATGTAATCGGGGATTGTTATAATGTATTCGGGGGTTTCAATACTGAGAAATGCATTTTGGAGACAGAGCGGTACTGTTTTAAATTATACATCATCACATATCATCATATATCATCACATATACGTTAGATATTTGAAGAGATCAGATGATACAGGTGGTAATGACGCAATCATCATTTTGAAAAAATGAGCTGTAAATTTGGCGTTTCGTGTCAAATGCCTCCTTTTTCATTTAACATCTCTGTGGGTATTAGGTTTTTTCAAATAGTAATTCGCAGATGGTAGAGGTCAATTGATTAGTTTTAATCATAATATTAACTATTTTTTTTTCTTTTTTCACATACAACCTTTATCATGTGAAATTGATTATTTTTAATCATATGATTAACTCAGCCTTTTTTTTTTTGTCACATACAACCTTTATCATGTGAGCTCTTCATTTATTATAATGTATTCCAGGATTGATTCAATACTGAGAAATGCATTTTGGAGACAGAGCGGTATTCTTGTAAAATCTACTAAAATAATGATATTATAATTATGTTTTCAGGTTCCTAACACTATTCCTGTAGAAATCTATAAATATATCGTTGACTTTCAAAAATTTAGCATGAAAATGGTTAAAAAATGTAGCATTTTAAAAAATGTTAAGAACTTAAATCAGACTTGATACGTAATCTATATTTGCACTAGATAAGTTATATATTTGCTCTTAACTTTAGAACCAACTGCCAGACGTAAACAGAAATTTATTTAATAGCAGCAATTTTACTAATTAATGTGTATTTCAAAAACAGTTTATTGAAAAATATGCATCCGTAATATATTTGATCTTTTATTTTAAATCAAATCACAATATCTCAAAATATATAAATTATTCCTCTTGTTATTTTTAAATGAATATCGCTTCTCTTTAAAAATGATTAGTGAATTTTTAAACCACCTATCTGTTTGTAGTAAAATTTGAAAAATTATGAATTTTTATATTTTATTTATATGCAAGCTGACCCGCCCGGCGTTGTCCGGGCCCGTGGTAATATTTTAAATTGAATCTTAAATGTGTATGATTTTATATATTTAACTCTATTTTGTCTGAAATACATACCCTCCCACTGTGTGAAAATGGGGGAGAAGCTGCTAATTGCTGAGATTTGTGATGAACATTTTTTTCATAATTTCTGGAAAATTGTATGGGGTAGTAATGTAAAGATTAAAACTTTAAAACGTCCTCTACTGATGAAAAATTGCGTTAAGAGAAGAGGAGTGATTTCTTAAAAATGCACAGGCCAAAAGCTTTAAAACCATATGTAACATGAAAAATTCATTCCCCCCCCCCCTCCCACGGAGGGAATGCGTCTTAATAGTCTGGAGTCAAAAGTTTACCCCACCAATCGAAAGTCCGTGAGCAGATTCAAACCTTCAAATGAGGTATAAGTAGCTTAATTAGCTGTAGCTTAATTAGGAGCTGAAATTTAGAAATTTGACTCCCAGGGGGGAGTAAATTTAAGTGAGGGTGGATAAAGGTTCATAATACGAAAGAGTTGTCCGAGGATTTTCCGATGATATATCACATGAGGGTTTCTGAAAATGTTTACTCATCCTTCTCTTTGAAATTTTTATATTTAATAAATAATATTAATTGGAGGTCTTCCTCAGAAAGCAACAGATAAAGGATACTAATTGTATAAAAAGCTGCAGTGTTAAGAAAATTATCTCCCACACCGGAAATTTGACTCTCCCACATTCTTTAAAATTTTAAAGTTTTATCAAATAATGTTGACATCGATCCAAAAAAATCGGACTTAAAATAATAATTAGCGGACAAACGCTTTCGTACAAAACTGTACGGTTTTACGAATTTCTCCACCACTCCCTCCCCACGAAATTCAACTCCGCCTCCTTAATTAAAATTTTTAAGTGTTATGAAATATCTGACATTTTAAAATCGGTAAAAAAAAATCGCAAGTAAAATAAAGATAATTACTGAAGAAAGCTTAGATTTAAATAATGTGCCTTTGCCAAGTCTTTCTACTTCTTTTTAAAAATAGATTTTTAAGAAAAATGAAAAGTTACTTTTCAATTTTTAAGAAAGTCCTTCCGGCCAGTGCCGGGAGGAAAAGGTAGCTTTCATAATCCTTATTTAAAAAAAGCCAAATTATATCATTCAAACACACGAAGCTCAATTTAGTGGAAACCGAATATAGGAGATCCAATACAAATTTTTATCAATATAATGTATGAGAATTTCGCGAAATTAGTCAGATTTATCCAAGCTGCTTTTCTTTGAAGTAACATATATTTGGCTGCCAAATTCGGCAATTTCTTAAAGTGCCTGTCATTTCAAGACAACATGGTGGATGAGGATAAGCAGTGAACTCGGTCGAGACCTTAGTAATTGCTGCGCACATGCTCACTCACATCGGAATCGGTTAATATATAGGAGTGCTGTCGCATGCAAAAAATCAGATTTTTCAAAATGTCACCCACAATAGAAATTGAAACTGCTATATCTGAGCCATTTTTTAAGGTAAAGACAAACAAAAAATGCTCCTGAATCCTTATATCAAGGTCAAATACTTAAGAAAGAAACCTTTTTCAATTTCTAATTTTTTTGCACCTCACTTTAAATATATATATATTTTTTTTTATTTAATGGTCGCCATTTTGAAACAAGATGGCTGATGAATCTGGCCAGCGAACTTGGTCGAGGTGTTGATGTATACTATCCACATGCCTTCTTACATCGAAATAGGCGAATACGTGTGTTATCGCGTGACAAATACAAGATCGTTTCAAAATGTTAGCCATACTAGAAATTCAAAGTGCTATAAATCAACCATTTTTTAAGATATAAACAAAAGAACAAATTTTCAGAAACAAAAACTGCTCCGGAATCTTTGTATCAAGGTCAAACACATAAAAAAAATCTTTTTCATTTTCCAATTGTTTAATACCTCATTTTGAATTTTAAATTTAATTTTAATTTTTTTTTAATGGCAAACCTTTTGAAACAAGATGGCGAATGTAGCTGGCCAACGAACTCGGTCGAGACATTGGTATGTTCTATGTACAGACCAAGTTACATCCAAATAGGTTCATAATTACGCCTGTTGTCGAGTGACAAAAATCAGGTCGTTTTAAAATGTCAGCCACAAGAGAAACTCAAAATGCTATTACTCAGCCATTTTTTTTTAGATATAGACGAAAGAAAAACTGTTCCGGAATCTTTGTATTAAGGTCAAACACACACAAAAAAAATCTTTTTCACTTTCCAATTTTTTTGGTATGTCATTTAAATTTTTTTATTTTTTAATTTTTTTTATGGCCGCCATTTTGAAACAAGATGGCGGATGAAGCCGGCCGACGAACTCGGTCGAGATATTTGTATGTACTATGTACACACCAAGGTACATCCAAGTCGGTTCATAAATACGCCTGTTATTACGTGAGAAAAATCAGGACGTTTCAAAATGTCAGCCACGCTAGAAATTCAAAATGCTATAACTCAGCCATTTCTTAAGATATAGACCAAACAAAAACTGCTCCCGAATCTTTTTAGCAAGGTCAAACACATAAGAAGAAAATATTTTTTCAATTTTTAATTTTTTGGTACCACATTTCAAATTTAAATTTTTCTTAAAAATTTAAATGGCCACCATTTTTAAACAAGATGGCGGATGAAGCTGACCAACGAACCCGGTCGAGACATTGGTATGTACTATGTACACACTGAATTAGATTCAAATCGGTTCATAAATACGCCTTTTATCGCGTGACAAAATTCAGGACGTTTCAAAATGTCAGCCACGCTAGAAATTCAAAATGCTATAACTCAGCCATTTTTTAAGATATAGACGAAACAAAAACTGCTCCGAAATCTTTGTATAAAGGTCAAATACATAAGAAAAAATATTTTTCCATTTTCAATTTTTTGGTACCACATTTCAATTTTTAAATTTTTAAAAACATTTTAAATGGCCGCCATTTTGAAACAAAATGGCGGATGAAGCTGGCCAACGAACTCGGTCGAGAGATTGGTATATACTATGTACACACTGAATTACATCCAAATCGGTTCATAAATACGCCTTTTATCGCGTGACAAAATTCAGGACGTTTCAAAATGTCAGCCATGCTAGAAATTCAAAATGCTATAACTCAGCCATTTTTTAAGATATAGACGAAACAAAAACTGCCCCGGAATCTTTGTATAAAGGTCCAATACATAAGAAAAAAAATTTTTTCCATTTTGAATTTTTTGGTACCACATTTCAAGTTTTAAAATTTTTAAAAAATTTTAAATGGCCGCCATTTTGAAACAAAATGGCGGATGAAGCTGGCCAACGAACTCGGTCGAGACATTGGTATGTACTATGTACACACCAAATTTCATCGAAATCGGTTCATAATTACGGGAGTTACAGTGTGACATAGGTCAGATATATATATATATATATATATATAGATATATATATATATATATATATATATATATATATATCAATTTTGAACGGAGGGTGGTTTCGGGGTCTGGGGGTCATGATCGATGAAAATATACCAAAATTTTTTGAAATCGCTTTCCTCCGAACGGCTGCAATAGGTAGCTTTTTTGTAAAGAAAGCTACCTAAAAATTACATTTTCATAATCAGCGTGAAAAATTAGGCACAGATGTATAAGTTTAAAATCTCAAAATACTGTAGTTTCAAAAATTTGATACACTTCAAAAGAATGCCAGTTTAAAAATTATGTGTGGTTTTTATTCCATATCACGTGTCTGACTTCTAAAATAAAGATTTTAAATGAGTTATACAATTAATGAAATAATAATTAATTCTTATGCTTTTAAATAACCGATCGTAAAGTAATTTAGATAGTCGTAATTAGCAAAAAAAGACACAAAGAGGCATAAAAATTCGAACTTTAAATTCAATATTTTAAAACTTTTACAGCTCGTAGATAAATTCCACAACCCAGCGGTTTGCCTTTGAAACACCTGCTCTGGCTATGAAAGATTTTTCAAAAAACCGTGTTTCTTTGAACGGAAATAAATAGAAATTTTATAAATGGATTTTTAATGGATTTTTCAACTATTTACATGAGTATAAATATAATTTTTAGAATTTTTGAAAGGGGAATATTTTTGCATCTAGCTCTGCAATTTTCAAGTTTTTAGGCCCCGTAGAATTAAGGATATAGCGATTTTTATAAAGGCCCAGTACATTTATCGCTCAAGAAGAGCTGTAGTTCTATTAACCCCTCGCCCTCGTTTCCATTTTTGGGAGAAATATTTTGGGGTTCGATAAAAATCTATGCTTTTTTGAATTATGAATTATTTTACATTCTTTTAATTTAGGGTTTTTAATTATTTTCTAAACTAATTCTTAGAATTTTACAATTCTGAATCTCAGGTGCACCATGAGGCACTTTGGGCTAATTTCACAAAAATGTTGAGCCTCGTGTGTGCCGTAGATTTTGCTAGCCATTGCGAACAGACAGACACAGAGAGCGAAACTTCTTTTATTAGTATAGATGTAAATGATCCCTTAGGGATATTACAAAAATGTTTTGCGATTTAAATGTTTTTTTTTTCCTCCATTCATTAAAATTGAGATTAAAGCTCTATCGTTCTAATTTTTATTTTGTTGACCGTGCACAAGTTTATTGCATTACTTCAATATACATTTTAAATATCAAACCTTGACTGAATAAAAGAACAGTATGTTTCGTAGATTTTTATAGCGTTGGACAGATTTTAAAACATGTTTTAAATGTTTATGAAAAATACGCAGGGTGATTCCTAAAGTCCGTTTCACTTGACATAACTTGTAAATCGATTTAGCTGCAACAACGAACGTTGTGTCGACGCACAGAAAGTGCAGTGTGTTACAGGATATGTTACAATTAAGTTACAGGATATGTTACAATGTGTGTTACAGGATAATGTACCTTTCAGCGCCACTAGCAGCAAAGTTCGTAGTTACTCTTTCAATCTTGAATATAGCATCGTTCCATGCGTTTTCACCATCTGGACACTAGAAGAAAGCACGATGCACTATTGCCGATGTTGGGCATGTCTAATATACATTTTTTGATGTTATTAAAATAATAATTTTTACGTTGCTTATGGGGGTCAGTTTTATTAGTATTTGTGTATCCTTCTTATAATTCCGGACATCTAGATTCAATTATTTAAGATAGTAATTGACTATAAAAATACATATTAGCGCTTCTATTAAAGACATGGGTATGCAATGTTGAAGACTCTCTATAAGTTTGTAATTGACATTTTCCCTGTATCTGGTATCGTTTGAAAGATAGGAACACCATAGTCTGCCGCTTAAAGTCGATGCATTGTTCCTCATTGTGCTGCTCATATCTGTTTTACTATAACTAGAAAAACGTTCATGGCCATAGCTATCAAAATTTAACAGTTAATTGATGCGAAACGGGTTTAATGAATCACCAGGTTAAAATAAAAAAGAACAGATGTCTATTTTTTCTAAAATAAAGTTCTATTTTTGGTTTGAAAACATTTTAATTCAAGATAAACTGAAGAAGGCACATGATAACGGTGGCAAATTACGCAATGAACATTTTGAGAAAAGGAGATGAAAAGTTCCAAACATCTTTTTACGTTTATTGTCAAATGCCTCCCTTATCAATTAAAGTCTCTGCAAGTATTAGGTTTTTTAAAGTCGTAATTTAATAGAAGATAGAGGTTTATTGATAACTCTCAATCATATGGTTAACACTTTTTTGTCACATACAAAATTATCATCTGAGATCTTCAACTTCAAAACTATAAAATCACTATGAACTATTAAATTAATTTTGACAAAATATATGCTGTAGTCACACATTGGACATAGGGTAGCTAAAGAATCTAGATAATGAAATGAAGGCGCCTCCAATCATATAGCTCTGGACAATTCAAATTTAATTGAAAACTGTTGGTTTTCATAGAAAAAGCCATTAGGTTTAATAGAAAAAGCCATTAGGTTTAATAGAAAAAGCCATTAAAATAACAACCACATCTCATGAAATTAGTTCGGATAGGGGACTGAGATAATTCATAAAACAACTAAGTGCACAACCTTTTCGGAAAATAAAGATATGTAGAAACCACACAATATTTTATTTGTTCTAGAAAGCTTCTTCAAGATGAATTCAGCACATATCACATTTCGAATGCCTCGGTATTATGACATCACTTTTCTATCTTTAACTGCTTGCTTTCAACAGACAGCAACGCTCAGAAAATTACCGATCTCGCAAACGCTGTTACATTAATTGATGGTCCTTTATAATTATTAATGCATGCAACAGTAGCGAAGTAACTGCTATCTGAAATCGCATATAGTTTTAAACTATCTCATTTTCCTTTATTAAATATCCCTTTTTATATTTTAGTGATTAAAGTACTTTAAATTCCATTGAAACACTGTTACTTCCTATTGTAAATAAAGGGTAGGAATAATTTATCATTCCTTGCATTAACACTGAAATATTTCAGACTTCATTATAATTTTATATAAATTTTATTCCTTTCGGAATCATAATAGCGAAGTGTAGGGTATCCTTATAGTTTTGTATACGCCTCTCATATTATCTATACGCCTATCATGGGGTTTTTATTTGACAGATATTCAATTATACTAACTTACCGTGTTTATCATTAAATTCAAAATTATCCACATGTTTCTACCAAACAGATATCTAATGATTCACGTTCTCTCGCCGAATTTCTACTCAAGAAAGTGAAATCGGAGAATTTTGCGGTGTAAGAGTTTCATCATTTTTTCTCTGAAATTGTTTCTGACAATATATAATACTCAACGTAATGCAATTATTCCAGGTGTTACTGGCACCGTCAGCCGTACCCAGCCATAAAACTTTTAATTCTATACTTTTGTTGTCTAATTGCAAAACCAGCCATCTCCAAAAAATACAATTTTTGAGGAGAGCCGATTTTTTTGCCACACTTAGTCGAAATAAGATTGTATCCAAAACTATTTAGTTTTATAGTCATTAGGACAATATATTTCACAGGTTTTGGCATGGTTTATTGTTTACATAAACGATAAACCATGTTTACTTAGAACTTAAAAAACGAAAAAAAAACATTATCCAATTTTGAGGAGATGGCCGGTTTTGCTACTAGGCGACACACTTGTGCTACATCATCTGAATCTGGTACAGTACAAAGTCTAAAGTTCGGACACCCAAAGTTCGGAATTACCCAAAGTTCGGAATTATCCAAAGTTCGGACTGTCCAGCGACAGCTTTCAATAAAGAAGTGAAAAAACAAATTTGTGTAAACAAAAAAAAAAAAAAAAAAAAGGTCTAGAGCAAAGAAGCTTTATTACTCAATCTTAATCATATCTATGTACAGAGTAAAAGAAAAACTTCTTAATTATATGCCTAAGTTAATAAAGCAGACCGCATTAACTAAAATATTCAATAGTTAAGAAAGTTACCAACCGCTCTGCTCAAGAAGTGAAAAACGTTTTGACACATTTACAAAATCAGTTTTTAACGGAAAGATATAAATTTGGAAAGCCTGACCATGGAGCGATTTGGAATAGAACTGTGTTTTCCTTTATCAAAAAAGATAAATAAATTACCTGTTGAGTTAAAAGCGATTTTTATCACGCGACATAGATGTTTTCACCCTTCCTTGAGTGGTTATTCTTTTTTCGCGCGGGAATTCGGTTCAAAACGCACACTTTGAACTATTTTTGGAAAGATCTATTGCGTTTGCAAAAAAAAAAAAAAAAAAAAAAAAAAAAAAAAAAACGAAAACACAGTTCGATTACATAGTTTCTGAACAACAACACCAGCTAGTTTCATGTATCTCCGAACAAAAATAAATTAAAACTTACATCATAAAGTTGCCCTTTTGGATTTTAGAACTGCTTTAAATGAATATTTTTGTTTTACTTTTTATTTTGTTATGATTCGTTAATGAAAATGTTTGTTTAATTTAGTATTTATAGTTGTTATATCCAATTTTTAATATATGAACGTCACATTTTGCCTTTTTAAGTAGTGAATTTTCTTTCTCTTTTTATTGGAAAAGCGATATTTGTATGACCCAAAGTTCAGAAAAATCTGAAGTTCGGACTTTAGATTTTGTACTGTAATTAAAATATTTTTTTATTATTATTCATTGCCTAATATTCCATACAAGTGTGTCTCTGTTTTCTGACCTGGATTAAATATTTAAATTATGTCTAAGAGACCACTATCGTGAGCCAAAAACAACGTTATACACTTTACCCAAGCAATTTGCGGACATACTGCATTTTGCTGTAATAATGTTGCAGCAATGAAACTTATGCACCCATCCCTTTTAAATATGTACTTGAATCTTTTTAAATTCCTTTTAAGGAACAGGAACAACCGATAAAACAACATTTATAGTATTGCATCTACTTACGCAATATAGGGGAGACTAGGGACGCTTGACTATACGGAAGGCTTGACCCACCCATCAATTTTCATATTTAAAAGAATTTCAGAGTTTTATCAATAGGTTTCAACCTATGCTACTGCAATGCTCAAACAACAGTCCTGGTTTCATAGAGATAATCGAATTAGGTGTGTAAAAAATCCATTGAGAGTCGTTTTCAACCTAAATGTTGTGTTTTTTAGAAATATTTTGTAAGCTTTTTTTAGATAAATTAAATCATAGAAATTTAAGTAAGTAGGTTTAAAGTAATGCAGAAATACTGAGCTTTCATTCCAGGCATAAAGATTGTACAGTAAGTTAGGCTTAACATAACAATGTACTATTCTTTGAAAAGGTCTGTAGGGAGGCTTGACCCAGTCAATGTGAGGGAGGGTTGACAACATGCTCAAGGCTGCATTAATTAAGTGGTTTTGGAAATCTTTTTATTATACACTGTGCATAATGAATAGATATATATAGATATATATTAATTAATAGATATATATATATATATAGAAATGTAAATTTATTCTGTAAAGCTACAGTAAAATGGTGTGATGGAGAAGAATGTTTAAAACTGACTAAAGAAGGATGTGAAAAATTACTAGAAATTGGAAAATTTGATAGGAATGCTTTTCCATTTAAATATTACTAACAATAGGAAAATAGATATAGTGGGAAATATTAGAAAGGATGAAAGCAGCAGTCGTAACCATTTCAGGGGCAGTAGTATGTTTATAAAACCACTTAATTTTAATTCTGTAACGTCACAATGGCACCAGCATTTTGCTAAAATATTTCCATTTGATATGTATGTGAAATATAGCCTTTTCTTAATTACAAATACATTTGTTCGTAAATTCCGGTACCAGTAAATTAGTTCAACATTTTATTACTGAAAATACTTTGCCCCTTAAATGTTTAAATCAAGTTAGTGTTAAGTGATCACGCGGCTGCAAAAGAATATAGCATCGATCTAAAAACTTTAGGAAGGTATATAGACGAATTTAACAAGTGTGAATACAGTGAGATGAATCCAAACTATGTGACAACTAGAGTTGTCAGGTCGAGTGTCACAAAAAATAGTACAAGGAGACAAAAAAAAGCGGGACGGTGGCTTGTAAATCCGGACACAATAACATGAAACACTATGAAAACGGAACCTGTCTCTAACAGAGTACTGCCTTAAATGTTAAAATTTTATTTTTCCTGCTGTACAATTATACCTGCTCAGACAAAATCCAGTTTAAAGCAAAACTTTTCTCCTCTGACTTGCGATTGCGTCTCAACATGTTGTTTAAGCATTATATTTAAAAACATATTTTTTTATAATAATTAAGGCATTTTGCATAAACTTTTTTTTAAACTGATTTTATTTCTAGTCACAAATATTTCAATATAAAACAAAGTGGTTCAAGCCTCCTATATAGTGGGTCAATCCTACCATATGTGGGGAGCCTTGACCCATTATTTTGTCATGATTGAAATCAACCATTTTTTAAATTTCTTATATGTTACCCTTATGTAGCAATTTTATTTTGATAACTAATTGTATAACAAATAAAAGGTTACATAAAACTTTATTCTACGTTCAATATTAAAAAAAAATAAAAAATCATTTTTGTAAAAAGTGGGTCAATCCTCCCTAGTCTCCCCTAAGCAATATTAAAATAAAATCACAGAAAACTTTAAACGGTTCAGCCGACGAGTGCGACGCCTATTCTAACCTAGCATGTTCTGTCTACGGGCTTTGTAAGCAAAACCTCTCAGCCTCTAGTGTGACTAAGGAAGAGAATTTCCGTTTTTAAGGCATCTTTAATTGAAACATGTACCTTTTTCCATGAACAGTTTTTACTTCAACTGCATGGTTGAGCAAATATTTGTATGTTTTTATATAAAAAACTAATTATATATAAATTACATATAAATTTTTATGAAACCATCACAAAAAATCCATAAAACAACTTTCAAAATTTAATTATATTTTGCTGATTAACCAGTACATGCAAAAAGGTATTACAGAAAAAATTACGAACATGACTTTTTTTTTTTTTTTTTTTTTTTTTTTTTTTTACCTTCCTTGAAGTAATCTGTACATATATTTCTACGTAACATTAAAAAAATTAAATAAGAAACTTCGTTGCCTACATTATATAAGGCGATTTAAATATTAACAGAGAGTAATTTCACTAGAGTAAACATTTTATTCTGAATTCTACTGTGATGCATATTTTAATGTTTAAAAAAAATAAATTAAGAATAAGGAATTTCATAAAAACTCTAGTTTTATAAATTAATGCATAATTCATTGGTGATTTCTCTCGTTTAATTATCTTTTAAATTTAATTATACATTATAATGCTTTTAATTTCCTGATCTTTTTAACATTTTCCAACATAGTTAAAAGTGTTTATGACGTTGGTTTGTCTGACTTTCTGGTATCGTTGATCTAATTCACATAAATATTCTCTGATTGTCGTGCAATGTATATGTTATTAAGGTTTATTGCCGCAATTGTAAATGAAGTGTATATCATTTATAGTTCGTTTACAGAAACTCCCAAAATGATTCCTTTACAATATTTTTATATAGGGGAAATTGTCTGCAGCGTATTTTAATTATGTTACACTATTTTAAACATATGGAAATTTATACATATTAATAAGTTTCACTACAAAATACTTTCTGTGGGATATGATGTATATAGCATTTATCGCTCATTTACAGGGTCATAAAAAGTATTCAGCTACAGCACTGACTATTTATATTATAAAAGATAAACGTGTCCGTGCGTAAAGCTCACGTCAATTAGACGGTGGCAACAGCAGACGATAAATTTAAATTTTAATGCATTTTTTTAAATTTCTGAATATCGCATATTTTCAAATTTACACCACTCAATAGGGAAAAAAATCTACTTTCCAATGTATATTGCATGGAAACTGTATCGCAATTTGTTTGAAAACTGCATCGCTGTTTACTCATTTTATATTGTATTTAAAATAATTTTTAAGAATGATTTTTTTTTAAATCTATCTCTAACGCGTGCAGACAATTGCGAAAGATAAATGCGTTTACACTTAAATTAATAAAAAAAAACACAACATTTGTTTTTAGCTTATTTTCCATAACGCAATTAAAACATTCATCGATCAATAAATAAAACAATAAAATATTAATAAAACACAATTTTAAGACATGAAATCAAACTATGTGCTTAAACCACTTAAATGAACAGTATCAAAAAGGCTGATTGTAAATAGTGATATTTAGCCATTTCATTAGGTTGTTAACTCCAGGCACAATGACAGTACGACAGTATCGCTTTTAATAAATTTCTATTTTTTGTTGTCGCAATATTGCTATTTTTTAAATAAATATGATTGTATGTATTGTTAGTGGACATTACTATATATATACATGTATATATTAAATGTAAAAAATCTATTAGAGTTATCAATTTTAAAGAAATTGTTATAGCCTACATTCTGTTACAAGAGAAGCTCGGATTTATATTAGTCTAAGAGCCCGTGAATGCCAGACCTTCCTTATTTTATAAAAGCTGAAAGTTTCTCAGCGCAAGCTTCCAACACAGGTAGGAACGATGGGCTACTATGAAATTTGGGTCATCGTGGTTTTGGCAGGTAACAGGTAGCAAAGGCATATAAAATACCAACTTAATTTCGTCAAATAATAAAGTGTAATTTTTTCATATTTTCTTCGAAATAATATTAGAAATCACGTCCTCCATTGCCAGACACTTACTATCGTGGCAACCCATTGCCAGACACCCTTAAACTTTAATAAATTGTAACTGTACTTACGTAATAGTATAAAAGCTGAATTTCATACATGTTACTTGGTTAACTATTACAAGATGTTTCCTCAGTAGCCAGACAGTTTCGATAATTCTAACCCCTGGCCAGACAAACATATACGGTGGCTGTAAGTACGAGCGCGAGGCCATATACGTCCGAGTATGTGCCAGCGAGATTGTTAATTGGATCGATCGAATAATTTTATTATGTACTTATTTATGAATTAAAAATCTATGTTTATAATGTTATTTATTATAATTTTCATTTTGATAATTGTTAAAATAAATAAACCAAATAAATTAGTAAATGTTTTAGAATTTTATGAACTTTATGTTTAATATTCAGTTTCATACAAAATTCGATATTTCATAAATTTGACTGTTTTTTCATATATAGTGTTAAAAAATCTCAGTGAAAAAAATAGATTAATTGTATTCATAGCCATTATATAAAAATAAAAGGAAATATGGTTTTATAAGGTTTATTATTAGATTTTAAGACATGTTTAATGATTTTATTCATTTTCATCATTATAGCCGATATCTTCATTATCTTCGTCACTGCTACTCCAGTCCGTTGATTGATTTTTTTCAATATTGACTTCTTCGTTAGCTTCTGCAAAAATATAAAAAAAGTTAGTGCAATTGTGTATAGCTAAAAATCTATTTATAATAATTTGAAGTTGTATGTATATACCTGAGAGAGTATTTAGTGAATCTCTGACGTAATTTGGCAACTGATCTCCTTCAAGCCATTTAAAATGGTACTGGTTATTTTCTTGTACCCAACCATTATTCTCTCGTTGATATATCGTTGAAATTTTCTGGTGAGCATTGTTCCAAATGCTAGATATGAAGTTTGCTCGCAAAAATTGATGTAGCAGCTCAGTTTTACAGGGTGGCAGACTGCTGGTAGCAAAATTTCGGATTCTTTTACGGTCAAACGCTTCATTAGCATATGAGACAATTTAGATATTGATGAACAGTTGAAGCCGAGCAGCATCAACATCAATTATCTCACCAACATTGTATACCTCACATATAAACTGCTGTATAATATCAAAACTGTTTTGTTGTTCATCATTATTTTCAAATATTTCTTTGTTACCAAATTTGATGAAAGCTTGTTGGTATTCTTCTGTTTTTGTAAATATTTTGTAAGGTCTTAATTTGCCTTTTCTGAAAAACGCAGGATTATAATCACAACCTGTTATTGCATGAAATCAATTCAAACACTTACAAATAGATTCTCCTAACTTTGCGTCTATCTTTGTGAGGCATACATACCTCACGTTGTTTCCAGTACCTGTATCATCCAAATAAGTGAATCATTTTGTAGATAATACATATGGCCAAGCATGATAGCAGCAATGTTAGTTTCGATACTTCTGATTACTAAATTCGCTTGATTGTCAATGCTACACGCATGATATATTATTTTGGTATCTGCCTCATCATATTCTGGACATGATAATTCTTCCACAACTTTTGATACTATGTTGTTGGAGTTATTAACTACGAAAGAATGACACTGTTTAAAATGTATGTGAATGGTTTTGTTACCAATAAACGGCACCATTTCATCAGTGGCGCAATGCAAGAAGAAGAAATCAACAAGAGCTTGTTTAAAATTTGAATTTTTTAATTCTTTCGCAAAATCACTCGGCCGAATTTGATCAGGCCCAGTTATGGTGTACTCCAATTGTGCAGATTTGAATCACTGGGAATATTCGTAATCTTTGATCGATGAAAGTTCTGATCAAATATAACATCAACTCTTGACGCTTGCAATAGAGTAACCATTTGAAACATTTTTTTAGAAATGCTTCCACATTTTTTGGAACTTTTTTCATAGTGTGCAACAGAAAGAGGCCATCAATTATTAGGACATCTACGTAAGGTGGTGGCTCATGCTGGAGCTCTTTTTCCAAACACTTTATTAAGGCAGATTTATCAGTCTTACAAATAGTACCATCCAAATGGCACATGGACAAAGGACTGTGATAATTGGATACGATAAAATTTTCGAAATATCCCCGTTGTAGTCCATGGATATTCCCAGCATACGTCCAAACAAATCTCGTTGAATACTAACCTCTTGAATTGTACCACCTACTCGAATTTTCTTCTTTTTCTCACCTGTTAATAATTTTTTATCTTTTGAAAGATTAATAACAGATGTGTTTTTAATAGATTTTTCAAATCTACTAATACCTGTAAGACATTCAGAAATAATCGTTTTCCGTACACATTCACCATTCTTCTTAATATTAAGAAGAAATACTGCTACCTGTTTTGATCCAGATTTACCAGATGAAATGTTAATCAATTGATCTTTAGGTACTTCTAAAAAGAGAATGATAAATTGTTCGAAGGTCTCAATAAATTTCCGTAATTGTTTGATATTTTTCTGAATATTGTGCTGATTCAAATCCGCTGAAATATCTTGGTGAGATTGTAGTCCTAATTCTTGATAAACTTGAATAATTATCGTAGATCGTATATCGTGGTTTCGAGCCCACCGTTGGCGTGCCGAAATTGAATTGTTGAAGTGTATAATACCCGTAAACTTTCTTGCAGCATCTGCATTTACAGTCTGTTCTCCAGATTAATAGGTTGTCTTGAAAACGTCTTGGTTGTACTTTTAATACCAAAACAACTTTGCTTAAATCCTTCATATAAATCTGGATGGCTTCCTGCTACTTTCACAAGTTATCACAATATTTCACAGTCCATCGAGCATAGCTCTGTTGATTACTGTTAAAGAATAAATTTGTAATTTTAGATAATAGTGACTTGAAAAGTTCGAAATCTCCAGTACGAATGCTTCGTGATAGATGTAAGTTGTGATCAATAAGATTAATGTAAATTAAATAAAATTGTTGAGTTTTGCCAAACTCGCCATTGATACTTTGTTGTTTCTAAATACAGTAGTAATCAATCATCAATTCCTTCAGCTCTTCATTTTCTATGTGGAATGATATTTTACAGTTTTGTAGTCTTTGAAGTTCCTTTATGATATCATTTGTTAATCACGTGTTATTAATTTGCAAAAAAGATTTGAAATATAGTATTTCCAATCCTAATGCCACCAAAGGTTGCAACATTTTGCAGCGGTTGAAATGTTTTCCATCAAGAAATTCACTCACAGAACCATGTAATATATAACCTAAATGCATAAATAAATTATCAAAAGTAGGTTTTTCTGTTGCTTGAATTTGTAGGGATACTTTCGCTATTACTTGTATGGATGATTGATTTAATTCATCAGTTATTTTTTTACTTTGATGCATGGTTTTCAAAACTACAGAGTTACTAATTGATGAGGCATTGATGGAATTTAAATAAGGAATATGTTGTTGCGGGGTATCACTATAAATACGGCTATTAAAACCAACCCACATAGGAACATCAGGTAATTCTACTGCATTACTAATTCTCCAGATGATGTCTATTTCTGTGTACAATTGTAAATTTCTTGGGACTATATTTTCAATTTCATCAGCCGTTGATTGCGGATCACTAGTCATTTTTGGTTTTTTTGGATATGGAATTTCCTCTGAAGATAAGGCGTCGATAGTTCTTCTTTTTCTTTTCTTTTTGTGTGGTGAATTGCCTCCATTAATAGAAACCGGTGCTTCGGATATTCCTGATTCTTCGGATGTATTTAACTCAAAGTTTTGATAAATAATTCTGAAGGTGTCATGTAAAGTGTCCTGTCCACTCGTAGTTTCACCAAAACGGTCAAAATTATCAGAAGCTACTCCAGTAAAAAGTTCAGGTGCTTTTTTAATTTTTTCTGGGCATAAACTAGAATTTTCAATGGAAGTATATGTGGTTTCTGTTTCAAGTTCTTTGACACGTTGATAGCTAATGCAATGACCATATTTATTGATAATGTTAATAATTTTTCTGCTGCTCGTTGAGCTCTTCAGAGTCATACCCAGCATAATGTGCTTTGATGTCTTTACTTGAGCATTATGAACTCCATAAAAAACATCTTGACAGTAGGAGCGAACTCGACGAACACATTTTAGACTAGTTTTCCGTCTTTGATTACATCCACCAAGAAGAGTGAAGAAGAAGTCTAATAATTGTTGTGGTAATGAAACTTCACATGTTATTAAATGCTGTGCTGAAATATTTTTGGACGGTATTTTTTTCTTGTCAATTTTCAGTATTGTTTTTCGTAAACTAATGCAGCTTTTTGTAAAATATTTTTTGATTGTAAATTTTCAAATATTTTATCATCTACTGTCGTGAAATAATTGGGTGCTAATATCTCTTTATTACGGATTGTAAAAAAATTGATGTCTAGAAGATATTTTCATTATTTTTTCTTCCAGGTGGTGTGCGGCAAAAGTAGCATTCACTTCAGAGGAATTTTCTTCAAGGATATTCTCCAAGGAATCAGTATATAATTCATGTAAATATATCAATAAATAACAACGCCCATTCTTGATTACATTTTCCTCTATGATGTTACTATTTTCATTAAAAGCTTTTTGATGGTACTCTCGATGATGATGCCAATCACTTTTAACAGATATTTTTGTAGAACAAGATATTTTATTATTGAAATGAACTCTACATTCGGTATGATAATATATTTTCGAATATAATTAACAACTCGTTATACTCTTTTTTACCTTCTATGTCAGAAATTATACGCGATTTAAATTGGTCTTTATCATTTTCATGAAATGGAAGCATTTTTAATCGTATTTGTTTCTTTTTTCTATTGCAAAATACACAAACATTTTTACATGTATCAACGCTAGTGTCACTTTGGATCGAACAATTTACTTCTGAAATTAAATCATTATTTTCACAGCCTTCTTCAAGTTTAGAAATGTTTACAAGTTCCTGAGAAGTTGAAGGCTGAGGTTCTATTGATTGAGGAGCTAAAGGGGGTTTTGATGCTGCTAAACATTCTGTAAATATTCTGTGTGTCTGGTGTGGCTGTGAATGAGATGATTCTACGGTCAACTTAGGTAAAAACGATGTAGGTGAAGATGAATAGACTATAGCTATACGTGCTTCTTTTTCTTTTTCTTTTTCTTTTCCTTTCTCTGTTTCAACGGTTTCTTTAGAACTTTTAGATTCAGAGGTGAAATATTTTTTCATCAGTCCTGTAAATACTTTAAAACACTCCCTGTGATAACCATTGTCCATATATTCACTAGGTAAAATAATGTTCGTGTATTTTAGGTTATGTATTTTTCGCAGCCTCAAAATTGATTGACATTCTTACAATGTCTCTTCAGAAAACAATATTATTTGGCCATTACTTTTTTTTTTATAAATAACACAAATTAATGTCTCCCATGGTGATACTTTATCAAAACTGAATCGCATTTATTTTATAAACTGCACAAACAAATCGTAAAACGTGTACTGCCAGTATAATACATGTACCAAAGGTATATTCAAGGGCTTTGACATGTAATGAGTAAACGAAAGATGCGCACTGAAGTTGGCCACGTGCCAGCGCTTGCATTTCCTCTTAAATGCAGCAACCTCAAATAACTGGCGCCAATTTCAGAGCCAAGAGGAAAGGGGAAAAATCTCCGTTGGGCGCATAGCTATATTGAGACTCTAGTGTATTGAGAAGCTAGTTCCACCGTATATGTTTGTCTGGCCAGGGGTTAGAACTATCGAAACTGTCTGGCTACTGAGGAAACATCTTGTAATAGTTAACCAAGTAACATGTATGAAATTCAGCTTTTATACTATTACGTAAGTACAGTTACAATTTATTAAAGTTTAAGGGTGTCTGGCAATGGGTTGCCACGATAGTAAGTGTCTGGCAATGGAGGACGTGATTTCTAATATTATTTCGAAGAAAATATGAAAAAATTACGCTTTATTATTTGACGAAATTAAGTTGGTATTTTATATACCTTTGCTACCTGTTACCTGCCAAAACCACGATGACCCAAATTTCATAGTAGCCCATCGTTCCTACCTGTGTTGGAAGCTTGCGCTGAGAAACTTTCAGCTTTTATAAAATAAGGAAGGTCTGGCATTCACGGGCTCTTGCTCTATATCCTTGTGAGTGATAATTGCTGGAAGTACATTTTCAGTTGTGAGATACGTTTTTAAATTTACTGTTTCTTTTTGCATAATACTTGGCGTTTCTAACTTCTGTAGATCACTTACGATCGTAATCACCAACTACTTCGCCCCCGAGTTATACGGAAAACCTCGGTTGAACGCTCAAACGGTAAGCACCTTTAATCCTGATTGGACGTCTCCTTGATAATGTCCAATCAAATGTTATTGTGAATTTAATTTGAGAGTTCGACCGAGGTTTTCTATGTTGAGGTAGAGGGTGAAGACGAATATTAGAGGCAGTGCATATGATTTCGAATAGATTTCTATTTATTTACGGCAACTGTTGAAGGGGTGTTTTAAAGTGTGTTATACTTTATCACACTGAACTATATTTTAGCATACTATGTACTATATACAGGGTGTTTATAAAAGATGGGCAAAACCTTAAGAAGTGATAGTAGACATCCAAACAAAGAAATTAATTAAAAATGCATGGTCGGAAAAAAAACGCAAAGATGATAAAGTGCGCCGCAGTTGATTTTGTTATACGTGGTTAACACGTTGAGTGCCACCATACAGATTTGCCGGTTCGGCCTCCATTTTTATCCAGAAATTTAGTGTTCATACCAGAAAAAAAGAATAGTATTTCACGCTTAATTTAATAAAAGACATTTAGCGATAACATAAAGTAAAATTTCTTTTTTCGAAATTTTCGGTATCAATTTGAAATTTCTTTTTACTTTCGCTGCCGATCCCGCGACAGCGCATGATATCATCACGCGCTGGCGCGGGATCGGCTGCGAAAGTTAAAACAGAAAGAACAAAAAGCAAGGTCTGAAACCACTCTCCGTATAATTGTTGAGCTTCTGACCCATTTTCATTTGCAGTTCAATAGATAAATGAAAATTAGTCTTTTTTTATTAGTGAAGAGCATCGTCTTTCCATACGTTCATACCACGATTTAACGCTGCACACTCGGATCAGCGGCGTTTATGTATTAATCGATGCGACATTTTGCATACAAATACTTCCTCTTCCGTATATCACATCTGCATGCTATTAGCGTCATTCTTTTACCGATAACTCCCAGTAGGATTGGATATTTAATGTTTGCATGGACCAAGTTAGTGTTGCGAGTAGGCTACTTCTTTTAAATTTAAATTTTTTGATTGCCACCAGTATCTTAAAATTGGTAATTTCCCATGTTTTCACCTTATTAAATCTGTCATTAAATAAGGCGAATTTCGCTATATCAAAAAAAATGGTGGCAGTCAATAAATCTGAATTTTAAAAAAATATCCCACTGGCAACACTGGATCAAGTTTCCAAATGCGCCAACACATTTGCGTTTTATTTCCAACCATGCATTATTTGATGAGAGTTGTTTGTTTGGATGCACCATTACCTCTTTAAGTTTTCCCCATCTTTTATGAAACACCCTGTATATCATGATATCATCGTACCGTGTCAAACTATCCAATGCGAAATCAGTGAGCTACTTTTTTAAAATTCATATTTCTTGATAGGCACCGATAACTCGCAAAAGGAATAGAGCTTTAACGTTTGCATGAACCAAGTTCCCAATTGCGCCAGCACCTTTGAGTTTTATTTCCAACCACGTATTCCTTTATGAAAGTTGTTGTTTGGATGTGTACTATAATATTTTAAAGTTTTGTTCATCATTTATGAAATACCCTGCGTATATAAATATATAGGTAATACAGCTGATTGCACAAAATAATTCCGATATTTTTCCGAGCATAGATAGTAATTGTTATAATTTTTTTTTTCAATTTCTTCTGAGCTTGTGAAATTGTTTTTTCGTTAACATCTATTACCTTATTAAACAATAAAGCTTTGTTACAATTTTCTGAATGTGTTCGAAAGTGTTTCATAACATATTCTTGATGCATGATGTTTCTTCCCTTTTGCCATTTTCTCCGTGCAAAAATTAAAAATCATATAAAACTGAGAAGCAATCTAATACTCCTAAGAATCTTAAGACTTATTTAAAATGATTATCATTATTAAAAGAAACATAAGGTATATTTAGAAGAAATGTTTTAGATTTAATTCGCTGTATGTTTATGTTCTGAAGTGGGAAAAATAATCACATGTGAAAATAAATTATAAAAACCATACACAATAAAATTACTCCCGATATAAATGACTGATATCTTTAAACATACGTATTAAAAGATGAGATATAGATAAAAACAACAAATAAAAATATACCGTAATTTTCCTTGTATAAGCCGCGGCTTTGTTAAGTGTTTTTCAAACCGGAAATTTCATTTAAAAAATAAATCAAATAAAGGCTAAGCAGAAGTAAGTCACATTTTACTTAAAACGAATTCTGGTAGGAAATCGAGTTATCTGAGCTGCGGCTTATACTTAGGAAATTACGGTATTTTGACCTCATTTTGCCATGTATAAGGTTAAAAAACTTTAATAAAAACAATAATAATAATATTGTGTGTTTGAGCTGTTGTCTCAAGTACTTGTATCATAAAAGGTGAAGTCTCGAGCATTTCTTAATGTAGTCTTATGTATATAATATAAGCGTTTCGGGCAACAAAGATGTTACCAGAAAATGAATAATTGCAACATAATTTCAAAGAAGTCTTTTGCAACGAGAATATTTACCTAATGCGTTTCTGAGAAAATATTGGTAAATACGTTCAATGGATCATAAATCTCTGCAGATATTTATAAATTTAGATAACAGCGCATGAACAAAGTATAAAGCAATTTCATTATACATTTTCGATCAGATACGTTTACTTTAAATTTTAATAGTGTTGGATTTACTGCAAGCGAAGTTAATCTCGGAAATTTATGTCGAGATGTACACGTGACATTATTGAAATATTGCAAACACTGGTATTAAATTGAAAGACTACTCAGAAATTTTCTCGGTCGTAAAATAAAAATTTTGAATTTAAGAAGCGTTAAGGATGTAGAGTCGAATTCTGTGCTGATTTAACATAACAATCTTGTCCTCTAAAGTTCCTCTCATTTAACCCCTTAATTCTCGCTCCCGTGATATTCACGGGCTGTGTCTTTTATTCATTTTATTCTTTTTTTGTTTGATTCCCACCATTTTTCTAAAATAGTGAATTTGGCTTTACCATGGTATCATTTTACCTGCCATTAAATAAGGTGAATATTCCTTTTTTCAAACAAGTGGCGCCAGTAAGCAATTTGAATTTTTAAACCGTAATTTAATGCGACCGTTAAGGGGTTAAAATTGTCTCACTAGATACTGAAACAGCTAGTAGTTTGATTTAACACTTTATAGCATAGCCGAAATGTTTTTATGACCTTTGTTTCTATGCTCGTTCTCTAACGTAAATATATTGACATTACAATTTAAGAGGGCTATATACACTGCACAAAACAATTAAAGGATATTGAGGTTGTGGACAGATCTTGCGGCTGGAGAATTCTTTAGATGATTGATACATAATCGATAGGTTTTATGAGAAAAAAGTACGAATGTTCCAAAAAAAAAAAAAAAAAAAAAAAAAAAAACATTGTGTTGAGCATTTGGGTACAAAAGGAAACAAAAATACAATTTTTGCATTTGAGGGAAAACGAATAAAAAAGGAATTTCCTTTAAAGAAAATCTTTTTTGTGGGGAATACGGTTTCCTCGGACGGTCAGATACGTTAAACATATTTGAGGTATGGAGTCAATGAGTCTAATAATGAAGAGCTGCGGTATTCTGTCCCACCACTCCAGAAGAGCTCTTTCGACTTCTTGACGTGTTTGTTGGGGAGAGGGGATGCGACCTTCAACTCGTCTGCCTAGAATGTCCCAAACATCCTCTAACATTGGGTTCGTGTCCGGAGAAAACACTGATCATTCCAGTCGTATGATTCCTTGCTCGAAATTGAAATCATCCACCAAGTGACCACGATGTGGCCTGCAATTTTCGTCCATTAACATGAAGTCATCTCCAATTGCTCGTAAGGGACTACAGTAGCTATGAGGATTTCATCTCTAAATCACTGACCGGTAAGAGCAGTGTTGCCAGATTGATGACTTTTTTAATTAAGATTATTTGACTGTCACCACTTTTTTAAAATCGTGAAATTCGCCTTATTTTTCAGAATTTTAAATCTATTTCTAAATAGGCCGAATATTTCTATTACAAAAGAGCGGTGACAATCAACAATCTGGGGGCAAAAAAGTCCCCAATCTGGCAACACTGGGTCAGAGCTCCATTTTGAATAATGTGGTGGTCGGTGCGCCCTTCAATGGAGATACCAACATCGACCATCAATCCCCCATCACCAAATGTGACAGTTAATTGCATGAACGCAGGACTGTTTCTTCTCTCCCGTTCCCTCCAGATGCATATACGCCTATTATTCAGGATGATCAGAAACACGGGACATGTTAGACAAAAGAAAATTGAGTCATTCATTTCTCCTCCAGTTCACATTCTATGTTGTCGACTCCTTGCGGTCTGCACGGTGCCTTGCTGTTAATGTAATACATACCATTGGTTTGCGAGCAAGCAACCCTACATGGTGGAGCCGGTTTCGGACAGTTTGAATCAAACCTGTGGTGCTAGTAGCCGGGCAAATATGTTGTCCAAGAAGAGTAGCATTCATTTTTCGGTGTCTCCGAGCCGTTAGCGGTAAATATTGACCTTTATTGGGACGTCTACGACCTTGCTCAGGTTTTCGGCCTGCATTTCCAGTCTCCAAAAAAACGGTTCCAGATCCTGAAAATCGCACTTTGTGAAACTCCAGTGGCTTCTGCTACTTCGGATTGCGTTTGGCAACCTCTAACCGACCAACAAATCCCCAAGCTTCTGATTCGGTTAAATGACTTTGTTGAGACATCGCAATCATCGAAAGAAAGCACATACTGAATGTCGATCATTATATTCCGCTTTGTCTTTCAGTAAATGAAAGCTAAATTTCATTCGCTGCCGCTAAAACGTCGTTCTTGATGTGGAACTCAAAATCTGTATACTCCAAAGTTTGAAACTGAGAAAAATTTGCATTTATGACTCTCTTCTTCGAATTTCTGGAAAAAACATTTCGCTTCTACCGTTATTTTATTTAAGACATACAATATCCTTTAACTGTTTTGAGAGTGCATTTAACAAATGATGATGTATGTCGTTACTGAATTATTTTGTATATTTCAGACAAAACAACCCACAACATTTTCAGTCATTATAGTAATAACAGATAGAAAGTTGCAATTTTTTATGAAAAATATTTTCAAAACAAATTATCTCTAGTCCCAAAATGCTCATTTAGCAACTTATCTGCACATTAGAGAACAATTTAGCATAGACATTTAGAGACCAAACCTCGTAAAAATACAATGTAATTTCAACTAAAATAACTTTTTAATAGCCGTTTTAAGGAACATATGTCATTAATTATACAAAGATGTACTTTTAGAGTTGGAATATGTATTGTTTTTAAATGCCACTCGGTTAAATAACGAAAACAAGAAGTTTATCTAAATGCATAACCAATAATATCGTAACTCTAATAATACCTGAGGAAATGTAAAAGATGAGAAAAAAAAAAAGAATATCTATCATGTTAATACGTGGGTGTAAAGTAGATATGACTGAAGTTTGAATTTGAGATTAAATGGTATACTTATAATTTTTGATATATTTATTTCAAAACAATTATATTTTTGTCGGTTTTTATTAATACGAACAGCACAAATTTGACAACATACTTGTTTTTTCGGTACATTTTACTTTGAGATACCAAGCGGGAGGTCATTCGGCTTCAAACCTTTTTTTACTAATTTTTAGAATATCTTAAAGTTATTAAAACACATTTTAAAAGTTTGTCTCAAATAAATAACATAATTAGTTTAGATTTTTTTATAGATTTTGTGAAATATATAAAAGCTTTCCACAAAGTTTCGCTATTCAAAAAATAAAAAAAAGAAGAAACAAGCATATTATAAACAATAGCGAGGCATTTGGAACATTCACGCACAATACCGGGTGTGTCAAAATGATTATTTTCATTACAAAAGACAATAACTTCGTTTTAAACAATATAGGGAAGAAACCTTACAAGCATGAAGCAAAATGTATCTGGGTTTCGTTTGCTTATTTCATAACTGTAATATGTAGCACCTATTAATAATAGTTCTACAGGAGACATCCATGCGGCTAAGTTCATTACCAGCCGAGACAGCCCTTCTTTGTTGGGGTGGTTGTTTAACCCATTTGTGCCTGGCGTCCTAATTTTGGGACGCTTTCTTAAAAAAAAAAAAAAAAAAAAATCCCATAGCAAATGGAATTATGATATCCTTTCAAAACTTTGTAAAATATATCCTTAGTATTTGTTTTTTATATTTATTCATAAATGGAAGTGCATTTTTAAGAATAAAAAAGCGATATAAATGTTTGTTGTAGCACAAAGTTGGATTTTCTTGAAATAAAATGGGGTGTAAGAAAAAGTAACATTTTTATTATTTTTTTATCAATAATTTCATAAGTGGCATTATTTATAAGACAAAACATTATTTTAGAATACGTATTTTTGTATTATTTCGGATTTATACTTTTTTGTTCGAATTTGAATCTTTATATAACGTCCCAATTTTGGGACGCTAGGCACGAAAGGGTAGGGGTTTTCTCCGTTACTGTCTATGCATTAAATGTATGCTTATGCCATTTATTTTGTTACAAAATGGTTACATATCATTCGTATTATTATTTGGCTATAAAATTATTATTCGGATTATTATTTGGCTCTTCTTCTTTATTACTATAGGGGGAGGATACTAGAGTCTGGGCTGGACTCGCCTCAAGAACAAGACACCAGCCCCTTCCCTTACTTAGCAATTAGCTTAGTAAAAATTTATATCATACCGTTATGTTTTGTACTAGTTTAGTATTTGACTTACTGAGGTTACTAAAATATATACAGTTGAGCCTCATTATCCGACGTAATTGGGATCGAACCTCCATCAGATAATCGAAATTTCCGGATAATGGAGAATTGATCAATAATCATCTAGTTTAATATGTAACATCGTCATCGAATTGCTATTAGGACTATTTAAACAGCTTAATAAATATCTAAATTAAAATTATACATGAAAATAATTTTTTTTGTTCAGAACAGGAACCTGTACACAGGGGGCTGGGGTTAAGGGGTCAAGAGTACACTTATACCGAGATCGGATTTGGCGGGAGCTCAAGCTAATTTCAATGGAATTCGAAGAAAGGGGAACCAAAATGCTTATCTCTACTTGTGGTTTGGAAAGGAGAGCTTGCATATACAAGTTATATATATACATATATATATATATATATATATATGTATATATATATATATATATATATATATATATATATATATATATATATATATATATATATATATATATATATATATATATTTAAAAAAAAAAAAAAAAAAAAACGTTGGAAAAAATTCAGGATTCAGCGGTTTACGGAGAGCCCCGGTTAAACGAGGGTCAGATAATAGAAGTTATACGCGAGTCAATTAGAAAAGATTAAAAATAAATGTTCGAATACCGTAACAGTCTGTTTTTTTATGTGTATAAATAATAAAACATATAAAATATACAAATAATAATAATTTATTATTAAAAATTTTTCAACGATTTGTTTTAGTTTACTTACTAATTTTTCGCATTAGTAAGTCAAATTTTTGGTTTGATTTTGTGCAAAATTGAAAAAAAAATTTAGGGGGTCGACTTATACGCATTATTTGCATTCAAATGTTAGTAGGTCGGCATATATGTGAGTATATACGGTATATATACTCTATTAGTAATTATATACTATTATAAATGCTTACTGTATAAATTTTTACTATGCCAATAGCTAAGGGTAGGTAGGAAGGGGGTCTTGTTCTTGAGCCGAACCCAACACCCCCCACCCCCTTATAGTAATAATGAAGAAATTTTTATAGTCAATAATAACACGAATGATATATAATCTTTTCGTATAAAAAAAAGGCATAAAACATAGGTCTAATGCTTAGACAGTAACGGAGAAAACCCCTACCCTTTCGTGGCAAGTGTCCCAAAATTGGGACGTTTAGATTTTTATATGTTAAATAAATATTTTTTCCAAAGAGATTTTTTTTAAATTATTTTTTACGTTCATTTTACACCATTTACTATAATTAAGCACAATATTGAGTTGAAAAAAAAATCAGGCACTAATGGGTTAACCCTTTATCTACTGTGATCTACTGTAATTTTCTTCATGTATTTTTTTTTTCTTGCAGTTACTACAATGAAAATTAAAGGATAAACAAAAAAATAATACTCACCCAAGAGAAATTTAATTATTTACAGGTAATTAATTAAAGTGGTACTTTAAACAACCGTCAGTACACTATGACTAAAATGTCGTAACAAAAAACGCACAAAATATTTCAAATGACACCAGAAAATATTTTTGATTTAATAAGTATGTGGAATACAGGGTTTTCTTATTTAAAAATAAATCTTTTGGCAAATTCCGGTGCCAATCTTTCCGGTGCCAATCAATTTAACACTTTAGAATTGAAAATGCTTTGCCCCTGAAAGGGTTAAAAAAATCTATTTTTTTTAAGGTTTCGATCTTGTTAGCAGTACTTTAGTTATACGGCGTCTATATTCCAGGGGCAACATGCTCTCTCGCCTCTCCACATATGCAATATATGAATTTACATATGCCATTTCTAACATAGCAAAAACGAGCTGGTGCCACAACTTTTTCAATTTCCTATAAAAATTAACAATGAAACAGAAAAGAAATACCAGGCAAATCATTACTACACTGCATTTAAAGCAAATGGTAACGATGGATAACTAAACAGACGAAAAGTAAACAAGAAGTTTTTCTCCAACACCCAGTGTACTGGCTGTACTTATAAGTATCACCGAGTAATACAACTGTGAAATCAAATACATACACCGTTCACCTAAATTAGCTAGTCAAGCTGTATTCTAAGATCATAATGAACACATAAAAAAAAATCTAAAACTTATCTTACATCCTTTACTGTGTTTGCAAAAAAAAAATGTCGGCACAAAACTCATCGTCTGTGTCAAAGATAGCCTCCTTCCTCGCTAAAATAAGAAACCTAGACTACTGCTGCGATATATCCGGAGAAAGTGGAGTTAAAAGAGGGTTTTTGCAAAGTACCATTAGAATAATAGTAATATTCACTATATATGAAAGTTTAAAGTGAGTGGTACTTATAAGCACCGTCAGTAGATAACCGGTTAACATAGAATTCAACACGTCGGATCACATTATCTCGAGAAAGCAGCTCTAGGGAGAAGAGAACAGACAAGAGATTTCTAAGCCTGCTAGGTGACGTGATTTGGTGTCATGGTTTCCGCTCAATGGCAGATGTAAGAAGTACTAAGTGCTTTCTCAGCCGATACTTAAATCGGCGTCTGTTGTAGTCCATTTCGCTCTAGATATTGTTACCTCATTCTATATGACACCATGTAACTTATTTTTACGGGAATAAGAGTCATTTGCTTACAACAGCGATTTAAATGAAGGACATTTGTATCTTACACAAAATACTAAGCTGCAGAATTGAAAGGAGCGCTAACTGACTGGCACACTTTCTACCGCAACGATTTTATTATTTTAAACACGTAAGTAATGAATCAGTTACACTACCGCATTTGTTCTTTATACAACCACATTTGTTCAAACTTTTTATATACAAAATGTAATGTTTATTTTTTTTATTTTTCTTTACTTTTAAATATGATGAATGCGGTGATAATATGATATGCTGCGTTTTACTATACTTTTCCTCGGAAATCATAAGGCATTTTGTATTCATCCGCTGATGAGCCGCTGAATTCAAAGCAATAGCAAGGTTGCCAGTTTGTTCCCCACTTTCATTTAAAAAATCCGAATTCCTGCCAGAAATTAAAAATAGTATTTTTTGCTTTATGTAATGACAGAAATTTTGTGATTATATGAAGTATAGCTTCTTCTTTCTAAATTTCCGGTATGAATGAGAAATTTCGAAATAGGAATAAAGACCAAACTAACAATTCTAAGTAATAGAATACTGAGTAAGAGATCCGTTCTATTATGGAGCTTAGTGATACAAACAGGCTTCAGAAAATCCGAATTGAAAGGGACAATCTCATGGATATTTTCTGTGGAACTAAAAGGAACCACACAGAACAGTTTATGATGTACGGAAAGAAAACATTGATCTTTCTTCTGGATTATGTTTATAGCGTGTCTTTATATGAGGTTAGTTGGGGCAACTGGGCCATGATTTTACAATGTGACTCTGGAGCTTCTGACAATTCAGCTTCAAAAAGCTAATGTTCATTTGAATTGAAGTCTGAGCTTCTGTAAATGTGTTCAGTTAGGTTCCCTCTATCAGACAGAAATGCTCAAAATTACATTTTAATATTTAAAAATATAAAAATATGCATATTTCATCTTTCTTTCCTCATAAGTCCAGTTGCCCCATAAAAATGGGGTAACTGGACCAGGAGGGTCTATATTCCACACGCGTTTACATTTTTTCATATTGGATATCAGGTCCTGTTTGAAAAAGTGTAATCAACTTAAAAAAATTTAAACCAGGCAGATCATGTAAATTATATGTCAACTAAAGAGCGTTGTAAGGGAAACCTTTGCTGTCAATGTGTCTAAATAAAGTACTAAAAGTGAAAATATTAGATTTATTTATACCAAAAACATAAAAATTAAGTAAATACTTATGTATTTTAGTATAGGTAATAAGTATAAAAGTCTCACGGGTATTTTAAGGGAAAAAATAGCTGGGTAAATCTATGAACAAACGGCTACGTAAGTACTTAAGTACTTTATCTGTATCCAGGGGTCACATTATACAGGGAAATTTTCATTGTTCCTACCAGAACCCTTAATGAGTTACCTTCATGATCATTTTATTTAGCATATTCTAAAGAAAGATGTGATGAAGATATTATTTTTTTAATAGTGATAGGAAGAATAAAAGTTTCCCTATAGAATGCAACCCCTGTGTCTGGTACAATTTCAAGGTTTGGCTATCTCTCTTTCAGGGTTAAGGTACTTACGTGCATTCGTAAAATGTTGAAATAATTTAGTTACACCAGTATTTACAAGATAATCTATTTGTAAATAAGCAAAAGTATATTTTAATAAAGGTGAAATTTTCATTATAATATTCCGGTGCCAATGTGGCAAATAGGGATTAAAATTATATGATGCCATAACGGGATTACCACCTCTAAAGGGGTCAAGAAATTTTGTTTGATACCACCCAATATGCTTTTTTTACATTTTATTACGTAATTTTAATAAGGTATTCTATTATTTTCTTTATTGTGAGCAAAAAACAATGGAGAAATTTATTTCCCGTAGTAAGAAAACTGAAAAAAATATTTATAACAATTGGGGTAACTGGATGCAGCATGGTCAAGTTACCCCGTATACATATCCCAGTTACCCGATTCTTGAAAGATTTATGGGGGAACTGGGGCACCGGGCTTACATTTGAAACATGAAGTAAATATGTATAGATAACTAATAATATTAATGTAGTTATATGCCTAATCTTTAAAAAAAAGATTGTTTAATAAAAGTACTTACGGTACTTTGATAAAATGCCGAGGAAGTTCAACCATATTGACATTGTTTTTAGAAAAAGAAACGTAAGTTTTTGACAACCTATCACAGCAAAGTGAGAGTTATGATTGAGTTGACACACATTGTTTTAGGAAGTAGTGATTAAGGTGCATTGTTCACAATAGGTAAAACTTAAAAACATCAACAGTTTTTTACAAAATAGCCTATGGCCCAGTTACCTCGGGGGTCCAGTTACACCAACTAACCTTAATTGTCATTTGAAATCGCGGCAATTATTTTAAGTCCCCCAGTATAAATTTTGTAGTGAAAAATATCTCATTTATAAAATAAAATTATTTTTCAAAAAGTTTTTCTCATTGTCTTCCAATATTTAAATTACCTAAAAAATCCATTGCTTATAATCTTTGATTTGAGTTAATTACTCATTTAAATAGAAAAAATTAAAAGAAAGCTATTTTCAATCGTATACAGTTTTAAATACTGGATTTGTTATTATACCATATGAATGAAAATAATCCTTAGGAAGATCAGTTAAATTTACTATTGGTTGAAGATAATGTTTGTTCTGAATTTAACCCTTAAATGCGTGATTTTTTTAATTTTGTTTCGAAAAAATTATATGTGATTCCCTGAAAGGTGAACACACATGAAAAAAAAAATGAAAACAATCAGAGATACATTTTTTATATAATACGTCAATCTTTTCTTCTGTCGCACATCTGAAATACAAGTAAAAACTACTGTCGTGTGGCTGGTTTATGCTAAAATATTGCAAATTAGTAAATATTTTAATAATTATGTCTCCAAATACCTTATTTTATATAATTATTTATTTTATAAAATTTAAAATTTAACTCTTTAATTCCCATGATAGAATACGTTCTAGAAATTACGTAGTTCAGAGAATCTGACTTTACACGAGAAAGTGTCAATGGTTAATTTTGCTTTATCTAAATACGGAATGTCTGTTATTAATTAAAGCATGTTTTTCTATTTTAATTTTTTGGTGTGAATTAGGTATATACGAATAAAAAAATTCTATTAAATTCAAAACACTGTTCTTTGCACAAAGCTGCGCACTAAAGGGTTAATAAAAAAGTCGATTTTCATTGAATTTTTTTTTTCACATGCACTTTGACTACATGAGAAAGAAATATGCAAGAAATTGTATTTTTTGAAAATAGTGGCAGATATAGAATATAAAAACATCGCCAGTGGAATATGAATAAAACTGAAATACTAAACAAAAGGGACAGTATAATGTAAAAGTGTCACTTTTCCGAAAATAAAACTACTGATACGTAAATGCTTTTCTTAAAAAACATATCGCAGAAAATCTCAATGATATTCAATGGAACAGTGTTCCTTGGAAAATAGAAATCATTTCCAATCACTCCACCTCTCTGAAAACACTAACGCAAGGACGTTTTAGTTAATGTTAAAGTTAGTGCGATAGTAAATGCGGCGCGTCTGTCAAAATAACTTTGACCTCGACTTCAAGGGTCCAAATTACAGTGCGTATAAGTAAAATTGTTCGAAAACATTTGCCGTACACATTTTTCGAAAGAGTTCAGAAGCGAACGATACCTGGATAAGATGAGGGGTTCATCTTCCGGTCCCAGGCCCTTTTCAGGCCCATTTGTCGACGTAAGGAAGCACCCGTGAAGCAAGCCCCGCGGCGCCTCCCGAAGGTCGCCGCCAGACAAGCTCCAACAGACCGGAACCCCACGCAAACTCCGGTCAGGTCGACGCACTGCCCAGCGCATGTCACGCCGACTATTCCCAAGTTGGTGAACAATCGCTACGATAGTCCTCACCACCCAGCTAGAAAAACCAAGTGGTCCCTAAACTTGGTTACTCGAGCCGATAGACCCCGCAAGCCATCGCAGGAACCAGACGCCTATAAAGACGCTGGGCCCACGGACTGAACCGAGGCTTCCCGACCCGAATTTAATTTACGGACAGGCCCCCAAGATCAGATACCATTTTCCGGCAGAGACATTTTTGTGGGCCAGCCGATAGGAAAATTATTGAAGGGCCCCTAACTTGAAAAGCAGGGAGGACGGGGAAAGTCCCTCCGGCCGTAAAGCGACCCAGCTCCTGGCTTTTCGCCCAAACCACCCGGCTCAACCGAAGGAACCCCTCGCGGATCACGCCGGGAACCAGTTGGCCCAGACTAGGTGCCGTTAGCGACCCCAGGCGGGCACGGAAAGCTCCACCTAGACGGAATAGACTCCGCCTCGCTAGGGGGTTGGACGGAACGGAGTCCCGCCAGCCCCCACCGACTCGACTCTATCCTAGGACAGAGAAGCCAGCGGAGGCCGACAGAAGACCGCCCGCCACTACCTTACCTCACGGCAGTCGAGGGTATCCAGGCCCGAAGACGCCCGACCCCGTGCAGTGACCGACCGCTACATTTGTTAGTGCGTTCGAAAATTAGGTGGACACACATCTAGGTCCTCATCACCAGGCGAGGAAAACTCCGGTACCGCATAGACACGGAGGACCTGGATCGGACCAAGAGTTCACCTGAGTCACGATGAGCCGCCGCGTTACCGGCGAGCCTCCGGCCCGTTTCCCTGTGGGAATAGCGTTCGATGGTGGACCTGCCGGCCGACCCCTCCCATGGGTCACGGCACGACATGGAGCAACCAGAACCATACTGGCCTCCCCACGCGACCGCTCCTTGGTCAACGGGGGCACCGCCAAACCCTACCACCCTTAGGGTCGGCTCACAACTGCTCTAGCTGAGGTCCTCGGAGGGATGAGCCACCCAAGTCATAAAGTAACCTGGGCGCTGTCCGTAACCCTCGCCCTTCGGTTGCTCCGGGAGTCCCTGCATGGCGTTCCCGCGAGCCCCGTCGTCACTAGCGAGCACCGAGGACTTTCCACTTCAAAGCCCTCACTCATACTTCAGGCTCACTCTTAGTCAAATGGTGGATGGGGTCCTATCGCCTTAGCTAGTCTTTGCCCGGCGACACCGTCCGGCCCTTAGACCGGCACCGGGATCGACTTATGGAGCGTCGATACCCGGCTTGCCCAGAGAACCCGGGTGCCGGAGGGCCGCCATCCAGAGCCCGCCGAAGCGGGCGCCGGCCCTATGCACAACGTCCGTTAACCGTGGCCACCGTGCTCAACGCCTGTCAGAGATGAGCCTCTCGAGGAGGTGGCGAATCGTCCCCATCCGGCCCCCTCGCATTCGTACACAACGAACTCTGTCGAGCTTCCGGTCACCTCCCCCACTCAAGGGGTCGGGTCGGAACCACCCGGAGCGGCGGCCACACGATACCTGGATAAAGAAAACTTGAGCTTCGCAGTCGCTTGTGAATCGGAAAGGACTCCGTAAGTAATCTTCAGTTTTTACTGCATCCAAGGACATTTCGCAGTTTGAACGTTATGTTCTTTTTCTCTTTTTCTGTTTTTCTTGTTAACTGTTAAAGTGACTGTTTTATATTGTGAGTTCAATTGAGAGCTGTGAGCTCGTGTGTGTTTTAGACGGCGTCGCTGTCAAGTGTGTAACCAAGAGGGTTTTTATCTATTTTTTTTAATTAAAGGTTTTTACAGTCCACATGTTTAGAGTTGTGTTTCATGAGTGAATACATAATTAAGAGTGAACCAGTCGCGGAAACATAATGGTCCGTCGAGCCGGAGTTTTTTTTTTTTTTTTTTTTGAGAGGGAAAATAAAGATAAATAAGTGATTGACCAGATTTAAGGGTGGTTTAGTGTTCAAGATTGGGTATTTGAAGCTAGTGCTGGCGAAGTTTAGGTGCATGGTTGGTTGGATTTTCATAACGCTGCATTATTGATCAAGGCGTTTTTAAAGTTTGGTGAGTTCGTTCCTTTATCGATTTTTATTCATTATGGATGACTTGAGTGATTTTTTGGTTAAAAAGAAGGGATTGAAATCGAGTATTACAAAATTGGAGAATAAGGTTAATGATTGTATTGGCGAAGCAGATGCTAGTCAAGTAACATTGTTTGAAAATAGAATTGAAAGGTTAAATGAAGAATTGAGTGAAACATTTAATGTGATTTTTGTTAAATGTGATAAAAATGATATTGAGGCGTACATTGAGGAACAACAGACAGAACAGGATAAACTTGATAGTATGTGGCTTAGTGTTAACCGAAAAAAGTCGGGGATTACATTAAACGAAAGTAGTCACAATGCAGGCGTTTTGAAGGCTCAAGCATCTGAAATTAAATTGCCGAAGCTTACACTCCCCACGTTTAGTGGTAATTTGGAAGAGTGGTTGTCCTTTTATGATTTATTTAGGGCTAGTGTAGGTTGTAATGAAGGTTTATCAGACTGTCAAAAGTTACAATATTTAAAATCAGCATGCAGAAATAGTGCACTTAAGATTATTCAGTGCCTTCCAATTTCGATTCAAACTATAAGACAGCGTTAGAACTGTTGAAGGAACGATATTCAAACAAACGTGAATTAATTAATGCATTGATAAAGAGATTTATTGGAATACCTTGTATTTCGGATACTGCACAGTCTCTTTTAGAAAGTGTAGACGTTATAAATGAATGCGTGCGTTCATTGGGAGTACTTAAACAGGATGTTGGCGGTTTTGCAGAAGTATTGATGGTTTATTTAATTACAGAGAAATTAGATAAAAATACGAGATATTGGTGGGAAATAACACTTTAAAAGGAGGAATTGGGAACACTGTAAAATTTATTGTCCTTCTTGAAGGATCATGCGAGAACAATTCAAAATAATAAATCCTCAGTAAAAGAAATTAAAAAACCTAAATTCACTACATTGTTGTCTGCTAGCAATAGTTATGTTTTATGCAAGGAATCGCATCCACTTTACAAATGTCAACGATATTTACAGTTAAATGTACAAAAGAGAATAGAGATAGCTAGAATAAATGGTTTGTCCTATAACTGTCTTGTGGAAAAACACTAAGCTAAAAAATGTAGGAATGCGGCTAAATGTAAGTTGTGCCATAAGCCTCATAATAGTCTCTTGCATATTTCACGAGACATTGGTCCTCAGGTACAGAGTGTGGCTGAAACACCGTTTGCTCCTCTTACCCCGAACGCAACAGAATTTCGGCCGAAACAAAATGAGTTATTAAATCAAATTTCTTGCACCGGCACCTTTGAATTTCGAATCAATTCTGGGTCGGGAATACAATTAATGGATAGAAAACAAACTTTACTTTGTACAGCAATGATAAAGGTTCTTGATTCGAGCGGTAATCTTGTAAATTGCCGAGCGTTGCTGGATAGTGGAAGTGAAGCCTCTGTTATAAGCGAAAATTGTATGCGAAAACTGTGTTTGCCAAGGCGAAAAACTAGAGTACAGGTTACATGCCTAGGTTCTTATAGTGCTGAAACAAATGGAGAGGTAAATTTGAATTTTACTCCTCATTTTAATTCTGAAATAAAATTTGTCACTAAAGCATTTGTGATAAAAAGAATAACATCAAATGTGCCATATAGTTCTATTCCTTTAAATATTGTGAATAATTTTAATGATTTAGTCCTGGCAGACCCACTATTTTTTGAATCAAGACCAGTGGATATTCTACTGGGAGTTAATGTATTCTTTACATTAGTAAATGGGAAAAGTGTGAAAAGAGGGGAAGCTCTGCCCTTCGCTGTAAATTCTAAACTTGGTTGGATTATTACGGGGACTACTTCATTTGATACGACACTTTGTACATTTGCCGTCAATAATATTCAATTAAAATTAGTTAGCTTGGTGCAACAATTTTGGTCTTTGGATTCTGTTCCGGAAGTGGTTCAGATTTCTGAAGAGGAGCAGGAGTGTGAGGATCATTTTAAACGCAATTATTTTCAAGATGGGTCTGGAAGATTTGTTGTGAAACTCCCATTTAAAGAGTCTCCATCTCGATTAGGTGATACTAAAGAAACATCTATCCGGAGATTTCTTTCGTTAGAACGCAGACTTTCAAAACACACCGTCTATTTATGAAGATTATAGAAAGTTTATAAGAGAATATTTTGAATTGGCTCACATGGAATGTGTATCAAAGTCGGAGGGTGCTCCTTCAAGTGTGGTTTATTTACCACATCATGCGGTAATTCGGGAATCAAGCACAACGACAAAATTGAGAGTTGTTTTTGACGCTTCAGCTAAATCTACTTCGTGTGTATCTTTGAACGATATTCTTATGGTCGGTCCACGTATACAGCAGGATCTTTTCCCAATTCTTTTAAGATTTAGAACATTACCTATAGTTGTATGTGCAGATATAGAGAAAATGTTCAGACAGGTATTGATTCATCCTGAAGATAGATATTTCATGAGGATTCTTTGGAGAGAAAGTTCCCGAGACTCTATAGAGGATTACCGTTTAAAAACAGTTACTTACGGAACTGCATCTGCCCCATTTCAGTCTACTAGGGCTCTTCATCAGCTTGCCTTGGATGAGAAGAGTGAATTTCCATTGGCATCTGCGGCAGTGTTAAGAGATTTTTTATGTAGATGATTTATTGTCTGGAGGTCAGAAAGAAGAGGAAGTTGTGGAATTAATCGATCAATTGACATTGTTGATGAAACGATGAAGTTTTAAGTTGCGAAAATGGATCTCTATTGTGCCTGGAGTGTTGAAAAACATTTCGGAAGAATGTAAGGAAAGTGCGGATTCGGTGTTCTTAAAGAATGATAGTGAAATAAAAATTTTGAGAATCCAGTGGAATTTTCTAAGGGATTTCTTTTGTTTCACTACTTTAGACCATGAAAAGAAAAATAGATATTCTAAGAGAGATATCTTGTCAGAAGTCGCAAGGGTGTTTGATCCATTAGGCTTGCTATCCCCTTGCGTCGTTTTCATGAAGATACTGTTGCAGGATTTATGGAAAACTTCACTTACCTGGGATGAGCCCATTAGTGAAGAGTTTGGTAGACGGTGGACGTCGTTTAGGGACGACTTAAGGTCAATTTCTCAGTTGAAGATTACTCGATTTGCGTTGGCTGTGGATAAAACAGAACTTCAGATTCATGCCTTTTGTGATGCGTCTGAAAGGGCGTATTGTGCGGTAATATATACGCGTTCAAGTTCTAATGATGAACGAATAACGGTAAATCTTTTGACATCTAAGACTAAGGTAGCAACGATTAAGATTCAGCCCATACCACGACTTGAATTATGCGGCTCTTCTTTTGGCAAATTTGCTAAAAATGGTTTTACATCATCTGAACTTTACGAATACTGAAGTATTTGCCTGGACTGATTCTAGGGTTGCATTGGCATGGCTTTCTTCAGAGCCTCATCGATGGCAAACATTTGTAGCTAACCGTGTTTCAAAAATCCAAGAGACATTTCCTAATGTTCCGTGGAGTCATGTTCCTGGACTTGACAACACTGTTGATTGCGGAACAAGGGGTATGTTGCCGTCGGAACTAATAAATTGTGAATTATGGTTTTGTGGTCCTAAATGTTTAAGAGAGCCATTGAATAGCAAGCAGCCTAATGAGTCACTTAACGGTGAAGACATTCAGGAGATTGTTTTAAAAGAAGAAAAGCGAAACTGTGTTGTAAATGTGGTTGAACTTAGTGATGATGTGATTTTCAGATATTCCACTTGGGATAGACTGATACGAATCGTTGCGTGGTGTCTGAGATTTGTGGACAATGCAAGGAAGTTATCTAAGCAAACAAACGGTTTACTCTTGACGTCAGAGCTTTCGAGAGCAACGACAATGATTGTGAAATTGGTACAAAATCAGTGTTTTTCTGAGGAGATCGTTGCTTTAAGTCAACATAAATTCCTAAACCGTTCGAGTAAACTTTTAACATTAAACCCGTTTCTGGACTCTAACTGTATTTTGCGGGTTGGTGGAAGGTTGAGACATGCTAATGTTTCTGAAGATCAGAAACATCCAATAGTGTTGCCTAAGTCTCATCATGTTACGGCATTGCTTATTAGGCATTATCATGTAACTTATCTGCATGCTGGTCCTCAGCTTCTTTTAGCTGTACTTCGAACAAAATTTTGGATTCTAAGTGGTCGCGATGCAGTAAGAAAAATTGTGAAGACATGCGTAAAGTGTTTTCATGCTGCTCCAGCTATTGGTACCCAATTGATGGGTGACCTGCCCGCCATGCGTGTCTTGCCCAGTCGTTCATTTTCAAAGACAGGAGTTGATTATGCCGGACCTTTTATGTGTAAAGAGAGAAATCTTACAGGCATTAAAGCGTTTAAGTGTTACGTGGCCATTTTTATTTGTTTTTCGACGCGTGCTATTCATCTTGAATTGGTCTCGGATTTGTCAACTCCGGCGTTTTTGGCTGCACTGAAGAGATTCATTTCCCGTAGAGGCAAGCCAGCCGAACTATCCAGTGATTGTGGTACAAATTTAGGGGTGCCAGTAGGGAATTGAGAGAATTATACGAATTTATTTCCTCCACCATTAAAGATCAATCCTTACAGAACTATGTAGCGAATGAAGGCATCATTTGGAAATTTAATCCTCCATCGGCTCCACATTTTGGTGGGCTGTGGGAAGCTAATATAAAGTCTCTGAAATATCATTTGCGTAGAACAATGGGAAATTCGTTGTTCACACTTGAAGAGTTCTCAACTTTATTGTCACAAATTGAAGCTTGTTTGAACTCGAGACCTCTGTGTCCGTTGTCAAATGATCCAAATGATTTACAAGTTCTGACACCAGGTCATTTTTTGACAGGTGCTTCTTTGACAGCTATTCCAGAGCTTGATGTTACTGAGGTTCCGCATTCACGACTTCGTCGTTGGCAACTGACACAAAGGGTGTTTCAGCACTTTTGGAAGCGCTGGAGTGTAGAGTATTTGTCGCAATTGCAACAACGCCCTAAGTGGTTACGTACAACAACAAATTTCAAAATTGGTGACTTGGTGCTCATTAAAAATGAACTTGTGCCAGCGCTTCAATGGAAACTGGGAAGAATTATCCTAACCTTTTCAGGTAGTGGTGGCTGCGTTAGAGTGGCCATAATAAGGACTGCCATGGGAGAGCTTAAACGTCCTATTCACAAACTTTGTCCTTTGCCCCTTGATTGAGACTATTTAATTGCAACCCTTGAAGGTTTCAAGGCCGGCGGTGTATGTTCGAAAACATTTGCAGTACACGTTTTTCGAAAGAGTTCAGAAGCGAACGATACCTGGATAAAGAAAACTTGAGCTTCGCAGTCGCTTGTGAATCGGAAAGGACTCCGTAAGTAATCTTCAGTTTTTACTGCATCCAAGGACATTTCGCAGTTTGAACGTTATGTTCTTTTTCTCTTTTTCTGTTTTTCTTGTTAACTGTTAAAGTGACTGTTTTATATTGTGAGTTCAATTGAGAGCTGCGAGCTCGTATGTGTTTTAGACGGCGTCGCTGTCAAGTGTGTAACCAAGAGGGTTTTTATCTATTTTTTAAATAAAGGTTTTTACAGTCCACATGTTTAGAGTTGTGTTTCATGAGTGAATACATAATTAAGAGTGAACCACTCGCGGAAACAAAAATAATACAAAGTTCAGAGCTTATTGCTCGCTTAACTTGAAATACTTAAATTTCAATGAGGTTTAAAACATACATTTAACCCTTTCGAGGGCGGTGGTTCATTTTTGGACCACCTAAATTTAATATTTAAATGCCACATTGCCACCAGAACATTAGAATGAAAAACGTCCATTGAAGGAGTACTTGAACAAAAGCTTTTGCTTATTTAAAAATTAATTTGCTTTTAAAGCCTTGTGTCAGTCACTCATTTCATCATTTTGCGAATTGCCCCTGAAAGGGTTAAACAAGACATTTTCAACATGCATGTAATCCAGTTTTAAGATCAGGGATCTATTTACGAAGAAATTGGATCTTTAACCCCTTGGGGACGAGCGAGCCGTATACGTGCCGCGTAAGGAGCTGAGAATCCGTGATTATGCTCAAGAGTAAAATTTTATTGTAATTTTTGCCTTATTTAAAACGAGCATATCCCGATTCAATTAGGCAACAATTTCTGTAATGTAAAACCGGTGATATATCATTAAAAATACTGTAAAAGACACTCGTCCTGAAGGAGTTAAATCACTCTTCAGAATTTTTTTCGTTTCAAAACAGCACTCTTCACAAAACATTTAATCTCAAAACCCTTCATAAAACTTTTACATTTTAAAGCAGGACCCTTCACAAAACTCTTTGTCTTAAAAATAGGTCTTTCACAAAAATTTTCCATCTTTAAATTGAACCTCTCACAAATTTAATCATTTAAAAGTAAAATCTGACCTGTCACTTTTGCATATATAACAGTGGTGGAAAATTGGCGCAGAGGTGGAGCCTATTGACACCACTATATTTTTATGGTATTATTCAGTTTAATAAAGACTCAGAAATTTGATCATTAGTTAAGAGGCAGAATACTACTATAATTTAGTGGTGTCAATAGGCTCCACCTCTGCGCCAATTTTCCACCACTGTATATAAAGAAAAAATATGTATTTTACATACATATATCTTCTTAAAAATGTATAAACAATGATTTAAATATAACGATCATTTCAAATTCACAAAATTGTGACAATATTTTTCTCAAATGTAAACAGTTGTTCCCAATTTTACAAAAACAGGACACTGGGGAAAAAGTCTAGACAGACTCCTGAAGATACATTTTAATATCTTTATAAAACGATCTTCCAGAAAACAGAAATCGGGTACACAAAACTAATGTAAATAACATTATTTCTCAAATTTTTACGTAATTTTGATTTCTTTAGCAAGCACATTATTTCAGTGAAGCCGCTTAATAGATCAAATATGGGTCAAAGAATCACAGTGCATCTGCTGGGTTTGTTTGACATAGTGAAATTTAGGATAAAGGAACATAATCACCTAATAATCATACAGAGCTCCGCAAACTGGCTGCTTTCGTGCTATCCGACGGATTCCTTTACTTGTCCGAAAAGGATTGGATAAAAACATTTTATTATCACATCTGTAGGATAAACTACTGCGGATTTTGTGGCTTGAATTCTTGTTCTGTATGGGTGCTTTGGGCCACAATAGTGGTCAGCTAAGGCATCTCAATGACTAGAATCAAATCAGGAGCTGCGAAGGAATCTGAAACTGGTAAGTGATTTTGAAAGAAGAGTGAAGCTTGATATTTCATATCTTGGGGAATGCCTAACGCTAATGATGATGCTAATGATCGATAGTTAGGCAACATTCGTCAATTTTCAAAACTAAAAAACAATTTTCCAATTTCTTAGAAATATCCCGTTTCATTCGTAAACTCTTACTGGTCTGTTTCAATTAATAGAGCAAATCTCTTACTAATCATTTTCCTTTTATTACAAGGATGAACATTTCTCGTCTATTTATTATGGAGTGTAGGTACTTTTAGCTGATTTTCCCATGCTTGTTTGACGATTAGTAAGCAAAGGATTAGAGGAAATTGAGCTACCTGCGTTTCTTTTAAAAAATTGTTTAGAATGTCAATTGTTTGTTAAATCATTTTTTACTTACTGCACAATATTGTCCATTTCGAAAACTATCTTTGTGTGAAGATGAGGAATGAGGTGTATTTTTCGAACCAAAATTTCTTTTAGAACTTAAATTTCTATTAGGCAGATGCTCAAACGTAAAAAAAAATAATAAGTAGAAAAATTATGTGATCGAAAATGTGGAAAATCGCCACAGGACATTCGATAGAATGAGGTATCATTGTTAAATTTATAAGCTGTGACCTGATCCAAGTTAACCAATGACCCTTAATGCTTAGCATCAATAAATAAGTTATTATTCACTACGCCCAACACCCTAAAAGAACCTGCAAAATTCGGACCAACATTAACAACTTTCTTTTAAAGAATGAAAGTATTTATTCACTTTTTAAACCTTTTTTTAACTAAAAAGTAATTAAGGTGACAGTATACCTTCAAACTGAAGTAAATACAATATTTACTGCCATATAATGCGCACTGTCTATTCAAAACTTTAAGTCAAAAAGGCCGGGTGTGCATTATAAGCGGGATATATCAGAAAAAATATTGATAACATACATTTTTTTTTCACTAACGAGGAAGGTATCATTAATGCGAATTATCAAAAATTATGATAAAATACTGAAGAATTGTTATTTGTACACTATGAAATATCGAAAAATTTTGCATCGGAATATCAATAGATATTAAAATTAAATTAAAAACGTTATTGCCAAAACGGTATAATTTCGCGAAGTGACGAACATTATTTTAGCGCGATTTACAAACCAAATTTTGCGAAACGCTTCTAAATATAATGCTTTTGAAACTGCTTTTTCAACGAATGAATTTTTCTAATAAATTCACTACATTCTAATTATTCTTTCAAATAAAGTTCTTCATCTACGTTAAAATGATTTTAAGATTATCTGCAAACACGTAACTTTCCATCTAAATTATTGAAACATTTTTCTATTTTTCTCCTAACAAGGGTTTCAACATAAACATATCGTCGCTACCATGTCAAACGATCCAATGTGAAAACAGTGGACTACATTTTTAAAATTCATTTTTCTTGATACAAACGACTTTTTTTGAAATAGTAATATTCGCCTTATATAACCTTATTTAATGGCATATAATTTAATGCAAAAAAGAGAAGAATTTTAACATTTCAGAAAAGTTGTGCCAATCAAGAAATCTAAAATTTTAAAAAGTAACCCGCTGTTTTCACATTGGATTGTTTGATATGGTACCAACGATATATGATATTGTATGCATGTTAATCAGAGAACATATGGGAAAAATCTGGACCGGTGTATTTACAAAATAACAAATGAGATTAATTCCATATTATGAATAATTAAATCAACATAAATATTCCAATTACATTAACGCATATAAAGCAAAGCGATATAAGTAAGCGTCCTATCCTAAATAGGAGAAGTAACCGCAAGATTAAAAGTGAGGTCACATCAATCAATGTCATGCGCCACGTAGCGGATGGAGTGTGAACTACAGGTAGATACCTAACGGTTTTCTTACTGACACCACTAAAATTGTAAAGTTCTTTTCACCTTGATTAATAACTGAAGTGCTTCTGATAAGGCAAGGAAAAGTTCGTGGTGTTAAGTGCGTATGGATGCTCCTCTCGCTACGCCATTTTTTTTGCAATAAATGTGGCAAACAAAATTCATTTCCATGAGTGACTGAAGATTTAGAAAATACGCGCCACACTAAAAGCCCGCGTATGTGAATTATCACTCCGTCCACAACGTGGCGCAACTGTGTTAATTTACGCCTGATTCAAGCATTAAGTTTGTTCGCTTACTTATGACGCTTTGCATATACAGTGTTGCCAGTGGGATACTTTTTTTTAAATTCAGATTTCTGGATTGGCACCACTATCTAGAAATGGTAAAATTCGCTTTATTTAATGACATATTAATCCAGAAATCTGATTTTAAAAAAGTAGCCCACTAGCAACACTGCGTATATGTGCAATGCAATCCGGAGGAAAGTCTAAAAGGGTTAGTTGGGGCAAAATGTCCAAATAATAAGACCGCACTCTTACTGACCCCGGTATATGGTATACATTTATTCATTTCTAAACTAATACTAGGATGAAAGTATTTGTAATGAATAAAACATGGTGGAAATAGTTTTTCTTTTTCTAAAGGTCTCTTGTTTTGTTTTTATATTGGGGAATTTTCATTTCCCCATGCTTTTACTCGAAAATAAAATATTATTTCAAATACGGTTAAATAAAACATGTTTCTTTAGTAGATTTTTTTTTATATTTCTGTTCTGACTGATAATTTATTAATATCATTAAGCATTGTAAATAGGTATTTTTTATTCCTTAAGTAATATTAATACGTCACCAACAAAGCGATGTTTTGCCAAATAATGAAAATGTCATGAATTTTTAACAAAGGTTAAATGAGGTACTGCAGATTTTTTTTTTTTTTTTTTTAAATTCAGGATTTTTGAAAATAAGATTATAGAGATTTTGCAAATTTTTTTATAGTTATCTTTATATTATCTGAAACGTATATTCAGTAATTTGTTTTCCAAAATATCGAGATATAATTAATATTCAATTTATTGTTATTTTACTTTCATTATTTTTATTGGTAAGTCACCCTCGCACACGGATTGCGTATTCTGTGTATTTGTATAATTTATGCCAGCTTTATTTCTTAATGTCCATGTTATTAAATGTTAATATTCTCAATTTCATATCAATTGATTTATAAAAAAAGAAGTTTTTGAATGTCCACTGTTGCCTTAAAAAAAACATTATTAGCAAATAAAAGCAAAATTAAACATAGGAGACGCATTAATACTTATAAACTATTTTTTCTGTTAGAAGAATACGTGAAAATGACAAATATAAATATGTAGGATAGATTGGGTGTAGATGCCGTAGTTTTTGACCTAATTGTTTTAAAAATCGCATGTTGTTTTAATTTGTTATTTGTTGATTTCTTGTTTGAATTTGTACTCTTATGTATGTTTTAAAAAATTATTTCATTTTACATATATTATAGAAAGCATAGAATGTTTTTCAAACGCTTGCATTTCGGCCTCTTACTCCAAGATTGGGGTAAGATGGCGAACTATCTAGGGGTAAGATGTCTTCTGGAGTTTCAATGTAAACAATATTTTTGAGAAGCAGTATAAAACACAATGATACAAATAAAAATAACTTTAATATTTTTGACATACTAAAGTTGTTAACTTACTTAATTTTAGTAAATTGCAAAAATATGAATGAACAAACGTTGGAAATTTAATAAAAAATAAACTAACATTTGAAAAAAAAGGTTATGTTCTACTTAACATTTAAAAGATGTGTGGCTCTTTAAAACATTATAACAATTATTTTTTAAAAATTATAACAAGTTTAAACACGGTAAAGCCAATATGATAAAGCGCTTTAGAGTACAGCTTTTTTTGTTGATGTTTTTCATAATGTCCGTATGTTCTTTTCAGCAATATCTCAGATTTGCCACAAGCTGCACATTTGTTCAGGAACTTTGGGCAACTTTTAGGTAACCAACAGTTTCACCGAATACACTTGATCTGATCACATTTCCCGAGGTTTCATTGCACTCTGCTAGACACTCTGAATACTCATTTTCATTTGTTTTATAAAAATAATCATTTTTTCAATCTAGGTAGGGAATTTAATCAGCATCCATATCATCGTTTCTTGAAGATTCTCTTTTCCAGCCTTTGACTTCTTATGTAATTCCTTATTAGAAAGGCTTGAACACCTGAAAATTCACAGTTGTTATCGTTACACCGCTTTAGTTTTAGTTTTATACTATTTTTATGTGAATATTAAATTGAGAAACAAATCTGTATTGAAAATTACATTATATTTAATACGATACATTTAAAATGCCTTATTTAAAATAAATTTCTTATAGAGTCGTTATAAAATTATTTATTTAGCCATTTTATAAGAGCTAATTTTGAACTGTTGGGTTTATCGTATTGAATCAATCACGAAAATGGCCGTTAGCTGCCTCGACAGCAATTGATTCGGCCTTAAAATCCCCCAGCCATAGGGAAATGAATGGAAACCTGATGACAGGAGATCGTCACTAGTCCTTTAATTACGATTTAATCTTCCGTAATATTTTCAAAGCAGATTAAATTAGCCTGTTTCTAAAATCTGAGGTACATATATGATATCCAAAGAAAAGATAGATCCAAATATGAGAAATATGATATCCAAACAACACTAAAAATTTGTATCCCTTAAATTTGCGACGATACTGCTAAAATCCCAAGTGTCGATCGCAGCGACGTCTGTGGGATTTTCGTATTACATTGTATAGACTAGCAATAGCTTGCAGTTGTAGAAAATATCATGCAGATGTCACTGTGATCTGTATATTTCAGCAGCATCGTTGCACATTTAAGGGATACAATATTTTACCACTTTTTTAAGTATTACAGGGATAGCCAATTTCCACACTATATATTCTAGGCGCTATATCTGCGGTGTCTGGTTGGACGGAGGTTGCGGACGGAGGTTGGCGAGCGTAGCTCGTTGGGGGGGGGATACCCCTAGTTATCTAAAACTACATTATATGCTACACCTATATTTATATTTATTAAAATTATTCATAACTCCATTTAATATAAACTATTTAACAATGATTAAAATTAATAATTATTAAACAATTATTTATAAGGCACAATACATATATAAACCGTTCAAATTATGTTCACCTTAAATTTTAATATTTATTTCTGTCATTTTAAACATTTAGAAAATTTATGATTTTAATCAATGGATTTTTTAAAATCAGTTAATTAAAATCAGGGTTTAATCACTGATTTAAATTATCTTATTAAAATCGTTGAGAAGTTAGATAATACCAAAGAGTAAACAATGATGAAACAATGATTTAAAACAAGGATGAAACAACCAGGCATTTGACCGCAACGGAAAACAACCGGCATCTTATACCAAAAAAATTTCGTCGACTCATCCCAAAGCATTGGACAAGATGCCGGTTCCCCTACTGATGTGAAGAAGCGAGAACAGGTATGCTTTACCCCATTTATGTATGTTTTACAGACAGGCCAGGTACCAGTACTCTCTAAAAACATCAGATTTATTTCTCTGGTGTTTAAGATATGACTTATATAGACAATTAAAGAAGTCACATACAAGATTTTTAACACTTACCAGAAATGTTAACACGAAATAGCTATAAAAAAGCGCCACTTAAAAAATAAAAAAAAAAGAACGCAAAAGGAAATTAAAATATCAGTAGGAAACCCTCTTCTTTACAACTGAGAAGCTTTTCCTTACAGCGCTTGCGCATATGAAAACTACGTGATACGGCATCTTGTACAATAGGGCCTCTCACCTCCAGTTACCCTATATGAAAAACACAACACAGACGTTAAAAGTGTGTTGCATACAGTGTTACCAACTAAGCTTCATTTTCTAGTCAACATATCTACCATTGTTAAAAAATAGTATTTTTTTAATTATTTAATCACGGGATGTCGAGCATTATGTAAACAAAAAAATTTTCTTTCGAAATACTGGTACACCTTTTGAATAAAAAAACTTCCCAAAATTGTCATCACTGGTTGTATATACCGGGTGTGCCAAAAATGACTGATGGATTTTAAAATTCAATAACTTGCAAGTGGTGACAGATATTAAAAAAATTCTTGCAGGAGTAAGATGTCAGGAGTTTGTATGCTGCGATTCTCAATGTTAGTTACAAATAGCATCGATAGATGGCGCTGCAAGCAATAACCGCTAAATCCAGGCTCGATTTTTCGGAGTCTTTCTTCTTCCATGCGAAAAAATGAGATTAAAATGTATTGAATGGACCAAAAATTCGGAACTGGACTGATTACCTATTGCTCTCAATGCCATCTATTGTTTGAAATTCGAACTAAAATCAAGAATCACAGTAAAAAACTCCTGACATCGTACATAACCCTACTGCAAGATTTTTTTTAATATCTGTAACTATTTGGAAGTTATTGAATGATAAAATCAGTCAGTCATTTTTGCGACACCCGGTATTAATGGAAAGACAAACAATCACAGAATGAAATAGTAAAAAGGATTTTTTTCATACTCGTTTTTGGAATAACCGATTTTTTCTGTCTTATTAAATTACCTATGCATGTACTTTACAGAAACGTTTGACATAAGAGTTATATTTGCTTGAATTATAGATAGCTTTCAGTAAAATGTCATGCACAATCCAAAATTCTCTGCATTCTTGAGACTTTTGGAATATGATTCTTGATATGTTTTCTTTTTTATTCTATAGAAGAGAATGTTTAAGTAAACGCAGTTCAACTGTTTTGAGTATGCTATGAACGATGAGCTGTATATGGATAAAATATATGGAGAGAAGATTTAAACCTATATATTAAGGAAGAAATGTGACATACGGAATTGGATGCATTTATTTTTTAGAGAAAACTCTAGAATTGGATGCATTTATTTTTTAGAGAAAATTCTAGAAGGATTTTTGTCTTTTAAATAAATTTAAAATCTCAATGTTTTTGTACCTTTCCTTATATCTGGTGTGGCAATTAATAATTGTTATTTTCTTTTCAAGAAATTGCGGTGGAAACAAGGATGGCTATTAGTCTAACCTCTAATGTCATTTCGTAGCTATGTCAGAACCTTTCAAAACGTTGTTGATGTTTAAACAACTTCGAGTTAGTGTCATATTTTTATTTTCTTCTATCTTCAACAGAAGAAAGTATTGTAATCGAAATTTTTTTCGACTTCCGGTTTCCGACGGATTTACACGTTTTAGGAGTCAGAAATCCCCAAAAACATGTTTATAGAAGTTGTCTGTCTGTCCGTGTGTCCGTATGTCGCCATTGTCTCATCAAAAAGTGTATGAACTTATGCATAGTATTGAACCAAATTTTTGTGTATCTTTTTGGTTGTGGCAAACAGGTCCTCCCTTAATTTGGAAACAATCTGACGGTAGTGGACGCTGTAATAGTGATTTTTGTGCTATTTTGAATATCGTACCATCGAAAGTGTATGAAGTTATGCTTAGAATTAAATCATATTTTTTGTGTATGTTTTTTAACCATCGCAAGAAGGTCCTCCTTAAATATGGAAATATTCCGCCGAAAAGGGGCACTATAATAGCGAATTTTGTGTAATGTACTTGATTTTTCGTAGTTTTATTGTACATCGGAGGCTCAAGAAACTTCGGAAATTTCGCATCCTTATAAGCCGGCTATTCGCGAACAGCTGATACACATCAGAACAACGGGAAACTATTGATTTTAATAAATATCATGATTGAGATTAACTTGTTTTTACTCCGATTAATTGACTGAAGCAGATATTTAAGATGAAAGTCAAAGTTGATATAGTAATAATATTGAAGTAATAAACATGAAATATTAAAATTTGTAACAACATTTTGAAATCTTAAAATGCATGAGATAGAAGAATGTTTTGGGATTGGCACATCCAACTAGTTTTCGTGTGGTAAACATGTCGAGTTTCGAGACAAATAAATAGCATGTTCGGCACATACTGTTTTTCTTGTTCAATCAAAAGGATAACGCGGGTGAATGCCGTCCCATGCTTGTGGAAACTTACAGTGGCAATGTACTAATGTAAGATCGTGCTTCAACGCAGGGTAACAATCAGCATGGACTGAAAGACCTAAAAGCTTAGAAAAGAAGACAATACTGTGCATTTCGTTGAAATAGAAGGATGTCGTGTACCCTGAGCTTCTGACACCATGTGAAACTGTTAATGCCGTTGGCTACCGTTAAAAAATGAGCAATTGGACACATGCGTTGATCGAAAAGCGACCAAAATGGGATACAAGACACTGGAAACTAATTTTGCTTCAAGACAACGCCCCCTCACGAACGGCGAAAGAGGTAAGAAACACCATTTCTCCACCTTAAAGGGAAATCTTTCCCCACCCGTCTACCAGCCAGGCTTAGCCTTTTTCGACAACCACTTGATTTCATCGATGTCTCCTGCAATCTTCATAAAACACTTCAACAATTACGGAGATATCGGAGATGCATGGTTTATCCGGGAGGTTATCCACTGTGGAATATTTCGCAAAACCCTTGCGCGGGACCTTCTTCAGCCAGACTGGAGTGGCGCCGATGATTACGTGACCTACCAGATAATTGATATTAAAAATATCTTTTTCTCTTGTTCTTTAGTTGTAGTAGTAGAATGTGAAATTCGATAGCAGCTTCCACGCTGTAGTTTTTTTTTTCTTGATCTTCCAAAAGTGGAAGAAAATATGCTAATGATTATAAAAATATTAGCTTGGGTTCCCAGAGAGGAACAAGTGATTTAAAAATATTAATCAAAAATTTCTTTGTAAATATGGTGTATAAATGTAAATTATGTATATAGGCGGAGCATCAGTAATAATCTGCAAAAGGTTCTCTTGATGGTGATTATTCTTAAATGACAAACACAAAAGTGGAACATTTTGATTTTATTTTTCTTCAGAACATAATACGTGAAAGTAAGTCCATTTAATGTGAAAATATATATGGAATCCTGGCTTCTTAAAATTTGCCCTCCCACTATTTTTTATGAATTGTGATATAACGTGAAAATTCGTGGACTACCTGAATATCTTCATTATCCACAACTTGTCAGAGAGATGGGGGACTAGTGATGACGCATACTTTCTATAAAATATTTTTGAACATTCTCCAAAATTGTATCGGTTTTTTCATGAAAAAATTAAGAATTATTAACCGCCACACATGGTATAAATTTGTGCCATTATCCAAAAAAAAAAAAAAAAAAAAAAAAAAAAAAAACGAATTTTATGCTCCTGAGGCGCCGCTTTGGATAGCCTAGGGAACAATTTTCCCTCTTCCTCAAAGAATTTGATATGTCAGATTGTGTCAATCTTCCCAAATTAGCCTAAAAATACTTCAAAAATTGCGCAAAATCTAAAAACGTTTAATAGATTTTATTACAAAAGAAACATTAACCTTAACTACACAATTTAAGCACATAATTTTCTAATTAATCAAAAATATTTACAAAAGCCTTGTTTTTACATCATTCTCAAAATCAGAAAAAATTAATATTAACGAGCATTTAGGCTAATTTTTAAAATGCTTATAATGATAAAACTACATGAATTGCTTCTTGGGTGCGCACTGCAAAATACAAACATAATTTTTACCTCCTGAAAGAAAAATTTGCTTCCCACCTCCCCAGGAAATTTTTGAAATAGTGCCCTTACTTATACTTAAAATAAACTTTCAGGAAAAATCGCTTTTAAATTTTTAGAATATTTCAACTTTTTTGAGCTATGCACCTACATTAAGAAAGAAAAAAAAAGTTCATGTATGAGGTCTCTTTTATTTTTCTCCAATTTTTTCTAAATATTTTATTGCGTTTTTAGTTATGTATATTTTTCTTTTTCTTCCCTTTCTTTTTTTCCCCTTTTTTTTTTAAGTTACTATCTCTAATGACTAATAAATTATTTTTTTTGCAAAGAGAGGATGTGCGGTAAACTGCATTTAAGAGAGAGATATTCAATTCAATTCTAGCGAAACGATCAAAACGCAAAAAATAATTTTTTACAAATAAGATCTTTATATTTATTTATTTATTTATTTTGCTCAGTGTCATTTACACATTTCCAGTTTCATTTATATATCTGCATTCGTTCTTAAAACTTATTTATGTAGGATAACATATTTAAAAAAATTATATTTCAGAGATAGTAGAGTTTATACCTGAGGAATTTAAAAACTGATTATGTAAACTTCGGTTGTGGAAGTACACATATTGATTTTCATAGCTAACACTATATTCTACTTCGAGCATAATGAACTACAGCTATTTACTGTTCTTTTAATCATTGTTAATTTTTTTTAGGATTCTGTTAATGTAAGGAAATTTATCATTGAGAAATTATAATGAACAGAATCAAATGGATTAATCGTTTATCAAACTCTATCTGAGAGTCGAAATATGCCTAACATCTTTAGAGTGACTATTCACTCTGAGCAAAAATAAAATTGCTGACTCTCTGAAAGAGTGAATAGTCACTCCTGTGAAGTGAATATTTACTCTAAACAGGGGTGGATAATCAATCTGTCGGAGAAGTGACTATTCCCTGTTGCTAAAGGAGTGCGTTTTTTCACCCCTGTTAGGAGTGAATAGTCACTCTTTCATAGGAGTGAATGTTAATTTTTTATGGAGTCGTCAATATCTTTTTATGTTGCTTTTATGGGCATATTAAAAGAATCACATCTTTTAGGGAATGAAATTAAAATAGATAAAAGCGCGGTAAAGTTTGGAATAAAATACTTTATTAGCAATATTTATTTAACTCATAGTTTGTTACACTAATTGAGCTTTTAAGAAAAAAATTAAAGTTACATATGAATTAAATTAGATTACTCACAGAAATAAACTAAAATATTTTATTCCAATCTTATCCTTTGTGTTTGCTTTTATTGCATGCCCTATAAAGATATGATAGTTTTAAAATTCCAATAAGGGCAAGTAATTAAACAAAATATTAATCATTTAATATTATTTCTTTATTTTTAGGTACCCATAAAGTTATATTAAGTGTTTTAACACGTTCAAACCGGCGCAGTGGGTCACACTCGACTGTCTCAGAGTTGTCAAGTCCCCAGCTTTTTGCACACCACTGTTATTTTAGAGAAAATGTTGTTCCTTTAAATCGACCAATTGTTCTAATTAAATAAAACAACATTTTCTGTATTAAAATACTGGTATCCAAAAAGCCGGAGACTTGGCAGCTCTGAGACAGTCGAGTGTGACCCACCGCGCTGGCGAGAACGTGTTAATAATTCCTGCATAGCTGCCAACTCTTCCGCTTTTTTGTACCACAAAAATTTAATAGAAAATTTGCCTTACTTAGTCGGCTGATAACGGCGATTTAAAAAGGTAGAATTTACTAAAACAATTTTGTGGTACAAAAAAGCGTAATATGTTGGCAGCTATGTTCCTGTGATGTACGTTAATTATGTTCTTTTTTCTTCCTGTATAATTCAAATTTTAGATCGTTCGATCACAGAATTTATTGCTAACGAATTTAAAACTAATTAAACTTTATTGTTTAAAGTATTTTAGTTACTTTTAATGTTTTATTAATAACCTTTTAATAGGTGGATGTTATATATTTAACAAGTTTGGTTTCATTTAAATTTTTGTTTTAAATATAAATTCCTATATTTTACCGTACTTTTCCGTAAATTATTGCTATTTTTGTAAAGTCCTATTGTTCTATAATATTTTTAATTTTTCCACTTAAAAAAAAAAATGGTTATAAATGCTCTTTTTAAAATAAGGCATGATCTAAATATTAAGAATTCGTGATTTTTTTATCCATTGTGCTTTGCTTTTGTTTTGTTACAAATGATCATGGAGTCTAAAATTTTATGTTCTATGAAATATGTATATATTTTTTCCTTCAGACATATTTCTTAACTTAATCATGATTTCTAATTTTCGTTCGCTGTTCCTGAAAAATGGAATTAATACAATACCTATTTATGAAACTACACGATAAGCCATATTTAATAATTTTTTTTTTATTCCCGTAGATATTGTACTTCGTGAATTTGAGCTACATAGATTTTATGTGTTTTATAAGAAAAGAGGGATCTAGGAAATGGAAAAAACGCAGGAAATATATAAATAAAAGAAATGACTGCATATGAACTCTTCTTATTGTTTGAAGAATATTTTAATGTAAAAAGTATTTATTAATCTCTTTAAGAAAGTCTTTAGTCCTATATTATGTAAGTAAATATGAACTTTTTAAAAGTATACTAAATTAGTTTTATCCGCAAACTTCAAAACAGGCATAAAGACATTTTATTTTAATCCTTAAATATCATGTCTTATTTTTTAGTGCTAATAATTACGTGTATCAAAAACGTAGAAAATGCGTTTACAATAGATGGAAATTTAATAACTGATGCAGAATGTCTGAAACTAAATGTTTTTATATTACTCAGTCTCGAAATTTTAAAATCATAAACCGCAGAAAAATGCTTATATACAATAAAAAAATAATATATCAACATTTTCGTAATATCATAATAATAAAATATCATATTTAACTCCAAATTAATACTAATGATAAATACTCTAATTTTTTATAATCGAATATCAGTAAAAAAACAAACAAAATATGTAATATTCTCATATAATAGCAAATTAATGTTTACATCATGTCTGCTATGAATGGAAAAAAATCAAGATATCTTTTGGGTCAGCCTTTCAAACGAAACAGATAACACTTTTTTTTCGATCGTTAGCAAATTAAAGTATTTTACATCACAGTATTGAATAGAAAGAATGAAATATTTACACTCTTTTTTTTATGCACATTAGCCGAACTAATGATGTTCTGATTATGTTTTGCTAAGCATTATGTGTTATTTTCAATTGTGAAAACAATTATATTTCAAACTGCTACATGAAGGAATATAACAATCACTTTTGAAATCAAAAGAATACGTCACAATTAATCTTTTTCTGTACAACATAAAAGTATTTAACTCATAATCATAACATACAAAATCTACCCGAAGAAATGATTAAAATTAAATAAGTCATACCTTTACGTTCCATAAAGAAGCATTTTAATAATATCCTAATCTTTTAACCAAAAATGGCGGACGAAAAAGCGATCCTTTCTCTTATCTTAAAAAAGGCTTCGTCGACTCGCTGTTCTGATTGATTGATGAGTGATAACATTGCATACGTAAAGCACTCTTTCAGGAGTGACTATTCACTCCTGTAAAAATGGTGCATTTTAGCACCAACTCAACGTAATTTCTAAGGTTAACATTATGAAATGGAGTTTTGAGTATTAAGAAGTACCATGTTTTGGTGTTTTTTATTATTTTACAACATATATTGATTCGAAGTTCAATGGAAATTTTTAAAAGATTATGATGCCGGAATTTCACTCTCGATAACGGAGTGAGACATTTCACTCCTTTCTAGTGAGTGGAAAATTCCGCTCTTTAAGAAGTGTATTTTTACAAAATTCACTCTAAAATGAATAAAAATGCCGGTCATTCTTTCAAAGAGTGAACTTTTCTCTCCTCCTAATTTTAGAGTGTATATCAAGGGAAATCGCCTTACACTTTAGGCAAACAAGTACAAAAAATATTTCTATTTCAAACTTTTTAAAACGTAAAAATGTATTGCTTTGATTTTTTTATTTAAATTTTAAAAAAATTGCCAAATATTTAAATTTTCCATAATATGTTTCAATCAAAATGCTGAGGTCGATCCTCTAAACGTCAACCAAGTCCCATAAATTCGATGACATTTGATTACCTTACGTACACCAGAAAAATCTCACAAAACACGTTTTTTTTTATATTTTATTGGATTATGATTAGGTTATCTGCTATTTATAGATAGAATGTACCATCTAATTATACTGCTTAAAACTAGTGTTTTTATTGTTTGCGTTTGTCCATTTAATAAATATGTAAAACGATATATAAATGACCCCAAGAAATAGATTTTCGGTAATAGTAAGGCATATCGCACACTGAGCCGACAAGCGACAAACTGAGTAAGGCAGATCCCACATTGAACAGACAAGCGTGCGACATGCGACAAGTTGTAGCATTAAAACCAGTTTCTTCTTTGTTAAGAGGGTAAGAAACCGTTTTGAACGCTACAACTTTTCGCATGTCGCATGCATAATTGATTCATTACACAAGTTCAGTGCTCCCACTCTGTACGTTTTTTGAACACCGCTATTTTTCAAAGAAAAATCTTATTTATAAATTTCGTAGAATCTTACCAAAAACAGCGTTTTTCTTGTAATTGTTGCAGAAACCTACCATGATTTTTCTTCTGAAACATTACCGGTTTTCAAAAAGAGGACCAGCGGGAGCCCTGTAAGTAGTATGGACAATTTCCGTACGTTACATATTTTGTAACATCATATCGCTCACCAGTAACAACTAAAAATTACATTTAAAAAAAATCAAAAAACCCGAATGTGTAAAAAGCGAATTAATTAATTATTTCTCATCAATGTGAAATTATTTATTATATTAATTATTTATTTTTTTATTTACTTGTATTGGTGACTTTTAAGTTGTTTTTAATTGTTAGTTCCTATCTATAAACACTGTTTTGATGAGGCATATAGATTTCTATGAAGGTTAGAGTTACAGTAAAGCTAGACATCCTACCTACACAACTTCCAGGTTGCGTAATATTTAAACGGAGCTTCTGACTGTAAAACAGTCAATGAAACATCGTCTTCATTTTGAAAGACCTATGCAATGATATGCCACTCAATAGGGTGCTTACATTTTTTTCGTCTGTACCGCCATTTTGAATTTATAAAAAGAAAACCTTGCCTATAACCATCGGACGGTTAAGACAAATCGATAGAGACCTCATTCATTAAAATCCATCCAGCCATTGGGATGTTTCGAGGATATAAAAAATCCACATACCCAGATACGCGTGAAATACATAACCGTTCTTGGCAGTCGGGTAAAAAAAGTGACATAACTAGTGTTACCGGGTGTCCCGCGTAAATCAGGGCTCTAAATTCTCTGGATACCACTTATTTCTCACAGTTTACTTCGCCATGATAAATCACAGATAATTCAGCCAATACATAAGGCGAAGAAAATTACTTTAAAATAATGGTTTCCAGAGCATTTTAGCCCCGTTTTACGCGGAACACTAGACACAACTCTAAAACATTCATTTTGCGTATGACTGCAATAAATGGTCTGGCATAAGTGTTTCATAGATGCCAACATCTCTTAATTATTCCGGAGACAGATCCAAGATGAACGCGTTTCAACCAGAAATTCTATTTAACCAAAAATTTCAAAACGAAATAAAAAATGTACCTCATAGAAAGAAGGTACATTTTCTCATATATTTTTTCCGGTTTAAACATGCAAATTTTGGACCAGACTCCGGAATAATTAAAATATGTTGGCATCTATGGTGTTTTTATACAGAACACCGCTAGATTACACTGTACGTCAATTTGCAGGTAAAGCAAATTTTCTGGGGAGGATAAATTTATCCAATCATTCTACGTCTGCTTCTATACATGTTTATGCTTTTAAGTGCGGTTTAACGGATGCTTGCATATCTACGTGCTTGTTATGTTACTGTAAATGTTCTTTTTGTCTTTTTTGAAATGTAGTATTTTTGAGTTGTGTCGCTTTTCTTGCTGGTGAGCGATACTTCAAATTTGGAATACAGAATTAAAAAGTAATAATCTGAAATAAGATGTTTGTTAAACAAAATATGCATATTGAAAGCATACTCTTAAAATATATATATGCTTATCATTTATTCCACAAGACACCACGTTTTAATGCATTGATAAGAAATAAATGTCACAATTATATTACAAAAGACAAACGCGTCTGTTCTAAACACTCACCTCATATTGACGGTGGCGAGGCTAACGAAAAGGACAGGCTACTGCGGTGCATTTCTCGTATCTTTTTTTAGAGACCGCTAGAGTCACGTGTTGCTCGAATACACCAATGAGGGTGTGCGAAAAGAGCTTTACGTCACTCTAGTGGTCTGTAAAAAAGACACATTGGGTGCACCACGGTAGCCTGTCGTTTTTGTTAGCCGCGGACGGTGGGAACAGCAAACGATTAAATTTGAATTTTATTAACTTTTATTGAAATTCTTTAAATTTCAAAACACCGCAAATTTTCAATTTTTACACAGTTGAATATGAAAAAAATTACTCTCAAATGCAATTTGTTTGCAATTTTATCGCAATTTGTTTGAAAACAGTATCGCAATTGAGTCAATTTTCATTATTTTTAAATTAATTACTAAGCATGATTTTTTTTTTTCAAATTTAACTCTACCGTATGATGATGATTAGATAAGATACATCCGTTTGCATTTATATTAATATAAATAGTTCATCCTTTGATTCCAGCTTATATTTCATAACGAAATTAAAATATTCATTAATCAATAAATAAAGAAAATATAAATAAATCAAACACAAGTAATTGAGCGCTTTATCCATTTAAATGAACAGAATACAAAAGGATGATTCGAAATATCAATCTTTGGAGATTTCTTCGACTGTTAATGCCTGACGCGAGGCCAATTTGAAAATATCTAATGGCTAATATGAACATTTTAAAAGTTTGGAAACTTTATTTGAAAGCTTTATTGCTATTTTTCATACAAATATCATTTTTAGTATTGTTAGTGAGCATTCTAAAAAAAATATATAAGAGTTATAAATGGAAAAAAAAGGAGTAGACCTCATTAACTTTAGATTAACTGCGCTTCTTTTTATCAAACAACGTGTTTTAACGATATATAAGTATACTATGTAAAAATCCGCTTGCAGAACTTTTCGAAAAATACCTCATTCATCGTTGTACCTTCAGTTTGTGTCGTATATATGTTCAGTATGTGTCGAAAATAAAAAAGGATATTACCAAAAAAATAAGATATATGATAGTTTTCTTCACCCCAGGAAGCCCGGGTTTATAGCTTTGTTTTACAAATAACGTAAATAATGGTACTAAAATTTTATAAGTAGAGACCTTGACGTGCACGTAACTAACACATTGCTAATGCAGGATTCCCAGTTTGGCCTTTATTTTAATGCAAAAATTTTGAATTCATAATGGAAATCTTGAAAGAAGGTTTTTTAGGTTAAACAATCACGAAATGTTTTTTATTTCACAAAGCAAGTAATACTATAGGGAATTTCTGGTATGAATGCGAATTTTTTTTAATTTAATAAAAAGGCCAAACTGGTAACACTGTTCTGACGGCTAATGCGAATTCAAGTATTCTGTTTATGTGTAACTCTACCCACGGGCGACATTTGTGTCATATAAATGACAATATTTTCAAGAATACGCACAATATTTGTATTTATACAATTACCGTACTATGGATATAAAAACTTCGACTAGAATAAGTTCCATTATTATGTGCATTAATTTGAATATAAACACGAACACAGCGAATCCTTTTCTTAAAACAGCAACAAGCAAGAGTAACGCCCATGGACTGATCTTTTGTTTAAAAAGCAAAAGCTAGGCGTTACTATTACTAAATTACATCAGTGATCGTTTAATAATAAACGTTTTAATGCTTCATGCACAAATAAATACCTTTCGATATAACTTATTTTCAATGATCACAAACCGCTTTATTCCTAAGAAAGAAAAAAGAAAATGATAAATATAAATTATACTCGAATACAAAACAAGAATACTAGAAAATAAATAAAGGTATTTTTAATGGTATATGATATCCAACGTTGAATGAAATAAAGGGGAATTCTGTTTCAACGTGTGCATGGAATCGTAAAATCATCTGTTTCTGCAACGTTGGTTGTTCGTAATGTTTTTTATCTATTGTTTTTTATCTATTTTTTCAGAGATGAATCGTTTTACGCCAAATTGCACTTTTTTTTTTTTTTTTTAAATTAGGGTATACGAAAAAAGGGCAAAATTCTTTTTTTTTCCTCAGTACATTTAAATTTATTTTAAATTTCATGTTTATTTATATTACTGTTAAATTTAAATGAAAATACTTATGGTTCTGTTACCATATTTTTCAAACTAATTTGAAAGTTACAGAAAAACCTACTTAAAATATCTGAAAATCATTAGAGGCATCATCGCCTTTGCATATATGTTCTCGCAAAAATATTTGTTTTTGTTAATGTTAATGTTCCTAAAGGAATTTTTAGAGATTTATTAAACAATATATTTTAACCTTTTCTTATGGCAGCCAAACAGCAAAACAAACAGATGCAGAATTAACCCTTAATTGCATAGTGATGTAAATTTCCATCACCTTTTTATTTAATTTTTATTACATAAATTAAGTTCTTACAACCACTATATTTATATAGAAATATTAATCCTCTAAAAATTACAAAAATATGCTACGAAATAAAGTCAAAAATCTATCTTAAGATTTCTGGTGTCTAATCCTTAATATAAAAATAAAAAAACACAATTCTAAAAGAATAATTCATGCAATTAATGGTTAAATCGTTTTTGAGCAACATTCACCAGGGTTCTTACGCATCAAGGGATTCAGGGGATTTTAGGTGTTTCCGTACCAGAAGTTTCGTAAAGTTTTGGTTACTATACAGAGGAATACGGTGAATAATAACAGTAATAAGGTATATAGTAGATAGATGTTTGAGGATATTATTATATTTATGTAGCCAATTTTGTAAAACTTTATCCCCAGCATATTGTAAGAATTCAATATTTTTACTTCATTGTCTTCATTTCTGTAATATTATTTATCGGGCCTAATTGCAGTTTTTTTTTTAATTTCCTAATTGGGCTTAATTGCTAATTTAAATTTTTCTAAAATGCATAAACATACGTAATTGGTTCAATTAAGACTGGACATTGGAAAATTTTCCTAAATATACTAATATCATAAATATTTGTAACATGTGAAATATACTTACGATGAAATACAAATAAATTTGTATTATCCGAAATTTGTTGTGAACATTTGCAACACATGGTTCCTACGTTTCAGGAAATTTTCCAGGCGAAATATCAGTATATTTATAGAAAAATAAATATCGGTTAAACGCGTGAAACTTCGCCTTATTTAACCCTCTCCTTGCGTAATCGTTTTATCAAAGTAGGTTCAAAAATTGCGCAGTTAACGCTTTCCCGACGAGAGTCTCTTACAGAATTTTTAATATTTTATCACCGGTTTTTCAAAACAGAAATTTTTACGTAATTTAATCGGGAAAATGCCCTGATTAAATAAGGCAAAATTTACAATAAAAAATAACTGGTGGAAAAATAAAGGAATGTTAATTATACGGAAAAAATACATATCCGTGGAAATCGCGTTTTTCGCAACTTTTGCTACATTAGCATTTCCCGTGGAAATCGCGGGATGCGCAACGAGAGGGTTAAAGAGAGAATTTCAGAAAATACTAGTACCAAAGACTTTTCTGGTCTGGAACATCCCTGTCCCGTAGGAACTCTGTTATAATGCTGTTATAAGATTTTAACTTTTTCTAAAGCAAGGATGCCACCAGTGATTTTTTTTTTGTCTACCACTATTTCTATAGAAAAATTATCGTCTGTGATTAGGACGCAACTTATTTATCTCTGTGCATTTACATTTTTCGTTTTCAGCGGTATTATTGGTTACAATCAAATAACGTTTTCTTTCTAAGTTTAGACATTGGTAACATTGCGTCCGGGAATTTGCTAATATTTTTTAATATACGAGTTACATTAGAAATATTTACCCTTTAATACTAATAATTATGTACTATTGCTAACATTGTGCAGATTTCCAAATTAATAATGATATTTTTTGAATGAGTTTTTGTAGTGTAGTTGTTTAGAAAGTCAGATTATGTATGTAATATCCAGTATAAGTTAACTACTTATTTATCAGAACGAGGACGTAGTAAAAACATCTCAGCGCCGCAAACCGATATACCCGTTCTCTAAGCTGGAGGTTTCACTGCATTAGAAGAATTATTTGAAGAAATATAATTCTACAGATGTAATACAGCTTTAAAAAATTACTATAAGAATAATACTCTCAATACTTGTAGATATATGCCTGTAGGTAATAAAACTGTTTATATCATGTTGGAAAAAACATCTTTTTTGGCATTTAAAAAAAAATTAAAGAGAAAATAACATTACAACTTTGTCCTTTTTCTCGGCGGTCAGGGGGTTGAAAAAATTCGGTAAGACAAAAATTTGATAAGTAAAAAAAAATAAAAGAAAAGTATGGCTTCGATATTTTACAAGTTTTATTTTTCTTGAAAAAAAAAACATCAACTCTTTGTTCAGTTGCAAATTAAATTATATTTTTTAAATGTCATTTATCAATTTATACAATTTTTAAAATTTTAAAATCAATGTTCTTTTGAGCTAAATATAAATAAATATAGATTAAAATTTCCTTTACCAAATATCGCCACATTGGAAAAAAAACTATTTTTCCAAAGTCAACAACAAGTTTCACGGTTTTCGATAAATTTGCATAGGAAATTAAAGAAATGAGCTATTTTTGTTATACGCTCTCCCAGTACTTTAATATTAGAACATTCTCAAATAAAAATGGAATTTAAACACGTTTTTCTAAGAGTTGTTTCAAGCAACTTCTAAAAAATTGCGTTTTAATTGGCACTTCAAAATCTTTATTTTTCTTACATTTTATTCCTTAATGGACACTCACATTAATGCGCAGGTACTTTAATAAACATTCCAGCCTATTCAATTAAATATTTTTCTAAATTACTCAGATTTCTCTATTTATTAATTTTTATTTTTATTTTTATTTTTTTGTACTGGGAATATATCTACTGCAACAAAAAATCATTTTTTAATATTTAAAATACTTTGTTATAAGTAATTTTGTTTTAAGGTAAAGCTTCGTTAACAAAATATTAGAAGGTTTTAATTTATCTTTTTAAATTAAATCCTAAAAATCAAATAAATATTTATAGCGTATAATCATTTAACGATTATAAAAAACACTTCAATTGACTTGAAAATTATATAAAACAATTCGGATCTAAAATAAAATATTACAATTACTCATTTGTAATATATAATGTTATTTTAAGTAGGAAAGTTATTTTCAGTACATTATAAATCTTAGATTATAGTATTATTGGATTCTAAATCACAGATGAAATACGTAATCTTGTTTTTTCAAGTGCGCATAAACATTAAAATATGATTAATCATTAATCGTATTATTTAAATTATATTTATTTATTTTATGCATAGATCTTGTCTAAATCTAAATATTTAACCAAAATTATTTTTTTTTCATCTTCATTTATCAGAAATTTTATAGAAAAGCATCGTAAATCTGTACGAGTATAGTATTTAAAATTTGCAAACACAAAATCAACAGTTCTTTTAAAATACTCCTATATAATGTTTTTCTCTATGTTGTTATTTATTTCTATTCTTAATTTTAAGATTATATCCAAAGACCACGATAGTTACATCCTCATTAGTCATAAAATAATGTTGAAAATTGTTTCTTTCTTTTCGTATAAATCGTAGCTTCTCAACCTGTTCTTAAGGTAATTAGTATAAAGATAAAACATAAATCATAAAACTGGGCATACGACAATCGTGTAGTTAGAATTTAGAAAATCAAAAGTAAACATTTAAATAAAATTTCTAGCATATTCTGAAGTGTCTTTTAACCAGTTTAACTTGATATTGATTTTATGTTTAGCATAAAAGGAAAGTCTGTCCTTTCGTTGACAAATTTTACTTTACAAAAAAGTGCTGTTTTTAGGTGCGTTCGTAATTACATAAATGCGTAGCATGCATAGTCATTGTCTGGTACGTGCGTCTGTCTGCACATAACAGCGCAAAAACCACCCAACCGAATGATTTGAAATTTAATATATATAATCGTTGCAGAATTTTGTCGAGTCATTTCGAATTTTAAGAAAATCGAATCAAAACTTAAAAGATATTAATAAAAGTTCTCTTTATTCTATTAAATCCTATCATACGTAATTATTTCAGTGATATCCCATGATAGGTAATAATTCTAGGTTACCATGGTCATTACGTCCTATTTAAGATGGAGTCATATTATTTCCGTGTTACTTAATTTAATATATATAATCATAATACATTTTGTATTCATGCATTTTTACATAAGAGTGCAAAAGCTATTGCACCAAGGTGTGTATAGTTATAAGACAAGTTATTGTGAGCACGCACCTCATTTGCCATGATTGACGTACAATTTCCGACTTGTTTCTTCTTAATCTGATCGTAATTTAATAAGTATTATTTTTCTTTAAGATTTCCTCCACAGCAGTGTTTCTCAAACTTGCTTCAATTGCGCACCAATTTTAAGTCTGAGTACTATGAACCTTTTTGATAATTGTTGTATACAGGGTGATTCAAAACTTATCGTTAAAATTTCGTGGGGAGGTAGGGAATACGTCAGGAAACCACCGATTTTACATTGGAAAGTATGTCCGCAAATGTACGCATGCGTATGTAGAGGGTACTGTGTGTACCCAACCTTCCATTGGCTGAAATAGAGTCTTGATATTCCACAAATTGACATGCTTCGACAAAATCTACTGGATTTAACGTCAAAAACGGACTTAACGTAAAAAAAAAAAAAAAAAAAAAAAAAAAAAAAAAAAAAAAAAAAAATCATGTTTAACACCATAGAATTGAAAAACAAAGTACTTTTAAATGACTTAAAAAACCGTGCCACGACTTAATGAAGTTTTATCCCTTTAAAATAATATCCAAGCATGATTTGTTTAAATATATATCAAGAAGGATTATTTGTTTGCTGAAATAATGTAAAGTAATTAGTGGTAAAGCTACCACAATTGAGCAGCATTTATCCAACTGTAGTCGGCAGACTAATAGTGGACCACGAGGTTTAACTTTTTAATTCTATTAGATACACACAAGAAAAAACTTTAAATGAATTATTCACAATAGCAGAATATATCAGAGTAATAAAAGAATACAGGGTGATTCAAAACTTATCGTTCAAATTTCGAGGGGAGGTAGGCAATAAGACAGAAAACCGATTTTACATAGGAAAGTATGTCCGCAAATGTACGCATGCATATGTAGAGGGCGCTGTGTGTACCCAACCTTTCCTTGCGTCCCAATCATTGTTTTGACTTTCCTAAAGCTATTATTATTCTTCTCGTATTTCCACTTTTCATTTGGACTTCCACGAAGCCTTTTACATCTTTAAAAACTCCAAAATTCTCGTTAATGACATTTATTCAACGCCTTCATTATCTGACGCCTGGAAACTTCTCATTTAAATTTGCTCTTGAATTTTTGGAATTTTTAAAGATGTAAAAGGCTTCGTGGAAGTCGAAATGAGAAGTGGAAATAGGAGAAGAATAATACTAGCTTTAGGAAAGTCAAACCAATGATTGGAACCCAATGAAAGTTTGGGTACACAAAGCGCCCTCTACATATGCATGTGCACATTTGCGGACGTACTTTCCTATGTAAAATCGGTTTCCTGTCGTATTGCCTACCTCCCCAAATTTGAACTATAAGTTTTGTATCACCCTGTATTATTTTATTACTCTGAGATATTCAGCTATTGTGAATAATACGTAATTGATTTAAAGTTTATTTTTTGTGCATCTAATAGAATTACAAAGTTAAACGTCGTGAATCACTATTAGTCTGCCGACTACAGTTCGATAAATGCTGATCATTTATGGTAGCGTTACCCCTACTTACTTTACATTATTTCAGCAAACAAATAATCATTCTTGATATATATTTAAACAAATAATGCTTGAATATTATTTTAAAGTGATAAAACCTCACTAAGTTGTGGTACGGTTTTTTAAATCATTTAAAAGTACTTTTTTTCTAATTCTATGTTGTTAAACATGATTTTATTTTCTTTTACGTTAAATCCGTTTTTGACCTTAAATCCAGTAGATTTTGTCGAAACTTGTCTATTTGTGGAATATCAAGACTATTTCAGCTTCAGACGAACCCTTCACGTGACGATAGCCAGTGACGTTCTATTTTGAATGGGTTTGGAATGGGATTCTTCAACTGACACTTTGCCTACCTAGTAAAGTGTTCAGTTTAAAAGGACGATCAGCTTAAAACTTTCTAAAAAGTAAAAAATTAACTGCACTGCTTCACTCACAAAAATCCTGTATTTATAGCCCGCTTACTGACTTGAAATAACAGCGAAACCCAGATCAAGGGAGGAAGATACGAAAAAGCGAAAATTAAAGAAAAATGAAGGAGAGATGTCGCTATCACGCAAAAATTTTAGCATCGGACAAAAAGCTGGAACTCAAAACCCAGGCTCCATTTATAGAATATTAGATAGTCCTGCTACAAGTTTACAGGTATCCCAACTTGCTGTATCATTGGAGGGCAGAGAAGAATGATATTGAGGGAATGTATGTAAGAGGAATTGTTTGCAAAATAAACAAAATCAGCAGCTTCTGTGTATCTCAGTATAAAATATAAAATTTTTGCAACAATTTTTACATTTTACCAATTATGCCTTGCTATACGACTGCGACTACTGGTTTAATGGAGGCACAGTTTCTATCCTGATTTCCCTTTGCAATTGAATAGGTAAATATTCTGTCATCAATAATTTTTTCACGGCAAAGAATGTAGCTAAATGTATTTTATTTTGATTTAATATTAAAATTATTGCATATACGGCTGATTTTAAAATATATTTCAAATCAAGCAAATATTTAAGAAATTTGAAAGGCCCATAATTTTTTTCTCTCACAAGTAACGTTATTGTAATCTATCAAGGATTTTTTTCCATCGCTAATATATTATACAAATAAGACGAATGATCTTTGTCGATATCATATAATTTTGGTATCTGGTAACTGAATAGAAATTTGAGTATTCATTTACAAATGATATTCTACCACTATCTAATTAATTTCTTAGAAGAAAAAAATAGCATTTATCTTCCAAGAAATGTAATCAGTTGTAATATCAACTTACGAGTAATGAATTTGTCATCGTGTTCATTGACAAATAAGTAATGAAGTAAATATCTAACTGTATGTCACTAGTTATCCACTATATATGAGTAATATTATATGCACAGATACATTAGTAAAACAAGACATTCTTCTTTCATCTGTCATTTTCTTCAAGAAATGTGAATGGCGAGGAAAAGAGTTTCAAACTTTCAAACCTAGCTGAAATATACTATCGCATATTTCACGATACGCAAGTTTAGATAACGCACGTTTGGAAGGATGAAAACTTTGTTATAAATAATTTACGTCCATTATTATTTATAGAAAGCACTCAACAATAGTTTGAGGTTTAATATATTTCTCCCCTTTCCTCTAAATCAAGGAATCCAGGTAAATCTTCCAACATGTGCAGGAGCAAGGTATTTATCTGTTGTAAATATTTCGTCATTTTGTCTTCTTGGAAGACCATTAGACTCACAAATTTTACGTACACGTATTCCGTTTATGTAAAGTGTATTTTACTGGTATCATCAGTAAATCATTATAAACAATGCACACAATATTAAATATATTATTATCGTTGCCCAACCTTTTTATAAGACTTTCTTTGGAGCTGAAAACTCCTTGCAAATTAGTCACAAAGGCAAAATTAAATTTAAACCACACTTAATTTGAAATTCAGTTTTGTTATACTATTAAACCTTAATTGTCGAGCCCGATAATTTCAAGGACAATCAATTGTAATCAATTTGTCGCTACCGTGACCCTTACGGGTTGAACTGCTCATACCTTGAGCAAATTAGTATGGTTTCCTCTTTTATTTTGTTGCTCCCGAGATTATTTTAAATGCTTAACCCTCTCGCTGAGCAGACCGAGATATGTTCGGGCAAGCATTTTCCCGTCAAATTAATACTATTTGGTTATTCCCATCATTTATTTTTTAGCGAAAACTTTGTCTCATTTAATCAGGACATTTTCCCCGATTACAATAGTCAAAAATTTTTGCTTTAAAGAACCGGTGATAAACGATTAAAAATTCTGTAAAAGACGCTCATCGCGAAGAATTACTTATACAGCGAGAGGGTTAACCCTTAAATGCCCGATTTTTCAAAAATCATTGTAATAATGTTTTTCGGCTTTCATTTTTTAGATAAATCATTGGAAAAATACTTTAAAAAATCATATTTTGTTTAAGTATAGTTTACGGCTAAAAAACAGTTTGTTACTAATCGGCAATACTGGTGTTTAATTGAAAAAATAATTTGTCTTGATAAAAATCTATAATATTAAAAACACAGGAATTTTAGGAACTTTAATAAGAATTAAATTTCACTTGATAACTGCAGGTCAACATAGTGTATTTCGTAAGCTCTCAAAGAAAACAAAAAGAACAACTAGCAACAGTTGAAAAAATAAATTTATCTTTAGTCTTAAACAGCACAAGTGTTGCCATCTACATGTTGAAAATCGATTTAATAATATTTTCAGAATGTATTTTATTGGCAACATTAGGCATTATAGCTTCAATATTATTCTAATAGTATTTTAGAGCCTAAATTGAGTACCGTAATTTCGGGTGTATAGCCCGCGGATCAAACAATCGTGTTTCGACCCAGAAATTCTTAAAAATAAAATGTTACTTGTTAGATCACGGTAAATATTGGTCTTCAAATACTGAATAAAATTTCTGGGTCCAAACTGAATTGTTTGATCTGCGGGCTATACACCGGAAATTACGGTATGTTGCCGAAAAGCAACACCAGGCATTTAAGGGTTAAGTGTACAATAGATGACAGCACTGAAACGAAAATCTTTATTTTACGATGGGGATGCTTAATTTTGAGAATTTGTACGAGTTTGAACATGTATTTTATTTTTACTATTAGAACGCATCTTAGTTATCGTTTTATACATTTCTATGATGAGTAGCTCAAGTGAAGAAGATTTTAGAGTTGACATATCTGATAGGGAATCAAAAGATTCTATTTTATCATTGCATCTAAGCTTCCCTGTACGTCATTAGTGTAGAAAAAAAAGCCAAAAAAAAGCAAAATTTTGATTTCTTTTTTTAAATTATCCATCCTGAACATTTTTAATTGGATAAATAGACACTGTTACTTTTACTAATTAAATCAGAATTTTATGACTAATAAAATTGGACAATAGAAAAAAATCGACGATTTTTGAGCGATTTTTGAATTTTCCCATAATTACCCCTCGATTAAGGGGTTAAAATATTTCCGGTGGTTTAACCCAGCTTTTGGTGCTGCAACCATAAAATTCTCGAATCTTCTTCCAACATTTGGAGCTTCGGTTGAACCACAGATCCGAATGTATACTCTAGGTTTTCCCATCTTACGGTTGCAGCTAATGAAGTACCAAAAATTGGTTCAATCCACTACATAATTTTTGACAGTGTGCCAATGAGAGAATTAATGAAGGTGGCTTCTTTTGTGTTGAAAACTTAAGCTCTTAAAAAAAAACACATTTTATGATGTTAAGTAACCAATTTAAAGAAGAACCGAAGCATCGCTGTTCTTATCTTTAACATTAAAAATTACGTTAAGTTTCACCAAAAAAATGAAGCTACTCTGTATTCAAACAGAATAAATACTTGCAATGACCTCAATTTACTGCTTTTGAACATGAATATATCTGGCTGCTTACTCAGTGTTTGGAAAGCTGACTATAAATTTATAATTCTGTGTTTGAATTTTGATTCAATGAGTATTGGATACTGTTTGTGTGTCAGATTACTATTTCTTCAGATTAGACGTTGTTTGGAAATATTTGAAAATTAACTATTCATAATTCATTATTTTACTTGTTCGTTGTTGAACATTTTGCCAGATTCCAATTTAGTACAGACGTGTGAAAATTATTGGAATAATTGTGAAATTTACATCAAAATCTTGTTATATTAAAGAAATAATACATTTAAAAAATATTGATACATTTAATATTTAGTGTGCATCCCCTTGTTTTTTATTAAAGATTCGATACGTCTTGGCGTACTTTATATGAGTTTTTGGCAATTAATTTATATTTCGTTGTCATGAGGCCAAATTTGGATGAGTTTTTCTATCAGAACACTCTTGTTTGTGATGTTGCATTTCTTTAATTTAATTAAAGAAAACACTTCCATGGCCTGGAAACAGTCCAGATAGGAACCCCATAGAGAACCTTTAGGCGATTGTAAAGAAAAAAATAAAGAAATGCAACATTACAAACAAGACTGGTCTGATAGAAAGACTCATCCAAATTTGGCATCATGACAACGAAATACAAATTAATTGCCAAAAACTCATACAGAGTATGCCAAGATAAGTATGCCATCATTTTTAAATAAAAAAAGGGTATGCACACTAAATATTGAATGTATCAATATTTTTTTTTTATTTCTTTGATATAAGAAGTTTTTAATGTAAATTTCCCAATTATTCTAATAATTTTCACACGTCTGTATTTTACCAAATAATTGTTCAGCATTATACCTGTATCGGAAGAATATTTGAACAGGTTTACTGTTCAAAATTATACCTGTATATAATTTATCTTACACAAGTTTATGTTTCAAGCGGAGCACCAAATATCGGAACAAGATAAACCATCTGATTGTTATTGCTACTGAAATGACAAAACTTGGCTAGACTTAACACTAAAATTTTAACACTGTATTTACACGAAGATATCACCATAAAATAAACAAAAAAAGTTAAATTTTGAGAGATTTTAAAGGAAATAAAATAGTACTACAACACAGGAGATTATGAATATCCAGTGTCCTAAATTTATGTATTTATTTATAAAAGATTGTAACCTTCAAAGTAGTAGACTCATTTTATAAAATAACGACCTAAATGATTTCAAGTAATATATTAATTAATTATAAGATTAATAGTGTATTTTTTCTAAAACTGAAAATTGGATAAATTTGAATTTAGTTATTATTTAGGAAAATTGCTTTATTATTTAGTATTTCAGAAAGACTCAATTCTTTGGATTGTAAGATACATAAGTATAATTAATTTAACACGTTTTATTTAGTATTTGCTTTTACGATTTATTAAATATTAAATCGTGGAAAACAGCAAGAGAAAAAAAATAATAATGTTTTCTCATAGATATTTATGGAGTTTAGCAATTTTTGATACATAAAATTTTTTATAGTTTTAAAGAAAATACATAATATGCTAGACTTATACATACTAGACTCTACATCTTTCGGTAGCTTCATCGCCCCGAGCCCTCCCCTCCCGCTTTTCGGTGTTTTTGATCTGTGTAATTTCCCTTTTAAATTTGTCCGGTTTCAAATTTTGATTTTTTTTTCAATCTGGCTTCCGCCAGAATGTCTTTCACTCGGGACGTGGCTGGGGACGCTCGCCGCGGCGGTTGAAGCTACTGAAAGACTCCTAACTACTTCGAGTATACTATCACTCTTAATAAAATAAAATAAGAACGAAAAAGGGGATTGAAGAAGAAAAAAATTAACTTCTACAATTCACAAGATAAGAAATCTGCTTCTATTTATTATAAATATTCTTTATATTATCTACAACTTTATCTACAAGAAAAATTAAAAACGAAAAAAATAATCGGGAGGGGGGAGGAGTTCGTGACAAGGAGTCGTTCGGTAGCCTCAGGGCCCCGAGCCCAACCCTTCTTGCTTTTCGGTACCTTTAGTTTGTGTAATTTCACTCTTAAATTTGTCCGGTATCAATTTTTGATTTTTTTTTCAATCTGGCTTTCAATCAAGTGCCGCTCGCCGCGGCGAGCGGCCCCTCTTCGTCCGCAGCCCTTTATTCTTCCACTTATTCCGACTCTTTTGCGGAAGCAAGATTCGTAGGTCCCCAGCCACGTCCCGAGTGAAAGACATTCTAGCGGAAGCAAGAATGAAAAGAAAAAATCAAAAATTGAAACCGGACAAATTTAAAAGGGAAATTACACAAATTAAAGACACCGACAAGCGGGAAGCGAGGGCTCGGGGCGATGAAGCTACCTAAAGACTCCTAGCTACTTCGAGCAAAAAAAAGCAAAAAAAAAAATATATATATATATATATTGTGTGATCGGGAACCATAACAATAATGCTGCAAAACTATAACTTCAAGCATTTCAAAATTTCTTTAACAAACTGAAGAAATGGTAACTTGTACAGATATTGTATTCCTCTTTCTGACCTATTACCACATTCCAATCTGTAGTTCTCTACTTGTGACGTATAGGCTAAGGGGGTCCGGGACACGAAAATCTTTAATTAAAAAAAAAATATTGCATTAAAATTTTTTTGTTTATTTTTCTGCTTAAAACGACGTTTAAATCATGCTTCTATCTTAATTAGAAAGGGAAACATTATTTTTTTCGTTATAGTTTGTTTTCAAAATGTAGTTTTCAAACAATGGTTGTCATGGAAGCGACTTGTGAAAATGCGTTTTTATTCATCATGGGTTTTTTCACTATCTCTCGTATTTAAATTGTTATAAGTCAAAAAACGTTAAAAATAAATGGTTCAAACTTGGAACATGTCTTTTTCAATTATTTTGTTGTAATTTTGATTCAGCAAATTTGAAAAAAATATTTACTTTTGAAAATATGATTTTTCTTAAGTTACATCATTTTTTTTTTTAATTTTACTTTAAATATTTTAATTTTTTTTAATTAATATTTTTGTTAAATGCTGAATCAAAATTAAAAATATATATATAAACCTGTTTATTTAAATAAAAAAAAATAAATTGTACAAATAATATTTCGAATTATAACGATTTTAAATTGCCCCACTTTAAAAAAAAATAAATTTTAAATAAAAAAAATATGAAAAGGTTTATCATGGGATTTTGTTTACAAATGACATGGTTAAATATCACAAAAAAAATTCAAAAATTTAAATCAATAAATAAAAATTATTTTAAAATGTGTTCCGGACCCCCTTATGAATCTACCCTTATAATGCAAAAGAGTCGGAGCGCTTTTTGTACATTACACATGCGCATTTCAATATTTTTAAATCATTTTTTTTTCTTTTCTAAAGATAGTTCAGTTTTGCAGAACCTTGACAACAATTATGCTCAGATTGGAAAATTACAACTCATTTGAATTATTTACTAATGATGATTAGTATGATTGTGCTAAAAAATAATAACTTAATGTGTAATTACTCCTCCTTAGTTTGTTGAAATTCCTTTATCTGCGGTTAATTCTGTCATGCTGTTTCAAACAACAGCCCAAATGTCATGACCAAATGATTGTTCTGAGCGAATATCGTGTTGTCTGGGATTTCGGACAGATAGCTCAAAATGGTAGATCAAAGGCAATTAGAAACTAGAAAACAGGAATTCTGCTTTTTCAGAATTTAATTTCGCCCCGATGAAAAAAAAAATATATATATATATATATGTATATATAAATAGTACAAACATATTTCAAATTTAAGACTTAAAGCACACACTTTAATTTCATGTAAAATGACGTCATTAGCATCCACTTAAGAATTCCACATTTACGATCCACTCTTAAACATCTACAGTAAAGCATGCATAGAATGTCACTATCGTAAAATAATACACAAATGCAGCAAAAAACATGCCGTCATTAATGAAACTTGAAAAAAAAAAAAAAAAAAAAAGCTATCTAATGATTCATAGGTATTCATTTGTTTGTAACATTAATATAGACGATTTCAGTCGTGACGTTTTGGTTTCAAACTGACACAAACAAACGGTTGATATGTAGTATTTTCTATTTGCAGCTATATCTTATATCTATATCTCTCATCTAAGTGTTTTAATACTTGTTATGTACTGGTAACATTTTCTACGATTTATATTTAAAAAGAAATGACTCATAGCAACCATTTGTTTGGAGTCAGTTTACAACCGAAACGTCATGACTGACGTCACAGTGAAAGCGTCTATAGATACTTAAAATTAAATATAGTTTATAATCGCTCCATGTTTTAACAGAAATTTTTCGTCTATATTTTTCAAAATAGCACGAATTTTAATTACATTTTCTTTCGGTTGATATGATAAAATGACAACAAAAAGATATAATTGCTATTTTCAACTATTTTTCCCTTTACTTTCTACATAAATGGAGTACTTGAGTTGCCAAAATTGGACAAATGTTGCTGAAAATTACAAAAAAATTAATATTTGAAAAATAAATGAAGATACAGTTTTCAAAGAAATTGTATTTAAAAGTACATTCTTTTTGCTATACGACGGTATAAAAATTGAAAATGTGCGATGCTTAGAAATTTAGAAAATAGCTAAAGAGTATTTAATCTTACTGCTTTGTTTTACGGCTAGCTTCTCTAAGGTAACGTTATTTTTTGAAGACGGCCCAAAATAAGCTGGGAGAAAGAAACAGCTTACCGTAGGTTTTGGTACGAGGGGTTTTGGTTCGATCCCCACATATTTTTCTCTCACGCAGGAAAATTACAACTCATTAGAAACGTACCAGGTTAGATATCGCCTTCAGTAAAAAAAGAGATAATTTAAAAATACGACAATGCAAACAAATAAACTGAGGAAAAATCTGCCATTTGAATAACATTAGCTTGAGAGCGTCTTCGCATTTTTAGCGTAGTCTTTTAATCATATAATGAGAGGATCATTTTCCACCCCTTAATTTAAATATTAGGAGTAATCTTCACTCCGAATTTAATACGGCATTTTCCCGATTATTAGCTTGTTTATAGATGCAGTTGAAGATACTTTAAACAAATTCCAGATAATTTAAAGATAGAATGCACCACTTCAGGAAAAATTCCACATAATTTGGACTAAGTACGTATGATTTCGAAAGTTATGCCTCCAGGTGGAAATAATTTAGGTATTAATAATACAGCATAAGTGAGAAAAGAAGGCGTACCTTCGATATCTTGGTGAACTCTTGGTGAACTTGGTTTCCTTTTCAACCAGACGAAGAGTCCAAATGACTCATTATTCCATTCTAAATGCAGAATGTGCATACAGTTTTTTCAAACTTCTCCTTTTTAATGAAAAATATCAACCCTGCCTTTAAAGAGGCAGTTTTAAGAAAGCAGGAGATCTATTTAAAAAAGGAGAATAAGAAGGTTTTATTTTCCAGATGTACCTTAAACAGGATGTTCTCGACATCTTGGTAGTACTCTCTTCCAGCAGGAGCTCTGCCATCGAAATACTCAATGTCAGAGGACACAAGTGTGACGTCATCATTAATCGACTGACTTCTCAGTAGTGTTGTAATTCACACCGGGAAATCTTGAATAGCAATTTTCTTTTATTTGTGGAATATCTATCATCTTATAAAACAATAATAACTATTTAAATTTACTGGTGAGAATTCGGAGTCCCCAAATAAAAATTCAGCCAGATGCAGAATGGAATTGCCGGTGTGAATTCCAACACTAGTGATAATTCGGTCGATTATTGATGACGTCACACTCGTGTCCTCTGGCCTTGAGTATTTCGATGGCAGCGGCAGGAGGCATTTTTTAGAAAATTACCACCTGCACGATATATAGAGATATTTTCTTTTTCTTTTTAATCTATAATTATAACTTGAAATATAATTTCTTTTCTGCCGTCCTTAACTTCGGCGATGGAGAAATAGTTTAGTTTAGTTAGCTAATTTATCTTTATTTTCTTATTTACAAAAAGAAAAAATGTATATACAAACCACATTTAAACAGTTACGAAACAAAAAACAGCAATTCCGTAAAACAATTATCAAATTTTTCTTATTTAATGGTGCATGCGAACATCACATTAAAGCAGAAATTACAAACCTGGGGTGTTTCTAATTACTTTTCTTCTAGTAATCAGTAAACATATAAGTATTTGCAGACATAATTTTAAGAAAAATAAATCGGATCTCGTTGCTTATACTATATCAAGAATAATTAAATATTATAAATAAATAAATCCTTTAAAACACATTTTCAAATTAATGTTTCTTTATCAAAACTCTTGTTTCATAATTGATTAAAATTCTAACCGAAGGAATACATTAAATTTGTCTGTTTACCAAAAACTAATTGTTAAATGGTTGTCTGCATGTTTAAACAGTAAATTTCCTTACTTAACTATATTTTAAATGTACTTGCATATTATAGTGTAATTACTACACTCTTGTTTTTGCAATTCATTAGAGGGAAAAAATTATGTTTGTGAAAAATACTATTTAGAAAGTTGTTTATGTAGATAGGATCGAATTTAATTTTCTTAATTAAAAAAAATATTTTAAAACTGGTATTTTAATTTCATAATTAATTCAGTATCTATCTTTTATTTTTATAATTAAAGAATGTTGCATTTTAACTTTCAGTTTTGAATATGTTAACTAATGATGATTCTCAAATAAAGTTGCGTGTTTAAAAATAAAATAAAATAAATACTTACATGTTATAAAAAAGAAGACTTTACACAGATTTACACAGCCTATTATATAATCGCTAATCATTTATTTGTTGATTGATAAAAAAAATCGTAATTTTTTTAAAATAGATAGTAAATTCAAAATACATTTTTATTTTATCAAAACTCTGGCAAGTACAAAAGGTCCAAACAATGATTCATTCGATTTCAAATTGTATCGAAAAAAAAAATCGTATTTTTAAAAAAAATTTGACAGTAAATTCAAAACACATTTTTTATTTGATCAAAACTCTGGTAAGTACAAAAGGCCCAAACAAAGGTTCATTCGATTTCAAATTGTATCTTTTTTCAATTGATGATATATATTATTTAACAAAGCATATGCATTATAAAAAATAATATTTTAAAATTCATATTTGTTTCGAAAATTGATTTTCATAAGTAACTTTCAAAAATAAATTTAATTGTAAACTATGAGCACTTCAAAAGAAATCGATTTCTAGAAGCTTAAAAAAAAAAAATGCATATCCAAAACTGAAACTTATTCAGTCAAGTAGTTTTTGAGTTACGTTTATAAAACTACCAGCATTGTTTTCAAAAGACTAAAAATGAATTTCCCATTAGGATGTCCAAACTTTAACCCATATGCCTGACTTTTTGCTGTCTTTTTTCAAATTTCCAGGTCAGATCAGTTTAAAATGTCACAAAATGAACTAACAAAGTACTAAAAAAATACTGTAACACTTTTTTGCTTTTTTTTTTTTGTTGATAGAATGTAAACGCCATAAATATGGGAATTTGTAGAGCATTCTTAATAGTATAATATGCATAATTATATTTTTTGTCTATATTTATATACAAGCGTCTTTTAAATTACATATTTTATAATTAGTATTTTTACGCACTACTAAAAATACCTATTCATGTATTTACAGAGACTATTAAGAACATAATTATAACCATTGAATAAACTTCGAATAATCGTCTTTGACGTTTAAAAACTATTTATTTCGTAATTATCTTGAAAAGGACTTTACATGAAAAACGCTTCTCTAAATGGCTAATAAAAACATGTACCCATTCATTAATGGCGTCCTTTGTTTGACACGTGACAAACATGCATAAAAATAGGCTAGAACATATGATTTTACAATTTTAAAAAGTACGAATTTCAAAGAAATCATCAAGCTAAGATACGTACACTGTAAAAAAAAATCTGTCAAATTGACAGGAAAAAACTCCCAATCTCGAGGCCAATAAAAAACCGTTTAATTTACAGAAAAAAGGTAATTTTTCATTAAAACAGTTTTTCTCTGTAAAAGATACAGATTTGTCCTTCAAAAATTACAAAATTCAGTTTATTTTATAGAAAAAAAATTATTTTTCTTCAAAACAGTTTTTTCTGTAAAAAAATCAATTCTTTTTTGTAAAAATTACAGTTTTTTTTTACAGTGTATTTATTTGTATCTTTGAAAGAAAAAATACAAATAAACTTTTATATTTCGACATCTTGAACAATGGAAAATCTATGAACATCGACAATCTTTCTTCATTTAAACAAATATCCGTCTTGTGTTGTCATCCCTAGGATACAGATAAAAGTATTTAGAGATAATTATTTTATGCAGGTTTCATACTATAGGCAGAAAAATTATACAAATTTATTAAACATTGAAGAGTCCTAAATATAGGGTGCCGGGCATAAATGGGTGAAGCCTTCATAATTTCCAATATACTTGCGCGAATGCCTTCCTATTTCGTATCCTAAGGTAAAACGTACCAAAAAAGTCAAATATGGTGCCAAAAGTACGTGTTCGTATTGGAAAATTCAGAGATTGAGGCAATTTCTTTATGAAGACGACCCCCCAAATTTTGCTTTATAGGATACATTTACAGAACAGTTACTTTGCAATCGAAAGTTTAATTTCGTTTTTACTTTGCATTCGAAAGTTTATTTTCGTTTTTTTTTTCTGTGACAAATTGCAAATTAAAATGTATGGGGTGCATTCTGTTATTTTCTTTTGGCGTAGTGTACGTTCTTCTATAAAGTAAAAGAATCAAAATCCCCTCTTCTTCGACAAAAACTTAACGATGTAGGATACTTTATACTTTAGGAATTTGCAGTGGTTTACACACTATAAAAACTCATCTTTACGTTTTTACTGAGAGAAAATTACAACTCATAGTACCCAAAGAGTGTATATAAATTTAATTTCAAAGCTTTTAACTTATTAACTATTAAACTAAATTACTATTTTGGCGTAAAAACGTTTTAACCCTTTATGTACTGAATTTTGAATTCATGAAAACTTTATATTCTAAACCATTTTTCGTGAATTTTTTAAACTACATTAGAAGATTTACATAAACATTTAATAAATTTTAGAAGGATTTTAGAAGGATTGGAGGATTTAGAAGGTTTGTGCAATAGTTATAACCCCACACAAATCTTTTATTTTAAATACTTTTCTTAGTATTTTGTAGAATTAGGAAATGTTCAAATATAAATGTTCTTACAATACAAATATAGAAATATTTTCGAATTGAAAAATCCCCCCCCCCCCTCAACGCCGAGTAAGCTGAAAAGATGCAAAGGCAAAAGAAATCATCCTTTTAAAAATATTTTTGTCTTGTGTAATCAATAGTGCTTTTGGAACAAGATAAAATAATGCATCTATAACTAATTCTAAACTGTATTACTACTAATAAATGCATTAAATGAATTTTATAACAAGTTATTTTAATGGTACTTATAAGTACCGTCAGTAGATAAAGGTTTATGTTCATGAAGATTGACATTTGAAACGTTTTGTGAACTAGAAGTATACCTCTAAAACCAATGGTTGAGAAATTAAAATAAAAAGAAAGGACATACTTTGTTCTTTTCTTAATTTTGTCAGTTTGTAAGAGTTTTATTTATTTATTTATTTATTTTTAATTTCATTGACTGAAATAATTTTGCATATAAAAGAATAAAAAAATATTTGTATGTATTTGTATTCTATTAAATATATATAATGAATTCGACATTATCACAAAGGAACCCTTTCTAAAGTAATCAGAAAGATATAAATCTGTTGCAAAAACATGTAATATTTCGACAAGTTATACAATGTCTAGTGTATTATTTATTATCCATTATCTAGTCCAGTATTAATTCGTTTTAATTTCTTCACTTAAATACAGCGCAGAATTTCTATAGTTGTTTGGATTAACTATCTCCCATTTGTGCTAAATTATCATTGTTCATTAATTTCAAATTACTGCTACTTGTCTATTTGTTTTGCTTGGAAAAATACATAGATAAATTTATTATTTTAACAGAATCATACTGATTGATAAAAAAAGCATATCAGTTGTACTTTTTCCTACTCAGTGAAAAAGTGTCGAACCCATAACTTCGGTCTTAAATTGCTAGTATTCCTGAATCTGGACACTTTTTCACGTAGGAAATATAAGTACCGTACGGCGTATAACACGCACTTTTTAACTCCAAAAAATCACTACCACCTGTTCTACTCCAGCTTCGATAAAATGAGTCGAATAGCGTTTTACAGTTTCATTAAATGTATCACATCTTTAATCAAGTTCCCTTAAAGAGGAATGATTGGTTACGGAAAAAAATCTCTCTCTCCACTCGATGAGGAAAGATAATGAGAATGTGCTGTATCCCGTCTGAAATGTGTTCAGAATTTTGCCTAATACAAACAATTAAGGGAAGAGTTTGAGACCTTTCTGAAAAAATGGCCCCTATCTCTTGCCCTTTTCCGGTGACAAATGTCTGCTCTTTTCTGTCTATATACGCAGTAGCCATGTCGTTTCCTTTAGACGTTGTAACCACATCGCTTCATCTGGCTTTTTGGACATTATTAGTACTAATGTTTCAGCCCGGCAAGACATTCAATTTTTTGCGTCTTTAGTGACCCGACTTTTTGTTTTTTTTCACCCGTCTTCTTCTTCAACTCTTCCAAGAAAACTTTTCCTACCCTTTTCGTCATCGATACCTAAAGTTCTCTCGAGGTCTGTTTTTGAAAGCCGTTTCAAAACTTTGTTTCTATTTAGTGGATAGATTCCGATCGCCCGAAATCCCGACTTCAGACTGTTTTTGATACAAGCTCTTTTAGAAGACGCGGGAATTTGTCCTTTGGTACGTTTGTGCATCTACTACCAGAGATAATTTTTTCCAAATAAACAACACTTCTCTTTAGTTGGATTTTAAAGAGCGAAAAAATGGCCGCATCAAGCGACTGCAGGATGAGTCGAATTTGGAAGAAATGCGAGACGAACTTGATGTTATTTTTCTCACAAAGATGTAGCAATTCTAGACCTATACGATAGCTTGTCTTTAATGATTGCCTTTGGACAATATTACGAACTCATAATGTTTCACGTCAATCTTGCCACGAAAAACCAAAGATATATTTTTAATTTTTGTACAGTAACCTTGTAGGACTAATTTACGAGGGAGTCGATGTGTCACAAAGTAGCCCCATCAAGTGTCAATATTTTTATTATTCTGCTATATCTCACAAAAACATCACTCGACAAAAGTTATATTACTCTACATTCTATCTGACACAATAACAACAAAGAATATTTACATCTGTTACGTGATTCTCATACGCTTTAGTCTTCAGGATACAATGTTTCCGGCTTTCAAGGCAACAACAAAAGAGCAATTTGCAATCTCATACCGTTTAGAGAGAACAAGCGAGATGTCAGAGCTTCAGGCAATGGTCGTTAAGTGATGTGTCCCACAACAGTAGGATATGACACTGTTATTTGCTTTCCTGCCATACCGCACGGAGCGGGAGGTTTGAAATACGAAAACAAGACCAGGTGTCGCAGAGTACGGTAAATCTTACGGTTTTTCAGAAGTTATCGTCATGACAAGTTTTCCATGCTTGTTAGCGTGTGCCCCTGTAAACTTAGATTTACAAACTTTTGCTTTTGGGGAAAAATAAAAAAAAAGTTGAAAATAACAATATCAAATACAATCTGTTTAGTTAATATGGGGTGAAATAATATAATGAACAGATCAAATGATAAATGTGGTAAGTGACACAATCATCATTTTGAGAAAATGAGCTGTAAAGTTCCAAATATCTATATGCGTTTATTGTTTAAATGCCTTCTGCATCAATTATAATCTCTTTGAGTATTATTTTTTTCAAATAGTAATTTAACACTATAACGGTCATAGCGGTCTTTTTGACCGGTGCCAAACAAAAATATTTCTATTCGAACCAGAAATTTTCTTCTATAAAATAAGTTAAATGTGTACCACGAAGAAATAAGTTAAATATATAAGCTAAATCGTTTTAAATAAAAATTCTGGTGTAAAACATTTTTATAACGCTTGAGTGAAATTTTCGGCCGTTCTAGTGTTAACAAATGGTAGAGGACCACTAATTATCAATAAAATCAGAACACTACAATAAAACAATGCTGTGGAGTAACTTTCAGCTAGACTAATATATAAGTTAAAAACATTTATTTAATTTAATATTCTAGGGGCGTATTATGTAAACCTAACATCACTACATTTGCTTTTAATAACGTATTCCCTTTTAAATGAATTAATAAATGTTTTTAACTTCCATTGATTACATTCAATCTTTTTTTTTTTGGTCACATAACATCTTTAACATCTGAGCTTTTCATACATAAATACATAATTGTAGAATGTACTAAGAAATTGCTGATAATTGTTTAAAATAAAAAAGTATTGTTACAAACAGCACATGCAAACAATAGTAGCACAAATGGAAAAGCGCAATTTTTTTCACTCACAATCTTTACAGAAAAAAACCAGGAATCTGAATTGTACGCATAAATTCATATATTTTCAATAACATTCAACCCAAAATCTAGATTTGTTTGAATTATAGACAGCTTTCAATAAAACGTCAAGCTCAATATAAACTTCTTTGCATATTTGAAAATTTCTGAATATGATGCATGCTTTTTTTGCATTTTATTCTTTTTTAGAGAGTACAGTCAAGTCAAATCGGTTCGAATGCGCGCATGAAATAATAAGTAACGCATAAATAAATAAAAACATATACGAGATTTAAACACATATATTTATTGAAAAAACGAGAGCCATTGGGCTGCATTACTTTTGTAGCGAAAGTTGCAATGAAGTTCTTTTTTTTGCATAAATCAAAAATTTGAAAGTTTTGAAGATTCTTTTTTTTTTAATATAAATATTTCATATAACTTGGTTCTTCGCTTCTTTAAAGCATGGAACTATTAATAAAGAGAAACTGACATATTCTTAAAATAGTGAAGCTTTAACTGTAACCGCTATGGCAGAGGTTATTTATAGCCGGTGGAAACTTCCACCAGTATATTATTTATATAGAAATTTTCTCCTTATTTAAACGCCCTATTATTGCAAAATTTCAGTCATAAATAATGGTAGAAACAGTTTTTCATTTTTACTGGTAGAAGTTCACTTTCGCGGTAGACAGGCCTTTCGTTTCCGCCATAAAGTGACAACCAGGGAAAAAGACAGTTTTGCAAGACAAACTGACACCAGTAAAAGAAAACAGAATTTTTTACCAGATTTGTGAGAAAAAATTTCCGTCAATATGGCGCTTAAGTAAGACGGGATTTTCTATTCAATTTTACTGGTGGAGTGTTTGACCCGGCGGTAATCAGAAACTGCAGATCCGATTTAAAGGCAGCAGCAGCCATTTTGTGACAACTTCCTCAGTTACTTCACTCGAAACTCATAGACAATACACTACTTGTCTCCTCCACTTTATTCATAACTCCATTCTTTAAAATTGCCTTACACGAAAAAATATATTTAAGAAAGATTTTATTTGTGACGATCAAATTTTAGTTTTGAATAGGGTGTATCATAAAATGGATTATATAAATTCCATTCTAATTATCAATGATGATTATAATAGTAAATGTTCCAATATCGCTCTTTTTTTAGTTCCACAAATCTATTTTTTCCCTAACTGTCTTGAAGTTTCTTAACCATAGTTTTCCTACATATAATCGTCAGTGCAAAAATCAGTTGTAAGAGAAATGTTTTGACTCATTGAATTTTGAAGAATTCTTATGTCCGGAAACGTGTTGATACTTCAATGTATATTGGTGGTAACTAAGAATAAATTGAACGTTGTATTAAGGGATCTCAGGACTATTAAAGCTTCAAAATTTTCGAAATTTATTTTTTTTTTTTTTTTAGATGTTAAACTCCTAGATTTTTTAAACATTTTGATATAATTGTTTCCGTGAAATTCCCACTTGAACAGAAGTTATGGCTTTTAGAATTATAACTACTCAATAGTTGAAGCCGCGTTTCCGAAATTTTGAAGTGATTTTTCTCCAAATGACGTTTTAGGGGATAACGCGCAAGCGATCTGAAAAACTTCTGAATATGTTTTCATGAAAATTTCAAAACATATGTTTCGTGTTACTCTGTATAAACTGAACCTAAAATTTCCTTTTTATTGTTCAAAAAGATATTTTTTAGGTGATTATACTGTTAAAATTTTCACAAATTTGTATTAACTAAATACAACTTTGTATTAAAAATATAAAAATGCTTTTAATACAAATTTATTTATGTTCGGGGTATTTATTATAATCTGAAGTATAAGTAGGCACTAAATTTTTATTCCAGTTGCAATATTTATTTCGTAATCCTGCGTGTAAGCTGTTATCCCAATTTCCTTCTCGTGAAATGTCTGCCTGTTTGTAGCCCCCTATAAGAATTATTCTTCATCTTGCAATTTTTTAAATACATTAAATGAAAGAACATGCATACATCTTTCATACAAATAAAAAGTGCGTTTCAAAATCATATTATATTTAAGATATTTATTGCTGAAAATGGTCTTTTTTTCCAATTGAAAGTGTCTCAATATTTTTATCCATTAGCATTTTAAAACTGTAATTCATAAAATTTTATTGCAGGAAAAAACATTCTTATTTAATTTACTATCGACTGCTTCTTCGCAGTAAAAATGCATTTAAGCTTTAAATGCATTTAGTGTCAACTTATGTAACTCAAGAGTTACATCAGATTTTTTTGTAATTTGGCGCTATTGGCAATTTGTTTTTTTGGTGAACTATTATGTGTTACTTACGAGTGGTAACATGCATTTACGGTAGTGAAATCTACATTTGTTCTGATCTGTTATCACGAAGAGGTTATAACATTTTTTGTTGATACTGCTTGGAATGTGTTCTACTGGCGTTTTATCTCTGTCTTCATGAGGTAGTAATTATAAATTCTTCAAACTATTAAAAGCATTATAAAAAATATATATATATCCTCGAATAGTTGTTATTGTGCTGTGTAAACACTTTAACCCTTAAAAGTATGATTTTTTATTTTGTTTCGTAAAATATATATGATTCTAAGAAAGGTTTATTACACAGGAAAAATAATGTAAAAAACCGGAAATATACTTTTCGTATAATACATTAACTTTTTCTTAAGTTGCACATCTGCAACGCAAGCAAAAACTACTGTTATCACTAAAATAGTGCAAAATTAGTAATTATTTTAATTAATTATTATTAGTTATTATTAATTATTATTAGTATTATTTTAATTAATTATTATTAGTTATTATTAATTATTATTAGTATTATTTTAATTAATTATTATTAGTTATTATTAATTATTATTAGTATTATTTTAATTAATTATTTTAATTACTATGAATCTAGGTAACTTATTTTATAAGTTTTTCTTATAAAACTCAACCCTTAGCACTAGAAACAGCGAAAATTTTACTCAAGTGTTATAAAAATACTTTACACCAGAATTTTTATTAAAAACTATCTGACTTATTTATTTAACATATTTCTCCGTGGTGCATATTTAACTTATTTTAGAAAGACGTTTCTGATTCAAATAGAAGCATTTTTATTTGGTACCTGTCAAAATGTCCGCCATGGCTGTTTTAGTGTTAAATGCATGAAGTAATCTTTTGGAATTATGTTTTTCATTCTTATATTAAGGATTAGACACCAGAAAATTTAAGATAGATTTTTAACTTTATTTAGTAGCATATTTTTGTAATTTTACACGATTAATATTTCTATATAAATATAATGATCGCTAAAAGTAAAATAAAAAGTGATGCAGATATGCATCACTATGCGCATAGATGCAAACATGTGTTAGTTATTCTGACCCAAGACAAACATGTTTTTACCGGGTGTCCCAAAAATGACTGATGGATTTCAAAATTCAATAAATTGCAATCGGTGACACATTAAAAAAATTCTTGCAGGTGTGTTATGTAAGATGTCAATTTTTATGCTACGATTCTCAGTTTTAATTACAAATAGCACCGATTGATGGCGCTGCAAGCAATAACCGCTAAATCCAGGCTCGATTTTTCGGCCTCTCTCTGCTTCCATGCGAAAAAAGGTGATTAAAATGTATTGAATGTATCCCAAAGTACCAAAAATCGGGTCTGGACTGAGCACCTAACGCTCTCAGCGCCAGCTATTGTTTGAAACGGAATAATTAAGAGATGTTGGCATCTATGCTATGCATTTAAGAGTTAAAGTAAGTATATAATTTAAAATTATCGTTTTTTGAGAAATTTTTGTTATGTAACTCAGAAGTGACATTATAACATTATGTCCAACAGAAACATAAATATTTTCTTTTACTATTTTTCTAGTGGAAAATTATCACAAATAGACTCAAATATAACGTTTTCCGAAAAAAAATAAGATACCATGCATTAAAGTGTTAAGCACCATTAATTTGTAAAGCGTAAGATAGCACGGTGGACTTAAGATGCTCCGCCTTGGACAATCATTCTAAAAAGTGTTCCACGTGTGAAAAAGTTTGGGAATCATTTGAAAAATCTGTAGTCAATTCTTGCAAATTAGAGAGTTTCTACCAATGCATTAACAAGATCATAGCATAACTTTGTGTATCTGTTTCTTTAAATATGAATGAGTTATGCTTAATTCAATATTGACTTTGTGAAATAGGAGTTTAAATCAAATTATAAATGCAAAAAATCTGTAAGACACTGCAAAATAGAGGAAATATAGACTATTATGCGTTTACACTTGATCGTCAGAGAACTCGACACTATTTCAACTGTTTTTCAATTTTTGTGCTTTATAATGATTACATGATGGAAAATAACTTAATTAAAAAAGTGCAAGTCTTATGGAAAAAATTTCATTTGATTTTGAAAAATATTTTTTTTTTATATTTTAAACCAATGCTTCTGTAATTTTCAACGTTTTAAAACATGTGTTCTTGAATATTAGTGAATGGCATACATTAATTAGTCTAAGCAAGAAATAAATAAAACACCATGATTAAAATGATGAATCTTTGTAAAAAATCACCATAAATAAAAACAATACATAGGACGCGATTCGAGATAAATATATTAACAGCTCGTCATCAGCTACTGTAAACACGTGTCCGTAAGGGGACAAGTTCAAAAATGAACTGAAAGGTAGAGAGCAAAGAATTCGATAGATGGCGCTAATTGAAAGGCGCACATGCAGAAGACGAAAGTGTTGCCAAAATGATAGACGAGAAACTGATATAATTTTTACTAATTTTACAAAAAAATATTATTTTAATTTCAATTTCTATTCTATAATTTTGGGAACACTTCCGTCTTCTGCATGTGCTCCTTTCAGCTAGCGCCATCTGTAGCATTCTTTGCAAGCTCTACTCTCTACCTTTCAGTTCATCTTTGACCTTGTCCCCTTACGGACACGTGTTTACTGTAACTGATGACGAGCTGTTAATATTTTTAGCTCGAAACGTGTCCTATGTATTGTTTTTATTTTATGGTGATTTTTTATAAAGAGTTATTATTTTAATTGTTTCATATCGCCAGTTTTCGGTGCTGTTTCGCCAAATATTATGATATATGTAAAAAAAAAAAAAAAAAAAAAAAAAAAAAAAAAAAAAAAAAAAAACGGTAAAAATGGCAATTTACTTAAAATTTGTATCAAAATAACGATTATTTACTTACTGAAAATACAATTCCCAATTTTATGAAATGTACCTTAAAAATCGTCCAAAAAATAAGCAGACAACTGAAAAGTATATGTTGAAGATTTAGCATTTTACTCTCAGTGAAAATATATGTCTAATTTTTAGAAAAAAAAAATTACAGAAAATAACGAAAATGGAAATAACATGAAGAGAATTTGAGAAAAGCTTTTAATTTTTTTTTTTTTTTTTTTTTTTTTTTTTTTTAATTCCATACACAACATTCGATAAATATAGATCACAAACATTACTCGAAGTATACAAATGAACCCAGATTTAGAAATATTTTTGTGTTACCGCAAGATATATATCAAAAACAACAAAAAAACTGCGCAATTTGCAATTTTTAAGATATAATATGTTAACAATATTGGGTCATTCCATGGTAACTTACGTTACGTTTAGAACAATTTACTTCAGTAATTTTAATAATATAGCACCAAAAAAATATTTAAAATGTAAATTTGACACAATTCGTTAATTAAACCTATTCAAAGCTCAGTTTAGATGAAAATTGCCTTATCTTAGTGTTATTTCTAAAACTCTGTTAGTTATATTTATTATGGTAACTGACATTACTGGAAAAATCACGTAAGTTACCATAATAAAAATATAATTTTCATTCTCATTTTTTAGATAATTTTCTTGCAAATTGATCTTTGGATAGGTTTAATTAATAAATCATGTCAACTTTACATTTGAATATTTTTTGGTTCTATATTACTAAAATTACTGCAGAAAATTGTTCTAAATTTAACGTAAGTTACCATGGAATGACACTATTGTCATAATAAAGTGAATATTAGGTTGAGCTAAAAGTTCTGGGAAATTTTTAATCTACTAGTTAACAGGTTTTGTATCGTATACGATGGTCGTGAATGCCGAGCTCTATTGCCAGCCATTGGATCGCGTCTATGACAAATTGGGGAAGAAGTATCGAAGATTGGTTCGCTGAAAGCGCGCTTTGTTTCAGCAGGACTATGCAAAACCGCACGTGGCCCGGAGGACCAAGGACAAGTTTGCACAGCTGGACTGCGTCGAAATTCTTCCACGCCCCGCCTACAGTCCAGGCGTCGTTCCATCTGATTATGGTCTCTTTCGATCAATGCAATACTTTTTCAAAAGCCGCCGATTGGCCGATTTGAATCCTTTAATGAAGTTGAAGAAGCATGTCAAGAGTTTTTCGCTTCCAAGGAGCCATACCGTGAAAAACTCTTTTGACTTTGTTGATAAAATTAAACGCCTTTCTCCTTGCAATTATATAATGGTTTCCTTAGATGTTAAATCCCTTTTCACTAACGTGCCTGTTCAAGGGGCAATTGATTGTTTGGAAAGAAGGTTGCGCGAATTTCATTACTCTTCCATTGAGATTGATGAAATCCTGCATTTAGTTAGTATTTGTGTCAGGCAAACTGCTTTTCAGTTTAACAATTCTTTCTATTCTCAAACTGAGGGTCTGGCCATGGGTAATCCATTGTCTCCTCTTTTATGTGATATTTATATGCATTTTGTTGAAGAAAAACTCTTCAGTTTATATAAATTTCCTTTCTGGTTTAGGTATGTTGATGACACTTTCATTTTAATTCCATCTGACCTTGATCTTTCTAATCTCCTTTCTCTTGTTAATTCTGTTGATCCTTGTATTCAATTTACTCTCGAAGTCGAAGAGAACAATTCTCTTCCTTTCCTTGACGTCTTGGTTTCAAAACTCCCAGATCGGTTCTCTACATCCGTTTATAGAAAACCTTTCGCTGTCTCCCTTCCCCCTCATGCCCTTTCAAATCATCCTCCTCAACAAAAAGTGGCGTCCTTTTATACTTTTGTTTTTAGGGCGTTACGCATTTGTTCTGACTCTTCTGCTCTGAATAATGAAATTAATTATCTGAAATCTCTTGCCCTTGCTCGTGGTTATAATCCCTCTTTAATTGATAAAGCTTTGTATAAATTTAATAAGCCTAAACGTCCTTTTTCTGATTCAAATAATCCTCCTAATTTTAATTCTATAATAGTTCTGCCCTTTTATTCTCTTCTGTGTTTCAAAATTGCTAAAATACTTTCTCGTTTTAACTTTAAAGTTATCTTCAAACCTATGAATAAAATTAAATTCTCTTCTCTAAAAGATCCTGTTCCTACTGAGAACCGGTGGGGTGTTTATTTCATTCCTTGCTCTTGCAATTTAGGTTATATTGGTCAAACAAAGAGAGCTTTAAAATTCAGATTAGGCGAGCATCAGAGATATATTGCAAATCAAGAAATCTCTAAATCTTCGATTGCTTCTCACTGTTGGTCTTCCAGTCATTGTTTCAATTTCTCCATGGCCAAAATTATTTCTTCCCCTGCCTCTCCCTCTCACTTGGATTTTCATGAAGCATATTTTATTTCTAAAAATTCTGCTAATCTTGTCAATGATCTCCCATCATCTCCTTTCCTATCTCCAGCGTGGAAATTAATTTTGTAATTCTTTTCCCTTTTCTCTTGTTTTTTTCTTTTTATTTTGTAAAAAAAAAAAAAAAAAAAATAATAATAATAATAATAATAATAATAATAATAATAATAATTTGGATTTTTTTCTTGTTTTTTATAGTTCTTTATTTATTATTTTTATTTATATTTTTAATTTACTTCTTTTATTTTTATTTTTTCTTTTATTTCCATTTTTTCCATTTCATTTTCTCTTCTATCTTTTTTCAACACATTTCCCTTTTGCATTCCCTCTATCAGGTAGCGCCATCTGTCGCATTCTTCGCAACATTCTTTTTCTTCAGTTCATTTTTGAACTTGTTCGTTTTCGGACACGTGTATGCTTAGCTGATGACGAGCTGTTATGTTTTTAGCTCGAAACGCGTCCTGTGTTTTGTTTTAATTTTATGGTGATTTTTTACAAAGTTTTATTATTTTAACTACTTCATATCGCCAGTTTTCGGTGCTGTTTCGCAACTATTCTTTGAATCGCATATTCTACAGAATGCACATTTTAGTGCGCTTCATAAATGCATATCAATTTTATTCAGTTTGAAAGTGTGTAAAATCATTAAAAATCATTTTTTAATGATTATTTTTTCGATTTTTCCCCATAGGCCGTAAAGTAACGGAATACTTTTGACTGTCCCTGTGAAGGAAATAAACATATTACAAACTTCATTACAATTAGGGATCGTGATATGATAAAAGTCAATAACTTCCAAAAATTTCAGGGCAATCCGGGTTTATTTACACGAGTTAGAGCGCCGACAGACGGCCAGACAAACCGAAGTCATAAGCACTTTTCAACTTTGTTGAAAAGTGTTAAAAAGGAAATATAAAAGTAAAATAAATGGCTGCATATGAAATTTTTATATTGTTTGAAAAACATTTCAATGTAAAAAGTAGTTATTAATCTCTTTAAAAATATATTCACTCCAGTATTATGTAAGTAAATTTCAACTTTTTAAAATTACACTAAAGCGCATAAAAAACACTTTATTTCAATGCTTAAATATCTTTTTTTTAATGCCTATATTTACGCGTATCGAAAAAGTTGAAAATGTGTTTACAATCGAAGAAAATTTAATAACTGATTCTGGATGTCTACAATTAAATGTTTGATTAAAATCACAAATAGCAAAACATGCTTACATACAATTTAAAAAAAATAAATATACCAATTTGAAAAACACAAAATAATTAGTATTTATAATTGTACTATTTAACAACAACAAACTGCAATAGATGAATTAAATGCATTATTAGATTTAACAATTTCTTCAAAATCTTTCCATGTTATAAGGAATTCATATTTTATAATTTTGCAAATGTTAAATTTGAAAACATTGTATGAAGATTTGGGATCTTAAATACTAATTTAAAATATTATTAGCAATGAGAAAAATCTTTCAAAAGTTTCACTACTATAATATGTAAAAAGACATTTTCCCAGTATAATGTTAATTTCTAAATTGAAACAGTTTGGCAATATCATAATAATCGAATATCATATTTAACTCCAAAATAATAATGACGATATATAATGTGTTAGTAATTTTAAACCGTAAGAGGCCGAAAAAAAATTTCAAATCACTGTCCCAACACATTTTATTCTCAAGTAACTGCAAATTAATATTTGCAATCATTCCACTATGAATGTAGGCATGAATCAATCTCTGCGTCAGATTTGTTTTTCAAGCGATGGCAGATTAAGACATTTTACAGTATCGAATTCGAAAATGTCGCTTCTGAAAATCCAACATGAATTCCATATCAGTCTCATTCTATGTTACATAAAACTATTTAACTTATGTTAATAATCTACCAAACAGGAATAAAAGATTTAAATTAAATAAGATATACCTTTATAGTTCCATAAATACTGTTATAATATCCGTATTTTATCCTAAACAGGCGGACATCTTTCACTTATCTTTAAAAAGCGTTAATTAACTCCCGCTTCAAAAGTTCTCAGATCCTTATTCATAATGTGCTGAAATCGAACGCAGACGATCTATAGCAAGCAGATGTTTCCACCGTATTATTATCATTTTTTTTGTATACAACAGATTTGGAAGTATAAATGCGCAATACTTTTAAGTGTCTGTAATTAAAATTTTCCATCTGAATGAAACACCTGCCTTTTTTTTTAAAGTAAAGTTTTTGTACACGTAATAAATAAAAAATACCTCCTTAATAAATGAAAAAAGAGTATAGAGGATAAAAAAGTTGTCTTTGTCAAATGTCATTCTTTTCATATTAATTTTCTGTAGAATAAAACAATTTTTAAAATAACTTTTTTAAAAAGTTATATCTCTAATATTTAAAAGTTATATCTCTAAAACACAAATTTGAACTACGAATATGACTTGGGTTTTGTATAAATTTTGTATATATTTTTTTTCCCGGAAAATGCTAATTTTATTCTTAAAGTCTGAAAGAAGTAGATTTTTTTTAAAAATAGTTACTTAAAATTGTTAAACACTAACAGGAAAAAAATATTACTTGAATGCAAATTAAAATTAAAGAATACACATATGACTACACTCTGAACACTCTTTCTACGTGCTCATTGAGAGCTGCAGACTTAACTGTAATAGATTATTGTTAGTTTGAAACCACAAAAGTGTTTCAAATACCTTTGGTCGGAAAAAAATAAAAATTTCCTCCCTGCAAACTAAATATTTAAAGTGTACAGATTTAATATTCCTAATTCTAAATATGTTATCCAAATTGCTCCAGCACGTACCATTTTTCCGAGAAATACTTTTATAATAATAACAATCAGTGAAGGATTATTATATTAAATTGCAATAATAGATAAAATTAAAATCATGGAAAAAGTACACTTTCACTGTTTTAGATATCAAATTGATAAAATATAGCATGAAAATCTAGTTTGTTGATACTTGTACCGTGCATTTTCCTTATTATGTCCCCTCCCCCTCTTTTTGTGTCCGAATTTATTATTTGCTATCCACTAATATGTTTCAATTCCTTATGCCGCTGTAACTCGGGCCTGTTTAAAATGCTGTTTAAAATACTTCTCTTCATTTCCAGAGATTTTTGAAGTTTATATTTCTGTCACACTGTGACTTACAATATGGTGGAAGTTTTTGTCACATGTGTGACATGACGTACGTTACATGCAGTGACATAACACTGACGTTACAATTTTTTTTAATTGCCAGAAAACTATCATTTTACATAAATAACATGTTTTGAATAATTTTTGTATTTTTTAAAGTTTTCTAAGAAGTTCACATCTCTGTCACAATGTGACATCATTGAGGGGTGGCATTTTGGTCACAGATGTGACGTGATAACTGTGTCTTACAGTGACGTCACAATGACGTCACTGTGACCATGCATGATATGAGGGTTTTAAAGAAAAATGACTTGTCTCATTTTCTTACAGTTAAGATTTGTAAAGGATCGTTAAGAGTATTAGCTCGCCTGAGTCCGCTGACTGATGACCAAAGTTTATTAAATTTCCCTTTTTTTGGTGAGATTGTCCACAATCAGGGTATCCTACCTGCAGTCTTAACACTAAACGTACCATGAGTGGTCATTTTGACACCAGTCAATTTAAAACATTTCGGTTCGTACCAGGATTTTCTTTATACAGTAGGTTTAAAAAATACGAGAAAGAAAATGTTAAGTAAAAAAGTTAAACAGTTTTAAATAAAAATTCAGGTGTAAAATATTTTTATAAAACTCGAGTGAAATTTCCGGTAGTTTTAGTGTTAAAGGAAGGTGCTTCGATTTCGCCTGTTCCTGTTTGATTGCGGAACCGAGGCCCTTACAAAACTAGGACTGTTGGGAAAAAGGTAGACATCGATCAGCTTAATTGGGAGTACTGGAGCTTTTCTGACATCGGGTGACAGATTCCGCTTCAAGCTCATTCATTGTTTGATCACCGTATCTCGTGTAACTAGTGGAAAAGCGGGCACTCTAAAGACTACCCTTTCAAGGAAGTGTAGTAAACCCGATCACGGAAGATACCACTGGAAAATTTTTAAAGCAAATTTCAATAAGTTAAAGATAATAATTATAACCTAACACATACACGTTACCTAAATGTATTTTCAAGCAATATAGCAAAGTGAAAATTAAGATATGATTCATTGGCAGCAAAGTAACGAATATTCTCTGATAGCGTAAGCTAGAATGGCTAAAATAAAGTTATTTTTATATTTTCATAAATAAAAAATCTGTTTCATGTTCCAAAAAAATGAATTGGTGAAAATTATATTAATAGCTACCAGCCTTATATTTTATTTTACAAATAAAATAAAGGAAAAATAAAGCAGAGAAATTATTTAATGAACTATTTCTTGTTTCCATGCTGCTATTATTTGCTTATTTTATTTAAGGAAATTTTTTATTTCATTGGTTTTTATTGGCAGTTATGTATTAATAAAATAGCGTAAACATTATTAAAATGTTTAAGTATAAGCATTTTGATATGAATTAAATTACTGAAATAAGAAAATGTTGGTAATATGACAAATCGTAATAGCATGATTGCGCGAGGTTTAATATTTGATGCCAAAAGAAATATATTCAGGATATCATATCTCTTACTTCTTCCAACTCATTTATCTCTATGCAATATCCATGACAAAGCGCTAAGAATTCTCGAAAAGGAATGAAGCTATATTGTCTGGTGTATCATACCCGACGTTGATGACGCGAAATAAAGATTATAAAGGAGTTATGTGAATATAAGCATAGAATCGCGAAGATTATAAGTTCCTATGGCGCGTGTTATATGTACCTTTTCTATCTATTGTTTCCTGTATTCATTTATGCTTGGATGCATTTAGACTGAATGACATACTAAGAAATATACATTATATGAAAATAAATATATTTAGTTTTCAGTAAATATATAATGAGATGCAAATAAATAACAAATTTTTGCTATACTGGTGTAAAATATTTAATATGGATATAAAAACATTAAAATCTTTGGAAAGTTTCGGCACACATCCGTAATCTTCATCAGAATTTATTTAGTTTTTACATTCCTGATTATGTAGATGGATGTGTACGAAAATGTCCGCAGATTTTAATGTTTTTATATCTATATTGAATGTTTTATACCAATATAGTAGGGGTTTGTGATTTATTTATGTAATTGGTATCTATGCTACAATGTTAAAAAATTAATCATATTTTCTTTTCTTTTAATATTTTTACACGCTTTTATAAAAAAAAATTAAAAGTTTCGAAAAGTTTCGGCACACATCCGTAAACTTCATCAGAATTTATTTATTTTTTACATTCCTTATGATGTACACGGGTGTGTACGAAAATGTCCGCAGATTTGAATTTTTTTATATCTATATTGATTGTTTTACACCAATATAGTAGAGGTTTGGGATTTATTTATGTAATTGGTATGATGCTACAATGGTAAAAAATTAACAATATTTTCTTTTCTTTTGATTTTTATACACGCTTTTACTTGTGTTATATATTTGTGTGAAAGTTTAAAAATATGTATTAATGATTAGAAAAATATCAATACAATATCGTTTCGTTTTTTTCGAATAATAAGATTAGAATTGACACATTTGTCTAAAATCAGATAACGTTATCTGCTGTATATATTTTGTATCGTATACAGTTTTAGACACCTCATACAAACAATTTAAAAGAGATTTTCCAACAATATTGAATCGTTAGTATGGGAACTATTGGGAAACAAAAAATTCATTTGAGTTTTTAAACTCTTTCGATTCTTTGTTTAACCACTTTTTTATTTATTTATTTGCGTTTCTTATTATTACGAACCAGGAAAAATAACTATTTAAACCTATTAAATAAATAAAAAAGAAACCTCTTAGGAAGAATCTACATTTAATACAATTAAATTTCTTGTTCATATCAGGCGAAACTTAAAGCTCTGATCAAAAATTAAAACTTAGTAAAAGGAAAATTAAAAATTTATTTTATCTATTAGATTATTAATATTTTACTTTTTAGAACTGCTGTCTTGTCTTCTAAATATAGATATATGGATTTGTGGGTCAAAATTTCTATTAATTTTCACTTTTTGACATCGTTATCAGAATTAATTTAAAACTTATTACAATTTTTCTCTTAATTTTCGTAAAATTAATTAAATAATTTTTTTCTATAAATAAACCGAGTTTAAAGTTCATCAAAGCAAGCTGATTTAAGAGTAGTTTTAAGCAACGGCAGCGATAAATGTCATTTACACTGCTTTATTTTTTTCTGTTTTTGCTTACTATACACTGAAATTAATGTTTACGTGCTTTAACAATTTCTGCAAATTGAACTAATTATTTTAAGGGCTCAGTACTTAAAAAGTAAAAACGGAGCCATTATAAGATCACTCCTGTGTTTGTCTGTCGCAGCCATTTTACTCTTAAACTATAGGACGTGGAAAGTTCAAATTCGGGGATGTAATAAAGACTATTGACCCACATATTTTCAGATTATTAAACATTTATAAATATATTTAGTAAAAATATAGAGGGACAAATTAAGTGACTTGAAAAAAAATATTTTCTTTGTATATCATTTGGGGTATCCTGTGAAAGCATTCGTAACGCTGAATTCAAAAATACATTTCTTTTAATTTTAGGTATTACATTTTCAAAAATATCGTTGAAAATGTAGAGGAAAAATATGCCCCCCCCCCCTCCCTCATCTAAATCCGAATCTACTGAAACTAAAATTATGAAAAAATTAGAGGTAGTAGACATTAATTTATGTCTAGCAGGAAAATTATAGCGATTACCCTAGGTCACATAGTTTTTGAGAAAATATGCATTTTTCCGTTACACACAAATTTGGATTCACGGGCGTTCAGCAAAGGTGTTGAGCAGCGCTGGAGGTACCTATCGTAGCAGAAGTATAAAAGCATTGTTGATCATGATTATCGAAAAAAAATCGTCAGTAATTATCCGAGATATTAACCCTGAACGGTTTGAACATACATAATGAAAGGGGCGGCGTACTCTATGTACCATCGGCTTTTAAATCCTAGTTAACAACTTTTAATGATATATATGTGTAATGCAAGGGCCAGTAACAGTATAAAAGCAATAAACGTCAAATTAAAAACAGACCAAGGGGTCTCAGGACTCTTAAAATTTCAAACTTTTTTTTTATTTTAATTTTTTTAGATGTTAATCTGCATAAACTGAACCTAAAATTTCCTTTTTATTGCTAAAAAAATATTTTTTAAGTGATTATGTTGTTGAAATTTTCAAATTTTTTTATTAGTTAATACAACTAGCTAACAACTTTAGCTAAATAACCGGTCAAGTGCGAGCATTACTCGGTCACAGAGGGTTCCGTAAAATAGATATATGAATCAGTAATCATTATCAACAACCTTTTTATACTTCTGCGACGATAGGTGTCTCCAGTGATCCACAATCCCTTTGCTGAATGCCCGCAAATCGAAATTTGTGCGTAACGGAAAAATGAGATTTTCTCAAAACCTATCTGATCTAGGGCAATCACTATAGTTTTCCTGCAATATTTAAATTATACTCTACTACCCTTAATTTTTTTCATAATTTTAGTTTCAGTTGATTCGGAAATAGAGGGGGTGGGGGACATAATTTATGCATTACATTTTCGTCGATATCTCTTAAAATGTAATACCTGAAATTAAAAGAAATGTATTTTTGAGTTCAGCGTTACGAAAGGTTTCACACGATTTTTTTTTCAAGTTACTTAATCCCTTAACAGTCGCTTTAAATTACGGTTTAAAAATTCAGATTGCTATCTCCACCAGCTTTTTTAAAAGGAAATATTCAACTTTAATATTATCACTACTTTAATATTTATATTATCATCATTACTTTAATATTTAATAATATCTTTTCAATATACAACTTTATAAAACTGGTAGAAATCAAACAATCTAAATAAAACACAAAGCCCGTGAATATCAGGAATTAATTAGATCCTCTACATTTTCCCTAAATATCTTTGTGAATGGTTAATATATTCTATAAATATGTTAGTATATGTCCTTTATTTCTTGCGCTAATATAAATTTTCACATTCCACTGTTTACTAGTAAAATGGATATGACAGACGTACAGACAGGCACGGGAGTGATCTTATAATGGTTCTGTTTTTTTTTACTTTTTACCCGACTGTCAAGAAGGGTTATGTGTTTCACGCGTATCTGGGTAAGTGGATTTCTTTATACCCTCGAAACATCTCAACGGCTGGATGGATCTTAATGAATGGGCTCCCTATCGATTTGTCTTAACAGGCCGATGGCAGTGGTGGAAAATTGGCGCAGAGGAGGAGCCTATTGACACCACTAAATTTGAGTAGTATTTTTCGGCATATTTAATGACAGAATTTCTGAGAATTTATTAAGGTGAAGCATACTATAAAATATTAGTGGTGTCAATAGGCTCCTCCTCTGCGCCAATTTTCCACCACTGCGATGGCAATAAGCTAGGTTTTGTTTTTATAAATTCAAAATGATGGTCGTAAAATACAAAATGGAAGTAGAGACGGAAAAAAAATATACGCACCATATTGAGGGGCAATATCATTGGATAGGTCTTTCAAAATGAAGACGATGTTTCATTGACTATTTTATTGTCAGAAGCTCCGTTTAAATATTACACAACCTGGAATGTGTGTAGGTAGGATCTCCACCTTTACTGCAACTCTAACCTTCATAGACATTTATAGGCCTCATCCGAAGAGTGTTTTTAGATAGGAACTAACAGTTAAACACAACTTAAAAGTCATCAATACAAGTAAATAAAAAAATAGGTAATTAATATAAAAAATAGTTTCACACTGATGAGAAATAATTTATTAGTTCGCTTTTTACGCAGTCGAGTTTTTTGATTTTTTAAATTTAATTCTTTTTTTGTATTTCTATCAGTTACATTTATTAAGTATGGTACCCTTAAAATGTATAGTGAAAGGTATATGTCCTACCCGTAAGAAATGTGTGTGGGAACTTGTGGACAATCACATGACAATTATCATAGACACTTTGGAAAAGGTAAAAGCACCAGTACTTGTGTCTTCACGGTTTTTGGTTTCAATGCCAATGAGTTAAAATCTACTGAGATTAGATTGAATATGTATGAACTTAGGAATTGAAGAACTGAAATACGTATGACCTGTCACCTAACTAGTGTTTAAAAATTTTTATGCTGTGGCATAGATTTTTACGAATAAACTGATGGAAAAAAATAATTGTCTATATAGGTCTATTATTCAGAAGATTGTGTAATGTCTAATATATCATTATTTTGTAATCTTAAATGTTTCACTCAAGTCTATGTATAAAGTTGATTCATGACGCCTTTTTAATTTTTAGTATGTGTAAATACAACAATGTTGATAGCTATTTCTTAAGAAATTGTTTGAAATTTTTTAAATCATTATTATTATTCAGAAACCACGTTATCTAAAAATCATAACTTCTATTCTAAAAAGTTTTCCTCTATATCATTGAGCTGGATTATTCTGTTAAAACTTTCTAATTATCATTTATGCTTTCACTGAAGTATAAGAAAAACGTGTGTATTAAAACTTTTGTTGTATTAATTTTTCTATGCTTAATTTTGTTTTAAAGGAAATTATTTAAATACCATAAAACATTATGAATTTCAACATAACCTTCACAATTCTTCATGTAATTACTATTTCAAACTGTTCTTTTAAAAAACCCGTGCTCTCAAAGACAAATTCACTGTGCTCTCATTTATGTATTATCTGGTTTAAAAATTATCAGTGTTCTGAATAGCATATTGTTAAAGGTAAATACACACTTAAATTTAAAAAATCAAAAAAACCCGACAGCGTAAAAAGTGAATTAATTAATTATTTCTCATCAATGTGAAACTATTTTTTTTTTCAATTCCACTCTCGCTATATATATCTTGTTCAAATTTTCAATCGTTAATAAAATACTTATTATTCATCCAATCAAGCTCAAATAAATTTTTTTTAACTTGTAGTGGATGACACTTGATGTTAATCCAGTTTTTTTCAAATATTAACTCATTAAATTTAACTCATTAAATTTAACTCATTAATATTAACTCATTAAATTAACTCATTAAATTAATTAATTTTTAATAATCGAGAGAGCCGTCTTCTTGTCCAAGGTATTTTAAGACCGAGAGAGCCCTCTTATTGATCAGGGCATTTTAAGCGCCACTCAAGAGGTAAGAAGAAGGGGAGAAAAAAATTCTCTTATTGTCCTAAGTAGGAATAGACTTAACATATTTTTTTATATTACTTGTTTATATTACTTAACTATTTTTTTTATTTACTTGTACTGGTGACTTTTAAGATGTGTTTAATATTTAGTTCCTATCTATACCCGTAAGGCATGGTGACGTCACGGCGACGTCGTTGTGAAGTCACACTGTGACTTTGTGACCGTCGATGTGACGTCACGTGACGTCGATGTGACGTCATAGTGACTAGAATGCGAGGTCGTTATGGCCGTTTTAGAGGTCGTTTGTGACGTCACATTGTGACCACTCTGTGAAGTCACAGTGTGACTAATTTGTGAAAAGTGTGACATTTGTGACTACTTTGGCATTAACTTTGTGACTAACCTGTGACGACAGCGACAATGCTTTGACGTCACACTGTGACTAATTTGTGAAATATGTGTCATTTGTGACGAACTTGTCATAAACAATGTGATGATTTCAAATGAAAATCAAATTTCAAATTAATTGCTTAAAAGGGCAAAGGCCAACATAGAGAAAAAGATTCCAAGCCGGGACTCGAATCCGGGCCATCAGTGTAGCGCACTGACATTCTACCGACTAAACCACATGGAACGAGACCCAGCCTGGAAAATTTCTTACTAGTACATGTTGGCAAGGCTACAAACGCAGCACAAGATGGAATATTTATCGTGAGCCGCCAACATCGGGTAAACACGAAACTTAATTAAATCCAGCATCGATTCAAACTATATAAATACTTGGAAATTTTTCCATAGAGAACCATTCGCCTTGCATACAATATTTCAAATAAAAATCAAATTTCAAATTAATTGCTTAAAATGCAATTTTAATTTGAAATTTGATTTTCATTTGAAATATTGTATGCAAGGCGAATGATTCTCTCTGGAAAAATTTCCATGTATTCATATAGTTTGAATCGCAGCTGGAATTAATTAAGTTTTGTGTTTGCCCCATGTCGGTGGCTCATGATAAATATTCCATCTTGTGCTGCGTTTGTAGCCTTGCCAACATGTACTAGTAAGAAATTTTCCAGGCTGGGTCTCGTTCCATGTGGTTTAGTCAGTAGAATGTCAGTGCGCTATACTGATGGCCCGGATTCAAGTACCGTTATGGAATTTTTTTCACTATGTTGGCTTTTGCGCCTTTTAAGCAATCAATTTGAAATTTGATTTCCATTTGAAATATTGTTTGCAAGGCGAATGTTTCTCTCTGAAAAAATTTCCAAGCATTAATACTGTGATGATTCTTGTTATAAACACTGTGATGAATTTTAAAATAAAGTTTTGTTTGAAATATACAATATTATCTTTTTACCGTACTTTTTAGCAATGTATCGCTATTTTGGAGTCCTATTCTTCTAAAATACTTTTAATTTTTACACTGAAAAAAACAATGCTTATCAACTGGCATCCTTTTTTATTAAGTTCTAAGCTTGATCTTGAGTTCAAGCTTTATATTAAGAATGTGTAAGTTTTTATGTGTTGTGATTTGTTATTATTTTATTAAATACGAACATGGAGTCTAACGGATATTAATACATTTCCTATTTAAAGAAGAATAAAATAAGCCATATTTATTTAAATTTTTTATTCCCGTGTATATTGTATTTTATTAATATGAGCTAAATAGATTTGGTATGATTTATAGGAAATGACTGATCTGGGAAATAGAAAAAACAAGTAAGAAAAATCATGCGTTAAGCATAGATTATAAAGCAGTTTCCAACGCTTCCTGAATTCTTTAACTAGACATCGTAATTTAAGGAAATAACGTAAATAAGATAACTAAGCAAATATTTTAGAAAACGTATAAAACATTTGAAAAACTGATTTCAGCAGTTACCGTTCATAGCCAAATATGTTTTCCAATTCTTTTGAATAGCCCTGTATTTAATCTGTAGGTTGATATATACTAGTATATAATGTGAAAATTTAGTTTAGCAAGAAAATGCATAACAGGTTGAAATTCTCATTCAAAAATTTATACTAATATATAAAAACATACTTGAATACTTTTGTACAACCCTGTAGTTTACCTAGAATCTTTATTACACGCCACTATTTAGTTAAAATTTAATTCAAATTAAAACACTCTTAAAACTGCTGAAATCACATTTCCAGAAATTATAATTTATAGACGGCCATATATCCATTTCCTTGCGTGACCCTGTGTATCATTTTATCCATATTCTACAAACATTTCTTAGTAAATTAAATGCAGTTCAACATAAAAATCCATAACTCATCTAAAAAACACCTTTAAGCAATTTGCGCCCATACCCCTTAACTCTTACGTATACTTTTGTGTAGCCTTGTATATGAATTATAGCTTTTATATACACCATATACTATGCATAAATATAGTGGATCATAAAAGCGCATATTATAATTAAAAATGCATTTCCAGCAATTATCGCTAATGAACAGTACAATATCAACTTTTATAAATATCATAAATTATAAATATTTTTCTATAAATATTATAAATATCAAATTTTAAAAAGTATAGTAAAGCAGTTTAATCTATAAACTTGTTATCAGGCATGAAAAACACTTTATTTCAATGCTTAATTGTCATTTTATTTTTTAATGCGAAGTCTCGAACGTGTATCGAAAACGTAGAAAATGAGTTTACAATCGAAGAAAATTTAATAACTGATTCTGAATGTCTACAATTAAATGTTTGATTAAAATCACGAACAGCAAAAACGTGCTTACATACAATTTAAAAAAATAAATATACCAATTTGAAAAACACTATATAATTAGTATTTATAATTGTACTATTAAACAACAACAAAGTACAATAGATGAATTAAATGTATTATTAGATTTAACAATTTCTCAAAAATCTCTTCATATGTTACAAGGAATTCCTATTATTTTATAATTTTGGCAAATGTTAAATCTGAAAACATTGATATGAAGATTTAGGATTTTAAATAATAATTTAAAATATTATTAGCAATGAAAAAAAGTCTTTCAAAAGTTTCACTACTATAGTATGTAAAACGGCATTTCCCATTCAGTATAATGTTAATTTTTAATCTGAAAAACAATCCCAGAACAGTCTCTTTCTATAGGTATAATATAAAACTATTTAACCCATCTCACCAAATATACAAAACAGGAACAAACAATTTAAATTAAATAAGACTTACTTTTTGAGCTCCATAAATTAATTATTAATATCCGTGTGTATCCGAAAATGGCGACGTCTTTTTCTTCCATTAAAAAAAGCACACGCAAAAGCTTACATTTTAGACTAGTAACTTACCGCATCTGTTAGAACAAAAAGTTCTCTGTTTACCCTGCGGTATCGTGGCAGACGATTTGGGGCAGGTGTGAGTTTATTTCCTTTTATATAAACAGATATGGAACTTATATGTGCAATCATTTTATGAGACTGTCTGTATTTAAATTTTTGTATTTGAAGAATTTTCCAATGTATTTTACCTTTTCTTTTTATCAGTTTTAACCCCCTCCCCCCTCCCTTTTTCTAAGTAAAGATTGTTTCACACAAATACAAAATATCTTCCTAAAAAATAAAAAGATATAAATAAATATCGAGGATAAAAAAAATTTCTTTGTCAATCGTCATTCTTTTCATGTTAATTTCCTGTAAAATAAAACAATTCGTAAAATAACTTTTTTTTAGAGTCATATCTCTAAAACACAAATTTGAAATACGAATAATAAATTATATCATGGGTTTTGCATAAATTTTGTATTATTTTTATTTATTCGGAAAATGCTAATTTTATTTTAAAAGTCTGAAAGAATTAGAATTTTTTAAAAAAGTAGTTACTTAAAATAGGTACACTAACAGGAAAAAATATGACTTGAATGCAAATTATAAAGCAAGAAATGTATGTATGACTAAACTCTGAAGACTCTTTCTACGTGCTCATTAAAAGCTGCAGACTTAACTATAATAGAATTTTTTTTAGTTTGAAGCCACAAAAGTGTTTCGAATACCAGTGGTCGGTAAAAATAAATTAAAAATTTTCCTTCCTGCAAACTAAATATGTAAAGTGTATATATTTAATATTCCTAATTCTAAATATGTTATCCAAATTGCTCCAGCACGTACCATTTTTCCGAGAAACACTTTTATAATAATAAGAATAAGAGAAGGATTATTATATTAAATTGCAATACTAGATAAAATTGAAATCAGGAAAAAAGTATACTTTCACACTCTTAGATATCAAATTGATAAAATATAGCATGGAAATCTAGTTTGTTGATACTTGTACCGTGCATTTTCCTTTATATGCTCCCCCCCCCCCCCCACCGTCTTTTCGTGTCTGAATTTACTACTTGCTACCCACTAATATATTTTCATTCCTTATGCCGCTGTAACGCGGGCCTTTTTAAAACCTTTCTCTTCATTTTCAAAGATTTTTGAAGTTCATATTTTTCTCACACTGTGACTTACAATATGGGTTACAATTTTTTACAATTTATTACAATTTTTTTGTGAGTGTGTCGTGACCTACGTTACATGCAGTGACATAACAATTCTTTTTTATTGCCAGAAAAATAAAATTTTACAGTAACAACATGTTTTGAAGATTTTTTGTAATTTTTTAAAGTTTTCTAAGAAGTTCACATCTCATTCACAATGTGACATCACTGAGTGGTGGCATTTCGGTCACAGATGTGACGTGACCACAGTGACTCACAGTGACGTCACAACGACGTCACTGTGACCATGCATGCTATGAGGGTATACACTGTTTTGATGAGATCTATAGATGTCTATGATGGTTAGAGTTTCAATAAAGCTAGAGATCCTACATACACAACCTCCAGGTTGTATAATATTTTAACGGAGCTTCTGACTGTAAAATAGTCAATGAAACATCGTCTTCATTTTGAAAGACCTATCCAATGATATGCCACTCAATAGGGTGCGTAATTTTCGCATCGGACAGTTAAGAAGAATTGATAGAGACCTCATTCATTAAAATCCATCCAGCCGTTGGGATGTTTCGAGTCTATAAAGAAATCCACATACCCAGATACGCGTGAAACACATAACCCTTCTTTTCAGTCGGGAACAAAAAATGACATGCACCTTATGACCCCAAAATATACGGCAGTGGTTGAAAACGTGACACTAAATAATCCCTTGAGAACGTATTTGGGGTTTCCTAGTTTGTTCGTTTTTTTTTTCTTTTGTTACAGAACTCTGACTTACTAACTACTGAAAAAATTCATTCTTTTAAGAATTTGTCCTAAAAAAGGAATGTTCACCTTGTACATTTCATTCTTTTTAAAAGCATATAGTTTTTTTTTTTTTTTACTAAATTTTAATTTAACAAAATTAAGCACCAAATTTCCCCCTCCTTACCTTAGCGCTATGAAAATTGTTGCTCACTCATTTTGCTTAAATTGTTACATTTATAAACTATTATATCATTATGATTGTAAATATTTACATTTACGCAACATGGCTCATGCCACACTATTACCGCGCAGTGGCCTTTTTTCTCTTTCTTACGCATTTTCATTTCATTATGATATGAAAAACTATGCAATATATAAAATAAAGGTATTTTTATTACTTATTTATATTTCTTAAAAATTGTATTTCGTGATACTTAAATATTCATTTTCATCGCTTGTTTCCAAAACGCCAAAGTTCTGAAGTTATTTGCACGTCACTCTTTGTGTAGATCTCGTATATTTTGAAATATTGCATTTTTTAAAGAGGGAAGCAAAGAAGAATTCGTAAAGCTAGTATCGATTTACCATAAATCAAATGAGAACATTTCTCTTCTTATAAAAAATTCAGAATGAGGCGCCATTGTGAAAAAAAAATCTGGCTTTACAGATATTAAAAACGTGCTCGAAAAATATTGTAATATGCAGTAGATTTTCCGTTTAAAAATTAATGTAAAACAGAATAAATACAGATTCATAATGCTCTAAATCACATCCTTTAGATTGTTTTTATTTTAAAGAAAGTTAAGATTTAAATTATTTTAATTGAAATATTTTTTAACTGAAATTTTATTCCGCAAATTATTTCTTAATATAGAAATAAAGTCTTGAATTTTATTCAAATTCAGAACAATGACATAATATACGATAAAATCCTACAACATGATGCATTTGTTTGCATCATAAATAAGAAAGAAATGCTTTTTTGAAGATAACCAGAAAGCCTATTTCAGGGATTGTAATGTTTAAATTATTTCATGTAACGTTCAATGCAGTTAAAAAGTAAATTTATTATATTTTTCTTAAAAGAATAGTTTATTACTTGGAAAAAAGTTTTCATTACATTGTACATTTCAATTTACAATTATTGCTATATTATCATAATTGATTTGGGTTACATACAGGGCGACATAAAAAAAACTTTGCCTATATGCATATATGTTACCGTGAAAGACTGAAATTGGAGAATGTTGACTTTCACCGGCGAATGTCAACACATACCAAATACGTTGGTGAAAGACCGAATATTTAATTATATTGTTGTACAGTCGTGGAAAAAAAAGTAAACACCCCCTACTAACTCCTCAACAAATTATTGTAGAAGAAAGTGACTGATACCGAACGATTGGAAATAAAGTCTACTTTTAAATAATGTATAGAAAATTTGCTTAGGGGGCCATTTACATATTAAAACGAACCATAACTTTGTTTTTTTCAATATCAGTACACAATTCTGACAGCATAAATGAATTCTACACCTTTCAATTGGCCCAAAAACAAATTTTAATGCAATTCGTACCATAAGTTTCCGAGAAATTAATTATTTTAAAACGAGCATATTTTAAGGGCTGTATCCAAATTGAAGTTCGGTACTCGATTGTTAACCGAGGGAGCTCCCTTCTTGATGAAGGCACCTTAAGCAGTCAACTAAGTCTGTTAGATTACAGGATAGCATAAGAAATTTCAAAATATTTAGTCACTTCTATAATAGACGGCCCCTTAAACCATCATTTTGCCGTTTTTTAAGCATAATTTGAAAACTACTTGGAAGAAAAATGGGAAATTTTGGATTTTCATAAAGCAGAACTTAATAAATCTTAATTCATCAAAAAAATTGTATGTTGCAATTCATATATATATTTTTTTAATATTAACTTCATAATTCATAATTTTTATCAGAAAATCATAAAAATTGCAAATCCAACGTATCTTTGGGTATAATAGTATTATTACGACACAAAAAATTAGAGCATTAGGATCATATTTTCAGAAGTTATAAATAAAAATATGTAAATGTAATTTAACATTAGAGGCACAAAATTTTGAATGTTTATAATTCAAAAACTTATCATTCCAATTACTTGAAATTTGGTGTCTGGGCATAGTTTGAACCGAAGATTTGAAATATCTCCTTAAAATTGGGTATTTCCATTGCAGAAAATGAAGTTTGGATTCGTTATAATATGTATATGGCCCCTAAGCAAATTTTATATTCGTCATTTAAAAGTAGACTTTATTTCCAATCGTTCGGTACCAGTAACTTTTGTGTACGATAATTTGTTGAGAAGTTAGTAGGGGTGTTTACTTTTTTTTCCACGACTGTATATTCGGACCATCACCGGTGAATGTCGACAAGCACAGATATGCTCTAGTGGAGATCGAAAATAGAAACAGTGTTCAACAGAGAGGATGCAGTCTGTTGCGAAATTCTTTGTTTTACTGCGAGTCAATCAGCTTTGTCACTTTTATGCAAGGTTTGATGGTGCGCGTAATGTTTTCTTAAATTTTATTTTTTTATTCAATATCTTAATTTGTATTAAATGGATACTGCAGTGAGCCGTGATCTTTATTTTTTCGGAAAATTAAATACATTAATTGAGAGTAACCGAGAAAACAATTGTTTTTTTTTTGTTGTTGTTGTTTTCAAGAACAGTACTCTAAAATACTTTCTGAAGTCATTTCTGTTAAAACTAAGAGCATCACACCTTTGAATTACAGACGATTAAAACGTTTTTATGTTTAAAAAATTAATGATCGCATATGAAATACTGAGAAGTAAGTGGAAATTTCCGACATATTCAACATTCACCATTAGTGCATGATGAATGTTGACATTTGCCTGTGTAAGTCAGAAATAAGGATATTTAGTAAATATTTCGAACATACAGCAAGCGACTATGTGAATGTTGACATTCACCGGTGAAAATCGACATTCTCCAGATTTCGGTCTTTCACGGTAACATATTTCTAGCGGATGCGCCATCCAATCAATCTAAATGAAATGTGAGGCAGAGTTATTTGAAGGCAGGCGCTCGAAGTTATGGTGAACAATAATAATTAAGCCTTCATGGTTACTGTTACAGTGGAAACATTTCGAAATTTTCGTCTTTTTTTTCTCACATTTTATCGTCAATAAAATGATCAGCGAATTGAAAAACCATAAAATGCGTTAGAACGGTACATGTAGGACAAAAAACGGCGACGTAGCACACATGTAAAGAACACTATTGAAAACAACCAATAGAAACAGAGAGACGAAGTGACAATCATACAACACAATGCTCTAATCGTCGTTTTTGCAAAACCTTTAGAACGAAGCATGGAAAAATCGGTAACTCTTTTTTTTTCGATGGTCACTGTTTTCGTCCCCGTTTTTCGTACTACATGTGCCATTCGAACGCCATTGATGATTTTTAATGCACACATCATTTCTGTATGGAACAAGTTTGTGCTGCTACTCGAAAAATTCGATTTTGTTTCACTGTAAACTCAACCATGCGGTCTCCATTGTTCTCGTTTTCTTACAATCTCGAGCGCCCACCTTCAAATGACAATATCTCACTAAAAGTAATTCCGTTGAAAAATCATAATAAAACAGCCAAAAGTGTCAGTAATAAATAATATTGCATATAACATTTTTTCAGAATACTTTGCTTAAAACACGGTAAGAGTGTCAGTTAAAGCCCAGGATGTTAGAGGAACTAAATTAAACGCCTAAAAAAAGTTGACACTAAATAAATGCATTTTAAATGTGTACACGACTTTGTTTGATAACACTATCTATATTATAAAGGACAAACATATCTGTGCGTAACGCATACGTCATTTTGCGAATGGCAACACTTGGAAATTTGAAATAAAATTTTGGTTTTGTAATTTTCTCCACTGCAAATTTTTATACTTCTAAACATCGCACATTTTAAATTTTTACACCGCTGTATAAGGAAAAAAATGCTCTTTTAAATGCCATTTGTTTGAAATCTGTATCTCAATTTAATTTTAAGAAATTAATTTTTTTGTAGTTTTTATTACTTTTTTTGTAATTGTGGCAGCTGAAGTACTCCATTTCTGTTGAAAGTCATGTTGAACTAAAGGGGGGGGGGATGAAAATAGTAGATTGCTGTACCTTTTTGTTGCCATTTTCTCATAAAAACCGAAAAAAATTCAAATTAAAATACGTGCTATGTCAAGAATATCGTCTGTTATAAAACCCAGTGAGTTCTAGCTTTATTTCGCTTTTATTTATCAATTAAATGATTTTGCCGTGCCAGCTCCATTGCGAAATATTAATAAACAATTTGCACATAAAAAAAGTTCAGAATTTCTCTCCCGCTAATTTTCTACAATGAAATTAAAGCTTCATCAATAAATAAATAAAAGAATAATGTATAAAAAAGCACGTATTTAACGTATATGTAATCGAACAATTTAAATTTTTAGAGCTGAATTGGGAAAGATATGTGCTTTTAAATATAATTTGTATGAAATAGAGTTGCTAGGCAACTGTTAAAGTAAAAGAGAAAAAGTAATCTATACATTGAAAACACAAGATAGCTTTTTTAGACATCTTCCCTGAACTTTCTACTGTACCAATTTTGCTAATAATTCTTTTTTATTTTTTATGAAAGCTGTTCATTTGTAGATGTCCTCGCATTAGCTATTTTTCTAAATATTTCCACTTTTATGTTTTTAATTTAATTTAAAAAGTTTTTTTTTGAAATTTCATCAAAATGATAGCAATCTTATTATTTCCATTGTTACAGAAAAAAAAGAAATATTGGGGTTTATTTATCCTTAATGATACCATTTACTCATTGCAATTAAAAATAACTTTATTTTAAGTCTGAACAGAAAATGACGTCACTATTTAAAAAACATTTTCGCTCATAAAGGTAATGTCACAATATATTTTCATTCGGCTGATACCGAATTTGAGACACTTGGCATAATGCTTCAGTAAGTGCCATATTTAAAAGAAACAATCATTTTCTTTGATAAAACTATATATTTTTACACGAATACATCTAAAAGACATCAGTTTCTGGAATTTGTACTTCGCGGTCGCGGTACTGAAATTAGAACCTCAAGCCAAAAGAATACATTTTCACATGCAAAGTTTTAGCTGACAAACGGAATACTTCACGTTTGAAAATCTATCTATATTATAAAAGAAAAATATGTCTGTGCGTAAGGCTGACGTCATTTTGAGAATGACAACGCTTGACGATTAAATGTCGGTTTTGCAATCTTTGCTACTGCAATTTTTTGAATTTCTAAACATCGCGCATCTTCAATTTCTACACCCGTTATATAGGGTGGAAAATCTACTTTCAATTTGCTTGAAAAGTTTATCTTAATTTATTTATATATTACGTCTTTTTAAATAATTTTCAAGTATAATGTGTTTTAATCTATATCCATTTCGTACAGGCTCCATTACTAAATAAGCCATTTGCAGTTAAAATAATATAAATAATTCAGCATTTGTCCCTGACTAATTTTTATAGCGAAATTAAAACTTCATCAATCTATTATATTAAAAAGTGACTATTCGTTTGTATTTCACAGCTGTTCCTCCTAGAATATGGAATGTTGGGTGATCAAATTAAGGTCAGGTATCCACATGGATCCGAGGATGTGAAAAGTGGTCGTAGAATTTAAAAATTTGATTAGTTTTCGAGATAAAAATTTTTACGTTATTTTTAATGACATTTCTATAATGATGGAAAATAAAATTGCTCCATTTTTGTGGATAAAAGAAAGAAAAGGGAAAATGACGAGGATTATTAGGTATCATTGTTTGAAATGATTTTTAAATTGAAATTAACGTTTATTTGACTAAATAGTGAAAACATTATTGTAGTTTTCAAAAACATTTCACGAAATACTAACTGACACATATTCAAGTTTCGGGAATCCGTTTATTTTAGAAACACAAATTTGACTCTCGACTGGAATATTGCAATAAATTCTGTTGACGTCAAAAGAAAAAAAACACATCGTACGTTATTTTCATTTAATTTAAAGTCGAAAAGTAAATTTTCAACTATTCCCTTAAGATGGCTAATAAAACATTTCAGAAGCGGGCATTAAAAATAAAATGTTTTAGCGAGAAAAAAAATTCTCTAAATATTTATTCTAATTCATAAATATAATATGCTTCTGAATAAATTCGTTCAAACAAATTCATTTTTGTATAAGATGACCCAAATGACATCATTTCTACCAACTCCTAAATTAGAAGCAAAATCTTGGAAGAACGAAAAGCTCTATGCAAATAAAATTATAATATATGTGCACTTTTATTGGTAAAGCTTTTGACTTAAATTGTAAATATAACTTATTACTTGAAATATTGTGTTTAATAAAATTAATATTGTAATCGCTTTCTAAATTTACAATAAAGTTAAGATTTCATTTTTCGCAAAAATATCGATTGTCTCATGCATTTCAAAAGAAACACAACGGGTTGCTACGCAACTAGTATATATTAATAGACATCTAGATACAGAACCCGAAGCAATGCAAACGGTGGTAACTCTAGTTCTTATTGATAAAAAATAAACGAAAACAGCATTTTAATTCGTATGAAATTCTTTGTAATTATGTGTGGTTCATTTTCTTGGACATTTGCTCAAAGGAAATCGCACCAAATTATATATTTTTTAAATGCTAGCACCCAATTTTGATTGTTTGAGTTCCTGGATAAAGGCAGCCTAGAAGAATGTTTTTAAAAAATATTTATATTTATTATTGCTGAAATCTTCATGGAGTGATAGGAATGAAATTTAAATTATGACTTAAAAAATTAAATTATTTTTTTTTACAATGAACATAGGGAAAACATAATTAGAAACATAATTAGAACACAAACCAATGTTTTGATTATTGTAGTTTGTTTTAAGTAAAAATTAATGTGCCTCGTAATCAATATATTTTGTATGAATGTATTAATAATTTTCATAAGTATAAATATGTTTTTGAATTGAAAAAATGTCTGGGATATTTTTGGGTATGATTATTATTTCATTTTAAGGGGACAGTTTACCCCAAAATTGGTCAAAATGTCGATGACTTTGTTTTACTTTAAATGAAAGCCCGTTTTATTGGGAATATTTTGATACCTCATTTGTACCCATACGGTAATTATATCGCGAGATATTCCAAATTTTGTGAATATCCCACACAAATGAAAAATGCTTTTCTCCATGTTCATATTTTCTTCACTATCACGTTTTCAAAATGCTAAGACTATTTTTGTATTTGAGATAGATGTCAATTTTTTGTACATGTTTTTTATTATATATGTAATAAATCTGCGTATGAAATTAGTCTGCCGGCTTTTTGTTATTTTTTAAAAAACAAAAGTATATGAAGATGTGTCAGATTTCATCATTTTACACTATATGCATCAGTAAAAAAAATATATTTAATGTAATGTTAGATGTATCTAAAAACCCATACGCAGTCTTGTGTAACATACATGGAAAATCTTTAAAAAAATAGCCAAAAATATCAATATTTAAAAAAAGTAGTAGGAATTTAAAAAGAAAAATCAATTTTTTTCAAACTTTTTAAAATTTAATTAAGTATGCAGTTAATTTTTTTTATCAAAATTTTCGTTTTTTTTAACATTGAAATGCAGTGAGTTCACCATTTGAACTATGTTTTTAACAATAAACAAAATCGTTCAAAAGTTAAACTGCTCCTTTAAGAGAAATATTTCAATCAGATTATTTTTAGGAAGATATAAGTTAATCAGTCCAAGTGGTTTAACCTTAGCATCCTCAAACTTTCACTCCATCTCACTCTCTGAAGATTGAAGAAAAACTATATAATGTATCTTATTTCCCGGGCTGGTTTGATCAAGTAAATCAAAAGTGCGATTTACAATTTGAAAAATCAAAGTTGGTGCAAGTTTTAACGGGCATAGGTCTTCTTATAACAGAATTACGATTATGAAATCTTCATACGAATTAAACAACATTTTGTGTTTACTTTTGGGTTAATTAAAGCTAGAGGTACATCAGTCGATTGGATTCATTTTTGGAATACTCTAAACTTCTAATGGAAGAAATTCACACTCTTCAACTGAGTGAAGTGGATATAACCACAGAGTAAGTGCATAAATATATTACCAAACACGGTTCTTCTAACACGTGGATCCGGAAGAAATACCGATATTTCAGTATGTGTTTCAGTATTTATCAGAGGTACTTTTCAGACCTGGTGGTTTATTAATCAGTATCTTGTTAAATTTGAATATATATGACGACGAGAGTTTCAAAATTCGCCTTACCCCTCCCCCCCCCCCCTCCCCCCAAAAAAATGTTTTCTTTTTCTATCTATTCTGTTGATAACACTGCACCGAAAACGCAACAATATGCAAGAATATCTACTTTAGTCCATTAGAAAATCTTATTTTACAATGTAAACAAATGGATGTAGTTATAGGTTTTTCGAAATTTCCAAAAATTTTATTTTCTAGATAAGGCGAGTTCTGAAACACACGTCCTCATACCGGGCGTCCCAGAATTACTGATGGATTTTAAAATTCAATAACTTGCAAACGGTGACAGATATTAAAAAGTTCTTGCAGGAGAGTTATGTATGATGCCAGGAGTTTTTTTACTGTGATTGTTGATTTTAGATCGAATTTAAAGCAATAGATGGCGTTGAGAGCAATAGGCGCTCAGTCCAGACATGATTTTTGGTACTTCGGGATCCATTCAATATAATTTATTCTCCTTTTTTCGCATGGGAGAAGAGAGATGCCGAAAAATCGAGCCTGGATTTAGCGGTTATTACTTGCAACGCCATCTGTCGATGCTATTTGTAACTAAAACTCAAAATCGCAGCATAAAAACTCAAATGGATGTAGTTAGAGGTTTTTCGAAATTTCCAAAAATTTGATTTTCTAGATAAGGCGAGTTCTGAAACACAATTCCTAATACCGGGTGTCCCAAAAATGACTGATGGATTTTAAAATTCAATAACTTGCAAACGGTGACAGAAATTAAAAAATTCTTGCAGGAGGGTTATGTATGATGCCAGGAGTTTTTTTACTGTGATTATTGATTTTAGATCGAATTTAAAGCAATAGATGGCGTTGAGAGCAATAGGCGCTCAGTCCAGACATGATTTTTGGTACTTCGGGATCCATTCAATATAATTTATTCTCCTTTTTTCGCATGGAAGAAGAGAGATGCCGAAAAATCGAGCCTGGATTTAGCGGTTATTGCTTGCAACGCCATCTGTCGATGCTATTTGTAACTAAAACTCAAAATCGCAACATAAAAACTCAAATGGATGAAGTAGAGGTTTTTCGAAATTTCCAAAAATTTTATTTTCTAGATAAGGCGAGTTCTGAAACACACGTCCTCATACTGGGTGTCCCAAAAATGACTGATGGATTTTAAAATTCAATAACTTGCAAAAGGTGACAGACATTAAAAAATTCTTGCAGGAGGGTTATGTATGATGCCAGGAGTTTTTTTTTTTACTGTGATTATTGATTTTAGATCGAATTTAAAGCTATAGATGGCGTTGAGAGCAATAGGCGCTCAGTCCAGACATGATTTTTGGTACTTCGGGATCCATTCAATATAATTTATTCTCCTTTTTTCGCACGGAAGAAGAGAGATGCCGAAAAATCGAGCCTGGATTTAGCGGTTATTGCTTGCAACGCCATCTGTCGATGCTATTTGTAACTAAACTCAAAATCGCAGCATAAAAACTCAAATGGATGTAGTTAGAGGTTTTTCGAAATTTCCAAAAATTTTATTTTCTAGATAAGGCGATTTCTGAAACACACGTCCTCATACCGGGTGTCCCAAAAATGACTGATGGATTTTAAAATTCAATAACTTGCAAACGGTGACAGATATTAAAAAATTCTTGCAGGAGGGTTATGTATGATGCCAGGAGTTTTTTTTTACTGTGATTATTGATTTTAGATCGAAGTTAAAACAATAGATGGCGTTGAGAGCAATAGGCGCTCAGTCCAGACATGATTTTTGGTACTTCGGGATCCATTCAATATAATTTATTCTCCTTTTTTAGCATGGAAGAAGAGAGATGCCGAAAAATCGAGCCTGGATTTAGCGGTTATTGCTTGCAACGCCATCTGCGATGCTATTTGTAACTAAAACTGAGAATCGCAGCATAAAACTCCTGACATCTTACATAACACTTCTGCAAGAATTCTTTTTTATATCTGTCACCGTTTGCAAGTTATTGAATTTTAAAATCCATCAGTCATTTTTGGGACACCCATTATGTACATTAGTAATAATACAACAAAGAAATTCCCTTTTGGTGTATTTTTTATCTTGACAAAAATTCGTCCTTTGGATATACTTTATATACGTAGTTTTCACAAATTTCGATGGTATAAAAAAAGGGACTAAAAATTATTTTAAAATTATCTCTATACTTTCTTGGTGATTTTTTACTTAACCCTTAAATGCCTGATTTTTCAAAAATCATTGTATTAGTGATTTTCGGCTTTCATTTTTTAAATAAATCATGGGAAAAATACTTTAAAAAATCATATTTTGTTTTAAGTATAGTTTACGGCTAAAAAACAGTTTGTTACTAATCAGCAATACTGGTATTTAATTGAAAAAATAATTTCCCTTGATAAAATTCTACAATGTTAAACACACAAGAATTTTAGGAACTTTAAAAAGAAATAAATTTTACTTGCTAACTGCAGTTCAAAATGTGGTATTTCGCAAGCTTCCAAACAAAACAAAAAGAACAAGTAGAAACATTTGAAAAAAATAAATTTATCTTTATTCTTAAGCAGCACAAGTGTTGCCATCTAAATGTAGAAAATAGATTTAATAATATTTTCAGACTGCATTTTATCGGCAACATTAGGCATTATAGCTTCAATATTATTCTAATAGTGTTTTAGAGCCTAATTGGGTATGTTGCCGAAAAGCAACACCAGGCATTTAAGGGTTAAACTGTTTACTTTTTGTGAAAACAATTGACTTTGTAGTACATTTTTAGTTGAATAAAAAACTTTAATCATTTAAAAAGCTTGAGAATAATATTTTGTTTAAAATATTCAACAGATGATTATTGATATGTACCTATAATAGCGAGTACATGATGCAACAACAAGGAAAAGGCAAAAGATGCAAAAGCAGTTTCTGTAAAATGGTAATTTTTAAACATCTTTCGAAAGTAAATTAATAAGTTTGGAAAAAAAAAATTATAATGCTCTTGACAGCAATGCATGTAAGATTTGATTAATGTTTCTTTAAACTCATGATATTTCTTTCCGTGTTTTTCAAATAGTTTTCATTCTTCTTTGAATTAGTAATTTGGCAAACAAAATGGTTTTTTATATATTTGTTCTCCGTAATCCTTGAGATGGAAAAATAGATTAGTTAAAAAGAAAAAAAAACTACGATCACAAAAAATACTTACAAACAGAATGCATTTTTCTATAGTTCAGGCTGAGCATCAAACATTTATGCATGATTAATCTATGTTCATGTTATGGGAAATATATATTTTGCTGCCATGTTTTTTAAATACTTGGCTGTTTTTTTTTTCACTATGAGCAAACACAAAATTAATCCTTCTTTTTGCATTTTATAACAAGTAAAAATTAAATTAAAAAAATCAAAAAACCCGACTGCGTAAGAAGCGAACTAATTAATTATTTCTCATCATGTGTGAAACTATTTTATTATATTACTTACCTATTTTTTTATTTCCTTGTATTGATGACTATTAAGTTGTGTTTAATTGTTAGTTCCTATCTATAAACACTGTTTTGATGACGCCTTTAGATATCTATGATGGTTAGAGTTTCAGTAAACCTAGAGATCGTAGCTACACTACTTCCAAGTTGTATAATATTTAAACAGAACTCCTGACTGTAAAAGAGTCATGAAACTTCGTCTTGATTTTGATAGACCCATCCAAAAATATGCCACACAATATGGTACGTAAAAAAAAAGTTTTCGTCTCTTCCGGCATTTTGTATTTTACGGTCACCATTTTGAATTTATAAAAAAAACCCTAGCTTATAACCATTGGACGGTTAAGACGAATAGATAGAGACCTTATTAATTAAAATCCATCCAGCCGTGTGGATATTTCGAGGATATAAATAAATCCACATAACCAGATACGCATGAAACACATAACCCATCTTGGAATAATGTATATGTAAAGAAATTAATATCGCGCGTGTTTAGAAAATGGTATTTTTTTCATTATTTACATTTCACACACATATAACATTCTATTTTATGTGAAATTGACAATCATGTTGTCCCCTTCTGTAAAATCATTGTGTTTGTTTATGTATGCTAGAATTTCTTTCAGTATTTCTTTGGGCCCACCGTGGCTGAGTGGATAAGACACCACGCCGCCAGCCGCTTGATAGCGTAGGTAGGGGCGGGTTCGAATCCCGCCGGTTCCGTTGCACACTCTTTGTGGAACCCCCAGGATGTAATTCTCTGATGTTGTAAATTTCCTTGTGCTATCTCGTTCCTGCATATCGACGATGACTTATAAGCGGGCCCTGGTGTCAAGCACACAAGCCTGATGTATGTGTCCAATAAAAGAAACAAACAAACGGTGTTTCTTTATAATTTAAATATCTGTGAAATTATATATTATTAAAATTTCCCGAAAAGCATCCAAATTGATAAGTTTAAAACACACATACTATACATTTTACATAACATGAATTGTTATAGCTACAAAAAATTATTAGATAATGAAGATAGACAAAAAATTTTTAGATAATTATCAAAAGCAAAATGTGATCTGCTGCTTTTGAATGCTGCGATAACAGTAAGCAAACTCATGGAATATTTTATGGATTAATAAAGAAGTGTATCCAGCTTACACATAATAAATGACTTTAAAATTACATGTAAAAAATAAAAAGAAATGCGAGTAAAAATGTAGCATCTATAAAATATGAATAACTCTGACGGGAAATCAGACCATAGGTCGTAAGAATGTTTTTGAAAATTTAATAAACTATAATAACATATTAAATAAATATAAATATTTAAATTAGTACAAAAAACGAACTTAAAGATTTTGGACAATAAAAAAACTTTGTATAATTTAGATTAGTAAGATATACTAATATACATACAGATAAAATGGAATTGCGAAAAATATATAATAGCAAAGCAAAATTTATCTAAAGAAATATTATTTACTTTTTATCTGGTACTTCGACACATAAGTAAATAATAACCAAGTCCTATGATGAAAAAACAAAACAAAAATAATAATTTTTTTTCAAATCTAAATTGGAAAAATTGTCTTTTGTCATAATTTAAGGCAAAAAATTTAATCCTTATACAAATGATGCAAAAGCCATTGTCAGTCAACGTTTATATACATTAGGTTGGAACTTAAGTATAGGGTAAAAAAAAAAAAAAAAGCTTTTTTGTTTTAATGTGTAATAGTGAAAACTTTTTCCTTTGTGGATGTCTAAACTATCAGCTGAAAAGGTTTTTTAAATTAATTTGTTTTCCGGTTCCTCAAGGACATCAAAATTTAAAAATTTCAGTATAAAGTAGTAAACAACGTAGCTGTTAGCTTATATCTGCTTATATTAAACAAATATTACCCAGAAATCACCACGAAGACATGGCTAAATATCGACTTCCACCCTCCTTACCTCCCTTTGTTATGGATTAATTCAATTGGATATTTAACCTACTGGCTTAAAATTCTTCTTAGTCAAACTTTGTCGTTACATTGTGGGAATTCAACTTTCCCAAGATAATGCCATCTCTTGCTTAATATCTAAACACCGTTGACGCAGCTCACGAGACAATTTCGGCACACGTTACCACTATTTGAGTATGACAAGGAAAATCTAAAATTCAGGTGTTTCCACTGTTTGTACTTTTTTTTAAGTTCTCCATCCGATTAGGCCGTCAAGACAGGATCCATTTTTTATAGTCTATAATATAAATATGTTCGCATTTTTTCAATTTGCCTTCCTGTTGGTCCAGAAAATCCTTTAGTACCCGTAGATTTTCCAGCAAGAGGTTGAAATAAATATCTAAAAAAAGTTCATTTGCATGTAATAAGCAAATTACCAATTGTAAAATTTTTACAGACTTGCTTCCAATGTTTTGATAACTCCAGATTTGCGTCCTCCATTGACGGCGGTTCCGTTTTACCCAATAAATTTCAAACTTGAAATGTCCGTATTATTATTTTGAAATACACTAAAATTGCAGTGGCTATATTAACATAAGAGGAAGATGTTAATATAATATGACCAATGTATTTTGATCCTAGTTTTTGAACTAAGACCATGTGTTCTTCTAAAGATTTTTCGTTACATTTTTTCCCCTTTGCTTCAGTTATCATAGTGTTATCCTTTCTGCCATCAAAATACAAACCTTCTAAAATTAACTCATTTCGTCTTTCTTGTTCTTTCAAATTCTTCCTTTTCGTTACTCTTTGTCTTCTTCGAGTACTTCTTTCAGTTATCTTTTCTTTATTATCATCAGAAATACCCATATCTTCTATGCTACCATTTGCAATAATATTTGCAGTTCTGTGTAATACACCAGCTCTTTCACCTTGTTGATTGTCAAATTCAAGTTTAGAAGAAACACCGATTGAACTATTTCCTTCTGTAATTATTTTCAATTATATTCGAGTCATTCAATCAAAATATCTTTTTTTTAATTTTAAAATAACTTTTTCTTTCTTTGATATTTCATTTCCAGTCTTGCTAGACATTTTTTTGTAGTTTTTATATCTATTGATGCTATTGCCATCACCCAATCTCTCTTTGGTCTTTGAGAAAGTGACGTTCTTGTTCTGACACACTATAATACTTAGTGCATTTACACAAAGAAAAGTTTTTTGCACGATTACCTAACATTTTGCAATTTTATATTGGATGTGAGATTATTCTTTCTAATCTTAATATTTTTCTTCAAATTTCGACATTTGTCTAGTGTCAAATTGTACTTTAATCACTTTTTATGATTTGTGTATCAGAAACCGTTGGAAATTGAAGATCTAAGCAATACACTTTTAATTGTATCAGCAACAGTTTTAGATAGGGGCAAGTAGCCATATTTGAACCGCCGCTTTAAATGGACCGTTGCCATTTACCGGTAATTACAGAAAGAGACGTCATCTAGCGCTGAAATCCAATCCGACTCATCAGATTGACGTCATTTATGATTAGAAGAAGCACCCGCCTACCACTTGCTGTTTTCATACAATAAACCCCCCCCCCCCCTAAAATTAGCTATTTTGATCTAAATTTTTCCTACTAAACGTAAGCGAATACTTTAAAACTAAGGTAAGTTGTTATATTTCCATATACATATCTAAATTCATCTGTTTATTGCGCATATTTCTCACGCGGATTCGTTTGATTTCGTTTTGTTCTTAGTCTTGAGATTATCTGTTTTAAAAAAAGGGCACAGTTGCCTTAATTAAGCCAATTTAGGTTGCTTAAATTGGACCCGATATACGATCATAAATTTGAAAAGTAAATAATGAATCTTGAGGGCTGTACGCCTTGTATACTATTTTTCATTTTTTGATATTTTATAATGGATTACCACCTCCATGCAAGTTTATTATTTATTTTATTTTATTATTTTTTTTTAATATCTAGATCAATTTCTTTATACATTTTAGGCCCATATAAACATAAAAATATTTTTACATGTTTATGGAATAAATTTTGTTTGCATTTTCTTTTATCTTGTAAGTATTTTTTTTTTTAATTTTCTTTGAATTCTTTTTTCCTACAGCGTATTTCATCAGTTGAATTCAAAGATTTTCCTCCTGGAGGATATTTACGGTTCTATGAGGGGGTGGAGCTTTTTACAGTTCTGGAGGGTGGTAATACACTTTTCTCCCAATAAAACGCATAAAATCTCAAACCTTCCGGGGGAAGTTGTTATTTCAATGCTTCGGAGGGGGTGGGGGTCACCCGAATTCAACACTGTTTGAATATATGATGTTTTGCGTTTGATTAATCATAGCGCATTTTTTTTTTTCAATATAGGATATTTAAATTTTTAAAAATATATATATAATTGAAAAATGTTGAAAACGACACAGAAAAACTGTCTGGCAGAGAAACACTCGTGACAGCAAAACTGTAAAAGATATAGGAAACGAAAGGAGAGATTAAGTTGTGAAGAAATTGAGCCGCAAGACAGCTGCAGCTACAAATCTCTCCCCAAAAGCCAAAGAATCATTAGAAAAGTTATCTACCTTCCTAAAATCAGATAAATCAAAGTATAGATGGAGCCAAAAACCAGCTGTGTTAACATCTTCGCCATATAAAGTAAACTTTAAAATGAAAAAAAAAAGAAGAAGAAGAAGAATCCCTCACAGCACAAAGGAAATTGGAACACCAAGTTTTAAAAAAATAGGCGTGATACAATTGGAAAGAAAATGATGGAAAGGAAGAACTCAAACTTAAGGAGAAGAAAACGTCTGTTGCAAAAAAAAAAAAAATCTAATGATTCAGAATCTTAAAGAAAAATCTAGACAATTATGATTTGTTTTGCCTAATTTGTAAGAAAAATAAAATAGTAGAAATGATTTAGTTTTCACACTGCCAAATACGGTTCGATGTTGTGTGCACTGGAATGAATAATGGATAAACGAAACTCATGTGTAAGCTTTGCGTCACTTCTTACGCTTCTTTTCAGAAATTTGATTTAATTATATTTCATTGCTCTTATATTGTTTGATTCTTTTTTTAATTGCAAACTTTTCTTTTAATAAAATTATGTATATTCCCTTGTCATTAAAACAAATTGATATTGTTTGGTCCAATTTAGGAGACTGGGGGTCCAACTTAGATGACCAGTTACTGAATTTGGGCCACTTTTGACAATTTTTTCAAATTAAAATAAAACTTAAAATTTTCAAAAAGAAATAATTAAAAAATTATTTAGTTAGTAGATGAATAGATTGACCCCGTGTAGTGACGTTTTGCAGATATTCCAAAAATTCAGTGAGCTACACTTAAAAATAAGTGAAGTGGTCCAAATTCGGCTACTCTCCCCTATTTCAGAAACAGTGTGTTCCAGATTCCAGCTGTCAGATTTTAAGTTAGACTGAACAAATAAATAATGTTTCATAACATCTTAATATGTTGGGCAAAGATGACAGATGGTTTGGTTCACGAAACACAAGAAACTTCAACAATTTTCTAGATTTAGGCACGTTAGCAGATATTGTCACATTTGACACCAACTGTTTATTGAAAAATAATCGAAGAAACTGTTAACACACGCTAAATAGGACCAACTTGTTATGAGTCGCAGCCAAATAAATCAGAGACAATAAAAGCCGACGCCCATTACGTTGGCTTCTACAAAAGTCAAATAAAGTGGGACCAACTTTTCAATGGCACTCAAACTAAATTATTTTCTTTATTACAAGACATTAACACTTCAATAATTTAATTTTGAAAAATATAAATTTAACAATAAGCTAAAAACTTTCATGCAATTATTGCTTTTATTCGTTTTTCAGGGAAAATCAGACGCTTTGAGGAACCGGAAAATATCAGTTTAAAATCCAAAAGAAAAATATTTTCTTTTTATGTAGTTAAAAAGGAAAAAAATAATCAGTATTGGAATATAAAATTTGAAATTTCGTTTTTTAGTTCCACCCTAATATACATGTGCTCAAATACAAAATTTGTATTTTACATTATATAAGAAAACTGGCCTATTTAATATAGTTATTATATCAATTATACGGATAAACATAAATATAAAACTTACCCTGAATTTTTAAAATATATAATCCAGTATTGTATTTAAGTATCCAAAATCGCCATTTTAAATTCAATAATAAGCCCATGTTCAGAACGACGCTAACATTCGTACGACACTAACGCTAATAATAACCTGCTTTGGCTTGACGCTGTCTGTGGATATCTCATCGAGAATGTTGTCCGGGCGGTTTTGGCGGTGTTGAAATAACAACAAATTACTGTAAATCAAAAGTGCAGTTAAAAAAAACGCTGTATTTTAGCGATTCACAGCAACATCAGCTGTAATTTGCCCCCTTTTTTACAATGTAGTATTCAGGGAGCTGTGAATGTCAGAGCGAGTGTCGTCAATATCGTCATCCTCTCACAGGTCACGCCCCTATCCTGAATAATGGACTTGCCCGCTGACACAAGAAGGCCGGTTGTAGTAGGCGGATATTTTTTTTGCGTTTGTACGGCCTCTTAGCTTAGGCCTCGTATTCATGGGGAGGTGGGCAGGTAATGAAGTTTCGAGTCAGAAACGTTTAATAGTGGACGAATTTCTTCTTCGTAAGTATTTTACTACTAAATTCTAAAAATTAACATTAGACGCCTACAAATATTGTATACAGTTTATTTGTGACACAGAAGACAATGTTATCGAGAAAAAAAACTTTGTGGGTAGTGCAACTTATAAAATTAATCCACTTATTTATATATTAAATTAAAAAAAATGTATAAAAGCAATTAAAAATACACTCATAATTGCTCAATTATGATTAATAATTACTCAAACAGTTTAACGAGCAGTAGTACATATTGCTTTTAAAGCCGAAATTATCTCAAAAACACGCTGCATGTATGAGCAAAACACATACAAATGAGTGTCTAGATACCAGCACCATTCTTTCATTTCCTATGATTATGACATACAAATAATTAGATAGTAAAAATATCGTCTAAAGTATAACAAGTACGATAATACAGTCTCCGGGTTAAAGGGACTGGGTCGTCTGCAACAACTAATAAGTGGAAAATTCAGGCTATTCTCGTTCAAATATACATGCATTATTACTTTTTTTTATCCTAGTTTAGTAAGAACTTTATAAATATTTTAAGATGGGAAATACTATTTGGGATTACAGATAAATTTAAAATAGCAATGCAAATAACAAATTTTTCCTCGTGAAAGTTTTTAGGTATTCAGTTTGGTACACTTAAAAAAAAAAATAAAATCTTATCCTAAAATCTTATGTGAGGATTAAAAAGTACTTGATTTTATATACTGATCTTATTTCAATCTTTATTGTATATTAAAATAAATAAATAAATGATGTATTTCACTTATTAGGAATTTTCATATTTTTGTAATACATATTTCCCATTTCCAAAAATATCCTAAGGTTTAAATATAAAAGAATAGGTTCACTGGATGAAGTAACACTTACTGTATCCTATTTTAAAATATCACAGATATAAGTGCAAAAGATTTTTCGCAAATTGTACCGTTTCGTTAAAAAATTCCCATTTTGAGAAAAATGCAAAAAACGCTTCTCCATTTAAATGGGATTTAAATGTTTATAATATTTTTAAGATGATAATAATCAGTGTTATAAAAATAAAATGTACAGTCGTGGAAAAAAAAGTAAACACCCCTTAGAAACTCTGCAACAAATTATTTTGGAAATAAAGTCTACTTTTAAATGATGTACATAAAATTTACTTAGGGACCATCTACATATCAAAACGGACGTAAACTTTGATTTTTTTAAATAGCAGACCCAAGTTGGAAACAACACATAAATCCTACATCCTTCAATTATCCAAATTTTCATTAAATTCGTACGATTAGTCTCAGAGAAAATAATTATATTAACCCATTTATGCTTCAATTTTTGTTTTCTCAAATTTCTCGGAAAAATAATTTTAAAATGTTACAAAATGAACTGGAAAAATACCAAAATAAATTACGCTAAAATATTTTTGTACTTATTTGATAAAATGTAAACGTACTAAATATGGGAATATATATATGTGGGAAAATGCATAATTATATGTTTTGTCTAAATTTATATAAATTACAGCTGTTTAATTGTATATTATGCACTATAGTTAGTATTTTTATGAACTATTAAAAAAATATATTTGTTTCTTTATAGAGACTAATACGATTATAAGTAGTATTAATAATAATTTAAGAATAATCGTAATTGAGGCTAGAAAACAATGTATTTGAAAATCAACTTGAAAAGGACGTTACATAAATAACTGACCCCTAACTGGCTAATAGAAATATGTACCCAGAAGTGCCTAGCGCCCAATATTTTGTACGTTACAAACATGCATGAAAAATAGGCTTGAACATATAATTTCGCAATTAAAAAAAATATATCAAAGAAGTCTACAATGTAAGATTATGACTTATTTATTTGGATCCTTGATACAAAAAGTACAAATAAACTTATTTTTTGCATTTAGCTATATTGAAAAATGAAAAACCTCTAAATTCTGAAAAAAAGAACTTCATCTAAGGAAATAAATATCAATCTTATGCTGTCACCTTTCAGTAATCGATAAAGACATTTATAAACAATAACTTCATACAATTTCCATTTTGTAAATAAGAAGAAAAATATAAAAATTTGTTAAAATTTGAAACGTCCGAAAAATGGCACGCTAGGCATAAATTGGTTAAAATGAGCTTATTTTAGGGGCTGTATCCAAATTGAAGTTCTGTATTCGACTGTTGAAACACTACAGTGTGACTATGTTACTTTTATTAATGTATTATTGCTTGCCAATATGACCATTTCACTCGCTATAAAAATATATATTTTTTTTTCAAATTATGCTTTTCTGCACATCACAGACGGCCCCTTAAAACATCATTTTGACGTTTTTTAATCATAATTTGAAAACTACTTGGAAAAAAAATTTGAAATTGACAATTCGCATAAAGAAGAACACAATATATATAAATCTATCAAGAATATTGTATGTTGCAATGCGTAATTTTTTTTATAATTTAACATAATTCATATTATATATATATATTTTAATTACAAATTAAATGTATTTATTTTTGGTGTTTTTAGTATTATAACCACACAAAAAATTAACACATTAGGATTATACGAGTAATTTCAGGAGATATTAATAAAAATATGAAAATGTAATATAACATAAGATGTTCTAAATTTTGAATACTTATATATCAAACACATATCAACTAAACGACTTGAAATTTCGTTTCTAGGCATAGTTTGAACTGAAGATATAAATATATTGTCAAAATTGTGTGTTGCAAAAAACAAAATTTAGTCTTCTTTTGATTTGTAGATGGCCCTTAAGCAAATTTTGTATACATTATTTAATAGTAGTCTTTATTTCCAATCGTTTGGTACCAGTAACTTTCTTCTATTATAAGCTGCAGAGTTAACAGAGGTGTTTACTTTTTTACCACGACGGTACATAAATTATATATATTTGTAATCTGCAGAATTTGCTCATATTATATAATTTTTAATTACAAATTCAATGTATGTTTCTAAATTACAAATTTCATATAGGTGGGATGTGAGGGTGATTTGTGTACCCAGGTTCATAAATGAGTAAAAAACTCCAACACAATACTTTAGGAGACTTACACTTTTTATTATAAAGAACCTTTAAAAGTGGGGCCGTGAAAATACAGAGAGATGGGGAGAAGTTCGTTAACTGACCAGCGGCAGAAGCCCACAGCGGGGCTTGATTACAGCCTACCTATCTCTAGGTCAGGAGCAAGAGTGAGTGAGATTTTGTTACAATTACTTACACATTGGCGAACATAAGATAACCATATTTAAGATATTTGGCGATAAATCGAATCGGGTAGACAAAGGAATCAAGAAGTTTTACATTGAATAAAATTATACGCCATGGCGTGTTTATAGGGTTATTATTAACTAACATTCTTGTGGCTAAGACGGAGAAACTGAAAGCATAGCTAACACGTGATATTAGATGTACGTTACAGATTTAATGACTGCTGAAATTAGTCAGCAGGGGCATATGGCTTTTATCTGAGCAACTAAAAAGTGGGAATGCAAGCCAAGAGGCTGAGAAAATATGCATTACATATTGTCGGCTGGGAGGCGAAAGATATTCACTTCTATTTTATTCTTTTATTTTATCTCAACGGAAAATCACTGCGGTTAAGATTTATTTCTATTCACATGTCTGTGAGAAGTTAAAAGAAAAAGAAATGGTTGATAAAAATGATGCATGAATTTAACACGAACTTTAAAAGTATAAATGAAACTCACAGTAGTGTGAGGGGGGGGGGGGAGTCAATGAATACCGACATATGAAATTAAGTATTAAAATGTCAAATTTAAACTAACTATTTTATTTGAAGGGGAGTAAAAAAACTCCAACACAAAATTTTAGAGGACTTAAAATGTTTTTATTTATGGAAAACTTTTTTAAAAGGAGGGCCGTGAAGATGTACAAAAAGACGGGGAGAAAGTCGTTAACTGCCCAGCGGCAGAAACCCACAGCGGGGCTTGGTTACAGCCTACATATCTCTAGGTCAGGAGCAAGAGTGAGTGAGATTTTGTTACAATTACTTACACATTGGCGAACATAAGATAACCATATGTAAGATATTTGGCGATAAAACGAATCGGGTAGACAAAGGAAACAAGAAGTTTTACATTGAATAAAATTATACGCCATGCCGTGTTTATAGGATTATTATTAACTAACATTCTTGTGGCTAAGGCGGGGAAACTGAAAGCATAGCTAACACGTGATATTAGATGTACGTTACAGATTTAATGACAGCTGAAAATAGTCAGCAGGGGCATATAACTTTTATCTGAGCAACTATAAAGTGGGACTGCAAGCCAAGAGGCTGAGAAAATATGCATTACATATTGTCGGCTGGGAGGCGAAAGATATTCACTTCTATTTTATTCTTTTATTTTATCTCAACGGAAAATCACTGCGGTTAAGATTTATTTCTATTCACATGTCTGTGAGAAGTTAAAAGAGATGGAAATGGTTGATAAAAATGATGCATGCATTTAACACGAACTTTAAAAGTATAAATGAAACTCACAGTAGAGTGAGGGGGGGGGGGGAGTCAATGAATACCGACATATGAAATTAAGTATTAAAATTTCAAATTTAAACTATTTTATTTGAAGGGGGGGGATAATGACAATTTATAATGAACCAGTAAAGTTAAATGTGGATTGTTGAGGGGAGAGGATGTTAAATGAATATATAACGGGAAAGCCGTTATATATATTTAACTTTACTGGTTCATTAGAAATTGTCACTATGCTCTCCCCCCCCCCCCTTCAAATAAACTATTTAGTTTAAATTTGACATTTCATAGTTAATTTCATATCTCGGTATTCATTGACTTCCCCCTCCCCCTCACAGTACTGGAAGTTTCATTTATACATTAAAAGTTCGTTTTAAATGCATGCATCATTTATCAGTCTGTTCTTTTTTTCTTTCACTTTCACAAGGATAGAAATATATCTTAACCTCAGTGATTTTCCGTTGAGAAAATAAAAGAATAAAATATAAGTGAAATTCTTTCGCCTCCCAGCCGACAATATGTAATGCATATTTTCTCAGCCTCTTGGTTTGCATTCCTATTATTTCCCACTCTTTAGTTGCTCAGATAAAAGCCATATGCTCCTGCTGACTAATAATTTCAGCTGTCGTTAAATCTGTAATGTACATCTAATATCACGTGTTAGCTATTTCTTCAATCACCCCGCTTTCCCGCAGGAATTTTAGTTAATAGTAACCCTATAAATACGCCATGTCGTATAATTTTATTCAATGTAAAACTTCTAGATTGCTTTGTCTACCCGATCCGTTTTATCGCCAAATATCTTACATATGGTTATCTTATGTTCGCCAATGTGTAAGTAATTGTAACAAAATCTCTATCACTTTTGCTCCTGACCTACAGCTATGTAGACTGTAATTAAGCCCCGCTGTGGGCTTCTGCCGCTAGGCAGTTAACGACTTTCTCCCCGTCTTTCTGTCCATCTTCACGGCCCTCCTTTTAGAAAGTTTTCCATAAATAAAAACATTTTAAGTCCTCTAAAATTTTGTGTTGGAGTTTTTTTACTCATTTGTGAACCTGAGTGCATAAACACCGTTATAGGGGACAAGGGAGAGTTAACCATACGGGAGGCTTGACCCACCCATCAGTTTTCACATTTAAAAGAATTCCAGAGTTTTATCAATAGGTGTCAAACAAAGCTACTGGAATGCTAAAACAACAATCTTTGTTTCATACAAATATTCGGAATAGGTGTGGGAAAAATCTATTGAGAGGTGTTTTCAACCTAAAAAGTGTGTTTTTTAGAAATATTTTGTAAGCTTTTTTCGGATAAAATGTATAATAGAAATTTAAGTATGTACCCGTAAGGCACGGCGACGTCATTGTGAAGTCACACTGTGATTTTGTGACAGTCGATGTGACGTCACGTGACGTCGATGTGACGTCATAGTGACTAGAATGCGAGGTCGTTATGGCCGTTTTAGAGGTCGTTTGTGACGACACATTGTGACCACTCTGTGAAGTCACGGTGTGACAAATTTGTGAAAAGTGTGTCATTTGAGACTATTTTGTCATTAACTTTGTGACGAACCTGTGACAATAAATTGAAATTATATTAATACTTGGAAATTTTTCCAGAGAAAACCATTCGCCTTGCATACAATATTTTAAATGAAAATCAAATTTCAAATTGATTGCTTAAAAGGCAATTTTTAATTTGAAATGTTGTATGCAAGGCGAATATTTCTCCCTGGAAAAATTTCCAATTATTAATATAGTTTCAATCGATGCTGGATTTATTTAAGTTTTGTGTTTACCCCATGTCGGTGGCTCACGATAAATATTCCATCTTGTGCTGCGTTTGTAGCCTTGCCAACATGTAATAGTGAGAAATTTTACAGGCTGGGCGTCGTTCCATGTGGTTTAGTCGGTAGAATGTCAGTGTGCTATACTGATGGCCCGGGTTCGAGTCCCGGCATGGAACCTTTTTCACTATGTTGGCCTTTGCGCCTTTTAAGCAATTAATTTGATATTTGATTTTCATTTGAAATATTGTATATAAGGCGAATGATTCTCTCTGGAAAATTTTCTAAGTATTAATACAGCGATGAATTTTGAAATAAACTTTTGCTGTAAATATAAAATCTTATCCTTTTACCGTACTTTTCAGCAAAATATCGCTATTTTGGAGTCCTATTCTTTTAAAACATTTTAAATTTTTCCACTTAAAAAACAATGCTTATCAACTGACATATTTTTTTATTAAGTTCTATGCTTGATATTGAGTTCAAGCTTGATATTTAGAATGTGTAAGGTTTTTAATTTGTTGTGATTTTTCATTGCTTTATTAAATACGAACATTGAGACTAACGGATATTAATACAACTATTATTTATAGAGCGGCATGATAAGCGATATTTATTTAAATTTTTTATTCTCGTGTATTTTGTATTTTGTGAATATGAGCTAAATAGATTTGGTATGCTTTATAGGAAAAGACTGATCTGGGAAATAGAAAAAAAAACGAGTAAGAAAAATCGTGCGTTAAGCATAGATTATAAAATACTTTCCAACACTTTCTGAATGCTTTAACAAGACATCGTAATTTAGGAAAATGACGTAAATAAGATAACTAAGTAAACATTTTAGAAAACGCATAAAACTTTTGAAAAACTGATTTCAGCAGTTACCGTCCATAGCCAAATATGTTTTCCAATTCTTTTGAACAGCCCTGTATTTGATCTGTAGGTTGATACACTGAAAAAAATGAAGTACTCAAAAATGAGTAAACCGACGTACTCATATCGAATTGAATATTTTTAGATCAAAAATGAACCTATGCTTTTATTTTGAAACATCACATGTTATCAAACCCAAACAAATGAATAGTTTTGTACCCTGTAATGGTTCATTTCATTTATGGCGGCATAAATGATGTTTATTAATGTAAATATTAAATTATGCACAGCATTTTAAAAATAATTTAAGAGTGCTTGGAAGAGTATCTTGTTAAGAATTTTTCTATTTTTCTTAATAAATAATCAATTAAACATTTCTTGTTAAGAACTTTGAACGGAAAATAAATGTCAGTACAGTTTTATCTGAAATTTTAGGGGTTTTTTTGGGGGGGTGGCAGTACATAACGATTCATATTTGATCACAACCATGGAATAAAAAAATGAGTACATCTGTTTCTCAACTTTCAGTACATTTGGATCGGAGCTATTTTGAGTATGTGACGCATTTAAAATTGAGTACTTTTTACTCAATTTTGAGTACCCATTTTTTTTAAGTGTATATATACTTTATAAATGGAAAACTTAGTTTAGCAAGAAAACGCCTAACAGATTGAAATTCTTTTTCAGCAATTTATACTAATGTATGGAAACATACTTGAATACTTTTGTACAACCCTGTAGTTTACCTAGAATCTTTATTACACGGCACTATTTAGTTAAAATTTAATTCAAACTAAGACACTCTTAAAACTGCTGAAATCACATTTCCAGAAATTATAATACATAGACGGCCATGTATCCAATTCTTTACGTGACCCTGTACATCATTTTATCTATATTCTACAAACATTTCTTGGTAAATTATATGCAGTTCAGTGAAAAAAAGCATAACTCATTTAAAAAACACCTTTAAGCAATTTGCGCCCATACCCAGTAATCCTTACGAATACTTTTGTCTAGCCTTGTATAGGAATTGTAGCATTTATATACACCATATACTATGCATAAATATAGTGAATCATAAAAGCGCATATCATAATTAAAAATACATTTCCAGCAATCATCGCTAATGAGCAGTACTTCGGATACAATATAATATCTGAAATATTTTGTGTGTGTCCCTGTAAATGCTATATACGTATTATTCGTATTATACATGAAATAATTTATAGTATGTAAACCTCAGCGACATATATCAATTTCATTATATATGAAATAGATTAACATAATTAAAGTATGCCGCAAACAATTCCCTACAGCCCTATATCATTATGTATTTGAAATCCTTTTCCAGCCCTGTAAATGAACAATAACTATTCTTTGCATCGCATAGTCAACGCCCCACCAGTGGCCGAGAGGTTCTGCTCTCGGAGCTGGTAGACGGGAAGTGCTGGGTTCGATCCCAATCGCGCCCGTCGGCCTAATCGTTCGGAGTTTTCGTGGTTTTCTTCGAGCCGTGGATCTTCCATGCGTTAATACGGATTAGGTTCCCTTAGAAAGACCCCCACGGAGGGCACTCCCCCCGGGCCTATAACCCTCGTGTAGATAATTGGCCGTCAAAAATCAACCAACCAACCAACCAACCATAGTCAACAGAATGCATATTTTAGTGCACTTCATAAATGCATATAAATTTTATTCTGTTTGAAAGCGTGCGTAAAATCATTAAAAATCATTTGAAACGATTTTTTCCCATAGGCCGTAATGTAAACGAAAACTTTTGGCTGTCCATGTAAATGAACAAAGCTTGCTACAAACTTCATTAGAAATAGGTACCGTGCTATGGTAAACGTCAAGAACATCCAAAAATTTCAGGGCAATCCGAGTATATTTTCGAGAGTTAGAGTGCGGACAGACGGAGAGACAAACCGAAGTCATAAGCACTTTCAACTTGTGTCCTATATTATGTATCCTGTATTATATGAACTTTAAAAAAATATATACTAAAGCAGTTTAATCTATAACTTCCTATCAGGCATGAAAAACACTTGATTTCAATGCTTAAATATCATATTTACTTTTTAGTGCCAATAATTACGCGTATCATAAACGTAGAAAAGGAATTTACAATAGCAGGAAATTTAATAATCGATTCAGAATGTCTATAATTAAATGTTTGATTAAAATCACAAACAGAAAAAATGCTTACATACAATTTAAAAAAATAAATATACCAATTTGAAAAACACTAAAAATAATAATTAGTATTTATAATTGAACTATTAAACAACACCAAACTACAATAGATAAATTAAATGCATTATTAGATTTAACAATATCTCAAAAATATTTCCATATGGTATAAGGAATTCCTTTTATTTTATAATTTTGGTAAATGTTAAATCTGAAAACATTGGTTAGAAGATTTAGGATTTTAAAAGATAATTTAAAATATTATTAGCACTAAAAGAAAATTCTTTCAAAATTTTCACTACTGTAATATGTAAAAATACATTTTCCCAGTATAATGTTAATTTCTAATCTGAAACAGTTTCGTAATCTCATGATAATCGAACATCATATTTAACCCCAAAATAATAATAACTGTAAGTGTTAGTAATCAAAAAATAGTAAGAAGCCGAAAATAATTCCAAATCATTGTCGTTCCATACATTTTCAATCTCAAGTAAGAGTGAATTAATGTTTATATTAATTGCAGTATGAATGTACGCATGATGAATCAGCCTCTGCGCAGTTTTTGTTTTTCAAGCGATCGCAAATTAAGATATTTTCTTTACAGTTATCGAATGGGAAAATATCGCTTCTGACAGTTAAAGATCAGTCTCATACAAATATAACATAAAACTATTTAACTCATAATATACAAATCTGGAATAAAATATTTAAATTAAGTAAGACTTACATTCCATTACGTTCCATTAATATCCGTGTATTCTAAAATGGTCATTTCCTTATCTTAAAGTGTTGTAGACGTGGTGATGTTCTGGAAATAGTGAATTATTTCCCGCGTCTTCTCATATTTATTTATTTATTTTTTTTTTTTTTTGTGGGCAGACGATTTTCAAGCACATGGTCTGTTACAGATTGTTTGTTTTTGTATGCAAGACATATGAACTTGAATGCGCAGTAATTTTCTGAAAGTATCGTTAATTAAAATTTTGTATTTGAAGAAATGTCCAATGTGTTTAACCTTTTCTTTTTATCCGTACCAAATAATTCAAGTTAAAATGTATTGTAAAGTTCCTTTTTTCTAAATAATTACAATAATAATATTCATAATTAGAGTTTATTAGATAAAACATTGTTTAAATTTTTAAAAGGTGTAAAAATAAATTTAATGGTAATAACGACCCCCCCCTCCCTCTTTTTTTTTTTTTTTTTTTTTTTTTTTTTTTTTTTTTTTTTAAGTAAAGTTTGTTTTGCACAAATTTTGTATATTTCTTTTATTTTCGGAAAATGTTAATTTTATTTAAAAAGTCTGAAAGAAGTAGAATTTATGACTTGAATACAAATTATAAAAATATTCTAAAGCAAGAAATGCATAGATGACTAAACTCTGAAGACTCTTTCTACGTGCTCATTAAAAGGTGCAGATTTAACTGTAATAGAAAATTTTTAGTTTGAAACCACAGAAGTGTTTCGAATAATCCTGGTCGGTAAAAAAAAGAAAGAAAGAAATAAATTTCCTCCCAGCAAACTAAATATGTAAAGTGTATAAATTTAATATTCCTAATTCTAAATATATTATCCAAATGCTAGATAAAATTGAAATCATGAAAAAGTATACATTCACTGTCTTAGATATCAAATTGATAAAATATAGCCTGAAAATTTAGTTTATTAATGCTTATATCGTGTACTTTATTTATTATGCCCCTCCCCCCCTCCCCTTTAGAGACAGAATTTACCATTTGCTATTCACTAGTATATTTTCATTCCTTATGACGCTGTAACTCGTGACTGTTAAAAATATTTCTCTTCATTTTCAAAGATTTTTGAAGTTCATATTTTTGTCACACTGTGACTTACAATATGGTGGTTTTTTTGTCACATACGTGACGTACGTTACATAGCAGTGACATAACAGTGAAGTCACATTTTTTTTTAATTGCCAGAAAAATATAATTTTACAGCAAATAACATGTTGTGAAGAATTTTCGTAATTTTTTAAAGTTTTCTAAGTTCACATCTCAGTCACAATGTGACATCACTGAGTGGTGGCATTTTGGTCACAGATGTGACGTGACCACAGTGACTTACAGTGACGTCACAACGACGTCACCATGACCATGCATGCTATGAGGGTAGGTTTTAAGTAATGCAGAAATTTCGAACTTTCATTCCAGCTATAAAGATTGTACATTAAGTTAGGTTTAACATAGCCATGTGCTATTCTTTAGAAAAGGGCTATGTGGGGAGGCTTGACGTAGTCAATGTGAGGGAGGGTTGGCCAGATGCTTTTGGAAATCTTTTTATTATACATTGTGTATAATGAAAGGTTAATGGTTATATATAAAAAAGAATGTACATTTATTCTGTAAAACTGCAGTAAAATGGGGTAATGGAAAAGAAAATGTTTAAAACTGATTAAAGAAGGATGTGAAAAATTACTATAGTATCCATTGCAAACAAAAACTTAATGAAATATCAATGGGAAAGTTGATGGGAACTTTTTTTACATTTAAATATTACTTACAATAGGTAAATATAAAGTGGAAAAGAGTAGAAAGTATGAAAGCAGCAGTCTTAACCCTTTCGGTGGCAGTGGTACGTTTATGAAACCACTTAATTTTAATTCCCAAACGCCACAATGGCACCAGAAGTTTCCTAAAATCTTTTCCATTTAATATGTATGTGAAATATAGCATTTTTCTTATTTCCAAATAAATTTGTTCGTAAAATCCGGTGCCAGTCATTTATTTCAACATTTTAGTACTAAAAGTACTGACAGCTGAAGATGTTAAAAAGATGTTAAAAGATGTTAATGATCAGTTAATTGCTGATGCGGCTTCAAAAGATCATAGCATTGATCGAAAAACTTTAAAGACTTATGTAGACAAATTTCACCAGGACGAGTACAGTGATATGAAGCCAAACTATGTGACAACTAGAGTTTTCAGGTCGAGTGTAACAAAACGTAGGACAAGGAGACGAAAATAGTAGGACAGTGGCTTCTATATCCGGGCATAGCCAGCCATACATGAAACCCTATGAAAACGGAACCTGTCTCTAACGGAATACTATCTTAATGTTAAAATTTCCATTTCCCTGCTGTACAATTATACCTGCTCAGACAAAATCCTATTTAAAACTAAATTTTCTCCTCTGTCTTGTGATTGCGTCTAAACAAGTTTGATTAAGCATCATATTTTCAAAAATATTTTTGTCTAATAATAAAAGCATGTAGCATAAAGTTATATTGCTTTTTTTTAAACAGATTTTATTTCTCTTCACAAATATTTCAATATAAAACAAAGGGGGGGTCAAGCCTGCCATATAGTGGACCAACCCTCCCGTGTATGGGGGAGCCTTGACCCATTATTTTCTCAAGATTAAAATCAATCATTTTCAAATTTCTTATATATTACACTTATATAGCAATTTTATTTTGATGACCGATTGTATAACGAATATAATGATATAAAAAACTTTACCCTACGTTCAATATTTAAAAAATAATAAATCATTTTGTAAAAAGTGGGTTAACCCTCCCTAGTCTCCCCTATTACATCACTTTAATATTTACATGGTTCATCATTTAATTCTTGTTTTATATTATTATTTCATAATTACCTCTAGTTTGCGATCTTTTGGGTAAGTAGTGGTACACGTGACGACACGTGTGGAACACCATACAATATTGCTTTATTAATTTCTAAATTGATATTATTCAAAAATATATTTTGGAAATGTTTATACATAATAAAGTTCTTTATAAGCCAGAGCAATTTAAAAATACAATTCTTGAATCAGTGCCAAAAAAAAAAAAAAAAACTATTGATATTCTGTCACGAGTGGAACATAAATTTACAACAACTTTAATTTGTAATAATATAACTTATATTGTAGTAAATTTCCAAAAACAATCATGAAATAGGAAATGGACTTGCATATAATAAACTGTATTAGCAAAATTCCCAAAGTCATAAAGAAAACAAAATTACGGTCTTTGGCGTCTATGCTTTTTATTCCAAAATGTATGTATTATTTGGAGTTTGAAAAATAACCTGAGTATAATTGTTTTTACAATATTTTTTTCTGCTACAAAATGTCATATTTTTCATGTAATGGCCCTTAAATTAATCAGTAGCTAAACAAATCGGCAACAAAAAGGATAAAAAACCAATCTCTATATCTCATGTAGTAATGTCTTACATGATAGTTACATAAACAAAATTACAAAACATCATTCGCTAAATAGAACCTACTATGAAATTAAATTCAAACATTTTTAATGACATATGACGCCAGAAAATAGATATATACAGGGTGATTCATAAATATCGAAAAAATCTCCTTAATTAACGCTCCTAGCCACATACTTCCAATTGCAAAGTTTCATAAAAAAAGGTGGAACATTTGTTGAGATAAGTTACAATTCCATGGGAGGTCTATTTGAGAAAATACGAAAATAAAATTTTTATACAGCCCCCGTAGAGTAAAGTTTCAATTAGGATTTTTTTCCTTATCCATTCCTGAATTAAACACAAAAGGTTCCACCTTCGTATCTAAAAAACTCATACGGTTATGCCTGTTTAAATAATTCGTCAGGTTTTAAGGCACTAGACGCAAATTGAATTGCGTGTTATTCAATAGACAATGTTACTTTAAAAGTTCCAGGATACATGTAAAAATTATATTTATTGAGTTAGAATTAGATTTTTCTGTTTTTTGTGATGATTAACCATATAATTTGCAAATAAATTCACATCCTTAAATTTATCAGAAAGTTTAAAAATTAAAAAAAAAATATTATTATTATTTTAATTGGGGTAATTTAAAATCATTATAACTCGAAATATTATCGTCTAATTTCAATTTTTTTTTTCATTTAATTAAAGAGGAAAATATAATTTTTTTTTTAGGATTTCTTTAAATATTAATATTAAAAATATTAAAAACAGAAATAAAAAAAATTATGTAACTTATTTTTAAAAAAAAAATCGTAATTTCAAAAATAAATATATTTTCCAATTTGTCAAAACGAAATTAATGTAAAATAATCAAAAAGGTCATGTTCCGAGTTTGCACCCTTTTTTTTTAAACAATTCTTGACTTAAAAATGTAAATTAATAATTTAAATTAAATTTATTTTAATTTTAATAATGCATATAAATTAATACATTTAAATTAATTATTTTTAACAATTTAAATTAATAATTTAAAATGCATATAAATGCTTTAGCGAGTTTCGTTTTTTATGTATATTTTGCTGCTTTAAGAGTTTTTACATTTTGAGATTACTAGAAAGCAAGAACTGCTGAATTTTGAGAATGCTACACCGCGAGAAATGCTGAATGCAGTGAGGTTTTTTTCGGTTAATGTGCGCGAAGCGCTCATACAAGATTACTGATTGCCACTTTAGCGAATTTTGTTTATTATTTACATTTTATTTTCGTTAAGCGAAACATGCGTATAAACCGGTGCTTGGCGACATTTACTACTTGGCGGAAAAGGGGTTTTCACGCCAAGAAAAATTCCAAGATCGCGGCCGTGGGAACTTATGACATCTGTTCCGACGTTTCTTAAAAATGAAGATTATAAACATATAATAAGAAAATCTATAAGCTATTATAAAGCAATAAAGCAATTTTTGGTCAGAACTCTTTCATACGAAACAATTTTTAACCATATCGACGTAAAAAACTACGATTTCTAGAAATTCAATCAAGCCGAGCCAGACTCGGGCTAAGATTTAAACACTTTTACAGGCCGGTACGAAATTTTTTTTCTATAAGTCGGCTCGAGACCGGATCTAGATATTTCGACCCGTGCAGACTTCTAATAAAGGCCTCCAGCATAATTTGAAAGAAGGTTTATCTCAAAATCTATACGCTGCTATTTTCTGTCGAAATTAGAGGCACTGCCTTAAATCGACTTTTAATAACATACAATTTGTGGATGATCCCTATCTTGCATTCAAAATGAGTCAATAACTCATCACTCAGGGGCATGGGAAAATGGTGTAAGTCGCGAATTTTGAATTTTAGTAACTCTGCGAGTTTTCCAGATGCCGAGATGATTTTTTTTGTTGTTGTTGTTTAATTCAGGAAGGGATAAGAGAAAATTTCCTAATAGGAAATTTTACACAACGGGCGCCGTATAAAAAATTAGTTTATGCATTTTCTCAAATAAACGCCCCATGGAGTTACAACAGTTTCATTAAATTTGGCACCTTTTTTATGAAACTTTGCAATTGGAAGTATGTGCCTAGGTGCAATTTTTACAGAGATAGCCTATTGTTTCGATATTTATGAATCACCCTGTATAATAAAGATGATATATATATATATATATATATATATATATATATATATATATATATATAACCATTATATAATTATATTCATACATACATACACATAAGTATAATACACATACCGGGTGACCCAAAAATGACTGATGGATTTTAAAATTCAATAACTTGCAAACGGTGACAGATATTTAAAAAAAATTGCAGGAGTGTTATGTAAGATGTCAGGAGTTTTTATGCTGCGATTCTTAGTTTTAGTTACAAATAGCATCGATAGATGGCGCTTCAAGCAATAACTGCTAAATCCCGTCTCAATTTTTCGACCTCTCTTTTCTTCCATGCGAATAAAGGAGATTAAAATGTATTGAGTGGATCCCGAAGTACCAAAAATCAGGTCTGGACTGAGCGCCTATTGCTCTCAGCACCATCTATTCTTTGAAATTAAAACTATAATCAAGAATCACAGTACAAAACTCCTGACTTCGTACATAGCCCTCCTGAAAAGAATTTCTTAAATATCTGTCACAGTTTAGAAGTTATTGAATTTTAAAATCCATCAGTCATTTTTGGAACACCCGGTATGTATAACTTCGCAGAAAACTTTACTTTTTTAAGAACACTCATTTTATAAGTTTTCAAACTTCGCTCAATTTGTATCACATTTAAAAATGGAAAGCTGAGAACATTCCAAAGAGAAATTTTCCCTTCCAGGGCATCCCTGAGGGAATGATATCAGTGAAGGACATTCACCTCCTTTTCGGAAGTGACACGCTGTGATTCATTTAACGCGAGACGATAATGTTCTTTGATTCTGAAACAGCTGGAACAACCATAAATACTAACTTGCTGAAAGGTCAACAAGTATTATTGATCGGATTTTTGAAGGTAAACGCACGAAGGTGGGAAATAAAGAAGAAATTTTGTTGGAAGATTTCCATCTGCTACGGTTTTTATTATATTAATGACTTTTGAATTAAAGATTACGAAGTAAAAGTTCCGTAATAAGTTTTTTACACTTAAATGAAATTATGAGATTTAAGAGTATTTTTATTAGATATTTGAATAGCAGAATATTAGTTTATGTGTAGCATTAGATGAAACGCTGACTACTTTTTATTCTAATATGTGGAATAAAATAATATTATTTCGAAAATTATAAAAAGCTTTACAAAACCGGGTTGCAAAACAATATTGGTACAATATTGGCTATATACTGCCTTAATTTTGAGATATTGTCCAAATATTGCCATGGAATGTTTACCTGATATAGGGTGTTTAGATTTTGAAAATATGGTTGCTGTATTGATAAAAACTATTTCGTAAATGTAAAGCAAATCAAACGAATAATTCTGCTATATTGACATTTCATTAAAAATATATTCGAAATAAAGCTTATATTTCTCAAATATTTACATTTCATTGCTTATATTTCCAAATTAACGGAAATATTTTTCTAGATCAACATTTTATCATAAATATTTCCAACCATTGCATGACCAATTATGAATCTGATTCAAAAATATTTAAAATGTATGCAATATTAGAGTAATATTTGAAAAAAAATTGTTTTCCTGCTAGGGAAATAAAACATTAGGTTACGTACTGAGAAACCATGCATAACCTAACAGCTTACTTATCCTTTCTCACAAGAATATCATGTTTGTGTTATTGCAACAACATTATCTACTAGAAAACCATTATTTCAGTATTTCTTATTGATATATTAAAATCATGTGTTAATAAGTAATATATGTTTTCTTCTGATATATTATTACTATTTGAAGTTGTTTGGGTAAATGCATTTTCTCTCAATAATGGCATATATTGTTACATTTCTGTATCCTTTGATTTTATTTTTATTTAGGGGAGACTAGCCATATTTGGACCGCCCCTTTACATGGACCGCTGTAATTATGCCGTTAATTACATAAAGAGATTCCATCAACTGCTGAAATCCTACTCATCAGAATGACATCATTTAAGATTAGAAGAAGCACCCGCCAGCCACGTGCTGTTTTCAGACAATTTAAAAAAACCCTAAATATAGCTGTTTTTATCTATTTTTTCCTACTAAACGTAAGAGAATACTTTAAAACTAAGGTAAGTCGTTATATTTCCACATACATATCTAAAGTCATGTGTTTATTGTGCATATTTTTCACGCGGATTTGTTTGCTTTCGTTTCTGTTCTTAGTCTTGATATTATCTGTTTTATAATATAGCACAGGTGCCTTAATTGGACAAATATGAGTTGCTTAAATTAGATCAGATATACCATAATAAATTTGAAAAGTAAGTAGTGAATTTGGAGGACTACAGGTTAGAATTTAGGAGGTTTCTGTACGTATTCCAGATTAGGAGATAGGCACTGCAGATAGGTCCGTTGATTCTCCTGCTAGTGAGATTTTGGAGTAAGAATCAGTAATCATGAAACGCACTAAAACTAAGAGAATAAAAAAAATGATGAAAAAGACGCAGACAGTCTGGAAGAAAAACATTAGTGACAACGAAAGTTGTCAGAGCTATAGGAAACGAAAAGAAAGAGTAAGACTTCACCCCCAAGAAGGCTGCAGATGCAACCTCTTCCAAAAAAAGGGCAAAGAGTCTTTAGAAATGTTATCTCCCTTGCCAAAATCAGTTAAGTCAAAGTACAGAGTAGCCCACACCCCCCAAAAAAATCAGCTGTGTTAACATCTTCGCCATATAAAGTAAGCCTTGAAATGAAAACAAAATTGTCAAAAAGGAAGCTATTAAAGCGCAAAAAGAATTGGAACTTCATGTCTTAAAAAATAGACGTAATGCAATTGGAAAAAAAATGGTGGAAGAGAAGAGCTACCGAAATAAGGTGAAGAAAACTTCTGTTGCTAAAAAAAAAAGTCTAATGATTCAGAATATAAAAACAAAAATCAAGACAGTTATAATTGGTTTTGCTTAATTTGTAAGCAAAATAAAGCAGCAGAAATGATTCAGTGTTCAGACTGCCAAATATGGTTCCATGTTGTGTGCGCTGGATGACAAATGAACTAAATAAATTCACGTGTAATCCTTGCATCACTTTTTACATGATAGTCAAGTAACTGGCAATTAGTTCCATAATTTTTATTCTTAATTATAAATTCCATTTATATTTTCAATTCATTTTTATTTAAAACAATTACTTTTACTTTCAGAAATTCGATTTCATTGCCATTTGTTTGATTGTTCCATTAATCCCTTGCCTGTGATGCCCGAACTCAGTTCGGGCTACGCAAATGTGCCAATTTTGGAATGCTCGACTTGAGTTCGGGCAGGAGAAAAATCGGTGCTTCAACTCCGTGAAACCCGAACCCAGTCCGTCCAACGCATATTATGTAAGTTACCATTATCCTAGTAGGTGGCGATATTGAATATAGTTGAATATATATTAGTTAATGATATATTAATGATAGGTAATGATAATATTAATGATAGTAGTAATGATAATATTAATGATAGTAGTAATGATAATATTGAATATAGTAGTTATTTCATTTTTTTAAATAATCTATTTCTAACATTTTGATAATAGTAACGAACAAAATTAAAGAGATTTTTTTTTATCCATTTTTGGCACGTTTTTCTCAAATATATTCCACAGGCAAGGGGTTAATCGCAAACTTTGCTTTTAATATAATTAGTTATATTCCCTACTTAATAAAAAAAATATATTGTTTAGTCGAATTTAGGAGGCTGGCGGAAAAACTTAGGCGATCAGTCGCTGAATGTGGACCAATTTTAACAAATTTTTCAAATTAAAATAAAACTTTAGATTTTCAAAGAGAAAATGTTCTAAAAGTTTATTTAGTTAGTACATGAATAGATTGACCACGTGTAATGATCTTTTCCAGATATTCCAAAAATAAAGTAAGTTACACCTGAAAATATGTGAAGCGGTCCAAATTCAGCTGCTCTTCCCTAATTACTTTATTTTGCCTTATGGTTTTTAGGGGTTTTTTTATATATTTTTTTCATTTTTTTTCTATATTTACGAAATTGTTTGTAAGATTAGAATAACAAATTTTGAAATTAAAATTTCAACATTCTTACCCAGGTTGTAGGTATAGTTTTATATTTACGTAATAAATTCTAATGGCTCTTCACATTGCATGAAATATACATAATTTATAACTACGTAATAATATCACATCATTTAAAACAAAGTTAACTGATTTTTTTTTAATTCTGTGGCTATTTAATGTCACATATTTTGTTAAGTTGTATAATTTTTCATTTTATTTCACTATTTATTACATTTTATTCAATATTTTCTTTCATTTTGCATTTTAGAATATTTTAAAAACCTATACTTTCGCTGTTATAAACATTGCAAAACAAATGTAAAAATCATTACTTCAATGTCATTCAACATTCAAAGCATTTTTTGAGATAAGTATCTTCGCTTTCGCAATCTATTTCGACCATGAATAAGTGTCTGGGCATTGACGCTGTCCAATAAAATATTTCAGCCCGGAAGTAGTTTTTCTCTTTAAGGTATATACATGAAGTGTCATGCTTTGGTTCACATACTGTGTGAAAAATGATGGAAAAGACGGATACAAAGATTGAGATATTTCTCAAGTTTTTTTTTTTTTTTTTTTTTTTTTTTTTTTTTTTTTTTTAAGAAATATTGATAGTCTAAAAAACATGTCTCGGAAGACTAAATTTATCCTTTTTAGTTTTATGCGTAACAGGATACTTTTTGTCACTTTTAAATGTAGATATATCATGTAAAGTAGAATAATTTTATCAGTTTTTAAACATAATCATGGATAAAGTTTAAGTGTTGTTGCGAAAAATTAATTTTTTTAGGATAAAACATCATGTTACTAAGCATTGTTATCATTTGTAAATGCATCACTGAAGTAGTTTAGTGTTAAAAACTAGTATGATGTATTTGTCTTCTTTACAAACCCTCCGTCTACTAGACAAGTCCAACGGACGCGACAGGAAAGACAGTTTTTGCAGTAAAATCCTGTTGAATATGATAAAATTAAGAAAAACTCGTATACTCGTATTTCTTTTTAAATCAAAACTTAAATCAACACTTAAAAAGAATGTCGAATAAAAACTAATGTATTTTAACTACGGTTGGATGCATCTTGAAATTTTGGACGCTGTTTTTTTTTTTTTTTTTTTTTTTTGGTAGTCCGAGGTTTAATTAAATAAACTCCAACCAATATTAAGTGACAATCTATTTGTTCTTGAGATACATCGATTTCGGCAATCGTGAAAAACTGAACATTGTTGGGCAATACACACCTACACCTAGTAAGTATTTATTTCATGGTCAAAGAAATTATGAAGTTTGATAAAATTCTGTGCTTTAGTTCTTGAGATATAGCATTTGTGTAAATTCTGAAAACTGCGGCGTTGCAGATTTACAGCAAAACCTAACCAGCACCAATTTATGTGAAGTTCTAACAGAACATGAAGTTTGAATTAATTCCGTACATTAATTATTAAGGGAAAGCGCCCATAAAATTTCCGTCACATACCAACACCCAGACTCACTTACTGACAGCCGTTTTCTGAAACAATCAATTCATGTTCAGGACCTTCTGAACAACAGAACACAGTCGAAAACCGGGAGCAAAAAATTTTCACTAAACGAATATTTCCTTCTTGTAAAGAGAGAAGAAACCAAAGACATGCACAATGGTTTCACTAACACACTTGGGATTAGGTAATTAATCATTTGTTCTTAATATGTTTAACTGTTTCAAAATTCATACTTTTACATTTAATAAATATGTAAGGTCAATGTTACAAGAATATCCGTAAAGCTTTAGGAATCAAAATCTTCTGAAAATTATTAGAATCTGTATCATTTGCATAATTTATTAAGCATTTCTTGTTTTAAAAGTCATTCCCAAATTCTTTTGAAACTTTTATTAAGCCTTAAATAAAAGCGTTTAAATCTTTATTTTATGAAATGGCGCTTACCAAAAAAAAAAAAAAAAAAGGAAAATAATTGAAAAGAAAAATAATCTAGTCAAAGGGTGTAACTTCAAATCTTCAAAATAGGTGAAAAAAGAAGGAGAAAGAATATTTTTAAAGGGAAACTAGTTTAACAAATAATATGTAATTTTCAGCAGAAAATTATTATAATAACATTAAAAAAATAGTTTCTGAATAAAAATCCGTATTTTATGATCGCAATTGAAACACATAGTCATAAAATTATATGATAATTACTTTGATAGCTTTAAGAGAAATTAAAGCGCATAAAGTTTTAGAGGGAATTCTGTAAAGAAGAAATAATTCGAAAAGTATTCCAAAAATGAATTTCGATATTAGCGTATATACACGATGTCTCTTCTTATCAGGGTTGTCAGGGAAATAGTTTTTTTAATACCACAATTTTCCTATAGTATTGTTCGCCTAATTTAGTCTCACATTTTTTTTTCTTGTAATTAAACAAAGCGACTCTTTTTGTATGGAAATAGTGGCATTTAAAATAAAATGTTAGTATTTCCCCAGCTACCGTGCATCATATTTTTTTAAAAAATACCTAAATCCTAAACCGTTTCTTTTAAAAGTCAATATATTTTAAATGTTGTTTTGCTCCAGAAGCGGGTTAGAAATGGCTATCAAAAATCTGGATTATGGGAGGTGGGGGTTTCAATCCCATGTCCGGCTCGTCTATCTCACGGTACAGTATCTCACCCTCTCACCGTTTAGATCCTTAGTTGTCTTTGAACCTGCATAACACCGCCTAAATATGGGTAAGATTCCCTTATAAAAAACCCCATGGAGGGCAAATAATCGACCATAATAACCACTACGGGTCCACCACTTCCTAATTCTATTGTCTATCATATGAAAGCCAACTTATGCCAATATAGTTTTCATTTTCATTACGATATTTAAATGCTTATACAGCACCGATGAATAAATCACATCTAGAAAAAACATTTAAACATGCTTTCATTTTATATCGCGAAATTATATAAATTATCGTAATTTCCAGCGTATGAGACGCGACTAAGATAAGTTTTTTTTTTCAAACGAGAAATTTTATTTTTGAAATGAAATAAAAGTGCCAAATAAAGTGCGAAGAAAAAAAAATTACGGTTTATTGAAAGTCAATTCTGGTATAAAACAGAGTTGGAGCTTTTATGCCAGAAATTACGGTACAAATTTTTGAAATTGTCTTTTTGTCAACTTTATTTTTTCAAGAAAAAAATTAAAATAATCAAACATTTTATTGCTTCAGTGCGCATAAAAAGTGCATTTATTTTATTGAAAAAATATTTAGCATTACATTTGAATACAGATAAATTTTGTTAAGATGGTTAGCATATTTAATAGAATAGCATTTTTCACATCAGAAAATTCCCCGTTTCAAATATCTTCTATTTTATCATTTTCTTTCCTTGGTTCAATTTTTTTCAACTTTTTTTTAATTAGGTTTTTTCAATAATACCCATTTAAGTTATTTGTTTTCCTTGTTATCTACTCATGGACTATACAACAGTAATTGAACAAACTGAAAACATAAGTTTTTTTGAAAAAAAGCACACTTCACCAATTATTACTCAATAAGTATTTCGATATATCCATTGAAGCGTAATATTTTAAGATTACCGTGTGACTTACACACTTTAATAGTTGTGTGTTTTCTGTTTATGTTAGAAATATTTTAAAAACAGTTAGCAATGACAATAAAAACTTTTTTTTTTTTTTTACTTTGCGGTTCTTTGAAAATAGCTGCTATGACCTCTAGAATTCCAGCCATATTTTAAGTATATTTTTGCAAAAATAAAAATACTGTAAGGAAAAAAATATGTAATTCTATAAATAAATTTAAAAAAAAAAATCAGAAAAGTAATGCAACAACATTTTCCCTCTTTGCTTTATCTAAATCGTTTATATCCCAAACAAATTATCTTTGAAAGTATGCGAAAAGAAAAAAAGAAAATTTACGAAAAAAAGAAAGTATTAAATAAATAAAATTGTAAATGAATAAAATTAATTAAAGAATTAAACGTTTTTTGTAGGGTTGTTTCGATAGTTGTGGTTGTTGTTTGAGGCTGATATTTATAAGTGGACAAAAATATGCTGTATATACCGAACTCCACGGACAAATATCAAGAGAAAGTGCATCGTCTATAACATACATTTTATGCAGGAAACCAGAGTCGAATTTATTCGGTCGAAGTGTCCCAATCCAAATTAATCTCTTATTCTTTTTTCTTAGCTAATAAATAGCAGTGTAAAATGTGGCGATATAAGGAAAAGTGTTTAATACTTTCATCATGCAGTCTCAGACATGTCTGTACAAAACTAGCCCTGTAGTTCATATTGTATATGGTGTCAATGACCGAAATACTATGAACTGTATGAACTTTTGGCAAGATAATTGCATTTCACATAAATTAAGATGACCCAAGTGTTTAGGGACCCATTCTTTAAATACCTTTTTATTCTTAAAATTATTAATGAAAACTATGTTGGGATTACTGTTCTTTCATTTAATCTAAAAAATGTTTCATGCTAACTGGACGAAGGACAGTAATGTTTTTTCTAGCCTATTGCTTTAGTTTTTAATTTCGTTTTCCATTTAAGTAAAAATAATTAAGAAGAATATAAACGCGACACAATTAGTATGATATATAATTTTATTTTTTAAATAAACAGTAATATGTAACATTTGCTAAATATTTTAGATTTTTGTAACCTTATATAAATTTCATGCTGCTTCACATACCATTCTCAACCTGCGTTGTGATGCCAAACCTATGTGGAAATCATTTAAAATAATTTACGATTTCTTCGTTCTGAATAGTTACTTTTCTGATGGTAAGGTTTATTGTGAACATGCCGAATCTCCAATTTACGACACCATTCCTAAAATTGATCATATACAGTTTGTTCCCCATGATCCAAGAAACACGAATTTGGAGCTCCTTTTTTATAGATAAAATTATCGAAAGAAAAGCAATTGAAATAACATGTACCGTGTCTTTTCGCAAAGACATTATTAAACTCACTTAGAAAAATAATCTGTAATAACTAAAACATAACCTTACCTGTTACGGCTCAAAATAGGATACAGGCAAATTATATCAATTTCTTAATTCCATGGTAAAATTCACTTTATTTGGAGGGGTTTGTCGTCTAGCTGACTTTTGTATAATAAAATTTCTGAGCAAGTCACATGTGGAGACATGTTGATGAACGATCTACCTCATATTTGGGAAGTGTGAGGCATTGACTAATTTTTCAAAAATATTCCGAATCACAATATGACGTACAAATGCATTACAATTGGAATTTACGAAGAACGTACCGAAAGACAGCTGGGTATGACGACTCTCCCAGTTAGAAGTTAGGTATTTAAAATATAAAACAAATGACGAAAAAACGAAAAAAATATAAAATTAAAAAATTGGGATCAATTAAGTAATTATTAATTTTACAAACGTTGGGTGATTAATTTGACCTTTTATAATTAGGTGCTCTCTAGGTTCCAAAACCATGGCTGGTAAAGAAAATTTCTAGACAAACGTACCCTCCTGTAAATCTTGTGGACACCAGGGCAAATCATCTGCAATCATATTTGTATTCCCAGTCGACACTAAACAACAATTTTAAACTCAGCAAATTTACAAGACAAACTTATTATTCCTTTAAATAATGCATATCAATTAGTTAATTTGCTCAACGTGCTGTGATCAGTAAACATGGTGTTAGGAATAGTACAAAAATAATATAAGAAACTTTTGTAAAACCCATAATAGTAAACAATCCCGTTCTTTGATATGATAGCTCTGTTCAGTAGGAATAAAAGTCCTAGATGCATACGCAATGGGACGACTAATTATACTCTACACAGCACCTATACGAGAAGAAACGTCTGTTGTTAACTTTAAAAGGAATAGTATAATTGGGATGGGCTAATACAGTAGTATATGCAATAGCAAATTTCAAATTCTCTCAAAAGTTTACTGAACTGCTTCAGTCAAAATGAACTTTAACCAATTATGCTTAAATTGATAAAAATTCACACAATTCGGGATAAAGGGGGAAGAACTTAGCATACCATGAACATATAGCAAGAAAACGTGTTAATTGCTTTACTTAACAGGGACTAGGAAGTAACTGAATAGGTGCAATTTTCTAATACTCTATAGACATTATGGATTATTATTCCATACCTAACTGTACGATTAACATCCAAATGCTTATATTAACAGTTTTATCAAAATGACATTTAGCCTAATTAAGCTTTTGCTCAGCATTAATTACAAACTGAAATACTTGTTCCAGATGCGGTAAATGCTCCTCAAAAGATGCCGTAGTTATGGTAATATATTTTAAATAAATTTGTACAAAGAGACCTAGCTCTGATTGTAAAATTATTTTAATTGGCAATCGAAACGTGGCTTGTGCTCCGGAAAAATCGAATTACATAAATTTAATGTCGCTATAAACCCATTTTTAAAACATACCATCTTCTGAATGTCCTCATCTCTCACGCTTTCTGAAAATCACTGGTTAAAGCAGAGTAGATATGGACTGAGTACCAGTAATGTTTACGAATATATTATGTGTTACTAGATGAAAATACTAAGGATTGCGCATTATCACGTTAAACTTCTTATAGTCAATCTGGAATCTCCATCATTGTGACCTTCAACAGATCGACCATTATTTTATTGACAAAATAAAAACGGGTGAGTCATACAACTAGACAATTTCAATAATTATATATATGGGCAATACGTCATCAATATACTAATTCAATAACGAATTGATTAACCTGATCAAATCGATAATTTTAGTAAAAGACAAAAATACTTTGTCTTATATATCTCATGACAGACCACTTGTATTACCCTAGGCCTGTCATAAAAAGGTTCACGAAAATGTATAAAAAATCATAAATTCCTGTTTCTGAAAATCACCCAGAACACTATAATCCAACGTCTCAGAAAAATGAGTACCACTTCCGGTTGCCTATCTCAAATTTCACTATTGATAATCAAAGATTTTTTAGTAAAATTCAACTCGACCTCATTTACCTTAAAAAAAAAAGCGACTTCATACATGGAACTGCTGAACACGCAACCACATGAAAAGGCCACGTCGTTTTAACAGAATGAATCTCCCTTAATAATTCCATCGTATCCTTATTCACAAAGTCATGTTCTGACCCAGTAAACCCTGTTCTGATTGTGCAATAATGTGCATAGGCGGAAGTCAGTCGCATAATAAGTATTTGCTATAAACATTACAATAAAGGAATGATATTTTAATTTAAGTAAAAGTTTTGATAAATCACCAGGAAAAATTTTTGAATTGTTCAGAAATTCAAAGGATTTTTATTATTCTCCAGCGGCTGATAACCCTTCGCGCCAGTGGCGTATCCAGGGTACGTTTCGAGATGCTCTTGAAACAACTAATTTCATAAAGTTACTTTTGACGTGTTTAATCCTTGGAAAATCTATATTTACATAAGGTGAATGCTATTTCTTTAAGATAGTGGAGTCCACTGCCTCTAAACCCCTACTCTGGCTACGGCATTGCTTCGTACAACAGTTGCTTCTTTGTTTACCGGACCTCGATCACCACTGTTAAATATACGATTCTCGCCCCTGAAGGATGACTGAGAGGTAAAAGAATTGCCAGCTTCCCTATCGTCATTTCTATTTCTAAAATTTAACCGTATCCACCTCTAAAATTATCTCTGCACACGTATCTATAGCATTCTAATCTGTAATGAATGATCAGTATCCTTCGAAAAGTTTTGATTTTGATGAATTGGATCTTTCGCCTTAAAAAAAGACGAGGGGGTGAGAGAAGTCTCATTTCCTAGTCGAACAGCCGTGGATTACCTATTTAGGCAAACGGATCTGGCAAAATTAATCTTATTTTTTGTTTCCTGACTCTGTTCATAAGAATTCTATTCTTAAAGATCCCGCCAAGTTGGCATGTGCTTGGCAAATAATCTTGAATCGTTGTCGTAAACAGCTGTAATAAAAAAATCCGTGACCTTAGCATAAGCTAAATTATGTTCAACTAATTTATATGTTAAAAGATTTTGAAACGAACGATCTAATTGACTTTCGTAAAGGCTCACTGATTTCCCTTAAAATACCCTCCTCAATACGCACAGAGAGAAAGCTGTCTTTACGTTTTTTAACTGATGTCTTAGTAGTTGTAGTATCCCTGAGAAAGATAAGAAGATGTAAAAGATGCAACAGTTTGAAACGATGTCTTAGCATCACCTTTTACGCTACAATTAATAATAGCGAACTTGGTAGCATTCGAAATTTTATTTAACAGAAAATATTCCAACCCAACAGAAAATATTGCTCTTCAAAGAAAATATGAACATTTTCCGAACCTGATAATTAATTGCGAGGCACGATATTTTCGGATCTTTGTTGAGATATCATTGGGCGGCACTGTAAGATCCCCTTTGGAACATTAACATAGCTGCCAACTTTTACAATTTTTGGACGATAAAAATGAAATAAAATATTTTACTTTATTTAATAGGCAGATTACGGTGATAAAAAAGGTAAAATCTGCTATTAAATTTCTAATGTACAAAAAAGCGCAAGATGTTGGCATCTATGCATGAGTATGATAATGCGAAGTCAGTCGATGAACATATTTCAAATTATTTGAAAATAGTTTTACTGCACTAAAAAGAGGAATGCCCTGCTTGGTAGGAAGAAATTTAAATGATAAAAGACAATTGCCAATAATTTAAGTACTTGGAAAACAAACGTTTCAGTTTAAAAATAAACACAAGTTAAATAACATAGCTTTATCAAACTATTTAGCTACATTTATGAACTTTCACTCTACTAACACGATTCACTAAATGATATTCAATGTGAAACAACGTAGTAAAAAATTTTGCTTTCCACATGCTTTTAAAACTGGCGAAACTAATTTTATCTATAACAAATGTTGAAATGTCCTTTTCAGAAAATGTATGATATATATATATAATACTGAAGAATCGCAGTATAATATATGATTTAACCCATTGAGGGGCACCGGTATATATTATACACCACCTACGGTTAATGAAGTTTTAGACCAGAAAATTTTTATTACATTTTACTTTTCTAACTTTGATGGAAAAAAGCCGTAAAATTGCTTTTACTTATTTTGAAATAGAATTTTTCAAAGATTCCGGTGTGAGTTCATCATTACAGGAACACAATCAGTTGCCCCTCAAGGGGTTAATTAATCAAAATAACATTGATATTCGAATTAAGTGTACAATAATTATCTAATTCACTGAAAATACATGATCATTATATCAATAATTAGGTACACTGAATTGCAATTTCAAATTACAATTTCGTAACATTTCTAATTCTTTATGATGTCTTCCTGTAGGACAATTTCAATTTGCATGTATTAACGTTTATTTAATTTATGTTACAAACGTACTTATATGATCAATTTAAATATTATTTAATACGAAAAGTTTTGTGTGACATAAGTAATTTTCTATGCTAACGAACATAATGCAATACATTTCTTTCTGGCCTATTGTTTTAGTGCTATATTATTTTTCCTTTGATTAAAATTAATTAAGAGGCATGTAAAATACATGCAATTTATATGGCACGTAATTGGCTTCTTATATAAACAATGATATGGATTTCTTTTTTCATTTTTTAATTGTTTTTCATTTCCAGAAATTTGAAAAAAAATCAAAGTCGTAGGTTTTACGGTATCGTGACAGAAGAATGCACAAAAGTTTATAATCAGAAAGTTATTATACAAAAGATTATAATCATTGTACAATTATAAATGTATCTAACATCCTTTAGTTAAGGGTTTCTACTTAAAGAAATTTCCAACTATTTCTGCAAACTGGAATATTAACCTCGATTGCTTTAATATTCAATCCGGAAAGTGCTCAAATTAGAGAATTCCCTTGAAATTTGAAGTCAATAAGAACTGAAAAATATACACATGCATAGCATGAAATAAGTACCTTGTAAAAAAAAAAAAAAAAAAAAAAAAAAAAAAACACAGTTTTATTCAGGGCTCTCGCTGGTCCGTTTTTTTAAAACTTGTTTTTAAACAGAAAATTTCATGGCAGTCTTCTGCAAGAATATCAGCAAAAACGCCTTTCGTGGTAAGTTTCGAATAAAATTATAGAGAAGATTTTTAAAAAGTGTTTTTTAAAAAACGGACAGAGTGGGAGCTGTGTTTATTGCACTAAGAACAGTTACGTTATGCTTGGTGGGAAGTAGTTTAAATATAAGTCAACTACCACTACTTTAGGTACAGGGGGAAAAACAGAAGTTTTATCCTATACAAAAACGGCAACTTATTCAACTTAACTTGTAAAATTATTTAGCTACAGTTATGAACTTTAATTCTACTAACAGGATTCACTACCTCTACTCACTTTTAAACCATATAACACATTTATACTTTTCCAGTAAAATTTCCTTTAAAATAAGTCGAAAATAATTTTATCTATTAACACTAGAACGGCGGCGAGGGGTCATTTTGACCCTTGCCAAATGAATACATGTCGATTTGAACCAGAAAACTTTTAATAATACAAGATTAATATAAGGTGGACAAAATAACTTAAATAAATAAGTTAGATAGTTTTAAGTAAAAATTCTGGTGTGAAATATTTTTATAAAACTTGAGTAAATTTTCCCGCCGTTCTAGTGTTAACCTGAGTTTGAGTGGGCTCTAAACAAATCATTATTTAAAAGGTATCTAAAGCCAGGATCCAGATATATTTTTGGCTGCTTACACGGCCCCAACAATCAGAAACCTGCATTTTTGCAAACAGCGAAAAGTTCGCAAAAATGCAGGCTCCTGATTGTTCAGTCTCGTTTTGCTAACGGAAAAAAGCTACCTGGATTGCAGCTAGTGTAATAGCTCTAGGCAAAATAAAGTTGATGTAGCTCTTTAATCGTCATCCGTTAACAAGAACTCTTGTTCAGATACACATTCTTTTTTATTAATGCCCGGCAGGTAAACGGCAAACATTTCAATAAGCACAGACATTTAACAGTCTTCTTCGGCAGCAGTTATACATTGAAAAGTAGAATAATTTTAGAGAAAAACACCTATAAACCAAAAAATGTGTCATATAGACTAAAATATAAAGCAACACATTCAAGCGATTCTAAAAACACCATATCTACGCTCAATTATTCATAAATGATGTCGACAAGCACTGTCAATGAAATCAACACTGCCCATTTCGTGAACAAAATCTCTTGACTATCAGAATACCTTAAAAAATGAGAATAGTCCTTAAAATATCTAAAAAACAATTTCGAAGCTAATTTTCAAATAAATGTTTCTTAATAAATGTATCAAGTCGCAAAGTAAATGCCTCACAACTCCTAACTTTTTAAGATTTTATTTGATATGGCCGGCAAATAGAAGATACGTCCAAAAACATATCCTATTAAATCAAAATTCTTATTAAATTGACTTACTCTATCGCTGTAGTACATAACACCAAAATTTTTCCGGGGAACATTATACTGTATACAGAATGTTTTTGTTTTTAAAAAAAATAATAAAATCGGCATTTTCATTAAATTAATTTTTTTTTTTTTGTATTAGTGAGTTACTTAACCCTCCAGACACGGCCAACTTTTAAAATGGGTTACTTTTTTTTTAAAATTAAGATTGCTTGATTCCCATCACTTTTTTGAAGTAGAAATAGTCACTTTATTTAATTACAGATAAAATAATATCAGAATAAGTCGAATTATAAGCTTTTAAAAAAGTAGTGGGAATCAAGAAATCTGAATTTTAAAAAAGTAGCCCACTGTAACGCGAAAATAGAATTTCCCCCGGCTGGAGGGTTAAGCTCGTTTTAAAAGTAGATTTTAGCACGTGAAAACTGAAAAATATCTTCTGTCCAGTAAATTTAAATGATATTTTCAAATTATTATAAAGTACAAATCCGAAAATTTCTGTATATTCCGTTTCATTGAATATTATAAAAAATACATACATTCCCTTTTCTAAAATTTTTAAAGGAAAGAGACTTTGGAATCACAAGCAAAAATACATTATTAAGCAATAAGATTAATCAACGATTGAAAATACTTTAAAGTCATTGTGTGGAAAACCATTTATTTCAATTTACATACGGAAAAAGGCACTTGTACATATAAATAAACCTGTTGATAAAAAATATTCAATAATTTTCCTTTATGAACTTACTATATAATACAAGTTACTATTATAAACCTAAACGTTTTGTTAAAATTTTATTTATTCTGCATTTTAAAAAAGCAAAATTAAAGTAAAATACAAATATGTGTTTAATTTAAATAATAAATATAAAGCGCAATGAGTATTTCTAACCAGAATAAAAAATAACGTTTTAGAATGTTCAAATGTATCGACTATTTTTGTTCTGTTGATGACCGTAAATGTGTCTGTTGATAATCATACGCCAAATCTCTCTCTCTCTCTCTCTTTATATATATATATATATATATATATTCTCCTCGGCACTTTCTTCCAATTATTGTTCTTTTAAGGACTTTATAAGATTGTAGGTTGAAAGCATTTTCATGTTTTTGTTCCTCAAAGCAATATGGGTCAATTTATGTCCTATTTTTCTGTATTCTGCAATGTCTATGGGTACTGACAACTGATATTGATCGAAAATCATATGATCCTGGTATAGTAACTTTATTGGAAACACTATAGCCTTTATTGTTCAAGTAGAAATTTGAAAATCATAATTAAATATATTTATACTTAGTAAAATTCCTGAATAAAGTATACTATATAAATGTTTCAGTAATCCCCTACAATTAAATGTGAAAGATCACTTGTGGAGATGTTATTTTGGAAGAACTATCCAGATTCTGAAATTTGTAAGCTAAAAATTGAAAAGCTAATAATAGAAAATTAGAAAAATGCATATTTTTATAAATTGAGATACCTAAATACAATTATAATCGCCAACAATTACTTATCAAACATATTTCAAGTTGATAAAAGTTGAAACTAAATTTTGAAAAGATAATAATACCGATTTTTTTTTTCAAACTGAGTTTCCTGATAATAATTATAATCGCCCATAATCGTTCGAATAATCGCATACATTAAAAAGACCTGGATCATTTATGAAGAAATATCTAAAAGCACCTGTTTATTTTTGTAAACAAAAAAATCTAAAATTTCTAAACATATACCTAATCTATGTAGTTAGATTTCTGTTAGCTCAGCTGCCAACATTCCGGGTTTTTTTAAATCAAATATGTATACGAGGTGTGGATATTTAATAACGAGATTAATGCTTCCACAGATTAACTATGAATGCGCCAAATTCGCACGACAAATCGTTGTGTAGCACAATGACTTATCGATTACCGCTTCTAAATTAGCTGTATTCCAATTAGTCTGGCCGTGACTTTCATTTGTTCTGTACCATGTTTTAGTGTTTTGCCGAAAAAGGTTCAGGGTTTTAAAAGAGCAAAGTATTAATGTGAAATTTCTTTTTGAACTCGGAAAATCCTCTACTGAAACTCATCATTTGTTAAGAGAAGTATGCCACAATGAATGTTTATCACGTGCATGGTTTTTTGAATGGTTTAAGCATTTCCAAGATGACAGAGAAGACATTGAAGATGATGTTCGCCCGGGTCGCACTCCCACGTCAACAACGGAGAAAAATTTCGATATTCGTGAGATTGTGTACCTTCACTGGATTCCTGAAGCTCAAACTATTAATCAATATTACTACCTTGAGGTCCGTGTACAATTTCTTCAAAAATACGAAAAAAGGACCCTAATTATGGAATAATAAGTCATAGATGCTTCATCAGGACAATGCACCGGCTCACACTGCATTGTGTAGTAAGACGTTTCTAGCCAAGTACAAAACCACAGTTTTGGGCCATCCGCCTTTTTCGCCTGTGCTGGCACCATGTGACTTTTATCTGTTCCCCAAGGTCAAATCTGCATTAAGAAGAACCAGATTTTTGATCGTTGAAGCTGTGAAAGTAAAAGCGGCACGCGTTATGAAAGAGCTCGCTTAAGAAGACTTGCAGCACCGCTTAAAACCATGGAAAATTCACATGAGCGTTATATGGTTAAAGGAGTTATATATATGGAAGGGGAGAATAACTAAATATGTATAAATTTAACAGAAAATATTTTACAGCACTAGTTTCGTTATTTAATAGACACACCTTGTATTTCAAAAGGTAAATTTCTTTATTCAATAAAATATATCAGATTAAATAAAAAACCAATGTTGACAGATATGATGTTAGAAAATTTAATCATAAATGTAATCACATAAAATTTCCCAAATAGCACAACTAAGCGATGTAAAGCGACTGATTTTACAATTGTCAGAAATGGTTACACTCTCATTAGGACCAAAATGTGACTTCATTACTTCCTCACATTATGAACCTGACGCGTCCATCGGTATGTGACTTATGTGAAGTCACTTTGACAGACTTTTTAATCATTTTCAACAATTTATAAAATGGGACATATCGTTTCACAGTGACATGGAAACGACTCATTTTTCAATGCACGTGACAGTTTTGAAGGCAATAACAGTTCCATTTGGGTGTCTGTGTTTTTTCACTTTACTACTTTATGCCACCGTGACTTATTTTGTAGTCACTTTCAGTAAGTCGATATAGGACATATCATATTCACAGTGACGAAGATACGACTCTTTTTCCACATCGACTAGCGGCACTGTTATCAAATAAGGTTTCCATTTCGGAAGCTGTTTTTTGTCACATTTGGGTTACATTATAGTAACGGTAGTTCTTAGTGCACGAATTGAAACATAAAAAAATATATTATGTTGTCGTTTTAAAGCTTTTATAATAGTTTTAAATATATTTAAAAAAAATAAGTTTAAAAACAGGGTGTTTTAAACATGTAAAAAAATGTAAATCATTGATACACTGGAAGAAATCTCAAAGGGGCATATATAAAACAATTATGTAACTTTAATGGTTTTGGAGCTAAAAACATGGAACTCACGTAGGATATTTATTTAACCATTCGTGGCATATCTATAGTAGTTATACTAGAAATAAATTTAAATAAGAATATAAGAAATGGGAAATAAAAGAGAGGTTTAACAACTTTTTAGAGATATATAAAAAACAATAATAAGTTGTGTGGTCACCTTTGATTGAAAAAGAAAGTTTTTCAGAAATTTTCCATGCTGTGTAATACATTGTTCGGATGTTCCTGTGGTAACATAGGGTATTCAGTATGAATAGCTCCTTGAATATCCTTAAGTGCTAGGCGGAGCGTCAGTGATGAAAGTAGGTTTCTTATTCCCTTCCACACATGGACATAAATTTGGAGATTATGCAGTGATTTGCGTGGCAGTGAAAGCGACAATATCGGTCATTAGTGTATTTAGTGTTATCGGGGCGAGCATTATTATACATTAGGAGGAAGTTGTTACTTATTAAACCCCGAAACAGCTTGAAATAAGGATTAAAAACCTTATATCTGTACATTTCAGCATCCATTCATGCAACCAGACATTTTAAGGATTATTGCATGCGTTTTGTTTCCTACAGATTGTAACGCGTCTGCAGTCATTCTTCAAGCAAAGCCAAGACTCATCAATGAAGAGACCACAAATTCAGTCCTTCATGCTGTAATCAAGATCATCTCTGCACTACTGCAACTGAATGTATTTTGCAGCCGGAATTAGTTGGACAAAAGTCTTGAAAGGGGGGAAGGCGTTGAATAGAACCCTTTTGTACGTAACCTGAATTTCACGGTATATCTGTATATTCGTGTTTATATTCAAGGAAAGAACTTCCTTACTATATAATTTGACATGAGTTCTCCTATTCTTTTAGCAACACTTGACAAATAAAGGTCCTGCGATTATGATGTGGCACATCCTTAACGTTGACCTGATTCTCAGGATACATCACCAATGTATGTAAACTGTTTCTATATTCTTTTTGAGTGATTTTTGATCGTCACAGACCTGTGGCATTTCACACAATCCGTCATACTCATTCTCTACGGCATGTACCGTATTACACATGGCAAAATCTTCTTTAGCTATTCGTACAATACTTGAAAATTGCATTTCAAGCATCCCGTTGTCCCCTTTCAGAGGAGTTAAACGATGATGTGATCTCACAAATTTGAATATTTATGTGTAGTCCAGGCAATAGGGACTTTCACCTAGCAAAATTAATGGTAGTACTGGAAATTGGCTTCCTAGATGTTTTTGGGGTCGCTGAATCCGAATTTGTAACTTCCCACCAAAATTTCCCCCGGCAACCTCCCCAAATTTTGGTAAAAAGCCCCCCAAAAAAGGTTTTTATTAAAAAAATCCATTTTTTATTGTTTTAGAGAAAAAGTATCTAGAAATTCAGAAAGTAGACAATATTTCCAACAAATTAGATATATGACATTATGACTTAGGATGAAAGGGAAGGGAGGATCTGCCTCGGAACATGCGCGCGGTGCTGCGTAAACTAAGTTGTGCAATTCCACTTAACCATTCACACGTTTACATTCGCCCTCCCATCTCCCCTCCGAGCTTTCTCTATAAGGTTTACTTTAAGATTTTTGGGTCGCTGAATCCGAATTTTTAACTTTCCCCCCAACCCCCCCCCCCCCCCGAAACCCCCCACAAATAGTTGTTTTTAACTTAAATTTCTTATTGTTTTAGGGGAAAAGCATTACGAAATTCAGAAACTAGACAAAATGTGAAACAAATGGGATATATGACATTATGAATTAGGATGAACGGTGACGGTGAGGGCTGCCTCGGAACATGCACTGCGGCGCTACGTGCACTAAATGATGAAGTCCAGGCAATAGGGGATTTTATCTGGCAAAATTAATGGTATTACTGGAAATCGGCTTTCTAGATGTTTTGTGGGTCGCTGAATCCGAATTTGTAACTTCCCACCAAAATTTCACCCGGCAACCCCCCCCCAAAATTGATTTTTTGAAAAAATTTGGTTTTTGAAAAAAGCGCGTGGGAAATGTTCCGAGGCAGCCCCCTCTCTCCCCGTTTATCCTACGTCATAATGTGATATATCCTATTTGTTGCAAATTTTGTCTAGTTTCTGAATTTTGTAATGCTTTTCCCCTAAAACAATGAGAAATTTAAGTTAAAAACAACTATTGGGGGGGGGTTGTGGGGGGAAAATTTTGGGGGTAAGTTAAAATTCGGATTCAGCTACCCAAAAAACTTAAAGTAAACCTTATAGAGAAAGTTCGGGGGGAAGATGGGAGGGCTAATGTAAACGTGTGAGTGGTTAAGTGGAATTGCGCAACTTAGTCCACGCAGCACTGCGGCGCATGTTCCGAGGCAGATCCCCCCTTCCCCTTCATCCTAAGTCATAATGTCATATATCTAATTTGTTGCAAATTTTGACTACTTTCTGAATTTCTAGATACTTTTCCCCTAAAACAGTAAACAAATGGATTTTTTTAATAAAAACCTTTTTTATGGGGCTTTTTACCAAAATTTGGGGGGTTGCCGGGGGAAATTTTGGTGGGAAGTTACAAATTCGGATTCAGCGACCCAAAAAACATCTAGAAAGCCGATTTCCAGTACTACCATTATTTTTGCTATGTAGAGTCCCTATACGGTCTCTATTGCCTGATTGTCTTTAGGCAGCCAATCTTTCATTAGATTTCACTTAAAAATATATATAAAGCATTTTTATTGATGTTTCATTAAATTTTTCAGAATTAATTTAGCAGAATTTTTGTGTTTTAGGTATTAAAATTCCGTTTAGTATATATTCAATAATTCGCTATAAAAAATTTCTGTCAAATAATGAAAATTAATAAAATGATAAAGTTAAATAATGATTAATGGATGACTATAATATATTTTACCCCAACTATACGATTTAAAATAGAAACACGTTTATATTTCTTCATTCGACTATTGATAAAATATATATCGTTCAGAAATTTTCAGTAAATCTAACAGTGAAACATTAAACTCAGGCCTGTCTGAAAAGAACTCGTGATTAAAATCTGCCTGTTTATTAACAGTGCGATTTCTAGAAGTCATAATATTGAAAAGATTTGCGTGATGTAATGATTCTTATGTTCTTCATTATGTCAAACCTTTGCTTCTAAGATGTTGCAAGTGTATATACGAAACACTCTTTAACACAAAATTCCAACAGCAGATTGAGAAAGATTTGTTAGTCAAAATATTTTTATTTCGTTTATTTAAAAAGGAAATATTGTTCATGATATTATATTTATTGACATTCGAAGTAAAAAAAAAATCAATTATTAACTTTGATATTTTAATATATGATAATTTTAAAGTACGGTAAAGTTTGGCAGGTATGAAAATTTCCTGCATTTCTAAACAAAAAATGTTTGTCAATCTCCGAAAATGTAATATAACAATGGACGAAAATATATAATAACCTCTTTTGAATTACTAATGATTATTAAAAACGTTATTTTTTCACAGAAACCTCTCAAAACAATATATTTTTTCAGATGTAAAGAAGCATTTCTAAACGCAAAGTGTGTTTTACTGTGACTGATTTTCTGAAACGTTTCCGAGTTATTTTTATTGTGTGTTAACCCGATTTCTCAAACCGAAACATAGGTTGGTTTTTTATAGTCTTTTAATTCTCAAATAAACATTTTGATATGAAACAAGTTTTACAGAAAAGCATCAATGTTAACAGCATTAAGACTAATATTCTTTGTTTTATTGCATGTATAAAATCAATTATGCAGCTGAGAATGTTATATTGACAATTAATAGCATACTGTTAATATCATACTGTTAATTTATATTTTTTCTATGTAAAATATATGTGTTGAACAATTGTTGAGAATTGGTAACATCCGAAAAACCTATATTCCGGGTTGACAAAACTGATTGCTACACTATCAGAGTTGCCAAGTCTCCGGCTTTTTGACACCACTGTTAGTTTAGAAAAAATGTTGCTCTTTTAAATCGATCAAGTGTTAGAATTAAAAAAAAAGAACATTTTCTGTATTAAAATACTGGTATCCAAAAAGTCGGAAACTTAGTAGCTCAGCACTATAAATATAGTTGGAAACGTATCCGAAAATCAGCAGCAGCAAAAGAATCGTGGTTTTTATAAATGCTTCTCTAAATAGGAGAAATATATGGGATTCTCAGGTTTCTAACGATAAAGGAAGTATTTGTGGAATCATGAGTAACTCGGAAGACGTTATTGTACATTTTTGCTCATGGTTATATTATATTTTGATATATTAAGACACATTTTTTTTTTTTTTTTTTTTTTTTTTACAGTGTACATTTCAAATGTTGAAACATCTTTTCACCAACCTATCATTGCAGCTATTGTAAATCCAAAATGAAATTTAAAACATCATCTAATTTTTAACAGTGTAAAATAAACGCACAGTTTTATAGAAAAATAAAAATAAAATAAAATTGAGACATTGAAAATAGACATCGAAATAGTCAGTCTAACTAATGTATATCGATCGTATAAGATTATGTATATAATCATTAAAAGCAGATGATGAAATATGAAGCTATATGTTTTATTACATGGAGTTAATTAAACTTTTGAAACTTCCTTTGCTTATTATGAATTATTCAATATATCAATTTTAATTAATCTACTTTTCTTTGAAAATGACTCGAAAAATATTTCCGCGGATGATCATTGTCTGATGAAAACTTTTAAAAGATATGTGTTGAAAAATATAATTTAATTGCATATACACTTTGAAATTTGTCAGATCGACACTCCTCATATGATATTCTGACCATTAACCCTTTCCGGCGCGGAACAATTGTGTTTAAAAACTGATGACTTGATAAACTGACACCAGAATTTATAAACTAATTTATTGAAAAATACGAACTTGCTTATTTTCACATACGTTATAGGAGGAAAATCTTAATTAAATATTCTAGATGCGAATAAAATAAAAATTAGGTGTCCTCTTTTTAAGGACACCGCCCGCGAAAGGGTTAATCGCTTTGCAGTTTTCGGACAATTTGTTCAAAAATCGTCGCTATGTTTTATTGCCCCTTTTATTATTCATAAAATTCTAAGTTACTTTGTAAAAGAAACAGTTTGTTTTTTTTCACATTTAAAGTGTTATGGTCAAAATTCTTAAAAATCACAATTTTTGTTTTTTTTTTTGGCTTGAAAGTTTACTTTTTTGCTTTCTACTAGCTTTTTGTACACATGTGACGGGCAGGGAAGCTTCAGTGCAAGGGTGAAACTTGTGCATTCAATTTGAACAAAGGTAAAGTCATATATAAATCAAATAATTTGTTATATTACCACAAAGACGGCAATTTATTCATTCAAATTTAATTTCAAAATGCCCATTCAACATATTTTTAATAAAGATCTGTTCCATCACCAGTAACTTCCGTTACCGATTCTACGGTATTAAAAACATCTAAAAAAATAGAATCTAATGATTCGCTTCCATATATGCCAACAGTAAAATCTCCTTCAGTTGAGCTACGCATTATAGAAATGTATAAAACGATAACTCAGATTTGTTCAGATATAAAACAAATAAAACAAATGTTCCAACTCCTAGAAATTCTTAAAATTAAGCAATACGATCTGAAAATCGAGTCGGTCAATTCAGGACCTTGGAAGAGAAAAGGCGAATTCCGAAATTAGTGTGTGGGGAAATCATCTCAAAGTTTTGCAAGTAGTATTATAAAATATGGTACTACTCAATTTAGCATGACACTGTGAAAATACTAGGTGAACCAGGGCAAAACGAGTTACCTACTTGTAGCCTGCATCTATCTGACGTGGAAAAAACTAAAAAAAAAAAAATCGATTTTTCGAGTTTGCCCTTTCTCATCCCAGCGCCTGAATTTACTGAGCTCTTAAGTGTTTAAAATAATCTCTGGAGTGACAAAATCAAAGAAGAAACCAGAAAAAATTAGCTAACGTTACAAGGAGTTCAGCTCGTGAGGGTAATAAGTGCGGTAAAATTTGTTTTCAAATAACACTTCGTGAAAATATCGGGCCCGACGATTAAGAGTTTAATTCGTATTTATAAAGTGACAATGAAAGGGTCTACAGTAAAATATATAATATTAACTAATATACCTGATATGTACCGGGTGTCCAAAAAATGATTGATTGATTTTAAAATTCAATAACTTCCAAACGGTGACAGACATTAAAAAAATTCTTGCAGGAGGGTTGTATATGATATCGGGAGTTTTTGTACTGTGAATCTTGATTTTAGTTCGAATTTCAAACAATAGATTGCACTGAGAGCAATAGGCGCTCAGTCGATACCCGATTTTTGGTATGTCGGGATCCACTCAATACATTTTAAATTCCTTTTTTCGAATGGAAGAAGAGAGAGGCCGAAAAATCGAACTTGGATTTAGCGGTTATTGCTTGCAGTGCTATCTATCCATGCTATTTGTAACTAAAACTGAGAATCGCAGCATAAAAACTCCTGACATCTTACATAACACTCCTGCAATAATTGTTTTAATATCTGTCACCGTTTGCATGTTATGGAATTTTAAAATCCATCAGTCATTTTTGGGACACCCGGTATATATATATATATATATATATATATATATATATATATATATATATTAGGGTGGGTCGAAAAAAATCTTTTTTTTTCTTTTTGATTCGCTATACCGCGGAAAACTTGTGTCTACGGTAGCTTAGTAAAATGCAATAACAAAATGAATAAATTTTTACGTTTGGCGGTAGCGCATCGGGCCTTAAATTTGAGAAAAAATACGATTTTGATATTTTTTCTAATAAATGAAAATAAATCAAATAACTTCTATAACAAGCAGATGTATACATATTTTAGTAGAAAAGAGTATAAGAATGGTAAATAAATAAAAAAATAAATGTTTTTCGCAATACATAGGCAGCGTATTATTTTTTTTAAAAAAGCATTTTCTTTAAATGACAAATTTTCATTGAAATAAAAACTAATTTTCTGATTGAGCATTTACCTGATCTGATTACCTTTATCTGATTGTACCAGAGTGTAATTTCACTTTGTAATAAAATATAGTCCTTTACTTGCCTTTACTGTCGTTTGGCAGTTTGAAATAAGATTTGCTTGAAAAACTAGGCATTGAAGATCTCGAGAAAACTGTCGTTCTTATAAAACCATATCTATTATTGGACCCGAAGACTTTTTGTGTTTCGGTTAACAGCTTAACGCACTTTTCTACTGTTTAAATGTGAGTTGGACAAAGGTCCACTGGGTCGCTGTTTCACTTGATTCGACCTTAGACCAAATCTGTTCGTTGGTGACTCTTCTCAGAAAAGGTGGTGGTGAAATGGTAGTAGAATTTCAGTGAATCATTTCGATATAGTCTGTAGCTAGAAAATTGATTTTAGATGTTTGAAAACACCTGATTGACTTTCTTTTAGAAGATAAGTTTCTACCCTTTATAATTCTTCTGAAACATAACTCTCGTATATGATCGTTTTTATCTACTATCATACTCAAAAGTAAGTTTTCTGGATTGGCAAAAGATAAGTTTCTCTCAATCACTGGGTCAATGACCTTCAGCAAGTTTTCGGAGAGGAATTTTTACGATTTTATAACTTCCAATACAAGTTCTGGTCCATTTGTGAAGTATTTACTTTTTTTTATACTTAACCATACAGGTACATATGACTTTAGGAGAAAAGAAACTATAATCTTGTCTTCGGTTGTTGGACTTTCAACACTTAAATACAACTGGAGAATTCTGTTTGCCATCGTTAACCACCTTGAGCGGAAAGTGTGCCAGGCACAGAACAGGTAAATCTTCAGGACAGCTGCCTTCTTTTATAGCACAACTAATGCCCAGTAGGTATTGCTGATCTTCGCTTAAAATTTGCCGGTCAGTTCTGGAAATTCACACTCAACACTGTCAAAATTTACCACTAGGAGTTTTTCACATTTCCTGAGCTTCGTGCCAATAAGACTAATAATGTTGGCCGAGTCGTTTCACCATCTACAGTTTGAAACAAATGCCAGAATGACAATTCATTGAAATGTAAAAGATATACATCCCTTGCTCTTCACTGTAGTGGTCTTTTAACTTCTTCTTCAATTGTGTGAATAACAAAGGTCTTCCACCCCGTATTAGTAACGGTGTCATCACATACAATCACATTTTTTGTTTCCTTTACATCCACACTTCCAATTTTACCAATACCATGCATTCTTACAAGAATTTTAGTTCAATGATGGGTATCTTTTTTGCTTTATCACAGTTACAAATAATAGAGACAGGACACTCAGGGACCATTTTACAATTGCAGTCTAATGTTACTTTGCACTTACACGCAGAGACATCAAACAGTAACAAAGATTTTTTTTTTTTTTAATCTTCAACTCTCCTTTTGAACTTTTACTTTCCTTTATCACGCTTAAAAGAGTCCATAAGATTACGAAAATTGTTTTGGTATGCATTTATTAACTGAAGAATTCTATAAGGCGTTACTGTCAGTATTGATGATTTATCGAACACAGATTTAACTTTTGGTGTCACAATACTTGACACGTGAGAAAAATTAACTGACCTGTTGTTTGATTTCAAGGCTAAGTTGTAATTTTCGTGGAAACAACACTTGAGAACGTCTTCATAAGTTGTAAGTTTATTCAGAGGTAACTAACTCTTTTGGGTGGCCAAATAAGGGACAGTTAAAGTCACTGGAAGTAATTTCCTTGGAAACAGCCATAACACAGTAGTTAATATAATCAATAAATCGAAGCACTTATTAAGCGGTCACTAATTAAATCAGTCTTTAAGAAATGCGATTGAAACGGGACAAGCGACAAAAAGAACACACTGCTAATCATTGCCGGCAGAATTCAAGCGAACAACTCACAGAAACCGTTGTGTCATAAAGCGCACGCATGCGTATCGCACAGTGCATTGTGAAACGTCAGTACAAGTAGTATTGACGGGCTCCAATTCGCAGCAGGGCGCGTCGTGGTGGACTGCTGCCAAAATAAAAGGACTCACAATACAACTTAAATGCGTCAATTTAAGGATTTTTTAATTGCTTTGCGCTACCCTAAATGAAGTAATTTTGTTTCTTTTTTTATTATAATGCATTTTCTGATCGTTCTTCTAAAGCTTTTTCATCATAGCAGTTTTTTTTATCTTTTTTGTTCATAGCTTTAAAAATCGAAAGAAAACTACTGATTTTTCAATAAATTTCAAATATTCAAGTGCGATGCGGTACCGCCAAACGTAAAAATTTATTTAATTTGTTTTTGCATTTTGCTAAGCTACTCTAAAGCCAAGTTTTCCGCGGTATAGCGAATCAAAAAATAAAGAAAAGTTTTTTTCGGCCCACCCTAATATATATATATATATGTGTGTGTATATATATTTACAAAATAAATGAAAAAATCCATTTTATCTTTTGATATTGTGTGGTAAACTATTTCTTAGAAACCTTTATCGTTAATAAAGTGATTAAATAATAGCTTAGAAAAATTATCATTTACTTAGAAATAATTAAACAAAACATTTTCAAAACTACATGTTACATAATACAGCTTTCATGTAGGCGAAACATAGCAATTTGTATGATTAATTAGACATTTATAAGTAAAGGAAATTATTAGAACAATAAATATTAAGTTAATAGTATAAACATTAATATTCAATTAATATATGCCCCTCCATATACAAGTAGCCCTTTTAGAGTATCTATGAAAGCTGAACACCTTGGAAAGCAAACAGAAAAAGTATTTGATATATTTAAAAGTGAGAAATGGTTTTTGAATTGAGAATAATATAAAAATGTAAACTGGGGAGCAACAGGATCTCAAATTATGTCCAATTTATGTAAAAGAATAATGTTTTACATCCCAGAAATTGTTTGTTTTGAAATGCTAAAATAAATGTTACATTTTAATACTATAATATAAAAACGAAACACGTGTACTTTCATAAGTTTTCGATAACATACTATTTTTTTTCTTTTCTTCTTTATAAAATATACAAGATTGCTATGCAAATGTTGAAATGCTTTTTTTCAATAAATTAAAGACATTATTTATACCTCTCAGTTTTATTTTTTAGCAAAATGTACTTTTCTGCTTCTCAAACGTACAAAATTCACATTTACAAGCATCATAGCAATGGCTTATACATTTTTACAATGGCTTATATAAATGCTTATACATTTATTCAAAAAATATCCCACGTAGCACAAAATGATTTTGCTATTGTTGACTAATTGTGAATCCACGTTACCCCACTGTAAGAAATTTTCCCTTTGCCGTGCTATTAGCCAACAACCAATTTCCCTACAAAAACCCAACATTGGTTAACCTGTTTTCTCATCAAAGTTCTGCACAGATACATTTCATATTAGAGGGATGTATTCACATACCATTTCCAAACCATTTCTCAACTCTACCATTTCCAATTCTACCATTTCTCAAAAGATTTAACAAACTGCCAAAGATGGGGCAGCATATGTTGCTACTTGAGAACAATTTTTACTCTGCTTAAGAATAGCATTTCATAGATAACGATATAAGCAGTGTTAATATAATAAGTGTAATATAATGCTAGAAATTTTAATATTGCTATGCGTTAGTTTATGAGTTTAGGAATAGGCTGAACTTCATTATACCGTTTGTATTACAGCGCCTAGAAGATACAGTGTAGAAAACGGCTACAAAATAGTGCTAAAAAATTGAATCCCATAAATGTACAACGATGCTGAATATCAAGATGTCGATCGTAGAGTCATCGTAGTGATTTACAAACGATAGTCATTCTAAAAGAGACTCTTTAACCTATTTCACGTCATTCCTTAACTAAATTAGCTTATAACAGACTAAAATATATTTATAGTTTCCGATATTTAACATTCTATAATTTTTGAAAACACAGGGTTTATATTGAAAAGAGTTACGAGATGGCGCTCGTATCAGCATATTGCCGCTGAGCATTGTTGGAGATTTATGGGATACAAGTTTTTAGCACTTTTTAAGGCATTATAGGAATAGCCGTTTTCCACACTGCATCTTCTAGGCGCTGTAGTTTGAATTAAATCTAGATATTTGGTGAAAAAGAATTGAACTGTTATTGAATAATTTACAAGTAACATAATATTTTTCACATTTTCTTCTTTTCACAAAAAGACTACAAATGTTATAATGATGTATTTTTTATACATTTCTTAGTAGTACGTTATATTTAACTTTAAGTAATATTTTCAAGTTTTGAAGAGCTCAATTCCCCAGAATTTATGTAATATGAATCTATTTATTCGTATTTTCTGTCAAATTGAGTATGAATGTCTGTGAAATTTCATTTTCCCTTTTTTACAAAAACATTACAATGTGATAAAAATGTGATTTTTTTTATTTAACTTGTACATAACATTTTCAACGAATAATTAGTTTACATTTTTACATAGCTAAATTTACCTAAAAAATTATTTAACCTACCTATCTGTGTATTTATTATCTATTTTATATAGTGGTGACTGTAAAGTTTCATTTTGTAAATACATTCGTGAATGCATAATACATTAATATTTTTAGAATTATATATTATAATCGCTACAATTTAAAAGTAACACACTATATTTTTTCAGTTTTTTTCTTTTCCACAAAATATATAAAAGCCTATACAGGGTGTTTCTAAACTCATGGTACATACGCTAGGGGATGATAGAACACATCAAGACGAGTAATAGTGAATAGGAAACCAAGGGTCCCAAACGTCTTCCGAAGGAGATAGACGCCTAGAAAGTTTAGGCACCAAAATTTCAAATGATTATAAAAAACGGAAAAATTTGTCGATTCGTTTGCGGTTTTCACTAAAACTAGTCTTTATGTCAGTATTTTCTTGAAAATAAATTTTAAAGATGCAGTTCAAAAAATGCCGATAGAGGGCGCTTTAGACTTTGGAGTAACCAACAACTATTGTTTACCGTTATTTTTTGTATCATATTACATGCTTTCAAAAGCTTAGACTTAAACTTAAATTTTGAGCTCAAAATTTGAATCGTTGGGAGTGGTTAAGTAGCACAAACTCAACTGTGTTCAGTAGTTAAAATTTCAAACGATTATAAAAAAACGGAAAAATTTGTCAATTCGTTTGCGGTTTTCACTAAAACTATTCTTTATGTCAGAATTTTCTAGAAAATAAATTTTAAAGATAAAGTTTTAAAAATACCAATAGAGGGCGCTTTAGACTTTGGAGTAACGAACAACTATTTTTTACCGTTATTTTTTGTATCTCATTACATGCTTTCAAAAGCTTAGACTTAAATTTTGAGCTCAAAATCTGAATCGGTGGGAGTGGTTAAGTAGCGCAAACTGAACTGTGTTCATAAGTTGAAATTTGAACCCCCCTCCTGAACACAATTCGGTTTGCGCTACTTAACCACTCCCAGCTATTCAGATTTTGAGCTCAAAATTTAAGTTTAAATCTAAGCTTTTGAAAGCACGTAATGAGATGCAAAAAATAACGGTAAAAAATAGTTGCTGGTTACTCCAAAGTCTAAAGCTCCCTCTATCGACATTTTTTGAACTGTATCTTTAAAATTTATTTTCAAGAAAATACTGACATAAAGAATAGTTTTAGTGAAAACCGCAAACGAATCGACCAAATTTTCCGTTTTTTATAATCATTTGAAATTTTGGTGCCTAAACTTTAAAGGCGCCTATCTCCTTCGGAAGACGTTTGGGACCCTTGGTTTCCTATTCACTATTACTCGTCTTGATGTGTTCTATCACCCCCTAGCGTATGTACCATGAGTTTAGAAACACCCTGTATATAAAAATGACATACGTATTTATTTTGAAAGAGTACACTATTTATATAATTTTTTTATATTATGGCTTTTATAATTACATTATCACTTTTAAAATTCATATGCACAATGCTATGTTTTTTACATTTTCTACAATATTATAAATATGTGAAAGTATTTTTTTTTTTTACTTTGTGATCGTGCCATATATTTACATCCTAGTTTTATTTTAAACATATGCATTGCTGGATTCTGAAGAAATCATATTTAGTATAACACTATAAAAGATTATTATCTGTCTCATTTCACAACGTCTGTCGAGATTTATTTCCTTTTTCTACCAGAGTGCATAGTTAATTTATATTATCACTTTTACAGTTATATTATTATTATTCCAATTTATAAGTTGACATACTCTTTTTTTTTTTTTTACTTTCCTTTTGTAGCAAAATAACTACAACATTGTAATCATGTGAAAATATTTATTTTCTTTGGCATAGTACATTATATTTTCCTCGAATGTCTTATTTTATACTTATGAATAGCTAAATTCACCAGAATTTTATTTAGTATAACTCTTTATATCCTTATTATCTATCTAATTTAACATTGTCTGTGCACTTTCATTTCCTTTATATCTACCTGAGTACATAAATAATTTATATTATCACGTTTACTCTCCATTGTGTTGAAACCGAAATGGGTCGGATATTGAATTTCCGGAGGTTTAATTCAGTGTGCAGTTTGTTTATTAAAAAACACAGAGATAATGCTGTATGCCAGAGAAAATGCCGAGAAGCATATCTTTCTAAGCATTCATTTATTTTATATCACAACGTTATTTTCACTTCTAAAAATGCGTTTATGTGGTTAATTTTCAGTTTAGTATTATTCTGAGAATTATTATGAATGTTTAAATCGTAGAAGAAGGTGAAATTGATAATTTTATGATCTTTCTGATCTTTATATTTCAAATAAAACATGTTATGGCTGTTTTTATAGTAGGAAATGTATATTTTATTTAATGTTTCATATGGCTTGCTGTACCATTTTCAGTGATGGAACAGTATAGCACCAGAGAATCAATTAACACCGCTAAATTTTAATAGAATTCTTCATCTTATTTCAAGATAGAATTTCTTAGACTTTTAACCCTCTCGCTGCGCAACCCGAGAGTTTCATGGGCAACATAAAAGTAGCAAAATTTGCGTAACCTGAGATTTCATCGGTGATGCATTTTTCCGTCTAATTAACTCACCTTGATCATTCCCACCAGTTATTTTTTATTCTAAATTTTGCCTTATCTAATTGAAAAAAATTTCCCGATTTAATCAGACGAAAATGTTTTTTTTGAAAAACCGGTGGCAAAATAATAAAAATTCTTAAAAGACGCTCGTCCGGAAGGAGTTAAATACGCAATTTTTGAAGCTATTTTGATAAAACAATTGCGCAGCGAGAGGGTTAAAGGAGAAGAATACTATAAAAATTTAGTTGTAGCAATCGCCCAACTCCTGCGCCACTGTTCCATCATTGCATTTTGCACGGCGTGGAACGACGAGCTCAGCAGTTATGCTATTATAAGTACAAGATATTTTATAATGGTAATAAGATACAAATTAGACAAATAATTACACATATCAGTTGTAAAAATTTAAATTTAATTTAGGCTTCATATGTGATAATAAAATGCAACAATGTCATTTCTAGTTAACTTTCCTCTCGTATTTTCCTCTCGTATATATTATGTGACATAAAAGGTAAGTTCAATAAGCCAATAAAGTTGATGTGTGTCATTTATTTATTTACTACATTTTTTATTAGTTAGTTGGAAGCATGAATTACTTCTTATTCCATCTCCAATAATTTGACGTTAAAATTCTATGAATGAATTTAAGAAATAATATTACTCTAATGTCTATTGAATTTTCAGAAAATTGTAGAAATCTATGAAATGTAGATTACAGAGTCACTAAATCTCTGGCCTTTTGCACACCACTGTTATCTTAGAGAAAATGCTGCACTTTTAACTCTCCCAAATGTTCCAATTAAATAAAACAACATTTTCTCGATTAAAATACTGGTATCCAAAAAGCCGGAGACTCGGCAGCTCTGAGTTTACTTAAATTAACATAAATTTTTACCTTAGCAGTAAATCACAAATTAAAGTACACAAGTAATTTTTATACAATATACTAATTGCCCGATACAAAAAAAACAGAATAAAGAAGGCGAACAAAATTCTCCCTTTACTTTTAAAAGACTCATAATAAATTAACATAGCGTTTTTAATTCATTCATTTCCTAGTTATAATTTAAAAACATACTATTATAATCAATTATATAATAATCAGGGCTATAGTTTAATCTAATTATTTTTGTTTAAATTCGGTTGTTTTAAGAGATAAGCTATACAACATAAGGCAGCCCTAAAATTTTTCTGCACGATTACCTAAATTATCGATTCCCATATTTTGGTGTGTTCTTTTCTCTTTGCAGAGGAAGAATCTTCCAGAAAAAAATTATGATTCTGAATCATCAGTAACGAGGACAAGACTCGAAAAACTGGTTTTTCTTTGACAAAAAAAGGGGTCTTTAAATATTATGCGAAACTTTTCCTACCCGCTTCCTGTGATGAGTTCAGTTTATAGATGGTAATTCGGCACCACAAAAAGCATAATTTGACAATAATTTTTAAACGGAGATGATACTTATTCTATGCTGTGGGTCTCTGGGCATTAATCTCATTGAGAACGTTTGGAATACTTAAGAAATGTTATGGGACGCCTTATCCCGATATTCTCTAAGACTTAAAATATTCACACTAACATGAGTAGTATTTCTTGAGAAATTTCTCATCAACAACTTCATTAATATTTGAGAGACCGTGGTAAAACATGTACAGTCGTGGAAAAAAAGTAAACACCCCCTACTAACTTCTCAAAAAAAATAGCGTACAATAAAGTTACTGGTACCGAACGATTGGAAATAAAGTCTACTTTTAAATGATGTATACAAAATTTGCTTAGGGGGCATCTACATATTAAAGCGAACCAAAACTTTACTTTTTTTCAATGGCAATATCCAATTTTAACAAGATATTTCAAATCTTTGGTTTAAACTATGCCTAAACACCAAATTTCAAGTCATTTGAATGATAAGTTTTTGAATTATAAGCATTCGAAATTTAGTGCTTCTAATGTTAAATTACATTTTCATATTATTATTAATATCTCCTGAAATTATACTCATAGTGTGCTAATTTTTTGTCTAGCAATAATACTAAAATACCCAAACATAAATACGTTGAATTTGCAATTTTTATAATTTTATTATATGAATTATGAATTATGAAATTAATATTCGAAAAAATTATGAATTGCAACCTACAATGTTTTTGATGAATTTAGATTTATTATGTCCTGCTTTATGGAAATCCGAAATTCCTCATATTTCTTCTAAGTAGTTTGCAAATTATGTTTAAAAAACGACAAAATGATGGTTTATCATAGCCATCTATGATAGAAGTGACTAGATATTTTGAAATTTCTTATGCTATCCTGAGATCTAGCAGTATTCAATGACTGCTTCCTTGATCAAAAAGGAAGCTCTTTCGGTCAACAATCGAGTACCGAACTTTAATTTGTAAACAACCCCTAAAATATGCTCGTTTTAAAATAATTAATTTCTCGGAAACTTATCGTACAAATTGCATAAAAATTTGTTTTTATTCTAATTGAAGGGTGCAGAGTTCATTTATGCTGTCAGAATTGTGTACTGCTATTGAAAAAAGAAAACAAATTTATGGTTCGTTTTAATATGTAGATGGCCCGCGAAGCAAATTTTATGTACAACATTCAAAAGTAGGCTTTATTACCAATCGCGTGATACCAGTAACTTTTTTCTACGATAATTCTTTGACGAGTTAGTAAGGGGTGTTTACTTTTTTTCCAAGACTGTACACATGTATGCGTGGTTGCAGCATTTCGTATTAGACGATTATAACTGATAATATATATATATATATCATTATTACAAAAAGTTTACATAATCTGCTATATGTATTACAAAAGTTTCATTTTGACTTCTACTTGATAAATTTCTATATGATCTTTCCTTATATTAAGCAACTAGCATAGTTGTTATTTACATAATAATTTTTTCTTAGGTTAGAGAAAATGCTGTTTGACATGAAATTTGCAGGCCATGAATTTATCCTGTAATAATTCGCAGTTTTGCCCTTAAAACATAATGGTATGCAAAATCTCCAATTACTGTTTAAGGCACCAAATAGATCTTGATTGTGATTATGACACATGTCTAAATTACTTTCTATAACAACTCTCAAGTAAACTTCTTAAACAATCTACCCGCAAGTCGGGACTGATGATAAAGCTTACTTTTATAAATTTTCACTATCGTAGATGCACCGCTTTTTATTATTTGTCTGAAATCATTTTAAGATCTTTAGAACATAAGCTGTCATCATTTTACCTCGTTTAAATATTTTACTCTTTCTCCATGTCCTTTTCATTCATTAATACATTTGTTACAGACATAATAGAAAAATACCTTATTCTTTACAATACAGTGGCATCATATTTGATATCGCCAGGAATTTGCTACTTGACGTGATAACCCAAAACATATATGTGTCCGTAAATGTAAAGGTATTTGCATAGCTGCCAGCCTCAATCTAATCGTCCGTAATACTTGCGTTAATTTGACCCTGGTTTAATATTATTCAAACCAGAAATTTTTTTAAGAAATGAAAATAAATATGTTCCGCGTAGAAACCTGGAATTAAATAAATAAGCATTCATAAAATAAATTTTCTGGTTCGAAATGTGGTTAACATGGGTTAAATTAATCCAGAAATTACGGAAGATTAGTGGAAGGTTGGCAGCTATGTATTTGAATCTTTATTAACCCGGGAATGCTCGCGCATATCCAGGATATGTACGATTTATACTTTGCCACCAATAAATTCAAAGAAAATCGTCATTTTATTTTATCATTGCCATTTCGGACAAATTCTACGCTGAATAAATTTAAAGATTACATTATGAAAATTAGTGGTGAGAAATGTAATAAACCTGCTCACCATGGGTATGTCATACCCTGCGCGAGTATTGCCCGGTTAATGATGAAAGTCTTCCTCAAAACATTAAACTTTGTTTCCTTAAAAAAAAAAAAAAAAAAAAAAAAAAAAAAAAAAAAAAAAAAAGAGAGAAATGCATTATTTGAAATTTCGTAAGCGATCTTTATTGAATATGAATCCCCTAAGTAATATTTCGCAGTGAACATAAACTAGTACTGCATTCACAAATCTTGAAATTTCTTTTTCACAGCTTTGTACACACGCATTTAACTGTTCTTGAAGTAAATGTAAAATCATACTTTTTGTGGATTTTATATTTTTGTACGTTTATTTAATTGAACTACTTGTTCAATTTAGAAATTAAATTCTTTAAAAAATAATAAAAATATTTTTTTCAATATTTACGTTCTTGACTAATATTTATATAATGTGATCTAGTGATCTAGACAGATAAATTCATTTTTGTATATAGTTACATGTTTATGTATTTCGAAGAAGTTTATTGAGAAAAATCATATACAGGACAGCAAACTTTATTAATAATTAAAGTCTTCCTCAAAACTTTAAACTTTGTTTCCTTAAAACAAAACAAAGGGAAAAGCATTATTTGAAATTTCGTAAGCGATTTTATTGGATATGAATCCCCCCAGCATTTTTTATTTTGCTTTTATACCTATTGAAACATAATTATATAAATAAAAAAAAATTTAAACGATTCCTATTAAATTTGTATATATTTTTCTTAAATCACACTAAGGAAATAAAAAAGACGCTTTTGTTTTATTTACATTTATTTGCTTTTCGAGGCGAACTCAAATTTGAAAATTGTTAAAATCATTGCAATAAGCATAACATTTGATCATGTGATACATCTATTTTACCATAAGAAAACATTTCTCGAACAGATTCCTTCGAAATGAACTTAGAATCCTTGTAAAAGTTTCGTTTCTACAGAAGATATGTGTCCATCTTTTATTATATTGAGCGAGCAGATCTCTTTATCGCCCACTTCAATGGTATATTTATTACGCTACTTCTCCTAAACTTGTCATCCGATCACCATCAAATTCAGAATAATGATAACTACCAAGGACACAAATCATATACTTATGGAAAAACTATAGATCACATGAGGCAAAGATCTTGTGTTAAAACGTGGGCGTCGAAATGTGGTTTGGTTTTAATTTAAACTTTCTCTCCATACGGTAAAATAAATAACAAACGATATGTAGAATGTTAAAATGTTTCAATTGAAGCATTTTCAAATTTTAAGCAAGATTTGTTCACTCAGAAGTTTGTACAAATGTGGTGGCGATGAATGATTCCGGCTTTCCTAGTGATGATCGTAGTCTTTGACATTGAAGAAATTTACCAAAGCAGCTGTGTTGTTGTTGCAATACATTGAACATAAAATCCGGTGATGTTAACGGGAACTCTGGTATCGCATAGGAGTTGAACTTTTGAGAAATACACCGTATATGAGTTCTTTGCTAATATTACACTGATGGCCATTAAAATTGCAACACCATGAAAGATTGAAAATAAAAAAAGAGATATTTATTGTACGTAAACAGTATGGCATGAAAACAAAAGGATTAAATTTGTAAAAAGTTTGGGGGTTTATAAGTGTGCGAAATTGATAAAAACAGCTACTCCCCCTGGCAGCTAAAACGGCCCTTATCCGACTAGGCATGGAGCCGAGCATGGCTTGGAGGACAGAAACGGGCTACTCATTCAATGCTGCTTCAAGTCTATGCCACACTTCATCAGCCGTATTAGCTGAGAAGGTTGGCGGGCTAGTCTCAAAGAAATTCATAACCAGATGTTTTCAATAGGTGACATATCTGGAGACCGTGCAAGCCGGGGCAGCAATCGAATACCCTGTGTATCGAGGAAGGTCAGAACACGACGTGCAACATGTGGTCTTGAGTTATCTTGCTGGACGATGGCGTTTGAAAGGCCTCGAACACAGGGCACAACCACTGGACGTAAGATGTCAAAAATGTACAGATCTGCATTCAAATTACCGTCAATTCGAACTAGAGATGTGCATGTCGTGTACCCAATGGCTTCCCAAACCATCACACCAGGTGCAGGGCCCCTGTGCCGATATCGAATGCAAGTAGGCGACAGGCGTTTTCCTCGGAGCCTCCAGACAAGTATACGGCCATCAGAATACAGCATGTACAACCGGAACTCGTCTGAAAAGACGACATTGTACCAACAATACATCCAGCTTTGTCATTCGGCGCACCAGGATCGGCGACTCTCTCTATGCTGCATTGTGAAGGGAAGCCGCAGTACTGGTCGCCGTTCTGACAGTCCACACTGCTACAAACGTCGTCGCACCGTAAGAGCGGATACTGGGTGTGCTTCAAACATGCCCATTTCCTGAAAAATGGTCCGTGATGTGGTTGTACGGTTTTGCAGGGCCGACCTCACAATATGTCTGTCCTCTCCGGCATTAGTCATGGGAGGGCGTCGCGATCCTGCATGCCGTTCAGTATGACCCTCAGCAATCCATTGATTCTATATTTGCATGACAGTGGTTGGATTTCGACGAATGCAACGGGCGATATCACGGAAAGATAATCCACATCTTCGATAGGCAATGATACTGCATCTATCGAATACTGACACTTGGTGGTAAGCATTTCTACTTATTATTCGAGGCATAATACAATATTCTGAGCAAAGACCGACCTTACAAAGCGCGTTCCGAATGAGAAATCCAATACGCAACTTTTCTTTTACGCAGTGCTTCAGATGTCGTTTCTCCCGCCTGCCACGTCTAAATGCGCTAAAATGCTAATAATTTGTATATTCCAACCTCTTCTTCCTTTCATGTGATTTTGACTTTCGTCAGATCATTCCTTCCTGGTGTTGCAATTTTAATGGCCAGCAGTGTATTTCAGATTTATTGTTTCATCGTAAATGAGATAAAATTAAAATCGGTTTATTCCAACAGCAAAACCTTGCATGTAATCGAATTTTGTGAGGTAAACAGAAACAACATCCAAAGCCATTTGAAACATATAACTTGAAAAGCGTGAAAATCACTCAGTGCAAGTATGAAAATTTGAGCTTTTGAAATGCTCGAAAAAAAACATTTTCTTGAAAATTAAATTAATCTTTATGTTCTTATCCAAATTGTAAATTACTAATGTATCCATGTTTGCTTGGCACATTACTGTCTCATCTCAGATTGGTGTATGCTCCTTAGGATCCTAGTTTATATGAGTTCAAAGACAATAATTACAGACATCTATTATATTTATGAAAAGAATTTTGCACCTCCTGTAAAGTAGTTACGTATTATATAAATTTAAGGATTCGATATTATTAAAATTCTAATTTAGCGTTATACTTCATTAATAATGAATTTCTATTTGGTATTCTTAATATGGTTGCCGTTAAAGAAATACAAAACTAATTTTAATTTTAATAAAACGTTCTAAAATCGGATAAAGAAAGTTATATTGACTATTAATAAATCTAAACATTTAAGAAATTAAGAAAGGGAAACAATGTCGGAAATCACAAATAAAAATTTGTATAAAGCGCATACAGCTGTTTCGAAGTCTTTAAGGTTTCATTATCAGTGCTTAAAATTAAAGAAAAAAATAAAATTAAAACTTGGATTAATAGGGAACAGAGAGGGGTACCTCAGAGCTCGACTGTCAACGGCAAAATGCGATTCACGGTTCAATCAACCTTGGTGTCGAACTCTCGCGCACACAAGGAGACCAATCAGAAATGTCCAGTTGCTCCGGGAGAGTTCAAACAAAGAAGGGGGAAGGGTGGTAAGGAAGAGAACGAATTATAGAAATTGAAACCATATCTTTGAAAAATTGGGCGAGTTTGACAAATCGTTAAGTAAATTTTTTGAATTTTTCGATATGTGATAAGCTGCCCAAAAGTCAAGATCGTAAATTAATGAGACTCGCTGTAGTATTGAGGCTTCGGAAAATTTAAATTTATGATTATTGGACCAGCAGTGGTTAGTAATAGCGGAATGTTTGATGTCACAATTTTTATCACAAGTTTTATGATCCCCCAAACGGACCTTAAATGGTCGCTTTATTTGAACGACGTACATTTTATTGCTTTCGCAAGATATCTTGTAAATACCCCAATGTGAAAAACTGTCAATTGGATTTTTCAGATTTGTGAATTAGATTTTGTTAAAATGAGTATAAACTACATTAGAGTAAAATTTTAACAAGATTTTAGAAATTTGATGATTTATTGTCGAAAAATATGGAAGTATAATTAAATTTTTATGGCCGAAAATATTAACTTTGCAGTAAGTATTTAGGGAATATTTAGCATTGTTGGAAATGGAGGAGTGTTGCTCGATAGCATCTTGTTAAAATTTGACTTTAAGGTAGTTTATATTCCTTTTAACAAAATCCAATTCGCAAATCCGAAACATCCAACTGGCAGTTTTTCACATTGGAGAATTTATAAAATATCTTGTGAATTCTATAAGATGTACATTGGTCAAACGAAGCGTCTCTTTAAGGTCCGTTTGGTAGAGCATAAATCTTGTGTTAAAAACTTTAACATCAAACGTTCGGCTATTGCTAACCACTGCTGGTCCAACAATCATAATTTTAAATTTCAAGATGCCGCAATAATACAGAAATGCTCATCAATTTACCATCTTGACTTTTGAGAAACCTATAGCATATGGAAAAATTCAAACAGTTTAGCTAACGGTTTGTCCAGCACGCCCAATTTTTCAAATATATGGTTTCAATTTCTATACTTCGTTCTCTTCCCTACTCTCCATTTTTTACTCTTTGTTTGAACTCTCCCGGAGCTATTGGAAATTTCTGATTGGTCTCCCTCTGTGCGCGAGAGATCGACTCCGGTTGTTTGTCAAACGTAAATCGCATTTCGCCGTTGACAGTCGATCTGTGAGATACGCCTCTCTGGCTTTCTGGCTCCCTTTTAATCCACAGTTTTAATTTAATTTTATCTTTAATTTTAAGCACTGATGATGAAGCCTTAGAATCTTCAAAACAGCTGTATGCGTTTTATACATACTTATATTTATGTTTTCCAACGCTGTATCTCTTTCTTAATATAATGGCGCAAAGTAAAATCGCACCCCCTTTTAAGGAATCTAATCATTTGCGTACAAATTGCGTGTTCTTTAACCTTTTGCATAAAATATTAAAATTTTTGTAAACATATTTTTAGATTTTTGTCTACCATAGTTACTATGTATCAGTAATTGTATTGGTATTGTCATTCGATCTTTTCCATATTAATATCTTCTCAGAAGTAGAAACTGAAATACCTTTTATGTCTTCATAAATATCGCAATTCATGCTTTATCAGACACGGGAAATCTATTAGTATATTAAGCTACACCGCCAGATAGAATTACCTGAAAGATAGTATAAAATGAAAGAGAATAGGGAAAATATTTTGATTTTGTTTTCATTTAATATACACCTGGGAGTCATAATGGGGCGAAATAAAGATTGTATCTTTTAGCCACCATTTTGACTCTGACCATTTGCGACTACAAAGTGATGTCATATGAACTAGCTGTAGTAATAAGCTATGATATAAATAGTTGTGTTTGTTCAGAATATTATCCCATTTAACTACAAGTGTTATCGGCATAAGCAATTTATTACAATTATTTATACTGGCTTTTCAATGAGAATTGAATATCTCCCAAGCCTGAACCATTCTTCTTTACATAGAAAAAAATTACAATATAATATCATGATTATTTATAAGAAACCTGTTTAACGTTGAAATTGATCCATAGTTTAAAACTGCTTTTCATTTTTCAGATATTTAAAACAATTTGTGTAATTTTTTTTTTTTGATAAATTTATCGATAATTTTTTATAAAGCTATAAAATTTCATTATATAACGGCTATGATAAAAGTAATAATGTACGATGTGTACTTTTATTAGAATTCTATTAAAATGAGCAATTTATGAATGTTCAATTTATTGATATGCAGAAGTAATTATAGTGTACATTGATAATTAAAATTCAATATAAAAAGAAAAAAGAAATTGAATAAAATTGAATAACTTTTTATCTTGAATCTCATCTGACGTACAACCTTTAAATTACAGTGATTTCTTCTAGACACTTCTTGAATAAGCTGAAAGAAAATAATAACAACATTTAAATCTCACTGATGACGGCCTTGTAATGGCTGAAAACGTTCTGGGTTTTTCTGATATATTTTGATGTACCCTTAAATGTCTGGTGCTGCTTTTCGGCAACATACCCAATTTAGGCTCTAAAATACTATTAGAATAATATCGAAGCTATAATGTCTAATGTTGCCAATAAAATACATTCTGATGATAATATTAAATCAATTTTCAACATACAGATGGTAACACTTGTGCTATTTAAGAATAAAGATAGATTTATTTTTTCAATTGCTGCTACTTGTTCTTTTTGTGTTGTTTGGAAGCTTGCGAAATACCCTATTTTGACCTGCAGTGAGCAAGTAAAATTTATTTCTTATTATAGTTCCTAAAATTCTTGTGTGTTTAATATTATTCAGTTTTATCAAGAGAAATTAGTTTTTCAATTAAACACCAGTATTGGCGATTAGTAACAAACTGTTTTTTAGCCGTAAACTATACTTAAAACAAAATATGATTTTTTTAAAGTATTTTCCCATGATTTATTTAAAAAATGAAAGCCGAAAAACATTATTACAATGATTTTTGAAAACTCAGGCATTTAAGGGTTAAGATATTTTTAATATATTTCATATAATTTTATATTATATGTATGTACCCCAAAGTAATTTTGTAAATTTATTTGTGCTTTTTTATATGAATTTTAATCATGTAGTGTTCATTGATTTTTTTAACGTAATTTTTTTAAATGCGCTCATAAGTGAAATGATATAGTTTTATGATTATATGCTTTACTATTTGTCACAATGACTATTCAGTTATATTCATAATTCTTTTTCACTTATGCAAACAAACTTCTAAATATAATTTAAAAACAATCTGCACGATATCACTTTCAAAGTTATACGAAGGTTATATAAGGATATACGATTATTAAAGATTCTTATCCACTCACCCTAATCAATTATTTTCTGCTTTAAAAAAAAAAAATGTTTTCCTGGGACCAACAGCTTACTAAAGTTTAATGCATTCTTTTTTATGCAACCCATCAGTTTTTGTCACGGGATTTAAAATAAAAATACGTTTATTCAACTAGAAAATATCATTGTCCAGGGTGATTTGGAACTTTTGGGAAAAACTTTAATGGGTGATAGATAAGCTCAAATCACCAAAAAATGTGTTGTCGTCACTTTAGTAGTGAATAGTTACAAGGATTTTTCTGAATCTTGATATCTAACAAATAATTGTTGGTTTTATTTATGCGGTCTTGTGTTACTAACTTGGATGCTAATATGGATAAAAATTATAAGCAGAAATAAAGAAACTGCAAAGTATAAGTAATTCAACACAGTGGTGGTGGTAAGGTGCTGTATCTAAAATTGGGTCACATTTTCTTCAGAGAAGTTGAAGGTGAATCTAAACTGGTGTGGCAGAACTTTAATGGGTGATAGCATTATCTAAACAAGTGATTTTCACCGTGCAACACGTGGGCGTAACGCAAGCGGTATACCACTAGATAGCGATATCATAAAAATCATGAACACATTTTCATTTCTATCGTGGATTAGAAAATGATGGTTGGTTTTACTTATAATGGTAAGGCGGAGATGAATTTCATAAATGATGCTCTTATTGAGAATGTACCACAAGTCCAAATTTTGTTGTAAACATGATTCTGTTTAGAAAGCGCCCTGTAGCGCTTCTCTTTTTGTGTTAAGAACATGCACGGTATGGTGTTTTGAGCTTGTCAAGGCATTTTATATCAACCCTTAAAGTTTTTCCCAGGATTTGCAATTTACACTGTACATTGGTTTATTTCTTAAAAGGTGCAACATGCCGCATAATATCACATTAAAGTTTCAATATTCTGAGCCATTTGGATAACGCTATGTATTCATTTACGCTTCTTATCCATGCTCTCAAATCAATTGTGTTCATTACTTTATAAATTTACTTTTTCTAGGACAATTAAGTTATGAATGTTTAATGAATACATCATGATGCCGTTTGTCCATCATTTGGATCAGATAGACATGACATTTAGAAAGACAAATACGATGATTCGATCAGGAAAAATTATCGGATTTGCCTCACCCTGAACTGAGGGTACAGCTGTGAATCATAATACATCTGCAATAAATAACCATCTATACAAAAAGTGGGAGAGGGAAACTGTAAAAGAAATATGTTTAGTGCATAATGTATTTTGGGAAACGTTTGTTTGAAAGTTGAACACATAACTTTAATATTGGTTTGCGGATTGATTATTTTCAGCATAAAAGTTTCAGAAAAAGAAGAAATTGTGGAATGGACAAAAGTTATCGATGTGTCGTAAAGTTTCAGTGTGCTTAAATATGTTTACAATATTTTGACTCTTCACATCTTAGGGATTTAGGGAGGAGGGAAAATAAATTAGACATTTTTCTGTTTTGTGTTACCCAAAAAGTTGTAGGTCTATAAATACGCACTTTAGCTACTATTATAAAATATGTACGCTTACACAATTTTTAAAGTCAATGTCTCTATATTAACTGTAATAATTTAGATATTATAAGACTTTTCTAAACATGTAGACAAGAACTATCCAACCCCGGTTTGGTTATGAACAGGACATGATTATTAAACTACAGTAAAAGATTATCCAACTTACCACACAGAGCAGGAGGAACAGTACAGAAATAATAAACCCCAATTCTAATTTTTATTATTAGTATTTTTTTTTAGTTTTAATACTGCTAATAATAAGTGTCTGTTTACAAATGAAGTTAATAATTGCCATAATTATATTTTTTTGTTAATTTAATTTATGAATAAACAGGTTTTATTATCCAACTGACAAAGTTTTATACATACATGGACACATATGTCATTTGAATAACTTTATAATCTTTAATTTTCTTGAATACGTATATAATAATAATGTCCCAATCAACTCCATACCAATTTGTCCCATTCATCCTCAAAACACATAGTTTGACAAAAACAGGCCTAAATAACAAGTGTTATTAAAACAAAAAAGTCTGGTGGCAATAAATTTTAGACAATTTATGCACAATGAAATCTTACTTAAAATTAAATGCTTCATAAAAGATCAAATATTCGTAAATTCCAAAGTCACATTTTAGTATAACCACACCACAAATGTTAACAAAAGTATTTTCAATATGATTGGGTGAATTTTTATTGAAATTGTTTTGAAACAAGCAATTTACTTATTAATAAGCCTACTGTTTTGGGGGGAAAAAAGGTGCTATAAGTTCTTTTATAGAAACATATTTTAGACTTAATTATACATTAGCACATAAAAATTATAATATTTATATGATTTTAATCTTTAATATTTGTTAATTTCTGAATGAAATTCTATAAAATACTTTTAACTTATAAACGAAAACTTAAAATTATATTTTTAAATATTGCTGTATATTGCAGCTTTCAAAGTTCAAATAATCATTTCATTATACTGCATATATTCATTAAAGCATCTTATACACTTGCCATAATTAATTACGCTTGTTACTTTAAAAATCTACTAGCCTGATGACCACCTGGTTATAAAAAAAATAATGGATCGTATTTGAAACCGACCGTGATTCTAATCAGCTAGAAGCGACACTTAAAACGATAAATACGTTCATTCAACCAGAAAACGCGACGTATTTATTTTCCGCAAAACTTGCCATACAGGGAACTTAGGTTACCTGTCAGAAGCATAATACATCTGAAATCGACATCCATCTGTAAAAAAATTGGGGCCGGGAAACAGAAATACGATATAAAATTAGGGAATAAGGAATTCAGCGAAATATTAGTTCTGAAGTTTGCAACTGAAGTTTAATATACACTGCTCAAAACAATTAAAGGATATTTGAAGTTTTATATAAAATAAAGATATAAACGAAAATTTTTTTTGCCGAAAATAGAAGAAGAGAATCACAAATGCAAATTTTTCTGGTTTTCAAACTGTGGAGTATGCAAATTTTGAGTTCGACGTCGAAAACGTCGCTTCAGCGGCAGCGAATGAAATTATCTTTCAACTGGATAAAAGAGAATGAAGACAAGGATGATCTGCATTCAGTGATTGCTTTGTTTCGATGAGTACGATGTCTCAGCGAAGTCATTTGACAGATTCAGAAGCTTTGAGAATTGTTGGTAGGTTAGAAGGGGGCCAAACTCAAGCCGAAGTAGCGCAAGCCATTGGAGTGTCACAAAGTGTCATTTCCAGGATCTGGAACCGTTTTTTGGAGAGTGGATGTGCAGGCCGAAGACCAGGGCAAGGTCGTAGACGGGCAACAACGCCCAATGAAGATCGGTATTTAGCGTTAACAGCTCGGAGACACCGAACCATGAACGCTATTCTTCTCCAACAACACCTTCGCTCGGCTACAGGCACCACGATTTCAACTCAGACTGTCCGAAACTGGCTCCATGCTGTAGGTCTGTATGCTCGCCGACCGATGGTATGTGTTAGATTAACATCAAGGCATCGTCGCGGCCGCAGGGAGTGAGCAACCGAGCATGTCAACTGGAGGAGAAATGAATGGAGCAATATTCTGTTTTCTGACGAGTCCCGTTTTTCTGTGCATCCGGATAATAGGCGTATTTTCATCTGGAGGGACCGTGGCAGTAGAAATAATCCTGCGTTCGTGCACGAAAGTGTCAGATTTGGCGGTGGAGGAATGTTGGTGTATGGTGGCATCTCCATTGACGGGCGCACTGACCTCTACATCATTCGAGATGGAGCTCTGACTGGTCGCCGATATAGGGATGAGATCCTCAGACCTATTGTAGTCCCTTACGCTGCAGCAATCGGAGATAACTTCATTTTAATGGACGATAACTGCAGGCCACATCGTGCAAACCTGGTGGAGGATTTCCTTTTCGAGGAAGGAATCGTTCGAATGGAATGGCCAGCGTGTTCTACAGACATGAATCCAATCGAGCACGTTTGGGACGCTCTAGGAAGACGAGTTTCTGGCCGCCAACAACCCCCACAAACTCTCCAAGAACTGGAAAGAGCTCTTGTGGAAGAGTGGGGCAGAATACCCCAACTCGTCATTAATAGCCTCATTGAGTCCATGCCTCAAAGGTGTTCAACGTTGCTGGCCGCCCGTGGAAACCATACCCCCTACTGAAAATGATTTTCTTTGAAGAAAACACCTTTTCTTATTCCTTTTTCTCATAAGCACAAATTGTGTTTTTTTTCCTTTAGTACACAAATGCGCAATAAAATGCATTTTTTTCTGCCAAACATGTGTAATTTATTCTCATATAACCTACTATGTCTGTCGACCATGTATCAATCAGCTAAACAGTTTACCAGATACAAAATCCACCTAAAACTGCAATATCTTTTAATTGTTTTGAGCAGTGTATATCCCTTTAAGATTGGGAGGTTTTTTTTGGTAGAAATTGGAAGTTTGAGTGGTTTCCATTTATCAATAGGATCTTGTTTAATTGAAAAAAAATACCCGATGTCAGGTTATGCCAAGGGAAGACCGGCACAATTGTGCGGGTTCGGCCTTAATGCAGCCATTTTGGGGCTAAATCTTTACAATTGTGTAGTTTGGGATTATGTGTGCAGCAATATAAAAATAAAATTTTATGCAAAAAAGTTGTTTTTTATTGACATAATTTTCAACAGCCACAATGAAAATGTTTGAAACAATTTTTGTTTTTGGACAGACCACTGCAATTTCATTTTCCGAGACGTGCTCAACGCTCGCGCCCCTCTTAAAAGCCGTTGACAAATGGTATGCCCTTCACTCCGTTTGGATTGTACCTGATCCTTCAAATTTCTTTTTTTTTAGTTTTTACAGCAGCGGTATTTTGTTGAAATACTGGTCGAAGTGCATAAAACTAGGTCTGAACCAGAGTAAGGACTACAGCAGGTCCTAAGCTTAGATCCTTGTGGACCAGGTTTGTACTTTCCCACTGGTATACTACAAAATTTAAAACTATCCCAGGTGATACTGTTACAGCAGAGTGTGATTTGTTTTTTATATACTGCTTTACTGAGGCACGTCCTAAAAAAAGGAATCGTCTGCTCATCTATGGAAAATTTTCCCTGGTCTCCTGGTAAATTTAAGCAGACACTACTGTATCTTTCGAGCATTTGCTGAACTTTCCATAATTTATTATTTATTCCTGGTGGTTTACTTGCTGTGTCGACAAAATGGAATGAATTAATCAAACTTAAAAATCTATCTCGTGATATGCATATAACTCATATAAATCTTATAAATCATATATGACATCTATAAGACAGAGCAGAAACATACAGTTCGCTACATGTGCATATTATATATCTAATACTATCAATTTTAAATAGAAATCATGAATAGTACAAACATATTAATTTAAAATTAATCCGCTTTAAAAATGTAAATAATTCAAAATAAATTGTTAAACACAAAAGTAAAAAAAAAAATTATATATTAGGAATTGTCCCCATTTTGAAAATGGTAAATGCCAGACCCGCACAATTTTGCGGGTCATTTGTTCTTCAACATTTGTAAAGCCTAATTAAATTTATCAAAGACAAAATCAATTAAAATCATGAATAAAGTATATGAAAAAAAAAATCTAAGCAAACACTAAAAATCATATTTAAAAGAAATTACGACAGTACATACTTTTTGTCTATTGCTGTCAGATGATATAGTCTTTTTAAAAGCAGAAAATCTAACCCTGTATTGTAGTTGGTGCACCCTAGTTGTGTCTTATCAAAACATCTCAAGCCAATTAACTCATATAAATGTGTAGATTTGGTTTTACATCTCACAAACACAGGAAATAGTCATTCTCTTTTACTTTAGTATCACCCGCACAATTGTGCGGATCAGGGCATAAAGGTTTAATGACTGAAGGATTTTTGGAGTATGAAAGTTTGAGTTTACGGAAAAGTATAGAATCCTTTAAATTATTTTGATATTTCAGCAGTTTTAGTGGGATTAGGTTATGTGTTAACGATATTTTGAATATTCAAATCTTAAGGATTTATTTATTTTAAACCCTCAACGGTCACATTAAATTACGGTTTAAAAATTCACATTGCTTATTGGCACCACTGTTTTGAAAAAGAAATATTAACCTTATTTAATGACAGGTAAAATGATACCATAATAAAGCCAATAACACTCTTTTATAAAACTGGTCGGAATGAAACAATCTGAATAAAAGACAAAGCCCGTGAATATCACAGGAGCGAAAATTAAGGGGTTAAAGCCTATGTTATAGGGGACTGCTTTTTCAAATATTGCGTCTACCATCAAAGCATAAAAAATTACACACATTACAAAGGCTTAAATATTGTTAAGCTCCAAACGAAACTTTTACAATAATTTAGCCAAAAATATATAAAATTTCAGATATGAATGAGGATTTAGGATTCGTACGCCAGCGGATTTCAATTCTTTCGTATAGAAATATTTCACTTAGCAAGAATTTTAGGTTCGAATTATGACTACTATTTTACGACAACTTTGTTATTCAAGTTTACTGAATTCGCTGAAACGTACAAACAATGGGGTTATTTTTATTGGATTTTTTAATGTACAGGTAGTTTACGTAATTATAATGCATACTTTTGTGTAAATAATATACCTTATACTTTCATAAAACATAATTCCACATAATTTCTACCTTATACTAAACAAATTTTAATAAAATTTTTTGTATAACTTTCTTCGTTAATGTCAGACATTATGTTTATTAAATTCTGTACTTCGTTTCTCATTTATTATTTTTAACTTCAAAATATAATATAGAAATATTTCATATTATATTTTTCAGAGTTTAGATTCCCAGTCGATTGAGCTAACTATATACATTTAATAAGGCTTCTTTACCACATTTCCTTATCAATTATTTTCGATGCTTTAAAAATTTATCTTTCATATAAATATCTTGTTACGAATGTTAAATAAATGTCTTTTCATGCCGACTGTTATTTGAATTAACAAGACATGACAACTGGAAAGACAAATACAAAAATTCAACCAGAAAAATTATCGAAGACATTTTGCCTAAAATTTGTCCAACCCAGAGCTCAAGTTACGGTTTTGATGTAAAATCATTTATGTTTTTAATTGTCCCCTTTTCCTTTTTTAAAAACATCATTTAAAAGAAATCATGGATTAATATAATACATTTTATTTAAATTCAATGTTTTCCTTTCCTAAAAAATAAGACAAATATATAAAATAAAATGCTCGAAATAATCTCTACCTGTAGTATGTGACAGGATGGAGCTTTTGAAAATTTTGTGTTCATTTATATAATACTAGCCCATATATTTACTGAAATATAAATTTCTTTAGAAATTTCAAGAAATTTCCGCATGTTTTTTGTTTATAGCATGCAGTGTTTTCAACCAAATTTAATTTCAATTTCACTATATTAAAAAAATACAGTAGAAACAACAAAGAAGAAGTATAAAACCAATATATTTATTTTTTAAAGAAATATAAGCAATATTTGTATGACATAAATTTTAACTGTAGAAAATAAGTGAACAGATAACAACATTTACGTTGCATAATTTAATTTAAAAAGCAACTTGTATAAAACAGCCAGTGGATTATTCTGAAAATTCAGAAGTGTATCATCCAGCTGGATTTCTCTTGCTTTCGAATAGTAGACTGATTATGAGGAATTTTCCAGAAATTTTCATTTTTTATTAAGTGATTTTTATTTTTCGATAAAAGTCTGGTATATAACGAATGTCCAAGAAAAGCTTTGGTACGTGTGCTTCGAGTTTTTTTCGAATGGCTTTTTCTGTTCATTTTCCATGAAAAGCTGAAGCATCGAAAAAAAAAATTAAATTACAAATAAATAAAAAATGACCATTTGTGGAAATTTCCTTATAATTCACTTACATTTAGAAAGCAATCGAAATTCATTTAACTGTTTCACCGGTCTCGCTAAGTTTGGACAATTGCTGACTGGCCCTCTTATATGTGTTGCCCAATAGTTGATTGCTACATTATTTTAAAAAAATTACTTTATTTAGCATATGCATAGTTAAACATTCTTTCATACAAATGCTCATATTTCATTAAATATTTACTATATTTATACTCTAGTTGTAGTATTTTGTTTTATATGTTTGTGCTTTGTCAAGTTTTCTGAAAGTAGTGTTAAATCTTATTTAAAACTCTGCTTCTGATTAAAAAACATATACGAAAATGCATAGAATTTTTTTAAAAGAAACCTTTGTATGTACACGACTTTTTGTGCTATTTTTCCACAAATCTACTTAAATTTTGGACCGGGTTTTTATAGCCATGTGCTACCGGTACAAAAATTTTCGAGCATTTTATTTTAAAGCGGTCGAAAATTTTCCTTATTCAATTTGTTGTTGACTTCCTAATTCCCTTAGCAAACAGACCTTTGCTGAAACAAATATGACGTCAAATATGTTCTCTATATGTATGAAGTTTCACAAAAATATTCGAATATAGATATTCGACGAAACGTCTACATTCTAAAATGTCTGATGACTAATGTATTTATGTTATGTATTTTTACTTAAATATTCGTCATTATATTTATGCAATTCAGAAAATTGCTTTTCATTTAAAATCTTATTGCATTTTTATATTCATTTTATTGCAAATTTAAACTTTTAAAAACTTTTCGTATTACAATTTTCAGAGTTTAAATTCTCAGTCCATTAAGCTAACTATATACGTCATTCATTAAAACTTCTTTACCGCTCCGGCTAAATAATTACCTTCTGTGCTTTAAAAGTTTTCCTTTCCCAGAACCATCTGGTTATGAATGTTTAACGGATTCTTTATAACGCCGAGCATTATTTGAATGAGCTAAACACGACATTGAGAAATACCAAAAACGTTTTGAAGACATTTCGCCGAAATGTTGCCTTACCCTGAGCTGAGCTGTCAAGCATAGTACATCTGCAAATGATAACCGTCTGTACAAAAACTGTCGAAGGGAAAATAAATAGAGTTAATTAGATGTTAAAGCAAATAATGAATTTTACGAAATGCTATCTCTTGTGTTAATATTTGTTGATAGATTGTGTTTTCACTATGAAAATAAAAAACGTATAACCAAAGTTTCTGGCATATCCGTAATTTTACTGTGTAAATATATTTGTAATGTTTTGAATATTTAAATCTTACGGAATTATTTATTTTTAAAAGTACGTTATGGGTGAGGTGTTATTACAAAATAAATATCTGTAGGTGTATACAGTTTAAAAAATATATATTCAAAATTTTGAAATGTATTTAATATCTAATTTCACGAAAACAATGTTAAAAAACATAATAGCATTTTTTAATATATTATACTTTACACAAACTGAATTTATCACAAGCACTTTGCGTAAAGTACAATACATGAAAGTAATGTACAGTTCTTCGAAAAATGTTCACCCACTACTAAGTCTGTCGCAAATCCTGGTATTAAAATATAACCGATTGATTAGTAATAAAACCTACGAAAATAATACATGTGTATGAATTCGAAATGAATGAAATATTTACAAATTGTAACCTACTGTACCCACTCCACTACAATAACAATGCTTACTGTTATAAATAAATTGTTTTTTATTAAAATCTGTGTCATGGTTTCCTTTCAAGTGCACAGCACAGAAAGCCATGTTACAACTCTAGTGATATTTTGTTTTATTTATTAATCATTGTACTATATCAGGGTTCGCACATTATTAAGCCACGCCCCATTTTGTAAGGACCCCACCACCAGTAATCGCATAAAACTATCTTGTAGCTAATGGATCGTGAAGAAAATGATATTTATATTAATACTGGTGGTAGAGTCCTTACAAAAGGGGGCATGGCTTCATAGCGTGCGAACCCTGTATATAAATATATGATTTTTCATATTATAAAAATTCTTCATATAACTTTTAGTATACAAACAGAATTCTATATGTTATTTTAGCATTTTTATTTATATTTCGATCCAGCGGTCTGAGAGGCCGCTCACAGTAGCGATGTAAAAACATCTGTGATGTACAATTCATAACTCAGGCTCAGTGGCGTGGCGTCCGGTCATCGCTGGATGCGGCGATGACCAAGCAATATTTTAAAACTCTTAATAAGCTTTTAAAACTCTACGATCCAGTTTTAGCAGAACATTTGGAGTTCATGTATAAGTGAAGGTAAGATTTAAAGTTTCTTTTTTGAACATTGAACCATTGAATTTTAGAGTTAATAATTTTTCACCACAAACTTAAATAATTGCGATGACCACCGAAAATTTTCATGCCACGCCACTGCTCAGGCTATAGTTAAAAAATATAAAACATTTCCAATCGATCACTTTCTGTATAAGACTTGTGTGAGGAATTTAAAGAGATGTTTTTTGAATAAGCAATATAAACAATTATTGTGTGAATATGTATTTAATATTTGGTTTCTTACCTAATTATCTGTTTTAAGGTTTTCCAATATGTAAAGTTTTGCAACTTTAACGGGAGCCATGTTTCACTAGTTTCACACACTGCCTTTTAACACTAGTATTCACCAATTACCTCAGATGCGGCCAGCACCAAAACCTCGGTCGAATGCTCGATTAATATTCAGCATTAAGCTGATATGACACTATCGCGGCAGAAGTACAATCAGTTGAATCATAACTACAATTTGAGCATTCGAAGAGGTTTTCGCGCTTAATCGAGAGTTGAGTTACGTGGTAAAGCAATACAACTGTATAATACAAGAGTGAATAAGAGCGTAAAGCCATTAGAAAACAAATGCTAAGAATTGCGAAGTGATTACTAAAATTCATTTATAGTTGCTTATTTTACGTGTGTTAAAATTGAAAATAGTACATTTTTTTAGTTAATAGAATTAAAAATGGGGATAACTCAACGTAGGCTGTACCTAGAACAATGAATCATAAAAAAATTGTTTTGTAGTAAAATTATAAGTGAAATACATAGCGAGATTTAAAAATATGTTTTTTTTAGTGATATATCATTGATTAAAACAAAATGTAATTTTTCAATAACACATCCGTTACTTAAATTTACACAGAAATACGAGACTTTGCAAATACATACTACGCATATTTAGATAAATATTTCATGAATTACTTTAAAAATGATTTAAGTTGAATGCATTAAAATTAAAGAAGCTAGAGTGCCCACCGATATTCAAATGCTGATATGCAGGGATGCAAGCGCTGCGCCAAAAATTGCTGATTTTCACCACTAAATTTTAACAGTATTCTTCGCCTTATTATATCTCAGAAATTTCGTCATTGAATAAGCTGAAGAATACTGTGAAAATTTAGTGGTAGCAATCAGCCATTTCTGGCGCAGCGCTTGCACCCCTGCTGATATGTGAAAAAAACAATTTTGATTAAAACAAAATGTAATTTTTCAATAACACATCCGTTACTTAAATTTACACAGAAATTTGAGACTTTGCAAATACATACTACGTATTTTTAGATAAATATTTCATGAATTACTTTAAAAATGATTTAAGTTGAATGCATTAAAATTAAAGAAGCTAGAGTGCCCACCGATATTCAAATGCTGATATGCGAAAAAAAATGTTTGAAGTTTCTCTTTACTGTTTCTCAACTGTTGACAAGTTCTACTTCTATAGCTTCAAAATCTTTTTACTTTCGATAGCAGTTTCTAATAAATAGAAACCGATATTTGTGTGTATAAAGAGTATGTGTTTACACAGCAAAAAAAATCGAAATTTTCAACTTGTTTAAGTAGCCTTATACTTAAAACCTGTATTGGGTGGCAGGGTTTAAAGAAGTTACAGAAAATTTAAAAATGTACACAGATAATAAAACCCACATATACTTAACTTCAATATTTGTTTTAATATGAGGAGAGCAAAAGTGTTTAAAAATGCTTTTAAAATTCCAGGTATGAATGATGTAATTAGCTATTATCAAAGAACTAGTGTAAAAATAGAAAATATTTTATTTAGTATCTTGTAAATAAATATATTGTCTAATGTGACCACCTATATAACAGAGTAGGAAAATAGACATGACTATATTTTCACTTATTAAATACAACATTCATTATGCTCTATACTGTCACTTTAAAAGTTCAAATCCTATGTTCATTACGCTAACTATAACCATTTATTAAAGATCTTATTCATTTTCCAATATCAAATATATTCTAAAGTTTAAAAAATTACGTGTTTTAGAACCTTCTGTTTTTGAATATTTAGTGAATTGCTTTTGACACCGACCGTCTTTTGGATCAGCCAGACACGACATTTAAAGGAACAAATACGTTGGTTCGGCCAGTAAAAGTTTCGAAGAGGTTTCTCTAGAAATTTGCCTCATACAGCATTGTGTTACGACTCTGAAACATAATACATCAACAATCGATAGCTGTCCGTGCAAAAGTGGAGGGATGGAAGAAAATATATGTTTAGTGAATAACGAATTCTTCGAAATGTTAGTTCTGAAATTGAACGGGAGTTTAATATTGATATTATAACTTCCATAATTCGTTTTTAGGACCGCCAAGTGACAAATGTTTTCTGTTATAAAATATTTGAATTTTTAAAATGTTCAACTAAAACTGTGATCATTAAAAATGTTTATTTATATTGTTCTTTATTGTTAATATCGTGTTGTTTTATGTATATTAGCCGGGGATTTAATTATATGCAGCTTTCTCTGCTTATCAGAATATTTCAATTAAATTAATTTCACCATGACAACGATTGTTATAATTCAATGATTTTGTTTTCAACGTGTGTGCTTGAGAATAAGAGAAAATGTTGAATTTCCGAATGTTTGTTGATAAGTCGGAAGTTTAAGTGTATTTCAGTTTGTTTATGATATTAAAAGTCATGGAGAATTACTTTTTTTAAAATCTATGTCGAAGATGGGAGAATGCTTTTAAATATTAAGAGCAAGAACAAAGCATACCAAAAAATACTCACTTAAAAAAATCATAATTTCCACATAATTTTTAGTTTTCTGCAGAAAGAAGCGTAAAGAAAAATCATCTAAATATCTAAAAATCTATTTTGAGGTATGAAGAGTGGTTTTTGATAGTGGATTTCTATTAGTAAAATAAACATTGGTAATTTAATATATAAGGATATGCGAAAGTAATGTGCCTTAATTTATTTTATATAATCATACTTCTACTTAATTTGTACAATAAAATATAAGCATGTCACATTTATAACATTTAATGCGTTAATATTTGCATTATGGTTATGATTTCTTTTTTAAATCTCATATCAAAGAAAACCGCAAATTATAGAAAAATATCTTATCACTTTCAAAGTTAAGTTTTCAGTCCATTAAACTAACTATATTGATTCATGTTATGAATGTTTAATGAAACCTTTTTGACTGCGACTATTATTTGGATCATCTAAACACGATTTAAAAAGACAAATACGATGATCCAACCAGAAAAAAATGTATGGAAGACATTTCCTCGAACATTTGCCCCACCCCGTGCTGGGGTTAAAGCTTTGAAGCTTAATACATCTGCAATCGATATCCGTCTGTGTAACAATTGGGAAAGGGGAATAGAAGTAGACATAAGTTTATTGAATAATGAATTCTGTGAAACGTTAGTTTGGAAAATGAGAATGGAATTTTGATATTGAATGATTAATTATTTTAATATAAAATTAAGATTAAAAATAATTGTAGCATTGTGAAAAAGTATTTGTAATATTGGCAGTTTTAGTGTCTTGACTATGTTTATAATAATCAGTAACTTAAAAAATAATTTATTTTTAAATCTGTGTTTGAGAACGAATTCTCAAATACTAAGTGTAAGAACGAAGCATTTCAATAATTACACAATTTTAAAAACGTAAATTTTCACATTAACCGTTTTTACAATCTCATTATAAGTTTATCAGCTTATAATATCATGTTAAGTATTATTATAAGCTGAGTGGAAGAACATGTTATGCTACATTTTCTTAAAAATGATTTTATCTTTTGGACGAAGGTGTTATCAGGTATTCTATCACATGGTAAAGCTAAAATTCCAAAGTTCTACTTAGCCTTGAAGATTTAAGGCATTATTCATTAATATTTAATATTTTAATATTTAATAATCCAAATAGCATTAATATTTTTAATATTTAAAAATTAAATATGAATAATATTTTTCATAGAGTTTAGTACCACACTTGTTAATATTTTAAACACATGATATCGAACAGAAAATAAAACATTAAAATTGACAACAAAAACTTTCACATTAAATTTCTTCAAATGTAATTTTTGTTACTTAACATGTTCTTCCACTTAGCTTTTCAATTAAAAAAAAATGGTTAATAAATTTCAGATTTGAATTTTAAGATTACCTATTAATTCTGCGAAATAGCATCATATGTTTGAGGCAGATTGATTTGATTTATGTGTGTTTAAAATCAGTGTGAAGGAGTCTATAACCTCTAAATCAATTATAACATTTTATAACGCAGGAAGACTTCAGAAAATGCATTTCAGATAGGGAGAAGTGACCTCAGGTGAGACGGAAAACATATATGATTTCAAGCTAAATTTAAAATAAAAAGGATTGTGTTATGGTATTCGAAAAAGTTCCCTTTCCATGTGAGTTGATATTATATATTTAAAGTAATCACTATTTGGTAATTTCAGTTTTGACAAAATTAGATTAATCGCGCTTAAAAATATTTCAAAATAAATAAAACAATTAAATTAAATACTTTTTTAATAGAAAGTCATAATGTTAGTGTCGAAAATTAAAAAAAAAATCATAAATTCAAAATAAATATTATAAATCGGTGATGAAATTATAAATAGGTGATGATAATGTTTTTGTTTTACATGCTAGAGCATTAAAAATTAAAATAAAAAAAAACAATATAGAAATTTATATTTCGTAATATTCACAAAGAATCTTTTTGTCCCTGTGATCAGTGGAGTTCGTTAATTATCCATCGAAAAGTTTTACTCATAGCTTTTAATAGCAATCGAGTATATTCTAAGTAAAGTTCTTTTAAATTAATGCTTTGAAATTTTACCAATATTTTACTTAACTTTATTTAAAAAATATGTGTCTCGTGAACATATTATTTATTTGTCAAAGACACCCAATTAAACATGATTGATGATAACATATGGAAAGACATTAGAGTTAAAGGTATTTTTTTAAAATTTAGTCTAATTTCCTTTCAGACTATTAACGAATAATTTGAAAAAATGTTTAATTTTCTAACTACAAATTTTCGGAAAAGTTTAATCTTTTAGGAAATATTGGATTTTAAGACTGAGTACATAAATTGTTAGCGAACTTTTAGGAAACTATTATTTATCAGTGGCTAAAAGTCATCGGTTTCAAAAATGTATTTAACAATTTCTATCGCGGTGGGAAGTATTTTTGCCACTTAAGGGATACAGAAAGTTTTGAAAAAAAAATGTATATTTTATTGTTAATCTTTTTATAATTTTTAAAACTTTAAAACTTTTGTATTGTTGGCTCAATAAGAAAACTCTTAAAATTATGGTTGTACGAGTCGTAAACGTTGATCCGCCCAGTCTGGCGGCATGTGCGAAGACACAAACCTAAACTCAATTATTTCGAAACACTGTTTTTAAGCGGTATTTACACGACAATTTTAACAAATATTCGGATTTAGAACATTTTTTAAGTAAACGAAATTAACCCCCTCGACAAACTATACCGGATTAAAAAAGATTTTCTTTTCAAGTTAAGACCAAAATATGATCAATCTTTATGGATTTTGAATTTTTTTCTACAAACTTTTAAGAGAGCACAGGATGTTTGAGCTTGTTGGAACAATCAAAAACTATGTTATTCAGAAAAATAAATGTTGTATATACAAAATTAATATGTAAATTTTAAATTTAAAAATTCAGCTCACTAATGCGTGAATTAAATTCATTAAGTGCTGCGAGCATTATAAAACTGTAAACTATGCATATATGAAACAGTTTTTGAACAAAATAGAATCATAACGCATCTAATTCTAAACTAAAACCAAAATGTATACAAAAGGTCTGTTTAAAATTTAATTTTAGAACAAAATAAAAAAAAAATTTCTAAAAAAATATATGTGATTTTTTTTTGGTTTTAGCATGTAGATTATATAAAAACGCATACTTGTTTACTTTTCGGGAAATTACTTGCCCTTCTCGAGACGGAAAATTTTCCGACCCAGCTCGGAATATAATCCGAAAAATACAATTTTAGTTATTATTTAGTTGTTTTTTTTTTTCAGATTTTATTCCGAGTTGGGTCGGAAAATTTTCTGTCCCGAGAAGGTCCAGAGATGTCCTACGAGTGCGATATTTAATTTTTACTTGTGCTCTCAAATAAGCGTAGAATCATTAAAAAAAGAAAATAAATAAATTTTTTGACAATATTTCACAAAAAATACATTGCTGGTCTTTCTTTAAAAAGTAAGGTTCCAACTAACTTTCTGTGTAAAGTTATTAGAATTTTCTGATATCCTGCCTACCTTTCGGCTAAAAGAGCTACTAAAGATTACGCTTTTTTATTACCCCTAAAAAAATATATTAAATTCTGACATTTTTAATGCAGATTATAGCGATTAAATAAAGCTAAATTTACTATAAAAATGTAATTGTAAGAAACGTAAAATTTCAAAGTTATGTGCTATACATTTTAATAACTTTTCTAAAAATCTCAAAGAGCAGTGGAGTTTTCAAGTACCCAGATGTATGAATATGATTTGAGATCTACCGACTATTACTCTAGGGAAAATGTACATGTTACATTGCAAAAGCTCGGATTGAAGATTTTATTTTTCCGACTTGCATATGAAGAGGCCAGCATGGAAAAACCGAACTTTTCAACAAAATTTCCCAAAAGAGAATTTTCTGCGGAAAAAAAAATAATATTTTGAGACTTTTTTTTTGCTTTTTTACTAATATCTTGAGACATGTTGCCTAGCATATTATTTGTTAATTAGAATATTCAGGAAAACAACATTCTCTACAACTTTCATATTTACGACTTTTTTTACACAATAGCAAGCGCAGTACATCATTTCAAAAATCAGACATTTTTTTTTCAATTTCCTTAAAAACCGTGGTAAACATAGTTTTGTCCCGATTATTCAAATGTATCCCAGACATATAATCACATATGTCAACTTCTACATAGTGGTACCAGTAAACTATCAATTATTTGAACACTCTCTTCTTCAATTTTCATCACAACAGAGATATTTTACATTCCATAAATCTATATAATTTAACAAGTAGGGGAGAGTGTGGATGAATAGGAAAAATTTCATATTTAGACAATACATTTAAGTGTATACAACTGTTACTTTTAAAGAATTGTTTAAAATAATACTTCAATATTTAGTAACTTACTGACACGATTGTTTAACTAATAAAAATATATTCTTGTTTAATTTTAATAATTAGTTTTATAATGCATATATAATTTTCATTGGATCATTGGGATAGTTATGAAAATTTGCGAAAAACATATTTCATTCCATAGTATAATGGTATATTTTATTTACAAATTATTAATAACATATTTTTTAATGTTTTACTGTTTAAAAGATAGCAAACCTTGGATTATAGTTCCATATAAAAGGGGGGGGGGGGAACTCAAAAAATATATACTTTTATGCAAAGTACACTTTTACCTTTTAAAATATCTACAATAAAAATGACAGCAGATTATTTCATTAACTAATCACTTTATGTATTTATATATCTTGTAAAATTTAAAAATACTATCAATAAAATATTTGAAATCACAATTTCCATTAGTCAAAATATTAGTTTTAGTACATATTGTCAATATTTTTCTACGTAAATCATACAATAAGCTGAACCCGAATTTTCGCTCATAACTTTAAAAATGATAAAGATATTTTATATTTCATATTAACATTGCTTTGTATGAAATATGATGAAATCATTGGAAGTGACTGAATTTTGGTCAGTAACACAATATATGTACCGCAACCACAGCTGCATTTTGAATAATGGAATGTCTAGCTTACTGTTTGGATGTGAATTTTGCCAATTTTCAGCACATTTCAACCTATACCATAATGTTTATCATAGATAGATCTTATACGCTTTTTTTAAATGTTTACAAAAAATTAGAAACATTATGTTTAAAAGTATACACCTGAAAGACGTTCATGTTTTCAAAACAGTTTAAAATTTGCTAAAACCTGCAAACAAAATATACGTTCATAGATTCAGCCATTTGATCCCGTCTAAGATAGTTAATAAAAATTGCCGGGGACAGCAAATTTTTTTAACCTAGACAAGATATTAAAGACAAAAAAAACAAGTTCCTCTCAGATCGGTAAAAAAATTATTTTATTTCACTAAACGGACCCATGGTCTGATTTGGTACCTGAATTGTTATTGTTGATGAATTCGGATTATCTATGATAATTAACTCGGGCTGTTTTGTCTCCCATTAAACATATACTCTTTTCGCAAATATAAGTACTACAACAGTATAAACCTCATACATTATTTATTAATATTTAATATTTTATTATCAAATAATTTAAATATTACTAGCTGACACACCAGGTGTTGCCCGAGTCCGTGATAACAACATTAAATATACTTAAAATCAATGTTGAATGTTTTTATATATTTAACAGAAAAACTTTCTAAAAGATCATAATGTAAAGGATGCCACACTTTCTTCAGTGTACGCCCTCGTTTCTGTCAGATATTTAAATTTCAAATGAAAATTTATCCAAACGAAATAAGAAATGGGATCCCTATTACCTTCAGCAGCGTACATCAGGCGTGCTGTGCACGCTCCAGTCTGTATTTATTTTATATTTTTAAACAGAATACCGACAGAGACTGGGCTTGAATGGTACCTAAAATCAGTGTTGAATGAATTTATATATTTCAGAAAAAAATCTTTCAAAACGAACCTAGTACTGGAGGGCCTTTGGTAGCTAAAACGTTTTTTCTTCTTACTTTTATTTTGCACATCGAGTCATATACAATTTAAAATAGTTCTTATACTTTACACGCACTGACATTTTTGAATAATAAATACAATAATACTGAAGCACATGATTAATTTTCATGCTAAAATATTCATATTCAGTTGTGAAAGGTATTGTTTTTCTCCTACCGCGCCCTCTTTTTTTACTCGTAGAAATCCTACGTATTTATTTATTTATTTATTTTTCAAGTTGAATATTTTACCCCTAAATGTAAACCAAAAGTTTATTCGACCAACAACAAAAATATTATTTTAAAGTATTAAACTTTTAGATCAATGGCGCAAAAATAATTTTAGGTCGTAACAGCAAATAAGCATATCCAATATTAACTGTAACAGAAAATGTTTTATTTGAAACAGATTACTTTTTTCCATAAATCTCAAAATTTCTAAATCAAACCTATACTGTATTATTATCTAAATTGTTAGTATGCTGCTATAAAATTTCAGAGCAATTGTATAAAATGTTTTTTAAACAGAATGTGCGTAATGCAAATCCTATAGGAAAAATCGACAAAAAACGAAATTCGTCAAAAGTGAACTTCGGATATGAACTCTTTTCAAAGAGTTAAAAATCGTAATTTCTGAAACCGAATACGTCTTTCAAAAGATAAACTATCGTGCCAATAAGTTACTAAATATTGAAGTATTAGTTTAAACAATGCTTTAAAATTAATAATTGTATACACTTAAATTTACTGTTTAAATATCAAAATTGACTTCTTCATCCACACTCTCGCTTACTTGTTAAATTTCATAGATTTATTGGATATAAAATATGTCTGTTGCGATGAAAACGAAGAACAGGGTATGGGAATAATAAATAATTTACTGCCATCAATTTGTAGAAGTATATGTAGGATTTTATCTGTGGGGAACATTTGAATAATCCGGACAAAACTACGTTTTTCAAGGTTTTTAGGAAAATTGTAAAAAATGTCTTATTTCTGAAATGCCGTATTGAGATTCCTATTGAGTGTATAAAAAAGTTTGAATTGTTAAAGTCGTAGAGAATTTTGTCTTCTTTCCGATTGTAATTAACAAATTATGCTCTACGAGAACGGGTCTCAAGATATTTAAAAAAACAAAAACAAAAAATAATCACAATATTTTGCCCACAGAAAGTTCTCCCTTGTGTAATTTTGTTGAAATATATGGTTTTTACATACTGTCTTTAGTATATACAAGATAGAAAAAAAATCTTCTACCCGACCTTTTGCAAGGTAACGCCATTTTTCCGTACGTTTCGCTGGGAAAAAATAGAAACAGCCGTCAAATTTTTCTATGGAAGATCTTGTAATTCGTTGTTATGTGGGAAAGTAACACTATGCTTTTTGGAATGCATGAAAAAAAGGTATCCTTAGTATAATTTGATAATAAAAAATCTTAAATAATTATTAATGTTTCGCGTTAAAATAATTTTATTATTACTAAAGCCAAAAAATATATTAACCGTAAGATAGGCTTTTACTCCTTAACCCATTAAGAACCAGCATGTTTTACAAGAATTTCATTAATTTCACACCACTTTTTGTTAAACACTTACTTTGACTTTAAGAATCACTGAAATGTGTTAATTAAATAAGGCAAATTTTTCTTTTCTCTTTTACTGGTATATAAAAAAACACAAATATAATGTTGCGTAAACGCAACGTCAGTGTTTAATTGGTTAAGTGTTTTGCCCGAGTGCCGCTTGGGCAAAAAGAGTTTGCTATATTTAAAATATAATTTTTAAATATGTGTACTTTTCCTAGAAATAGGAAATTTTATTTTCTTGAAACAAGGTGTAAGGACATTATTGAAAACGCGGTGTATGTGTGAACGTGTGCGTAATCCTTATAGCTCCAAAAGGGTATTTATAGTTGAGTTGCCAGTTTGCAAATATGTTATATACCACAGTTGCAAGATTTTTATATATTTTCGGCCAAATCTTCCCATGGATTACGAATTTAAACAATTTTTAAACCATTTTACAACCCAAACATAAATTTTAAATATGTGCACTTTTTCCTAGAAATAAGAAATTTTATTTTCTTGAAACAAGGTTTAAGGACATTACTGAAAACGCGGTGGATGTGTGGGCGTGTGCGTAACGAGCCGTTAATTCCCAAATTGGCTCAGCCGAGCTCAGCAACCTGATTGGCTAAAACTGATATTTATATAGTAGAAAATTATATTTATTTTCTTATGAAGTAGTGTAATGTAAAATAGAATGCAATTATAATGACTTAAATTGATTTATTTTGTTAAATTTGATCAAAATCACAGTAAAGTAATCCAAAATATTAATATTAATGAACAATCAGATTGCTGAGTTTGGCTGAGCCAATTTGGGAATTAACGGCTCGTGTGTGCGTAATCCTTATAGCTTCCAAAGGGAATTTATAGTTGAGTTGCCAGTTTGCAAATATGTTATATACCACAGCTGCAAGATTTTTATATATTTTTAAATCATTGCCAAACCATTTTGAGACCGATTCAATTGGGGAAAATCCCAAAGGAAATGTGGCATAGTATAAATGATAAATTTTGTCGTGATAATAGAGTTATGAATAAAGGGGAGGAGGCATGTAGTGTAGAGTCTACCAGCTGCAACTGAACTAACTGAAGAGGTTGTCACAAGATGGCGGCTGTTTTTTACATCGGATCAACAGTTTCTCATTACCGCCGAAGCAAACTTCCACCAGTAAATGTTGAATAGAAAATTTCGCCTTATTTTACCGGACATTACCATACAAAATTTCTCTCACAAATATGGTAAAAGTTTCTACTCGTTTTTACTGGCGGAAGTTGGCGTGGGTATTATAATCTATTTAACTGACACTGACAGGAGGTTGTTTAGGCTGTCACAAAATGGATGAAACGCAGGGCTCGACTACCAGTAAAAATAAATATTTGTTTTAATTAATTTTTCAACTACATTTCAGCAGTAAAATTACGCTTGAAATTATTGAATATTAATGATGTGAATTATCACATTGCTACAAAGCTTAAACCAACTTAGTGAAAAATGTCCAAGCCTGGAATCGAACCCGGGTCCCTGGAAAAGATCTCCAGTGCTCTACCACTGAACCACAAGGACGATGTCCAGCTTGGCATTTCTCACTTATATAAGTCGGTAAGGCTGCTACTGCAGCACAAGATAGAGAAGTCTTCATGAGCACACATTCTAGTGGCGTAACATGAGACGCAAATAAACCCAGCATCGGTGAATATACAATTTTAATTAATTTTTCAACTACATTTCAGCAGTAAAATTACGCTTGAAATTATTGAATATTAATGATGTGAATTATCACATTGCTACAAAGCGTAAACCAACTTAGTGAAAAATGTCCAAGCCGGGAATCGAACCCGGGTCCCTGGAAAAGATCTCCAGTGCTCTACCACAAAACCACAAGGACGATGTCCAGCTTGGCATTTCTCACTTATATAAGTCGGTAAGGCTGCTACTGCAGCACAAGATAGAGAAGACTTCATGAGCACACATTCTAGTGGCGTAACATGAGACGCAAATAAACCCAGCATCGGTGAATATACAATTTTAATTAATTTTTCAACTACATTTCAGCAGTAAAATTACGCTTGAAATTATTGAATATTAATGATGTGAATTATCACATTGCTACAAAGCGTAAACCAACTTAGTGAAAAATGTCCAAGCCGGGAATCGAACCCGGGTCCCTGGAAAATATCTCCAGTGCTCTACCATTAAACCACAAGGACGATGTCCAGCTTGGCATTCCTCACTTATATAAGTCGGTAAGGCTGCTACTGCAGCACAAGATAGAGAAGTCTTCATGAGCACACATTCTAGTGGCGTAACATGAGACGCAAATAAACCCAGCATCAGTGAATATACAATTTTAATTAATTTTTCAACTACATTTCAGCAGTAAAATTACGCTTGAAATTATTGAATATTAATGATGTGAATTATCACATTGCTACAAAGCGTAAACCAACTTAGTGAAAAATGTCCAAGCCGGGAATCGAACCCGGGTCCCTGGAAAAGATCTCCAGTGCTCTACCACTAAACCACAAGGACGATGTCCAGCTTGGCATTTCTCACTTATATAAGTCGGTAAGGCTGCTACTGCAGCACAAGATAGAGAAGTCTTCATGAGCACACATTCTAGTGGCGTAACATGAGACGCAAATAAACCCAGCATCGGTGAATATACAATTTTAATTAATTTTTCAACTACATTTCAGCAGTAAAATTACGCTTGAAATTATTGAATATTAATGATGTGAATTATCACATTGCTACAAAGCCGACTTATATAAGTGAGAAATGCCAAGCTGGACATCGTCCTTGTGGTTTAGTGGTAGAGCACTGGAGATCTTTTCCAGGGACCCGGGTTCGATTCCCGGCTTGGACATTTTTCACTAAGTTGGTTTACGCTTTGTAGCAATGTGATAATTCACATCATTAATATTCAATAATTTCAAGCGTAATTTTACTGCTGAAATGTAGTTGAAAAATTAATTAAAATTGTATATTCACCGATGCTGGGTTTATTTGCGTCTCATGTTACGCCACTAGAATGTGTGCTCATGAAGACTTCTCTATCTTGTGCTGCAGTAGCAGCCTTACCGACTTATATAAGTGAGAAATGCCAAGCTGGACATCGTCCTTGTGGTTTAGTGGTAGAGCACTGGAGATCTTTTCCAGGGACCCGGGTTCGATTCCCGGCTTGAACATTTTTCACTAAGTTGGTTTACGCTTTGTAGCAATGTGATAATTCACATCATTAATATTCAATAATTTCAAGCGTAATTTTACTGCTGAAATGTAGTTGAAAAATTAATTAAAATTGTATATTCACCGATGCTGGGTTTATTTGCGTCTCATGTTACGCCACTAGAATATGTGCTCATGAAGACTTCTCTATCTTGTGCTGCAGTAGCAGCCTTACCGACTTATATAAGTGAGAAATGCCAAGCTGGACATCGTCCTTGTGGTTTAGTGGTAGAGCACTGGAGAACTTTTCCAGGGACCCAGGTTCGATTCCGGGCTTGGACATTTTTCACTAAGTTGGTTTACGCTTTGTAGCAATGTGATAATTCACATCATTAATATTCAATAATTTCAAGCGTAATTTTACTGCTGAAATGTAGTTGCAAAATTAATTAAAATTGTATATTCACCGATGCTGGGTTTATTTGCGTCTCATGTTACGCCACTAGAATGTGTGCTCATGAAGACTTCTCTATCTTGTGCTGCAGTAGCAGCCTTACCGACTTATATAAGTGAGAAATGCCAAGCTGGACATCGTCCTTGTGGTTTAGTGGTAGAGCACTGGAGATCTTTTCCAGGGACCCGGGTTCGATTCCCGGCTTGGACATTTTTCACTAAGTTGGTTTACGCTTTGTAGCAATGTGATAATTCACTTCAATAATTTCAAGCGTAATTTTACTGCTGAAATGTAGTTGAAAAATTAATTAAAATTGTATATTCACCGATGCTGGGTTTATTTGCGTCTCATGTTACGCCACTAGAATGTGTGCTCATGAAGACTTCTCTATCTTGTGCTGCAGTAGCAGCCTTACCGACTTATATAAGTGAGAAATGCCAAGCTGGACATCGTCCTTGTGGTTTAGTGGTAGAGCACTGGAGATCTTTTCCAGGGACCCGGGTTCGATTCCCGGCTTGGACATTTTTCACTAAGTTGGTTTACGCTTTGTAGCAATGTGATAATTCACATCATTAATATTCAATAATTTCAAGCGTAATTTTACTGCTGAAATGTAGTTGAAAAATTAATTAAAATTGTATATTCACCGATGCTGGGTTTATTTGCGTCTCATGTTACGCCACTAGAATGTGTGCTCATGAAGACTTCTCTATCTTGTGCTGCAGTAGCAGCCTTACCGACTTATATAAGTGAGAAAGGCCAAGCTGGACATCGTCCTTGTGGTTTAGTGGTAGAGCACTGGAGATCTTTTCCAGGGACCCGGGTTCGATTCCCGGCTTGGACATTTTTCACTAAGTTGGTTTACGCTTTGTAGCAATGTGATAATTCACATCATTAATATTCAATAATTTCAAGCGTAATTTTACTGCTGAAATGTAGTTGAAAAATTAATTAAAATTGTATATTCACCGATGCTGGGTTTATTTGCGTCTCATGTTACGCCACTAGAATGTGTGCTCATGAAGACTTCTCTATCTTGTGCTGCAGTAGCAGCCTTACCGACTTATATAAGTGAGAAATGCCAAGCTGGACATCGTCCTTGTGGTTTAGTGGTAGAGCACTGGAGATCTTTTCCAGGGACCCGGGTTCGATTCCCGGCTTGAACATTTTTCACTAAGTTGGTTTACGCTTTGTAGCAATGTGATAATTCACATCATTAATATTCAATAATTTCAAGCGTAATTTTACTGCTGAAATGTAGTTGAAAAATTAATTAAAATTGTATATTCACCGATGCTGGGTTTATTTGCGTCTCATGTTACGCCACTAGAATGTGTGCTCATGAAGACTTCTCTATCTTGTGCTGCAGTAGCAGCCTTACCGACTTATATAAGTGAGAAATGCCAAGCTGGACATCGTCCTTGTGGTTTAGTGGTAGAGCACTGGAGAACTTTTCCAGGGACCCAGGTTCGATTCCGGGCTTGGACATTTTTCACTAAGTTGGTTTACGCTTTGTAGCAATGTGATAATTCACATCATTAATATTCAATAATTTCAAGCGTAATTTTACTGCTGAAATGTAGTTGAAAAATTAATTAAAATTGTATATTCACCGATGCTGGGTTTATTTGCGTCTCATGTTACGCCACTAGAATGTGTGCTCATGAAGACTTCTCTATCTTGTGCTGCAGTAGCAGCCTTACCGACTTATATAAGTGAGAAATGCCAAGCTGGACATCGTCCTTGTGGTTTAGTGGTAGAGCACTGGAGATCTTTTCCAGGGACCCGGGTTCGATTCCCGGCTTGGACATTTTTCACTAAGTTGGTTTACGCTTTGTAGCAATGTGATAATTCACTTCAATAATTTCAAGCGTAATTTTACTGCTGAAATGTAGTTGAAAAATTAATTAAAATTGTATATTCACCGATGCTGGGTTTATTTGCGTCTCATGTTACGCCACTAGAATGTGTGCTCATGAAGACTTCTCTATCTTGTGCTGCAGTAGCAGCCTTACCGACTTATATAAGTGAGAAATGCCAAGCTGGACATCGTCCTTGTGGTTTAGTGGTAGAGCACTGGAGATCTTTTCCAGGAACCCGGGTTCGATTCCCGGCTTGGACATTTTTCACTAAGTTGGTTTACGCTTTGTAGCAATGTGATAATTCACATCATTAATATTCAATAATTTCAAGCGTAATTTTACTGCTGAAATGTAGTTGAAAAATTAATTAAAATTGTATATTCACCGATGCTGGGTTTATTTGCGTCTCATGTTACGCCACTAGAATGTGTGCTCATGAAGACTTCTGTATCTTGTGCTGCAGTAGCAGCCTTACCGACTTATATAAGTGAGAAAGGCCAAGCTGGACATCGTCCTTGTGGTTTAGTGGTAGAGCACTGGAGATCTTTTCCAGGGACCCGGGTTCGATTCCCGGCTTGGACATTTTTCACTAAGTTGGTTTACGCTTTGTAGCAATGTGATAATTCACATCATTAATATTCAATAATTTCAAGCGTAATTTTACTGCTGAAATGTAGTTGAAAAATTAATTAAAATTGTATATTCACCGATGCTGGGTTTATTTGCGTCTCATGTTACGCCACTAGAATGTGTGCTCATGAAGACTTCTCTATCTTGTGCTGCAGTAGCAGCCTTACCGACTTATATAAGTGAGAAATGCCAAGCTGGACATCGTCCTTGTGGTTTAGTGGTAGAGCACTGGAGATCTTTTCCTGGGACCCGAGTTCGATTCCCGGCTTGGACATTTTCCACTAAGTTGGTTTACGCTTTGTAGCAATGTGATAATTCACATCATTAATATTCAATAATTTCAAGCGTAATTTTACTGCTGAAATGTAGTTGAAAAATTAATTAAAATTGTATATTCACCGATGCTGGGTTTATTTGCGTCTCATGTTACGCCACTAGAATGTGTGCTCATGAAGACTTCTCTATCTTGTGCTGCAGTAGCAGCCTTACCGACTTATATAAGTGAGAAATGCCAAGTTGGACATCGTCCTTGTGGTTTAGTGGTAGAGCACTGGAGATCTTTTCCAGGGACCCCGGTTCGATTCCCGGCTTGGACATTTTCCACTAAGTTGGTTTACGCTTTGTAGCAATGTGATAATTCACATCATTAATATTCAATAATTTCAAGCGTAATTTTACTGCTGAAATGTTGTTGAAAAATTAATTAAAATTGTATATTCACCGATGCTGGGTTTATTTGCGTCTCATGTTACGCCACTAGAATGTGTGCTCATGAAGACTTCTCTATCTTGTGCTGCAGTAGCAGCCTTACCGACTTATATAAGTGAGAAAGGGCAAGCTGGACATCGTCCTTGTGGTTTAGTGGTAGAGCACTGGAGATCTTTTCCAGGGACCCGGGTTCGATTCCCGGCTTGGACATTTTTCACTAAGTTGGTTTACGCTTTGTAGCAATGTGATAATTCACATCATTAATATTCAATAATTTCAAGCGTAATTTTACTGCTGAAATGTAGTTGAAAAATTAATTAAAATTGTATATTCACCGATGCTGGGTTTATTTGCGTCTCATGTTACGCCACTAGAATGTGTGCTCATGAAGACTTCTCTATCTTGTGCTGCAGTAGCAGCCTTACCGACTTATATAAGTGAGAAATGCCAAGCTGGACATCGTCCTTGTGGTTTAGTGGTAGAGCACTGGAGATCTTTTCCAGGGACCCGGGTTCGATTCCCGGCTTGGACATTTTTCACTAAGTTGGTTTACGCTTTGTAGCAATGTGATAATTCACATCATTAATATTCAATAAATATTTGTTTTAGGCCATAATTATGACTGATATACTACATTTAAAAGGCTTTTAAATAAGGAAGAAATTTCTATTCAAATTTACCGGTGGACGTTTGTTCCGGCAGTGGTAATGAGCCACTGTGAAACCGTCTATAGTGGAAGCTTCACCTGTTTGAGGATATGCGAGTTCCTCTTTATTCATAGCTCCATGATCGAGATGCATTCAAGTTCAGATGCGTCTCCAGATTCCTATCAGAAGTTCTAATGTTCGAATCCAGCAGATTCCATTGTGTCAGAAATTTATCTGTATCCACGGTTTTCTATAATATGTTCGCAAAATCCAGCAGAGTCAATTCAATTTTTTAAGTAATAATAGACATGAGTTTTTCGAACATGCCCATAATTACGCCACTGTTTGTTGTGAAATATGGAAGTAACAGACAAATTTCTTTATGTCACAGTATGTGTTTGTGCGTTTTAATCAGCATGTAGATAAAGTAATTACAAATGTCATGTCCTACTAATATATAACTTCGATGTTAGGAATGATAAGATGCAATCGAAATCTTTATTTTCTTGATTATTATCTTGATTTGGATACCACTTAATTTTAACTGCAATGTTTGGTTTGTTGAATGGCATACCTCTTTCGATTGTACATTTTAGTAAAAAACAAATAGGTGCCGGGTCTTTATTTTTAATTTATCGTGTTCCAAAAAAAAAAAAAAAAAAAAAAAAAAAAAAAAGAAAATTGTTGAAATTGTTATTTTTAGTGAATGACTGTTATGTGTAACAAGAAAAGACTGATCTATGCTTTTTTTCATTAAATTCTTTATGGAAAAGATCAGCGAACTCAATTATACTAATATTTTAAAATGTTTCATTTAAAAATTACTTTTAAAAAGTAAATCATTACAATAAAAAAAGCATATATATTTAAAATAATTCTTAACAAAATCTCATACATAAAGAAAATTGATTGCATGCGTCTTATGCCTTACCTCTAATTCTTAATACATCGGCTTCTCCAAAATTACCAAAACAAATTTCATCTTGTTCTCACAAAGAAAATAAAAATTTCGATTGCATCTTATCATTCCTAACATCGAAATTATATATTAGTAGGACATGACATTTGTAATTACTTTATCTACATGCTGATTAAAACGCACAAACATATACTGTGACATAAAGAGATTTGTCTGTTACGTGCATCTTTCACAACAAACAGTGGCGTAATTTATGGGCATTTTCGGAAAACTCATGTCTATTGAATCGACTCTGCTGGAGTTTGCAAACATTTTATAGAAAACCGTGGATACAGATAAATTTCTGACACAATGGAATCTGCTGGATTCGAACATTGTAACTTCTGTTAGGAATCTGGAGACGCATCTGAGCCTGATATGCTTGAATGCATCTTGGGAATATGAATAAAGAGCAACTGACATATCCTCAAAAGGGGGAAGCTGCCTCTGGTAGAAATCGGGGGTTCGATGAGGTTGGTGGTTCACGGGTTCGCTGAAATGGTGTAAAAAAAACTTCAACATATAGATGTAAGCACAATTAGTCTTTATTCATTTTTCAATACGAAGAAGGACATCTCACAAAAAGGGAGCCTCAAATACGAAGCTCTGCAAAAGCAGAGATTAAGTATATCTCTATGTGTAGAAGCATATCCGTTCATGAAAAACTGCTACGCAACGTCACAAAAAGGAGAAAAACAACAGCGGTCCTTTTGCGGACCCTTCAGCAGGGCGGTCGGGGGCGAACTCTCTGGTGATGCGTAATCAAATCACATACCTTGGCATATTATATTATCGCCAGCTAACCAAGTTTTTGACGCCGACATTATAGAGACAAAGGATGGGCTGCAGGATTAGCAGACAAATAACGTGGCAGCCCAGCCTTTCGGCGCACCCACCGGATGTGAAGCAACCCTACATGTTTCAAGACTAAGAGCGACATTAAGTCTCGATTATGTTTACATTAACAGATTGCAGTTAAATGTGATTGAGTAATCTTTAATAAATGTATATGACTGTAGAAAGCATAATGATAATTGAAAATATAATTTAAAACTGCAATTCCAATAAATACATTTTTTCTTTATTTCATTTTTTTACCCGTCAAGTTCTAATAGGAAATAAGAGTAGTTTATTTATAGCGCAAATAAAATACGTTAAAGAAAATGAACGGTTAAAAGAACGTGCAGCTGTACGGAGTTAAATGTGATCGTGATTGCATTTTAAATAAAAACCGTTAGGAATGGAAATATAAATGAATATGCGAGAATGAGTATTTTGAATAAGTAGAAAAAATATGACACTACAAATCTTTATTTGTATTTAGTAAAGATCCTTGTGAAAGGAAAAATAAATAAATAAATGAATGTAGAACTATGAATTGTTTTAGGGAAAAAGAATTGTTATAGTGAATTTACTTGTTTAAAGTAGATTTTGAAAAACGGGTGGTGAACGTGATATGTTGCAGATAAAATCTGCCACACTGCCACTATAGCCGGTTTCGCAGTGGCTCATTACCACTGCCGGGACAAACATCCACCGTTAAATTTGAATAGAAATTTCTCCCTTCTTTAAAAGCCTTTTAAATGTAGAACTTCAGCCATAATTATGGCCTAAAAACAAATATTTATTTTTACTGGCAGTCGAGCCCTGTGTTTCATCAATATTATGACAGCCTAAACATCCTACTGCCAGTGTCAGTTAAATAGCTTATAATACCCACGCCAACTTCTACCAGTAAAAACGAGTAGAAACTTTTACCATATTTGTGAGAGAAATTTTGTATAATAATGTCCGGTAAAATAAGGCGAAATTTTCTATTCAACTTTTACTGGTGGAAGTTTGTTTCGGCGGTTATGAGAAACTGTTGATCCGATTTTTAAAAAAAATCAGCCGCCATCTTGTGACGACCTCATCAGTTAGTTCACTTGCATCTGGTAGACTCTACACTACAGGCCTCCTCCCCTTTATTCATAACTCCATTATCACGACAAAATTTATCATTTATACTATGCCACATTTCCTTCCAGATTTTCCCCAATTGAATCGGTCGCAAAATGGTTTGACAATGGTTGAAAAATTGTTTAAATACATAATCCATCGGAAGATTTGGTCGAAAATATATAAAGATTTTGCAACTGTGATATATAGCGTATTCGCATACTTGTACCCAACTGAAAATTCCCTTTGGAAGCTATTCTTCTTACTCACACGCATACACATACATCGCATTTTCAATAATTTCCTTACACCTTGTTTTAAGAAAATAAAATTTACTATTTCTAGTTTAAAATTCACATATTTTAGAAATATATTTTAAAATCAATTACTTCTCTACAGGTAAATTGAACTCGTTTAAACTTGTATTGTTTGATGTTCTATATCGAATTCCTATTACAGATATCGGCTACTGATAAATTCTCAAGGGCAATGTTTTATCTTGCTTTCACGAACATAAAAAAAAGAACATCGATTACATTTTATTATGTGCTGACATCGAAATTTTAGATCAATAGAACACGACAGTGATTAGTTATTCGCCATGCTGACTAAAATGTTAAAATTCATCATTAGGAAAATAAATCGTCCAGTAGCGTGCATGTTCCAAGGATATGATTAGGTGATTACATGCTACATACTGTTTGCAATAGTTATGAAAAAAATTTCGCGTTCCATAGAATTTTAAAAGTAAAAGTACATCAATAAAATAAAATGTTGATAAAGCTTTTATGAAAAAATAGTTTTTTTTTCCAGGTTACTTCAATTTCTCTAATATATGTTAATCTTTGTTGAATTAAATTTTAAAATATTAAAGCTCGTTATTAACTTTCATTGATCAAACATTATTTTTCTTTAACATAAAGTTTATGCGACAAAGTATTGTTCAAGTTTATGAAACAAAGTTTTACAAAATATTTGACATATTTAAAATCCATTTCAAGTAAATTACAAATAACTGCGTTGTTTTGAGAATTGTATTGGAAAATTTTTGTGTGATGGATGCAATGGACAAACTTAGTCATATACATAAATTTTGTAAATTCAGGAATCTTAAATTGGGAACTTTACTTTTCAATTCATTTAAATTATATAAATTCCGTACCTAAATTTTGTGCAACAGCAAAATATATTTTTTAGCTATTTAAAATAAAGTTAAATAATATCAAATTTAGTAAGTTGTAAATGTTTTATCTATTTCAATATTTGACATTTTTGCTCTCCAGTTTACACATAAAATATATAGTAGAAATGAAATCAGATAAAAAGACAGCAACTACCGGGTGAGAAAAAATTCCGTTACAAAATTAAAAACTCATTAAAAAGGAAGAAATTATGATAAAGGAGTGCGATTTGCAAGAAAGTGATCACAAGGATTTTTTTAGCAGCAAAAAAAAAAAAATTGTTAAAAAAATCACATGTAGAGAGCACACACGACTCTAAACACAAGGAACAGGACAGCAATACGCTCCATTCATTTGTTCTTCCAATAGAAAATGTTCAACATGACCTTCAGAACATTCTACGACACAACTATTGCCCCGTTCACTGTCTTTCGGGTCGTCAGAGTCCTCTATATGTGATTTTTTAACTAATTTCTTTTTGCTGCTAAAAAAATCCTTGTGAGCACTTTCTTGCAAATCGCAAAATCCGACTTAGAAGACCGACGGCAAAAAAAAATCCGACTACCTTATGAGCGATTTTCCTTTTTTCCAATGTAACGACACATGCTGAAAAATGTTAGATCTCATCTTTTAAAATTCATGGTAAACACAAAGCGTAAGCAACATTGAAATGTCGTGAATGAAAAGGACACTACGATGACTGAAATGTATTGATTAGGTATTATTAGGTCCCAAAGATGCCAACAGATGGACCAAAACTGACCTCTAGTGATACTTTTCAACAATTTGGGAACAAAAGAGAGGTGCACCCTTGAGAGTTAAGCAGAATATAAATGCGGTTTTTAAAGTTTTAAGCAGTGTCAGATTACTGCTAAACTGAAAACAAATCTAAATGAAAATATAGGGTAATTCCGGGATTTATGCCGCACATTTTTTTGAGTTTGTGTATAAAGTTCCTTGGTGGACATAAAATAAAAAACATCATGCTGTGCTGTTTAATGTTCAATATACAACGCGTGTACTGCGCAAAAAAAATTCAAAACAAATTATTAATATTTGTTAACAATTTTTTTCTAAAACATTACACTGCGGCGCGTCACCCGTACATTCAGGCTGGGAAGCCGCACTTGTGCGGTAGTTATGCCGCGCTTGTAATAAGAACAGAATGAAGTTATAAATAAAAATATTAAAGAAAATGTTCATATCTGGACTATAATTAACGATGTAATAACAAAATGAAACTAAATGTGTAGAATGAAACGTATTAGTAGATTCAAATTAATAATTGTTGCCTGCTTGCACTTTTAAAATTATCGACTTATTTTTTTACATTAAATTTTAATTGTTATTTCAACAACAACGTAACATCAATGTATTAGAAAGGGAAAAGAAAAAAGTAAAATTGTGTTTACATAATTTATTTGTTAACCTTTTTAGGAACTGTGACTTTAACACAATTTTTATTCGGTTGGTACTACTTTTTTAAAAGAAGTTACCCTTACTTAAATAATCATGAAAATGCTCTAATTAAACAAAGCAAATATTACTTTTCTTTTTTACTTTTGCCAGAAAAATATTTTGTAAGCTCTTTATGAAGGTGCTTATATGCACTTATGGTCCCGAATGGGTTAATAGATCGAGTTCAATCTACAGAAAAAGTGTCAAAAAAGAACAGTCTTTATGTAACTCCATTTAAACGCATGATGCAACGAAGCCAAATACACTTCCTCTTTTTTGGAGTAGTTTGCAAAGAACGTTTGCTTTACGCGCATTCCAATTTTTCATTATTATCACCTTGACTTTCATCTTTCTTGCCCTTCTTACTTTTTATTTTCCCATTTTTTTTCCTTTGGTTTTTTAAACTTGATAACATGCCTAACATGGTTAGTCTGTGCAAAAATAAAAGGAAAAGTTAATAACACTTAATCATCCCGTACAAAAGAAACTTCGGCATGTATACTGGAATAGCAGTGCGGCATGTATCACATTTTGCATGGTGCAGACGTCGGCCATCACAGTTACCTGCCATCGCTAAGGGGAATGGCGTAATCACACACACAGTACTCTATACAAACTCTACACTTAGTTTTGACTTAAACATAACGTGTTTAAAAGTTTGGACTGTGAAATCATGCACTTACGTCAAATTAAGAATTGTACTTCTACAAGTAAACATCGAAATTGGATTCACGCTATACACTGGTTAAAATAATCTTATTGCGCACCTATACTGTGCGTTTGATGACGATCTATCGATAATTATACGAAATAGCACGGTGCGGCATCTATCCCGTATGCGACGACTCTCCCGGAGTTACCCTATGACTGTTTTTCAATTCATATGCGTATACGCATACTTTTTGTATACAATACAAAAACATGTAATCGTATACTTTTGGTAAACAATATAAAAACATGTATACGTATTCGGTCTCAATGAAAAAATATATAAAACTATGCGAGTAAAATGATGTGTAAAATTTTCGGTGATCAAAGCAAATTTGATCTACAAAAGCAAAATTTAACCCTTTGGATCGTACTTTTTAAAGTTTTAGGATAAATTGCTTTTCATTATCTAAAAAAAATTACCTATGCAAATTGCTAAAATTTACGTTCACTTTCATCTAACGGTTATTTTGCATGTTATGGAAACAGGTTATATATATTATGAAGATGTTTGGAAATTGTTTCATTGTTACTATAACAAAATTAAGCAGACAGAAGATGATTTCAGCATTCTTTTACTTTTATAAACATTATCAAATTAGACAATTCTATCTTTAAAAAATGAAAAACATAATGGAAACAGAAATCTCTGCATCATTTTCATTCTTTTTGTCTGCTGTGACATATAATATGCATGCTCCGCGATATATGTTCCATTTTATCTTCATTAAACCCATAATGCGATTAGTCCCAATAGTGGCTATCCAAAAATGTTCAATTCATTTAACATTTCTAATAAAGGCTATGGTAAAATACCCATCGAATCGTTCCATATACGCAAACTGGCAACTCAGCTGTAAATACACTTTCGAAGCTATCCTGCTTACTGACACACACACATACACCGCTTTTTCTATAATTTCCTTACGCCTTTTAAGAAAATTAAATTTATGATTTTTAGGAAAAAGTGCACATGTTTTTAAAAAATATTTCCAAATCTATTGCTTCTCTACAGGTAAATTGAATTCGTTTAACCTCGTATGTGTTTTATGCTCTGTATCGAATTCCTATTACATGTATCGGCTACTGATAAATTACAAAGGCCAATATTTTATATTGCTTTCACAAAAAAAAAAAAAAAAAAAAAGAAAAGAAAAAAACATTGATTACATTGATTACATTTTCTTATTGCTGCCATCGAAATTTTAGATCAATAAGATGCGACATTTGTAATTAATTAATCTCCATGCTGACTAAAATGTTAAAATGCATCATTTACGAAAGAAATCGGTACGTAACGGGCATGTTTAAAGGATTTAATTAGGTGATTACATGCTACATACTTTTTGCAATAGTTATGAAAGAAATTTCGCGTTCCATAGAATTTTAAAAGTAAATGTACATCAATAAAATAAAATGTTGATAAACCTTTTATCAAAAAAAGAGTTTTTAATTTTAGGTTACTTTAATATTTTGCTTCAATTTCTCTAATACATGTTAACCTTTATTAAATTAAATTTTCAAATATTAAGGCTCGTTAATAACTTTCATTGATTGATTAAACATTATTTTTCTTCACTATAAAGTTTATGCGGCAAAGTATTGTTCAAATTTATGAAACAAAGTTTTACAAAGTATTTGACACATTTAAAATCCATTTCAAGTAAATTGCAAATAACTGCGTGGTTTTGAGAATTGCATTGGGAAATGTTTGCGTGATGGATGCAATGGACAAACTTAGTCAAATACATAAATTTTGTAAATTCAGCAATCTTAAATTGGAAACTTTAGTTTTCAATTCAATTAAATTATTGAAATTTAGTACCTACATTTTGTGCAGCATCAAAATATATTGTCATAGCTATTTAAAATAAAGTTTAAAAATTTAGTAAGTTGTAAAAGTTTTACTATTTCAATAGTTTATATTTTTGCTAGAAATGAAAGCAGGTAAAAATGAAGCAAATATATGCAATTGTAATGTTTTAATTATTATTATATATATATATATATATATATATATATATTGTCATTGGACACTGGAACGACACTTTCGTCACAGTTTCCTGCACACAACTATCAGACTACACTGTAATAAAAGAAAAACTAATCTAAATCTAGCAACATATAATACAGGGTGTCTAAAAATTAGTTCAGCAATTCCGTAAGTTATGAACTTTCGAAATGTTAGTTGGAATTAACTAGTTGAATATCAGTCTAGTAGCAGGGCCTAATTTCTAACAAAAAAAGTACCGGAGCCCTAATATCTCGTGGTACCGCTACTAACAACTGTAACCGTCCCCCCCCCCCCCCTCGTCACTCCAATCTGCATATTTATAATTCATACACTATCTTCAAAATTTAAAGAATTTTTTTTTTCTTTAGTAAAATAAAAATTGTAAGTATACCAATCAGCATATACTTAGCTGTCAACTATTCCACATTTTAGTTATCACTCCTTCCGAATAGTAATCTTTGCCTAATTTTAATGTTAATTAATTGCAAAGTTCTGCGATTAAATATGGTAAAGATTACTAATCGAAAATAGTGTTACCACAAAAAAGGGATAGTTCGCAGCAATGTATTTTTATGAAAAAATGAATGAAATTTACAGAAATTAATATTTATATGCTGAAGAATGGAATAATGTTTTTCAATTTTCTGTAAAAGGTGCATATCTTAGACTGTAATTTATTCCTTCCGCATAACAATCTTTTGTGGAGTCCCTGAAAATCAGATTAAATTAAAAATTTGACATAGTTATCGGAAAGATTCGATGCTTTTATAGAAAAAGAGAAACACTGTTCGATTGCTTCCTATCTGAATTACAATATATGACAATTATATCTACTTACAAATGAAAGTGATTTCGCATATGTGAAGAGCAGATCCTTAGCATGGGCAGCGTTCATCACAAAAAATAGTACACAATAGAAGATCGAAAACCTCAAACAAAAAAAAACGCCCCAAGCTGAGGCTCGTTGACTAAAAACGGAAGATGAGTGGCGCATCGCGCCAGTCGATGTCAGACTGTAAATATCATTATTGTAATAGAAAAATATGATTTTTGTTTCCCCTTCACTCCGTTCAAAATAGCACTAAAAAAGAGGAAAATATCTTTTTTTTTTTCTTGTACAGTCGTGGAAAAAAAAAGTAAACACACCCTACTAACTCCTCAGCAAATCATCGTAGAAGAAAGTTACTGGTACCGAACGATTGGAAATAAAGTCTACTATTAAATGATGTATATAAAATTTTCTTAGGGGTCATCTACATATTAAAACGAATCCAAACTTCATTGTTTTCAATGGCAATGCCCAATTTTAACGAGATATTTCAAATCTTCCGTTCAAACTATGCCTAGACACCAAATTTCAAGTCATTTGAATGATAAGTTTTTGAGTTATAAACATTTAAAATTTAGTGCTTCTAATGTTAAATTATATTTTCATATTTTTATTTATATCTCCCGAAATTATGCTCCTAATGTGCTATTTTTTTTTTTTTTTTTTTTTTTTAGTAATAATACTAATATACCCAAACATAAATAAGCTAAATTTGCAATTTTTATAATTTTATGATATGAATTATGAATTATGAAATTAATTTTCGAAAAAATTATGAATTGCAACCTAAAATTTTTTTGATGGATTTAGATTTATTAAGTCCTGCTTTATGGAAATTCAAAAATTTCACATTTTTATTTCAAGTAGTTTTCAAATTATGCTTAAAAAACGGCAAAATAATGGTTTAAGGGGCCGTCTATGATGGAAGTGAGTAGACATTTTGAAATTTATTCTGCTGTACTGTAATCTAACACGCTTCATTGACTCCTTGAGTGGCGCTTAAGGTGCCTTGATCAAGGAAGGGGCTCTCTCGGTGAACAATCCAGTACGGAACTTCAATTTGGATACAGCCCTTAAAATGCGCTCGTTTTAAAATAATTAATTTCTCGGAAACTTATGGTACGAATTGCATAAAAATTCGTTTTTAGGCTAATTGAAGGGTGTCGAGTTCATTTATGCTGTCAGAATTGGGTACTGCTATTGAAAAAACAAAGTTATGGTTCGTTTTAATATGTAGATGCCCCCCTAAGCAAATGTTATATACATCATTTAAAAGTAGACTTTATTTCCAATCGTTCGGTACCAGTAACTTTTTTCTACGATAACTTGTTGAGGAGTTAGTAGGGGGTGTTTACTTTTTTTTTCCACGACTGTACATAAATATATATATATTTTTTTAATTTAAGAAGAGATTTAAATACAGCCAACCGAAGACTGATAGGTAAATTGAACACGTTTAATCCCCATTTCCTACATGTGAGACACATTACGTCATATATAAATGTTTTAATAGAAAAGAATATAAAAACTTAGAGATGAAAGTGAAATAAAATTTTGGCTTCGGTTTTTCGGAAGCGCTAATGCACTGGGCTCCGGAGCCCTATATTTATGAGCTCCGGTGAATTCAGGCCAATATTTAAATATTTCCTATAAATAGAGAAGTACCGGAGCTGGGCTCCGGTGGGCTCCGGCGCAAATTAAGCTCTGTCTAGTAGTAATATTGCCGAAGTTTATTCATAGATGGCGACAGGCATCACAAATGACTCTATCGCTTAGGGAGCGGAAATCATTCTTATTCGGCATTACGATAATGCATACAACGGTGCTAAAAAAGTTAAATGCTGTCTTTGGTTTTATGAAACTCATTTTGCTGTGAGTGTACGACGAAATTTAGTTCGAGAAACTATTCCTGAACTATTTTTCTATCTTACAACAATATGTACTTTTTCCCTGTCAATTCCATTCAATAAATCATTATTTTTGCCCAACTAATTTGTGAACACCCTGTATAAACGCTAACAAAAATCATTCAATAACTACTTTCTAGTTGCTCATGATACCGAAAACCGTTCTTTATATTTAGAAACATCAGACATGAAAATATTTTCCAAATTTTCGATAATATTTTCGAGAAATATTTGAGGTAGTATTTCGACCAGATATGATTCCATCAGATAAAATGAAGAAATAATTGATTGACACCAGAGTTTTCAAAGGAATTTCTTAAAAATAAAACCTGCTATTTTACATTTTGTTTACACAAAGTTTTACCCAACTGTTCTTGGTGCCATTTATCAGTTTTGGAATTAAAATTAGGTGGCTAGACCGTGTGACCACCGCCATTGAAAGTGGTAAATCATGAAATGAAATCGGATTCTGAGGTTTCTAATTATAAACAAAGGTTTTCAAAATCATGGAATTATAGATTATTTTCGATGATGAAGAAACATTTCCCTTTTTTCCAATGTAACGACACATGCTGAAAAATGTTAGATCTCATCTTTTATAATTCATGTTAAACACAAAACGTAAGCAACATTGAAATGTTGTGAATGAAAAGGACACAACGATGCCTGGAAAGTATTGATTAAATTAGAAAATTTTATTAGGTAGCAAAGATGCCAACAGATGGGCCTGAACTGACCTCTAGTGATACTTTACAGCAATTTGGGGGCAAAAGAGAGGTGCACCCTTGAGAGTTAAGCAGAATATAAATGCAGTTTTTAAGGTTTTAAGCAGTGTCAAATTACTGCTAACCTAAAAACAAATCTAAATGAAAAGTTATGACTGTTTTTCCATACGTAAGTGTATACGTATACTTTCTGTATACAATACAAAAACATGTATACGTATACGTTTTGTATGCAATACAAAACCATGTATACGTATAATTATGATATTCATTGCAAAAAAAATGTATACGTTCGTTCTCAGTGAAGAAATATATATATAATTCTGTGAGTAAAATGACGTGTAAAATTGTCAGTGATCAAAGTAAATTTGATATAGAAACGCAAAATTTAACCTATTAGGGTCCTTTTTTTACGTTTTAGGATAAATTGCTTTTTATTATCTACAAATAAAAGTAGCTATGCAAATGGCTAAAATTTACATTCACTTTCATCTAACGAATATTTTGTTAGTAGTTATTTTACACGTTATGAAAATAGGCTATATAAATTTTTATGAAGTTGTTTGGATATTGTTTCATTGCTACTACAGTGAAAATCTTCTACTATTAAATAGATAGAAGATGTTTTCAGCATTCTTTTACTTTTCTTAAAAATTGTCAATTTAGACAATTCTGTTTTTAAAAACTGAAAAACATGTTGGATATAGAAATCTCTGCATCATTTTCTTTGCTTTTGTCTGTTGTGACATATAATATATATGCTCCGTGATATATGTTCCATTTTACCTTCATTAACTAGTTTTGAACCCATAATGCGATTAGTCCTAATAGTGGATATCAAACAATGTTCAATTTATTTAACATTTCTAATAAAAGCATATAATAATATATTTATACGAATAATATATTTATACGAATAATATATTTATACAAATCGAATAAAAATTTTTTATGTAAAATTTGAAACTATTTCATATTATTCGAAACTATTCCATTTCGAATGGCTAATGAGTATGACTTACGGTACACATCCCATTTTTTGATTTATAAACGAAGTTGAAATGTCTTCATTTCGAAATCCATTACTACGCTTAATGACACACTAAGAACAAAACTCTTAGGACCAGCAGATCTAGGTTTAATTTTTACATATTTATAACTGACCAACGATCACTAAATTGCTCCATTTCTTTATCTATGGAATGCATTCCATTATCATTTGGCATACTTTTAAAAAAAGTATGCCAAATTATCATATTTAACACATTAGAGCCTGAATTTTTCTCAACTCAATATTGTTCTTAATTATAGTAAATCGTTTAAGATGAACGTAAAAAATAAAAATAAAATTATCTTTAACAAAATATTTATTTAACTTATAAACATCTAAACGTCTCAATTTTGGGACACTAGGCACGAAAATATAGGGGGTCTTGCCGTTACTGTCTATGTATTAAATCTATGTTTTATGCCATTTATTTTGTTACATCCAAAAAGGTTTTAAAATATTTCTTTACTTCATTTAAAACATTTTTGCAATTGGAACTATATGTCTATGACTAACTGTTTAGGAATTAGCTATTGGAAACCATGCATATATAGGTATATACATTATATAATACAGAATTTTAATTTTTTATATAATATATAAATGTTTTCTATTTCTGAAACACTTGTTTTCTAAGTTTTCAAACTTTGCTCATTTTGTTTTCCTTTAAAAAAAGGGAAACTGAGAGCATTTTAAAGAGAAAGTTTTCGTCCCAGGGCTTCCCTGGGGAATCATATCAGAGAAGGACATTCACCTCCTTTTCGGAAGTGACACGCTGCGATTCATTTAACGCGAGACGATAATGTTCGTCGATTCTGAAACAGCTGGAACAACCATTAATAATATCTTGCTGAAAGGTCAACAGGTATTATTGATCAGATTTGTGAAGGTAATCGCACAAAGGTGGAAAAAGAAGAAATTCTGTTGGAAGATTTCCATCTTCTACGCTTTTTAATATATTAATGCCTTTTGCATTAAAGATTACGAAGGAAAAGTTTTGTAATAAGATTGTAAAATAGGGTAAATGAAGTTAGGAGATATTAGAGTCATTCCTTTAGATCTATCTATAATAGAAATTGTACTTTATGCGTAGAATTAAAATAAATACAGAATACCTTTTAATCTAAAATGTTTCATAAATTTATTTTCTTTCTGAATTTATAAAAATCTTTACTGATCTAGTTGCAATGCAATATTGGCTGATATCGGCAAATCATGGCTTAATGTTAAGATATTTGTCTAAATAGGTGCATGCAATATTTATATAGGGTGTTTACATTTTGACAATATTGACAAAATATTCATAAGAAATATTTCGGAAACGTAACGCAAATTACCCAATATTTCGGCTATATTGACATTTCATTTTTTATATATTCTCTGATATTTATATTTTATTGCAAATATTTCCAATGTAACGCCAATATTTTCCCAGTACCGACATTTCATCGTAAATTTCATCGGTTTCAACGTGAAACCAATCTATAACAAATATCGATATTTCATTCTAAATATTTAAAATAAATGCAACATTGAAGTAATATTTGGACAATTTTGCTTTCCTGCTATGGAAGTAAAACGCTTAACCTTTTTCGTACTAGGGAACCATGCATAAGATAATATATAAGGGAAAGTCCACTTTTACTCTTGTGACCATCAGAGCGAATTTCCAGATATATTTTCAATTCTTTTATTAAAAAATATATTTAGGATAAATTTGATGCAACATCATAAAAATACATGTACTCTACTTTTATAAACCATATACAATTTGCAACAAAAAGCATTTTACTTGGCTAGACAATAAATGGACATTTTGTTACTCTTGTGACCACAAAATAATGCAATTTTCAAAAATTGTGTTTGGCGCAGAAATTCTGTGAATTATATGAGACTATAGAAACAAAATTTACAGGATATAGCAGAGTAATTATATCTTTTTACAAATCATTAATCATTGAGCTCATCTGATAACGCATGAATTAGTTACATTTGATTTTGCAAAATGCTAAGTGTTATTTTTGTGACGTTACTCTTGTGACATTTTGTCCACAATGTAATTTTAGCAAAAATTCAGTTTAAAAGCTAAACAAAATAATTAAAATACGTTAAAAAATTGTCCATACAGAACAACTTTTAATGATGGTTTAATTTTAAAATAACATAAAATAATGTAAAAAATTCTAAAATTAACAAACACTATAACCACATAGCAACCTGTCAGTTTCTGCTACTTAACAGAATAAGTCATTGTCTTCATTATCAATAATATCACTTGCAACATCTGTATAATGATTTACTTAATGAAACACATATTCTTTGTACGAATCATGTTAGTGCAAGGTTTGTTGATGATAGTGTCATTTTTAATGGTTTTAACAGATTGTATTTGTTGGATGCCCTTCTGTGTTCTAATTTCTAGCAAAGTAATGAAACTTTATAGTTTTGTTTCTTTTGACAAAATGAACAATATATCTTAGAATTGCTTTTTTAGCACGCACTTCATTCCATATATAGCATTATACATTTGAAAAAAAAATTCCCAATTAAGTTAATTGAGAAAGGAGTCTGATTCATTGCAGGCATATTTGCATAGTTATATTTTTGTTTAAATTGGAAAACACAACCATCATATAAAAAAAATAAAACAGGTACATTTCAAGAAAATAGAAATTCCCTTAAAGATACAATGTTGAAATTTTACATACGAAAGCATTTAAAAAAAAATTGATTATGAGTTATAGTGTCTAAAATAATTGCATAAGATTTTGCTTTATTGGGATCATACTAAATAAAAAGCTGAAAATACAGTCGCTTGTGGATTTGATAAGTAATGTAGTATTTCATACCAAAATTTCGTCTTGGCATGAAAATAAAACACTTTCCAGAAAATCCATTGGCATAACTATTCTTTGAGAAATGGTTATTTTTTTGGAATTACGAAAATAATCCCTTGTACAAGTTTTAATGAATGTGTGCCACTGAAATGGATTTAGTTGCTTTCGAAAACTTTTTAAAAATCAGAAATGGTTTCTTTAACTGTTACTTTTTCAAAACGTTTATTAACGTTTTGAAAAGGTAACAGTAAAGAGAAGATGTTGATAGACTGCCAATAGCAAAACATATATCAACGTTTTGCTATTTACAATAACTTATAAGAAATTCTGTATTATGGATTTCCGTTTCAAATAATTCTTTGATGTTATCTCCGCAAATTAGGCATTCTGAATTCCTAAATTCTAATTATCACTTATATCGGTATTAAATCCATCACAGGAATGTTTAATGAAGGAAATACACCAGTTACTACATTATGAATTGCTTGAATGTTTTCGTCACAGCAACAAATGCAGATATTCTGATGAGTAATTTTCTATTGCTTTATGAAACTAGGCTTTAAAGCTGCTAAGGAATCTCCAATTTTTCAATTTAGGGAAGCTTCTTTAAACAAAAAAACGTATTCTCTTATTAAATGTCCCCTAGAATTCATGAAATTCTGTGACCTTTTTCACGCTTAACTATTGTAGATTTAGCTGAAAAATGACCGCTTCTTAAATCTTCATCGACATAAAATTCTCCAAAGCTGTGGAGTTTGATTTTTTTACGTTACAGTATCTGTGCATAGCTAGTTCTCTACTTTTTCCTTTTCTTAATATTTTCATTTTCTTGCTGAAGCTTTTGTTGGTTCTAAGACTTTTCTTCACCTTATCGTAATATATTTTGTTTTTTTTCTTTCTCACAACAACATATTCAATTTCATTCTTATTTTTTCTCTACAATTTTTGGCTCTTAGCACAATTTTTCCTGCTCTTTAAAACAATGTCGTGTATAAGAAGCAATACAAAAATCTTTCCTTTAGAATATACTATCAGAATCCTTTCCATAAGAGTTACTATAAGAACATCTGTAGGTTATACAGCAGAATTTAGTAAACGAAGCTTTACAAAGCCTATAAAATATCTAATCAAAGACCATGTGCTTCAAACCAAAAAAGCACACAAAAATGACACAAGTTTAATTGTTTTATTATATCTTTAATTACTTGTCATGATTATTTTATAATCTTAAGTAATACCAAAAATGAATAAAAATAATTCCGCCCATTAAAAACACACTAATAAAGATAATTTATCTTCCTTAAAATTTATTAAATAACCTTAATTATAGCTAAAACTATTTCAAGAACTGCTCTAATGATAGAGAAAAAACAACAAAACTTTAAGCATTCTGTTTGTTTTGGTTGTAACGCAGTTTTATATCAAACTATCGACAAAAGTATTATGTGTTACTCTTGTAACACAGACGTTTGTTACTCTTGTGACAACTACCCAGAGCCTATTCCATGCATAGCATAAACAAAATATTTAATATAAAATATGTCTTATACCTCGAAGTCAGAGAATTAGAAGTTTTGGGTAAAAATGTTAAGTAGTTTTTTTTTTTTATTAAAACTTTTGTATGTTTTCCGTTACTCTTGTGACATTTAAGTATTAACGTTTAAATACAGCCAAAAATATATTGAAGACATTATTTAAAAGATTTTATCTGTGTAGATCTTAAAGATATGATAATAGTTTGTTGATTTGAATGCATAGAAATTTTATTGAATAATAAAAAGTAAAAAAAATCATACATTTCAATAAGTTGTATTTTAAGCTCAAATGTAAATGTAGTTTTATACTGTTAGTATCCAAATCATTTTTAGTAAACATTTGCTCTTATGAAATTAAAACTTACAAATTCATACACTTCAACTCTTTAGCTTTAAATTGATGTATCACACTTATATTTCCGTTTAAAAAAAAATTTCAGCTATTTTTTTTTTTCTAATAGCGTTCCCATAACTTGTTCTTTCTGACTAGCATATCACATACGATGTAAATGTAAAACATCATGTATTAGAAAAAAGTTTGATTCAGTTTTTCTTATTATGATATTAAAATCACATGTATCTCGACTAAGATATATTATCTTATGACACACTATTATCATTTTCAGTTATTTTGGTAATTGAAATTTCTCTCAAACACTGCCTGGTAGTGGCTCATTTAGCTACATTTCTGACTCATTTTATTTTATTTTAACTTATTTATTTTTGTTTATGTATTTTAAGGCTGTTTTACGTTCATTTTATTTTACTCTATTTACAAAATTTGTATGTAAGTATAGAACAATTAATTTTGAAATTGAAATGTCGACATTGTTATACCTATTTTGTGAGAATCTTTTTTTCTTTACAATTTTTAATTGCTCTTTACATTGTTTTAATTAGATATCTTTGTAACTACATAATAATATCACATAATTGAAAATGAAATTGACTGTGTTTTGTGTTTTATTGTTTACCTTTTAATTTTTAATTATGTGGATTTTTATTGTCACGTATTTAAAGATGTTGTACAATTTCGTTTCAGTATTTATTAGCTTTTAATTCAGTAATTTTCCTCCTTTTCGAATTTTAGACTATCGCAAACACCTAAACTTTCTTTGCTACAAACGCTGCAAAACAAATCTAAAAATCATTGCTTCAATATCATTCATTATTCAGGACACTTTGTTTGACAAGCATCTGTACTTTCGGAATCTTATTCAACGATGAAGAAGTGTCTTAGTACTTGTGCTGATGTGGAAAATCTTTCAGCTCGTAAGTAGTTTTCTCTTAAAGGTATATACATGAAGTGTATGTTTCGGTTCACATAATGTATGAAATATGACGGAAGAGAAATTGTGATCTTGTTCGAATGATATAAACACGAAATATTGATAGTTTGAAAAAACATTCCTCGGAAAACAAAAACTCTCATTTTTAGTTTTAAGTGAAAAACGATACTTTTTGTCTCTTTTAAATGTGTATGTACAGGGTCTGTTCTGAAATTAGTTGGACTGGTTTCTTCCTAAGCGAGCAAGCGGACGAGAGGCAGTATGCGCGAGCATGATCGCTGGAGGGGGGATATTGGGAATGCTGGGAAAAATCGGCAGTCGGCTCTTGGCCGTTGAAGAGAGTAGGTACCTTGTACTGTGAACCCTGTCGAAACTCCTGGTCACAGAAAATCATGGAGTGTATTCTGGATCAGCAATACGAGATCAAAGTTTGTGTGAAGCTTGGTAAAATGGACAAATAAACTCACGACATGATTAAGGAGGCTTACGGTGATGCTGTCATGGGTAGATCGGGTGTTTTTGGGTGGCACAATCTGTTCCGAGAAGGTGGGGGGAAAAGTAAAAAACGACGACCGCTCAGGAAGCCCTTCCACTAGCAAGACCAATGAAAATGTGTCGCAAGTGAAAAAATTACTGAACAGTGATCTTGGAAATCCTCAAAAGACAGCGAAGACGCATTGTTCATTTCCGCCCAACCATAGCCAACAATTGGCGGCTGCACCATGACAACGCGCCGAACCACACAGCGTTTCGCGTAGTGGAGTATCTTGTCCAGCACAATTTGGCAACGCTGCCTCATCCCCTCTATAGCCCCGACATGGCACCGCCAGACTTTTTTTATTCCCGAGAATAGAATCCACGCTCTAGGGGAAGCATCACGGCTCGGTAGAGATGGTTCAAAAGGCCTTGACGAGGGTGCTAAAGAGCATCCCGGTCCAGGCGTTCCTGCAGGCGTACGAAAACAGGAAAAATTGTTGGCAGCAGTGTGTAGATGCGGAAGGGTGCTACTTCGAAAAATTCTAATAGTTCGTGCTATTCTCATGAATATGTTTTTTTTATATGATTCCTACTAATTTCAGAACAGACCCTGTATATCATGTACAAAACAATAAATTTATCACTTTTTTTATAAAGTTTGAATTTGTTTTTAAAAAATGTATATTTTTCAAGTAAGAAGTTGTCACTGGGCATTGCGATTATTTTTAACTACTTCACTGAATTAGTTGAGTTGCAAAGAAAAATGCACAATAGTTTCAATAACACACTTGGGATAAGTTAATGAATCATTATTTGTTAATATGTTTTATTGTTATAAATTTCATACTTTCACATTGAATAAATGCGCAAACTGAAAATTACAAGAATATCCGTACAGCTTTAAGAATTCAAATTTTCTCAAAATTATTAGTATTTATTTTCATTTACAACATTTATTACATATGTTCTCTTTTAAAACCCATTACCAAATACTTTATTTAGATAAAATGTCGTTTACTTTAAAGAAAGTAAAATGAAAGGAAACGAATAGAAAAAAATCCTTCCAAAGCGTGCAGTGTCATACTTCCAAAAAAAGTGCGAAAAGCCATGAAATGGTAACAAGATTCATATATTTTAAAAGGGATAATAGTTTTTACTAATCAGATATGAATTCCAGCACAAAAATATTTTAATAACACGGAAAAAATTGTTTTTCAATCAAAAATTCTTATTTTATGTTCACAATTGAAAGATATAGCCATAAAATTATATGACGATTATTTTGATATCTTTAAAGGTAAATTAAAGCGCATAATGTTTCTCTGACGAATTTCTAGTAAGAAAAAAACAATTTTTAAATATCACAAAAATGCATCTAGATATTGGCGTTCATATGAACTGCCTCTTCTTATCAGGATTGCCAGAGAAATACTACATTGTTTTGAATACCACTATATTCATAAAGTAATATTCATCTGATTTAATCGGAAAATTTCTGTAATTAAATAAGGCGACACTTTCTCTATGAAAATTGTGGTATTGAAAATAAAATGTTAGCATCTTTCTTGGAAACGCGCTTCTTAGTGTTGAGCTATAGCTAAATCCTAAACCTTTTCTTTAAAATATATTTCACAAATATATATTAAACGTTGTTTTGCCCCACCAGCGGCATAGAACTGCTTATCTTACGGCTGGTAGTCTAGAACGGTTGAATTGGAGACCATGTTTCGCTGGTTGATGTAACCGTTCGGAAATTTCCGTTTTTTCTACGAACCTGCTTATTGGCTCATAAATACGATTAAGGTCACTTTATAACAACCTTATGGAGGATAATTTCTCTTCAATCGGCCTTTACCTAACTCGCAGATAATCGTACATAACGAATGGAACAAAAGTGGGTGCCGACTTAAGGAAGGCAATTCAGGCAAACCTCCACTACTAATTTTAAAATGTTATTTTAGTTTTAATTAATCACAGGGATTAAATAAAACATTTTTTTATAATTAGGGAAAGAAGTGGGCCTGATTGCCTAATTAGCCCAGTGAAGCTGGCGACAATAACATACACCATCAACAACAAATTATTTTGTACATCATATGTAAGTCCACTTATGTCAAAATAATTTTGCTTTCATTACGAAATTTAAATATTTATAGACGGGTCATAGACAGTACAGTAACGGGTCAGGAGTTACATATAGAAGATCTATATAAACTGCTCTATTTTCTAAGAGCAAAATTTTAAATTTGAAACATTTTTGATCTTCTGTTCCTATAAAAATTTTATTTGTTCCGTTGAAAAATTATTTAGTACTACATTAAGAATGAAGATATACATTGTAGCAATCTGCTAACATCAAAAAGAGTTCTATTTTCTCATTTTCTTTTCGTTGTTGATCATTTTTAGTTCTTTTCTTTAAAAAAACAGCACTTAGAATAATACCCATTTAGATTATTTGTTCTTCCTTCTTATCCGATATTTGACAATACAACAATAATGAAACAAACTAAAATCAAAAGTTTTTTTCAAAAAAGTTTGAAGCACACTTCACCAAGAACTAGTCAAAAGCATTTCGATGTAACTATTGATGCATACTGTTTTAAGATTTCTGTATGACTTACAAACTTTGCTTCTTGTATATTTTTTATGCAAGAAATATTTTTAAAATAGTCATCTATGATATTAAACATATTTTTTACTTAATGGTACATTGAAAATAGGTACAATGATTTTGGAAATTCTAGTCACATTTTAAGTATATTTTTTAAACTAAATTTTAAAAATAAAAAAAACCGACTGCTCAAAAAGCGAACTAATTAATTATTTCAAATCAATTTGAAACTATTTTTTATATTACTTACTTTTTTTTATTTACTTGTATTAATGACTTTTAAGTTGTGTTTAATTGTTAGTTGCTATCTATAAACACTGTTTTGATGAGGCCTATCGATATCTATGAAGGTTAGAGTTGCAGTAAAGCTAGAGATCCTACCTACACAACTTCCAGGTTGTGTAACATTTAAACAGAGCTTCTGACTGTAAAATAGTCAATGAAACATTGTCTTAATTTTGAAAGACCTATCCAATGATATGCAACTCAATAGGGTGCGTAAAAAAGTTTTTCGCCTCTACCGCCATTTTGTAATTTACGGCCGACTTTTCGAATTCATAAAAAACAAAACCTAGCCTATAACCATTGGACGGTTAAGACAAATCGATAGAGACCTTATTCCTTAAAATCCATCCAGCCGTTGGGATGTTTCGAGGATATAAAGAAATCCACATACCCAGATACGCGTGAAACACATAACCCTTCTTGGCAATCGGGTAAAAATGAAAATACGATAAGAAAAAAAAAATCACCAAACTTATAATTCTATATTTAAAATAGGATAAATTCAAGAATGTTCTATACCCGTATTGCCTACATTGCTTCATCTACATTCAATTTTTATATCCGAAACGAAAGATTTTATGTGCCAAAATGAGAAAACTTTACGGAAATGTAAAATATTTTAAATCGAAATAAGTTTTTTCTGGTGTATAGGCAGTAGTAAGACCAACGTTCCTCGTGCAAACCTTTATTACAGCTGGATAAATCATCTTCTATCACATTTTTATTACCAGCTTAATGTAAACAACAATATTAATATGAGCGTTTTAATATCCGTACTTATTATTCTTGTAGATAAACACTTGGAATTAGTTAATTTGGTAAACACGCTGAGATCAATAATTATTGCGTCAGGAATAGTACAAAAACATATACAAAACATTTGTAAATCCCATAAATCTAAACACTCTCATTCTTTTATGAGTCGTTTTTGTTGAGCAAAACTAAGTCTTAACTCATTAACTCTCAGTGACATATTTTTAGATCGCTAGAATTACAAGGGAGCACCCCCAGCTGTCAGATCGGAATTTGTCGGTTCGAAAGCTCTTTCCTAGGGGATCAAGAAAATGTATACAACTACCCGTTTGAATGCAACTGATGTAGATTTAAAGGCCGATGTATTTCTGTCATTTATTGATTTCTTCAGGTCACTAGCTATGCAGGAAAAACGCTTTGTGTGGTAAAAAATACAGCTTACAGTACAGTTATGTAACCTGTTTTTGCCAGTGTGAAGTTGGTGAAGGTTCCATGCTCCCTCTAGTAAGAAACAGAAGATTGTGACCACATTTTCACAATCATGTGTAAAAAATTGGACTGCACTGACATGGAGTATGCTTTAAAGAACATCAGGGATTAACTCCTCGCTCACCTTCGATGACATGCGTCGGTATGCCTTTCAAAAGGCTTTGATTAGAGACACGGATCCCGTCTTTCGATCAGTTAAACAGACATGCTTTAACATAACTAATAGCACCCCCTTTCATTGTATGTACCTGGTATTGGAAACACTCGTGCTTCAGCCATTTCTATTCAGAAATGCGCTACCATCCGTGAAGTTAATTTTTTCACAAAACGTAAACTGTCTTCTCTGTAATGTCTGTAATCCTCAACATTATTTCTACCACACAGAGTGTCTTCCCTGCATAGCTTGTGACCTAGAGAAATGACAGAAATATATCGGCCTATAACTCTTCACCAGTTGCATTCGGACGGGTAGTCGTATACATATCCTTTCCCCCATGGTTATTAGAGCTTTCCAACGACACCACTCTCCACAAAATCCCGATCTGGCAGTTAGGGACCTTCCTTAGTTAGTGAAAAGAAAGCGCTTTTCACACCAGTATATATGAAGGTAAATATATACTTTCTTTCACGAGATAAATTCCTTGATAAAATAATATCAAAAAATTACTCTTCTTTTAAAAGTGATGGGAAATCCAAAATTTTAATTTTAACGAAGAAAATAATTCGGGCGTTAATGGGTTAAGGTTAGAGGTAACCTTAAAAGTCCTTAAAATGTAAAAAAAAAATCGTCTATTATTAAAGAATAGAATGATACCAAACACAAAAATATGACGATACTCCAATCTGAACAGATTTTATGATAAAATATCTGGAGAGATATCTATCCAAATTAATGTAAATTTAAACTTTGAAGGCATTTTTAACATTGCGCGAATTATATCATATTTCCGAAAAATCATTAAAATGTCACTAAAATCTGCTAACTGTCCGCTCTATCTGCCTTTGCATTTCTGACATATAATTTTGAAACACCCTGTATATATGTAATTATGTGCTTGACATTAAAAGAATCCTGACTAATTTTCGTCAAGAGACATAGTTCAATGTCCGTCACCACAGCATAAGTAAAAAAAAGTTCTTCCAATTTAAATGTTTCCAAATTTCAAAGCAAATGACCTAAAGGCCTTTTATAAAAGGTCATGAAATTCTCTCCGCAAAGAAAATTTATTTAAAAACTTACTATTGGAATGTTGTCCTTATGTTTTGTAATATATATATGAAAAGTGGAGTATTCCTTAAATGGAAGAGTTTGGAATAATGTCCTAACATCACCTTTAACGCTACATTTAAGGATCTCAAACATGTCTTTATCAACATTTTTATTTAACCCATTAACCGATAAGGTTGAAATTTTCAACTTTTTAGCTGAACATCGTTTGCCACCATGACCTCTGAAAGGTAATTTTCGCTTTATATGATCTTAAAATTGTATGTCTTTAAGTAAGGCCAATTTTTTTATTGAAAAATAGTGGTGGATATCAAATAAACTGAAATATGTGCATTTATTTTGACGGTTGCGTGAAAGCAACACCAGTGGTTAATGGGTTAAGAGCAAATATTTCTGCACCTCTTCAAAGAAAATATAAACATCATCCGAACCCAAAATGTACTCTCGTGGTACAATAGTTACGTATATTCCTTGTGATAGAGTTCGGCGGCAATGAAATTTCCCCTCTGGTACATTATCATAATAGTCCGCTATAATTCGATGCACAGCTAATAGTAAAAAAATTAGGATAATACAAAAAGAAAAGTCATTGTGAAAAAAGGTCTTTTAAGTATCACTTATACAAAAAATAATACTGGATAAAACTTCATATTGTAAGAATCTACATAGTTTGTAGAATATTTTAGCATACAAATTAAAGAGCACAGAACAAAACAAAAAGAATGACGAATTAACAAAAAATAATTAATCATACTTGGAGAGAAAATCAAAATATTAAAATAACCATTTACCTGGTTCAAAATATTAGAATAATGCATTGTAAATAATACGGAAAAATAAATACTCTTTAATATTTTGAAGTGTCACCTTTACATTTTATAACAGCACGAACTCACAGTGGTTCACAGTGGTTCACAGTGTATTTTGCCCATGTCGACTTTATGCTAGAAAGAATTCCAACGCAAAAGAATTTTGGCGCACTATCTTGCAGTTTTTATTCATTATTCCTCACAAATTTTCTAATGGATTTAAATCCGCGAATTAGCCGGCCAGGGAAGTATGTTAATTTGGTGTTGACTAAGCTAGTTCTTGGAGGACACTGACCTGTGTGAAGGTGCTAAATCATGTTGGAAATTAACATCGTTGCCACACAGATCTTCCGACGATGGTATCATGAAATGCTCAAGGATTTCTCAGAATTAATCCTTTCGTTAACGATAAAGGACTATCGAAGAACCTTCCAAGACCATCTGCAGTCATGCAGGCCCATACCGTTACACTGGCTGCAAATTTCACTGATTGCTTCATGCAGTACTTTCATATTCTTTTTGCTTCATTCGCCATACACAAACACCTTGACCATCATATGTTACGGAAAACACACTCTTATCATTAGATAATATATTTTCCCAATCATCCAGACCCCATAAAAGCCTTTTATTGCACACTTCACTCTCCTTTTTCCGTTTAATAGTCATGAGGGGTCCTTTATCTTTGGTACACGAGATTGGAATCCAAGTTCATGGAGACGTCTCAGTGTTGTAGATTTACTCACATCAACACCGTGTTCTTTCCACTTTCGATGCAAACATCTTACACTTCTAAAACGGCTCTTTAGCAATAATCTTTAGCTTTCTATCGTCTCTCTGATTATTGTTTGGCTAGCTTTCTATCATCTCTCTGATTAGTTTTTAGCTTTCGGCCGCTATTCATATGCTTGCTTTCAATATGTCCGTCGTTAAAATACTGTTTATTGCTCTACTAACACTTGGTTGAGAACATTTTAAGTAACTGGCGATATATTGCTTATTACTACGACCTTTATGCATATTAATAATACGATGCTTTTAAACTCTGTTACGTTGGACAAACGACCCAATTTTCACACAAAATGAAAATTATGATGATGCAAAGCGTTTTTATAACTTAAGAAGAAGTGCCGCAGAAGCTAATTTTATGCTTAATTTATGAAATCTTCTGAACCAATCAGGAAAATTTATGAGTATTTTAATTTTTGGAACAGGGTTCGTACGGGTCCTTCAATTTCCAGACTAAGAAAATTCTTCGGTACCAGTATTTTCTTATGGAAAATCTCTCCTTAAATAAGTCAAAATTTCGCGCGTTTAAACTAGATTTATTTTTCTATAAGAAAATACTGATATTTGGCCTTGAAAATAAAGGTACCCGTACGAACTCTGTTTGAACCACCTGTTTTAGTATTCTAATATTTTGAATAATGGAAATAACTTTACGAAAATACAATATTCACTCAAAATTTAATCTTTTACAGTTTAAATTTTCTTTAATAACATGCAAATTTATCGAAGCATCAACCGTTGTTCTTTTCCAATTCTACAACACTGAAATAATGCTAAATGTAATCCCAAATACAAATGAAATGAATTAGTCTAAATTTTTACTTGGAGCTGTAGGAATTTTAAATTAATAAAAAATAGTTTTATTGTACTAAACGAAGGAACGCCCATTCTTGGTGAGAAGAATAACAACTAACATCAATTATCAAAACACACTTTTAAAACTGGCGAAACTATTTTTATCTATGAACAAATATTAAACAAGTATAGAAAAGTCTTTTTAGAAAAGTATATCAAGGATATATAAAAATGATAATTCACAATGTAACGTCTTATTTCTTGCTTAAAATAACATTAAAATATATATTAAAAGTTACAAGAGTTATCTTGTTCACTGAAAGTACGTGATAAAAGTTTCAAAAATTAAGAAAACTCGATATTCATTTCCGTCACAATGTCGTAACATTTCTAATTCTCTATCTTTTGTTATTCCATGTCATTTTCCAACTACGTGTATTAACGGATAAATATATTTATGTTGCAAACATACTTATTTTATCAGTTTAAATATCATTCTATATGAAAAGCTTCCCTTTTGTAACAAGTATATGTCTTTCTGGGCTGTTGTTTTAGTTTTACCTTCCATTTACCTTTAACTAAAATTTATTAAGAGGCATCTACGTGAAATGCAATATACATTTTATGTAATTTGTTTTTTAAATAAAAATTAAGGAACAGATGTCATAAGTTCCGACGGCCGCAATCTTGGAATTTTTCTTGGCGTGAGAACCCCTTTTCCGCCAAGCACCGGTTTATACGCATGTTTCGCTTAACTAAAATAAAATGTAAATAATAAACAAAATTCGCTAAAGTGGCAATCAGTAATCTTGTACGAGCGCTTGGCGCACATTAGCCGAAAGAAAAAAAGATCACTGCATTCAGCACTTCTCGCGGTGTGGCATTCTCAAAATTCAGCAGTTCTCGCTTTCTAGCTATCTCAAAATGTAAAAAAAAACTCTTAAAGCAGCAAAATATACATAAAAAATGAAACTCGCTAAAGTGGCTATCAGTAATCTTGTATAATCGCTTCGCGCACATTAACCAAAAAAAAAACATCATTGCATTCAGCACTTCTCGCGGTGTAGCATTCTCAAAATTCAGCAGTTCTCGCTTTCTAGCAATCTCAAAACGTAAAAAAACTCTTAAAGCAGCAAAATATACATAAAATTATCAACATACCTTAACAGACATCTGCTTTCTTGAAAGCTCCAGCATGAAATCTCTTTCATAACATCACCCTCATTTTCCAAAATAGGCTTATAAATACGCATTGGCACACTATCAACAAACCTACTTTTCTTCTCAAAATTTCCTCATATTACTTAATTACTTCAGCAAAAGCGTTTAAACGGATTACAGAAACCATAGTCAGTCAAATACATTCAATAAATTTAACATAAAAAAAAACACAACGCTACATCACGATATCAAAATACATCCACAAAATCCACCACTTCTCACGGGTTGCCAGAACACAACACGCCAGAACACACACGTCACACGAGGTTCCACATATCGAGGTTGCCACATCCACAAACACCGCTAACAAAAAATCGCAAAACAATTCAAAACAATGGCTGCGGGAACATAAGGCATCTAAGCCAAAATGGATAACATTTTTTCTTTTTACTTTACGAAATTTTTAATTACAATTTTTACTCTCCAGAATTTTGAAAATTTAAACCTGTTGATGAAAAACGAAGGTTTTCCATTTCAGGATGTCCTGAAAAAAGAAAGCTAACAATCCAAAAGTCTTTAATAGTTGAACAATCTTAAACGGCTGTAATACCTTTTCGGTAAAAGCGATTATTTAAAAACATTCCAAATATTCTGAATTTTAATCTTAAATCTATTGAGTGTGTTTCAAAAGGAAAATGATCAAACAATATATTTAATATTTTACAATGCCCTTGCAATCTGAAGGCGATAAGTAATCAATAACATGGACATGAATAAAAAGAAAAAAATACCTCAGACGGACCCATCTGTGATATTAGCACGATAATTCTACATCATAGAAAAAACATACTTCAAATTACTTAAAAACACAGTTTTATTGCACTAAAAAGGTGTTACTTCATGATTTGTGAGAAGTAGTTTAAATAAAAATCAACCAACAATTCGTTATGTACAGAGGCTTAAAACAAGTTTCAGCTTATAAAAACCACAAGTTGACTAATTACGAAATTGTAAAATTATCTGGCTACAGTTATGAACTTTGATTTTACCAACAGGATTCACAAATTTTATTCAGTATTAAACAACATAACAAAATTTTAATTTTCGAATTAAATCACTTTTAAAACCACTAAATTTATCTGTAAAAAAATACTTCAGTGTTCTCTTTTAAAAATATATGAAGGATGTATAAAATAAATGAAAAATCACAATGTAATGTCTATTATTTGTTACTCAAAATAACATTAAAATATGATCTAAAAGTAACAAGAATTATCTTATTCAATGTAAATACGTGATCAATAATTAAGAATATTGAATTGTAATTTACGTTTACATTCTTGTAACGTTTATAATTGTTTCTATTTTCTTCTTCCATTTCATTTTCAAATTACATGTATTAACGATTAAATGTATTTATGTTACAAACATCCTTATCTGATCAGTTTAAATATCAGTTCATTTGAAAAGTTTCTGTTGTGTAACATAATTGATTGTTCATGCTAATGAGCAAAGTTCAGTAGTTTTCTTTCTGGCCTATTATTTTAGTATTATATTTATCTTTCCTTTAATTAAAATTCATTAAGAGGCATTTAAGCGAAATGTAATTTATATGGTATGTAATTAGGTTTTAAATAAAATAAAATATGGTATTTTTATTTTACTTTTATTTATTTATTTTTTCTTCTCCAGAATTTTGAAAAATTAAAGCTGCTGATTTCCCGATGTCCTTACAAAAGAATGTTAGCAATACAAAAATGTATAATCTTTTCGCTAAAAGTTATTAATTAAAAAAGAACCCGAACAAATATAACAGATATTTGAACCTTAAATTTCGTGTGTTCTAATATTCATCAAGAAAAAGGCTCAAATAATATAATTATTTTTTAATAATGCCCTAGCAAACTGAAGGCAATTAGAAATGAAATACATGCACATGCATAAAAAAGACCCACAAAATACTTTGTAAGGACTCCTCTGCGACATTAGCAAGATATTCGACATAATCCAATAAACATAGTTGAATTTATGAGATTAAAAATATTTTTGTTAAGATTGGCAAAAGTAGTTTAAATAAACGTCAGCCACCATATCTTTACGTACAGAGGCTAAAACGAAATCTCAATCTATAACTAAAACACAATTTGACTGATAACAGTATTCCAAAATTATCTGGTTACAGTTATGAACTTTGATTCAACTTACAAGATTCACAAATTTTACTCAATTTTAAACTACATAAAAAATTCTATTTTTCCAGTAAAATAGGTCGAAATTAATTTTATCTATAGCGGACTTAGAATACATGTTTTTCCTAAGCATTATTACCACTAGGCAATATGAACTTGATGTAACTCCCTAGTGGCCATTGGTGGACACTTTTACACACTATGTTACGATACACGTGCCTTCATATTGAAACTCAGCTCGATAAACGGTAGTTATTTGCATAAGTACAGACAGTTAACAGTGTTCTTCTGCTGTACTTAAAGATCGAAAATTGGAAAAAGTTTGGAGAACAAAAACTATAAGATGAAATTGTGTAAAAAAAAAAAAAAAAAAAAAAAAAAAAATGTGTATTATATATTCTGTTTATCACACCCTTCGTAGATGTTTTTTTTTTTTTTTTTTTTTTTTTTTTTTTTTTTTTTTTTTTTTTTTTTTTTTCGAAAAGCACCTCGATCAGGGTTTGTCTTGAATTTTTATTTTATTTATTTTTTTTTTTTGTAGTGAGTTATCATACGACAATTTTATAAATAGATTTTTGCACATAAAAACTGAAAAATATCGTATTGTTAAATTTAAATGATTATTTTGAGATTAATATAAAGTACAAATAAGGGTATTTCTGTATATTCTGATTCCGTAATTATTAAAAAAAATATGCATTATGTTTTGTAATAAAATTTTTAACAAAAATAGTTTGTTATCACAAGCACAGAACATATTATTCAAGCCATTATTTATACTTGCGATTTAAATAAGTTGAAAGTCATAACTTAGTCATAACTAAGTCATAACTAATACTCTCCTTTTAAATACCATACGGAAATAAAAACACGTGCATATATAAATACGCCTTTGGGTAAAAACATACTTAATAGTTTCCCATTTATGAACTTACTATATGTATGTTACTATTATAATACTAAATTTTTGGTTAAAATATTACTTGCTTTTGCATCTAAAAAAAGAAAAAAACAAATTAAAAGGAAAATATCGATTTAATTTAAATGATTAATATTAAAATAAATATAAAGAGCAATAAATATTTTTAACCGGAATAAAAGATAGCTTTTTATATATATTTTTTAAATACGATATTTATCGATATATACCTTTTCATATCTATCGACCATTTCTGTTTTATTGACGACCGGAAATGTGTCTGTTGCAAACAATACATTACAGAGCTGTCAATATATATATATATATATATATATATATATATATATATTTGCCTCGGCACTTCCTTCCAATTATTGTTCTTTTAAGTACATTATAACTTTCTGGGTTGAAAGCATTTTCATGTTTTTGTTCCTCAAAGCAATATGGGTCAATTTCTTTCCATTTTTTTTTATTCTGTAATATATATGGGTAGTGACCAATGACATTTATCAAACATATTATGATCCCTGTAAAGTAACTTTATTGAACTCAATATAGTCTTTTTGTTCAAATAAGAAACAGAAACACATAATTAAATATATTTATACATAGGAAAATTCCCAGCAAAAAGTATACTATATAATTGTTCGAGTAAGCGCACACTAAAAGTTAAACATTATCTCTGGGGAAATTATTTCGGAAAAACATTTGCGATTCTTAAATATTGAAGCTTAAAATTTGAAAGCTAATAATAGAGAATAAAAAAAAGTATTTTTCTGAAAATCCGGGCTTAATCGCAACTATTATATTTTCCAACAATTATTTCTGAAACCATTTATGATTCACAAATGTGGAAGCTGAAAATTAAAAAGTTAATACTACAGAATTAAAAATAAAAATTTTTAAATATTGAGGTTCCTGACCTGTATTGTCAGTGGGCTACTTCTTTTAAAATTCAGATTTCTTGATTGGTGCCATATTTTTGAAATGGTAAAATTCCTCTTTTGTTCGCCTTAATTAATATGTCATTAAATAAGGCGACTTTTACCATTTTAAAAATGTGAGGTCACTAATGAAATCCGAATTAAAATAAGTAGCCCACTGGCAACACTGTTCCTGGCTACACTCACAATCACCTGCAGGCTATTTCCATGTGAACTTGTCATGCCTGTCACACTGCTGAAAATAGCTATGCTTGTTGGCCACCGTTATTTTCGAAAAGTTTGCTTCGTCTTACTCAATTCATGAGATATTTCCAATAAAATAAGTCAAATTTTTCCGTTTTAAAATACTGGTAGCCATAAATCGTAATATGTGACAGACATGACAAGTTCGCATGGAAATAGCCCTGCAATCTTTTGAAAAATCACATACAATAAAAAGGCAAGAATCATTTATGCAGAAAATGCCTCTGAACACTTGATTTTTACCATTTTTCCTCAAGGAAAAAATCTAAAGTCTCTAAAATAATGGTTGTACTACGCAGTTAGATTGATTTTAGCATACCTCGTAACCTTTGGGGTTTTTTCAAGTCAAATAAACTCATGTCAACGAGAAATTTTCTTTAGTCTATATCTGATTAAAAAAGCGAGGTTGGCAGATATGCTGTTAGAAAATTTAATTTTAAGTAATTACGTACGTAATCGCAAAAAATTTCTCAAGTAGCACAACTAGGTAACGTAATGCTACCGTGACTTTACAATTGTATCATGGAAGACGATAGTATTCCAGTGACGCAGCCTTAAGCCTAAAATCGTATCGTATCGTATCGTAAAATTCGTAGTTGGCGAAACTCATATATACAACTAACTCGACTTCAAAGAAAACGCGAAAAGCCGCCTTTCAATAACTCGGCGAATATAGATCTTATTATTCTGTTTTTTTTTTTTTTTTTTTTTTTTTTTTTTTTTTTTTTTTTTTTTTTCAGAACAGTCTTATTTCTGCAGTCTAATGCTATTCTGAAATTTTTACATTTCTACGTGCAGTATATTTTGAGATCTCGAAACCCATTTTTAAAGTTACTTGGTATGTAAGAAGTTCCTAATTTCCATTTCTGGAAAACGGTTCTAACGATTTTCTTTAAATTCATATATAATAGAAATATGTTTTATTTGAAGGGAATAAGATAACATTTGTTTCCGGGAAAACTTTAATTTTCTTTTTAATTCACTTTTATTTTCCTCCGAAAAAGATCTTATTAAAATTAATATATAATATGAATCTATTTTAGATGAACCGAATAAGATCATTTTTGTTTCCAAGAAGACTCTTATTCGTTTTATAATAAGCATGAAAAATCGGACTATATTTTTCCACTATTTATGGGAATTTCACCGAAAATGTGCCTATTGTATTCATGCGCTTAATTTCTTCTGACCAACGCTTAGTGAAAAGATTACGAACCTTCCGTAGCTCAGTCGGTTAAGTGCGTGCCTCGCAATACGTAGGTTGCGAGGTCTTTCCTCTTTGAAGCAGCAAGCACTTTTTTTATCAAATAAATTTGATTTTGTTTCTATAAAAATATATTTATTTATTTTGATTTTTTTTCTTTAAGATTTTTTCTCTTTTTTTTCTTTTCTTTTTTCTTTTTTTTTCTCTCTTTTTTTTTCATATCACTATTTCGTGACAATTTTTCAGACAATAAAAATACTGTAAAATCTGTCTAAGGCGGACTCTGTGTAAGCCGGAAATGTGCCTACCGCGGAAAGACTTTCACGTCCCGGCGAATCCATTCAAAATAACATTAATACGTGCTCCATAAGCCGGAATCTGCCTAATGCGGAAACGGAAAGTTTTTTAAGGTCCGCCGAAAGCCAATTTTTACATAAGACGGAAAAAAGAATATTTTAATACCGGAAAGCATTCGGTAAAGGGAACTTTAAAACTGATAGATAGATCAAATACATATAATAAATAAATACATATAAAATACAATATAAATAAAAGCACATATTTATGCATTCATTTGTTTACAGAGAGAGAATTTTAATTTTGAAATTTTTCAGATTTAATGATAAGGAAAAGAAAATACGCAGTTTCTATTTGTTCAATCTACAACAGTTTCTTTGTATTTACAATTTTTAACACAAATAAATTTCTGTTTTTCTACGGTACATAAATTTAAGTTATGCGTTTTTATTTTTTCCATTACCCTTATAATAAAAAAAGAAAAAAAAACAGGCCGTAATTCTTCCATTACCTTTATAATATTAATAATATTATTATTAAATTCGTGCTGTTATTCTAACTGTAAATGGAAGACTACGAGATTAAAAAAAAAAAAAGTCATACATTCAAAATTTTGCAAAAAAATGCAAATAAATTGCAGTTTTATACTTTTATCTTTGGGGGTGGGAGAGGGGGCTCAAACAAAGGTTTATTAAACCATCTCTTTAAATCAAAAGAGCATAAAATGTAAAATCTGTCATGCAAATTTATTTTTTTAAATATATTTAAATTATTTTTTAGTTTCAGAACAACAACAGCAAAAAAATATATATACCTTGCAAACTTCCCATGTAGTCACAGAAAAAAATAAACTAAATAAAACCTGGAATTAAATAATTCAGTTGGCTAAATAAATTATTAAACCATTGCCTTGCATTAAAAAATTACAAGGTACAAAATATAATTAAAATCTGTTTCTGAAATAATTTAAGTTGGTAGTTAAATAGATCATTAATTAAATGATTTTCTGCATGGTATCGCCATCTGTTGACTAAATTCAGCATTAACAATAAATGGGAAATGCATTCACAGAAAAAATTAAGCGAAATAAAAATTCAAATTAAATAATTCAGTTGGCTAACTAAATTATTAAACCGTTGCCTATCATTAAAAATTTCAAGGAACAAAATATAATTAAAATCTGTTTTTAAAGTAATTTAAGTTGTTTGTTACAGGATTAATTAAATCCATTAATAATTAAATGCTTCTCTGCATGGTATCGCCATCTATTTGCTAAATTCAGCATTAACAATAAATAGGGGGGTGGGGAATATTACAATAAAATTTCTTTTCAATAATGGGAGCAATAATGATGTATTTTATGCATTTTATACAGTTGTATCCAGCAAATATAATATCCCACCACCCCAATACAACTAAAAATTGAACATTTACATTAAAGTAGCAATAAATGTTATGTCACATGTTAGTGTTATGTTAGATGTTGATAGATTAAAAACTTACATGATGGAAAATTATTTCTTAAAAAATAAAAAATCAGTAATTTCCCAAATAAATTTTATTTGGAAGTATTTTTTTGCTTACAATTTTATTGTATTTTAAATAAAAAGTTTTAAAGAGTAATATTTCTTTATATATTTTTTTAGAAAGTAAACTTTTTACATAGTAAGTTTTAACAAAGCTTTCTATATCTGTGAAACAAATCATAACCCCCCACATTTCGTATATTACTTCCATATGCTACTAAAAAGTTATTTAAAAAAAAATCAAATAGCACAACACTCTTTACAATTGAAGTATGAAGTATGCTCTTTTGAGAAGGAGGGTGGGCGAGGGAATTAAAAGTGAATGGAAATCATGATTATGAGTTACTATCATTAGTCTTTATTTTATTTTTTATTTTTTTTTATTATTAACTTAAAAAAACGAATGATATCAATTAAAAAAACCCTTAACGGGTTAAAAGTTTGTGACGCAGCACTTTATCTCATTGCTATAAGAATTTTAAATATGGAACTTAAAAATAATGATATCAAATTCTAAGAGACGCTATATTATTTATTTTATCATTTTATTTTTGTTTTATTTATAATTACATGCGTAAGAATTATGTTAAATTTAAAAGAGCGTATAAAAATTTATTCATTGATGCATTATCATTCACATTTTTCATAAATTCAAACTATGAGTTTTAAAATATATGAAATCAAAATTTAAGTGCCGCCTTGATGTACCCTTAAACAATATGTTTTAAAATTCAACTTTAATTGTTCTCGATTTCGCTAAATATATTTACATATCTAACCAAAACTTTTAATTTTCCAATACACTGTTAAAAATACCAATTTATAAGGAATAATGTCATTGAAATTTTGGAGATGTGTTGGAAGCGCCCTCTATCAAAAAATAAGGACACCAAAGCTGCACGTCATTTTTGAATAAAATAATTACCAAGTGAATGACCTACACGCTAACCACAACAAAATCGATTAGTTTGTTCAATGTTTATGAGCGTTTAAAATCCTCACCATCTGTTCACATTTTCACTAGTTACCCGATCACAGTGTTTTCGATTTTGGGCTTAAAATTTAAGTTAAAATCTAAACTTTAGAATAATTTTAACCCCATACAAAAAATAACGGTAAAAAGTAGTTGTTCGTTACTCTAAAGTCTAAAGCGCCCTCTATCGATAAATTTTGAGCGTAACCTTTAAAAAAAGTTTTTAAGAAAATCGTGATATAAAGAATGATTTTAGTCAAAACCGCAAACGAATCGACCCTTTTTTCCGCTTTTTAACATCGTTTGAAATTTTGGACCTTAAAATTTAATGGCTCCTAGTTCCTACATAAGACGTTTGCGCCCCATGGTTTCCTATTTAATAATGTTTGTCTTCATGTCTACTATCACCCCTCAAAGTTTGTCGGTCTGGTAGTGAAACACCCTGTATATGCATAATTTACCGTCATATTTCCGGGCGCAGGAGATTTAGCTGCTGGAAAAAAATTTTGCAACCAGAAAAATGCAACTTGTATTTCCGTCTTAAATCTTTGAATATCGCCGATTTGGTTTGGTTTTTTGCGCTTATCGTGATGTTGGACATTGTATTGCATGTTTTTAAATTTATCATACTCAAAAAAATTATTAAGGCTCTCGCTGCGTAATTGTTTTACGAAAATAGCTTCAAAAAGTCCTTCCGGCCAATGCCGGGAGGAAGAGGTAGCTTTCATATTCCTTATTTTAAAAAAGTCAACTTATACCATTCAAACACACGAAGCTCAATTTATTGGAAACCGAATATAGGAGATTCAATACTAATTTTTATCAATATAATGAATGAGAATTTCGCGAAATTAGTCAGCTTTATCCAAGCTGCATTTCTTTAAAGTTACTTATATTTGGCTGCCAAATTCGGCGATTTCTTAAAGTGCCTGTCATTTTAAGACAACATGGTGGATGAGGCTAACCAGTGAACTTGGTCGGGAACTTAGTAATTGCTGTGCACATGCTCACTCACATCGGAATCGGTTGATATATACGAGTGCTGTCGCATGCAAAAAATCAGATCTTTCAAAATGTCACCCACAATAGAAATTGAAACTGCTATATCTGAGCCATTTTTTAAGGTAAAGACAAACAAAAAATGCTCCTGAATCCTTATATCAAGGTCAAATACTTAAGAAAGAAACCTTTTTCAATTTCTAATTTTTTTTGCCCCTCACTTTAAATATATATATATTTTTTAATTTAATGGCCGCCATTTTGAAACAAGATGGCTGATGAATCTGGCCAGCGAACTTGGTCGAGGTATTGATGTATACTATCCACATGCCTTCGTACATCGAAATAGGCGAATACGTGTGTTATCGCGGGACAAATACAATATCGTTTCAAAATGTTAGCCATGCTAGAAATTCAAAGTGCTATAATTCAACCATTTTTTAAGATATAAACAAAAGAACAAATTTTCAGAAACAAAAACTGCCCCGGAATCCTTGTATCAAGGCCAAACACATAAAAAAAGGCTTTTTCATTTTCCAATTATTTAATACCTCATTTTAAATTTAATTTTTTTTTTTTAAATGGCAACCCTTTTGAAACAAGATGGCGAATGAAGCTGGGCAACGAACTCGGTCGAGGCATTGGTATGTACTATGTACAGACCAAGTTACATCCAAATCGGTTCATAAATACGCCTGTTATCGCGTGACAAAAATGAGGACGTTTCAAAATGTCAGCACGCTAGAAATTCAAAATGCTATAACTCAGCCATTTCTTAAGATATAGACGAAACAAAAACTGCTCCCGAATCTTTTTATCAAGGTCAAACACATAGGAAGAAAATATTTTTTCAATTTTCAATTTTTTGGTACCGCATTTCAAATTTAATTTTTTCTTAAAAATTTAAATGGCCGCCATTTTTAAATAAGATGGCGGATGAAGCTCGCCATCGAAACCGGTCGAGACACTGGTATGTACTATGTATAAACAAAGTTACACCTAAATCGGTTCATAAATACACCTTTTATCGCGTGACAAAATTCAGGACGTCTCAAAATGTCAGCCACGCTAGAAATACAAAAGTCCTTCCGGCCAGTGCCGGGAGGAAGAGGTAGCTTTCATAATTCTTATTTTAAAAAAGCCAACTTATATCATGCAAACACAAGAAGCTCAATTTAGTGGAAAACGCATATAGGAGATTCAATACTAATTTTTATCAATATAATGAATGAGAATTTCGCGAAATTAGTCAGCTTTATCCAAGCTGCTCTTCTTTAAAGTAACTTATATTTGGCTGCCAAATTCGGCAATTTCTTAAAGTGCCTGTCATTTTAAGACAACATGGTGGATGAGGCTAAGCAGTGAACTTGGTCGAGACCTTAGTAATTGCTGTGCACATGCTCACTCACATCGGAATCGGTTAATATATAGGAGTGCTGTCGCATGCAAAAATTCAGATTTTTCAAAATGTCACCCACAATAGAAATTGAAACTGCTATATCTGAGCCATTTTTTAAGATAAAGACAAACAAAAAATGCTCCTGAATCCTTATATCAAGATCAAATACTTAAGAAAGAAACCTTTTTCAATTTCTAATTTTTTTGCACCTCACTTTAAATATATATATATTTTTTAATTTAATGGCCGCCATTTTGAAACAAGATTGCTGATGAATCTGGCCAGCGAACTTAGTCGAGGTGTTGATATATACTATCCACATGCCTTCTGACATCGAAATAGGCGAATACGTGTGTTATCGCGTGACAAATACAACATCGTTTCAAAATGTTAGCCATGCTAGAAATTCAAAGTGCTATAAATCAACCATTTTTTAAGATATCAACAAAAGAACAAATTTTCAGAAACAAAAACTGCTCCGGAATCTTTGTATCAAGGCCAAACACATAAAAAAAAATCTTTTTCATTTTCCAATTTTGTAATACCTCATTTTGAATTTTAAATTTAATTTTTTTTTAATGGCAACCCTTTTGAAACAAGATGGCGAATGAAGCTGGCCAACGAACTCGGTCGAGACATTGCTATGTACTATGTACAGACCAAGTTACATCCAAATAGGTTCATAAATACGCCTGTTATCGCGTGACAAAAATCAGGTCGTTTTAAAATGTCAGCCACAATAAAAATTCAAAATGCTATAACTCAGCCATTTTTTTAGATATAGACGAAACAAAAACTGTTCCGGAATCTTTGTATTAAGGTCAAACACATACGAAAAAAATCTTTTACAGTTTCCAATTTTTTGGTATCTCATTTAAATTTTTTTATTTTTTAATTTTTTTAAATGACCGCCATTTTGAAACAAGATGGCGGATGAAGCTGGCCAACGAACTCGGTCGAGATATTTGTATGTACTATGTACACACCAAGGTACATCCAAGTCGGTTCATAAATACGCCTGTTATTACGTGAGAAAAATCAGGACGTTTCAAAATGTCAGCCACGCTAGAAATTCAAACTGCTATCACTCAGCCATTTTTTAAGATATAGACGAAACAAAAACTGCTCCCGAATCTTTTTATCAAGGTCAAACACATAAGAAGAAAATGTTTTTTCAATTTTCAATTTTTGGTACCACATTTCAAATTTAAATGTTTTTTTTTTTTTAAATTTAAATGGCCGCCATTTTTAAACAAGATGGCGGGTGAAGCTGGCCAACGAACCCGGTCGAGACATTGGTATGTACTATGTATAAACGAAGTTAAATCCAAATCGGTTCATAAATACGCCTTTTATCGCGTGACAAAATTCAGGACGTTTCAAAATGTCAGCCACGCTAGAAATTCAAAATGCTATAACTCAGCCATTTTTTAAGATATAGACGAAACGAAAACTGCTCCGAAATCTTTGTATAAAGGTCAAATACATAAGAAAAAAATATTTTTCCATTTTCAATTTTTTGGTACCACATTTCAAATTTTAAATTTTTTTTAAATGTTTAAATGGCCGCCATTTGGAAACGAAACGGCGGATGAAGCTGGCCAACGAACTCGGTCGAGAGATTGGTATGTACTATGTACACACCGAATTACATCCAAATCGGTTCATAAATACGCCTTTTATCGCGTGACAAAATTCAGGACGTTTCAAAATGTCAGCCACGCTAGAAATTCAAAATGCTATAACTCAGCCATTTTTTAAGATATAGACGAAACAAAAACTGCTCCGGAATCTTTGTATAAAGGTCAAATACATAAGAAAAAAATATTTTTCCATTTTCAATTTTTTGGTACCACATTTCAAGTTTTAAATTTTTTTAAAAATTTTAAATTGCCGCCATTTTGAAACAAAATGTCGGATGAAGCTGGCCAACGAACTCGGTCGAGACATTGGTATGTACTATGTACACACCGAATTACATCGAAATCGGTTCATAATTACGGGAGTTACAGTGTGACATAGGTCAGATATATATATATATATATATATATATATATATATATATATCAATTTTGAACGGAGGGTGGTTTCGGGGTCTGGGGGTCATGATCGATGAAAATATACCAAAATTTTTTGAAATCGCTTTCCTCCGAACGGCTGCAATAGGTAGCTTTTTTGTAAAGAAAGCTACCTAAAAGACCTTCCGGCCAGTGCCGGGAGGAAGAGGTAGCTTTCATATTCCTTATTTTAAAAAAGCCAACTTATATCATTCAAACACACGAAGCTCAATTTCGTGAAAACCGAATATAGGAGATTCAATACTAATTTTTATCAATATAATGAATGAGAATTTCGCGAAATTAGTCAGCTTTAGCGAAGCTGCTTTTCTTTAAAGTAACTTATATTTAGCTGCCAAATTCGGCGATTTATTAAAGTGCCTGCCATTTTAAGACAACATGGTGGATGAGGCTAACCAGTGAACTTGGTCGAGACCTCAGTAATTTCTGTGCACATGCTCACTCACATCGGAATCGGTTGATATTTACGAGTGCTGTCGCATGCAAAAAATCAGATTTTTCAAAATGTCACCCACAATAGAAATTGAAACTGCTATAACTGAGCCATTTTTTTTAGGTAAAGACAAACAAAAACTGCTTCTGAATCCTTATATCAAGGTCAAATACTTAAGAAAGAAACCTTTTTCAATTTCTAATTTTTTTTGCACCTCACTTTAAATATATATATATATATTTTAATTTAATGGCCGCCATTTTGAAACAAGATGGCTGATGAATCTGGCCAGCGAACTTGGTCGAGGTATTGATGTATACTATCAACATGCTTTCTTACATCGAAATAGGCGAATACGTGTGTTATCGCGTGACAGATACAAGATCGTTTTAAAATGTTAGCCATGCTAGAAATTCAAAGTGCTATAATTCAACCATTTTTTAAGATATAAACAAAAGAACAAATTTTCAGAAAAAAAACTGCTCCGGAATCTTTGTATCAAAGCCAAACACATAAAAAAAATCTTTTTCATTTTCCAATTTTTTAATACCTCATTTTAAATTTAATTTTTTTTTTTTTTTTTTTTTTTTTTTTAAATAGCAACCCTTTTGAATCAAGATGGCGAATGAAGCTGGCCAACGAACTCGGTTGAGACATTGGTGTATACTATGTACAGACCAAGTAACGTCCAAATCGGTTCATAAATACGCCTTTTATCGTGTGTCAAAATTCAGGACGTTTCAAAATGTCAGCACGCTAGAAATTCAAAATGCTATAACTCTGCCATTTCTTTAGATATAGACGCAACAAAAACTGCTCCCGAATCTTTTTATCAAGGTCAAACACATAAGAAGAAAATATTTTTTCAATTTTCAATTTTTTGGTACCGAATTTCAAATTTAATTTTTTTCTTAAAATTTAAATGGCCGCCATTTTTAAAGAAGATGCCTGATGAAGCTGCCCAACGAACCCGGTCGAGACATTTGTATGTACTATGTATAAACGAAGTGACATCCAAATCGGTTCATAAATACGCCTTTTATCGTGTGGCAAAATTCAGGACGTCTCAAAATGTCAGCCACGCTAGAAATTCAAAATGCTGCAACTCAGCCATTTTTTAAGATATAGACGAAACAAAAAGTGCTCCGAAATCTTTGTATAAAGGTCAAATACATAAGAAAAAAATATTTTTCCATTTTCAATTTTTTGTTACCACATTTCAAATTTTAATTTTTTTTTTTTTTAATTTTCAATGGCCGCCAATTTGAAACAAAATGGCGGATGAAGCTGGCCAATGAACTCGGTCGAGACATTGGAATGTACTATGTACACACCGAATTACATCGAAATCGGTTCATAAATACGCCTTTTATCGCGTGACAAAATTCAGGACGTTTCAAAATGTCAGCCACGCTAGAAATTCAAAATGCTATAACTCAGCCATTTTTTAAGATATAGTCGAAACAAAAACTGCTCCGGAATTTTTGTATAAAGATCAAATACATAAGAAAAAAATATTTTTCCATTTTTAATTTTTTGGTACCTTATTTCAAATTTTAAATTTAAAAAAAAATTAAATGGCCGCCATTTTGAAACAAAACGGCAGATGAAGCTGGCCAACGAACTCGGTCGAGACATTGGTAAGTACTATATACACACCGAATTACATCGAAATCGGTTCATAATTACGAGAAGTACAGTGTGACATAGGTCAGATATATATATATATATATATATATATATATATATATATCAATTTTGAACGGAGGGTGGTTTCGGGGTCTTGGGGTCAAGATCGATGAAAATATACCAAAATTTTTTGAAATCGCTTTCCTCCGAATGGCTGCAATAGGTAGCTTTTTGTAATGAAAGCTATCTAAAATGCTGCAACTCAGCCATTTTTTAAGATATAGACGAAACAAAAACTGCTCCGAAATCTTTGTATAAAGGTCAAATACATAAGAAAAAAATATTTTTCCATTTTCAATTTTTTGTTACCACATTTCAAATTTTAAATTTTTTTAAAAATTTTAAATGGCCGCCATTTTGAAACAAAATGGCGGATGAAGCTGGCCAACAAACCCGGTCGAGACATTGGTATGTACTATGTATAAACGAAGTTACATCCAAATCGGTTCATAAATACGCCTTTTATCGCGTGACAAAATTCATGACGTTTCAAAATGTCAGCCACACTAGAAATTCAAAATGCTATAACTCAGCCATTTTTTAAGATATAGTCAAAACAAAAACTGCTCCGGAATCTTTGTATAAAGGTCAAATACATAAGAAAATAATATTTTTCCATTTTTAATTTTTTGGTACCCCATTTCAAATTTTAAATTTTTTTAAAAATTTTAAATGGCCGCCATTTTGCAACAAAGCGGCGGATGAAGCTGGCCAACGAACTCGGTCGAGACATTGGTAAGTACTATGTACACACGGAATTACATCGAAATCAGTTCATAATTAGGAGAGTTACAGTGTGACATACGTCAAATATATATATATATATATAAATTTTGAACGGAGGGTGGTTTCGGGATCTGGGGTTCATGATCGATGAAAATATACCAAATTTTTATGAAATCGCTTTCCTCCGAACGGCTGCAATATTCTTTTTGTAATGAAAGCTACCTAAAATTGCGTACTTAATTCCTTCGCGACGTGCGGCTTTTAGGAATTTTTATTCTTTTGCCACTGGTTTTTCAAAGCAGAAATTTTCGTCTGGAAAATGCTCCGATTATATAAGGCAAAATTTATAATAAAAAGTAACTGGTGGGAATGATCAAGACGGGTTAATTAGACGGAGAAAATGCATTCCCGATAAAATCTCGGGTTGCGCAAATTTTCCTACTTTTACGTTGCCCGACAAGCACTCGGGTTGCACAGAGAGAGGGTTAATGATCAAAACTTAATATATATATATTATTTCAAATATTATTTGTAAAAATTTGTGTGATGATGATAAATAAAGATCTAAGATGTGAAAAATAAAGGTCTTATTCGCATTAATTTGTACGGTGAAAAACAAACATTAAGACACGGAATAATCCCACGATGGCTTTCTGCAAGTGTGAATTTGTTCTATAACATCTTTATTTTGCCTTAAAAAAATAATTTCATATTTTATTTAGAAATCTTATAATTATCCAATTTCTGTAATAAAAAAATAGGTACTTTTTTATGTTTTTTCCGAATATTAAGCAATCCTTAAGGGGTTAAAAAATCTCGTAGTCGCATGATAAAAATAATATTTATTAAGTTCTTTGTACACATATTAATAATACATTTAGTATATGTCCCTCAACATACTAGTAACTCATTCTAGAGCATGTATGAAGCTGAATATTTTGGAAAACATCTAGAAAAAAAGTATTTTATGACAAAATGTTCTTTTAGTTAAGAATATTATAAATATGCAAAATTAGAAGCAACATATTAAATTACATAATATCTAATGGTTTTCGAAAATTTCATACTAAATTTGAGACTCCCAAAAATGGAGATAATGGAGGGGGCAGACATGACCAAATATTTTTCCAGGATTCAATGCGGTCAAACGTGGCTATGTATAAAGCTTACAAAAAATGGCTGCGATTCAGACGCCTGGTGTGTCTGAAATTCAAACGCAAAAAGTGTCTGAAAAAATTGAGACTTTTAAAACGTCTGAAAATTGAACACTCCGTTTCAGACACTTGAGTGTCTGAATTTTATATATTTCAATTTTATAGTAGAGATAAGGAAAATTTGCAAATTATAAATTTTACCCTACGGGGGCCGTATAAAATTTTAGTTTTTGTATTTTCTAAATTGAAGTTGCAACTTAGTTTCTCATAAAATTTTGCACCTTTTTATTAAACTTTGAAATTTGAAAATTTGAGACATTATTGAACGAAATAGCTTATTGTTTTGATCTTTATGAATCACCCTGTATATAAATATGACACAGTTAGTTTCTTTGAATGACTATATTAATTGCATAAACATTTTAAGAAAAACATAATAATATAAACATTTTATATTACTACATTTTTAATTATGTTATCACATTAGTAACTTACATGTACATTAGCTATATTTTTCATTATTTCTTTTTTTTTTCTAACAAAATTGCTTCAATATTATAAATTTGAATGAATTTATTTTCTTTGATCTAGTGCAATACATCTATGTCTTATTTTATTCTCAATCACAGCTGATTTCCGTAGAAACGGTTTTAGTATAATGCTATTTAAGCTTATTATCTGCCTAATTTAACAATGTTTGTGGACTTTGATTTCGTTCATAACTACCAGAGTACATAAATAGTTTATAATTATCACTTTTTCATTTAAGTTATAACTTTGTCAATATACAGTTGTGGAAAAAAAAGTAAACACCTCCTACTAACTCATCAACAAATTATCGTAGAAAAAAGTTACTGGTACCGAACGATTGGAGATAAAGTCTACTTTTAAATGATGTATATAAAATTTTCTTAGGAGGTCATCTACCTATTAAAACGAACCATAACTTTTTTTTTCAATAGCAGTATACAATTCTGACAGCATAAATGAACTCTACACCCTTCAAGTAGTCTAAAAACAAATTTTTACGCAATTTGTAACATAAGTTTTCGAGAAATTAATTATTTTTAAACGATCATATTTTAAGGGCTGTATCTAAATTGAAGTTAGGTACGCTATTGTAACCGAGAGAGCTCCCTTCTTGATCAAGGCACCTTCAGCAGTCAATTAAGCCTGTTAGATTACAGAATAGCATAAGAAATTTCAAAATATTTAGTCACTTCTATCATAGACCATCTTTATTCATAGATCTTAAACCATCATTTTGCCGTTTTTTAAGCATAATTTGAAAACTACTTGGAAGAAAAATGTGAAATTTTGGATTTACATAAAGCAGGACTTAATAAATCTGAATCCATAAAAAAACTGCAGGTTGCAATTCCTAATTTTTTTTAATATTAATTTCATAATTGATAATTTATATCATAAAATTCTAAAAATTGCAAATTCAGCGTATTTATGTCTGGGTATATTAGTATTATTACTACAAAAAAAATTAAAACATTAGGATCATAATTTCCGAAGTTATAAATAAAAATATGAAAATCTAATTTAACATTAGAAGCACTAAATTTTGAATGTTTATAATTCAAAAACTTATTCAAATGACTTGAAATTTGGTGTCTAGATTGGGTGGCCAGAGATTTGTAATACTTCGTTAAAATTGGGTATTGCCATTGAAAAAAATGAAGTTTGGATTCGTTTTAATATGTAGATGGCCTCCTAAGCAAATTTTATATACATCATTTAAAAGTAGACTTTATACCCAATCGTTCGGTACCAGTAACTTTTGTCTACGATAATTTGTTGAGTAGTAAGTAGGGGTGTTTACTTTTTTTTTCCACGACTGTACAAGTAACATACATTTTTTTTTTCATTTTCATTTTTTAACAAAATCACTGAAATATTACAAATGTGAAAAATTTAAATTTTCATTGACCTAGTACATTATATTTATCTTTAAAGTCTTATTTTATACTTTATGAATAACTGAAATCTCCAGAATTTTAAATGGTTTAACTGTCTCTATGCTTATTATCTATCTAATTTCACGATGCCAGTGAACTTTCATTTCCTTTGTAGATACCTGAGTAAAGAAATAATTTATATTATCACTTTTACTCTCCATTGCATTGAAGCCAAAATGTGTCGGATATTGAACTTCCGGAGGTTTAATTCAGCGTGGAGTTTGTTTATTAATCAACACAGAGAAAATGCTACATTTCGGAGAAATAGCCGAGAAGCATATCTTCCTATATATTTATTTATTTTTAATCACAACGTCGCTTTTACTCCAAAAATGCCTTCGTATAGTTGATCTTTTGTTTTTATTATTCTGAGAATTATTATAAGAAGATGACTTTGGCAATTTTATAAAGTTTCGTTTTTTTTAATCAAATAAAATTTTTTTTTAATTTTCTGGTTATATGAAATTCATATTTTACTTACATTTTAATGTGGCTTTCTTTATCATTATAAACGTCGAGGGAAGTGCAGAAATTTTTACGTCCGGTACACTGCAAAAAATGAAAAAATGTTTCTTAATCTAGAAAAATATAATTTATCCACAAACGAAAATATACCAAAACTCATAAACAAAAACTATTTGGAGATTTAAAGAGCTGTTTATAAAAACAAAGATTTTTGTGCCCACCGATTTTCAGAAACGTTTCCGAGTAGTTTTTATACTACACTTCTCAATCAATTAAAAGATATTGAGGTTGTAGATGTATCTTACTGCTAAAAAAATGTTTAGATGATTGATACATTATCGACAAACGTGGTAAGCTATATCAGAAAAAAAACTACAGATATTTGGCAGAAACAAATGCATTTCATTGAGCATTTGGTAACAAAAGGAAAAAAACACAATTTATGCATATGAGAAAAAACGAATAAAAAAAGTTACTTCCTTCAAATAAAATTATTTTTATCAGGGGATATGCTTTCCCAAGACGGCAAGCAACGTTGAACACCTTTTGAGGCATGGAGTGAATGAAAATATTAACAAGGAGCTGCTGTATTCTGTACCACTCCTCAAGAAGAATTCTTACCAGTTCTTGGAGAGTCTGCGGGGTGGTATGCGGCCAGCAGATCGTCTGCCTAGAATGTTCCAAACATGCTCCATTGGGCCCATGTCTAGAGAACACGCTGGTCCTTCCAGTCGTATGATTCCTTTCTGAAAAAATAAATCATTCACCAAGTGAGCACCATGTAACCTGCAATTGTAGTCTATTTGCATGAAGTCATCTCCACTTTCTGCAGCATAATATACTACAATAGGTTTGAGGATATCATCCCTCTATCTCTGACTGGTCAAAGCTTCATTTCGAATGATATGGAGGTCGGTGTGACCATCAATGGAGATGCCAGCATAGACCATCACACCTCACCGCCAAATTTCACACTTCCTTGCAGACGCAGGCATGTTTATATTACCACATTCCCTCCAGATTAAAATACGCCTATTATCAGGATGAACAGGAAAATGGGACTCGTCAGTGAAAAGAAAATTGTGCCATTCATTTCCCCCCCCCCCCAGTTCACATGCTCTGCGGGCGCCACGGTGTTTTGCTGTTAACGTAACACATACCATTCTTCTGGGAGCACACAGACCTACGCCGTGGAATCGGTTTCGGACAGTTTGAGTCGAAATTATAGTGCCAGTGGCCGAGCGAGTGTGTTTTTTGAAGAAGATTGGCATTCATATTTTGGTGTTTCTGCGTCGTTAGCAGTTACTAATGATCTTCATTTAGCGTTGTTGCACGTCTACGACCTTGCCCCAGGCGTTGGCCTGCATTTCCATTCTCCAAACAGTTGCAGATTCTCAAAATCATACTTTGTGAAACTCCAGTGGTTTCTGCCACTTTGGCTCGAGTTTGTCCATTCACCCTCTAACCGACCAACAACTCTCCAAGCTTCTGATTCGGTTATCCCTTACCGGCTCGGTGTCCTTAAAAAATGACTCGAAATTTTATTTCAAAAACTTACAAACGGCACAAAGAGTATTTAACTAAAATTTTCCTATTATAATGTATGTGAAAATAAGCAAGTTCTTATTTTCTAATAAATTCGTTTATAAATTGCGGTGTCAGTACATTATTTCATCAGTTTATAAACAGAATTACTCCGCGCCGATAAGGGTTAAATGACTTCTTTGAGACATCGCACTCATTTCTGCTCTCGAAACTGGTAGACGGGAGGTTTTGAGTTCGAACACAATCGCGTCCGTCGGCCTAATCGTTCGGAGTTTTCCGTGGTTTTCTTCTAACCTTGGATTTCCTTGCGTAAATATGGGTTATGTTCCCTTAGAAAGACCCCCACGGAGGGCACTCTCCCTTTTCGGGCCTATATCCCTCGTGTTGATAAAAACCTCGTCGTAAAAACAACAACAACAACATCGCACTCATCAAAACAAAGCACTAACTGAATGTCGATCATGGTTTTCCGCTATCTCTTTCAGTAAGTTGAAAGCCAAATTTCATTCGCTACCGCTAAGGCGTCATTTTTGACGTCAAACACAAAATTCGCGTACTTCTAAGTTTTTAAATGAAAAAAAAAATGTATTTCTGACTCTCTTCTTTCTTTTTCTGCAAAACATTTTTCGCTTATGCCGTTATTTTATATAAGACTTATAATATCCTTTTATTGTTTTGAGCAGTGTATATTAATCAGTTTCCTGAATCTAGAATTTACATTTTTCGAGTGTTATTTATTTGTAAGTAAACATTTTCATATTCAACAAACATGTTTTCAAACAACATGTTAAATAACCACTATTAGCATTACTATTAAAATAATAGTATTTTTTAACTCTTGTATGTGTAAATTCATTTACGCATCGGAAATATTTAATTAAGAATAGATAGCGTTCTAAAATCCGATATTTGATGTTCAGAAAACTGATTATTTACAAAAAACTATTCAGGGAATTATTTCCCAAAATCCGTGGAAACAAAAGGAAATTTGATTTTATAAATACTTCATTAAATCTCTGAAATTTATTGGTTTATTTGGTTTCTAAAGATAACTCTTTTTGAGATCGTAGGTAAATCCGAATATTTTACTGTATATTTTTTTCGTGGTGATATTATATTGTCGTAGATAACAAACATTTGTCTTTTTTACACTGTAGGAAACTACTACAACTGCTGGGAATTGTATAACAGTAATAAGATCCAAATTAGAAAAAAATTACGCAAATCAGTCTAAAAAAGAAATTTTAATTTAGTGATGTAATAATATGTGATAAACGATGTAAAGATGGTATTTGTTACTTTTAATAGGAACTTTAATCTCGTGTCCGCTAAAAAGTTACTATTTGACTTCAACGATTAGTGCAAAAAGGCAATAAATTTGCATTAACAAAGATTAGTTAAATAAGGCAATAAGGTTGACGTATGTAATTTGTTTTACCCCATTCTTTTTGTCAGGTGAATGCATGAATTACATCTTAATCCCTTTAAAATATTTTGATTTTAAAGTTGCATTAGTGAATTTAAAGCATGTTCGTTTTCTAATGCTTATTTAATTTTAAGAAAATTATAGAAAGTATTTATGATATAGTTTGTTTTACTAAATCTATACTAATAAAAGAACAAATCGATCTGTGTGTGTCTGTCTGCGATGGCTAGCGAAATCGTCCGCACGTAGAAGTAATTTTAAATGGTTTAACTGTCTCTATGCTTATTATCTATCTAATTTCACGATGCCAGTGAACTTTCATTTCCTTTGTAGATACCTGAGTAAAGAAATAATTTATATTATCACTTTTACTCTCCATTGCATTGAAGCCAAAATGTGTCGGATATTGAACTTCCGGAGGTTTAATTCAGCGTGGAGTTTGTTTATTAATCAACACAGAGAAAATGCTACATTTCGGAGAAATAGCCGAGAAGCATATCTTCCTATATATTTATTTATTTTTAATCACAATGTCGCTTTTACTCCAAAAATGCCTTCGTGTAGTTGATCTTTTGTTTTTATTATTCTGAGAATTATTATAAGAAGATGACTTTGGCAATTTTATAAAGTTTCGTTTTTTTTAATCAAATAAAATTTTTTATTAATATTCTGGTTATATGAAATTCATATTTTACTTACATTTTAATGTGGCTTTCTTTATCATTATAAACGTCGAGGGAAGTGCAGAAATTTTTACGTCCGGTACACTGCAAAAAATGAAAGAATGTTTCTTAATCTAGAAAAATATAATTTATCCACAAACGAAAATATACCAAAACTCATAAACAAAAACTATTTGGAGATTTAAAGAGCTGTTTATAAAAACAAAGATTTTTGTGCCCACCGATTTTCAGAAACGTTTCCGAGTAGTTTTTATACTACACTTCTCAATCAATTAAAAGATATTGAGGTTGTAGATGTATCTTACTGCTAAAAAAATGTTTAGGTGATTGATACATTATCGACAAACGTGGTAAGCTATATCAGAAAAAAAACTACAGATATTTGGCAGAAACAAATGCATTTCATTGAGCATTTGGGAACAAAAGGAAAAAAACACAATTTATGCATATGAGAAAAAACGAATAAAAAAAGTTACTTCCTTCAAATAAAATTATTTTTATCAGGGGATATGCTTTCCCAAGACGGCAAGCAACGTTGAATACCTTTTGAGGCATGGAGTGAATGAAAATATTAACAAGGAGCTGCTGTATTCTGTACCACTCCTCAAGAAGAATTCTTACCAGTTCTTGGAGAGTCAGCGGGGTGGTATGCGGCCAGCAGATCGTCTGCCTAGAATGTTCCAAACATGCTCCATTGGGCCCATGTCTAGAGAACACGCTGGTCTTTCCAGTCGTATGATTCCTTTCTGGAAAAATAAATCATTCACCAAGTGAGCACCATGTAACCTGCAATTGTAGTCTATTTGCATGAAGTCATCTCCACTTTCTGCAGCATAATATACTACAATAGGTTTGAGGATATCATCCCTCTATCTCTGACTGGTCAAAGCTTCATTTCGAATGATATGGAGGTCGGTGTGACCATCAATGGAGATGCCAGCATAGACCATCACACCTCACCGCCAAATTTCACACTTCCTTGCAGACGCAGGCATGTTTATATTACCACATTCCCTCCAGATTAAAATACGCCTATTATCAGGATGAACAGGAAAATGGGACTCGTCAGTGAAAAGAAAATTGTGCCATTCATTTCCCCCCCCCCCAGTTCACATGCTCTGCGGGCGCCACGGTGTTTTGCTGTTAACGTAACACATACCATTCTTCTGGGAGCACACAGACCTACGCCGTGGAATCGGTTTCGGACAGTTTGAGTCGAAATTATAGTGCAGTGGCCGAGCGAGTGTGTTTTTTGAAGAAGATTGGCATTCATATTTTGGTGTTTCTGCGTCGTTAGCAGTTACTAATGATCTTCATTTAGCGTTGTTGCACGTCTACGACCTTGCCCCAGGCGTTGGCCTGCATTTCCATTCTCCAAACAGTTGCAGATTCTCAAAATCATACTTTGTGAAACTCCAGTGGTTTCTGCCACTTTGGCTCGAGTTTGTCCATTCACCCTCTAACCGACCAACAACTCTCCAAGCTTCTGATTCGGTTATCCCTTACCGGCTCGGTGTCCTTAAAAAATGACTCGAAATTTTATTTCAAAAACTTACAAACGGCACAAAGAATATTTAACTAAAATTTTCCTATTATAATGTATATGAAAATAAGCAAGTTCTTATTTTCTAATAAATTCGTTTATAAATTGCGGTGTCAGTACATTATTTCATCAGTTTATAAACAGAATTACTCCGCGCCGATAAGGGTTAAATGACTTCTTTGAGACATCGCACTCATTTCTGCTCTCGAAACTGGTAGACGGGAGGTTTTGAGTTCGAACACAATCGCGTCCGTCGGCCTAATCGTTTGGAGTTTTCCGTGGTTTTCTTCTAACCTTGGATTTCCTTGCGTAAATATGGGTTATGTTCCCTTAGAAAGACCCCCACGGAGGGCACTCTCCCTTTTCGGGCCTATATCCCTCGTGTTGATAAAAACCTCGTCGTAAAAACAACAACAACAACATCGCACTCATCAAAACAAAGCACTAACTGAATGTCGATCATGGTTTTCCGCTATCTCTTTCAGTAAGTTGAAAGCCAAATTTCATTCGCTACCGCTAAGGCGTCATTTTTGACGGCAAACACAAAATTCGCGTACTTCTAAGTTTGTAAATGAAAAAAAAAATGTATTTCTGACTCTCTTCTTTCTTTTTCTGCAAAACATTTTTCGCTTATGCCGTTATTTTATATAAGACTTATAATATCCTTTTATTGTTTTGAGCAGTGTATATTAATCAGTTTCCTGAATCTAGAATTTACATTTTTCGAGTGTTATTTATTTGTAAGTAAACATTTTCATATTCAACAAACATGTTTTCAAACAACATGTTAAATAACCACTATTAGCATTACTATTAAAATAATAGTATTTTTTAACTCTTGTATGTGTAAATTCATTTACGCATCGGAAATATTTAATTAAGAATAGATAGCGTTCTAAAATCCGATATTTGATGTTCAGAAAACTGATTATTTATAAAAAACTATTCAGGGAATTATTTCCCAAAATCCGTGGAAACAAAAGGAAATTTGATTTTATAAATACTTCATTAAATCTCTGAAATTTATTGGTTTATTTGGTTTCTAAAGATAACTCTTTTTGAGATCGTAGGTAAATCCGAATATTTTACTGTATATTTTTTTCGTGGTGATATTATATTGTCGTAGATAACAAACATTCGTCTTTTTTACACTGTAGGAAACTACTACAACTGCTGGGAATTGTATAACAGTAATAAGATCCAAATTAGAAAAAAATTACGCAAATCAGTCTAAAAAAGAAATTTTAATTTAGTGATGTAATAATATGTGATAAACGATGTAAAGATGGTATTTGTTACTTTTAATAGGAACTTTAATCTCGTGTCCGCTAAAAAGTTACTATTTGACTTCAACGATTAGTGCAAAAAGGCAATAAATTTGCATTAACAAAGATTAGTTAAATAAGGCAATAAGGTTGACGTATGTAATTTGTTTTACCCCATTCTTTTTGTCAGGTGAATGCATGAATTACATCTTAATCCCTTTAAAATATTTTGATTTTAAAGTTGCATTAGTGAATTTAAAGCATGTTCGTTTTCTAATGCTTATTTAATTTTAAGAAAATTATAGAAAGTATTTATGATATAGTTTGTTTTACTAAATCTATACTAATAAAAGAACAAATCGATCTGTGTGTGTCTGTCTGCGATGGCTAGCGAAATCGTCCGCACGTAGAAGTAATTTTAAATGGTTTAACTGTCTCTATGCTTATTATCTATCTAATTTCACGATGAAAGTGAACTTTCATTTCCTTTGTAGATACCTGAGTAAAGAAATAATTTATATTATCACTTTTACTCTCCATTGCATTGAAGCCAAAATGTGTCGGATATTGAACTTCCGGAGGTTTAATTCAGCGTGGAGTTTGTTTATTAATCAACACAGAGAAAATGCTACATTTCGGAGAAATAGCCGAGAAGCATATCTTCCTATATATTTATTTATTTTTAATCACAATGTCGCTTTTACTCCAAAAATGCCTTCGTGTAGTTGATCTTTTGTTTTTATTATTCTGAGAATTATTATAAGAAGATGACTTTGGCAATTTTATAAAGTTTCGTTTTTTTTAATCAAATAAAATTTTTTATTAATATTCTGGTTATATGAAATTCATATTTTACTTACATTTTAATGTGGCTTTCTTTATCATTATAAACGTCGAGGGAAGTGCAGAAATTTTTACGTCCGGTACACTGCAAAAAATGAAAGAATGTTTCTTAATCTAGAAAAATATAATTTATCCACAAACGAAAATATACCAAAACTCATAAACAAAAACTATTTGGAGATTTAAAGAGCTGTTTATAAAAACAAAGATTTTTGTGCCCACCGATTTTCAGAAACGTTTCCGAGTAGTTTTTATACTACACTTCTCAATCAATTAAAAGATATTGAGGTTGTAGATGTATCTTACTGCTAAAAAAATGTTTAGATGATTGATACATTATCGACAAACGTGGTAAGCTATATCAGAAAAAAAACTACAGATATTTGGCAGAAACAAATGCATTTCATTGAGCATTTGGGAACAAAAGGAAAAAAACACAATTTATGCATATGAGAAAAAACGAATAAAAAAAGTTACTTCCTTCAAATAAAATTATTTTTATCAGGGGATATGCTTTCCCAAGACGGCAAGCAACGTTGAACACCTTTTGAGGCATGGAGTGAATGAAAATATTAACAAGGAGCTGCTGTATTCTGTACCACTCCTCAAGAAGAATTCTTACCAGTTCTTGGAGAGTCAGCGGGGTGGTATGCGGCCAGCAGATCGTCTGCCTAGAATGTTCCAAACATGCTCCATTGGGCCCATGTCTAGAGAACACGCTGGTCTTTCCAGTCGTATGATTCCTTTCTGGAAAAATAAATCATTCACCAAGTGAGCACCATGTAACCTGCAATTGTAGTCTATTTGCATGAAGTCATCTCCACTTTCTGCAGCATAATATACTACAATAGGTTTGAGGATATCATCCCTCTATCTCTGACTGGTCAAAGCTTCATTTCGAATGATATGGAGGTCGGTGTGACCATCAATGGAGATGCCAGCATAGACCATCACACCTCACCGCCAAATTTCACACTTCCTTGCAGACGCAGGCATGTTTATATTACCACATTCCCTCCAGATTAAAATACGCCTATTATCAGGATGAACAGGAAAATGGGACTCGTCAGTGAAAAGAAAATTGTGCCATTCATTTCCCCCCCCCCCCAGTTCACATGCTCTGCGGGCGCCACGGTGTTTTGCTGTTAACGTAACACATACCATTCTTCTGGGAGCACACAGACCTACGCCGTGGAATCGGTTTCGGACAGTTTGAGTCGAAATTATAGTGCAGTGGCCGAGCGAGTGTGTTTTTTGAAGAAGATTGGCATTCATATTTTGGTGTTTCTGCGTCGTTAGCAGTTACTAATGATCTTCATTTAGCGTTGTTGCACGTCTACGACCTTGCCCCAGGCGTTGGCCTGCATTTCCATTCTCCAAACAGTTGCAGATTCTCAAAATCATACTTTGTGAAACTCCAGTGGTTTCTGCCACTTTGGCTCGAGTTTGTCCATTCACCCTCTAACCGACCAACAACTCTCCAAGCTTCTGATTCGGTTATCCCTTACCGGCTCGGTGTCCTTAAAAAAATGACTCGAAATTTTATTTCAAAAACTTACAAACGGCACAAAGAATATTTAACTAAAATTTTCCTATTATAATGTATATGAAAATAAGCAAGTTCTTATTTTCTAATAAATTCGTTTATAAATTGCGGTGTCAGTACATTATTTCATCAGTTTATAAACAGAATTACTCCGCGCCGATAAGGGTTAAATGACTTCTTTGAGACATCGCACTCATTTCTGCTCTCGAAACTGGTAGACGGGAGGTTTTGAGTTCGAACACAATCGCGTCCGTCGGCCTAATCGTTTGGAGTTTTCCGTGGTTTTCTTCTAACCTTGGATTTCCTTGCGTAAATATGGGTTATGTTCCCTTAGAAAGACCCCCACGGAGGGCACTCTCCCTTTTCGGGCCTATATCCCTCGTGTTGATAAAAACCTCGTCGTAAAAACAACAACAACAACATCGCACTCATCAAAACAAAGCACTAACTGAATGTCGATCATGGTTTTCCGCTATCTCTTTCAGTAAGTTGAAAGCCAAATTTCATTCGCTACCGCTAAGGCGTCATTTTTGACGGCAAACACAAAATTCGCGTACTTCTAAGTTTGTAAATGAAAAAAAAAATGTATTTCTGACTCTCTTCTTTCTTTTTCTGCAAAACATTTTTCGCTTATGCCGTTATTTTATATAAGACTTATAATATCCTTTTATTGTTTTGAGCAGTGTATATTAATCAGTTTCCTGAATCTAGAATTTACATTTTTCGAGTGTTATTTATTTGTAAGTAAACATTTTCATATTCAACAAACATGTTTTCAAACAACATGTTAAATAACCACTATTAGCATTACTATTAAAATAATAGTATTTTTTAACTCTTGTATGTGTAAATTCATTTACGCATCGGAAATATTTAATTAAGAATAGATAGCGTTCTAAAATCCGATATTTGATGTTCAGAAAACTGATTATTTACAAAAAACTATTCAGGGAATTATTTCCCAAAATCCGTGGAAACAAAAGGAAATTTGATTTTATAAATACTTCATTAAATCTCTGAAATTTATTGGTTTATTTGGTTTCTAAAGATAACTCTTTTTGAGATCGTAGGTAAATCCGAATATTTTACTGTATATTTTTTTCGTGGTGATATTATATTGTCGTAGATAACAAACATTTGTCTTTTTTACACTGTAGGAAACTACTACAACTGCTGGGAATTGTATAACAGTAATAAGATCCAAATTAGAAAAAAATTACGCAAATCAGTCTAAAAAAGAAATTTTAATTTAGTGATGTAATAATATGTGATAAACGATGTAAAGATGGTATTTGTTACTTTTAATAGGAACTTTAATCTCGTGTCCGCTAAAAAGTTACTATTTGACTTCAACGATTAGTGCAAAAAGGCAATAAATTTGCATTAACAAAGATTAGTTAAATAAGGCAATAAGGTTGACGTATGTAATTTGTTTTACCCCATTCTTTTTGTCAGGTGAATGCATGAATTACATCTTAATCCCTTTAAAATATTTTGATTTTAAAGTTGCATTAGTGAATTTAAAGCATGTTCGTTTTCTAATGCTTATTTAATTTTAAGAAAATTATAGAAAGTATTTAAAATATAGTTTGTTTTACTAAATCTATACTAATAAAAGAACAAATCGATCTGTGTGTGTCTGTCTGCGATGGCTAGCGAAATCGTCCGCACGTAGAAGTAATTTTAAATGGTTTAACTGTCTCTATGCTTATTATCTATCTAATTTTACGACGATGCCAGTGAACTTTCATTTCCTTTGTAGATACCTGAGTAAAGAAATAATTTATATTATCACTTTTACTCTCCATTGCATTGAAGCCAAAATGTGTCGGATATTGAACTTCCGGAGGTTTAATTCAGCGTGGAGTTTGTTTATTAATCAACACAGAGAAAATGCTACATTTCGGAGAAATAGCCGAGAAGCATATCTTCCTATATATTTATTTATTTTTAATCACAATGTCGCTTTTACTCCAAAAATGCCTTCGTGTAGTTGATCGTTTGTTTTTATTATTCTGAGAATTATTATAAGAAGATGACTTTGGCAATTTTATAAAGTTTCGTTTTTTTTAATCAAATAAAATTTTTTATTAATATTCTGGTTATATGAAATTCATATTTTACTTACATTTTAATGTGGCTTTCTTTATCATTATAAACGTCGAGGGAAGTGCAGAAATTTTTACGTCCGGTACACTGCAAAAAATGAAAGAATGTTTCTTAATCTAGAAAAATATAATTTATCCACAAACGAAAATATACCAAAACTCATAAACAAAAACTATTTGGAGATTTAAAGAGCTGTTTATAAAAACAAAGATTTTTGTGCCCACCGATTTTCAGAAACGTTTCCGAGTAGTTTTTATACTACACTTCTCAATCAATTAAAAGATATTGAGGTTGTAGATGTATCTTACTGCTAAAAAAATGTTTAGATGATTGATACATTATCGACAAACGTGGTAAGCTATATCAGAAAAAAAAACTACAGATATTTGGCAGAAACAAATGCATTTCATTGAGCATTTGGGAACAAAAGGAAAAAAACACAATTTATGCATATGAGAAAAAACGAATAAAAAAAGTTACTTCCTTCAAATAAAATTATTTTTATCAGGGATATGCTTTCCCAAGACGGCAAGCAACGTTGAACACCTTTTGAGGCATGGAGTGAATGAAAATATTAACAAGGAGCTGCTGTATTCTGTACCACTCCTCAAGAAGAATTCTTACCAGTTCTTGGAGAGTCTGCGGGGTGGTATGCGGCCAGCAGATCGTCTGCCTAGAATGTTCCAAACATGCTCCATTGGGCCCATGTCTAGAGAACACGCTGGTCTTTCCAGTCGTATGATTCCTTTCTGGAAAAATAAATCATTCACCAAGTGAGCACCATGTAACCTGCAATTGTAGTCTATTTGCATGAAGTCATCTCCACTTTCTGCAGCATAATATACTACAATAGGTTTGAGGATATCATCCCTCTATCTCTGACTGGTCAAAGCTTCATTTCGAATGATATGGAGGTCGGTGTGACCATCAATGTAGATGCCAGCATAGACCATCACACCTCACCGCCAAATTTCACACTTCCTTGCAGACGCAGGCATGTTTATATTACCACATTCCCTCCAGATTAAAATACGCCTATTATCAGGATGAACAGGAAAATGGGACTCGTCAGTGAAAAGAAAATTGTGCCATTCATTTCCCCCCCCCCAGTTCACATGCTCTGCGGGCGCCACGGTGTTTTGCTGTTAACGTAACACATACCATTCTTCTGGGAGCACACAGACCTACGCCGTGGAATCGGTTTCGGACAGTTTGAGTCGAAATTATAGTGCCAGTGGCCGAGCGAGTGTGTTTTTTGAAGAAGATTGGCATTCATATTTTGGTGTTTCTGCGTCGTTAGCAGTTACTAATGATCTTCATTTAGCGTTGTTGCACGTCTACGACCTTGCCCCAGGCGTTGGCCTGCATTTCCATTCTCCAAACAGTTGCAGATTCTCAAAATCATACTTTGTGAAACTCCAGTGGTTTCTGCCACTTTGGCTCGAGTTTGTCCATTCACCCTCTAACCGACCAACAACTCTCCAAGCTTCTGATTCGGTTATCCCTTACCGGCTCGGTGTCCTTAAAAAATGACTCGAAATTTTATTTCAAAAACTTACAAACGGCACAAAGAATATTTAACTAAAATTTTCCTATTATAATGTATATGAAAATAAGCAAGTTCTTATTTTCTAATAAATTCGTTTATAAATTGCGGTGTCAGTACATTATTTCATCAGTTTATAAACAGAATTACTCCGCGCCGATAAGGGTTAAATGACTTCTTTGAGACATCGCACTCATTTCTGCTCTCGAAACTGGTAGACGGGAGGTTTTGAGTTCGAACACAATCGCGTCCGTCGGCCTAATCGTTTGGAGTTTTCCGTGGTTTTCTTCTAACCTTGGATTTCCTTGCGTAAATATGGGTTATGTTCCCTTAGAAAGACCCCCACGGAGGGCACTCTCCCTTTTCGGGCCTATATCCCTCGTGTTGATAAAAACCTCGTCGTAATAACAACAACAACAACATCGCACTCATCAAAACAAAGCACTAACTGAATGTCGATCATGGTTTTCCGCTATCTCTTTCAGTAAGTTGAAAGCCAAATTTCATTCGCTACCGCTAAGGCGTCATTTTTGACGGCAAACACAAAATTCGCGTACTTCTAAGTTTGTAAATGAAAAAAAAAATGTATTTCTGACTCTCTTCTTTCTTTTTCTGCAAAACATTTTTCGCTTATGCCGTTATTTTATATAAGACTTATAATATCCTTTTATTGTTTTGAGCAGTGTATATTAATCAGTTTCCTGAATCTAGAATTTACATTTTTCGAGTGTTATTTATTTGTAAGTAAACATTTTCATATTCAACAAACATGTTTTCAAACAACATGTTAAATAACCACTATTAGCATTACTATTAAAATAATAGTATTTTTTAACTCTTGTATGTGTAAATTCATTTACGCATCGGAAATATTTAATTAAGAATAGATAGCGTTCTAAAATCCGATATTTGATGTTCAGAAAACTGATTATTTACAAAAAACTATTCAGGGAATTATTTCCCAAAATCCGTGGAAACAAAAGGAAATTTGATTTTATAAATACTTCATTAAATCTCTGAAATTTATTGGTTTATTTGGTTTCTAAAGATAACTCTTTTTGAGATCGTAGGTAAATCCGAATATTTTACTGTATATTTTTTTCGTGGTGATATTATATTGTCGTAGATAACAAACATTTGTCTTTTTTACACTGTAGGAAACTACTACAACTGCTGGGAATTGTATAACAGTAATAAGATCCAAATTAGAAAAAAATTACGCAAATCAGTCTAAAAAAGAAATTTTAATTTAGTGATGTAATAATATGTGATAAACGATGTAAAGATGGTATTTGTTACTTTTAATAGGAACTTTAATCTCGTGTCCGCTAAAAAGTTACTATTTGACTTCAACGATTAGTGCAAAAAGGCAATAAATTTGCATTAACAAAGATTAGTTAAATAAGGCAATAAGGTTGACGTATGTAATTTGTTTTACCCCATTCTTTTTGTCAGGTGAATGCATGAATTACATCTTAATCCCTTTAAAATATTTTGATTTTAAAGTTGCATTAGTGAATTTAAAGCATGTTCGTTTTCTAATGCTTATTTAATTTTAAGAAAATTATAGAAAGTATTTAAAATATAGTTTGTTTTACTAAATCTATACTAATAAAAGAACAAATCGATCTGTGTGTGTCTGTCTGCGATGGCTAGCGAAATCGTCCGCACGTAGAAGTAATTTTAAATGGTTTAACTGTCTCTATGCTTATTATCTATCTAATTTTACGACGATGCCAGTGAACTTTCATTTCCTTTGTAGATACCTGAGTAAAGAAATAATTTATATTATCACTTTTACTCTCCATTGCATTGAAGCCAAAATGTGTCGGATATTGAACTTCCGGAGGTTTAATTCAGCGTGGAGTTTGTTTATTAATCAACACAGAGAAAATGCTACATTTCGGAGAAATAGCCGAGAAGCATATCTTCCTATATATTTATTTATTTTTAATCACAATGTCGCTTTTACTCCAAAAATGCCTTCGTGTAGTTGATCTTTTGTTTTTATTATTCTGAGAATTATTATAAGAAGATGACTTTGGCAATTTTATAAAGTTTCGTTTTTTTTAATCAAATAAAATTTTTTATTAATATTCTGGTTATATGAAATTCATATTTTACTTACATTTTAATGTGGCTTTCTTTATCATTATAAACGTCGAGGGAAGTGCAGAAATTTTTACGTCCGGTACACTGCAAAAAATGAAAGAATGTTTCTTAATCTAGAAAAATATAATTTATCCACAAACGAAAATATACCAAAACTCATAAACAAAAACTATTTGGAGATTTAAAGAGCTGTTTATAAAAACAAAGATTTTTGTGCCCACCGATTTTCAGAAACGTTTCCGAGTAGTTTTTATACTACACTTCTCAATCAATTAAAAGATATTGAGGTTGTAGATGTATCTTACTGCTAAAAAAATGTTTAGATGATTGATACATTATCGACAAACGTGGTAAGCTATATCAGAAAAAAAAAACTACAGATATTTGGCAGAAACAAATGCATTTCATTGAGCATTTGGGAACAAAAGGAAAAAAACACAATTTATGCATATGAGAAAAAACGAATAAAAAAAGTTACTTCCTTCAAATAAAATTATTTTTATCAGGGGATATGCTTTCCCAAGACGGCAAGCAACGTTGAACACCTTTTGAGGCATGGAGTGAATGAAAATATTAACAAGGAGCTGCTGTATTCTGTACCACTCCTCAAGAAGAATTCTTACCAGTTCTTGGAGAGTCTGCGGGGTGGTATGCGGCCAGCAGATCGTCTGCCTAGAATGTTCCAAACATGCTCCATTGGGCCCATGTCTAGAGAACACGCTGGTCTTTCCAGTCGTATGATTCCTTTCTGGAAAAATAAATCATTCACCAAGTGAGCACCATGTAACCTGCAATTGTAGTCTATTTGCATTAAGTCATCTCCACTTTCTGCAGCATAATATACTACAATAGGTTTGAGGATATCATCCCTCTATCTCTGACTGGTCAAAGCTTCATTTCGAATGATATGGAGGTCGGTGTGACCATCAATGTAGATGCCAGCATAGACCATCACACCTCACCGCCAAATTTCACACTTCCTTGCAGACGCAGGCATGTTTATATTACCACATTCCCTCCAGATTAAAATACGCCTATTATCAGGATGAACAGGAAAATGGGACTCGTCAGTGAAAAGAAAATTGTGCCATTCATTTCCCCCCCCCCCCAGTTCACATGCTCTGCGGGCGCCACGGTGTTTTGCTGTTAACGTAACACATACCATTCTTCTGGGAGCACACAGACCTACGCCGTGGAATCGGTTTCGGACAGTTTGAGTCGAAATTATAGTGCCAGTGGCCGAGCGAGTGTGTTTTTTGAAGAAGATTGGCATTCATATTTTGGTGTTTCTGCGTCGTTAGCAGTTACTAATGATCTTCATTTAGCGTTGTTGCACGTCTACGACCTTGCCCCAGGCGTTGGCCTGCATTTCCATTCTCCAAACAGTTGCAGATTCTCAAAATCATACTTTGTGAAACTCCAGTGGTTTCTGCCACTTTGGCTCGAGTTTGTCCATTCACCCTCTAACCGACCAACAACTCTCCAAGCTTCTGATTCGGTTATCCCTTACCGGCTCGGTGTCCTTAAAAAATGACTCGAAATTTTATTTCAAAAACTTACAAACGGCACAAAGAATATTTAACTAAAATTTTCCTATTATAATGTATATGAAAATAAGCAAGTTCTTATTTTCTAATAAATTCGTTTATAAATTGCGGTGTCAGTACATTATTTCATCAGTTTATAAACAGAATTACTCCGCGCCGATAAGGGTTAAATGACTTCTTTGAGACATCGCACTCATTTCTGCTCTCGAAACTGGTAGACGGGAGGTTTTGAGTTCGAACACAATCGCGTCCGTCGGCCTAATCGTTTGGAGTTTTCCGTGGTTTTCTTCTAACCTTGGATTTCCTTGCGTAAATATGGGTTATGTTCCCTTAGAAAGACCCCCACGGAGGGCACTCTCCCTTTTCGGGCCTATATCCCTCGTGTTGATAAAAACCTCGTCGTAAAAACAACAACAACAACATCGCACTCATCAAAACAAAGCACTAACTGAATGTCGATCATGGTTTTCCGCTATCTCTTTCAGTAAGTTGAAAGCCAAATTTCATTCGCTACCGCTAAGGCGTCATTTTTGACGTCAAACACAAAATTCGCGTACTTCTAAGTTTGTAAATGAAAAAAAAAATGTATTTCTGACTCTCTTCTTTCTTTTTCTGCAAAACATTTTTCGCTTATGCCGTTATTTTATATAAGACTTATAATATCCTTTTATTGTTTTGAGCAGTGTATATTAATCAGTTTCCTGAATCTAGAATTTACATTTTTCGAGTGTTATTTATTTGTAAGTAAACATTTTCATATTCAACAAACATGTTTTCAAACAACATGTTAAATAACCACTATTAGCATTACTATCAAAATAATAGTATTTTTTAACTCTTGTATGTGTAAATTCATTTACGCATCGGAAATATTTAATTAAGAATAGATAGCGTTCTAAAATCCGATATTTGATGTTCAGAAAACTGATTATTTACAAAAAACTATTCAGGGAATTATTTCCCAAAATCCGTGGAAACAAAAGGAAATTTGATTTTATAAATACTTCATTAAATCTCTGAAATTTATTGGTTTATTTGGTTTCTAAAGATAACTCTTTTTGAGATCGTAGGTAAATCCGAATATTTTACTGTATATTTTTTTCGTGGTGATATTATATTGTCGTAGATAACAAACATTTGTCTTTTTTACACTGTAGGAAACTACTACAACTGCTGGGAATTGTATAACAGTAATAAGATCCAAATTAGAAAAAAATTACGCAAATCAGTCTAAAAAAGAAATTTTAATTTAGTGATGTAATAATATGTGATAAACGATGTAAAGATGGTATTTGTTACTTTTAATAGGAACTTTAATCTCGTGTCCGCTAAAAAGTTACTATTTGACTTCAACGATTAGTGCAAAAAGGCAATAAATTTGCATTAACAAAGATTAGTTAAATAAGGCAATAAGGTTGACGTATGTAATTTGTTTTACCCCATTCTTTTTGTCAGGTGAATGCATGAATTACATCTTAATCCCTTTAAAATATTTTGATTTTAAAGTTGCATTAGTGAATTTAAAGCATGTTCGTTTTCTAATGCTTATTTAATTTTAAGAAAATTATAGAAAGTATTTAAAATATAGTTTGTTTTACTAAATCTATACTAATAAAAGAACAAATCGATCTGTGTGTGTCTGTCTGCGATGGCTAGCGAAATCGTCCGCACGTAGAAGTAATTTTAAATGGTTTAACTGTCTCTATGCTTATTATCTATCTAATTTTACGACGATGCCAGTGAACTTTCATTTCCTTTGTAGATACCTGAGTAAAGAAATAATTTATATTATCACTTTTACTCTCCATTGCATTGAAGCCAAAATGTGTCGGATATTGAACTTCCGGAGGTTTAATTCAGCGTGGAGTTTGTTTATTAATCAACACAGAGAAAATGCTACATTTCGGAGAAATAGCCGAGAAGCATATCTTCCTATATATTTATTTATTTTTAATCACAATGTCGCTTTTACTCCAAAAATGCCTTCGTGTAGTTGATCTTTTGTTTTTATTATTCTGAGAATTATTATAAGAAGATGACTTTGGCAATTTTATAAAGTTTCGTTTTTTTTAATCAAATAAAATTTTTTATTAATATTCTGGTTATATGAAATTCATATTTTACTTACATTTTAATGTGGCTTTCTTTATCATTATAAACGTCGAGGGAAGTGCAGAAATTTTTACGTCCGGTACACTGCAAATAATGAAAGAATGTTTCTTAATCTAGAAAAATATAATTTATCCACAAACGAAAATATACCAAAACTCATAAACAAAAACTATTTGGAGATTTAAAGAGCTGTTTATAAAAACAAAGATTTTTGTGCCCACCGATTTTCAGAAACGTTTCCGAGTAGTTTTTATACTACACTTCTCAATCAATTAAAAGATATTGAGGTTGTAGATGTATCTTACTGCTAAAAAAATGTTTAGATGATTGATACATTATCGACAAACGTGGTAAGCTATATCAGAAAAAAAAACTACAGATATTTGGCAGAAACAAATGCATTTCATTGAGCATTTGGGAACAAAAGGAAAAAAACACAATTTATGCATATGAGAAAAAACGAATAAAAAAAGTTACTTCCTTCAAATAAAATTATTTTTATCAGGGGATATGCTTTCCCAAGACGGCAAGCAACGTTGAACACCTTTTGAGGCATGGAGTGAATGAAAATATTAACAAGGAGCTGCTGTATTCTGTACCACTCCTCAAGAAGAATTCTTACCAGTTCTTGGAGAGTCTGCGGGGTGGTATGCGGCCAGCAGATCGTCTGCCTAGAATGTTCCAAACATGCTCCATTGGGCCCATGTCTAGAGAACACTCTGGTCTTTCCAGTCGTATGATTCCTTTCTGGAAAAATAAATCATTCACCAAGTGAGCACCATGTAACCTGCAATTGTAGTCTATTTGCATTAAGTCATCTCCACTTTCTGCAGCATAATATACTACAATAGGTTTGAGGATATCATCCCTCTATCTCTGACTGGTCAAAGCTTCATTTCGAATGATATGGAGGTCGGTGTGACCATCAATGTAGATGCCAGCATAGACCATCACACCTCACCGCCAAATTTCACACTTCCTTGCAGACGCAGGCATGTTTATATTACCACATTCCCTCCAGATTAAAATACGCCTATTATCAGGATGAACAGGAAAATGGGACTCGTCAGTGAAAAGAAAATTGTGCCATTCATTTCCCCCCCCCCCCAGTTCACATGCTCTGCGGGCGCCACGGTGTTTTGCTGTTAACGTAACACATACCATTCTTCTGGGAGCACACAGACCTACGCCGTGGAATCGGTTTCGGACAGTTTGAGTCGAAATTATAGTGCCAGTGGCCGAGCGAGTGTGTTTTTTGAAGAAGATTGGCATTCATATTTTGGTGTTTCTGCGTCGTTAGCAGTTACTAATGATCTTCATTTAGCGTTGTTGCACGTCTACGACCTTGCCCCAGGCGTTGGCCTGCATTTCCATTCTCCAAACAGTTGCAGATTCTCAAAATCATACTTTGTGAAACTCCAGTGGTTTCTGCCACTTTGGCTCGAGTTTGTCCATTCACCCTCTAACCGACCAACAACTCTCCAAGCTTCTGATTCGGTTATCCCTTACCGGCTCGGTGTCCTTAAAAAATGACTCGAAATTTTATTTCAAAAACTTACAAACGGCACAAAGAATATTTAACTAAAATTTTCCTATTATAATGTATATGAAAATAAGCAAGTTCTTATTTTCTAATAAATTCGTTTATAAATTGCGGTGTCAGTACATTATTTCATCAGTTTATAAACAGAATTACTCCGCGCCGATAAGGGTTAAATGACTTCTTTGAGACATCGCACTCATTTCTGCTCTCGAAACTGGTAGACGGGAGGTTTTGAGTTCGAACACAATCGCGTCCGTCGGCCTAATCGTTTGGAGTTTTCCGTGGTTTTCTTCTAACCTTGGATTTCCTTGCGTAAATATGGGTTATGTTCCCTTAGAAAGACCCCCACGGAGGGCACTCTCCCTTTTCGGGCCTATATCCCTCGTGTTGATAAAAACCTCGTCGTAAAAACAACAACAACAACATCGCACTCATCAAAACAAAGCACTAACTGAATGTCGATCATGGTTTTCCGCTATCTCTTTCAGTAAGTTGAAAGCCAAATTTCATTCGCTACCGCTAAGGCGTCATTTTTGACGTCAAACACAAAATTCGCGTACTTCTAAGTTTGTAAATGAAAAAAAAAATGTATTTCTGACTCTCTTCTTTCTTTTTCTGCAAAACATTTTTCGCTTATGCCGTTATTTTATATAAGACTTATAATATCCTTTTATTGTTTTGAGCAGTGTATATTAATCAGTTTCCTGAATCTAGAATTTACATTTTTCGAGTGTTATTTATTTGTAAGTAAACATTTTCATATTCAACAAACATGTTTTCAAACAACATGTTAAATAACCACTATTAGCATTACTATCAAAATAATAGTATTTTTTAACTCTTGTATGTGTAAATTCATTTACGCATCGGAAATATTTAATTAAGAATAGATAGCGTTCTAAAATCCGATATTTGATGTTCAGAAAACTGATTATTTACAAAAAACTATTCAGGGAATTATTTCCCAAAATCCGTGGAAACAAAAGGAAATTTGATTTTATAAATACTTCATTAAATCTCTGAAATTTATTGGTTTATTTGGTTTCTAAAGATAACTCTTTTTGAGATCGTAGGTAAATCCGAATATTTTACTGTATATTTTTTTCGTGGTGATATTATATTGTCGTAGATAACAAACATTTGTCTTTTTTACACTGTAGGAAACTACTACAACTGCTGGGAATTGTATAACAGTAATAAGATCCAAATTAGAAAAAAATTACGCAAATCAGTCTAAAAAAGAAATTTTAATTTAGTGATGTAATAATATGTGATAAACGATGTAAAGATGGTATTTGTTACTTTTAATAGGAACTTTAATCTCGTGTCCGCTAAAAAGTTACTATTTGACTTCAACGATTAGTGCAAAAAGGCAATAAATTTGCATTAACAAAGATTAGTTAAATAAGGCAATAAGGTTGACGTATGTAATTTGTTTTACCCCATTCTTTTTGTCAGGTGAATGCATGAATTACATCTTAATCCCTTTAAAATATTTTGATTTTAAAGTTGCATTAGTGAATTTAAAGCATGTTCGTTTTCTAATGCTTATTTAATTTTAAGAAAATTATAGAAAGTATTTAAAATATAGTTTGTTTTACTAAATCTATACTAATAAAAGAACAAATCGATCTGTGTGTGTCTGTCTGCGATGGCTAGCGAAATCGTCCGCACGTAGAAGTAATTTTAAATGGTTTAACTGTCTCTATGCTTATTATCTATCTAATTTTACGACGATGCCAGTGAACTTTCATTTCCTTTGTAGATACCTGAGTAAAGAAATAATTTATATTATCACTTTTACTCTCCATTGCATTGAAGCCAAAATGTGTCGGATATTGAACTTCCGGAGGTTTAATTCAGCGTGGAGTTTGTTTATTAATCAACACAGAGAAAATGCTACATTTCGGAGAAATAGCCGAGAAGCATATCTTCCTATATATTTATTTATTTTTAATCACAATGTCGCTTTTACTCCAAAAATGCCTTCGTGTAGTTGATCTTTTGTTTTTATTATTCTGAGAATTATTATAAGAAGATGACTTTGGCAATTTTATAAAGTTTCGTTTTTTTTAATCAAATAAAATTTTTTATTAATATTCTGGTTATATGAAATTCATATTTTACTTACATTTTAATGTGGCTTTCTTTATCATTATAAACGTCGAGGGAAGTGCAGAAATTTTTACGTCCGGTACACTGCAAAAAATGAAAGAATGTTTCTTAATCTAGAAAAATATAATTTATCCACAAACGAAAATATACCAAAACTCATAAACAAAAACTATTTGGAGATTTAAAGAGCTGTTTATAAAAACAAAGATTTTTGTGCCCACCGATTTTCAGAAACGTTTCCGAGTAGTTTTTATACTACACTTCTCAATCAATTAAAAGATATTGAGGTTGTAGATGTATCTTACTGCTAAAAATTGTTTAGATGATTGATACATTATCGACAAACGTGGTAAGCTATATCAGAAAAAAAACTACAGATATTTGGCAGAAACAAATGCATTTCATTGAGCATTTGGGAACAAAAGGAAAAAAACACAATTTATGCATATGAGAAAAAACGAATAAAAAAAGTTACTTCCTTCAAATAAAATTATTTTTATCAGGGGATATGCTTTCCCAAGACGGCAAGCAACGTTGAACACCTTTTGAGGCATGGAGTGAATGAAAATATTAACAAGGAGCTGCTGTATTCTGTACCACTCCTCAAGAAGAATTCTTACCAGTTCTTGGAGAGTCTGCGGGGTGGTATGCGGCCAGCAGATCGTCTGCCTAGAATGTTCCAAACATGCTCCATTGGGCCCATGTCTAGAGAACACGCTGGTCTTTCCAGTCGTATGATTCCTTTCTGGAAAAATAAATCATTCACCAAGTGAGCACCATGTAACCTGCAATTGTAGTCTATTTGCATGAAGTCATCTCCACTTTCTGCAGCATAATATACTACAATAGGTTTGAGGATATCATCCCTCTATCTCTGACTGGTCAAAGCTTCATTTCGAATGATATGGAGGTCGGTGTGACCATCAATGGAGATGCCAGCATAGACCATCACACCTCACCGCCAAATTTCACACTTCCTTGCAGACGCAGGCATGTTTATATTACCACATTCCCTCCAGATTAAAATACGCCTATTATCAGGATGAACAGGAAAATGGGACTCGTCAGTGAAAAGAAAATTGTGCCATTCATTTCCCCCCCCCCCAGTTCACATGCTCTGCGGGCGCCACGGTGTTTTGCTGTTAACGTAACACATACCATTCTTCTGGGAGCACACAGACCTACGCCGTGGAATCGGTTTCGGACAATTTGAGTCGAAATTATAGTATAGTGCAATTATAGTGCCAGTATAGACACTGTAGGAAACTACTACAACTGCTGGGAATTGTATAACAGTAATAAGATCCAAATTAGAAAAAAATTACGCAAATCAGTCTAAAAAAGAAATTTTAATTTAGTGATGTAATAATATGTGATAAACGATGTAAAGATGGTATTTGTTACTTTTAATAGGAACTTTAATCTCGTGTCCGCTAAAAAGTTACTATTTGACTTCAACGATTAGTGCAAAAAGGCAATAAATTTGCATTAACAAAGATTAGTTAAATAAGGCAATAAGGTTGACGTATGTAATTTGTTTTACCCCATTCTTTTTGTCAGGTGAATGCATGAATTACATCTTAATCCCTTTAAAATATTTTGATTTTAAAGTTGCATTAGTGAATTTAAAGCATGTTCGTTTTCTAATGCTTATTTAATTTTAAGAAAATTATAGAAAGCATTTAAAATATAGTTTGTTTTACTAAATCTATACTAATAAAAGAACAAATCGATCTGTGTGTGTCTGTCTGCGATGGCTAGCGAAATCGTCCGCACGTAGAAGTAATTTTAAATGGTTTAACTGTCTCTATGCTTATTATCTATCTAATTTTACGACGATGCCAGTGAACTTTCATTTCCTTTGTAGATACCTGAGTAAAGAAATAATTTATATTATCACTTTTACTCTCCATTGCATTGAAGCCAAAATGTGTCGGATATTGAACTTCCGGAGGTTTAATTCAGCGTGGAGTTTGTTTATTAATCAACACAGAGAAAATGCTACATTTCGGAGAAGTAGCCGAGAAGCATATCTTCCTATATATTTATTTATTTTTAATCACAATGTCGCTTTTACTCCAAAAATGCCTTCGTGTAGTTGATCTTTTGTTTTTATTATTCTGAGAATTATTATAAGAAGATGACTTTGGCAATTTTATAAAGTTTCGTTTTTTTTAATCAAATAAAATTTTTTATTAATATTCTGGTTATATGAAATTCATATTTTACTTACATTTTAATGTGGCTTTCTTTATCATTATAAACGTCGAGGGAAGTGCAGAAATTTTTACGTCCGGTACACTGCAAAAAATGAAAAAATGTTTCTTAATCTAGAAAAATATAATTTATCCACAAACGAAAATATACCAAAACTCATAAACAAAAACTATTTGGAGATTTAAAGAGCTGTTTATAAAAACAAAGATTTTTGTGCCCACCGATTTTCAGAAACGTTTCCGAGTAGTTTTTATACTACACTTCTCAATCAATTAAAAGATATTGAGGTTGTAGATGTATCTTACTGCTAAAAAAATGTTTAGATGATTGATACATTATCGACAAACGTGGTAAGCTATATCAGAAAAAAACTACAGATATTTGGCAGAAACAAATGCATTTCATTGAGCATTTGGGAACAAAAGGAAAAAAACACAATTTATGCATATGAGAAAAAACGAATAAAAAAAGTTACTTCCTTCAAATAAAATTATTTTTATCAGGGGATATGCTTTCCCAAGACGGCAAGCAACGTTGAACACCTTTTGAGGCATGGAGTGAATTAAAATATTAACAAGGAGCTGCTGTATTCTGTACCACTCCTCAAGAAGAATTCTTACCAGTTCTTGGAGAGTCTGCGTGGTGGTATGCGGCCAGCAGTTCGTCTGCCTAGAATGTTCCAAACATGCTCCATTGGGCCCATGTCTAGAGAACACGCTGGTCTTTCCAGTCGTATGATTCCTTTCTGGAAAAATAAATCATTCACCAAGTGAGCACCATGTAACCTGCAATTGTAGTCTATTTGCATGAAGTCATCTCCACTTTCTGCGGCATAATATACTACAATAGGTTTGAGGATATCATCCCTCTATCTCTGACTGGTCAAAGCTTCATTTCGAATGATATGGAGGTCGGTGTGACCATCAATGGAGATGCCAGCATAGACCATCACACCTCACCGCCAAATTTCACACTTCCTTGCAGACGCAGGCATGTTTATATTACCACATTCCCTCCAGATTAAAATACGCCTATTATCAGGATGAACAGGAAAATGGGACTCGTCAGTGAAAAGAAAATTGTGCCATTCTTTTCCCCCCCCCCCAGTTCACATGCTCTGCGGGTGCCACGGTGTTTTGCTGTTAACGTAACACATACCATTCTTCTGGGAGCACACAGACCTACGCCGTGGAATCGGTTTCGGACAGTTTGAGTCGAAATTATAGTATAGTGCAATTATAGTGCCAGTATAGACACTGTAGGAAACTACTACAACTGCTGGGAATTGTATAACAGTAATAAGATCCAAATTAGAAAAAAATTACGCAAATCAGTCTAAAAAAGAAATTTTAATTTAGTGATGTAATAATATGTGATAAACGATGTAAAGATGGTATTTGTTACTTTTAATAGGAACTTTAATCTCGTGTCCGCTAAAAAGTTACTATTTGACTTCAACGATTAGTGCAAAAAGGCAATAAATTTGCATTAACAAAGATTAGTTAAATAAGGCAATAAGGTTGACGTATGTAATTTGTTTTACCCCATTCTTTTTGTCAGGTGAATGCATGAATTACATCTTAATCCCTTTAAAATATTTTGATTTTAAAGTTGCATTAGTGAATTTAAAGCATGTTCGTTTTCTAATGCTTATTTAATTTTAAGAAAATTATAGAAAGTATTTAAAATATAGTTTGTTTTACTAAATCTGTACTAATAAAAGAACAAATCGATCTGTGTGTGTCTGTCTGCGATGGCTAGCGAAATCGTCCGCACGTAGAAGTCTCAAAATTTAGGGGTGATTAGTCACAGACAGGTCCTGATGCACCTGAGGCTCAGATTTTTAAATTTTTAAGTGTCGGGGCCCCTGGGCCCCTTTAAGTTTTTATGCACTAAATTGTTAATAACATGCCTCTTTTCCATCCGATCTTCTTCGTTTTTGGGGTAAATTGTCCTTTCAGTTTCTACCCCATTTCTACATTTCAGTTAAAAACCTGGCACCCTTAAGGCCCCTTGAAGTTTTAGTGCACTAAATTGTTAATAAATTGCTTCCTTTTTAGCTCACAGGCTATCAAAGCCTGAGACCTAATGTGCCCGACGGTTCTGTATGTATGTATGTACGTAACGCGATAAATCCTGATAGAAATATCCGATTTGCTTGAAATTTTTTTCTCTAGGTTCATTCTGATAAGGCGATTCCCTGATTAGTTTTCGGGGTTCGTTGATTAAGTGTAAAGGAGAGGTAAAAGAGGGTTAATCCTCCCCTTTAATTTAGATAAATGGGTTTTTCATACAGAATTATTCAATTTGCTCCAAAATTGGTATAACGGTTTATTATGTTAAGGAGCTTCGCTGATTAGATTTCTGAGGTTCATTAGCTAAGTATAAAGGGGGACAGGAGGGCTAGCCCCCCTTATTTTAAATAAATTAGTTTTTCATGCAGAATTATTCGATTTGCTCCAAATTTGGTATACCGGTTTATTATGTTAAGAAGCTTCCCTTATCAGCTTTGGTGGTTCATTAATTAAGTATAAAATGGAAAGGGGTTGCTAGTACCCCCTTAATTTAGATAAATGCGTTTTTCCTGGAGAATTTTTCGATTTACTCAAAATGTGGTATACCGGTTTGTTATGTTAAAGAGCTGCCTTGATTATATTTGGAGATTTCTTGGTTAAGTATAAAGGGGGGGGGGGGGGATGGGGGCTATTTCCCCCCTTAATTTAGGAAAATATGTTTTTCATGCAGAATTATTTGATTTGCTTCAAATTTGATATACAGGTTTATTTCGATATGGCGCTTCCTTCATTAGACTTGGAGGTTCATTAGTTAAGTATAAAAGGAGAAAAGGGTGTCAAGTCCCCTCCCCTTAATTTAGATGAATGGGTTTTCATGCAGAATTATCCAATTTACTTTATTTATTTTTTTTTTAGGTTCATTCTGATACGGAGCTTTCTTGATTAGATTTGAAGGTCCATTGGTTAAGCATAAAAGAGGAAATGGGGTAGATAATACCTCCCTTAATTTAGTGAAATATTTTTTTTCATGCAGAATTATCTGATTTGCTTCAAATTTGGTATATAGGTTTGTTCTGATAAGGTGTGTCCCTGATTAGATTTGCAGGTTCATTGGTTAAGTATAAAGGGGGGGAGGATCTCCCCTTAATTTATTTTTCGACGGGTATTTTTCATTGAAATAAAAGTATAATATACAATTAGTGTGAATAGCCTGTGAGCTTAACCTAAACACCGCACTAAGATTGAAAGATAACACAAACTATATATTGGTAAAAATCACATTAAAACTCATACATAAGCACTATGAGTTATTTGTTTTTTCGAAAATAAAATTTGTATATGATTTATAACATGTTCCAGAAATGGAACATTGGCGGGAAACACTTAGTTTTTTCACATGTTTTTATAAAATGTGATTAACGATATTTAAATTAAAATCTCTATTTCTATGCCCAATTTTTTTAATAACTACATGTTAATTTATAAAATTTATTCAGTAATAAAACAGGTGAGGCAGAAAAATAGCCAGGCTTCGCCCATCGAGCCTTCATTGTGCTGAAGATTCCAGCAAAAATTGTCAAGAAGCGGTAGGAATTTTTCACAGAAAAAGCGTTGCCGCTAAATTAAAAATTCATGTATTATTTAGATTATGAGTAGGAATTACTGTATAAAAAAATTACAATTATTTGTTAGTATAGTAAAAAAATTATAAAAACAGTATAAGAAAATAATAATAATACCGATACTAAAATTCACAGCACAATAATCATGTAAATGAAAGTGTAAAAAATACAAGGAGAAATAAATAATCTCCTATTTTCAAGGTGCTATTATATATAAAAAGATTTTTTTAGCTTTCTAAATTTATTTCTAGGCATTACTGTAGAATCAATTAGGACTAATATATCTTCTTGAGTGTTCCAATGTAAATGTTCCCCAAGTACTTGGTGACATGCACTAAACAACAATCATCCAAAATATTGACCTATATCATTTTCATCTACAGCTGTAACTTCTCCTTTTTGAAATTCATAAATGTTTTCATATTTGCTATACGCAGAAGACATGCTATTAGAAAGAACTTATGAAATATTTCAACTAGAGATAAAGTAACCAACTCAGGAAACATTTCAGAAATATTTGAAATGCTTTTGGTTTTTAGAATTTATTTTTTAATTTTGCATTTTTTTTCGCAGCTATGTTGGATATTTTTCTCCTTCTAGATAATTTCTTGCTTCAAATTCAGCCTTCTCTTTGACGTTGAAGGTACTTCAGGATTAAATGCGTCTTCATTAGAAATTTCAATGTCATCTACTCTTCTGGAGCTATTTCAGTTTCACCATAAACATCTGCTGGCAGAACAGGCTGAAAAATGTCCTCACTTATATTTTCCTCATGTATTAAACATCCACTATCTTCTGGAGGTACTTTACAAATATCAGTGCATTCTTCATCAGAATCATCAGATAATTGATAAAAATATTCAAGTGCTTCTTCTAATGTACACAATGGTTTTGAATGAGACATATCATCTGTGTGACGTATCCTAACTAACTGAAAACAATTACAGGGGGAAATAAAAATAATAAGAATTCCTTATTTTTTTATATCACCTCTTCAATCCCATCTTGGCTCTCAATTTGAGTCATAAACAACGTTTGACTATCAACAAACACACGTGTTTTTTAGCAGCAGCTATGAGCAATCTACTTCAGACTGCAGAACGTGTGTAAAAAATTAGGGGGTGGGAGGTGTGCAAGAAAATAGAAAGTGGATCAAAATTGTAAACATCTTTCATTGACACTTGCTAAAAGTCTCGTATTCGGAAACTTTTATCAATACTTATAGGCACTGTAATGAAATAACTTGTTAAAAAATAAACCTTTACACGCCATGCAGATTTGTTATCTAAAAGAAACAATTAAAATATTTTTATTTGTGAGAACTTATCTTCTACAAATAAAATGATCATTTTTAATTACTCTCACTTAGTTATAAAAACATTTGTTAAATTTTGAAATTTATATGAATTTCCGAATTTTGTCCGATGAAAAGCCTAAAAAAAGACCGAAATTGTGATTTTCTCCTTTACACAGTATTTATTTTATTAACGCAACATCAACGCCAAAAAATCAATCCACACTTACTTTTTAAGGGGTCTCAGGACTCTTAAAGCTTTAAAATTTTCGAAATTTTATTTTTTTTAGATATTAAACTACTATCATTTCTGAACATTTTCATATAAATGTTTCCTTGAAATTCCTATTAGGACAGAAGTTATGGCTTTTAGAATTATACACGATCAGTAGATGAAGCGGCCTTTCAGAAACTTTGATGTCAATTTTCTCCAAATGAGGTTTTTGGGCATAACGCGCATGATATCTCAAAAACTTCTGAAAATCTTTTCATGAAATTTTCAAAACTTATGTTTCATGTTAGTCTGTATAATCTTAACCTAAAATTTCCTTTTTATTGTTCAAAAAAATATTCTTTATAGGTGATTATACTGTTGAATTTTTCTAAATTTTGGATTAACTAAATACAACTTTGTATTAAAAATATAAAAATGCTCTAAATACAAATTTATTTCCATTCAGAGTAATTAATGCAATCTGAAGCATACGTAGGATCCAAAATTTTCCTTCTAGTTGCAAATTTTATTTTGTAATCGTGCGCGTAATCTGTTATACCGATTTTCCGCTTGTCAAATGTCTGACATTTTGGAGCCCACTGTAAATGCTAATTCTGCATCTTCTAATTTTTTAAATACATGAAATGAAAGAACATACTTATATCTTTCATCCCAATATAAAATTTTGCCTTTAAATAAAATACATTTTAAGATATTATATGTTGAAAATGGTCTCTCTTTTTTCTATTTTTCCAATTTTAAGAGTCCTGAGACACCTTAAATAATAATTTTTATAGAGCAATGCGAATAAAATTGTATTTTTCGCAGAATTTTAAAATCAATGTTCCATTTATGGAACATTGGCGCGTAAAAGGTTAATGCCATCAGTATAGCTGGGCACTTTTCTTTTTATTATCCGATCTTCCTTTTTGGGATACTTTCTTCATTTATTTATTCTCCCGTTTCTGCATTCCAGTTAAGACCATAAGCCCGTCTAGGGTCCCGTAGGGCCCGGTCCAGGACCTGTTGAAGTTTTTCTGTACCATGCATTTTTCACCTTCGCAGTGCGTAATTTTAAAGTTGAATCTTGAACTCGTCTTCCTAGACCAACACCCACATATTTTTATTGGGGTCCTAGGGCTCTTTTTAACCAATTACCCAATTTTTTGCGCATTTCTTTCAAATTATATTATAATGATTAATTCATACCCTATGCTTAATCTTGACTAATTGAAGATCTAAAACGGTAAGTATTAATTCGTTTTAACATGTTTTCATATTAGGGCCCTGTTCTTAACTATCAGTTGGCACATTTTGGGCCCCTTATTATAGATGCCGTAAAAATAGTCCGATTCACTAGCTTTTTTTTTTCTAACGACATCTTAGGATCTCCAGCTACTACATGAACGACAAAATAATTTTCAGACTTCAGCTACCACCAATTTTGAATATTAATCGCCTTCTTGGGCCTTTAGTGAAGCTTCTTTAATGATCCAAATTCCTTGCAATATTCTTTAACATTGTTCTAGCTTCCTCTGATTACTTTAAAAACTACTAAAATCTATCTTTATACCAAACTACATGCCACTTAAGTTCCTGAAACTTTGGAGTCTGGAACACGGCCCGCTGAAGCTTTTTCACCATAAAATGTTAATGATTGCGTTAATGATTCCGATCTTGATTTTTGGAAACGTTTTTCATTTATTCTCCTGTTTCTATATTTCAGTTAAAATCCTGGGGCATCTTAGGTTCCTGTAGGGCCCGATCCGGAGACCCGTGAACTTTTTGCGTGTCATGCATTTTTCACCCCTTAATATTCTCACCTTCTCGTTGCATAATTTTAAAATTGAGTCTTGAACTTTTCTTCCTAGACCAACCCCCACATATTTTTACTGGGGTCCTAGGGCTCTTTTTAACCATTTACCCAATATTTTGCGCATTTCTTTCAAACTATATTATAATGATTAATTCATATCCTATGCTTAATCTTGACTAATTGAAGATCTAAAACGCTAAGTATTAAACCGTTTTAACATATTTTCATGTTACGGCCCTGTTCTTAACTATCAGTTGGCACCTTTTGGTCCCCTTATTATAGATCCCGTAAAAATAGTCCGATTCACTAGCTTTTTTTTTCTAAAAACATCTTAGGATCTCCAGATACTACGTGAACGACAAAATAATTTTCAGACTTCAGCTACCACCAATTTTGAATATTAATCGCCTTCTTGGGCCCTTGGTGAAGCTTCTTTAAAAATGATCCGAATTCCTTGCAATATTCTTTAACATTGTTTTAGCGTCCTCTGATTATTTTAAAAACTACTAAAAACTATCTTTATACCAAACTACATGCCTCTTAAGTTCCTGAACCTTTGGAGTCTGGAACACGGCCCTCTGAAGCTTTTTCACTATAAATTGTTAATAGATTGCATTTCTTATTCCGATCTTCATTTTTGGAAACATTTTTCATTTAGTTATTCTACTGTTTCTATATTTCAGTTAAAATCCTGGGACAACTTAGGTTCTTGTAGGGCCCGATCCGGAGCCCCTTGAACTTTTTGCGTGTCATGCATTTTTCACCCCCTAATATTCTCACCTTCTCGTTGCATAATTTTAAAATTGAGTTTTGAACTATTCCTCCTAGACCAACACCCACATATTTTTACTGTGGTCCTAGGGCTCTTTTTAAGAATTTACCCAATTAATTGCGCATTTCTTTCAAATTATATTATAATGATTAATTCATATCCTATGCTTAATCTTGACTAATTGAAGATTTAAAACGCTAAGTAGTAAACCGTTTTAACATGTTTTCATGTTAGGGCCCTGTTCTTAACTATCAGTTGGCACCTTTTAGGCCCCTTGTTATAGATCTCTAAAAAATAGTCCGATTCACTAGCTTTTTTTTCTAAAAACATCTTAGGATCTCCAGCTACTACATGAACGACAAAATAATTTTCAGGCACCAATTTTGAATATTAATCGCCTTCTTGGGCCCTTGGTGAAGCTTCTTTAAAAATGATCCGAATTCCTTGCAATATTCTTTAACATTGTTCTAGCTTCCTCTGATTACTTTAAAAACTACTAAAAACTACTTTTATACCAAACTACATGCCACATAATTTCCTGAACCTTTGGAGTCAGGAACACGGCCTGCTGAAGCTTTTTCACTATAAATTGTTAATAGATTGCCTTTCTTAATCCGATCTTCATTTTTGGTAACATTTTTCATTTAGTTATTCTCCTGTTTCTATATATCAGTTAAAATCCTGGGGCACCTTAGGTTCCTGTAGGGCCCAATCCGGAGCCCTTGAACTTTTTGCGTGTTATGCATTTTCACCCCCTAATATTCTCACCTTCTCGTTGCATAATTTTAAAATTGAGTCTTGAACTCTTCTTTCTAGACCAACACCCACATATTTTTACTGGGGTCCTAGGGCTCTTTTTAACCATTTACCCAATCTTTTGCGCATTTCTTTCAAATTATATTATAATGATTAATTCATATCCTATGCTTAATTTTGACTAACTGAAGATCTAAGACGCTAAGTACTAAAACATTTAAACATGTTTTCATGTTAGGTCCCTTCTGTCAGATATCAGTTGGACTCATTTGGGCCCCCTGTTATAGCTCCCTTAAAAATGGTCCAATATACGAACTTTTTTTAACAACTTCTTAGGTTCTCCAACTACTACATAAACGACAATAAAAGATTGCAGACTTCAGCTACCACCAATTTTGAATATTAATCGCCTTCTTGCGGCCTTTGTTGCAGCTTCTTTAAAAACTACTCTATTCTGTTGAAAATTTTTTAACATAGTTTTAGCGTCTTCCAGCTACTTTAAAACTGCTAAAATATTTCCTTATGCCCAACTACATTCCAGTTAAGATCCTGCCCCCCAGGGCCCTGTCTTTCTTTATACCTCAGCTACCACCTTTTTTTGAACATTAGACCAACTTTCGTCTACTCACTACTAGCGTAAATTAAAAATTGCGTTACTTTAAAGGTAACTTTAGCTGAGGGATTTCATCCATTTATTAAATATCGTGTTAACGCTAACAGTAATTCATGAAATTTACAAGGGGAGGGGACATCTTAAACAGCTTAAGGGCCGCATTATTTCCCTGGTTTTAAGGGGCCCGATTTCAACGGGATTTTCTTCCTTCAATTTAAATTACAATTCAGCTACTTTCTGTATTATTAAATTTTATCTTAGACTTTAGTTAATAATTAGCAACATTTTCTAACATTAATGGTACATTTTTTTTAATTCTATGGGCTTGATTCCTACGAGGATCGGCCCACTCAACTTGGTTTTCAGTTGTCTCCTTCACGTGCGGGGCACTTTCGGTAAATGCTGCCATAGGTAGCGGCGACCCTGCATATTACAAGTTCGTTCGGAAAGAAGTTTGTTGGGAACACACTAGACGCTGCGGAAGGCAATGGGGCCAACAAAATTAGGTTCATTTAAAAGATTTCCCAAACATATAAAATCATACAAACTTTAGTGGTTATTATATACAAAAACCGGGCAACGCCGTGCGGGTCTGCTAGTTTTACATAAGTTATAAATTACACAATAAATTACACAAGAGACATATCTATAATATACTAATTACGCAAAAAATATAGAATATTGAATTGGAGAAATTCTTCTCTTAATCTTACGAATCATATCCTAACACAAAATATTAGATATTAACCCAAGATGGAAGAAGACAAGATAGTAACACAAAAGTATTAATTAAAGTGATTTTCTCGTTATAATTAAAAAATATTCTATTGTAAACAGTTTTATAACAATCAATTTTATAGTTCAATCTAGTTATTAATTTTGTTTAAATTAATTTAATTTATAAAGAGCTTACTTAGATCATTAAAATAGAAAGTGTATTGTAATAATCATTTTTTAAACAAATTATCATACGAACTGTCAAAAATACTTGAGGAATTGCGCTTTATTAGCCGAGCTCCATTTCTAAAATTATTTCTATTATTTCTAATTATTTCTATCAATTTATAAAAATTACAATGAACCTTTTTAGCTTTTAAATATGCTATATGTCATTTAAAATACGGCTTAAACACTATTTAAAAACACTTCGAATTGGCATATAATTGGCATTACCGGACGCAAAACACGCATAGATTCTCTGAAGTGGTGGTAGGCTGTACAACATAAACCAGCTCTAAACAAGTATTCCACTATTACCAGAATTATCGATTCCCTGTATTTTGATGTGTTCCATTCTGTTTGGAGATGGAGATTCGTCGAAAAAATTACTGAATCTAAACTCATAAGTTACAAGATCATTAATCCAAACTTGACTCATATGTTTTGTTCACGAAACGCTCGTTTACTTTTCTGTGTGGATTCTCTGACGAAACAGAGCTAACATGAGTAGTATTTCTTGCGACAAGTTTCCATCAACAACTTCATTAATATATGAGACGTCGTAGTACAGTTGTGCGTGATAACCACATTTCGTAATACACGGTTATATAATATTATATCTGAGTATAGATTACAAACGTTTTACATGTTCTACTATATAAATTACAAAAGTTTTATTTTACTTTCCACTTTTTACGTTTCTGTATCATGTCCCATTATATGAACCAGTTAGCATAGTTGATATATTCATAATAATAATTTTTGAGTTTGACTAAAAGCTGTTTGAGATTGCATTTGCGAACCAATGTATTTATTCTATGATCATCGTTGCCTATAAAAAATAATGGAATTTAAAAGGCTGTGGGATTTCACCATATTTTTTATTCACCAATTAGATGTTGATGATCACTGGTGTTACCTGGTGTCCCACGTAAATCAGTGCTCCAAATGCTCTGGATACCACTAATTTCTTACAGGTTATTTTGTCATCTTTAATAGCTTACAATAGAACAGAGTTCTCAAATCTTGAAATATCTGTTCTTCGCAGCTTTGTACAGATATATATACTTATTTTTTTCTTTGATTAAATGTAAACTATAATTTTAGTTTTTTATTATATTTATGTATACCTTTATATAATTTAACTATGAGTTCAAAATATAATTTAAAAACGTTAAAAAATACATAAACCTGTTTCTTCAATAATTACAATATTATATTCTGTCAATTTAAAAGAAATATGTTTATCGCCAAATAGCCATAGTTTATAGCCATAGTTTAAAGACTACTTGCTTTGTTTCTGGTAGTGTAATTTTTTTGCGAACTTACTTGCTAAATTTTGATAACGCAATTTTATATAATTAGACATAAAACGAAATGCAGTCAGATTATTTCTTAATAAAAGTATTAATCTACGATGTGTACTGTTATTAGAATGCAATTAACCTCTGAAGTGATTACTTTTTTCACACAATAAAATAAAAATAGGGATCATACACCACTTTTACCGTGCTAAAATATTTGCCTTATATAATCGAAATATTTCTGCTATTAAATAAAACGAATATTGCAGTTTAAAATTAGTGACGTGGAAAAACTTTTAGTAACGAAACAGGCAAAGTACAACCCCTGCATATGTCGTCTCAGCCACTATTTCTTTATGCTAATTGCACCACTTTAAAAAAAATAATCTGTGTTATACAATTATGTCATTCAATTTCTTATACAAGTATACTTTCAAAAGAAATTTACCGCATCTTTTTTTTTTTTTTTTTTTTTTTGTAAATTCTAGTATGAGTAATATTTAGTATAATAGCTATTATAATAAAATTGTGGCCAGTCCTAGTCCGTGATCATGAGTTTAACGGATACAAGTTATATATGGATGTAATTATAATGTACCTTGATTTATTTTTGAAAAAAGAAAACATAATTCTGCTTAAATTCGCTCCAAAGTGTCAATATGACTTTTTTCACACAAACATAAAGATAAGATATTTATATGACTCTATGCTTTACAGTATTTGTCATTATGGTTATCCAATTGTATAAATAGTTGTTTTTCACTTATCACACAAACTTTAAATTATAATTTAAAAGAATTCTGCAGGTTACCACTTTTAAAGTTTAAAATATCAATCCAATTATATTAAGTACATAAAATGTTTAACTCTTTCAGGGACTGTGGTATGTTTATGAAATTACTTAATTTTAATTCCCAAACGTTACAATAGTACCAGAATTTTGGTAAAATATTTTCTATTTAACATGTGTTAAATATAGCCTTTCTCTTAATTCCAAATACATTTGTTGATAAATTCTGGTTCCATTCATTTATTTGAACATATTAGCATTGAAAATGCTCTCTCCCTGAAAGGATAAGAGCTTCATATCCTTTCGCCTTAATCAGTTATTGTGATTTAAAAAATAATATTTCTTGAATCAAACAGGTTGGCAAAGTTTAATGAATGCTTTTTTATTCCAACCATCAGTTTTTGAATTAGATAGTCACGAAATTTAAAATAAAAATACAATGATTCAACAACAAAATATGGTTATATATTAGTGTGTTATTTAAAATGTCGGAACATGTTTCATAATACCTGTTTAACAACACTTTCGAGGACGAAGTCCTTAAAAAAGGACACCTAATTTCAACTCCAAAACTGACAAACGGCAACAAGAATATTTCATTAAAATTTTCCTTTTATAATGTACGTGAAAATAAGCAAGTGTATATTTTTCAATAAATTCGCTCATTAAATTCTGGTGTCAGTCTATTATTTCATCAGTTTATAAACAGAATTACTCCTTGCCGGAAAGGGTTAAAGTTTGAAATCTGAATCCGTTATTTTAACGGTACACATTCATTAAATCTTTTATCCAATGAAAAATTGAGTTCAATTCTTTAAAAAATTACCTTTTTTAGGACAATATGGTTATGAATGATTAATGAATCTGTTTGATGCCGTTCGATTACGATTTGGACCAGCTATACAGGACATTTAGAAAGACAAATACGATAATTCGATAAGAAAAAAAGTATCGAAGATATTTCTCAGAAAATTTGCTCCACCCTCAACTGAGGTTACGGCTGTGAATCATAGTACATCTGCAATCGATAAGCGTCTATACAAAAAGTGGCAGAGGGAAAATTGTAAGAGAAATATGTTTAGCGAATAATGTGAATAATGTATTCCGTGAAATATTAGTTCGGGAGTTAAAGACATAAGTTTAATATTGATTTGAGGATTGATTTTTTTCAGCATGAAAGTTATAGAAAAAGATAAAAACTGTAGAATGGACAAAAATGTATCGGAAGTTTCAGTGTGCTTAAGTGTGTTTATGATAGTTTGACTTCAAAACTTACGAATTATGGATGTGTCAGGATGAACGGGACATTTTTCGATTTTTTGTAGCATTCAAATGTATTATGTCTATAAATACGTACAGTTGTGAAATAAAAGTAAATTCCCCCTACTAACTCTGCAACTAATTATGATACAAGAAAGTCACTGGCACCAAACCAGTGGAAACGAAATCTACTTTAAAATGATGCAAATAAAATTTGCTTAGGGGCAATCTGCATATTAAAACCGGACCAAAATTTGTTTATTTCAATGGCAACACCTAATTTTGACAATATATTTTAAATCTACGATTCCAACTACTGCAAGAAACAAAATTTCTAGTCATTTGGATGATACGTTTTTGAATTATAAATATTAAAATTTAAATCTTCTAATGTTAAATTGTATTTTAGTATTTTTATTAATATCTCTTGAAATAATAATCCTAATATGATAATTTTGTGTTTGGTTACAATACTAAGAAACCCAAATATAAATTCATTGAATTTGTAGTTTTAAAATTTTTATAATATGAATTATGAATTATGAAATTAATATTCGAAAATAATATGAATTGAATCCTATAATTTTTTTTATAGATTCATATTTATAATGTCCTGCTTTATGCGAATTCTCAAAATCAATTTTTTTTTTCCAAAGTACTTTTCGAATTATGATATTAAAAGTAAAAATTATGGTTTAAGAGGCAATCTATGATGCTCAGATAACCATAACTTGAAAAATATATATATTTAAAAATTTAATGAAACATTTGGGCTGGCACTAGTCGAAACATATTAAGCGCGTGAAATTGTCATATTGGCAAAGAATAATACAATAATAGAAATGACATAGTCATTCTGTAACATATCAACAATAAAGTATCTAACTTCAATTTGGATACAGCCCCTGAAATATGCTCAATTTAAAACAATTAATTTTTCTCAAAATAATCCGACGAATTTCATGTAAATTTGTTTTTAGGCTAAGTGTAGGATGTAGAATTTATTTATGGTGTCAAACTTGGGTATTGCTATTGAAAAAACAATGTTTGGGTTCGTTTTGATATGCTGATGGCCACCTCAGCAAATTTCATATAGGGGTGCTAGGGGATGTATGGGACAAGGGATGGATGGGACATTCTCAATATTTCAGGCAATAAACATTTATTTTAAATTGCTTCCTAGCCCCATATACCTCTACCACAGTGTGCTTCAGAACTAAAAGTAGGACCACATTGCTGTTTTCATTTTCCTTCAAAGTTGCATTTTCTGAAATCTCTGCTTAAAAGTAAGTTTTTTTTTTACATTTGAAGATGTGAAATATCTTATACAATATAAAAAATTAAGCTATGTTGTAGTTATTTATTTTAAGGTTCAATATTAATAATTAAAACGAATGAATAGTAACCATTGTGACAAAATAATTTTTGAGGTAAAATGGCTGAGAAGGGATATTATGCATCATGGGGATGATTGGGACATTTCAAATGGGGATGAATGGGACATTCTCACTCCTCCCTAGAGATGTTGAACATTTTATTTATTAATTAAATAGTATTATATAGGATGATAAATCAAAAATTTACGTCAATTAATAGTATTAAATAGTATTATATGAGTTGTTATTGTTTAAAATTTCTGAGTGTTACTTATTGTATTGCAAAAATTATTAATGGATTATCAAAAAAATGGTACTAAAACTTAATCAAAATAGATAAAATTGATAAAAATAGTATATGTGTATTGATCAAATGGGGTAAATTATATTGAATTTTGAAATGTTGCACAAATAAATCCCCACCCCTAACATATTGGGTCAATCGGAAAGTCGGGTCGTGTTGGGAAAATCAATTCGTACAAGGAAAATTCAATCATTTAATTATTAGACATTGATTCCGATATCTAATGTCTAATAATTATCGGGCAGAATTTTCCGGTACGAAATGATTTTCCCAACAGGACATGACTTTCCGATCGACACAATAACTTCCGTGCTGCATGTTTCTACGATACATTTAATTAATATTTATTAATAAGTTATGTTTATTTCAAATGGAAATCAAATTTTCAAATTATTTTTGCTTAAAAGACGCAAAGGCCAACCTAGTGAAAAAGATTCCATGCCGGGACTCGAACCCGGGCCATCAGTATAGCGCACTGACGTTCTACCGACTAAACCACATGGAACGATACCCAGCCTGGAACTTCTCACTATTTCAGGTTGGCAAGGCTACAAACGCAGCACAAGATGGAATATTTTTCCGTGAGCCACCAACATGGGGCAAACACAGACAGTTAATTAAATCCAGCATCGATTGAATCTATATTAATATTTGGAAATTTTTCCAGAGATAAACATTCGACTTGCTTACAATATTTCAAATGAAAATCAAATTTTCAAATTATTTTTGCTTAAAAGGCGCAAAGGCCAACCTAGTGAAAAAGATTCCATGCCGGGATTCGAACCCGGGCCATCAGTATTGCGCACTGACGTTCTACCGACTAAACCACATGCCACATGCCAACTTGAAATAGTGAGAAGTTCCAGGCTGGGTATCATTCCTTGTGGTTTAGTCGGTAGAACGTTAGTGCGCTATACTGATGGCCCGGGTTCGAGTCCCGGCATTTAATCTTTTTCACTAGGTTGGCCTTTGCGCCTTTTAAGCAAAAATAATTTGAAAATTTGATTTTCATTTGAAATAGTGTATGCAAGGCGAATGTTTATCTCTGGAAAAATTTCCAAATATTAATAAGTTATGATTGAAAATTATTAGCTATGCTATATTTAAAAGACATTTTGCACTTTCATTTCAAATCTAAAATGCCTCATAAGTGGAAAAAAAGAACAGGTTGATAGCCGAAGTCCGTATTAAAAGTTAAAACTGCAATAAAATAAGTTATTGAAAAAAAAAAAAAACATATCGATTCGTGCTGTAAAATCATATATTACAAATATAACTTTCATATAAAGTTATAATTATAAATTTTAATTTAGTAAAATTGAATACAGGGAGGAAAACCTTTGTGTTCCATCCATCCCTATTAGTGTCCCATTCATCCCTGCTGTGGGGATGATTGGGACAGGGAGGAACGTTTTTTTTTTTTAAATTCATAATATTTTTATGAATAAATCTTAATCTAGAATAAATATTGTTCATATATGTTGGCAAATACCTAATGTATGAAATGTGATATATAATATTAATAGTAACTTAAATAAAAAAATATAAAAAAATATTTTTTGAAAATGTCCCATTCATCCCCCACCTCCCCTACGTCATTTAAAAGTAACCGTTATTTCCTATCGTTTGGTATGAGTAACTTTCTTCTACAAAAATTTGCTGCAAAATTTGTAGTGGGTGTTTACTTTTATTTCCAAGATTGGACACACGGCACAAGAAAAACCTTAAATGTAATGTCATTTTTTCAACTGTAATAATTTTTTAATCATAAGATTTTTAAAAAACCTTTAGACATGTGCCATCAAAACTTGGTTTGGGGTTGAATGGAACATGGTTTTTTACTACATGATTATTTAACTTACACAAGACACGAAGAACAATGCCGAATAAAAAAGCTTCAAATCTAACTTTAATACTATCATGTGCTTTGATATTGTTAGTTTTATTATAATAGTATATGTCTTTGTTAGCGAACTGATAGAATAATTATCATCATTTTATATTTTACAAATTGATTTTATGAATAAACATATTTTATTACCTAAATGTCAACATTTTATAAATAAATGAACATATATGTGGTTTTACGTTACACCTTGTGTGGATAACCTTACAATCTTTAACTTACTTGAATATACATATATTTACAATATCTTAATTGAACCAAACTTTTTAATTTTAAACATAAAATTAATGATAATGAATGTTAAAATAGTACTTCGGACTGGTCAATATACATATCCTCTTCTAATTTACTGCCATAACAAGTAATCAAACAGTAAACATGAAATCAAGGACTACATCAGTAGTGACATTTACCTGAGAAATATAAGTTAATAAGTAACATGCAGTGTCCTATTCATATCCATTTACCGTAATTTTCCGCGAATGCGGCGCGGCTTAGTTAAGTCTTTTTCAAACAAGAAATTTTATTGATAAAAAGAAGTCAAATAAGTGCTTTGAAGAAGTAAGTCACATTTCATTTAAAATAAATTCTGGTATGAAATCGAGTTATCTGACGTGCGGCGGATACGCGCGAAATTACGGTATACATGGACATGTTCTCAACAGTCCGTTTTTTTTTTTTTTTTTTTTTTTTTTTTTTTTTTTTTTATGAGTATTTTTTAAAGAAGAAATTCCTGGTAGGTATCTGCAAAAATTGCAAGAAAAACGCACTTCAACGCCAGTTTCTACGAAATTTATAAAGAAGATATTTCTTCGAAAAAAAAAGTGGTGTATAAAGACGGACAGAGTGGGAGATCTGCCTATACAGCTTTAAGCCTTCCGGATTATTTCCGAATCAAATCAAAGTAATTTGCACCAGGATAAATAAGGAAGCAATCCTTGTTTCATTACTATACATTTTCTTCTTTATTTAATATATTCTTTTGTTTTATATGACTTCAACATAAACCGCAAAGTTGACAGATATGGAAGTTTTTTTTCTAAAACAAATGCTGCAAAGGAAAGATTCTCACAAATTTAATCTAAAAGCAAAACATACTTAAAATTACATAATTTTTAAAAGCTTATATTTTCATAAATTCCAAAGGCATATTTTAATATGACGCGACCATCATGTTTAAAAATTTCTAAAATTTTATAATATTTTAGATTTGAATATTCGTTACTATGTTTATGCAATTCTAAAAACTGCTTTTCACTTAAAACAGAAAACTGGAAAAAATTCATAAACACTTCATATTTGTCATGCAACCAAAGTCTTTTCAAACTTTCATAACTTAACCTTTAGTGCGCAGCTTTGCAGATATGCAGACAACAGTGTTTTGAATTTAATAGATTTTCTTATTCGTATATACCTAATTCACAACAGAAAATTAAAATAGCAATATTTGCTTTTATTAATAAGAGACATTCCGTATTTAAATAAATCGAAATTAACTATTGAAACTCTCTGGTGTAAAGTCAGATTCTCTGAACTACGTAATTTCTAGAACGTATTCTACGAGTATCATGGGAATTTAAGGGTAAGTTTTATAAAATAAATAATTATATAAAATAAGGTATTTGGAGACATATCTATTAAAATATTTACTAATTTGCAATATTTTAACGTAAAACAGCCACAAGACAATAGTTTTTGCTTATATTGCAGATGTGCAACAGAAGAAAAGATCAATGTATTATATGAAAAATGTATCTCTGTTTTTTTTCATTATTTTTCCTCTGTAATAAACATTTCAGAGAATCTTATATAATTTTATCGAAACAAAATAAAAAATCACGCATTTTAGGACTAAGTAAATTTATGTGAAGAGACCAAGGCCGGGATCTAGATGGGCTTTTTGCTGTTAGCGAAATGATTTTCACTAATCAGAAGCACCCATGTTTTCGAACTTTTCGCTGCTGGAAGTAAACTGCGAACATGCAGGCTTCTGATTTGTCGATCTCGTCTCACTAACAGCAAAAACTCTATCTGAATCTCAGCCCAACACTCAAACCTAAGGTGAATTAATGTGAAGTGAAGAGGAGAGAATCACTGGTGATTTATGTTATGGGTAGGATGCTGGTAGGCCATCCAAGTAAATACTGATTTTGTTTTAAGAAGAAATATGATGTGTTTTGTGGATGGGCTATGTTGTTCATAAATAATAGCAAAAGTATATATAGTTTTTTTTTTCAAATATAAATAATTTTGTATATAACAGTTAGTGTTTAATAAACTTCATATTTAAATTTTTAAAAGAGATTTCTCCATTATCGTCTGATCGGCTGTGTTGATACAACAATATTATCATTTTCAGAGTTTAAATTTTCTGTCCATTAAGCTAACTATATACGCCATTCATCAAAGCTTCTTTACAACTCCCTCTAATTAATTACTTCGGTTGCTTTGAAAATTTTCCTTTCCCAGAACCATCTGGTTATGAATGTTTAACGAATCCTTTTTAATACCGACCATTATCTGAATAAGTTATACATGACATTGAAAAAGACCAAAAAAGTTTTGAAGTCATTTCTCTGAAAAATTACCCTACCATGTTCTGAAGCGAAGGTTCTGAAGCATAATACATCTGTAAATGATAACCATTTGTAACATAAAAGTGGGTTAGAGAAAATGGAAAGCGCCATAGGTTTAGAGGATAATTATTTTTATTAAACATTTGTTTGTATGTAAACACAAAAGTTTACTTATTGATATATTGTTTTTTCAGTAAGAAAATATTAATATAAAGACATGTTTCAATAAAATAAGTTCACACATCGGTTAATACGCTTACAGTATTTTGAATATTCAAATCTTACGGGAGTATTTTTACTTTCTTCTATCTTCAATAGAAGAAAGTATTGTAATCGAAATTTTTTTCGACTTCCGGTTTTCGACGAATTTACACGTTTTAGGGGTCAGCGATCCCAAAAAACATGTTTATAGAAAATGTCTGTCTGTCCGTGTGTCTGTCCGTCTGTCGCCATTGTACCATCAAAAAGTGTATGAAGTTATGCATCGAATCGAACCAAATTTTTATTTTATGTTTTTGGCTATGGCAAGCAGGTCCTCCCTGAATTTGGAAAAAAGTCGCCGGTAGGGGGCGCTGTAATAGTGATTTTGGGGCGATTTTGAATATTGTACCATCTAAAAGTGTATGAAAATATGCATAGAATTGAACTAAATTTTAATTTTAAGTTATTGGCTATGACAAGCAGGTCCTCCCTGCATTTTGAAAAAAATCGCCGGTAGGGGGTGCTGTAATACCGATTTTTGTGCGATTTTTAATATTCTACCACCCAAAATTGTATGAAGTTATGCATAGAATTGAACCAAATTTTTATTTTAAGTTTTTGGCTATTGCAAGCAGGTCCTCCCTGAATTTTGAAAAAAAATTCGCCGGTAGGGGGCGCTGTAATAGTGAGTTTTGTGCGATTTTGAATATTGTACCATCGAAAAGTGTATAAAGTTATGAATAGAACTGAACAAATTTTTTTTTAATTTTTTGGCTATGGCAAGGAGGTCCTCTCTTAATTTGTAGAAAAATCGTCTGTAGAGGGGGCTGTAATAGCGATTTTTCTTCAATTTGTGTGCCATTTTGAATATTGTAGTATCGAAAAGTGTATGAAGTTATGCATAGAATGGAACCAAATTTTTTGCGTTCGTTTTTGGTCATGGCACGAAGATCCTCCGTGAATTTGGAAAAATTCTGCCGGTAGGGGGCACTATAATTGCGATGTTTGTACATTTTCATTATTGTACGATCGAAAAGTGTATGAACCTATTTATATAATTGAACAAAATTTTTTGTGTATGTTTCTGGCTATGGCAAGCAAGTCCTCCCTGAACTTGAAAAAATTTCGCCAGAAGGGGGCGCTATAATTGCGATCTCTGTGCCATTTTCATTATTGAACCATCGAACAGTGTATAAAATTATGCATAGAATTGAACCAAAATTTTTGTGCATGTTTTTGGCTTTGGCCAACAGATCCTCCTTGAATAATTGCTATAATTGCTATAATTGCGATCTCTGTGCCATTTACATTATTGTACCATCGAACAGTGTATAAAATTATGCATACAATTGAACCAAAATTTTTGTGCATGTTTTTGGCTTTGGCCAACAGGTCCTCCTTGATTTTGGAAATATTGCGCGGTAAAGGAGCTCTGTGATAGCGATTTTTGTATACTTTTCTTGATTTTTCGTAGTTCTATTGTGCATCGGCGGCTCGTGCAGTGGCTTGAACTCGCTTCCTGCTAAGCCGGCAATTCGCAAACACCCGATAACAACAGAATAAGGAAAAATTAATAATTTTAACAAATATCATGATATTGAATAACTCGTTTTTAGTCCGTTTAATTCACTGGAGCAGAAATTTAAGATGAAAATCAAATTTGGTATAGTATTGAACTGATAATATTGAAGTATTAACATGTGTAACTAGGTTTTGAAATATTTAGATGTATAAGATAGAAGAAAGTTTTGGGATTGGCACATCCAACTAGTTTTAAAATACTATAGTGATCTGTTATAAGAAAATAAGTGTCTCTAGTAACAATACACTTTTTTTAGAATTTTAATATTCATAATTTTGAAACGCATTAAAAACCCTTTGAGCTCTCGTGGGTAAATTTCTTCCCACTTAATTTTAATCTCCAAATGTCACAATGGCACTGGAATATTCCACCAAATTTATTTAAAAATAAATAAGTTCATGTTTCCGTGTATATAATAAACCAAATTTTTTGTTTGCAAAATACTGGTGCGAATTTGACATTTGCGTATTTTTAAGAAATACACCCACCAAAGTTTAAAGGGTTAAAAGTCACGAAATGTCACGAAATGTTAAGAAAAGTTCATTGTAATTTTAATATATTATACTTAAAATTATGTGCTATCATTAGAAGCACTTTGTGTAATGTACAATATGGGAAAGTAATGTACAGTACTAGACGAAAATCACCCACCGCTAACTCTGGGTCATGAAGTAGAAATATAACTGATATGAATTTTTTTGTAATAACGTATAAGAAAATGACTTAAAACTATACATATACATTCGAAATTAATTGTAGAAAAAAATAAGAATTAAAACCTATGAAAATTTGAGCAAAAATCAAGTTTTAGAATTTTAAGTATGCATTCCAAAATTGCAACTCATTCCGCAACATGTCCATTGACTTATGCTTAAAAATCTACCCTTATTATAACATATATTGTAACAGATAAAACCCAATTTAAAATTAGGTGTTCCCAATTTTATATTTCCTAATTCCTAAATTACTTGGCCGGAGGACTTTCTGTTTGGTATCCCAAGGTAAAAATTACTGAAAATGAAAATAGGTCATAAAATGAGTGTTAGTATTGAAAATTTTAAACTTGTTGCTATATCTATATGCAGAAGTTCAAAGAAACAAAATTTGGTGGCATGTATTACATATGCAAACAAGTGTGGCATGTATTAATAGGCGTTATTACTAATCCACTTATACAAGTCACATTTCCATACGATGATTTGTGGCAGAGTTAGGAGGGTGCAGGTTTGCCAGTTTGGTCTTCATTTTTATCTCGAAATTCCAAATACAGACAGAACTTACAGAAGAAGAAATTTTACTTTCTGTAATCAAGAAAAGTATGTCCTTTAAAAAACTGAAACTTGTTGTTTTTCTGGTGGGAATCCGAATTTTCTGACTAAAATTGGAGCATCTGTTGCAAACTGGCATAACTGGGAGGGTGTTAATAGAAGAAGCAATTACTAATCGACTGGTACCAGTCACAATACGATGATTCGCGACCAGTTTTTTACGCTTAACCAGCAGTTGAGGGAGATGGTGAATACTAGCTTAATGCTTTAAAAATATATTTGTTAAGAAATACAAAAATACTATAAAACTTCATTTACACTTGTTTATTACAAAAATATTAAAATTGAAAATAGTATTTTTAATAAATATATATAAAAATATGTTAAGCGGTGACTAGAATAACTCATCGTAGGTTTGACCTAAAGCAATACGACTTACGAAATTAGTTGTTTTAGTCCAAAAGGCACGTGAAATAGACAGCTGTATAAAAAATAAGCATTTTTAATGAAATATTATCAGTTAAAATAAAAAGCAAATTTCAATAAGAATTTCGTTACTTAAAGTTATACAGATATGCAAGACATTTCAAAAATATCCTACACATATATATTAGGGTGGAACTTCAGTATAGGCTAAAAAAAAAAATTAACGTGTAATAGTGAAAAAAATTTCCTTTTTGGATGTCTAAGCTTTTGGCTGAAAAGGTTTTTAAAAATTAATTTGTTTTCCGGTTTCTCAATGACGTCAAAATTTTAAAATTTCAGCATAAAGTAACTTAAAGTAAGCAACGTAGCTGTTAGCTAATATATGCTTAAATTAAGCAAACACTACCCAGAAGTCACCAAGAGGAGATTGCTAAATATCGCCTTCCACCCTCCTTATTTCCCTTTGTTATGGATTAATTCAATTGGATATTCAACATACTGGCTTTTTAGGTAAACTTTGCAGGAATTACATTGCAGGAATTCAACTTTCCCAAGATAAAGCCATCCCTTGCTTAACCCATTAACCGCCGAAACTATTCGATAAAGATTTTCGACTTTTTTCTGAAAAACGTTTGCCACCACAAATTTTGAAAGATAAATTTTGATTTATTTAATACCTAGTGTTTCAATTATTAAATAAGGCAATTTTTTTTATTAAAAGTTAGTGGTCCCTCGATAGTAAATTTAAGCATACGAATTTATTTTTACTGTTGCGTCAACGCAACACCAGCGGATAATGGGTTAATATCAAAAGATGGTTGACGCAGCTCTCAGAACAATTTTGACAAAAGTTTCCACTGTTTCAGTATGACAAGGAAAATCCAAAATTCAGTTGTATCCCCTGTTTATACGTTTTTTCAAAGTTCTTCATCCGATAAGTCTGTCAAAATAGGATCCATGTTTTTGTAGTCTATAATTTCAATATGTTCGCATTTTTTCAAGTTGCTTTCCTATAGATCCAGAAAATCCTTTAGTACCCGTAGTTTTTCCATCAAGATGTTGAAATATGTATCTGATAAAAGTTCATTTGCATGTAAAAAGCAAATTATCCATTGTAAAGTTTTTAGAGTCTTGCTTTCGATGTTTTGATAACTTCCAGATTTGCGTCCTGCATTGACGGCGTTTCTGTTTCACCCAATAAATTTCCAACTTGAAATGTCTGTATTATTATTTTGAAAATACACCAAAATTGCAGAGACTATATTTATATAAAAAGAAGATGTCAATGAAATATTACCAATATATTTTGATCCTAGTTTTTGATTAAGACCATTTGTTCTTCTTAGTTATACTTTTTCCTCTTTACTTCAGTTATCATAGTGTTATAGTTTCTGCCATCAAAATACAAACCTTCTAAAATTAACTCATTTTGTCTTTCTTGTTTCTTCAAATTCTTCCTTTTATTTTCTCTTTGTCATCTCCAAGTCCTTCTTTCAGTTACCTTTTCTTTATAATCATCAGAAATACCCATATCTTCTAGGGTGCCATTTGCGTAATATTTGAAGTTCTGTCCTATACTCCGGTTCTTTCAGCTTGCTGATTATCAAATTCAGGTTTAGAAGAACAACCGATTGAATTATTTTTTTCACTTGACAATCATACAATCAAAACATCACCTTTTTGTTTTAAAATATCTTTTTATTTCATTGATATTTCTTATTCCAGTCTTGCTACGCATTTTTTGGTAGTTTTTATATCTATTGATCCTATTGCCATTACCCCATCTCTATTTGGTCTTTTAAAAAGTGACCTTCTTGTTCGGATACACGATAATATTTAGTGTATTTACACAAAATATTTTTAGCACGACTACCTAAGATTTTGCAATTTTATATTGGATGTTGGATTATTCTTTCCAATCTTAATATTTGTCTTCAAATTTACACATTTCTCACGATAGTCTAATTATTTTTTATGATTTGTGTATCACAAATCATTGGAATTGAAGGTCTCAGCAATGGACTTTTAATTGTATCAGCAACAACTTTAGATATTTCAGAAACAGTGTGTTCCAGATTCCAGATTTTAAGTTAAATTAAACCCATAAATAACGTTTAATAACATCTTCCTATGTTCGCCAAAGATGACAGTCCAATATTAATTGTTTTGGTTCGCAAAATACAAGACATTTCAACAGTTTTATTGATTTATGTACATTAGCAGACATTGTCACATTTGACACCGACTGTTTATTGAAAAATAATCGAAGAAACTGTTAACACACGCTAAATTGGACTAATTGTTAATAGTCGCAGCCAATTAAATCAGAGACAATGAAAGCCGACGCCCACTATGCTGGCTTCTACAGAAGCGAAATAAAGTGGGACAATCTTTTCCATGGCACTAAAACTTAATTATTCCCTTTATTACAGGACATTAACGCTTCATTAATTTAATTTTGCAAAATATAAATTTAGCAATAAGCTTAAAACACTTTTCATGCAATTATTGGCGTTTATTCATTTTTTATGGAAAAGCAGATGCTTTGAGGAACCGGAAAATATCATTTTAAAATTAAAAAAATATATATATTTTCTTTTTATGGAGTTAAAAAGGAAAAAAATAATCACTATTAGAATATAAAATTCGAAACTTCGTTTTTTAGTTCCACCCTAATATATATCCCTAGAAAAATATCTCACAGATTAATTTAAAAAGATTACCGTTCATTAGTTAAAAATTGGAGGAACTAGTGTGCCCAGCGACATTGAAAATGCGGAAATGTGAAAAGCAATTTAAATTTGATTTACTGTTTCTTCACTCCGAAGTGGTGAGGTGATTTTTTATATCATAAGTGGTGAGGTGGGGTGTATGTAACACCAATATTATATTTCTTGAATACTCCAAAAAATTTAGCGAATTAAAATAAGATAGTTTCTTGTCAGTTTTGCATTATTTGCTTATATAAAAAAAACTGAAAAAGTACTGTAAATGTACATACATATGTAAGTGTTCAGTCAATCTAGTAATGTAATATGACAATATTTCAGAATTAAAATTTTTCTCAGGTGCAAAACACCCCACCTCACCAGTTAATGCTTAACTGTGATTCGCTTTATTTCTATAGCTTCAAAAACGTCCTTTTAAACGTGCGTTCCAACATAGTTGAAAATTATTTGAGAATTTACTTCGTCTGTTCGAGGTCTGTCTGGTCATGCTTTAGCTCTCGTAAATATACTCCGATTTCCGACCTTTTTATATGTTATTATAGTTTATTATAGAATTTTCAGTATCGAACATGAATTGTGTTGCGTTTTTAGTTCGTTTACAGGGTGCGTAAAAGAACACTGGTGCATTGTGAGTTATTGGGAAAAATTGTTTGCGGTATATTTTATTGGTGTTACGAAATTTCAAACATAATGAGATTGATATACATCACTGAGATGGGCTACAACATGCTTTTGCATGAGAATAGAATAACTAGCATTTAAAATTCATTTGCAGGGGTGCCTAAAGTTTTGCCCAACATTATGACCTGTATGGGAAAATAATTTGTGTATTTTAAAGATGTTGCGATAATTCAAAGATAAAGAAATTAAAAAGGAACACTCAGGAGCACTAAACGTGTCATCAATATATTATGGAGTGTATATGGAGTTCAATTACCGTTTAAAAGAATTCGGTTATACGACTGACTTAGATTGTCAATTACTGGAAGCGCATTTGCTGATGTGGCATGCATTTTCAAAGATGAATTAGGAGGTAAATGTGTATTAGATGGTATGTACGAGGGTAAGTCAGTAAGTAGGTTACAAACCGATATGAGAGGTCTGAAATTAGTTATAAATTGTTTCCAAATATGCCAATTGGTGGCAGCACTATCCAACTGTAAGATTTTATTTTCGAATTTATGAGACAACACTTGTATATAATGAGCAGGGGATTTCAAAGGTTCTTGACGAAGAACGAAGTGGTCGTCCGGTTGAGATTACGAAAAAAACAGTGCGTAAGTTTGAGGAAAAGGCTAGAGCTGACAGAGGAACAATAACAGACAGCACAGCATCTACAATAGGGTGTTCACCTGTCTCAGCATACAGATGACTGACGCAGGCGTTCAATGTGAAGTACAATGATGGCTGAAGGAGCAGTCCGAAGACTTTTATGCAGCAGGTATTGAAAAACTCATAAAGAGATAGGACAAATATATCAATGTAAATGTCAATTGTATTGATATTATATTGAGAAATAAACATGATTTTCAAATATGTATCTTGATTCCTCTTTCTTTATTGGCTTTTGTAACCAACTTACTAACTTGCCCTTGTATAAATTCCATGTGTCACAAGGCTGAATTAACTTACATTACCAGATATCACCAGAATTGCTAAAAATAGGTCTTGGTTATCTGCTTTTTAAAGTTTCTTATTTATATATGTCATTTCATCTAAGAGTAGTAAATTTTCTTAATACAATTCTGTTAGTGTTGGGAAATGTTTTATAATGTATACCTGATGTATGAGTTTTCGTTATTGTTACTTTAGTTTCTCTATATTGATTTCAAACAAATGCAATATGATTTTTGTGTTTATAAAGAGTACTAAAAACGAGCAATATCGAAATTTGGAACCAGTCAAGCGGGATTTTGCCTTAAAGCCTATGTTCCCTGGAAGGATTTTCAAATAGTAAATTCTAAAGCAAAACTACAAAAAACTGAACACGCTAAGTAATCCATATATTCATAAATTCAGGATGATTTTTTAATACAGAGTGCCTACAAATTAGTTTTAATTGTCAAAATGCTTAAGTCAAATTGTGTTCATTAAAAATGTTTATTCACTGTTTCTTGTGAAAATTGTCTTCCTTTGTATGCAGTAGCTGGTATTTTAATACTAGAATGCCCGGAAATTTCAGTTAAGTTTCATAAAAATATTTTATACCACGATTTTTATTTTAAATTATTTAACTGATTTATTTAACGCATTTCTGTGTGAATTTAATTTAACTTATTTTGTTAAAAATTTCCTGGTTCCAATGGATATTTAACCGGTTGGTCAAAGTCGAATCGACTCCTTCCGGGCGTTCCAGCATTAATTATATGAAGAACTTTCTGAATAATAGATTATTCGGAGCTTCCCGTTAATTTTCTTTCACCGTGACAACGATAGTTAAAATTTTTTGATTGCTTTTATTCAGTATGAATTTTTGAGAATTAAAAAAAATTGTTGGATTGTAAAACATTTTTGATATATTAGCAGTTTAAGTGAACTTCAACATGTTTATTCTATTTTGAGTCTTAGAGAGTATTTTTTGTAATATATGGTTGACGATAATGCGTGTTAAGTGTGAGTGCAAAGCAAGTCAAAAATTAATATATTTTTCATAAATGTCGAAAAAAGCACAATGATGGTTGTTGTTAATTTAATTCTATTTGTACATGAAGTCTATTTCAAGTATAATATGTTAATATGTGTACGTAATATATATTAATTTCCTTCATACAAACATAATTCTTCATAATTTATAGAACGCAATAAAATATATAAATATATAAAGTAATATATATATATATATACATAATTTTGTTATTGTTTTAGGCTTTATTATTTGCATTATGGCTATTGAATTCTGTAAAAATCCCTTATCAAAGCAAAGTAAAAATTATAATTTTAAACAAATCATATAGCTTGAAAAGTTAAATTCTTATGCCATTGAGCTAACTATGTAGATTCATTAAAGTTTTTTTTTAAATTATGAATTCGATAAAACTTGTTTAATTTACCCTAATCAATTACGTTCTATACTAAAGAAAATACTTTTCTTAGAACCATTAAGTTATGAATGTTTAATGAAAGTCTTTTGACGCCAACCACCATTTGGATTAGCTAGACACGACATTTAGAAAGACAAATACGATGATCCGACCAGAAGAAGTATCGAAGCCATTTACTCGGAAATTTGCCCCACCCTCTGCTGAGGTTAGAGTTCTGAAGATTAATACATCTGCAATCGATATACATATGTGTAACAATTGGGAAAGTGAAGTGGAAGAAGACGAAAGTTGAATAGTGAATTCTGTGGAATGTCAGTTCTAAAGTTGAGAACGAACGTTTAATATTGAACGATTAAATTTTTTCAGGATAAAATTGAGGTTACAATTAATTGCAGCATTGCTCAAAAGTATTTGTGATATCGGCAATTTTAGAGTACATCCGCATGCTTATAATATTCTGAAACTTAGACAATTATTTATTTTAAAATCTTTGAGAAAGAATCCTCAAATATTGAGCAAATATTTGAGAACAATGTGTGCAAAAAAAAATTACACACATTTAAAAAAGTAAATTTTCATATTTCCCGGATGTATTTTTTATTACAATTTCATCACTAAATGCTAAAATAATTAATACACTTTAGGATTTAAATGAGAAAATTTCTGTTAATTCCGTGAAAGAGTCATATGTTTGAGGAAAATTTATTTGATTTGTACTTCTTCAAAATCAGTGTGAAAGAATCTATAACCAATGAATCAAATGTAACATTTTACTTCGCGGAATATTGCATCAAAATATTCATTTCAGATACAGAGAAGTGCACTCAGATGAAACGGGAAATGTATGTAACTTCAACCTAAACTTTAAAAGGTTATCTAAGGGTAAGGTTACTTTTATAATTTGGTTGATATTATGTATGTAGAATAAACGCATTTGTAATTCCACTATTGACAAAATTAAATTCATCCCGAATAGTTAAATCTCTTAAAGAATAACATACGCAAAACAATTCAAATATTTATTTAAACAGAAAGTCATAACTCTAGGGTCGAAAAATTAGTAAAATGATAAAATTGTAAATATTATAAATGGTCCTGGAAATTAAATTTAAAAGTATAAATTTATCATGGAAAAAAATTAAATGGTTTTGTTTTACATGATGAAGTATTGAAATATTAATACAAACCACTTGTATAAAAATGAAAAATATAGAAGTTTGTATTCTGTCACTTTCACAAAAATCTTTAACGTACCGTAGGAGTTAGTTAATTATTCAACGAAAAGTGTTACTCATACATGCAATATTTACGGGTTTTTTTGTTTTAATTTGATCGAAGACAATGTAAAGTAATTAGAAAATTATTTTTATTCTGGAATAGAGGCTAAAATAATCTTAAAATGTGATAGATATGGGTCTTCTTTTATTGTAACTGGTGGCATATTTCTAATAAAGATGAATTAGATTTTTATATTTCTTTAATGTGAGGCTATATTTTCCATCTCTTTCAAAAGTTCAAAATTAGTCCTTGTTTCGTTTTCTATTTTTCTATTAGTTTTCTGTTTTTATAATATTTTTCTATCATATTTATTTGTTAAATGCTTAGTTCAGCAGAGAATAAAAAAATAATGAAGAATAACCTAAAGATCTTATGTAGCGAAAACTATCATAATGCTTAACATAAAACATTTTTACTAGACCATTATAAATATTTAAATGTGAATGGAACGCACATATCGCCAGCTACTTATATTGGATACTTTAAAAATTCAAGTGACAAGCTGGAACCAAAGGTTGAATGTGTGAATGGATGATACTAAGCATGGCATACCGATAAACGTTTATACTTAAGGAAAAAAAAATATATTAACATGTTGCTTTTAAAGCGATAGAACAGTGGCGCAGAAGTTGTACGATTGTCACCACAAAATTTTAATAATATTCTTCAGTTTGAAAAATCTCATCAATTCTGCCCTGAAATAAGACGAAGAACACACTTAAAATTTACTTATGTCAATTGATTTTCTGGTGCTACACTGTTCCATCACTGCTTTGACCAATCTCACAACTAGGCCATGCAAGAAAGACTCCACTGAGTGTTTCGCTATGACGCTATATCACTGTTAGCCAATACGAATTACCGATGATCACACAAACACTGTTAATGAATGATACTTGTAAACATGTTTACAAAAACTTAATTTGTGTTCAGGATGCTAAAATACAAAATGCGTCATATAAATAAGGAATATTTTGAATTTACATGCATTTCAGACTTTTTGTTACTAATGCATCATTACTTGCGACTATTTCGATCACTTGCGTTGATGTTATAATCCCCGTCCAATTTATTTATCCGAATTCTTAAGTAGTAATTAATTATAATATTTTTGTAATTTACTAGCGATTAGAGTAGTCTATTGCTCTAAGAATTTAGATTGTATTTTATCACTATATATATTTCTGTGCTTAACTGCATGTTTGATAATATTATCTGATATAAAAAGTTTGAAAGTTTTAATATGTTATAAAATACAATATTATGCAATATTTCGTTTTACAAGACTTGGTAATACATTTATCGCCCGAAAAATAAATAACTGTGAATCAAGTAACACAAATAATCTTCCTAATTTTAACTCTATCGTTCTGCCATTGTATTTGCCTCTCTGTTTGAAAATTTCCAAAATCTTTTCTCTTACCAATTTCAAACTTATTTTCACACTTCTTAATAAAATAAAATTATCTTCTCTAAAATATTTTGTTCCTGCGGAAAATCGGTGGGGCGTTTATTACAGGGTTCGTACGGGTTTTTGAATTTCCAGACTAAGAAATTCTTCGGTACCAGTATTTTCTTATGAAAATATCTCTCATTAAATAAGGCGAAATTTCATCCGTTTAATCTATATTTATCTCTCTATTAAAAAATACTGCTATTTGGCCTTGAAAATAATGCTATTCGTACGAACCCTGTTATTATATCGCCAGCTACTTATATTGGATACTTTAAAAATTGAAGTGACAAGCTGGAACTAAAGGTTGAATGTATGAATGGGAAATATTTTTCGTATAATTTATGTTATAGTGGTCAAACTAAGAGAGCATTAAAGTTCAGATTAAGCGAGCATCAGAGGTATACATCAAATCAAGACATTCCAAAATCTTCGATTGCATCTCACTATTTGACTTCAGGTCACTGTTTTAAATTTTCCATGGCCAGAATTATTTCTTCTCCTGTCTGTCCAAATAACTTGGATTTTCACGAAGCATTTTTTTATTTTTATTTTTAAAAATTCCGATAAACGTATCCGATTACCATAATGATCTCTTATCATCTCCTTTTCATTATACAACGCGCAAATTAGCTTTGTAATCCTTTCCCTTGCTTTCTTGCATCTTATCATTTTATTATTAATAAGAAAAATCTTTTACTTCACATGTGTTTCTTTCATTTTCTCTTTTATTTTTACGTTTTATTTTTGCGTTTTATTTTTACGTTTTATTTTTCTTATTTAATTTTATTTATTTATTCATTTTTACTTTTGTTATTTCTTTTTATTTCCTTTACAATTTTCCTGTCTGTTAACTTTTTTCTATAATTTTGGCAACACTTTTCTCTTCTGCATATGATTCTCTGTGATTTGTGGTTAACCTTTCAGCAAGCACTGCCTGTCTAATTTCTGGTAAGCTCTCCTCTTTACGCTTAGTGTTCATCGTGGCCATGTCCGTTTAGGGTCACTTGTTTACATTGGCTGATGAAAGGCTGTTAAATTTCCATCCTGAAACTCGTCCTATGTGCACTTTTGGTTTATGGAAATAATTACAATGTTTTATTATTTATTAATTTATTAAATAACTAATGTTCGAAGAATGAGTACGTATGGAAGTTTTGTCTGTTTTTTTGTACCACCTCGTGATGTTACCCTTTCCGAAGCAATATGAAGAGTCCGACTCTATTTCGGTATCAGTATCTTGCTTCAACATTTTTGTCAGATTCATCTTCTTAGTGATCGGTTGTGATCAGAACATTCCACAAAATATTCATCATCCTCCTGAACTTTATAATCTGTACTTTCTGCCTCGTGATATTCAGTATCTACTGCTAAAAACATGGAACTATTAATAAAGAGGCACTAACATATCCTTAAAATAGTGAATCTTCAAATGTAACCTGATTTGCCATCGTTGGAACTTCCAAAAGTAAATTTATATAGAAATTTCCTCCTTATTTAAACGCTGATTAAAGCACAATTTCACTTATAAATAATTCAAAAACAGATTTTCATTTTTACTAATGGAAATTTACTTTGGCGGAAGTCAGACCCTGCGTTTTAGCTATATTGTGACAGGCAGTGAAAGATTAACTGACTGTTTTTCCTGGTACACTGACACCAGTAAAAGCAAATAGATAATTTTACCATATTTATGAGAAAATATTTTCGTGAATAATACGCTTAACACGTTCACGCCGGCGCGGTGGGTCACACTGGACTGTCTCAGAGTTGTCAAGTCTCCGGCTTTTTGCACACCACTATTATTTTAGAGAAAATGTTGTTCCTTTATATCGCCTTATTATTCTAATTAGTTAAAACAACATTTTCTGTATTAAAATACTGGTATCCAAAAAGCTGGAGACTTTTCAGCTCTGAGACTGTCGAAGGTGACCCACCGCGCCGGCGTGAACGTGTTAAATAAGGCGGAATTTTTTATTCAGTTTTACTGGTGAGAAGTTCGCCCCGCCGGTAATCAGAAAGTGTAGATCCGATTTAAAAAATGCAGCCTCCATCTTGTGACAATATCTTCAGTTACTCCACTCTTACCTGGTAGACAATACACTGTATGTTTCCTCCACTTTATTCATTACTCCATTGATAAAAATGACCGAAAGATTCCGCAAACATTATTGGTCTATTTCCAGTGGAGTTCTCGACATTTTCTAGAAAAGGGGCAGAAAATTATTTTAAAAGTCTCAAAAAATTAAAAAAAAAAAACAAAATTTACTTATTAATTTTTATAATAAAAATTTCTATGATAAAAATAAAATAAAACTGTAATATATCTTACTTTTTTTCAAAAAAAAAAATCGTGGTTACCGGAGGGGGTTTGTGGGGACACAGCTAAAAATTTTCTCCTCCAGTCTTCTTCAAGAAAAAAGCTAGAAGGAACATATCTTAACAGTAGGCGTGGAATCTCGGAAAGGGCAGCTTCTAAAAGTATTTAATATTGACCTTACACATGCGCAAGATTTTACTCATGGAGTGTCCAGAAAACTCTGCGCGGGTAAAGAAATGTTAAAATTTATATGTGGCATAGTTTGAGCGTAATGTAAGATTTAAAGTTAAAAATCATGAACGCTATGTCACAACGCTATGACACATACATTCGGGCTGCTTACTTGAAAGGAGGTCATGATGCAGATCTAACAAAAACACAAATTTTATTCATGAGAGTAATACGAGGCTTAGCAGTACATCTGACACCTTTAAATTAAGACAGCCAAATATAAGATCAATTTTATGAAAGACTGTGTGGGAATAATAATTTCTAGAGGACCTCGCCGTTTTTTCTTCACGAACATAAAAAAATCACTTTAAAAAGTTCTTTTATCATAAAATGGAACCCTGTGGATTTCAAATAACTCTTAATTCGTAGTAAAAAGCTGAACATCTTATAAAACTGACGAAATATCACAGCCGATGACGCTATCCAACTACTAGTTGAAAACTCAGCTATGTATTAAAACGTGGCTAAATGTCTAGTTAGAAATCTCAGATCAGAGAACAGGATGATATTAAATTCTAACTATTTCATCTCCTTCCGCTCTATATACAGGGTGATTAAAAAAAGATGGGAAAAATTTTAAGAGGTGATAGTACAGACCCTATAACGGCTTTCCCGTTATATATGCATTATTCCTCCTCTCCTCTCAAAAATCGACTTTTAACCGTACTGGTTCATTATAAATTGTCATTATTCTCCCCCCCCCCTTTCAAATAAATTAGTTGGTTTAAATTTGACATTTTAGAGTTAATTTCATATGGCTTTAGTCATTCTCTCCCCCCCCCCCTTCACGCCACTGTAAGTTTCACTTTTACTTTTTAAAGTTCTTTTTAAATGCAGACATCATTTATCTCGGTTCCTTTTTCTCTCTTTCAAGTTCACACAGATAGAAAAAGATCTTAACCGCAGCGTTTTTTGCCGAAATAAAATAAAAGAATAAAATACAAGTGAATGTCTGTTTCTCTTCGAAGCCGACGATACGTAATGCATATTTTCCCAGCCTCTGGGCTTGCATTAGTATTCAATTCTCACCCTTGTACTTTGTCGGATACAAACCATATGCCCATTGCTGACTAATTTTCAGCTGTCGTTATATCTGTAACGTGCATATAAAATCACGTGTTCCTATTTCTTTAAGCCTCCCTGCTTACCGCTGGAATGTTATTTAGTGTAACCCTAAAGAGACCGCCATGGCATAGTCTTTAACTCAATGTAAAACTTCATGATTGTTCTGTCTACCCAATTTGTTTTTCGCCAAACATCTTACATATGGTTAAATAATGTTCGCCAATCTGTAATTGTTGGTAACAAAATCTAACTCACTCTTGCTCCTGACCGAGAGTCATGTAAACCAAAAATTAAGCCCCGCTGTGGGGCCTGCCGTCGGGCAGTTATTGAAACTCCCCCGTTTCACTTTATACTGTTCACGGCCCTCCATTAAAAGGTGTTGCATAATAAAGATGTAAGTCCTCTAAACTTTTGTGTTGGAGTTTTTTTTTTCTCTTATTCATATTGTGAACCTGGGTATACGAAAACACCGCCACACACCCAAACAAACATTTTGCATCAAAGAATGCATGGTCGAAAACTAAACGTAAAAAAGTTAGAGGGCGCCAAAAATTATGTTTTTATACGAGGCAAAAACACACAATGAACGATTAAGTTAAGTTACGGAAACAAATTTAATGGCATTTGATTACAATAAGTGCTCAAAACATTGACCGGCAGCTGTTATGCACGCAGTACAACGGCGAAGAACAGATTGGCGAATTTTCTGAAACACACCAGGCATATCGCGAAATTCCCCTACAGCAGCCGAAAGCTTGGCGACAAGTTCTTCTGCGTATTCAATGGGAGTCTCATACACAAGAGCCTTTAGCTGTCCCCACAAAAAAAATCGAGACATGAAAGATCTGGCGAGAGCGGTGGTGCCTGGTGTGTTTCAGAAAATTCTCCAATCTGTTCTTCGCCTTTGTACTGCGTGCTTAACAGCTGCCGGTCAATGTTTTGAGCACTTATTGTAATCAAATGCCATTAAATTTGTTTTCGTAACTTAACTTAATCGTTCATTGTGTGTTTTTGCCTCGTATAAGAACATAACTTTTGGCGCCCTCTAACTTTTTTACGTTTAGTTTTCGACCATGCATTCTTTGATACAAAATGTTTGTTTGGGTGTGTTCTATCACCTCTTAAAAATTTCCGCATCTTTTTTTAATCACCCTGTATAGCTACTACACAACTACAGTTACCTAAGTAATGTAAAGTCTCAAAACCAACCGTGATAATCAGTTTCGTTGATAAACCTATGCACTTTACAAAACAATGAAATGACAAAATAGGTCTAATTTCACGACAACTGATAGAATTCAGAACACCAAGATCATACGCAAAATCTTAAAATTGAGCCGTCCAAAAGTGCACTCTTATAAAAGTGTATCTGGAGACTCTCCTATAACATAAAAGTACATTGTAAACGAAAAAAGATTGCGCTCACTAGTTCCACATTATTTCATTTGCGTTCCAGTGCCCCAAATAACAAAAGATTCGACGAGTTCTACCTTCATTTAATAATTTCTCTATTACTTATGTAACACACTGTATATACTGCTAAGTGCATTCATTTTTGAAATTCAATAAACAATATATAATTAAAAGCACATAATCATATCCATTTCATACATATTTTATCTCACGAATTTTAGCATTTATTTTAATATCAATCGAGAATATTCCAAGTAAAGTTCTGTTCAATTAATTCTTTCAAATTCGAAGTTTATCAATAAACTCCTTAATTTTATTTTCCAAATACGTGTCTAGCAAAATTATTGTATATATTTATCAAAGACACTCAAATAAACATGACTGGTGATAACATATGGAAATTCAATAGACCAAAAAAAATTTCTATTTAGTCGAATTTTCTCTCAAACTATGATAATTTAAAAAGCTGTTTAAATTTAAAACTTAAGTAATTGAACTACAAAATGTCGCAAAATTTCAATCTTTTAAGAAATATGGATTCAAAAACTGTGGACATAAACTATTACAGAACTATTCAGAATCTATTATTTATCTGAATAAATGTCAAAGGCTTCGAGAATGTATTTAACACTTTTCTAAGGCACTGGGTGGTATTTTACGCACTGAAGAGGACCAGAAATGTTTCACATAACGGAAAAAAGTATTTTTTATAGTACTATTATTTTTCTAATAAAAGAACCAACAAAAGTATCGGAAAGTCGGTCCGATCAGAAAATTCCTAATACTTGGTTCGGACCAAGGGAATTCAAAGCTTGATTCAAAATTAAACACTGGGAGTTCCGTGTTAGGGTTACCGCGACATGCGATATATAACATCCGGCGACCACAGTAAAAAAAAGGGGGGTTTCGCACTGTATTCCTGATTCATAACCCTGCATTCAATGGAGTTATTAATAAAGAAAAGCAGACATATAGTGTAGAGTGTACAAGTTGGGAGTGAAGTAACTGAACAAGTTGTCACAAGATGGCGGGTGATTTTTTACATCGGATCAACAGTTTCTCATTACAGCCGAAGCAAACATCCACCAGTAAATTTTGAATAGAAATTTCCGCCTTAATTTACCGGTTTCTTCATACAAATTTTCTCTCAAAAATATGGTAAAAGTTGAATATTAAAGCAGTGAATTATCACTTTGCTAACAAGACGTAAACTGACATAGTGAAAAATGTCCAAGCCGGGAATCGAACCCGGGTCCCTGGAATAGCGCTCCAGTGCTCTACCACTAAGCCACGAGGACATCTCTCACATATGTATGTCAGTAAAGCTGCAACCGCAGCTACTAGATGGAAAGGTCTTCATGAGCACACAAACTTGCGGCGAAACATGAGACGCAAATAAACCCAGCATCGGTGAATATACAATTTTAATTAATTATTCAACTACTTTTCAGCAGTGAAAATACGCTTGAAAGTATTGAATATTAATAAGTTTCTATTCGTTTTTACTGGTGTAAGTAGGTGCGGGTATTATAATCTATTTAACTGACTCTGAAAGGAGTTTGTCTAGATTGTCACAATATGGCTGCAACGCAGGGCCTGACTGCCGCTGAAGTGAATTTCCACCCTTAAAAATAAATATTTGTTTTTCTATATAATTATAACTGAAATTCTACATTTAAAAAGGCTTTTAAATGAGGTGAAAATTTCTATTCAAATTTACCGGTAGAAATTTGCCCCTGCGCTAATGAGTCACTGCGAAACCGGTAACAGTTCAATTTTCACCCTTTTGAGGATATGGCAGTTCCTCTTTATTCATACGCCAATGCGATTTCGACCCTTGAAATCCATCGCCTATTACCACCACACGTCAAATCGACGTATGCTTCTAAAAAGGTTGCTATATCAACGGGAATATTCAAAAGACGTTTAGAGAAAAATTTAACGTTATTGTAAAATATCTTCAAAATTTTATTAAGGTAACAAAGAAACTTCAAAAGTTTTACAGGACGTCGAATTGACGTAGGGGTGGTAATCCACGGTTAACGGATTGTAACGCTACAAGCTTAGTTGAAGAACATACTAAATATCGGATGTTTGTCCTATGGTTGAATTCCTAAATCTAGGGTCGTACGAGCCAGAAACAATGATTTCATAATGAATAAAATTAAACTTTCCATAAATTATACCTTAAAACAAGCCATTTTTTAGAGCTTATAACAAAATAATATGACCAATTTTTGTGTATTTTGAAATTTTTATCAGACTTTTTAAAAATTTTTATGCGTAATTGAGAGACAACGTAATAAGCTGCATAAAAACAGAAATGACGACTCAGAAATACTGAATCTAAACATAAAAATCGTTGCAAAACTAATTTTAGAATTACCTCCACGTTTATTATTAAACTTTTGAATTTTCTTTTTGTACAGTATGACAAATAATTTTATTTCTTCAAAACATAACTAATTGCGAAACGGAGTTGTAATTAATACAAGCGTTTGTAATCTAAGATTAAACTTCAGTCAATTATTGTCATTTCAAATCTTTCTGGTACCCTTAATTTTAATCCCAAAATGCCAAATTTGAACCAGCATTTTTTAATTAAATTTTACTTTTAAGTGACGAAAAGTATTTAATTACTTTTAAATGAATATGATCTTAATTTCGGGTGATATTGAATCTTTTCAACTTTCTACGCTTTTTTTTTTTTTTTTACCCAGTTCAATGTTTTAGTCATGTTTCAAACCAAAAATGTTATTAATAAAACTGAATGAATAAAATCAAATACATAAACCTCTTAGACAGAAGCTAAATATGTTTCGATTAAACTCCTTGTAGTAAACATGAAAAATCGTACATTGTTTCCATATAACTTCGGCCGTTGTACGACACTGTTAAAACACTGCAGCTAACTCTCCAGCAATTCGAACATTTTCATCAAAAACGATTACATAACCCTAATTTAATTTATTATTTCCACAATATGGACAATATTATGGTCACATACGCATAATAATATGGCCAAGTAACCGTTACTTTAAAAAAACTGCCGGATTGCTGGACAGTTTACTCTAGATTTTTAACAGTGTAAAATGAGCAGATTTTAACTTTTGCATCTCGTGTATGTTTCTTGATACTGTTTTATGTTTTAAGACACTTTTTAGATTTTGCACCAAACTAGTAAGTCATTTGACCGATTTTAGAGAAAACAGCTACCTAACCGAAATTTATCCCCGTCCTGTTCTTTTAATAATTTGTAACTAACTGTCCAGTCATTCTAACGTTTTTTATAGAAAATGGTTACATAACCGTAATTAAACATTATTATAACCATATTATTGCCCAAATAACTGGATAGTTCGCTGCAAATTTCTAATACTCTGACCAGTAAGAACGCTTCAAATTTTTGCTAAATAACCGTTTTCTGCAAAATCTGTCGAATGACGACAGTTTGCTGTGGAATTTTAATAATGTAATATAGTTGTACGAAACCGATTTGTTAATTTCAAATAACAATATATGCCCGAAAAATATAAATTAGGTGGTAACATTAACTATCGAATTCGAGTGGGATTAATCTTTGACGAATTATGCTTATTGATTTCTCCTGTATAACATTAATAAAAATGCCTTTTTAATTATTTGAAGAAATTTTAAAATAACGCAAAATGTATAATGGGGTAACAAATAATTTTAATATTTAAACTTTTATGAGAGATCCGCAAGAAAAACTAAAATGTTCAGTACAAAATATAAATTAATGTTTTTTTCTACTTGTAAAGGGACCCGTTATAAATATCGATAAACTTTATTCTTCTTTAAACATTATTTTCTTTAAACACTTTTATACAATTAATTTTTATCCATTTTTTAGTATTTTGAATTGGGTCGGTAATATGAAAAAGTGATTTTTACATACTCTCATTTAATAACAGTAGGCACGGTCCTTGAATAGTCTCGAAAAATAAGAAAATCCTCAGTTATTACATGTTGTACAAGTCCCCAGCGTCCGAAATTTACTTTTTATATGTGTTCCCGAACAATAGTTGTATAATTAAAAAATAATAATAAAAATAAATTTTGATAATATTTTGCCAAAAATATTGTATTAGTCTCCTTTAAACAGTTCACTTTTGTGCTTCTGTGTAAATCTCTTAGAATCTACTGACGTCCTGTCCGGTTTCTTACCTTTCTGCCAACATAGCTGCAATTGTTTAAACTGTTATATTACCAACAACGTGTGAGACCCGTTGTCTTGTTTTCGGCCAAAACTGATTTTCACGGGCCTAGCCGTAGTCAATGATCGAGCCAAATGTAGATTCTTCTTACGACTAAAATTTTATAGTAAATATTGCTTAATTAATCGTCGAAATCTCATGATTAAAAAAGGCGAAAATCTCTGTTAAATTTTAATGCTAGCTATGGATTTGCCGAACCGTGGAATGGCACGAAGTCTGTGCGATCCCGTTTACGTTTTGGGCCCAGGCTGTTGAGACGTAAATCGTAGGTTAAGGGGTTAAAATGTTATTAAAATTTTTGACCTATTTAACATCAAAACTACCGGAAATTTTACTCGAGTTTTATAAAAATATTTTACACCAGAATTTATATTTAAAAATGTTTAACTTATTCATTTAACTTATTCTTCCTCGTATTTTTTAAACTTATTGTATAAAGAAAATCCTGGTACGAACGGAAATATTTTCAATTGGTAGGGGTCAAAATGACGTCTCAGGGTACGTTTAGTGTTAACTCATTAACGCCGCGCAGGTTGGCAAGAAAACTTGTCATGTAAGTATTACGAAACTTTTTAATGTGAAAACCAGCATTTTAGTAAGGAAATTTTCATATTACCTAAACTCAAACTTTGAGAGATTAAATGAGTTTTAATTACAATATTGAAACCTGGTGTCAACTGGTATCTAGGTATTAAAAGAGTGAAAAAGAAACGCGTCCTTGACGGGTTAGTATTCGATTTGATCGGTTCAATTTTATTGGTAAGAAAATAGCGTATAATTCGCGAGATTGTGCTACTATATTCTTATAACCCTTCCAAAATTTTCAGAGTGTAGCAGATTTTTATAATGTAAATAAATATTAATTGATATCAATCGGCTAAAGGAGCAGCCGCCAATTCTTTTATGGAAAATTTTGTTATCCTTTCTTTTGTTTATTCCCTCACAATGTACTTTTTAAAATGTAAGAAAAAATACTACATACATTCTATATACTCGAAAGATACAAGACGGCTCCTAATTAACATTTAATAATACAATATGTTAAACCTTCCTAAATGTTATGGTATAAAATACATTTTTTTGTTACTAAAGCTAAAAAATAAATTAACGGTGAAATAGATTAATAATTCACAGAGCGCCAGTACGACTGACTTTTGAGATTTTCACTATCTATAATGATTAAAAATTCTATTCAACAAACGCACGTAATGTAAAACAAGAATATCTGTTTTTGTATTGATGAATGTATAAATCTTTTGTTAAAATCTACATAGATCGGCGAACTCACTTATATTAGTATTTAAAAATTAATTTGAAAATTACTTTTCAAAATATTTAGTATTACAAGGTAAAAGGACACACACATTTAAAATAATTCTTAAGAAAATCTCATGTATAAAGAAAACGATTTAACGATTAAACGATTAAAACGATTTCCTTGCATTCGTTTTATACTCTAGTTCCAATTCTTGTTACATCGGCTGCTCCAAAATTATCAGAGTTAATTTTATCTTGCTTTAGGAAATTAAAACATCAATTACATTTCATTATTCCTAACATAGATATTTTCTATCAGTATTACATGACATTTGTAATTAGTGATGAATTTGATGATTTTGTAACTCCTTGATGATTGAAATGCTTATATATATAGTGTGACATAAAGAAATCACTCTATTATCGCACAAAAAGCAGTTGCCTTATTTCTGTGCATATTCAGAAAACTCATTTATATTATTACTATAAAAATTTGAATTGACTTTACTCCTCTTTCCGAACATTTTATAGAATACCTCGGATCCAGATAGATTGCCGACACAATGGAATCAGCTCGATACGAACAGTGGACCAACTGTTTCTAAACTGGAGTCGTTGCACCTGAGACATGAACGCTGGATTTCATCGCTACAATTTTTGTCATTTATACCCTGACACATTTCTTCCAAAGTCTTTCCTACAGTATTAGTCTCAAAATACTTTGACAATGGTTTGAAATTAGTTACAATACCTAATACGTCAGTTGGCGCAGCATGTCCCAAAAGGCATTTTGGGCCATTAAACCCCATACAACCAACAAACCAATCTAATTCGTCAGGACTTTTACGAAAAGTCATGAAGCTCTTATGACCGTGATCTATAATATATCCGCCAAATGTCAGCTCAAATGGAACGGTCATTTGAAAGTTGTCATGTTTACGCACACACACACGTATACGCTATGTTTATAATATGTTACTTACGCCAAATATTCGAAAAATGAAAAGTTATTATTTCTGAGAGAAAGCGCACATATTTTTCAAATACGTTTAAAACTCAATCTCATCTCTAGATGTTAATTAAATCTACCTAACCTTGCATGTGTTTTATGCCCTATATCGAATTCCTATTACATGTATCGGCTACTGATAAATTATCAAGACCAATATTTTATCTTGCTTTCACGAACAAAGAAAATTACATCATCAATTACATTTTATTATTTCCTGACATCGAAATATTAGATCAATTGGACACGACATTTGTAATTAGTTGTTCTCCATGCTGACTAAAATGTTAAAATGCCTCATTTGGAAAAGAAATTGGTCAGTAGCGTGCATGTTTCAAAGATATGATCAGGTGATTACATGCTACATAGTATATGCAATAGTTATGAAAGAAGTTTCGCATTCCATGGAAGTTAAAAAGTAAAAATACATCTATAAAATAAAATGTTGATAAAGCTTTTATCAGAAAAAGTGTTTTTCATTTCAGGTTACTTTAATATTTTTCATTAATTTTTATTCTATATGTTAAACGCTGTTAAATTAAATTTCAAAACACTAGCTCTTGTTAATATTTTTTTATTGATCGGAAAATTTGGTTTTTACCATAATGTTTAGGGAACAAAGTGTTGTACAAATTTATAAAACAAAGCTTTACAACATATTTGACACATTTAAAATCAATTTTAAGAAAACTGCAAATAACTGAGTTATTCTGACGCTTGTTTGGAAAATCGTTGTATGATGGATGCAATGGAAATAGTTTGTCAAATACAGAACTTTTGTTAATTCAGCATTCTTAAATAATAAATTTTAGTTTTTCATGCTCTTAACTTAATTAAATTTCGAACCTGAATTTTGTGCAACAGCAAAATCTAATTTTATAAATTTTCAAAATAGAGTTAAATGATATAAAATTTAATGTTTTAAATAACTTATATATGTTGATATTTCGATTTTTAACTCTTCAATTTGAACATAAAATGTACCGTAGGAATTAAAACAGATAATAAGATAAATGTTTTTTATTATTTTACATTTTGTAGCATCATACAGCGTGCATTGGGCTGAGGAGCGATACTTTTTTCAGTTTCCTAAACAAGACACTGTAAATAATAAAGATGCTATTTATTCAAGGAACAAAACATAACAATGAACAAAAATTATTCAATAACCTTTTACGAAATACTCATGATTCCGAAAAACGTGCTTCACTTTTAGAAACACCATAAACCATACCTGCCAACTTTTACGCTTTTCTCCTACCAGTAATTTTAAACAGAAAAATTTACCATATTTAATCGGAAGTTTTCGATGATTAAATAAGAAATTTTTTTCTGCTTAAAATTAGTGGTAGGAAAAAATCGTAAATGTTGGCAGCTTTGATAAACTAATCTATTTTCGGGTTTTAAAAAAGTATTTATAAAAGCACGTGTATTCGTAAACACAAAACTTATGGAATATCGAAATGTTCCGAATCAAAAGGACATTACCAGTTTAGAATATGTTGATGTGAACACCTATATTAGGTCCAACAGATGGACCTAAACCTGCCTTTGGTGATATTTTTCAACAAAATTGGAATAATTAAGATGTGTACGCTACAGGTATGTATAAAAATATTGGATTAAATAGATTACAAATACAGTAATCAAAGTTTTAAACAGTGACATTTTTATACTACTAAAAAGAAAATAAATCTAAATGAAAATTTATGATTTTGAATATGCATTGAGTCGGAAGAGTAAATAAAGATGTAGAATTCTGTGAGTAAATAAAGTCGTCAAGAAAAATTACTTTTTAGTAACGAAAAATAAAAGCAGCTATGCAAATTTCTTAAACTTACGTTCACTTTAATTTAATGAATATTATGGTAATAGGTATTTTGAGTACTATGAAAATAGACTACAGATTTTTTTCTAAAGCTGTTCCGCAATGGTTATGCATGTAATAATAATATTTTTTTAATGACACAATAATAGTTATTGTAAAGATATATATTATTATTTGTACACCAGGCATGAATAGGTGAAATATTTTTTACAAAAGGATATTTTTTACAAATTGGTTATTTTAAAAATTGCGGAAGTCCACTAATTAAAAAATTTCATGAGAATTAAATAACGATGATATATATAAAATACAAGACGTTGTGTTGTTTTATATGTTAGTGCACTATTAAACCTTCCTAAATATATATTTTTGTGAACACTGAAAAATGAGAAGATAAAAAAATATTTATATGTTGTGGACTTGTGCCCTTTTTAACACTTTCCAACAAAGTTGAAAAGTGTTTATGACTTCTGTTTGTCTGTCCGTCTGTCTGCGCTCTAACTCCCGTAAGTATATTCTGATTGCCCTGAAATTTCTGGATGTTATTAATGTTTACTATAGTACGTTCCCTATTTCAAATGAAGTTTCTAGCACGTTTAGTTCATTTACAGGGACAGTCAAAAGTTTTCCGTTACATTACTGCCTATGGGAAAAAAATAATTTAAAATGATTTTTAATGATGTTACATGCTTTCAAACATAATAAAATTGATATGCATTTATTAAGTGCATTAAAATATGCATTCTGTAGAGTATAATTATTATTCATTTACAGGGCCACACAAAAGAATTCCGTTACATAATGATACAGGGATGGAGGGAAGTTTGCGGCGTATTTTAATTATGTTAAATTATTTCATGTATAATGACATTGATATACGTCGCTGAGGTTTACTATAACTTATTTCATGTATAATACGAAGTGTACAGCATTTACAGGGACACAAAAATACTTCAGATACTATGTATTATCCGAAGTACTGTACAGTAGCGATGATTTCTGGAAATGCATTTTTAATTATGTTATCTGCCTTTATATTTCACTATATTTAAGCATAGTATATGGTGCATATAAATGCTCTAATTCATATACAGGGCTACACAAAAGAATTCGTAATGGTTACTGGGAATGATTGCAAATTGCTTAAAGGTGGCTTTTAAATGAGTTATGCTTTTTTACGCTGAACTGCATTTAGTTTACTAAGAAATGTTTGTAGAATATAGACAAAATGATATACAGTGTTACACAAAAAACTGAATACATGGCCGTCTATAAATGATAATTTCTGTAAATGTGATTTCAGTAGTTTTAAAAGTGTTTTACTTTGAATTAAACTTTAGAAAGATAGTGGCATGTAATAAAGGTACTCGGTTAACTACAGGATTATACAAAAGTTTACTAGTATGTTTCCATCTATTAGTATAAATTGCTGAAAGAGAAATTTCAACCTGTTATGCGTTTTCTTGCTAAACTAAATTCCCCCATTATAGGGTATATATATAAACCTATAGCTGCAATACAGGGCTGTTCAAATGAATTATTTGCTATGGATGGTAACTTCTGAAATCAGTTTTTCAAATGTTTTATGCCTTTCCTAAAATGTTTACTTAGTTCTCTTACACACCCTATTTACCTAAATAACGAAGTTTTGTTAAAGCATTCAGGAAGGGTTGGAAAGTGTTTCATAATCTATGCTTACCGCATAATTTTTCTTGCTTGTGAAAATTAAAGAGGAGAATTTGAAATAAACACACGCATTTATATGGTTTACTGAGTTTTTATATTGAAAAATGTCAAGTAATCTTCCAGTTAACCTTTAATCTTATTTATTAGACATATTTTTCCATGACGTCAGAAGTTTTATTATCAAGTTATAAAAATCGATGTAATCACTAGGAATCTGTTTCAGCACCTTCTATGTGTCATCAATTTTTGCATTATTGACAGTATCTTCTGTACCGTATGTTTTTTTTTTCTCTTTGTAAAGTAACGCTTTCAAGGCTACGTGAAATCTTGAGGTCAATAATTTACAGCTTCATTTATGAATTGGGATAATTTTTGCAAAACCTTTCTTGTTAGACATATATTGAAACAAGAAAATAAAGGTATGTAGAAGTTCATTTTTCCGTCTTTTGGCACGTTTTTACCTAATGATTGATAGCAAGACACTCCTTTTTATATTACCTAAACAACCAACTTTTTAATCCAGTAATATCTGCTGTAGGAACTTTATAAATCATTTTTGGAATGTTCCTTCAGCTGTCCCTTTATCATCAAATTCTTGTGGTAGATATTTTCTATCAACGCGCTCCATTTTTCTTTTAACTAAACCAAAATATCTGGCACATGGCAAAAGGTATGCCAGCGGATTGGAATGCAATTATTTTTTTTTATCTTTGAGTTTCTGTTAATGTCATCAGATTTCTGGCCCTTGTGTTATTTTTGTATTGCCCTTCACAACCATGTGAAAATATGTGTAGCTATTGTGTACAATCCGACACAAAATTTTTAATCCCTTCGATCTTTTTATAAAACGGCTTTCATCTGGTTTTATGAATCAAGAACTCGCTCTAAAAAACTAAATTAACATATATCTGTACGATCCATCAAGGATCAGGGCCTACAGTGCCCAACTCTGTTTACTTGACCTTGGGCCCCGAAGTGCTATGCAGCATGTGCCCCTGCCAGGTGGTCAACCGAATGCGAGACCCTCGGTGTTTAGTTCCTAAGCAAACTTGGTACTCATTTTATCGACCCCGAAGGGATGAAAGGTTGAGTGAACCTTGCCCAGCCGGGAGCAGAACTCGCGACCTGTAGTGTGGCAGACAGGCGTGCTGACCACTACGCTACTGGCAAGAACTCGCTCACAGCAATTCTTTTACCAGCTGCAGAATGAACATAAATGATTTGGATGACGTGAAGGATGATATGATATCTAAGAAACGTCTACTTGTGGTCTTACAAAGCTTAATGTATTGTTCTATTTAAAATAATTTCCAAAAAAAGAATGTGCAACTTTACTCTCCGGATTTGTTTGAACAAACAAACTGTGCCTTTTAGTCGCGTCAAGCTTAACATAAAGGCACGGTTTTCGTGAATCGTCATAACGAAACTTTTTGTTAACAAATAATTTTATATGCTCTTTTGTCTCTAAACCTCCCTGTCAACAGTTCTCTGTTACCCTTTTTCATTGCCACGAACATCTTGTGGTAGTATTCTATTTTCAAGACTTTCTTATTTTTATGCATGCCATTTCTGGAATATTTCTTATGCCAACATTCTATTTTGGGACCGCCATGTAAATTTAATTCATACACAGGAACATTCGAGGAGTAGTACCTATAAAGCTCCAATTATTTTTAATTTAGGGAGCATCTACATTTTCTCCATATATGCGCAATATAGGGTAGAGAGGGTGAAGATGCCGTAGTTTTTGGCTTAGTTGTTTTAAAAATCGCATGTTGTTTATATTTGTTATTCATTGTTTTCTTGTTGAAGTTTAGATTTTTATGTATGATTTAAGAATTTATTTCATTTTGTAGATGTTATAGAAGGCATCGAAAATTTTGTTTTTGTAAACACTTGCATTTCGGCATCTTACACATAGGTATGGGTAAGATGGCCAACCATCTAGGGGTAAGATGCTTTTGGAGTTTCAATGTAAACAATAATTTTTGTGAAGCATTATAGAACATAATGGGACGAATAAAAGTAACTTTAATATTTAAACTTACTAAAGTTGTTAATTTACTTAATATTGGGAAATTAAAATTATGAATGTTACAAACGTTGGCAATTTAATAAAAGAACAAACTACTATTTATTTGTTATATAATTATACAGTGCTTAGTAAAAGTTTAGACAATGATTGATTATGCTTCTGTGCTGAGAAGTATGTAAAGAATTGTTGTAATTCAACTGTCATATATTACTGGGGACTTATCTTTCATACACAAATAATAAATTTTAATTTATACACTTTACATAATATATAAAGACAAAAAAAATTAACATTGTTGCAAAAGTATAGACAATCTGTCTGTTAACAGAAAAATATCCATAAATTAAAATCGAACTGCACCTACATTGTCTGCCATTAATGCAAAAATGTGACTTTCCATCAAAGAAACCAAATCCTGCATCACTTGGGGGTCTATTTCGTACAAAACACGTTCAACATCTAATCGAAGTTCATTTACAGAGGAGTATTGTTAAAAATGTGCATAAACCATATGAGATATTATGCCACAAAAGTTTTCGATTAGGTTTAGATTAGGGCTACATGCGGGTCAGTCGAAAATAGTAATATTATGAGAGTTAAACCAATTTTTTGATTTGTATGCAACATGAATAGACGCATTATCTTGCTCAAATACATATTTTGGAAGATGTAAAAGTTCAACAAATGGTTGTAAATTGTATCCCAATGTATATATGTAGCCTTACGCAGCTTGGCGACCATTGAGAAACACCAGAGATACTTGAGAATTAAAACAAGGTGAGGCCCAAATCATCAACTCCTTCGAGGGCAAAGGACACCTAATTTTAATTCTAAGAGTGACAAGAATATTTAATTAAAATTTTCCTTTTACAATATACGTGAAAATAAGCAATTTCATATTTCCTAATAACTTCGTTTATAAATTCTGGTATCAGTCCATTATTTCATCAGTTTATAAAAAGAATTACTCCACGACAGGAAATGGGTCAATTCGTTATGAGATTTCAAGGCTGGTTGTTTTATTATTTTCATGTAAACTAATGTACATCTTTCTTTAATGCATCTACGAAATTATCCGTTGACACAGAAAACTCTGACTCACTTTTAATGCGAATAGCAGTCATCTTTTGTCTAGATGCCAGTTTATGGATCCTTCTATAATCTCGTTTTCTGGCCACACGAGCCCTTCCAGATCTATGTTTTGCTTTGAAAGAGTCACCTTTAGACAGTTCTTAATAGACAGACTTCTTTGGCCGATTCAAAGTAGCTGAAATTTCTCCAACAGTCTTCCCTTTCGATTTCAGCTTCCATGCATTAATTACTTCATCTGACTGAAAATTTCTTGCTCGCGGCATCTTCACTAACCGATGCTATCGCGAGGTGCACTTAAATACTTCATGCATGTGAAGTCATAAGTTTGAAATATGCGTTTTTCCGTGAACAATTGCCAAAAAATCATAAAAGTGTCTAAACTTTTTGCAGTATGCAAATTTCACTTTTTTCAGTTAAATTAAATAATATACCACATTAAAACCGTTATTTCTGCCCTAAAACGTTTAAAATATATTTAAAAATAAGTACAGTCATTTGCATAACCCAAGTGTTCGTATTTTTTATTTAAAGGTTAAAAATCACCAGTGTTTAAACTTTTGCTGAGGGCTGTATATGTAATATTAATATATTTGTTTGTATAATATTTAATTAATATATTATGTTCTACTTAACACTTAAAAGAGTAATAGCTCTTAAGTATGCCTGTTTTTAAACATTATAAAAAGCTTAACTACGGTAAAGCCACTGTGATAAAGCGCTTTAGAGCCCAGATTTCTTGTTAATATTTATCATATGTCCCTTTATTCTGTTTAGCAATATCTGTTCTGATGTCTGCCACAAACTGCACATTTGCTTAGGAACTGTGAGCAGCTTTTATATAACCAACAGTAACACTGAATGCACTTAATCCCATCACAATTTCCCGAAATTTTATTGCATTCTGCTGCACAATCTGAACAATCATTCTCATTCACTCAAAAAAAAAAAAAAAAAATCCTCGTCTCCAAAAAAAATTCTCACACAAAAATATCCTCGTCTTCTGAATTTTGGGAGAGAATTTAATCATCATCCATTTCATCGTCAGTTGAAGATTCTGTCTTTCTAACGTTTGACTTCTTATCTAATTCCGTTTTAGAAAGGCTTGAGACACCTGGAAATTTGCTGTTGCAATTGTCACACCGATTTACTTTGGCTTTTATAAGACTTTAAAATTATTTTTATTTGAATATTAAAATGAGAAAAAAATTTGGGTCAAAATTACGTCATATTTAAAAGATACATTTAAAATGTCTAATTTAAAATAAATTTCTTATAGTGTCTTTATAATATTGTTTACTTAGCCATTTTATACAAGCTAATTTTAAATTGTTGGGTTGATCTTATTAAATAAATCATAAAAGAAGCAGTTAGCTGTCTCGACAGCATTTGATTCTGTCTTAAAATCCCTCAGCCAAAGGGAAATGAATGAAAATCTGATTACGGGAGATCGCCACTAGTCGTTTAATTACGATTTAATCTTTCGTAATCTTTTTCAAAATAGATCAAATTAGTGTGTTTTTAGAGTCTGCGGTTTCTGGATGGAGGTTGGCGAGCATAGATTGTAAGGGACAGAAACCCCTAGTTCTCTGAAACTATATTATATACTACCGTTATTTACATTTATTAAAATTTTTGATAACTGCATTTAACATAAAATTTTTAACAATTATTAGAAACAATAATTATTAAACAATTATTTATAAGATAAATAAAATTTATTTATAAGGCAGAATACATATAGAAACCTTTTAAATTATGTTCACCTTCGATTTTAATATTTCTTTATGTCATTTTAAACGTTTAGAAAATTTATAGTTTTATACAATGATTTTTTTAATCGATTAAATTCACAATTTAATCACTGATTTAAATTATCTGATTAAAATTGTTGACAAGTTAGTTAACACGTTAAGTGCCACGTCTGCCGCCGGTGGCTGACAGCGAACTTTCCGTTTAAAACACGTCATTCACCGATAGCTGACGTCTAAAATATGATACAAAACTGAAAAAATATACATTGATATAAACAAAAGGACTACGTCTGAATTCATTCATATTTATAAAAAAAATTCAAAATAACAGACATTACATTACATTACAAGATAAAAACACTAAAAACAATATAAAAGGACGTTTAGGATTCATTCTGAATCCCTCATCAGCTAATTCCAAACGTAAAAGTCATACTAGATTTTAAAGTTCAACAAATAGAAAACATTACATCAAGTTGCCAAAAATTATAGCTAGAACAAAACTGAATATTCTATTGGTAGAGATGCAGTCTCGTTAATTGCTAAATCAGCAGTTCTCGTGTACCAAGCTTTCAAAAACATACGACTTGCATAAATGCTGCAGCCTTATCTAATTATATAAGCATTCTCAAAACTCGGAAAATGATCAGTTTTCATGGCGTGGTCAACAATTTTAGAATTTAAATTTTTATTTCTAAAAGCATGTTTATGCTCCTTAAGTCTTGTTTCAAGTGTACGGCTGGTTTCACCTATGTAGACTGCATTACACTGTTTGCACGGAATTCTATAAATAAAATCTTTAAACTGTGAGATTGGATATCGATGCTTAAAATTGCTTAAAAGATGCTTAAGTGGTTTCTGTGTGTTTTGAAACCACTTGGCGTTCACACGTCCTTCATCCCACAGAAATCGCTTAAGCATCTTTTAAGCAATTTTAAGCATCGATATCCAATCTCACAGTTTAAAGATGTTATTTATGGAATTCCGTGCAAACAGTGTAATGCAGTCTACATAGGTGAAACCAGCCGTGCAATTGAAACAAGACTTAAGGAGCATAAACATGCTTTTAGAAATAAAAATTTAAATTCTAAAATTGTTGACCACGCCATGAAAACTGATCATTTTCCGAGTTTTGAGAATGCTTATATAATTAAATCAGGCTGCAGCATTTATGCAAGTCGTATGTTTTTGGAAGCTTGGTACACGAGAACTGCTGATTTAGCAATTAACGAGGCTGCATCTATACCAATAGAATATTCAGTTTTGTTTTAGCTATAATTTTTTGGCAACTTGATGTAATGTTTTTCTATTTGTTGAACTTAAAAATCTAGTATGACTTTTACGTCAGGAATTAGCTGATGAGGGATTCAGAATGAATCCGAAACGTCCTTTTATATTGTTTTTAGTGTTTTTATCTTGTAATGTAATGTAATGTCTGTTATTTTGAAAAGTTTTTATAAAAATATACATTGTTTTAAGTAATTACTGAACAAATATTTAAAATTTACCTACCTTTTATTTATTACAGGATTATACTTTCTTAGAAATTACTTTAAACAGTGTAAATTTTCAGCGCTTCAGTGTCAGTCATCGTGGCATTCAACGTGTTAATAGCCAAGAGTAATTTAAACAATGAAGATACAACCAGGCACTTGACCGCAACGCAAATATGCGGCATCTTACACCAAGGGAAAACAACCGGCATCTTACCCCAAAAAAGTTTCGTCGACGCACCCCAAAGTATTGGGCAAGACGCCGGTGCCCCCCACTGACGTGAAAAAGCGGGAACCGGCCACCATTTATGCTTTTAAGAAAGGCCAGGTACCAGTAGTGTCTAAAAACATCAGATTTATTTCTCTGGTTTTTAAACTAAGACTTATATAGGCAAATAAAGAAGTCACGTAAAAGATTTTGGACACTTACCAGAAGTGTTAAGACGAAATAGCAATAAAAAAATAACACTTAATTTTAAATAAAAGAACGCAAATAGAAATTAAAGTATCACTAGTGAACCCTCTTCCTTACAACTGAGCAGCGTTTCCTTATATGGCCTGCGCATATGAAAACTACGTGATATGGCATCTTGCACAACACGGCATCTCATATCAAGTTTACCCTATATATATTATTATGAAACTCTGGTAAACTAAAATAATATGTAATATATGTGTGTAAATATGTTTTATATATTTTTAAATACTTTGGGAAAATAAATGGCTTTAAAATTTCCTCATTCTGCTAACTTTTTAAGTTGAACACAGTTTTAATAAAAATAAATGATACAATGAACTAATAAAAACTTATAAATGAAAGATGGGTTATAAGTTTAATTTCCTCATGTTTACGAATCTTTTTTATTTACAAATTCGATCTCATATGTTATCATAAATAGAATAATGGGGATTTATTTTTAATGCAGGATCAACCACATGCATTCAAATGGACCAAAGTCTGACGCGTTCGAATGGACTGAAATCCCGAACACTGAAATTGATCGAAGTGTAGTACGTTCAAATGGATCGAATTCAGTGTGTTCGAATTAGACACTGCACACAGAGCCTCTGAGATTCGCTCTCATATCTGCATTAAAGCTGGCTACTGTCTTCATCATTTTCTATAGACAAAAATTAGATAAAACTTTTGTACTCATGATTTTATGATTAGAATGGGAAATTGTTCTACCGCATAGTACTTATTAAATACAAATAGTACTTATGATCTACAAAATTTCATTAATTGCATCATACTCTTGTAGATAGTTCATAAAAGTTCAAGAGTTTAAAGTGCATAATAACAGGAATGCGCCATTAAGCTAAATATAAATATAATGCAAAGGGCATAGCCGGATAAGCATTGGAAACATGCCTTTCAATCAAATTTCATGATTTTTTCCCAGATGTGGCTACATATCTGATACTCTATTTCTCCTATTATCACCCTATAAATATTCATATTTCATGAGATAAAAATATTTTTCCGATTTTTTAAAAAACGGATTTTCTCAAAAACTGCTGCACGGAATTTCATGCCATTAACTGAGGATATATAGATATTAACCCTAGATCTACCGGGAATTTTATTCAAGTTTTAATAAAACGTTCTACACCAGAATTTTTATTTAAAACTATTTAACTTATTTATTTTCCTTATTTTTGTCTGGTTTATATACTTAGTTTATTTTAAAGAAATTTCTGGTTTGAATGAATATTTTGTATGTACCTGTCGGGTCCAATGGACCCGTCTGGTAGACGGAGGGTTAAGATGCATAACTGGTAATTTTTGTATAATTTTCTGTTTATAAAAACTGTGTGAAACAGCGAAATAAAAATTTTAAAGAATAAAAATCATATCTTATGGTTAACCGAAAATTACCATTTTCTTGTAAAATATGCCCCATATGTGCCCGTATATTCTATAAAAATGCTGAAAGTTTGCGTTGGGTACTACATATAAATATTTAGAAAAGTATATATTGAAATTATTGAAATTCATTTTAAGGCGTTATTTGGGGCGGAGCTACTGTACTTCGACACCCGAAGAATTTTTGGAATAAACAGTTACAGAATTGCTGTATTTTAAATTTTAATGAACACATGAGCAACATTCTCAATGCTGTCGATATCAAAATGAACATGAAGTTGAAAAACAAAGCTTATATGCTTAATGGAATCTAAAATACATCGGTTGACATATTGTCTGTTGACTTTGTTCCAAAAATTCTTCGAATGTCGAAGTTGAGTAGCTCCGCCCCAAAACACGCCTTAAAATGAATTTCAATAATTTTACTATACATTTTTGTAACTATTTGTATGTAGTACCAAACGCAAACTTTCGGCATTTATACAGAATATACGGGCACATATGGGGAATTTTTTACAAGAAAATGGTAATTTTCGGATAACCATAAGATATGATTTTTATTTTTTTTGAATTTTTATTTCGCTATTTCACACAGTTTTTATTAACAGAAAATTATACAAAAATTACCAGTTATGCATCTTTGGTATCTATATATCCTGAGTTAATCGCATGAAATTCCGTGCAGCAGTTTTTGAGAAAATCTGTTTTTAAAAAAATTGAAAAATACATTTTTTTATCTTATTAAATATCAATATTTATAGGGTGATAATAGGGGAAATACATTGTCAGATATGTTGCCCCATCTGGGGAAAAAATCAGGAAATTTGATTCAAAGGCATGTTTCCAATGCTTATCCGGCTATGCCCTTTATATGCAATAAGAATTATTTTTGAGCTCAACCACATAAAAAATAGAGAACACGCAAAATAATTTTAGAAGAACAAGAATAATACATGTGCGTTCGTAAAGTACTATGAAATCAGAAAAGGAGAAAGTTTTTTAAAGCAAGTTCTTTCTTTTATATTTTCAGGTCCACTTGAAATCAAGAATAAAAGTATATTGAGACTTCAATATCACTGCTTTTGTTTGAGCGAACCAAGAAGTTCCGCTTAACCCTCTGTCTACCAGAAGGGTCCAATGGACCCGACATGTATATTCAAAATATCTATTCAAACCAGAAATTTCTTCAAAACAAACTAAATGTATAAATCAGACAATAATAAGTTAAATAAACAAATTAAATAGTTTTAAGTAAAAATTCTGGTGTAGAATGTTTTTATAAAACTTGAGTAAAATTTCCGGTAGTTCTAGGGTTAAACGTCTTATCCAGTCTACTGATTATTGGTCCGGTTGCTACCGAAGAATTCTAAAAGATTTATTTTAAGGCTAAGTTGTATTCCGAAATTTTCTTAGGAGAAAAAAAGTTTTAAACAGGATATTTCTGGATTTCAGTTTTAGAAAATACTTTGTAGAAGTTTCTCGTAACAGAAATCATGGATAACTCAACTGGTTATAAATTTTATTTAGCTTTCTATGTATATATTTTAAATAATAGGATTTTAACAATTTTTAGTTTTTTCGAATATTGAACAATAGGATTTTCCAGAATGTTTCGTACATATTTTGTCAATATTAATTTACAAAGGTATGATCTTACTCCAACATTCAATTTGAGAATTATAAATTACCGTACATTTGATGCAAACATTGGAACTTTTGCATCGTTGTAACCTTTTTTATATGGCGTATCCTATACTTTAAAACAGCAAATGTAATAAATGGACAAAAAGGAAGAATTAAAAATAATTACAAAAAGTAAAACAAAGCATGTGCTTGTGTCTTCATATTCAAATGTAAAGAATATTTTAAACTGGTAATTAGCCTTCATTGAAATATCATTAATTTGTTTTCGGTTAGCTACGTGTTAAATTTCTTTTAATCTTTCGAACAACTAGCTCTCGTATAGTCATCAATATATGGTTTTCATAAAATTTGTTTACTAATTAAATGCTTTTTTATAGCTTTAATTTACAGTTGATACACAGTAGTAATTTTATGAATTAAGTATACAAAGAGATATTTATAACTTATGCATTTCTTTTTATAAATGGTATCAAAAAGTAATTCAGCTTTGCAAATATAAGTGCTATAAAATATTATAAGTGCAGCATCAGTCAAGAAATATTTTTAACACAAAAGCAGAATTATTTGCATCATTTTGTTATTTAGAAATTTGTTGGATGATTGGAAGGATTGCTATCACCTTTGCATAATAGGGATAAACAGACCGGAACCACCGTTTAAAGTGCAATTCGACCACTACACGCATCCATGCATGAAATTTGAATACAAACATATCATACCTTTTTTAGTAACCAGAATTTTAACAATTAGAATAACCGCCAACTCTTACGCTTTGCTGTACCACAAAAATTTAATAGCAAATTTTATCTTTTTTAATCGCCGTAATTTGGCCGAATAAATAAGGCAAAAATTTCTATTACATTTTTGTGGTACAAAAAAGTGTAATATTTGACAGCTATGGATTAGACAATGGAATTATGAATAAAGAGGAGGACACATATAGTGTACTGTCTACCAGTTGCAAGTGAAGTAAAAGAGGAGGTTGTCACAAGATGGCTGTTGCTTTTTTAAAAATAGGATCAACAGTTTCGGACTACAGCTGGGAAAACTTCCACCAGTAAAATTGAATAGAAAATTTCGTCTTATTTAAGCGTCTTATTCATGGAAATATTTTCTCACAAATATGGTAAAATTTTCTATTTGCTTATATTGGTGTCAGTTTGCTCGGTAAAACAGTCGGTTTGTTTCATTGGTTGTCACAATATGGCGGAAACACATGGTCTGACTTCCGTCAATGTAAAATTCCACTAATAAAAATGAAAATCTGTTTCTGCCATTACTTATAACGGAAATTTTTCATTAATGCAGTGTTTAAATAAGGAGAAAATTTCTATATAAATTTACCAGTGGAAGTTTCCAAAGGCAGTAATCTAACCCTCTGAAAGCGGTTACAGTTGAAGCTTCACTATTTTAAGAATATGTCAGTTCCTCTTTATTAAAGTTCCATTAATTAGCTATGCTGTTAGGCTATTTAGAAACTGGAAAAGTGAGAATGTACAGGTAGCAAAAGTGCTGAAAGAAAAAAAATTCCAATATAAAAAAAGAAAATCAGGAGAATCTAATTATTTTTTCTCTTTCTCGATTAAAGAAATATATAAGCAAGACATAGAATTAGAAGTCAAATCAATGTTCTTTATCTTTTATAAAGACTATCTTTATGATTTTTCTTATGCAGATAACTGATTATTTAAAAAATCATCAGATGGTAATTGTACAGTTAGAATTTAAGAAATGAAAGAAAAAAATACCAATTTAACTAAACTTGATATTAATTTTATGTTTATCAGAAAATGAAAATATGTCTTTCCGTTTACAGAGTTTAATTTATCTCCAAGGTGCGATATCCTATTGATTTTCTTTAGCAATAGATGCCAGTTGTGGTAACTCTACCATTTTTTACTTTACATTACTGCAGCAAAGAAACGTTTGTTGTTTATAAAGATTTAAAAAAAATAATGCTTAAAAGTGATTAGAAAACACATATAATGTCACTAAACTGAGCTAGAGTTTATCTATCAAGTGTTTATCTGTACTCATCTATCATGTCCTGTGTTTTGGTCAGGTGATCAGACTTATCCATAACAACAATCTATCCATAACAACAACCCTTATCAGCTTTGCTTGCACACAGGATTTGATAGATGAGGGTCCTTATAAAAATATTAAATCTGATCCTTCTCAAAAAGATCTGAAAGCTATTAAATCAGCTATCGAGCACTCCCCTCTCATTTCCAACAACGCCAAATCCTCCCTCATTCCTTCAGTGTCACACTGTGCAAGATTTTATACACTCCCAAAATTCCACAAACAAGGCATTCCTTTCAGACCAATAGTTTCAGACATTAGTAACTCTTCCTATAAATTAGCGAAATATCTTACCTCTATCCCTCCCCCCCTTATGCTCTCTAACAACATCTACACTTGCAGGAACTTTTATGAGTTTGTTAATAAGCTTCGTAGCTTCGATGGTACTCAAAACAATAGTATGGTTTCGTTCGACGTTAAATCACTATTTAATAACATACTGGTTCAAGGTGCTTTAAATTGTCGTAAATTAAGCCTTCAAGTATTTCATTATTCATATTACGAAATTGATGACCTTATACAACTTTCTAGCATTTGTTTATCGCAAAACACATTCATTTTTAATTGTAATTTTTTTTGCATGACTGATGGATTTTCCATGGGCTCCCCCCTCAGCCCCATCCTCAGTGATATTTACATACACTATTACAAATCGAACCTTTTCAAGAAATTATCTTTTCCATTTTAAATCCACTATGTCGACGACTGCTTTGCATTATTTAACTCTGATGATCTTAATCCTACTAATATTCTTGATATTATGAATTCTATAGATGAACATATTCAGTTCACTTTCGAACTCTGAAATAACAGTCGTTTGTTATTGTTTTGCGCTAAAATAACTTGTTTCACACTACTGTTTGCCGTAAACCATTCGCAGTATCTTTACCCCCACACCGCCTTTCATCCCATCCACCTAAGCAAAAGTTGGCTGTCTTTAACAGTTATATTTAACTCAGTTTAACAGTCTACGGAGCTTTGAATATTTGTTCTTCCGACAGTTTATTAAAAACAGAATTGGATTACATTAAATCCATTGCCATTGTTCGAGGTTTCACAGCAAAAATCGTCGATTCCATTCACAATAAACTAAGTAAACGTACTCACCCTACGGTTAATACTGTCGCCAATGACAATTTAATTATTCTTCCATATTTTCCGAAAATAAGCCATCAAATTTCTAAAATATTGAGAAAATTTGACTTTAAGGTAGTATATACTCCTTTTAACAAAATTCAATTCACAAATCTGAAACATACAATTGATAGTTTTTCAAACTGGTCTATTTACAGGATTATTGCGAATGCAATAAAATGTATATTGGTCGAACGAAGCGAGCCTTTAACCCTTAAATGCGAGATTTTTTTATTTTGTTTAATATATATATATATATATGATTCTGTGAAAGGTTTATTACACAGGAAAAATAATGAAAAAAAAAATCACAGATACATTTTTCATATAATACGTCAAACTTTTCTTCTGTTGCACATCTGCAATACAACTAAAACCTACTGTCGTGTCACTGTTTTACGCTAAAATATTGCGAACTAGTAAATATTTTAAGAATTATGCCTCCAAATACCCTATTTTATATGATTATTTATTTTATAAAACATAAACATTAACCCTTTAATTCCCATGATAGAATACGTTCTAGAAATTACGTAGTTCAGATAATCTGACTTTTCATCAGGTCACCAGGACGTTTCAATGGTTAATTTCGCATTATTTAAATACGGAATATCTGTTATTAACTAAAGCAGATATTGCTATTTTAATTTTTTGGTATTAATTATGTATATACGAATAAAAAAATCTATTAAATTAAAAAAACTGTTGTTTGCATATATGCAAAGCTGCGCACTAAAGGGTTAAGATTCGTTTGGGGGAGCATAAAACTTGTGTTTAAAATTGTGATATCAAATGTTCCGCTATTGCAAACCCCCGTTGGTCTAACAACCATAATTTTAAATTTTCCAAAGCCTCCGTAATACAGAAATGCTCATCAATTTACAATCTTGACTTTTCGGAAGCTTATCACATTTAGAAAAATGCAAGCAATTTAGTTAATGATTTATACAGTACGCCCAATTTTTCAAAGATATGGTTTAATTTTCTATAATTCGTTCTCATCCCCCCCTCCCTTTTTTTTCTCCTCTCAGTTTGAACTCTTCCGAAGCAATTGGGCGCTTTTGATTGGTCTCCCTGAGTGTGCGCGTGATATCGACTCCTTGACTGTTTGTCAGCCGTTTGTCGCATTTCGCGGTTGACAGTATAGTTGTAAGGTACGCCTTTCTGGCTCTCTGTCTCCCCCTCCCTTTTTACTCAGAGTTTTAATTTTACTTTTGATTTTTAAGCACTGATGATGAAACCTTGGAGATTTCGAAACAGCTATACGCTTTTTAATCATATTTATATTTGTGCCTTTATACGTTGTTTCTCTTCCTTAATATATCGGCACAAAGTACAATCCTTCCCCACTTTTTATATACAAATATAGCATTTCCAAACGTATAATGATAGCTAAAACAAATAAACATGGTGCACCGAACGTGATCAGTAGATTCCAACTCAAAGTAAATTGAAATTTAACGAGTGTTTATGCCTTTATAAGATTCCTAAAATGCCAAGCATATATTCCGGTTAAATTTGAAAAAAAAAATAATACCCTGACAAATTAAAGGAAAATGACGAATTTTTTAAGAAATATATGTTTAAGTTTTAACTATAAATAGAATGAAAACTAAGATATGGTAAAACTAAGCATCTAAAGGACACTTATAAATTCACTTGAGTAGATTTATTTTCATAAAAATATAATGTAAAATACATGCAGTCGAATCTCAATCTAAAATATGTTAAAAAACGAGGCAAAGAATGTTTGACGTAAGTCGTGGAAAAAAGTAAACACCCCCTACTAACTCTGCAACAAATTATCGTAGAATAAAGTTACTGGTACCAAACAATTTGAAATAATATCTACTTTTAAATGATGTATATAAATTTGCTTAGGGAGCAATCTACATATCAAAACAAACCAAAGATTCGTTTTTTCCATAATTAAGACTCATTTCTGATACTATAAATAAATTCTACACCGTTCAATTAGCCTAAATATAAATTTGCATCAAATTCGCAGGATTAGTTTACAAGGTATCAATTATTTTAAATTGGGATTAATTTAAGGGCTGTATCCAAACTGAAGTTCGGTACTCGACGGTTGTTGATCAGTTACAGATTGACTATGTCGTTTCCGTTAATTTATCACTTCTTGCCAATATGGCCATTTCATTCACTTATGCTTCGGCTATTGTTATATACCATAAAATCCTCTTAAATATTCATTTTATAATGCTTATAAGTGTCAATATAGCCGATTTAGATATATATAAGTTATCTGTAATTATAATAGTTTTCGAATATGTGAAAGTAATTGGAATTTTATAAGTGTTTTTATAATGCTTTTTCTCAGTTTTTGAATTTATTTAACTCACAGTTTTTTTTTTATTTATTAGCATAAATATAACAGTAAATGTTAAGATTATCGGCCAATGCAAAACTTAGAATAAAAATAGTGTGATGCAGTATAAGGAATAATGTAGAAAAAAACTAGACAAATTGTTTGTTTACCTGAAAATGAATCCCAAGGCGAGTAATAATGCCATGTTTTGAAATAAAAAAAAAAGTTTTGAGGAGTGGGTGGGAGGGATATATTCTTGTTAGATCTTTTCAGATATGTTCGCATGGTTTCTTTTTAGATTTATTTGAAGAACTAAAATTAAATAAACTTTAAGTAGACATCAGAATAATTTTACATTCGTTATTCTCATGTGAAATAGTGTTAATAATTCTATGATTAAGGTTATTCTGCTATTTCATCTGAAATTTTGCAAATAAAACTTATTAAGACCGGTTGGCAAAACAAACTTGCCATTCGAAGTTTCTTTTTCTTCATATTTTAGATTTTTTTTTTGCACTCTATTTCCGATTGTCATGAAAACTTGCCTATCTGAAAGTCATAAAAATAACTTTTAAAATATTTTTAAATTAGCTTGTGTGCTCAAATTGATCTAATTTTCAAGCTATTGAAGAAAACGTTTAATTATTTAAAGCTCTGTATTAATAGGTTAAACACATTACATAGGTACATATTTGTAAAGATAACAATTTTTGATTGATTTACAATAGTTAGTAAAAGACTAAATTAGCAGTTTTAACTAACAACAAAATACTTTCGTAGAGATATTTTATCAAATAGATATTCTGTGTAATACAGGGAACAATTTTACAAGATCTGAGTATATTACATTAATAAGTATAAATATCTCAATGACTACATTATGGATATAATAAAGGTTTAAATGATGTAAAATCATTTGATCAAACTTTTGTAGATATTAAATGCTAGAATTAGATTAATCATTTGCCGAAAATACATACACTGTAAAGAAAAAAAAAAAAAAAAAAAAAAAAAAAAAAAAAAAAAAAAACATTGTAGATTTGACAGCACAAACTGCTGGCGTCCGAATTGCCAGCACATTGTGCTGTTAATTTTACGCAACTACTGTATTTTTCATGTTTATACAGTCAAGATACCAAAGAAAGCTACAGCACATTCGGCTGTGATCGAGTTTGAGCGCGAGATGAACTGTACTTTGTACTGTGAAATTGTCGGGTTTTTTTTTCAGTTTAGACATCTATTTAAAAAGAAAAAAAAACATTTCACGTGTTCTTTCATTTTGTAGAAAGCATCGAAATGAATAATTTCGTGTTTACAGTACCAATTCAGCTTTTCTCTCTATAATTTCATGTTAATGTGATCATCAATTTTTCTTTCAATAAAATTAAATATCAACCAAACGCAAAAATCTACACATGGATAAGCTAGACTGCATACTGAAACTTAAAACGCAACAGTTGCAGCAACTTGCTACCAAAATTTTAAAATACTGAAATTTATCTAAATTAAAAAATATGATTACGTCAAATAAGAAAAAATATTTCATATGATAGAACTTTAACAAAAGAGTAGAATAAAATTATGTGTAGATTAGTACACAAAAAATGAGAGGGGAAAAAATCACCCCCCCCCCATTAAGCCACATGTTTTACTTAAATTTAAAACTGAAGAAATATTAATATGATGCATAGAAACCATTTCCATCAAGAATTAAATCTAACCGCCATGTCATTGACTCAATGAGACTGTCAGCAGTATTAGGATCTCTTCTGATAATTTGCATAGCACATGAACGTAGAAAGGATTCAGGTTAAGGGGACATTCTAAATTAGGAGACCAAAAAAAAAAAGCACTTTTTATGATTTTTTTAATAAGAAAACTGCATGATGGATCTTTTTAAAATTTTAACAGTTTATTATACATATATTAAGATATACACAAGAATTTTTTTTTATGAGATTTTGTTGTTTCTACTCTAAGTTATAAACAAATATATTCAACTGCTTTGGAAAATTTCGTCTGGACGGTGGGCATGATAGCGCTTTGTAGAATTATCTGAAAAAAAAAAAATTTTTTTTTCGTAAACGTCGTGAGTATAGCTTCTAGTTAAATTAAAGGAACCCATAAATTTATTTAAATAAAGTTATCTGATGTTCTGATTATTTATTTTATTTAAAAAAAAATCGTTCTTATTTGTTAATAACTTTTTTAAATAATTTTAATAAAAGCTTTAATTCATATCGAAAGCAATTAAATAAGCTTTAATAAAAAAAATCAAGCTGATCCATTGAATAGTTTTTTTAAATCTTTCCCACTGTATCAAAAAACGTGGTTGAACATATTTTTTTATAACTTAGAGTAGAAGCAACAAACTCTAATAAAAAAAAATTCTTGTGTATACCTTAACATATGTACAATAAAATGTTAAAATTTCAAAAAGATCCATCATGCAGTTTTCTTACAAAAAAAACCATAAAAAGTGCTTTTTTTCTCCTAATGTAGAAAGTCCCCTTAACCTAAGATCGCGAGGTACTGATATAAGTTTTACGCTTTGTTTACATCGTAAGACAGATTTACGGTATAACTTGATCCTAAGCGAGGCACCGTAATCGCAGCCCAACTGCTTCAATAACGTGAGTAAAGTATATATTTTTTTCAAATTATGCTTTAATGCACATCATAGAACTTATCGAGCACATTTTAAACGAGCATTTTGAAGTTTTTTAAGCATAACTTGAAAACTACTTGGAAGAAAACATTGAAATTTTGGATTTGCATAAAGCAAGACATGATAAATATAAATCCATCAAAAAATTGTAAGTTACAATTCATATTTTTTTCGAATATTAATTTCACAATTCATAACTCATATTATAATATTTTAATTAAAAATTCAATGTATTTATGTTTGGGTTTTTTAGTATTATAACCCCACAAAAAATTTTCACATTAGGATTATAATTTCAGGAGATATTAATAAAAATATGGAAATATAAATTAACATTAGAAGCTCTAAAATTTGAATGCTTATAATTTAAAAATTTATTATACAAATGACATGAAATTTTGTTTCTATACATAGTTTGAACCGAAGATTAACACTATCTTGTCAAAATGGAGTGTTGTCATTGAAAAAAAAACAAAGTTCAGACTGGTTTTGATTTGTAAATGGCCCCATAAGAAAATTTTATATGCTTCATTTAAAATTAGACCTTATTTCCAATCGTTTGGTACTAGTAACTTTCTTCTACGATTATGTGTTGCAGAGTTAATAGCGGAAGTTTACTTTTTTCCACAGCTGAACCATTTCTACTTTATTGATTTTGAAATTCAAATAGTTTATATAATTTTAAAAGCATATTATTTTTTCAAAGTCAGTTTTTGTAATTAAAAGAAATTTACATGCAGAAAAAACAAACAAAAAAAAAACAGAATTTGAAAAATTCTTTTTTGTTTAATTTTTATAAGGCCACTTTATCGCAGCAATATCAATAAAACGGTTTAATTTAAAAAAGAAACCAATATGGATAGACAAGATACAAATAAGTCGTTTAGAATCCTCTTCATAAAATACCCAGATCAGCAAGGAAAAGAACAATAATTTGAGTGTTAATTCGACGTTTTAGAAAGTTAAAAATGTAAAAATATCGCGCAGCTTAAAGGACAGAGTATTCTTGATATTTTCATTAAATTATTTTTTTTTTATATATACCAAGTAGGTGTACATTAAATATAGTGTGAGATAAATATTAAAAGTGAAGCTCATTTTTTACTGTTTTAATGTCGTCAAATTTTCAGTTACATACATAATCCTATAATTTAAGAAAGAATAAAATAAATTTAACAGATTTTCTATCTTCGGGAATTTAAATACTTTTTTTTTTGAGAAATTATTTAAGGGGTCTCAAGACTCTTAAAATTGGGAAAAAATGAAAGAAAAGAACATTTTCAACGTGTAATATCTTAAAATCTATATGATTTAAAAAAATATTTTTAACTGGGGATTAAAGATATAACTATGTTGCTTCATTTCCTGTATTTAAAAAATAGCAACATGCAGAATTAGCATTTAAAGGGGCTCCAAAGTGTCAGATATTTCACGTGCAGAAAATTGGTATAACAGTTTACGCGCAGGATTATAATATACATTTTGAAACTAGAATGAAATTTTGTTGTCTAATTATACTTCAGACTGTAATATTTACCCTGAGCCTTAATAAATTTGTATTTAAAGCATTTATATAATTTTAATACATCGTTGTATTTAGTTAATACAAACTTTTGAAAATTTCAACAGTATAATCACCTAAAAAAATGTATTTTTGAACAGTAAAAAGGAAATTTTAGATTCCATATTAACAGACTAACATAAAGCATATGTTTTGAAATTTTCATGAAAAAATATTCATAAGTTTTTAAGATATCGTGCGCGTTATGCCCAAAAGTGTCATTTGGAGAAAAATGACTTCAAAGTTTCTGAATCGCCGCTTCATCTATTGAGCAGGTATAATTCTAAAAACCATAACTCCTGTTCTAACGGGAATTTCAAAGAAACAATTATATCAAAATGTTCAGAAAACATAGAAGTTTAACATATATATATATATATATATATATATATTTCGGAAATTTTGAAGCTTTAAGAGTCCTGATACCCCTTAATAAAGATATTATAAGTTTAAGTCTGTTGACCATTACGTTTAGAAAAAAATGATATATAAATTCTCTGGGGTGTTTGAACATGTTAAGCTGATATATATAAATAAAAATGTAAAAATAATAATAAATATCATAAACAATTAAATTTAAAAATTCAAAAAACACGACTGTTTAAAAAGCGAACTAATTAATTATTTCCCATCAATGTGAAACTATTTTTTTTTCTACTATTAACTCATTATCGCTATATATATCTTGTACAAATTTTCAATCGGTTATAAAATACTTATTATTCATCCAATCAAGTTCACTTGATGTTAATCCAGGTTTTTTTCTCAAACATTAATTAATTAATTAAATTAAATTAATTAATTTTCCATAATCGAGAAAGTTCTTTTCTTGATCAAGGTATTTTAAGACGGAGAAACCCTCTTCATGATCAAGGCATTTTAAGTGTCACTCAAGGGGAAAGAAGAATGGGAGAAAAAAAATTCTCTTATTGACATAATAGAAATTGACTTAAAATATTTTTTTTTATATTACATGTTTATATTACTTACCGATTTTTTTTATTTACTTGTATTGATGACTTTTAAGTTGTGTTTAATTGTTAATTCCTATCTGTGAACACTGTTTTGATGAGGTCTATAGATGTCTATGATGGTTAGACTTCCAGTAAAGCAATAGCCAGATCAAGCAATAGCCAATCAACCAGAGATCCACAATACATACACAACTTCCAGTTTGTATAATATTTTAACGGAGCTTCTGGCTGTAAAATAGTCAATGAAACTTCGTCTTCATTTTGAAAGACCTATCCAATAATATGCCACTCAATAGGGTGCGTATTTTTTTTTTGTCTCTACTGACATTTTGTATTTTACGGCCGCCATTTTGAATTTATACAAAACAAAATCTATCCCATAATCATTGGGCCATTAAGACAAATCGATAGAGACCTCATTCATTAAAATCCATCCAGCCGTTGGGATGTTTCGAGGGTATAAAGAAATCCACTTACACAGATACGCGTGAAACACATAACCCTTCTTTTCAGCCGGGTAAAACTATAACTAAAACTAGAACAATAACGTTTAAAACACGTGTTCTTTGGCTTAATTATTTTAATACTATTTCTTCTTTAAAAATAGTTAGTATAGTAGAGTGACATGTGTGTGTAGAGCAAAAAATGTAACATATTGTAATACAGTATTTTGTAAGTTTCTGTTATAAACTATATCACGTAAACACAGGAATAGCTATAAAATCAATCTTAAAAAACGAAGATGTCTAGACAAGATACTTGTAAGGAACAACTGATTTAGTCATATCTGTTCTTAAAAGCGCAAAAGAGCAAGAAAAATAATTAATATAAGTATTACTTGCACTTTATACATTTAGTCAATCATTACATTTCGTATTCATTTCGAAGGACGTTTCCTTTTTTTTTTTTTTAAATCGAAAATTCCACAGTAATTAAAGCACATATAACTTAACATCTGAATTTATTTATTAATGAAAGGCACATAATATATTTAGACATACTTGAGCACAATTAATACAATAACCCAACATGAATGAAAAATTAGACGTTGCCAGGATTCGAACTTGGGTCCACAGCGTATCGTGCTGTTGCTTTACCTCTATGATTCCGTGGCCGACATCCTAGCTCGGCAGTTTCTTTCTAATAAACCATGTTGTGGAACGTCATCGGCCGTCAACCACACAGCACACGGTGACGGGAAATACGATGAATAACTTAATATTCCAACGATCCACAATATATATTAAAGCACAATTAAATGGACGACTGAATGTATTTATTTATTCGAGGTACGTATATATTAAGACAGACTTGAACACAATTAATCCAATAACAAATAGGAGTAAAAAATATATTTCATAGCATAATTCCATAGTAATGTAAAAATCTGCCTGCAAGGACGAAAAAAAATGTATTTTGTGAATTTTCTTCAGAAAACAAAAAAGTTATTTCGAAACCTTTAATGCATTTTGTTTATTGTATTTTAAAGAAAGTAAATTGTTTATTGTAATGACGAAATAATGTTGCTTTCCCCAGCAGACCTGGTCCCCGCAAATGGTGTCGTTCTGTTAGCCGTCTAAGGTGATCCACGTAATCTGCCAAATGTAGCTGAAATTATTCTACTAAAATTAATTGTGAAAAGCATAATGTCTTTACTCTGAACGCATAAAATTAGAGAGTAATCATGCTGTTGTTGGGAAAAAAAATATTTAAACAAGTGGGTAAGTGTGACCACAGATCGCACAGATGGTTTCGTTTAATATTCCTTTCAAAACACTTTATTCTTTTGCAAAATCGTTTAGTTCCACATTTCGGAACCAGGGTGCGCACTCTATTCTAAACAAATCTCTATCCGAACGAAACTCCGTTTTACAAACTATCCGTAGATATATTAGTCGAGGGGATCGGACCCATAGCACCCGAGATAGGTATGCGCCCTCTGGTGATAAAAATTTGAACTAAAATATGTACGGCCATGGTACCTAATATGAAAGAGTGGTTAAAGGAGTGTCGGCAAATGTTAGAAAAGTGCACCTCGGGTGAAAAGTGTTGAGGATAGAAAAATTGCTAAAAATACAGAATTTAGAGCCCGGGGGGGAAAATAATATAAGACTTTTTCAAAATTTTATGATATGTCTTTGATGCGACTTGTTCAGCTATAAGTATCCAAAATTTCAAGTGTTCAACTTAATTAGGGGCTTAGTTAGAAAAAAATTAAAATACACAAGTTAGAGCACAGAGGGGGTAAATATAAGGTTTTTTTCAAAATTTTATGATTTTTCGTTTGATGTGTGGTGTTCAGCTATAAGAATCCAAAATTGCAAGTCTCCATCATCTATAGTTTCTGAGAACTGGCTCTATGACAGACAGACAGAGGGACGAATAGGGTTTCGTCATATGAACGAAACCCTAAAAATTTGCAACTGTTTAAAGTTAAGGCACCGGCAGTCACAAAACATTTTGAACTTTGATTGTTTGTAAAAAATAGAAAAAAAATATATAGTAGAGCCAAAAGAAACATTTAAACTCTAGATAATACTATTCTTGAAAATTGGTCAACATTTGAAGAAGATTGGATGGCATTTGTTCGAAATATCGTGATAATCTAATTTAAAGACATATTTTTGAGATAATACCATTTTAAGATCAAAGTTATGATTTATGTGTGATGGAACAAAGTCAATTAAAGCGCCGTAACTTCCTTAATTTTTTCAAAATTCGCAGGTACGTATAAATCCTTATTTGTTTATTATACATTACTTCTATATTATTTATTTTTGTATTTCATCACATATTAATATGTTAAGTAAGGCATGAGATATGCATTAAGAGTGGTGGTCGTATTTTTAACTGGTTGAACCATCTAAGCTTGCGCTGTTCGTCTGGAAGTCTATTTCTACCAGAACTTTGCAGGAGGTAATATAACCCTATTTTTAATAACAAAAAGTCTGTCCATAAATAAGATATATTATTATATGCTAAAATAGAGGTAGCTTAATTACCAAAAGGCCTAACCCCTAATTCAGCCATTTTAACAGAGATTTATATCAAGTTATTTTTTAATTCAAAAGCGGATGCGATAAATATTAAAATTCGCATTGATTTCTCTGGTGCATTAAATAAATAAATTTATAAGGTATTCAAATACAAATATCCCCACCAATAGATATCAATTATGAATCGCAAAAATAATATGTAAAATTAACACTAGTTAGTGTTTCAGCTAAATGTAGAACCTGTCACTAAAAACGATTCAGTTATTGTGTTGGCAGAAAAAACATGAAATGGTTTACAAATGTGAAGCTTTTTTTTTTTTTTTTTCTTTTTTCGGTACTCCTAATTCTGAGACTAAATAAGTCTAAAATTACTATTTTTTAATTATGCCATGAAAACGTCGTAAAATGTAACAGATATACGTCATGACTTTCTCGAACACGCAAGAAAAATCGAACCAAGCATATTTCTTAAAATAAAAACTCAATAGTAAAGAAATATATTTTTCAAAATATAAAGAAAACTAAAGCAAAAAAATTTTGGAGTCGTTATTTTTTACTGACAGAATTCGGTTATTGTGTTGGCAGAAAAAACGTGAAATGGTTTACAAATGTTAAGCTGTTTTTTTTTTTTTTTTTTTTTTTTGTCGGTACTCCTAATTCCGAGACTAAATAAGTCTAAAATTATTATTTTTTAATTATGCCAAGAAAACGTCGTAAAATGTAACAGATATACGTCATGACTTTCTCGAACACGCAAGAAAAATCGAACCAAGCATATTTCTTAAAATAAAAACTCAATAGTAAAGAAATATATTTTTCAAAATATAAAGAAAACTAAAGCAAAAAAAAAAAAAAAAAAAATTGAAGCAGTTATTTTTTACTGACACATTTGAATTTTAGTATATATTTCAGTTTTATCTTTTTTACAACACAAACTTTAGAAATAAGTACTATATATTACTGAGCCAAAAATGTAACAGATTGTAAAAGATTCCTTTTAAAATTATTCTTCCACTTTGCATCAGTTGCTCTTTAGAATATTAACAAATCATTTTCAGTAAAAACGCAAGATGGCTAGACGAGATACTTGTATGAAAGAAATGATTTAGTAATGAAGTGTATTCTTAAAAGCCGAGAGAAATACGAAAAATATTGATACTTTGAGTGTTAATTACACTTTTCACACCTCTTTACACATTGCATTTCGTTTTCTTTTGTAAAGAAGTTTCAAAAGTGTCTTTCATGTATGAAGAATTGTATAGAAAAAAGATGTTCAGAATGTTATAAAGCTACAATATTCGTCCGGAAGAAAGAATAGTGTATTTTTGATAATTTGCAATATTTTAGAAAGTGCATTTTAACTTTTTTAAGGCTGCATCCAAAAGGATAGTTTTGTCATCATATAGCAAATACAATATCAGTCAAGATCTGGCTTGATCTTTTTTTAAATCGTTTAAATATTTAAATATACAACCAAATTTCTATAAATGCTTTAATGTAAATTCAGAATTACCTTACACATATTTGGTATATTATTATATGTAATTTCGTGTTCTTAGTTCATGTGACAAATATTTTATTATAAAAAAAATAAAGTGCCATAAATTTGTGACATTTATAAATACTAAAACTGCAGCATATTATAAAATATTGCTTTTTGAATTATTCTTCCACGTTACATCAATTGCTCTTTAGAATATTGATAAAATCAATCAAAGTAAAAATGCAAGATGGCTATACATAAAGGAAATGATTTAGTAATGCAGCGTATTCTTAAAAGCCGATAAAAGCGCGAAAAACTTTAATACTTTGAGTGTTAGTTACAATTTTCACTCTTCTTCACACATTGCATCTCTTTTTCTTTTGTTAAGAAGTTTCAAAAGTGCTTTTCATGTATAAAGAACTGTATAGAAAAAAGAATGTTCGGAAAGTTATAAAACTACAATAATCGTCCGGAATAAAGTATAGTCTATTTTTGATAATTTGAAATATTTCAGAAACGCTCTTTAACATTTTTGAAGACTGCATCAAACAGGATATTTTTGGCATTATATAAGAGATGTAATAACAGTCAAAATATTGCTTGATCTTTTTTTTTAAATCGTTTAAATGTTTAAATATCCAACCAGATTTCTTTAAAATGCTTTAATGTAAGCTCAGAATTACCTTACGCATATTTGGTATAATATTATGTATAATTCCATGTGCTTAGTTGATGTGACAAATATATTACAATAAAATAAAATAAGTTTTTAATAAACATTAGTTAAAGCATTGTTTTCATACATAAATCTTATTTTAAAAGAAGTTTCTAATTTCAAATGTTACACACTCACACAGATATATATGAAGAAGTTAGGGTATTATGGAATAGCATTTTAATTTTTAGTTGTAAGTCAACATACAGCAATTGAGATACATTAAAAGGAAGTAAGCATAACCTTTTGACTATTTTGTAACACATTTGTAACCCGATGAAGTCGGAAAATACATATTAATATTTAGCTTTAAAAAAAAGGTTACACTTTTCGGATAATGGCAACTAGTCGGATAATATAGTATAGGGTCAAAAGCAATATTAAGGGGATGGTGGACGTTTAAGAAAATGTCTTTTCATTTTCATAATAGAGATTTGAAATTTCGTGCAAATATACATTTCACAATAAATATATAGAACACCTTAAAAAAAATTCCAATCTTATTGTAAATTTAAGATCTTTTAAAAAATTTTAAATTTTAAAACGAAATTTTTAAATGCTCCTTGCGTCTTAATTTTTTAGATGTGTCCTCGATTTTGGATTTTAATCACGTAAAACTCTATTACAAAAAAAATCTCTGTATCGATTTTTTAATCCGTTAAATAGTTAATTTTTTAGAGATATTTTTCAAAATTCCATATTGATTTTCATCAAATTTCTGCCTTATAATAAGTTTAAAATCCAATTCTTAATGAAATCAAATTTTAAAATGCATACACAGTTTCGTTTTAAGCAATATCAGGGTTCTTTTTTTTATCAGTTTCATGAATTTTGATCAAAAATTAAGCAGCAAGGAGCAATCCAAAAATTAAAAATGCTGAAGCATCAATATTGAAAAAAAGGGATTTAAAGTATATTAAAAGGTAAAAAAAAATTGTTTGTGAACAAAATTAAAACGCTTGCAACTTTGCGTAAAATAATCGCATCTGCATGCAGTTTTCCACGAATGACGCTGTACAAATCAGAGAATAATGCACAGAAAATGAAATGTCGATTTTCGGGTAGATTTTTGCTTAAATAAAGGTCCACGGCCCCCTTAATATTGAATGAAAAAGCACGATTTAACAAAACAACGGAAATTATTTAATGACTGATCCTTAGTACATCATCTACAAATCATCAGGTTCTTTGAAAAAAATGTTGTAATTATTAGACTCGTCTTGAAACAGTTGTCTATCTTATACTCCATAGTACCCGACACACCATCTCGAAAAACATAACCTCTTCATTCTTCAACGTGTTAGCATATAGGAAATCTGACTAACACTACAATAAATATAACTGTTCAACTTTATACTGAACTTGGTTAACATGACTGAAAATGAGATTTTCTAATTAATTCGAATTTTATAAACTTTTATGGCAAATATTTGCAATATTTGAGAATGTGATTTTATTTCACCGTGTCGCTCTAACAACAGGTATCTAACAGAACCTCATAGTGCCTAATGGGAGTACCAAGAATTCGTATGGCAGATTTACGCTTGTCTGCCGACAGATATTTAAGCATTTCATGTTGTCCAATCATGCCATAGTACCCTAACTCCCTCTGTATATACAGTGTTCCACAAAAGTGATGCTACAGAGAGTAGTTATTGAAAAATATGCAAATTTCACCATGGTGAATATAAATAAAATTAGTTAATAAATTGAAATAATTTATTAGCAGCGTTTGTTATATTATACAATAAAATGTTAATGGAATTTTTTTTTAATATACTGAAAAAATATTATAAACTTTTTATAGTTCAAAAATACTTCCACAAAAGTCATGGTACATTCGTAAAAATTTTTAAAATTTCACTCATTTGCATATTTTACTGAACATAGTTGTACTTCCACAGACTCCATAGCACATATAAATGTATTTGTTTTTATCTCAGCAGACGAAATCGCATATGAATTTTAAAATTGACGGAAAAAGAACTTACAGTAAAGGAAACAAAATTAATTGATAACTTCATGGGAAAAAACGATAAGTCTTAAAATGTCTTAAAAAAACCAGCTGAAATAATGTCTCGAAGCCATTCCATCATAAAAAGAGGTAATTAATAGGTATATTCAGAAAAAAGGATTACAAATAAAGCTTGAAACGCCTTCCTAAAAAAATAACAGTGAGAGATGTTAGAATAATAGTACTCTGCATTTCTGAAAATCCCTTAATTAGTGCTAGAAAAAAAACAGAAGAATTGGGAAATTATGGAAGTTAGATAATATATACCGAAACTATGAACAGGGACATTAATGATGCTGAGTTTAGATCAAGATCTGCAAGGAGAAAACCGTACATCTCTCCGATCAACAGAAAGAAAAGAATAGAATTTGTCAGAAAATCTTCATATGTATTTCTGAAATGCATAATTTTTTTCACATGAGTCTAAGTTTAATATTTTCAGCATAAAAGGATGAATTAGACTTTGGCGGAGAAAGAATAATGCACTGAATTCCAGATATATGACAAAAACTGCAAAACACGTTGGAAGAGTTGTAATGATTTGGGGCTGTATGTCAGTTTCATGAGTATGAAATTTAGATTTCATTGAAAGTATCATGGACAGATTTGAATAGTTAAATATTTAAAATAAAATTTTGAGAGCAGTGCATTAAAGTTAGGTGGCTCGCAGGGCTGTTACTTCCAATAAGATAATGATGTCAAGTACACTGCTCATATTCTCCGATTATGGCTGTTTTACAATGCCTGCCATGCACTTGCCACCCATTCACAAATTCCAGACTTAAATCCCATTAAACATTAATAGAGTATCTTACAGCAGCAAGGGAATAGTTATACCAGAAATAAAAAATTGTTGAAAAGTGTTTTACTTGCAGAATGGGATAAAATTTAAAAATATATATTACAGAAAATCTGGTAAAATCAATGATAAACATACTTAAAGCAATCCTGAACATGAAAGGATATGCAACTAAATATTAGAAAAGGTTTTTCTTTAATAATTTTTAAAAATTTCCACGTGTACCATGACTTTTGTGGAAGCATTTTTGAACATATATTTTATGTCATTTTATTTTTGAAGTTTCTAAAAGAAATTATTACTGAATTCTTCTTGTATAATATTGCAAAAGCTATTATTAAATACTTCTGATTTGTTAATTCAATTTTATTTGCACTCATCATGGTTAATTTCGAATATTTTCCGAAAATTACGTCCTGTACCACCCCTTTTGTGGAATACTGTATACAGGCATGTGACTTCCGCGTTTTTGCACACCAGTATATTCTTAGAGAAAATGATATTTCATTTAATCGAAACATTTTTGCGATATAAGAGAACAACATTTTCTCTAAGAATATACTGGTGTGCAAAAACGCGGAAATGCTATGCCTGTGTATATTCATTTTCCAAACACAAACACACATACGTGAACAGCGTGTCTATTGACATAAACTTTAGAAAGTGTAGGCACTCATCGACTCATGCTTTTTCACCGTTGTCTGAACTGAAAAATTATGAGCCTTCGCGTGAAAATACTCGCAAGCTAATCTGAAACCTATGGGTGCGGGTTTTTTTTTTTTTTTTCAAATTCTCATTTCAGTATTTTAAATGAATTTCCTTCAATATTTTAAATGCATTACAATATTTATATATATATATATATATATATATATATTGCATATTGTTTCGGAGGTTGATCACCCTTTTTACATTTTTAACTATAGTTGGCGTTTTTGTTACGTGGATATAATCACTATAGGAATCGGTTCCGACTGGTTACAAAAGTGATAGCTGCAACTGAAATAGGAAAATGACAAAATTACAACGTTTCACATCGATTTCTGGTATCCTGTAAAAAAAAAAAAAAAAAAAATCTTTTAAATGCAAGCGAGAACTTTGTAAAGAACGTTCCCTTAATTTTAACTTTAGCATGCAATTGTCTTCACGAGACTACTGTATTCTGTTAGTCGCTAGATGTCAATCTCTGACTGTACATAAACTCTCGTGTTTTTGTTTCTTACAATATCGTAGAAAAGTAATGCTGATTGCGCTCTGCATACTGCTTCTTCAAAAGCTAAAATATATTTAAAAAAATACTAGTATGAATCTGAAAATTACGAAATAAGTTTTCTGTAGTAATTTGGAAAAATACTCAAAGAAATTTCATTTTTACGCATTAGCTTTAGTCTTATTATCTTCGGGGAAATACATTCAGTTACCGATATCAACCATATTATGTACTCGTGACTTTATAAGAACTTTACACGTTTATTTTAATGGTTATTTGAAACATTTCTAACAAACTCGAGTGCCAAAACTTTCATGAAAAATCTCCAAGACTGCTTTTGATTACATTAAGAAAAGATATGTAGTCTTTAGAAAACTTGCATCACGAAAGTATATACCTATTTAACTTTCTCATTGGGTTCCTTTCCTCTCTTCCCAGTTGAACTACTTTTTTTATTGATACTGCTCGATTGATGACATTTTCTTGAATTTTAATATTACCCTTATTTAATATGTCATTAAATAAAGTAACTGTTATTATTTAAAAAAATGTGGTACAATCAAGTCATCTAAAGAAAAAAAAACCTACCAGTATCAATTTAAAAAAATAGCTTTACACTAGATTGATTGCTTCAAAAGAAGAAATTTACCGTAGGATTTTTTAGTAACTCCATTTTGATCAGGCATTATCTGACTATAGCTATGACCTTTGACACTACTGACAAGTTTTAATCCATTTTAAGCCACATAAAAAAATTTACTTTTCTTCTTAAATATCTTTTAATATATTTTATATTTTAACAAATATTAAATGTATGCTAAATATATGAAAGATACGTAAAAGAAATGATAAATCACAATGTAATGTCTTCTACATTACTCAAAATAACATTAAAATATGAATTAAAAGTTAGAAGAATTATCTAATTGACGGAAAATACATGATCAAAGTATCGATAATTAATAACACTGAAAGTACAACATCAAAGTATCAATAATTAAGATCCTTAAATTGTAATTTCCTATCACAATTTAGTAATATTTCTAATTCATTATCTTTTCTTCTTCCATGTCATTTTCCGTTTAAATATTAAATGTAGTTTTGTTTTGAAGATTTTATATAATCAGTTTAAATATTGTTTCAAAAGGAAATGTTTATCTGGTGTAACAAAATTAATTTTACATGCTAATGAAAAAATGCATCAATTTTCTTTCTGGACTATTACCTTTCTTTTTCCTTTAATTAAAATAAATTAAGAGGCATGTAAGCGAAATTAAAGTTATATGGTATATAATTTGCTTTTAAATAATCAATTAAATGGATAATTTTTCTTATTTCATTTTTTCTCCAGAATTTTGAGAAAATGTGTAGATTTCTAGCAATACAAAAGCTAGATTTCTAAAGATTAGAAAGCTAGCTACAGATTTCTGTAGCTTTACAAAAACTAGTTTTGTAGATTTACAATTTTTTTTGTACAGTGTTCAGATAAAATTTTAGTAAGCATACAGATGTCTGTAACTTTACATCTGTAAAATTACAGATTTTTTTTTTCTTTTTACAGTGTACGTAGAAATGATTACTTTGGATTAACACTTAGGAGAAAAGGGAAAGAGGGAGAGACAGGTTAAAGGAACAGCCAATAGGAAAGTAGAAGGCAACAACTGAACCCACAAGAGCATGACCCAATCAGAAGAACAAAAAATAGAAGGATAATTATGAAGCAAATCGAATAAAATATAGTCAAAGAATATGAAATATGTAAATGAATGTAAAAATAAATACCTAAAATAAAATAATTAAATAAACAAGTAATTAAATGAATAAATTTATTTTTTAAATAATAATATAATAATAATAATATTAAGAAAAAAATAATAAAAATAATAATAATAATAATAAAAACAAATAAATAAATAAATATATTAATACCAAACTAATATTAATTAAATTAATATAATAACTATATGATATGTGGAAACAAGTTTTTCCGAACTGCAGATAGCATGGTACAATTTAATTTTTCATTAACAATAACATCACGATTAAGATAACTAGCTAAATTTCCAAGAGAATCGAATTCAGAGATGCTATTGCCATAAAAGATGGTCTTGCTTTTTGAAAAATAAAACTATTGCCAGAATCCCAAGACTGTTTCGCAATAGAAAATTTAGAAATTTCTTGGTTATTACATAACAAGAGTATTGTTTTATGCGGGTTTCGAGATTTCTTTTAGTTTGACCGACATAAGATAAATGACAACCATTACAAGGAAAATTTTAGATAACAGAAAACTTAATTTCGGTCCAGTAAGAAAGAAAATTGTGTTTATTTTTTATTCCGGAAAATTAAACAAGTGTTTAAAATTTGCGTGTTATTTGCCTGAGAGTGATTTCCATAATTGTTAATGTTGAACATATTTGCGTGTACTCTTATACTACTATTATTTATGTTAGAAGTTAGCTTCTAACTACGATATTGTAAGCGTATATACAAAAATCTCCTTACCACTAAAGTCCTTACAGCAAATTGGGAAATATTTTTCATACAAAAACACATTTACATTTCAAATTGAAGTCTAAAGAGCCATTATTTTGAAATTCAGACTAAAAAGTGATATTTTATAGTTGCATTTTTTATTTGGCTTGATTTTTTTTATGTTGAAGTACATCATTTTTAATGAATATTGTGCAATTTTGAAGCTCTGAAAAAATTTCCTGGTTCATATAGAAAATGTCAAAGTTCAAGATCATGAATCCCTTTCTTCATGAAAATAGAAATGCCGGTATGTTTCGATTGCTATATCTCTGGAAAGCAACAACATACAAAAATTCATTTGTCATAAACTGTTAATATAACACTACGTGCTCAGTAAAATTTCCTTGGTTCTATGGGGCATTGTTAATTTTCATTGTTATGTTGCCACAAATGCAATCAAAATTACGTTTTTGTCCGCTTTCTGCGCTTATTATCTTAGTTAAGCAATAGTACCCCAAACATTTTCTTATACAATATGAAAGTTTACTATTAGGACAAGCTAAGTAATGTAGAACTTTACTGGGATATCGATGCTTTTAGCAGATATAATCTGTTAAATATTCAACAGTTTCAAAATCTGCAACATTTGAATTTGTCCTATCTCAAAACAGCATCACAGTTGAATAAAACAAAATATATCAGGTAGTAGTTGAACATATGTACAAAAACACTGAAACTAAAAATAAGTGGGGTCTCATGTTATTTTGAGAAAAAAAACTTACAAACTTTACAAAACGGCAGTGACAATATCAGGTATTTTCCCTATCAGAAAATGATTTATCCCGTTTCTGTTTCCCTTTCCGTGTTTTCCCCTATGAGGAAATGGAACATCCCTTTCCTCTTTCTCATTTTAGGGGAAACGACTGATGTTGATACGGCTTTTTTGTTAAGTTTGTCATTTTTTTTTCTTTTGAAAATAGCATGAGACCCCATTTATTTTTTGTTTCCATGTTTTTGTACATATGTTCAACTGCTACCTGATATATTCTGTTTTAATCAAATGTGATGCTGCTTTGAGATAGGACTATTTCAAAAGTTGCAGATTTTGAAACTTTTGAACTTTAACAGGTTATATCTGCTAACAGCATCGATATCCCGACAAAGTTCTATATTACTTAGTTTGTCCTAATAGTAAACTTTCATATTCTGTAAGAAAAATTTTGGGGTACTATTGCTTAACTAAGATAATAAGTGCTGAAAACTGACAAAAACGTAATTTTGATTACAATTTGTGGCAACATAACAATGAAAACTAACAATATGCCATGGAACGAAATAAATTTTAATAATCATGTAGTGTTATACTAATAGTTTATGACAAAATAATTTTGGGATGTTGTTGCTTTCCAGAGATATAGCAATCCAAACATACTGGCATTTCATTTTTTTTTTTAAATGGGATTCATGTTCTTGAACTTTGACATTTTCTACAGGGTACAGGAAATTTTTTCAAAGCTTCAAAATTGCACATTATTCATTAAATATGATCTGCTTCAATATAAAAAAAATCAAGCAAAACAAAAAATACAAATATCACGCTTTGTCTGATTTTCAAAACAATGGCTCTTAATCATGATTCTATTATATGACTGATATCAGTATCAGAGAACAAAAATCCCTTTTCATATCCTTAACCGTAAAACAATTTACTTGATGTACGAAAATGTAATATTACCACGGACAAAAATATACAATAACGTCCACTGAGTTACCCATGATTACATAAATCATTATTTAAAAATAAAACCCTCAAAAACCAATTTATTGTTCTGAGTACAAGAAAAAGTTTTAAACAATAATCTTATTTTCGGAAACTTTTACGGATAGCGTTTATAGTACATTAATCCGTTTTCTCAATGTAGGAATATAGGTTTTCCGGAATCTTGTAATGTCAAGTACATATTTTCATGTTCAAGAAACAAGTTGAACAGAAAAATATGATAAGTTAACAACATTAACATTAACATTAAAATGAATATTATTTTGTTTCGATTGCATGGATAAAATCAATTACTCATCTTAGAGTGTTTAATTCAGAATTAACCGAATAAAAAAAAGACAGATTTCCGGTTTGAGAAAACAGATTAATACACTATAAATGTACTCTAAAATATTTCCGAAAATCCGTAGCAGTAAAATAAACGTGTTTTTTATAAATTCTAAATCTCTAAATCTCAAAATATATCGGTTTCTGAGGTTTCTAGTGATAAAGAACTAAATTCGAAATCATGAGTAACCATTATGAGGTTATTGTATCTATTCATTCATGTTTGATATTTTCATGAAGAAGTAATTGTCTCTTTTTACAGCCTCAGTTCAGATGTTGAAACACGTTTTCACCATCTTATAATTGCAGGTACCGTATTTGAAAAAAATTATTTCAACACAGCATAAAATTTTATTATGTAAACACATAGTTTTATAGAAAATGAAAAATAAAATACAAAAATGAGCCTAGAAATAATCGTCCTAACTAATGTATATCGATCGTGTAAGATTATGTTTATAATTATTAAAATCTGATGATGAAATATGAAGCAGCTCTTTGTTTCATTACATTGAGTTAATTAAACTTTTGAAACTTCCTTTGCTTATTATGAGTTATGCAATATATCATTTTTAATTAATGCACGTTTCTTTGAAAATGACTCTGAAAATATTTTCGAAGATTATCATTGTTTGATGAAAGTTTTTTAATGAAATACATTGAAAAATATATTTTCTTTGCGTATACACTTTTTCTTGTTTGTCAAAGGGAGAAGCCTCCTATGATGTTCTAATATAATTCATATTTAGAAAGTGACAAATATTATTTACATGTTATTATTTTACATTTTACATGTGCGACTTATTACTTGTGTTACTTATTATTTTACATGTGCGATAAAAAATATAATAATAATAATTAATTAATAATGGAATGGAATAATTTTGTTTACATAAAAGATGAAAACAGCCAATTTATCTTTTTATACAGAGTGGTATATAATTTCTCAGAAAGTTTTTAATTAAAAAATGTATTAAATTTCAGCTTAGCAAAATTGTCATTCAATAAGAAATAACTGAAAGAAAACTGTATAGCAACTATAATTGTTATATAATAAAATATTTCTGCATGAGAAACATAATAATTGGCATAATATAAATACTTATAATTTAAAAAATCGCAGTAATCGCGTGATAAATATAATATTTATCAAATAAATTTTATAAACAATAATATAGAGTAATTCCGGAATTTATGCCGCACATTTTTTTGAATTTGTGTATAAATTCACATAGTCGACATGAAATTAAAAAAAATCACTCTGTGCTATTTAATGTTAAAATATACAACGCGTGTACTGTGACAAAAATAATTCAAAACAAATAATTAATATTTTTTATCAATTTTTTACTACATTACACAGCGGCGCGTCACCTGTGCCTTCAGGCTGGGACGCCGCACTCGTGCGGTAGTTATGGTGCGCTTATAAAAAAACAAAAACAGAATGAAATTATAAATAAAAATATTAAAAAATATTCATATCTTTACTATAATTAACGATGTAATAACAAAACGAAACTAAATGAGTACAATGAAACGTATTAGTACATTCAAATTAATAACTGTTTGCCTACTTTCAATATTAAAGTTATCGACTTATTATTTTACATTAAATTCTAATTGTTATTTCGGCAACAACGTAACATTAATGTATTAGAGAAGAAAAATAAAAAAAGTAAAATTGTGTTTACATTAGGGTGTTTCATTTCTTCAAAGATGTAATTTTCATATGACTTTGCTTGCGCCTCGAGTTTGAGTGATGTAAAAGATTTATATGCCAATTTTCAAGAAGATTGGATAATATTTAGAGGTTGCACACTTTGATCCCTTTTATCTCAAATTAGTGAAATTTCTAACATTCAAGTACTTTGTACTAATGGGCTTCACATGTGTTTCTATCATCTTTTGAAGGCAATTGAACTTTAAAATGGGAACCATAAGAGGAATTTGGCGGCTAGGAAAGGTGCCTAGTGATGAGATATTATTAGCTCGATTCTCCGCTAAGGAACAAATACCCTTAGTTTTATTTACCATCACAAGGAAATGAATGAAAAAAATTCGGTTTATGCTAAATATACTAGTCCTAAACTACAGGAAGTGTAGAAGAAAGCAACTATTCCTATTAAGACAAAGGAGAATATCAGTGCTGATTTACAGAAGATGTACAAAGAGTAAAAAAAAAAAAACCTGCGAAAATAAAAATTGAGAAACACGGATAAAGCAAATATAAAACTGCCAATTTGAAAAGGCGACCTCGTAAAGTTATTTGACATTTCCTGGCAAAATTTGATGGGCATGACTAGCATATCACACGAGGATAAAAAAATTCTTAGGTAACAAAGAGAAGATGATATGAGTTCGTCAGTTAGTGGAGTTGACAAGGTTTTCACCCCAAAAAAGAAAAAGAACTAAAGGTACAAATGGGTTAACTACCTCCAAAATTTCCTAAAAGACTGAAGTCATCTAAGAGAAGATTACAAAGAGTTATTACAATTCTTACTCCGGTACCTAAAAGGTTGGTCCAAAAACGACTTCAGTTTCAGGATCCCAGAGCTTCTGAATCAAGCAAGGTGGATGGCAAAGGCAGTATATGCACTAAAAAGTGTACTCTTCTCTAAACAGTACTCAACGAGAATTGAAAGGGATGAAAAGAGTTGCTCATTGTGTCAGCATCATATATGTTCGCTTTTGGTTTGAGGCAATTGTAAATCGAAGGGCTCCAAAGAAGGATTTGGATATGATACAGCTTCTGAACACTTACCCAGATGCAGATATAAAAAAAAGTGCTGTCACAGTTGCTAAGTTGATACAGATACCTTTGGTATCTTTTAGAAAAACATGTAGGATTTATTTTTTTTTGGACGTGCGTATTACTGCGGCTAATAAAGGAAATATAACTCTAAATTTAGAAACCAAACCTGTAAAGAAAAAAAAACTATGAAACTATTCTATGTAAAAACCTAGTTTTGAACGAAAAGACCTAAATTATTCCGTTACTAATAAAACAGACGTTCTTTGAACAGTTTGGGATCCACGATCTGACAGAATACTGCAGTGATTCTATGAGAAGCCATTTGAATGCTCTTACTGTGGTCAAAGATACAGCAGAAAGAGGAATTGAACTGATTAAACAAATTGGTCAGGATCAAACAACAAAAACAATTCTTGTTGAGGGTAGTCAAGCATCACAGACAAGTCGTCACAAAGCGAACAAAGACGAGATTGCTTCGTTCAAATTTAATTAATGTAACACATGCTTTGTTTATTATGCTATCTTAGTGTCTAGCTTTAGGATTATTCGAAGTTTGTGATTTCCAGATTTCTCAATAAAAGCAATTAACATTAAAAAATCGTATTTTTTGTCTACTTTTACAAAACTGATCAAAGTGTGCAACCCCTAAATATTATCCGATCTTAATGAAATTTGGCATATATATGTTTTATATCACTTAGACTCGGGGCGTAAGCAAAGTCTGCAAAAAATTTACATTTTATTTTTTGCCTTACAAAATGAAACACCCTAGTTTACATAATTTATTTGTTAACCCTTTCGGGGCCAGTGGCTTTTACACAAATTTTATTCGGTTGACACCACTTTGTTAAAAGAAGTTAACTTTACTTAAATAATCATGACAATGCTGTAATTAAAGAAGGCAATTATTACTTTTCTTTTTTACTGGTGCCAGAAACAAATTTTGTATGCTCTTTATGAAGATGCTTATATGCACCTATGGTCCCGAATGGGTCAAGAAACCTGTTTTTTGGCTACAATCTACAGAAAAAGTGTTGAAAAAGTACAGTCTTTATGTAACTACATTTGACACATGATGCAACGAAGCCGATCACACTTCCTCTTTTTTGGAGTAGTTTTCTAAACATTCCTTGCAAAGAGCGTCTGCGTTACGCGTAATCCAATTTTTCATTATTATCATCTTGACTTGCATCTTTCTTGTCCTTCTTACTTTTTTATTTTTCAATTTTCCTCCTTCGATTTTAGAAAACATGATAACATGCCTAAGACGGTTAGTCTGTGCAAAAAGAGAAGGAAAAGTTAATAACATTCAATCATCCCGTACAAAATAATCTGCGGCATGTATACCGGAATTGCAGTGCAGCATGTATCGCATTTTGCATGGTGCAGACGTCGGCCATCACAGTTACCTGCCATCGCTAAGGAGAATGGCGTAACCATACACACAGTACTCTACACAAACGCTACACTTAGTTTTGACTTCGAAATCATTCATGCATTTAATAATTAGTGCATGAGAAGTATTTAAACATAACGTGTCTAAAACTTTGGACAGCGAAATCATGGGATTGTACTTCTATAAGGAAACATCGAAATGGGATTCGCGCTATACACTGTTTAAAATAATCTCATTGCGCACCTATACCGTGCGTTTGACGACCATCTAAGAATAATTAAAAGAAATACAATGGGTGCGGTATCTATCCCGAATGCGGCGACTCTCCCGGAATTACCCTATATGAAATATGGTAAATCTACAAGTCAACCACTAAAATCGGGTTTTCAGGTGTTTTCCACCAAGATACGACTTGTCAGACCAATTGCGTTTTAATATGCGAATCGAGTTCTAACTAATTCAAGAATTTCAGTCGTCAGCTCGATGAGGTGATTATCTATGCTGCCGCCTCTCGGTCTATTTCAGAATGAGGGAATTCTTTATACTGCACGTATTAAATATAAATATTTACTGAAACAGATGAGAGAGTGTACACGACATTTCGGTCCCGACACATCAGTCCCACCGTTTCGGTCCGCCCGCCGTTTCCTTCCCGATGCCATTATCGTCCCTAGCCATTTCGGTACCTAGCTATTTCGGTCCCTTGTCATTTCGGTGCCTATCACCTTATAACTTGAACTGTTGTAGTCCCGCCAAAGGATTTATGGTTCAACATTATTTAGCCCCATTATCATTTGTTATCAATCACCCAAATTTTATAAAAAGCTGAATATTTAAACAAAGTCAAAGAAATTTAAACTTCTATAACTCGTGATAATAAAATCACAGCGCGCTGAAATTTGCGTGATTGAATAATGTAGCATAATTTTTCAGTGGACATTTTTTTTTCTTTTAAGAGAATTGATGTTTTAAGTTTTTAAATTTATTATTATTATTAGGTATTTTATATATAGTATAAACTGCCTTAAATACATATTTTTTCTGGTGGATTTCATGCATTTCATTAGAACCTCTAAATTGTCATCAATTGAATATTAAACAAAAACTGTGCCTAATTCTCTCCCCCCTTCAATTACACTAATAATATATGTCTTGAATAATTCAATCAGGCACGTATAAAATACTATATGCAAATATTTCCTCAAATCATACTTCTACACATCCCCTCCTTTAATAAATCAGAATGGAGATATACACTATAAGGCCAATGATGACCTGTTACTTGCTGATGGAAAGAATATATCTTTCCAACAAATTTTCCCTTTTAAGCTATAAACTATGCTGTCATTGTTTACAAGGTAGCCATATGAAAAGGAACATTTTGGAGTATAGTATAATCTAAACAATGTTAAGTGCCTGTTTTAGTAAAGTATCATACAGATACAATTTACTACCAAATTAAAACTATAAAAGTCAAAGGAAGTTACGATTTATAGTGGTGTAAGACAACACGAAAAGATGACAAAGAAAATTTACAACTGACCTTTGACATCTAAAGACCACACAGATGGAATAGCATTAAAAATATATAATTTGTATCAGCAAAAATCAACGTATACGGTTGTACGACATAAATGGATCTTCACCCATTGACGATCGTCCTTAAAAATGGGTGGCAACTCTCTATGCAAATTTTATAAGTATATTATATAATTTTATGTATGCATATGTAATGTCCCATATTTTGTTTCTGTGTATGTAAAAAATATATTCTACATGCAGAATTTCTCTCGATGCTGTTGGCAGCTAAAAAACGGTGCTGCTATAGGCATTCGATTATGTTAACAAATTGTTTTAGCAAAGAATAGCTAAAAATAATCCCAATAAAATGATCGAGGATTTATTAAAATAGCGTACCAACCAACTATGGATTTAATTTTTTGCTGATATGTGGCGGTCCAACCCGACTGATAAGGATTCTCCATACTGCCGAGGGCAGTATACCAGGTAGATGAAGTTATGATTTTTCATTTCATTGTGTAATCTGGTAAAAATATTTACCTGTAAATTATAACGGAATATGGTGATATAAATTAATTAATTAATTAATTTAAAAGTGTCTGATAAAATGTATATATGTCCAACAGTTAGCATTGTTGAGGCTTATAACCCACAAAATGTAATATCATTTTTTTTATTGTAAATATTTTTATAAATGAATAGTAAATCAAGATTGAATATTAGTAATCTTTTATTTGTTTCAATTCGTAAGTAACATTTTTCTTTTCCAGGTAAGGGGATTACAAGACTGTGATGTCTGGAAACGTTTAGATTAATTTCTCTTTCGATTCTTTTGGCGCCAACGCCATTCGTCACGTGATGCGTGAGCGCGCGCAGAAAGAGAGGGGGGGAGATTATTTATTGAGTGTGTGGAAGGTAGAGTGTGGTGTAAGCCGGCATGTGAGGGTGCGCAGCTATTTGTTATGAGAATTCGAAAGATTGTAATAAAAACGGAAGTATTGTAATTTGAGTTGGAGAAGTAATTTAGAAATATGTTGAAGTGTAGCTTGTGGAGTGAAATATAAAAGTGTCGTGCATCTTTTGAAACCATTCATTCATTGTAAATAATTGTATCATCATTTGTGCCGTCTTGTAATGTCTTCATGTTCCTTGTAAATAAACTTAATAATCTGTGCTTAACGAAGAAATGCTATCTTTACGAGGAATACACACGTTGGGAAGGTCAGCGGAGCTCGGCGGCGGTATTACACGCTCTCCAATTTCGAGAACGACAGCTCTTATTAAAAGTAAGCCGAATGTTTATTTATTTTTAATTGAAGATAATGTTTGAAGATATTTTTAGTAGATAAAGAGAAAAGTATATGATTTATTTTTATGATTGATTTAAGCATGTCAGAAGAAAGATGCTATTTGTAGTATGACACTTATTGCTTGATTTATTTATTTAAGAAGATAGTATCTGTTATACGTAGGATTTTTTAAATAAAATTATTTGAAATTGAAAAAGAAAAATGTTTAGCATTAAAGGGCTGAGAAAAGAAGATTTAGTTGTGGTCGCAACCAAATTAGGTTTAAAAGTAGAGGTTGAGCATAGAATTGTAGATTTTAAAACACTCATTGAGGGAAGCGACCAATTTGCTAAGGATGCTGAATTTGTAAAAGAATTTTTAATTACCACGGTATCAGATAGAATAGAGAAAAAAAAAACGTGATGCCGAGTTGCTCAAAATCGAAAAAGAAAATGTCAAATCGGAACAGAACACTGCACTAGAATTAGAACAAACAAAATTAGAAGTCATTAAAGCCCAATTAGAAATGGCGAAGATAACAGATGATAAGAATTTGGATTCGGGGGGGGGGGGGGGATGGACAAAAATCCCATACTAATTCGTTAGAATCTTTAATTAAAAGTGTTAGAACTCTGAGTATGCCAGTCCCGACTAAACCGGAAGCATGGAATTTATTTTTTAGTTCGCTCGAAAAGGCATTCGAAATGAAAAATGTTTCGGAGGAGTTAAAAGTTGAAATTTTACTAAATTTAGTGGGTGAATGGGCGGCACATTTATTAGTTTATGTAAATACAAATGAAATGAAGAGTTATCCGAACGTTAAGGCTTTAATTTTAAAAGAATTTCAACCTACCCCGGAAGCTTGTCTAGAAAATTTCCTTACGGCAAAACTAATGAAAAATGAAAACCATTAACAATTTGCAAGCAGAATCCGAGCTAATTGGGAATTTTATTGTCAGCTTAGAAAAGTGAATGATTTCGATACGCTTAGTGAATTAATTGTTACCGATAGATTAATGAGTTCATTAGATTCAGAAACGCGGAGTTATGTTAAATTAAAGCAAATGGATGACTGGCTAAAACCACGCGAGATCGCGGAATTACGCGATAATTGGTTTACTTCAAAAGGTAGAACTTTTTCGGAATTATATGATAGACCGATAAAATCCTTTCGCAACTATGATGAAACCGGAAGTGTGAATCATGGGAAATATATACCACCTCATATCAGAAATAATGTTCTTTCTCGGGATAGGAAAACTAATGACATTTGTAGACTATGTAAACAAACAATTCATTTACGTTTCTGTCCGAATAATAAAGATAAAAATAAAATGGGGAATTTTCGAAATCAAACGAAAACGGAATCGGGTATTGAGAAAAATAAACATGATGAAAAGTTAGTTGCTAAAAAGACAGCTTTAGGTTCTGGGAATGAGGTAATGAATACGCAAGCCTTGCAATATCAGGATGTCTGGTTAGGGGGGCGAAAAATGAATACATTAATCGATAATGCGGCCGAAATTCCAGTAGTTAATTCAAATCAAATACCGGATTCATTTAGAACTAATGAAAATTCAAAAATTCAGTTGATATCTGCTTTTGGAGAAAAAATAACCGCTGACCTTATAACTTTATCCATAGCTTTAGAATCCGGAGAGTCAAATAGAGTAGTTAATAGCGTAGATGTTTTGTTCGCAGCAACAGATAAATTATATGGGTCATGTATTATCACGCCTACGATTTATGAGTTATTACGATCAGCTCAGAGTGGAGGGGAAGAAAATAGATTAGGTGATGTGTCTACGGAGGAGATGCAGTCAGAAAGGGGGAAAGAAATTAAACATCAAAAAGCAGGGGGTAGTGAAATGGAGCCACAAAGTATGAGTGATGAGAATTTATGTTTATTAAGTCAAAATGAAACTGCAGAAAAAGAGTTAATGATTATCTGTATTGAAAGGAAAAATAATAGCGAAGATTTAAATGTGGGTCGACAATCAGATGCGAGTATTTACAGGGCGCAACAGAAAAGTTGCGAATCGTTACAGGGAGCTTTCAAAGATGCAGAAAAAGAGAAAAATGGGTTTGTTATGGTAGACAATTTGCTTTATCATAGGGAAAGAGTTTCGGGAAATCAAGTTATGCAATTAGTGGTACCAAAGGTGAGGAGGGAGGAAATTAAAAAAAAATTGCGCACGAATCGATTTTCGCTAATCATCTCGGCATGAAAAACAAAAGAGAGTATTCGTTATTCATTTTTTTGGCCAGGTATGTCGCTGGATGTGGAAGAATATTGTGCGTCGTGTAAGGATTGCCAACTACGGAGCAGGGAGAGGGTCAGCGATCAGATACCCATCGTCCCTATTGAGAGGCCGGAACTTCCGTTCGACGTTGTAAATATTGACATAATTGGAAAAATTGAACATCCGTCAGCGCGTAGGCATCAATACGTACTTACTTTGGTAGATCAACATTCGCGATGGCCAGAGGTAGTTCCGTTACGGACAATTACGGCTAAAGCTACGTGCGATGCATTGTTAGATATATTTATGCGGACAGAAACACCCCGCCTAATAGCGAGTGATCAGGGCAGAAATTTTGTATCAGGGTTAATACAAGAGTTTCATGCTAGGCTGAGGGCGGCTCCTAGGTTTGCTACGTCGGGGCACCCACAGAGTTCGGGACTTGTTGAATGATATAATCAGGTATTGAAACGTATGTTGCACCATATATTTCGTAGCGACCCTAAAAATTGGGATAAACACATCCCCTATCTATTATTTGCGTACAGAGAAATTCCGAATAGCACTACGTGCGTATCGCCATTCAAATTAATGTACGGAAGAGAGGCCAGGGTGTCACAGGCAGTATTAAAATCTACATGGGCAGGCGAAATCCTACTACCTATAAATCTACGAAAGAGCTCGACCGAATACATCCAGGAGTTAAAAATTAATTTAGAAAGGGCGGCGGAACAAGCGGCAATAGTGTCGGAGGTTAAGCAAAGCTCGTACGCGAAGTGCGCTAATCGAAGAGCTATTTACAAGGAATTTAGACTGGGGGACCAGGTATATTTATTAATCCCAGACTCTACGAACAAACTTTACGCTAGGTGGACAATGCCAGCCGAAATAGTGGCACGTTGTAACCCTGATTCTTACAAAGTGAAATTAATCAACCGGAATGTTAGGAATGTCCACGTAAATAAGATCAGAAAGTTTACTCCTAGGGTACAGGCGGTGGGGGTGATCTTCGAAAATGAGGAAGAATTAGGGGAGGTCCATCCCACCCCCAGTACGAAAGATAACTCCGACCTATTCAATATAGAAGAAGTTGATCTAAGTCATTTAGGAAAGGTGGAGAAAGAAAAAATGTTAGATTTATTGTATAAATATAAAGAATTATTTTCTAGAAAAGTGCAAATAGCTAAGGTAGGAGAGCATAAAATACGAATAAATGACGCAGAAAAGAAAAAGCCCTACGTTTACAGAATCTCAGAGGCCTTGAAACCTCAAGTAGATAAACAAATTGAGGAGTTATTGGAACTAGGTCTGATTGAAGAAAGTGAGGCAGAGGCGCCACACCCAGTAGTGTGCGTAATGAAGAAGGATGGGGCCTTGCGCCTATGCGTAGATTTTCGAGTGCTTAATGCTGTTACAGTGACTGATGATTTCCCAATGGAAAATGCCACCGATGTGTTGTTCAGTATTGGCAGAGCCAATGTGATAACTACGATAGACTTACTCAAAGGGTATTGGGCCATACCGCTAGAAGAAGAGAGTCAAAATTTAACATGTTTTAAAACTCACAGGGCTCAGTATCGCTTTAAAGTGATGGCCTTCGGGCTCAAAAACGCAGCTGCGAATTTTCAAAGAGAAATGAACAGAGTACTGTCCGAATACAAGGAGTTCGCCAGAGCATATATAGACGACATAGCCGTTTTCTCTGAAACCTTTTCTGAACACCTGATGCATCTAGAAAAGATATTTTCTAAGTTATCAGACTTAAGATTTTCAGTCAACTTGAAAAAATGTGAATTCGCAAATCCGCAGATTAAATACTTGGGACACATCATAGGGTCCGGTAGCCATCGGACCGACCCCGGAAAAGTGGAGGCTATTCGAAGGCTAGCAGTGCCTCAAACGAAGAAACAGTTAAAAAGTGTTCTTGGTCTCTGTAATTATTAGAGAGATTACATTCCTAAATATGCTGAAGTAGCATATCCTCTAACTGAACTGACGAAAAAGAAGAGTCCAGAACAGTTGTGTTGATCAGAAGACCATGATCGGGCGTTTAATCAGTTGAAATGAGGTCTTATCGAAGCACCCAGTCTACATACTCCCGTTATAGGAGTACCATTTGTCATCGAGTGCGACGCATCTGCAGTCGGCATCGGTGTGTGTTTATCGCAGCGAAAAGATGGAGTACTGTACCCAGTGAGCTATGCCAGTCAAAAGCTCAAGAAAACTCAACAGGCTTGGCCGACGATCGAAAGGGAGGCCTGTGCGGTCATCTGGAGTCTCAAGAAGTTTGAAACGTGGATTTTTGGATCACCTGTGGAACTTATCACTGATCACAACCCACTGACTTTCATCACCAAAAATGCCCCCCAATCTTCCAAACTGCAACGATGGGCATTAGCACTACAAAAATATGACATTCAGATTTCGCACCGATCTGGTTCCAAGTTGATAAATGCATTCGCATTGTCTAGACTGGAGACTATTGGATAAGAGAATAAACTTAAAAAAAAAAAAAAAAAAAACTTTCTAAACTGTATAGACTTAAAAAAAAAAAAAAAAAAAAAAAAAAAAAAAAAAAAAAAAAAACTTTAACGTGTTTATTCAACAGTAATTTAATTTGTTCCTGCAGCTATAACTTTTATATATTTTATTTGTTATTGCATTTATTATTGTTATTATTAAGTATTATGTGTTATATTAGTAGATAAGAAGAGCGTTAATAAGTTGTGCTATAGGCAGCGTGTCCAGACCATTTTAGGATGTAGTTTGTATATTTTTTTTATATGTATTTATTAATTTGTATTTTTATTTGGGTAATTTGTTTAAAAAAATAGGTGAAGTATGAGGATGTCTCCAGACTAAATTTCAGATAGAAAATTGAGGGACCCCCTCCCCCATTTTTCAATCTTGGTTGGGGGGTGTGATGTCTGGAAACGTTTAGATTAATTTCTCTTACGATTCTTTTGGCGCCAACGCCATTCATCACGTGATGCGTGAGCGCGCGCAGAAAGAGAGAGGGGGAGATTATTTATTGAGTGTGTGGAAGGTAGAGTGTGGTGTAAGCCGGCATGTGAGGGTGCGCGGCTATTTGTTATGAGAATTCGAAAGATTGTAATAAAAACGGAAGTATTGTAATTTGAGTTTGTGAAGTAATTTAGAAATATGTTGAAGTGTAGCTTGTGGAGTGAAATATAAAAGTGTCGTGCATCTTTTGAAACCATTCATTCATTGTAAATAATTGTATCATCATTTGTGTCGTCTTGTAATGTCTTCATGTTCCTTGTAAATAAATTAATAATCTGTGTTTAAGGAAGAAGTGCTATCTTTACGAGGAATACACACGTTGGGAAGGTCAGCGGAGCTCGGCGGCGATATTACAAAGACAATCCATTTTATTTATAATTTTCTAAATAAATATTTAAAGAATCAAGGCCTATCCTCAGTTACACGTAAATGATTTATTTATGAATTTCAGAAATTTATTTGAGGATTGTCTAGACGTAGAAGGTGTGTGATCTACGAAAAAATTGTCACAGCGCATTATTTATAATATAGTAATTAATATAAGGTATTTTATTCAGATTTCCCAGAAGGGAATTTTTATTTATATCGCATCCCTAGAGTCATTGGTGCTATTAACACTGTACGATAATTAAGAGTACTAACATTAATCTCCTTAGCCTAAATAATATTAAACAAAATCAGTTCCTGGGTTGCAATGCATTTATATTGCAGATATATTTTGGAGAGTGTATATCATTCCATCCTATCATTTTAGATGTTTTGTTAAAATCGAGAAAAACACTTCTGGGATAATCCTGAAACTTTAGGTGTGTAAACAGCATAGTAGTCGTCATATATTTCCGGGAAGATTTTGTCCCAAAACCCAATAGGGGACCGCAAAAAAATTTGAAGAAAAACGAATATCTTTTGGATTACCCTGTAAAAAGTAATTTCGCAAAATAGTTGAGACTGGTGCGCATGATTACGAGGCTTCTTCTAATAAACTGTGTTCCTTTTTATAAGGATAGTACGCATACTAGTGGAGAAATTAAGGTTTTAATAAAAACAATCTCAAATTTTACCAAGTGCTTTGCTTGTAATTTGCAGAGTTTTTGAAATAAAAAAAAATATTTTTCAAGAAACATGACTAACGACATTATACACAATACCGTGCAATCAAAAAAAAAATATATATTGAATGAAAAATGAGCATGTTCACTAAATGTTTGACTGTGCATGTGCGAATAGAATAAAAATACAATGAGCATAGTTTATTAGCTAAATATATAGGGCTTGTGAAAGTCTCAAAAACATAGCTTGAAAATTCTCAAAGGGATCGTCGATAGAATAAGCTCGAAATCCATTGCTCTTAAAAGGAGGCATAAAGATGAGGGGCTTATCCAAATATACCAGTAAGTGCAATAGTGTGTAACATATACTATATTTGGATACAGCCCCTCATAATTATCTTCAATTTGGGAACAACGGATTTCGAGCTTATTCTATCGAATATCACTTTCAGAATTTTCAAGCTATGTTTTTGAGATTTTCACAAAAGTTGCTCTATCCATTTATCTAATAAATTATGCACATTGTCTTTTGATTGCATTCGTGCATGGCCAGTGAAACATTATTCAGTGAGCCTGCTCGTTTTTCATTCAATATTTTTTTTTTATTATTCCGATTACAGGGTATTGTGCACAATGTCGTTTTCATGTTTCCTAAAAAGAACATTCATTTATATTAAGAACTCTGCAAATTCCGAGGGGGTATCAATAAGTTTTTGCCCTCACATAGAAATAATTGAGTAAAATTTATGAAATTGCTAAGTTGTATTAGCCCATTTCTATTTAGTCACGGTGCACAGTAGCACGTTTTTGCAAACGGCATTTCAAAAAGAGGGTGGAGGTTGTATTCCAGGATACGCGATAGTTGACCCAAAGGAGGACATTTTTCCAACTTTTACCGACTCCACATGTGACATATTTTTAGAAAGGCGTGTGACCAATTGTTCATGATATACACAACCGACCCCCCCCCCCCCCCCGTGGGGAGGGCATGAATGTTGTCCGCAAATTTTTGAAAAGTGCCCTCCTTTGGGTCTACTATCGCGCCTCCTGGAATACATCCTCCCCCTCTTTTTGAAATACCGTTTGCAAAAATGTGTCACTGTGCACGGTGACTACATAGAAAAGGACTAATACAATGTAGCAATTTCATAAATTTTACTTAATTATTTCTATGAGAGGGTTAAAACTTATTGAATTTGGGATTGTTTTTATGAAAAACCTTAATTTCTCCACTCATATGCGTGCTATCCTCATAAAGATGAAAGCAGTTTAGCTCAAGAAGCCTCCTAATCCCGTGCTCCAGTTTCAACGATTTTGCAACATCAGTTTTTATAGGGCAATTCAAAAGGTATTCGTTTATCTTCTATTTATTTACGATCCTTATTTGGGTTTCGGGAAAACATCTTCGCGGAAATATATGACGTCTACTATGCTGTTTACACACCTGAAGTTTCAAGATAATCCCTCATGTATTTTTCTAGATATTTAACGAAACGTCTAAAATCGCAAGTGGCCTGTCATCATTGCCCATATATCGCTCACCCGCAAGAAAAGTGACACATTTCGCAAAAAAAAAAAATCATTTTGCGTTTTATTCCACTAATAGGTCTTTCATAAGTGCGTCTTGTTACACAAACAGTTTCATAAGTGTAGCTATGCGGATAATCCCTTTATTACGCTATATGTCCATATGTGACCACAATAGAGGGGTGGATTGTTTGGGGAGGTAAAATTACCCGACCCTCCAAACCTCATACTACGTCTTCATTCTTAAGGGTTTTATGCTTTTATGCGCGTTTTCATTCTTGCATGCAAAGCTAAGTGCTGTAATTTCATGTTACAGTAAAATCATGCAAATTTTCTTTTGCCTCTCCTGTGAAATTTACTTTTGTCGACATGTGTCACTTTTCTTGCGGGAGAGCGTTATGTAGTGTATTTCTTGAGGCACAAATTCTTAATCTTTCATATTATTCTTATAATATCGCTCACCCGCTAGAAAAAAACAGGAATCTCGCAAAAATTCATTTTGCGTTTTATTGCGCTAATAGGTTTTTCATAGGTGTGCTTTGCTACACAAAAAAGTTTCATGGGTGCAGTTATACTGGAAATCTTTTTATTATGCCATTTGTTTTTTCGTGACCACAGAAAAAGGTTGGATTCTGTGGGGAGGTAAATTTATCCAACCCTCCAAACCTCATCATATGTCTTCATTCTTAAGGGTCCTGTCCCTGCCGGCGAAGACACTCACGAGCTAATGCTAATCTTATGGGGCGGGATTTTTCTAATATCTCGTTTGCATTTCGACATTTTTAAATATTTTTTTTTTTTTTTTTTTTTTGCATTGGATAGCCGAGGTCCGTCTCTACAGCGCACATTGGTTACTTTTTTTATTTTGGTCGCAGATATTTTTAATAAAGTTACTTTCATTTTCAAAACCGGTTCTGAAAATGAAAGTGTCATTCTAAAAAATTTCTGCAATCAAAATCGAAAAAGTAACTAAGGTGCGCTGTAGAGACGGACCTCGGCTATCCAATGCAAAAAAAAAAAAACAAAAAAAAAAAAATTCAAAATGTCGAAATGCAAACGAGATATTAGAAAAATCTCTCCCCATAGGATTAGCATTAGCTCGTTAGTGTCTTCGCCGGCAGGGACAGGACCCTTAATGATTTTTATGCCTTTATGCACGTTTTTACTCCTGCATGCAGAGCTAAGTGTTATAATTTCAAGTTATAGTAAAATCCTTCAAATTTTCCCCTTTTGCCTCTCCTGTGAAATTTATTTTTGTTGAGATGGGTCACTTTTATTGCGGGTGAGCGATATTATGTTCCACCTCATAAATTTGTTTTCATAAGTTACTTTACCATTATAAAGATTGGGAAAGCAATTGTGATTTGCTTACTAGGCAGGCCATGAAAAATATTTTGTTTCCAGAAAAACTTCTTAGATGCTCCTTCCCTCCTCGCTTCTCTCTCTATTTTTTTTAATTGTTGCTTACATTTTATCTTCCCTTCTCTTGAAGCAGATTTTTGTGAGCAAAATTGAACACTAGGTCTAGTTTTTTTTTTTTTGTGTGTGTTTTATAAAATGATTATTTTTAATTTTATGCACTAAAATTTTAATTAATTTATTTTCATTTCTTGTCTAATGATAAGCTTTTTTGCATTTGTCATTTTTCATTTTTTTTAATTATCTTTTTCTTCCCTCATTCCCAGAAAATAAGTTTAATACATTTTATTTTAGTCTGATTATGAATTATACTAATAAATCTAAATTTCAGTAACTTAATTTATAGAATAAGTAAACGGGTAAAGGATAAAGTTCAGTTTATAGCTATTATAATATATAGCGATAAACTGAATATATAACTATATTATGCATTGAGTTTATTTTAAACTATAATATTATAATTTATGTTAATAATGTTATTAATTTAATAAATTAAGTATATATTGAATCAAAAAATACATTTAACAAAATGCTAGTTTAATATTTTTCTAGACTTACTAAATATTTTAATATTTAATTACTAGCAATTATCCATCAATTAATGTTTTTGTATTCAAATCTTTTTAGTTTATCTTCCCCAAAAAATAAAGAAGCAATTGTTTGAAACAACGGTCAAAGACATAAGACATAAGATCTAAGTAATTATTAATAAATAATAATAATAATAATAATAATAATAATAATAATAATAACGCAACACTGTACAAATATGTGAACATAATTTTTTACGTGTTAGTGATAATATTGTCCAGATGTAGATTTTGATTTTTTTTTTTACCACATTATAGTTCACATTTCACAAAGACGAAGATATTATTAATTAATTATATTAAAAGAGCAAGAAAAATATTATAAAGTAACTAATAAACATAATAAGTCCCCCTTTTTAAAGGTTACTTATACCATACAATATATGAGTATTGTACGATAATTACAGAAAAGTTATTTATGTGTTTGATGCAGCCAGCTCTTTATATTTATGATACACTAAAATATGATGTGCTTTAGAAAAAAAAAAAAAAAAAAAACTTTTACAAAGTCTCTTTTCTCCTTCTCTTGAAAACGATAACTTCTACCATACGAAATTTGCATTGGTTGCCAGAATTAGGATCCAAGTTATAAGAGTGTGCGGAATTCGCGTCCCTATATTTGCTCTACACAAAAATTCAGGAGGCTTTGGTTAAAAACCCGATATATTTATTTCCTTTATAAAAATTACGTTTACCATGTAGAATATGAATGTTTTGTGATAATTACAGATCGAGTTATAACTGTTTAAATTTATCAGGACTTTACACTTTTGTTACATTAAAATATAGGAGGCCTCTATAAAAAATGAAGGGAGATCTCTCCCTCTGCTTTTTCAAGCGATTGCGATTATCATAAGAAATTTGTGTACGTTGCGACAATTTGGATCCGAGTTATAACTGTTTGTAGTTTTCAGCACTTAGATTCGCGTTATACTGAAACTTATTGGGATTCAGTAAAAATACCCGATAATGTCCCCGTTTATAAAGATTATATTTACAAAACAAAATATGAGCGTTCTACTATAATTACAGCTTTCGAATCATAAGTGATTTAAGTTGTTAGGCCCTTATATTTATAATACACTAAAATATGGGGCTTCAGTAAAACAAATTGATAGAACCCCCCTCTAAAACGATTACGGTTATCATACGAAATTTGTGTGTGTTGCGAAGATCCGAGTGGTTATCGAGCCCTTATATTTGTGCTATAGTAAAATTTAAAACATACCATTAAAAAACTCAATAGTGTTCCCTATAAAATAATGTCACATTTTTTACGTACATAAAATTTCATCTTACTGGAGAAGGGACCGCAACGGCTATGGACCAAAATGGCAAGGAACCGAAATCGCTAGTGACAAAAACGGCAAGGGACCGAAATGACTAGGGACCGAAATGCCCTGTTTCGGAACAGAAATGTTACTGAACAATTTACAAGTGACATATTATTTCGCAAATTTTCTCCTTTACACAAAGATTTACAATCTTAGAAAAATGCATTCTTTTTAAATATTTTTTTTTAAACTAGTGTCTTTTATTCACCTATAAGTATTATTATATGTTTCTGAATAGCTCAATTCCTCAGAAATTATGTAGTATTTGAGGGAGTATTTTTATGGTGTATTTAAGAGAGTTTTTATTTATTCTTATCATTTTTTTATTCGGAAAAAGCGTGACTGTGAAATTTCAATTTCGTTTTTTCACTAATGCATAGCTGCGAACTTTTACGCTTTTTTGCTTAAAATTTAATAGAGTTTTTAGCCTTGTATAATCGTGAGAATTCGATGATTAAATAAGACAACATTTACTATAAAGTTTTAGTGGTAAGAAAAAAGCGTAAAGGTTGGCAGCTATGCTAATATACTTTAATGTTACAAAAATGTGAAAGTTCTTTTTTTTTTAAATAAACTGGAAAATTATATTTTCATCGAGACTTATTTTACATTTTTGAAAGCTAAAGTTTCTAGATATTTATTTAGCAAAACTATAATTCTACTTATTATCTATTTTATTTAATGGTGTCTGTAAACTTTCGCCTAGTTTATATCTTTGTGAACACACAATAATTTACACTGAACGAGTACATTAAATACATAAATATTTTATATTATTAATTCTACAATTATGTTATCACGTTAGCAATTTACAAATACCTTGCTACTTTTTTCTTTTTTTTTCACAAAATTACAACAATATTACATATGTGAAAGTATTTATTTTCTTTCATTTATTGCCATACATCTAAGTCTTATTTTATCCTCAAACGTAGCTGATTTCTACAGAAATGTATTTAGTACAACGCTATTTAAGCTTATTATTTTTCTAATTTAGCCTGTCTTTAATCTTTTAATTGTGGACTTTGATTCCTTTATAACTACCAATGTTATACAGGGGTTACACTTATACAGGGGTCGTACTTTTCAGGGAATTTTTCAGGACAAATATCAGTAATTTTTTATTTAATAATAAATCTATGTTAAACTGCCAAATCTCGCCTTATTTAAGGAGAGATTTTCTATAATAAAATACTGGTACCGAAAAATTCCATGTTCTTGAAATTTCAGGACCGATACGATCCCTGATTATTTATTTTTTAATTATTTTGCATTTATATTATCACTTTGTCAATTTACAAGTAACGTACTACATTTTTTCATTTTCATTTTTTAACAAACTCCCTGGGAAATTATAATAGAGGGGCTCACATACATTGTAGGCTAAGTCCATTTTGAAATATAAAATGATACAGTCCATTTAAAAGGTGCATAAAATCTGTTTTATTCACTACCGTAGTAAACCAAGCCTGTAAATAGATGCCTTATATCGTCGGCCTTATACCATGTCAAACTATCGAATGGGAAAACAGTGGGCTTCTTTTTTTAAATTAAGATTTCTTGATGGGCATCACTTTTTTGAAATAGGGAAATTCGCCTTATTTAACCTTATTTAATGACATATTAATTAAGGGGAAAAGAAAGGGAATTTTACCATTTCAGAAAAGTGGTGCCAATCAAGAAATCAGAATTTATAAAACACTGTTTTCACATTGGCATGGTACCCGGCGATATGATAAAGTATGTGAAAACAAAGTTGATTCACTTTGGCAGTGAATAAAGCATGTTTTATTCACCTTCTAAATGGAATATATATATATATTTCAATGGAGTTTGTCTACTACGGTTTTGAGCTCCTCAATTATGCAAATATCTATTAACTTTGACGTAGTACATTACATTTATCATTAATGTCTTATTTTATACTTATTAATAACTGAATTCCCCAGAATTTTATATGGTTTAAATATCTCTATGCTATTTATCTATATAATTTAACGATGTCAGTGAACTTTCATTTCCTATGTAGCTACCTGAGAACATAAATAATCTATATTATCACTTTTACTTTCCATTGCATTCAAGACGAAATGCATCGGATATTGAACTTCCAGAGGTTTAATTCAGCGTGCAGTTTGTTTATTAATCAACACAGATATGATGCTACATGTGAGAGAAAACATAGAGAATCATATCTTCTCATGCATTCATTTATTTTATATCACAAGTTGTTTTTACTCCCAAAAATGGCACTGTGTGGTTCATCTGTTATTTAGTATTATTCTGAAAATTATTATAAAGGCTTATAACAAAATGACATTGATAATTTTATAATGTTTCGCTTTTTATATTTCAAGAAATATATGCTATTGATTTTCTCATAATATGAAATGCATTATCTCATTTCCATGTGGCTCGCTTTATCATTAATCCCCGTTTTTAATCCCCTTCGTTTATAATCCCCAAAATGCCTCTGTATTTTTCATATTCTGTTTAGTATTATTCTGAAAATTATTATAAATGTTTAAAGTGTACAAGAAAATGATTTTGGCATTTTTATAATGTTTCGGTCTTTATATTTCAAGAAAAACACGTTAAGGATTTACTATTATACATGAAATGCATATTTTATTTATATTTTAATGAGACTCGCAGTACCAGTATAAAGGTAAAAGGAGTGCGAAAGTTTTTACTCCCAGTACAGTATAAAAACAAGACAAATGTTTCTTAACATAGGAAAATACAATATAACCACGAACGGAAATATACATTAACATATTCTGAGTTAACCACGATTCAAAATGCGTTCTTTATAAAACTCATAATCAAATTCTAGATTTAACACTAGAAACGCCATAGAGAAACGCCAACTATTTTCTTCATTTTGACCGGTACCAAATAAAAATATTTCGATTCGAACCAGAAATTTCCATCTAAAATAATTTAAATATCTACCACAGAGAATTAAATTAAATAAATAAGTTAAATTATTTTAAATAAAAATATTTTATAACACTAATATTTTTATAACACTTGAGTAAAATTTCCGGCGGTTCTAGTGTTAAAGAACCATTTACAAAAACTGTGTTTTGCTTCCATTTATTTTCGGAAACATTTCCAACTTCTTTTTATACAATATTAACCACTTTTCTTAATCTAGAATTTATATCTTTTGAATGGTATTAATTTTTAAGTAAACATTTTCATGTTCAACAAACATGTTTTTCAAACGAACATGATTAATTAATACTATCAGTGGTAATATCAAAGTAATATCATTCTGCTACGCTGAAGAAAATGTTTAAATGAGAATACGTAACATTAAAAAAACGATATTTAATGTTGAGAATACTGATTATTTATAAAAAGTATGTGTGTAATTGTTTTCAAAAATCAGTGGCAAGAAAGATGTTTAAAATGCCTCTATAAATCTATATAATTTATTGGTTTCTGAGGTTTCTTGAGATACACAGCACTTTCTGGGATCATACGTGACTCGGAAGATGTTACTGTATACTTTCGATCGTGGTGATAGTGTATTATCGCAGATTAAAGAAACACTATTGCAATTGCGGGACATTTTATAATAGTAATAAGATGCAAAGTAAAAAAAAAATTACGCTAATCAGTTGAAAAATTAAATTTTAATTTTAGGCGTCATATGTGATAATAAAATGCTAAGATGGCATATTTGCTACTTTAAACGGCAACTTTACTTTCGTATTCTCTGAAAAGTTACTATTTGACATCAATGATTAGTTTAATAACGCAATAAAAGTGGCTCAAGTTATTTTTTGTTTACCACCTTCTTTTTGTCAGTTTAATACGTGAATTAATTCTTAATTCACTTAAAATATTTTGATTTCAAAGTTTTAACAGTGAATTTGAAGTGAATTAAAATAATTTTAATTTCTTAGTCTAATGCTTATTGCATTTAAACAAAATTGTAGAAATTATCTTAAAAATAGTTTGCTTTACTTACAATTAACATAAACTTTACATAAGCAGTAAATTACATACTAAAGTACACAGGTAATTTTGATATAATATAGTAATTAAACAAAAAAAATTATATAACATGGAATGGGAAAAATTCTTCCGTTTATCTTAAACGATTCAAAAGATAGTAATATAGGGATTTATTTAAATTGATTTTCTGGCTATAATTTAAAAAATATTATAATCAATTTTAATCAAAGTTATAGTTCTATCTAGTTATTAATTTTGTTTAAATTAGTTTATATTACAAACACATAGCTGCCAACATTTACGCTTTCTTCCTACCACTAAAATTTTCTTGTAAATATTGCCTTATTAAATGGTCGAAATCTCACGATTAAGGAAGTCGAAAATCTCTTCTAAATTTTAGTGCTAGCAAAAAAGCGTAAAGGTTGGCAGCTATGCAAACAGTACCTTTAGATTATAACAATACAGACTGTAAGGTAATAATGTTTTTTGAAATAAATTATCATACGAATTCTCACAAAAACACTTGAGTGGTTCTGCCTTTATAAAAGTACTCCTTCTATATTCAGAACTCGCGTAGAATATGTACAGTGGTAGTACGCTGTACAACATAAGTCCGCCATAAACAAGTATTCTACTATAACGAAAGTTATCAATAACCTATATTTTGGTGTGCTCCATTCTCTTTGGAGATGAAGTTTCATCGAGAAAGTTACTTAATCTAAATTCATCAGGACGAGGACACGACTCTAAACTTGACATATATATTTTGTTGCACGAAAGGCTATACGTTTTTGTTTGGATTCTCTGGCAAAACAGTGGCATAGTTATGAGGTCATTTTATATTATGTGAAACTCTATTAATTGCCTGTCTAACCGTCAGTTTTGAAACGATCATTCAGCAGTTCAAAAAACGCAATTGTTTGATAATTTTACAGCGGGAGAAGATACACTGGTTTCCAAAAATTAAGGAAAAATCACAGAAAGAGCGATAACTCTTTCAAAATTTAACCTATCCGTATGTAATTTGGATATGTTGTTAACTAAAGATGGTGATTAAAATTACAAAATGAAAATTAGTGGCGCTGCAATCGGATTGCGTCATCTGCGCGGAGCATAAAAATGCATTCTAGAGAGTACGACTGCTGGTGTTGCTGTGATTATGAAATAAGAAAACTGAGATAGCCGATTCATTAGTATGTCCTTGAGGTATCTTTTGTCCGCATAACTGCGATTTAGAGCTATTAAAGATTTGGATATAGGCCAAACTCAAACAGAGGTGGCCAGATGGCTAAATATGAGTCCTCCTGTTGCTCATAGTCTTTGGCAACAATTTCAAACTACTGGTTTGGCCAACAGAAGGTTCAGCGAAGGACGAACAAGAGCTACGACAAGCACTGATGACCGATATTTGCGGTTATGTGTACGAAGGAACAGAAAAGAAACCCCCTCTTATCTTAAATCCGTCCTAGCTGCAGCCACTGGCAGGTTGGTATCGACGTCTACTGTGCACAGAAAGCTTCATGTAGGTAGTCTTTACGCTATGCGACCAGATATTTCTGTGCTGCTCACCTCATGTCTCCGGAGGGACGTTTAAGGTGGGCACGTCAAAATGTCCACTGGACGGCTGATCAATGGAGGCGTGTTCTCGTCACAAATGAGTTCCAGTTTAACCTCCAAAGCAATAATAGGCATTTTTTGATCTGGAGAGAACAGGGAACACGCTATCATCCATCAAAAATTCGTAAAAGAGATTGGTATGGAGGAGGCAGTGATTATGTTTAGGATGGTATCTCTTTGGGCGGGCGTACATACCTCCATGTCATTCCACGTGGAACTGTGAATGCTTACGTCTATAGAAATGATATTCTTGATGATTATGTGCACCCTTATGCCGGTGCAATTGGTAATGATTTCCTGTTACAGGACGATAATACTAGACCGCGTAGGGTTCACATCGTAGAATATTATCTTCAGCATTAAACAATTTAGCGCATGGAATGGCCAGCGCGATCATTGGACTTGAATCCCATCGAGCATCATTGGGATGCTTTAGGAAGATGTGTCTCTGCTCTCAATCCCCCTCCTCATACCCTTGCCACCCTTACAACTGCTTTAAAAGAGCAATGGCTGGCACTTCCCAGCGAACTTATCTATCGCATAATTGACAGTATCACACTTCGCTGTATGTGCTGTATTGCTTCTAGGGGTCATCATACTCCATATTAAAGGTACTTTTCCTATACCAAACTGAGACATTTATTTTGTTTATTTTATAATTGTATTAATTTCTGAAATACCACAATCGCCTGGTAATTTCTTTTAATGTTATTTTATACCTTACTATGTGTTGTAAATTGTGTCTCAGTTTTATTAAAATCAACTTGTTACATTTTGAGTAATAGCTACTTTTGTTGTTTTCCCTTAATTTTTGGAAACCAGTGTACTCGCCCTAAGGTGTGGCTGTTGCGCCTTGCCTTAATCTCACGAGAACGTTTGTAATATTCTATGAAGGGTTATGGCACGCTCTCAATTATGCCCCATTGTTTTCCTAGACTTAAAATATTCATGTTAACATAAGTAGTACTTCTTGCGACGAGTTTTCACCAACAACGTCATTAGTATATATAGTAAATCGTAGTACACCTGTGCTGGGTAACCGCATTTAGTAATAGACGGTTATACCTGATATATGTATATAGATTACAAATGTTTTACATATTCTACCATAAAAATTACAAAAGTTTTATTTTACTTTTATCTTGTTATGTTTGTATATGATGCCTCATCATATGAAGCAGTTAGCATCGGTGATATATTCGTAATGTTTTTTATTCTTATGCCAGACAAATTGCTGTTTGACATTATATTTGCAAAAGACATTACAATGTTCGTCGTTGCCTTTAAAAAAATGGCATGCAAAATACAGTGGGATTTCACCAAATACTTTTTTACGCACCAAACAGATAATGATGATGATGATCTTATCAAACGCACTTTTTTTCAGAAAATGTCAAATAAACTTTAAAAATTTTTATTCACATATAAGGGCTTATGATAAAATTTGCTTTTATTAAATTCTGTATATACTTTCGCAATCATAGGTGCTTTTTATTATTTTCCAGAATTTATTTTCAAATCTTTAGATCATAAATTGTCTTATTTTATCTCATTCCAATTTTTTTACTTTTTTTCGTTTCCTTTTTATTCAGTAAAATGCTTGGTAATAACATAAAGGGAAAAATATCTGTTATTTGCAATATAGTGGCATAATATTTGCAATCGCCAAGAAGGTGCTACCTTACACGAAAACAGAAAATATATTACGTGTTCGTAATCGTACATGTAGTTGGAATTTTACTAATAATGTAAGACTTCATCAAAACAAAACAAAAGAAAAAACACATTATTTGAAATTTCGTAAGCAATTTCTGTTGTAAATATTTTTTATATAAAATATTTTTAACCCGGCATAACGGGAGTAGGTTGTTTTGACACCCCACGCCCGAAAATATTGGTCTGCTGTCGGTGAGTGCTTTTAATTTATTGTTTATCAATTTTTAAAATTATCCATGATTTAAAACTTCAGTTATAATTTTGACGAGAACGAGTGTAATTATCACGAACTTCACTAACAGACAGAAGTTTTTTTTCGTATTTATACCATTTAATATGTTTGGGATGTGCTGACACTGTTTTCGTGTGTGACACTGTTCTCATGCCTGTTCTCGTGTTACGTTTCACGGCGAGCGTCCTGCCGGGTTAAAAAAGCTTAAACTACCACTCCTTTCACAAATCTTGAAATATCTTTTATTTACAGCTTCATACACATACATATAACTGTTCTTTCCTTAAATGCAAACTACATAATCTTAGCTGGTTATTACATTTAAGTGTGCGCTTATTTCATTTAAATATTAGTTCAAATTAAAAAAATAAATGAATTAAGAAATAAATAAAACCATTTCTTTAAAGGTCGACGCTTTTCAGTGATATCCATATAATGCTATACTATACACAGGAAAAACAATTTTTCTATATATTTACGTGTTTATGTATTTCGAAGCGGTTTATTGGAATAAAAAAATCACAGACAAGAATCAGGATAGCAATTTTTTTTAATAATAGGGGAGAGTGGGGAGAAATGGGATACTTTTTACAAAAATAAGAAAACCAACTTTGTTTGACACAAAAACAAAAATTTCAATTTATAGAATACAAAATAAAATACATTCTAATGCCTTTGAACAATATAGAAACATAATTTGCAGAAACAATTTTATAATTAAAGAAATTTTGTGTCTCGTGCCTCCCCACTTATTGGGAGGTATGGAACAGCTGAAAAAATGTATTATAAAGCACAAATATTCTAATGACGGCTACATATACGGTCTGAAAAAGATTGTAGGTTGGTAATGTCTGTGCCACAATATCAAATTCCAGTATCTTCATTCAGGATTCCATAATTCAAGAAAATTCAGGATTGTCGTTCACAGATGACATTAAAAAATCACCGGTTAAATTTAATTACATTTTGAAGTAAATTAATATATTATCAATGTTATAATTAATATATTACCCTCTAAAAATATTTACATATTAGCAACTTACATACATTTTATAAAAAGGAAGGAATTTGACTTGTCCCATTCATCCCTTTGCTGGCATGTCCCTTTCGTCCCCATTGCCTACTTTTGTGTTAAACTTCTTGTATACACAAAGATAGAGTTTTTAGGCTTTTTATAAATTATGGATACATACAGTATAATGTTCCATAAATAGGAAAACTATTACACCTACGCACAAACAAGTAATTAATATACAGAAAGCATAAAACGTATATGAAGCAAATTTACTTTTGATTCCTAAAATAATCTTTTTCTTTATACAATTGCAAGCTTGTGCAGATCAACAACTTTTTTCAACTGAAGATTGGGCTACCCTTTCTTCATCTAGTGTGCGATTAATTAAATCTTTAGAATGATACATAAAGACAAAAACCTACTGTCCCATTCCACCCCACTCACCCCTATATATTTGATTAAACAGAACTAAATAAGATACCTCAAATTTGTCGGTATTAGGCAAATTTTTGAATTACAAATTAATAATTTGTAAGTGTTAATTACTAAAGCAGCCAAAGAATGCTAATATTTTATTATGCTAATATTTTTCATACGTCTCAAACATTTTTTAAAACTTACTGTAGCACAATTATTTAAATTTAAAATTAATAAAATGATTTGGGGATAAATTTGTACATATTTCTTTTTTTCGTGACAAACTTTATATAAAAAATGGTTTCGGTTATTGTAATTAACGTAGCAAGTGATTGAATGATTGACCTATTTTATCATAAAAAAATATTTTTTAAACAGGTCCTTCCTAATAAATTTAGGATCACTTAGAAAATTTTGTATCTATGGAAATTTTTATGGAAATTTCGTGTCCATCTTTTATTGCAGTGATCTGGCAGATCTCTTAATCGTCCAATGGTATATTTATGACGCTACCGCATCTAAATTGTTTTGTTGATTACCATAAAATTGAACATAGTGGTAACTACCAAGGGCAAAAATCTTGCACTTTTGGAAAAATTATAGATAAATTGTCCCAAAGGTTTAGTGTTAAACTTCGGCGTTCAAATGCTCGTTGGTTTCAGATTAAGATTTTTCTCCACACGTTAAAATAAAATTAATACCATATATTGAATATTAAGACTAGTACATGTTTATATTAGAGCATTTTTATGTTTTAAAGAAGATTTGTTCTTTCACAAATTAGTACAAAATTGGTGGTCATAAAAGATTCCGTATTCTTTACGGCTGATTGCAGCCCGGATACATTGTTTCATTGTCAATTACTTGAAATTAAAATCGGTTCAATCCAACGGCAGAATCTTGTATCGAAATGAATTTTGGGAGGTAAACAGAAACAGCATTCAAAGCCATCTTAAACATATAGATTAAAACTTGTCAAAACCGGTCAGTGCAAGTATGAAATGTTGAGCTGTGTCAATGGTCGAATAATTTTTTTTCTTGAAAATTAAAGTAACCTTTATGTTATTTTGCTGTTACTGCCCGAGAGGGACTTCTCAGTCTAGGAATCAAGTCTGTAGAGCCTAGATCGCATTTCCGTTTACTTTTATTAAGGTCTTAAAAAATACCAAGTTCAGCCGAAGCTGCGCCCACCGATACGCACGATTGAGGGCGGTGTAGTGTATACAGTAAGTAAATAAATGTGGCAGTAACAAAAATTGTAAAATGACAATAAAAAGACAATAAGTAATAAAGACAATATTATATAAATCTGCGACCCGACATTGGGCAGTAAGTTAGGGGGAATCCGAGTGTTTTGCTCAGTCATGAAGTAAAATAGAAAGGTCAAATAGGAAATTATAGATGTTTTTAAGCTTTGAGAGCAAAGTCGTTCGCCAAACAATATTAGCTCGTCAACCATATGGAAGAACAGGAGGACGGGGAATATGCCAGAGAGTTGTTAAAGCACAATTATAGATGTAGTGAGAGGTAAGAGAAGCATCAGCACACGCATATAAAGGAGAAATGAAGAGGCATACCCAAAGGAACCATGACCGGTAAGGAATGTCGTAGCGGAGGGAGTGAGCAGGAGAAAATACAAAGGAATCACTGGGCCCAGATCAAAAGTATATATGTTCTTATCCGAGCAGTCCTTATATAAATGAGAAATAACCAATGTCCCAATGTCGACATCAAATGATTGCTTGAAAATTCAATCTGGTAGTTCAATTTTGTGCAGGCCCCCTCTCGATCTACTTTTTATAAGCTAACAGACAGTAATTAAAGACATCAATTATATTTATTGAAAAAGTTTGCACTTCCTTTAAAGACGTTACTAATTATATCAGTTTAAGGAATCGATATTATTAAAATACTAATACAGCCTAGACTTCCATAATATCGAATTTTTATTTGGTATTCTTAATAAACAAGCCATACTGAAATACATAATTAATTTTAATTTTAATTAGAACGTTCTAACATTAAATAAAAAAAGTTATATTGAATATAATTAAATCTAAATATTTGCGAACCACTTGCCTATTTTTTAATATTGTATATAAAATCTTTAAAAAAAAATTAACGTATTTTTAGATTTATGTCTTCTTTTGTTATTATGTTATGTATGAATAATTGTATTTGTATCGGCATTCGATCTTTTCGATATTAACACCTTTTCACAAATAGAAACTGAAATACCTTTTATATCTTCATAAACATCCCAATTCATGCTTTATCAAACACTGGAAATCTATCAGGTTATTAAGGTACACTATCAGATAGAATTACCCGAAAGATCGAGTAAAATGAAAGTCAATAGGGAAAATATTTTGATTCATATACACCTGGGAGTTATAATGGGGAGAAATAAAGATTTGGCTACCATTATAACTGTGCCCATTTGTGACGTCAAAATTATGTTATATCAACTAGCTGTATTAATAGGTTATGACAGAAATAGTTACGTCTTATCAGAATATTATCCCATTTAAGCAAGAGTTTTATCGGTATCAGCATTTTATTAGAATTATTACTATTGGCATTCCAACACTTTGAAAATATTATGGGACTGTTAGTTACATATATTAAGAATCTCAAATCACCCAACACTATGTAGGTTATATAGAAAATATACAAGGTTTTCTATGTCTTTACGTCGAAGATAATTACAATATAATATTCGGATGATTTATAACAAATATGTTTATCGTCAAAATATGGCCATAGTTTAAATACTGCGTTTTATGTTTCAGATACTTAAACTATTTAGTGTGATTTTTTTGGTAAATTAATTGTCAGATTATTTCTTAGTAAAAGTATTAATATACGATATGTAGTTTTATAAAAATTCTATTAAACATTTGATTATGTGTTTGGGACATATGCCATCACATACATTATTTCCTTACGCTTCTCGCAGCGCTGATTAAAAAAATAATATCTGCCAACTGCCATACACTTATACTAGAATACTTTCAAAAGAAATTTACGGCAATTTTTTTGTGAATTATGTTATGAGTTATTTTAAAGACAGTCGCCAGTCCTTGCCCTTAATCAAGAATTTAACGGATAGAATTTATTAAATTGTTTTTATATCTGGAAGTAATTATAATATACCTTGATTTGTTTTTAATAAAACAATTTTGCTTAAGTTCGCTCCAATTCGTCAATATCACTTTTTTTCTCACAAACATAATGGTATAATATTTATATGATTCTATGCTTTAATGAATCTATATTGATACCGATCAACTAAGATTTGGACCAGCAAGACATGACACTTAAAAAAGACAATTACGATTATTCGATGAGAAAAAAAGTATCGAAGATATTTCTCAGAAAATTTGCCCCAGCCTGAACTGATGTTAAGGTCAGTCTGCCTAAATGAGACCCGCATATTTTTCGCATTTAGGGTATATTTGGCATTTTATTATATAAATGTATATTTTATTAAGCAACAAATTACTGAATACTGTACCTTTAGTTCAAAACTAACTTGTTTTGTTGAAATTTAATAATTATCTGCAGTATAAAACCACAATATAGGATTGTCGCATTTAGGTCGTTTTTGTCGCATTAAAACCTAAATGAAACGTTCATAGTCCTAAATGTGATAATGCATTTTATACATGAAAATGCATCTGAAAAAGTTCATTTAACGATTAACTGCTGTGACAGAAAATTGCCACATTACAACTGTGAGCGGTTTTCGAAACCATTCGATTGAAATATGAATAAAATGCGCGATTAACACATAAAATACTGTTTTTGAACTAAACTGTTTGCACAGTACTATTTCTAATAAAATTTCCATTATTCAAACATTTGAAACAATACTAGGATCCAACTGAAACAAAATTTCACTGTATCGATAGATAAACTGTAAATTAAAAGTAAAACTGTGAAAATTAAAGAAAAAGCAGCTCTAACATCCGTTAAGGGTTAACTGTAATTATTTTTCAATTATTTAACCCTTAACTGCTGTGACAGGAATTGTTGCATAACTACTGGGAGCAGTCTCCGAGACCTCTTGATTAAAAGATGAATGAAAGTCTCTGTTAACTCACAGGGTACTGTTTCTGTACTAAAATTTAAGTACAGGACTATTATAATTAAACTTTTCAATATTATTCTTGAAATGTTTATTACGGGGCAGCACCGTGCTGTTTGTCAATTTTACACTGCGAATATGCAAAAGTTATTTGAATGTTGCGTATAATGCCTAATTTAATTAACTTTCAAATAAATAAATGCGTTCATAATATAAAAAACTCTCATTCCTCTTTGCCAAGGAGCTATGGCCATAACTACAATTAAATGATTGTCGCAGAAAACATCTTTTAAAATTCGCGAAATTCGCGCGTCAATATTAACCCATAATTTATACACCAGTGCGATTTGGGTTTCCGTAACTTCAACTCCGCATAATTTTGCTGACAATCTGGTGATAATGAAATGTAACTACATGATCCATTTACGAAATTTAATAAGGAATCCAAAATAAATATTTGATGTTATAAAAATTCTTATTTTGTGAATGAAAAATGCGAATTAATTAAAGACGGCGACATTTCGGTCGGTCCGAATTCAGAGTGTGGAGCTTACGGGATAAAATATTATTTAAAATATATTTATAATATTGTTAACTAGACTATTTATTACATATAACTTTATTATAAAATGTCACATGATAATTATATCTGCCTTAGAAATAGATAAAATCGTACAACATTTCTAATAATTCTCATTAAAACAAACAGAAGCTCTGTGCCTGATATTCTGTTGCACCCCCCCCCCCCTCTTCATTTATCTTGCAATTTCACAAATATTAACATTTTCTGTACTTAAAAATACGATTATGGAAACAAATATTCATTTAGATAAACATGGTTTTATTTATTTTTTACCTTTTACTAATTTAAAAATAGAAAATGTCGATTATAACGAATAAAAAATGAAAACAGAATTAAAATATTAGATTTTATAAAAGTGCTAACAAAAATTATGACTTCTAATCCAGGGAATAACTCAATTTTATCACGTTTTAATCGGAGACAGCATTTAAGCTACCGAATGTTATAATGTTGGTAAAATTAACTTACTTAACCGCATTAAAATAAACATAAATTGTTTTCAATCTACACAAGGTTTTACAGAATTTCCATTATGTAAAATTATTGCAAATTCCTTAATCATATGTCTATATTATGTTACTGGAATAGACACTGCGTTTCTTAAACCGTTTTTTTTTAATTAAAATTATAAAGAAGCGTATTTTTTCTTTTTTGATCGTCTTAAACGCATATTTAATCACCTGGTTAAAGAAAAATATTAATGGAGGATTATGCTGACACAACACTGCTTAATTAAACGTAAAATTGGATTTAAATATTATTTTAACACAATCTACAAAAAATCCCATATAAACTTCTTCGTTAGTCTTCTACATGTTTCGACGCATTTATACCAATATGTGTATCGCTATTAGGCACAGGCTGAAAACAAGCTCTCCTAAATGCGTAGTCCACTTCTAATTCTAAACCGGAAACTGGTAGCCTTTTCTTTAGTTTAACTGGTCAGGTAACTGAAACGGACAACGTACCTCTTGGCGTTTATAGGGTTATTTGATCTTCAAAGTTAAAAAATAAAAAACGTGAGCCACTTTCGGGAATTTTTGTCGCATTTACGAAACATGGGGGCGACATTAAATGAACAATGTGTATTTGATTGGAAATTTCTTTAAAAAAAAACCGTTTTACACGTAAAAAAATATTTCGGGTTTTGTTTCTGAAGTTCGTATGCTTCATTATATAGCATTTATTTACGATTCTTGCATTAAGATTTCATGTAAAAGAACATTGTCGCATTTAGGGGTTATCACATTTAGGCAGAATTACCTTACTGCTGTGAATCGCAGTACGTATGCAGTCGATAACCGACTATACAAAAAGTGGGGGAGTAAAAATTCTAACAGAAATATGTTTAGTGAATAATCTTTTCTGTGAAATGTTAGTTTGGAAGATGAAGACATAAGTTTAATATTGATACAGGATTTATTTGTTCAGTATGAAAGCTAGAAAAAACTGTAGAATGCAGAAAATGATATTTATGTATCGAAGTTTCAGTGTGCTTAAATGTGTTTATAATATTTTGACTTCAAATCTTAGGAAAATAAGGAGGTATGTGGATGAAGTTGTATTTTTCGATATTTTGTGTCACTTAAATGTATTAAGTCACTAAATACGTTCTTTAGCTATTATGATAAAGTATACTTTTATAAAAACCTTAAATGTAATATCATTTTTTCAACTGATATAATTTAAAAATCATAAGATTTTTTCTAAAATTTAATACATATCCCAACCAACACTAGTCTGGGGTTGGATGGTATAGGATTATTAAGCTACAGTATAGGATCATTTAATTGCTTTACAGGACATTAAAAACAATACAAAAGAAAAAAATTTCAATTCTATGTCTTAATTTTTTGTGTTTCGAAATTGGTAGTTTTATGAATTTTAATTAAACGTTATTGTTTACAAACTAATTGAATAATTACCTTCATTATACATTATATAAATTGAATTTATGTATAAACTGTTTTTATTATATAAATTTCAATATTTTATACATAAATGGACAATGGACATGTATGTGGTTATAATAGCTTACAATAATAGATTTTCTTGAATACATATATACTAATAATATATCAATTAAAACAACAAAATTAACAACTTAAGGATCATCTGGTTATTCAAAAATAATTAATCCTTTTTTGATGCCGATTATTATTTGAATCGGCAAGAAGCGATATTTAATATGACAAATACGTCCATTCACCCAGAAAAAGTGTAGAAATAATTTTTCCGAAAATGTGGCTCAAAGTGAGCTTAGGATACCACCTGTACAAAAATTGGTGGTAAGAAAATGAGAGATGACATTATTTAGTGAATAATGTATTCTACGAATTGTTAGTTCTGAAGTTTACAACGGGAGTTTAAATGTTGATTGATGAAATGATTTTTTTCAGGATGAAAGTTTGAGATTACGAAAAATTACATATCGACAAAATTATTTTGACATATCAGCAGTTTTAGTGGGCTGAGGTTATATCTTAGTTATATTTTTAAAGTTCAAATCTTCGGGATTAATTTATTTTAAGACTTATATTTTGGGGGAGAGGAATTTAAGTATTACGTGTACGCACAAGACTTAAAAGATTACACAGATTTCAAGGACTTAAATTTTCTAAATGCATTTTTTAAGGTAGTTTAACAGAAGAAAAAAATTAGATATAAATAAGGATTTATATTTCGTGCTACAGGGGATTAAAATGCCAGTTTCTTACTATAGAAATATTTGCCTTATGTAATGAAGAAATTATGTTTACAAATATGGCGACTATTACTTTAACAAAACTCTGGTACACGAGTTAACTGAATATCCTAAGACATACAAAACCCTGTGGTGGTTTTACTTGCATAGTTAAATTATAAGCAGTTTTTGTAAATATAATATATAGTTATGCAAGGTACATGATTTTTTTATGAAAGAAAATTCCACTTAAATTATACATTACCACATTAAAAAAAATAATAATTCTTTAATATTATTCTTATGTTTATGCAGTTCAGAACATTGTTTCTCATTAATAATGGCAAACTTCAAAATGTGATTAAAAAACCCTTCTTATTATAATTTTCAGTGTTTAGATTCTCAATCCATTAATGTATTAGGGAAGGTCCAAGTCCAATATACATTCAATAAAGCTTCCTCACAACTCTTCCTAATCAATTTCCTTAAATGCTTTAAAAATCATCTTTCCCAGAAATATCTTGTTATGAAATTTTAAGGAATCCTTTTTCGCACTGTACGTCATTCTAATTAGCTAGGCACGGACATTCGAAAGACAAATATAGGTAACTCCACTAGAAAAATTATGGAAGACATTTCTCACGCTGACTTCGTGTTACGGTATTGATGTGAAATCCCTTATGCTTTTAATTTTCCCTTTTTATTTTATTAAAAATTATATTTTTAAAAATTCATCGATTTGTTTCCATTTAAATTTATTCGAATTCTATTCTTTTCCCTTCTAAATAAATAAAAGAACTAATTAAAATAAACTGCTTGAAAGGTTCTTATCTAAAGCACATGACGATATGGATATTGCGCAATTTCTTTTTTCATTTGTGTAATACTAGCCTGTATATTCATTGAGATGTAAATGATTCTCTTAAAGTTTCAAGAAATTTCCGCATTGTTTTATAGCACGAAGTTTCAATCAAATTTAACGTCACTTTCACTACACTTGACAAAATGCAGTAGAAATAACAAACTACTACAATTACAGATATATTTATTTTTTAATGAAACATAAATATTTATATGAAATAAATTTAAACTGTACATCCGCTATATATCGCAATACCTTTCTTTGTATAATTTATAAGGTAACTTATATTAAACGAGCACTCAAATATTGTGGAAATTCAGAATTATATACGCGATATAGTAAGCTCAATTTCAGTTGCTTTTGAAAAGTAGACGGGTAATAAAGAATTTTCCAGAAATTCTCATTTTTGGTAACTGACTTTTAGTAAAAGAATTAGACCAATGTCAGACGGGCGTCTTTTTTGCTGCTTTTTTGCTTAACTATTATCCATTCACAATGCTATACCATTGTGAATGGATAATACTTAAACAAAAAAGCAGCAAAAAAGATGCCCGTCTGACATTGGTCTTAGTGTGTAACACGTGTCAGCGGACTGTTTCACGTTGAGTGGATGCTTCGATTTTGAATTTTTTTTTTTTTTTTGGAATGGGATCATTCTAGTGGTTTTCCAACAAGAACTAAATCACCAATAAAAAATTAAGATTAATAGAATGAAAAATGAGACTTTATAGAAAACCACTTATCATACAACTACATTTAGAATGCAATTGGAATTAAGCTATCTTTATCGTCGATATCTTTCCGAATTTTTTTAATTTTCGACTGTTTTTCTTATCTCAGTTGCCCTATATAGTTGATTGCTAAATTATGTAAAAAAAAGTCTGAATATGCTCATATTTTATTAAATATTTAATATGTTTATATTATATTTGTAGTAGGGGCATTCTCACAACGTTTTGACTTTTGGGGAAAAAAATCTGACAAAATTAAACTTGCTAAAATAACATTTTAATCTGATAGACGAATGCCTTAATGATTCAAAATAAAGAAAACATGGTCAGCAGCGAAAAATGTTTTATTTAACTGAGGATAAGTTAAACTTGCGAGTTTAATTTTCCTTACCATTTTACCCCTATAATTTTTCATTTTCTTCTAAATTTTTACTTATAATGAATTTTCATAGTACCCACAGGACATTCAAATAAGAAATAATAACAATGTAGTACTTTTAATAGAGAATGTTTGTTTAACATTGTCTTAAAGGAGTGTTAAAGAAGGGACGGTAAGGTAAAAAAAGGGGATGGAATTGGAAAAAAAGGGACGAAATGGTAAAAAAAAAAAAAAAAATGGACGGTAAGGATGGAACGGTAAGGAAAATTACCACCTATTTTTAGGAAAATCATGTTAAGACTAAGTGATATCCACAACGTTCACTGATTTTTAGAAACAGTTGTTAACACTGGATTAAATTATTTTTTTTTCTTTTAATTTACCTCGAAATGTGCAGGAACAAACCTTGGGGACGGTGAGACTACCAATAAAGCCACGATGATTGAAAATGATATTTAAATGCTGATTTAAATTCTACAGTAAATTTCCTGCAAAAGAATTTTAGGCATTACTTCTCTAGCATACTTCTGCATGAGAAAAAACTTGAAAAAAATTCTGTGGCTGCATCTGAAATGATTTTCTATATAATTTTAGAAGAGGCATCGTAAAGAATCTAAAACCCAGGGACAGAGTTTAAAAAATAATAACAACCCTAAAAATGTGTGCAGGTTACATTTTAGCTACATAGTTATATAAAACTATAGTTCCAGTTTCAGAAAAAAAATTACATCGAATTATTTTTATTGAAACAATTTTATCCAGACAGCTCCAAAGTTAAAAATCAGCATCAGGGACACGGGACGGTATAGGAGTTTTCCAGGTGTTTGGACTCCCAACATCGTCCAAAACTTATTTATCTCGTTAATATTTTTGTGCAATCATGCAATGGAATGTTCCCCAGTATATGAAATTAAAAAAAACACACAAAAGTGTATTAAAATAAATATCATTATTCAGTGACATGGAAGTCAAAGGATTGTGAGAATGCCCCAGTATTGTTTCATATGATGTGTTTTTTCAAGTTTTCTGGGTTGGGTTGAGTTTTGACGGCCGATTATCTACTCGAGGGATATAGGCCCTAGGTGGAGTGCCCTCATTGGTGTCTTTCTAAGGGAACCTAACCCGTACTTACGCATGGAAAATACAAGTTTTCGAAGAAAACCACGAAAACTGCGAAATGGTTAGGCCGACGGGCGCGATTGGGTTCGAACCCAGCACCTCCCGTCTATCAGCTTCGAGAGCAGAACCTCTCAGCCACTGGTGGGGCGTCAAGTTTTCTGAAAGTGGCATTTCATTATATTTAAAATCTTGCTTGAAAAATGAAACAATACGAAAATACCTTGAATTATTTAAAGAAACCGTTACATGTCTACGACGTTACATGCTATTCTGGCACAAATGTACATACATTTTGCACAGGAACTAAATAGACATGTGTTACAATGTACAGATCTTTCCGAGCAATTTAACACTAAACGTACCGTGAGGGGTCATTTTGACCTCTACCAATTTAAAATATTTCAGTTCGCACGCGGATTGTCTTTATAAAATAAGAAAAAATGCAAGAAAATACAACGAAGAAAAAATTGAATAAATAAGTTAAAAAATTTTAAATAAAAATTCTGGTGTAAAATAATTTTATAAAACTTGAGTAAAATTTTCGGTAGTTGCAGTGTTAATTTACAGAGATATGTTTTTATTAAGTTTGTGGTTAGACGTTTTGATTTCCACAGGAAACAAACCTCCGCTGAAAAATATGTCCTTCATATTCTTGAAAGTTCCAAAAATTTGACAAGTATTTCTCCAGATATTCGACAAAACGTTCCTAAAATCAAAAGTGTCCAGTGACGTTTGGTCTTACAATGTATTTATATGATTTTAAATTTGAATACTCGTAATTACGTTTATTCAATTCTTAAAATTGCTTTTCCCTTACAAAAAAAAATACTTAAAAACAAAATTCAAAAACACTTCATATTTGCAATGCAACAAATCTCTTTTCAACATTTTTTAACTTAGGTAAATTCAAATGAAGAGACCAACTTCCAACATGACATGAATTGAAGTGAAGAGAGGAGGAGAGAGAGTCACTGGTGGTTTTTGTTTTGGGTAGGATGCCGTTAGTGCATCCGAGTAAATGTTGGTTTTGTTTATAGGTAAGTAATATGAGTGGGATTGAGGAAGGATTATGTTTTTCATAACTAATAAAAAAAGTGTATATAGTTTCTTACAAATGTAAATACTATTGTACATACAGTTTGTGTTTAATAAACTTCATATTTAAATTTTTAATAGAAATTACTCCATTATCGGCTGATCGGCTGTCTTGATACTACAGTATTAACATTTTCAGAGTTTAAATTCTGTGTCCTTCAAGCTAACTATATACGCCGTTCATCAAAGCTTCTTTACTACTCCCCCCTAATTAATTACTTCGGATGCTTTACAAATTTTCCTTTGCTAGAACCATCTGGATATGAATGTTTAACGAATCCTTTTTAATGGCGAGCATTATCTGAATAAGTTAGACATGACTTTGAGAAAGACCAAAAAAGTTTTGAAGCCCTTTATCTGAAAAGTTATCCTATCCTGTGCTGAAGTGAAGCTTCTGAAGCATAACACATTTGTAAATGAAAACCGTTTGTAACAAAAACTGGGTTAGAGAAAATTGAAGGTGATATATGTTTAGTGAATCATACATTTTATTAAATTTTAGTTTTTGTGTAAAGGTAGATATTTTTTTTTTATTTATTGATAGATTATTTTGTCAGTAAGAAAATGTTAAGTTGAAAAGCATGTTTCAACAATTTTATTTATATATATATTTTTTTATGATTCGATAATTTTAATGTGCTTAAGTATTTTGATAATGTTTTGAATATTTAAATCTTACAGAATTATTTTTTAACTATGTGATAAGAGATCAAAAAATAAATGTTTCTTGTAATATACATGAATTACTAGTAATATACATAACAATAGACATAGTCTAGTAATATACATAAAAATACTTTAATATTCATAATTTTGAAATTCATTTATACAAATACATCACGAAATGTTAAAACAACATTAATTGTATTTTTAATCCATTATGCTTAACACGAACAGCTATCATCACATGTACAAAGTGTAAAGTATAATATGGGAAAGTAATAACTTACACTACAATTGTAGAAAAAATGAGAAATGTAATCTATGAAAATTTTAACAGAAATCAAATTTTTGAATTTTAAGTATGCCATTCCAAAATTACAATTCATTCCACTAATTATTCTTTGCGTTATTCTTTAAAATCTACTCACTTTAGAATATATTTTGTAACGGTTAAAAATGCATTTAACATTAGGAGGTTATGACAAAGTCATCAGTTTTTAGTTTACCTCAATTTAGTAAGAAGATAGGCATTATACTCTTTGCGTTATTCTTAAAAATCTACTCACTTTAGAATATATTTTGTAACGGTTAAAAATGCATTTAACATTAGGAGGTTATGACAAAGTCATCGGTTTTTAGTTTACCTCAATTTAGTAAGAAGCTAGGCATTATACATTAAATAAAGAGAAATCCAAATCCACGGAATGCCATTTTATTGTTATAGTACTTTCTAAAGAGAATTTTTTTTTCCCTGTAGAACGAGAGGTGAAGTAGTTTTTATGCCGAGTTAAGTGCGGTAAATCTTGGGAAAATTTTGGGAATGGAATTCCCTCATCTCAGTCTTTTTTAAATCGAGGTATCTTTATGAAACCACTTAATTTTAATTCCCAAATGTCATAATGGACACAGAATTTTAAATATAAAATTTTCAGTTTATTGTATATGTGAATTATAGCTTTTTCTAATTTTCAAATAAATTTGTTCTTAAATTCTAGTGTCAAACATTCATTTCAACATTTTAAAAATGGGAGTGCTCTGTCCGAAAAGTGTTAAACACTTTCCCACATATTTGAAAAATGTTTATGAAATTAGTTTGTATGTTTGACGTCTGTCTGTCTATGCTCTAACTCTCATAAGTATTATATTACAAGAATTTTTTATAGGTTATTCTAGCTTGCTATAGAATTTTCAGTATCGAACGTGAATTTTGTAGAACTTGCGGTTTGTCAACAGGGATACGCAAAAGAATTCTATTACATGATGTGTTATGGGGAAAAATGCGTTTTATTGATTATACGATATTTCAAACATAATGAGCTCGATATGCATCACTGCGATAGACTACAACATGCTTTCGCAGGAGGATAGAAAAAGAAGCATTTAAAGTTCGTTTGCAGGGATGCACAAAATTTTCCACAACATTATCAGCTATGACGAATCATTTTTCGATGCATTTTAAATATGATGGCTTCATTTAAGAGATAAGAATTTAAACAGTAACATTGTAAACTATTCTGTAGAGGAAATTTTAATGAAAGAATTTATAACGGTCAATATAAAAAAAGATATATTTATATTTATAAAAACAGAAATCATTTTGATGTTATAACATCTATTACAGGTTTTTTATGTAAAAATAATTAATGTCATTATTGTCAGGTGAGTTTTAAAAGACGAGATCAATATAAATGTCCTTTGAAATGTAATATATGTTTTGAAATAACTAATTGCGAAGGTAATAAAATCGTGTATAATGAGCGTTTTCGATCTTTTAAAGGTCAAAATTTGCCTTAAAAATCATGAAATAGTAATATTTGTAAAAAAACTATGGAAATGTTTAAAATGTATGAAAAATATTAAATACGATGACAGTAAACCTACAGAACATGTATGTGGGGAAAAACTTTGTAAAAATTGCAGAGAATTGGTTAAAAAATCTCATAAATGTTTTATGAAAAGAAAAGATTCTAAAGGTGGATTGTGGGATTATTGTTGTCTTAAAACACAGGTTTTTGAAGAATGTTGTAAACAAAGCGAAGGATGCTTAAAAAGCTGTAATATTATAAAACCTCATAATTGGTGTAATAAATTTAAATAAGGTATTGATAAATATTTCTTTTCAGATATTGAAACAAAACAAGAAACTGGAAATCATGAAGTTATAAATCCTGATTTTAAAGGAGAAGAACAAATATTTTAAAATGAAATAGATTATTGTAAATGGTTATTTTAACCACAAAAGTTTGGCTATACAGTTATAGCTCATTACGGAAAAAGGATTTGATTTCCAATTTTTAGGTAAATATTGTTTTAATAACAAAATTAAAGTATATACTATTTACCAAGGAAATAAACTTACCTATATGAATGTTGAAGATTATAAGATGCGTTTTCACTACAACATATTTTCTGCAGATCATGGAGAGCAAAGCATTTATAGTTCATTTACAGAGACACACAAAAGGATAAAGTTGCAAGACTGATTAACATTGTTCATTGCTGGAATTGCATTTGCTGATGTGGTATGCATGTTTAAAATGTTATTAGATGGTAAATGTGTATTAGATGGTAAATCTATAATGGGGTGGTATGTGTAAATTATATAGATCCCATACACTACTGAATTCACGTTGCGTTACCAGATAGCGACATTAATTACTAAAAATGGACTGAGTTATCTGTTTTTAAGCTTCTTATTTATATATCATTTCTTCTAGGAATAATAAAATTTCTTGTTGACATTATGTTAGTGTTGGAAAATCTCTCATAATCTATGCCTGATTTACGAGTTTTTGGTATTGTTACTTTACATCCTCTATATTGATTTTTAACAAATACAATATGATTTTTGTAGGTATAAAGAGTACCGAAAGCGACTAATATCGAAATTTGGAACCATTCGAGCAAGGTGTTGACATCGAGCAAGGTGTTGAACATATGTCGCCTAGATGGGTTTTTAAATAGTAAGTTCTAATGAAAAATTACAAAAGAATTAACACATGAAATAACTCCTATCTTCATAGATTCTGGATTCTTTTTAACACTTTCCAACAAAGTTGAAAAGTGTTTATGACTTCGGTTTGTCTGTCCGTTTAGCCGTCTGTCACGCTCTAACTCTCGTAAATATGCTCGGATCGTTCTAAAAGTTTTGGATGTTAGTGACCTGCATCATAGAACGTTCCCTATGTCAAATGAAGTTTGTAGCATGTTTAGTTCATTTACAGGGACAGTCAAAATTCTCCGTTACATTACAGCCAATGGGAAAAAATTGTTTGAAATGATTTTTAATGGTGTATAACACTCTTTCAAACATAGTAAAATTGATATTCATTTATGAAGTCCACTAAAATATGAATTCTGTTGAATATGCGGTGCAAAGAATGGTTATTGTTCATTTACAAGGCCCACACAAAAGAATTCCGTTCATAATGATATAGGGGGAATTGTTTGCGGTGTTTTTGAAAAAAAAAATCAGAAAGTATATTGTAACCGAATTACTCTATATTAGTAATTATTGCTCAAAAGGAATTTTTAATTATGATATGCGCTTTTTTCGCTATATTTATGCATGCTATAAAGTGCGTATAAATGCTATAGTTCACATACAGGACTACAGAAATGAATTCGTAAAGGTTACTGAGAATGAGCATAAATTGATTAAAGGTGAGTTCTAAAGGCGTTGTGGATTTTTACGCTGAACTGAATTTAGTTTACTAAGAAATATTTGTAGAATAGAGATAAAATGATATACAGGGCCACGGAAACAGTTGAATACATGGCTGTCTATGGGTGATAATTTCTGGAAATGTAATTTCAATAGTTGTAAGAGTGTTTTAGTTTGAATTAAATTTTAGCTAAACAATGGCATGTAATAAAGTTACTAGGTAAACTGCAGGGCTGTATAAAAATATTCAAGTATGTTTCCATCTATTAGTATAAATTGCTGAAAGGTGAATTCCAACCTGTTATGCATTTTCTTGCTAAACTAAATTTTCCCATTATATAGTATATATATATCAACCTACAGACCAAATACAGGGGTGTTCAAAAGAATTTGAATAGATATTTGTCTACGGACGGTAACTACTGAAATCAGTTTTTCAAATGTTTATGCGTTTTATAAAATGTTTACTTAGTTATATTATTTACCTTATTTCTCTAAATAACGAAGTTTTGTTAAAGCATTCAGGAAGTGTTGGAAAGTGTTTCATAATCTATGCTTAACGCTTGATTTTTCTTTCTTGTTTAGTAGAATTTTCGAAAATTGTTTATAATGATAATTACTTGGTTTTCAGCTATTTTCGAAGACCACAGCAAAGATAGCAAATATATTGCTTAATGTACCAATAGGGCACCTTTAAAACATAGCAGGAACATACACATAAATATATTTTCCGTTATTAAATATAACATTAATTATACCCAATACTATCACTTTCAAAGTTGAAATGCTCAGTCAGTTAGGCTAAATATTAATTAAATTTTCTTAAGCCCTTTGCGAAATCAATTGTGTTCGAAAAATATACAAATACTAGATCCATTTGGTTATGAATGTTTAATGTACAGTTTTTGACACCGATCATCTTTTGGATCAGACGAACAGAGCATTTAGAAGGACAATCACGATGGTTCTCCCAGAAAAAAGTATCAAAGATATTTTTCTGAAAATTTGTCCCAACCTGTGCTGGGGTCGTGACTCTAAAGCATAATACATCCATAAACGATATCCATTCGTACAAAAAGAAGGGTGGGATGAATGGAAATAAATGTTTAATGAATTCTGCGAAATGATAGATCTGAAGTTGAGAACGGAAGTTTAATATGGATTTTGCAACGTGTCATCTTAAACTGAATTTTTAAGTTCACCATTCATTGTTAGTTTTTTGACCATCGAGTGGTAACAGTCTTAAAGTTGATTAAATGAACCCATGTTCAGAGTAACGATTTTCTGTTATAAATGTTTTAATTTTGAAAATGCTTCAGTGAAACTATGTTCGTTAAAATGTTTATTCGTTGTTCCTAGAGAAAATTGCCTTACTTTGTGTGTTGGAGCTGGTATTTTAACTAGTATATCTGTAGATCTGGAGCCTCAACGTTAGCTCCGCAAATCACTGTTTTTATCACACTTTGCATAATATTCAACGTCCTACAAACAGCAATTGAATGTTTTGAAATTACATAAATATTTATAAGAACGAAAGATATTTAGAAGGTTTCAGACATTAGAAGAGTTAAATTAATAACGTTGTTATGCAATGATATTCTAAAATTCCGATGAACTGCGTATTATGCTAAATTTTTGGATAATAAAGTATATTTCTAGTGAGGGGGTCCGGGGGGGTCAGAGCCCCGGTAGTCACATTAAATTTACATTCGTAATTTTCTATTGATAGCGCGAATTGTTAGATTATATGTTATATTTCGTTTTACATTGAGATTTATAAGGATAAGCAACAGTTTGGACAAGCATTTTTAGTATCGTAATATCCAAATAGTAGTATTGAGTATTTCCTTACCTGCCAACCATAAACACCTGCATTTTGTGCATAAGGAACTTATGGAAATGTAAACGAAGTTATCTATGTTTTTACAATTTCTGTTTCCAAAAAATACCTTTTATTGCTGTTCTATAATACTTAGATCTAAGATCATATCTAAATATAAATTCTAATCTTTTCATAGCTTACTAAAATCGCCCCAAAATATGTTGGATATTTTTAAATATAATGGGTAATAATTTATCATCGTGTCTAGTGCTAATTGACTAAATAGCAAACATGTTTCGTGAACATGATAATTCATGTTACCACATATTGAAATATTCGCCCATTTTTTCTTTTTTCGAAATATGAAAAATATTATCAGCATTTCGTTTTTTATGCACACAAAAAGTAATGTATCGTACTTTTTATAGGTTATGTAGATGCAACTCAGAACTCTAGTTAGTCTTGTTATTTTTTTAGTTTTTGAGAACGAAAACAATTATTTCCCACTAATAATGACGTCATTTTCGGCATTAATATGTATGCGGCGTAGAGTCCTGCAAGGGACGGGTTGCACCCGATCCAAATCCGCAAGCTCTATTTTAAGACAACCCGCAAAAAACACGAACCCGACAAAAAAATTCCTTGACCTGCAACCCGACCCGTATCTGCAAAAATAATTATTGGAAACCCGCAACGCGATCCGAACCCGCAATGAATGAAAAGTAAATCATGTTTTAATGCCATTATGAAAATAATCTATAATTTTATCTCTAATACCAATTTTATATTTTACATAGAAGAATGAACAAATCTATATTATAAAATATTCTTATATAGTAAAACCTCTGAACAACTTACACCTATGGATCGATGAATACAGTCAAACATCATGTCGGATTATGACGAATTTTGTTTTTCGGCTCGGAATGAATATAATTTTCTTTCTACAGGTCGGGTTCACAGTAGAAGGACTCTTGCGTGTCATATATAGGTTTCTTGCAACTCAGGTTGTTGGAATTTTCACAAAAAATTTGGGCACAACTACGTTTCAGATGAAAATAAATACGTATTGAAATATACTTGAGAATATATCCAATTTAATGCATGATAAATAAAATGTATATAAGAAATTCGATCATAGATTATTCTTTCTTCTTTCGAGACCAATTTTTTTTTTGTTTTTTTTTTTTTATAATATGAAAATTACTATTAGCATTTCACTTAATACACGCAACAACACACGTATCGTATTTATCATAGGTTATGTAGATATGTACATGTGTGTAGATTGAGAGATGCCCGGTATTCAGAGACATAAGTGTTGAACTATATAAATTTTAGGAATTGAAAAAAGTGTTCGATAAATACAGGTGTTCACCTGTCGGGAGAAAAACCCTTATAGAGGCCTTATTGTATATAGATTCTTAACTTGAACAAATATTTCGGACATTCTTTTGAAATTCAGTTCAACACAAATCCGATCCGCTAGTGACGAAACCGACCCGAACACGAACTCGTCCCACAATGAAACAATCTAGCGCCAACCCGTTCGAGTCGGGTCGGATGCGGATAAAAGACGGTAACCCGACCCGATGCAGGACTCGAATACGGGGCATATTATTGACATTTGCTATCCACTTGCTATACAAATGATTTTTTTTTTAATTTTAAATAAATACTTAAATCTTTATGTGAAATCTGCGCAGACGATAAACTGTAAAATATTGATAACAAATTTCTTTAAATAATAAGAATTAATATCATAACCCAAGACCAATTTATTTCAACATCAAAGCGTATTCGTCTTATTTTTTTTTATATATGGCGTCATATATTCGCTTGCTTTACGTGTTTACTCAAATCAATCTACAGCGTTCGTACGGATCCTTGAATTTCCATGTTAAGAAATTTTTCGGTACCTGTATTTTCTTATGGAAAATATCTCCTTAAATAAGGAGAAATTCCGTCCGTTTAAACTAGATTTATTTTTCTGTAAAAAAATACTGATGTTTAACCTTGAAAATAACGGTACGCATACGAACCCTGATCTACCGTGTATTATTAAGAAATACTTGAAAATTTCCGATTTATTTCCAATATGATGTCATATTCATTTTTATTTTTATTTATTTTTTCTCTTTTTCACGTTAAAATCTTCCCATTGAAAATTTATTGTTTAGGTGAAATAATTAATTCAATTTTTGATTTTCTTGGCAACGAAATAAATATTGTTAAAATTTAAAAGAAAATACCAATTGATTCTTTATGAAAATAGTGAACTTTTGAATTTATAAGGAAAACATTTCAATAAAATAACTAAACCATAGGTTAAATTTTTTTCTGGGTTAAAATCTATTTATACGCAAAGATATAAATAAACTAATTCATTCGTCTTTACGTTGGTTCGACTAAAATATTGTGCACATACATTATGCACATTTATAATATTATTACGATAAAATAATGTTGCTAGGTAACTGATAAAAAAAGAAAAAAATGATATATGTATATTTCAAGTAAGTCAATTTGTAAAATAAAATGTTTTAAATTATTGGAACACATGTATAAAAATCTACCAAAAGTTACACAAATAATTTTAAAAAATCTGACAAATGCATTGACAAAATTTCAAACTAATAGGAATAATTTAAGACCCACATTAGGAAATTTCATTATTCATAATTTATCATTTAAATCCATTAATCAAATGAGCCAATTTCATTCAACATTTGAAAATTTGTAAATTCTTCTGAATTGCCATAGAAAAGCATTACAACACAAAATACCCTGTATTTTCCGAACGTATGAACCAAATATAACAAGAAACTATACAGATAAATCCGGGTACCTCACCCACATGCTTACGTAATTCCATGCTAATATGATGCTTTTTGCGATAGTTACTACGGAACTGACGGACGGAACTGACGGACGGAAACCAAAACTTTTAATGTCTCCACAGTAAACCTTCACTGACGTTTCGGGAATTATATGAAAAAGTTTGTGAATAATAGATAATCGGGATCATTCCATTAAGTTTCCTTCGCCGGGACAATGATAGTTATAATCTATTGATTGATTTTTTTTCAGTATGATGTATAAAAATAAGAAAAAATTGGTATACTGTCTTAAGTTGTCTGATATATTTGCTGTTAAAGTAAAATTGAATATCTTTATAATATTTTCAATAAAGAAGTTATTTTCTTAAAGAAGTTTTTTAATGTATGTTGAAGATGGTGAAAGGCTTCTACACATTAAGTGCAAAAACAAAGCATGTCAAAAATTAAAAACGTTTTAAAAACTGTCGAAAAAATCTGAACGATCGTTTTTGTTCATGTAATTAAGATGTAAGTGTAGTGTTCTGTTCGTAGGAGACGTTTATTTCAAGTATAATATGTTGATATATGAAATTAATGTACCTTACTTTCCTTTATAGATACCTACTTAATTTATAGAATATAAATATATAAAATTTGTATCATTTTAGGCTTTAAAATTTGCATTAATGCCAAAACACTGAAAAAAAAAATCCCTTAACAAGGCAAATTAAAATTATAATTTAAAACAAACGATAAATTTTTAAAGTTAACCCTTTAGTACGCAGCTTTGCATATATTTGAATTTATTGTTTTGAATTTATTAGATATTTTTTAATCGTACACACAAGAAAATTATACACACAAGAAAATTAATACACACAAGAAAATTAAAATAGCAATATCTGCTTTAATTAATAACAGACATTCCGTATTTAAATAAAGCGGAATTAACCATTGAAACTGTCTGGTATAAAGTCAGATTCTCTGAACTTCGTAATTTGTAGAACATATTCTATCGTGGGAATTAAAGGGTTAAATTTTAATTTTTTTTAAATAATTAATTATATAAAATATATTTGGAGACATACTTATTAAAATATATACTAATTTGAAATATTTTAGCGTAAAACAGCCACAAGACAGTAGTTTTTACATGTGTTGCACATGTACAACAGAAGAAAAGATTGACGTATTATATGAAAAATATATCTCTGATTTTGCCTTATTTTTCCTGTGAAATAAACCTTTCATAGAATCATATATAATTCTTTCGAAACAAAATAAAAAATCGCGCATTTAAGGGTTAAATTCTCATGCCATTAAGATATATACCATATAGATTCATTAAAACTTCCTTAATCATGAATTCGTTAAAACTTGTTTGATTCTCCCTAATCAGTTACGTTCCATGCTTAAAAAAATTACCTTTCCTAGAAGCTTAAGTTATGAATTTTTAATGAAAGCATTTAGACGCCGACCGTCATTTGGATTAGCTAGACAAATAAGATGAATGTAACAAAAAGAGTATGGGAGCCATTTCCCCGAAAATTTGCCCCACCCAGTGCTGAGGTGACGGATCTGAAACTTAATACTTCTGCAATCGATATTCGTCTGTATAAAAATTGAGAAAGGGAAGTTGAAAGCGGTTTCGGAAATTTAAAACGAAAGTTTAATATTAAATGATTATTTGTTTTTCAGTATAAAAATGAGATTAAAAATATTTGTAGCAATGTCAAAAAGTGTGTGTTATATTAGCAGTTTTAACGTACTGTAATATGGTTATATTATTATGAAACTTAAAATAATTATTTATGGGTAGTTCCATGGGGTTTTGTAGTAGCTGATAACTGCTATGCTTGTTGGCCACCGTTATTTTCGAAAAGTTTGCTTGACCTTAATCAATTAATGGGTTATCTCCCATAAAATAAGTCAAATTTTTCCTTTCTAAAATATTGGTATACAAAAATCATAGCATGTAACTTACACTACAAGTACTCAAAGAATTAACCTTATTTTAAAATCTATGTAACACTAAAACTGCCGCAAATTTTACTCAAGTTTTATAAACATATTTTGCACCAAAATTTTGACTTAAAAGAGTTTAACTTATTTATTTAACTTTTTCATCCTTGCATTATTTTAAACTTACTGTATAAAGAAAATCATGGTACGAACGAAAATATTTTCAATTGGTAGGGGTCAAAAAGACCCCTCATGGTACGTTTAGTGTTAAAGGAAGGATTCTCAAATATTAAGTGTATGAATAAGGCAAGCAAAAAAGGACACATGAAAACGTAAATTGGCACACTTCCCGGATGTATGTTTTATTACAATGTGATCATTGAATGCTAAAATATTTAAAAAACCCTCAGATTTAAATGAGAAATTTACCTATTAATTCTATAAAACAGTCATAGGTTTGAGGTAGATTCATTTGATTTATATTTTTTTTCAAAATCAGTGTGAAAGAATCTATGTCCAGTAAATCAACACATAATTATAATTAATTTTTCCATTAATTTTCTGTAGTGAAATTACGCCCGAAAATGTTGGGCGTAATGTAACTGCTGAAAATTAATGGAAAATTAATTAAAATTACATGTGTTCACCTATGCTGCTCTTTATTTCGTCTCATATTTGTTGCAGACTTTGTGTGCCCATGAAGACTTTTCCATTTTGCGCTGCGGTTGCAACCTTACTGATATTTAAGAGTGAAAGATATCAGGCTGGGTATCGTCCACGTAGCTTAATGGTAGAGCGTTGGAGCGCTATTCCGGGGATCCGGGTTCGATTCACGGCTTGGACATTTTCCCGTTTTTGGTTTATGCTTAGTTAGCAATGTGAAAAAGGTTCACGTATTTAACATTCAATAAATCGACTATAACATTTTACTGCGTGAAATACAACATTAGTAAAAGTATTTCAGATACAGAGAAGTGCCCTCAGATGAAACGGGAAATGTGTATAATTTCAAGCTAAACTTAATTAGAAAGGATTATTTAAGGGTATTCGGTAAGTTTGCTCTTATATGTTGTTTGATATTATATGTGTGGACGATCAGTACGATTGTCGAGGGAAAAAACTGGTTACCTTGGCAACCGAGCAACTGACGTAAGAACGTGACGTCAGCCTTTACAGGTACAATCTTTAAAAACAAACATTCGGAATTCGAACGGTGAAAAGGAAGTATGCTAAGGCGTGTATTATTCTTTGAGTCTAATATTTATTATTCGATGCGGAGTAAACAAGTTATTCATCTATATTCATTTACTATGTAATTCGTCGTTTTTAAATGACAAGTCAAGAATTCAATCGAAGGTGTTACTAATTTGACCAGCTCAACGGGATTCGAACATTTATAAGTGTATTCAACTAGAATCTACAATATACTTGCGGCTATATCAGTTTTTTGTATTATAATAAATATGTGTCGTGTTATATATCCTGCTGCTCCTTTATTGTAAGTGTCTGCCTGAATTTCTGGGAAAATGGGGTAAGTAACGAAAATTTAAATTTAATTCTACCTTCTAACTAAAATCACAGTTTTTGTTTTAAAATCGAATCGTGAATTGAATTCTGTTAAGTCATATTCTTTCGTCAGATTATTCATATTTCTTTTCCCTAATTTAAATTCGAGCTATTCAAAATTAATCCGTAACCTATGCTATCCATAAATTTTGGTCCGTACCGAGCCTGAGCTACGATGGAATCTGTTCTCAAGTCGTAGCTGTCAATTAATTTATCTGTGCTAGATGTAACGTAAAAAAAAAAAAAAAAAAAAAAAAAAGTAAAAACGGTTGTGTTTATTTATTCAATTCTTGTTTTTTTTATATTTTGTATATTATGGTGCATTTTGTATGAGATTGTGTAATTTTCGTATTTTTATGTTATTCATTTCTTATATTGTTTATTTGTAATTATTAAAAATGACTAAACAAACTAAACAGGAGCTGTATTTTGAGCGAATTTGTAAGGAAATAGATGTAATTAAGGATAAAGTTCAAAATGCGAATTCAGATGAGCATGCAAAAATTAAAGTTTTGAAATCGAAAATATCTTCTTATGAAAATACTCTTGCGCAAGCATTTGATAAACTTTCGCCGAAAGAAAATAATGAGAATTTGGATATTTTTTTGAAGTATCAGGGAATTATTTGTGATTTGTTAGTCGATTTAGAAGAGAAAACCACAGTTGATTCTCCGACGGAAATTCGTGTAGAAACTCAAAATAAACAGAATTATTCGCAAGTTAAATTGCCCAAATTCGATCTTCCCCATTTTTACGGCGATTCGGAACAATGGATTTCGTTTAAAGAATTATTTCAGTCTACGATTTTGGGGAATGAAAAGTTATCTGATATTGAGAAATTACAATATTTACATTCATCTGTTCGCGGAAATGCCGCAAAATTAATTCGAGGATTTTCTTTAAAAGCAGAAAATTTAGTTCAGTGTTGGGATTTGTTAAATCAAAGATATGAAAATAAAAGACAGTTGGCTTTAAGTCAAATAAATAAAATATTTTCGATAAAGATTATTAAAGCTAGTAATTCAAAATCCTTGTTAGAATTGCTAGATACAAGTAATGAAGCAATTCGGAATTTGAAAATTTTGGGATTAGAATCTAATGCTTTGAGTGATTTAATGTTAATAAATTTTATGTTGAATAAATTAGATCAGCCTCTCAAACAAAGATGGGAATTGTTGTTAGACAATGATAAAATACAGGATATGGATTTATTTCGAAAATTTGTTGAGCGGGAAGCTAGAAGTGTAGAGGAGTCAAAATGCACTAAAGTAGAGTCTAAATTCAATTTCGCAAAAAATCCTCTAGATGCTAGTCGAGTCAAAACCAACGTAATGAACAGCGCGTTTGTTAGGAATGGTAATAACTGCCTATTATGTAATGAAAGCCATGCGTTATTCAAATGTCCTTTATTTAATTCAAAACCAGTGAAGGAGAGGTGGAAAATCGTTCATTTAAACAAATTATGTGAAAATTGTCTTAGACAAAACCATCAAGTAGGGCAGTGTAGAATTAATGTTAAATGCAAAAATTGTTCCCAAATGCATCATACATTATTACATGTGTATACGACTAGTCAAACTAATAGAGAGTTTGTTAATGATAATGCACCAGAAATTTCTGTTTCTAATAGTGCGCAGTGTCATTCATCTTTGCAGAATTATAATGTTCTATTATCTACCGCTCTTATTAATGTAAAATCTAGCACAGGTAATGTTATTCAGTGCAGAGCACTTATTGACAATGCTTCTCAAAATTCTTTAATCTCAAAAAATTGTGTAGAAAGGTTGAATTTGCCTGTTGGCAGAACGAACCATAGGCTTGTAGGTATAAATGGCATTTCGGCTGAAACCTGCCTAAATTTCACTGAATTTAATTACTCGCCATATTTTGAAAATAATTACAATTCTTTAAAAGCCCTTGTAGTTAATCAGGTTACTACCCCACTCCCTAACTTCAGGCTTGAAAGGCATTCATGGCCGCACATGGCAAACTTACAGCTGGCGGATCCTGAGTTTTATATCTCCAAGTCAATCGACATTCTGCTAGGAGCAGATGTTTTTGCACATCTGTTATTAGGGTCACCCATTTTTGGACAATCTGGTGAACCCGTTGCAATCCCAACTCAACTAGGATATATTCTAAGTGGTCCAGTACCCTATTCGTCTAAACCAGCCACGACCGTGGTCTGCCATTCAGTAGACATGACTTATTTTTTCAACTCAGAGTCTGTTCCTCATGCTAAGGAGTTTATTAAATCGGATGCAGCTAAAGAACTGTATCACAATTCAATTCGGCAAAATAAACAAGTTTGTGATGAGGAAAAAACTAATTTTCCTGTCGCTGCCAGTATAGCAAAAGATGATAGTTTGCCAGATTCTTTAAAGACAAATAACTTAACCCATTCTTTCAATCCGAATTCATCTCAAAGTTTTCTAGGGTTAGAGTGGAACCAGGAAACAGATTTCCTGCGAGTACAAGTTGTAGAAAAACCTACAGTAAAGACTAAAAGTCAATTATTATCCGTAATCGCTGGCCTTTTTGATCCTTTGGGCCTTTTGTCACCTTCCACTGTTATTTTGAAAATGTTATTGAAAGAAGTGTGGAAGGCAGACTTGAAGTGGGATGATCGTCTTCCCTCAGATATTCTAGAAACGTGGAATAGATTCTATTCTGAAATAAATGCTTTTAATTCTATGCACATTCCACGATTTATGAATTTCAACACATCATCACCTTTCGAACTCCATGGGTTCTGTGATGCCTCTATACGTGCATACACTGCGGTTGTCTATATCAAAACTTTTAATCCTGTCACGGTAATGCTAGTCGCTGCTAAAACAAGAATAGCGCCCGCCAGTGCAATAACATTGCCAAGATTAGAGCTATCTTCAGCTCTTTTGCTTGCAAACCTTATTCAAGTTGTGCAAGATGCATTACCTAACGCTATCCACGAAACATTCTTGTGGACCGATTCGACCATTACATTAAGCTGGATTTTGAAACCTCCAACCAAAGGCAACCAATTCGTGCTTCACCGGGCCAATAAAATCAGAGATTTGACCTCAATTGAACATTGGCATCATATTCCTGGTAAACATAATCCAGCCGATTGTGCAACACGGGGTCTATATCCCTATCAGTTAAAAGATTGCGAATGTTGGTGGTCTGGGCCTACTTGGCTCTACAAGTCTTCTAATCCTTTCATTGATGATCCATCTCCCACTTCAAACTTTGCAGTTGAGTCTTTACCCACCGAAAGTTCTTGTTTAATAAATCAACTAGACAACGATATAGACATTCTTACCAGATTTTCTTCATATACAAAAGTAATCCGAGTAGTTGCTTGGATTCAAAGATTCGCCTACAACACAAAATTCCATTTAAAAAGGAAAGGGCCATTAAATGCAGTTGAACTTAACAACGCTTGTAAAACTGTCGTCAAGTGCTTACAACAGTCAGCCTTTTCTGATGAAATTAATCTACTTAAACAACCCAAACCACTACCAACATCCAGTAAATTGCTTTCTTTAAACATCTTTCTCGACGCAGATAATATTTTGAGAGTTGGTGGACGCCTCAGCAAACACAACACCATGTCCTTCGATTCCAAACATCCAATGCTTATCCCTAAAACCCATCCCTTAACAGAAGCTATTATCAGGTACTTCCATCTCTATAGTCTGCATGCGGGTCCTGATCAAGTTCTTTCCTTAATTCGTCAAAAATTTTGGATTCCAGATGGCAGATCAACAGTTAAGAAAGAATTAAGAAAGTGTGTCCGTTGCATTCGAATATCTGCCCAACCGCTTACTCAAATCATGGGTGACTTGCCCTCTTCACGAATTAATCCTTGTAGAGCGTTCCAGCGCACAGGGATTGATTTTGCAGGACCAATCAATACAAAATGCCAACACAAACGAAAGTCAACTATTTTTAAATCCTATATCTGTCTTTTTATATGCATGTGCACCAAAGCAGTACACATTGAATTAGTTTCAGAACTTACCACCGAAGCCTTTATATGCACTTTACAGCGTTTCATATCACGCCGAGGACATCCAACAGACATTTATTCTGATAACGGTAAAACATTCGTTGGTGCAGCCTCATATCTTAAAAAACTGTTCCTAATTCTCAACGAATCAAAAGTCCAAGACTTTTGCGCACAACGCCAAATTATTTGGCATTTCATACCTCCTTATGATCCAAACTTTGGAGGACTATGGGAGTCTTCCATAAAGCTAGCCAAACGTCATCTAACCAAAGCATGCCAAGGTACTCTTATGACTTTTGAGGAACTATCCACAACCCTATGCCTTATTGAAGCATGTATAAATTCTCGTCCACTTATTCCTTTATCAACCGACCCTAATGACTTATCCGTTTTAACTCCAGGACATTTCCTCATTGGTGATCTATTACTTGCTTTACCTGACATGTCATCTCATAATAATCCATGTATTAGTCTCTCTTCCAGGTGGAAACAGTGTATCAAGATTCGAGATAATTTCTGGCACTGCTGGACTAAAGATTATCTCCAAACATTGTCCTTAAGGCATAAATGGAAAAAGGGCAATCATATTATCAAGATTGGTCAACTAGTCTTGGTAAAAGAATCTTCAATTCATCCAACTCATTGGAAATTCGCCGTGGTCGAAAACATCCATCCTGGTGCTGATGGTGTTGTCAGAGTTGTGACTATCCGTACAGGTGAAGGCACATTCAAGCGTCCGATTCAGCAGATTGCTGCTTTACCTGAAGTCCACGCCGGCCCCCCGGAGGTTATGGACGATCAGTACGATTGTCGAGGGAAAAAACTGGTTACCTTGGCAACCGAGCAACTGACGTAAGAACGTGACGTCAGCCTTTACAGGTACAATCTTTAAAAACAAACATTCGGAATTCGAACGGTGAAAAGGAAGTATGCTAAGGCGTGTATTATACTTTGAGTCTAATATTTATTATTCGATGCGGAGTAAACAAGTTATTCATCTATATTCATTTACTATGTAATTCGTCGTTTTTAAATGACAAGTCAAGAATTCAATCGAAAGTGTTACTAATTTGACCAGCTCAACGGGATTCGAACATTTATAAGTGTATTCAACTAGAATCTACAATATACTTGCGGCTATATCAGTTTTTTGTATTATAATAAATATGTGTCGTGTTATATATCCTGCTGCTCCTTTATTGTAAGTGTCTGCCTGAATTTCTGAGAAAATGGGGTAAGTAACGAAAATTTAAATTTAATTCTACCTTCTAACTAAAATCACAGTTTTTGTTTTAAAATCGAATCGTGAATTGAATTCTGTTAAGTCATATTCTTTCGTCAGATTATTCATATTTCTTTTCCCTAATTTAAATTCGAGCTATTCAAAATTAATCCGTAACCTATGCTATCCAATGTGTATAATAATCACATTTGGTAATTCCAGTTTTAATGAAATTAGATTCATAGCGCTTAGTTTAAACTATTACTTAAACAAAAAACGTCAAATATTTATTTGAACTGAAAGTCATAACTGTAGCGCGGAAAAATGAGAAAATCTTTAAATTTAAAATATTATAAATCCGTAAATTTTTATGATGGAAAAATTAATTGATTTATGTATCACGTTGGGGTATTGGAATACTTATTTAATACAAACCGCTCATACGAAAAGGAAAGAAAATAGAAATTTATAATTCGCAACTTTAACAAAAAAAAAATATTTTTAACATAGCGAGGGGTTGAGTTAGATAATTAGCGAACGAGTAGTTTTATTCATCTTTCCAATATGTACGGTTTTTATTTTGTTACCTCTAATTTTTAACAATAAAATCTGATCGAAGATAATTTATATTATATAAGAAAATTGTTTTTACTGGTAAATAGTGGTAACAAAAAAGTTTAAATTTGGTAGATATGGTTCTTTTTATATTGGAATGAAAAGTATGTCTATAGAGGCGTATGTGTAATAAAGAACAATAAGATTTTAGATTTTATTTAATGTTAGTCTATATTTTTCCACTTCATTCAAAAGCTCTAAATTACTCTTTGTTTTGTTTTCTCTTTGTATATTAGTTTACTATTTAAAAATATTTTTTGCTAATAGAGTTATAATTTAAATGCTTAGTTTAAAATGGAAACAAATTATACTAGAGAAAAACATAAAAAGCTCATGCCCTCAAAACTACGAGGGTGTATCGATAATTTTTTACCCTCACATATAAATAATTGAGTGAAATTTATGAAATTTTATTAGTCCCTTTCTATATAGTCACTTTGCACAGTAACACATTTCTGAAAACGGTATTTGAGGAGAGGGGGGAGGATGTATTATAGGAAACGCGATAGTAGACCCAAAGGAGGAGGGGGGTATTTGTCTAATTTTGTCGACCCCGACATAAGACATATTGTTGGAAAGGCCTGTGACCACTTATTAATGTTATGTACTCCCGAGCTCCTCCCCCAAATTTGCGCTGCAGAAGGGCATGAGTGATGTCCATAAAATTTAGAAAAGCGTATTGTCCCCGTATGGCAAATTTGGGGGGAGGGGCTCGGGAGGTGCATAGCATGAATATGTGGTCACAGGCCTTTCTAACAATGTGTCACATGTGGGGTAAGTAGAAGTTAGAAAATGCCCTTCTTTGGGTCTACTATTGAGCCTCTTTGAATACATCCACCCACCTCTCTTTGAAATACCGGTTGCACATATGTGCACGGTGACTACATAGAAAAAGACTAATACAATGTAGGAATTTCACAAATTTCACTCCATTATTTCTATGTGAGGGCAAAAACTCATTGATACACCCACGTACCATAACGCTTAACATAAAACTTTCATGGTAAAATATTTTTACTAAAACATATTAAAATATTTAAAAGTGAATTAAATGCTTATATCACTAGCTACTTATTCTGGATACTTTTATAAAATTCAGTCAGTGACATACTAGAACCAAATGACGAAAAGACGTTGCTAAGGATGTCATAGCAATAAACTTTTATAGTCAAAGCAAAATATATTTATATATTGATTTTACCAATCTAACAACTAGTACATGCAAGAATAATGCTGTTGAATGCTTTGCTAGGACTCTATATCACTGGTAACCAATACGAATTACCGACGATCACACAATCACTGTTAATAAATGTTACAAGGAAACAGGTTCACAAGAACGTTATTTGTGTTGAGGATGATAAAAAACAAAATACGTCATATACATATCCCCATGAGACCCAAGCAAAATATAGTGCCTATATTTTTTTTAATATGAGTTTTTTTCATCAAATAAGCTTTAAAAATTATGTTTTTAAAGAAATTAATAAAGCTCGATTTTTTAATTTTGTTTTACAGCACATCCATCTAAATGAATGTTCAGGCCGTAGCTCGCTTTAAAATAACTATACAAATGCTAAAAGTATGGGAAAGAATAGAATTTGTTATAAAGAACGTAAGGCAAGTATTAACATCTGCTATTAAAATTGTAAAATAAATAAATAAATAAATAAATAAACAAGTTAAAATAACATAAAAATGACATTTACCAGCAGAACGTAGAATTCCAACTTGACTCATTTTTTACGCAATTTTGTAAACAAAATTGTTACCGTTGCCAATATCCAAAAGCTGAATCTTGATTTTTGATTCATACATTACCAAACTGGTTTTAGATTGATACTAGGAAATTTAACGCAATCGAAGAAGAAAGCAAAACATCTATTTAAATGGATACCAGGTCTCAGGAGGAAAGCCCCCAGGGGGATACTTTCTTTAGGTATTCACGGTCTTCGCAACCCCGGGCACCAGAGCCATTTTTCTCTTTTCCTACTTCCTCTTATTTCTCGTCTTTCTTTCCTCTTTGTTTCACTCTCGTTGTGGTATCCTCTTTGGAGGAGAGGTCAATTCTGTATGAGCCAATATCATCCTATATATCGACTCATGGGGAATTGTAAACCACACACGTGTTTGCCGTACGTGGCGACCCGTGTCCCTGGAAAGGGGGATCCTGGCAGTTCAGGGAAACCAACACACTGCTTTGGCATCTGCTTCAGGTAGACGGGTGGTGCATATTGGTCCCGTATGCATCAATCGGCTGGTCATCTGACTTGTCACTGGCTAAGGGATCAAGTGAGCGAGCAATTACTATTCATCTTGTTAAGGGTGGAGACTGACATAGGATTGTCTTGTGACCGTATGGTCCCTGGTTAGCACTGGTGCACGAATGTGCATCCCCTTGTTGGGCTCGGTAGTGGGTGGTGCGGCAGGGGTCTGAATACTCTTTTTTTCTAATATGGATGTAAAAAAATCAATTCCTTCTATATCTCTCCCTTGTGGTTAGCAAGAAGTTGTACAGAATACTTTCACTCGCTTCTTTGTAATTAAACGTACTGATAGCCTCACTGATAGCTCTTTTAAGAGAACTTATCCTTTTCTTATTGCGAAAATATTCCAGTCTGTTTTGGGAGATGGCCATTCATTCAAAAAATTGTAATCTGGAGATTTACATGTTGAGACCTCTACAGCCAAACAATCACAGGTAATCTCAAATTGCTCTACAATAGGTTCCTTTTCAGTTACTGTTAAGGTACATCAAACCTTAAATACAACCCGTGGTGTTATATCAGAACCAGATCTTCTGTTCACTACAAAAGATGAACTTTTAAGGAATTTAAAAGAACAAGATATTATAGATGTACGCCGTATTACTATTAGTCGGAATGGGCAAGTGCTTCCGACAAAGCACATTATACTAACATTCAATACCCTTAATTTACCAACTAGAATTAAAGCTGGATACCTAAGCTGTACAGTGTGACTTTATATCTCAAACCCTCTCCGTTGTTATAAGTGCCAGCGTTATGGCCATACTAACACTAAATGTCTTGGGTCTGTTACCTGCGCACGTTGTTCAAAAGTCGGCGATGACGATAAATCCTGTTAAAAACCCGAACACTGTGCAAACTGATCATACAGCATACTCTCGCACTTGTCCTAAATGGATCCTTGAAAAAGAAATTCTTACTGTGAAAATTACTCAAAATCTTTCTTACCCTGATACTCGGAAACTCGTTGAGACTAGAACCCCATCTGTTGGAGTTCCTTACTCTAGCTTATTCAAGCATAAATCAAATTCCGTAAGACACATAAGCACCCAAACTGACTCTTCCTCTCCACCAAATTTTTCACCTGAGAATCCATCATCCAGCATTCTAAAAAGAAACCCCGTGATGTACATTCTACCGCTAGTACAAGACAAATGCCAAAATTGGAACTCTGGTCACCATCATCAGAACCTGTGAAGATTGAACGCATTCATAGTCGATTACAAAAATCATCAGTTATATCTGAAATATCAACCGAACGTGAGAACAAACAAATATCAGTTTCAGGTAAAACCAAATTGGTGAAACCTATCTGTTCAACTCAGAAGCCAAGTGAACGGAAAACTGAACAAAAATTGAATTCTGCGGGTAAGATGCAAAAATCTAATGTTTCTCCAACACAAAAAGCAAACCAAAAATCATGTGTACAGAACAAATATTCCTCGACACAAGCCTCTTCACAGTGGAAAACTGTGAAGAAAAAACAGAGAAAATCATGCAATAGCCCATCAGCTACTTATCTGTAGGATCCTAAACAGTTTCAGAATTACGTGGAAGAGGCCATCTTATGACTCAAGTATAGACGACGAGAATACTGTTTTTGAGGAGTTTGTGCCTAATTGATTTTACGTTTTTAATTCTGTGATTTTTTAACTTGTTTTATGTGTTATTTGTACATCATCTTATACTTCGTTCATATTTTACCATTTATTACTTTGACCTTTTACAGTTTTTAATTCTAATGATTTGTGTCTTTTAATTGGGCTCTGTGGACTATTTTATTTGTTTTTAATTGTACATGGCATTGCTGTTTTTCATTTACTTACGTTGTCTTTTTTACTCACTCTTTGTTCTTATTTTGACTTTGTCTTGGCTCAGCATGTCCCTATAGGGATTTTGCGCCATTAAACCCCACTCAATCAACCAACCAACTCAGGAGGAAAGTAATATTTAAATTTTATATAGAGTTTAGACTTTTATTATTACTAACCTTTCATTATTCGCCCCTACATTTCTCACGCGATCACTCTCGGGGATGCTGTAAACACACCAATGATTTTATTGGAACTTTTAAGTAATAATGTATTATAATATTTTTGTAATTTACTAACGATTAGTGTAGTCGATTTTTTTAAATAAAAAGAGATTGTATTTTATCACTCTATATATTTTTCTGCTTAACTATATCTTTGATTATATCCTCTGACATATATAGCTTGACAAATTCGATAAAAAATTTATAAGACTTAGGAGTTATTCCATATAAGAATCACCCAGGCTGTGATTAAATGATAAACAGATTCATGTGATTTGTTTTTCTCACTGAGATGACCATTAGAAAGAAATAAATCCAGAATATTAATGCCATGGGACCATTAGTTTTCATTTGGTGGGGGGGGGGGGGTCAAATGTAAGAGCACCGCTTGAAAAATTCAAATTTTATGTTTTCCATAGTATTTGTCATAGTATGCATTGAAGTTATCCCACAAATTAAATTACATAGTTGTATTATGTAAGGATGGCCCTTTGCTATTCAAGAATAAAAATTATGGGATATGTGTAATGTGGTGAGCTAGGAGGCTTCAAAAATTGAATTTTTTTCGAAATTTCACTATAGTTTTGACACATGTAGCTCTTTGCATTGAAATCATCCCATCATTTTTAACTGCTGTATGCTTCCCTATGGTGAAATGAAACACAGAAAAGTAGGCCCCACCATGGGCAGACTTTAATGCATTTAAAAATTGTATGCCAAATTTCCAAAAAAACATATTTTTGCCTATTTTAAGTGAGGTATACTAGACATGCATTAAAGTCAGAAGCCTCTACAATAATAATAGAAATGTAGAATAACTATTCACCTTTCAAAATCACTATACAGAACCATGAGCACTAAAGCAATTTTCATGGGGTAATGGAAATTGCATTGTAACATAATTGGGAAATACGCTTCCACGACCATAGCCTTCAATCATTGCCAAGTATAAAAGTACTTACAATTATTTCTGAAATGCATATATTTTTTATTCTAACATGAATTTCCACATGTATAATAAGAAATATTTTTATTATTTTTTTACAGGGAATGAAGATGTTTTAATTAAGTGAAAAGAAGCATATAAACTAGGTGATTATAAGCTACTTCAGTCTTGCTGCATACTGTCTGTTTGAAAGTAAGACTGCTTTTAAAAGTTATTTTGAACATGGATGAATATTTCTTATGCAAGTTATCAAATAAATGTGCTTGTGGGCCATATGCTGCTATAAAATCAAGTAGTTTATTTCCAGTTTGTGAACTCACCAGGCTTAACGATTTGACATGGTCATAAAAAAAACTGTACCTCCAGAGAATATTTCTGAAACAGATCTCATAGAAAATCGAAGTAGAACTACCCTAGAGCTTGAGGACATGATTTGCGCAAATCACAGATACAAATTTGGAACATTTTGGACACCATCTCGCTATTGCGCACATTCTAATCATAAAATCAAGGGTGAGAAAGGGCATGGATTTGAGTCCTTGTACATTTTTGAAATATGAAGCACTCTGATCAGAATTTGGTTCGTTCGCAATTGGAGGAGTATTATGCAAGATGTTGGCAATAGCGAGGTGGTTCTCAAAATGTTCCAAATTCGTATCTATGCTTTGCACAAATCATATCCTCAAGTTCTAGGGTAGCTCCACTTCCATTTTCTATGAGACCTTTTTCACAAATATTTTCTGGAGGTACATTTGTTTTTATTTTTTTCCAGTTCTATGCCAAATCGTTTGTCCTAATAAGTTCAGAAACTGAAAATAATCCACTTGATCTTGTAGCAGCGCACAAATACGTGCTAACACGACACAAAAAATTCCATACGATCATTTCGAGGATTCCGGGATTCCCAGTGAGGGAAAAAAAGCGAGAATTAAAATGGGTTCGAAGAATCCCTCGGTTATAGCCCCGAGTACTGGCTTATGGAATGATTAAAAAGGTGAAAACAAGAGTTTATATATCCTAAAGAAATGCCATAATGAACCAGAATTAACTGAAAAAAAGAAGTCACTGCGCAAGATCTCCATACGGGGGATCCGGGAATCCTCGAAACGATGGTATGGGATTTTATGTGTCGTGTTTGTACGTATTTGTGCGTTAAATCGTTGTTAAAGATTTTAACTTTTGTATTAAAATTCGCACAAAGTGTATGATTTATGCTTATATCTTCATATAGTTTACATGCTTCTTTTCACTTCATTAAAGCATCTTCACTGCCTGTAACAAAAACATATTAAAAATATTTATTGTTATACATGTGGAAATTCATGTTAGAATAAGAAATATATGCATTTCAGAAATAAATGTAAGCGTTTTTATTCTTGGCAATGATTGAAGGCTATGGTCGTGGTATCGTATTTCCTAATTATATTACAATGCAATTTCCATTACCCAATGAAAACTGCTTTAGTGTCCATGATCCTGTTTGGTGATTTTGAAAGGTGAATAGTTATTCTACATTTCTATTATTATTGTAGAAGCTTCTGACTTTAATGCATGTCTAATATACCTCCCTTAAAATAGGCAAAATTATGTTTTTTGGAAATTTGGCATAATATTAAGGAATGCATTAAAGTCTGCCCATGGTGGGGCCTACTTTTCTGTGTTTCATTTCATCATGGGGAAGCAATCAGCAGTTAAAAATGATGGGATGATTTCAATGAAAAGAGTTATATGTGTCAAAACTATAGTGAAATTTCGAAAAAAAAATCAATTTTTGAAGCCTCCTAGCTCACCTTCTTACACATATCCCATAATTTTTATTCTTGAATAGCAAAGGGCCAACCATACATAATACAACCATACAATTTGTTTTGTGGGATAACTTCAATGCATACTATAAAAAATACTATGCAAAATATAAAATTTGAATTTTTCAAGCTGTGCTCTGACCTTTGACCCCCCACCAAATGAAAACCAATGGTCCCACGGCATTAATATTCTGGATTTACTTCTTTCTAATGGTCATCTCTCTGAGAAAAAAAAATCACATGAATCGGTTTACCATTTAATCACAGACCCCCGATTCTGGGTGATTCTTATACGGAATGACTCTTAGCAATACCTTTATCGAAAGACTAATAAATAACTATGTTCGAAGAATGAGTACGTATGGAAGTTTTACCTAATTTCTTGCACCATCGCGTCATCTTATCCTTTCCGAAGTAATATGGACTGACCGACTATATTTCGGAATTAGTTCCAATATTTCTTCTTGTTCCAATATTTCTTTAGATTTTTATTCTGATTCCGTGTTGTAATCAGAACATTCCACAAAATATTCGTATTTACCCAATTTCTTGCACCATTGCGTGATCTTATTCTTTCCGAAGTAATATGGAGTGAACGACTATATTTCGGAATTATTTCCAATATTTCTTCTTGTTCCAATATTTCTTGAGATTTTTATTCTGATTCCGTGTTGTAATCAGAACATTCCACAAAATATTCGTATCTACCTAATTTCTTGCACCACCGCGTGATATTATCCTTTCCGAAGTAATATGGAGTGACCGACTATATTTCGGAATCAGTTCCAATATTTCTTCAGATTTTTATTCTGATTCCGTGCTTCAATCAGAACATTCCACAATATATTCATCATCCTCCAGAAAGTCACAACCCCCTGAAAACTAGGCCTGAGCGCTGACACAAAAATGGCGACTATCGTAATCGGATAATTTGTAACGTATTTACGGTCCCTTAAATGTAGACACTAGTACCGTGTGATCCATAAGTTCCGCGAGTTTTGCAATGATAATAATTAGTAAACTATGTACAATAGAAAGATGCGGTGTTTACAGAAATTCTTAGAAACATGTGGGATTTGTTTTTTAATGAAAAAAGAATAAGTTATATTAGTTACTCTTTTTGATAACTGGTGGCACCAAAATTGATAACATAATTTTGCTATGGTCTAATGAAGCGGTTTGAGTATTGACATCTTGTTGTACCTCGTTTAGACTAAAACAGATCTTTGGGGTCTCTCGCTTCTTTGACTATTATCCAATAAGTCCATTTCCTCAAACCTTTTTATCATAGCCTTCAGATTTGTAATAGCCATCGGTGCTTTTTGCAGTTTTAAGTCCACTCATTGTACGATAAGAAAACAAAGCTAATCTTTCCGATTCATCTTTTTTATAAAACAGCTTAACTAACAAAGTTTGTCACGCAAAGAAAGCATGTCTAACCATGGCAGTTTCACATCAAATTTTGTATCAAAATTTGTTTTAAAGGCAATTTCTTTAATCTTCGAAAAAGCGTTTGAACATAAACGACCCTTAAAGCAAAATCTGAGTCAATATCTTATGAAACATATTGCGCAATGAACTTCATCTGCTTCTATAACACATGGTACAAATACTTTTGATTTTTACAGCCGCGCCATCAGTTTCTGAAAATTTTAACTATTTATTTATAAAAAATTCATTATAAACAAAAATTCCACACCTTTCTGAGCATATATTTGATAACCGCACTTTTCTATTGTACATAGTTTCCTAATTATTAACATTTGAATACTCCCGGAAGTTCTGGATCACCCGGTATTTTATAAAAGAGTTCTTTGACTTATTTAATCCCAGAAAATTAAGCGGATAAAACTTTTAAAATATATCGGAATACGAATATACAGCGGACCGTACAAACGCTGAAAAAAAAACGCCTTCGGTAGCCGACATTTTTGTGTCAGCGCTCAGGCCAAGCATTGAGGGGCGGTGAAAAATTTATGCCTTTTTAAGGAATTGTAAGCATTTGTACTTGTTGCCTCATGATCTTTCTAATCTGCTGATAAAAATACCTAAAATATTCCACAAACAATGTTGCTCTATTTCCCAATGGAGATTTCGATATTTTCTATAAAAAAGGCAGAAAATTGTTGAAAAGGCACAGAATGAATTTAAAAAAAATTACTCACACATATAATTACTTCTATGATAAAAATAAAATTAAAAGGTAATATATCCTACCATTTTTCAAATTAAAAAAATCCGTAGTTACTCTCGGGGGTTTCTGTTCACGTCATCTCTTCTTCAAGAAAAAAGCTAGAATGAACATATCTTGCCAGTAGGTGTGGCCTATAGGAAAGTACAGCTTCTTTACCTCGACCTTAAGTAGTTACGTACATGTGCGCAACTTTTTACTTATGGAGAGTCAGGAACAGTTCACGCGAGTAATGATCTCACAGCCGATGACTCTGTCAAATTGCTAGTTGAAAATTTAGCTTCAAGTTAAGACGTGGCTCACTGTCACTGTAGAACTCTCAGATCCGTGCAAAGGATGGACTCAAATTCAATCGATTTCATCTCCTTACGCACTATATGCACATCCTACACAACTACAGTTACCTACGTAATGTATAATCTCAAAAATAAATGTGATAATCAGATTCGTTGAGCTACCTATGCACTTTGCGAAACAATAAAATTATAAAATATGTCTCATTCGCACACAATTGACAGAATTCAGAACAACAAGTTCATACACAAAATCTCAAAACTCAGTCGTCCAAAAATTTAATCTTTATAAAAGTGTAGCTGGTGACTCTCTTACAGTATAAAAGTACGTTTCATACGAAAAAAGATTGCGCTCACCAGTTCCTTAGTGCTTCATTTGCGTACAAAAAATACTTTGATGAGTTCTATCGTCATTTAATAATTGCTCTATTAGTTTTGTAGCAACCTGCATACACTACTTCGTACATTCGAATGTGAAATTCAATAATTAAAATATAATTAACAGCGCATAATCATATTCATTCCATACATATTTTATCTAATAAATTTTAGCATTTATTTTAATATCAATCGAGCATATTCTAAGTAAATTTTTGCCCAATGAATGCTTTTAAATTCGAAATTTATCAATAAACTACTTAATTTTAATTTCCAAATGCGTGTCTAGTGAAATAATTTTATATATTTGTCATAGACACTCTATTAAACATGACTGATAACATATGGAAATACATTAGACTGAAAATATATGTATATTTCAATTTATTCTAATTGTAATTTTCTCTCAAACTATGAACGGATAATTTAAAAAACTGTTTACATTTAAAATTAAGTTTTTTTAACTACAGAATGCTGGAAAAGTTTAAACTTTTAGGAAATATGGTATTCTAAATCTGTGGACATAAACTATTAGCGAACTATTCAGAAACTATTATTTATCTGGATAAATAACAGCGGCTTCAAGAATGTGTTTTACACTTTCTAAGGCGGTGGGTAGTATTTGACTCACTAAAGTTAACCAGAAATGTTTGAAACAAAGAAAACAATTTATTTTTTATCAGTACTATTATTTTTCTTATGAATGATAATACAAAAATATCGGAAAGTTGGTCCGAAGAGAAAACACCTAAAACTGGGGTCGTACAAAATGAATTCAAAGCTTGAAAACTAAACGCTGAGGATTCTGCGTTAGATTGACTCCCTGACGGCGATATATGATGTATAGCACCTGTGTCCACGGTCAAGAAACTGTGTTGCAACCTGTAGTCCTGATCCTTTAAGGATTGTAATGCCACAAGTTTTGTTCTAGAACATACAAAAATGTCGGACACATCTGGTCCGATGAGTGAAATCCGAAAACTAGTAAACAAGCCGTAAACTGTAATTTGCTCAGTCTGGGGATACCTGAGAAAGGGAAACTTTAAATCAATTATTTCTAAACGGTGTACTTTGCGGTTTTTCTACGATGCATTTTTGAAAATTTAATGGAATAGCATGTTTCTTTTTTTTTAATAAATAAAATTAAACTTTCTACAAACTATACCTAAAAACAAACAAGTTTTTACGATAAAACAAAAAAATATGAATAATTTTTGTTCATTTTGAAATTTCTATAACGATTGTTTAATTTTATTTTATACGTAATAGGAAGACAACGTAATATGATATTTAAAAAAGAAATGACGAGTCATACACATGGAATCAGAACATAAAAATTGTGTTAAAACTAATACTAAAATAATAAAACTTCTGAAATTGCTTTTTGTACAATTTAACAAAGGATTTTATTTCTATGAAACATTAATAAATAAATGGAAAAGGAAGTAATAGTCTAAATTAATATAAGCGTTTGTGATATAAGATAGTCTTCAGTCAATTATTGTCACTTCAAATATTTCATGTCCCCTTAATTTTAATTCCCAAAATGCCAAATTTGTACCAGAATTTTTTAATATAATTTTGCTTTTACCTGACGAAAAAACTTCTATTTCTTTTAAATCAAAGTGATTTTAAATTCGGATGATATTCAGTATTTCAGCAGAATGAACTTTCCGTTCAAAGGATTAATGAGAAGGTTAGGGTCTATATAACACTCTTAATACCATCGGAGTCTTTTTGGCCCCATTCAATGTATTATTCATGTTTCTAACCATAAATATTATTAATTAAACTAAATCAATAAAATCAAATTTAAATACCTCTCAGATAGAAGCTAGATATTTCTAGTTTAAACTACGGTTACAAAAAATAAAAAAGCTTACAACGTTTGAATATTTCCACTGCCATGGTACTTGGATGATTAAATTTTTCTTATGCACTTTTTGTTTGTTTCTTTACATTTTTTAATGTTTTACCACACTGTTAAAATTTTGTATCAAACTACTCCTGTCATTCGACCGATTTTAGAGAAAACAGGTGCATAACCGTAATTTATACTCATTTTTCATTGCACTCTTACAAAATTGTAACAAAATGTCCAGACATTCGACTGCTTTTATAGAAAACAGTTACCATAATTTAACTCATTTCTGATCATATTATTGCTAATTTTATAGTCATAAAAGATTTAAAATACGGTTATCTAACCGTTTTCTATAAAAACGGTGGAATGACTGGACTTTTTGCTGAAAACTTTTAACAGTGTTAGAAATCTTTAGCAAATTCTCTAGTCTTTCGATCTTTTTTAAAACCCTTTGAGCTCTGATGGGTGAATTTTTTCCCACTTAATTTTAATCTCCAAATATCACATTGTCACCGAAATATACAACCAAATATATTTGAAAATAGATTAATGCATTTTTTCGTGTATTTTATAAGCCGATGTGACATTTGGGAATTTTGAAGAAATTCACTCCCAGAGATCAAAGGGTTAACCCTCTCGCTGCGCAACTCGAGATATTCTCGGGCATGCGTTTTTTCGCCTAATTAATACTATTTGTTTATTCCCATCAGTTATTTTTTAGCGAAAATTTTGTGTGATTTAATCAGGACATTTTCCCAAATTACGATAGTCAAAAAATTCTGCTTTAAAGAACCGGTGATGAAAGATTAAAAATTCTGTAAAAGACGCTCATCGCGAAAAATTACTTACTCAGCGAGGGTTTAAGGGTAACAGTTATAGGGTGACCGAGCCAGTAGATGATCAAATAAGATCGGTGCTACTGGTTTTTTATTCTATTTCCTTCCTTTTAAGTTTTAGAAGCAAACTAACACAATAGCTACAACACTTAATGAATGCCTATTAATTGTCAAAAATTAAATCTGCTGAAATTAAATAGCAACAAAATTATAAGTAAATAGTTTCTTTAACCCTAGAACTACTGAAAATTTTACTCAAGTTTTATAAAAACATTTTACACCAGAATTTTTACTTAAAACTATTTAATTTGTTTATTTAACTTATTATTGTCTGATTTATAAATTTAGTTTGTTTTGAAGAAATTTCTGGTTTGAATAAATATTTTGAATGTACATGTCGGGTCCATTGGACCCTTCTGGTAGACAGAGGGTTAATTGCCGTTTTCCCAGTAGTTGGTCAATCGAAGAAATGAGTTGAAAATTCAAAAATTAATCGTTAAAATATCATGTTTAAGCTATGATGAACGCTAATTCATGTAAAACTATTATTTGAAATAAGCAATATGAAAGTGGATTACTTTTAACTTACCGTAATTGTCTCCAGTTAATCAAAAACAAAAAAATTACATTTTCTAATTTAAAAAAAATTATAAAATGGTTCTCTTGCAGCAGGCAGCTGACGACAATGTGACAATAGGTGCTGCAACATTCAAACAAAAATATTATGTCTAGTGCTACGTCTAAAACACATTTCTGCCTGAAATGGCGCAATATTTCAAAAATTTGATCAACAACTGGAGGGGTATCAAATACTGGCACGCTCACCCTATATTATGACAATATTAAGACTCGAAACTGACCATATTATTGACCATAGTATGATCAGAATAAAGTTAAATTAAGGTTAGTTGGGGCAACTGGGCCATGATTTTACAATGTGACTCTAGAGCTTCTGACAATTCAGCTTCAAAAAGCTAATGTTCATTTGAATTAAAGTCTGAACGTCTGTAAATGTGTTCAGTTAGGATCCCTCTATCAGACAGAAATGTTCAAAATTACATTATAATATTTAAAAATGTAAAAATATTCATATTTCTTCTTTCTTTCCTCATGGGTCCAGTTGCCCCATAAAAATGGGGTATGTGGACCAGGAGGGTCTATGTTCCACACGCGTTTATTTTTTTTCCATATGGGATATCAGGTTCTGTTTGAAAAAGTGCAAACAACTTAAAAAAATTAAATAAGGCAGATCATGTAAATTATATGTCAATGAAGAGCGTTGTAAATGAAACCTTTGCTGTCAATGTGTCTAAGAAAAACAGTAAAAGTGAAAATATTAGATTTATATACAGTGTGTCGCAGAAGTAATGGGACAAACTTTAAGGGGAGGTAGGCGACATCACAAGAATTTAGATTTGCATAGCAACCCAGGGTCGGAAACGCTTTCCTGGCGCTGTAGTGACGACACAAAACACAAGAGAGACAGGATACGAATAAGAAGAGAAAACATGTTTATTATCTTTAGTACATCAAAAAACTAAGAAGAAAGAACATTAAAGGGACAACGATCGTTATCAAAGTAGGTGTTCGAAATTACGACCCCGGGCTGTGATGAATGGAAGCACATCTCCGGCGTATGGAAGACCTAATGTTCTCGAAAATACTGGGAGTGCCCCGGACTTCTCCAGAAGCTACCACGATGCATGCAACAAGTTCCTCAACACTTTCCAGCATTGTCCCGGCATTTTTGCAGTACTAAGAATAATAAACATGTTTTCTCTCCCTGTTCGTGTCCTTCCTTTCTTGTGTTTTGTGTCCTCACTACCGCGACAGGAAAGCGTTTCCGACCCTGGCTTGCTATGTAAATCTGAATCAAAAACAAAAAAAATTACATTTTGTAATTTTAAAAAATTATAAAATGGTTCTCTTGCAGCAGGCAGCTGACGACAATGTGACAATAGGTGCTGCAACATTCAAACAAAAATATTATGTCTAGTGCTACGTCTAAAAGACATTTCTGCCTGAAATGGCGCAATATTTCAAAAATTTGATCAACAACTGGAGGGGTATCAAATACTGGCACGGTCACCCTATATTATGACAAAATTAAGACTCTAAACTGACCATATTATTGACCATAGTATGATCAGAATAAAGTTAAATTAAGGTTAATTGGGGCAACGGGGCCATGATTTTACAATGTGACTCTAGGGCTTCTGACAATTTAGCTTCAAAAAGCTAATGTTCATTTGAATTAAAGTCTGAACTTCTGTAAATGTGTTCATTTAGGTTCCGTCTATCAGACAGAAATGTTCAAAATTACATTATAATATTTAAAAATATAAAAATATGCATATTTCTTCTTTCTTTCCTCATGGGTCCAGTTGCCCCATAAAAATGGGGTATGTGGACCAGGAGGGTCTATGTTCCACACGCGTTTATTTTTTCCATATTGGATATCAGGTCCTGTTTGAAAAAGTGCAAACAACTTAAAAAAAATTAAACCAAGCAGATCATGTAAATTATATGTCAATGAAGAGCGTTGCAAAGGAAATCTTTGCTGTCAATGTGTCTAAGAAAAGCAGTAAAAGTGAAAATATCAGATTTATATACAGTGTGTTGCAGAAGTAATGGGATAAACTTTAAGGGGAGGTAGGGGACATCACAAGAATTTAGATTTGCATAGCAACCCAGGGTCGGAAACGCTTTCCTGGCGCTGTAGTGACGACACAAAACACAAGAGTGACAGGATACGAATAAGAAGAGAAAACATGTTTATTATCTTTAGTACATCAAAAAACTAAGAAGAAAGAACATTAAAGGGACAACGATCGTTATCAAAGTAGGTGTTCGAAATTACTACTCCGGGCCGTGATGAATGGAAGCACATCTCCGGCGTATGGAAGATCTAATGTTCTCGAAAATACTGGGAGTGCCCCGGACTTCCCCAGAAGCTACCACGATGCGTGCAACAAGTTCCTCAACACTTTCCAGCATTGTCCCGGCATTTTTGCAGTACTAAGAATAATAAACATGTTTTCTCTCCCTGTTCGTGTCCTTCCTTTCTTGTGTTCTGTGTCCTCACTACCGCGACAGGAAAGCGTTTCCGACCCTGGCTTGCTATGTAAATCTGAATCCTTGTGATGTCCCCTACCTCCCCTTAAAATTTGTCTCATTACTTCTGGGACATCCTGTATACCAAAAACATAAAAATTAAGTAAGTACTTATGTACTTTAGTCTAGTTAATAAGTACAAAATTCACATGGGTATTTTAAGGAAAAAATCTATGAACTAACGGCTACGTTAGTACTTAAGTGCTTTATCTGTATCATCATACAATTTCAAGGTTTGGCTATCTCGCTTTCAGGGACAAGGTACCTGCATTCGTAAAATGTTGAAATAATTTAATGACAGCAGTATTTACAAGATAATCTATTTGAAAACAAGTAAAAGTATATTTTCACGTACTTAATAAAGGTGAAATTTTCATTATAAAATTCCGGTGCCAATGTGGCAATTTGGAATTAAAATACATCAACAAAAAATACATCAACGGTTTTTTATAAAATCGCCTATGGCCCAGTTACCTCGTGGGTCCAGGAACACCAACTAACCTTACTTTTATATAACCGATTTCGATAAAGACTGTCAAACATTTGGGCACTTTGCTGCAAAGTTTTAACGGTCTGACCAATGAGAGCACTTCAAATGATGGTCAAATAACCGTTTTCTATGAAAATGTTTGAATGACGACAGTTTGCTTCAGAATTTTAATCGTGTAATATTGGTTTTTCGCAACCGATTTCTTAAAATTTCGTAACAGTATATGTTGGAAAAAAGATAAATTAGATGGTAACATTAACAATCGAATTCGAGTGTGATTATTCCTTCACAAATTTTGCGTATTGATTTCCCTTTTCCGCTTAACTTTAAAAAAATAATAAGTTTTTGTGTTTATTTGAAGAAATTTAAGTACAACGCACAATTACTATCTCAGGGCTTCCAAATGGTCCGCTTTTATAATGCCAGTATTTCCTCAGAATTATTTTTAAAGATTTTTCTTGCAAATACTGCAGAATAAGCGAGTTGATATTTACGAACAGTTATGAAGTTCTTGCGACACTGGTCTATAATGCATTTGCGAAAAAGCAGATCATCTGGAAGTATCACTTCGAAGCTGCCTTGTTTAACCCTTACCACTCCGTTGACTCCGCTGTGGAAGCGTCATCTTTCTTTGCAAAATTAGTTATTGGCACCAGTAATAAAGGAAAATAAGATTTATCTTATTTAATCAGAGCATTTTTGAAATTGTGTACTTGAAAGAAACTTCTTTTAAAAAAGTGGTTCCGATAGAATAAAATTTGTCTAAGAGACGCCGGAGCGCAAAGGGTTAATCCCAACTACGCAAACTCATACACAGTACAGAATTTGCTTTAGGCCGTGTGTTCGGAAAATGAAAAGTTTTTATTTTTCGGAGAAAGAAAGCCCTCACGATTTAAAAATACGTTTAAATGTCAATCTTATGTCTAGAGGTAAATTAAATCCACTTAACCTTGCATGTGTTTTATGCCCTATATCGAATTCCTATTATATGTATCGGCTACTGATAAATTATCAAGGCCACTATTTTATCTTGCTTTCAAGAAAAAAGTAAAGTACAACATCGATAACATTTTATTACAACCTGACATCAAAATTTTAGATCAATAGAACACGATACTTGAAACTAGTAAATTCTCTATGCTGACTAAAATGTTAAATGCATCATTTGGAAAAGCAATCGGTCAGTAACGTACATGTTTCAAGGATATGATTAGGTGATAACATGCTACATTTTGTTTGCAATAGTTATGAAATAAAGTTCGTGTTCCATGGAGGTTAAAAAGTAAAATTACATCGATAAAATAAGTTGTTGATAAAGCATTTATAAAAAAAAGTGATTTTAATTTCAGGTTGCTGTAATATTTTTCATTATTTTTTTTACACATGATAACATGTGTTAAATTAAATTTCAGATACTGACGCTTGTGATTAATTTTTCAATGATCGAAATGTTAGTTCTTTACCATAAAATTTATGCGACAAAGTATTGTACAAATTTATGAAACAAACTTTTACGAAATCTTTGACACATTTAAATCAATTTTAAGAAAATTACAAATATCTGCGTTATTTTAAGGCTTGTATTGGAAAATAGTTGATTCATGGATGCAATGGACATAGTCAAAAACATAACTTTTATCAATTCAGCATTCTTAAATAAGAAACTTTAGTTTTTCATTCCCTTAACTTAATTTAATTTCGTACCTGAATTTTGTGCAACAGTAAATTGTATCGTTATAAATATTCAAAATAATGTTAAATGATATAAAATTTAATAAGTTTTATATAGTTTATCTTTAGTCGATATTTCAAATTTGAACTCTTCTGTTTCAACATAAAATGTACCATACAAATTAAAACAGATATTAAGATATATGACATATAAAAGATATATAACAGATATGTGAATTTGAATGATTGTTTTTTATTTTACATTTTATAGCTCCATTCCGTGGACATTGGGATGTGCAGCGACAATTTCTTTAGTTTCCTATTCAAAACTTCTAAAATTATCAGACTATACTGTAAAAAAAGAGGTATGCTACTTAAGCCTTTATGCTAAAGTTTAAAGACCATTAAAGAAAATGCTATATAAAATTTATTTAATAAGTTTACTAATAAAAGTACATTGTACTTTTCATAAAGAATACTTTGTTCGTTCACATTTAGAAATCACAGCGAAAAATCTACGCCAGTGATTCACCAACGTGCGGCGTACGCCCCAAGGGGGGGAGCAATTTCAAATTTGTAACTAACCCATTCGCCGTCAAGTTTTTTGGAGAAGTAATCTTTTAGACTAAAAAAAAAGTAATACACGCAAAATTAAAAAAGTAATATTTAAAAAAATAAGTGTTTTTTGTTGAATTTAAGGAAAAAATCCGAATCAAAAGCTTAAAATAAGTTCAACACAAGAATAATTATATGAGCCACATTTAAAAATTATTGAATATAAAAATTTTTATAATTTTTCTGGTTAATTTTCTATTTTACAATTTTTTTTCGATTTTTTTTTGTTGTTGTTGTTCTGGTGTAAGATACTTTTGCTGTAGGAAACTTTTGTGCATGAAACTACTTAACTCCTTCGGGATGAGCGTCTTTTACAGAATTTTTAATCTTTAATCACCGGTTTTTTAAACAGAAATTTTTAGCTAATTGAATCTGGGAAATGATCGGATTGAATAAGGCAAAATTTACAAGATAAATTTACTGGTGAGGACAAACACCGATTCTGAGTACGATATGCGGCGCGAATACCGGTCGCTCGTCCCCAAGGGGTTAAGGGCATATCTAAATTGTATTGTCTAGAACATATTTAGCATAAAAATGATTGAGAATATCTAAACGTGGTGCTAACAACTTCATAAAATTTATAAAATTTATAAAATGAAATATGTGACTACTTATGGCTGTAGTGCAAGCTCTCTTACATAGTAAATAAATATAAAACATATAAAATTAAAATTTTAAAATCAGGTAATACATGGCAGTCTATTAAAGATAACCAGGAAGGAAAAAAAGATGAAAGTGTTTTGATGTGGAATAATGATAAATTTGATAAAGTTCAGAATCATGAAATGCTTCTTGCGTGTTTTGCTATCCATAAAAAGAAAATATTTCACCAACATTTAATAAGTTACTAAGAATTAAAAAATGTGTCAATGTTATCAATTTTTATGCTAAATCTAATAATCTCTTCAAGAATTTTGTGAAGATAAAAATGCGGACTACATATCACTTTTGTTCAATATTCAGTTAAGTTGGAAAGACAGCAAGACATCTTTTGGCATAAAAGTGGAAAATGTATCGCCTCATTTATAGCATTATGTTAAAATCACATATGTGACAGAAAATTAATATCTTTTATAAGTTAAAAATAATGTAAAATAAATAGTTATTGTTAAGGCCCTGCGAGGCTTTTTTCAGGTGAATAGAGTCCCATTTTTAAATAATAAATTATATATGTTGTAGAATGTATGTGTTGGCAGGAGAGGAGAAGGTTGACAATCACGATTTTACGGATGCTTCGGTCGGGCGTGGTCAATAAATGGTTGGGAATTAGTGGTCTAAGCTAAATATATTTAATGTGGTTATTTTCTCGACAATTTTCACAGGTGTAGATTTTCTCCTATTGAGAAATATTGTACGAAAAATTTCAAACTACTAAACACTTCTCAGTTACAGATAGGATCACAATAGATTTATTTACATTGTTCTTATAAGAATTGTGAGATTTCCATAAGAGATTTTTTACATAATTAATCTAATTATTCTTGTAAATAGTTTAGAAAAAGAGCTCGATTTAAAAAGTCAGGTTTAATTAATAAATTATCTAAAATTCACATTAATATTATGTAAGTTGTTTTGAATATCTTCAGATATGAACGAAGATAAATACTGAGGTGGAACAATATTTTGATTCAAAAATAATGCATAAAATTCAAAAATAACAGAGACGATCAGATTCGTTGAGATACCTATGCACTTTTCGGAGCAATTAAATGACAAAATAGGTCTCATTCGCACGCAATTGTAGAATTCATAACATCAAGATCATACTCAAAATCTCAAAACTCAGTCGTCCAAAAGTGTATCCTTATAATACCGAAAAGTGAATCTGGAGACTCTGGTACAAAATAAGAAAACTTTTCAAAAGGAAAAAAAATTGCGCTCACTATTTTCTTAATACTTCATTTGCATTTAAGTGCATTAAGTAAAAACAAATGTTTCGAGAATTTCTACTTGCATTTATAGTTGCTCTCTTAGTTATGTAACACCTTTAACGCCTTATATACACCACTAAATGCATTTTTGTGTGAAATTCCATCTTCAATGTATATATAAAATCATTTTATCATATTAATTTCATGCATATTTTATCTGATGAATGTTAGCAGTTATTTTAATATCAAACGAGAATATTCTCGTCTAGTTGTGTTCAACTATTGCTTTCAAATTCGATGTTTGTCAATAAACTACTTAATTTTATTTTCCAAATACGTGTCTAGTGAAATTATTTTGGATATTTATCAAAGACACCCCATTAAACATGACTGGCTGTTGCCATATGGAAATTCAATAGACCGAAAAGATGTATATTTTTTCATTTAGTCTAGTTTTCTCTCAAAATATGAACGTATAATTTAAAAAACTGTTAAACTTTCAAACGTAACTTATTTAACTACAAAATGACGGAAAAGTTAGAAATTTAGGAAATGTGGTACACTAAGGGCATAAACTAATAGCGAACTATTCAGAAAGTATTATTTATCTGGATAAATGTCAACTCTTTCTAAGGAATTAGTTAGTGTTTGACCCACTGAAATTAACCAGAAATGTTTGAAATAGCAAAAAAAAATGTATTTGTTATTAGTACTATTGTATTTCAAATGTTTGAACCTACAAAAAATGTCGGAAAGACCCTTTATAAACAGTTTGCTGCAAAGTTTTATTTAACAGTGTGTTTAAAATAATTAGCAACTTGTCTAGTCATTCGATCATTTTTAAAGATAACGGTTAGCTGAAGTTATAAAATATAAACTAATAATTATCAGTCGTATCTGGCCATAATGCAATACGAATAAATTTAAATTACGGATATATAACCGATTTCGATAAAAACGGTCAAATAGCTGCAAACTTTGCTGCAAATATTTAACGGTGTGACCTATAAGCACACCTCAAATTATGGTCAAATAAACGTTTACTATAAAAAAAAAGTGGAATGACGACAGTTTACTGCAGAAATTTAATCGTGTAATATTAGATTTTTGTAAACTATTTGTTAAAATTAAATAACAGTATATGCTGGAAAAGCAATAATTTCTATTGTAACGTTAACAATCGAATTTGTATGTGATTATTCTTTCACAAATTTTGGGCATTGATTTATTTTTTCAATTAACTTTAGAAAATAATTATTTGAAGGAATTTTTTAAAAAAAGCGCGAAATTACTATTGTAATTTGAAAATAATCGATTTTTATTTTTTTATTGAAGGCCCGTAGGGAAAACAAAAATGTTCATTATAAATTACAAATCAATTGCATTTCCTTAAAAATGGACCCATACACGTTATAAATATTCACTTTTTTCTCTTAAACATGTTTTATACAATAAATATTTAAGCATTTTTTAGTCATTTGGTTTCGGTTGGTACTTTGAAAATATGATTTTTATATAATCGCCTAATTAGAAAGTCTTTGGTTAGTACGTGTTGTACATGTCCCCGGTGTCCGAAATTTAATTTTTATTTTTGCTCTCAAATAATAGTAGTAGTATCATTTTCTAAAAAGAAACAAATATTAACAATATTTCATCAAAAATACTGTAACGGGCTCCGCCTTATAAGTTTCCTTTTAACTGTGCTTCTGTGTAATGTTATTACTTATTGATCTTCTGTCCGATTGATTGCCTTACTATCAACGTTTACGCAGTTTTATTATCATTAAAATGTAATGCCAATTTTTGACAGATTAAATAGCAGATTAGATCGAATAAATAATGTTACATTTTAGTGGTAAGAAAATTTGGCAGTCATGGGATATGTTTGTAAAAGCTCGGAGTGTAGCAGAGTTTTTAAATATCAATATATATTAATTGATGTACACCGACCAAAAAAACCCAGCAAAACCAGCCGACAATATATTTTATGGTAGATTTTGTTTTTTTTTTTTTTTTTTGGGGGGGGGGGTTATTAAGACATACTCTACTTTGAAAAATATAAGAAAAATGTGTTAAAATACCTTAAATGTACGTGTTAAAACAATTTTCTTATTTCTAAAGCTAAAGAATCAATTATCTGTGAAACAGGTTAATAATACACAGAGCTCGTGTAGGATTGACTGTTGGGATTTTCACTGTCTCTAAAGATTTAAAAAACTACTTCAGGAAATGACCCCATTGTGAAAAAGGAATATTTATTTTTGTATCGATGAATATATGCATATTTTGCTCAAATCTACAAAGAACAGATAGGCGAACTTAATTATATTAGTATTTAAAAACATTTAACATTTAAATTATATTTCAAAATATTAATTATTACAAGAAAAAAGGATACACACATTTAAATAATTCCTAATAAAATCACATATGCAAAGAAAAACTCCTCTTATGCGTTGTGTGCTCTGTTTCCATTAGTATTTAAATTAGTAATTAGTTCTATTAGTATTTAAAAATATTTCATTTGAAAATAACTTTTCAAAATATTAATTATTACGAGGAAAATAAACACATACATTTAAAATAATTCTTAATAAAATCACATATGTAAATGGAAACTAACTCCTCTTATCCGTTTTGTGTTCTATTTACAATTTCCTTTTACAGAGGCTGATGTAGAGTTGTCAAAGTTAATTTTATCTTGCGTCCACAAATAAAATTAAAACATCGATTGCATTTCATTATTACTAACATCGAAATTTTAGATGAGTAAGACACGACTTTTGTGATGAGTTTGTCTCCATAATCTTTAAAACACTTAAACATATACTGTGTCACAGTCAGTTATTTGCATATTTCACAAGAAGTTGTCGCTTGACTTATGCGCATGTTCGTAAAATTATCCTCTATTATTACTTTAAAAATTTCAATATAGGGGAGTGTAGTACACCGTGAGACATGGTACACAGTGAAACGGCAGTCAATTTGACATATCGTTATAACTTTTTCTCCTAGATGGCACTCATACATAACCACCTCATTGTATGCAACACGTAGATGTAGTTTCGGCGCTTCGGTTACTCGTCCAACAAAATAGTAAGTAATTCTTTATTTTACAGGCATTAAAGTTAGATAAACGTCCATTTTAGTATTTATTTCTTTCATTATGGCATATATTTACTTAACCAAAGCTAGCTATATCTAATGATAGACTTTGCCGACAAAAAGACACAAGCATTCAAAGCGATGAAATTGATGATGAAACAGATATGGCATCCATTTTGTTACAACGTAACGAAAGTACACAGTGAGACACACAGTTGTGGTACGCAGTGCGACGTGTGTACAGATATGGTTCTAGACGATTCTTCGGCCGACGTTGAATCATTTAGGTTCGTGATTATTCGATGAATCATTATGTTCGTGCTTATGTTCTTGTGCGATTTCTAAATAGTGTGCTCTATGTAAGCAAAATCTTAAAGCTGTAATGGTGAAGATGGTGATTTTGAAGTGATTTAACTTCGAAGAGTGTGAAAGCGACAGGCTTTGTGCATCATGTTCCAGATAGGGTGTCGGTTAATGAATCAGACACTTCAGTGCTACTGCCATAACTACAATTTATGATAACAAAGCAACTATCAGGATACCACCGGTTTCCGATTTTCTTCCGGAAGGGTCTAGCCGAATAAGCATAGCGAAATGGCCCCCACGGCCGATGCCTGAAATAACATGCGTGGTAATATGGCTCAGCATGAGAATACATTATAGAGTGTTTTTAGTCTCTGACCTTGAACTGTCCTTGAGACAATGGGGAAAGTATGCGCCGGCGCTGTTGCCTTTCAAATACGTTTTTCTCAAAAAGTACAAAAGTTAAAAAAATGAAACCAGCGCCAATTATTGAAAAATATATTAGTTCACATTATAAATTATTTCAGATTTTTATACAAATTTTAACATGGAAAGATAAACAAAAAATATTAAAAAAATTAATGTAGTAATTTTATATTTACACCAACCAATGTATTACGAAATAATGCTCAAAGTATGCACTTTTAAGAAAAAAAATTCGTTAAAATCGAGGATGCGCTTTTTGAGTTATAACAAAATAATACTAGCAACTTGCTAAAACATTCGCAACTTTAGTATGTTCATAAAAACTCTGCTATCAGTGCATTGAACGATTCGTGACATTTATACTCTGGCAGGATCCGCAGTGCGCCAAAATAACAGAATGTTTCCACAGTTACCACTAGTCTGTACTAGGTTTTTTTTCGCGTTTGTAAATATTCTGTTATTTTGGCGTACTGCGCATCCTTCTCGCATCTCTGATAATATCAAAAACTGACAAACAATATGGTAACATTTGGCTACTATTATTTTCAGATAGAAAAAAGCTATGGGGATGTACAGTGTACATATATATCATATCACTTTAGGGGGAGTGCGTGTATGTGTGGAGGGTGGGGGTTGAGTCTGGCACTTGACATCAGAAGGTATATGTAGGGGGAGGTGGTTTGTCATTTGATATAGTTATCATTTTTAATCAAACCAAAATTTACTTTTTTGTTAACTTTTACTTTACATCTGTAATCTTTTTTTTTTTTTTTTTTTTTTTTTTTTTTTTATCTGTTTTGATATTTTTATGAAAATACAAAGTTATTATTAAAACCATTGAATGATTATAAAGTCATTTCATTCCAAAATATGGACTAAACCAATGTCCGCCATTAATATTCTCCTGTCATATGCGTATATAATTCGTTGTTAGAGAACCTAGATTCGAAATGGTATTTGTTATTTTTGTTAGTAAAATATGGGGGAAAATGATACCCACATGTTTTGATTACAAAAAAATTCTGTTTAGCCCCGCGCAATTGGGAAAAGCAAGAAGACAATATTACTGCTCAATGCATTATGTAAGAAAGAGCTAATATTAAAAACTTTTCAATAATAAGTATTTGTTATAAGTGTTATTTGATATAAAGTTATTTCTTATATAACAGTGATATTTTATGAATTTCTTCTCTTCATTTAAATCAATAAAATATGCGAATAAAAAATGTACAACTATATCTGTATATCATTGTAAACGTATGAAAAGAAAATGTAAAATAAAAAGAATTTTTAGACACTGATAACGATATTATTAGGGAGAGGGGGTCGAGGAATGATAACGTATGATATAGGAAAATTGGTAGGGGGTCCGAAATTGACAAAAGTTGATAACCTTATATATTTACAGCCCCTATTCAGCTTCACCTGTAGAAATGACTAGGCCATCGACTAGATTGTATTACTCGAGAAGGATGTCTAGTAGGGGAGTTGGGGGTGAATGGGACATTTTCACAAAAATATTTATTTTTTTTATTATTTAAATTATTATCAAAATTATATATCATATTTCATGCATTTGGTATTTGACTACATATATGAACAATATTTATTCCAGATTATGATTTATTCAGAAAAATATTATGAAATAAGAAAAAGCTCCTCCCTGCCCCAATCATCCCCAAATCAGTGATGAATAGGACACCAATAGGAATGGGTGGGACGCTAAGATTTTCCTCCCTGTGTTCAATTTTACCAAATTAAAATTTATAATTATAAACTTATATGCAATTATATTTGTATTATATGCTTTTACAGCACGAATCGATATTTTTTTTTTTTTTTTTTGCAATAGTTTCCTTTATTGCAGTTTTAACTTTTAATGCAGACTTCGGCTATCAATCTATTCCTTTTTCCCACTTATGAGGCATTTTAGATATGAAATGAAAGTGTAAAATATCTTTTAAATATGGCATAGCTAATTATTTTCAATCATAACTTATTAATTAATATTAATTAAATGCATCTTAGAAACATGCACAACTGAAATTGAACCACCAATTGGAAGAAGGGAATAAACGCCACTTTTTGACAAATTCATTTTTCTACACTTTTACATTCTTTAGACGTAGCGCTTAATTGTGAGCTCGAAGAAAAGAACAAAAATCATTCGCATCGTATAGATTCATGCGTCCATAAAAATAGTTAGTTGGAAGAAGGAAACAAATCCTTCCTCCAATCCCTTCTTCCAACTATCAACTGTTAGTATATAAAATGTGTTTCTTTTTGCCTGTTTTTTTTTCGATAAACAAAAACGCATAGCTATTGGTGGGGGACGCGATACTAGCGATCTAATAGCCGCCATCTTGGAGCGCGTTCAGCATACTTTACCAAAGCTACCAAAGTTACCAACCAATTGTAGGGCAGTATGAAATAAAAATCAAGGTGAATTGTGACGTCACCTACAATTCAACAATGACACCAACGAAAGGTATCCTGTTGAACTGTAGCTGACATCGCCTTGATATTTATTTCATACTGCGGTAACTTTGGTAGATTTGGTAAGGTCTGCTGAACGCGCTCTTAGTTGTGTTTGAACCTGCATTCTTTTAGCGTCGCGTCATGGAGATTATTAACCTATAAATTTTGATTATTTCCTTATTAAAGTTTGAATATGATCATTGAAAGTAGCTGTAACGATTCACCTAATAATGAGTCAGAAGCTGAGACTCCGAAAAAGAAGAGAAGAGGTGTTAGAAATGTCCATTTGTACAAAACAGAAAAACAGAAGTCACAGAGTCTACTTGGTCAATATTATGTCAGTACAATTACTGAAAGGTTAGTGTCAGCTAATTCTAACAGTAACAGCGACTGTGTCTGTAAAAAAACTGCTCTCAGCAGTTTAGTAGTGAAGAAAGACAGCAGCTGCTTGAATTCGTTTACAATGGACGATCGAAAAATGAACATGACATATATATGATGAGTCTCATTGAATACGCGAAGGTTAATAGCCGCCGTACAAAACGCGAAAATCCGAAAAAACGTGACAATGCGTTGATGTATTTTGCTATGAAAGGAAAAGGAAAAATTCAAGTATGCCGTCAAGCTTTCTCCATTTTATACGCTATAAAAAATACGCCATTTTTCGCCTTACCTCCCTTAACTTGGTGGGAAAACTACCTGAAGATAAACGAGGGTAGCATCGTAATCGAGATAATGTCTTAACAAACGAAGCAATTACGGCTATTGATGAACATATCCGGTCATTTCAACTTAAACAATCTCATTACAGCAGCAAAAATATACAATATTTAGAAGCGAACCTAAACGTCAAAATAATGCATGAACAGTTGTTTAAAAAATACCTCCAATATCAATGCGTAAAATACGACTATTACAAAAAATATTTTAATGATAATCATGGCTACAGATTCGGTCGGCCACAAGTAGACGTTTCTTCGACTTGAGAAGAACTCGATGCAAAAATAAAAAGTCCATCTCTCAATGAGAATGCGAAGAGAGTGGCGGTTGCGGAAAAAAATGATACATCTTAAACGTGCTAAAAAGTTTTATAATAAACAGAAAGAAATTTTGGCCTTGTGTCAGGAAAGAGAAGGTGTAGGAGCCATTGTATTTGATTACACGCAAAATCTGCCCATTTCTAAGATCCACTTCAAGATATGTTTTATTTTAGAAAACTATGGCTGTACGTGTTTTGTGTTCACGACTTAAAGACGAACTCAGCTGATTTCTACACTTATCACGAGGGTGAAGCTAAACGTGGACCGGATGAAGTATGCAGTTTATTGTGAAAAACTATACAGAACATGGATCCCTCTGTCAAAGAACTACACGTTTTTAGAGATGCTTGCGGCGGACAAAATAGAAATAACACCCTTATAAGATTATTTCTCACTCTTTTTACAATGAATCGTTTTGAGAAAATATAACAATACTTTCCTGTGCATAGCCATTCGTTTTTACAGTATGACAGAAATTTTGGGACTACTAAAAGACTCATTAGGAGGAAGGACAGAATTTACATTCCAAATGAATATAATAATTAAAATAATAAAACTTTGTAAAAAATCACCATAAAATAAAAACAATACATAGGACGCGTTCCGAGCTAAACATATAAAAGCTCCTCATTAGCTACAGTAAACACGTGTCCGTAAGATTGCGGAGAAGGGTCTCAAGGTTGCGGACACGTGTTTACTGTACCTGATGACGAGCTGTTATATTTTTAGGTCGAAACGCGTCCTATGTATTGTTTTTATTTTATGGCGATTTTTTACAAAGTTTTATTATTTTAATTGCTTCATATCGCCAGTTTTCGGTGCTGTTTCGCTGACTATAATAATCTTATTTTGTCAGCAAAAATCAGGGTTTTTTCAGTTAAACCCATTACTTCTAACGACATATTTGATTTTAAAAACTCATGGCAGCGCTGTTTCAAGAAAAGCTGTAAATCCTTAGACAAGGCAACAACATTCAAGATTTCGCAATATATAAAATTTGAGTGTAGTTCAAGTCATAAAGGTTATTTGACATGTTCCAAATTTATCGAAGTTTTCATTAAAGCTTCATTTTTGCTCAAAAACCTTCTGAAAAAACGGAAATACCAGAAACTCCGGCATATGTTACTAAAATACCCATAAATGAGAAAAAATGAGCGACATAAAAAAAATAATTCAATATATTCCTGACGAATTCAAAGATTTTTACGATATTATTCTGACCGGGCCAACTACAAGATCCGAAAGTGAAGATATAGATGAATAATAGAGTGTCCTTACGTTTTTTCAAATAAATAAATAGTTTTTTTGTCATTATATTGTTTATTATTCCAAATTATGTTGTATATAGTATATGGTAAATTGGAAGAAGGGAATAAATCCAACATATTTACACATACATATATAAATGAATATTATATATTTCAGCCAGCTCTATTAGTAAATAAATCAGAATTTATATTATCTTCATTATCATTGATATCACATGAGTCTATAAGTTGGAAGAAAAAAAATATTGTTTTTTTTTTTAATTTTCTCCATTCTTATTTTTTGGATTTATTCTCTTCTTCCAGTTGGTGGTTCAATTATGTTAGGTGTGGTGATTTATTTATGCAACATTTCAAAATTCAATATAATTTCCCCCATTTGATCAATAAACATACATTATTTTTAACAATTTTATCTATTTTGATAAAGTTTCAGTTCAAATTTTTTGATAAACCAGTAATGTTTATTACAATGCAATGAATAACACTCAGAAATTTTGAACAATAACAATTTATATAATACTATTTAATACTTACTATTAATACTAATATTTAATACTAATTGACGTAATTATTAATTTATCAATTTATATAATACTATTTAGTTAATAAATAAAATTTTCAACATCTGTGGAAATGAATGAGACAGTCCGATTCATCCCCATTTGAAATGTCCCAATCATCCCCATTATGAATATATTCAATTCTCAGACATTTTGCCTCGGGACTTATTTTGTCAAAATAGTTACTATTCATTCATTTTAATTATTGATATTGAACCTGGAAATAAATAACTTCAACATAGCTTATTTTTTTATGTTGTATAAGATATTTCATATCTATAAATGTAAAAAAAAAACTTACTTTTAAGCAGAGATTTCAGAAAATGCAACTTTGAAGGAAAATGAAATCAGCAATGTGGTCCTACTTTTAGTTTTGAAGCGCATTGTGGTACAGCCTTATATGGGGATAAGATGCAATTTAAAATAAATGTTTATTGCCTGAAATATTGAGAATGTCCCATCCATCCCTTGTCCCATCCATCCCTTGTCCCATCATCCCTTGTCCCATTCATCCCCCAGCTCCCCAAAACCAAAATAACAGAATGTTTACAAACGCAAAACAAACCTACAGAGAAGTGGTATGTATGGAAACATTCTGTTATTTTGGCGCACTACGCATCTCGCCCGAGTGGAAGTGTCACGAATCGACGAATGTATTGATAACAGCGTACTTCTGCAAATACAAACAGGGAAAATTACTAATATTTTAGCAAGTTGCTAGCATTATTTTCCTTGTAACTCAATAGGCGCATCACCGATTTTAACGGATTTTTTCTTGTTAAACGTACATACTTTGAGTATTATTGTGTAACTTTTTGGTTGACGTAAATATAAAATAACTACATTAATATTTCTTTTAGTTTATTTTTGTTTATTTTTCTATGTTAAAATTTGTGTAAAACTCTGAAAAAAATATATACAGTATAGGATATGTTATCCAGAATGCTTGGGACCTGAGTTATTCTGGATAAGGGGTTTTTCCGTAATTTGGAAAACTTTACTATAACTATTAAGAATAGTACAAAGTAACGGCATGTAATGCATAAAATATGAATAATATGTGTAAATACATAATTATAAATTTGTTCATTTAATAAATTATTTACACAAAAAAAAAAAAAAAAATTGTAATTTACAATTCAAATTTGAAAAAAAAAAAAAAATAGATTAACATATAAGGCTTCAGAGCAGAATCCTTTCATTTCCCTTCATGCTCATTCACATCATAAAAAAAATATTACAGATGACCACAAATTGTATCACCTATGGATGAGGGTATATCTGTCTGCTATATCACATGCTTGACGTAAAATACATCTTTAGTTTTTACATTTTTGAAATTAAACAAATTATTTTTCAGTTATCATTTTGCATTCTGGTTTTTGGAGCATTCTGGATACGGGAATTCACGATAATGGGTCCCAGACTGTAATGCGAACTAATATATTCTTCAATATTTGGCGTTGGTTTCATTTTCTTAACTTTTGTACTTTTTGAGAAAAACGTATTTGAAAAATAGCAGCGCCGGTCCAAACTTTCCCTATTATCTCAAGGACAGTTCATGGTCAGGGGCTGAAAACTCACTCTATTGTTATCTCATGCTGAGCCTTATTACCACACATGCTATTTCAAAAATAGGCCGTGAGAGCCATTTCGATATGCTCATCCGGCTAGACCCTTTGGATGTACAGTCGTGGAAAAAAAAAAAGTAAACACCCCCTATTAACTCCTCAACAAATCATCGTAGAAGAAAGTTACTGGTATCGAACGATTGGAAATAAAGTCTACTTTTAAATGATGTATATAAAATTTTCTTAGGGGGTCATCTACATATTAAAACGAATCCAAACTTCATTTTTTCAATAGCAATACCCAATTTTAACGAGATATTTCAAATCTTGGGTTCAAACTATGCCTAGACACCAAATTTCAAGTCATTTGAATCCTAAGTTTTTGAATTATAAACATTCAAAATTTAGTGCTTCTAATGTTAAATTACATTTTCATATTTTTATTTATACCTCCCGAAATTATGCTCCTAATGTGCTATTGTTTTTTTGTAGTAATAATACTAATATACCCAAACATAAATAAGCTGAATTTGCAATTTTTATAATTTTATGATATGAATTATGAATTATGAAATTAATATTCGAAAAAATTATGAATTGCAACCTACAATTTTTTTGATGGATTTAGATTTATTAAGTCCTGCTTTATGGAAATTCAAAAATTTCACATTTTTCTTCCAAGTAGTTTTCAAATTACGCTTAAAAAACGGCAAAATGATGGTTTAAGGGACCGTCTATGATGGAAGTGAGTAGACATTTCGAAATTTATTCTGCTGTACTGTAATCTAACACGCTTCATTGACTCCTTGAGTGGCGCTTAAGGTGCCTTGATCAAGGAAGGGGCGCTCTCGGTTAACAATCCAGTACGGAACTTCAATTTGGATACAGCCCTTAAAATACGCTCGTTTTAAAATAATTAATTTCTCGGAAACTTATAGTACGAATTGCATAAAAATTCGTTTTTAGGCTAATTGAAAGGTGTAGAGTTCATTTATGCTGTCAGAATTGGGTACAGCTATTGAAAAAAACAAAGTTATGGTTCGTTTTAATATGTAGATGGCCCCCTAAGCAAATTTTATATGAATCTTTTAAAAGTAGACTTTATTTCCAATCGTTCGGTACCAATAACGTTCTTCTACGTTAATTTGTTGAGGAGTTAGTAGGGGGTGTTTACTTTTTTTTCCACGACTGTACATTGAGCTACTCACAGCCACTGTTAGTCATACTCTTAAGCCATTTTAAAATAATTAATTTCTCGGAAACTTATAGTACGAATTGCATAAAAATTCGTTTTTAGGCTAATTGAAAGGTGTAGAGTTCATTTATGCTGTCAGAATTGGGTACAGCTATTGAAAAAAACAAAGTTATGGTTCGTTTTAATATGTAGATGGCCCCCTAAGCAAATTTTATATGAATCTTTTAAAAGTAGACTTTATTTCCAATCGTTCGGTACCAATAACGTTCTTCTACGTTAATTTGTTGAGGAGTTAGTAGGGGGTGTTTACTTTTTTTTCCACGACTGTACATTGAGCTACTCACAGCCACTGTTAGTCATACTCTTAAGCCATTATTTAAGAGGGATAACTGTAGTTTAATTACCACAATCCGCCATACGTGTTAAGTTAAGCTCAAAATGGGGTTGAATTGTGAATAATATGTGTGCCTGTAACTATTGAAATTTTCTTTGCATTTTTACTATTGCTCTATCAAAACTATTCGACCATCAAAATGTCAGATTAAACTCCAGATGATAAACACGATTTCAGTTAGTAGTTAAGACATTATTACACTGAATAAAAATTATGGATAGAGTGCAAAAATCTATGATTCATAAAAATATATACATTGTCACACTGTGTACCACTTGTGGTACACAATGAGACAGTTTCCGATACTCCGTTATCACGCTTCTATGCTTTTATAAATAACTTTTTTAAAACCATTTATACATTAATGTGTAACGTATTTGTGTTGCTGTAATATGTAGCGAATTTTTTTTTTTCAAACGAATAAAAATAGTCGCCATAAGATAAGTGATAATAATTTTCGTTTCACTGTGTACTACCCTCCTCTATTGTACTCGATTTTTGGACGTTTTTCCTAATACTGTGCATCCAAACGTATTCCTGACACACTGAATATTCTGCTTTGAAACTGGAGACGTTGCCTCTGAGCCATTAATGCTTTACTGCATCGCCGCAACTTTTACATATATACTCTGTCACATTTCATGGGAAATCTTTCCTATAGAATCGGTAGCAATATGGTTTCATAGTGGTTTAAAAATGGATTAAATAACTAATTACTCAGCCGATGTATACGGAAAGTTACAAAGTTCTTACGACCAATGTCTCTAACACATTCGTCAAATGGCAGCTCAACAGGAAGTACTGTTTGGAAGCTGCCGTATGCACTTCCACACATACACACAAATGCGCCATATTTATAGTATTTTTCTTACACCATGTGTGATACTTTCTCGGAGAAAACGCACATTTTTTTTTCAATATGTTTAAAATTCAATCGTATCGCTAGAGGTAAATTAAATATACCTAACCTTACATGTGTTTTATGCCCTATATTGACTTCCTATTACATGTATCGGCTACTGATAAATTATCAAGGCCAATATTTTATCTTGTTTTCACGAACAAAGAAAATTACAATATCGATAACATTTTATTATATTCTGACATCGAAATTTTAGATCAACAGGACACGACATTTGTAATTAATGAATCTCCATGCTGACTAAAATGTTAAAATGTCTCATCTGAAAAATAAATTGGTCAGTAGCCTGCATGTTACAAGCGTATTATTAGGTGATTACATGCTGCATACTGTATGCAATATTTATGAAAGAAGTTTTGTCTTCAGTGGAAGTTAAAAAGTAAAAATACATCGATAAAGTAAAATGTTGATAAAGCTTTTATCCGAAAAAGGGTTTTTAATTTCAGGCCACTTTATTATTTTTCGTTAATTTATCTTATACATGCTAACCTGTGTTAAATTAAATTTCAAAATACTTGTGATAAATTATTTATTGATCGATTTTTTTTTACCATAAAGTTTATGGAACAAAGTACTGTAGAAATTTCTGAAACAAAGTTTTCCAAGATGTTTGACACATTTAAAATCAACTTCAAGAAAATTACAAATAACTGCGTTATTTTGAGGCTTGTATTGGAAAATTGTTGGTTGATGGATACAGCGGAAATATCTACATACATAACTATTGTCATTTCAGAATTCTTAAATAATAAAGTTTAGTTTTTAATTCTCTTAATTTAATTTAATTTGCTGCCTGAATTTTGTGCAACAGCAAAATGTAATTCGAATGTAATAATTATTCAAAATAGAGTTAAATGATATCAAATTTAATAAGTTTTAAATAATTTATCTATGTTGATATTCGAATTTTAACTCTTCAATTTTAACATAAAATGTGCCGTAGAATTTAAAACAGAGAATAAGATAGAAAATACATGAATTTGTATGTTTGTTTTTATTTTACATTTTATAGCATCATACAGTGTGCAGCGGGCTGATGAATGAGACTTTCTTCACAGTTTCCTAAACAAGAATTCTAAAACTGTCAGACTGTATTGTAAAAAAGGAGAGATGCAAGTTAACCCCTTAATTCTCGCTTCCGTGATATTCACGGGCTGTGGTTTTTATTGTGGATTGTTTGATTCCCAGCAGTTTTATAAAATAGAGTAATTGGCTTTATTCTGGTACTACTTTACCTGTCATTAAATAAGGTGAATGTGTAAGATGAATAAGGTGTTTCTTCTACGCGGGTACAGTAGATAGGTGGAGTCTCATCCCCCTGCATCGTTATGTTTGAATAGCATTTCGGCTCAAAATTAACTTTCGGCGCAACTTGTCTATCTGCGGCGCTCCATTTTTTAATTTTTTTTATTTTATTTATTTATTTATTTTTTGCTTCCTCACCCCCCTCCAATCCTTTTTCTTATGACAAGTCTGCACCAACAATTCGGCTTCTAAACCCCAGGTCTTTCAGAAGTAGTTCGGGCAGCGGTGGCCCAGTTGGCAGAGCATCGATTCCGCAGCTAAGGCCGCGGGATCTAGGCCTACTGCTGTCTATAATCCGCCATGTACGCTAATGGCGCCTGGTGCATGTAAAATCCGTCGTGGGTGCAAAGTCCTACAAGTTACCTGTGAATTATACCTCTGGAGGTGCCTTGCCAGGTGAAGGTCTCGTCATCTGATCAAGGTTCTAAATTACGAGACCAACATGAGTAGCAATGTGCAGGTGCCAAACAACAGGATATAACGTTAAGTAACCTGCAAAACATAGTATACACAAACGAGGCACTGCAGATAGGATGACGATCGAGGCAATGATGTCAGGTTTATTGCCACTTTGCGGCGGTTAGGCGGTCTTTCGACCCGATGCCAGGTACTAAACCCGTTAAGCTGGGGCATCCCGGCAGGTAGGGGCCTGGTCATCGGTTAGAAAGAAAAAAAAGGTGAATGTTTCTTTTTCAAAAAAGTGGTGGAACAAGCAATCTGAATTTTTAAACCGTAATATAATACGACTGTTAAGGGATTAATCTAGGTAAAAAAGAAAACTTAACCATGAACGAAAATCATAAAATAACCTCTAACAAAATACCGATGATTCCGGTATTCATCGGAAGCGTGCTACACCTTTAAAAATCCCATAAACTAATATATATTCGAGATTCAAAAAAGTATTTATAAGAACACGAACCATGGTACACACTAAATTTATTCAATATCAAAATGTCTCGAATCAAAAGGACATTAAGTTTTTGGAATGTTTTGATTAGGTATGAAGATGTAAGTTTCAAAAATCGCCTTATCCAAAATTTAAAAAATCGGGTTTTCTCTATTAATTTATTCTGTTGATAAACCGAAAAAAACACTACAATCTGCACAATAACTTGTTTTATACTGTATTTCTGGCATTGAAAATTCTCTGTTTACAATGTAAACCAATGCACGCAGTTACAGATTTTTCGCGATTTCCCCAAATTTGATTTTCAGGATAAGGCGAGATTTGAATCTCATGTAAACACGTTAATTAGGTCCAACACATGCCAAGGTATGGACCTCAGTGATGGGACAGTGTAGTACTAGAAAATTAATAGACACCACTAAATTTTAATTGTATTCTTCGTCTTATTTCAGGATAGAATTTGCGAGATTTATTTAAGACGGTGTATACTATAAAAATTTAGTGGTGACAATCGCCCAACCGCTGCACCACTGTTCAATTACTGGCACCTGGACCTGCCTAAGGTGATATTTTTCAACAAATTTGGAGTAATTAAGAATTGTACGCTACAAGTGTATATAGAAATAGTGGATTAAATAGATTATAAATACAGTTTTCAAAGTTTTAAGCAATGTCATTTTTTTAGTACTAAAATGAAAATAAAACTAAACGAAAATTTATGACATTGAATATGCATTCAGTCGCAAGAAAAAATGAAGATGTAGAATTTTGTGAGTAAAAGGACGTATAACGTGGCGAAGAAAATTTACTTTTTAGTATCGAAAAATAAAAACAGCTATGCAAATGGCTAAAATTTACGTTCCCTTTAATTTAAAGAATATTATCGTAGCAGCTATTTTGAGTACTATGAAAATAAGCTATGAACTTTTTTTAAAGCTGTTTCGCAATTGTTTTATTGTTACTACGAGAGAATTTATTAGATATAGCGGGTTTTCATCACTTTTTACTTTTCTGAAATATTGTCAATTTGGATAATAAACTCCTATTTTTAAATTTTAAGACATAAAAAACATGTTTGAAACAGAAATCTCAAAATGGGTGTAATGACATTTAAGGGAACATTTTTTATTACTAAATTCTGAAAAGTAAATGAAAAGATAACAGTAAGTGTAACAACATGCACAATCATTAATACATTCATGTAATAATAATAGTTTTATAATTACACAATAATGGTCATTCTAAAGATATGTACTATTATATGGAAAACAGGCATGAATAAGATAAATATATATATATATATTTTTACAAAAAGATATTCGAATTGGTTAAATTGAAAAGGGCGGAAGTCCAATAATTAAACTTTTTCAGGAGAATCAAATAATAATGGTATGTAAAAAATTCGAGAAGTGGTGTTGTTTAATATGCGAATTCACTACTAAACCTATAATAAATATTCATATTTTGTGAACATTGATAAATGGGAACGTAAAATATATCTTAATGTTGTGAACTTGTGCTCTTTTTAAAATTAACGAAGAGAATTTTAATGAAACATTCATATTTATATGGTTTACTGAGTTTTTATTTTGAAAAACACAAAGTATCTTGCGATTAACAGTTAATTGTATTTATTATCTTCTTCTATGTCGTCAGCACTTTAAGTGTGCTACTTTATTATCAAATTATAAAAATCCATGTAACCACTAGCAACCTGTTACAGCACCTTCTTTATGTCATCAATTTTTATATTATTGCTAGGAACTTCTGTACCGTATGCTTTTTCATTTTGAGGAAAAATGTTTTCATGGGCACGAGACAGGTTGAGATAATATTTTACAGCTGCATTTATGAATTGAGTTTTCGTTTTGCAAAACCTTGCTTGTTAGACTTTATAATTGAAGCTAAAAAATTAACGATGTATTGAAGTTCATTTTTTTGTCTCTTTGTAAGTTTTTACCTAATAAGTGATAGTACGACACTTCTTTTTATATTACCTAAACAACCAACATTTGAACTCAATAATGTCTGCTGTAGGACCTTTATAAATAGAAATTTTGGGGGTTTTCGTTCAGCTGACTATTTCAGCTAGATACATTCTTCATTTTCCTTTTGACTAAATAAAAATCTCTGCCATATAGAAAAATGGTAAGACCTCGGATTGGAAAGTAATCATTAAAAAAAAAAAAAAAAAAAAAAAAAAATCTTTGGGTTTCTGTTAAAATCATCAGAAATCTGACCATCGTGTTATTTTTGTACTGTGCTTCCCAACCACTTGTATACTATCCAACGCAAGAATTTCAATGTAATGCTTAATGAATAAACACACCCCATTAGGGCCTTTGTTCGCAATGTACTCCTTCTAAGATTAAAACATAGCTTTTTATTTTTTAACCACTTCACCGGCAACAGGTATGGAGAAACAGTGCTTTTACCCCAGACTTATCTCGTGACAGCCGGTGAAGTGGTTAAATTATGAATAGATGATTTATTAACCCACAGATACCTATAATTATATATTTCTTACTCTGGGATGTATCCACACTGATATTGTGGATACTTTTCAACAAGGTACTGCTTTCCTGAATTGCCATAAGGAAAAGTTTTGATAATAAATGATTTTATATGCTCTTTTGTCTTCAATACTCCCAATAAGTGTTGCCAGTGGGCTTTTTTTTAATTAAGATTTCTTCATTGGCACCACTTTTCTGAAATAGTTCCCCTGAAAAATGCCTCTGTTTTCGCCTTAATTAATATGTCATTAAATAAAGCAAGTTTTACTATTTCAAAAAAGTGATGACAATCACGAAATCTGAAATTAAAAAAGTAGCCCACTGGAAACGCTGCTCCCATTCAACAGATTTTTCTAATCATTCTTTATTGCCACGAACATCTTGTGGTAGTCGGAACCTCCATGTAAATTTAACTCATACACAGGAATGTTCTAGGAGTATTACATACAAATTTCCAATTATTTTTAATTTTGGGAGCATCTAAGATTTTCTCCATATATTCCAAATATATAGGGGAGATGGGGGCACATGTGAACAAGGGGCACATGTGAACATCGCAATTTTTCAATAGTTATTATAAGTTTTTTTATTTGAAAAAAAATTACTAAAGATGACAGCACCTGTAGACATATGGTATAATTTTTTTGAAGCCTTTTGACATTTTGTTTGAACTCTGTAGCCAAAATACTCATTTTAGATCTCAAAAGTAAAATCTTTGTTCCAAGTTGATAAGCGTATAACTTTATTTATTTATTCATTTATTTGAATTTGAGTGTTTTAACATATACTATGAATACTAATAAATGTTTTTGATAAAGTCCTTTATCTTCTAAAATTGAGAAATGTTAATGATTTATCAATTTAACAGAAGCAGCAATGTGGGCACTTGTGAACAGACAATTTGGGGCAAATATGAACAGTACATAAGTGCCCCAATAATCATTAAGTGATTCTGTTCCTTTCAGTTAATTTAACGATAAATAGTTTCAGTTCCATTATCTGTAATTTTCCTGAAATAGAAGATATTTTCCTCACGCAAAGTTGATTTCGCATTGAAACTTCATCAAACACATCTTTCAGCAAATACATAAAGAGCAACAAGCTCGTTTACGTCCAATTATACTTTAAATAAATTTAATGTTTTCTAAAATGCAATAAGTGTTATATATTATTTTACTAAACAGGTTACAACAATATTTTTTATGCATTGTTAATACAGAAGTATTACCTTGAACAACTTTGCAAATTTTTCTATTACATTTGTTCTAAACATGAAATGATGGCTTACTTCCATATCTAAAACAGTTATGTACTCGTATATGATGCTTTGAAGGGAGATAGATATGAGTAATATTTTAAGTAAGTAAAATTTTTAAACTGATAACTACCGTTAAATCCCTATTGTAACCCCCTCCCTCTTTCAAAAGCAAAAGAAGTTATGGGAGGCGGGGGGGGGGGGGGGTGTTATAGTCGAGATTTTTTTTAAATCATTAAAAAACCCTTCTTTATCTATAATTTACAAGTAAATAAGGCAAATACAGCAATGGGGATCTTTCGTATTTCGGCAGATTTGAGATAAATAGTATGTAAACGCACGCTCCCAACACTTTTTCCCAAACAAAAACCCCTAAGCAAAATTTAAGAGTTTTAATATCTTTTTTAAAATTGCTTCTTTTTTTTATTTCAGCAATACTTAATGAATCATCTAAGCATCCACCTCCAAAATCTACTTATTTTCCTTTCATAATCTTTTGCTTAAACATATCACCCAGAAACTAGAGAAATATATATATATATATATTTATTTATTGTGAATTTCACAGATAATTAACTAAAGATTACGATTACAAATGAATAACAGAATAAAAAGTATGTCAAAGGATATTTTTTCCTTGTGTTCACATGTGCCTCACGTGTGTTCACAACTACCCCGTTGATGGGGCACATGTGAACATTTTTTTGAATTTATAAAACTATTAAAAGATGTAAGAAGAACTATACCGGTGATTTTAAAAAAATAACCATGTATAAAAGAAAGTTCTATTTACTATATTGAATAGGTTTTGTTTATAGAAATTAATCCAGTCACGAGAAAAAGCTATATTTATGCGAAATGTTCGCATGTGCCCCCATCTCCCCTATATATAATTATGAAATTCTGGTAAACAAAAGTAATATGTAATATTTTTGTGTAAATATGTTTTGTATATTTATAAATACTTTCGTAAAATAAATTTATTTAAACTCTCACTATTCTGCAAACTTTTTAAGTCCTACACAATTACAATTAAAAGTCAAAATTATCAGATAATCACTAAGACGATATTACAAACGATTTTTACGATACTTTCTCACAATTAATACGATAGAGTTAGTTATAAATTAGCATGTTAATTAAGATTTTATATGTAAATAAATGATGCAATTATCAATTGAAAGATTATAAATAAAAAATCGGTTATTAATTGAATTGCCTCATGTTTGCGAATCTTGTTTAATTAAAAAATCGATCACATATGTTATGATAAATAGAATAATGATGATTTACTTTTAATATAGGAGTAACCATTGAAACAGATAAAACTTTTATAGTCATGATTTTATGATTAGAATTATTATTTTTTTTTTACCTAATAATACTTATTAATTACAAATAATACTTATGAACTACAAAATTTCAATAATTACATAGTTCATAGATAATTAATTAGATAGTTCATAAAAGTTTAAGAGTTTAATATGCACAATAGAAGGCATGTACCATTAAGAAAACATCAACATAATGCAAATTTATATGCAATAACCCATATAGCACATTTGCCTCCCCAGGACATCCCCAGGAAGATTTACAATAAAACACCATCATCCCCCGGGCATCCCTGAGGATGCAGAAATTTGTCACCAGGAGGTCCCCAGGAAAAGAAAATGTCCGCCTTGCAGCATCCTGGAGAGCTCCCCAGGACCTCCTTTAGGATCCTCCCTGGGAGGTTCTAGGGAAGATGTTAGGAAGTGATACTGGAGGACTTTAGGAAACTTCAAGGTCACTTAATATGCCACAAAAAAATTTGAAGCTATAGTTTAAAGTAATTAATGTAAAACAATTTAATTCTTTTTTTTAACTAATTATCATACAGTTTCACACGTAACAGACATTACAATTATCAAGCACGCACACGGAATTATATGAAAGACTGTTGGGAACAAATTTCTTACCTTCATTCTACCTTCCGGGTTTGATCCAGGGTACTTACGAACACGAAACGCGCGCTCTATCCATTATGCTACAGGGCCATTGAATAAGAAAAGTTCTAAGATATTCATGTATTTTCCCCCTCTTTTGAAACTCAAAATTAGAAAATATCCATATTTTATGTGCTTCATATAAGCCGGAATTATCTAACTTTTATTGCATATTTAAATGCGTAGCCTTTTGTATATATTCAATATAAATTTAAATTCATAAGTAAAAAAAAAGGCTTATCAATAATTATTTAAGATAACATAAATATCTTTGAATTTTCAAATTCCTACATGAAATTATATTTTTAAATGACAATAATATTATCTTAGCTTTTCATATTTAAAATCCATTGAAATCATTCTGTACTTAGAAAATTCATTCTGTACTATTTTTCATATAATTAATGATGCTAAACGTTTCTGAGGATATCTTGCGACATAATTTAATTTTAGTTAATAAAAATAATATTTCCAGAGATTTAAGATGCAAAATATGGATACTTTGATTTAAAATATGAATTCATTTATGATTACTAAACTTTAAAATTCCAATTCAGAGAATCCGTTCAAAGCAAATACTTTTTTATTTCTCCCTCTTTTTTTTTTTCTTTTCTTTTTTTTTACAGGAAAAGTTTACTTTACGCTTGGTAAAAAGCGCACTTATTAAGTAAATTTATGAAAAAATACATTACTTTTTGCTCTGTTCCTTTTTTAAGATGGAGGGGGGGGGGGGGGGATTAAACATTATTTAAGCCATGTTTTTGGAATTTCTACACTGATTTCTGAACGTATAATCACAAATCAATTAATAGGAAAATATTAACTGTTAAAGGCGTATTTTAAAAATTATATTTTACAATTCATTTTTCTATTTGTAATCTTTTTCTACTTTTTATTCTTTAAAATATTTTATTGTTGCAGTTTCATTGTGATTTGGCATATTTTTGTGAGCATTTATAGACGCATTATTAATTTCATTGTTTTTCGAACTCCCATACGATTGTAGGAGTTGAAGATGCTTGGTGATTTACGACCTGTCGCGGGCGAATTGAAAAATGCTTTAAAATCAATTTATTACTTTATAATAACGTTGTAAAAATTTTAAAATGCCATATTGTCATCAAAAACACATTTTTTTGTACAAACTTGTAAAATTGTATCATATCAGGATCTGGGATGAAAATAGATCGCAATATTCCATCATTACAATGAAAAAAACAGGTTACATAAAAATAGTTACATAAATAGTTACAAAAAATGTTACATAAAAACAGAAACTATTAATGAAATTTATGCCTGTTACAAAACTATTTTATTTTCTTACTATAATAAACAAAACTAATTTGCAATTAAATTTCTATTTAACGACCTTTAAAATCATGTGAAAGCTTTCTGTGCATAAGACATTCATTATGAACCATTTTTCATTTAATTAACGATGTGAAATATTTTTAGTGATTGCTTGAAATACAATTTAATTTTAGTTAATGAAACTTACATTTCAGGCTTAAAATGCCCAAAAGTGCGAATGCTTTGATTTAAAATATCAGATCTTTATTTTATAAGCAAATTAGTTTGTATAAATCTCAAACTAAATAATTTTTTTTTCTTTTTTTAGAAACCTTTTAATTAAAAAATCCTCTTTAAAAAATTCTCACAAATATGGACAAACGCCTTCGCTTAGTTTTTCAGAAATGGGTTTTGTTCAAATTCTTGGAATAACACTTTTTTTCCCCTCCTTTCAAGAACTTTCTTTTGCAGGTATTATGTCCTGCAGCAAGCATGCACGGACATTCTCAGCTGACAAAAGTGATTGGGGGCGGATCCGCTCTATTCAGAGTCACTGGTAATCCAGTTTTAATATTCCCCCTGACCCCTAGCTATGGATTATCTCAGAGAAAAGATACTTGATGAGATATGAGAAGTCTGTTGGACATATGCATGCTAAAAGAATGGAGTTAGTTCCATGGCTAAAAGAAAAAAGAAGTTCCGTCAAAATTAATGTTTCATAGATATCCGAAACTAAAAATTTGCTAAATAGGAAATATGTTTCTTAAATAGAAATTTTAACTCTTTCTCTATATATATAACGCAAAATACCTCTCAGTTTAAAATTCTGCAGAAATATTTGTTATTTAGGAAGAACAGATGAATGTTTATCTATATTTTCTGAATCTAATAATGTAATTTATATTTCTGAAGTTCTTTAAATGGAGACTTCACTTTTATTATTGAGGGGGAAAATAACATTACGTATGGTAATTTAAAAAAGATAATAGAAAAATGATTAATTAATAAGTCAAACTTATATTTAAAAAATAAATTAAAGATAAAATAAAACAAAATATGGTTAAACCTCTAGAACTGACACTTAAAATTGACACTTCTATTTAGTTAATATTTTCTCATTCCCAACACCGGTATAAAGTATACCAGATGAGCTTAGCTTAGCGGGTACTGCCCAGGCTCGGGATAATAATCTGAATTAAACCTTAATTTTGCATGAATTTATATCTTTTAACCGATTTTGTAAGAATGTATTTTTTTATAACTGAAAATCTTTGCAAAAAAAACCTCATATCAGGGGGGGAGGGGGGGGGAGGTTGCGGCTCAATACTTATATATTTTTTAATGAAATGTGCCATTTTAATGTGAATTGTATTAACTTTAAGTTGGTGTTATATGCTGAAATAAAAATGCCTTTTTATCATCGTGACAGTTTTGTCTACTTTTTTTAAATGCAGGGTTTGATAAGCATGTTAGCTAATTTTCAAAATGTGAAAAATCTTAGCCTCAGGTGCAGCAGGACTCAATTTAGACTATTTTTACAAAAAAATTTTAGACTGCTGCTTAGAAAAGAACACACGGTAAGGATATATTATTTTCTTTGTATAGATACCTTTACCTCTAAATACTGGGAAAATATATGGTCTAGAACTGTCATTCATTTAGAGGTTTTAGTGTATTGATTTAGAAACTTATTATTTGGTTAATTTAAACAAATTAAATAAATTCCTTAATTAATAAAAAAATAATAATAATAATAAAGAAAAATGTATTATGTTATTTATTGAAAATTAATAAAATAAGGATAAATGGACAAAATGTGCTTTAAAAGAGATATAGTAATTATTATTTAAAATATGAATTAACTGAAATGTTGAATTAAACATTTTAATTTAACTAAAATGATTAAAAGCTGTTGCAATAAATAAAAATTATTACAATTTATTTACAATTATCTAATTTGTAAAAAAATAATAAATCGAATAATTAAGAATATGAAACAAACTCATTAAAAATCGATCCCCATCAAATTGAATTCACTTTATTTTAATAAAAAGCAATTGAGTATTGTACTCCAGAATCACTCGTGAGATGGCGTCAGCACTGAGACTTCCTAAATACTTCCCCAGGAATGATTTCCCAGGTACTTCCCCAAGAACGACTGCCTAGATACCTCCCCAGGCATGGCTTCCCAGGTACTTTCCCAGGTACTTCCCCAGGACTGACGTCCTTGGACGTTACTCCATAGGACGTCACTGGGAGCTCACTCCTGAGGAGATCTTAAAGGTCTATTCCTCAGGAAGTCCCCATTTTGTCATTTTAGTATCAGGAGGAATTCGGGATGACTTGGAGCTCCTGGGGAAGTTTTCGGGAGCTTTCGTGTTATATGGGAAGATATCTTTTTGAGCTCAACCATATGAAACAAGGACAACGTTCAAAATGATTTTAGAAGAACAAATGTATTACTTGTGCATGCATTAAGTACAATGAAATCGCAAAATGAGAAAGTTCAAAATCATTATAATTTTTAAACAAGTTCTTGCATTTATATTTCAAGTCTACTTGAAACCAAGAATAAAAGTATATCGAAAATTCAATATATCTGGTTTTGTTTGAGTGAACCAAGAATTTCCGCAAAAACGTTTTATCCAGTTCATCGGTTATTGGTCCAGTTGCTACCGAAGAATGGTAAAAAGATATATTTTAAGGCTAAGTTGTATTCCGTAATTTTCTTAGTAGAGAAAGGTTAGAAAGAGGATATTTTTGGTTTTCAGTTTTAACAAAGAGCTGTTTCCCAGTATCTCGTAACAGAAATCGTGGACAAATCAACCGGTTACAAATTTCATTTTGCTTTCTATGTATATTTTTAAAATAATTGTATTTTAACACTTTTTAGTTTTTTCGAATATTGAACCATAGGTATTTACAGAATGTTCCGTACATTTTTTTCAAGATTAATTTAAAAAGGAGTGATCTTACGTCAACCTTCAATTTGAGAATTTTTAATGTCCGTACGTTTGTTGCAAATACTTGAACATTTACTCCACTGCAATCTTATTTAACGAAGCACATCGTATATTTTAAAACTGGGGATATAATAAATGGACGAAAATTAAGAATTTAAAAAAGTGACCAAAAAAAAAAACTGAGAATGTCTTTTCTTTTCAATTTCATATTTTAAACTGGTAATTTGCCTTCACTGAAATATCATTAATTTTGTTCAAGTGTTAAATTTCATTTAATTTTTCGAACAACTCACTCTTCCAAATTTATGAATGTTTGGAGAAAAAAAAAGTAATCACATCCTACTAACTCTACAGCAATTTATTGTAGAAGTTACCGGTACCAAACGAATGGAAAGAAAGTCTACTTTTAAATTATGGATATAAAATTGCTTGGGGTGCCATTTACGTATCAAATCGAACCAAAACTTTTTTTTCAAAGCAATACCCATGTTTGACCCCCCATAAATAAATTCCACGCTCTTCAATTAGCCTAAATCCAAATTTTCATAAAATTGCTACGATTAGCTTCGATAAATTAATTATTTTTAATGAATATATTTTAGGGGTTATATCCAAATTGAAGTTTGGTAATCGATTGTTGAAATGCTACAGAATGACTATGTCACTACTATTAATGTATTATTTCTCTCCAATATAAACATCTCACTCGCTTAATGTGTTTCGACTATTGCCAACACAAATGTTTCATTAAAATTAGTAAAATATATTTTTTTATTTTTACTTTTTTGGACATCGTAGATGGCTACTTAAACCGTCATTTTGACGTTTTTTACTCATAATTCAAAAAATACTTGAAGAAAAATTGTAAATTGAGAATTTTTATAAAACAGGACATAATAAATACAAATCCAATAAAAAATGTATGTTGCAATTCATATTTTTTTCGAATATTAATTTCATAATTCATAATATAAAGAATTTCAAATTACACGTTCAATGTATATTGTAACCACAAAAAAATTATCACATTAGGATTATAATTACAGGTGATATTAATAAAAATATGAAAATGTAATTTAATGTTAGAAGCTTTAAATTTTGAATGTTTATAATTCAAAAATTTATCATCCAAATGACTTAAAATTTCGTTTCTTGGCATAGTTAGAACCGATGATTTAAAATATATTGTCAAAATTGGGTGTTGATTTTGGGGAAAAAGTTTGTTATGCTTTTTACTTCTAAATACCTCCCTAAGCAAATTCTATATACATCCTTTAAAAGTAGACTTTATTCCCTATCGTTTGATACCTGCAATTTTTTTCTATTATAGTTAGTTGCAGAGTTAATAGGGGGTGTTTACTTTTTTCCCTGGATATACAGTTTCCATAATATTTATTTACTCTCTAGTAATCTAATTAAATATTTTTTGATAGCTTTAATCTAAATTTGATATACAATTGTATTTTTCTGAATTCACCCAGCAATGAAAGAAACAGTGGACCATCAGCTGGAAAAAAGATGACAGCCAGCAGTGCTATTAGCAGTAAAGTGCAAGGGTGCCATTACTTAAACCTGTAGATAAGTGTCCAAGCCGAATGCAGCTGGCCCATCAGTGATGGCCATCAGCAGTCCAGCCTTGTATGCCATCACATTAATTCAATCCGTTACTTTTCCAGCAGGGCTGGCACCTATCCCACTGCTATTCCTTTGCTGACCCAGCACTTTCCCTTACAAAAATGTCTTATAGAATTCTATAGAAACAAAGTATTATATAATTATGGCTCTTTTTTCTATAAGCTAGTTTCACCAAGAGCTATAGAAACATCTGTAGAAGTGTCTATTATAGGAATTTCTATAGAAATATTTAAACTGCATGTGGTCACCCTCCCAAGTACTGACCGCGCTCGATGCTGCTTGGTTTTCGTGATCGTACATGAACAAATGCTTTCAGCGTACGCTACGATTGCTCGTAGTTTTCAAGCTCTCATTACACTATTTCAAGTTTGTTTCTTTTGTGACTTACGTTCCCAATCATTAAACTGGTATAGAAATTATTCTATTGTATAGAAATCCTATGTATTTTATACGCTTTTTTTATTATTGATTCTGAACTGCGAAAATCATGAAAACCGAAATTTTTTGTAACCTAGTAAAACCAGATTTAAGGAGAAAAAAATGTGCGTTGAAATAAAGAATTTATTTATTTATTCATTTACTTATTTATTTTGTTGGTGGCAGTGGTGCTATATTTTTTACGGTTTCAAGAAAAAAAAAATTAGCTTCACAGCTTAAATTGTGTTAAGATATGCATTTCATGTTTGTGTTCAAATACTCAATGTCTTCGATATTCGCAGCGCCACCTAGCATAACGGTTCCCAGCAATAATACTGCAAAAGTTCGTGCACTTCCATGTAGTGGTGGGCCAGCGCATGAGATAAAATGGATGCCCACCAGAATTTTATCTCATGATTTCCAACAGCAAAGATGACTGAAGCTGTCCAGCAGTGGTCATGCCGTGGTAGACCATAAGCCAGCACTTCTCCATCATTGCCAGCACCTATCGTGCTGCTGGCCAGCAATTTCCTCTTTGCTGGGCAGTATACTAAGAAACATTTATAAATTATGCATTATTGTTTTTGTTTTTTATAAATGGTATCCAAAATTAATTCAGCTTTGCAAATATAAGTACTACCGAATATTATAATTGCAGCATCAGTAAGGGAATATTTTAAATACAAAAGCACAAATATTTGCACCATTTTGTTACTTAAGAATTCGTTGGGTGATTTGAAGTTTCACTGTCATCTTTTGCACAATAGGGCTAAACCGACCGTGTCCACCGTTTAAATTGGAATCCAATCCATTACACACATCCATGCCTAAATAAGGAATTCAAAACTGACGGCCATTTAAATATGACGGAGTAGCGTATGCAGTGTTACAGTGGAAGACTTCATTAACAAGTAAAAATTAAATTTAAAACATCAAAAAAAAAACCGACTGCGTAAAGACTGAGCTAATTAACGATTTCTCCTCAATGTGAAACTATTTTTTTATATTACTTACCTATTTTTTTATTTACTTGTATTGCTGACTTTTAAGTTGTGTTTATTTGTTGTTCCTATTTATATACACAGTTTTGATGAGGCATATAAATGTCTATGAAGGTTAGAGTTGCAGTAAAGCTAGAGATCTTACCTACACAACTTCCAGGTTGTGTAATATTTAAACGGAGCTTCTGACTGTAAAATAGTCAATGAAACATTTTCTTCATTCTGAAAGACATATCCAATGATATGCTACTCAATTGGCTGCGTAAGTTTTTTTTTTTTTTTTTGCCTATACCCCCATTTTGCTTTTTACGGCCGCCATTTTGAATTTATAAATTTATAAAAACAAAACCCACCTTATATCCATCCGATGATTAAGACGAACCGATAGAGACCTCTTTCATTAAAATCCATCCAGCCGTTGGGATGTTTCGAGAGTATAAAGAAATCCACATACCCAGATACGCGTGAAACACATAACCCTTCTTGGCAGTCGGGTAAAAATAACAGTTCTTTAAAAAGAGAAGTTTATTTATACGGCGAAATGAGATGAAAGTTACACTTAAACAGCATTACTTTGCTGTTAACTGAAAGCAAAAATTTTAAATAATAATTACTATAATTATGCAGCTGCATAATGAAGACAAGAGTGCAGATTTACAAGAAGCTAATGATACCAAACAGTCCAGACATTTACATAATAACCAAACAGTTATCTTGCATAATCTTGTTGCCAATCTATAAGTATATACTTATATCCGAAAACGCCATTGGCCATAAAGTATGACGTTGCAAAGCAACTGGTCACGGCGAAAGACATGATCCCGAAATCACAGTTACTGGCAGTTACTCAGTATCGTACTTGCCTATAAATCCAGTGAGTGAAATGAAGTCCCGGTCATTTTGGATATGTAAACATTTTGCTCAAGAGAGGGTGAAAAATAAAACATGCATCGATATTAAAAAGTAAATACCTTTTAAATTTTATAGTTTTATTAAATCCTTTTGAATGCTTAACTAAGCCTTAAATGTACAGGTGCGTAACAGAACTGATCATCTCTTTTTTAGTAACCAGCATTTTAAAAACTAGACAAGCAGGATGGATGTTTAGAAACTGGAAAGTGAGAATGTACAGATAGAATAATTGCTAAAAAAAAATAAATCACAATAAAGTCAGAAGAATCTAATCAAATGTTCTCTTTTCAAATAAATAAAAAAGTAAACAAAACTTAAATAAATTTGGAAGCAAAATCAATGTTCTTTTCATAGACTACGTGTTATGTTTTGCGGCCGTTAGTTAGAAATCAGCCCTCGATTACGGACAGCAAGAATCCGCAAGACAGAAGCCGAACGCACAACATTGATTGTTCAAGAAGATATATTTTTTAAATCTTAACTCAAATCATTTTGCTTTTAACAGTCATTATTGGGTCCAATCAATCAAAATTGGACAACAGAAAGTGTTAAACAAGCAGGTGATTGCTTACACTTTTAAAAATCATCAAAAAAGGTTCAGTTACTTGACCGTTTCTGTAAATAATTGTAACTTGACCGTATTGTGAAGGTATTATGAACATGGTCAATAATTATTGACCATATTGTGGTACATATAAAATGAAATTACCGTTAATAATAGTTATCTGTAAAACAGGTTGAATGACTGGAAAGTTTGCTGAAAATGTTTAACCCCTTAACGGTCACTTAACATTTGGAAAAACCATCAAAAAAGTTCCCATTTTTTATCACAGAAATTGAATAATTATATATTTTCTATATAAATATGCAATTAATTTTTTTAAGGCTAAAAAATAGGTTATAGAGCAAACTCACATTTGTGGAAAAGCCATCAGGCGAGAATTCTGTGTCTTAATGTTTGTTTTACACCATACAAATTAATGCGAATAAGCCCTTTTATTTTTCACATCTTAGATATTTACTTATCATCAAACAAATTGTTACAATAATATTTGAAATAATATAATATACATTAAATTTTGATTATTAATGATTTTTTGAGTGTGATATAGTTCGAAACATTCAATACAAAGTCCAACATCACAGTTAGCGCCAAAAACCAAGCCAGAACGTAAATATTCAAAGAATTCACACTGAAATGCCCGTTAAATTTTTCTGGTTTCAGAAGTTTTTTCCAACAATAAATCTCCAGCCGGGAAATATGACGGGCACGAGAAATAACGAACGGCACCTCAGACCGTGATATTGACGGGAGCCAGAATTAAGGGGTTAACGTGTACGTATAGGACTTGAAAAAAAATACCGGTTCTGTGATTTTTCCATTAATATGTTGAAACAAGTGCCTAAAAGGCAATTTAGTGAAATGAAAAAGGCAAATACACCCTTGCAAGGGCCTGATTACCGACATTTCTAAATTTCGTTATAACCACTTTTTTCAATCCTGAATTCTTAGAAGTGCCGTCACTGCAACGACATCATCTAAGGAGGTATTATTCTCAGGCCGATATAAAACGCTTCTAAAACTCTCTCTTCCGGTTCCAGTTGTAATAATATTACCTATATATTTTAAACCTGGCTCCTTACCCTCATAGCATGCATGGTCACAGTGACGTCATTGTGACGTCACTGTAAGTCACTGTGGTCACGTCACATCTGTGACCAAAATGCCACCACTCAGTGATGTCACATTGTGACTGAGATGTGAACTTCTTAGAAAACTTAAAAAAATTACAAAAATTATTAAATCATGTTATTTACTGTAAAAAATATTTTTCTGCCGGATTTAAAATTTTTTTAAACCGTGGTCCAAGTTGCCTCTGTGCCTCTAACCAAAACTTTTTATTTTCATATAACATAAAATGTAATTAATTCATCAGCGACACAAAAATATTTCCTAATTATGCGAATTTCATATTATTAAAAAAATGGTTTAGGTAAACAGACCCCGACTTATCTTTTATAAAGATTTTTGTAAATGATCATCTGTTATAGTAGAAGTTTCTCAAAGAGTAGTCGAAACATTTCTGTGGTTTCAAACTAAAAACTTTCTATTACAGTTAAGTCTGCAGCTTTTAATGAGCACGCAGAAAGCGTCTTCAAAGTTTAGTCATATATGCATTTCTTGCTTTATAATTTGCATTCAAGTCATTTTTTTTCCTCTTAGTGTTTCACTATTTTAAGTAACTTTTTTTTTTAATTCTACTTCTTTCAGACGTTTAAAATAAAATTGACATTTTCCGAATGTAAAATTAATGTACAAAATTTAGGCAAAGCCCATGACATAATTAATTATTCATATTTTATTTTTTGTTTTCAAAATATATCTTTAAAAATTATTTTATAAGATGTTTTATTTTACAGAAAATTAATATTAAGATAATGAGAGATTGGCAAAGAAAAACTCATCTCTTCTCGATAATCTTGTTGTATTTTTTAAGAAGATATTTGTATATATTACCTGTGATATAAATTTTACTTTTAAAAAAAGGAGGGGGTCATCATTATTACCATTAAATTAATTTATACACATTTTGAAAAATTAAGCAATATTTTATCTAGTAAACTCTAATTATGGATAATATTATTATGATAATTTACGTAAATGAAACTTTACAATTCAATAAAACTGATAAAAATAAAAGGTGAAATACAATAAAACATTTTCAAACAGGAAATTGAATTAGAGACAATTTGATAAAATTATTACGCATTTAATTTCCTTCCGAAACTGTTGTATAGAAAAACAAATAAAACCGAAAAAACATCTGCTTCGAACTTCGAAACTTAAAAATCGTCTGCATCTGCACTATTTCAGTTGTTAGGACTCACCGCAGAATAACGGATAAAAGTAACAGTGAAGCTTTTTAGAATAAACGCGGGAAGTTATGTGGACACTGGACAGCATAGACGTGTTGACACGGATTTAAAAAGTGAAACAAGAACGTTCTCAGGATCCAAGTTAGTTCAGCTAACAAAATATAAACCCGAGAAAATTACGGTAGCTTTGACTTGTTGAAGATGATTCAAGTCATTGCTATGGTACTTATTATCGGATTTAATTGGTTCCCCAAAATCAAAGTATCACGTACAACGTCAATGAAATTAGGTAAGTAAATATATTATTTTCCCTGCTTGCTTTCTTTTAACCGCAACAATTTTAGTTAGCTTCTCATAAACATGCTGTAGAACATAAATATTTCACTACATTTATTTTTTATTTTGTTGAAATATCTAAAATATTATTTTCCCTGTTTGCTTTTTTTTTTTAATCACAATGATTTTAGTTATCTTCTAATAAATATGTTATAGAACACAAATATTTCATTACATTTATTTTTTATTTTGTTAAAATATCTAACTTCCTTTTCAACAGCTTTGATCAGATTATTAAAATTAGTGATTTAAATTGCATTTTAATCTGGTTTATATCTGGTTCTTATTTAAATATTTGGTTAAAACCACATAGTGTCCTAAATATGAAAGTATATGGATAAGTATTATAATCAGTCATTAATATAATTAATAAACATTTAAAGATAATTAAGTTATTTTAAAAAAATGTCTTTTTATGGAATAAAATTATTGGCAAACATAATTTTTTAATTTTGTATTAAGTGATGGTCTTAAACAATTTGAATTGCATGTTTTTATTTTAAAAAAATTGCATCTGCTCAGAAGAGGAATTTATAAAAAATAAGACACAACGGAAACGTATACTATTAAAAGAGATCGTAGATATGTAATGTTAAGAACAAAAATGATTATTTAATGTATTATTCAACCTGAGAAATGTTTTAAAATCTATAAAGAAATAGTCATAGCGGGTGAAAGCTTTTCAGTTGTTAAACATTCTTACTGAAATGTTTTCAAAGTGAACTAGAAGTCTGTTGGCAAATGAAAATATAGAAGTTACGCAATCAGTAAGTGTTTAAATATGATTTTACTTTAAAAATAACGCAAATACTTGAACGGTATGAATCTAAAATGTAATAATCATCTTTTATTATTTACTTTTTTTTCTGGATAATTTTATCATTTTATCTCCTGAATGATTTTATCGAGATAAATTTCAAAGTATCGATATTATACACTCTTTATAAACAGCGTGATTAAAATGGATTTCTTATTTATAATTACCATAATCTTGTAAATAAAATATTAATAATAATAATGAACGTATGTGTGGCTCTATTTTGTGTTTATGGGCTCAATTTTTATACTTTATTTACATTAAAAAGTAGTTAACCATTTGATACTGAGTTCATTATTTTGTTTTATTGTGTCATATAAAAATAAATATGATTATTTGTAATTCTAATACAATATATACAGTAGAACGCCGATTGTCCGAACAAGTCGGGACCGACCCTAGTTCGGATAAACAAAAGTTCGGAGAAATGGGCAGACAGTTTAAGGGATGTTCCTGACTATTCTAAAACCTTCACACTTTATCTAGGTTTAGGACTGACAGCACCAGTTAGTACTGGAGTGCTTAAAAATTGTTTTGTTTTTTTTAATTGTTTTTTGTTTACTTATTATTTAATTTTTTTTTTCTTTTATCATTTTCTAAACTTCAGAGATTATAATTTAAGCAAAAAATAAATTGGAAGTTAGGTGTTTTTTTTTTCTTTTTTTACAGAGACAAATATTTGGATAATTGAAAATTCGGTTAAAAAGAATTCTTTGAGAGAAATATGCTGTTCGGATAATTGGAAGTTCGGTTAATTGGAATTCCAATAATCGGCGTTCTACTGTATTTATAAAACTTTCACCAGACTTTATTCTAAAAATTTCGTTGTAGATTCTAATCTGTTTGTACTATTTATGACACTATCAGAGTTATAGATGTCATGGCAACATATATCCAGCCAGATAGATCTTTGGCAAAACATAAAAACTTTCACATTAGACGCAAAATAGAGTGCTAAATAGTGCAAAATAGAACTGCGGTGCTGTGTTTTATATACAATAAGGTATTATTGTTTTAAAAAATCATAGATAGTAAGAGTTATTTTTATAATATATAATTTCATAAATAAAAATGTAATTTTGGCAATCAATTATTAAAGTTATTTTTTAATAATCAAAAAGTTGTTTTATATATGGATTTTACTCCAAGCAAACCCTGATGTAAAATAAATTAACCCTTTGTATCACCGTTCTATGCATACCTAAAAGTTTTATTTACTTTTACAGTGAGCATAAAAATACGATTTTATTTATTGCTGCTATCTTCCAACATAACGATTATTGCCGAAACTGTTCTTAGAATTCTCAACATAATGATACTGGTGATACTCAGTTAATTTTCTATACCAAAGCTGTATTTTTCGTTTGAGTAGTTTCAAATGGTTATTGCTAAAATGTACTTCGGAAATTTTGTAATGCATGTATGGGGCATAAAAGACGTAAACAATACATATATAATGACTATATGGCACATGATGAGCGTTTCGAGTGTATATATATATATGTATATAACGCATGCATAAACTTCACAATGATCTTAGCAATGTCGTTACTGCAATTTTTGCATAATCAAATTTATAGGGGCCTCTATAACAAAGAAGTTTCCTATTTTCTCAGCCCCAACTTGTTTGAATTACAATCATATATATATATATTTTTTTATGGTAATCAATATCATAAAACATATAAAATTTAATTACTTAATATCGGTATTTCTTTTTATCTTTCATTTTTTTTTTTATTATAAATGTTGTGTAATCGAAAAAAATTCAACCTCACCAGTGACTTCGAGTTTATAATGCGTATTAAATGAAATAAATTAATTTCATTCAGTATTTTCTATAGTTTAAAGAATATAAAAAGTACTGTATATATTATAAAATATTATATTTTCAACACAAATTTTATCTTGATAAAGATTTGAAAATTTAAACAAATTGTTTCTTTGGTAATTTTAATGCTTTTAACAAATAGCTAATTTTGAAAAAAAAAATGTGATAGATCGATCATTCAGTTGTCTTCAATATTCTCATTTATTGCAATAGGAAAAAAAGGTGCAACAAAAATTGAAGTCTGCGGGGCATTGCATTTTGATTCAATAAAATTCTTTTGGTATACCCTTGTTATATCGGCCCCCAAGTTTTAATTGCGATGTATCGCCGAAGTATATTAACGTTATAGATGTAAATGATTTTACAACATGCATAATTATGACTATGTGTGACATGCATACGTGTTTACAACTGTACAAGTATGTCATAGTGTGACTTCACAACATTGCCGCTAGTCCCATATTCGTCACAACGTTAATGACAAAATTGTCACAAATCACACAATTTTCACAAAAATGTCACAATGTGACTTCAAAGCAGTGTCGCTGTCGTCACAGAATCATCACAGTGTTAAAGACAATTTCGTCAAAAATGACACATATTTCACAAATTGATCTCAATGTGACTTTAAAACATTGTCACATTCGTCACAAATTCGTCACAAAGTTAATACCAAAATAGTCACAAATGACACACTCTTCACAAATTTGTCACACCGTGACTTCACAAAGTCGTCACAATGTGACGTCACAAAAGAGCTCTAAAACGGCCATAACGACCTCACATTCTAGTCACAGTGACTTCACATCGACGTCACGTGACGTCACATCGACGGTCACAATGTCACAGCGTGACGTCACAACGACGTCGACGTGACGTCACCATGCCTTACGGGTAATTACAAAATCGTTCTCTTTTTGTCAGTAATTTCCAAATTCCAAGAGCGACGAGCGACCTAAAGATATTAACCGATTATATATTTTTTTTGCTATTATATTTGCGATTTTATATATTTTACATTCTATTAGAAATAGTTCTGAATATGTTTTTAATTTTCATCATTTACTCTCAAAAATCGCCATTTTTGATCATATTTTGATACAAGTGCGATGCGCGACCAAAAGATACTAAATGACTTTAAATATTTTTTGCGTTGTTCTTTTTATTACAAAAGGCGACATTTACGCACTATTAGATTTAGGTCTGAGTATTTTTTAATTTACATTATTAATTTCAAAAATCGTAAATTTTCATCATATTTTCCAAAATTAATCTTTTTTTGCGTTATTCTTCGAATTACAAAAAGGCAACTTTTCCGAACTATTAGAAGTTGATCTGAAAAGTTTCGCTTTTTTCGACCCACCCTAGTGTGTATGCCTTTATAAGATTACAAAAATGCCAAGCCTATATTCTGGTTATATTTGAAGAAACAAATATTTCCCTGGCAATTTAAACGAAAGTGACAAATTTCATAAAACGGATGTTTTTAAGTTTTAAATATAAATAGAATAAAAACTAAGATATTTTTAAATCAAGCAATTAAAATACATTTATAAATTCCATTGAGTAGATTTATTTTTATAAAAATATAATTTAAAACAAATGTAGCAGAAACTCAAACTAATACATGAAAAAAAATCATGCGTCAAGCATAGATACACAGTGGAAAATTCACCTTCAACAATTTCTCTCAAAAGACCGAAACGTACTTAAATTATTTTGTACAACCCTTATATATTGCATACAGATTTTTCTACACGCCACATATTAAGATGAAATTTAATTCATGTAAAAGCAAGCTTGAAAAACAACAGAAATCAAAATTCCAGAATCTACTTTCCGTAGGCAGCCATCTATCCAGTTTTTTTTTTCATAGCCTTGTATATGATTTTATTTATATGCAACAAACATCTCTTAGTATACTAAATATAGTTCCGCTTGGAAACGCATAACCATAGACAGTAACTTTTACGCTTTTTTCTTATCAGTAAATTTAAAAGAACGTTTTCCATTATTTGATCGCAAATTAAATAATCAAAAATTTTCTTTTATATTTTAATGGGAAGAAAAAAGCGTAAAAGTTGGTAGCTAAGCATAACTAAAAAAAAACAACCTTTAAACAATTCACGCTCATTCTCAGAAATGGTTACGAATTTTTTTGTGTAGGCTGTGTTCCCTGTATATGGTCTATAAAATTTATGCGCGATACAATATATTAAAAAAATTTGTTCAATTTAAAAACGCATTCCACAACTGAAAACATACTTTCGGCAATCATCCCTACTAGACAATACTTCGATTACAGTACTGTATTTGAAATCTCTTATGTATCCATGTAAAATAACGATAAATGCAATACACATTAGTGATGGACGATTTCGAATTTTTTTATCGATTTAGTCGATACTATGGCCAACTCGATTTAATCGATACTATAATTTTTTTAATGGATGTCTCTAAAGGTAATATCATTTTAATTTTACTTCAAAATTTGAAGGTAAAGTAGTCAGGTGTGCCAATCCCAAAATTTTCTCATGTATAGTAACACTTCGAACTTTGCAATGACAGTGCCAAATTTAAATGATAAACTATGTACATCATGATGATTCACAAAGTGTAGATTCGTTGAATTTTGTGCATTTTAAAAGAAAATATAAGCATTGGATTATCTGAACAAATCATTAACTTCGGCCGAGAGCCTCTTAGATGTCTTCAACCAAAATTCCGGATTCATAGAGAATAAAAGGAACACCTATTTAGCAGTATACACCCAAGCTTAATACGACGCTTGTAGAATCGTTATTGTTTGATTTATTTCAATTGAAATCCCATTGCGGAGAATTCGTAAATGCGGGTAGACTCTTTCATCTTTACTTTACTTCAATTCAAATCGCATCGCTGTCGATTCTTCGATTCGGTTTGAATCGTTATTTTTATTCTTCCAATTTTACTGTGTTAGTAGTAGAGTTGCTGCAAAATTTTGCATGAGAGCCTTTGTTTAGAAACCTAGTTATTCGGGTTATTAGTTTATTATTTTGAATTTTTCAAGTTCGTCCCTCTAAACCCCACCATCCTCTTCCCCACCAATCTTAATTAAAGAGCCGTTCAAAATATGCATGCAATTTTAAAAATGTCCAATTCTTGTCCTGTTTTATTATAAGGCCACATTTTGATACCTTGACAAATTAGAAGGTAACTTAGATACATTTGACGTCGCCCCTCCGACCGTTTAGTGCATAGCTGCCCCCTCGGGCGGGGGGCATATTTCTTGTTTCGTCCGAAACATCTCGTGTAACATATCATTGTAAAGCTTTTAATGTCCTATTTTATTCTCTGCCACTACTCTCCTCCTCCCAATTGCAGGCTTTTGGTCCTTTTTATTGTTCCAGTGAGTGCACTCTACACGAAACTTTATCCATTTTGTTTCTGGACCAAAGATCCCAAGATTCCATTTTGTTTTTCGTATTATTTTCGCTGTCATATTCAGAATAGAAATGATTCTGCTATGTTTCGGTTTCCATTGGTTTAGTCGTTATAACAGGGCCATTCAAAATACGCATGCAATTTTTAAAATGTCTGTTCTTATTATAGTGCCTCATTTTGAAACCTTGAAAAAAACTAATGATATATTTGACGTTGCTAAATGTTTTCTGTCATCGGTTACGTCCTTTCCGACCATTAGGGGTTTAGTTGCTCCCTGTGGGGGACACTTTCTCTTTTTTTCAGAGCCCATCATGTGGTATATCTTTGGAAAGCTTATTGTCTTCATATTCATATTTTGCCCCTCACACCTTATCTGTCCCCCATTCCCCTTTTACATCGGTATCTTACACTCTAGTCTCTTACACTTAGTCTGGGCTAGGAATTAAGTAGTCATGCATGGTTTTTCTAATCCTTGTGATCCCCAGTTGGTCCTAGGGTGGGATTCTCTAATTTTCTCCGACAATCTACAAGTAATACATTGTCTAAAAGCTGTTTCTTTTCCCAAAGAATAACCTGGCATTTATTCGATTTGGTAGGGATCAATCATGCTCAACCATTTGTATCGATATTTTTGATAGTAATTTTAAAGCAATATATATATTTATTCTTTAGGTTTTACTAATTTAAAGCCAGAACTGCTGTCAAATTTCGCATAAGAGCCTTTTTCTTTCCAGGTTAAATTGTTATATTTTTAGTTTAGAACCCAAGCTTTTTGGTTTACTAGTTTATTAATTTGTACTTTTACAGTTCAGTCAGCGGTCCTTTCGCTTTTTTCTCTATTCTTACTCTCTAGCAGAAGCAAAGAAGAAAGCAAAAAAAATCAAACCGAACATACCGGACAAATTTAGCAGCAAAATTACACAAATTAAAGACATCGAAACGGAAAGGGTTTTTTGAACTAATTACCTCATTTTTTTTTCTTCTTTTTTGTTAACACTATAATATGTTCTCCATGAAAAGCTTACGCGCATGATTTAAAAATATCTATACCCTCTAGAACTTTGAAACTTTTAATATAAGTTTAAGAATATTACAAAAAGAAACGGACTAAAATCTAATGAATAAACAAAAAAATTTTAAATCTCTTTGATTTTCAACATAAAAAAATTTAAATTTTGATAATGTTTGTCACTCGAATACACATACATTCAATAATTTTTGTTAAATTTCTTAGACTTTAGTTCAATTTGAAGAAAATAATCTAGTAAAGATAAAGTTTTCAATCATTACCTATAATACATTTGGAGTTATCGTGCGCGTAAGTAAAAAAATATCCATTTTGAGAAAATTCAATTTGAACACACATGTTTAGCGTAAAACAGACCAAGGTAAATTTAAATTTTTTACCATAATGAGCGCAATTTTACGAATATTTTGATGCGTTTTGCGGCAAATAGTTCAGAAAAACATTAGCTTTAAAATTAATTTTAAAATGAAAAATCGATTTTTTAAAGATTTTAAGGGACGTATGTCCCCTTAAAAAAGAAACAAAGATGGTTAGACAAAGTATAAATAAGTCATTTAGTAATGAATCCTCTTCATAAAACATCGAGATAAGCAAGAAAAAAAATAATAATTTGAGTGTTAATTTGACGCTTCATACTTATTTTCACTCGTTACAGCGCTTATCATTTTATTAAGAAATTTTTTCACTGACTTTTTTCTATCAATAATTGCATAGAAATACCGCAGTATTCGTGATATTATCCTTAAATTATTTTGTTTATGTATATCAAGTACAAATATGTTAAATATCGCGGGAGACAAAAATTAACAGTGAAGCTGATTTTATACTGTCTTAATGTCGTCAAATTTTCAGTTAGATACATAACCTGAAAACTTAAGAAAGTTTAAATGAAATTTAACAGGTTTTCTGTAACTTCAGGAATTTTAATTCGGTTTTCTCAAGAAGTATTTATCTTATTTACCGAATAAATTGTGAGTTTAAATCTGTTTATCATTACGATTAGAAAAAAAAATGATATTTGAATGATCTGAGGCGTTACAACTATGTTTCTTCACAAGCAGATGTATGTAAATAAAAATAAAAATAAAAAAATTAATAAATATCGAAATATAACGAAAACTAGAACAATAAAACTTTGCGACACATTTTCTGGCTTAATTTTTAAATTTTAATTATTTTTAGTACTACACTATATTGCCATTAATGACCGGCAACTTTCAATATTAGACATTTTGTCAAATATTTAGAAATATACTTGACAGATTCTTCTGGATTTTCAGGATAGAAAAGAACAGGTATGACCTCATATTTAGCAAGTCGATTTGATAAATGGGGCAATTAGGGGGCCAACAAAAAATCAAAGAAAAAAATAATACTTGGGATCACCCTGTAAAAAAAAATGCACGAAGTGATCTATCGCTACCGAATTTAATAAACAGACATTGTGCAATATGTGTATTCTTTTGTGTAAGAATAGCATGTATATTAATAGAGATATAGCGATTTATTTAAAAAAAAAATCTTGCATGTTTTTTGCTTATAACATGCAGGGTTTTCAACCAAATTTAACTCCGTTTTCAGAAAAATTGAAAAAATATAGTAGAAACAATATAGTGCAATTGAAATATAAATATATTAAAAATTTAAGGAAATATGAGCAGTTGTATGAAATCATTTTTATCTGCGCATGCTCGAACGATAACAAGGATCATTTTATATAATTTAATAGACAGCTCTATGGAGCAACTTATTAAAAAAATCTAGTGAAATATCGTAAAATTTCAGAAAGATATCGGCATTAGAGTGAGCAAATTTTTAGTTGTTCTCTAAAAGCAGCTGAATGATAAGGGATTTTCCACAAATTGACATTTTTTTTTTTTAATTTTCATTCTTTATTGATGCTTTAGTTCTTCTTGGATAACCACCAGAAAGAGCCTGTACCATGATCAAAAGAAGTATCAAAATTGAAGCATTTTTTCCAAATCTACTCGTTGATACTCACTAAATACTAACTTTTTTTCTGAACGTCAGTTAATAAAAATTGACAATTTGTGTAAAATCCCTTATCATTCAGCTGCTTTTACAGAACAACTAAAAATTTGCTTACTTTAACGCCAATATCTTTCTGAGTTTTTACAATATTTGGCTAGAATATTTTTTATAAGTTGCTCTATAGAGTTGACTATTAAATTATGTAAATTAATCCTTCTTATCGTTCGAGCATGCGCAGATAAAAATTATTTCATACAACTGCTCATATTTCGTAAAATATTTAACATATTTATATTCCAATTGCACTATATTGTTTCTACGATATGTTGTCAATTTTTCTGAAACCAGCATTAAATTTTGTTGAAAACCCTGCATGTTATAAGCAAAAAACATGCAATATTTTTAATTTTTTTAAAAATAAATCGCTATATCTCTAATAATATACGTGCTATTCTTACACTAAAGAATACACATATTGCACAATGTCTGTTTATTTATATTCGGTAGCGGTAGATCATTTCGTGCATTTTATTTTACAGGGTGATCCGAAGTATTATTTTAATTCTTTGATTTTTTGTTGGCCCCTTAATTGCCCCCCTTAACAAATCGGCATTTCTAAATATGAAGTCATACCTGTTCTTTTTAATCCTGAAATTCCAGAAGAAACTGTCTATATTTATAAGTAATATAAAGTATATTTCTAAATATTCGACAAAATGTCTAAAATTGAAAGTCGCCGGTCATTAATGGCTATATAGTGTATTTCTTCTTTAAAAATTAGTTGCTATACAATAATGACATTTCCACGCATTAAAAATGTAACAGATTATAATAGAGTATTTTGTTAGATTTTTCTTTAAGTTAAAGCAGTACTTCAAAACACGAATAGCTATAAAATCAATCATAAAAAACGAAGATGACTTACTTGACAAGATACTTGTAAGGAACAACTGATTTAGTCATATCTGTTCTTAAAAGCGCAAATGTGGAAGAAAAATAATTACTATCTTACACTATAATAAGAGCAAAAATTGTGTGTGTGTGTGTAAATTTTACACTAGATTATTTTAACACAATTATTCTAATTGGTAAACAAATCATATTAGATGCAAATTTTCCAACTGGGCGAAAAATGTCCGGACCAGGATTCGAACCCGGGACCTCCCTGGCTGAAGCCGCCAGTGCTCTGCCATCTGAGCTATCCCGGACGATTCTGATCGAACCTTTTTCACCCAGCTAACCTTGAAGATTACAGCATCTGGTCTGAAACCTGGTTCAGCTCAACAGAATACATCTCAGGTAATGGAACTCCAGAAATCGCTGGATACGAAATTACACTAGATTATTTTAACACAATTATTCTAATTGGTAAACAAATCATATTAGATGTAAATTTTCCAACTGGGCGAAAAATGTCCGGACCAGGATTCGAACCCGGGACCTCCCTGGCTGAAGCCGCCAGTGCTCTGCCATCTGAGCTATCCCGGACGATTCTGATCGAACCTTTTTCACCCAGCTAACCTTGAAGATTACAGCATCTGGTCTGAAACCTGGTTCAGCTCAACAGAATAAATCTCAGGTAATGGAACTCCAGAAATCGCTGGATACGAAATTACACTAGATTATTTTAACACAATTATTCTAATTGGTAAACAAATCATATTAGATGTAAATTTTCCAACTGGGCGAAAAATGTCCGGACCAGGATTCGAACCCGGGACCTCCCTGGCTGAAGCCGCCAGTGCTCTGCCATCTGAGCTATCCCGGACGATTCTGATCGAAAATCTTCAAGGTTAGCTGGGTGAAAAAGGTTCGATCAGAATCGTCCGGGATAGCTCAGATGGCAGAGCACTGGCGGCTTCAGCCAGGGAGGTCCTGGGTTCGAATCCTGGTCCGGACATTTTTCGCCCAGTTGGAAAATTTACATCTAATATGATTTGTTTACCAATTAGAATAATTGTGTTAAAATAATCTAGTGTAATTTCGTATCCAGCGATTTCTGGAGTTCCATTACCTGAGATTTATTCTGTTGAGCTGAATCAGGTTTCAGACCAGATGCTGTAATCTTCAAGGTTAGCTGGGTGAAAAAAGGTTCGATCAGAATCGTCCGGGATAGCTCAGATGGCAGAGCACTGGCGGCTTCAGCCAGGGAGGTCCCGGGTTCGAATCCTGGTCCGGACATTTTTCGCCCAGTTGGAAAATTTACATCTAATATGTGTAAATTTTATCTTAAAAACGGCTGTAATGATTTTGACTAAATTTTGTTTTTGCCCATTTTCGGGTACGAGAAGACCATTGGGATAGGTCACATGTTAGAGAAAATTCAATTATTGGCTCATTTTGAACCACAATGGTCAGCGTCAAGAAAATTATATCTAAAAAAAGACTGAATAGATTTTAATTAAATGTTATATCCAACCGTTTTGGGGCACGAGAAAAATATTGACCTAGGTCAGATGTTCCAGAAATTTTAATTAGTGGGTGGGTCAATCCATTTCATGTGGTCCAGCACTGGTTGCTCGACCATTTTTAAAAAATCTGAAATTTTATGTACAACAAGCCTAACATGATGGAAGTTCAAAATGACTATTATTTTAAATTTATTAATTTTTGTTTGTGCATGGCGGCGATCACTGTTTCATCGTCTGCAGCTATTTCTCACAAGAAGGGTTTACGGAATCGTAAATAATTCATCGTTTATTTATCCAATTCAAGTGCGGATTAAAGCAATTTGTACAGAATACATTGGGCTAAAAATTTGGTAATGGAGTACTTTCCGAAACTAACTGCTTATTGGTAAAAGTTAAGCATAAAGTTTCAGTTTTTTTCCAAAATTTGTCCCTTTACAAGAGAAAATTTTTCTAGCAAAGAAAACTGTCAACATGACATAATTTTTTTTTACAAATAGGCCGAAAGTACTTGTACTAACACGCCGAATTCCAGATCTGGAACTTGCTTTCTCTTCGCAAAAAAAAAATCCCAATTTTTTCAAAAATGACAAAAATCGCACTTTTCAGGCTAAGATATCTCTGGTGGGGTGCGAGATAAAAATCTGATTTTTTTTTTTTTTTTAATAAGAGTATTGTATGATAGTGTTATGCACAAGAAATTTCAGGATGGAGCTTTGACTACAAAATGAGATATGGCAAGGGCAACAAGTCAAAACAATACTGCCAAACTATTGTTTTGTTGTAGTCACAGCTAAGTATTTATCTCAGAGTATCATTTAAATTTAATTTTTAGATTATCTTTAAATAATACTAACAGAAAATAAAGCCTTTTGCAATTAATTTTAAAAATAATTATGCCTAAGGCCTATATTTTGATTGGTTTCAGTAATTTTTGTTGTAATTTTAGTAACTAAAAGAAACCTCAACACTTTTACATAAATATATATATATATATTTATTTCAAAATTAATGAAAAATTACCGCATGAATGGCGCTGCCTTCCTTTTAGAGTTATGGTGTTTAGGCATTTTGAAATGATGTAATATATATATATATATATATATATCAAGCAGGACGGTCGTTCTGCCAAGCCAAGCTGAAAAAAAATTCTAACCCCGCCAAACAAACAAACGCCAAGAATAACGGCAAGGCACCGTAACTGCTTATTATACTGATGACAACTTCTCCATGTTAAATAGACGAAATATGCCAGCGTAAAATTTCCCGTATCAAAAGAAGCAATCATCGCAGAAAAATAAAACCACCACCAGAAGGACCTAATAAAGAAGATCTTCAATTTGAGATCAAATGCATCCTCATAAATTAATTATAAACAGAGATATAGATTTTTTAAAATAACGTCGAGATACTGAAAATGACAGATTTATTTTCTTCGTCACAACTTATGTTTCAATTGAGGTAGAGACTTAAATAATGGACAAAAAAAAGTAAGGATTGAATTTTTGGATAGATATTTACTCAATCTACGTGCTTTTATAAAATTCAGCTTTAAAAACATTAATTTTCTATTCATAATTAGCGAAAAACTGTTAATTAGTTCTAAAGTTTACAAATTATGCCAAATAGCGATAAACCCGCCAAAATATTTTAGAAATCTTATACTTTTCTTTTATATTATCCTTTTGCATTGATTTCATCGAAGATAACTATGGCTGAGATTCAGATAGAATTTTCGCTGTTAGCGAAATGAGTTTGACCAATCAGAAGCCTGCATGTTTGAGAATATTTGCTGTTTCTGGATCCCGGTCTATGTCATGAAAGTTTTGAGTCATTTTTTTAGTGCCGTGGATGAAGTGCAATGTTTGTAGAAATGTAGGCTAGGATCCAGATAGATTTTTCGCTGTTAGCGAAACGAGAATCACGAATCAATAGCCTGCATTTCTGCAAACAGCGAAAAGTTCACAAAAATGCAGGCTTCTGATTGATGAATCTCGTTTCTCTAACAGCCAAAAATCTATCTAGATTGCGCCCAATGGAGGATATTCCAAATATGGGTTCGAGGCTGAAAAAAGTCACGTGATACCGGTAATTTATCCAAAGAACTTCTAACTGATAAGAAGGGAAGATACTACTACTTTGCCTCATGAACCGTTTCATTGGCTAGCGGGGATTTACATTACACGTCTACGGAGCCTTCCCTTCTTTACGATAGAAGTTTTTACCTTGACCACGTGATCAAATTGTAGATGGAATATCCTCCATTATGTTAAACACAATTTTGCATTTCCACATCCAGGAAGGGTATTGATTGTCATAACGACAATACATATTCGAAACTATTTAAGGCACTGATTCTGAACTCCTTTGCTATACATTTCGACATTAAAGAAGTTGTTGTTTCCATAGTAACAGTACTTTTCTGTATTGCTTTCTCTAAAACACAAATATAGAAATTTAACAAAGAGCGCTTAGAATCAACACCATAACAGAGAGCCTTTATACATAAGAGTGGTGATATATGCACAGGAAGCATGCTCATTTCAAGTTTTTGCCGAAAGTATGGCTACAGCGTCTAGAATACCTTGTGTGGAAATATGCTATCCAAACAACGCTAAAAATTTGTATCCCTTAAATGTGCGACGATACTGCTAAAATCCCAAGTATCGATCACAGCGACATCTGCGGGATTTAGTATTACATTGTATAGACTAGCAATATCTTGCAGTTTGAGAAAACATCCTGCAGATGTCGCTGTGATCTGTATATTTCAGCAGCATCGTTGCACAGTTAAGGGACACAATATTTTAGCACTCTTTTAAGTATTACAGGGGTAGCCAATTTCCACACTATATATTCTAGGTGCTATAGTACGGCAATCCAATTTCTTGAATAGAGGCTATTCTATCTACGTTATGATCACGTGGTCAAGGCAAAAACGTCTAACGTAAAGAAGGGAAGGCTCCGTCGACGTAATGTAAATCCCCGCTAGCCAATGAAACAGTTCACGGGAGAAAGCAGTAGTAGTTTCCTGTTTCCCTTCATATCAGTTAGAAGTTCTTTAGGTAAATTGCCGGTACCACGTGACTTTTTCAGCCTTGAACCCATATTTGGAATATCCTCCATTAGACGATACGCGCATGGACGAGCTTTATTAGACTAGGGAAATAATTCAATATGCATTAGTCTGACGATAATGATACGCTCGCAAAGACCTTTACACTGCAAATAGAGGCGTCTTAAATTTAGACACATATGTGACTGAAAAAGAATTTTAGACACTTAAGTGTCTTAATCTGAAAATTAAGACATTATAGATGTCTTAATTTAAGATACATAAGTGTCTTAGTATGATCATGGTGTAAATGAACTGAGAATAGTGTCTAAAATATCAGCAAACGTCTTATTTTAAGACACTTCGTTGCTTCAAACGTGTCTTAATTTAAGACGTTTTGATTCTTCCGACGCAATAACCACCAGGGGGCACTGGGGCACTGCCAGTCGCGCATGCGTTTTAGATGTCTTCGTTCAAAGTTGGTATACGTTGTAATTCAAACGAAGTTTGTTTTTATGTACGCGTGTATTTTAATTCGTTTTTCGCGGAATGTGAAGTTCTGTGATTTAAATTCGTATTCACTTGGATTATTTATTTATTGAATACATGCATCTGACGTGTGTGCTTGACATCAAATGTCTCTTAGAAGCTGTCGTCCATAGAAGGGCGGGATAGACACAGAACAGAAGTAGACGACGCTTGAAGATTACACCCGGAAATTCTACAAAGCGTGTGCAATGGACTTAGTGTTAATTCATATTAATTTATATCAATAATATTGTGTTATTCATCTTCGTCCTGTCGAAGCTAGCAAAAAAAAAAGAAACTTTTGTCTGGCGGGTCCTATTTTGAGGATGAAACATTTCATTCTTTAAATATGGCTAGTCGGATATATTATGAAATATCGTACTAAAATGATGCAAGCCTTTCTCCTTCACTGGGGTAGTTTTTGAAATTTCAAATCGAGGAATTTTTCTGACCTCTTGCAACATCGATTGAAGTAAGTGTCATAATTTCTTTATAGTACTGAAATTAGTGTCTTTTATGATTTTATTTATAGTATAAACAAAATCTGTTCGCGAAAAAAAACCATTAATTCTGGAAGTATATATTTTTAAACTTATGACGTTGTCTTTTATTACAAATTATATATTCTGAATTTTCATCTTTTTTTCCCAAATTTAAAGTAATAATATTACTAAAATAGAGACATTTTAAGTTGAATATTCATTCTCTTGCTTTCAATCGCAGTTTCGTTTCAATGGTTAATTCTTATTTCACGTAACGACCACAATGAAAGAAAAAAAGGAAAGCTTTGGAAAGATCTTTCTTCCTAACGTAAAACCGCAGATTAAAAAATAAGATAAATAAAGTACCTGAAAACGTATGACGTTGTCATGATTCATCTATTATGTGCTCCTTAATTTTAAAACTGCCAGTAAAAATATACATATGTATTTGATTTGAAATCAAGTATAATATTGATTTTTTGATTATTTTTAGTAGAAAAGTAATTTGAAATTTATAATGGGAAAAAGTAAAAAGCTATAACTATAGATTTTGTACTTAATATTGTGATTTTTGTAACTGTATTTATATACACTTATACGAAAATTACAAGAATGACAATTAGATGTTAAGATATATATTTAAGACAAATGAAGCTTGGAAACTAAGTTATTTTTTCTTCTTGCTATTAATGTAGGATATTTATTTATTTATTTTTATTGATAGTTGAATAGCTTTTGTGATTACCCTGTGATCTACATAAAAACTTGCTGAAGTGGCATGTGGCAATATAATTTTTTTTTTAATTTAATTTTTAAATGATAAGAATTTAAAATTTTTTTCGGGAAGGGAGGTGGGGGGAGGGGGATTTTGTATTCAATTTTCGCAAAGCTGATATCATAAATCCTTTTCGATATTGCACTGATTATAATGAAAGTTTTGAACTTTTAGAGTAAGGCAAGATTAAAAACACAAAATATATTTAACAAAATACCGAAGTAATTTTTTTCTTAATGTTATTAAAGTGGAATATTTATTTTTTAATTTTTTTACTCATAGTTAAATAGCTGTTGTGATTATCATCTGATAGATATGTAAAATTGCCTATGTGTCAATATAATTTTTTTTAAATCTAATTTTTAAATTATATGAATTTTCCTTTTTTGGGGAGATGGGGGGATTTTATTTGCAATTTTCGTACATCTGACATTTTAAATCTCTTACCGAATCTTCAACCGAATATAATAAATATTTTAAACTTTTAGAATAGGACAAGATTATAAAAAAAATATATATTTATCCATGTATCTTAAAAGCCCTTAATAGCGGAAACTTCGGGATCGCGGAATTTGTCTGATGATCGGAGATGTCTGCTTTTGTGAGGTAAAAATATACAAATATGTATGCGTGTGCTTTGCGGATTAAAAAAGTATTCGCTAAATAGAGGTGTCCGCTATTCGTGAATGTCCATTAACCTCCACAATGGATACTCCCGAGTACCGGACATCTCTATTTAGATAACCATAGTGTAGGGTTGCATTTTTTGCAAAAGAACTTCTTGATTAAAGCATGGGTATTAAAGCAGTGTCCCGTCCCCTTACGATTTAAGTGCCACCAAATTTAATGTGCAATATTTGTAAAGCTTATATTTTAAATCCGTTTCGAAATTGTACTGAATGTAATCGATGTTTTGAACTTTTAAAGTAAAATAAGATTTAAAAAAAAAATCATATTCAAAATCATATTTATCATCAAAACAAATATTTAGATAAATATTTTTTGCTTTAATCTTGTTCTATTCCTGAAGTTCAAAATATTGATTATAATCAGTAAAATGTCGTAAAAGATTTAAATAAACAGCTTAACGAAAATTGCATACCAAAATTAGGAGCACCAAAAAAATCAGGCTGCGGGGGGGAGGGCGTGTGGAGGGGGTAAGACCCCAGCCAAATATTTTTCCAGGGTTCAACGTGGTCAAACATGGCTACGTATGATGCTTACAAAAAAAATGGATGCTATTAAGACGTTTGAAGTGTCTGAAATTCAGACGCAAAAAGTGTCTGAAAAAAATCAGACATTTTAAAATGTCTGAAAATTGAACACTCCGTTTCAGACACTTAAGTGTTTGATTTTCAGACATTTTAATTTACAGTGTAACGATTTGTTTTTATCACTTCTACCAATAAACCTTTATTGGCCATATGTCGCTACTTCGTTATAGCGACACACTTGTTCCTAATTGGATACGGGCCTTAATGTATTAAAATACGGAGTTTGCTTTCTGTACTATTCTTGAACTCAGTTATAACGTCTAGAAATATAGGCCGAGATCCAGGTACATTTTTGCAAACAGTGAAAAGTTAGCAATAATTCTAGCTTCTGATTGGTCAATCTCGTTGCGATAACAAAGAAAAATCTACCTAGATCATGGTCATGGTGTGGAAACCGGCTATTCCAGTAATACTTTAAAAATTGCTAAAAATTGAATCCCATAAATATTCAAAAATACTGAATGACAAATGTCGATAGCACAAACATTTTCTAGATCTTCTCTGAGCGAAACGTTTTCTCATTTGATGTCTTTTGAAATAGTTACGTTGGAATTATGATATGTCGCTGTGATCGACATTCATCGTTCAGCCTCGTTCAACATTTATGGGATACAATTTTTTAGCACCTTTTTAATAAGCCGATTTTTAAACTGTATCTTCTAGATACTATAGCTCCGTTATAGGCCTAGATTATATGTTGTAGAAATCGACTATTCCAGCAATACTTAAAAAAGCGCGGAAATAGCGAATCCCTTAAATGTACAACGATGTTGAATTCCAAACAGTCATTTGCAGCGACATCTGCAGGATATTTTTTAAAGAAGAAAGAGACACGTGTAATGCACCGCTATAGCGTCTAGAATACATAATGTGGAAATTTGCTATCCAAGCAGCGCTAAAAAGTTGTATCCCTTAAATGTGCACTGACGCTGAAATCCAGGGAGCTGATCGCAGTGACATCTGTGATATACTTTCAAAGTAAACATCGTATTATTACAGCGGGCTTGACGCCAAGCACACAGGTCAGATGTATGTTAATAAAATGTAAAAAAAAAAATGCTAGAGCGTCTAGACCAAATTATAGAGCCTAGAATATATAGTGTGGAAATGGGCTATCCCTGTAATACTTAAAAAAGTGCTAAAATATTGTATCCTTAAATGTGCAAAGATGCTGCTGAAATTTACAAATCGCAGCGACATCTGCAGGATGTTTTCTATAACTGCAAGATATTGCTAGATTATACAAAATGTAATACGAAAATCCCGCAGATTTCTCTGCGATCGATACTTGGGATTTTAGCAGTATCGTCGATCATTTATGGGATACAAATTTTTAGCGTTGTTTAATAAAATATTTCCACACTAGGTATTCTAGACGCTGTTACCAAATCGTCATAAAGTTTTAGGAAATATCCTGCAGATATCGCTGTGATCGACTCATTGGATTTCAGCATCATTTGAAATTTAAGAGATCCAATATTTTAGCACTTTTTAAAGTATTACTGGGATAGCCGATTTCCACACTATATATTCTAGGCGCTATAGCACCGCGGTAGCTTGTCTTTTTCGTTTACCTCGGAGTAGATATAGATGAAGTCATTTGTAGCTGTTCCTAAACTGTGGCCAACAACATATAAGGCCAGTTCATAACGTCACACGGAGTTGATTATCTGTACACGCCAATGGACACACAAAAAAAATCGGCACGCAGCTTTGTACTAATCATCGTGTAAAGATGCTCCAACTCTGAGGCTAACGAAAAAGACAGGCTACCGCGGTGGGTCCGATTCTTCTTTTTTTACAGACCGCTGGAGTCACGTGATGCTCGAATGCACCAAAGAAGGTGCGTGAAAAGAGCATCACGTGACTCCAGCGGTTTGTAAAAAAAGAAGAATCGGACCCACCGCGGTAGCCTGTCTTTTTCGTTAGCCTCGATCCAACTCCGTATGACTTTTAAACATCATGAACTGGCCTATTATGTCATTGGTCGCGCTAACACCCTCCCTCCTGCGTCCACCGTATATAGCGGCATCTTGTACTGGAGACTGCTAAATGGGCTGCTATCGGTCAAAATCAAGAGAGAAAAGGGCAGAAGAGAGGGAAAGAACTCGTTTTTTTTTTGGTAACTAGTTTTTCACACGGAAAGATTGACATGTCTGTTCCTTTCCTTTCATAACTTCATGGTGGTGAAATAAGCCAAAGCCTCCTAAATATTTGAGAAAGTCTTGACTCGCGTCACGAAAACATCACACAAAGCAGGCAAAGCAAAGAAACAAAATCATTCATCGGCTTGTTCATATTCACGAGCCAATGAATGATTTTTCTTCTTTGTTTTGCCTTCTTTGTGTGACGTTTTCCTGACACGTGTCAAGGCTTACTCGAATATTTAAAGGGCGTTGAATAGGCCGGGATCAAGATAGATTTTTCGCTATTAGCGGGATGAGATTGATCAATCAGACGTCTGCATTTTTCCGAACATTTTTATGTTTGCAGTAAACACCGAAAAGCCTGCAAGGATGGAGGCTACTGATTGGTCAATGTAATTTTACTAACAGAGAAAAATTTATCTGGATCCCGGACATTAACTTTGGTTGGTTAAAACAATTTTGAATAAAATCAAATCAGGAAGCCAATGTTTGTTATCTTTTCTGGTTAGTTTAATTGAAATCTTCCTCGTCTATTACTGAAAACTAAGTTACCGTACTTTAAACAAAAAATTGAAAATGAGTACACGAATTGTACATATGTCACCATTCTAACACAGTGTTGCCAGATGGGCTACTTTTTTTAATTCAGATACTTGATTGGCACCACTTTTTTGAAATTGTAAAATGCGCCTTATTTAATGACATATTAATTAAGGCGAAAACAAAGGGAATTTTACCGTTTATAATAAGTGCTGGCAATCAAGAAATCTGAATTAAAAAAAAGTAGCCCACTGGCAACACTGCTCTAACATATAAATGTTCTCTGTTATGACCATGATTCTAAGTGCAGTTGGTTAAATTTGAGTATCTGGGCATTAGAGAAAGCAATAGTGGCCCACCGTGGCTGAGTGGATAAGACACCATGCCGCTAATCGCTTGAGAGCGTAGGTGGAAGCATATTCGAATCCCGCCGTGATCCGCATGTGGTATGATGCATGTCTTCAATAAATCAAACAAACAAATAAGCAAGCAATAGTGAAAGGTACAGTTGGCATGGAAACAACGACTTCTTTAATTCGTATAGAAAATTAATGAATAGTAGTAAATGACTCAAGTTTAAAATGTAGGCAAATGGTCTGGAAATGTCAATGGCTCCCATCTAGTATTTCACAAAATTAATTTAATAGATTCTAATGATGTATAACTTGATGCAACTCTTAGCTAATGAAAATTCTGCAACAAGACTTATGTATTTAGATCTTTTGAATGAATAATTCAGAATTTTGAGAACAAAACGAAGTTCTTAAGGGCTCTTCCTCACTCCCCCCCCCCCCCTCAAAAAAGGAAATACGATAGAAATATACAAGAATTTGGATAGCTTCAATATGTCTGTGATCTTTTGTCAGAGTTCAGAAAAACAGTCTGGGCATTAAAAAAAAACAAATTTGACGAACGATAAGACTATAGATTTCAGGCAAATTTTAACCGAAAAATATTTCATTCTAATGTATATGCAGCTTTAATAATAGACTATTAAAGACAATCAATTTAGGGGAAATTTTATAGTAAATTAATATCCTCACATTCATGCAAATAGGTATGGATAAACAGACTTGAGTAAAATTACATATTTATTCTTTCTTCTTTATAACACGATCTAAATGAAGATGAAGTTATATGTACAGTTTATATCTTTAAATTTTTAGATTTTTTTTAATCAAAAATGTTCCTTTATTATGTCTAGAATTGCTAGATTTACAGATCTTCGATTCTTTAGATGCCTGCGGGTTTTCATCCTTGGATTAACCGTAGGTATTTGTAAAGGTAAATTTATTTTGCAAAACCGTCAGCAAAAAAAGTTAGAAAAAACAATTAACTGACAGACTACCTGTAAATATATATTTTATTTCGACTCTGTTTTTTACTAAATTTTCATCTTTCGTAGAAAATTTTAAGGAGATATAAATTGGGAAAGACTGATACTTTGAAAGAAGAAATTGACTTTCCTTACTTTTAAATTATTAATCACTATAAAAAATGAATGATAGGTAAACAAAATGTATAATATTGTGTTTGCTCCCTGCTTATAAAGTCTATACAAGGACTAATTTGAATTTGAGCTAGTACAATTATTTCAATTATATATCATTTGTTTTAAAAAAAGAACTGATATCTACTAAAAAACAACTTTTCAAAAGTAAAAAAAAACCAAGCAAAAAAAAAAAAAAAAAGGTGAAAGTTGTGGCTAAAAAATAGTGTGATATCAAATTTCCAAGCTTATATTACTGTACTTATTTAACATTTTTTGATAAAAATTTACCATATGTAAGTCGAGTACCTAAGTATGCGTTGATAGAAAGCCTTTTCTCCTTTACTAAATACATCATAACGTGTTTCTGAAAATTAATTTTTTTTTAATTATGCATGATGGGCTTGGCGGCCATCTTTCCATATTTTACACAAATTTCTAAGCACTCAAGCTCGTAACATATTTGCATTATTAAGAATTTCGAACTTCTAGTTTTAGCTACAGACAGATAAATTAAGAAAGTTTTTTATTTTGAAAAAACAAATTGATTTTTACTGCTTTAACTAATTAATTAACCCCCCCCCCCCCCTCCGAAAAAAGAGAATCATAAGATGAAACCTGAAGTTACTTCAGCTTTATTTTTAGACACAAATTTTTAGGCACTCATTTCCATAAATTAAAAGAATAAAAATGTTTGCTTTAGTAACAATTTCGAACTTCCAATCTTAACAATGAACTTGTGTGCTTAGAAATTTGTGTAAAATATGGAAAGATGGCCGCCAAGCCCATCATGCATAATTTAAAAAAAATTAATTTTCAGAAACACGTTATGATGTATTTAGTAAAGGAGAAAAGGCTTTCTATCAACGCATACTTATGTACTCGACTTACATATGGTAAATTTTTATCAAAAAATGTTAAATAAGTACAGTAATATAAGCTTGGAAATTTGATATCACACTATTTTTTAGCCACAACTTTCACCTTTTTTTTTTTTTTTTGCTTGGTTTTTTTTTACTTTTGAAAAGTTGTTTTTTAGTAGATATATATATACAAGACCTGGGACAAAAACAGAATAGGGAAAGAGAAAAGCTGTTAATGTTGGCATACTTGTTGAGACATGATCAAACGTGTCAAAACACATTCCTGCTTGTTGGTTTAAAAACCACAATTTTAATGCTGCCTGGCAGTCCCTGACACTTGTTCCTACTATAAGTATGTTCCTGTAAATGAAACACTATGCGATGTTACCATGCATTAGCCTCAAGTAATTTTCAGAAAGTAAAGATACACAAAGCCTTTTCAAAATTTATACTGATGAAAAATCACATTTTGGCATAAGAAGTAAGCTAGGAATTATTAATGAATTGAGACTTGCACATAGTGATTTCCAAGTATATTTCTATGAGCCAGCAGGACCAAGATCTTCAATCAAGTTATCAAGAGATGACAAGACTTGGTTCTTACAAATAAAATTTTGAGAAACATCAAAATTGTGGTATTTGAACCAACAAGCAAGAATGTGTTTTGACACGTTTGATTATGTCTCAAGATGTATGACAACATTAACAGCTTTTCTTTTTCCCTATGTTGTTTTTGTCTCAGGTCTTGTATAAAAATATTTTTTTTTCTTTATGTAAAAGTGCTGAGGTTTCTTTTAGTTACTAAAATTACTTACAACAAAAATTACTGAAACCATACAAAATGTATGGCCTTAGGCAAAATTATTTTTTAATTAATTGCTATGCTTTGCATAGGGCTTTATTTTCTATTACTATTATTTAAAGATAATCAAAAACATAAATTTAAATGACACTCTGAGATAAATGCTTAGCTGTGACTACAACAAAACAATAGTTTGGCAGTATTGCTTTGACATGTTGCCCTTGACATACCCCAGCTTGTAGTCAAATCTCCATCCTGAAATTTCTTGTGCATAACACTACCATACAATACTCTTATATATAAAAAAAAAATCAGATTTTTATCTCGTGCCCCACCAGAGATATCAAACCCGGAAAAGTGCGAATTTTGTCATTTTTTGAAAAATTTGGATTTTATTTTAGCAAATCGAAAGCAAGTCCCAGATCTGGAACACGGCGTTTGAGTACAAGTACTTTCGGCCTATTTGTAAAAGAAATTATGTCATGTTGACAGTATTTCTTGCTAGAAAAATTTCCTCCTGTAAACGGACAAATTTTGAAAAAAAAAACTGAAACTTTATGCTTAAATTTTACCAATAAGCAGTTAGTTTCGGAAACTATTCCATTACCAGATTTTTAGCACAATGTATTCTGTACAAATTGCTTTAATCCGCACTTGAATTGGATAAATAAACGATGAATTATTTACAATTCCGTACACCCTTCTTGTGAGATAATTGCTGCAGACGATGAAACATAGATGGCCGGCATGCACAAACAAAAATTAATAAAATTAAATAATAGTCACTTTGAACTTCCATTATGTTAGGGTTGTTGTACAAAAAAATTCAGATTTTTTAAAAATGATCAAGCAACGAATAAATGATTTTCTGGGCCACTTGAAATGGATTGCCCCGGGTCATATTTGGGTCATTTTTCTTCAAGCCAATATTATCTAAAAAACGGCTCTAATATTTTTACTAATTTGTGTATTCTATCGTTTATGATTACGAGAAGGCCATTAAGCGAAGTCAAAATTCGATTATAGGGTCACTGTGGGTCAAGCTAATTTTATCTATAAAAACAGCTCTAACGATTTTGAAAATTTTTGTTTTCTATCGTTTTCGGGCATAAGAATACCATTGGGCTAGTTCACATGTTCGAGAAAAATCGATTAGTGGGTGATTTTGACAATTTTTTTATTATCGTTTCTGGGCATGAGAAGACCATTGGACTGAGCCACATGTTCGAGAAAATTCGTTTTGTGGGTCATTTTTTGGGTCATTTTTGGTTTCACTGTGAGTCAAGCTAATTGTACCTAAAAAATAACTCAAACAATTTTGACAAAATTTTGTATTATATCGTTTCTGAGAATGAGAAGACCATTGAGTTAAATCGCATGTTCGAGAAAATTCGATTAGTGGGTCATTTTTGGGTCATGGGGGTCAAGAGAAATGTATCTAAAAACGACTCAAACGATTTTGACAAAATTATTAATTGCATTGTTTTCCAGCACAAGAAGACCATTGGGATAGGTCACATGTTCAATAAATTTAGATTAGTGGGTTCCTTTTAAGTTACCGTGGCTCAAGCTAATTTTATCTATAACACGACGTTAAAGATTTTTACTAAATTTTGTATTATATCACTTTCGGGTTCGACAAGAGCACTGGCTGGGTCGCATGTTCGAAAAATTTCGGTTATCAAGTCAATTTGGGTCCCTATGGCTCAGGATCATGCCAATTGTGTCTAAACAGCAAGAACGATATAGTGAGAATAAAATATCGAATTGAACACAAGGCAAATTTTAACCAAGTCTAGCTCTGTCATCCCTGCTAGTAATTATTATTTGTACTTTACATATTTAGTCACGTATTACATTCCGTATTCTTTAAAATGGCGTTTCTTATATGCATTTTTTCTATCGAAAATACCGTAATAATGTAAAAAATTCCAAAGTCATATTACTAAATGGTTAAGTGTTTATAACTGCCTGAAAGGACGAAAAAGCGTATATTTTGGGAATTTGATTCAGGGAAATGAAACAAGTTATTTCAAAACTTTTAGGTAGATTTCGTATGAAATACTATCTATTACATTCTCCCCTATGTTGGAATTTCTGAAAAGAATTTGCAGATCTACACCGATCATAATGCCTAGAACCCAAAACCACTCTCAGTAAAAATCTTTATATACATATATATATATATATATATATACAATGAAATACGTTTAACACGAAAACGCTTAACACGAAAAATCGGTTAACACGAAATGATATAGCAGTCCGGATAGTATACTATGCAATTTAATACAATTTGTTTCTTTTAACATGAAACAAAATTCATTTAACACGAAAAAAATTAGCTTTCGATTTTGTTAGTTTGAGTTGAAATTGGTGAATTTTGTATTAAAACCACTGAATTTTGGGTGAAAATCAATGAATTTCGTGGTTTTTCTTTTTCTTTCTTTTCTTTTCTTTCTTTCTTTCTTTCTTTCTTTTTTTTTTCTTTTTGCAAATTAGCTTATGTTTTATGAGCACAATGGCTGAGAAATCGGTGCGAAAACAAACTGCCATTTCGCTTCTAATGAAGATGAAGCTGCATAATGCAGTTTATGAAAAAGAACGATGAAAACAGAAATCTGCAAAGAGTTTGGTATTGCAATTTCTACTTTATCAACGATAATAAAAAAACAGGGATCCCATTACGTTAATGTTTGAGCGCAGTATGTTTAAGGCAGAGAGAAAACGTATGAGAACCGGTAAGCACGAAGATTTAGAGACAGCTCTACTTATTTGGTTCAAACAAGCTAGATCTCAGAATGATGGGGAAAAAAAGAAAACAAAAGAAAAAAAAATCACTTCAAAAAATGATATCTGATATTTTCCCCCCCAAAAATAATATTTTTTACTTGCTTTTTATCCTAATGGATGAAACCTACTAGAAGTTCAACAGGAAATCAAAATAAAAGTTGACGACGTCGAACATATTTGTGAGTTTTGTTCTTTATTTTACGATTCTTTTAACACGGAAAAAAAATTTCGATCCCATCCATTTCGTGTTAAACGTATTTCACTGTATATCACTTTCTTCTGGACACGATAACTTCCACAATTCTGCACAAATCTCTTCCAAACAGATAAAAAATATCAAAGGGCATAAAATCTCGGTCAAGTTCGTAAATGGGCAAAATCGGACCAAGGGGATGTAAATAGGGAGGGGTTTGTGAAAATCGAAAAAACCCCGTAACTTCGTAATTTTGGTAGGTACATATCAAATCAGTTTAAAGTTTTTATTACTTCTAAAAAAGGGCCAAAAATTTATGTATCACAGATTTTTGATAAAATTAAAAATGGGTTCAAGGGGCACAAAAATAGGGTTTTTGGTAGAAGAAAATTCATAACTTCCTCAATTCTCCAGATGTGAAATCCAATTAATTTTATTATAAATCTCCGTAATATTATCTACAACATTTATGTAGACACATTTTTGATAGAAACAATTCTTACAGCAAAAACAAATTAAAAATACATAGCGGTTGAAGAAAAAAATCATCTTATTAAGGGTGTATTCAAATCAAAACTGCTTATTTTCTTACTCATTTTTAAATTCATTTTTGTTCTCAGACGCATCCAATTGGTAGATTCTCTTATTCAGAAACTATATAATGTACCGTAATGATCGATATTTTGATGGAGGCAGAATATATATAGAAAATGATGCCAAAGTGGGCATTTTGAACAGAATTTCCCAAAGCGATTGTGTTAGAAACGAAAAATATTGTCCTACTGAGAAAATAATTGTTTATAAATCAAGTTTTAATTGACTGTACGAAAAATAAAAACAAAGTTCGCTTATAAATCTCTTCAAAAATCACTTCAGCAAGTTTCATATTTTTCTATTAAAAATGAATCTGAAAATGAGCCAGAAAATTTCGAGTAGTTGAGCATGAAAAAGTATTTTTTTTTAATATCGCCTTAACATGATTCTGATAAAACCAGCTATTTTATAAAAATGAAATAAAAACTCGTCAAAAGCAATCATATAAAATTGTTAAAGTGGGTTTATCTCTAATCATAATTTCGTTTTTGTTGGTAAAATTAGTATACTTAACTTCGAAATCTACCTCCGCCTATAGGCCGGGCCGGCAGGGATTTTTTGTATTTTGTTTATTATATTTTAAATAAAATAAATTGATTTTTTTAAAGACGAAACAATTTTGCGTGCCCCCAGCACACCCGCTCCCCGCAAATGGTGTCGTTCTGGTTGCCGTCTACCATGATCAACGTAACTCTGCCAAATGTATCTGAAATTACTATTCTGAAATTAATTATGAAAAGCATAATATCTTAACACTCCGAACACATAAAACTAGAGTATAATCGTTCTGTTTTTTGAATAAAACATTTTTAAAAAGTAGCAGATGATTAAAGTTAAGGTACCGATTGTCAGAAAACATTTTGATTGTTTATAAAAAATAGAAAAAAAATATCAGACCGTCAAAAGGAACATTTACAGATAAGACTATTTTTACAAATTGGTCAAAATTTGAAGCAGATTTGTTGAGATTTGTTCTAATTATCGTGATCACCTACTTTTAAAACATTGTATTGAGATGATAACGTTGATAGATTCAAATTATGATTTTTGTATAATAAAACAAAATCAATTAAAGTTGCGCAACGTGTTTGATTTTTATCAGGTCAACTAAAAAGTACTAAACAGTCTTTACTATATGTACTTTTAGAAAATGCAATAAAAAAATAATTTTTTCAATGTTCAGGTAGGTAAACCCTTTAATTGTTTATTGTACATTATTTATATTTTATTTATATTTATATTTCATCACATATTAATTTGTTAAGTAAAGCATGAGAAGACTGGATATCATATTTTTAACTATTTTAACCATCTAAGCTAGCGCTGCCCCATTTTTCTCAAAGTCAATTTCCACCAAACTTTCCAAATAAAAAATGTGTCAAATTTTAAAACTCATAAAAAAAATTTTAGTGCATTAAATAAATATTTTTTAAAGTATTCAAGTAAAAATCCCCCACACCAATATTTCTCTTCAATTTGAAGACAATTGAGTTATCGCATTGACAGAAAAATAATGAAATAGCTTACAAATTTTACGCTGTTTTTTTTTTTTTTTTTTTTTTTTTTTTTTTTTTTTTTTTTTTTTGTACTTTTAATGTTTCAACTAAATAAGTCTAAATTTATTATTTGAAACTTGTGGCAACAAAACATCGTAAAATTTGAGAGGTATACGTCATGCATTTCCCGAAAACTGAAAAAAATTAATCAACCAAATGTCTTTAAATGAATATTTAATAGTAAAAAAATACATGTCTCAAAATATAATGAAAACCAAAGGAAGAAATTTTTCAAGCAGTTTCTCTTTAATGACAGATTGGAATTAATGCATATTTTTGTTTTATTTATTATAATACAAACTTTATAAATAAGTACTATAAATTACTGACATTTACAAAGCCAGAAATGAAACAGATTATAAAAGATTCCTTTTAAAATTATTCTTCCACGTTACATCAGTTGCTCTTTAGAATATCAATAAAATCAATCTCACTAAAAATGCAAGATGGCTAGGCGAGATACTTGTATGAAAGAAATGATTTAGCAATGAAACTTATTCTTAAAATCCGAGAGAAGAGCGAAAAAGTTTGATACTTTGAGCGTTAATTACACTTTTCACACTTCTTCACTCATTGCATATCTTTTTCTTTGTAAAGAAGTTTCAAAAGTGTCTTTTATGCGTAAAGAATTGTATAGAAATGAGAATGTTCTGAAAGTTATAAAACTACAATATTCTTCCGGAATAAAGTATAGCATATTTTTAATAATTTGCAAAATTTTTGACACACGAGTTAACATTTTGAAGACTGAATCAAACAGGATATTTTTGGTGTCATTTAAAATATGTAATATGGGTCAAGATCATGCTTCATCTTTTTTAAATCGTTGAAGCATTTAAACATAGAACAAAATTTCTTTTAAATGTTTTGATGAATGTTCCGAATTACCTTACACATATTTTGTATGATATTTTAGAGAATAAAATGTGTTGAATATATGTGACAAATATATTATTCTAAAAAAATAAAATTTTTATTTCCTATAATCATTAAACATTGCGGGCAAAAATTTAAAAATGTTGTACTCTTCAAAAAAAAAAAAAAAAAAAAAAAAGTAAAGTTGCTAAAATTTTTCTAGGAAACTGGGATTCCTAGAACATTTTTGTAACGGCAACAACAAAAATTCATGAAACAAGATATACTTTTGGACCGTAAATCAAAAGATTAGTAAGGTTACTAAGAATTTTTTAGGAAACTGGGATGGCTAACACTTTTTATGTAATTGCAACCTGGGATATAGATAAAATTTTAGTAACGTTACTGTAATTTTAGTAGATTATTTTGTAAAGCTACAGATTTCTGTAGCTTTACAAAAACTAGTTTTGTAGACTTACATCTTCTCTTATACAGTGTACAGATAAAATTTTAGTAAGGTTACTGTAATTTTAATAGATTATTTTGTAAAGCTACAGACTTCTGTTGCTTTACAAAAACTATTTTTGTAGATTTACATCTTTCTGTACAGTGTACAGATAAAATTTTTGTAAGCATACAGATTTATGTAATTTTACATCTCTAGAATTACAGATTTATTTTACACAGTAGTCATTACAAACCTATCGAAAGGTTTTTGAAAATTAAACATTGTTAACACACCTAAAACTAATTTTAAAAGAAGTTTCTAATTAAATATGTTACACACACACAGATATATATATATATATCTAAATTTCTCTTGCAAACACTCATACATATACACACAAACAGCGTATCTATTTACATAAACTTTAAAAAGTGTAAACACTCATCGAGACATACATTTTCACCGTTACTTCCACTAAAAAATTATGAGCATACGCTAATCACGTGAAATGCTCGCATGCTAATCTTAAACCCATCAGAGCGTTTTTTTTTTTCATTGCAGTATTTTAAATGCATTTTATTTAATATTTTAAAATGCATTACAATATTTTAAAATATATATTTTGTTGCAGAGAGGGTAGCTGAAGTTGATCTCTAACTGGACTTTTTACATTTTTGATTATAGTTGCAGTCTCTTTTATAAGGATATTTTTATTTTCGGAACCGGTTCCAAAAGCAAAAATGTCCATAAAAAGCTGCAAATTAAACAGATAAATGACAGATAAACAGATATCTTGCGATTTTCTTTAAATTATCAAAATGCATGGTAGTGTCTTCACGAGACTAGTGTGGGCTCTTAAGTCGCTAGATGTCAATCTCTGAATGCACAAAAAGACTCTTTTTTTTTTTTTTTTTTAATATCGTGAATCTGAAAAATGCAAAATAAAGTTTTTGTAGTAATGCTGAAAAATACTCAAAAGAATTTAATTATTACGTATTAATTTATTCGCATTATCTTCCGGCAAATGCTTTCACTTACCGATATCGACCTTTTGTTGTACTCGTGACTTCGTAAAAATGTTTATTTTAATGGTTATTTGAAAAGTTTCTAAGAAATGCAAGTGGCGAAATTTGCAAATATATATATATATATATATATATATATATATATCTGAGACAGAATACTTGGTGAAACTGAAACAGTATAACGAAAGAAGACTGTTTTTGATTATATATATATATATATATATATATATATATATATATACACTGTTAAAAATATGCAGCAATTGCTGCATACTCACTCCACCACTTTTATAGAATGTTTCTGTTCTAACCAATGAGAATGTCCGTTAATATAGTCAAGTTACACTTTCCTATAAAAGCGATGGAGTGACGATGCAGCAAATGCCCCAGATTTTTAACAGTGTATATAGTCTGTAGGAAACTTTCAATCAGGAAAATACTTATTTTATTCTTTCATTTTACTTCTGACATCTGTTACTAGTTGAACTACTTTTTCTTATTGAGACTGCTCTTTGATAACATTTTCATAAATTTTAATATTTTTTTTCATTTAGTATGTCATTAAATAAAGTAAATATATATTTTATTGGCGTAAAGTTAACAAATCTGAAGAAAAATCTTCCAACCCAACCTGTATCATTTTAGAAAATTTGATCGATTGTTTCGAAACAAGAAATATACTGTAGGTTTTTTTTTATTTTAGTAACTCCATTTTGATCAAAAAGCTTCACAATAAAACAGGGCACCATCTCTCACCGGTATTTTAAAACAGAAAGTTTTACCTAGATGAATCGGGAAAATGCACGATTAAATAAGGCAAAATTAACAATAAAAAAATAACGGGTTCGAAGAATTACGGATTCTGAGCATCATATGCTTCACGTATGCTTGTCGCTCGTCCATAAGGGGTTAATGTAACCACATCTACAGATGTCTTGCATTTCAGACGCACAAAGAAACAGTATATTAAGTAGTTATGGATCGAATTAGACCATATAAGAAGTTAGGAGAGGAAACAATAAATTTTATTTTTTTTTTCACAAAAAATTCTTCCAGTTTATAGGCAATTAAAATTTATCGGCAAGTTTTTAATTTAATTCTTCATTTTAATGCAGTAGCTCTTAATAAATGTACATGATCATTCTTGAAATGACATAATGTTTGTTTATATGTTACTAAGTATACAACTATACCGATTCTTAATAGTTTCGAAGATAAATCTTTGAGGTTACGGACCGTCAGCTTTATGTAAGTTTAAATATTTATTGCCATCACCTGCTACAATCAAATATTAACATTAGTTTAAAATGCTTTATATTCTACAGAATGAAGCATTGTTTTTATCAAAATCAGCCAATCTTTTAAATGTCATCTTATCTTAAAATAACATTATTGGTTCTAACGTCAAGAGAAGGCGTTGAATGCAGTTAGAAAAAAAACTAAAAATCTAACAAAATGACTGAACGTAAAATTACTCAACTTTAGCACCATATTTTACATGCATTTTACTAATTTATCCTGACAAAAAAGTTTACAGTATAATAGATGCATTATGCTAGTATGTCTAGACTTCACTCGATTATCTGTGTACACTGGTTCTATCTATCTCCTTACAATATGCACATTTTCACATCGCGTGCATTCTTAGGTGGTTTTAGAAATTTTCCATGTTTCAAACTTTCTTTGGTAAGTAATGAATCTCTTTTGTATGACAACAAATATATTTTTACTGCATTTATTTTACCAGATTTAACCATAATTTAAATAAGAAATAATAGATAAAAACAAAAAATAAAAATCTGATAGTAAAATTGGGCCAATATTGGCTATATCATGCTTACATACTGGGACTTTCTCTGAATTTTGGCTCGAAACATTCTCAAATATTGGATTTTTTAAGTTTTAATAAAACTGAGCAAATATTGGCACGAAATATTTAGATATAAAGCAATAAAACATATTTTTTTGCTATATTAGCATTTCATTAAAAATGTTTCTAACAATAAACAAATAATTAGAATAAATTGATGGAACATGGTGCTAATATATAAAAATACATGCAGACAACGGAATAAAAAGCACAATTAATTTTTAATGTAGACAGCAAACAGATGGTTCGGAGTTTCTAAAAGTTCATCTTCAGTACGAGATTAAAAATCAAACCCACAGAGTGTCATCAGGATTTTCCTGCAATTTCATAAAAATGCTTATAAAAATAATATTAAATAAAATTTTCTTTCCCTGTTTTTTTTTTTCTAAAATGCACTTCAAGCCTCTTTATTTGATATACATTTTGAAATAGAATTCTGATTTAAATATTTTTGGCTACAATAGATTAAAATTGTTTTTCGGAAACGTAAAATTACGGGCAAACCGCTCAGAGTGTTTAAACATTAAAACTATTATTTAAAGAGTTTCGCATTTGGCCATAAACTGCATTGGATGCTCCCTCCTTAAACATTCATGCGTTTGTTATTAATGATTTTTAACCACGCGTAAAAATATAGTTTTATAAACTCCGAAAGAGCTATCTACTCGCTACATTTAGAATTAAATTACGTTTTTTCTAACATTATATATTTGCATTTTAATTAAGCCAATATTTCCGTATTATTTTCCGTATTATTGCAAATACATCAAAAGTTAATAAAATATTTAAACAATTTTGCCATTACATTGGAACTATTTGAACTAATATTGGTTTGATAATGAGCCAGTGCATGCTGACTTCGGCCACTGTTTTTAACTCCACCACGTTGAAACCACATACTTCGCTGTGAGTTTATGCAAATTAGGCTAAGTTCGCCGATCTACGGAGCACAAAGGCAGGAGTGAAAAAGTATATCAGCATAACGTCGGTCGAGTCCTGCCGTAAGGAAATAAACACCAATCAACTGGAATGGGAGTAATATTTCCCTGTGCGCTATATCGAAACGATAGAAAGTTACCAGTTGGTAAGAAATTGATTTGAATTACTGCGAATTAAAAGGATCGAACAACCACGGGTTGTTAGCCAAGCGACATTTAGTTAGGTAGATATTTTGTGAACTTACATTTACTTTACAGTGACATTATTGCTTAAAGTTGTTAGCGATCGTCAGCTGAGTCGTTTCCATTCGCGTGGGGAAATTTAGTAAGGTTGAAAATTCTGACTTAATTATTGTTAAGCGCAGCGTAGTATAGGCACAATTTTGCAGAATCATGACTGACCCGATCTATTAGATTCAAATAAACAATTCTTTTAAGCCTACACAGTTGTGTCTACATCTCAACTCGACGCTTAAAACGGCATTCCTGTCGGCCACGTCGCAAACTGTCAAGTATATCAGGGACTAGTGACTCGGGACACAACGTACATTTGGAGTGAAGGCTTAGAGTAGCAGTTTTAAATTACGAGAGTTTGACTGATACTAACAGGGAATTTTGGCGTCATCATAATTTAGGAAATCATGGTCATGTTCCATCAAGACATCGGTTGAAAATTTTGAGGATACGGGTTCGGAACCACAAAAGATACCATCCATTGGTCAACAGTTCCTGTGGAAGTGTTCAAATTTACCAAGCAAAATCTTAGTGTTCGATACCAGGAATGCATACCTGCAAACGGTCGTTATCTTATGAAAATTGATTTCAGAAATTGATGTTTCTTTTGTCTTTGGACGTTTCATGGCATGTAATTTATTTTTTTCTTTCAAAAGTAAAGCTTGGAAATTATTTTTTTTAAACTTTTGTGAGAGTAATTAAAAAACTTTCTGTTTCTTTGTGCCTCCCTGTATGTGCTAATTTCTAAATATAATTTCAAAATTTTCCATAAAATCTCTGAATTTTTCCTTTTCGCAGTAATATAGGAAGAAAGAATTTTTTCACAACATTAAAAAATGTCTTCGTTCAATGCATTTGTATTATTAACTTTTGAAATCTTCAACAAATCAAAACTTATGATTATTAAAAAAGGGATTAAGAACACTTCTTTAAGAACAACAGTCTTGTTTTAGCAAAGTCTTACATGTGTAAACCATCGCTTTGACGTAATTTAAATCTAGGGTTTTTAAAACAGCATAAAAATTTCTTTTATAGACACTAATTTATTTCCGGCATTTTCTTTATTAAACTTTTGAAATTAGTCCAAGACATCTTGGATATATTCCAAGTAAGTTTAAGTGAGTTTGTCAAATGTTGTCGTTGCTAAATATGAATTATGATGTTTTATATTCGAAATATTATCAGGATAACAAATTGCAAACCAAACTATTTTTGAAGTTATTTTTTCTGCTTCTGCCCAATAATATAATTAAATTCATTGTATTAATAAGTTAAAATATGTATACAATATGTATAGGCGTTAATCTAACAAGATCATAACGTAACAAATATCAAATTCCAAGTACTTTTTCAAATCATTTTGGTTGTTGCTTTTCATGAAAAAAATTATTCAGAAAGAAACTTAAGCCCAAAAATATATTTGCAACATCAACACAAATAAACATTAAGTCACATGCATACGCCTGCATTGCCGCGGATTGTAGACAAGGTGATTTTTTATTAAAGAAAATTATATCTTTCCTACGATTAGTGATGTATTTACGCATGTGAATGGTTTTCAAAACATTATCATTTCAAGATGTCTATTAAAGTTATTTTTACATATCAGACGTAATTTCATACTCAATTGAGGAAGCTATTTCGACTTCTTTTCACTAACTTTCGTAGAATCGATAACTTTTAAATTAAGGCCGCTAAATTTCTTTCTCATATGTTACGGCATAGTAATTTTACTATATGTTATACAGATATAACATTGCAGGAGTTATTTCACAATAAAAAAAACTTTCTTATGCACCCTGTATACATATGTACTCTACAATGGATGCTTGTATGTTTCTTCCTTCTAAATTAAACTCTATTGGAACTATTGTCCCCCTATTATAATACATTATTACAGGGTACTTTCTTATGCTTCTGAAATAACTCTTGAAAGGTTAAAACTATAGGTTTGTATGAAATATGTTCTTGTAGTAAAACGACTCTGCCGTAATGTATGAGAATGATTTCAGCACCCTTAATTTTACTATAGATAGAAACTTCTTACGTAATTCTAGCTTTAAACTTTCAGGAGTTATTTCAGAATAAAAACTTTACTTATGCACTCTGTATACAGATGAATACTACATTGGCCATTTCGATATTTGTTCATTCTAAATTAAACTACATTGAAACAACCCTTCCCCCCTATTATAATGTAGGGAAGACTAGGGAGGGTTGACCCACTTTTTACAAAATATTTTTTTTTAAATATTGAACGTAGAATAAAGGTTTATATACCATTGTATTTGTTATACAATAAGTTATCCAAATAAAATTGCTACATAAGTGTAATATATAAGAAATTTGAAAAATGATTGAATTTAATCATGAGAAAATAGTGGGTCAAGGCTCCCCACATATGGGAGTGTTCACCCACTATCTGGGAGGCTAGACCCACTTTGTTTTATATTGAAATATTTTTGAAGAGAAATAAAACCAGTTTAAAAAAATCAAAATAAATTTATGTTACATGCTTTAATTATTATAAAAAATATTTTAGAAAATATGATGCTGAAACAAGCCTGTTATCCCGCAATCGCAAGCCAGAGCAATAAAATTTGGTTTTAAATATGAATTTGTCTGAGCAGGCACAATTGTGCAGCTGGAAAATGGAATTTTAGCATTTAAAACATTATTTCGTTAGAGACAGGTTCCGATTTTATAGGATTTCATGTATTATTATGTCCGGATTTTAGAGCCACTGTTCCTCTTTTTTTGTCTTCTTGTCCTACTTTTTGTGACGTTCGAACTGACAACTCTAGTTGACACATAGTTTGGCTTCATATCACTGTATTCATCCTGGCGAGATTTGTCTACAGACCTGCTTTAAGTTTTTCGATCAATGCTATGTTCTTTTGCAGCCACATGAGCACTTAACCAGGGTTCCTACATTTTCAGCTGTAATACCAGTACTTTTATGTAAAAAAACTCGATTTATATAATCGCGTGAAATCGAAAGGGGAGATTTTCTTTAAGAAAATACTGGTGTTTAACTGACCTAAAGTCAGGGAAATTCCCTGACCTGTAGGAACCCTGTTAACATATCATTAATATATTTTAACACTTTGAAGGGCAAAGTACTTTCAGTACTAAAATGTTGAAATAAATCACTGGCACGGGAATTTACGAAAAAAAAATTTAGAAATAAGAAAAGGGCTATATTTCACGTACATATTAAATGGAAAAGATTTAAAAAAAATCTACTGCCATTGTGGAGATTGGGAATTAAAATTAAGTGGTTTCATAAACATACCACTGCCCTTAAAAGGGTTAAGACTGGTCCTTTCATACTTTCTTGTCCTTTCTAGTCTTTTCCACTGTTTCTAATTAACTATTGTAAGTAATATTTGAATGGAAAAAAGCTCCTATAAACTTTCCTATTTATATTTCATGAAATTTTTTCTTGCAGTAGATACTATAGCAGTTTTCACATCTTTCATTAATCAGTTTTAAACATTTTCTTTTCCATCACCCCATTTTCCTGTAGCTTTACAGAATAAATTCACATTCTTTTTTATATATGATCATTAACATTTCATTATGTACAGTGTATAATAAAATGATTTCCAAAACCACTTAATTAAGGGAGTCTTGGGAATCTGGTCAATCCTCCCTTTCATTGACTGGGTCAATACTCCCCACATAGCCCCTTTTCTAAAGAATAGCAGATTTTTATGTTAAGCTTAACTTACTGTACAATTTTTATGCCTGGAACGAAAGCTCCATATTTCTACATTACTTAAAACCTACTTACTTAAATTCTTATGATACATTTTATTTGAAAAAAGCTTACAAATTATTACTAAAAAACACAACTTTTATGTTGAAAAAGCTTCACAGTAATTTTCTCCACACTTATTTCGATTATCTGTATGAAACAAATACTGTTGTTTGAGCATTCCAGTAGCTTTAGTTGACACCTATTGATAAAACACCTACATTCTTTTTAAATATGAAAACTGATGGGTGGGTTAATCCTCTCGTATGGTCAACCGCCCCTAGTCTCCCTTATTATGTTAGGGGACTTTCGTATGCTTCTGAAATAACTGACGAAAGGTTAAAGTTAGAATTTCGTAACGAGTATGTTCTTGTACTAAAATGTCTATGCCATAAAGTATCAGAATGAATGCAGCTCCCTTAATTTTACTATAGGTATAAATTTCTTACACAATTCTAGCTTTACAAATTTCAGAAGTTTTTAAGGATAAAATTACTTTCTATTGCACTCGGTACATATATGTGGACTACATTGGCTATATCGAAATTTCTTCATTCTAAATCTAACTCTATTAAAACTGTTGCCCCCCTATTATATTGCATTATTATGGGGGACTTTTCGTGCTTCTGAAATAATTCCTTAACCCTTTCGTGGGCGGTGTCCTTAAAAATAAATGCCTTTTTTTTTTTTTTTTTTTTTTTTTTTTTTTTTTTACTGGCACCCAGAATATTTAATTAAAATTTTTCTTTTATTACGAACCTGAATTGTTCAATTGAATCAAGTTCGTTTTTTCTAATTGATTTGTTTAAAAATTCTAGTGTCAGTCCATCTTTTCACTTGTTTATAAACATAATTACTCCGAGCCGGAAAGGGTTAAAGATTAAACCTAAAATTGTGCAACAAGTGTTTACTTAGTAAAATGACTATGCCGTAACTCATGAGAATGTATGCAGTGCTCTAAATTTTGCTGTAGGTAAACATTCTCTACACAATTATAGATTTAACATTTCAAGAGTTATTTTAGGACAGTATACATTCTTATACATCCTGTATACATATGTAGAGTACATTGGCCATTTCGACATTTCTTCACTCTAAATTATTCTCTATGGAAATAATTGCCCCCTATTATATTACTGGACTTTCGTATGCATCCGAAATAGCTGATGAAAGGTTAAAGCTAGGATTGTGTAGCAAGTGCTTACCTATAGTAAAATGACTATGCCGTAACGTATGAGAATGTATGCAGCGCCCTAAATTTTACTATACGTAAACACTTCTTACACAATTCTAGCTTTAACATTACAAGAGTTTCAGGGTGAAAGGACTTTCTTATGCACCCTGTATACATTTGTATGCTGCAATGGCTATTTCTGCATTTCTTTTTTCTAAGTTCAACTTTATGAAAACATTTATTCTCTCTATTATAATACATTACTTTTTAAAACATGACTTTAAATAGCATTTTATAAAAATCTCTACTAGTCGTACGTCACTAAAAGAGCATATCTACATCTAACTGTAAATTACACACTTTTTCTGTTTGCAAAACTTCAGATTTCCCGATCTGTTCTAACACAAACCTTTTATTATATTTTAGATTTTATTGCACTTTCCTATTACACATGATAAGTCCTTTCTGAGTTATTTTTATTCTAATAACGACAAAATCCCACGAGAAAAACATTTACAACTTTATAAAGTGGAGTTCTCCAATAAAAACCTTACATAGCATGATTTATTTTGTTTGCTCAGCAAAGTGTTTTTCGTTTTCACAATGCGTTTTGTGATACACAATCTTAGAACATGACAAAAAATATAGAACTTTGTACTTTTGTACTCTTATAAATAGGCGCAGGAGTTTTCTTTACTGAATAAATAGATTTTTGCCTTATATTTTGTTATTTAAACAGATCCTTTTTAAGGAAAGTATTTTTGCATCTGAATTGCAGCCAAAAAAAAACCTCGTTTGATTCGTTTTAATAAGTGGGAGAGAATTTATCGTTTCGTTTCAATTATGTAAGCATTTGGATTGTGCAGATTATATTAATTATTGATCTAGTTGTTTAACAACGAAACTTAATTTTGTACTTTAATAAAAATATGTATCAAACATTATTCCTTCTCAGTTCGTGATTCTTAATCATAAATTAAGTATAATTTTATGGTATAAATCTTATATTGGCGAAGGATATGAATAAGATGTTATAAACTTTAAAACCAAATATAATCTCGTTCTTGTTTATAGCTAACGGTCAGTGAATTTCGCTTTGCATTGAATCCGGTACTACACAAAAAAAGGCTGTCATTTCTGCAATGAATATTCATCATTTTATGAAATACATTACTGCTAAAATTTGACTTGTTCAACGTAAAACTGCATTTAATGTTAAATTAAGAAAATTCTTTTTCTATATCTATCTAAGTGTTTAATAATGGATTAAATATCTCATCCATCTGCTGGAGAGGAAAAACTACCTATCTATCTCTAATATTCCAAAGTTTTTTAAAACTAGTAAAGTAAGTAGTTAACTACTTACTTTTACAAAAAAATTATAGTGAATTTTACGTTTTTTAATCGCCGTAATCTGCCGATTATATAAAGCAAAAGTAGAAACTTTTATATTAAAAGAAGCGGAAGAGATGGTAGCTATGCATATATTATGTCATTACGGAATAAATAGGAATCGAGGCTAAACCTCCTGATTTCAATCTAAAAACGTTACTTCTGCGCTGATAATAATTGATTACATCACCGCAATATTTATCAGCTATACACCGTCACATTTATGGTGGGATTTTCCTTATGCAATCTGTTTGAAAATGGTTTGAATATCTTTTAAAGGTTCTCAGGTCTCTTAAAGCTTCACAATTATCGAAATTTTATTATTTTTTCTTTTAAATGTTAAACTCCTATCATTTCTGAACACTTTGATATAATTGTTTCCTTAAAATTCTTATTACAACAGAAGTTACGTCTTTTAGAATTATACCCGCTCAATAGATGAAAGTGGCGTTTACGAAACTTTGAAGTCATTTTTCATTAAAGGACGTTTTTGGGCATTACGCGCGGGATATCTCAAAAACTTCAAAATATATTTTCATGACATTTTCAAAGCTTATGTTTCATGTTGGTCTGTATAAACGTTATAACGGCTTTACCGTTATATATTCATTATTCCTCCTTTCCCCTCAAAAAGATCAACTTTTAACCTTAATGGTTTATTATAAATTGTCATTATTCTCCCCCCCCCTCTCACTACTGTAAGTTTCGCTTTTACTTTTAAAGTGCTTTTCAAATGCAGACATCATTTATCTCGGTTCCTTTTCCTGTCTTTCAAATTCACACGATAGAAAATGATCTTAACCGCAGTTTTTTTCCATTGAAATAAAGTAAAAGAATAAAATACAAATGAATGTCTTTTCGCTTTGCAGCCGACGATATCTAATGCATATTTTCCCAGCCTCTGGGCTTGCATTAGTATTCAATTCTCACCCTTCTGTTTGTCGGATAAAAGCCATATGCCCCTGGCTGACTAATTCAGCTGTCGTTAAATCTAGAACGAGCATGTAATATCACGTGTTAGCTATTTCTTTAGCCACTTTCCCTTACCGCAGGAATGTTAAGATACGTGTAACCATATAGCCGCGCCATGGCGTAAGTTTGAGTTCTATGTAATACTTCGGGATGCTTATGATTCCTTTGTCCATGCCACCAATATTCATCGCCAATTCAGTACATATGTTCCTATTCATCTCGCCAATGAGTGAGTGATTGTAATGAATATTTTACCACTACACCCTCTGATCTTGAACGTGACGGACATCAGCTCTCTGCCCTTTGGGGCCGCCCCGTCGGACAGTCTTGTGTTTGACTTCTCCCCGTCCCACTGTACTCTCATGGCCCTCATTTTAAAAGTTTTCATAATAAAGAAGTAAGTCCTCTAAATTTTCGGGTTGGAGTTTTTTTTCATTCATTCATGAATCTGGGAATACAATTTCTCCTCTACATAAATTGGCGCCGTTGCCCAGATTTTTTTTGTCCAACAGTAATAATAATAAAAAAAAAATACGGGGAGAAGTTTCATTCCGTTTCACTCTTTTTATCAGCGACGTGAACGACCTATGATAGACCTTTTTTTCCCACTGGACTTGAGGTTCCTGCTCCTACTCGGTACTCATTCTCCGGCGTCAACTTTACGTGACTCTCCCTTCTATGCACTCGCCGCCCCTATGGACTTCGACACTGCGTCTACTTTGCTGTCTCGCTGTCTCCACCCTCCTGATTCAGCGCTGAACTCCCGGTGTGCCGGTCATCAAAAGTAGCGGTTTGCTCTAATTTTGCTTGGACATCCCTGCTCTTGATGCCCTGATGGACTATTGTGACTGCGTTGTCGCCGATACCTCATCTCATGGTGATTCTTTTTCTCTCAGATACGATTTCCTTCGATGATGACTGCCTCCCCCCATCTGTGCTCACATCTCCTGATGAAAAACAGTGTTGATCCATCCAAAATGTAGCTCTACTCTTCCATTCCGTGTGACCGCTTAGTGTAAAATTGTGTTTCCGATCAAGGCCTGTTCTGTTTGTGACATAAATTTTTGTTCGATCATCTCTCAGAAGGAATCATCTGCTCCACCAGCACTTAAAAAAATTTCTTTTTTAAATAAGCCAGAAATCTTCTTTATAGATAAGTTTGTGAAATTTCCTGCGTCAGATTTATTGTGTGCTGTTCCCAAGTTGAGTGACAAGGTGCTTCAATTTTTACGAAACATACAGAAATCTTCAAAATCTCAAAAAAAATTCTTCAAATGCCTTCGGTGCGCTGTGTGCGCGATGAATAAAATGTGCATTATTTCAGTTAATTTGTTGGTAGTTCATGAAGACAAGATAATATATGTATATATATATATATATATATATATCAGTGAACTGCAGAGATACGATACATTTGAAAGTGAATTCTTTTTCTTCAAATATAACCACATGATTCTTCAAAAAAAAGTTAATTGATGTGAGCAATTCTCTATCATACCTTTTTAACAGCACTTATGGAGTACGCAAACAGAACCTTATTTATATTTTCCCTTGTTTTCAATTTTTCTTTCTTTCCGTTTCAATTTGTCATTGAAACCATATTAATTCTATTTTTCAAAAAAAAAGTGTTGATTTTTTTCGGTTCGCTCTGTTTTCGTGCTCAAAGATAAAGCTGTATGCTATCTACAAAATGTGACATAATGGATTTTATTAAGTTTACAGTGAAAGAGAAAATTTTGTCACGTTATTTCAAAAACAAATAGAATTCATAAAACCACAAACAATTTGCATGTAAGTATGAACAGGGAATACTTTTATATTAAATTATTTACTCTAAATTGTTATAGCCTTTTTTTCTTTCTTTTCAATCTCAGTAAATTATCAGTTTCTATTCATGTTATGGTTCCCTATTCATACTTGTACTTTTACCATTTGTATTTTCATAAGTTTGTTGATTTGTCAGCTTGAACGGAGAAATCACTTCTGAACTATATATTTTTTATAATATTTTTAACAGTGATAGCATATTTGTTCCTTATTATCTCCTCCCAAGCTGCGTTTGTTTGTTTGTTTTTTTTGAGTACTTTTTGCAGTTAAAATGATAAAATTATTATACTTTTATTAATATTTCACTTATGATGTTTTTATGGTTAAATCATGACATACTTCTCATATTTTTTTTCTTCCGTGAATTTACATAAACATGCTATGTTGCCTTTTTCGTAAAAATGATTTTTATGCATTCAAAAATCTATAATTTAACCCTTTAACCCCACTGGCATAGTTTGAAGGTATACTTATTTTACCGATAGGCAACAAAATTTCTCTGCACCCAGTTTTGCAGTATTTGATATATTTATATAAATATGTGCATATTACGCTCACAACGTTTGCACATTTTCACTTGTTTGTGATATTTGCACACTTTTCAGAATGTGTTGCTCCACTCTGACCTTGTTTGCTTTTTTCCTGTATTCTAAACCAGAATTACAATTTAATTACCTGTTTTTTTTTATTTTATTGAATTTCGGACATTTTAATCCAACTGGATGTAGACAGAAATTTAACTTTCAGAAATCTTGTGATTGATACACTCATATTATTTTTTACACTCCCCCCCCCCTTCATTTTTTTTCCTTTTGTGTATAATTTATTTATGCAACTTATTGTGTTTTATTTTATGTGCATGCATTTCACTTCTGATAACTAGAGTTTTTGCATACATACACCTTTTTGAAATACTAGTATTATTTATTTTGCATTATTTGTGTTGCTCTCTCAAAAAAAAAAAAAAAAAAAAAAAAAAAAGAATTCCTTTTTTTTCCACTTTGGCTTTTCAAAAAAAAGTAAACAACAAAAATTAAATGAAGCGAGATAAAAAAAAAGGTTTTTGGAGATAACACACACTGCACCAGTTTATTTTTACATTATGGCAGCAAATGATGAAAATACTATCAGTGATTTTAATCACCCCATTTCTGTATCTCCATGGGTAGATTATTTCGAGGAGATATTATTAAGATATTCGGATTCCATTAATATGGAAGCCACATCTATTCAAAATTCACTTAAGACTGAAAATGCTGCATCTTTGTCTGAAAATATTATGGATTTCCTTCAGATCACCAAATTCAATTTTCATGTGCTTAAACTAAACTTTAATGTTCTAAAGGATGATTATTCCAAAGTAAAACAGAATAAAGATAATTTATTTCGTGTAAATCAGAAACTAGTAGAGAGATTACATGAAATCACAGCCCAACAGAAATGTAAGGCGAAGCGTACTAAATGTAGTAAGACTATGGGTGATCAGGTGGTAGATGTCAACAGCAAACTCCCTCCATCTGCCCTACATAAATCAACTCAAACTGTCCCCTCTTATATGTGTAAACAAGAAAAGTTACCACAACTGGAAAATGATAAAAAAGACACATATCTTAGCCCCGACCTGCACACTCAAGGTAAGAACATTGAAATATTTACAGATATTAGCGATTCCTCTCTAAAGTCCTTATCTCCTGCTAAACTTAATGTAACTAAACCTATTCGTGTCATTATTTTTAACCTCCCTGAAAATTTAAATATTCCTGATATCTTGTTTGGTATTTCAGATTTAACCCATATACCTGAACCTGATTTACACTTTGTTAAAAAGTACAAACTCGTACATATCAAGTCCTTTAATTGGATCTTTGAGCTTGCACCACAGGAAGCTAGGCAATTATTAATGCATAGGGAAATTATCATACAATCAAAACCGTACCCTGTTAAACCATATATATATGTTAGACGTTCTTTTAAGTGTCAGGTATACAATGATCATATTGCAATTTCGTGTTATAATGACATTAGATGCTCGGTGTGTGCCTTGCCACACATTGACCCTCAGTGTAGAAATCCTCCAAAATGCATTAATTGCATTAGAAATAATGAAAGCAATAACACCAACTTTGACATTTTCCACAGTGCTTATGCACCTTATTGTCCATCATTAAAAAAATTCATCAAGCAAATGCGAGAAAAAGTATACAACTGCAATACATTCCCATAAACATCTCATACAGCTTCATTTTTTTAAGAAACAAAAAAACAAAACAATGTAACATACATTTTACATTTTTCGTTTTTATTTAATACACATTACTGTGAAGGAGTTACTATCAACAGCATTCCTTTTAAAGTTTTTTTTATTTTCCTATACATTTACATACATATGTCAGTTTTCGACAGCATTATTCATACTGATTTGAAGTTTGAAGTTAGCTTATTTTTTTTCAATATTTTTTTTTTTTTTATAAACACAAGTGTACTGGGAGTTGCTTTTTCATTTGATTATTTAGCCGGCAAATAGTTAAATGAATGTCGAATTGGAACAAAAGTGAAATAGTTTCTGATACGCGTTGTCAGACTATATGTTTTTCACTTTTTGGAAGATTGTTACTGAAAGAGTACACATTAATTCAACTTTAAACATTCATCATTACACTAGTTACATTTTTAGATTTATTTTTAGAAATTTGGATATAATTTCATTTGTCAATCTTAGTTTGGTTTATTCGGTTACATTTTATCACACAAGTAGCATTTCCTGGTTACATTTTATCCTTTTCACTTTCTTTTACTTAAAAGCACAATTTTTTGGTTTGTATGTTTTAACTTTAGGCGAAGCATTTTTGTACTTGTGATACAATGCTCTTGGTTCCATACGTACACACTGAGTTTGTGTTCATAGTTCATACAACTGAGTTCATAGGTTACACAAATGAGTTCATAGTTCACCGAGTTCATAGTTCATTGAGTTCATAGAAAAAACACTTTACACGAGTTCATAGTTCATTGAGTTCATAGAAAAAACACTTTACACGAGTTCATAGTTCATTGAGTTCATAGAAAACACACTTTACACGAGTTCATAGTTCATTGAGTTCATAGAAAAAACACTTTACACGCGTTCATAGTTCATTGAGTTCATAGAAAAAACACCTCACACGAGTTCATAGCATTGTCAATTCTTTGTGTACTTCAGGGACCAATTGCACTATCATTTTTTTTCTTTCATGACAATACTTAGTTCTTAGAATTTTTTTCTTACACATATTAGTTCATAGTTTGTTTTCTTTCTTGTGATTTGTTTTGCATATCACTTCATACCAATTTTCGTTTTGGTAGACCCTTTAGTTCATTGGAATATTTTTTTTTTAGACACATGAGTTCATAGTATGTTTCATTTTTTTTACACACATTTGAGTTCATCGTATTACTTTTACACTTTAAGTCAGTGAAATACTTGCTCACACTTTGTTCATTGAGGTACTTAGATTGCTGTGTTCACAAACATACATCTAAGTCGTTGAAATTTTCCCTTTTTTCACTGACATACACTGTTTTAGTTCATAGTGAAATACTTTTTGTTTGCTTCGTTCATTGAAATACACATTTTTTCTTTGGTTCATAGAGATACACTTTCAATTTAGTTCATTGATATTTTGTGTGGTAAAATAAAAAAAAAAAAAAAAAAAAAAAAACATACATTATAAACAATTGAAAAGATTTTGTTTCTAGTTTTCAACGTTACACATTAGGATATTTCTTTTTGTTTCATTATACCAGGAACTACTTTTACCTCACATGATATGCACAAATTAATCATTTATTAAAAAGTTAAGTTTTAACAGATTCTTAATTTTTCCTTTATTATTATATTTCTTTTATGCCATGACATTTCATGTCACCATCACTTTGTTTCACAACAAAGAATGCCCAGTTTACAGGATGCTACCCCTTCACATGCATTTTCTTTAAATTTCAAACTTATGATGTTTTTTTTATTGTTTTCATCACACTTGTTTTGGTTTTCTACATGGACATAATTACACGTTTTCTTTTAAATTTGGAGATTAAATAAAATCTCTGGTTAAGCTTGACTTAGACAATAAACACGTCTAAGATATTATGTCGTTCTTGTAATAACATAACTTCACAATAACAAAAAAAATTTTTTTTGGTTTATAGCATTAGTAACCTAGTGCAGTTACACTAAATGTTTCAAACATTATCTAAGGTTATACAATACACATACAGTTCATATCCTGCTCGATACATTGTAAGGAATACAAAGTTAGAATTTACTTTTAAAAAATTGTGGTTGTTATACTTACACGATCATGTCACCAGTCACTCCACACCTCGGATTGACCTTTTACCTTGGATATGTGAGATATTTATCTCAGTTTTTTTTATTATTTTTAATTTATCCCCTCTGAAGTTTTGTTCCCGTTCAAAATTTTTGCCCTAAGGGTCCAAACTTCATTGTGTAGAGAGACAAAACCCTTGAATTGTTGTTTCAATTCAATAAACATAACTTTTTTATATGATACATTGACGCATGCTCCTTTGAAGATCAATGTGATCTTTGGGGAGCAGGGACCTATGTGTCACTTGATGTATGGGTCTCATAACTCCCTCCCCCCCTAGGGCTGATGTTCTAAACTGACGCCATCACACTTGTTTCTTAACAAGAATAAGGGCTACACCCATTCATAGGCATGCTATATGCATCCCGTTCTTTAGTAGTCCTGTGCGGTGTACACGAAAACCAATTTTCTACTTTTTTTATTTTTTTATATCACTTCATTTAGCTTTTATTCACAGACATACATATGTCTTTTATTTGCTATTTCATTTTAAAGTAGTATCTGTGTCTTTTGTTGCTTGCATTATATTATATTATTTTTACTTTGAGAAGATATTATAACAAGTTACTAAAAAAAAATTACTTCTCTTATTTTGGTCATGAAAAATGCTGGTACCAGCCTCTTAATCAAATACTAAAAAGCTATTTAAAAAGGATCCTGTTAAATACAAAAATTATTATTTGCACTTTCTTGGTGACTGTAAAGACTAATGAATAACAAGAAAAGAATAAAAAAAGGCGCCATTTATCATGACCTGAAAAGTTTTGCTTTATGCAAACATTTAAAGAATTGCAAGCACACAGTTATATGTTATATATATATATATGGAGGCTTATCTTTGTTATTATGTTATATCTGTTTTAAATACTTATACGTATGGGGTGGACAAAGTAATCTTCAAATATAAAAAAAAACTGTTCTACAAGGTTCACAGTTTTTTTTTTCTGGTGGTAATGGGTGATATATATAACGGCTTTACCGTAATATATTCATTATTACTCCTTTCCTCTCAAAAAAATCAACTTTTAACCTTACTGGTTTATTATAAATTGTCATTATTCTTCCCCCCCCCCCCCTTCAAATAAAATATTTAGTTTAAATTTGACATTTTAGAGTTAATTTTATATGTCTTTATTCATTCTCCCCCCCCCCCCCCCCTCTCACACTACTGTAAGTTTCGCTTTTACTTTTAAAGTGCTTTTCAAATGCAGACATCATTTATCTCGGTTCCTTTTTCTGTCTTTCAAATTCACACGATAGAAAAAGATCTTAACCGCAGTTTTTTTCCATTGAAATAAAGTAAAAGAATAAAATACAAATGAATGTCTTTTCGATTTGCAGCCGACAATATCTAATGCATATTTTCCCAGCCTCTGGGCTTGCATTAGTATTCAATTCTCACCCTTCTGTTTGTCGGATAAAAGCCATATGCGCCTGGCTGACTAATGCAGCTGTCGTTAAATCTAGAACGAGCATGTAATATCACGTGTTAGCTATTTCTTTAGCCACTTTCTCTTACCGCAGGAATGTTAAGATACGTGTAACCATATAGCCGCGCCATGGCGTAAGTTTGAGTTCTATGTAACACTTCGGGATGCTTATGATTCCTTTGTCCATGCCACCAATATTCATCGCCAATACAGTACATATGTTCCTATTCATCTCGCTAATGAGTGAGTGATTGTAATGAATATTTTACCACTACTCCCTCTGATCTTGAACGTGACGGACATCAGCTCTCTGCCCTTCGGGGCCGCCCCGTCGGGCAGTCTTGTGTTTGACTTCTCCCCGTCCCACTGTACTCTCATGGCCCTCATTTTAAAAGTTTTCATAATAAAGAAGTAAGTCCTCGAAATTTTCGTGTTGGAGTTTTTTTCCATTCATTCATGAATCTGGGAATACAATTTCTCCTCTACAAACGTAACCTAATTTTTTCTTTTTATTGTTCAAAAAAATATTTTTTCTAGATGATTATACCGTTGAAAATTTCAAAATTTTGTATTAGCTAAACACAACTTTGTATTAAAAATATGAAAATTCTTTAAATACAAAATTATTTAGGTTCGGAGTAATTATTACAATCCGAAGTATAATTGGGCATAAAAAAATTCATTCTAATTGCAAAATTTACTTTGTAATCCAGCGCGTAATGTGTTATTCCAAGTTTCTGCTCGTCAAATATCTGACAGTTTAGAGTCCCCTATAAATACTAATTGTGAATCTTGCGATTTTTAAAATACATGAATCAAAGAGCATACTTACACTATATGGCCATTAATGACCGGCAACTTTCAATTTTCGATACTTTGTCTAATATTTAAAAACATACTTGTCAGATTCTTCTGGAATTTTAGGATTAAAAAGAACAAGTCTGACTTCATATTTATCAATGTCAATTTGATTAAGGACAATATGCGGGACAATAAAAATAAAAGAAAAAAATATACTTGGAATCACCCTGTAAAATAAAATGCACGAAATGATCTGTCGCTACGGAATATACATAAGCAGACATTGTACAATATGTGTAAGAATAGCACGTATATTAATAGAGATGTAGCGATTTTTTTTAAAAATTAAAAAAATTCTCTCATGTTTTTTGCTTTTAAAATGTAGGGTTTTTAACCAAATTTAACACCAATTTCAGAAAAATTGACAAAATGTAGTAGAAATGAAATAGTTTAATTGGAATATAAATATATTAAATATTTAAGGAAATATGGGCAGATGTATAAAATACTTTTTATCTGCGCATGCGCAAAAGGTAACAATAAACTTTTTGCATAATTTAATAGTCAACTCTAAGGATAAACTTGTTAAAAAAATCAGTCAAATATCGTAAAAATTCAGAGAGATAACGGCGTTAGAGTGAGCTATTTTCAAGTTTCTTGCTAAAACTCGCTGAATGATAAGGTATTGGCTACAAATCGTTATATTGATCTAGACAGCGTTCGGAGTAAGTTTTTTTAAAAAGCTATTTAATTATAGTTTACGGTTATGTTTAGGAAGATTTTGTCTCTAAACTGCTATGAAAAGGAAAATATAGTCCATACATTGATTACATTTAGGTAAATTGAAGAGTTTATGGTAAATTTTTGTGAAAGTTAGACCAATACGCAAAACAATCTACAGTAAATTCTATCGCATATGTATGAGGACGTGAGTTTCAAAACTCGTCTTATCCAAAAAATCAAATTTTGGGAAATCGCGAAAAACCTGTAACTGCGACTTCGTGCATCGAATACCTCCAATTTTTTTTAATACTTATAGCTAGTTGCTTTGTGATATCGTTGTGTTAAGTTGGAAAATCTACTTTAATTCATTTAATTAATTAATTGGAAATAGTTTCGGATAAGAAGAGTTTTGTTGCTAATCTATTGATAAGAAGAGTTATGCTGTCAACTTATGAATAAGAAACTTTGATATCAATTTCTTAGAAAAATATCGTTTATCATACTTGCTGAAATAAATTAATAATTTCTATTTTTGGTCATCGGATGATAATATTTAATATTAAAAAATAATTCTTATGACAGCAATAAGTATGATTAAAATTTAGTATTACGTTTTATTATAAAAAAGTAAAATTATCAGCAATCAAATAAAACTTATCATAACTAGCTTAATATTAAAATATTTTTTTAATGTGATGTAATATAATCCATATAACATATAATATTTTGTGTGTATATATATATATATATATATATATATATATATATTATAATATAATGTACTTACAGAATATTCAAAAATAAAAGTAAACAATTATCTAATTGAGTTTTTCTAATGGAATATCATCGTAATCCTCCTCGACCAACTCCTTCTGTTCTGGTTCCTTAGAAATAATATTTTTATAAAAAGTAAGCGCCTCCGTTTTTGACCAGTTTTCATCAAAATGTTTCTTTTAATGCGTGGTCATTCTCAATATTCTCTTGTTTCACGGCGATTTCTTCCCCCTTCTTTTTGAAAAGAGAGTCCAGTTTTTAGATGCATCTAGCACAATTTTTACACTCTGCATTTTGATATTCTAAGAATCTTCCGAAACACACTTCCGCAAATTTGAAGATGGCCATGGTTCTTACTCTTTATATAGCACCTTATGGTAATGCCTTCCAAAGCGCACTGAGATGCACTTAAAATAATTACGAGGTGAAAATTTTACTTTTCTGAATGTTTCATGGAAGGAAAGAAACCTGGATCGTTACTTGAAAGAGATGTTTGAGATGTGACTTTCAAAATAAAGTTTTCTTATGCAGATTTGTCTTTGCTTGGAAAAGAAAAAAGCTTGGTAGAAGCGTCATACATCTTGGATTGAGAGAGTTGAATACTCGAGGTTCTCTTTCTGGTGAGTGCACTTTGAGAATAGCCGGAAATGCCTTAGGCTTATGCCTGAGAATAAAAATTAAATCTTTTAACCCCTTCTGACAGTAAGAAATATAGAAAGTGATTCTCCATTTTGAATTTACATTTCAATCTTATTTTGCGTGTATTCTTCACTAACCCATGTGTTCGTATTTCTTTTTCTCTTCCCCCTTCCGCCACAAAATACAGGAGATTATTCACTGTCCGTTATACATAGGACATGCTGTAAAACTTATTTAATTAGTTTGTATGAATAGAACAGGTAATAACTTTAAACGAAAATACCAACAGGTCGCAGAGAAATGAAGGAAAATTGCTGTGTTAGTAGCTGATCAGCTAGACGTCCGTCGGTCTACGCATGCGCAGAGATAAAGCTAGTTTTGTTGCCAACTCCTTACTGGATAGCGCGAGTTTTGAAGCCAAACCAATATTTTAAGAAACCAAAAATAAAGGATAAAAATATTTTTTTTTTATATATAGATAATAGTGTTTTTATGTGCAGGTTTACCAATTGAATAGATTGGTAGAGAAAACTCGAGTTTTTAAATTTTGAATAAGGCGAGTTTTGAAACTCACGCCCTCAAATATGTTCACATGTATATATTCAGATTTTTTTTCTTCATATTTCAGATTTTTTTTTTGCACACTACTTCGGATTGTCAACAAAACTTGCCTATCTGAAATTCATAAAAATAACTTTTAAAAAGTTTTTAATTTAGCCTGTGTACTCGAATAGATCTAAATTTAAGCTATGGAAGAAAAGGTTTAATTATTTAAAGATCTTTTTTAATGGGGTAAAAACTTACTTGTACAGATTACAATTTTTGATTGATATACAAAATTTAGTAAAAGACTAAATTATCTGGTTTAAACCCCTGACCGGCTAGCAAAAGGGCGAAATTGTAATGTTGTTTTATCAGTATTTTTTTTTAAATTCTAAAAAAAGGTAATTTTTTCCAACATGACATAAAAATTGTAATTAAGTATGGTCGTACAGTATTAATCATAACTTAATATCTTAAAACTGTATTATATTTGTAGAATTATATTAATTTAAACAATGCTTCTATTGCAGCAAAACCTACAGCTTGAAGCTTTGAAGGTGAGAAGGTTAAATAACAATAAAATACTTTCCTGGGAATATTATATCTAATATCGATTCAGTGCAATGCAGGGAGCAACTTATCAAGATTTGAGTAAATGAAATTAATAAGTATAAATATCTCAATGGCTACATCATGGATAGAATAATGGTGTAAATAATGTAAAATCTTTTTGTCCAAATTTTTGTAGATGTCACATATAAGAACTAGATTAATTATTTTCCCTACATACATAAGAATCTATTTAAAAAGAAAAAAAAATAATTCACGTGTCCTTTCATTTTGTGGAAAGCGTTGAAATACATAATTTCGTGTTTGCACTACCAATTAAGCTTTTCACTGTGAAATTTCATGTTAATCTGGTCATCACCATTTCTTTCATTGAGATTAAACATCAACCAAACGCAAACATGCATACAAGAACAAATTGGTCCGAATAATGAAACTTAAAAAGAAACAGTTGCAGACACTTGCTCCCCAAAATTTAAAATACTGAAATTTATCTAAATAAAAAAATATATGATTACGCCAAATAAGAAAAATTAGTTTTAATGAAAGAAGTTTAACGAAAGAGCAGCAGAAAATTATGGGTAGACTAGTACACTGAAAATGAGGGGTCAAAAATCCCCCCTTCCCAAAAAAGCCACATTATTTGCTTAAATTTAAAAGAGATGATCTGTTAATATGATACATAGGAATCATTTTTATCAAGAGTTTCTTGTAATCTCCATGTCATTGATTTAATGAGATTGTTAGCAATATCAGCATTTCTTTTGATAATTCGCGTAGCACAAGAACGTAGAAAAAAATCAAGTTAATCTTAAGCAAGACAATGTAATCTCAGTCCAAATGTTTCAATAACATGAGTAAAATATGTATATTTTTTTCAAATTATGCTTTTCTGCACATCATAGATGACCACTTAAACCAGTATTTTGAAGTTTTGGAAGCAAGACATGAAAACTACTTGGAAGAAAAAATTGAAATTTTGGATTTGCATTAAGAACTTTGATTTGCGTTAAGACGTAACAAATATAAATCCATCAGAAAAAAGCAGGTTGCGCCTCATATTTTTTTTAATATTAATTTCATAATTCATAATTCATATCATAATTTTTTCAATTTAAAAATTCAATGTATTTATGTTTCAGTTTTTTAGTACTATAACCACATAAAAAAATTCGCATTAGGATTACATTTCAGGAGATATTAATAAAAATATGGAAATGTAAATTAACATTAGAAGCTCTAAATTTTGAATGTTTATAATTCAAAATCTTATTCTCCAAATGACATAGATCCAAATGACAGCGAAATGACACATTAATAGGGTTGTTTACATTTTTTCCCCACGACTGTAACTACAATTTCACGTTGTATACACAAAACTGTCCATAAATCATTGTTTGCCAAGCCATGTTCGCATAAAAGAGGATAAAAACTAGGAAGAATGTCCTTTCTTCTGCAACATTTCACTAATGACAAAACAGCCTGTTATGCGTTTCTGACAACCTGGCCATTTTGTTTTCCGGATATTAATCCGTGTGATTTTATGCTGTGGGGCCACTTACAAAATCATTTTATTGACGACTTCTATTAACGTTGTCATACCTGAAAGAAGGTATCACTCTATTTGTAAGAAGTATCTCAGTCGAAGATCAGTTAAGATCTGCAGTTGAACAAGCTGTCCACAGACTGCAGATTTCACATGTTCATGAAGGAAACCATATTGAGCAGTATTAAGTGCGTAGATAAAGCCCTTGTCACGTGGAAATTTGATACGTTTAAATAAAATTTTATAGATGCATATTTTCAGTGTATCACCAGTTGTACAGCGCCATCCCTCGGTGGTTTCTGAAACTTAATTCTTTTCACGTAATTCGCTTCCCCATGTCTTGAGTAGCATGTGCACCAAGTTAGAAGGTCATACACTGAGTAGTTCAATATATAGAGAAGTCGAAGTAGAGGTGTTTTAATTACGGGCAACTTGTATGTGGATCAATATACAGGGTGTCCATATTTAAACGACCCTACTTTAAAGTTGTCTATAGACGAAACTATTGGTCAGAAACTTGTGAAGGACATAATGAAAGGATGGGAATTTGTTTGGGTGGAAAATAAATTTAGTTTAAAATTTCGCCACCAGATGGCGTTTTTAATGAATTACACATTTAGTATACATATTTTATTGAAGCAAAACATAATTCCACATGGCGGCCATCATTTTCAGCTATCATCTGGAATCGTAAGATAGCATGTTTCATACCTGACCTCAGTGTGTTCTGTTAAATGCTAAGAACATGTCGTGAAATACTGTCTTTAAGTTCAGGTAAAGTTCTTGGATTATCATGACTTACAAAATGTTTCATATGTCCCCAAAGCCAAAAGTCACATGGATTGATGTCTGGAGATCTGGGAAGCCAAGATTACGAAAGTGGCGTCAGATGATGCGTTCTTTTGTGAAGTGATTTTTAAGGACGTCCTTAACGAAGTGTCTAATATGTGAAGGAGCTTTATCTAGCATGAAAATTGTACGTGAAAGGCACTGACGTGCTTGCAGATCCGGAATTTGTTTTTCTAACAAGGATGCATTTCGCTGCCCGGTGATCGAGCATGTTACTGGACCTTTAGCACTTAATTCCTCTTAATAATAGAACTATGGGCCGAGAATAAACGTTTTCTTCCTCTTCTAGAAAAAACATTCAACGATCCTGCTTCCTGAATATTGGATACCATTAATCGAAGATTTTTAACAGTCAACGGACCTCTCGGCATCCCCTTCGAACTTCGAAATTTCCGTAGAGCAACTAATGCGAAATTACCGATTTGGAAAAACAATTTTAATAACAAAGCTCAGTCTGGTAAACGTAACGACATTCTCATTACCAACAGCAAGCACATTAAAAACAAAATCACTGAGAAATTTTCTAGGTTTTATGACAGCTGTTATAACGTCGACACAAGTTTTGTTTTAATAAAATTTGTAAACTACTCTAAATGTACGCTAAGTCACCGCCCCCTAAATATTTTTCAGGGGGTTGTGTGTATCTTTGGAGAAAAATAAAGAGTAAAAACTTTTTAAAATTATTGGTGTTCGAATTGAACGGGCCGTACAAATTCTGAAAAATATCCGTGTACGACAGCCGCCATTTTTTTTTTTGGTCAGAGCTCAGGCCTAAAATTCAGTGGGCGGTGGCTAAATGTGTGAATCATTAAAAAAAGCCCTCTAATGGTAAAAATTTGAATTAAAATTTGTTTCGCTCAAACAAATTCCCAACTATTTATTATGTCCTCCACAAAATTTCACAACTTTCTGACCAACAGTTTCGTCTGTAGGCAACTTTAAAGTAGGGTCGTTTAATTATGAACACCCTGTATGACACTTAAATAATAATTCCAATCCTTATGTTCGCCGGTGTACGTATGCTTCAAAATCCTGACTAATTTTAATGAAAATAATATTTTATTGATGCAGACGATAATTAAAACCTATTCAGAATTGATGCTAAATAGATTTTATTTTTATTATTTTTCATTTAAATTTACATCATTCAGAAAGTCAAAATCTTGAAAAAAATTGCGTGGACAACCTCTGTAGTTATTATTTTTGTATATTGTGATGAAACGTAAAATTAATCTAATTACATGAAATTTTTATTATTAATTTGCATCAGAATTCTCGGAAGATTGAAAGATAAATTATTTATTAAAAGATTGATTTATTAAAAGAAAGAATTGTGGAATTCGCATTTTTGAATATTTGTAATAAACCGTGAGGAAAATATTACTGCTCTAATTAACTATTTGAATAAACTCATAATATAAGAAAATATTTTTTCGAAGAATTATTTAAATAACTTTCAAAATTTACATTGAGATACTACATTTATTTTTTCAGTTTTCAATGTTTTTATTATTTAAAATCGGAAGCTATTTGAAAATATAATTTATGAATGACAAAACTCTTTCTTCAAGATATTATTAAAAATGATATACATACATACTTTGGTATAATGAATCACTATTTTTTTTTTAATTTTTAATATTATATCCCGTTTCAATTTACTTTTCGATATATTTGTATTTATTCAATATCTTATTTTAAGATATTTAGTCGGAAGTTTGTGGAAAAAGTAATATTATTATTAATAAATGTTATTATTATAATTTAATTATTAATAAATGTTATTATTATAATATAATTAATAAATGTTATTATTATAATATTATTATTAATAGGAAAATCGATTTATTTCCTATTCCCTGTAGTCTGTAAATTATCTCTGTAGAAATATTTCTCTAAACTGTAAGTGCTTTCGTAAATATTTAATGCTTGAACGCAACGTGTCCGCCGGCTTGAAATGTGCCCAGATTTATATGTTTAAAAAAGAAAGGTTTAGACCGCTGCCATCGAAATACTCAAGGCCAGAGGACACAAGTTGTGACGTCATCACAAATCGACCGACTTCTCACTAGTGTTGGAGTTTACGCCGGAAAATTTTGAATAGCAATTTTCTGCGACTTTATTCGTGTAATTCATAATATCTTATAAAAGTTTTGCCGCGTCGCGGAGGTCTTAGGAAAATTGGTCAAATACATACACCATACACTACTCGCAACTGCAGTTAAAAAAGCCATTCGGCCAGACTACGTGTCAATTTTCAGTGACGATATGCTTCGCCGCGCCGGTGATTTGGAAGAACTACATAATACTAGAACTAAATTTTGAACGCCTACGATTGAAAATTAGCATCTAAGCACTTCCATTGTGGAGCTAAAACCATTGAAATTATAGCTTGCATATCCGTTAACCCTTTCAGGGGCAAAGTACTTTTGTACTAAAATGTTAAGATGGTTGATTAACACCAGGATTTACAAGAAAATTTATACGTAAATAAAGAAAAGCGTTTGTTGGAGTATGCAATATAAAGCAAAATTTAGTTTTAAAATTCTGGTGTCAGTGTAGCGTTTGTGAATTAAAGTTAAGTGGTATATATAATACAACGGTGCCCTTCAAGGGGTTAACAACTTCAAATAAGGCTATATTTCAGTTTCAAAGATACCGACTTCAATGAGATTAACTATTGGACCGTATGTTCATTCATTTGCAAAAAAAAAAAAAAAAAAAAAAAAAAAAAACATTGGCGATCAACCCATACACACGGCTGAACGAAATGTGACCACGGTCGGTACGAGCAGCTTTTTTGGATCAACGATCAACGTAGATCCAACAAAATTTATTTTTTTAAGGAAGCGGAGACGGTAATCTTAGGTTCTGGAATAGCGGGCTGCATGTAAATTGCATTAAACATGTTTCATCACGTTTAAACATTTGTAAAACTATAAACTAATTTTATGCAAAATGACATTTCTTTCAAACTGGGCGGGATTAGAACGCAAAATATATTAATTCAATCGTGATATGTTTATTTAAATTAAAGGGAACATATTTTCTTGGACAGGGTTCGTACGGGTCCATGAATTTTTAAACTACGGTAGCAGTATTTTCTTATAGAAATTCTCTTCTTAAATAAGGCGAAATTTCGCGTGTTTAAACTAAATTTATTTTTCTGTAAAAAATACTGATATTTGGCTTTGAAAATAACGGTACCCGTACGAACCCTGTTGGAGCTTGAACCACTTTCAGCAATTTCTATAAACAATAAATATTTTTAGAAGCAACCCAAATTGTGAAAATGTTTTCAAAAACAGACTTCCTTTTTCAAGTGGCCACAATTTTGTTTATTTTCAATTTTTTGACCTCAAAGTGCTTGAAGTTCCATAAAGTCTTGTCTACTTAGATAATTCATAACGAAAATTGATTGCAGGTGACTCTGGTGATGTTTTGGATCCCAACCGATTAGAAATACACGGCGCGCATGTTAGGACATTCATCCATACAAAACGAGCCACGTCATTAAATTTTGATTAAAAAGTCGAAACGTCTTCTAATGCAAACATAAAATAAATAACATGCAAAAAAAAAAAAAAAAAAAAAAAAAAAAAAAAAATGGAGCTAACATCTTTATTCCTATTTCTTAAAAGAAAAGAAAAAACTCACCTTTTTTATCCTTCTACAGAAATATCTCCTCTTAAATCATAGCTCCATTTTTTCCCTTTAAATTTTATATTCTTTGTGTATGAACTAAAATTTCTTATGATTTTTGTTATTATTTAATGACTCTTTTTATAAATTTTAGAAAAGCACGCACATTGTGTAGCACATTCTTCTTGTTTACTTGCTGCCACTGTCGTATGTCAAAAATAATTTTAAAAAAATAGTTGATCTCGTAATTTAAAAGCGCAGTAGAAGATAAATTTAAAGACGCAAAATTTCGAAATGTCATTTTTCTTAGAATGGACAAATGACAAATATCTCCTTCCTACGCATTTTTCACCGATTTAATTATTTTTTACGATAATTATTTTTTACGATAATTACGATTTAAGATAAAATGAAGGTTCTTTGTCAAAAAGCATGCATGTGAAAAATCATTGATTGTCTTTAAATCATTTACATTAAGCATATGAAATTTTGAAACTATTTTGAAAATATTAAATATTTATGTTGTTTGAAAAATATAGTCTTAGATAAAATATCAAAGCAATAAAATTTGATATTTGAAAAGTATGAAAATATAACACTCTCAAAGTATGATTTAGACGAAAACTATAGGTGAATGATAATGCTTTTTATAACTCACTAGATTTTGAAACAAAAGTAAGATAGTAAATTGTGTTAATTGTAATTTAAACAGCAACGCATAAAGTCTTATTTAAAAAAAAAAAAAAAAAATGTTAGTTGTTAAAAAAAAATATCCACGTCATAGTTCTAGCAGAAACCAACATCTACGAGAATCGATGCAAGTTAATCTGATTCTTTTGATAAAATCATTTATATATGCCGCTAAAGCACAGTGCTTACTGTGAATAGCGTATTGCTAAAGAATGCAAATAGTTGTACATGATATTTGGTGTATCTAACTGGGTTAGGCGCGGGACCCTTCCAAAATGAATTCGATTAATTCTATGAATTCGATGTGCCATTGCATAAAATATTTCCCTAGAATAAAACTTTATGTGTTGAGATTGCATATACAAGTCTGGGAAGAAGCTCTTCATCACAATTTAACCCCTAAATGCGCGATTTTTTATTTGTTTCGAAAAAATTATATATGATGAAAAAAATTCCAAAGCTGTTTACAAAAGACAATAAACGGAAAATAACATATCTCTGAACGCGTAAAAAAATTCATGTCTCCAGTTATTGGTTAAATTCAAGATACTGTTCTATACGTGTATGCAACGCTGCGCACTAAAGGGTTAATTCTCGCTCCCGTGATGTTTACAGGCTGGGTATTTTATTGAGATTGTTTGATTTCCACTAGTTTTATAAATTAGCGTAATTGGCTTTATTATAGTATCATTTTACCTGTCATTATATAAGATGAACATATTTTTTTTTAAGTTGCGTTTTACAACATTGTTGCCATAATTAAAGTTCTATCCCTCATAACAAATTTATTAGACTTTTGTAAGTAGAACCTTTTACCTTTTAGCTATATCTGTGAATCTTTTCTTAATTTTTTTTTTACCCCTTCCTGCGTACTGTGACATATATGGCACATACTGAACTTACTGTAGTTTTGCAGTTGTTTTTAATCGCAGAAGTTCCGTTCTGCTTTGTTTAATACGTTAGTGGTTGAGGCATGTTATGCCAACAGTCGCTGCCTCCTTTCGTGCTGATTTTGGCACCAAAAAAAAGAGGCGAGCAGTGAGAATTTATAGTTGTTATTTTGTGTTGCTTGATAGTGAATATTTTTGTTGTTTTTGTATGGAAAAAAGAAGAAGAATCGACTGAAATAAATACAGCTGTGTTTGTAAGTATCTTGTGAATAATATATCATAATGGTAACACATTTTAGAAATGCTAGCGTATGTAGTACGTAAAAATCAGCACGTGCCACATATGTCACACCATGCATTAACAGGTTGTATTTTTCCATAGTGGTTGAAATGTGTATTTGTTTATTCACCATCAAAAATGCGAAGTTTCACTTTGTCTGAACAGTGGCCGAAATTGCTTTGCCAAGTTTTACACTGAGTGAAGTGTCGAGGTCCAAAACTAAGAAGGGGCAGAGTGGGTATGTGCCCGTGCGCCAGAACGAAGAGATGCCAAATGAAGATATTGTTTGTCAATTTTTCTCTCATCTATGTTTAACACGGTTTTGTTAAAATCATCCTGTCTGGGGTATGCCAAGGCATAGAAGAATCTAAAGATGATATTGCATAAGGATCCTGTATAAAGCTGAATTTGTTTTCGATTCTTGTCGATTCCAATTTCAAGATTTTAATGAATTATTATTTTACAAAGCATATTACGTAGTTCACTATTACATATTTTATTATTACATATTTTAAATTTAAAAATAAGTCGGCTATTAGAAAATTAGTGAAATTCTCTATGTAAATATACTTTGCGGAGGAGAGAGGGGCGCCAAAATCCATGTTTGCCTCGGGTGCAAAAAAGGCTAGTTTCGGTCCAGGGTCATTGAATAACTGTAGTTTTTACCAAACTTGTGTCAGTTAGGGGAGACTGGGGATGAAAGGGACACTCAGAATTTCAGGAAGAAAATAAAATGTAGAAATTTTCAACTTTGGCTCAATCGATGGTGATACTTGTTCTGTCTTAATAATCCTTATAACTAACGTCACCAATTGTAGCGTTGTAGGTGGTGAAAGCAAAACCTGTTTTTGATATAAAAAAGTAAATTTTGATCTTGCTTTTCTTTTTTTCTCTAAAAAATTAATATTGTGTTTAGCATTACAATATTTATTTTATTTAGCACTGTAAAGTATGCAGTTTATGTGCATACCAGTATATTTTGTTAGCTCAAATATTGTCATGCATGAATACATTTTTAATTTCGATAGGTGGGTATGGGGTTGAAAGGGACAGTAATTGAGGGGATGAAAGGGACATGTCCCTTTCAACCCTCGTTGTTAATAATTATTTCAACCAAATATTGTTTACGTTTCGAAAAATTTAAGTTATGGTTTTTAGTTTTGTATATAGAAAGAATGAGTGCATTATAATGTAGAACAAAAATATGCAAATATTACAATAACATATACCTTCATATTTAGGTACTTTTTTCTTTAACAAAAATCACCAAAAGTCAATATTTTTCGAAAATATAAAAGGAAAATTGAGATAAATCGAATTAGTGAAGAAGAAATGATGCGTGTTGTATCTGAAGTAGAGGAAAATGGATTGTGTGTAAGATCAACAGCTAAATCCTACGGCATTGAAAAGTCTTGTTTAGAAAGAATTATTCTAAAATTTAAGAATGTACAAGCAGATGAATTTCAGTACACCCATTTGGTAATAAAAAAGTTTTTAGTGAAGGTCAATAAAAAGAGTTAGCTTCAAATTTGCTCTAAGCATCTAGTATGATCTATGGTTTAACAATTGTGCATATGAGTATTCAATTTCTTTGAATTCAAAAAATATCTCCTTGTCTTGGGAAACAAACAAGGCAAGCTGGAAATGATTGGTTCCAAGATTTTAATCAACAAAATTCATTAATTTCTCTTACGAAAACCTATAGCCATTAGTTTAACAAGAAGTACAAGTTTCAACAAAGCTAATGTTGATATTTTTAAACACCTTTAGTCAGTTACGAATCGTTAAAAATTCAAACGGAATATAATATATAATTGTGATGAAACAGGTTTAATGACAGAGCACAAGTCACCAAATAAAGTAGCAAAACGTGGTGAAAGCAATTTTCTGACGTAAAATTAGCTGAACGTGGTGAACTTGACACACTTTAGTTTCTGCATCAGGTAACTCTGTTCAACAGTATTCGTTTTCCCAAGGAAGGATTACAAAGAGTCCATGCTCGGAGCTGCCACATCCCAAAGACTTGGTCTTGCTCATTAATGTTGGTGAATGACCGCAAATTTTTTTTAAAGCAATTGTGCATTAGCTTAATATTCTAGTTGTTCCAAAACTGATCCTACTCTCCTCTTATGTGATAATCATGAAAGCAATACAAATATTGAGGCAATAGTATTTGCGAAAGGTAATGGAATAATTATGGTAACATTCCTGTCGCACTTTATCCACAAACTCCTGAAAAGCATTCGGAATGAATTCGAAGCACATTTTTTCAGATAAAAAGGATTAAAACCGCTTTGTATTTACTGATACTATTGACATGAATGACGCGAATATCAATGATATTTTGATGAAGTTACCTAAATCCGTAACTGGTGGAGGAACAGGTAGAGCTAAATCTTTCTTAAAATTTTTGATTTAAATTTGTTTTTTGTCACGTAGATCTAAACAAGTTATTTTTCTTGTTTTTGTTTTATCATGTGTTGCAATGTATTTTATTTCTATTTGTGTATTATTATCTTTTATTTTTGAATAATATAATCGCAAATAAAAAGAAAAATATTTCATAAAATTGTTTTATTTATGTGTGTCCCTTTCAACCCCGCACAGTGTCCCTTTCATCCCCTACAATTGAGTTAAAAGGGACATTTCTCCCAATTTATAAAAATGCGTACAAATTTTAAATTACTGTATTTGAGGATAAGAGGTTTTACTAGTATTAAAGCAAATGTTTTAGACGAGAATTAGGCGCAATCATGATGATGATATCTTTTAATGTCATTATTTTATAAGCTTATAAAGACAAAATGTCCCTTTCATCCCCACTTTCCCCTACTACAGACTGTAGTTCTCAGCCAAAAATATGTATCATTTACTGTAGCCTGTAGTTTTAAACCAAACATGTATCAGGTACTGTAGAATGTAGCTTTTCTATAAACGATGCATGTATCAATTTCTGTAAGTTCATTTTTCAATAAACGATATACGTATCAATTACTGTAAACTGAAACACACATACTCAAATAGATTTCATATATTCTTTTCTCTATATATTTTGAAGTTTTAAGAATTGGATGTAAGTTTTAATGCTGATTTCCCTTCTATGTAAAAGTAGTCGCTAATGCATGGTGTGACATATATGGCACGAACTGAAATCGGCCTTAAACTAAACTGGATTTGAAAATTTCGAAGTTTGAGTGACCTTTGATCATGTTACATTAATATTTAGCAAACTTTAATTTTTTTTGTCTGCAGGAAAAAAAATAATGCAGGAAGGGATTAAGGAGACTTCAGACTATTTCCACAAAACATCAGTCACAATTTGATTAATTATAAAAAATTACAATTTGGTAATCTTATGACTCTGACATCACTTTGAAACGTCATTGTTACTTCACATCGGATGACTGTGCAATTACTAAAACTCTTACACTATATGGCCAAAGGTGACAGGTCACTTGCGATTTTTGACGTTTCGTTAAATATCTAGAAAAATACATGAGGAATTAACGTGAAACTGCAGGAGTGTAAACAGTATATATAGGTCATATATTTCCGCGAAGTTTTTTTCCCGAAACGCCATAGGGGACCGTAAAAAATTTGAAAATAACGAATATCTTTTGGACAACCCTGTAAAAACTAATGCAGCAAAAGTGTTTAACTCGAGATTATTAATAAGTGGCTTATTGTAATATACTGTGTTCATTTTTATGAGGATAGCATGTATACTCGTAGAGAAATTAAGGTTTTTATAAAAACAGTCCCAAATTTCGCCAAGTTTTTTGCTTATAATTTGCAGAGTTCTTAATATATATAAAAAAAGTTATTTTCGGAAAATATCACGAACAACATTGTAAACAATACTCTGCAGTCAGAATTAAAAAATAATAAAGATTGGATGAAAAATGAGCAAGTTTACTCAACAATGTCTCACTGCGCATGCGCGAATGCAATCAAAATATAATTTGCATAATGTGTTAGAAAATGTATAGAGCAACTTTTGCAAAAGTCTCAAAAACATAGTTTGAAAAGTCTGATAATAATCGTTTATAGACTAAGCTCAAAATCCGTTGTTCCCAAAATGAAGCAAAAACATGAGGGGTTGTATCCATATATCCATTGATTAGTGCCAATTTAGCATACGCAATATGGCACGTACTACTGTATTTGGATACAACACCTCATCATTTTGCTTCATTTTGGGAACAACAGATTTTGAGCTTATTCTATAAACGATTATTATCAGACTTTTCAAACTATGTTTTTGAGACATTTACAAAAGTTGCTCTATACATTTATCTAACACATTATGAACATTATATTTTGATTGCATTCGCACATGCGCAGTGAGATATTTTTCAGTAAACTTGCTCATTTTTCATCCAATTTTTATTATTTTTTAATTCTGACTGCTGAGTATTGTTTACAATGTTGTTCGACATATTTTCCGAAAATAACTTTTTTTTTTATATTAAGAACTCTGCAAATTATAAGCAAAAAACTTAGCGAAATTTGGGACTGTTTTTATAAAAACCTTAATTTCTCTACGAGTATACATGCTATCCTCATAAAAATTAACACAGTATATTACAATAAGCCACTTATTAATAATCTCGAGTTTAAACGTTTTCGCTCCATTAGTTTTTACAGATTTATCCAAAAGATATTCGTTATTTTGCAATTTTTTGACTGTCCCCTATGGAATTTCGGGAAAAAATCTTCGCGGAAATATATGACCTATACTATACTGTTTACACACCTGCAGTTTTAGGTTAATTTTTCATGTATTTTAATAGATATTTAACAAAACGTAAAAAATCGCAAGTGACCGGTCACCTTTGGCCATATAATGTAGTATCATTGGCGTCTTATTTGACCCCATTATTTTTTATTTTGAAATTTTAAATGTTCCAAACCAGAAAAAAATGAATAATTTATACTTAATATATGAAATTAAAAAGACATCTATTAGAAAGGAGCTACTTAAAATAACATTAAACTTGTGGTTCAAATCATGTAAAACTAAGAATGCTCAGAACGTGCAAAATCCTGGAACTTGGATGGTTAATATAAGCGTTCCTATAAAATTTTATATTTAAAAAGAATTCGCTTGAACAGCTTTTATAATGTGGAAAAAAATGTTACATTTGAAAATATAGCTTAGAATTTCTGGAAGAAATTAACTAATATCAATTTAAATTAATGTCATTCTCAGGCAATCTGATTAATAGTATTTTGGGTGGTCTTAATAAAAATAATCAATAAAATTTTCATCTTCTAAATTGAAAATTGAACGAAAAGCAGTTTTTGCAATCTAGTGAATCCAACATTTTTATAAATTATAGTATCTTTTTGATACCTTGAAACCAAAATGTAAAGCGTAAAAAATGCAAAATGTATTTAAGAAAAGTTTTTCTGCATTTCTAGGCTACAGATTTAGTTTAATTTCAAACAGATTTTAAAATATACATATTTATATTTTTTCATTAAAAAAAGAAATCTTAATTTGTTTCTCAATTTTAATTTTAAAAAATTGGAAGAGGAATATTTTTAAATACTAAACTGAAAGAGTGGAACATTTGGATAAAATTATTAAATTCCAGACTCATTTTTTTTAACTTTACAGAAAGATTTATTTTAAACTTATCTTGGCAAGCAAAATATTTTTATGAAAAATATTACACTGGGAAAAAGTGTTATAATGATATATTTCAAAAAAAATAAATGTTTGCAATATATCAAAGACCTTAACATTCGAACCTGTTTTGACCGGTCTAATGTTTAGATAACTAACTTTAAAAAATGACAAATATGTCTTAATCTACAAAAATAAAAAATCGGACTAAAGTCGACTATCAAAATATCCTTGAAACAAAATTGCCAAAGATAATTTTTAAAGAGAAATGAGAAAAACATAAATCTTTCCTAATCCACAAAAATATACAATCTCCACTCCAGGGTTACCCATGGTACACAAAAGCATTCTTTATTATTATAAATCTCATTAAACAATATATCTTTGAGATATAAAGAAACGTTTATAGAAATAAAGGTGTTTTGTGAACTGATTTTCAGACACGTTCCCGAGTAGTTCTTACAGTTCATTAATTATTTTTCTCAATCCAGAATATCGATTTTTAGGATGTTATTTATTCCCAATTAAACATTTTTAGCTGCGCAATTGCAATTATACATGCAAGAGTAACAAAATTATACAAGTTTTAATGTTAACCCCTTCAACATCAGATGTGCACTGTTTATGTCACGATTTCATACCACACCCCTACCTAGGGCACAGGCTGAATCGTCAAGCATTTTGTTTCCCACTTAGACCAATCGCGATCGTTGCCAATCGTGGTCAATAGTTTTTTTCCTACCGGCAATATAATGGCGGTGTGAGTCTCCCCGTATTATAGGAGCCTTACCCCTACCAGGCGTTCTATTCGTACGTCATGTATAATATTAAAGTGTATGGTGATGATTTATTTTGTGGTAAATAGCCACCGCCTCTAAAGTGATTCCCGATAGGGTTTGGAAACTTGCCAGTTATCAGGATACAATAATATGGCACTTAAGTGGTTAAGGTTAATAAGTATTTTATCATCTTTGTAAAATATGTTTCCTGAAAGTGAAAATATCTATATAATAAAAGCCGAAGTCATGTGACTGTCATCAGCAGTTCCGAGCTGACCGCTTCACTTTTTATATGCCAAGCGACCGTTTTGCTACATCTATGTTAGCTGGACGCAGATGCTTAAATCGCCAAGTAGGGTGGCAACGATAAACAATCTGGGCAACTGGCATTCATATGATTGCCGGCGAGATTGTTGGCGATCTATCTCACGGCCCGGATAATACGTAAGTACCGATAAGTTTAAAATACACGTCTTTGATCTCTAATAATAAAAACCTAAGTTATGTGGCTATCATAAACAAAAACGGACTGAACACTTCGCTTTTCATATATGCCAAACGGCCATTTTTAATAAATATTATTTGGCACAGATGTCATATGGCCACCGGTGGTACCTAATTGGCGCCAAAATAGCTTTATTTTTTTTCCTGACGTGGTAAACCGGCTATTGTTGTTTATTTATTAATAAATTGTTTATTTACTTTTACTTTCCTTTAAAATTATACAAATTATTTTGTTCTAAAGCTATTAATGAAACTTTTTTTATTGTTATTTCCTTTTTAAAACAATAGAAAAGAATTAAAAAATATGCTGGTTTTCGACAACGATGTTTTCGCCAAATTGGTGTCAAAAAAGACCGTGCCAAATCCGGTGCGTATATGGCATCTGTGCTAATTAATTTTCCCAATAAAATTGCATAAAAGTTACGTTTTTAGAAAGAATGCTAAAAAATAATGGTGCGACTGGAGAATTAACGAATGCTTGGCGTGATTTTAAAAAAATCGCCAGATTGACTCGCTTTTTATTATTTGTTTTCATTATTTGTTTACAATATTTGTTTACATTATTGTTAACATTATTGGTTATATTATTTGTTTACTTTATTTGTTTACATTGTATCTCAATATTTAATATTTATCGGATCGATGCCAAGTCATACGCCAAGCAGCCGTAAAATCTGCGCTTTAGACAAAATAATTAATGTTTAAGTGATAAATTACATGCAAATATGCATATATTCTGAGATAACTTCAGTTGAAATTAGGCTGACAGCTGAATATCTCATTCCATCAAAGTAAACAAAAAATAGAGATTCGGTTACCGTGATCTATTAAAAATATTAAACCACGAAGTTAATCATTCGTAAAGGGAGTTTTCCAGGGAGATAATTAAAAAGATTAAAAAGAATTAACCCGTTTGTGATTTATATAGCTGTTAACCCGCGCGGCAAAATGCCACTTTGTTCGCGACGTCATTCGTCTATAAACCGACGAAATTAATTTTAAGTTTAGAATTGTGCCATACATTTTTAGGTACTACTTAGTTATCCCTTCGACCAAAAAACTATCGCCAAACTATAAGATTTAAATGCCAATAATGGTTGATCGTAAATGTCACATTCACTTGACTTTAAGCCAGTTACACGTGTTTACGTCATCAAGTGATTGTTGTTTCGACGTTTTATTTGTATTTTTATTAATGTTTTACTAATTTATCTGTTCTTTCGTTATTTAAAATAAAAATTATGTCGATTTGTATAATTTGGCGAGTGGTTTTGGATTTATGATATTTTGCGCTATTGGTCTACGGGATAACTAAGTAGTGCCTATTGTTATTAAATTATTTGTTTTTTAATGGAACGTTGTCATGGAAAAACCGAGAAGTATTTAAAAAAGATATCAGCAACACTATGATTTAATGTAAGTGTGGATATCATTAAAGGTTTTTCATAAAAAGAAATCAGGTCGTGCAAATCCTATTAGCTAAGATACACCAATTGACAGTGGACGCAATTACGGAAGACATTACTTAATAGGTTTTAAAATCTCCGCATTAGTGAACGTATGGCAAACGATAAGGAAAGAGAGATAAAGGACTAAGACTGAGTTTGCTAAGCGATTTTTGTCAAGAAGTTTTAACCATAAAAACAACAAAAACAACTGAGAACACTCTCCTTCTTGGCGCGATTTAAAGACACCTCGCCAAATTGGCGCGTATTTGCGTCTTGTCTTCTAAGCTGCCTTCGTTGCCAAGATTCGGCGCAAAAATCCTGCTACGCCAAGAAGGAGAGTGTTTCCCGAATCACCCGAATAATTAAACAACTAAATTAAATTATGAATAAAAGTAACATATTGCAATGCATTTAAGAAAGACCAAACTGGTCACCAGAATTAGCTAGAATTAGTGAAATTTGTCACTAATTTCACAGAAAAATGTTATGTATTAAATAATGATAAATTGCTGTTTTGAACGTGATTGGCAACGTTAAACAAGATTTGCAATTGACAAACCTTTTTGGCGATACGTAAATATCGCAAGTGGACATGAAACATAAATGTTTCAACAAAAAAATAAAAAACTAAGTAAGTTAAGCGGTTTTTGTCAAGAAAGATGAAATGATAACAATAAACAAGATTCGGAATGCTGCCATGATCGTAAATAATTCTTGATTTTTCTGTCAGAATGCTCATATTCGTCGAAGGCTTAAGCAAATAAATTAAATTGTAAATAAAAGTAACATATGTTGCAATGCTTAGCAGGCATTTCAAGGAGACCAAACTGGTCGCCAGAGGTGGCTAGTTTATTTAAGATTTATTAGAATCTCAAAAACCTATTCCTCTGAAAATTCCGGGTAGAAAAAATGATTAATACACTTAAGAAAATTTGTATAGAAATCAAATACAACATGCTAAATTGTACATACAACAAAACAGTGATTTCATAAAATTTGTCATAATTTGTTATCAATTAATACAGTCTTTTCATTTTGTATTCCACCCCCTTTTTTTCTACTGTTGTGGTTTGCTCATTAGGAAGCCACTGGAACTTGTTGACGTACTCTACGTTAAGTCATTCTTCTGTGCTCTTAGACGTTTATGTCTATTTTGAACTTTTAGATTTGTGTAATATCAATTTATCCTCATGACGATCGCAGAAGTGATTCGAAACGTAGAATTTTAATGTGTTTATGAAATCACTGTTTTGTTATGTGTATCATTTAGTATGTTGTATTTGATTTGAATAAAAAAAATAATTATAATTTATGTTTCAATTATTGTGCAATGTGGTGATTAATACACTATAAATACGACTCGGAAAAGTTTCGGAAATCAGTTGCAGCAAAACAAACTTTGTTTTCACACATGGGTTTTTATGATCCACACGTTTCGTTTCTGTAGGACCCTAAGCAGGAAGTCGATTGGGTTCGATGCCTGAGGGGGCACATGGTGACCCTCTCGGGGCGTAATTCCGGTTGCTTGATTGAGCTCGTTTTGTGAAAAACGAGCTCTAAAATTTATCTTGTATGTTGGGCTACAAGTCTTGATATGTACAGTGCATGCCTGGCCGCGGGCCGTGCGGAGGTTCGAGCCTTGCATTAAAGATGCTAAGATACAGAGAAGCGAACCACCCTGTTCTATTCTACGGGCCTTTAGGCAGGGTGCCGGACTGGTTTCGGTACCTATGGGTTCACATTGTGAGCCTCTTGAGGCGCAATGGGTTGGTTGTAGACTGATATACGTATGTCAATGATGTTAAATTGATACACGAATGTCTATTTTGTTCCTCTAAGCAGGGTACTTGAGAGTAACCACCTTGTGTGCCTGTCGCATCCCCTCGAGGTTTGGCTAGCGGCAAGTAGCGGGATCTCTCTACGATGCATTGCTTGTCCTTAAGTAGTTATGCCTTGACAATTTCATTGTGGTGATGAGTTGCCGGCTTGACGATGTCGCTGTCAGTGGCAGGCAATTGTTGCTCTGGTTTCGCCTTGACTGGCCACATGGTGGTTAATTTTAGGCTCTGACGCAAGTGTGCGGCCTCGACCCTGATGCAAGCGTTTTATCGAGTATCAAACTCGCCATGACAGTCCGCGGTGCGAACGGAATCATTCTGCAGAACAGACTATGCGAAGTTCTGGTCTGTGGTTTGGCCTTGTGTGTCCCATGCACAGCTGTTCCGACTGGCGATTTTAGTGTCGTAGTAACTGGGCATCGCTTGGTGCCTTCCAGGTCTGAGGGTCGCTACGCGAGCTCCTTTGAAGGACCGCATGGATCCATTTGGATCAGGATCGGGAACTATTAGTTTATACATGCTTCTTTGAAATTCGAAAATACATTTGTTTCAGATGTTTCTAAATATAATGAAGGCATTTTTTAATCGTAATTAACACGGAATAGGTTATTCTATATATTTTCTTTGGGGTTTCATTGCATTTTCCTAGATTAAGAAAACATCTGTCTTTCTTAAGATGTAGGAAGATATGGTTGTCAATGTGTGTGTTTTGTATGTGAATTTGGCAAACCGATAACTAATACGGTATTTCTATTTTTGCAGTTTTGTTAACTGTGTATGAAATAGATATATGTATTTGTTATTATTCATAATAAACGTATACCGAAAATTCCTATGTATTTTTACAATTATTTTTGGTATCTGTAACATATATCACTTCTGGATATACAATGGGTTGCCAAATTATTAGGGACAGTCATGAAGTACAGTTTTCTTTCTACAATATTAGGATATAATTTGAAAATAAACACTGTTTTTAAGTTTAAAAAGCTTTATTGTTGTACTAGTTTAAGTATTTACGCAATATTATATGATTAAAAAAAACAAAAATATAATACAGTCAATTTACCAATGTTAAGTAAATAATGTTAATAATTGGTGACATTTCCTTTGACTTCGAGGAGAGCTTCAACGCGTCTCGGCATGCTTTCTATGCAATTTCTGGCACTTTCTTTTATTTTAGGGTCATGATGCCATACATTTATTAGTTTTTCGATGGGTTGTACCTTGGTTGTAATAATATCTTTGGCAATTTCCACTTTGGTGATCTCCCATAAGTTTTCTATGGGGTTCATGTCAGGAGAATTGCCAGGTCAAGATAAAACTGGGATATTGTGGTCGGCTAAAAACTTTGTAACGCTTCTAGCTTTGTGACAAGGCGCTGAATCATGCATAAACATGAACTTTTCATCCTCTGGGAACCATTCTTCAATTTGCGGCAGCAGCCGAGTTTCCAGAACTTGCCCGTACTGGTCTTGTCTCATGGTTCCCTGGACAATGTAGAGGCGTCCAACCACATTAGAGCTTATGACAGACCACACCATTATTTTATCAGGGTGTTAAACACTTTCCACGATGCAGTCAGGGCGGTATTTTTCGCCTTGGCTTCGCCTTATAAAGCTGCTTTTATCGGCTAAAATCGCAAAGGTTTATTCATCTGAGAAACACACCTAAAAAAAATTAAATATGTTAATAATTTAGAAATAAATGATTTTAAATGACATAAATAATAATTATCTTAACAACTGACCTCACTCCAGTGATCAACTGTGTTCCGGCGGTGGTCACGAGCCCAGACAAGGCGCTTCTTCTTCATCGCCTCTGTCAACTGGTGTTTCTTGGCTGGACAATGACCTGTCAACCCCTTCTCCGCTATTCTCCGCTGCACAGGTCTCTTAGAAACTGGTATTCCAGATTCTTGAACGATCTGAGTAAGGAGTCCTACACTTTTCTTTCTGTTTCCTAAACAGATATCCCGAATTTCCCTATCGGTACGTGGAGTTGTTATGCGTTTTCTTCCACTTTTACCTTTTCGTTTTGGCGAGAGTGGCTGTTTTTTGTCCAGATTTATTTTTATCCTGTTGACTATTGACTTTGAAACTCCAGCAAGTTCTGCTATCTTCCTTTGGGAATGACTCGTATGCAGAAGAAGCGGTTTTCCTCAGATTTTTCCTAGGGGACAAATAAACCCCTCGTCCCATGCTGAAACAATAAAAATAAAAAATAAATTAAAATCGTAAATAATTTCGTAAAAAAAATATATATATATTTAATTAATAAAAGAAAGATAATACTCACATATAATTATTAACTTTTCAAAAAAAAAAAAAAAAAAAGAATTTTTTTTTAATTAAAGAAAAGCGTCTTCCACTATTGCGTGTGTAAAAGACTCAGCGTCTATCACGTTATTAAAATATTTATAGAAAGCAAACAAGCCTTTTAACATACCAAAAGTACTTAAAAGTTAAATAATAAATAATTGACAACGATAAAATGCATTCCTGCAACACTTAAACCACTTACAGCCACAGTCAAGTGCACCCAAATTATAAAACTAGCAACAAATATGACTGTCCCTAATAATTTGGCAACCCACTGTATAAGTAGTGTTGCCAGGTATCCCACGTAAATTAGGTTCCGAAAACTCTGGACAACACTAATTCCTCACAGTTCATTTCGCCATCTTTAATAGCAGATAATTTTGCCACTAGATATGGCGGAGAAAATTAATTTAATATACTGGCGTCCAGAGAATTTGGATCACCGATATACGCAGTACACATGGCAACACTATTTGTGATTACATTTATTTTCCAAAATGAAAAAAAATGACTTTTCTTAAAGTTTAGGAAGAAAGGGTTGTCAATGTGTGTGTTTTGTATGTAAATTTATCAACCCGATAACCAGTACAGTATTTGTATTTTTACGGTTTTGTTAACACGGCAGTCGTCGCATGTTGGTCTTTTTGCCGCCCATAAAAATTATTTTCTCCCAACTGATATCCCGTTACAAATATATTTTAGACCTTCCATATAGCTGATATAGCTGACTTTAAAAATTTATCTACAACCATAGTGAAGTAACAAGACATATCCGTGTTTGCTTCCGGTACATTTTTCGATTCAAAGTTGAAATTGGTGGAAAAGTCTGTATTACGATACCAAATATCAGTTCAATTTTCCTTTTCTCCATTATTCTAAATCTTATGAATAAAATGAATAATTTAAATAAACTGAAAATTTATAACTTCATTGAAATGCAATATTCTTATATTAATTGAAAAATGTTTCTTGTTTCTTACTTTCTGTATGCGGAAGCCGTGGGCAAAAAGACAGAGCGCGACTAATTATGTTCTGAAAAGGGACGCGACTACTCTCGGGTTAACAATGTAAGAAATAGATATACGTATTTATCATTACTCTGAATAAATGTATAACATAAAGCCCGATGAGTTTTTACAATTGCTTCGGGGTATCTCTAACATGTATCTGTTCTGGATACATATAAGGACGTGAGTTTCATAACTCTTCTGATCCAAAATATAAAAAATCGTGTTTTTTTCTATTCATCTATGCTAGTGGGAAACCTGCACCGAAAAAACACAGCAATCTGCAAAAAAAATTGTTTTATTCTGTATTTTAGGTAGCTTTCTTTACAAAAAGCTACCTATTGCAGCCGTTCGGAGGAAAGCGATTTCAAAAAATTTTGGTATATTTTCATCGATCATGACCCCCAGACCTCGAAACCACTCTCCGTTCAAAATTTATATATATATATATATATATATATATGACATATGTCACACTATAACTCTCGTATTTATGAAAGATTTGGATGTAATTCGGTGTGTACATAGTACATACCAATGTCTCGACCGAGTTCGTTGGCCAGCTTCATCCGACATTTTGTTTCAAAATGACGGCCATTTAAAAATTTAAAAAAAAATTTAAAATTTAAAATGTGGTACCAAAAAATTGAAAATGGAAAAATATTTTTTTCTTATGTATTTGACCTTTATACAAAGACTCCGTAGCAGTTTTTGTTTCATCTATATCTTAAAAAATGGCTGAGTTATAGCATTTTGAATTTCTAGTGAAGCTGACATTTTGAAACATCCTGAATTTTGTCACGCGATAAAAGGCGTATTTATGAACCGATTTCGATGTAACTTCGTTCATACATAGTACAGACCAATGTCTCGACCGAGTTCGTTGGCCAGCTTCATCCGCCATTTTGTTTAAAAATGGCGGTCATTTAAAATTTTAAGAAAAATTTTAATTTGAAATGTGGTACCAAAAAATTTAAAATTGAAAAAATATTTTTTCTTATGTGTTTGACCTCGATAAAAAGATTCGGGAGCAGTTTTTGTTTCGTCTATATCTTAAAAAATGGCTGAGTTATAGCATTTTGAATTTCTAGTGTGGCTGATATTTGGAAACGCCCTGATTTTGTCACGCGATAACAGGCGTATTTATGAACCGATTTGAATGTAACTTGGTCTGTACATAGTACATACCAATGTTTCGACCGACTTTGTTGGCCAGCTTCATTCGCCATCTTGTTTCAAAAGGGTTGCCATTTTTAAGAAAATGTAATTTAAAATTTAAAATGAGGTATTAAAAAATTGGAAAATGAAAAAGATATTTTTTATGTGTTTGGCCTTGATACAAAGATTCTGGAGCAGTTTTTGTTTATGAAAATTTGTTCTTTTGTTTATATCTTAAAAAGTGGTTGAATTATAGCACTTTGAATTTCTATCATGGCTAACACTTTGAAACGATCTTGTATTTGTCTCGCGATACCACACGTATTCGCCTATTTCGATGGAAGAAGGCATGTGGATAGTATACATCAATATCTCGACCAAGTTCGCTGGCCAGCTTCATCAGCCATCTTGTTTCGAAATGGCGGCCATTAAATTAAAAATATATATATTTAAAGTGAGGTGCAAAAAAATTAGAAAATGAAAAGGGTTTCTTTCTTAAATATTTGATCTTGATATAAGGATTCATGAGCATTTTTTGTTTGTCTTTATCTTAAAAAATGGCTCAGATATAGCAGTTTCAGTTTCTAGCGTGAGTGACATTTTGAAAAATCTGATTTTTTGCCTGCGACAGCACTCGTATGTGTCAACCGATTCCGATGTGAGTGAGCATGTGCACAGCAATTACTAAGGTCTCGACCAAGTTCACTGGTTAGCCTCATCCACCATGTTGTCTTAAAATGGCAGGCACTTTAAGAAATCGCCGAATTTGGCAGCGAAATATAAGTTACTTTAAATAAAAGCAGCTTGGATAAAGCTAACTAATTTTGCGAAATTGTCATTCATAATGATTTAGTATTGATAAAAATTAGTGTTGAATCTCCTACATTCGGTTTCCACTTAATTGAGCTTCGTGTGTTTGAATAATATAAGTTGGCTTTTTTAAAATAAGGAATATGAAAGCTACCTCTTCCTCCCGGCACTGGCCGGAACGACTTTTTGTCATTGTAAAACCCTTGTTTACAACAGATACCAATGGACGCAGTTAGAGGTTTTTCGCGATTTCCCAAAATTTGATTTTCTGGAAAAGGCGAGTTTTGAAACTCACGTCTTTCTATGTTTAAAGCTTCTCAGATAGCATTACCACTGACTATAACAACAACAGTAAATGAATATATTTCGATTTGAACTTGAAAATTTTTCATATATATATATATTTATATAGATATAAATCATGTGTTAATTAAAAAAGTTAAATAGTTTTAAAAAAATTGTTAAATATTAAACAAAAAGAAAAATATCATGCTTCGAGTATAGATTATGAAACACTTTCCAACACATTCAGAATAGTGTAACAAATTGCATCGTTTAATCAGTTAAAATTCAACCATATGGAAACGCATAATACTTTTGAAAACCAAATTTCAGCTGACCTCATCTACAATCAGAAAATTGTCCGAATTCTTTGAACAGCCCTGTATATGATATATAGATTTGTATCTATTAACTACATGCATGTCAAAATTTATTCAGTTAAGAAATACATATACCTCTGTTGAAAATTCTCCTTCGGTAATTTCCTCTAATAAGGAGATTCGTACGTGAATACTTTTGTGCAGATAGAATTTATATGCAACGACTAACATGTAAAAAATTATTTAAATTTTAAAGCTCACATCCATCAATTAATACTTAAAGACAGTACTGTAACCGAGTACTATTTTATATCCCTGTAAATGAACGAAAAATGCTATGAATTCTCTATTCTATTGTAATCATCTTGCAGTGAAATTCATTTATTTAAATCAATTTCAATTCGCTTGAAATGGTGTAATCTCATTAAAATAACTGCAATCGACTTTTCCTCATATACCATAATGTAATGGAATTATTTTACGTGCCCCTGTAAATGAACTATTCATCCCAGAAACTTTATATACAATACCAAACATGATTTGGTGATCCTAAATGACAATATAAATTGCATGAAAATCCGAATATATATTTACGAGAGTTAGAACGGGGACAGATGTTCAAACGGCCAGGCAAACCGTAACGCACAAATGCTTTTCAACTTTGTTGGAAAGCTTTAAAAAATACTTGAGTAAAATTTCCGGTATGTTTTGCGTTAATGACAAATTTTATTTTATTTGCAAAATAATTTATAATACAGGTTTTTTTAATTATTCCTATTTCCTGAAATTTTTTGAAGCGCACAGAATGCTTTTAAAATGTTCCAGAATTTAAAGAATACGTTTACGTAATTTAAGTAATCTTGCCACTTTCATTAAGTCTAATAGAAGTGACGATAGAAAAAAGATAATAAACTTTTTCTCCGTTAATACGAAATTCTGGAAGTATTTGAAATGCATACAGAAGTGTTTACTGTCTGTCTACAAATAAAAGCTTGCATATTACGCAAATTTCACTGTCTAAAAAATAAAAATATAAACTTCTAAAGTAATATTGTATCAGCATTCGGAAAACTACTTAGCTATCGTTTAAATTTCACGCACTAAATACCTCTCAGACAGTTAAAAATTGCTTCTAATTAAGAAGAAATATTTTGCAGGTGTTAGATAAAGATAAAATGATTTTTAAAAGTTGTTGAGAAGTTGTTACTGTGTAAGGCATTTCACTGAAGAAAAATTATTAAAAAGCTGATATTTGAATACATTATATCGGTTTACTCTCTGTTCATAAAAAATCGGTTTTGTAATATATTTTTATGCAATTGATGACAATAGTGCATTCACAATCATTTAGTAATTAAAACAAAAAAAAAAGTTAAATTTTTGATTTGTTAAATGCTTTAAAAAATATCATCGCATTTAAATAACTATAACATGACCAACTCCACGATCAAGAAATCTAGAAATAATAATATGTATTGCAAAGTGTTAATATAATGTCTCCGTATATTTCTAATTACGATTTTGTTACGATGGTGGAAATGTTGAAAAAATTTTAAGCAAGGACGTTTGAGAAATTTGCATAATCTATTTTAATGTGAGATATTTATTTCTACTTTTTAATAACATATTCACATTTTTCCAGATATTAAGAATTTTTACAAGGGATAGAATACATATGGACGAAATAAATTAATATCCATATAATGATTAAATAAAAATTTTAAAAATACTAAAAATAACAAAAAATATATTTTTGACAATATTAACAGTTATGATTTGTTTATGGAGTTTCAAATTAGCGTATTGTTTAATGTTAATATTTCCAAATTGTAATATTTACTTTACCCAATCGCGATTGCCCTGAAAAATTGAATTTGTCTCATAGTAATATTCGAATATTTTGTTCTTTAAATGACAATTAAAAATTTGCTAAATCGAAAAATCTGAAAAGCATACCAGCGTACATAAAATTTGATTTTCGATACTAAATATCTATTTTTATACCAAGCATATGCATTATTTACCAAGGAATAATCGACTATAAACTATTAATTTCAGACTTAAGTGTTATCTTTTATTTCATTTTATCGTTATATTGCTTACCAAACATCCAATAAATGCGGATTATGTTACAGTGGAATTTGCACAGACTACATATTTGTAATTCATTTCATTTTTGATAAAGAAGGAATGTAGTGGTTAAGATAAAAAATGATTTCTGTTATGTAAGCATAATGGTCAGTACGCATGTTATGCAAAACATTAAATGACACATTTTAGCGCAAATATCAGCAAAATAGAACTATGTGGATAGTTGGGTTGTCGATTAATTTCCTTATATAAAATGTATGATTTATTCTGAAAGACTATTGAAAGAAAAATATTTTTTTTAAAGTTGGAGGAATGTAATACTAAGTCCATGGAAATGAATATAGGTATTTTCGCTTGGATGAAATAAGATAAACAAGACTGAAATTTTGTTAACTCTAAAAAATAAATTTTAATTCTGATTTAATATACTTAACTTGAAAAAAATATTAAGAAAATTACATTCTCCAGATTCAACAATTTTTAAAAACTTTAAGGCGTAATTATTTCTGAAGAATTACTTTAGTTCGAGATACAATGCAAAAGTCGGAAAAATGAGTGTCTACTTCACAACTATCCAATAAAAATCTTATCAGTAAAAAAATAGAGAGGGAGAAAAAGTAGGTCGTAATAAATTTTTCCTTTTATTAAACATAATCAATAAAATTACACTTATCATTTCGGCAGCAATGTATTGTAGGTTCGCATTATCATGTGGACGACAAGCACGTTTAGCACAAGTAGTAAGTAGTAGCACAGTAAATGAAACTGATATTAGACATACTTGTATTGCAAATGATTTATGTACTTAATGCCCTGGGTACAGATCCAGACCATCTGGATAAAACATTTTGCCCACTTAAAACATTTATCTAGTGATCAATTAGGTCCAGAAGAAGAATACTTAGGTAGTTACAAAGCTTAACGAATATTCATGCGTAATAGCTGAAAATATTGATAATCAAAGCTCTAGGTATCTTTTACCTAGATGAAAAATGTATGGTTGAAAATTGTCATTAAATCTATTAACCACAAATTGAGTCTTATTTAGCCGCTTGTTAAAAATTTTGATTTGCCTGAAATTTCATATCAGGCATCCATTGTGGGGTATTTTTCATTTTTTAATATAATGAATGTTTTGAACTGGTATACACATCGAAAAACATGTCACTTGTGGCGGGGGGGGGGGTCGGTAAATGTTAGAAAACTGCTCCCCTTTGGGTCTGCTATCGCGCCTCCTAGAATACATCCTCCCCCTCTCTTTCAAATACCGGTTGCACAAATGTGTTACTGTGCGTGGTGACTATATAGAAAATGACTAATATAATGTAGCAATTTCATAAATTTCACTCAATTATTTCTATGTGAGGGTGAAAACTTATTGATACACCCTCGTATATTATATGTATTTTGAAAACTTGATAAAAACCATAAAAATTGTGGGGTATTTTTCATTTTTTAATATAATGAATGTTTTGAACTGGTATACACATCGAAGAATATGTCACTTGTAGGAGGTCGGTAAAAGTTAGAAAAATACTCCCCTTTGGGTGTGCTATCACGCCTCCAAGAATACATCCTCCCCCTCTCTTTGAAATACCGGTTGCACAAATGTGTTACTGTGCATGGTGACTATATAGAAAATGACTAATATAATGTAGCAATTTCATAAATTTCACTCAATTATTTCTATGTGAGGGTGAAAACTTATTGATACATCCTCGTATATTATATGTATTTTGAAAACTTGATAAAAACCATAAAAATTGTGGGGTATTTTTCATTTTTTAATATAATGAATGTTTTGAACTGGTATACACATCGAAGAATATGTCGCTTGTAGCAGGTCGGTAAAAGTTAGAAAAATACTCCCCTTTGGGTGTGCTATCGCGCCTCCAAGAATACATCCTCCCCCTCTCTTTCAAATACCGGCTGCAGAAATGTGTTACTGTGCGTGGTGACTATATAGAAAATGACTAATATAATGTAGCAATTTCATAAATTTCACTCAATTATTTCTATGTGAGGGTGAAAACTTATTGATACATCCTCGTATATTATATGTATTTTGAAAACTTGATAAAAACCATAAAAATTGTGGGGTATTTTTCATTTTTTAATATAATGAATGTTTTGAACTGGTATACACATCGAACAATATGTCACTTGTAGGAGGTCGGTAAAAGTTAGAAAAATACTCCCCTTTGGGTGTGCTATCACGCCTCCAAGAATACATCCTCCCCCTCTCTTTGAAATACCGGTTGCACAAATGTGTTACTGTGCATGGTGACTATATAGAAAATGACTAATATAATGTAGCAATTTCATAAATTTCACTCAATTATTTCTATGTGAGGGTGAAAACTTATTGATACACCCTCGTATATTATATGTATTTTGAAAACTTAATAAAAACCATAAAAATTGTGGGGTATTTTTCATTTTTTAATATAATGAATGTTTTGAACTGGTATACACATCGAAGAATATGTCACTTGTAGCAGGTCGGTAAAAGTTAGAAAAATACTCCCCTTTGTGTGTGCTATCACGCCTCCAAGAATACATCCTCCCCCTCTCTTTGAAATACCGGTTGCACAAATGTGTTACTGTACATGGTGACTATATAGAAAATGACTAATATAATGTAGCAATTTCATAAATTTCACTCAATTATTTCTATGTGAGGGTGAAAACTTATTGATACACCCTCGTATATTATATGTATTTTGAAAACTTAATAAAAACCATAAAAATTGTGGGGTATTTTTCATTTTTTAATATAATGAATGTTTTGAACTGGTATACACATCGAAGAATATGTCACTTGTAGCAGGTCGGTAAAAGTTAGAAAAATACTCCCCTTTGGTTGTGCTATCACGCCTCCAAGAATACATCCTCCCCCTCTCTTTGAAATACCGGTTGCACAAATGTGTTACTGTACATGGTGACTATATAGAAAATGACTAATATAATGTAGCAATTTCATAAATTTCACTCAATTATTTCTATGTGAGGGTGAAAACTTATTGATACACCCTCGTATATTATATGTATTTTGAAAACTTAATAAAAACCATAAAAATTGTGGGGTATTTTTCATTTTTTAATATAATGAATGTTTTGAACTGGTATACACATCGAAGAATATGTCACTTGTAGGAGGTCGGTAAAAGTTAGAAAAATACTCCCCTTTGGGTATGCTATCACGCCTCCAAGAATACATCCTCCCCCTCTCTTTGAAATACCGGTTGCACAAATGTGTTACTGTACATGGTGACTATATAGAAAATGACTAATATAATGTAGCAATTTCATAAATTTCACTCAATTATTTCTATGTGAGGGTGAAAACTTATTGATACACCCTCGTATATTATATGTATTTTGAAAACTTGATAAAAACCATAAAAATTGTGGGGTATTTTTCATTTTTTAATATAATGAATGTTTTGAACTGGTATACACATCGAAGAATATGTCACTTGTAGCAGGTCGGTAAAAGTTAGAAAAATACTCCCCTTTGGTTGTGCTATCACGCCTCCAAGAATACATCCTCCCCCTCTCTTTGAAATACCGGTTGCACAAATGTGTTACTGTACATGGTGACTATATAGAAAATGACTAATATAATGTAGCAATTTCATAAATTTCACTCAATTATTTCTATGTGAGGGTGAAAACTTATTGATACACCCTCGTATATTATATGTATTTTGAAAACTTGATAAAAACCATAAAAATTGTGGGGTATTTTTCATTTTTTAATATAATGAATGTTTTGAACTGGTATACACATCGAAGAATATGTCACTTGTAGGAGGTCGGTAAAAGTTAGAAAAATACTCCCCTTTGGGTGTGCTATCACGCCTCCAAGAATACATCCTCCCCCTCTCTTTGAAATACCGGTTGCACAAATGTGTTACTGTGCATGGTGACTATATAGAAAATGACTAATATAATGTAGCAATTTCATAAATTTCACTCAATTATTTCTATGTGAGGGTGAAAACTTATTGATACACCCTCGTATATTATATGTATTTTGAAAACTTAATAAAAACCATAAAAATTGTGGGGTATTTTTCATTTTTTAATATAATGAATGTTTTGAACTGGTATACACATCGAAGAATATGTCACTTGTAGGAGGTCGGTAAAAGTTAGAAAAATACTCCCCTTTGGGTGTGCTATCACGCCTCCAAGAATACATCCTCCCCCTCTCTTTGAAATACCGGTTGCACAAATGTGTTACTGTGCATGGTGACTATATAGAAAATGACTAATATAATGTAGCAATTTCATAAATTTCACTCAATTATTTCTATGTGAGGGTGAAAACTTATTGATACACCCTCGTATATTATATGTATTTTGAAAACTTAATAAAAACCATAAAAATTGTGGGGTATTTTTCATTTTTTAATATAATGAATGTTTTGAACTGGTATACACATCGAAGAATATGTCACTTGTAGCAGGTCGGTAAAAGTTAGAAAAATACTCCCCTTTGGTTGTGCTATCACGCCTCCAAGAATACATCCTCCCCCTCTCTTTGAAATACCGGTTGCACAAATGTGTTACTGTACATGGTGACTATATAGAAAATGACTAATATAATGTAGCAATTTCATAAATTTCACTCAATTATCTCTATGTGAGGGTGAAAACTTATTGATACACCCTCGTATATTATATGTATTTTGAAAACTTGATAAAAACCATAAAAATTGTGGGGTATTTTTCATTTTTTAATATAATGAATGTTTTGAACTGGTATACACATCGAAGAATATGTCACTTGTAGCAGGTCGGTAAAAGTTAGAAAAATACTCCCCTTTGGGTGTGCTATCACGCCTCCAAGAATACATCCTCCCCCTCTCTTTGAAATACCGGTTGCACAAATGTGTTACTGTACATGGTGACTATATAGAAAATGACTAATACAATGTAGCAATTTCATAAATTTCACTCAATTATTTCTATGTGAGGGCGAAAACTTATTGATACACCCTCGTATATTATATGTATTTTGAAAACTTGATAAAAACCATAAAAATTGTGGGGTATTTTTCATTTTTTAATATAATGAATGTTTTGAACTGGTATACACATCGAAGAATATGTCACTTGTAGGAGGTCGGTAAAAGTTAGAAAAATACTCCCCTTTGGGTGTGCTATCACGCCTCCAAGAATACATCCTCCCCCTCTCTTTGAAATACCGGTTGCACAAATGTGTTACTGTGCATGGTGACTATATAAAAAATGACTAATATAATGTAGCAATTTCATAAATTTCACTCAAATATTTCTATGTGAGGGTGAAAACTTATTGATACACCCTCGTATATTATATGTATTTTGAAAACTTGATAAAAACCATGAAAATTGTGGGGTATTTTTCATTTTTTAATATAATGAATGTTTTGAACTGGTATACACATCATTGAAACGAAATTGCAATCGGATTTTGTTTTATGATTAGCTCTGTGTCAAACAATAACAGTTTTCAAAATGGTGCAATTGAGCGCAAATGCTTATTTTTCGTTATTCAGATAAAATTTCAGTTTTAATAGTTCAAAATTTAAGTTGATAAAAGACAAACTTTTTTTCTATCAAATCAACATGCTGTAAAACATTCTCAAACTTTTAATAAAAAAAAAAAAAAAAACAATCGTGAAGAGTAGAATAAAATCTTTCCAACAATTTCAGTTTATTTTAGCAAAACGTTACTGTTTAATCGCTAATAGATGTCCGGAAATTTTGTATGTCCCTATAAATAATTTATAAATATTATGCACATCATACTGTACAGAAAGCACCTTGTAGTAAACCGCAGTAATGTATACCGGGTGTTCTAAAAAGGACTGACTGATTTTAAAATTCAATAACTTGCAAACGGTGACAGATATTTAAATTTCTTACAGGAAGGTTATGCATAAGGTCAAAAGTTTTTTTTACAGTGATTTTCGATTTTAGTTCGAATTACAAAAAATAGATGGCGCTGTAAGCAATAGGCGCTAAATACCGGCGCGATTTTTTAGCCCTTCTCTTCCTCCATGCAGAAAAAGGAGATAAAAAATGCATTGAATTGATCCCGAAGTACCAAAAAACGAGCCTAAATTTAGCGTCTATTGATCGCAGCGCCATCTATTGTTTGTAATTCGAACTAAAATCGAACGTCACTGGTAAAAAAAAAAAAAAAAAAAAAAAAAAAAACACTTCTGACCTCATACATAACCCTCCTGCAAGAAATTTTTAAATATCTGTCACCGTTTGCAAGTTATTGAATTTTAAAATCAGTCAGTCCTGTTTAGGACACCCGGTATATATATATATATATATATATATATATATATATATATATATATCATTATGTCTGAAATTGTGTAACGTCTTTAAAATGCGCTGCAAACTGTTTTTCTCCCGTATACCATTTTGTAAATGAATTATTTTGTGTGACCCTGTATATGAATGATAAAGACTTTGAACTCCATATTCTATTGCCATATTATGCTATTGAGAATCCGAAAAATTCAGATCAATTTCATTTGGTTAGTAATGAAAAATCATTTTGTGGTAATTTAAAGTTTAAAATCTTTAAAATACTCAAAAAATAATTTTCTCTATATACCTTAACCTAACGGTATTCTTTTGAGTTTCCATTTATTATAACTATAAGTGCTGAACACTTCATTTGCAATAGAAATCATGCCATAGTAAACATAAATAACATAGATCAATTACATGGCAATCTCAGTATAAGAGAGGTAGACCTCTCATAGACAGATTCCAGACAGACAAACTGAATTCATAATCAATTTTCAACTATCTTGGAAATCGTTGAAAACGTTTGTCGACGACTTTAGGGGTATTTATGGCCGCCAGAAGCGCCAAAGTATATTTATTCTTTCACTAAGAAATTTCGATTTTTTAGGTAAATTCTTGTTCTATGATTGATTTCCATATTGTCTGAAGACTATTTGAATAAGTTATTTAAGACATGAAAACTACGGTATTTAGCTAAATATATTGTATACCGTCATCTTCAAATCAGTTTTATACTTTTGGTTAAAACGGTCCTTAACTGCATCAAAAAATTTATACACATATATTAATTTATGAATAAAAAATAAAGCAAAAAGTAGATTTTTTATTCCTATAATAAAATCTTACACGAGGAATATACGATGCAAATGGTTCAATCGATTAATATGATTTTTAAATTATATTAGTTTTGAATTTAATGCATGTTTATAGCATTTTTTTTTATTTGATAGAAAGTATTTTGACGTTAAATTTCCGAAATAATTAATGAAATTTAAAATCACCAAAAATGTAATAGTTCATAGAGTAATTTCGTGTAACGTACATCTACAGACCATTATACTTACTCGCGTAATTATCAATAAAATCAATTGCAGTGACAAAGAAAATGAATGGAAAAGTACTTGTAGGAAATTCTGATTTACTAATGAAGCACAATCTTAAAAGAAGAGACAAGCAGTAAAAAGTACAATACTTTGAGTGTTAATTATAATTTTGATACTTATTCAGTAGTTTCAACTCTTTCTCTTTTGTAAAGAAGATTCTATATTTCTGTACTTGAATCAATAATTTTACAGAAATATCAAATTTAACAAAGTTGTAATGCAAAAGTATTAGCATTTTTTTTTTTTTTGTAACCACTGACAAAGGCGGCTTAACACAAAATTTTCAAATTTACATTGCTATAAAAAAGGAAGCATTTTATTAGGGTTGCCAACAGAAGTGAAATTTGAATACCACTAATTATAAATAGCAATATTCGCCTTATTTAATAGATTAAATAATGGGAATATCTCTATCCGCAAATAGTGGTAATGAAATACCGCTTCCCAACTTGTCCATGCATTGTAAATATTTAATAATAAAAAGAAATTTTTTTGCTGAGTTGAAAGAAGAAAAATAAGATTTAGGAGAGACCTGGGTACAATGGACCACTTTTGTAAATTTTCGTGGTTTACTGTCAAAGATTTTATTTTGTGTTTGAAAACATGCATGCATATTATCTTCGTATTAAGGGTTTATTTACATTCAATCAAAACAAATATTTATCTGTACTTTTTAGGGTTCCGTACTTAAAAGTAAAAACGGAACCATTATAATATCACTCCTGTGTTTGTCTGTCTGTCACAGCCATTTTACTCGTAAACTCTGGAACGTGGAATGTTCAAATTCGGGGAAGTAATAAAGACCATTGACCCACATATTTTTAGATTAATAAACTTTCATAAATATGTTTAGTAAAAAAATAGAGGAGCTAATTATGCTACTTGAAAAAAATCATTTCTTTGTATATCATGTCGGGTATCCAGTGAAAGCTTTTGTAACGCTGAACTCAAAAATATATTCCTTTTAATTTTAGGTATTATATTTTAAAAGATATTGTTGAAAATGTAGCGCAAAAATATGTCCCCCCCCCCATCTAATTCCAAATCTACTGAAAATAAATTTATGAAAAAATTAGAGGTAGTAGACGTTAATAAAAACCTTGCCGGAAAATTATAGCGATTACCCTAGGTCACATAGTTTTTGAGTAATTAGCATTTTTTTTTGTTATAAATAAATTTCGATTTACGGGCATTCAGAAAAATTGTTGAGCATCGCTGAATATACCTATCGTTGCAAAAGAATAAAAGCATTGTTGATAATGGATTTCGAAAAAAATCATCGGTAATTAGCCGAGATATCAACCCAGGTAAAAAAATCAGACACGAACCTTTAAAATTTTTGAGATGTTGCAGCCATTTTGAAGGTTTCAGCGGGTATCTTTAAGGAAAATGAAAACTAAAGGTTCTCTTAAGAGAAGTATACCGCTTTTTAAAAGATTTCATACAGGTTTATTTCTGTAAGTTATCACCTCCAAATTATCTTCAATGACTTAGAAAATTTTCGTGAAATCGCTTGAGATATTTTCAGGGAAAATGAAAACTGTTTCTCATGCAGGTAATATGAAGGTTTTACTTGAAAGTTTTATTATTGCACATTATGGTATCTAAGATTTTGATATGCCTGTGTTTCCTCATTAATAATTTTAATAAATTTCTAAATTAATATTTTAGATAATACACGGAAATCATTAAGTCCAATCATTAAGTCAATGACAAGTCTTCCATCCGTACAATAAAAAAATTTTAACTTCTGAAATTATTACAAGTAACATTACCTCTAACACGCTCAAAAATTTTAATCTCAGAAAATTCCCCCTAAAAAGAAAAACAAATCACAAAGTTATTTCGAAGCCCTTTTTGACCTTAAATTTGTCACAATTTTTTCTAAAATTATAACCAGGAACAATATCACCTCAAATCTAACACGCTCAAAAATTTCAATCTCAGAATATCCCCCTCTATAAATAAAATAATAATCACGAAATTATTTCAAAGTCTCCTTTTTATCCTAAAATTTTTCATAAATTTCTCTTAAATTATTCCCACTAGTAAAAATATTCCCTCAAACTCTAACGCATACAAAAATTTCAATCAACAAAAATTGTCCCCTAAAAAAAATCTCCAAATTATTTCAAAACCCCTTTCATTAATATTTAAAATGTATTCAAGCACGCACAAAAATATATTTTAGTTAAATTTTAGTATCTAACGATGGACAAGGGGCCCCAATTTCCCCCACCCCCTTTCTGTAAATGTCTTATTTAGTTTTTCATTTTAAGTTTTCCTAAAAGAATAAATTTTACTGTGTTTTTCTAAATCTGTCAAAAAAAAAGAAATTTTAGTTAATTAAGTTTCAAAATACAGAAGGGACAATGGCACTCACCCCTCCCACCATGCCGCTCTTTCATCCAAGCGCGACAGTCATAGTTCCTCTTTAAAACCGCCCCACCAGTGGCCGAGAGGTTCTGCTCTCAAAGCTAGTAGACGAGAGGTGCTGGTTTCGATTCCAATCACGCCCGTCGGCCTAATCGTTCGGAGATTTCCGTGGTTTTCTTCGAACCTTGGATTTCCTTGCTTTCTCTTAGAAAGACGCCAGAGCATCCCTCCCCTTCCCTTTGGGCCCATATCCCAAGTGTAGGTAATTGACCGTCATAAAACACACCAACAACAGCTCTTTAAAAAAGAGGAACTAAGAATTTTGCACATACAATCTATATTACATATACTATATTACACTATCTACATATATTTGCTAAAATAAAAGAGGCTCTTTTAATTTAGTTACTCGTTAATAATAAATTTTATATTGTTTTTGAAAACATAAAAAAATATGTCCAGTAAAACCTCCCTAAAGCGACCACGTTCCGTTCCAATAAAAATTGGTCGCTCTGAGAGGTGGTCTCTTAATGGATGTTATGTTTAAATCTAGATTTTAATTGTTGAAAAAAGATAACAATGTTACTAACATTTATCTTTCACATTAAGAAAAAATATAAAAATTTAAGTATCAAAACGTAAGTTAATTACTACAAAGTTAAAAAAATGAATACGGTTTTATCTTTTATAACTTATCCAACCAAGTCCTTTCGAAGTTCAGTAAATAAATGCTTTTTTTTGGGGGGGGGGGGGCAATAAATAATGAAGATTTCATTAATTTGTATCTATTATTATCTATTTCTTTGAGAGTTTCCTGACAGAATAGGGCAAGGGAGTTTATTGACCGTCATTCTTAATTTGTCATCAGAATTAAATTCATTGCCTAAAAAAGGCATAAAGGGGTTTAAACACTTAAAAGTTACCGGAATAATAATAAAAAAAAATCTAAATTTAGTTTAGAAGTTTGATGAATAATGCGCTCTCCGGAATTATTTTTCTAATAAAACCCTCTTCAAGCGACCAGGAGAAAACGGAATTTGTTTCATTTTCTTCAAACAAATTGGTCGCTCATGGAGGGAGTTCAACTGGGATGGTCTCTGAATGGAGGTAAAATTAGTATTGAGCCTATAGGAATAAATTTCGTTCCATGAAAAAAATAGTCGTTCTGAGAGGTGGTTGGTTAATGGAGGTGGTCACACAGGGAGGTTTCACTGTAGTCACTTAAATTTCAAAATCAATGGAGGGGAAGGGACCCTCCCCCCCCTCTCCTCATTTTGGTGGCGTCCACGATTAAAGCTGAAAAATATAGGTGGGGTTTTTGCATGCATAATTTGCCCTTATTCTCTATCAGGCGTGACTTCCAGATTTATAAAAAATACTTCTTCAAAAACAAATGAAAAATGTATAATTCGTATTAATTTATTTATTTCAAATTTTCGTTGGAACATTTGATTTTTGATTACGCAGCTCTATTTCTGACTCCATGTCACGGGAGAATGAGAAGGAAGTACCCAACTCAACTCTGAGACCGTGTGTTTACGTTTTAACCGCCATTCGGAAAATTAGCGGGACTAATCGTCACGTTGTCATGTTGTTATTGTATTTTTTTCTTTTTGCAGGGAGTTTTTCAACAGTATAGTAGTCGAATTTTAACTAATTTTTAAGTTGATATATATATATATATATAGCGTAAGAGGGCTGTATTACACTTCTTTTTAATATTAATATTGATATTCGGCACTTTGTATTCACTACGCATTCGACAAGAATCATGTTCGGTAAAAAATATCGCCACATTAATTTAGAAATGCTGTGGTATGGGGAAAACTTTTTATAAGAAATTTTCGTGGACAACTAAAGATAAATTTCACTATTTTTTTAAATAATAGCGAAAAATATATTCATATATTTCCATTATGTTTAAAAGTGAAAGACTGATTTTACTCCTAAATAATTAAACTTGTAAAAAGTTCAATTTGGAGGTGGGAAGTTTTTGTGAAGGATCTTGTTTGCAGGTGAAAAGTTTGATGAAGGTTCCTTGTTTTGAGGTGATAAAATTTTGTGAAGGGTCCTTTAAAGGACCCAAGTTAATAGATCCATGTATTGGAATACAAATTTTACTAGTAAGTACCTGATTTAGTTTCCTTTATAAATTGAGCAGCTATAATCTTTTTAGGAACATAACTGCTTGATTAATAATGCACAGTGAAGGTGTAATGTCTCTTGCAAATCATTTAGCAGCAGGGTTGCAAAAAAGCCGGCTAAAATTAAAAAAAGCCAGGCCGGTGGCTTTTATTGGTTTTAACCGGCTTTTTTTGGCCATAATTGGCTTTTATACAATAAAGCATTGTAATTATAAACTACACATTTTAAAGTGTTTTTAATTAGTTTTAATGACATTTAATTGATTTACAGTTTAATAAGTAACCCAATTACTCAATAATGAGGACATAATACTGGAATAAAACTTAGATGATTTTGCTAGTGATTTGTATTCAGAATTGCAAATATGTCTGCTAAATTTTAAAAGGGCCATACCAACTGCCAATTTTTTTATTTTTACTGCTTTATAAAATTAAAGAGGACAATGGTTACTTAGTTATGTTTTATTACTTAATTTTAAGAGCTATTAACATACAAGTGTTATTTTATTTCTAGCAAAAATTTAAAATTATACATAGTCATATTAATAAACACCACCATTTCTCACTATTAAAAACATTATGAATAGCATATGCATGAATATGCGTAGCAACAAGCTTTTCAAAATTTTATTTTGAGAATTTTTTTTTTGGTTTAAATGCTCTATTTTTTATACACTGATGTACCATTCTCCTCAAATAAAACATCTTTTCTAATTTCTCGTTTCCATTTTGATATGTTATATTTTGTCATTAAGGCTGTTAAATCCAAAATGGCAACTTTCTGACCTAAGTTTTAATTTATTTTTGTTCAGAAATGCATGAAACTAGCAGATGATGTTGTTCAGAAACTATGTAATTGCACTGTTTTTTCTGGTTTTTTTTTTTTTTTTGCAAACGCAATAGATTTTTCAGAAAATAGTGTCAAAGTGAGCGTTTTGAACTGAATTTCCACACGAAAGAAGAAACCACTCAGAAAAGGGTGAAAAAACATGTTTGTCACGTGATCAAAATCTCTTTATAGCTCAATAGGTAATTGATGGATCAAAAAATGGAAAACGCAGTTCGATTCCAAATTGCTTTCATGTTTCATGGTCAGGCTTTCGAATTTTACATCTTTCCGTTAAAAAATGAATTTGTAAATGAGTCAAAACATTTTGCGCTTGTTGAGCAGAGCAGTTAAGAACAGTTTTAATTAAATATATAATCTTTAAAATGTGTAGTATATGTGGAGCTATATAATATAGAATTTCAAAACACCAGTTTGGAGCCTAACATATATCCTTTTCAATGTTTATATATATATATATATAATTTTTTTTTTCAGAGATAATGCGTTCACAGTTGTCTTCTAGAAGTTATAAAGACTTATTTATTTGATAAAATTTAATAGAAGTCTATTATTTTTTTTAGTAGAAAATATTTATAAATGTATTAAAAATTAATTGATCCAGATTTAAAACAAATTTACTGTAAACCAACTTTAAAAAATAAAAACTTACTTCTTCCAATAAAAGCCGGCTTTTTTTAAGTGGTTAAAACCAAAAAAAGCCGGCCGGCTTTTTTTGACCTGGCTAAAAGCCAGCAACCCTGATTAGCAGGGCTCAATATCTTTGGCGGCAATATTCGACTCATAAAAATAATTGGTACTTTTCTGTTAGCTGTTTGCCAGTGTTATATATACATACATATATTGCATATATAAATGCATATATGTGTACATATATATACACATATATATGTATATATAACACTGGCGCCCAGCTAACCAAAAAGTACCAAATAATTAAAAGAATTTTTATATATTGTAGATTAATTTATTATGTAGAATATGAAATATGGAAAAAATAAGGTACTTTTCGATTAGCCGGGCGCTAGTGTTATATATTACAATATATATGTATATATAACACTGGTGCCCGGCTAACCAAAAAGTACCAAAAATAATTTTACATGTGTATAATTATTTTAAATAAAGTAATTTTTTCATGAAAAAACAGTTAAAGACAAATTTAAAGCAATATTTTTTTCAGATGAGTGCAGGAGAATTTTCGCAATTTTTTCCCGCAACCAACTGATGAATTTTGCAATATTTTATTTCTACCAATTTGCATTTAAATGTTGCATTTTTTCTTGCACCCAATTGGTAAACTTGTGAGGTTTTTCTTTTTCTTATTTTTTTTTTTTCATGGGATCGCTGGGTGAATTAAGCAATTTTTTCCCTGCTACAACTGAAGAACAATGTGATTTTTTCATCGTAACTGACTGGTGAATTTATATAATTATGCATTCTTTTTTGTTTACATTGATGTTCAATAATTATTATTCAACGATAATATTCAATTGTCACTTAATGTGATTAATTTAGCGATTTTTCGCTAATTTTCTGCATTCCATTTTTTTCTGCAACCGAATGAAGAATCTCATGATTTTTTTCTCACGATTGATTGTCCGCTACATTTCATTATTTTTTCCATAGCAGATTGACAAATTTCACAATATTTTAAAGCAACACACTGAAGAATTTCTCTTTTTTTTTCCCCCCCAATGACCCAATAGCAGAAAATTCTCCAAGTGTCTGCGACAGATCTTTCAGGGACTGAAAATAATCTGCAGGTAAAATGTTACAAATGAACCTTTAATTAATTAATCATTTACTTTTAATGCTTTTAAGCATTTTACTCATTTTTATTAATAATAAACTTAAGTTTTAGTAATAAATAATAAAGAACTAAACATAATATAAAGTTGGAAAAAGATCCAATGGAAAAAAAAAAATCTGCAAAAGGGAAAAGAAAATCTGCGGCGCACGTCACCCGTCAGGAACTTTCTGCTACCGGGCCCAATGATTACTGGTGAATTTCTCAGATTTTTTTTTTTCCCCCTGATGACTGAATGAAGAATTTTGTTATTTTTTATTGTAACCAATTGACGAATTTTGGGGTATTTTACTTGTACTGATTGGCAAATATTGCATTTTTTCTTGCGAGCAACTAGCGGAACTGAATATATATATGCATAACAGTCGGTTTATGAATTTTGCCGACCCCCCCCCCCCCTTCTCCCTTACCTAAGCTGATCAACAGATCTCGTTTTTTCTGATAAAAAGTTGATAAATTTCCATATTTTCCCCCCACAACTTACTAACAAAACATTTTTTTTTCATGCGATCAATGGATGAATTAAATAATTTTTTCCCCCTATGACAATCAAAGAACTGTGTGATTTTTTTTAACCCTTTACTGACTGATAAATTTCTTGGGTTTTTTTCTTTTTCATATGACCAGCTGACAAGTTTATGATGCTTCCCCCTGACCTAATGATGAAACTTAATGTTTAAAAATTAACAAAATTCTTCATTTGATTACGGGAGAAAGAAATTGTGACATTCGTCTGTTGCTTGAGAGGACAATTGACAAATTTCAATCAGTCGTGGGAAAATATCAAAAAATTCTGTTGAGAAATGGGAACATTAAACAAGCCAGTTCCAAATATTGTTTTTTTTTTTTTTTTTTTTTCCGTTTCTTTACAAGGTACAAGTGTGTAGTGTGTCCTTTATTAAAAAAATCTGTGTCTGATGGTCACTGACCCGTTTTTTCTACAATAAACTTCTAGAAAAAAGGGCACTCGTATGCAGCGATGTAAATGTAAAAAAAAAAAAACCAAACAGAGGGTATATTCAGAGTTTCTCCCATGTTTAAAAAAGGGCAGGGTGCTTCTTGTAGGAAAGGGGCACTTTTGGATTCCGAAGGGCAAGTTTTGGATTTTTAAGGACACTTTTTTTAATTTTTAAAGGCATCCTTTTGATTTTTAAAATTACTTTTAATATTTAATAGACAGGACGCTATTTTAAAGACAGGCAAGAGGCAATTTTTACTATGCAAGTAAATTTTTTAATAAAGAAAGGAGTAAAGGCACTTTTTTCAGCTGGGGGCAACAAGGGTGCTAATGTTTTCCATCAGGGGTAAGAGGGCTGCTGTTTTGTAAACCTAAGGGCAGGCAGGGTGCAGCACCCTCCTGACACTGTCTACGGGAAACTCTGGTATACCTTAGAGTGTATATACAATAGTTTTTTTGAGAAACGGAAGTTAAGCAGTGTTACTGAAAAAGAACCAGAAGGTATACGACATTTACCTCTGTATACCCTCCACTTCTGACAGCAAATTTTTTCTCTCTTTTTGCGAACGATAATATTTTTTTCTGCTACCGATCGACGAATTTCACATTCTACTCGTGACAGATCAGTGAAAATTGTGATATTTTTTCACAGTCGAATGATAAACTGTGTCTTTTTTTCAACTGATTGGCCAAATCTCGAGGTTTTTTTTTAGCATGGCTGATCGACGAATTTCCATTTTTTCTCTGATCTACTGACGAATTTCGCTTTTTTTTTTTACCAGTGACTGATTTTTAAATTTTGCTATATTTCTCTTGAACCAGTAAGTATATCTTGAGGCCGATTGGAGAGAGTTTTTTTCCGCTGCTGATATACGAATTTTGCAGTTTCTTCCGTCGATCTACTGACGAATTCCGCGATTTTTTTTTAGCCACGACCGATTTGCAATTTTCTGGATTTTTTCTTTTAACATAGGTGAATTTTGAGACTATTTCTTGCGACCGATTAGAGAAGATCGTGGGTTTTTTCTGGCGGTGCACTGACGAAGTTTTTTACCTGCAACTGATTAGCAAAAATCATGGATTTTTTCTCGCAACTGTTCGTCGAATTTTGTATGTTTTTCCACAACAGGCTGAAGAATTTCATGGCTTGTTCTCCATGACTGATGAACTGTACGAGTTTTTTCTCGTGACCCCATTGATGAATTTCACAATCTTTTTAATAAAGATGAAAATAAGGAATTTTGTTTAGTA